>JAVQMF010000049.1:33967500-36965000 GCA_032878935.1 Erythrophleum fordii
ACAGTTACTTTATATCCACGTCGCTGGGCCCATGATTTATACATCTGCATAACCATTGCAGCCCAGTCCATACTCTCAGTTCCACCGGCCCCAGCCTGAACCTATATCAAAAAATAAAATGACAAACTTTAACAGGGACACATCAACCATAGTCTGCGCAGCTCATGTTCCTTGAGCTGCTGATGCAGGTGATAGGAAAAGACAAGTTATCAATCATGTTCTTAGACAACAACCTCAATGTAACAAGAACATAAATCCTGCTCCCCAGCAAGCAATGCCTTGAGCTCTTTTTCTTTTAAATTTCTTCTCATGTCAAGCAATGCTTTCAATGATTCCTGCAAAAGCAGACAGTCTCTGCATGAATAAACAAATTGGCATCTACTAGTAAGAAAGAATCCATGCAACACTTAAAACCTTGTAAGAAATGAAACTTCAATGATATTTGCATTTGACATTCATGCCAATCTTGCCGGTTTTCTCCAACTTATAACACATAATTAATTGAATCCTCCGGCATTCTGATATAATGTTCACTATTCCAGTGTCTTCTTAAAAATCTTACTTAACACTTATAGACAAATTGACAATTAAATACCATGACTTCATCACTATCATAGGCTTGATTTTTCAGTTAGATTATTCTCTACTTTTTCATAATACTTGGTACACTGGATCAAATGTGGATATGATTCAGATTATAAATTATCACACACACACACACACACACACACACACAGATCTGCAAGACTCCAGTGGTAAATCAGATGAATACATGCCTAGGAGTAGAAGCAAGTGCCCACCGATTCCAAATCTTCGTCATTCTCTTCTCTAGCAAGCTTTATCATGTCAATATGCTCTAGTAGTTCTTGCTCCAACGCATTTACCTCTCTCATTTTTCCTACGAGTGAACCATGCTCACGGCTTATTTTACCTGCACGCACAGGATCGTCCCAAAGGTCTGGCTTATTCAGCTCTGCAGATAGCGTATCCAACCTAACCATCAATTTCCTCCACTGCCACAACGCACGGAGAAGAACTTAATTTACACAGGTAGCAGCCGTCCAATATTAATATATAATCAAGGTCTTTCAATCAGATAATAACATCCCAAGTATGATCATCTAAGTGAGATGAGAACCACTAAACAAAAAGAAATGCGAGTTATTAACTACTTTCCACCAGAGCAAAATAAAATGAGCTATTTTGCATACATAGACATGAAAATTTGAATTTGGGGATTGAAGCCTCACCTGGAGGCGCCGTTTGATCAAATGAATAGATTGAGCTACCGCGGCTGCGTGACTCTTCCAATCACCCTCGTTCTCGTCCATAATCGTCCAATTATTAGCTAGAATTCCATCCACCGTTAGCCCATCTAACGTTGACTGCTCAGAAGCCGCTTGAGAACCCCAGAAGCGAATCTGTGTTGCAAATACCAGACTTTGGAGACACCAATAAGAGGAATTGGCATTTCGAAACGAATTTGAACCAAACAAGGGAATATTCTTCTCTACAAAGCTACTCCGAGAGATCAAAATATCCTCTTTGGGAACGGAATGTGAGAAATGGCGAAACCTTGACCCAACCCAGAACCAGCTTGAAGGAGAGACAATGTTACGTGAGTCAGATGGGTTTCCCATAAATTTGTGTAAAAACGATGAAAACTCAGAAGAGAACAGGTGCAAAATTCGTGGGTTTTGAGCATTGACTTTACACTTTCTTAATGAATCTCGCAGGGAATTGGACATAATTCCGTCCAAATCGAAGCGAAAAATAAAGCAACTAGGGGACTTTCTATAAAAAAAAAAAAAACAAGAGACTTACTTTTAAGCAGCCTGCTTTTGCCCTCAGAGGGTTTAGAAGAAACCTCAGTCCTCAGGGTTTACCGTGTTGTTTTATGGGACGCTTCAGGCCTTCACCAAAGCAATGTCGTTTTACAAACCTCGGCTTGGCTGATGATCCACAAGCTAATACGATTTACTCGAAACTTCGAACATTACATTTAACTCTGGCGGGTCCAGTCTATGGGCTACGGCCCGTTTGCCAATTTTTAACAATAAAAACCCATGTTAACCGTATGAAGTGACGCAAATGCCCCTCGTGTTTTCTCCTCGGCTGGTACTTGCCTTCAAGTTCAACCTCAAATCGTCGTCGTCTTCGGCCAGGGTTCCCAAAACCGTTCTTTCCCTCACCTCAACCATAGCCATGGCAGACCAAGCTGAGCCAACATCCTATTCCCGAATTGACCCCATAACCCCTCAAAATTACCCCGTACCATTGTCCCCTCAGCTGCCCCCCATTTCAAAGCAAATCGAGCTTAGCAGGGCCATGTCTGCTTCTTCAAAATCAAACCTCTTTGCTCTGTCAAGAACGGACATTCTATACGAAGACGAATGGCTCATTGCTGTTAATAAGCCTCAGGGTATTTACTGTGAGAGCGTGCTTTCCTCCGTCACTCCGGCACTCGCTCTATCGCCCCACTCAGATGGACTCACCGAAGGTCTCTTTCTGTTCTTTCTGAGCAATTGTTGAATGTGGTAACTTGGATGCTCCGATTGACTCGTTTGTTGGGTTTGAGTTGACCCGGTTTTTTGGTATGCTTAACCTGCTTGGTTTTCTGTTTTATTAATGAGTTGTTTTAAAAAAGTTAATGTGAAAATTCAAGGAATGAGTAAAAATTATGGGCAAATCTGAAAATAAAGCATTGGAATGCCTTGACTGATTCCCTTGTATTTGAGCGTTTTTGAGGCCAGTAACTGAGACCAAATAGAGAACAAAAATTTTGATTTATAATGATTTTTCATGACAATTGTTACTACACAGCTGAGTTAGTAGACTATTTCTTTCATTGCTTTTAAGAACAAAGCAGCATTAAACATTAGATTCTCCTCCCTCTGCCTCTTACTGGGCTTGTATTAGTTGCATTTATTTTGAGTAAACTTGGAATGCAATTTCCAGTTTGCCTTTTCTACTGGACAGATGTTTGATGTCGCTCTAGAGTTATGAAACAAGCTGAAGGGTTGGTTTGATTTGTCAAATCTTATTAACACTGTAAAGGTTTGAGGCACGGTTCTTGTTGAATACAGCACTGAGCGCTGTTATCTTCGTTTCAGGAATTAAAGTCAGCTTGCCAGAGCTTCATCTGGCTAATCGACTCGACCGTGACACAAGTGGTGTTATGGTCATAACAAAGTCCCACAAAGTGGCCTCTAAACTGGTCAAGGCCTTCACTGATCACAAGGTTCAGAAAACATACATTGCCCTCTGCGTTGGTTCAGCTCCACAGTGGAAAAAGATCACTGTAAGATCAGGTCACGGTAGGTCCAAGTTCGGTGCCTGGCGAGTGTATGCTGCATCAGATGTTGGTAGGACGTTACCAGGTGGGTCAGTAGTCCGAGACATGGAAACTTCATTTGAAGTATTATCAATAAATGGAAAAGGGAGTTTCAAGGAGGCCTCTGAATTTACAAACGATGAAGGAATTACTGTAGTAGTGGAAGAAAAAGCTGTCAAAAAAGATGTTGTCATGAAAGATGAGATACTGGTGAGAGCATATCCTCGAAGTGGAAGAACACATCAGATCCGCCTGCACTGCCAATATCTTGGAATTCCTATAAGAGGGGATGTGAAATATGAGGGAGTCAATGAGTGGAAAGATAAAACTTACGATGCTCATGAACTTCATGCAGAAAGCCTGTCTCTTGAGCATCCTGTCACTGGTCTTCAGATTGTTCTGCATGCACCCCTGCCATGGTGGGCCAACCAGGCATTGCAGCTTTAAGTTATGAATAGGCTTCCTGTTGTGGTTTCGAGGCTGAGCAGCTAATACATAATATTTGAGGAAAATCCATTTTGGTCATGTTTCTTTTCTTATAGATTTTTTGTTTTCAATTTGGCGTCTCATATAATATTTTTTAATTTGGTCTTTTATGAAATTCTTTTCTAAATTTAATCTCTAATAAATAAAATCATTATCAATAATGTTTTTCTATCAATCTATTTATTTATTGGAGACTAAATTAAAAAAATAATTTTATAAGAGATTAAATTAAAAAATATTTTATTTATATAAGACTAAATTAAAAAATTAATCTATAAAAGACTAAACTAAAAATTACTCTATTTGTAAAAGGCGAATATGAGATTTTAGTACATAATATTTGCATATTTACAAGAGCTTGGGATTTGATTCATATACAGGGTATATTTGGTTGCGAAAATTGGATGGAATAGAAAGGAATATATAAAAATAGAAAAGAATGAGAAAGAATATTATCACATATAAAATCTGTTTGGTATATCAAGAAAAGAAATAGAAATATTGTTATATTTTTTATTTGGTTAGATATAAATAAAGAGAAAATAGTTATTAACAAAATTAAAATATCCTTAATAGATAAATAATAATAAAATATATAAATAAAGAAAAAATAATTATAAAAAAGATCAAAATATTCTTAATAGATAAATAATAATAATAATAAATATATTATTTTTAATATTATTTTTACAACTATAAAATTCATTTGTGTACAGTGACACTTTTTTTTTTAAATGGGATGATTATGGTTTTCTTTATATAAAGGAAAGTAAGCTTTTTATTAAAAAAAATTTATTGCTTTTCTTGCAACCAAAGACATAGCGTTGATGGGATGTGAGTTAATTTTCCATTCCGTGAAATAATATTCTCACAACCAAATACAACCATATAGTTTGACACACGTAGATTTTTCACTACGCCTGGCCTTCCACGATGTGCCAGATCAATCATCATAGTCAGTTCTACTCTGAAGGAACGTTATCTGATGCTTACCGACAAGATGGTAACTTCCTACAGCCTTGTCTCTTTTACGTGCCGGCTACAAGAAGAGCCAGTGTTAAGCGGAACTTCTCGGTTGCCATGGAGCCCTTTCCTCAGGAATCAAATTCTAACATAGTCAGATAAGACTTGAGAATTTGGCTGCTGCTTGCTCGTAGGTATTAGTGCCTATAAATTTTTGTGGAACATGTTATGATGCCAAATGATCAATTTTACGTGTAGTTGGATTAAACTAGCTGTTTCTCCAATTAATGTTATTTAATTTTGACATTACGTACGACTGCGTGGGCAATAAGGATTAGATTTAAATATAGTAGTTTTGCTTGGCTTTTATTATTATGCTTTTAAATAAAATTATAATATGCCTAAAAAATCTTTTGAATAATTCAGTTATGTCATGTTGAGTTACTAAAATTATATATTTGTTTGTAAAATTTTATAATAATTATGTTATTATTAAAAAGTTATATACCTATTGTCTTTTAATTAAACAAGTTAACAATAACAATATAGGAAATTGTAAAAAAAAAAACAAAAAATTTATAACCAAAGTTAGTCAATGAAATATTGTTGTTTCACATTTAAGAGGGTGAAAATTGCAATGTTAATGTTTGAAGTTAAAATGGCCTCAACGCAAAACAGGCCAATAAATGAAATATTGTTGTTTCACATTTAAGAGGGTGAAAATTGCAATGTTAATATTTGAAGTTAAAATGGCCTCAACACAAAACAGGCCAAAAATGAAATTAAGCAGGACTACACTATGATGTCTTAGAATGACCAGAAAAGAGCACAAATTAGAGAGAGTTGGGTAATGGCAAACCCAATCCGAATAAATTGCAATAAGATTATACAGTCTGAAAATCTTGTGTAGCTTGAGATGCTTATTGATTTGGTAATTTCCAAGTTTCGAACCTTCCTCTGACAATCCATCAAGGGACTCTCAATGTTCGACGTGAGGCACGAGAAGATCCACGGGGTTGCAATTAGGTTTGGTGAGCCCACGACAGATCGGGGGGTCTGTCCATTGTATTTATTAATTATTAGCAGTGATGTTCACGTGACCATTTTTTTTGGGTTTTTGGGTCGCAAAAAGTTGCAAACTATAATGACAATTAATTAAATAACTACGTGGCATGTGTCCTCTAGCGATTTGCATAAACATACTCAATCTCCTAAACATTAATAAACAAATTAGGGAAGAGGTTTTGCATTACATTCTTATCTAAATTAAGAAAAAAATAATAATATTCAACGGTTCAATGTCTGTGTCATTTGCTGTGGAAGACTCTAGAATCATTATAGATAATTCTGAAATACGTAAACAAGTAAATATGGGCTGATATGGTCGATGAGGCATGGAATGGAGTGGCTTCCAATCTAAGCATCCAAAACAATAAATAAATAATAATGCAATGAATGCCGGCACCCCTTTCTGTTGTATTTTTGTGCAATTGGAGTGAGTGCTCTTTCTTTCTTTCTTTGCCGCCTTCGATTTTATCAGCGAATTGCTGTGACGCGAAATTAGTCGCTTTCGTTAATGCATGAATTTGGACATGTTTGGTATAAAAGGAAATTGGAATGAAAAAATTTGTATAATATTTTATTATACTTTTATAATTATTATTTAATATTAATTACATATTTTTATTCATTTTTAAAGTCGAAATATAAAAAATATTTTTTATTCATAAAATTATATTTTTTTCTTTTTATTTTCTTTTTTATTGTGAATCAAATGATTCATTAGTATCCCTCCTCTTACTATTCAATCTTTCTTCCTTTACTTACCAAATTTTGCAAAACTACATTCATATACATGCGTGTGTGAGAGTCCTTTATCTAGCAACTTTTCTATTTAATAACTTTTTTATTTAATTGTACTTATGTCATTTAGATAGTCCAAATTCAAAATTTATATTTTCGATTTTTTTAATTTTAATTATTATTTTTTAAAAAATTAACCATTAAAATTTTGCTCTTAAATCTAAACAATCTAAATAAAATGAGTACAACTTGGTAGAGAAATGGCTGGACGGAGAATCCAAATTCCATGTTCCATTTGATCCTTTATAATACTCCAGGGGTGATTTTTCTTCCAGTTTCATTCTCATTCTTGTAAGTATCGAAAACTGTCAACAGCTATTTACTGGACCTAATAAAATATTACATGGTATATTCATAATTATAACCCATCTAATATATCCCTTTTTTCTTTGGCCAACATCTAATATCTCACTTTAAGTAGGATAATCATGATGTTAAATAGTTTTTCAGAAGCACTTAGTCAAGAAATTAAAAATGTATTTTCACGTATGTGAATTTAATGCGGGAGGGCTCTTGTGCTTGGGACTCCATCCGCTAAAGGTGAATGATATATATCACATTGAGTAAAAACAAACATATGATATAGTATTTAAGTCATAAAGCACTTCTACTTAATAGATTAGTCGTTTGAAATGAATTTTCCTTATAATTTAAATCATATCAACCAATATCAACACTAGAGATGGTTATAATTCTTATACTCTAGGGTACCTATAAAATATATCCATTTGGATTTGAGTATAAAAAATAAGTTGTGTATTTTAAGAGTTTGGATCTCAATATAAGTAGTATGATGCCCATCTCATTTCAAATTTGTAATGTGTATACATTTATACATACCTTTAATTATATTAATCGATATGATTGTATCATAAAAAGGAAAAAAAATACAAGTAAAATTTCACGAGTTGATAATTATATTAATAATTGTTTAAAACAATTTATTTTTTGTTGTGATTTTATGTGATGGAATTTATGTTAATGATTATTAACTTGAAAAAAGTTTGTTCATTTTAATTTTTCGTTGAGTAAGGTCCTAGTTTAGGGTTTTAGAGATTCAATGGAGATGAAAAACTTTTATCTATTAAATATGGGTTCAAAATTTGAGACTATAATAAAGTAATATATCCATGGTCATCCTTAATCAACAAATTCCAATTGTAATTCTGCAGCATTGGTGGTGATGTGTTGAATTGCACTGTTTGTTCGAAATTAAAAAATTAGCACAAAGCTAACTTCTGTGAATGTTAACACTGTAGAATGTGGTGAAATGTTAAGACTAAATACCTAATTGTATTAGTAAAATTTCAAGTTTCACATTAAAAAAATGTGTCATTGTACCATGTGAATACTTAAGTAAGATAATGATACTATTTAAGTACGATTCACGACATATGATTATCTATCACCACTTAATTAAAAAAATGATATATGATCTTAGAAAAATATTAGAAGTTTAGCCAAAATTTGAGAGAAATAATTGAAAATATGCAGAAACTGTCCTGTGTTCAAAGCTATTTATAAATATTTATGGAGGAAGTTAATGGACTACAGCTACTATATGAGAACTTCATATGAAAAAGTAACCAATAGTATGATAAGAAAATCCATCGGAGACACAGAAAAGATTGAGGCATTCGTCATGATAAAATTTCTCCAACACTTCCCTTTTTTGACGCCAAGAAAAAAAAAAAACTGGATATTCGACTCTTGAATTGAAATTTCCGAAATCTAAACTCAGATAAATTTGTGTAAATCATATGTATATATTGGCAACGATTTCTGACTTAATTTGCACTTGAATTTTAAACGTACAAATTAAATTTGAGCCATTACGTATTTTTTTCATGTGATGTAAACAAGAGTTTTTCTTTCAATTTAAACCTCAGTGGTCACCATGAAAACATACATGAAAACTCTGAAGTATATGCTATAAATATCTCTTGGGTGATAAGCTATTAAAATTTTTAATTGCATTGTATAAATGGGAGTTTCTTTAAAATAAATATACTACTTGATTTCTTTTAATTAATACCTGATGAATTGTGCTTAAATTTTAATATTTCTTTTACTATAAAAACCCCGCTTTTTTTAGAAAAATAAATAATAAACGGGCAAAGGCATGTTCAGACATTAGAGGCTTCAAGTTTGAGAATCATGCGTTGCCTACTTTCGACGTCACACATCACAATTATCATCTGAAACCAAACCCCAATTGTAAAGGTCCATACAAACAAGCCCGCAGCACACCTAAGAGAGAGAGCCGTAAAAACAATCTAAGTTCTTGCCCACGTGTCCCATCCAATTCTAACGACTACGCTCCTTTTATTCACCAATAATAGTTCGCCACATCGTCCCCATGACAAGTGTTAACCACGTGGCATATCACCATTAGCTAAATACGACCACCATAATCCACCTCAGACCACGTCAATTTCCAAATTTGCCCACTATTTAGAGAAACCAAACAAGAAGAGCACTGTTGGGCAAAAAGATAAAAGGAGCCCTATAAAAGCCAGGGAGTTCCCTCCAAGTCAGTGTCTCTGTCTCGCATTTCATAACCAAGTAGCCAACTAGCCATGGCGCTCCGGGCGCGACACCCTAATTTGCAGTTTCTGGTTCTTCTTTGTCTATTGACGATAGCTTCCGCGAAGGTGTTCTTCGAGGAACGTTTTAATGGTAATCATCGTTTTTTCATTGTTCTATCTATAACATAATTACGCGAATGTTCCGATTTCTTCCCCGTTTCCTCCCTGTAGATCGTGAAACGGAATTTGATATTTCCCTCCATTTCCAGCATATTTAGGATTTTGAATTTTCTGGTGTGCATTGCTGGTCGTCGAATTTGGTTAATTTGTTAAGGATCAAGACTTAATTTATTTGCGCATGGATCTGTCTGACGCCTTTGGTTTGTACTTAAGTGGATATTGAAGTCTACCTGGAAATGCGGTGTTTTGGAGTAGATCTGTGATGATCTTGACTGTTTCGGCTCTTAATTTAATCTGTTTTTCGTTTGTGCGTAACCTGAAGCTTCTTTCTATAGTCCAAGTGTAAAGAAGTGGTTAATCGTCCTGATGCTGTTTTGACAAGAAATTCATATGGTCGTGGGAAACGTTTTCAAAATTGTATTCAAGCATTACCCCAACACCCCCTCCCAAAGAAAAACGAGAGCTGTTGAAGGCACCGGAGCCTGGATTTTATCTTGAAACTCCTTTTAGTTACATGCACATTTGATCATGGAGTAGTCAGGAGTTGAAAGAAATCGTCTGTAAATTATTAATTGGCTTTTTTTTTAACCATGGCAAAGTTGGAATGCGTTTTCTCTCGAGTTATATTACTCTGAGGCGGGAAGTTAAACATTGCTTGGTATAAAACATCAGTGCATGGAATAAGTGACAGTAGTTTTTTCTTCAAAGATTAAATGTAAATGGGAGACTCGTGCACGTATAAAGAGGTTATTTCTTAAGTCGGCTGCTGGTCAGCGTTTTGTAAATTGTAGATGCGTCTTTACCTATCTAGGTGGTACATTATCATGGCGTTGCCTTTTTCTTTTCTTTTTTTTCCTGTTTAATTTAATCTAATTCATGCACTTTCAAGGACAGCTCATTTTCATGGTTCATCTGTATTTTTTTTATTCCTGTTCATAAGCCTTTCTTGTTTTC
Organism: Erythrophleum fordii; assembly: GCA_032878935.1. Classification (NCBI taxonomy): domain Eukaryota; kingdom Viridiplantae; phylum Streptophyta; class Magnoliopsida; order Fabales; family Fabaceae; genus Erythrophleum; species Erythrophleum fordii. The sequence continues at coordinate 33,977,809 of JAVQMF010000049.1, forward strand.
TGACTTCTATATGCTGCATCTGTATATGCTAACGCGTGAATGCTAAAGATGGATGGGAAAATCGCTGGGTTAAATCTGATTGGAAGAAAGATGAGAACCTGGCTGGGGAGTGGAACTACACCTCTGGTAAATGGAATGGTGATCCTAATGACAAAGGTAAACTAGATTATCTATGTAAATCAACTTTGGTGCATTAAGTCTATTTGATTAATATATTTGACTTGCAATCTAGAGTGAGAAGCTTGACTTGTACTTTAATTTCTCCATAGGTATACAAACAAGTGAAGACTACCGATTTTATGCTATTTCTGCTGAGTTCCCTGAATTCAGCAATAAGGATAATACACTAGTCTTCCAATTTTCTGTTAAGCATGAACAGAAGCTTGACTGTGGTGGTGGTTACATGAAATTACTTAGCGGGGAAGTGGATCAGAAGAAATTCGGTGGGGATACTCCATACAGGTGATTGACAGATACCCTGTAGCATAACATGTTCTTTCCTCGTTCACTATGGGTATGACATGCATGTTAACTCAGCTGATTTGGTTGCTAACTCTTTTTCGTTGCAGTATCATGTTTGGCCCAGATATCTGTGGTTACAGCACCAAGAAAGTGCATGCTATTCTGACCTACAATGGGACAAATCACTTGATAAAGAAGGATGTACCTTGTGAAACCGACCAACTAACTCATGTGTACACATTTATCCTCCGTCCAGATGCAACCTACAGCATCCTTATTGATAATGTGGAGAAACAAACTGGCAGTCTCTATTCTGATTGGAATCTTCTCCCTCCCAAGAAAATCAAGGATCCTGCTGCCAAAAAAGTAACTACTTTTCCACCAATTGGTTTACTGTTTCAGTTTTAGTTGTCAGATTGGTTTTGGGGTATTGATAGGTTCTTATTGTAATATTCTTGCAGCCAGAAGATTGGGATGACAAAGAGTATATTCCAGATCCCGAAGATAAGAAGCCAGAGGTAGTACATTTTCTTAAAACCTATGATATTTTATGACGTTTTTACTGTACTTTATACTGACTTCCTATGTTTGTAGGGGTATGATGACCTCCCAAAAGAGATCCCAGATCCTGATGCCAAGAAGGTCTTTATCTCTTTGTTGTCTACCACTGTTTTATATCTTACGTGTTAGTGTACTTACTGATAAGACTAATTGTTGCTCTAGCCCGAGGACTGGAATGATGAGGAAGACGGTGAGTGGACAGCACCAACCATTGCGAACCCCGAGTACAAGGGCCCATGGAAGCCAAAGGTTTGTAATAGTTTTAATATACCGAGTGTGCTCGGGAATGGGTTTGTTTGCTGATCTTGTAGGTACACTTCTGCAGAAAATTAAGAACCCCAACTATAAAGGAAAGTGGAAGGCACCAATGATTGACAACCCAGGTCTATTTTTAGCATTAATTTACAGTTGTGATAGTTTTATAAACTAATTTGTGGCTTAAGATACATAGCGAACTAAAGTATAGTTCAGTTGCATGATTCAAGTTCACAATAAGTAGTAACATTTGAAACTTCACATTTTATCAGATTTCAAAGATGATCCGGAGCTTTATGTTTTCCCCAACTTGAAATATGTGGGCATTGAATTGTGGCAGGTAAATTGTTATTTTCATTTTTAATGTAAATTTTTGTTTACTTCCCTACGTTAGTTGGTCATTCAAAGTCAATCTCTTATGAGCAAGCTACTTCCATTGTCAGGTGAAATCTGGTACCCTGTTCAACAATGTCTTAATTACCGATGATCCGGAATATGCTAAACAATTGGCTGAAGAAACATGGGGCAAGCAGAAGGATGTAAGCTGTTTTTATTCACTTAATCTTATGATCTACGGAGAAATTTATTGTTGAATTTTGTTAACAGCAGATTTTACATTTTGCAGGCTGAGAAGGCAGCATTTGATGAGGCTGAGAAGAAGAGAGAGGAAGAGGTGACTGTTTCATCTCTATGTTTTAATTTATAAGGAACTACACATAAGAAAATTAGACATGTATGAAATTGATCTTAATGGTAGTTCGTCTATGTGCTTGGAAGATTATGAACTCCATTTTTACATAGCTGTCCTGTTTTTTGAATGCTGTACCAGGAATCAAAGGATGATCCAGTCGATTCTGATGTAAGCTTAAGAATCGATTCCCAAAATTTTTATCCTTCATCAATTATATTGGTCCTGATAGATTTAACCTCTTTTATAGGCTGAGGAAGATGAGGAGGATGCTGATGAAGCAGAGGATGAGACGGACGCTGGTGAAGATGCTGAAACTAAGAAAGAAGATGCACATGTAGGTTTTTCACGCACATAATGTCACCTATAACAAGCTTTACAGCTATTTGTTTAATAATTCTCTTCGGGGTTTTGCTTGCAGGATGAGCTTTGAGGAGTTGGCAAGTGACTCGGGGCGACATTCCGGGGAGAGGGCGAGTGCTTCATTATTATCCCCTTTTATTCCCCCTCCATATCGATTTTAATTGTAGGAATTTCCCTCTTTTTGGGGCAAACCTAGAAGGCTGCAAGCTAAAAATTGTCGAGGTTTCGCTTCAGGCCCATTTAACTATTTAGCTTATTAAATTTAAAACAGAGTTAAAACGGCTATCTTTAAATGCTAATTGATATCTTCTTTAGTTGGCTATCGTTTGGAAGTGTGGAAGAAGATCTGGGCAGGGCTAGTTTAACAAATCAAGTCGGGTTTATCATAATCCTTCGTGAAGGAAAGTACTACAGCTTCACAGTAAAAAAAGGCTGGGATAGAAAGAAATACCGTGAAATATTAGCCAAATTACCTATACGTTTACCGAATATTGGGTGTTGTCAGACAGGTTTTTATTAAATTTAAATTGATTCTTGCAACTTGATTTGCGTAATAGTAAGGACATGCACGTATTTCCGCTATATAACTGTAAGCTTTTTGATGCTGCCTCCTGTCATGATATTTATCATGAGCTCTCGTAGTTCTGCGAGTGATAACTTCTTTCAGGAACTACGGAAGGTCATGCGTATGTCAACAAATGAATGAAAATTTATGATAATAATGCATTATTATTGATGGGCAAATAACAGGAGCAGAACATCTATGAGCCAAATGAAGTTTTCTCGCATTGCATTTAGAAAGCCAACTCATGCTGTTGGGGGCTCAATCATCAATGCCATGAGCAACACAAATTGCTCTTTAACTTGTATTAGTCTTCGTTTTGCGTGCTTTGGCTGAGAAAAATGGGTGCCCGGAGGCCTTGACAAGTGAAAGGAGATCCTAGAAACATCATTAAGATTTGAAAGTGTGTGACCAAATGTTTGGCAAAGACGTGATTAGGGATGAATAATGATGCAAATTTAAAAGCATAATGATGATTAACCAGAAAAGGGTAAGTATCCAAGGGGTCCTTTGGTTTGTGTTCCTCCAGGTAAGGTTCATGATTAGGTCCGCAAGGCATCCTCCTAGCTTTATCTAATAATAACATTAAGTTAAACCTCAACTGTATGCTTTAAAATTAAACATTTGGAATTAGATACCGAGAAGAACAACACCAACATTACAACACTTGCACAAAGTGAGACACAAGAAACAATAGCAGCTTATTTACAAGAAACGTGACATAAGGAACAGAAGCGATTTATCTGTGTGCAGAGGCAGCCGTTGTTTTAGGCTTCTTGACAATAAGAACAGGGCACTTCACGTTCTGTGCGCAGTAGTTGCTGACACTCCCAAGGAAAGCCCTCTTGATTAGACCATAGCCATGGCTTCCCATAACAAGCATATCGGCCGCCAACTTCTCGACCATCTCACAGATCACGTCCCTGGGGTCCCCATTCTCCACCCTCGTCTCCACCTTAACCTATTATTCCCAAATCCCAATTAATTCACAATTATCACTATTCATCACAACATTACAGCCAATTTAACCCCATCAGAAAAATAAAAGACTAAAACGTACCTGTTGCAGATTTATACACAATTTCTTGGCTTTCTCGATCACGCAATCCGCCACTTGGTCGCTGTACCTCTCCATGGTTGCCGTTATATCAGAAGAGAACAAATATCCTAATAAAACCAAAAGGAAAAAAATAAAAATTAGGAAAGGTTAAAGCTCTAGATATAAAAAAGGCAAACACAAGGCCTTATTAGTTATTGATTAATACCAGTGCCATCTAAGGTGGTATAAACAGCACGAGGGGGCTTGGAGTAGAGGAGAATAAGGGTATCCTTGGAATTTTGGAAGACGAGATTGTTAAGGCACCAAGAGAGGGCGTACATGCTCTCCTCGCCTTCATCCACAGCCACCAGAATCCGACGCTCCTTTTCTGCCACCTCTGCCATTTCCAGTCTAACTGACTTCCTTCGCTTGCGAATAGTAATATGCCTTGATGGTTGATGATTGATGAAGAAGAAGACGATTGGATAGGAGTGGTATTTAAAGAGTGATCCTGTAATAATAGCTTTAAATCCGTTGGCGTGGTGGTTTGGGCTTCTGGTTTTCGTGTTTCCACCCCGTGGGCCTCCACCATTACAATTCCAAAACCAAAACAAAATCTTTTGGATAAACTTCCAAGTGGGATTGACGTAATATACTCAAATCCTTTTATTTTAACCTTTTTTCTTTTAAATTCTTTTGTAATTTTGTCATGACATTTTTTAGAACAAATTATACGAATTTTTTTTATAAATTTTATTAAAATTATACAAATTTTTATTATATTTTTAAAATAAATATTTTGATCTAATTTTACATTTTTTTAACTAAAATACTGTCTATTAATCTAAATATATAAATGTGTATTATATCTAATTATGCACAAATAAAAATAAAAAAATATTTTATTTTATTTTCATTAACTTTAACAAAAATGTATTTAAATTAATAAATGATGTTTTGATTAAAAATTTAAAATTAAACTAAAATATAATGTACTTTTTTGTTTTAGTATATCTGTATATATTTTAAAAATAAAAAAAAGTCTATAAAATTTTAAAAAAATAATCCATGTAATTTGCTCTGTGTTTTTTTTTTTTAATAACTGATTCATAAAAGATGGCCGCATTTTGTGAATTTCATTCTCTTTCTACGGTAAATAAAGGATAGAGCACACAATGTACAATCTATATATTCGTTAGCACTCAAAATCGAAAGCTGCTGGTAACATATACGAAAAAAGTCCTTTTTAGTATTACTCTATCTTATGGAATGTGTCAAACGAAGCCTTAACAAATTACAACTGTAAAATGCCAACAATGCTCGCTACAATTGAATTTGCGTCACTGTCAGCAACACAAGAATTCGCTTGCGTGTGATCTCATATGTACTGCTCATTTGGTCACATTTTTCACTCACTTTGAGCTAGGATGTGGGTAGAGAGTATAATGACTTTCCATTTTGGTTTCTATGTTTTCTGTTTTGTTGGAGTAGTAAATTTGGACTTATTTTATGGGAAAACTCTATTTTAAAAAAAATTGGAGTGGTTAAATTAATTGTTTTTTAAGTTTTTATAGTTCAACACATTTTTTAAGTTCTTGTTAAAATTTCATCATTATAGCATTGAATTTTGTTAATATGATCGTTTAAGTATTATTTTAGTATTTTAAATAAATATGATTTATATTAACAAAAATATATATATAATAAAATAAATTTAACTTATGTATATAACATGTAATATAACTTATATTAAGTAATTTAAATAATTTAACATAAATAATGCATATTTAGTATACTAAATAATATTAAATTAGTCATATCAGTAAAATGTAATAACACTAATAAAAATTTATTAATAGGGATTAAATTTAAAATTATAAAAATTTAATTATAAAATTTTAAATTATAGAAAAATATAATAAAATGAATATCTTAAAATGTATTTAATGCTAACTAATGAGGCACTAAGGAAGACAAGGGCCAAACGAAGTCCCAAAAGTTAAAATCCAGTCGTTAATATTTTGCTGTGGATAGATCAGCGGCTCATGAAGACGTTACCCTCGCACACAAGCTTCTTGTTGGACGGCACAGCCCATAACGACCCGGTAACCAAGTCTCCAAAGTTGGAGCACTTTGTTCGAAAACTGCCAATCCTAAACCGGGTGAGCCAGTCACCAGCGTCTCCAAGCCACAGAGGCCTAGATATCAATTTTTCTGCAACAAACAGACCCTAGTGGAACTTCTCTATCTGTCTCTGTCTCTGTCTCTGTCTCGCTCTCTATCTTGACTCTGTTTTTGGGGTTAGATCTTATTGTTTTCGTTCTGAAAACTTGATTTTTGTTTCAGTGTTCAGACGGCGATATTTATTAGGGTTGAATTGTAGTGAGATCGATTCAATAAATAAATAAAGGCAATGTTTTTTTTCGATTGGTTTTATGGGATTCTAGCATCGCTTGGATTGTGGCAGAAGGAGGCCAAGATCTTATTCTTGGGGCTCGACAATGCAGGCAAAACCACATTGCTTCATATGCTCAAGGATGAGGTTTGTTCATTTCTGGTCTCGTTCAGTCCTGTTTAATTTCCATTTTCCAAATCGTTGCCATTATTGGTCTTTTGAGATTCTTTATGTTTATTCGTCAATAGGGATTAGGGTTGAGTCTTTTTCTTATTTTCTGCTGTAGATGTTATTTAGTTCGTTTGAAAGGAGACGAAAAAGAGGGTAAATTACAGATACTGCTAGGCTGAGGAAGGTAGCGAAAAATGATTTGAAGGTTGTGCTTGAATTTTCTCTCCATGATATGTTTCTTGCGAAATAATAATGCCACGCTTCATTTAGGTCTTATGTTCCCGTAGTCAGGGCTTTTTGCCAGGAAATGTTTTGTTTAGGAAAGCCTTCAGAAGACAATAAGTTTTGAAGATGGAATTGTTATTGTTTATTAAGTCTGTAGAATGGTCCTTGTCTCCAATAGCGATAATATTTCCGAAAATAATTTGCGACAATATTTGTTGTTGCTGGTATATGATCCTTTTTCACTATTATATTTTCTCCCTTCGTTATTAAACTAGAGACCGAATGTTTCAAAATGATAGTTGAAGTTGTTACAGGTTGATGATTCTAAATATTTGCACCCTTTGGTTTCTGGGAAAAGATTTGCCCTTTTGAATAATATCACAGGGAACATTTGGTATGGTTTTAGCAAGATACTCATTCGTAGTTATCAAATCAACATTTTTTCTTTGCTCAAAGGGAAGAAAGGTAGCTAAGCTTTTATTTCTAGCTGGTAGCTTCATGACATTACCATAATGGCTGTATAATGGTTTATGGCTATATTCCTGCATATTGTCTTGGCATAACATCTTTATTGTGAGGATTGTTTTGGCAGAGATTAGTCCAGCATCAGCCAACACAGTATCCAACGTCGGAAGAGTTGAGTATTGGGAAGATCAAGTTTAAAGCTTTTGATCTTGGGGGTCACCAGATTGCCCGAAGAGTCTGGAAAGATTACTATGCCAAGGTACATAAATATAATGTTTCAGTGAAGACATATGTTTGAAATAAGGCCTTGATATATCGTCGTTTTGGCCTACATGCTGACATTTCACGATTTTGTAGTCACTGGGCATTGCTGATAGGCAAATATATAGCTGCTCAAGATGCTTGACACCAAATTTGTGGGGATTTAGGTCTAGCTGTTAGCTAGGATAAAGTTTTCTTCCTATGTTCAATACTGGAGTTACCAATTTAAAAATTAAGCTGTAAATAAGTTTTTTATTTTGCTGTGGAATATTGTAAAATGATATCTATTTAAATAATTAAATTTTATACTATAGCCAAATCAAAGACTCTGCCTTCCGAGTTCTAGCTAAACAATGTGTGAACATTCTATATCTATCTGATTCATGGGAGGCAGACATGATACGTTTTAGTTTGCTGATGGCAACTTTCATCTTTAGAAGATCTGTTTATGAGACATATCTGATTTTCTGAAGCAATTTGTTTTTTTCTTGGAGTCTCTCATTTGTTATACTCTACTTGATTAAGGTAAAGTATCCTTTTTAGTCCCAGCAAAATATTTTATGTCTGCCTGATTCATGGGAGGCAGACGTCATTCATCGTTCTTTAGGATTTCCCCTGATGTTTATTCTCTCGGGAAATTGTGCTAATAGTATCACTCTTGTGCTTTCTTCCTCATTAGTTTTGCTCGTTATTTGTTAATGATATTCATAAGTCCCATATTTGTTAATGATGCAGGTGGATGCAGTGGTCTACCTGGTTGATGCTTATGACAAGGAAAGATTTGCGGAGTCGAAAAAAGAGCTGGATGCTCTGCTTTCCGATGAGGCCTTGGCTAATGTGCCTTTCCTTATTCTTGGAAACAAGATAGATATACCATATGCTGCCTCAGAGGATGAGTTGCGTTACCATTTAGGCCTCTCCAACTTCACAACGGGCAAGGGTAAGGTTAGTTTGGCGGAATCAAATGTGCGTCCCCTGGAGGTTTTCATGTGCAGTATTGTGAGGAAAATGGGTTACGGAGATGGCTTCAAATGGCTTTCTCAGTACATCAAATGAGTCCATCCATAGCTGTGAGAAGGGCTTGGCACCTTATTTCTACTAGTTAATTTCTATAGTTGTGAATTGGAGGTGTTGTTCCTACAAAATTGCTGTTAAAGAAATTGCAGTGTCTTACAATTTTTATTTTTGGTGAAAATGACAAAAACCACCTCGATGATATGCTGTGCAAGGCTGACTTGTGGTGATTGATGAATTGTGCTCTGAAGAATGCGTGGGGGCCAGTAAGCCTTGCTTGATGAACTCATTGTTTTGCAGTCAGCAGATCATTGCGTCGTTGCTTGCCGCACGGTAGAAGCGTTGTGGTTTTCTTTGCCACTGGCATAACATTTGAGCTTATTATTATTATTTTTTAATATATAACATTGGGTATGGGCATCTAAGAATTTATATTTTAGAACTATAAAAACAACTTTTAGCAAATTATAAAAAAATTGTCAGTTCTGAAGCAGTCTGTCATGTATAAATGTCTGTTAGTCATGTTATACACATCTGAGAATGAATTGATATTTAAGACATTTAGGACGCAGAAAAGATTATTCATCTTAAACAGAAGTGGATAGTTGATAACTGCATTAATTTTTTTAACATCCTATTTGCGTGAACTTTATGGGACGCGTCTGAATAAGTATGATTGCGTTTGAAATATTTTTTTTTTTAATAAAAAGGCTTATTTTGATTTCTGTCAAAATGAATGAAAAACAAATTCAATTTGGTGAATATGTTCAGTATGGGGACTTCTTTAACTAAATAGGGGAACTATAATTAAAAAAAATAAAATTTTTATGTTTGTTATGAATTTTTTTTTAATGAAGTCTATTGGAATTTTTTTTTTTTTTAATAAACCAGTCATTCACAAATTTTAGGTAATTTGCTTTTGAATATTACATAATATATTTTTTCTCTTTTTTAATATCTATTTTTTCTAATAGATCTTTTAACTTTGTTTCAATCTTTCTTTAAACTTTAAAAACAAAGACACATACATATTGTAATACTGAATGCACACGCATACATACATACATGCCACAACAATGCCCACATGACACAATATTATATGCACCTACACACATGCATGCAAACATAACATGATATCACATGGAAATATGTGTGCATATACGCGCACATAATTGACACGGTGCGAGTATTCACACAATACAACTTTGTACATGTACATGTTTGTACAAACATATACAGGCGATATGACATTGAACGCTCTTTAAGCACCCACAAATATAATATGACATCACACCACGTATATGCATGTGTGAATATATACAAAATACGATACCATACTATAAATATGCACAAACACTTTAATACACGTGTGATGAGTGTCATTACATTATTTTAGATAGGAATATTTTACATAAAACACATTTTATTACTTAAAAATTTTTTTCCCATACCAAACGAAGGATACCCTTAGAAGTGACAACTTCCCAACAATCAGAGAAATTAAATCAAAATGCTGGCCGTATGTTAAAATTTTGGTTTCATTTGGGATCCCAATAATATGTGCTAAAAACATATATTGAAGACTAACTAAATTGATAAATGGGACATAGTAGGCTTGATTACAGGTGAGAAATTATACCATGCCTCAAAAAAAGGAATATGAGCCCAGGAAAAAAGAAAAAATACTCGATAAAAAACAAACTTATTTTTAAAAAAAATCTAAGTATAAAACAAGCTAGACTTGAAGTTTTTTGAACTCAACTTGTATTGTAATATTTTTTTTAATATTACATTCATATAAAGTTACAAGTAAATGATTTTTTATAGTATAAGATTTCCAACACAATATGAAATTTACTTATTCTCTAAAAATCCTTAGGTTTAGGATGATGGGTTTTCGTGGTTTAAACTTGACAACTGAAGGCATACATTTGTGCAGGGAATGACTGAAGCACTATCTACTTAAATATACCAATTATAGAAATAAAAATAGTGGTTTTTTTCCCCAATACCTGACCTATCCCCTTCTGTCCCACTATTTCACTTGAAGGAGAGAACATGAAGCTGAGTTGTTGTCACTCGGCTACTTTACTTCTTTGTTTCTTCTTCAAAACTGTGAGCCTCTTGGTCGACCAGGTAGCTTCCAGTTATATAATAATGATCACACTGTGGACGCCAGCCAATCCATGAAGGTGTGGAGCATAAAGTGACTTCTGGGTTCATTGCTACATTTCAACTCCTCCCAAGCAAAATTAAACTACTTTTCAACTGCTATTGCTTTGATTTTAATTACCATACTTGGATTAATCACATTGCGAAACCCTGGAGGGATGAGAAACAGTCACTCACACAGGGTTTTCTACATTTCTCTCTATCACCTTCAGTTTTTATTATATTTACTATATAGAAGTTGTTTTATACGTCTTTCCCTCTTTTTTTTCTTTTTTCCTTCTTTGCATTTGGTTTGTGCTTCTTTGATAGGCTACACCCTAACAACAACTACAAAAAGCAAAGGTAAAACAAGCCAACACAGCGTAAGAGAGGTGTGGATCTGAATCCCCCGCTTATCGTAAGAGAGAATAGATGCCGTCTAAAATTTAGACCGTTTTATACCGTTTGATATATATATTTTTAATTTAAATTATTTTTTAAATTAACAATTAAAAGTATCCTTTAAAACAAAAATATCAAAATAGATATCAAATTTAAATTGTCTAAATTTGATTTAAATAAAAATATATATATATCCTTTAAATTGTTTTTCACGCAGGCGTCAATTCTTTTGTTGTCTAAAGATACTGTACTAGAATTTTATATGGTTCTAATATTCATATGTTAAGTATATTACTAATTTCTGAATTCTAATTTAACTAGAATTGCCTCGGGTTAGTTATAAAAGGCCCATAATGAATTATGAAAATTACTCTAATTAAAATTATAGGGCTAAAAAATTTATGGAATTTTAGTTCCTATAAATTTTATAAGGTAGCAAAATTCTTGTCCAACATTACCAGTATAGATTATTCATTCATCTATCAACCACACAAGCTTTTTCAAACTTGAGGCATATCATTTTTCCTTTTTCCCAAAGATTAATCTTTACATTTTTTCCAAACATTAACAGTATGATTAGATCACATGCTCAAATTTTCATAAACAACGCTTATTGGTATTGTAGAAAGGCATCATTTCTTGGATGACCAGAATCCGCCAAACTCCATCATAGCTGCAACATCAGGATCTGTTTCAGGTTCTTCTTCAGCAGTCTTCTCCTTCTGAACTCAGAAATAAAACGATAATTGATTAATTACTAATTTATTGAATGTTAGATTTATCACCCATGATAAAATGATCCAACTGAATATTTTAATATTTAAATTAAAATATTAAAAAATTAATTATTAAGATAATTAATTATTATCTCATAAGAAATTGAGATAATTAATTATTTAATAATTAATAGTTGAATTTTTAAAATAAAAACTATATTTTATTAGTTAAATATATCTTATTAGTTGGATAAAAAATCCTATCTTATTAAAACTCTATTTAAGATATCTATAAATAGGCTTAAGTTTTTCTATCGAAACATTAGACTCATAGGTCCGGGAGAAAGGTCAAGGGCCCCTATTTTCACTACAATTATTATTATTTTTTAATTACAGAATTCCTATTCTACATATATTTATCCTACATTGAAAAATAAAATGCAATTATTACATGTTAAATGAACATTAAAAAAATTTTAAGATATGTGTACAAATATCATACTGAAGGTTTTTTTTTTTTTGTGGGTTGTGGAGGAGGTCAGTAAGAAAAATGTTTTTGACAAATGATCACGGATAAATTACAATTTACTCTCGTGATTTGATCCAAAATCAGTTTGTTCTTTATGGTTTAAAGTATCTTATTCAATTTCTTTGCAATTTGTTCCATTATTGCTCATCACTTCTCTCTGGTGTTTTTACTCTTAATTTTAATTGAAATAATCACGTGAAAGTTAAAATAAAAAATTTCATAGTTGAAAACATGTTTTTTTTTTTTTTAATGTTTCAAGCAATTTCATAACTTTCAAAACTATTACAGAGATTAAACTGACATTTCAAAATTTAAACTATCCACTCAATCCCAATCACACCCAATTGCATGTACAAAGCTTAAACTGACATATAATTAATTTGTCTGCTTTTGAAATATGTTATCCCATATTTACGTCTCTTTATGTTTCAAACAATTCATCCTATTCTCATTTACACAATTTTTTTACAAACATACCATTTTTTGTATGTGTTTTCTATTTTTGGTTACTATGTCGTACTATCTCTGGTTCTTTTTATAAAAAAATTTATAAAAAAATTTTTTGGTCTTAAAATATAAGAAATATAGTATTTTTTTTACTTCATTAAATAATAAATTTTTTTTAATTTTCATTTATTATTACATTTAATACACTTAACAATGCATAACGTTTTCTCATATAAAATAAAGATGGATAAAATAAGAAAAAATTATCAAATTTAAACTTAATTAATAAATTAAATTGATATTAACTATTTTTATTAATACTAGTAAAATAATTTTTCTTCTTTAATAAACAGGACCGGAGAGAGTATTTGCTTTAGATAACAATTATCCGTCTGAAGATAACAACAATCTCCTTTATTACATGTACATGTCTACACACACACCCACACCCACACACACATTATTAGATTTGACTTTAAACAATTCTTTCAAATTCCAAAATATTAATAAGTTCCATTCCACTATCCACTATTTTCTAAATACATGTATTATAAACAATTCTCTACCATTTATATTACATTGTAAACATTTAATTATTTTCTTTCTTGAACATCATTTAAAAACGTACTCCTCATTGCATATATTTTTAAAAAAAAAACGTGCAGCACTTAACTACTTTTTTTAAAAAGAAAAATGTTAGGCACACTAATCTTTTTTATCCTGTTATTGAAGTATGTAACAGCTTACAGAATATCCTGCATTAAACAATTATTACATGGCCATAATTTTATTGGTCCCAAAAGAGTTATGTTTTTGTTCGGCCAGAAATTATTCAATAAAAAATTTGACATTCTCTGTTCTATATATTGCAAAGTAGATTTACAATATACTTTGTTCCTTCTGTATGTTTTCTATCTTCACTCTTCATCCTTGTTCGTTTCTTTTAATAATTTTGATTTTTTAACAATTCCACAAACTAATCCAACATCTATGGAATATAATTAATTCCACCAGCAAATTTTCAAGCAACTGCAGAGAAAAATGATTTTGTCAATTCATTGCATATTTGCCGACCCAAAGTAATCAATCACAGGCTACTGACCTTTTCTTTTTTCCTTTCTCGAACGCTGTTGCTTTCTTTCTTCCTCTTCTTGTTGCCGTTTTAAAATCCGATCATCAAGATCTGTAAAAGGTATAAGCTAAATTTCATAGAAAAGAGGGGGAAAATATACAAACTTTGCAGTTATGATAGAAAGAAATACGAACTTACCTTTCTCTTTCTTAAAGGCTTTATTTACCTTGCTCTAAGCTGCCAAGAGCCTTACGTTTCTTAAGAACTTCAAATCGTTCCTGAACCTACATTTCACCAATAGATTTACTACTTTTATAGACAAGTCAGCAATATAAGTATGCAAACTGATGACAAGCAGAATCACACATGCATGCTTGTAAAAGATTGTTAATGATGCAATGTTGAAGGTATTCATTTTATAATTTGAATTATTATCATATGTAAAAATGTATACCTGTTTAAGAGAAGCACGTTCTACTCGCATGGACATGCCCAAGGCTCTTTAACTAAGGAACAAAGTAAAGATAACTATCAGAAGTGTGAAATCAGTTAAAGTATGCACTCAGACTGTCACACCCAAAAATGCGACCGTGTGGCGCCTTTAAAAGATAATCAAAATAAAAATGCTCAAGAAATAAATAGGGTTCAGGAGTCGCCACCAAAATTTTATTTTTGAAAAGACAAAACTTTGAAAAAATCTTTTTTAGTTTGAAAAAAAGTCTGCGAACCAGATTCGGATTCGGGAGTCGATTGTGAGTGGGGAAGGTGTTAGGCACCCCACTACACCCGTTCTTAAGAACGGTTACCCTAAGTTAGTTGTGCAAAATTAATATGGCCTCTATTCTATTTTAATTCTCCCTAACCAACCACATGCAAAGAACAGAGAAAAAATTAAGGGAATAAAACTTAAGAGAAGAAAGAAAACTAAAAGCAAAACAAAAAGGAATTTCAATAAAATAAAGAAAAGAGAATAAAATAAAAGAAATTAAGGAAATAAAATAAAATAAAATTAAGAGAAAATGTTTATTTACAAGGGCGGACTTGACCTAGGATGAGAGCCTAGGGCCTACGTACCCTTATGAGGGATCAAAGTCCACGTAGTTCGATTAGAGATTGTATTTGGTGGTTGTTTTTTCTTTTTGGTTTTATGTTTTGTTCTTGTTTTTCCTCTTGTTTTTTTTCCTTGTTTTTGTTTTTTTTTTTTGTTCTTTATTTTTTAATAATTTTTTTTAATTTTTTCATATTATTTTTTTTTGTGTTGTCTTTTTTCGTGAAAAGACGAAGAAAATAAATTACTTTTTCCTTTAACGAATAAAACGAGTTTTGAAATTGGTTGAGATGTTTTAATTTGTTAGAAAAAAATTTAATTTAATTTTTCTTGCATTTTCAATTTTTCCTCTTACTTATCATTTTTGTTTTTCTATCATTTTCATTTCATTTTTTTTTTGGCTTGTTTTTATTACCCTTTTTTTTATTTTTTTTTTGTTTTATTTTTTTTCTTTTTGTTTTTACTCTTTTTTTTTTTGTTTTTTTTTTGTTTTTGTTTTCTATTTTTATTTCTTTTTGGTTTCTCTTTTTGGTCTTTCTTTTTGGTTTTGTTATTGTTACCTTTTTTTGTTTTGTTTTTCTATTGTTCTTTTTTTTTGGTTAATTTTATTTTTGTGTTATATTTTGTTTATATTTCTATTTATCTTTGTTTTGTTTGTATATATTTTTTTATTCTTTGCCTTTGTTTTCGTTTTTATTTTGTTTTGTGTTTTTGTTTTCTTTTTGTTATTATTCTTTGTTTTTTATTTCTATTTCTTTTTTGGTTTTTCTTTTGATTTTGTTATTATTGTTTTTTTTTCTATTTGTTTCTTTTTCTGGTTAATTTTTATTTTTGTGTTATATTTTGTTTATATTTCTATTTATCTTTGTTTTGTTTGTGTTTTTTTTTTTTTGCTTGGTTCTTTTTTTTGTTTTATTATTATTATTATTATTTTAGAAGAGAAAAAGAAAATAAAATCCATTTTAAGATTGATTTATATGTCTTAAATTAGGAACACTACTAAAATGATCTCATTCATTTTTTTTTACTGTTTTCTTTTTTCTTGTTTCTAATTTTCTTATTAATTGTTTTTCTTGTTTTGAAACACTTGTTTTCAATTTTTGTAAAGCATGTATTTACTTCTAATTTTATTGAATGAAAGTTAGAGAAAAGCTCTAAAGTTTACAAAAAGGGTTTAATTAATTTTTTTTTGCTTATCATTTTTTTGTTTTCATTTTTCACTTTCTTTGTTTTTTTTTTTATGAAATATAATTTTATTAAAAAACTCTGGAAAAAAAACAAAATTCATAAGTCTCAAAAAGTTATATTTTTGTTTGGTTTTGTCTTCTTTTTTTATTCTCCTTTTTTATATTTTTTTTTATTTAAAGAAAACCAATTTGATTTTGACAATTGAAACTTAAAATTTATTAAAATATAAATTTAAGATCCAAATAAGTACCAAGGAGGCTTATTGCTTCACAGGGTCTATTTGGTTTAATTCCTATGCGTCTGAGGGGACAAAGTATCCCACACGACAATTTTAGAAGTAAAGCGTGACGAAATACAAAATACAATAAAAACCAAAAAGTATTAAAACAAGCGATCTGTGAGGGTGAGTGTTCAGTGTTCAGCCAAAATTCAATATGTCATTCTTTACACGTATACAAGGGTAAAAGGAGAAATTACACAATTAGGACTCAATTGCCTCTTGTTCTTTTGGTTGGATCAATGATGAACTCGGTATATCTTGCCAAGCTTTATGTGGCTCTACCTTCTCATTCCTCTTATTGAATTGATGAGAGAATTCCCCAAGCCAGTCATGCTCCATATGTATTGCTCCATTATCGTATTTGTGCATCAAACATAGATAAACAAGATAGAATGAGTGCATAAATAAAATATGCAGCAATACCCATTATTCAGTAAAGTGTATTGGGAGACAGGCATTCTAATTCTAAATTCCCAAAACCCTTACAATACATGGGGATCCCAAAGACGACGAGACGAGTCATGGATTCATTTTCTATTCCCCATTTATTGCAATAAATATAAGCACTGTAGTGAAGGAAACAAATCAAATTAGGTTCGCATGCAGCGGGTCCAATAAACTTAAGCTATTCCTAGCTACAATACAGCAAAATAACCAGATAACGATCAAAGTTACCAACCAAGCTAGCTGAAACCACCATACACACACAAGTAGCCAAATCCAACTATTCATTGCAAACCTTAATTTGAGCAGACCAAAATTTCATATTCCCGTAAACAGTGGTACACGTAAGAGTTTTTTTTTATTATTGAGGACTGATTATCAAAACAGGGAGATAAAGAGGTAGTGAGAATCTTCATCAATGCATCAACCTAGATCTCTACCCTGACTGAATGGTCCGAATGGAACCCCATTTCAGAATCTCGAAACAAAGTATATTCGATGTTATACCAATACAGGAGACAAACCAGACAGATGACATAGGACAATTCAAATAATGTGAGTCTTAATCTTTGCATTGGAAACTCAGATCGATAGCATTCAACGATAATTGATAGCCTCAGAAGTCCACGATAACAGAAGGGAAACACACAAAGCATACCTTTAGTGTTCAAGAAACCAAATGAATTTTCTCCTTAATCAAACTTCGATGCTATCGAGCCCTGAGTCTGCACTTGAACTTGGTCCAATTCCTTCCATCGGTCTCCTTCCGCTCTTCTCGTATTTCCGCTGCCTTTCCCTTTTGAATACCTCCTTTCTCCCATCTCCTTCTCTGTTCCTTCTCTTTTTTCTCCTGCCTCGCGTTCTCCATTTTTTTTCACTCAGTCTCCTTCTCTCGATTTCCCCTTCAATCCGAAAATCCCCAATCTCCTTTCACCCTTCATCCTCCGTCTCTCTCCTTCATCTCCTCTGCTCTTTTGTTCCTTCTCGTCCCCGTCTATCGTGGTCCCCTCCTGCTGCCTCTTTTCTGTCTGTTTCTCCCTCTCACCTCTGTGCGTCCCTCCGTCGCTCCCTCTGTGTGTCTCGCGTCTCCTTTCTCTCTCTGCTTCTATTTTCGATCGCCCTTTTTCGAAACACTTCTCAGCTTCCTCCCCTCAAATCCCAACAGGAACTCCCTCGCTCCTCAGTCTCTCTCAACCTCGCGTGCTTTTACTCTCAGCCTCCCCCCTCGCCCTGGTTTCCCCATGGATTCGGGAAGAGGCACGACGGGGAGGGAGAAACTCCTTCGGTCCCCCTTCTGCCTTCGAGTGTTTCTCCCTTCCCTTCCGAATCCCCTTCTCCTCTTCCTCTCCTCTGCTCTCTTTTACTTTTTCTTTTTTACCAAAACGTACCCCCCTGCTCCATCTTCTCCTGCTCCACCTTCTCCCCTTTTCCCGTCCTCTCTCTCCCTTAGTCTTTTTCCTTCCTCTGTCTATTCGTGTCTCTGTTTTTTTCTGTCCTTTCTCTCTGTCCGCGTCTGCCCCAAGAGAGAATGAAGGGGGGGACCAAAGGGACCGGGTAGGGTTGCAGATGGATTTAAGAAAATGGGTCTAAGGTGGCGGGTTAAGGGCTTCAAGTTGGGTTGTAAAAAGTCCGAAAAGCTGTTGGCCCAAAGGAATGGGCTTCTGCTGTTTCCTTTTCTGGCCCAGTTCTGAGTTGGGTTTTTTTTCATTTTGGTTTTCTTCTTTTTTTCTTGTCTGGCCCAATTTTGAATTGGGTTGGATCTTTCTTTTTTCTTTTGTTAGCCTTTTTTATCTCTATTATTCCTTCATTGATATTTTTTTGGTTCCCATCTTAGGATTAATGGGCCTCTTTTTTGTTTTGTTTTTACTTTTATTGTTTTATTTTGCTTTGATTTTTTTTATATTAATTTTAGTTTTAGTTTTTTTTTAATTATATATTTTTTTATTTTCTTTTGGACCAATGTAACTCGAATTCTTCGTTTATTTATTATTATCATTTTCTTTTTTCTTTTTTCTATTTTTTTTTTACTTTTATTAGTTTGATTTTTATATTATTTTAAAATATATCTGGACAAAATACGGTGTTCACACAGACAATTACAAATCAAAATTTAAAGCAAACATGTTGAGAAGACAACATACTTTTTTTTTTTCATTAATATGATCCAAGTAGTTTGCAGAATCCTTGACCACACACTAACAAACTGAGCAGTAGTATCCAGCCTGTAATATAAGTGATTAAATCACCAAAGACAAAAATCCATAATAAAAAGTGTTCACAACACATGATTGAGTTTAAAATAACAAAAGATCATTTTAAGGCCCCCCCCCCAAAAAAAAAAGTGAGCATCAAACATATAATACGTTCAAATGTTACATGGAAGTTAATAGTCAGTTAGAAGTTGTTAGAGAATGAGTTTGTTAGCATGTTAGGAAGCCAAGTAGTACCTCTATCAATATATACAGAGGATAGTCCAGATGTAAATGGGTGTGAATGAATTCACTTATGTTGTTTTGGTTTCTCTGTACCATCAAATCATTGTCCTCCTTGGTGCTTACATACAAGCAACATCAAACAACTTCAGCTCAAAATTGCCCTGAACAACAGGTAGAGAGGCAAACGATTCCCAGGTCCCTACCGGTTGCATCTTACTTCATGCCTACATTGCTACTATGTAGTTTCAGATAGCCTCTCACACTAGGATCAGATTGAAACATTCAATTTCACAAAACTCATTATTGCTATGATCAAACAGAATCTGAGAACCATATACAAACAGGTTGCCAAACATCCACCAAAAAGCAAGCATGTTTGTGGTACTGACAATGCCATACATTTCTAAAGCGGCTACAAAAGAGTTATAAGTCACCAAATTTTATCAGAGAGGTAGGTCATGTCTTAGGCCTCTGGGCAATGAATCTGGGGACCCAGCTACGTAAGTTATACCAATTTAGATATATGACCACACTTGAAACAACCATATGATTAACTGCAGAGCTCATCACCTTCGGTTCAATATTCAACTGTAGACATTTAAATTTCAATAACAAAAACATCCCTTGTTACCTAAAAACCATGTGGAACTAGCAAGAAGGAAAATCGCTTCACCCCAATTGAGCTAGAATTGTCTCTTTAGCAAAGCCAAAAACAGAATAAACCTTAATCACCATCACCCTTTCCCTCCAAAATGAGCAACAAGTTGGAAGTTATATAGCAAAAATTTAAAAATTAACAACAAAAGATATTTAGCAATAGCTTTTATAAACATGGTAAGCAAGTACCTGCTGGCTTAGTGGTGCAACTGGAGTAACAACCTGCAAAATATCCATGTTATTTATGCAACCTATCATGATAAAATTGTAGAACCAAAGGTTAAATCCTCCTTACTTTTAACACAAAATGCAAACAGATGTTTTGATTACAAATTAAAGAGAAAAAAAGCAAGGGAAGAAGAAACCAATCAGTCAGGGACTCAAGATACAGATAAAATTGTATTTTGGAATTCAACCCAGACAAAAGCATTACGAAGATGAAACCCTAATTTTACTGCATGCAGATAACAAAAAAGAGAAAGTAATGCCTAGACAGATAACACGGCCCCAAAAAAGAAAAAGAAAAGGTATAGAGAGGCTAGCAAAAGCACAATATGCATTCATGAAGCTGAATATAAATAGTTTTCCATTTCCTAAATGTGACGTACAAAATCCTAGTTTTAGAAAACACATTTATTCAAAACTAGAAATAGAATTCAGGGCAAACAGTGATATCCTCAGTTGCCTACCTGAGTATTCCCCAAACGGGACTCCAGGTCTACTTCAAAGTCTCTATGTTCTATGGGTTTCCGCTGCACCGGAGGACCTTTAGCTGCATAATGGCCACGATATCACTTGATGTTAAACATGGCTCCATAAGTTACTGAGTCTATTTAAAAACAAACATAAGTTTGCTAATGTTCAAATACAACTCCAAGCAGAAAGTAAATGCAAACAGAAACATAAAGTAAGTAACTTACGTTTAGGTTTAGACCGGCCTCTGTCTCCTGAACACAATAGTACAAGCACAAGTAACGAACCAAAATCATTTAGGAATGAGAAGCGAGATAACCTAAAAGAATCAGCATTAAAATGAAAAATCGAAGTACTCTACCCTGCCTGTCACGCTCTCTAGCTCGTTCCAAATACTCTTCTCGATCAAATTTTCTCCTGAGCGTGTTGTCAACCCCAACGACCTTGGAGCAGAACTGGAAAAAATAAATGAACACATAAGCGATAGTTGGTACAGATAAAATTCAATCGTTTATTCCACATAAAAGTAGCAAGAAACAATTGTTTATGTTGAAAAATTGTCGAGATGAATTAGGGAGTGCAGTCGAAAATTTTCAACTTACATTGTTGCTGGCCTGAGCCATTGATATAATAAATCTTGACCCAAGTCAGTGATGTTTGAAACTAGAAATAAAAATTGATTGAAACGAAGGAGATATACAAGCTCAACACAGGCTAATTAAATTAGCAATTTGTTAAACAAGCCATAGTTGGAGCAATTCTTACACGTACCAGTAACGTCACGTCAACAGTTAAATTTTGTTTGTACTATACATGAAATTATCTATACAAATTAAATTCTAACCATCGATTACATTTAATGTTGCACCCACCAAATATACCTAAAAAAAATTCCCATAGTTGTGGCACAACTTATTAAACCAATGATGTGGCATCCTAAGTGATTTTCTCCTTCCAAAAATGGCATTGTAGGTTTGAGTTTGACCAGTCTTCTCTCTCCCTTGCGTTCTTCTTCCACTCTTTCTCAAAAAAATTGATATATGCAGGAAGAAGAAGCTGCGGTTCTAATTACCCTCCATCAATGATCGTTGCCGAACTACTTCGGTGGGTTCGCCGATGTCGGCAGAGACACTGGTTGTTGACCGTTGTTTTAGCAGTAACAGGTCCGAGCGGGCAGGGCGTTTGGTCTAGTGGTATGATTCTCGCTTCGGGTGCGAGAGGACGTGGGTTCGATTCTCGCAACGCCCCCCGAGCCACAACCCTCTAAGTGTGTGTTTGGATTGATGGTAAGTAAAATTGATTTTCCAAACTTTGATTTTGTAGAATTGATTTTGTGTAAAAGTGAGTTTACATAAACGTGATTTATATTTGGAAAGTTTAGGTGAAAAGTGATTTTGGTAAAATTGATTTTGTTTGGATATTATATAGCAGAATCACTTTTAAGTGTAAAATTACCAGAAAGGATAGTCATATTACTTTATTTGATTTATTCTTATACTATTACCTTTTTTTAAATAACATTTAACAAATGATATAGCATAATATATCTTTTTATTTCTATTGATATTAGAATTAAAATATAAATTAAAAATAAATATTTTAGTTAAGTCTATAAATATGCATAGCATAGAAATAGAGTATTACAATTGATTGACACTACTAGTTTTTGTGCGCATATAATACAATTTGATTCCGAATGATGTCTCGAAGTTGATCCATTTCAGATGCAGAGATAATGTTTAGACTTGGCAACGGATCTAAGCCACTGTGCTCGTCAGTTTCTCCTTCAAATTGGCTTTCATCTTCAAGATGGCTGAACTCAATATCTGTTTTAGAATTTCTTCTAATAAAATTATGTATAACCATTGTAGCGCTAACGATTTGCACTTGTGTTTCAAATTTGAATTTTGGCATGCACCGCAAAATTTTAAACCTATTCTTCCATACCCCAAAAGTTTTTTCTATAGTACACCTTAAAATTAAATGGTAATAGTTGAATGCCTCATTATCATTTTTAAATCTGGAAGAACGTCTAAAGTCAGGAAGATGATAACGCTCACATTTATATGGACCAATGTATCCAACTGGGGTTGGATAGCCAGCATCCACCAGATAAAATTTACCTAATAAATAATTAAAGTATTACACATTAATTATTATAAAAAAAATTATAACCATAACAGTGAGGGCATGAATATACCTGGAGGAGGATGAGAGAAGTTCATACTCGGAGTCGTGAGAGCATTAGAAAATACACGAGCATCATGGGCAGTGCCTTCCCAACCAGGCAAGGCAAATGTGAAACACATATCCCAATCACATACAGCCATAACATTTTGTCTTGGGTGCCTTTTTTTACCAATAAATCTTGGTTGTTCACTAGGGCTAACCACGCATGGTACATGAGTTCCATCAATTGCTCTAATGGCATTCTTGAAAAATGGCTAGTATCATGAGTCGTTTCGAATCTTTGATTGGGCAAAATAAAATGCTTGATCTCGTGGCTGAATGTATTTGAAGGTCAATCTCATGCAAGTAAGTAATACTGCATGCAAATGCTTACTTACAGTCTCCTCTGAGCGTTGAAACCTTTCTTGTAGCATTCTATTACATGCTTCATGGCCAACCATGTTTAAAAACATCACAACCATCTCTTTAATTCCCATGCGTGTAGTGTGGTTCAATCCACATTCAACTAATTCGATGCAAAATTTATGAAACACGTGTTTTTCCATGCGAAACATCTCATAACAGCGAGTGAGATGCCCTTCTAATATTTCTTGAACCCAAGAATGACTAGTTTGTTCACTCGTTCTACATGGTTGTTTACATAAATATGTTACTGTGTAGCTACCAATTAGTGCAGCCACATGAGCTTGTTGCTTACGAGAAAGAACTTGTGTTGTTTTAGTTTTCATTTCTCCATCTTCTATTTCCTTAAATTCCATTTATACCTAAAAAAAAGTATTATGGTATGAATATAAACCAATAAAGTATAATTTGAATATAACGGCACATTACAATCATAAATTCATAAAAGAATAGATTGAATACAAAAGTATAATACCATCAGAAACCCATAAACCATAGTCCGAAGACAAAACTATAGTCCAAATACCATCACAAACTCATAAAACATAATTGGAATACAAAAGCATAATCTAAATATAAAGTATAGTACCATCACAAACTCATAAAATATAACTGGAATACAAATTCTAAGCTAACTCATGGTAGAGATTTTATGAATGAAAGTGGATTATCTACTGCATGTCGAAGCCAAATCAACCTTCGATCCTCATAATCATGAAAGGTGGCAAACATCTCCTGATTTTGTTTATATATCATCATCTGACAGCATTTTGCATACCACACTAGATCATTGACAATCTCATCGATTAAATTCAACTCAGCCATCACTTCCTTCATTGATGTTCCAGGTGGTTCTGTAGGCCTGGAGCGACATGTATGTGCAATGAAACTTATAGTATCAACTATTTTTGATGCTGCAGGGACTTTGGCCTTACTTGTCTATTCACCAAGGTTAGCTCTCTTTCTTTTCCCACCACTTATCTGGCTACTAGTTCCTTGGGATGGGCATACATTGATATTTGCAACTCCTTCAGTTGCCCCAACACTGTCATCTTCACTATCTCCATATCCTTCCTCTATATCTAGCCCAATATTGTATAGATTTGGGCGGTACCCATCCTCACTTTCAAGCAAACCATTAAAGAGAATGTCATTGATGATGGTGCGCACGTAAATTATCCAGTTGCAACTACATCTTTAAAAAGTATAGTTAACTCTTAGGCAAATGGAAGTCCCTTATACCTAAATTTTTCATATTGTGGATTTTCCTGCATGTATAAGATAATTCATCACTTTTATCAATAATCAAACAAAAATATTACAGTTGACGCATAACCTACCAATTCCTTCTTCTCCCACCACTCATCAGGTGCATCAACAGTCATCGTAGTACTGTCCCACCCTAGGCCTGTTTCTTTAGTGAACAATTTATGCCATACTGACCATTCATTTTTTAGCTATCCTATTTGTTTTCAGCTGAGTTCTATCATAATTTCGTCCAGTTAATCCATTGAATTGCTCAATGGCAGCCTTCCACCCTTTCTTTGTTAAGGTTGTTCCATTGCGTTCTCCCTTTTGGACTTGGTCCAAGCATGATTTAACAAAATGTTCAATTGTTCTTGGATCCCACACAACCTTTTTTTGAGAACTCATTCTTCTATGTAGCCAAAAAAATTATAAAGAACTAAAGTCAGCATGCACAAATCGAATAAAACTATACACATATAAGTGCACACATGCCTATTTAATTTTAAATAGAATAGACACATCTATTTATTTAATTTTATATTTAGAATAATTAAATTAAGATTTGTTAGAATAATTAAATAAGCAATTAGTATTAGGAAGTTAGCATCAAAATCTTAAAAATTATATAAATCTTTAGACACAAGTATTTGTTACACATTGAATATAAATATATATATATATATATATAATTTAATGAACCCATATATCCATAATGTAATGAAATTACTCTAAAAGAATAATTTAATGGTTAAAAAATGGTACTTTTTATTATTTGAGTTTAAAATTTGAACCCAACATTTAAGAAAAAATTAATATACTAGGATATATTTTTAAAATTGTTCCAAAAAAGATATAATATCAATTGGTATACAATTGATTTAAGTATATTTTTACTAGAGATAACAATGGGACGAGGTAGGGCAATACCCATTATTTTATCCCATAATTTTGCGATTTTTTTTCCTTGCAATGTACTTGAATTCGTGAATATTATATTGTCCTGTATCCATGCTCTCAACCTAAAAATGATCTTTCTATGCTTTAGTTTATATTTTCCAACGTTTCTGAAGAAATTTGTACTATTCCCTCCAACATTTTGCCTTAAAACTTCTACTCTTTGAAAAGAATATGAAAAATAAAACTATGAACTCAAGATAAATGTTAAATAAACCAACCCACAAATTCATTTTATGGAGGAGTCATGTCATCTTTAGGCCAAAAAAAAAAACATAACAGAGGAGAATTATCATGAACAGTGGACTAACCAAGCTAAAGTTGTCGGACAGTATGGCATATATCCTCGCACAGTGTGATGGTATCCTATAGCGCTTTGACTTGCTGCAACGTCGCTACACGAGATGGGTCTCCCACACTGCTTGCCAATGCCCGGCGATACTGTAAACAAGGACAAGCACCAAGTATGATTACCACCTACTTGTAAACGAGGACGACAATAAATTGTAACTAGAAATTATGGTTGTGGCTCTTCACATTCAGTTTATGTAGAAGCTGGTCTTTATAAGCTTGTAAAGAAATATCATAAAATTTTTACATCTTGACTAATTGGTCTTAGCCACAACAAGCAATGTACGTCATTAAGGAAAGGAAAAGCGTAAGAAGTGGCAAATATAAGGGGAAGAGGCAGAGAAGATTGTTCTACAATACAGGAAAGAAGAACAGAGCTCAAATTTGCCTCTTCGAACATAAATATCAAAGAAACACCAAGACTCCAGTTTCTTTAAACACCTATACAACAACAGTGTTCTAAACAAATCCATGTACGCATTGATACAGATGAAAATAACTACAGGACGGTCTAATCTCTGTTTTATGGAATACTTATAACCAAATGCATTCTACTGAGGCACTCTACTATCCAATGCAGCCTTAAATCAATTAAGCTTTAATTTTATATATTCCATGCTTTTAAAGTTCACGCCTTTCCACATTTGTCAATGTTAGAAGAGTTCTCATCATAACTGACCCAGACTATTCTGAAGCATCATCTACAACTCTTGACATGTAAAATGTGTTATTCATAGTAGTATGCATCTACTTAGTTAAATCATTTGCTGGAAGACCCATAACTGACTAATCTAAACTTAGATCTCACCATTCCTTCCGTCCTCACTTTCTTGTCACTTAATTTGACTTTTTTCGTCAAACGATCATCATCAGAAAGTGTTGGGCAAAGGTTCTTTCCGTAGGTCTCAATGGTTGCTTGAAAATCCACTTTGTTTTCTTGTATGCCAAATCTATGTGGATTCAGGCTGATTTTAACATCAAAATAGCCTTACAATTAGATTCAGTCTAATGCCGATGCTTTGGGAGCGGTCAACAGCTTCCCGATATATGCCCTGCTAAGTAGGTTACACTACTACCTACTCGGTACCGAGAAAAGTGCCACTGCTTGCGGGGCAGTTAGATAAGAAGTTAGTTCAAGCTAAAAGAAATGAGGCTGTTTAAGCTAAAGACCTGCTACGGATTCAAGGAGGAAAGACCTGGGAATTGACTCCTACAACCTTAGTCATCAAGGAAGGAATTCTCTTATTTATCTTTTTTCAGGGATGAAGTGTCTGCTTTGATAGAACCAGGGGCTAGCGTCAAGAGTGGAGACACTCTGATCTTCTTGAAGAATAGCTAACTTAGTTATATGATTTATAGTAGGAAGCATCAATTTCCCTTAATTATTTCTAATTTTTAGACAATATTAACTTATACAGATTCTCACTGACGAGTTTTAAGTGCTTAAAGCTTTAAGCCATATAAGAAAACATAAATAAACAACAGAAGGGTATTGTCCATTCAAAGTCTCCATTAAACAAGCTTACCTCTCTCTCTCTCTCTCTTTCACAGAAGCAGCACCTCGCTAACGTGAATAATGAGAAGTGAAAAGCGGATCAGAAGATAGCTCGCAAGAGGGATGACTTAGGATCAGTTACTTCCTATATGAGAACTACCCAGTAAACCGTCACTCCAAAAGATAGAGGAGGCTCTTACTTTTCCATTCTTCTCTGTTTTCATCAAAGAAGAACAAAAGGAAACTTTCACGCTGCAGAAGATACAATGAAGGGTATGTAGCAGAGATTTGAGAACAATGCATGTTAGAGGAAGATGTTACTTGAAACAAATCAGAGGAAAAAGATGGAGGAGCAACATGTCTGAGACATAGAAGCCTGAACCTTCGACTTGAGACGTCCAAAATGCTCACCACTGCAATATATATGTAAAACAGAGACAAACAGAGGAGTTTATGCAACGAGGTTTGCAGCGATGATCTAAACACAAACAAAGGACCACAAGATGAATGCTTGCTGTATCCTTGGACTAGTTCGTGCATTGGGTATAAAGGATATTGGTCGTTGGAGATGTTAATGTGTCTTCAATGCAACACGTTCGCGTTGGCAAAAAGCGAGATCGAGTTGCTTCAATGCAACATGCTTTTCGGATCTCCTGGAACCTGGTGCGGCCATGTCAATGCGAATCCAAACGTGTTGAAAATTGGCTTTTCCTATGCAAACTCCAATTTGGGCTAAAACGCAGGTGGAATGAAGCTGTTCCAAACATATACTAAATACTTTATTTTCTACCCTCCGCTGCCTATACGGTCAGGGATAGTGTAGTTTAAATTTTAGTATTTATAAAATAATTATTTGTTAACGTTAAGAAATACCTGATATTCTAATTTCTTCGCTTGCGAATCAGATTATTTATCCATTTATTCAGTATCAAGCTCTCACTTTATCTCTTCCTTTTTCTCATTTATAATTTTCAATTTTGCTCGGCTAATATATAGTCTGATTCGTTCCCACAGTATAGTTTGTATTTCTTAGTTGAAAAAGTAGGTGCGTTATTTGTCCCTTCTACGTTACGTCATTAGGTAACCAAAAAATATATAATATATATATATATATATGTATAATTGGAAGCGGAAGGCCAGAGAGGCAGGAAAGACAGATCAAACTTGCGTTCATCGAAGAGGGAGCAGGTAACAATGTCGAGCTTCAGCAATTGGTTTGCTTTGGGAGCATTAGCTCTCGTATTTGTCTCATCGGTTTCAGCCGACGACGTCGTTGTGCTGACGGAGGCGAACTTCGATAAAGAGGTTGGCCAAGATCGCGGCGCTCTCGTCGAGTTCTACGCTCCCTGGTATGCAAAAATCTCTGTCTCTCAATTAACAGAACTGAACTTCTACTTCAACCATGTCTGAATCGCTGTTTTTGTTTCTGGAATGTACTGTATTTCGGTTGTCAGTTTCTATCCTATTCCCTTAATATCTTAAAGGATGCGTTTTTATTTTTGTTTCTTAACGTTTTGATGCTGAGCTAATAGATTTAGAAGTTGATTAAGAGTGGGTCGTATTTATTTCTCGAGAGATCTGTAGCTAATAAGGTTGGCGAGTATGTCGGAATCGCAACTAGTCAATTCTGATCTGTTGGTAATTGATTGATGCGGTTCAAGTACTTGATTAATTAGTCTTGAAGTTATATCAGGGAATAACGCAACTTTCTGTGATTTCTATTGCATAGTATAGTATTTATGTTTTAAAAAAAAAAAAAAAATCCTTGTCGCTCATACTGTATCATTGTAGACGTATTGTGATCATAATAGGAACGAACCATTGATATTTTTATCTCTTTTCATCAATATAAATCCTTGCCTAGTTAATTCTTCTTGTTCTGCACTGTAAATTTCATATTCTTGGTTTGAACCATAGAACTTATTATCGGTTGATTCTAGATTTCTTGGCATCCTATGCATTTGCTTTGTGCTGATTCTTAAAGAAAGCAAACTTTAATTTCATATTTGTCAGTTGTAGAATTTAGCTTGTTAGGCATTCTCATATAGATCAGAAGAGACAGTATTTTTTTCAACGAACCATTTGTACTCATGGTTTTCATGCATGTACTCCTACGTTGACCTTAAAATGTGATGGCAACTTAGCTTGTAACATTTTCCCATGGCAGGTGTGGACACTGTAAAAGGCTTGCACCAGAGTATGAAAAACTGGGAACAAGTTTTAAAAAGGCCAAATCCATTTTGATTGGGAAGGTTAGTTACGTCCTTAGATCTCCTGCTACCCATCCTTTCTTGTTTGAATGGGATTTCACAGTTTACACATTGATGGCTCCTAATGCAGGTAGACTGTGATGATCAAAAAAGCCTTTGCAGCAAATATGGTGTTTCTGGTTATCCCACAATTCAATGGTTTCCTAAGGGATCTCTGGAACCAAAGCAGTGAGTGCTTGCCAATTTTTCTCACTTCTAACTTTTTTCATTATGAAATATGAAATAATGTTAGACTGCTCTTGCCTATTCTTTAAATTTCATAAATTTCTCTCTCCTCAGCTTTATACTCTTCATGGCGTTGGTTATCCACATGACCAAATTCTATGTGCTTTAGGTATGATGGTGCACGTACTGCAGAAGCCCTTGCTGAGTTTGTGAACAAAGAAGGAGGTATTCATCTAAAAATATGTTTTCCAGTTTGTTGAACCATGCTGTTGTTGGATGTGTATCTTTTATGTTTCATTGCTTATATGCTTGATATTGTGTATACTTTAAAACAAGGTTTATTAATCTGTATGCTAGTTATGCATTCAATTAATGAATTTTAGTTGAAACTCTTAACTAATTTCAAATAAGTGTTTAGTTAATTTGGTAAGGAGACATGAAGAGTATTAATAAGCTCCCAATCTTTTGCATGTTGGACTTCATGCTGCTTTATGAAAGTTAAAGATTGTAATTTGCTTCTTTTGCAACTACTTAAAAAGAGACAAGATTTATTGCGTTCAAGCAGATCTAATGGCTTGATATTGATTTTTTTTTAATTGAAATTAAATTATCATCAATTATTGTCTTGACTTCCGAGTCATTTTGGACCATGTAACCACCTCTGGCTTTTGTCCTTTTTATTGCCGTCCTTTTAGAATGTCTCTGGTGTAGTTTGCTGCTTCAGAGATCTTGGTAGTTTTTGTCATTCATTCTTACTTCTGCATGGCATCTCTTGTTTTTTCAACTTATCTTCTGACATGTGTTCAATCTGTCATTGATGTCCAAATGGTCTTATTAATGCAGGTGCCAATGTGAAGATAGCTTCTGTTCCATCCAATGTGGTAGTTCTCACTCCAGATAACTTTGATCAGGTTGTCTTGGATGAAACAAAAGACGTTCTGGTTGAGTTCTATGCACCTTGGTAAGTATAGGTTTAATATCTTTCTTGATGAGACCATATCAATACAATCAGAACAAAGTATGCTATGATCTGCAATAATGTTTGGGATGACTTTTTTTACCCCCTTCTTTTTTGTGTTGAGTGAAAATTCTTGAAATTTCAAAATGTCTATTTTAATATGATTTTAATAATGATGTCTTGCAGGTGTGGTCATTGCAAAGCTCTTGCCCCTGTAAGCATATTATCCATCCCTATACTATTATTATTGATTATGCCTACTTATGTTAATATCAAGGTCAATCATGATAAAAATTTTTACTGTTTCCACAGACTTATGAAAATGTTGCTACAGCATTCAAACTGGAGGAAGATGTTGTAATAGCAAATATTGATGGTGACCAATACAAAGATTATGCTGAGAAGTGAGTCCCGTAACATGATTTAGTGTTTGTTGTAATTAAACTAGGTTGATATCATAGTTAAGATGTATATGCCTAAGTTGGAGATGTTTCCAATGCAGGTATGGTGTAAGTGGTTATCCAACCCTCAAATTTTTCCCGAGGAGCAATAAAGCTGGTGAAGATTATGATGGTGGCCGAGATTTGGATGATTTTGTAGCTTTCATCAATGAGAAATGTGGCACCAGCCGTGATGGGAAAGGACAGCTTACTTCTAAAGTTGGTGAACAATATAAGCTTACTAATGGATGAGACCAGAATAATATTCTTTTTGTCTAATACTTGATTGTTCTTGGCATAGGCTGGTATAGTACCAAGTTTGGATGGCTTGGTGAGGGATTTTGTGAGTGCTTCTAATGATGAAAAGAAAGAGCTCTATTCCCGGCTTGAGGAGGAAGTTAGGAAACTTAAGGGTTCTGCCGCAAGGTTATTTGAACAATCCTACGGTTTTATTATATTCTGGTTGCAAACTTTCAACTTAATTTTATTTTCCAATGTGGAAGCCCTCACAATGCTCAACTAGAGGCCATTCTTATAATTAGAAGTACTTTGTTTTATCTTCTAAATGTGTCCTTTTGTTTTCCCAGATATGGCAATATCTACTTAAAATCTGCAAAAAATTCTATCGAAAAAGGAGCAGACTATGCATTGAAGGAGATTCAACGTCTTGAGCGCATACTTGACAAGGTTTTTTGTTTTTTATTTTTTTGTTTTTCATGTGTAATATAATGTCATAAAAATAAATTTTCTAACACTAAAAAAGTTATCAAACGTGTGCTTGGATCTCATCTTATGAGATTGGATAGGGTTATTCCTCTCTCCATGGGAAGTTCCATGACCAATGAATATAAAAGTTATTTCCAACATGCAGTAACCACATAAGAAATCATAGAGTTGTGTTAAAATCAGTGTTTTTTAAAGCCAATTCTTATTGGTTTTGGACAAAATATCTATACATTCACTATAAAGAATTTAATATGATGGAATTCTCATAAAGACCATAGTTACTTTTACTCAACCCATTTTTCTTGTGCTCCACTTGAATTCGGAGTTATATCACTCCACGGTGAACGCACCACCCTTTCTTTGGCAAATATTGGAGCTGTTAAATATCCTCTCCCTTTCTAGGTACATTATAGTACAGTTTTTGTCATATTTGTTTATTGAAAGTTGAGGTAAGAGTCTGATGGTGATAGTAATCAACTAAGCACAAATTATAGATGAGAATGGCTTGGCTAAGGACAGTCAATAATATGAAAGCAGCAATGAATTGGCAAATAGGGGAAATAGTTTGGACTGTAAATGTTCTGTTATTAAATGGCATGTGACGATCATAAGAAGTGATCATCATTGACATTAATTTGGATGAGTTGTTTAAGCATGTTTGAACTTTGTTGGTTTCTTGATGCAGTCAGTCAGCCCTGCCAAGGCGGATGAGCTCACTCTCAAGAAGAACGTCTTGTCTACCTTTGTTGCTTGATCTGGTGTCAGAAGTTGGAAGAGTCATTGACTGAGTTTCTGCTGAGAGAGGTTATTTTTAGCTCCCCAGTACCTGGGTCTTATTGGCCAAATTTTCTACCAAATTCACATCTTTTTATGCACGTTGTTTGCAGTTAACATGTATTAGGTTATAGAACGTGAAGCAAAAAGATAGATCTTCCATCTGGGAAATCATATTATAAACCCATTAGGATGACTGCGGGTTTAATTGGAGGATTTTGTATAATTTCCATTCTGGGCTTACTGGTAACGGCATGGCATCTGTTACTGAAATGAACTTTCATCTTGGAGTATGAGGGGTGACATTTATCCCGAACCCCTACACTTTATATAAAAATAAAGAAACTAAATGTAGCTTCTCCATCAAATTGGCTGGGTCACCAGTGAGTTCAATATTTCTTTGATCCGTTCATTGAATTCCTGGACATGTTACTGGCAAATCATGGAGCAGTTCTTGTTATAGCATGCTAAAACCCAAGGGTTATGTTTGAGAGAGAAAATAAAGAAGGTAAGAGAATATAATAACATCTCCCCTGTTTAAGAGTTTAATTTTAATTTTTGGAGGGGAGGGAAATCAAGGACTCTATGTACTCGTAGCTTCTCCATCAAGTTGGCCGGGTCACCAGTGAGTTCAAGTTTTCTTTGATCCGTTCATCAAATTCAGGGAAATGTTACTTGCAAATCGTTGAGCAGTCCCTGTGATTACATGCTAAAACTGAGGATATGTTTGAGAGAGAGAGGAAATGGAGGGGAAGGTAAGAGAATATAATAACTGTGAGAATTTAATTTTGAGAAAAAGGAATTTCAATATATATATATATATAGATCCGCCCCTGCATATATATGCATTTGTACAAATATATGCGTATGAATGTATGCACATGTACATGTGTGGTTGCATGCACACACATAAAAGCATGCACATGTCTATACACACAATTGTGTATTCATATATAGAATTGCACGTGTGGATATGCACATCCTCGTGTACACATTTGTGTATACACTGATATAAATATGGAAATGCAAAAGCGTGTATATGTTGATATGCACACACCAAAAAAAAAAAAAAATACACACTTCATCTTTTGTATAGAAATACATCTATTATATTCTTTGTTCTATATGCTTGTCTTGATGGTTGGAATAAGATGTTAACATAAAGGGTAAAATGATGATATTACATTATATAAACCTGCCCTTCTTTCCATCCCTTCAATTTCTTCTCTTTCCTTCTGATCCAAGCTCTCAAATATAACCTGAACGCAAAACGCAAGTCAGGAGCTATCCTAGAAGACATTTGTAATGACGAATTTTAACTTGCTAATTTGGTTAGGTGTCTGGATGCCCGTTTCCGAAACCCATTTCTTGCTGGATTGGAACGATTGTACTGATTTACCAAATGGCAAATCTAAGAAGAAAAATAGAGTTCAATTTTTGGAGTCCTTTAAACGTCAATTAAGTGACTCTGCGAAATTACATAAGCCAGGATTCCCATTATGATTTTTCCCCCCAACTTGTGAATTGTTAATTAAGGGCACAATTTTAGGACCGTTTGATGTGAACTATAATTAAGAAATGAAAAAATTTGCATTTTTTGGGGGAAAAATACAAAGCCCATTCTACCATAGAAGGATATGAAAAAAAAAAAAAGGAAAGCTCAAAATGAAATTTGGAACTTTGGATAGTAGGCTTCCCATCTTTGGAGTTGGAACAGGTGAGGTCTGTATTCCGCATCGCAAGCAGACTTGAAGGAGCTCTTTTGTCCTAATCTGGAGCCTTATGAATAGGTTCTGGGTTACAGATTGTGACATTATTAGGTAAATTTTTTTATCCACTTCCGGCCCTCTCTCTTTGGGTCTGTTGCATTTATTACGACAAAAAAAATGATATGCTAAAATCACAAACGTTTAAAAATCAAAATCAGGTTGAGCAGAATATTAATTGAGAGCCTAATTGTGATTCTTGTGGATGTATGGCTGACTTTAGCATTGCTAAAATATGACCATAATAGCACTGTGCTATGATGCTCATGAATAAATCATACCATCGAAGAACCCATGCGTTAAGTGGGTGTCTCGGCCAGTAGCGCAAGTGTTGGGTAAAAGATTAAAAAATTGATTCTTGTTAAAAACTCATATCATAAAAATCTGAATGGAAGTATGAGAAAACAGAGATGTGTAGAGAAATCTACTCCTATTTAGATCGTTCACATTTGTTTAAATTAAATTTATATGATTTAAATTTTATTTTTTAATTTTTTATTTAGAATAATACATAACACAAGGAAATAATCGTATAATTGATAATTTACCAAAAAAAGTTGATAATTAAGATTAAAAAAATAAAATATAAATCATCTAAATTTAATTTAAACAATTCAAATTAAGAATAAATTTCTCTAACCTGCTCTCCCACAAATGGAGTTGGGAATTCGAAGGGCAACCAATGAAATTTGTAATTAAATATATTATATGCTTGTTATAGCTGTGCAAATTTTTTACGATTTGTTTGGATGAGGTGGAAATCAGAGGGAAGAAAAAAGGAGAAAATAGGAGAACAAATATATTTTCTCTTATTTAGATTGGAGAGAAAATCATAAAGGAGAAAAAAAGTTGAAAAGAAAATAATGGTGAGTCTCACAAAATTTTTTTTTCTCCGAACATAAAAAGATTTAAAAAAAAAAACTTTGCTTAACGTGATTTACTTTTTATTTTTTCAATTATCCCCTCTCATCTCTCCATTTTCACTTTTTCGTCCCCAATAAATGTTTATAAAAATCATATTTTAATTTTTGTAAAAAAATTTAGCCAAATAGTGAAATAAAAAATAGTGAAAACCAATTTAAAAAAATGTTCAAATAAAAAAAATTATTTTTGAATAAGGTCATAAAAATTTTTTTCTATTAGAAGAAAATACACACTTAAAATTAAAAAAAGTAATTCAAATAATTCTAAAAAAATATTTTCAATTGTACTGTAATTAGAAATATGTTTCGACTTTAGTTTAGTCAATGTAATCGGAATTTGTACAATCAAATTATGATCAGAAATTTTTTTAAAAATTATTTGAATTAATTTTTTTTAATTTTAAATGTGTTTTTTTCTAATAAATTTTTTTTTGACATTATGCAAAAATAATTTTTTTCACTATTTTTATTTTATTATTTGGCTAAATTTTTTTTTAAAAAAAATTAAAATGTGATTTTTATAAAATTCTTTTCTTTTTAAAAATTCATAATTCTTATTTCTTTTTTTTGAATATATATATATATATATATATATATTCAAAATAGTTAATTTATATTTAAATCATAATTTCTTTTCTTTAAAATATTCTATTTAAAAATTCAAATTATTAAAGAGTATTATTATTTTTATAAATTAATAAGCCTTCTTTTTTCGATGTTCTCTCTCTCTATTCAAATATATGGAAAGAAAAAAAAAATTTCTTTTTTCTACCTTCACTTTTTTCCTCCTATCCAAACACAAGGTTAAAGTTGCCCGCTAAACTTTCTAGTGATTTTATTTTTAATTTGAAGGTAAACAATTCGTTATTAACCATAGTAAAAAAAATTATTTAGGATGCACACTGAATCTACCAACCCTAACCGCAACACCTTTAATAGAATTGAAGTGCCCCCCAGCACATTAAAGAAGTAGGGGCCTCGTTCTTGTCTCATGGTAACGGACTGATTTTTTGAATTTTTCTCTCTCGTACGTCAACAGCTAACAACTCAGAAAACCTTTAATAGTGGGGTACTTGGGAGGAAAATTGAAGGTGCTGTGAGTAGCGCATTCTTATAAAAATTTAATTTAATTTAATTTATTAAATAAATGAGTTTGAATATAATATTAGTTTAGTTTAATCAAAATAACAGAGTTTCAAATGCTAAACTTGTTTAATTCATAAACATTTGAATTAAGAATGAAAAATATAAACATTTATATATTATAAAATAAATGTTTATTATTTTAAAGACGCAATGAATTATTAAGTTTATATAATTTATATTAATTTAAAGCTTAATTCTCAATTAACAAGGCATATCAAATTTGGTTTAATACCAGCTCGTTTAGATCTAGCTGTAAGCAAAAGGACGATAGAAAAGATTAAAAAGGATGAGATAGAATAGAAGCAACCAAAAGGAGATGGAACAGGTAATTGGGGATTACATGGGGATGGGGTTCCATCTGTATTATTGCATAAGCAAGTCAATGTCAAATAATCTCAATCTACTTTATGTCAACATCTTAAGCGACACCATCTTGTCGCATATAGTTTTGCAGAAACTCCTTTTTAATAAATCCAAAGGGATCTATCATCTTCGCGTATCATGGCATAATTATAGTGATGCATCTAACACCGCGTGGCCCCAGAACAGGATAAACAAAGGGACAAAGTAGCGAACTGGGTCATCTCCCTCAATCGCTGTAATCCTGAGACCCATCTCCATCTCATGCATTTTGCATAATGCAACATCACGCTTCGGACGTGAGAGATGCAGACAAAATACACAGGCATCCTCTTTCAATTTGTGGGTCTTCTTCTTCTGCTTCGATTTTTTCTTTTTGCCAACTTAAATAATTATTGCTAAAGAGCTTTCAAAATTCTATTTCTAAACTACTAATTCCCAGCAGTGAAGAGAGGTTCGAGTACGCTTAATTTTATGCACCCTCAAAAAAAAAAAAAACTTGATTTTGTAAGGTTTAAAAGTCAAAAACCAAACATGGCCAGAATAACTTGATAATTAAGCATCACATCATCATCCTCATTCCTAGTATTATTATATCAAGTAGCTTAACCCAAATTTAACCTTAAATTCTGCATCTTAAAAAATCAATGGAGGAAGCTATTAAAAGATATTAGACCGCACCGGGTCTTAAATTAAACACACCAGCTATCCAATACAGGAACATGATTTAATACGTATATATATATAAAAGCTACAGTTACCGCACAGCAAATGTAGATAGTAAAATGCTGCGGGTACACTCAATATTGGTACGTGGTTTCTCAGCATCTACAAGGATAACGGGGAACGAGAAATCTCATACCCCTTTGAACCCAGAAAAAGTAGACTCAGAAATTGGTACATGGGTGAGTGATCTAAAAAGTTTCATACCAAAATGATTTAATTAAAAGAAGAAATAATAGTGATAATAATAATAATCTGTACAATTCTATAAAACCTCTTGAGGAATTTGAATTAGTTTACCTGGAGGACACAGGGTTTAACGCTCTAGCGAAGCCATTCATAGCCCCATATCCCTTTGAACTAAAGCCCAAGCACCCAAGCAGTCCCTGCCTATAGGGCAAGAACGTCTTCTTTCGAAGTTCCTCTGCTTGAGCTCTACGAGCTTTGTAATGCAACTCATGCGGCGATGGTGGTACACGCCTCTTTCCAACTCCGTTAGTAGGCTTACCGGTCGCTTTCTTCGCCGAAGGTTGAGCACTTGCTTTCGATTTTTGTGTTTCGGAAGAGTGATTCGTAGACTTCTCCTTTTGATTGGTGGGTTTCTTGTCTTTCGTGGGGGAGAAGGAAATCGTGGACCAGAACTTGTTGTTACTCCTGCCTTCGCTTTTGCTTCTGTAAAGAAAATCCTTCAAAAAAACCCACCTCTTCGAGCTCCTTCCAGCCGAAGAAGACCTAGAGGACGAAGCCGAAACCGAAGGGGTAACCTCTGAACTCAATCCATCGATCTTCTCTCTTTCGTTTTGTTCAATCTCTAAGGAACTATTTTTGTCTGTTTCCTTTCCTAAGCTTGAATCCCCAACTCCATCCTCATTTTCTGCCCACTCTAAAGGCGTGTTTCTCAGAGGCGACATAGATCTGGTTCTTCTGCGCACAGACTTATCCCTCAGCCTCAGATCTCTGCCTCTCACATGCGACTCAAACTCTGCCTCTTCGTCTTCTTCTCCTTCCAGATCCAGCTGAGGGTGCTCCAAGTGGGTGGAAAGCTTCATGGGTCGGATCTGCCCGTTCAGGAACAACTCGTCCGCTGAGCTCATGGAACCCGAAGCACCCGACCCGTTTGAGCCAAACCTCGCAGAGAATTCAAACTCGTAAGCCAGAGGCACAGAACTATTGCTATTTTCGTAAGACGAAGACTGAGCTGAAGACAAGGAAGAAGCAGTAATAGCGAAGTGCATTGGGCTTGCTGGGGCACTGTAGAAAAAGCCACTAATGGGTGCACGGCCAGGGCTAGAAGGAGCGCTGACGTACGGCGTAGAACAGGTGCTATCGAAGTCTTCATAGAGGGGTTGGGAATCTTGGGGAGTGTTAAGGTTGGAGGGTTCTGAGTTGGGATCTGGGTTTTCGTTTTCACCATTATTGCTGGGAGTTTGAAGCTCCATTGTTGTTCTTGTGTTCTAGAGGGTGAAGGTGAAGCCCGAGGAAGAAGCTGAGTGGGAGTGAGTGAGGGGGCGGAAAATATAGATGAGGAGGAGAGTACGTGAAATTGCCCTCGACTCTCTATTTTTATATCGTCAATGCCATTGACTATTCATGCCCACATCCTAGATCGCATCATCTCCATAACAAAAAATAAGCATCTTCACAGCATTACTATGATAGTTTACCAAAATGCATACATTTCACATTTCAGGATCGTACAAAGTTATAAAAGCAATCTTGTTTAGTTCTCAGTTTTAATTTATCAACAAATAAATTGAAGTATTGAACAAAAGGATGGTTTAGAGAAAACTATATCCTAATAGTACGCATGTGGGTAGTCAACGTTGTTCAATTGATTGTACCGACATTATAAGGTATAGAAGAAAATAGGAAGTTTTCAACTAGTAAATTTTTTTAATCAAAAATATATTAAAAAGGGGGAAAAATGTGATAAGATGGAGATAAGGAGAAGATGAAATTTGGGGTATGAGAAAGGGCCATGAGAGGTTCACACATACAGAACGGACAAAAAAGAGATGCCTTATGAATTGAAGTTTTCATTAAAGTAAGAACGGTACTACTAAACTTTATGAGGAGTTGTGGCCGCGTTTCGTACTTCCTAGTCCCCTGACTCTCGTGGAACTGTGATTCTATGTGATTCTTCTTCTTTATTTTATTTTTTTTTACCTATGTTAAATTTGGAAGGTCAACCCTCATTAAAGTATGTTCCAAAATTGATCACCCTCAATATTCATGAACAATTTTATAAAGTGAATATTCAAATTCCATTTTATAAGGAAAAAAACCCATAAGAATGTTTTTAGTAATTTTGTGGGGTACAGATTTATATCTAATTTTTAAAAGTAATGTATAAAAAGTTTTTAAGATATTATATGACCTTCGAAGTCGTTTCCTGTGAACTATGCATGAATTTATCCCTTATTATAGCTTTTCAAGTTAAATCATTCATTAGATTTTCTAGTCGCAATAATGGAATTTCTTTCAAATCTTGTCGAATGGTCTAAATTATCTAATCCTACTGATATTTACGTATTCATTTTCTCAAAATCATTATAATAAGGTAGAATAATGAAAAAAAAAGTCATATTCCCACATTTTATTAGATTAAAAAAGATACTTGCCCATGTTATAGAAGTGTTTGAATCAATGATTATTGGCCTAATTAATGATTAGTAGAAATAGTTTAACAACCCATACAAAAAATAATAATTTTTTTAGTCTCTATTTTTATATTAGATCGGCATACAGATCTCATATCTAATGCAAGTGGTAATAAAAGTATGTGTAGCTTGGAGAAATGAAGGGCGGGTGAAACTTTTGAAGCTGTCAACTAAGGGCATCGGTAGACCTGAGAAGTACATGAATATAACTCATTCCATAGGATCCTTCAAGTTCAACCTATTTAGTAATGGATTATTCTGTGATTATATATTAGTAATCATTCAGAACAAAGATAGCATATTAATCTGTAAACATCATAGAAAGCAGAGTCTATTCTCAGTTTTCTCTGCATTCCCAAGAAATAAGTGTGAGTGGTGGTAAGAAGCAAGTAGCGAATTAGAAACCACTAACCATATTTTTGCTTAGCAAGGAAGCGTAACATCTGCCAATCAAAATACGTGTGTGTTTGGATGAGCTTTTGAAGGAACAAACCATGGTTTGCAAGGAGCAAACCATGGTTTACAAGAAGCAATAACATGTTTGGATGAGTTTTTGGAAAGAGTAAACTATGGTTTGTAAGAAGCAAACTATGGTTTGCAAGAAGCAAAAAATAGTTGCTTCTATACAACGTGGTTTGCCAACCGGGTTTCCAAACATACCATACGACGACTGGCTCAGAAACATTGACGTACGACTTACCAGCATGTACGTTTTTGTCCTATTAGCAAAGGAAACAACTGCAAAAAAAAAAAAAAAAACATGTGGAAGAGGGGGAAAGGGGAAAGAAACCACATGGTATGTTCTTTATTCAGTTTACGGATAAATATGGCATGTGAGATGTTTTGGCGATGTGGATCATATTAAATCACACATACACCGACCCACAAATCATTGTGCATGCCCATATTCCCTACACAAACCATGTGCATCATACTAGTAATTGCAAAATTAAGTGTTATATGATATCAACGTTAATTGCAACAAACTAATAAAGCTGAAAAAGAAAATTCAAAGCTCAATTTTTTTTTTTTTTTACTAAAGTGACACTTCTTTTAAACATGTGTTATGGAATCATAATGTATATAGGTTCAACATTTATTCTTTTTTTTTTTTTCACTCTCACGCTCTTAAAGTATAATATCTCTTTAATTAGAAAAAAATAAAGATATAAATAACTGCAATATTATCAAATTACAAATAACGCTGGAGAAAAATAAAACACCCACATATGTTAGGGAAAAAAAATGGAAGCCACAAGAGGGTTAATGATGCAACAAATCAGAAACCAAATCATTGATCAAAGAAGTTGAGATGTCCCACTCAATCTCTAAAACCTCTTCGAAGAGTTCAGTCTGAAAGTGGAGCCATGTGCCATGTTGAGAACTCATGTCCATGTAGACAAGTTGATCCACCATGACCTCTTGCATGCTTTTAAAACCCAGAATTTCACTGTACAAGTCTTCTGCCCACCAAATGTTACTCTGAACTGCCCATCCCTTGTAGCTACCAATAAAAGTTTGACTGTTTCTTCTAAATTGCAGGCACTCACTCACACAGTCAAACAAAAGATTCCTCTCGAGCTTCGAGTGCTCTTCTCCATGGCTTTCTGTTCCACTGCTCCATTTCTCTAACATATCAAACACATTTGTCTTTATAACCTTATTTGTGATTGTTTGACCCAGAGCAAAATTTTCTTCCATTAACTCTGCATTGCTAAGTATATCCTGTACATATTCAAGTTCCAAGTTGCTTGATCTATTATAATCTACCAAATTTGATACTCCACATACTTGTTCGGCAGCCACATCCTCCGCCAATGTGCAAGAACTCTGCTCTTTGGATACTTCATGTTGAATGCAAAAATAAACTCCGCCGCCTGAAAACAGGAAAAACATATTGATACTTGATAGCCATATCTAAATAATGCATGCTCATCAGCACTGGAAAGAAGATATTCCTCACTATCCAAGAAACTTC
Source organism: Erythrophleum fordii (assembly GCA_032878935.1). NCBI lineage: Eukaryota > Viridiplantae > Streptophyta > Magnoliopsida > Fabales > Fabaceae > Erythrophleum > Erythrophleum fordii. The sequence continues at coordinate 34,019,861 of JAVQMF010000049.1, forward strand.
ACTGACAAAAGGAGCGTTCAAACCTTGATCATATTCAGTTTCAATGTTGCTGTCGCGGCTATACTGTGTCATTGCTTTTGATCCCTGCACAAGTGATAATTGATTGAGTTCACGATATAGCCAAAGTCCCCTCCACCAAATAAAAGAAAAAAAACAAGAAAATCCCCACGGCTAATTAATGGCGGGAAGTTATCATTATTCAGTAGTTATAAGAGAAACCCCAGTAGATGAAACCGAGAGCGTAAAAGAAATGATAAAAGACCTGCAGCTGCTGATTCATGTCAAGCATCAGATCATCGCTTGAAGAACAAGCATAGTTATGCATGCTGTGCAATTTACCACCGTGTGGATCAGAGTGAAAGCATCTGTCTCCTTCCCCAGATTCTATACTAACCTCACTGGATTGTAAAACTGCAGAAGACACTCCAGTAGCCAGAGTACATTCAGGAGAGTTGATTCTTGATGTCAATTCTTGCACCTTTCTCTCCAACGGGACATTTAAAGCATCACCATCTATCATGTGTAACCCGGGAGCATTGACATCAACGTTGTTTTTATGAGTCGAGGATTGTGACTCTTTCCTCAAGGGAGATGTAAATGTAAAGGAAATAATACCCTTGCTTGCTTTCTTGTTTAACGCATCCTGATTCGTACTCCCATCAGTTGTTCTATTGCATTTTATGGACTTACTTTCATAGTTATTATTAACAGCATTATCAGGAAGAACATACCTTTTGGTATACCTTTTCTCTATGGAATTACTCTTTGTTTTGGAAAGTGGATACTCCTTTTTGACATCAGTTGCCCTTCTGCGAGAACTTTTGGGTCTAAAATTGGCAATTACAGAACCCTTGTTTGTTGTCTTCCTTGCTCCGCCAGTGAAACTTCGTGTGGTTGGCTTTTTGGAATCTACCATTGAAGTTGATCTGCCTTTGTGGGTAACACTATTCTGCATTTGCTTATTCTGCCCATGCTCTTTGGCATGGCTATTCCGGCTTGGACAAGTTCTCTGCATCATAGCCTGCTGTAAATTTGGTTTCTGGGTCCTGAAGAATTGGTTGGATGCTATCTCATTGTGTTCTTTCTGCTTATTCCCCCTACTATCATTTGAAGTCAATGTATCTCTGCTTTGAGCATTGGCCTTGGCTTGTATTGCAAGTAAATTTGATTTTCCTTTACTCCCATAATGGCGAGGACTAATTTTTTCCAAACCTCTTGAACCCTTGATAGTGTTTGTATGCACAATCTTTTCATGCGTGGGTGCATAACGGGCAGCTTCTGATTTCTGTTTCAAATCACGAATTCTCAAGGGGATAGAAGAACAAGCTGCTGCTGATGACATTTTACTCTTTATATATGGCGTGGGTTTTGCCTCCAGTATGTTAGCTGCGTTCTTTTGGGGTCTTGCCTCAATTGTCCTGTTTTGCGCTTTATGTGCCCTTGATTCCTTGGAGTCAACATCACCCTCATGACAATGAGAAGATCCAAGAGATTTAGAGGCATGTAATGCAGTAGAAGAGAGCTCATTGACGGTTGAAGTTGGCAATGAATCCAAACCCATTAGCCTCGCCACTAAGCCGGGTGCTTTCCCCTTGCATCCTGCATCACTAGTAACTGATGGCTCACAGTTGAAATCGCAACTTGTTATATTGCTTGGATTTATTCCATTCTCATCCACCTTTGTCTGAAACAATGGCAATCAATAACGAATAACCGCAAATTCTAATATCACATCCACAAAAATGAAAAGGTTATATAAAGAACAAGCGAACAGAAGAAGGTGAAAGAATTGCGCACCCTATTCAACTGTGACTTTGGCATGTTCTCCACATTTTCCTTCGTTTGTTTCAAATCTTCTATTATTAATGTACAAGAAATATTTAGAATAATATTTACATCACGCTCATCGAAGAAAATGACTTATGCTTTGAAGAAGATTCAATAGAAGGACGTAGCAAGCTAGGCTATAGACTAATTAATTACCAGGCAAGTTAGGATTGGCATAGAACAGCTTCTTTCGAGATACTCCATTCCAATCAAACAAGTTGAGGAAGCTTCCCTTGGAACGTCTTTTATCGATCTCCATTCTCTTCTATAATACATAAACTTTCCTATCACGGCAAAAACAGGGAAGACAATATGTACAGTATTCACTGTCAATTTCTATCATGCTCTGATCTATATATTTGCACTCAGCAAGGACCTATTCTCCAATACTAACATTTCAATGATCTACTCTGCCTTTTATTCCTCCCTTGGATACCTCTTTCTCGATGAAGACAATCAAAATGATGAAACAAGATAGGACCAGAGACACGGGAAAATAAAAGGAGGAAAGCAAAAGTCCGCGAAGAGGGAGGTTTTGTGGGGCTGGAAAGAAAAGTGAAGTCAAAGAGATAGAATAATGAAATACTCAATGGGAATGAGGACGTGAGTGTGAGAGCACGAAATAAGTAATAAAACGTCTGGTTCTGACTCCGAACAGAGCTAGCAATAAATTTGAGAAGCAGAGGAAGAGACACTCTTGCGAGCTTGTCCCCTCTATATTTAAGGAATGGGGCTTTCTGTGTTCTGTGCTGGTAAAAGATTCAAAAAAGAACTCAAATGACAATCAATGCTTATGTGTTTTCAATCACTAACGTTAGAATGGTTAGCCTATGGGGTATTCCTAGGCTCTGAAAGGGCATTGAGCTGGCATGAATGCGACACCAATAATCGTGTGGTCACCCTAACTATTTTTTAAGTTAATTAAACATGATTATAACCTTAAACAAGTATATTTAAAGTCTAATTTAGTTAATGAATTAATAATAAATACAAATATGAAAAAATTTGAGCCTTCAATTAATTAATATTTACCATTAAATTATACAATAGAATTATTATTGTTAAAAATTCAAAATTCTCTTAACAATTTTTTGTTTCAACTAAAATACTTTTAAGAAACTTAAAAATTCATGTATGTTAGATCAAAAGTCATTACTCATATTATTATAGTAAAAATTAAGAATTTATAACTAAATTAGAGGTTTCAAGACTTAGCCATAACTTAAAATGATTGCGTTGCAATCAACTTGGCCTTTATGATCTCTAAAAGTTAAATTCTACACTTACGCCACGATTTGAAGAACTTGCACTATGGCTAAACTCGGATTTGAATCAAATTTTGATAAAGACATAATTTGCATGACGGTGAAAAATATTTATGCCGCAGCCATGATATTTTGTGTTGTGACAAAGTGTCTGTGTGGTGGCCAAAATCGCTACTGAAACACTATTAACTCATTTTAGGGGGGACTTGAAAATTTGCTGCATCTAAACTCTTAAATAAGCGAACTAACAAGTTACTACCACCTCAAGATCAATCTTAGGATCTTTTTATAACTAAAAGGTAAGGGTTTTAAAGGGTTTACACTCCTATAATCTTCATCCAAATACCTTACGTAACCTAAGGATTTAAAAGCTCATCACACCAATCAAAAAACATATCACATTGGCACAAGGTTCATTTATGATTGTAAAAGGATGGAATGTAAGCTCAAATGGCAACTCCAACCACTCCATATACCACCTAATGTCCTCAAACCACTTGGAACAAGATTCAATAGTCTAATTGAACATGCTCTTACCCATAACTCTTCAATGGAATTTCAAATGTAAAATATGGCTATGACACTTCCTAATTTCACACATAAAGACCTATGATAACAAATAATATGTTATGGCTTCTAATGACAACCTAAAATCCTTTTTACACTATCTAAGATTATTAAACCACCTTAAGCAAGTCTCAATTGACAAATTTAGCTTGTCTACATCCCTTAACACTTGGTGTAATCCTTGGTTCAAAATATGGCCATGTTACTTCTCAAAATTACAACATAATGACTTATAATAGTAAAATCTTTTATAACATAAGAGGGGTGAACCATTTCACCTTCCATAAGATCAAGACAATAAAAAGCACATTTTAAACCTTCTATACCAACAACTCAAACATTAATATTACAACACTAACTATTCAAGAGTCATATAATTCTAAAGTACTTATTAATAATCATTTAAATGCAATTGCAAGTATCAATTCTATGATGTCTCAAATTTTAAAATCAATCCTAATATTTGATAATATATGATGCAATGTGGCAATTATACAACACAATAAGCAATGCTAACATATGTACTATACAAACCTAATTTAAATGGGGCATTTAAGTCTATATATTACTAAACCACCACAGTAGATTTTCGTTAGTTTCTCCTTACTATTAAGAGGTTCAGTTTCAGAAAATGTTAGCCCATAATTAGGGTGAGATATATAATCTCAGTAACAAGAGGCAAATTCCATATATATATATATATATATATGTACAAATTAATCAATATAATGTATTTATATAGAAAAACATACTGAAGACATCAATATCATCAGCAAATAAACTAGTTAAACTACCAGTGACTACTATTTCATACTAATAATAAAATACAACATGTTAATGGCTAATAATACAGGAAAATACCTATCTATGGCATCAACTTTCCATTGAGCACACTTTAGGCTCAATGTATTCATGAGTTTGATCACAACTCGTTATTCAGTCAAAACACAATGCATGGGTAGTAGCTACACCACAGTTCTAATAAGAACACGCTCATGGTTCTCAATAATAACAATTCAAATAACCAACAATCATTTAATATTTCAAAATCATACATGTACAGCAAATATCATATTAAAATGAGCATATACATGAAATTAGGAAATTAACTCTGGTTACTTCAATAAAACTCAATTACTGTTCATTTAGCTACTAACATAAGCCAAAAGCCTACCAAACCTATGATAAGTATAATTATCATCAGTTAACCATTATTAACATAAGAATTTCTTATCTATTGATTCATCTCATTAAGAATCTATTAGAAATCACTTACCCAAGTTTCTAAATAATTTATTGCACTAATTTAAGATCAAGACACTAAGAACTCACAATTGTTCACTCCCAACATCTCCATTTTAGTACATGTAAAAGCCATGTACCAAAAGTCAATTCAAATTATGAAAATTCAGCATATACATCTCATAAAAAGAAAAAAGAAACACTTACCTATATATCTAAAAGATTAAATGAATTAGGTTAAACCTTAACTATCAAAAATACACCATAAGCCTTTCTTAAAATTTGGATTTTCACATATACAACCAGTTATATACTAAATTTAGCCTATAACATAAAATTTGAGCAAGTTTATACTACAAAATGATGACAAATACTTACTCAATCGCTCCACTAATTTTAAACTCTAAAAATCTTACAAAAAATAATCTAAACACCAAATTTTCAGATTTAAGAAGGAGATGAAAATTTACCAAACCAGAAACTAATTAGACCAAAATAAAGAGGAAGATGAAAAGATCAACTTATGTATAATTTACCTTAATTAAATCTCCCTTTAAACTTATGAGTTGGAGCCTAGAAAATGAGGAACCTTAGCACCCTTCTCATATATGCAAATTTCCTCTTCTTGTTTTGTCAAACATGTAGGTTTTATCAGCCAAATAAATGGGAAAAAGCCTCTTAAGGTTTTAGAGAAAATAGGCTGATTCAATGGGCCCATTATTCAAGTAGGCTGATCTTTGCTAAGTGTGGGCCAAAAACTAAATAAGTTCAATGGTGCAGTACCAAGATTCATTAGGTTTAATTGAGTTGAGTCACATTAAAATGAAGTTGGGCCTCCAATAAGAATAAAGTTGGATTTTTAATAATGTCCTTAATACACATAAATTAATCATGGGCCTAAATCATCCTTAAAATCATAAACATTATTTTATTTTCTTCAAAATGATCTAATTAACAATTATTAGGTTAAGATATTCAAGCTTGTCATTCTCTTTAAAATTCTTATTTCCTCATAATTTCTTTAAATCCCTCTTAATAATTTTATAATTTTCAAATAATTACTATTAACTAACTTCGGGTTGTTACAAATGGTATCCATAATTTGTGATGCATTGGGTTGGTTAAAACAATTGAGGTAGAATTTCAATGGTCTCTTTCCTATTATAAATACATTGTGCCTTTGCCACTGAGAATTTATAAGCCGATTAATCTTAGTTTTTAGAAAGTAAGATAATACTAATCCAAATGTCTGATAATTTTTTAAGCTTGAAAATGGAGAGCGAAGAGTTGCTGCTCAGGGAGCAGCTACATGTCTAGCTCTTGTGCTTCGACCCCAAAGAAGGAACCAACGATGACGCAAAAGATACGAAGCCCGATGTGATGGGATAAAAGAATTACGGGGTTGGGGAGATGAAGTCACCAAAAACTGAGGTGAAGCAGGGAAAAACTGATATTAAGAAAGAAGCTATGAAGAGAATGTTGGAAGGGGGGCTGTGACTGAGTCGGGAATTAAATTAAGGTTGTGTAAAGAGGGGAGATGGGGGTCTTAGTTTATTGGTCTTCTTGTTATTGGGTCTTGTCATGTTATTTTATGGATGTTATCTATATTTGCTAATGTCACAGAAAAACCCCTGTAAGAAATAAAGTTCGATGGTCATGTTTAAGGATCACACCTAATAAGACATTCATGGTTTTGCCGCATGTATTTCTGTATTGGGTTCTAATTTATCTTCCTGACATTCCAAAATGATTTCCGTGGCGGAGTCCATATTGAAAACAATTAATTAAGAATACGCCTTAGTTGTCATTTGAACAGCATTTTTTATGAAATTACGCTGGTGAATCATCGATAGTATATATTTCTGCGCCCTCTTGTTAGGATCCTTTTCATCTCTTGTATATGTCAATTTTCTGAATTGTAGAAAAAAATTGCCTAGTAGAAATTTATGGTTTCCTTATCAAGAAGTGGCATACCATATTGATGAAATTAATAAAAAGGTACATAAGGGAACAGACATACAATCCGCAGCATGACATGCCGTACAAAAAGCTAAGGAAAATGAAAGCTAGCAAAACTATGACGCATGAGCATTCATGCATAGAGGATAGAAGTTTCTTGTGGGGTTGATGCATCCCACGTAGATATACACTGACATTAATGTTTGTGGTAGCTCAAGTACGTAGACCTCTAGACTAGAGAGCCCTTACGATCCTGATGCATCTAAGCTTGAGCCAGCGAATCCCAGCCTTGAGAGAACACTTGAACCTACCTTCGGCAGCGTAAAGCTTGTATTTGGCCACTCTGCACTTTCTCTTAATCTCAGGATCCTTCCACCACGACTTTTGAGGTTCGTAGGATGACATGGGGAGCTTGGTGTAACGCCGTTTTGGAGGATTAGGGTCATAAGAATTAGAAGATAGAGAAGAGGTCCTGCCATTGCTAACCCACATTTCGTTGTCCTGTAAGTTCCTAACGTTCACATATAGGTTTGCACCACCTTCATTGACATTGAAGCGTGGTCGGACCTCTTCCATCTCCATTATGCACCCTTCTCAATCTCCCTGCCTCTCCCAATTCTCTTTCTTTGTGTGTCTTTAGCTATGAGTTTAGGGGCCCATCTCTCTAGAAAGAGAGAGAGAGAGAGAGAGAGAGGGAGGGAGGGGAAGAAGAAGAAGAAGATGAGGACGAAGAGAGGATGATATATTTATAGAAAAGTGGGTAGGAGGGGCGGAAACGTTTTCTGTTTCTGCTGTAGGACAGGAATAGAGTTGTTTGACCGTAGCTGTTGACTTTGGTCAACCGCATCAACTATCGTTTTCGGCACGCAAAATAAAGGAAAAATATAAAAAAAATTAATTTTATAAATAACTATTTTTTACACTCTTACTTTAATTTAAATTAAAAATAAATATTATTAAATAATAATAAATAATAATTACTTAAATATAATAAAGATTATAGACAACTATACAAAATGAATTCTTTTACTTTTCACACGAACAATCACTCTTAAAACTTTCCTTCACTTATTATAGAAGTTAGTAAAAATTTTAGTTATAATATATTTATTCTTATCATTAATTCTTTTAATAAATGTATAATTTTATGAATAAATATACAATTTTTACAACTTAACATTATAACTTTATTTAAAAAATTTGATACCAAAATTATTAAAAAAATTATACTTAAATATAGCCCTAAAATTTAGAAGTTATGATTATTTTTTAAAATTTATAATTAAAATTTATTTTTATTCTATATTTTATTTTATTTAAAAAATAATTTAAATAATAAATAAATAAATTTACATCATCCAAACTGCATGTGAATGGTCTAAAGACCGTCCGCGTCACAGCTCTGCCGCTATCTGCTCCGGTTCAATGCCGCATTTTAAACTGTTAAAAAGAGTTACTAGGCGTTCGGATTGTGCTCAAAATCTCAAATCCTCACGAGGTCAAAACAAGACTTTGAATTCATATTTTCCAACATAAGATATGCCATTCAAAAAATAAAAATAAAAGTATACTTTCAATTTTTTTAATTTTATATAATTTTTAATTTATTTTCTATAATTTAAAATTTTGTAATTAAATTCTTACAATTTACAATTTTTTAAATATAATTCTTACTCTTACAATTCTATTAATATTCTATTAAATTTTATTAATATAACTAATTATAGATTATCTTAACACTCTAAATATATATAATTTATATTAACAAAAAAATAAAAATATAAAGTAATAATAAAATTAATTCACATATATGACAAAATAATAATAATAATAATAATAATAACTAAATTACAAATATTTAAATTATAAAAACTTAATTATAAATTTTTAAATTATAAGGATCAAATAAAAAAATTTAGTGAAACTATAAAATGCAAAAGTATAATTTTTCCAATAAAAAAATCAACCTCCAAAATAAGAAACCACGTTCCACTGTTCAGTTCATTGCGTAATTTGACGTATATACAATGAAGCGTTATCTTTACTGTTAATTTTTACAAATGACTATCACTTGATGAAATCAACAGAGAAATCTCCGATATGGAAGCTTAGGAGGGTCAATGCTTGTTACTTCTCCTTTTAACTTGTATATTTCTTGGATTTCTTGGTGTTTTCCGTATAGGACACCTGTATGGCAGTAGAATGTTATTAACCAAAACGGCTAAGAACTATAGTTACAATATATGAAACGCGGTGGGGAGGCAGAACCAATGGCCAAGCCAAGTGTATTGCCACTTACTATGCAAGACTTCCACTCAAATTTGTCACCAAGAGGCTGAGACTGACCGCGAAGATGGCAGAATATGTGAACTAGTACGACAGCATCCAGGGCAGCATACTCTAGCTTCACATATAGTACATCGTTAGATTATTAAATGGCTCAGTTCAGACTGATGAAAATATCATAATTCCATATCAAAATGGAAAGCATTTGCCAACCCAAACTAGGAATTACACAGATTAAAACCTTAAGGCAAACAACAGAAGCTAAAGAAATATAAATCCCTCGTTCAAGCGACATCATAGTAAGAGGTTTTATATATCATTGGCATATTTCTTACTTGATTTGGACTTAATGGTCGTTGCTCCCAGTTGCTGTTTCGTCTTGTCTTGTTTAAACCAGCTCCCAGTATTTTCTAATTTGCCCATAATCACAAGAGTTTTGTCATGAACAGCTTAGACACAGCAAAAGAAGGTTTAATCATGATTAATTGTCAGCCTATGATATACCTCTGCAAGCCCAGACAAACCTCCACGAGGTTCTTTAAAAATGTTTTGAATGTCCAACAAGTTTTCATAGTGCTTGAAACATGATAATTCTTCATACGAGTGAGCAAGCTGCTTTATATCACATAAGAAATTATACCCTGACATTACAAAGCAAACAGAAGCAAGAGTTATAAGTTTTGACTCACAATATACATCAAATTTACTCCTGTCCGGCGATATTTCCTATAAATCTCAGCAACAGCAACATTCTCAGTCATGTTAAAATAATCATAGAACAAAAAGGTACGGTTTTATCCAGCATGAATAATCTGTTGAAATATATTCACAGGACCTAGGGTAAACTCCAACCAGATATTGCATTAAAAACTTTCATACCGAGTTTTAAAATTCTAGGTGACTGCAAAATGCGGGTTAGACAGTTGTCTAAAATGTCAGGCACCTCTCCATGTAACTTTATCAGATCAAAGATAAAAACCATCTTTTCAGAAGCAATTTGCATGATAGAAACCTGAAACATGGAAAAATTTGTCATTTTCATTTTACAGAGAACAAAACATGCAGACACAAGAAGAATAAGAAAAACAGGAGAATCAAAAGTTCAGATTCTACTTAGAAACATTATATCGTAGCCTATTATCCTGGCATATCCAATTTTATACAAGTAAAATCAAGAATATCATTATAGATTACCTTGTTTGGCTTGCTGCCTTTTACATAATTAGGTTTCCATTCACAATCAACACCGATAAGTTTACATCCCTCAATATGACTTGTCGCATCAAGCAAACCTTCTAATTCATCAACCCAAATGATGTCTTCAACAAACAGTCCATCAAGATGCAAATAACGTCCATGTTGAATACTTGTTTCAGGTACTACAAGGCATTAAACATTATCGTGTCTGTCATCCAAGAATGGGCAACCAACCATCTTAACAAATACATAAAATAATCTTTTTCACTCATTCATTTTCGCTGGTTACAAGTTACAACCGAACTCTGGCAAACCTTTGATATCCAAAAACCCATCTAGGGAGTACCGATCACACAATTCATCAACCTTCTCCATGTAACCAGCTTCCATTGCCAAATAAACCTTAAATACATAGAAAAGCAAAATTATTATACATATATGAAAATTTCACTTGCCCTGAGAACATAGAAACTGTCTACCAAGAAGAGCAATTATTGCTCCATAAAATTAATGACAAACCTCTTAACATCTCCATTTTCAATAGAATGCAGAATCCGAGGATCACATTTAAGCTCACGCTAATGCTCCATGTTTCCCTATGAATCTAGCAGTAGCAGTAGTCTCAATCCTTGTAGGATTAGGATTTTATTCCTAATTCTCATAGGATAAGTTATAAGAGGTTATTTAAAAGTGCAATGCTTTCTTTAAGAAAGAATGATCAGTTTTATGAATTTTGCAATTGCTCTCTTCTTGGTTGTGTGATGCCTATGTGTAATACATAGGTTTCTTTTTTCCTTCTCTGTTAGTACTATATTTTCTTTAATTTTCAACGTTACCCATATGTATTAGCCTTGGAAGACAGCACTCTAAATTCACCCAATCAAAATTCTTCCTTAAATTTTCCTAAAAATTTTATCAAATCCAAAAGTTTATCCCCACAGGTCCAGATCAGAGCATCCAAACAGCCACCCATTTGACCCTTAAAACCCATCCTATGGCTTCCAAATCACCCTTATCTTCATATACCTCCAATGAGACTTCGATTGTCCTATTTTACACCATTATTTCGCCCAAGAAATTCTTAATCTATTCTTAATCTTTCAGCTGTCTGTCATATCCTTTAATAAGAGAGTATATCCACCCCAAACAAGTCTAGTAGAGGCAACCAGGGGGTGGGATAGTAACAAAGTAACCTAACTACAACTGAGTTTAGGCAGGCTGGTCAGAAATGAACCAGATATCCTTGGAATGCTTCCTGCAAAAATCACTGAAAAATGGTCTTAACCTTACAAAGCCAACATCAAGATCATATAAACCATTCAATATTTCTTTATATTAGGTGATGAATTCAATCTTGTTACACAAATTTTGTGACATTGAAAACCAACATGGCTAAGATTAGCCACTGAATAAGAAGGCAACAGTAATACAGAGATAAACTGTTTGCCCTAGTTTTGACAGTGAATAATCAGACAAACAAAATTGTCCTTTCCATTATGCTCTGAATCAGTTCTCAAAACCTACATCTAACAACAAGGACTGACATAAACACAATAAAACAAGAGGGGAAAAAGTAATTGTATTAGTAAACAAGAAAATTAACAAACCGAAGTGATGGAAATTCAAGTTCATATGAGCAATAATACAATGGCAACACTATCATTACATTATGACTGCAAAGGGAATGGTTTAAAAGGGAAAGCTGTACTATTCAACACAGTCTCCATTGATGTACTCGAATGCCACTCACAGTATGCACATATAAAGGTAGTTGCTATGCCAAAGAATTACTAACCAAATATTCAATAAGCTGTCTATCACTGTTTGTCCTTGCCTCAGCAACATCCCAACATCCTTTTTCTGCTAGCTTTTTTAGTGAGCTGCAAATCAATGAAGTTCATGTAAACAAAAACTTATGAAAGGAGCTGTGAGTAGTTGGATGAAGATATCCTGGTTTTCCTGAAAAATCAAACAGCACTAGGGGGACTTTAAAAAAAGAGAAAAAAAAAAGAGTAAATATATAAGTTGGTCCCTGAAAGATATGCCTCCTAACATCTTAGTCCTTGGATTTATTCTTCTGCAAAAGTTAATCCCTCAAAATTTGTAACTCGCTACATGTTAGTCCCTCAATATATTTACTCTACTTCAAGGGACTAACTCAATATTCACATGTACTGAGTTACAAACTTTGAGAGACTAATTTGTATGGAGGAATAAATTTAAGGACTAAAGTGTAAGGAGTACACATTGCAGGGACCAAATTGCATATTTACTCAAAAAGAATAAGAGGGAAAATCCACTCCATATTTACAAGTTCAAGTCAATTGCCTTTCTTCAAAACTGTGGTATAAGTCTGGAAAATCCTGTTGTAGATTGTTTTTCTTTATAGTCTCGTAGGCATCCTTTAACATGTTCCTCTGAATGTACTTCTCAACAAGTGTGCATAACATTGGCTTCCCCATAAATATTGCCCACTTCTCTGCCGCTTTGAATTGATTATTCTGTATCATACTAAGGAGAAATGACTGCCCAGACTGGCGGATAGAGAAGTGCTCTATTAGAGTGACAGCTGTAATGTACAATTGGGACTCTACCAGCTGAAAAATATAGTGCTCGATAAATTCTTTTGCTGTGCCACAACTTGAATCATTCTTTCCTTTCAATTGGCACATGGCTTTCTCAATATTAGTCAGTTTAACATCGAAAACTTTCAGTACTTTCACAATTATATTTTTGTCATGATAGACCCGGCCCCTAACAATATCAAGGAATAGATGGGCAGCTAAGTCTTTCAGCTCCAAGGAGTTTTCTGAGGTCGTTGCTATTTTTAGGAAGTGGCAAAGAGCAGATATAACCAAATGACTAAAACCTTGACTATGATCTTCAAATAAAGGTGTTACGTACAGGCATTGAACAACAAAAGTTGCTGGTCCAGGTTTTGGATCATTATGTAGCACAAGATATACCTGATGTTGAAGGGCTCGAAACTTTGCTGTTGCCTTACATGTGCCTATGCAATGTCATTTGAAAAGAAGAAACATTAAAAAGAATAAGAAATGCCATACACCTTGCTGATACAAAGCGACATCAAGTCTAATAAAAAGATCTTTTACTTAACAAAGAGTTCCAGGGACAATTAAAATAGAGCAAGCTATTATTGATTGTCAAAAAACTAAACTTGAAAATAATACCTTATTATCTTTTTCAAGGACTTCTTATCATGCTATAAAAAATTCGATTCTTAAGAAACATCAGTTACAGACCTTTCAAAATATGACCTTTCTGCTGTTGTAAGCAGGTCAATATCACTTTCTGCAAGTTATTTTTTCCTTTTTTTCTTTTTAAACACATGACTGTGACTATTTCTCTCAGAATCATTTTTTCCACCCTTGAAAAAAATTGTGAGAAATGAGCACTGACATATTAAAGAGGATAGCAAATGACTGAACACTGGTATGTTCACAAGGATCTAGTTTGTGGGCACCTAACTGACATAATTAATAGTGGTGACAATGGAAAGGTTTTCATCTGACATAAATTTTGTAACACAAGAAGTGGGATAGTGGAAGAACAATCAAATATAAGTCAATCTTTGTGAATTTAAGTCGAAGATTTGGAGAATTCCAAAGCTTCTAATAAGGAAAACATTTAGCAAAATTGACCAATCAGTGCAGGTATGGTTATTTAAGGCACACCTCAAGAATCAGTATCAGGCATCAGAGGGACAGAATAAGTCTCTCCTAGTGCAAAAGTTGATCAAGAATATAGAGGGAAATGAACTACAAACCATCAGAATATGGACACTGATTCCTGTCTCTTTGAAAAAAGAAATCTGAACCATGTTAGCACAGACTTAGCACTCATCATGAAATCATGCTTGCACGCAGATAATCAAACAACAATTATTAGCAGTGCAAGGAGGAGAAATCATACCGTAAAAATAACATTCCTTCAGAAGGTATAGAAATACCACTGGAGTGATATGGGTTAAATCATAAAAAGCATGCATGCATAAGGTGCTCCATTGGCAAGCATGGTCCTTTTTGTTGTGTATCTCTGCCACATTCTCCGTTAAAGCCATCCTAGGTAGAAACTGTAACAAGAGCAGCAACATATTAGATAATTAATTTGAAGATAGCAAGTTAACAGTCCTGTATCATATACATCATGATTCTTATGCCATATATTTATCATACCAACTCAGCTCCAACTGCTTACTTTTAGGTTGAACATTCCTTTGCAAGTAATACTAATTTTTACTCTAAGAAGTGAGTAACACCTAAGATGATACAAACACTCAATGACTAAGTAACAAAAAGTTCAGTACTGGTATTTTCGCTGTTATAATGAAAAGTAATGTTATAGTCCTTGTTGTTACATTGTGTGAGTGACTACATGTTAGGTTGAACATTCCTTCGCAAGTAATACTAATTTTACTCTAAGAAGTGAGTAACACCTAAGATGATACAAACACTCAATGACTAAGTAACAAAAAGTTCAGTACTGGTATTTTTGCTGTTATAATGAAAAGTAATGTTATAGTCCTTGTTGTTACATTGTGTGAGTGACTAGATGTTAGCATCCACTGATTCAAACGGGTGAGTTTGCGGCGGTAACGCTCTTCAAACATAAAGCCTGAAATCTTGCAAACACACTCCCAAGAAAAATAGATAAAGCGGGGAAAAAAATCACAGGTTATACCCATTAAATAAACAATAACAATAACAACAACAACAAAGCCTTTTCCCACTAAGTGGGGTCGGCACCCATTAAATAAAATCCATCTAAAAAAAATCAGTGGCTCTAAGAACTCAGCCGAATAGTTTAACAAAAACCAACTTCAAGGCACAAATAGCCCCTGATAATAACAGCACAAGCGCTGAACCAAGTGTAATTAAATTATCACTGATAGTTGATGCCAGCAAACTAAATTCTCGAGGAAAACCACTGCTACAGGGTCCATCCTGAAATTATTTAGACTTGACTGCTCTTACATTTTCGAGAGCTCATATTGACATCAAATATACCTACATACAAATGTCTCAAGAAGTACAACTTCAACTTCCCCGGTGAAGGACAGGCCACGTTAATTGACCTCCCCACCCCAAAGAAAAAAAGTTCTTGCACTGTTTGATTCCAGTAGAAGAAACCAGCATAATAATTAAGATTTTCACTCATTCAGAAAAATACCCCGTTTCTTCAACTTTCAAAACAAATTTAAAAAAGAAACATAAAAAGAACTATTACTTGTTAACGTAAGTCTTTTAATCTCTTTTCCTCTTTAGAAGTTTATCTATTACTCAACAACCAAACAGTCCATGCATTTCAGACTAGACTTTGCCTAGTTCAAATAAAAGGGAGGGGGAGAAAGAATCAGAGAAGATAGAGGGAGAACTTACCAAATTTGAGAGAAAACTTAGAAGGGTTTTCACTGTCCCTCTCTGGGCTCTGCAATTCCAAAGCCCGTGGCTCTCGGGGCACGTAAACTTATATGCGTGTGTAGAATGTAGATATATAAATATGTAGAACCAGATGAAAACCAAGGAAAATAATTTAAGAAAAAAAAATAGAAAAGTCGTAAATGCGGTTTTTCATTACAATCAAATGCTACTCCTGATTCAAGTAATGGCTCTTAGAGAAAGGTAGAAGCCAGACTGAATTTCTTTGTTGGACTAGAGACTAGACGAAAGGGTACTGAGGTAATATGATAGGTACTATTGGCTGTGTAGTCACCGTTAAATATTATTTAATAATGGTATAAAATGAATTTTTATAAATATTATATACAATGTAAGCATTATGCGTATAAGGAAATAATTATTTAAGCACTATATAATAATTATATATATATATATATGTAACTTATATAATTTTTCAACAACTACAAATATGTGTGCATACCCATATAATTAACTTTGTGTTTAAAAATCTTTAAAGTACATCTGAATTTTTTTTCGAAAAAGTCTGAATATTTTGTATATTTAAAATACATGCCATCATTATTTTATTTTTTATATTTAATTGAAAAAGTTTATAAGTGAAGTTGTTCATATTTTTGAAATTTAGGAATTACTCTATCCAAAAAATGAATATTTAAAAAATGAAATCCAAAAAATCCGCCCATATCAAAGAAAAAAAATTGTCAGTGTTATGTTTTCTAATTCTGCAATTGTACACACACGCGCACACACAAATAATTATATAATGTTAAATAACTGTTACCTTATATAATAATGTTTACATTTTGCATAATATCAATAAAAATTCATTTTATTTTATTTTTAAATAAAATGTTTAAAAACGAAACAATGGATGGAAATGTATACCGTTATTAAATAAGATTCAGAGTTAATTCCACTGCCATGTTCTTGTCAGGCTTTATGAAATTTAGTGACAACATCGTCGAATTTTTTTATAAAACAAACAAAAAAAACTGGAAAATATCATTAACTAACCCAAAAATAATAATATTTGATTGTAATATTTTTTATATCATAAGGTTTGACAGAGAATATTTTTGTACAGTAAGATTCGACTCAAAAAGCCCGTAAAGATCCTAAATACAAAAACAGGTTATCCTATAATGCTCGCTGGCCCACCAGATTTTTTCCGTAAATGGCAATAGGCAAAAGCTGCTTGCTTCCCTTCGCCCGCGTCTATGGGCCCTCTTGGGCGCAGTGCTCGGCACGATGTGAACAGAAAATGCGGGGCATCTAATGTTACCGCCACTGGCACGGTGATACAGGACACGTGTTCAAACCACAAAATGGAAAAATCCATCAGCTACGATTTGGCGCGTCCCTGTCTTCGTTGGATTGGGACTTGCATCGTTCAAAATACAGGCCCCAAGTATAGAATCGAACTTCACAGAAGGACGGTACTATAATAATGTAGATAGGTCCACGTTATAGACGTGTCCCGTCGATACTAGTGGAGGACTCTCCCGATTTTTTTTAACATTATTAAACAATAAAAAAACCATCGATGGATAAGGATTGGAAAACTTGGTTTTATTTTTATACTAATACTTTATGTCGATAAAATATTAATATTTTTATTTTTATTTACATCACTGTAATATATAAAAATATAATATTTTTAAAAATATAATATATATATATATATATATATATATATGTGCGCGCGCGCGCGCGCGCGTTCTAAATTTGTACGTACGTTTACTGCGTACTAGTTGAAGCGCTTACTTTTCTTGATGAATTGACATGAACCGGAACATTTTGCTTTTTGGGGACAATTTGAAAGTTGGGCTTGGCCGTTATTAGCAGAGAAGGATCATTATCTGGATTTTACTGAAAAAGCCATTTCCCTATAATATATCAAACTTTTCACCCACTCATGTCAAGGGAAAAAGGGGCTGTGCTACTTACGTTGGTAGAAAGTCTATCTGCTATTATTTTCTTCCATTGATTCCTTACTATCATCAGGCAGAGTGGATGTTCATTAACATGACAAATGGGGAGATGCACGCTGAGGTAAGATCAATGTAGCAGACTTATCCTACTCAGGAAATTGAATTTTTAGTACGTAATAGCTGTCATCCAAACTCGTCTCTTCATCTGTCTCCAGACGAGCCATATAACAGACAAAACTGTCGCAACTCAATAATTGAACAAGATACACAAGGCAAGGCATGCAACTTCAACAAGTATGCTTACAGTTAAAAGTTAAAACAACTGCATAATCATAACAAGTTCAAACACTGTCAGTTTGAACAGATTACCAATAACGTTATCTAGGCAGGTAAGTCCTAGCATACTATAATCCTACCAATTCTTATTTGTTGAGGTAATGTATTTTTTGGAAAACTCAGCATGATCATGCGATTCTCAGTCACTTAAAAGAGTGATAGAAACCCTTTTACAAGTAAACTAATAACTCTTGATGGATTATATGGGCAATTGCAAAACAAATGGCGAAAAAGATGGTTTAATGATTTCACACACATTAATGAAGGTAAGAGTCTATTGAAATTAATAAGTTTGTATCTCCTGCCTTAGTCATGAATTGCGTTATCATGTGTTGGTGGAATAATGTTGTTTAAATTTAAGTCATGTCACAAAAGATTATGTTTTCAAAAATTACTCTGCTTTTACAAATATCCTTCAAGATAAAATAAATTCTTCCTAATACAAGGTACGGGACACAAAATTGATGGAGATAAAAATGCAACCCAAACAAAAAGAAGAAGGAAGAAGTGTAAATGTTGGAGATTCAAGAAAGTTTATAAGACGAAGTAACGAATTCAGTAACGAATTCAATAATATTAAAGAAGGCTGTTACACAATTTTCAATAAAAATGTTACTAATTCTATTAAGTAAAAATTTTAACCTTTTCTAAAATTCTTATCGGCATGTACGGGACACAAAACTTACCTTGCTCTTGTGTGGGTGAACCCATTCTTTTCTTAACTCTTTTACTAATCTAATATCATATCTTAAAATACATATATTCAAAACTCTCTTATTTTGACCAATGTGAGATTTAGTCTTTTTGAATTTTTTTTTTTTTTTACTTCTACACTCATCAGCTAGCCGTTGTATTACAGTAAGAAGATCTTGATCCTTAACATCAATGCTTTCCCGTAAACAGCCCAGGTAAACGGTAGTATCATACAGTTGCATAACATATTAGATATGCAAAAATCAGCAACACCATGAACTAATGAAGGCTATACTGTGCTTCTGTTTGGGTTTCAAGAGCAAAATAACTCAACTTTGCTTTCCCTCTCATGTCATTAATTTCTTCAGATATCCAGTGATAACACCTCAAAATGTTAACATAATAAGAATGGGAAGAATGTGACTGAAAGAAGTATTGCTTTTTACTTCTGATAAATAAATATTATCAAGTACTTTTGCAATATCTATATACATAGAACCCCAGCGCTTTCAGAAAATCATCAAAACCTACGAATGTGAGTCCACATACACAAGCGCTTATAGATAGAAGGAGAAAGAGCATGTGGTTGAATTTTTCAGGCATCCATGTCCAGGCCTCTAACCAAAAAAGAAGGGGGGAAAAAAAAAGAAAAAATAAAGGCGGGGGGAGGACATTGTGTAACAGAAATTTCATGGGATAAACCATATAGATTTAAAATAGATTTCTAGTACAATTGTAATCTAATTCCATCATGTACGTGACAATTAAGCTTTCAATTAATGAATATATGATTTTAGGACGAAGTTGACTACTCTAGTACTGATTAAGAATACTAAAACAAACCTGCAGAAGAATAGAAAAGATCCATTACTTGAGATTTCAGAGATTCATCCTGCTGCAATGCCTCAGAAATACGTATGACAGCATACAGATATCTGAAGCTCTGCTTCTCTTGAATATGACAAAGGAAAAAAAAGGAAGGGCCGGATGGATACACAAGAGCTTTATAATATACATTGTTGTAGCATATAAAAATACCCCAACATTTACATACAATGACTTTTCATGAATTTCTTTCTGTGATGCCTGGTGAGTAATGCAATTAACTGAAAACCAACTGATTAATAATCAATAAATCGTATATAGAGAGAAGGCCAGAAATATGTGAAGCTGATGTATATTAACTCTGGCTAGTCCTGAATGCATTCTGAAGAGCCAAGAGGCTTGAGATAAAGTACATAGGATTTGAGATACATGCGTGTTTCACCTTTTTAAATAAAATAACATTCCTTGACCTCTACAACAGGTGACCACCATTCTGTATGAAAGATCACTAAATAATTTTGAAAGAATAACAGAGAGTATTACTATTCTGTATTCCGCTATTCCATCACTTTTTCAGATTTTTCTTGGACTTTCAAACATATGAACTACATCTGATTCTTTCATGCTCATCTATCATTTCATATTTTTCGGCTAGCAACCAATTAAGTAAGCCGGATAAATTGCACGCCAATGAAAAAGGTAGCCAGAATGAGATACCGATATAATATAACATGACTGTTTACGGTAACCATTTTTACCAGTGACAACCTAATATTGTGAAGCAAGCTAGCAGCTTCAAGACACTCAAGATCCTTCTAATTCAAGGCAGTAAGTTTACCTTTGTTCCAATTGAGCTCGTTCCATTTTCTTTTGCCTTAAAAGATTTCCTGCAAGAGTCATCTAGACAAAAAATAATTCTATGTTGAAAGGCAATCATCTGCCATATAATGAGATATGATAGAACAATATTTTATTAACATTATTTGTTTTGAGCTCAGTTTCTTGAGAGGGAAACAAAATTGTATGGAATAAAATATACAGACGCTACATGAATGTGATGTATTCAGTAACACATAGAATGATAGAAGAAAGACTGAAGTTCAAAAGACCTCAGCATTAGCAACGCATTGCACAGTAGATTTCATCTTCTTCTTGCCATCAGTCCTCATTGGAGGCCTCATCACAGACCGCCATCTCGCGTTTGCACTCAAATCATAACAAGGGTATGCCTTGGCCAAGGCTTCAGCAATAACACCTACGCCCAATGAATACTCAGAAACCTGCATTTCCTCAGCTCCAAGCATATAGAATATCTCATCCAGTAAAACTGCACCGGCCACTATAAATTCTGAACGCCTCTTGAAAAACTTATCTCTCCTTACTTTCGCTTTCTTCCCTCCCCGACATAACCTTTCAACTACACTGCTTAATTCTCCTCTAGTAAAACTCCAATCCCTCCTGCTATCCCCAACCAACACTGCCTTGCCAACTATTTCACTGGCGTATCCACGAAACACTGCCTTGTTAATAGCACGAATTGTTCCGGAAGACCCAGCTGCTATCTCAAATCCATGCTCCTTAATTTCCCCGACTAGCCCGGATTCGTGAATAACGGACCTAATGTACTCTCTCATTAGTGGAATTGCATCCATTTTTGGAAACCTTTGGGTCAAATTAATATGTCCCAGCTTCAATGAAGTGCCAAAGATGGCTCTTCCCTCTTTCCCAATCACAAACTCAGTAGATCCGCCTCCAATATCCACCGTTAGTGCCAATTTGTCGTGAATAGGCAAAGACTGAAGCACACCCAAATAGGCAAGTCTCGCTTCCTCTTCACCCGTCAGGACATCAACTTCCATTCCAATCTTGTCCATGACGCAATTTACAAACTCATTTCTGTTTTCGGCTCCGCGAATTGCTGCGGTGGCCACGCAGCGAGTTTGATTACAGTTGAGATTGTGGGTATTTAGAAGTTTGCTGAACTTACGGAGGGCGTGAAGCGCGTGAAGAATGGATTGGGAAGAAATAAAGTATGGGGTAGTGGCGGTGTCTCGGCCAAGGACGACGGGCTCTTTCTTGTGGTGGATAGGGAAAAACCTGCCAGAGGGATCAGCGCGAACGATAAGCAACTTGAAGGAGTTGGTGCCCATGTCGATCGAAGCGAAAAGAGAGGATGGTGCTGACAGGGATGAAGAAGTCGGGAGAGTAACCGCCGTAGTTGTAGGGGATGGTTGTTCATTTTGCAGCGGCGGCGCCGGCAACCTCTCACCGTCTCCTTCGGATATCATGAGAATTACACGTGCTTGCAGGACAGGTTGAGGAGACGAAGAATCCTGAAACGACAAGAAATTAGCTTCTCTACTTCTCAAAGATTTTATAAAGTTTTTGGAACCAAAAAGAACCTCATTAAAGACTGGCCCAGGAACAAGACAGACTATAAAAAGCAAATCAGGCCCAACTAAGCTCTTTTAGAGACAGTCTTTTCTTGGGTCACTGGCCCTGTCTTTTCACAAACTTAAAATATAAAAAAATGAGAAGGGCAACACGGATTTGGATCCTCCGCCCTCAAAAAGGAAACTCATTCTCAATGCAGTCTAAAAATCCGTTTGGTTTAGTAGATGAAAACAGGAGAGATAAAAATAAAAATAAAAATAAAATAAAAAAATAATTTTACAGATAAAAAATATCTATAATATTTTTTATTTTTAATAATTAAATAATTATTATCAAAAAATATTAAATAATAATTATAGATATAAAATTAAAAAAAAATTTAACTTTTTTTTTCCTTCCCAATTCTTGTCCTGCAAGTCATTCTAAATGTATGTTTGGTTCAACTTTTGCTTTTTTTAAACTGTGATTTTAATCAAAGCAACAAAATATAACTTTTACATTTTGTGGGTTGCAAATCATGATTTGAGAATCTCTAAAAATATTTTCAAATACAACATAAAATGAGTAAATCAAACTAGATTTGCTTTTCAGAAGAGCAAATCAAATTAGATATGTGTGTGTGTGTGTGTTGAACTTTGAAATTTTCAAGAACTTGATATTTTGGATCGCTCCTACCGCAACAATTAAAATATACATATTTTGTGCATTTTTCAATGATGGGGTAGTTCCCAGAATTTTCAAGGAAATTTTCCGGGAAATTAGTTTCTGGAAAATATCTGCCGCCATTACTTGTTCACCCCCATCGTCCTCTATTCCCATTGAGTAATAATAAGAATAATAATAATAATTAATGGCTTAGACAAACTCGATTATTTCCTATTAGTTATAATACTACACAAGTTCCAACTTTCACACCTAGTTTTGGTACAGTAATTTTATAAATAAAGCTGTTACAATGAGATAAGTGCTTAGAGCCACTGTATTTAATTCTAATAAAAAAATAGAATCTAATTAATAAAATGATATCTCAATTTTAAATAAGAGTTTTTGGTCCGACCTTATTTAACATTAGGGTTGAATAATATCAGTCAGATTGAACTAGGTCAACAGTGCCAAACAATTTTTTTTAAACAAAATTTACAATTTTGTTATAATTAAAGAAAAATTTAGGCAACAAATAAATTATTTTATTGTAAAAAATATAGTGTATTTATCAACTTTTTTAATTGCCAAACAGATCTATATATTTTACATTAAATGATAGGTTACAATATATCATTTCAATCATTATATATATATATATACACGTTAAAATATATTGCATTACTATTAATAAAAAAAGGTTAAAACTTTATTTTAATTCTAAAAAATATTTAATATGGTATACTAATTCTAAAAAAAATAAATGTGATTTCTTTTATTTTTATTATCAAATTTTTTAATTAAAATATGACAAACATATAATTTTTTTTGTAGAAAATCATACAATTTTTTAATTAAATTATATACTTATCATAAAAGTATTGGAGAATCATATGATTATTATTTTTAGTTAAAAAAATTTAAGAATAAGAATATACATAATTTTATTTAATTCTAAAAATATTTTTTATTTTAAATAAATCTATATAAATTCTGAAAACATTCTAAATAGACCCAGGCCTCTCGCCATTAAATATGACACAACACACTGACTGGGATGTTTTTATTTTAGTTGACAGCTTACTTCATCTTTTTCTTTTTCTTTTTTAAATTTTTAAATCTTTTCCTTTTTTTTATCTTTAGGTGTTTAGTAGTTAAAAAGAAAAAAATGTTCAATATTTATTATACTTATATAATTATTATGAAATAATATCTATTTTATTTTATAAATTTTTAAAAATAAATACAAAAAATTATTTTGTATTGTTAAAATTATCTTTTTGTTATTTTTATTTTTATCTTTACTTTCTGTATATTAAATGTGTCAATATTTTTTTCCTTGTCAACTTTTTTCTCTCTTCTATTCAATTTGGCTTATTATGATATGAAAATATTCTTTTTATATATTTTATAAAATATTTATTATATTTTTATAATTATTATTTTTATTTATTAAATTATTATTTTAATTATCAAATTATCTTTTTTAAAATAAAGATAAAAAATTATTCATTATTTTACTTATTTTTTTTATTTTTTACATTTTCTTTTATCTTTACATTTTTCAACTAAATTAGCCGCTACGGGCTTCACACTGCCATCAAATCCAGAAATTTAAAGGCTTCCCAAAATCCAATCGTCACCAAATGCTCGCCACCTTGTTCGAACCCAGGCGACAAGCACAGGATCCCATTATACCATAAAAAATGGCAACTAATGTTATGACTAGGACGTCACGTCAACAATAACAATTCTAGTTAACAAAAAACGAATTTATTTAAAATATTTTCAAATTTTATGGCTTTATTTCCAACAAAAAAATTTTGAAAAATAGTATAAAATATTAAATATATTTTTAGGATGAAAATGAGATTTTCACCGCCAATTAGAAAAAATTAGGCCTAGAGCCAATCCTCAATTATAATCCTAAAAAGTTAAGATCAGCTTTTTAAGATTAAAACCAACCCTTAATAAAAAAAAAAATTAATATTCTTCTTTTGAAAAAAACTTTTATATTTCGAACTAATACGCATCATGAAAAAATATATAATAATAATGTTGAGAATAAAAATAATTTTGATATTTTTATTTAAAAATAATAAAATATTATATAATAATAATTATAAAAACATCATAATATTACATAAAATCAATTAAAAAATTATCTCACCTGAACACTTGCGAAAGGAACAGCCAGTTTTATATAAGCTTGGGAGATTAGAGCTAATTAAGGTCGAGCGGTCGCGTAATGGATGGCTCTAGGTGTTAGGGAGTCGTCGTTTAGTCTTGAACGCGTACTTAGGGGTACAATTTTTTGTGAGCAAAAGATCCACCAACCACAAACGCGTTTGCATGCATTATGCAGCCAATATATTAAATTCCGTATCTAAATGACGACCACAACAATCATTGTCTTCCCTTTTCTGGGTTCAGTACCACTATTCTCTAAGCACATGAAACAAAAGGATTGGTTGGTCCCTTCCCCCTTTCTACGGCGACGCGGATAGTTTATCGTTATCTTCAATTCCCAAGTCATGTAATTATTATATTTGTTGCTTTTCGCCCGTGGTGATCGCTTTCAAGTTCTCGTCACTTGTATCCAGAAAGTGTGTTTTTTAAATATTTAGGTCTTCGTACTTGTGGGGATTTTTCAAACGAAAAACGATCTTGACTCTTGTGGCGTGTTCCTTGTGCCGCTGTAACGAGGCTTCCTCGCACCTTCCTCTGCCTTTTTTGCCCATAAAAGGACCGTTTAAAGCGTCGTGGTTATTCAATTCTCACCGGAAGTCGAATTAGATTACTGGGGGTTCTGAGAGCTGTGAGTCAGTGAGTCATTGATTTGCTTGAGTATTTGGATGGTACCTCAAAGGAAATCTCAGCAGGAGGGTAATGGGAGCGATCATCAAGTTCCAATTCAAGAGTCAAGACGAAGACATGGTGATTCAAAGCAACCTACGATCAGGTATTTGTTATTCCCTCCGATTAATTCTTGTGTTTTGGGTTGTTGGTCTAAGTTTGGTTTTGTGGCTTTTGAGCAGTGGCCTTAAAAATATTATAAACGGACTCCGGATGAAAGACTTGGATTCCTACTTGGAACCTTTCCTGCGAAGAGTGGTATTATATTTTTATGACTCTATTATCTTTGAAAATGAACAGGTGTTGAGGAGGATTAGTGTTTTTTTTTTCTTTTTCTGTTTATCTCAGCTAGTTTTGAGCATCTTCTTTCACAACCAAGTTCCAGTTCAAACTTCAAACCTACATAGAATGCCATCTTCAATCTTCATCAGGTTTTTGTAATTGCTCCAAGCGTTACGTTTATGTATTCCTCTGACTTGCACGCTGTATTTTCCACTTGTGTTTGCTATAATGTTTCCAGAAGAGGAGCTTTCGCTGGCTTATCTTATCCTTGTTAATTTGTCATTCCTCTAATCTTGCTCAGTCTCTAGCTTCTCGCCCTTTTCTCCTCCAGGAAACTTATTGATAAAGCTTTAAAATCTTTATCGCTTGATGATTGAAATTTCTTCTTTATGCGTCAGTTGATCGATTCATGTGTTTCTCTCAACTAGGTACGAGAAGAGGTGGAACGGAAAATACAGGAACACCCATTTCCAAGGTTTGTTTCACATGTCCAAATTCTCTGTCCATGAGAAATATACTTTGCTGTCCTTCCTACTGCATCAGATATTTGATATTTCATTGCCAATAGTTTGACTTTTTTTCTTTTCTTTTCTTTTCTTTTTTGGGTCAAATTTGTTGCAGAGCAACGCCTTATCAGGGTGGCACATCTGGAGCCAAACCCTTGGAGTTGCGTTTTACTAATAAACTGCCTGAAACAATATTTACACTCTCTAATGTTATAGCTGAGGACGAGAAGACACCACTTGAAATTGCTCTTTTTGATGTTAGATCTCAATTGGTAGTGAGCAATGGTCCTCTGTCCTCTATAAAGGTAGAGATCTGTGCCCTCAACGGTGAGTTCTGTTCCAATGGGTGTGAGGATTGGACCGAAGAGGAATTCAATGCAAATATCCTAACCCCAAGGAAGGGTAAGGAGCCATTACTGAATGGAGATAGGGTCATTACTCTTAAAAATGGAGTTGGTTGTATCACTAAAATTAAGTTCACCGATAACTCGTGCTGGATAAGAAACCGAAAGTTCAGTTTGGGAGCCAAAGTTGTGCAAACAACTTCCTGTGGAGCAAGCATCAAGGAAGGTAAAAGTGAACCTTTCGTGGTCAAAGATAACAGAGGAGAGTGTAAGTCTTGAATCATAATCATAACCTCCTTTTCATCTGTTACCTAAACTAAGACTATTGTTTTTAATACTGAAATTTTGGTTTTTGTTGGTCGTTTCAGTGTACAAGAAACACCACCCTCCATCCTTGAATGATTATATATGGCGTTTGGAAAAGATAGCCAAAGGTGGTAAAATCCACAAGCAACTCTCTGACCATGGAATAAAAACTGTCAAGGATCTTTTGCAGTTATACAACGTTAACCCATCTTCATTGCATGAGGTAAAGGATTGTATTTCTTCTTACTTTCTTTTCAATACTTGTTTAACACTTTACGTAGTATATTAAAAATATCCATACATGTATTTGTATACTCATCTGAGTTTTGGCTCTGGAATTGTAGAAAGTTGGCAAAATTCCAGAGAAGTCATGGGTGGCAATTACTAAACATGCTAAGGATTGTGTTATAGATGATTACAACCTTTACATGTATCACACAGCGGAACAACCAATAGGCCTGCTCTTCAATTCCATTTACTTCCTAGTAGGAGTGACGTTTGATGGGCAAAATTATTGTTCTCCAGATACTCTTACCCCCAGTGAGAAGGTATGCATTCAAGTCCTATTCTAATTTGGCTGTAATTAACTCTTTCAAGAACAATTTGATATTAGTTGCCTTCTTATTCCATTGGCAGTACTTGGTGGAAGTGGTGAAGCAACATGCTTACAAAAATTTGAATACTTTGAAATCAGTTGATGAGACATCATTGAACTTTCAGAAGCCATTGACATATCTACAAGTTGGGCAGGCTAGTGTTCCAGATCAAGGTCTTGGACAGCTCAATTTCCCAATTGCACAGCAAGGTATATATAAGCCTTGACTGTTTCATTTTACTCTAATTCCCTCCACCAGTATGTGATTCTAAGTTATTGCTCTTTTGTGCAGGAGAAATTGAAACATGGGCAGGTTCTGGTCAACCATTCACTTCATATGTTGATGAAGGAATGCATAACGACCAAATATATGCTAATCCATTGCCAGACTTCGCAGTACAGAACAGTGCAGCAGAAGGAGAATTGTTTTCTGGAATGCAAATTGAAGGGAATAGTTGGCCCAATATTGGACCACATTGGACAGAGAATGAAAACCCACATACTCAATTCACTAACTGGGGGCAACAAAATGGCTTACACTTAAATTCATATGGCAGAGCAGAATTTAGCAGTTATTCTAACGTGGATATATCGAGCAGTGAGAAACCCAAAGCAGTGTGGTACAAGATTCGTACTGCTCTCAAATGGGTCATATCAGTAAGAAGGGATGTGGCTGCCAAAAAGATGGCAAAACTAATTTACTATAACTATTAGAATTACTAGGCAGATTGTGTCTACCTAAGATGTCTTGGAATTAGTTATGTTTGTATTTTGAGTCTGTCTTTTTTCACTGTCAATTGCAGGGAAGAGACACATGAGAATAAAGTTGTTTGTGTGCACAGTGTCAACTTATCTGTGTACAATTTGCCATGGTTGTACTCTCTATAAAATAAATTCTGTCAATTTGCACTGTTGGTTTTTCCTGTAAAAACTTTCAATAAATAGGGTACAAAGATCAATGTGAAAAATGATTTTTATTCGTTCAAAGTGAACGTTATCCATTTTACTGTTATTGCCATTTATTTATATTTATTGGCAATTGCAGTGGAGAAATTGTTGCCATTTGTGATGAAGCGTAGAGAAATGCTCCTCGCACCATCTATCCCATCACAATCCTGGAGTTTGATTTTTGGTTGTTATGCACAAATTGCAGCTCAAGGTTCCAGTAACTGCAATTTTGCTTCTGTAATTTGTTTGTATAAAAATCTTTTCTGTAAACTGCGGCTGACGTAACCATTTTTTAGCTCCAAGCACGTAAAAATCATAATTTTCCCTATTTTCCATTCTCTTCATTTTCATTGCTCCCATCTTCTTCCTTCTTTCTTTGCCTTCTCATTCAAACAGTGTTTCAGAATGAAGATAATCCAAACGGCAAAATGCCCATGTGTCATTATAGAGAAAAACCAAAAAAAAAAAATCTTCATACTGGGAGCTGACAATAGTTTGACATTCAAGAAAACCAGACTAACTGCATATATTAACTTCTGAAAATTTGAGTGTGGGAGAAGGAGGACAAGAGTTGAGCCCCCAAAAAACAAAAAAAAAGATTAAAGTTTCGCGCCTAGTAAGAGTGGAGTCATGTATGTACATGGAATTACATGACCATATTTTCTTTTTTTGTTTAAAACAAAATTAATAATACAGATACATTAGTCTAATATTTTTAGTAGAATGCCAATGCCATGCACAATTACATTACCGCATATTTAAAAGCAAGCAAATAAAAGGAGGACCTAGCATGTAAGTCGGGCAGGGTTCCTTTATACAACTCATAGTTACACTCTTCACACTTATGCTTCCCAACTTGCTTTTCAAACTAGGGCTTAGTTGGTATGCAAAAACATTAAGGCATGGCTTGGTTGGAGGGTCCTACCTCTCCTCTGGTTGAGTATGAAAAAATTGGAAGGAAAGAGAGACAAAATATCCCCTCTCCTCATCTCCCTCTAAAAAGTGAAAGTTTTTTAAAGGGAGAAAAATTTTTTAATTATATTTGATTAAATTATCTTTATTTTTATTTTTACTTAAAACATAATGTAAATCTTAGATTTTATTTTTTTAATGGGATTCAAGATAATTTTTTATGAAAATAAAAAATATTTTTTAAATAGAAATAAAAAATTATTTTTTATAATAGAAAGCAAGAAAAAGTCTTTTTTATATAAAAATATTTTAAAAATAAAAAAAAATTAATTCTAATATCATAAGGATATAATTGTCTATTTAATTTTATCCTCACTTTTATTTTTATTTAAAACATAATATAAATCTTAGATCCTTTTTTTTTAATGGGGTTTAAGATAATTTTTTATGAAAAAAAATAATTTTTTAATAGAAATAAAAAATTATTTTTTATAATAGAAAGCAAGAAAAAATCTTTTTTTTATAAAAATACCTTAAAAACAAAAAAAATTAATTCGAATATCATAAAGGTATAATTATCTATTTAATTTTATCCTTTCTTCTCTCCACAACTAAATAATATTTTATTCAAATCTCTTTCCTTCCCTCTCCTTAGTTGAACCAAATAAAAAGAGAAACAAGAATTTGTATATAAGAAATACTTATAATATTTTTAATTTTAATAATTAAATAATTATTATAAAAAAAATTAAATAATAATTATAAGAGTAAAATTATTTTTCTTTTTTTTTACTTTCCCTTTTCTCTTGCTTTTTTTGTCATCCTTTCTTGCTACGGAACGGACTGTTATTTGTAGGCAATGGCAAATCTTTTCTGTATGATTAGAAACATATAAAAAGAACACAAACACAAGTATCAACATTTAATCTAGACACCTGATTTAATTTTCAGTGCCTAAAAATCTCCAAGAACACATAACAATTTCTCGCTTTAATGACAACTTCAGTCTAATATATTATTTCATGTTGTATTAAAAAGGCGCGTATGGGAGCGAAATA
This sequence comes from Erythrophleum fordii, assembly GCA_032878935.1. NCBI lineage: Eukaryota > Viridiplantae > Streptophyta > Magnoliopsida > Fabales > Fabaceae > Erythrophleum > Erythrophleum fordii. The sequence goes on from JAVQMF010000049.1 coordinate 34,050,273, forward strand.
GTTAAGCTCACACGGGGTTACATTACCGTGTTTTAGTTTGTAGGCACAACATATGAAGGAAGATTCTTGTTGATTACCAATAACATGAGTTCTAAGAAAATTCTGAGCAAAAGGAATGTCCCTGGAAATGTGTCTGGAGAAGCCCAGATTGCTGAGCCCTCATGCGTGATTTCCTCGTTCTTCGGTCGTCTACTCCCGCTGCTTGACTTGAACTTCTTCAGAGAAGCATCAGTGAAGACCAAAACCCCGAGTTGATTTCTTCCTTTCTTCCCAATGTTTCTATGAAATGACTCCCCAAACTTCTCTGCATATACGTATCATCTAATTGTAGGCTTAGTTTGTCTGATCTAAACGCGGAGTTATGGAAAATTGGGTAATGGGTACGTAACCCCCAAAATTCACCAAATTACGGGTCTGCATTTTTTTTTTAAATGTTCATATCTAAAATCACGACCACAGGTTTTATCGTCGTCTCTCTCTTTCTGCGTTTAGTGTCACTAGACACACACTGCGTCTGGGTCCATTACTCACTCATAACGCGGTTAGTCATCCCCTTCATCTCCAATTCCCACTTCTGAAATTTCTGGTCCATTTTACTGAAATACTACTCGCTTTCTTAACTGATTTCTGTATACTCTATGATACTCTGAGAGTTCTTTTGGGGATTTTTTTTTTAGGACAAAAAGGAACTTGACTTTAGCAACTAGCGTGTGGGACCTTGACTGCAATTGATCGGCAATGAGATTAAATTTTCCTCGTTCTTTCTCTTCTTACGTCTTATATCTCAAACATAAATACTGGCATTCCTATTTATAGAAAGACATCCCTTGCTTTGAGCTTGAGAGCTTGAGTGGTCCTTGTTGCAATAGTGGCGTGTTGTATCATCTAGTTTGTTTATAGATTGGCACTTTCTTGTTTTGAGCTTGAGTAGTCCTTGTTGCAGTAATCGAGTGTTATATCATCTGGGTTTTTGTTTATAGATAGAAACTTTCTTGTTTTGACCTTGAGTGGCCCTTGTTGCAGTAGTCGCGTGCTGTATCATCTGAGTTTTTTATTTGCTTGTAAGAGTTTCGATGGCATCATCGAAAAGGCCACCTCACCACGACGATCATGACAGGGATGGTCAAGCTCCTGGTAACGAGTCCAAGAGGAGACAAGGCGACTCTATACAAACACGGATTCGGTACTTGTCATTTTGTTTGTTTCTTTAAGCTTGCTGGGTTGTGTGCCTCTAAATGTTATTTTATGCTTACTTTGCAGCACCTTTCGTGATATGATCAAAGGACAGTGGATGAACGACATTTTGGAGCCTATAGTTCGAAAAGTGGTACGGAATGAAACTCTAATCTCAATAGTCCTCGAGCTTTACTATGGTTTTGAAAGGAATTGCAATTTTCCTGTTTATCTCAGCTAGCTTTTTTCATGTTCTGATTACAGCCAAGCTCCACTTCAAATTTCATCGTTTATGTTGTTCAGGATTCGCAATTGTAATTAGTGATTCCCTCTTTATTTATCAGATGTGCTTGCTTTTAGTTTGTATATAAAACACAATTGTAGTAGGTACCAATCTGAGTATGTAAGAATTGGATGGCAGTGCATCCCGTATCTACAGGATGAGAAACCAGTTAAGCTTTTGCAAAAACGGGTTTAAACTTAAACGTTTGATCTGATTGCCACTTTCAGCAGGGGAATGGCCGAAATGACCGGTATCCCATCTCACTTTCCAATTCCTTAAGAGTTTCTGTTTTTTTAATTCGTGTGTATTCCTCAACTAGGTACGAGAAGAGGTTCCGCCTATACTGGAGCGACACCTATGCCCACGGTTTGTTTCTGTTTATCTTCTTCCAACATCATTATAAATTCCCTCCAGGGTATCCTTCTAAAATTGTATATATTTTTTTTCTTGGGTTCAAATCTGTAGCGGACAAGGCATTAATGAGACAGGAACATCTGGAGGAAGAGGAAGAACTTTACAATTGCGTTTTCAGGGATTGCCTAGTGAGGTTTTTACAAGAACTAAGGTTGTGGCCAAGGGCGGGGTTCCACTTGAAATTGCTCTGATCCAGCGTGACGCTAGCTTTCAGAACTGTATAGTCAGAGATGGTCCTCTGTCCTCGATAAGGATAGAGTTGTGTGTTTTACAGGGTGACTTCGGTTCCAATGGCAGTGAGGATTGGACTGCAGGGGAATTCAATGCCAACATATTATGTAAAACAAGAGAAGGTGGGCAGTTACTGTCTGGTGATAGGTTCATAAGACTGACAAATGGAGTTGGCTATATCACCCAAGTTTTTGTCACTGATATCTCGAGATGGGCTAGAACCGGACAGTTCAGGTTAGGAGCCAAAGTTGCCGAACCAACTCCTGATGTAGCAAACATTAGGGAAGGTATAAGCGAACCTTTCAAGGTCAAGGATATCCGTGGAGAGAGTGAGTCTTTAATTGTCTATAATTACTGTTTTACTTGTTGAAGGAACTGAGAGAGTGAGAATGACGTGTGATTTGGTGATTTCAGCCTACAAGAAACATGAAACTCCATCGTTGGATGATGAGATTTGGCGTTTGAGAAACATAGCAAAAGATGGGACAAGACATCAGCAGCTGAGTTCGCTTGGAATAGTAACTGTCAAGGATCTGTTGCATTGGCATAATGCCAACCCACACCTATTAAAAAAGGTTAATTAATTGCTAAGAATTGTCTTACCGACATTTAAATATCAATGTTCAGTACATGTCTTCCTGATTTATTTCTTCTTTGGAAAAATAGACAATTGGCAAAATTGGAAAGAAGTCATGGGAAAAGCTTATCCACAATGCTAACGCCTGTGCCAGACAAGATGGTGCTAATAGTTACAACTATCCCACAACAGAACAACCGAATGCTAGGCAACCGTATCTTCCTATAGGATCTCTTGACTCGGAACACAAGGCACGTATCTATTTGATTATAATTTTGTTGCCTGATCGGTGAATTCTCTGAATTAGTGGTTCATGTACATATTATTATAATTGTTCTAAATATGATATGATTGCTCTGAATTAGAATTTAGAAGGTGATCAAATCCCTCCTTTTCATTTGCAGCGTTTGGTGGAGAGAGCTGAGCCATGTGCTTATGAAAATCTGCAACATGACTTCCTAACTGCTCACCAAGGTATAGGTATTGTATTACTAAGGGCCTGAATATGCAAGATTTTGTTTTGTGTTTCTCATTCCTGGTCTTAACCTATCATCTTCAGGTTTATGTGTCCCGTCCACCTCAACATCGCAGATTGGTCAAGCAGTACATATTGGACAACCAGACTCGGTCAGTTATGCAGGGGGAAAGTATTCCCCTGAGCTCCTCATTGATGAAAACATTTGGGCTAATTTCTTGGACTTTCCTTCTGGTGATGGAGGACAAAGTAGCTATCATTCTTCTTACACCAATTCTGCTGTATATATATCAAGCAAAGGAAATGGCAAATCAGTTTGGTATAAGATTCGAAATGCTTTCAAAGTGGCCTTGCTGTATATGTATCAAGCCAAAAGAAAGGCAAAACTTGTCCCCCATAACCGTTAAAATCTAGTTTCCCAATTGTCCTATGATTTGTTAATTCTATTTCGTCCGTGATGTCTTAGCATTGATTTTGTGTTCGTCCTAGAAATATCTATTTATTGTACGATTTGTGGATGCAGAAAATCAAATGAAAAGGATGCTTAACGTCACTGTTAGCCATTTTGCTTGGACTGTAATTCAAATTATATTTATTTACATTTTGCGGGGTTAATACAAAAAAGTATTGCTTGGATTTGATAATAAGGTTTTATGATATTTTAGATTAAATAAATTCATTATAAAGAAAAAGGGGGGGTTGTTCGGAGGCCCAAAACAACTTCCGTCTTTGAATACTACCTGGAACATCACTATTTCCATTGTAGACAATATAAAATCTCTACGCTTGATATTTCTTGATACTACTGGTGATCTTGTTTAATTCGTTTTGAAGGAGTAAAATACTGGATTTTATCCTTTGAGATGAAATTAGCTTAAAAGGAGAGATAACAAGATCAAGATGGATTTGGAATCTCTCAAGTTATTAAGTGATAAAGTTTTTTTTTAAGTTAAAAAAATTATAAAAAAAAAAGAAGTATGTAAAAAAGAAAAAATTTAATTTCATATACATTTTGTTTTTTACATCACACTCTTTTTATTTAAGAAATATTTCACCATCTATTTAATTAAACAGATCCAAATTTAGATTCAGATAAAGTTTAAGCTAGTTTGCAATAATTTCAATGACATCGTCGTTCACAATATATAACCCATTTAGTTTGTTGAGATGGGAATATATATCTTTTTATATAGATTATATAATATTTATTATATTCTTATAATTAATACTCCATCTATCAAATTGATATTTTAACCATTAAATTATAAATAAAAAATTATTTTTTTCTCCTACTATTATCTATTTACTTTTTATATTCTTTTTAATTTTACATCTTCTAATCAAATGAGTCAAAAAAAAAAAAGATAAGCCTCAACTAAGTCACAAATTGTCAGCTTTTGAAATAAGAATAATCAGTGTTTGGCTTACTGATTCCACTAGCCATTAAAGGGATTTTGCAACACCAAATTTCACTGAGATTGATAGTAGATAAGAGAAAATCTGTTGGGCTGGGGGATTTGTAAGCCCCGCTTGAGAAACATGCACCTAGACCTCTTCAAGGGTCACAATGGCGTGCTGATCAAGAGTGAGGAAGTTTACTGTGGGTCCTGTAATAGTCCCAACCATTCCTTTCCTCTAAAAAAATTGACCGCCATATGTTTCAGATCATCTTGATCCACAGGACCTCGCGAGTACATCTCATCTTATTGTGTCAAGGTAGTTCATATGATAGTAACGAGTGTTCAATCTCCTTGATTTACCTAAAGTTGTTATAGCTATTTGATTTATAACATAGTGGTTAAAATCATACAAATTACAATTTGAATTTTACGGTTTGTATGAATCACAAAGCAAACGATATGAATCACGTGTTGAATAAAAACTAATTTTAAATTATATGATTCACAATTCAAACTTTATAATTTTAACAAATCACAGAGTCAACGATATTAATTAACAGTTGGATAAATTATGAATTTTGCAATTCAAGTTGCAGAATAACACAATTTTATTATTTAAAAATATGTAAAAATATTGAGTTAATATAACGCTGTTGTATTATTAAGTATTATCTATACTTTTAAAAAAAATTACAAAGAAGAATATTAGTGAAGATTATTTTAAAAATTAATTACTTACAAATTATATGACTAATAAATTTATCTATGACTTATATTTAAGTATTTATTTTAATTTTTAGATTAAATTTATTATTTTAGATGTTTTATATATATTATAAAGATATACATATATCATAATTTATCATTTATATTATTTTTTATATATTATTAAAATTTACAATTCCATTTTATGATTTGCAATTCAAAATTACATTTTTTTTAACTAGTGATATATATATATATATATATATATATCACGATTTGACAATTATAATTTATAATATATCTCTACCTAAGTCAAAACCACCTTCAACTCCTTTTGCAGCTTTCTCACAAGCTTGATAAAGAAAAGGGAAGTGGCAAAACGATTATTTCTGTGAATACCACCAATCCTTGCAAGTCCTTTTCTTGATATGCCTACGCACTTCCTTGCTTCAAGTAGATAGGACCGGAGTAATAGCAGTGAGAGCAGGAGAGACGACGCTCGCTTGCAATATGGAATGAAAATTTGCATGACTTAACCAAGAAGCTTCAGAGCGAGAGCGAAAGCGAAAGGGTCTATAAGCAATAACGGGTGTGACGGTCGAATAATTCTGTCCGATAGATGACTTTATGGGGATTTCAATTTTGATTTTTAAATTTTCAACATATCACAAATTACAATTTCTGTACACCTAAAAATAAGCATAAGGAAAATAGATTATTAACTTAAAATTATTTGATTGAAAAAAATATTCACTCAAGTAACTTTTTTTTTTTTTAAAAGAAACTTCATCATTTTAAATGATTGCGTTTTCAACTACAATAAAATAACTTTTATAGAGTCAAAATTGGGATGAATTATTTACAATTTAACATGTTAAAAATAAAAAATAATTTCAAGTTACAGTAGGATAAAACTAGAAATTGGCCCCGTGGGATGTAGAGATACTCTAATAAAAATGTGATTTATTCAAATTTTATATGTCAAATGACATAATGATTTTATTCACGGAATATATGAATATAAACAATAAATAGGACTAACAAAAGTAATATCATTTTGAATAAAATAATAGTATAGGGAACAATAGATTATGAACATGTTATTTAAATAAATAAACTCGAACACTAAGATAACACATGCATTTCGAATCCCCAGCTAATGATAACCATATCATAAATTATCTAAATTATTTTACAAAACTTAATTACCAGTTGATAAGCATATCATTGATTAATTATATGAACATGATTTTCAACATTGCATTATGCATCCCAAAATTTTTTAGGTAAGCCTAATTTATAAAAAAAAAAATAGACTAAATAATCATAAACAAATATATAAACATTTAAAAAAATAAGCCTCACTGAAAAACATGTCTACCATAGGTTTACTCATAGTTTACTTACTTTATAAACTTTTGTACACCTTGTCAACCCAAAAATTTTTCAACTGCATTAATGTATACAGTTGGTGTCCAGTGCTTGGTTTGCGGTTGTTACCCACCACAATAGTTTTTATGAAGAAAAACGAATTGTAAAACGAAGGAAAAGTAACCCAATCTATCCACAAATCCAGAAGAGACATGTTTTGAAGATCCCATGAATTGAACATCCAAGGAAAGCCACAGATGTTCAATCTAGGTTCTTCACTTATTCTAATAACAAGTAGAGAGTTGCTCTTTTTTATTTTTGGATTATTTAGATCTAATTTAAATAGTTAAATTTTTAATTTTTAATTTTTAATTTCAATTATTATTTTTTAAGTTAATAATTTAAAAAATGTTTTTATTTAATATTTTATTTCTAAAAAAATTAAAAAATTAAAATCTCATCTCTACACTTCCTTAAAAGCAGTAGAGAATCCACATTTTACTTTATCCCACAACAACAAATCAGATAAAGAGAGCATAAAAATGTGGGCGTTTCTCTAACCAAATGCCTCAAACTACTACAAAAACTACACATCAAAGTATTAGCATCCATATTGCTACTACAAATGCATCAAACTATTGTGAAGTCAGCACTATATTCTTGTTATTTCTTTTTAGTTATTGCATTATATTATTTTAAAAAATAAAAGACTTGAAAGTTAAAAATCAAAAAAGGAATCGAACTTTTAACATTAGCATTGCCTCAAGTTTATTGGCTCGGCATTCTTTAACTTGTTGAAGTGTGAACTATTTTAAACTACAAATATATATATTATCTTAAAAAATTGTTTTGTCATGAAAAAGTCACTTTTTATTTTTGTCTTACTTTTTTTTTTAAATCACAATTTAAAGGCTCCACCATAAAACGAAAAGATATTATTATAAGAAGGTCAAGCCCTGTGGTTTAATTAGCATTTCAACCCGTCCTAGTAACTATTCATTCCTCGTCTTAAAATTCAAAGTAATGGTATTTTCGCAAATATGAGGCGATCCAGATGCATGTTAAATTCTTAGCCATTTTTTCTTTTCTTCCTTTCATTTTACATATGATTAATCTTGCAATATTATCATTCCACTTAATAGGCATTGTTTGGACCATCTGCGTGACAAGCTCATCATGTTGAGCTTATTATGAATGATTTGGGACCTTATTTTCCCTATTGCCTGGAGCCACTGTCACCCATAGCTGTTATCTGAAGCTTCATTGGCAGGCCTTCTGAAGATACTAGTTGTAGCCCATTTGAATCAGAGTGTCTTTTGAAGAATCCTATGTTATTGGTTTGCCATTTTTCCCACTCTTTCCGGACATGCACAATCTTCAATTGTAATTGCCGGAGTCAAATGCTAAAATGTTTCTTCAGATTTAATGTTGACTGATGAACCATATAGATAGCAGATACTTGATTTAGAGTGTAAGGTAGTCATCTAGTAACTTCTTAAGATGATATGGCCTAGTGCAACCTATAGACGATTTAATCATATCTGTTTCTATGGTCAAGGATATTAGCTGTCTGTGATTTAGATTTTTCTGCTTGTGTGTCTTAATGTGGTGCTGCTTCTGTGTAGGTTATGATCAATCATCAAGTTCTTCCTTGCCTTCTGAATCTGTTCGCCAATAATTATAAAAGAGGCATTAAGAAGGAAGCTTATTGGATTCTATCAAACATCACAGCTGTGAATAAACAGCATATTCAGGTCTAGTTAAATGTATTTTATCTTCATTTTGTTGTAACTTTTGATCTTTCTGGCATTGGATTGTGAATAATGTTAATTTTGCGTGTTGACTGCAATAATCTTTAGTCATTTACGGAATTAACAGGCTGTAATTGAGGCTAATATAATCTGCTTGAAAATGCTGAGTCTGATAACAAGAAAGAGGCTGCTTGGGTTATCTCAAATGCCACATCTGGTGGATCTCATGAACAAGTCAAGTTTGTGGAGAAGATTCTTTTTGTAATGTTCTCAGGAAATTTATTGATGTTAAATATTCCAATGTATGTATCTAATCACAAGATAATATGAATGATATTTCCTTGGTTTGACGACGGTACTTGGTAACTAAAGGGTGTATTAAGCCCTTGTGTGATCCTAGGATTGTGACATTTTGGTCTGGAAGAGCTTGAAAACATCTTGAAGGTGGGAGAAGCTGATAAGAACTGTGGGAAACACCGGTGGCGTGAATCTATTTGCCCAAATGATTGATGATGCTAAGGGATTGGAAAGAATTGATGAGAACCTGCAGAGTCATGATAACACAGAGATTTATGAAAAAGGAGGTGAAGATTCTTGAAACATCGTGGTTGGAGGAAGATGATGCTATGCTTCCCAATCAGGGTTCAACTTTGGCAGCACTGAGGTTCCTGCTGTACCTTCTGGTGGATTCAACTTCAATTAAAAGGTAGTTATAATTTACTGGAAAACATCTTACTTATGTTTGGCGTTGTTCTGGTTTAATCTGCAAATTCCTCAGTAATACCAATAAATAAATTTATTGGGATGTTATCCTGAGTAGTTTAGCCATTTTGTGGAATTATTTGAATTGCAGGAGTTTTGGCCGTTCTGTCACTAAAGCCATCCAGTACAGTTGGGGATCAAGTAAAGTCTTGTCATAGTGCTTGGAGAGGGTTTGGTTACTGGACCGGCTTGGGTTTTTGCAATGACTGGTTTTACATGTGTTCTGGGGACAGTCGGATTGTGGCTCAATTTTCTTGCTAGGGTTGTCTTTCACCAAGTGATCATTCCCAGTGATTTGGCTCTTGTGGAATTTTTGAGCAGTCTCTTATTTTTCCGGTCTCATTTTCCTTGGAATGGAGTCAGTAAGAGTGTGAGTGTGTGTTGGTCAGATTTTCACTTTTCACTAACAAATGTCATCAAGTTATTGATCATTAAATCGATGCGCCAACAAATTTTGATTTTAAAATATTCAATTAAGGCACATGGCTAATTATTTAACCAAACTTTAGGTTAGATTTGAGAATTGAAACAAGATGTAGATTTTAAATTACTGGTGTTAACACAGGAGTAAGAGAAAGGGATAATATTTAATATTTGATGAAAAAAGAAAAGAAAGAAACAATAAAAATCGATGCAGAATCTGATCATGTGATTTTCCCCCAGGTGGCGAGGGAGGCAGAGGCGAACGCGGACATCGAAAGGTTGGTTGGTTGGTTGGTTGGTAGGTATACATGTTGGGTGCAAGTCCACCGAACACTCAATAACAACTTCCGTTATTATTTTATCGTGTTGTCATGTCAGAGTCAGATCCAAAATCTGCTTTTCATTTTTTAGGGCTTTTCTGTGTCATGATATGGCGCACTTAAATTAAGTCTAGTTTATATCATAAGAAAAAAGAATTATACTTCAAAACTTTAAATCAAAATTATTTATATTAAAATATCCTAAATTTTAAAATTATTATAAAAAATTTTAAGATTGAAATTTTAAATTATGTAAAAAATTATGTTTTAAAATTTCAAATCAAAATTCTTTTCTAAAATCCTTTAAAATAAATTTAAGATTTAATATTTTTTAGTATAAATACCTTTAATTTAAAATTTTAAACTATAATTTTTTCATATAACATCTTACTCTTTTTTATAAAAACTATTATTTAAGTTTTCTCTTTTTATATATACAAATTTAAAAAAAAAAATTACACTGGCATTACCCAAAAAAAAAATTTAATATCACGAAAGTAAAACACAGTAGCTATACTGTGATATTGTCCGCATATCCTTAAGGATTTCAGTTTTCTTGTAGAGCTTGTTTAAAATTATTGTAAACTTTTGTTTATTTAAAATAAATTTCCGAAAATAAATTTTTGAAAGAAATATTATTAAAAAAAAAGAAATAGTTTGTGTTGAATAAAATCATTTGATAAATATTTTTATTAATATTTAAGAAATAGTTTATATTTAATAAATGTTTTGAAATTCTTTTAATTATCAAATTATAAAAAAGATATGTAAATGTTTGATTTTATAATTAGTATTATTTCAATAGATAAATAATTTTAAATATTTATTAGGATTAATTTTTATATATATATATATATATATATATATATATATATATATATATATATATATATGTAGCTTATCTTACCAACTAAATAAACATTGTGGCAAAAGAAAGATAACCCCGGTGTGGTGGTAATACAAGAGAGAGAGGAAGGCTAAAAAGGAATTATTTTTCACTTTTTATTTGACAGTTAAATTTTGTCTAAATATATAAAAGAAGAACAAATTTATTTCTTTCAAATAAACAAGTGAATTGAATAATTATTATATCCAATTTATGCAAAATTTATTATATTCTTATTATCAATATTTTTTATTATTTTGTTTTAAGTAAGAATATAAAGATTGTTTTTTTATTAATTTTTTCACTTCAATATTTTTTATCTAATCAAACATATCAATAGAATAGTATTTTTATTTGTTTTTATATTATACTAAACATAATTATTTTATATTATTCATATTTATATTATTTTATTATTTTTATATCTAATAATTCTATATACTAAATAAAATGTAATATATATAGCCATTTGCCATGCATATTTGACCATTCATTGGTTGTTAGCAATGCTTTCATGTAAGAAGAGCCCTTTAACAATGGATTACATCGTGATTACAAAGGATGCAATTATACATGTGTCTTCCAATTCTCTGCATCTCCTTTTCATGTAAATATTTCTCTATGCACATCGACAAAGTGGCACCGTTTTTCTGTGTTTTGAGTTATTAAACCTACAAAGAAAATAGACCAATCTCATCCATCCATTTTTGTTTGATCAACATCATCCATTCAAAGACATATGAACTGCATTGTTTTGATCCATTTTAATCCTTCCTTTGACTCAATGTAAACCATCTTTCTTCTTTAGCAATTTCCCCTGTTCCATTAGGTGGGAAAGGTCATGTTTTTCAAACAACTTATAGGCGAACGTCAAAAGCAAGCAAGCACACAATGAACTACCAAACTCATCTATGCTTCTTCTTCTTTTTTTTCCACATTATCACCTCACATAAAAGCTTCATTTTATGCAACTCTGATTAGGTTACATCTCTTGGCTCATGGGTTTGCTGTTAATCAACTATTGAGTAGAAAGTTTCATATATGATGTAAATACCTTGTTGGTTTATTGTAAAAAGCTTGTAAATAGATTGTAATGTTTTTGTATAAATAGCAACAATGGAGAGAAGGCAACAACATGTTTTCTGTTTCTCCATGTGCTTAATGTATAAAAAATTTTAGGTTTATTTGCTTTATTTTTTATTTTTTATTTGCCAACAATATGCTTAATATTTTATTTGCTTCATGAAAGGATGTATCTGTTCCTTTATGTGCTTTGATGTATAAAAAACTTTAGGTTTATTTGCTCAATTTTTTTATTTGCCAACAATGTGCTTAATATTTTATTTACTTAATGAAGAATGTATATGTTCCTCCATGCTTTAATGTATAAAAAATTTCAAGTTTATTTGCTTAATTCTTTTACTTGTCAACAATGTGTTTAATATTTAATTTACTCCATGAAAGAATGCATCCATTCCTTCATTTTCTTTAATATACAAAATATTCCATATGCTTTGAGTTTGGATAGGAGATATAATGTCATATTCACTAAGTTCGCGACTTGAAGATAGAATGAAGTGGAACTACAAATCCACCACTTACCACAAAATAATTCTTATTTGTTTTGTATAAATAGCAAGACGGAATTGAATTTTTTGCTGTACAAACTCTTATATAATCAACTATTAATATGCTTAATGTTTTATTTGATGATTTTCTTCTTGTTTGGTACGTTTTATTATCTTTTTTAATTTGATCCATTTTATTATCATTTGGTCAAATTATTGTTTAAAAAAAATGAAAGAATGTAATTTTTTTCAAAGTATAAATTTAATTTAAATATACTTAATCTTATTTTAAGGCTCTAGTGGTTAAAGTATATGCTAAAATTTTATATTTTCCTTCAAGGATCATTCAGTGGAGGATAATTTGACCCTTAGACTAGGTATGGAATTGGACAACTTAAAAAAGTTTAGAAGTTTTGGGTTAGATACGCTAAAAGAACCAGATTTAATACAAGAAAATATAATTTTACAAAAAGTAAAAAAGATGGATTCATATTTTCTTACAAATATGTTTGCTGCAAGAAGCATAAGCAAAAACAAAATAAAAAAGATGGTAAGAGCACCAATCTTTGTCATATAACTAAGACTAATTGTAAAGCATGAATAGGTGTTACATTTGTGGATGAAAAATATGAAATCAATGTCTTTGTTGAAAAGTATAATCACCCACTTCAAATCCTAAAAGTGGTTCGCACGATGGCATTCCAATGCAAAATAACTAAAATGCAAGCTTACGAGATTGATTTCATAAAGGAATCTAGGTTATACCAAAAAGCATCATTTAAGCAGATAAATAAGTATGCTAGAGGAAAAGCTAATCTTAGCTCCCCCCTAAGAAGATGTAAATAATTATCTTAAATTCAAAAGATAAAGAAGCATGGTGTATGAAGAGACTGGGTGTCTATTGTGATATTTTTAGGAATAGTTAGTCAAAAATCTATCAGTTTATCATATTTATAATATGGATATAGAAGAACATATCATAAATATCTTCTGGGTGAATGCATAAATTTTGATTGACTACGTAAATTTTGATGATGTGATAGCACTAGACATAACATGTAATATAAATTGTGATTATAAACTGCTTGTATTATTCTCCGACTTCAATTACTATAGAGGATTGATGATTTTTGAAGCAATATTGTTATATAATGAAACTACCAAATCTTTTAAGTGGCTATTAAAATAATTTTTGGAAGCAGACATCTTATTGTGTTCACATATCAATTTGTTTATTACAATGAACACTCTGTTGCAAAAGATAGGCATAGTACAATGAACACTTTGTTACAAAAAATTAAGGATGAATACCGGGGTTGAAGACCCTGTGTGCCTAATTTACCAAGCTAAATAAGGTTAGGTTGGGTGGGGCCATAAAATTGGGTTGAGTTAGATATCGAGCCAATCCTAAATGCTACATTGGCCCTGCCTAACCTTAAACTTAAATCAAAAAATTAAAAATATATTTATAAAGATTTATATGAAAATTTAAGTTTTTAAAAAGAAAAATATAATTTTATAAGAACATATAAAAAAATTTAAGGTCATTTTATAATTTTTATAATAAATTTCAAACAAAAATAATAATTTTAATCAAGATGTTCAGGTAACATGCTTCAATTTTGAAGCTCATTTAGAATTAAGCTAGGTATCAGGTTAGACTAAAACTTGGGTGTGACGATCCTAAATTCTAATATCGGTGATTATAACTAAATACACAATTAATAAATAATGATCAAGGTTTGGAGTCGTTACAATTAATTACATTAAGAAAATATACGGGAAATTTAAACCTTAATACTACTAGGATCATCAACTAACAACCATAACGGGAACATGCATAAAAAGGTTTGTACCATCATTTAAGGTTTAGGATTCATCCATCAATCAATTTCAACCCACAAAAACATCCTACCAATGTACTCATGCTATTCCCTAACATTAGCCTTAGTGAAATTAGGGTTTCTAGGTCAAATATAGGAGTTTGGGGACCTGCGTCGCAGCAAAGTTAGGTTATAGAGCTCGAAAACTAAGTTTTTAAACTTGCGCCGCGGCCCAGACCTTTTGCGCTGCGGCCAAGTTGCTCTCGGGAAATTTCTCGCCGCGACGAGTTGGATCTGCGTCGCGGCCAACCTATGTGGCGCCGCGGCGAGGTTACATTCTGTTACCCTCCTGGGTGATTTTTTTCGCTCTGCGCCGCGGCGAGAGTTATCAAGCCGCGGCGTCCGTCGCCACTGTCACTCCCTAGGCCACGGAGAAGCCTTCCTGGCCGCGGCGTGACTCCCTTCTGTAGCTGTTTTCCCTATATTTCGCCCCCTACACTCCATTTCTCTTCTTAGGGACACTCTAAGGTCACTTCCCCTCATTTTATATGGCTCTAATGGCATTTATCTACCTTATTTACTTAGCTATGCTTCCATTACCAACTCAAATATTATATGCCCATTTCTTTCCTCTAATTACCTTCTATCAGTAAGTTTATAAAGTAATAACAACAGATTATACATGAACTACCAACAGCCATCCTTAAATATTCAATCAATGGGGGTTCTATACAATAGGGGTTCATATCAATATCTCAATGGTTACATTTTCATTAGTAGTCATATTGTAGGTCCATATAATTTACAGTAGATATCATGAATCCATACAGCAATTCCCAAATTAAGATGAGGTCTAACCCCTCAATACATACATCCTCAAAAACCAGAATATGAACGCCTACACTTGACAATACAGATACATGATGATGCTATACAAGACTAAACAAAATTTAGCATATATCCTATTACACTCAGACCAAGTGTAGCCTCCCCACACTAGGCCTCAGCTCATGGATGTTCATCCACTTACTTGCCCTTATCCTTACCCGAGGAACCTTCACCTGAAATTGTAATCCCATAAAACGGGGTGAGATACACATCTCAGTAACCAAGGTAATTTCATCATATAGTCCAATTTAATCAACATATATGCATGAATCAAAATCCATATCAGAATCATATCAGTCATTTCAACAAACGAAACGATTAGGCTATCATGATTACTATCCCATACTAACAATCATATATTTAACATGTTAAAGGCCATTAACACCAGGAGAGGCCCGTCCACGGCACCTGTAACACCCCAAGATTAATTAAGGTGTTAATCATAGATTTAGATTAATTAAGGATAATTAATATGGGATGATTGGGCAAGTTAAGTGAATGGAGATTTTTAAAGAGATAAATTATTAGCATGGGTTTGAAAATCATTTAGGATAGAGATTTACATCTAGGCCCAAATTAATGAATCATGATAAGAAGTTAATGGAGGCTCAATTACCCTTGTGCAGACTCAAGCCCTTGAGCCCTTCAAATTAGGCCCAAACACCATTAAATTTCAGCAACCCAATGTATAAAAAATTGGCCCAATGAAATTCTGCAACCCAACAATTGAAAACTGGCCCAATGAAATTCTGCAGCCCAACAATTGAAAACTGGCCCAATAAGCAAAATCTGAAACCCAATTGAATTTGGACTTGGAGCAACCCATGACCCAGCCCCTTGACCCAACTTAAACCCACCTAAAACCCTAAAAGCTGACCAGCCACTTTCCCATTCAGCAAAACACAAAGATACAAGAGAAATTCGGAGGTGAGGAGGAGAGGCTAGGGTTCTTGGCTTAATTCCATATTTTCTCACATTTGGAGCAAGATTTGGCCAAGGTAATAGTTATACAACTTAATCCCCTTATCTTTCTCTTTAATTTGGTCCGATTAGTTTTTCATTTGGAGTATTTTCATCCTACCCAAAATCTAAAATGTGGGTGTTTGGAGATTTTCTTGGTGAAATTCGTAGGTTGAGGTTGGGACTGGTATTAGGTGAGTTTAAACCCCTCATTTTGATATTTTCTTTGTTGGTTTGAGACCTCATTGATTTATATTATGGGTATTAATTTTATATGAATTTACTTAGGATTTTGGGGTGGAATATTGAGATTTGTGGTAGAGGACACTAAAATCTGAATTTAGGATTTGTGGTGGCTGGGTAAATATTCTTAAGGTAGTTAATAGCATTTAAATTTCTTGGGTACTTGTTGTAACCGTTAATGATGAATTAGAGTAGTAATTATTTGGTGCTATGGTTATAGGAATACTCTGTACCATTGGTGGCTGTTGCAAGTTGTCTACAAGTGAGGTAACCGGGGTTTACATTAATGTCATGCATGTATCAGTTTTAATTTCATATTTGCTGTATATGAATAATTTGAAATGCTGAATAAATTAGTTGGCTATCTATTGTATGATGATTGGACCTTGTGAGTCCATGGTGGAGCTGTGGTGCGGCTGCCACACGTGCATGTGCTACGATCGAGCACCGGGTATGATCAACCCCAGATGCACTGAGCCCTGGTTGTACTCAATGGGGAGTAGGTGCCGTGGACAGGCCTCTCCCGGTGTTAATGGCCTTTAACATGTTAAAAATTATGATTGCTAATATGGGATAGTAATCATGATAGCCTAATTATTTCATTTGTTGAGATGACTGATATGATACTGATGTTGATTTTGATTCATGCATATATGTTAATTAAACTGGATTATATGATGGAATTATCTCGATTACTGAGATTTATATCTCACCCCGTTTTATGGGATTACAATTTCAGGTGAAGGTTCCTCGGGTAAGGATAAGGGTAAGCAAGTGGATGAACATCCATGAGCTGAGACCCGGTGTGGGAGAGCTACACTTGGTCCGAGTAGAATAGGATAGATGCTAATTTTTGTTAAGGCTTGTGTAGCATCATCATGTATCTATATTGCCAAGTGTAGGAATCTGTATTTTGATAATATACCATGTACTTATTGAGGAGTAGGCTTTACTGTAAATTGGTATTTGATGTATGGATTTATAATATTTGCTATGAGCCTTGTTGAAGTCTGAAATAGCTTATTATTGGAAATGAAATCTTGATATATATTACTATAAACTCATGTTATTATTATTTTACAAACTTGCTGATATATGGACTTGCTGTCATAGGATAATTAGAGAAAGGGAATTGACCCTTGGGTCTTGAACTAATAAGGATAGATTAGCTGGAGAAATTAGGCTAATGAAGGGTAATGAGCCCCAAAATGAAGGTAAAAGGGCCCTAGGGTGTTAATGAAGGGAGAGTGGGAAGTAAGAGGTAAGAATTTTGGAGTTATAGGCTCAGGAAGGATTTCGCCGTGGCTAAAATATAGTTGGCCGCGGGCAAAAGAGGCGAAGTCGCCTAGGGAGAGTGCCAGAGAGGAATTCACCGCGGTGAAATGTGAGAGGTCAAACTGGAAGTCATCCAGAGAGAAATTCGCCGCAGTGAATTAAGGAATTGGCCGCGGCGAACTTTTGGGAAAATGTCCCCTGCATTCCAAAGAGGAATTGGCCGCGGCGAAAGGAGAAATTGGCCGCGGCCAATATCGAGAGGCTAGCGAGGGAGCTCCAGGAGGCTTCTTCGCCACGGCGCCATGTAGGTTGGCCGCGGCGAAGGTCCAACTCGCCGCGGCGATAATGATGAAGAAAGGGGTAAAACAGAAAGGAATTGGCCGCGGCTAAGGGTAATTTGGCCGCGGCTAACATGCTAAAACACTTATATTAACTAGAAAACCTTAGTTTTCCATATGTTAACCATAAGAGATGATCTAGAGTCATTAGGATGAGTTATAATTGATGAGTAATGGAATCAAAGGCTTATAAATGGATGTTTAATTCCTTTATGATCATAAGTGTATGAAATCGTATGATTGATGACTCTAATCACATTAAGGTTTAAATTCTTCCATATTTTCATGATCTATAGTGATTAATCACGTGTTTAACCTTAATTATTATGATAAGAAATTAGGGTCGTCACAGCACCTACTCCCCATTGAGCACAACCAGGGCTCAGTGCATCTGGGATTTGATCATAACCTGGTGCTCGATCGCAGCACATGCACGGGTGGCAGCCGCACCACAGCTCCACCATGAACTCACAAGGTCCAATCATCATACAATAGATAGCCAACCAATTCATTCAACATTTCAAATCATTCATATACAGCAAATACGAAATTAAACAAATACATGCATAGAATTTATATAAACCCCGGTTACCTCACTTGTAGACAAATTTGCAATAGCCACCAATGGTACAAAATTCCTACAACCATAGCATCAGAAAATTACCACTCTAATTCATCATTAATAATAGCAATAAGTACCCAAAGAATTTAAATGCTAATATCTACCTAAGTAGCACTTACCCAGTCATTATAAGTCTCAAATTCGGATTCAAGTATCTCCCACCAGAAATCTCAATGTTTCACCTAAAATCCTAAGCAAATTCGTACAAAATTAATACCCATATTATAAATCAGCTTTGGGGGTCTCAAATTAGCAAGGATAACATCAAAATAGAGGGTTTAAACTCACCTAATGTCAGCCCTAGCCTCAACCTACGAATTTCATCAAGAAAACCCCAAATAACCACATTTCAGATTTTTGGGTAGGGTGAAAATCCTCCAAATGAAAAACTAATTGGACTAATTAAAGAGAAAGATGAGGGGATTAAGTTGTATAACTATTACCTTGATTGAATCTTGCTCTAAGTGTGAGAAAATATGAGATTCTTGCCCACAACCCTAGCCTCCTTCTCAACCTCCGAATTTGCTTCTTTGAGTTTCAACAAATGAGAAAGTGGCTGAAGCATTAGGGTTTTAGGTGGGTTTAAGTTGGGTCAAAGATGGGTTATGGGTTGCTCCAAGGTCCAAGTTCAAATGGGTTTCAGACTTTAGCTTATTGGGCCAGTTTTGAAGTGTTGGGCTGCAGAATTTCTTTGGGCTAGCTCTTACGCATTGGGTTGCTGAAGTTTAATTGGGTTTGGGCCAAGTTTGAAGGGTTCAAGAGTTTGGGTCTGCACCTAATTCATTGGGCCTCCATTAGCCTCTTATTATGGTTCATTAATTTGGGCCTAGATGCCATTTCTATCCTAATTAATTCTCAAACCCATGTTAATAATTTATCTTTCTAAAAATCCCCATTCACTTAACTTGCCCAATCATCCTATATTAATTATTCTTAATTAATCTTAATCCACGATTAACACCTTAATTAATTTCGGGGTGTTACATTGGGCCCAACCTATGTTCCCCTTTACAATGAACACTTTTCATTTTCAATGCATCCTAAAACTCAATAATTCATTTGGCTTATCTGCATAATTGTCTTCCTTGCATACTATCTTTCCTGCAAATGTAACTTCTTCAAGTAGACATGTAGGAGAGACAGGTAGATATGTCAAGAACTATAAGGAAGCATACATGCGTTAAGCCATTTTAGACATTGACAAACACATTTGCACATTCAGACTTGTTTTGGTAATTACACAACATTAGCACTAAGCCACATTTTTTGACAGTTTCATAGCTTACTAAGCCATATTTATACATTTAAACTTCTTTTAGCAATTCCACAAAATCAACAAAATTGTTTTCAACTTTGTTTTGGCATTATCATTTTGAAACAAGCAATTCATTTGTATTCAATATTAAACCACGTTTATATCAATTGCATTCAGATACAATTGTAGTTAGATACATAGTTAGGTAAACACAATTCAAGCATTGTCATTAATATCTTCTGACAAACTAATGAAACCATTTCACATCAAACCCATTTCTTATGACTAATTTCACAACATATACATTCCTTAAAACTAATTTCACTATAAATGCATTTGAAGCTTAACTCGATAATCGATTTCACATCAAACCCATTTCTTATAGCTCAACTAAATTTCCATTCAATTTTCTAAAATTAGCAAACCAATTTCATAAAACCAATTTTAAGTTACCTAGACAAATGCTGAATTAAAAAAGAAGAATACCATCATTGAGTACTAAAACATATTTAGATAGTTCATCTCTATAGATCCAAAGGAATTTGCATGTGATAAGCGCTTCTTTACTATACTAAATTATTGCCCAAAAAAAAAAACTAACTAATCACAAAGATTAAAAAACCCAAATTAATCTAAGTTGATCTACATGGCTAAGGAAGAAGATGAACTACTCCATCCTGAAAATGACTCCACTTTGTTTGATCTACATTGGTCCATTCAGAAACATACAATTTCACACTCATTTGTGTTGATATGAGTTGATCTCCATTGCTTTATCTAAGCAAATCTTTTATAGTTGCAGTGAATGAGTTTGCTTGAGAAGTTACTCTATAAATCAAACTGAAGAAGATGGGTGTTGAATCAACAAGAAGATGAGAATATACTCCCTTAAAGATTTGTTGGAGAAGAAGATGGTTTGCATTGAGCTTAGGGAAGGATTAAAATAGATGAAAATGATGTAGTTTATGTGTTTTTAGATGGACTATTCTGATCAAACAAAAATAGATGGATGATATTAGTTTATTTTCTTTGCAGGTTTAATATCTCAAAACATTAAAAGAGGATGTCGTTTTGCCGATGCACACAAAGAAATGCATGAAAGTAAGATGTAGAGAATTGGAAAGCATGAAGGAGCCAATTGCTCCTTCATGAATTTTAATGTTGAAGTTAGTCTTAAGGTTAATATTACTAACACACAACTCCTGTTAAAAAGGTCTATATTTTAGTTTAATGCATGTTATATTCTAAAAAGATAAAATATCAGTGATTGTTATACTTCTTATGTACACCAAGTAACAATTCTAAGTCCTTAAAATTAATAAAATTAAAAAAGACACAAATTTTGAGAAAACTCTACTCTATAATTATATGTATGTTTAGGAAATTGAAAAATAAAGCCTTCTTCTTTAATTTCATATCCTAAACTAAATCAAGAAAGAGCAAGATTACTAAGTCTATCACTATCTCTCAATCTTTTTTATTTTATTTATACTTTTTTCATTTTCTCATTCTTTTACTCATTTGATATCATTTTTATATATGTATTTATTGTAATATCTTGTTCTCCTTTTTGGTTTAGTATTTTGAACATGCCATTTCTATCCGTCTTGGTTTCCTAAGTTTTTATTCTCTCGTTACATATAAAGTTGATAAATTATCTCACTTAATTATTATTATCATTATTATTATTTTCTTGAAATTATTCTTAGATGCATTAAAAGTTAGCCAATTAATGAGATGGACAAGATAAAATAAAATGAGATCCATTTAAAAAAATATGTTCTATTTTATTTGTCTGAACAATCACGGGAGGAGCGTGCCCCCCTGCATGTTATTAACAATTATATGTTATCTATTTTATAATAAAGGCTAATTGGCTATATACTATTTTACACATTTTATGTCAAGGGTTAATAAGATCTCTTTACTATAGAATAATAATTCCTTTTTAAGGAATCATGCATTATAACATATAATCTCAGCCCTCTAAATAATTTTTTCCCCATATCCCTGAATTTAGAGTCAGAGTTTAAGATAAAAAGTAGTAAAAGATGGGGGACGTGAAGATCTGAGGATAGACTTTCTTCTGTCCATAAAAAAATCATGTCAGAGAAATTAAGAAATATGAGAAGACCGAATTCAATTCTCTTTCTTTTTCCAACGGATGATCTCTTGAAGCGGAAGAGATTTGTTAACAAATAATTCATCCTAAATAGCATCTCAGTATGATCGTAGGAGAGCCCTTCAGAAATATTTCGTTAATTTTAATGGCCTAAATCGATCCAATTCTAGGCTATAATGGTATTCATAAACTACATATATAGACCATTGTAAGTTTAGTTAGAGTTTAGCTAGTTGTATAAGCTGTTGTGCGTATAATTACATATGAAATTGTTCGAAAAACGAAAGACACTTGGGTGATGGGCTTCTGTTGGGGGAGCCGATGGGAATTGGGATACTCTGTTGTCACCGTTTCTCTGTGCAACCCTAGCTCCTTCCATACCATGCACGAAGTTTACTGATATTCAATATTCAATCTTTCTACCATAAGTAACACTAGTCCTAATTAAAAATCACTTCTTTTAATCTTCGTTTTTCCTCCTTCTACATTTGTTGCTTTACGTCTAGTTCTACAACCCCACACAGATACATCCATAGTGTCCTTTAAATGTCTTTTCCATTTTATCTCACTTCCATTTTCCGGCCAAGAGGATAACACTTGTACCAACATAAGTGAAGAAGAATGACATTTCCTTATCTCTTATATTTAATTATGGAGTAAATTAAGTTAATTTTTCTAAAATTTTAATTAAATTATAAATCATTTTTTTACTTAAAAAATTACACTTGATTTTCTTTTATTTATTTTTTATTAATAAAATTAAATTTTTTTCGCATATTATATGTTTTTTTAAATTAAATTACTTAGTTAACTTTATTGTCATATTATGAATAAAGTAATAATTTTATACTAGGACTTAATATCAATTTGATTATTTTTATTGTCTTATTAAATAAAATTAATATTATGTTATATAGAAAGTTAATATTAGATAAAAAATAAATTAAAAAAATTTGTAATACATATTTAAATATTTAAAAAATAAGTGAAATTTTTTACATAAAAAATATTAAATAGAATTTAGTCAAATTTTAAAAAATGTTAATATAATATAATATTGATTAATTAAAAGAGCAAAACCTCATCTTTAAAATGTGGTTGTACTTTCAACATGTTCTCTCCTCCTAATGAAATCTAATCCATCAATAAGTTTAAGCTAATTTGATGGGCTTATGGGGATTACGAAGATTATTATTAGATTAAGGGCAACACGTCACACACTCACACGTGGAAGCTTGGCGGGTTGCCACTATGTATATTACGGAAAAGCGAGAGCATTCTCGTCATTTGGAAACCCCTGCGCTAGGGTTTTTTGTACATTCACACTGTCGATTTCCCTGCCTCACTAGTCCCTTGTATTATCCTCCTCTTTCCTTTGTACTCTGCAGCAGCTTGTTGGTGGCTGGGGGGGTTTATCCGGCTACGTACAGCAACATTCTCGTTTCGGTGATTCGGTGAGTGTTTTTCATACTTAGCTCATTGCCGTTTCGCTATATCTCTGCTTCGGCTTTCGGTCTTCTTAATCATTTTCTTGCTTTCGAAGAAAATTTTACAGGGGTTTTCTGCTGGCTATAACAACCCATTAGTCCCTAGTTTTGTCTCTGCTGTTTCGGAAGTTTGTTTGATTGCTCAAGCTCTTCATTAAGTGGGTCGATGGTCTCGATGGATCTCAAGGAAAAGGTGGGCTCTTGAGTAAATTGTGAGCTTCTGCTGTTGCGTTTGTGGTGATTCTTTGTATTTATCATGGGTACTGTGTTTTGATTCTGATTCAGGAAACGTCGTATGAGGAATTGACTGATAACAAGAAGTGCTGTACTGATTGCAAAGCCACTAAGACCCCACTCTGGAGAGGAGGACCTGCTGGGCCCAAGGTGATCCCCACCGCATTATTATCATTTAATTCTCCCTTCACCTTGGTTATTTTACTATAATTTTTCACTTTTTAGTTCGTTTTCGTAAATTGAATATCTGTTACGTTTTGATTCTAATCTGTTTCTTTCATTCGGGGCAATTTTCTGTTGTTGCTTCACCTTAGTTGCTTACAACTTTTTTCGGTTTGCATTGATTTTCGGTCGTGCAAATACCAAATACCTGGCAGATTTCAACATGCCCTCCCTCCTTGAGGGTCGCTGTATCCAGCTACTGTTGTACAATGCCGGATTAGTAGTACTACTGATTGTGATAGCGTTTTCGTGGGTCGTGCAGATTTTTGCTTCCTCTTCTTCTCATGCTATATACTACCTCTAATTTTTGCATTTTTTGCTTCATTTCTCAAATATAGTATTGATCCCCTCTGCTTATTTGCGCGAGTTACTTTTTCATTGCTTTCTCGATCTGGATTTAGTAATGATTTCGGATTCCTTCTCTTTGGTGAAATTTCATCAGTCTCTGTCGTTGATTGCTTTATAACTGTTCATACCTTTTAAATTTTGTTTTATCTCAACCTCCAATAAGGTTATCCTCTACCTTGTCTTATTTTTCTTTTGTTTTATCTCCATCAACGGGAAATTTTTTATATGCAGACCCTGTGCAACGCTTGCGGGATAAGATACAGGAAGAAAAGGGTTTCAACGGTGGGACTGAACAAAGGACAAGAGAAGAAGAGAGAGAGAACACAAAGTCGAGGTGGTGGTAGAGCTGTTGGTGATGGTGGGAACGATTTGAAGGAATGTTTGAAGTTGAAGTTGATGGCATTAGGCGAGGAGGTTTTGTTGCGACGGTCACACTCAGTGGTGAAGAAGCAGAGGTGCCAGAGGAGGAGGAAGTTAGGGGAGGAGGAACAAGCCGCCGTTTGCTTGATGGCCTTGTCCTGTGGCTTTGTTTTCGCTTAAAATGGAGCAACAAAGCAATAGGAAGAGCAAGATAACATAACCTGATCAACGTATAGCTAACCCTTTTTTTTTTTTTAATCCTAGTTTTTTTACAGTCATTTATCATGTGATGTAAAAATGATATACCCTTCGTTTATGTTATAGGGGTATTTCATAATGTTAGTAGGTTAGGGAGGAGTAGAGTCGAACTATAGGAAAATCATGGTCTAGACCTTTTGGGACTGGGAGTGTCCTTCCCTTCTCTTTTCCTATTCATCTGGTAATATCTTCAATTAGGATTAATATTTCATGAAATATGGGTAATGGTATTCTATACTTCTTCTCTGTTCCTTTTTTGTGGAAACTTTATCTTTATACGGCTTTACCTTATCTGCTGTACAGTAGAGGGTATAATGCCAGAAGCAAAGGCGGCCGGGCCTCTTATTTCTGGTTTCCTCGTTATTTATATCCCATGTCTTGGGAAGAGACTTGGTGGTACGGGTTCTAAAAATCAAATGTAAGAAAGCAAATAAAGGAAAAGGGGAAGCCCCTCGAGTGTTCAGAGTGTTAACATCGTATTAGAAATGACTATCATTAACAAAAAAATTTTTAAAGAAAGAATTCTAGGGAGTATGGTGGTGTAATGTTAATGATATCCTATAAATGCAATAGCAAAAATATAAACGCACTGAAACAAGCTGACCTGATGCTCATATTTCTGCCGACCCTGGTTAGCCACTTTCTACCGACTAAAGTCAAAAGATGAATGAAGCCAATATTTTGATAGATCATCTAGCTCCTTAGAAGAGGCCGCAACAGCTGTTTTTTTTTTTTTTTCCGTACCCATAAATTCCACCCCTCCTACTCCCAATGAAATTCAAACTGGAGATATCTTGGATTTGTTTACTTAGGGCTTAACCGCCGCAATGTCCTCTTTGAATATTGCACCATTTCCCCTGGCTTCAGCACTCCATAAAATCTCTCATGCCAACAATTTCATGCGTTTACGATTAGTCTATATCTAACTCTGTCCTGTATTAATTCTTCTGAGTTAGCTCAACCTGAGTTGTTTCTGCACCTATTTTCGCTGGGGTTTTGTAAATCATCAGTGTTCAATTTACATACGAATCATCACTTGGATAGCCTGAAAATCATCACAAGCAATGTTGTGCAGGAGAATTGGAAGGTACTTTGAATGCAGGAAGAAGATCTTGGAAGAGAGGTCGGATTTAGCGACGGTCCGAAGGTGCAATTTTTGGTTAAAGCGCCACATCGCCCAAGCTATGGAGCAACAAAGTAGAGAGGGGGTTATAAAAAACAAGAGGAGCTTATCAAGTCAGCATACCTTTCTCGGCCTTTTGGCTTAGATCAAGTGTAGTATCTGTTCTTATCAGTTTAATATCTGACACGTGGGCCATTGGCCCACATGTTATTAAATTTATTTTTTCAGAGGGGAGGCTCTCTGATGGTAGCTTGCTACCATGGGCTTCACGCGTCGCCCTTGTCTTGCACTACAGCATGGGCCTGGCGCATCCTCCCAAAGTTAGTTCCAAATGTTTATCGGTTTGAATGGATATCTGATAAGCCTCCTAGAACTGTACCTTATTTAAATATCTTCGTAGGTCTTATTGGGGTCGGATTTGAATGGATATCTGATAAGCCTCCTAGAACTGTACCTTGTTTAAATATCTTCGTAGGTCTTATTGGGGTCGGAGTTACTTGTTTACCACCATGTAAATCTTTTTCGTTTGAGTGGTTTGTTTATTTATTTGGGGGAAATTTTTTGACCAAAAATTTCGGTATCAGGAAGTTGGAATGCTCGTTATAGCAAGTGCTTTTCTAAATTTGAGATTATTATTATTATTATTATTATTATTATTATTATTATGCAGCATAGTTAAAAATTTTTAAATATAATTTTTTCTACAGTTAAATTTTTTATCTTCACAAATATAATTAACGTGTAATAGGATACTCCACCGGAAAGGATGATATTGCAACCTATTGCAAAACTTTCTCCCACGTTCCCTTGCTGCAGGTGGATGGTTTAGTTCACAGGCCCATGGTAGATATCGGCACGTTGTGGATGATTACACTAAGCTAAACTGAACTAAATTATCAAAAATTAAATAAAATTTATTAAAAATTAGTTTAATTTGATTTTTGTAATTGTAAAATCGATTAAATCGGTTCGATTGTCGATTTTTTTTATATTTGATTCAGTTAACCAGACTATTAAACTTGCAATTAATTAAAATTTAATATTTTATTTTTTTTATATTAATAGAATTTTTTATCAATTAAATTTGTATCAAAGCTATATTTTTTATATAATTCAAAAAATATATAAATTATTTATACTATTTTCTTATAAGATATTATTCTTATTTTTTTTTTATTTTTTAAAATTTTTTTATGAATGTATGAAATTTTTTTAGACAAAAAAAGAGATACAAATAATAAATTATTTCAAAATTATTATTGGCCAAAATTTTAAGAGATGCATGATATTAGAAGTTAAATTTTATATATTATAAAAAACAATTTTTTTAAAAAAAAATTACTTTTGGATAAAAAAAGAAATGAATCAAATCAGATTAAATCGAACAAAAATCGAACTAAATTGATTAAAATTTAAAATTAATAAAATTTAACAAAATAAAAAATTGATTAGGTTAGTTTAGTTTGATTTTAGCTCAAAATCGAATCTGTGAACACCCCTGCTTCCGAGGCTCATGTATGGATTCACCGATTTTCTACTATTGTACTTGTACCAAGCCCAAAAAGGTAAATAGTTCAATACCATGCTTTCGTTGAGAGTCGAACTCAAGACCTCCCGCTTACTAAACGGGTGCTCTAACCAACTGAGCTACGAAAGCTGCAGGTGAGGGGATGATAAATTCTTTCTTAGAAGAAAAGAGCAAGCACTTGATCACAACCCTTCTTTAAACAATTTGTTTTTGCTAACGTGGTAAGTCCATGAAAACGGTGAAAAAGGAAAAGAAAAGAGGATTATGAATTACATATAAAATCTAAAATGACGAAATAGCGGTCCTTCCCTTTGCTGCTCAGGTGAAATTCCCTGCACCACATTTCCTCCTCGCTAACTCACTTCCTCAACATCAACCCCAAAAAGTCCTCCAATTCCAAAACTCTCCCTCTTTCTATCATTATTTTCAGGTTGAGGTCGGAGAATCACTTCATAATTCATACATGGCAGCTATGGACGCCAATTCCTCTTGGAGTGCTCGTCTATCCTCTGTCTCCAAGCGCTATCAGGCAGCTCTTCAATCCCAATCCCGATCAGGTTTAATTTAATTCAACCTTCCCTTATCCTCGCCTCTTTAATTGCTTACGATTATGTCCGTTGATTTATTTTCTATTAAATTCTCTTACGAAATAGCTTAAATTATTCTGTTTTCTCTTTTGAGGGAAGGGGGTGCGGTGGTTATGTTTTAATGAGAATACAAAAGGTAGGAGATCGAAGTGAAAAACTCGGTACTTTTTCCTCACTCAGAAGTTAACTGAACTTAAGAGCGAGGGTCGTACTTGAAAGTTGCTTCTCTAATTTATTTCTCTCAAAGTTTATTTGACGTGTTCTGATGATTGCTACAGGAAAAATGACATGATCTGAAGTTAGAAGCATAATTTCTATAGTTTCAAATTCCTCAAAGGAGAAACCAAACAGCTATTTGGTGACCCCCTATCTTCAATAAGCCTTAGTGCACAAATAGGATGCCATTGTGTTGAAGAGAGATAGACCGAGGGTTGTGGGTCCCACATACTCCCACTTTCTCTTTTAGTGTTAGGATTAATGCCCTATGTTTATCTCTTTCCAACTAGGTGACATCATGTACATAGATCCGTTTTGCTATCTTCAGTTGCCCTTAGATAAACTGTATTAACAATGAAAAATAGGACTCATGATCTTAAGATCTTAGCAAGCTAGAATAACGACTATGGTTTTTCCATGCAATTTTATATCCTACGGCTTTATTGGAGGGAAGCTTTCTGTGAAGAAAGATTCTCTTTCCCTCCGTCACCCCCTTCATCCTTAGACTTCTCAATTCTGGCGTTTGTGTCAGATTTGATGTGGTAGGACTTGATTGCTTGTTATTGTTTTCTCCTCTTGCACTTATTGATGGGAGATTGCTCCAATGTAGATATGTTCACAGGTTTTGAGGATATTGACGGGGATGATGATATTAGGGAGGAGTTTTTATGCCCATTTTGTTCTGAGTATTTTGATATTGTTGGATTATGCTGCCACCTTGATGAAGAGCATCCGATGGAGGCCAAAAATGGGGTATAATTCCTTTCACTTACCATTCAACAATTTTTACAAAAATGCAACTCACAGGGTTTGTAGTAAATACAGCACTATTTAGTATTTACTGTCTACATGATTGCCCAGTCAGTACATGGTCTTCGAAGAGGTGGTTGATTCCTACATATATTTCCTCTCTGATTCATTGAAAGTCAATTTTTTAAGCTGAGATTATGATCTTTCTCTTGGAGAAAAAGATTTTTATCTTCCTAATGTATTGAGAAAGCTATAGTTACTTTTGCTGATTGCAGCATTTCTGTATGCAGGTATGTCCAGTTTGTTCATTGAGGGTGGGGGTTGATATGGTTGCACACTTAACCCTACAACATGGAAGCATATTCAAGATATCCTTTTCTTTTAAGTTAATATTTGTTTTTGCCAATTCTCAAATTTTCTCAAAACAAAGATATTTGTTCCTAATTACAAGTTCAGTCCTTGAGCATTCAGTTTGCCCACTTTTATTACATTACCAGACTTGTTGCATAAGGTTCAAGCTCTATAAGTATCTGTATCGTTACTGTGCCTTTTGGTAGTAAAGTATAAGGTTTTCATTATGAGAAGGTAATGAAATATGCCTTCTAACCCAACACTTTTATTTGATACTAAAGTTAATGGTTTTATTTATGGATTGCTGATTTGATTTTCTCCTTAAGGCAGTCACATAGCGCCAATATCAAATCCTTGGAAAAGTCTTATTAGCCTTAATTATGAGCAAACAATTCTGCTTTATTGATTCATAACTCTGTTGCACTTACCAGCTCCTTTAACCAACATATATTAAAACACTATGTGTCAGAATACTGACTTCAGAAGCTTTTTGCTGGCCGTTTCCATTCAAAGTCTCTCTTAGAATATTGTTAATACTGCATCCCTTGTGTCCTTACATTTATATGCGTGCACATGTGTATGTGCACATGTTGAAGTCCTTAACCAGTGAGTACATGCACCGCAAGAGGAAATCGCGTAAAGGTGGATCTTATTCAGCACTATCTTTATTGAGGAAGGAGCTGCGAGAAGGAAATTTGCAATCCCTTTTTGGCGGGTCCTCGTGTCTTGTCTCCTTGTCTAATGCAGCACCTGATCCATTGTTGTCATCATTTATATTGCCTATAGCTGATGAAGTTGTTAGCTCTCAGCCTCAATTTCCTACTGAAACAAGGCCAAACAAGAAAAGCTCAGATGAGATTGTATCAAGACGGTATGCTTTTTGCAGTATTCAACTTTAAAATAATGATAATAATAATAACAACAATGATAAAATAATGTTCTGTACATCCTATTCATATTGTGTAATAGTATTTCTGTTTTTGGTGACATCCCCTTGTATCCATCTAATGCTATGGATAATTTAGGCCTTCTAAAAATATATTATTTGGTTATTATTCCAAATTTTAGGCAGCTTCCTGTTGTTCAAAGAAGGACATTGCCTTGTGCCTGGTTTCCTAGATTCCCTAAGAACTTGGGAACCTTGGAGTGCCTTGTGCCTTTAAAAGCTATATCATGGATATTTAGATATATTGCATATGTTAAGATCAATTATAGTTATTAGGAGATCATAGCAATAGACTTTGTATATTGTTAATAAACATATCAATTTGCCTAGCAAAAGAAGAGAGAGGGATTCGAACCATCAGTAGTTCTTTGTTTTGAACTATACCAGTTTTCAAAAGATAATTTATATTTTATCGCTTTTCCACCAAATAGAACATGACCATATGAATTGGTACTCTTCCTATCTGTAGGAAAGATATCCGGCTTGAATCTATAGGTCTATTTTTCTGGGTGTTCTTTGTTTTGAACTATACCAGTTTTCAAGGCCAGAACTCAGCCATCTCTTCAAAAGATAATTTATATTTTATCGCTTTTCCACCAAATAGAGCATGACCAGATGAATTGATACTTTTCCTATCTGTAGGAAAGATATCCGGCTTGAATCTATAGGTCTATTTTTCTGGGTGTATGTCTGTGTGTGTA
Source organism: Erythrophleum fordii (assembly GCA_032878935.1). Classification (NCBI taxonomy): domain Eukaryota; kingdom Viridiplantae; phylum Streptophyta; class Magnoliopsida; order Fabales; family Fabaceae; genus Erythrophleum; species Erythrophleum fordii. Next base: position 34,081,249 of record JAVQMF010000049.1, read on the forward strand.
ACCACACACACACACGCGCGCGCGCGCAGGAACCAGTATGCTCTCTTGTGAAGTTTAAAGAAAAAAAAAGAAAAGGAAAAAACCACCCTTGATCCATGCACCGAAAAGGGGGCCCTTAGGATTCTGCTATCTTAAAAGATAAAAAATGGTTGAAATACTCTGCTATACCAATAATGCCTGCTTCACCAAAGGCTAGTGCCTTAAGCGTAAACTCGATGTTGACACATTTCTTCAGAATTCCTCTTACTGGCCTAGGTTGTCACTGTCGCTAGTACTTATAAGTTTACAGCATCTGGCTTTCTTTGAATTTTGAGGCTTGGGAAAAGACAAATGTGCTGCAGTAAAGCAAAAATGATGTATCAGTATCCCAGTTTGAGCTTGTGTGTTCCAACCTCCCTCGGCCCTCACATTTACTTTGAGTTTTGGACTCATGTTTCTGGAAAAGTAATACGTAGGATCATGAATGTGAATGTGATATATTATGTAGGCAGATTAAAAATCCCTGAAGGGTTACTAACTTACTATACACTGAAGACAAAAAAGCTTCCCTTATCCATTTGGTTTACTTGCTCTGCCTCTCTCACCATCAAATTAAACTAGTGATTCAAGTGCATTCAAAAGCATAAACATCTGGTTCTGAATCCAAAAAACATAAAAACAACACACACACACACACACACACACACACACACACACATCTGAGAATTAGTAGAGAGGGTGGGGAACATTGCTGCTTTGAACTTGTGTCATGCAAGGATGCCTCGAGCAAGTCGCTTGTCTCATTTGTGATGTACTCCATACAAAAGATAATCTCCTCAAAGACGCTCTAACATGTTTGTTTTTTCATGAAATCATGTCTAAAATGTTAGATTTATCTGAGGATATTCATAGCAGAATATAGAGTATTGGTGTCAAGGGAGACTGGTAGTATGCTTATCTGGGGGGCTTTTGGCATCCATGGGGAAAGCTCAGGACAAAGTTATTGATTTCACGAGGATTGGAATTTTCTTTTGCTCGCAGTTTCAATTGTCTATTCTGAAGAGATGAACACCAAGCATTAATTAGAGCCGCAGTGCTTCTGTTAGTTATTTGGAAACTTTAGTTCTTCCACTATTTTATTCAGTGCTCTGAAAATTAATTCAAAGGATGACACCGGTGCTCAGCATAACTTTTAAATCAAACTTAAAGGATGGATGTAGATTAGAAGATATTTAAGTAGGACGTCCAGTAGGAGGTAGTACCAAATACAGAGTAAGGGCATGCTTGGTCTATAAAATGTTCTTTAAAATTACCTAATACGGAAAATTATGCAGGTACAGTGGTCCAAATTGCCATTAATGCAGAGCAAGGGCCTGCTTAATCTAGAAAATGTTCTGGAAAACTTCAGAAAACTTTCTTGATAGTTACTGGAATGAACAAGCCATAAATATCCCTGTTTGGTACAGCGGTATAAATAAGGGTTTTTTTTTTCTTTTTTCAAAATAAGATATATCAGTATTTTAGGAATTTGTTTGCTCTCACTTTTGCCAATCATGCGATGTTGGCATACTCAAAAATATTATTTGCGTGCAACCATTTAAGTCTGATTATTATTATTTTCATTTCCGCTGTGTATCTATAACCTTTCTCCCAAATCAATCAATTCAGTTCCTCATCTCAAAACAATGCATTGTTCCTTGTTAAGAGGATATGTTTTACATCTATATGTCAAATGTTACTTCTATTTGTCTTTTAGTATCTGACTTGTCTAATATTTCGGTTCAGAAATCTGGAGACCTCTACCCTGTCGGTCAAGCATAAAAAAGAGAAAGCAAAAAGATGTGAGTTTGTTCAAGGGCTATTGCTGTCCACTATACTTGATGACAATTTATGAAGGGAGTTTATCATGCCGCTGCTGCAGTAGGCTTTAATTCAGAGATGGATTACCTTCAATTGAGGGTTTGCCTAGGATATGTATTTGATCAGAGAATGAAATAAGGTGCGGTAACGAGTGTAATATGTGTATGTTGTATGTGAACTGAAGTTTTCAGGTCATAAGTTTCATTTTATCCTTTTATTTCAGGTCATAAAGCTTGAATGAAAAAGAAAAAAGTTCCTTGATACCATGATACCTGCTGTTTGCATTTTGTTATGTAGGCATAGCTGAAAAAACAGGATACCTCAACTTCTCAAAAAACTTCAGGGCTAACAACGAAGCCACATAATGTGCCTTTTTTCTTTAAAAGAAAGAGAGAGAAAAGAAGAGAAGGGGGGAGAGGGGAGGAGGAACTTAAAAGATTAGAGTTACATTCACCATCAAGTGCGCAGAAAAATATAACAAGCAGCAGTTGAGCTGCACGACAAACTGGCGGAGTAGCTGTGCCTACCGTAGATTTAGTGAAACTACGACCATTGAACAAATAGAAGACTACAAACTAAATAATTCAACATGTTACAACTAACTTGTGGACCATATAGTTTTATGGGCTTGTGCTTTATGGGAAAGCAGGTTCTGGCATGGTAGGGATTTTTCCATTATTGTTTAATACGAATAATCCATTTTGGATCATTCTCCCGTTATCTTCACAGCAACAATGAGTTTAGTTTTCAGGAAGAACTTATCTTAATCCAGATCATGAGCTTTTAATTTTATCAAGATTTGTAAGAATTGAACTTAAAAGTTGTTGACCCAAAAAAAAAAGGAAATTAAGAGTTAATAAAATTTTATATAAAATTAAACTCCACATCTCTAAAAATAAAGCTTATTTGTAGGCCAAAAATCTATTTTTAAGACAAAAAGAAGAGGAGTACGGTTTAAGGGGAGAAAAGCACGGACCTTCGTCTTCAGAATCTGTACTTTCTTTAAGTCGTCACCAAAGAATAGGAGCAAGCCCCATTCCAAATGTTCCAAACTCTATTGTCAGATTCTTTTTTGAAAAAAATTAATACTTTTGCATTTTGACACTCCTCTTCTCTCTTGGATTTTTTTGGCTGTTGCCTACAAGAAAGCATTAGCTTTGTCATAATTAAATGTTGAAACTACAATCCTCACGAAACAGGCGAAAAAAAATACGACGATAAATTAAATTACTTGTTACCCTTATACATTTTTTTTGTCATAGTATGTAATAACGTAGTTATTTAGTTGTGAAAATTATAGTTTCTATAAATTAGGTAATAGAATCAAATTAAAATACGTAAAGTCAAAATGGAATCAGAATAGCTCTTTTTTTTTTTTCTCGAATGAATAATAATAATAATAATAATAATCTTGGTTGCTGACTTATGCACACCTTACTCATCCCTTTCTTTTTTTTTTTTTTTTTTTTTTTTTTTTTTTTTTTTTTTTTTTTTTTTGAAGGGGGGGGGGGGGGATACTCTTCCATTTCTTTATCATATTTTTCATTTCCTTATATAAGCCAAAATTGCTGTCAATGGTTCAGCCAAGTGTAAGAAGATTAAAAAAAACGGAAAATAGTACTGAGACCTCTGAATTTCAATTTCCCCTGGAGTCTTCCAAGGTCACTTTCCCTTATCCACTTCTAGCAGAGGAGGACATATTCTGCACGATCAACAAAAGTTCATACCTCTTGGTGAAAGAAATTGAATACAGAGGAAGTAATATATAAACACTTGGCAATAGAGGTCAACAATTGTGTTCACCTCTTTTGTGGCTAAAGTGACCATCAATCAAATGATCTTAGTTCTTTTAAATATTCGTCTCAACATGGCTTTCGCCCAAGCCTAAGCCTACTACTACTGCAGCTATAGCAAGCAAGGTTGAACTTTAAGGCTTATTCTTGATTGATTTCTGAATGAACACCCAATATAGGTATCTGTCCCCAACAAATTAAGTTAGTGAATCATATTCATATAAACAAGTGAATGACATATTCTTGTCTGTCTTGGCTACTAACAAAAAAGGTGTGCCTCTGGACACAATGCAATTATGCCTAAAGACCTAATCGTAACCACTGTGACATTCTTGTGTCCATGATCCTCTTCACCACATCTCCTACAAAAGAATCAAAGCAAGATGAGCAGCACCCTTTGATCAGACTCGTTTGCCCACCAGCCATTAATTCAATGTGAGGACAGGCTGATGGAGGGGGCACAGCGCAAACCTCACTCTTCTTGTGCTCAAGACCACAAGCTGCTAGTATGGTGTTTAGAGAAATCCTTGCTACGTCCTTGATAGTACTGTTGCCTGAATCAAACAAATAGAAAAGGCTGTTTGAAGAATTCAACAAGATGAACAAAAAATAAATTCATGGAACCGTATTCCTAACAAACTGGTCGTCTACCATGTTTTTAAGCCTTTCTTTGGGAACAAAATGAGAGAAATGAAAATGCAGGGAGGAATGGAGATGAAGAGAAAACTGTCAAATTACATATTCATCCATAATATATACTTTGTTTTTTTGGGCTGAGGGGGGCGATGATATTTCAAGTATAAATTGTGTAATTTAAAATAATACAAGTTTATGTTCTCATTTCCTCTTTTAAAGATTTATTTTGGCATAATTTAGGTAAAAATATTCCCCCCAAATTCATCACTCCCGCCCCCCAAAAAACAATCAGGTCATATATAAGTTACACAACTTTTACCTATGATTTTCATCCCTGAATTTGGCAGAGTGTGGTGGGGAAAAAATTGGTAGAAATAAACAATTTGTAGCTGATGGAAGAAAAGTCACATTACCTAAATCAATATTTTGTGACAAACCCATAAGGTGGCCTTTAACCATTGATGACAATTGTTCCTTTGCTATATGAAAGTTACTCTCTTCTCTAAGAGCAGGGGACATGCTACTACCGTCAGTAACAGTGTGTGAACTGCTGCTGAGCTGATGGACTTGTTCATAATCTGATACAGGGGGTGTCCCCACAAGACCAGGCCATAATGCCCCATTCACAGTTCTGTTGGTAAATGGAGTTGAATCCGGAGCCACTGGCCTTCTTGAATTGCTTATTCTCATGGAGAAGAGATCCCCATTCTGCATTAGTGGAGAGGCATTGTTGCATAATCTCTCCTCAAAGAATGTGTGATATGATGTTCCCACATCGTGTGTCCTTGTATCTTGAGTGGTTGTTTCCCTTCCTTGATCAATTTGAGAGCTGTATAGGTTACTAGTTGAATTGGTAGCTGAAATGCCATTTGATCTGCCGGTTGCAGGAGCCATTCTATCCATTGAAAGTAATTGTTGAATTTGACGGTGTATCCAACGTCTCTCTGATAAAGTTGGTGCCCCTCCTCCAGATACTGGAGAAGCTCCTTCAACACCTCTACCAGAAAATCTAGAAGAAAGATTCCCAAATCCTTGACTAAAAGCTGCACGGGGCGAAGACATCAAGTTGAGGTCTATAATTTCTCGTGCATGCACAACAGGTGATGGTCTACCAGGCAGGCTCTGAATTGTCACCCTTGGATCAGCCACACCTTCCTGAACTTGAGAACCTGAAGATCCCAAAGCAACTGGTCTACAACCATCACAATACCAATTGCCTTCAGGTACTTCCCGACCCAGACCAACACAATATGTGTGTGCAGGTGAGTCACAGAGATCACACAGTAACATGAGGCCATCGTCTCCACCTTGATGGCACTCTGAACAAATTACATACTCATAAGGATCAATATAGCTCCTGAGTTCTTCTTCAGAGGGCTGATAAACCTGCATATCAAAATCAACCCTTCATCAACTGGCGCAACCAGTTGAAGAAAGTGAAAAACCATAACCAAGAGATTGAGGAAGAATTTGAATACCTGGTCACGTTCAGGGACTTGTATCACCGATCCTCTCAAATCAACCCCTGCTGTTGTTGATCGTGCAGGCTTACTGATTGTTTTAAATCTCTGCTTACACAAAGGGCAGCGAGATTCCACCTTTGCCCACTCCATTATGCAAGCAAAACAAAAATAGTGTGTGCAACAATCTAATACTCCCCTTACTTTTCTTTTATCTTCTTCAGAGAAACAAATTCCGCACACCTGCTTTCCCAGCTCACTTTTTAAACCCTCTACCTTGTCCTTGCCCTTTCTCCGTTGATGTTCCTCTATCTTTTCCTTACCCTTCCGGCCTGGAGGCTTCCTTTGCTGATGTAGGTCTTCATGGACTCTATCCTCTTCATTTTTTGTCAGAAGGGATGAACTCCTCAAATTAGTTCTCAAACTTCCACACAATTCCTCAGCTTCTCTCACCTGTTCTCTCTCTTCTTCAGAGATGGTATACTCATAATCAGATGATCCAGATGACACACAATCTGAGTATGAATCTGAATCAACAAGAACTCTTCTCCTTTTTCGGCCTGGTTTTCTCTTGCTCTTGGTTCTGATGGCTGGGCTGTTGTCTATAAAATCACCCTCGTCATCACATTTTACTTTCCTCCTCAACCCACCATTCTTTCTTCTCTTCTTTTTCAAGGGCTTTCTTGTGGCTCTATAATTCTTCCTTCTTTTACGACCTCTATTAGAAGTCACAGAATGCTGCTTCTGCACAACCTTCTTGCCCATTTTTATGCCGTTACTTTTCTTCTTTTTCCCCTTCAGTACTTCTTCCTCATCTGAATAATCTTCTTCCTCAGGTGTAAATTCCTCGTCATCATCACAATCAAAATCCTCATCAGCATCCTCTTCCTCATATTCATCTCCTTCTTCTTCTTCTTCTTCTTCTTCTTCTTCTTCTTTGTCTTCCTCTAGTTGTGCATAAGCAATCCTTCCTCTCTGTAGTAATGATTTACTGCCAACTTTCTGCCGACCACAAACGCCATTTTTTGTCTTGGATCTACTGAAATTCCTCTCTACTTCAATTTCCTCCTCATCCTCTACAAAATTATCAAAACTCTCCTCGGATGCACATCCATAAGATTCCTCTGAACAATCAGACACATCTCTACCTTCAGCTGGAACCACATAGTCCTCATCCGAATCATCAGAACCCCCTTCCTTTGACCGAACCCCTTTTCTGAAATTGCGTCTGCTACTAACCTTTCCCCCCCTTACCATCTGTTGTCAAGCACAAACAAATAGCCGAACGCAAATATATTAGAACCCCATTCAAAGGCAGAAGCGTGAAATTTTTTCAAAACCAACAAAATATCAAATCGTATCTTATCTTTAAAAATTCCAGGATTCTTCAATCCGATTGCCTCCCGTTTTAGGCCCAACTCAAATGGGCTATTAAAATTATGGTTACCCAGTAGGGAATTAGTAACATTTAACAAGTTATTTCTCTCACGGATCTGATTTAGCATACACATAATATAGAAATTAATTGCCAAGATCCCATAATATGTTTCCTCATAACTTATGTGGGATTGTGCCAGCTAAAGAAAACAATACTACTTATCAATTGTATCAAGAAAGAAAGCTGTAGTTAGACATCATTTAATTTCCCACGAATTTCAGCGGAAGAAAGGACCTTCCATATAAAAGGGGAAAAATCATACAAATCAAGACCAGAGCAATTGGGCATATAAATTTAAAAAAGAAACAAAAAAAGAAGAAAGAGATTTGGTTTTTGAAATGAAACCTGAGATAATATAGAGTTGAAGTGGGAATCTTTTGAACGGAAAAAGCTGCAGAGAAAGAAAGAGAGAAAGAAGGAGACGCAGAAAGAACAGATTTAGTACCTGGGATAGGAGGGAACAAAATCACCGGAAACGATGAATTTGTTTCGCAATATCAAGGAAATGTTCCTTTCGGCTACTGGGGTTTTGGTTTAGTTTTTAATTTATACACTTTTACATTGACACCACGGTATAATTGTGAGAACGTTCAAATGGCGTCCGCATCTCTGCGACCTCTTGCAGGTTTCGGGCATAATTACCAAAATACCATCCAACCCTGTGGACGTTAAAACTGTATCCCATCGTCCTCAATTACTCTTTTTTTTTTTTATCCCTTTCGATTAAATCTATTTTTTTATTCTTAACATTGAATAAATAAATAAATTTCAAAAAATAATTTATTAATTAACGCCTTGATAATGATGAAGTAGTAGTGTTCAATCATTAGCAAATTTGAAATTATCATCTCTTTTAAATAAATTATTCCAATTTTGATCACTCAAAAGCTAATAGTATTAAAGAAAAGTCAATAGCAGTATAGCACCCAATCCAACAGTATAAAATGGTGGATGAGTTTGAAAAGAGGAAAAATAATTTTTTAAAAAAAATAATAAAAATAAAAAAGTTGGAAGAAAAAACAGAAAAAACTGAATAGAAAGGGAAGGGAAAACTTGCATGTGAACCATTTGGCATAAAAGAGTTTTTATCAATTGACGAGTATGCCCCTCGGGTTGAGAGCAGTTCAACTTAATCTGACGTTGGAAAGTACCCAATACTCTAAGGCACACCTTATCACAGTGCACGTGAATGTGGTCTTAATTCCGGAGATCGAGGCCGTTAAACTGCAAGATGAAGAAAGAGAGATGGCATCATCAGAGTACACGTGTAAGCTGGATGATTCGACAACGAATTGATGGCGATGAATTGGATGGCAGTTTCGTTAACAACACCGCCCACCGCTTTGCAAATCAAACGAACGCCTGGCGTCTTTTGTATAAGGTGGACGACTATGCGTTTTGACACCACCTGCCCTTCTAAATTTGATTTAATTATCTCATAATTCATATATAAGATTGCTTCCGGCTAGATCATAAAGTTAATCGTGCATGGTCACGATTTTAATTGTTTAAAAAACATTTAAAATTGTTCGATTTTCAAAGCGGTCAAATCTTTTTATGCTGCCACATGGACAAAGTAACATATCGACTAAAGGATTTGTTAGGATACGCAGAATAACACTTTTGTTTGTGGCATACTCAAAGACCCTTCTAATTTATTATTAGTATTATTAATTTGTAGACTAGGAATGCACAACTTAGTCAAATAACTTTGGCCCAAGATAATAACTTAGTCAAAAGGATATTTCAAACATGGTTGAACTCGTGGCATAAATTTTGGGATTAAAGTTTAGGTTATTATCAACTTTCAACCCTCAAATAAAAAAATATAATGAAGGGTTAAGATACTGTCACTCACAGGCGATTATTTTTATATTCTTACAATAAACATAATCAAGGAAGAAATCCAGACAATCTCTTCTCTTTTTTTTGGGTTACTTAGACTTACTTATTTTACTTTATTATATGCTTTTCACATTTTTTAATTATTTATTTTAATTATTCAGTATCAGCCCTGTCTTCAAAATTTCTCAAATAATTTGTTTTAAGTATTGTGCGTTACTATTCTCGTGTAAATAGTATTCAAGCTTTCTGCATTCATAGGGTATTTATTATCTAACTTCTCTTAAAATGAAATATTCTTGTAAATTTTATTTAAATATAAAAATTTTGATATGAATCCCTTTCCAGAAATAGATTCATAATAGTTTTATAGTATTTATAAAATGTAATTTTCAAATAGATCAACTTTGCAAGTTATTTGTTATTTCGGATTATCATAATTAAATATTAATGATCATATATATTATGTCCCTTTTATGAGTTTCTGGTTAACTTGGCCCATATATATTCTGTCCTTAATTGTTATACTTAGATACTATCTCTATCCACATTTTGATGTAGTTTTAATTTAAATTATTTCAGGACCTACTTGGACTTTCTTTTTTTCTGTCCCACAATTTTAGAATAAGTTCAGCCCTCGTTGTGATAAGTATCGGGCCCAATGTTTGACTTGTCATAATGAATATGAGGGAATGGGCTTCAGGAAACCCAAGGGACTTATAAAGGGCCCAAATTGGTGCACGGTGGTTTAATGTTTAGACAACTCGCAACAAAGGAAGTTGAGGGAGAGGACAACAATAGTAGGTTATAAACTTTTTTTTTGTGGTTAAAATTACATAAATTTTTTATTTTTTTTTAAATACATATAATTTTTGTTAAAATAAAAAATTATCTTATACTTTATTCTAATTTTATTTTTTTAACTAAAATACTCTCAATTTAACTTTTTCAATTAAAAGATATATTTTGGTTAATGGATGGTATTTTTAGAAAAAAATTAAAATAAAATATAAAGTAACTTTATTTCAAAAGATGTTTGTATATATATTTTTAAAAAATAGAAACAAATTTATGTAATTTTAGTAAAACTAAAAAAAAATTGCATAATTCACTCTTCTAATAAAGATAAGCTTCTGCCTTGACAAAACAGAAACGTTGTCCCTAAAAGCAAGACATACGTAGTGTTAGATTAATTGAACTGTTTTGAGTTTTAGAGAGGATTATTGGGTACCATATGTTTCCATACATTTCACATTAAAAAGGCCTCTTAGGTATTAGCACGTTATGGAGCCCTTTGTTACCTACCCAAAGTTGGATGATCATAGGGAAAAAGCTGGCGTCTACGAACTTCAAATTTAGATCATGATCGTAATGACATGACTTTGAGACTTAGGCTGCACTGCATTATTAGAGATAATGAAACTTGAACCAATGCATTGATTATATGATATTATTACTTCTATATCAAAGAAACCCTAGCTGATGATGGGTTTCTTTTAAATTATGTGAGGAGTGGGAGCAATTAAGTTTTGGAAAAGAGAGATCAGATTTGAGCCGGTGCACTTAAGTTCAATATTTTGGGGTTATATATGAACAAAGAAAAGGAGACTAATGATTAATGATGCAACTTTGCATTTGCTTGAGAGTAATAATAGGGTTAGGTATTAATTAGCTAGTAGCAGGGCACTAAGTGGTATGGCCAAGAAAAGCCTCAGGAATCCCACAATTCCCCTACTCAATTAACAGTGAGTGACTTGAAACAAACTATATATAAAGACTTAATTTATGCATTACGTGGATCCAACCAAGATTTCATTAATCATAATTGGTAGCAATAAATCAAATAAAGAACGAGGGTGCAAAGTCGTATGTTTTTGTTTTAGGGTGAGGACGACATATAAAAGCTCCAAAGTAAGGTGTTTGTGAACTTGATCATTCACATATATACTTTTTTCGGACGCTTATATATGTTAATCAAAAAATCATTTCATTTGTAGGGCGAAAAGCCAGTTACTTTGTGAAATGCAATTATGAAAAACTTGTGCTCCGCAACATTACATATCTCACGTCTACTATCTTAATTTATAAACTCTGCCCCAGATCATACATAATATTTTGCTTATTCATATATATATATATATATATATATATATAGGAAACGTGTTTTCTTTTTTTAAGTCTCTTTGAAAGAGTTCAACGTATTTAATAAAAGGCCTCTTTTCTTATTTTTCGTTTTCTGAGGGGTGTAGGAGTAAGTATATTTTGAAGGAGCCCACCGTTGGGGAAATTGGGCCGGCAGCATTAACTAATGCATGCCGGCATGGTTTCATTTGGGCCCACTTGAATCCAAAACTCAAGTTACAAACCGAAGCCGTCAAGCTTTGGCTCCGAACCATGCTTTCAAACATGGCGCCAGCTTTGGAGGGAAAGGTTCATACGCTGACTGTGAATTGACCAGTCCATCTTTTTTTATAAGGTATCCTTCTCCATTTTTGGCCATGGGGCTGCTACTTTTACCTTAAAACTAGTTTCAGGATCAAAAACAACATTGTTATCTTTCAAGTTATAAACAAATTAGGCCTCCTTTGATAGAAGTGGGAGAGAGAAAAAATTATTATATGATATTTATTATATTTTTGTTATCATTATTTAATATTATTTAATATTTTTTTAAAATAAGGGTATAAGTGCTATTTTCATCTTTTTTGTTCATTTTTTAATTCCATTTCAATACATGTTTTATTATTTTTGTTATCATTTTTTAATAATACATGTGTTTTTTTTTTAATAAAATAAGAGTATAGGTGCTATTTTTATCTTTTTTGTTCATTTTTTTTAAATTCTATTTCAATTCTAGTGTATCAAACATAGTCTAATAAGCTAAGTTGATTCAAGTATTCATGTGTGCTGTTATGCTTTTTTTTTCTTTTTTCCAATCGCACAAAGGCTCTATTTAGTTCACGTTTGATGATGGAATCAACGACGCCTTCTCATACAATTTCATGTTTGGTTACTACCATCTGATGATGCAATGGATGACCAGCTCTACATTTAGATGCTGCATAGTGAAGGGTGGGAGAATACTAGATGTTTAAAACCAAAAAGGAAAAATCCCCATTTTGCCCGTCTTGAAAATTTTCTTAATACCCATTATGTCAAGTGCCTTCTCTACTAACAAACCACTCCTTGCATTTCGTCCTTGTGGTAAATGAACCCCATCTTTGCACCCGAAGCTCCAACCCACCCCAATGACTGTTCTTGCAGTGACCTGTCGTCGTCAATGCCCTAGCCTTATTGCCTCTCTTGACGCAGGTGAGTGAGATTGGAGCAACTCCATCAAAGCTTAACAATGCTATTGCTCCTCGACAAAGCTCCACAGAGCTTTTAACACTGCTGCTAAAAATGGTGGCTCTTGACAAGGTCGAGGGTTGGATAGGGTTCACTTTGCCTAAAGATTGAAGATAATCCAACAATAGTTTTGGCAATTTCAATTTAAGTAACAGCATATTTGTCTTTTGGTTATTTATCATCACATCGCCATCTTGTTTTTCTGCAACTAAACAAGCAAATGTAAAAGTATTCTTTTTTTTTCTTTCTATAGCAAACCAAACATAAATTATGTAATCTCTTTTATTTTGCCATTTTTTTTTGTAATTACATTATTAACAATTCCGCAGACCAAATACGTTTAAAGACTTTCATTTAGTAGATTTGGTTTTGGCTTGTCAATCACGTTACTATTTTTCCTTATTTCAATAAGAAAACAAATGTTCATTTTCCTTAACATTTATCTTGACATGTCATTTTGATATAGGCTTCCATAGTAAAAAAAAAAACTAATTTTACATTATTTTGATGCTTAAATTAAAGCATTATTATTCTAACAATCTATTCTTTGTTAATAATAAAATTTTCAAGTATTTTAGGCTCATATTCAATTTGTGAAGCTAGCTAATAGGTCTTTTAATTAAGATTTTGTTTTCTATGTCAAGCTAATGATGATAACTTGTTAATTAACCTCTACATGTAAGAAAAGAGCTGGAAATGCTCATTATTTATATTATTAGATGTGGCATCAACTAATTTAGGAGATGATCATCCCCTCCAGTTTTGTTTCGAATGATGTGTGCATGCATATCTTTGTAAATTATACGTATTTTAATTCAATTTAGTCCTTTAATCAGTGCTCACCAATCTAATAAAAAATAAACTTAAATACTTATTCTTGTTTCTTTTGGCAGCAAAATGCATGAACATCTGGTCAAACAAATCCATATTATTGTTGTCGAGAAGGAACACAAGATATATCAATTTAATGCGTCATTCTACTCCTTGGGAAAAAAGCTAATGTTACAACGGGAATTTTGCTTCCAAGAAAGCCTGCCCTTCTAAAAGTAGACAATGTGTTGTTGGCAAACATAAGTAGTTCACAGTCTTAACATTTGAAGTATTCATGTAGATGTAAATAAAAGTTTATAATTACTCAAAAGATCAAGAACACACATAATTAATCTCCTATATAACCGTAAGTGTTATTCAAAATTTAAAATTATATCAATTGTATATATATAATTGTTATGTTTTAAACGCTGCTCCTAAAGCAAGGGAAAAAAAGGAGCTGACCTTCCTCAATTGAAGTTTACGAACATATTTTGATTTTAGTTAACTAGACACTTTTATTTTTTCAGTTTTTGAAACGATAAAATATAAAAACTGAGACATTATATTGATATTTTCGTATCTATCTATTTAACCATGAATTAAATAACTTAAAATTTTAGGTCACTACGTGAGCTTCACATATACAGTTCATTTTGGTGACATCTTTAATTACAAGTTAGAGTAAATTATCTCACCAAATTTGTAAACATTATAGTATTTGGATTGACTCGTGTCAAGACAAAAGCTCTGTACACGAAGAATATGTGATGAAAATTAGAAAAAAAAAAAGAAGGAAAAGGATAATATTTAGTTCCATCCAACAATGACACCTACATGCAGAAAATTTTCTTGTAATATTTACTGCCTCAAATTTTCATCTCAAGTAGAAGAAGTATGTAAGTTTTATAGATCTAATTAATTATAGTCCTCAAAGTGATAAAATAAAACGTATATAAATTATCGTATTGTTAATATACAGCTATCCCACCAGAGATAAGGCGCAAGAAAGAGACTATAATTACAACATTATTTTTTTTTTGTACCAACTTTTTTCATAAATAAAAAAGCAAAAGATAAATGAGTCACAGCAAAACCCAGATTTTAGTTTCCAAATTTATACTATTAAAAAAAGATCCGGCTTATTATAGAAGCTAAATTCATTAATAAACAGAATTTTATATGTTTTTTGTGTTGATATTTTACTTATTTCAGAAAGATATTATTGGGTCTGACAAAGATTTGTATTTGGTCAATTTATTCAATAATTCTTTTTTATTGAGTTTTACACCAGTGCGTTTGGATCAGGGGAAAAGTGAGGGGAAGGGGAGGGAGGGAGAAGAAAACGAAATTTTATCCCGTTTGGTTCGAAGAGAAGACTGGAGAGAAGAGAAAAAATGGAGAGAAAAGTACGGTGGGTCCCAGTATTTTTTTTCCTCTCCAAAATGGAGAGATTGGAGGGGAAAAGTGACGCATGATGTAAAAGAATAATAAATATATATTTAATAAAATTATTTAAATATTTTAATTAATTAATTAAAAAAATAATGTTACAATTAATTTTATTATTAAATTAATTAATATATATTACAAAATATTAATATATTTTTTAATATAAAATTTAATAAATTATATATAATTAAAAAAAAATTTATCCGACTGCAATTTGGCCACAACAATGTCCGACTGCATTGCAGTCGGACAGCGTTGTGTCCGACTGCAATGCAGTCGGACACTGTCAATGCATTGCCCATTTCTGCATATGTCAATGCATTGCCCATTTCTACATATATTATAATATTTATATATTATATATAATATTTATTATATTTAAATTAATTAATATATATTTAAATAATATTAATAAATTTTAAAATAAATATTAATATTTATAATTTTAAAATAATAATTTATAGATATTTTTATATAATAAAATTTAATTAATTTTAAGAATATATTTTTAAAATATTTTTAAATTTTAAGTATGAGTTTTTTAGTGACTTTTTTTATTTTATTTAAAAATAATTTTTTGAAATTATTTAAATATTTTTTAAATTAATTTTTATATCTTTTATTATTCTTATCTTTTAAAAAAAATATATAAAAAAAATTTAAAATAACAACAAAATTATTATTATATTAAATTAACATATTTTTTTATTTTTATACATTTTCTCTCCCTCCATCCAAACGCATAAGAAGAAAATTTTCGTTTTCTCTTCTCTCGCTTCTCTTCCCTCCTTTTCTCTCCCTCCCCTTTTCTCTTCCCCCGTCTAGTCTCTCTAGTTACTCTCATCCATAGGAGTAGTCTATTATAGATAATCACTTGGATTAAAATTCCCAAAAAAAAAAAAAAAAAGACTGTTGCTTTTCTCGGCCGTTAAATACAAGCCATAAGCCGCAGAGCGAGAGGCTCGGAAGTAGGTTCGGTGCAGCTTTTCTGTGTCAATATTAGAAACAGAACTTGAGAGGGAGAAAACTCAGAAAACAGATGGAAAGTGGGAGAAAGGGTCACGATATTCAAACCCCATTCTCTTTCTCGTCGCTTTCAACAATTCCTTCCCATTCTTTTATGTTCTGTAGCTCCATCTCAAACCTCTTCTAAGAATCCTACTTTCTCTATATTCATTTTCTTCTTTCTCTGAGATTTTCATTTCCAGTCACGAATTCCGCTTGTTTTCATGAATGAAGCTTTTCATGGGAGTCTTGGATTCATTTCTATAGTTTGATAAATAAATTTTATTTCAGACTCTGAGTCTCTTGGCGCGCGCGTTGGATTTCTAATTTCTTGGGGCGTAGTAATGGGGACAGAACAGATGTTGCCATTCTCGGTGTTATCTGTTGTCGAAGATGTTCTTCAACAGCATGGGACCCGATTGAGTGACGCCAACTTGGCGTCGAGGAAGCTTGAACCAGCTTGTACGTAATGTTAATCTGATTATTTTGGTTTTCTATCCTTTATTCTTCGTTTCTGTTTCTCTTTAGTTTGACTTGCAAATTCAGCAGTTGGTTTTCAATGAACTAGGATAATCTAATACATACATGTTGAATGAGATTTAATACGGTTCCTTTAGGATCAAAATATCATTTTATTAATTCAAATTTATTATTTATTTGAAAATTTTAATTTACCTCTTCAATTATATTTTTTATTGATATCATTCAAATATTGTTTTGCTTTGCCAAGAATGTTGGTTTCAATTGAAATTCCAATTACACAAAACTTGTTTTCTAAAACTGTGCTTTGTATATCCTCAACTTTGAGGGCAAGGAAGAAACGAGCATGATCGTCCTTAGTATGAATTCTGAGACATGTAGTAGTAGAATAGGGACGTCATTTCTAGAATCATCATTGTCGACTAGAAAAAACTTTTAATTTGAAAAGGTTGTTTTACCCTGATGTGAGATGTCCCAATATAAGATAATTGGAGATGTTATTTATGATTTTGCAGGTTTAAGAAGGTATGAAGCAGCTGGGTGGCTGCGGAAGACAATTGGAGTTATTGGAGGGAAAGAGTTTCCAGCTGAGCCTTCTGAAGAAGAATTCAGGGTTGGTTTGCGTAGTGGCATAATCATTTGCAATGTTCTTAACAAAATTCAACCTGGAGTGGTGCCCAAGGTATAATTCAGCTGAACTTTGTTATGCGTAATGAATCCTCTTTTTTCCTAGCGTCAGTGACATTTATTGCATCTACATGGTTAGGTAGTTGAAGGTCCCTGCGATTCTGATGATGGGGCAGCAGCACTGTCTGCATTTCAATACTTTGAAAATGTGAGGAATTGTCTTGTAGCTTTGCAGGAAATGGGGCTTCCTACCTTTCAAGCTTCTGATTTGGAGCAGGTGCTTATTCATATAAGCTGAAAATGTTGTTTTACTACTTTGAATGAAATCAGTGACAGTTGTTGTTGTGGTTACAGGGAGGGAAATCTGCGAGGTTAGTGGATTGTGTTTTGGCCATCAAGGCATATAGTGAATGGAAAGAGGGAGGAAAATTGGGGTCATGGAAACATGGTGGGAATATAAAGCCACCCGTTTCTGGAAGACCATTTTTGCGGAAAAACTCAGAACAATTCATCAACACTTCAACAAGGACCACAAGTGAGAAAGATGGATGGACAAGTGATCAATCTACATGCAGTGATCCCGGGCATGATCGCATTGAAGGGGTTAGAGAGCTTTGTCTTTTATCATTTTCTGATTTTGCCTCCATGTAAGCCATTAACCAACATCTATAGAAGCTTAATTGGTTGGAATCCACAGGGTTCAGTTCATAACTTGAATGCACTACTTCGGGAATATTTGTCCGACAAGAAGCCCGAAGAAATTCTCAACGTAAGGGTTATTTGCTTCTTTTCTATATCTACACTGTACATCATTATCATCATCTACACATTAGATTCTGACAAAACCTTAGTCCATTTGTTGTGCTGAGTAATTTAGTAGTTAGTACTATTTATGTTGCCCCGCACTGCACTCTTCCTGTCTTCATGCTTGATTGAGTTTATTTATTTTGGTTACAGGTAGTGGAGTCCCTGCTTAGCAAAGTCACGGAGGAGTTTGAACGTCGCATGTTAATCCAGCATGAAATGGTATACATCTTTTTCTTTTTAATTATGTTCCAGCTTCATATATAGTGATACTTATGCAAAGAAAATTTGCATATTTCTTCTTGTTTTTGATCTATAGAGATTTACTCGAACACTTGGGTCCATGAATCTGATTAAGTTTTCTGTCAAATTTTCAAAAATCTGGCAGTCGAAGACAAATCCAGAAGATAAAGCGGCGGAATCTGAAACACACAACTCAATTTCAAAAATTGCTTCTGATGATGAAGTTTCAAAAGTCGCGTCTGATGATGAAGAGGTAAAGTTATT
Source organism: Erythrophleum fordii (assembly GCA_032878935.1). Lineage (NCBI taxonomy): Eukaryota > Viridiplantae > Streptophyta > Magnoliopsida > Fabales > Fabaceae > Erythrophleum > Erythrophleum fordii. The sequence continues at coordinate 34,099,290 of JAVQMF010000049.1, forward strand.
AGATTCAATATAGAATCCTTCAAATGCATGTTTTGAATATTTCTCATCTAAGACACATTGGCAAGATCCCAACCACGTGACCTTTTTGTCCGATAGATTATCAGGATAGAAGAAAAGGAAGATGTACAGCCTAAACAAGAGGAGTGTTATAAAGAAAAACACAGTAGCGATGAAGAATCAAGAATCCAGGTTTCGAACAAGCAGCAAAAGTTGGTCGCCCAACAACACAAAGAAATCCAGGTAACTTGCACCAATGACATACTTGAATTCGTTGTAAAGTGAGGTAAGAGATTGTAAAAATCTAATGTCGACATTCTTTAGGAATTGAAAATTATGGCCCATCATACGAAATCAGGAATGCAATCTTTACAGAAGAAATACCTGGAGGAGCTTATCTATTTGAGTACGTACAGTTAAAATCCCTCGTAGATATTCAACAATTTTGGACTGACAATTCGGTCATCTATCTAATTGCTGGCTACCCTTAATAGGTAAGCATGTGCATAGCCTGGCGTCTGCTGCTTCAGGATATCGGAAAGTTCTTGAAGAAAACCGCAAGTTATACAATCAACTGCAGGACCTGAAAGGTTAAATTCATGTGGTCCAGATATCCTACTTATAATTTTATCTTTGCCATTCAGATTCTAAATGAGATGGATCTTTTAAAAAAAAAAAAATCAGGAAATATCAGGGTATACTGCCGAGTTCGACCGTTCTTTGGGCAAGCAAACAACGCTGGTTCTGTTGGTAGCATTGAGGAAGGAAGTATCTCAATGATAACACCTTCCAAGTACGGAAAAGAGGCGAGGAAAACATTTAATTTCAACAGAGTGTTTGGTCCTACTGCTACCCAATGTTGGTCTTCGTCTGTCTTCTCATTACAACTATTTGCTACTCGCTATGTTTTCCTCATCACTCTTCTTTTTCCTCTGCAGCCGAGGTTTTCGCAGACATGCAGCCTCTTATTCGTTCAGTTCTGGATGGCTATAATGTCTGCATATTTGCTTATGGCCAGACAGGTTCAGGAAAAACCCATACTATGGTGAGACATTTAGACAACCCCACTACAATTTTAATTCCTATGACCTGTGAGAATTGTATTGACTAGGTTGGTTCATGTACTGATTGATGCAGTCTGGACCAAACGATCTTACTGAGGAAACCGTGGGTGTAAACTACAGGGCACTAAGAGATCTTTTTCTACTGTCACAGCAGAGGAAAGACACCATTGCCTATGACATCGGTGTTCAGATGCTTGAGATCTACAATGACCAAGTCAGAGATCTTCTTGCGACAGATGGTGGCAACAAAAAATATCCTTCTCTACTCGAACTTTATTTTTTAATAGGGGAAGGAAGTATATATGGGGGTCGTTTTTAAGATGATTGTCTTATTCCTCTACTGTTTGCCCTTAACAACTACATACATTAGAAATTCGCAACAGTTCCCAAAATGGCATTAACGTACCAGAAGCAAACCTCGTTCCTGTTTCATCAACTTCCGATGTCTTAAATTTGATGGACTTGGGACATAAGAATCGGGCAGTTAGTGCTACTGCTATGAATGACCGGAGTAGTCGTTCTCATTGGTACATTCTGAGTATAACTTGGAAGTACAAATAACTTTTTTTTTTTCAAGTTAAGATACTAATTTCAAATGGTATAATATAATTGCAGTTGCCTGACAGTTCATGTTCAAGGAAGGGACCTGACATCAGGAAGCCATCTTCGTGGCAGTATGCATCTAGTTGACCTGGCAGGAAGTGAGAGGGTTGATAAATCTGAGGTCACAGGTGATAGACTTAAAGAGGCTCAACATATCAACAAGTCACTCGCTGCCTTAGGAGATGTCATTTCTTCACTGGCCCATAAGCAAGCGCATGTTCCCTACCGGAACAGTAGACTTACTCAACTGCTTCAAGATTCTCTTGGTATGATTTCTTTTATAAATTAGCATTTCTCTGTGGCTAATATGGTATTGTCTGTGTGACTATAATTTAGGAGCTAAATTCTGTATATATCAGGAGGGCAAGCCAAGACACTCATGTTTGTACATATTAGTCCAGAGTCTGATGCTCTTGGAGAAACACTTAGTACACTCAAGTTTGCAGAAAGGGTCTCCACAGTTGAACTTGGCGCTGCAAGAGCTAACAAAGAAAGTTCAGATATGAAAGAGCTAAAAGAACAGGTTCTTACAATTTTATATAAGGCTAAGAACTGCACTCTATACTGTATCTGGAATATTAATCTACTCGTGCATTTGCAGTGTAAAAGCGTTGTTACTTTCTTCTTTGCCAGATTGCTAATTTAAAGGCAGCTTTAGCAAGGAAGGAGGGAGAAGATGAGCCACTTCAACATTCTGTAAATAGTAGCCTAGATATACCAAGATTGAAATCTTACAAGTCTTCCCCTACACAATCTGGAGGTCATAGGAAACCCAAAGATGATTCTAGCAGCGTGGAGGTACTATGGAATTATAACTCTGAAATCAACTTAGTCCCCTTGATTATCTGTAACTCTAAACTTGCAGATCTAAAATTTGGAAATTGTCATCGCTAGTCACCTCAAAAGCATGAAATGTGAAAGAATGAGCTGACCTGACATGTCCAAATCATGATCATTCTTAAAAATGAAGCTTACTTGTATGTGAACTATGGGATGTAGAGCCGGAAGAAGGCTGCAACGAAGCTGAAAAGACGAAGCTTAGATCTCCAAGACATGATAATGCATTCACCTCCCTGGCCACCTGCAGGCAGTCAGAGGCTGAACAGAAAGGAAGAGGAAAAAGAATCAGTTTCTGGGGAGTGGGTTGATAAGATCATGGTGAACAGGAATGACAGCTTAACAAGTGATGATAGCCTAGTGGGTCAGTGGGAAGGAGAAAGCAAACAGTCTTCTCCGATGTTGAGTCCCAGTTATCTTTCAGACCCTTCAAAAATATGCTTGGAACATTCCTTTAAAGTTACATTGCATAAAAAGGAAAGCCTAGACTATGACATGGCCACCACAGATGACTCTGATGATCAGCTTGAAGTTGCAACTAGTGATTCTTCAGAATCAGACTTGCATTGGCAATTACATGTGCCTAAACCAACCAGCAAACTCGGTGGAATAGTTTCTAAAGCAAAGAAACCTACCCATGTTAAACCAGCAAAGAACCCAGAAACTAGGTAATCAATCTCTCTTCCTAATTACTGTTCAAATTTGTTATAGATTATAATTTTTGTTGCTTCTGCTCTTCTCTAAGATATTAACTTTAATTAACCCTTTCCTATTACTATAATTGAAAATAGGAGCTTGATTCCATCTTTGATCCCTGCCCCATCAAGGAAACAATCAGTAAGTCAACCCCGAAAGCAGGCAGGTCCCATTGATGGAAAAAGAAGAACTGGGAATGCAAAGTGAGATATCTGTCTCAACTTCCCTCTGTAAGGTTTCCTGATTTCTTTCGGGTATCTATATTTTTTAGTTGTAAATTGGGAGAGAGAGAGGTTTTTCCCTTTTACATTGGAGGGGCAATAGACTAATGGCTCGGCTTCTCTGGCGATGATCGGGAGATGCATGGTTTTATACCCTGCTCAAATCAATTTGTTTATAGTGGCTTGATTTTTGTGGCCTTTTTCTTTTTCTTTTTTTTTAAATCTCCACCCATTTCCCTTTTTTATTTTGGCCTACTAATATTTCTTCTTGCACTTTGAACTAGAAGATGGCATGGGAAAGAGAGGGAAAAGAAGAAAGAGAAGTTGTATTTAGCGTGCTTTCTGTGATTTTCACTGTCCTTTGAAGGGCTGTAGTGTGTAAATTTGTATGATTCTATAAACAAAAGAAAACTCCTTTGTTTACAAGCTTAGTGTATTGGATTTGAGTGACACAGGATGAGAAACTCTTCTTTTTTGTCCTTTCAAGTTCCAAAACGTAAGCATTGTTTTCCCAGCCCGACTCATTTTGTAGAATTTCTTCAACAAAAGAAAATTAAAACCAATGCACCAACGTTTAGCTACAAATTTGATCTCTGATGCTCTAATTGGGTAGAAGGCTTATTGTTAGATCTATTCGAGGACAGGAATTAAGTGATGGTTGAAGAATTTGTAATAAAATCCAAAAAGAGGTATGAGGGGAATTACTTGTTCATTAACCCTACATCCTCATTCTAATTGGACGTCCACCCATTTCTTTATCTGCATGCTTTTCTTTCATTTAAATGATTGTCCAATCAAAATTTGTGAGTTAGAGGCAAAATATTTAATCAAGAATGAGAGTAAAAAAATTCTCAAATGAAAAAGGATAACAATATCAGAAATAAAGAAAGGTCAAAGATGAATTGATTTGTAAGGATGGATACAATGTATGAAAAACATAAATCGGGACCGCCTTATGCCCAAGATCGATATAGAATGATTACCGCAGAGGCTTCGTGCCAAAATTAGAGTATGATTCATGTCTCTTTTCAAATTGCCTCTTTCGCAATGGGATGCCACCGGATCGGAAATTGGCTTCCAAGTTGAATTTGAAGGAGAAAAAAAGAGAGACTGAAATAGAAAATAAGTTTAAAGGGCAATAGTGTTTTTCATTTTCATTAGAAATACGATAAATGCGTATTAATATATTAATTATATTTTTATAATAAATAAGAACAATTAAATATAATTGCATTTTTTAAAAGATATTATTGCAATTTGATATTATAAAAATTCATAAATATCAAAAATTAGTTTATTACAAAAATTTGAAATGATTTTTATTATAAAATATAACTATCCTAAAATAAATAAATAAAAAGTGTCAAGGGCATGTATTGAGAAAAAAAACGAAAAAAAAGAGCCCCGAGCGGGGGTTGTGTTTGGTATTAGGCATCTAAAATAAATAAGGGAAGGCCCCAGAAATATCCATGTTGGGTGCGCGACGGAATGCCGATGATGGGCTTTCCAGCTGGTTTCAGATATGAGTGGTAAAATAATCAGAATGAGGGTCCCGCCGGCACGTGGCCACGTCAGCCTCACTGGTTTGTATGCTTCTCTTTTTCTAAAATATCATATTTATTACGGGTTGACTTTTCCCATATTTGTTTCTCAGCTGATTTTTCACTCGTCTTTCCATCCTTCCACGACCTTAGGCTTTGTTTGGTTGGTGAGAAAATTGAAAAAAAAAAAAAAAAAGAGTAAGATTGAGGAAAATATAAGGTTTATTTAAAATTATTTTTATTTTAATGTTCTCAAAATAAATATTTTTTAAAACAAATTTTGAGAACACAAAAAATCAAAATATCCTTTTGAATCATTATTTTGAAAAGTAACTTTTTTTTTCTTGATTCTCCAGAACAAAAATTACAAAATATTAAAAAAATGTTCTAATTTTTCTGTTTTCGAAAACAAAATTTTATTTTTTTATTTTACAAAAAAATAGGAAACCAAACAGGCCCATATGTTTGGTACGCAGGAGATTTCTTTTTTTGAATGAATTGTCTCCTACTAACATGAGAGAGTCCATTCCTACTAATATGGGAGAGTCAATTCCATTATTTTGTGGTAAAAAAGAATTTTATTGAATAGAAGAATAAAAATTGAGATTATTTTTTTTTTTAGATAATTTTTTTATTAAAGATAAATTAAAATATTATTTATTATTTATTAATATTATTGGTAATTAAAAATAATTATTTTATTATTATTAGTAATTAAAAATAAAAAATTTTATTATATTTTATAATTATTAAAAATATTTTAACTTTTTAATTCCCTTTTTATTTTATTTTTATGTCATTTTTACCTAATTAGATATAAAAAAGTAAAAAAATTTTTATTTTTTCTTCCATTATACTAAACATAACTATTTATGAGGTACAAAATTCATTTCCATTCTCATTCTCATTCTCATTCCCTTTTCTATTCTTATTCTATCAAAAACTAATCTTCTATATCAAACGAGGTCTTATAGATTTTTTTTTTTTTTGGGTTCAATCGTTTTTCTATATATTTTTTCATCTAAAATTTAATTAAACTTATAGTGTCGCATTATAAATGCGATGCGATGTGATGGAGCAATATAAAAGAGATTATTGGTAACTACTAAGTTGATATACGAGGCAAAAGAGGGATGAAGAAGGCGCAATCATCGCATATTACAAAAGTCGAAATGTCACCAAAGTTGAAATATCAGGATGCCACCAGGCCGCTCTTTTGACCTTTGTTTAAAAATGATGTGCGAGGTCATCCGATAATTCGTTTCTTTCTTTTTTTTAATTTTAATTTTTAGAATATAACTCTATCTTTTCTTATTCACTTCTTTTTTTCTAAATCAAAATCTTAAACACTTCAAATATAAATTTCATTAATTACGCCCAACACTTCTTATGGCTTATCTACCATGAATTTCAAATGCCTAAATCATTTTACACTTGTCTAAACTAATAGCGCCATTTGACAGACCCTCGTAAAAATGTCTAATGCTTACCATCTAAAAAAGAATGAAAAATCAATATATAAACGCAGACAGAGTAGAGTTGTTTAACAATCTGAAATTGACAATTATAAGGAGCCCTAGATATCCGTTATTTTATGAATACAGTGGCGCCATGACTATCATAACATAGACCAACTCACCAACACATCATAATTCAACTTCACAGACATCCATAATGAATCTCTTCTTATTACCTTTTTTTTTTTTTTGAATTTAATTACTAAAGCTTCATTTCAGAACCAATGAATTTTTTCTTCACCATTACTGTAATATAATTCCTTTGTCATTCTTGAAGTTTCAAACTTCAAAAAAAGTCAATAGTTGTCACTTATGCGCTTGGATCAGGAGATTTTTGGTTTAAATGTCGGTTGATTACGGTGGTTATTATTACTAAATAATTACTGTTTATATTTTCACCAATTAATTATATTTAGTATGAAACTTAATTTTCAGTTTAGCGGCAATTGGTAAATTCAATACGAGGGCACTAAAAAAAAAAAAAAAACTCCTAAAGCGACGGAATGGATAAAATGTGAAACAGTTCCGAGAAAAATAAAAAACATATATTCTTAAATTATCTTACTGAAGGCATAGAAGAATTGAGTGCATAGCTTAAGATATACATATTATATAATAATAAATATGAACTATATCAAAGATTTGGAAAAAAAAAAAAAAAGCAATAAGAGAAAAAAGACAACTCGACGGTATCCCATGACCATGACATGGAAAGGATGATTTGTTTAGACAAACTACGCTTTTTCCCCTCTGCTTCTTAATCTTTTAAAGTGATCAACTACATTACATATGACATGATCCAAGAGGTAAAATATATTATATAATATGGATTTGAATTTAATTTTTCAAAAGAGAAAGAGCAAGAATCAAATTATAAAATTATAAGGGCATTCTGCTAACGGTGGGACAAGTGGCTCATAGGAAACTTTTAGGGACAAACTATATAATAAACCCACACTAAACGTTATAATTCTGGAAGATTACTTAACGTCTTTCCACTTTTTGTTTATTATATAATTATGTTTAGGTATAACTCACAAGCAAACATCTCATAAAATTATTTATTTACTTTTTAATAATGTATACATCATATTTGCTAAAAAACTATGTAATAGAGAAAAGGGAATTAAAAAAATCACGAGAATATTCAATATTCATGCAATCATTGAAGAAAATAATCTCAAAATATTTTTAACCAAATCAGGAATTCAAATACAATTTTCAATGAAAATTTTTAATTTAAAAATTTATTTCACCATTTTTCTTTGAGAATATTTTCTTAATATTTAAAAAATGAAAAATAAATTCAAAATCAAATAATAAATTTTGTATACTAAAAAACATGTATAGTACTATGTGAATTATCAGTTTATTACGATATTAAAAATATTTTACTTATGTTAATACAATAGATATTTTAGAGTGGAAAAATATTGTAACTCGGTGTCATCAAAGCAAATTAAAAGAAACGATAAAGGAGTGTATAAAAAAAAAAAAAAAGAAGAAACGATAAAGATACGAGGGTACCCATTGTAATACAAAAAACAAGGGATAAAAGAAGTGTACGAGGGTATTTATGTAATTTAAAATAAGGGCAGTGTGCTTCCCTCTATTGCAACGAAAATCAGGACAAAAATGTCATTTTAAGAATCCTTTGCCGAAAGGGCCTCTTTTCCGCGTTTCCTCTCACTCTCTCTCTCTTACTCTCTTTCTCTCTGGATTTCGCTACCAATCAAATCACAGACAAGCTCTCTTCTTACTCTCTCTCTCTCTCTCTCTCTCTCTCTCTATTTTGTGCCACTAGGGTTTATGGGCATTTGATCTAAGCTCAGCTCCTGCAAATGCTTTACCTAATGGCTCCAGAATTGGAGGCTTAGCATGTATGGTTTGGCCGATGCACAATGTTGAATCGTCTGGCTCGATCTACTGCATTTTTCACTTGTGAGTTCAGTTTTTTTCCTTTTTCCTTACCATTATTATTTTCGTTCTGAACTTTTATAGCAATCGGTTTTTATTTCTTATGAAAAATATAAAATGCAGCTCAAATTCGACCAATGATGCAGGGACCTTTAATGGATTTACTATCTTCTTTTCCCTATTAAAATGCAGTTTCGTTGGTTTGTGGATATGCATGTCGTAAGATGGAATATTATCAAAGCATTTTGAGATACTTGTAAAAGTTGATTTTTATGAATTAGAATTTGGACGCGAGCTAGTGAAATTTGTTAAGGCTTTGGTTTGTAATCAACTCTGCTCACTGAATCATCCGGTCGTGATTTTATCTGATGTGTCACTTTCCCCCAATAAAATTGTCATATACAAAGAAATTTTGGCTGACTTTGGTTTAGTGAGCAAGGTTTTGGCTTGTTTCATTGTAATGCGCATTACCAGAGTTCTATGATTCTAGATTTATTGTCCCGAATAGGGTATTCTGCTATATGAGGCAGTTGGAAATTAATGGATCTTATTTTGAAAAGTAAATCGTGCGTAATGGTGGTATAGAGAGGTCTTTTGTAAGTTGGCTTTCGCCACTCTCTTCTGTGGAATGTACTAATAGTATTAGACCCTTGTGTTCCCCTAGGAAAAAAAAAAACTATTAGCTCTGAAGCATTGAGATCTACGAGCAGAGATATACCTGTCAAATTTTTATGTACGCTATTCCTTTTGATTTTTTTCAATAAAAATGATATTCCTTTTGATGATTGGGGTTTCTTCAGTGGGTTTCTGGAAATGTTGAATTATAGACCAAGATGAGTAAGACTGAGTTATCAAGAATGAAGCCACCACTTGTTCCATTGGCAACTCTGATTGGCCGTGAGCTTCGAAATGAAAAAGTTGAAAAACCTTTTGTGAAGTATGGACAGGCTGGCTTGGCAAAGAAAGGAGAGGATTACTTTCTAATCAAGACGGACTGCCAGAGGATTCTCGGGGATTCATCAACACTGTTTTCTGTTTTTGCGGTATTATTTGATCTTCCTGGTGTACTTTTATATTTACTAAAGTTGATTTGCATCAGTGTATCATTTCTTTCTTCTTTCAGTGATCATGTGGAGGATCAATTTGTTTCAGCATTTGTTAGTGATATTTACTATTAATTCTCGTTTGGCAGATCTTTGACGGGCATAATGGTATATCAGCTGCTATTTTTGCAAAGGAAAATTTACTTAGTAATGTTATGAGTGCAATACCACAAGATATCAGCAGGGATGAGTGGCTTCAAGCTCTTCCTCGGGCTCTAGTAGTTGGTTTTGTGAAAACAGACATAGAATTTCAGCAAAAAGGTACAAAGGAATGATCTTTAATTATATTACATTGTGTGCATCCTTAGACTTCTGATGTATGTTTATTCTGATATTCTAATTTCATCCATAGGTGAAACTTCTGGGACTACAGCAACATTTGTTCTGGTTGATGGTTGGACTGTCACTGTTGCATCTGTTGGGGATTCCCGTTGCATATTAGATACCCAGGGAGGTGTAGTTTCTCTCCTGACAGTTGATCACAGACTGGAAGAGAATGCAGAGGAGAGGGAACGTGTTACTGCTAGTGGCGGTGAAGTAGGAAGACTCAATGTATTTGGAGGCAATGAAGTATGGCATAATCTGCTTCAGCCATTCTAACCAGGGTTCTCACTTAATCTTTTTTGTTTTAATTCCTAAATATGTGTACAGGTAGGACCCCTTCGCTGCTGGCCTGGTGGATTATGTCTTTCTAGATCAATTGGTGACACGGATGTGGGAGAATTTATTGTGCCGATTCCACATGTTAAGCAAGTGAAGGTGAGGTGGTTTCATTCTTATGGTGTAATTTTTTTACCATTTTGTGTGGAAGTACTGAGCTCTAAATTTCAATTCTTTCTAACATTTTGTTGGTTCCTCAGCTGTCAAATGCTGGTGGAAGGCTTATCATAGCTTCTGATGGCATTTGGGATGCTTTATCTTCTGAAATGGCTGCCAAGTCTTGTCGGGGTCTGCCTGCAGAGCTTGCTGCAAAGCTGGTAGTTAAGGTAATGTATACTAGGAGCAATCTTTCTATCTTTTCAGGAATTATATTATGTTGTCTTATTAATGCCTTGTTATTTTTCTTTTCTCCAGGAGGCTTTAAGGTCAAGGGGACTGAAGGATGATACAACCTGCCTTGTTGTAGACATTATTCCTTCAGACCATCCTGTATTACCACCAATTCCAAGAAAGAAACATAATATGCTAACTTCACTTCTCTTTGGAAAGAAATCTCAGAACTCCACAAACAAGGCAACTAATAAGCTTTCTGCTGTGGGGGTTGTAGAGGAGTTATTTGAAGAGGGTTCTGCAATGCTTGCAGAAAGGTAAGTTCACCATTAACAGATGTTTTATCGAGCCCATTATTGCTGCATTTAACTCTGCGTAGTACATATAGTAGTGTAATACCTCCTTCTGTGCTTTTTCACTGACAAGTAGCAGGAACAATATGGCTTCCTTTTTTTTTTTTTTCAATTCCATTTGGGTGTGATTGAGTTTTAAATCTTGATTCTGCTAGTTTCTTAATGCAAATGCAGATTGGGTAAGGATTTTCCTTTGAATGCAAACTGCGGGATTTTCCGTTGTGCAGTCTGCCAAGTGGATCAACCCCCTGGCGATGGTTTATCAGTGAACTCTGGACCTTTTTTCTCACCAGCATCTAAGCCATGGGAAGGTCCATTCCTCTGTGCCAACTGTCGAAAGAAGAAAGATGCCATGGAAGGAAAGAGGCCTAGCAGACCGACAGTGACAGCATAATAATTATATAATATTTTAGTGACATAGTAAATATTAGTATAATTTTTCCCTGGCAGTGTGAGCATGTTTGGTTTTGCTTTTTGTTGGTGGTGATTGTCACAGATGTGTAAGAAGTGAGGTTGGGATAGGTTTAGTAGGTGTTTTGGTGGTTGTTGAAAGTTGGATTCTGGATTGTGCTCAGCTGTTGGACCGACTGACAGAACAAACGTGGTCTAGAAGATAAATTCTAATGGTGTGATAGCTAACGGCTTGAAATCTGTAAGTAAATTCAAAACAACATCGCGATATGTTCCTCAATATTACATGGTCCTCTCCATGTAGAGAGATTATATTAAAATACAGCTTAAGTTGCTTCGCTGCTATAGTTTTATTGCACTATGATTTTGTTTCGCATTCCACAAGACATGCCACGGGGTATGACTCAGTGCCGGATCCAGATCCACTGCAGTGGCCTCTGCAGTGGATGATCTGGACCGTCCAGATTTATTTATTTTTTAAATTTTGAAAATATTTTTTTATCATAAGATACATAATATAAAATAAAAAAAAAAATCTTAACTGTGAATTTTGAAAAAAAAATAAGGTTTTAACTTTAAAAATTAAAGAAAAAATTTGAACCATTAAGATTTTGGTTTGAATGGTTGAGATTGTATAGGAGAGGGAAAGGAGAGAAAATAATGGAGAGAATCCATTTCCCTCAGTGCCTGCTTCGGCAGAGTTGATTTCTTTCTTTTCGGCCTGGCAAGATGCTTCATAGAGAAAGGTTCTAAGGCCTTACAGTCAAAAGATGTAGCCGGGCTGAGCACTAGGCCTGCTGTTCTGAAACAAAATGCAAGAACAAGTGGCAACGCATTCCCTTCAAGTATTTTATTTATAGACTCAAAAAATTTACAACTCATACTCAACAGTAAGCTACTATAAAGTACTATAATATATAAACATATATGAAAAGTAAAACTGATTAACCTTTCTAAAGGTTTAAAATATGATGAGCAAGGTTGCAAATCTCTGAAAGCCTAATACAAGGAGAGAGTTTACATTGTATGCATAATTATATCAATCACGAAGAATAAAATTAGTTGTAATTAATTGACAAAACAAAAATGACTTTTTAATGGGCCTATCTCTAGTGTCAATTTTTCATCGGTTACATAATACACCATATTAAATGACATAAAACAAGATTAGATTTTTTATAAATGATTGAAATTTATGCATTTCCAGACTGCACGTTACACCTTAGAAGATCTTAATTCCAATTTTTCACAGGGGAGATAATACACCAGATAAAACGACACAAAATAAGATAAATTTACTCATTTTTAAGTTGTGGTACTAACTCACCAATGCATTTTAAAAGAATGCACCGAGTAAATCCCATGAAATAAGGCATTATTTAACCCCACATCTCCACCATATGTTCCCACTTCTCAACTCCATCATTCTTGAAGTTTATAACCCACAATAATCTGCTTCAAATTCTATCTGGCTCAACACAAGACAATGATGGAAGAAAACCCAAACACTTCTAAGGATCGCATTGCTGCAACTAACATTCCATCATATTCATTGTCATACTTCATTAGCAACGCCATGCGCTGTCAGTCAAGGTTTCCCAGGTTGATGGTCAAAACCAAGCACAGCAGGAGCCGAAGGACTAAACGTGGAAATCAATTTCCAAAGGAAGTTGGCTCAGTCTTCTCCGCTGTCTTTGGAAACAACAGATCACTTGGGAAAAAATATGAAGCTCATAGTGACTCGGAGAGTTTATTAGGAAAGAGTGGCTCCCAAGATGGGAAAGAGTGGCACTTCACTGCAGAGGGAAACAACTTGGTGTATGGGAATCAGCCAATCGTAGGTCCATTATCTCAGCTTCTTAAACTTGAGGTTGAGAAGACTTTGGATCCTCATGGTGCAGAGGAAGGAAAGCATAATCGAAAGGATAAGCATCCTGTTCTTCCTTTAACAAGCTTTGTAAATCAAAAGAAAAGTTGGAATTTTTTCAAGACCAGTTACAGTGGCAAAGCTGCTAAAGACAGTACTGATGTTGTCAGCGGTTGGAGATTATTGAGGATCAAGGTAAGATCATGCCGCTTGGTTAGGGTTGTGTCCAGAATACTCACCATTACCAGTTCACTGAAAAAGAGAGTGAGAAAGCAGTTTGAAGATGATAGAAATAGAGAAGAGGATGACGAAGGACATCTATGTCTATGCAAGAAGAGGATTCTAATGGGAGGGAGATGCAAGCCGCTGTATTCTTCAGGTGCCCTTCAGTATGATACAGATGGCCTTTTAATACCAGATATAGTTCCATGACAAGGGCACTATGGTTCTAGGATTTTCTCTGTTAATATTTGCAATTCTCTTTTCGCATTATATCAACGTCTACGTTAATTCCTCGAAACATGGCTTCTGCTTGACGTATTTCGTTTTTGTACTTAGTGATTTGTCTTTTCTTTTGGAGGAAATAAATATTTGGCTGATTTATAGTGATTTGTAATATTTAGAATGGCAAAAATATAATTTTGGTCTTTCAATTTTAAGTTTTATTTTTTTAACTTTATTAAATTTTAATTTGATCCTTAACTTTTATTTTAAATTTTACTTTCATCTCATAATTTTATTTAGTTTTAATTTAGATCCTTAACTTTATATAAAATTTTACTTTTATCTCTTAATTTTATTTTATTCTAAGTTCTTTTAACTTTATCTCAAGTTTTATTTTTATATCATAATTTTATTTTATTTTAATTTAGCTTTTAATTTTAATTAATTACTTTAATATTTTTCCTTTCATTTTTTATTTTTTTTATTTATCTATTGATATGAGTAAGTTTCATGAAATGTAGTACTTTTTTCATTTGTCTATTAATTTCATGTCTTATTCTTTCAAAAACTAAATTGATTAGTACTTGAATAGTCAAATTTGTTTTAATCTTTGCTTTCTCCATTTTTTTTTTCTAAATATTTAAAGTATTTTAATTTGATGGTGTTAAAAAAAACATTTAAACAATTTTTAAAAATTAAAGGCCAAAATTAAATTAAATTAAAGGGTGAAAATAAACCCTAAAATAAAATTAATGAACTAAGGGTATGTTTGGTTTGACATTTAAAGGGATGAAAAGCGCATTTGCATAACAAAACGTGAATGTCTTGCGCACAAGCTCAATTTTTTTTTTTTTGGCCATTGAATTTTCCTTCAAAACCATGTTTATCCTCCAAACCTTTGTTTATATCAAAGTAAAAAAAAAAAACTGCATTGCAAAAATCATTTATAGATAAAAGTTTTTAAACATAAATTACAATCATACAAACTTGTTTTTGACCAAAATTAAGTTTGCACAATTCTAATTCAAACATACTCTAAATTAAAATAAAATGAAATTAAAAAAATTTAAATTTAAGATAAAATTAAAAAAATTAAATAAGAATCAAATAGAATTAAGAGACAAGAATGAAATCTAAAATAAAGTGAAATGACTAAATTAAAATTAAATAAAATTAAATGTTAAAAATAAAATTTCAAGTAAGACTAAAAGGCCAAAACTACATTCAACTTTATCCAAATACGGCTTCACAAAATTAAGGTTTAGATTTTAAAAATGTACGCTAAAAATAGTTACCGGTTATGTTCAATCCCTGGAAATAAATTACCCGCAAAAAGTGCCTGATAATACCGGTGGATAAGGAACAACTCTTCAAAATGAATCCAACCAATATACAGCCCCCAGGAGGGAAAACGGGCCGCGCTCAAACAAAAAATTAATGTGATAATATTATGCCATTGCTAAATGTTACCTATACTCCCGAAAAAAAAAAAGAAAGATATTTCTTAAAATTATTTTAAAAACAAATTATAAATTCTTATTGTAAATATTTTCTCTATAGACATGCGTGTGGTGTGCGTACACGCATAGGTGCATGTAATAAACTAATGTGATAATATTATGCCATTGCTAAATGTTACCTATGCTCCCAAAAAAAAAGAAAGATATTTCTTTAAATTATTTTAAAAAAAAATTATAAATTCTTATTGTAAATATTTTCTCTATACACATGCGTGTGGTGTGTATACGTGCATGTAATAAATTAATGTGATAATATTATGCCATTGCTAAATGTTACCTATACTCCAAAAAAAAAAGAATGAAAGATATTTCTTAAAATTATTTTAAAGACAAATTATAAATTCTTATCGTAAATATTTTCTCTATACAGATGCGTGTTTGCTTTTACATTTCAAAGCAAAATATTAGTACACAGCATAATTATCCAAATTGTACTTTTGGTTTGTAGTCAATCACAAAATAATGTAATAAATCAATGTTGGAATAAAAAATAGTTCTGAACGGATCTTTACGTCATACAATTTATACTGATACAGGAAAATTACACATTCACAATTAAAAATTAATGTAACAACATTGTGTCAATGTTTAATGTTATCTATACTTACTAAAATATAAAGATATTGTTTACGATTATTTTATGAATTAATTACTTACACTTTTACCATCTTCAAGTATTCTATACATAAATATGTATGTGTTATTTTAAATTTCAAACTAATTTTGTTCATCTCTTCTTGAATTAATTCGATATTGACGATTCAAAAATATATTTTTCAACTCAACAAATATCACAACTTGACACCCATGATACAATCCCTTGTTTTGGTGACTGCCACTTGGAGGAAACAGAAGATTATCAGGTGCCACAGGGTAGAATAAAATGTCAACAGCAGAGCCAACAAGGACATAGTGCCCGAACTAGGGGAGAGGCAAAATAAATATACAATGTCACAAACTTAGCAACTGCCCCTTTGAGGGCAGTGCAAGGAAGAAAAGCAGCAATCAGTGCCACAACGTATAGGGAATCCATGCTCGGGTTCATCCGAAACCCACAACATCTGATTTATGCATGGAAAAACCAATTTTCCAGCGACACTTCTCAGGCCCTCAGTGGTTTCAAACCCAGAGCTGCTCGTAACTTGTTCGCTTCTGCAATCTCTGGATCTGGGTGGTCAGTCCCATCATCCTTCTTTTCCTTCTTTTTCTTTGGCTCTTCTCGACTGCCACCATCCTCATGTCCATCTCCATGCCTTCTAGGACTCATACTACTCCGCGCATGTCTCTTTCGATACTCCCCACCTCCTCGTTCCTTGCGATCTCTACTCCTACTTCTACTCCTTGAGTAGCTCCTTCGCCTTCCTCGGTCCCGATCTCTATCTCTCCTCTCCCGCTCCCTACCCTCTCTTTCTCGTCCATACTCTTTTTCTTCCCTCAGACGATAACGGTCTCTGTCCCTCTCCCTTTCCCTGTCTCTATCCCTATCTCTATCACGCCCACGCCCTCGTTCTCTATCATAATCTCTGTCATAATCTCGATCCCTGTTAACCAGACATTAAAAGAAATGCAAAATTAAAACAACCCCCCCCCCCCCCCCCAAAAAAAAAAGGGTTACCGAACAAGGTATCCAATTTATTATCAGGATGACATGATCATATACAAAGTTACTAGAAAGGACACGAAAACCATCGCAACATCACATCCACTGACAACTAACCAATCTCTTTATGCACATGACAGAAGAACATAAAAATATCAATAAATCAATATGACAAGCAACTGATTGTTTTGATTACCCATGGCAATTAATTGACCATTTTTAATGACTCACAACAACTGCCACTTACAACCATGGAAAGCTTCTCTGACAAGAAACATGCAATTCCCTAACAGATCAATTGGCTAATTCACATGTTGATGCGCTCACATTCAACAACATTTACACTGCAACAAAAATGTCTGATCCATCATACTTCTCACTGCACACTGTCAGTGCAGAGAAACCTGGCAGGATCATGAAGTTCTACTCTTGGAAGCGGTTGTACACCACAAATGGCTGTGAATGCCACAGTGGAAATTGAAAAATGACTTTAAACAGGATATATATATATATATATATATGTTTGTGTAGCTTCATAAACAGCTTCCAATACATTTTAGCCACCTTTGTAACAAAGAAAGCTTGAAATTATCCCAGCAATCATGCGATTAAAAGCAAACTGTGCTTGCATTGGGCCTTTCCAGCTAATACACAAGCAAATTAGTTTATGGATAACCCAAAAGCCGACACCCCCCCCCAAAAAAAAAAAAAAGGTTTACACTACAGACATTTTCATCGACAGAGTTCACATCTATGCCGAGTATGCAGATACTTGCAAGCAATAAACAGTACCTGTGTCTATGACTATCACGTCTTCTATCTCTATCTCTTTCCCTTACAGGGCTTCGTCCACGATAATAATCCTGATAAGCATTCAATAATCAGACCAAAATATCAGAACCACCAATATTTTGACTTAGAGAAATAACATAAAAAGAAAAAAGATAGCTTTTAATTAAGAAGGGATGGAAAGACACCTTCTCATAGGCCCCATCTTCTATCCCATCAACAGGATGGTCATTTTCCTCCTTCTCTTCTTCCTCCTCAAAATCTTCTTCGAGCGCACTTCGTCGAGGTTCTAGGGAACCAATAGACTCAAGAGTCCACCTATAGAAAACAGAAGACAAGACTAAAATAAATAAATAAATACTAACAATAATCGTAACTGAAGCACAAGCAACTTCCTTAATATAATCCATTTCTTTTTCCTTTAAAATAACCAGTCCAACCATCAACCAAAGATAATGTCATCACAATCTCTGGCCGAGTGCAGTTTCAAAAGTAAACCTAAAAAGATATCATGGAAACTTATTGAAACCCCCCCCCCTTTTCTTTTTTTCTTTTTTTAACACAATAAATTATTAAAAAAAAAAGAAAAAAGAATCAGAAGAAAAGTATTTAAAAAAATAACCAACAGGGAAGCGGCAGATTTTGAGGTTTTGTGAGTGGGGGGAGAAGGGGGTCCTGAATAACATCTCCATGAGTAGAAGACCAATATTAGCTATATGACTAGAGTAGTTTAATAAGAATGGCGCAGAAAAGTATACTTAAAAGTCTGGACATCCAAACAAAATCGGAGGCTGCAGAGCCACTACCAAGCGAAATTCAAGTTGGTAATACTTAAAAGTCGATAGTGACTTTGTAACTCCGAAAATTATCATAAAAAATTACTTTTTATGAAAGGTAAAATGATGGACCCTCATAGCCTGACACAGCCACCAAATCCTATAAAAAAGGACATAAAGAAAGAACAGGAGGAGGGAAAGAAGTAACTGATAGTCCAACAGAAAGCAAAAGGGTATATACACAAAAGAAAAAGGCGAAAGGAGGGGTAAATGAGGGAATCCACAGTGAAAAAGAGAAGGGTGTGGTTGGGGAGTAGTTGAAGCAGGCTTTAAAAAGGAAAAATTGACTGGAAAGAGGCAGAGAAGATTTTGGATCTGGTTTTTTGAGTGTGCTTATTTGATATTTTGAGCTTGCTTACTGTGAGTGTTCTTGTAGTGAGGTACTTGAGTGAATCTTGTTGCGTATTAAGTGAGAGATTCACTTACTAAGAGTGTGTTGTAGCTCTTAAACAGAAAACATATCCCACATTTATATCAGTACCTCTACTATTCAATCATTTTCTTTGCTGCGTGAGTTGTGTTGATAGGAGGTTCCTATCATTTGGCATCAGAGCATTCCGATCTGGGCATGGAAAATACAAGAATGGAGGCAAGATTGGACTGTCAAGACCACAAGCTGGCTGAGTTGAAGAAGAAGGTGGGTAACTTGA
Source organism: Erythrophleum fordii (assembly GCA_032878935.1). NCBI lineage: Eukaryota > Viridiplantae > Streptophyta > Magnoliopsida > Fabales > Fabaceae > Erythrophleum > Erythrophleum fordii. Next base: position 34,118,246 of record JAVQMF010000049.1, read on the forward strand.
GCCAGAAAGTGGGAACCATGCAAGCGATGCTGAGAGAGGTTTGTGAAACAGTATCCCACACAGTGGGGAGGTCTCAAGCTAAAGAGGAGTCCCAACGTGTGGCCCACAAGGAGGAAGATGTTGCTGGATGCAGCTTTGCCACAGAGAAGAACACAGGCAAGTTCAGAAAGCTGGAACTGCCCTTATTTGTGGGTAACAACCCCATTGGATGGATCTTTAGTGTGGAGCATTACTTCAACATCAACCAAGTGGTGGAGGGAGAGAAGCTTGAGGCTGCACCAATCTGTTTGGAAGGAAAAGTTTTGAACTGGTTGCAGTGGCTCGGGGCAAGGGAGCCCCTCTGTTCTTGGGGAGAGTTCAAAAAAGAGCTACTTAACTGTTTTCATCATTCAGCTGAGTGATGGGTGGTATGATGTCCCATTTGGTTCATGGCATTAGGGTGTATGGAATGGTAATGGGAGAGGCCATCCCACATGTATCATGTTTGGTAAGCGGCAATGTAATTCCATTTCCATTCTGCATAGTAACCTATTCCTACAAATTGACACATTTGGATTCCATAAAAATTTTGGGAATGGGATGGGAATTTACATCATTGCCTTCAGCCATTTCAGCTTCACTGCACTGTTCCATGTATCATGCTTGGATTTTTTTTTAAAAAAAAAAAATTAAAAATTAATATTTTAGAAATATTAAAATATTTTAAATTTTTATTAAGAGTATCTTTAAAATTTTCTCAACAGAATAAAATTAAAAAAATGAATATTTTAATATATATTTGCATTAGAAGTATTATAATCATTTGTTCATCTTTCCTTTCCACTCTCGCATTGTTTTCACCCAACCAAACACAAAAATAGAATATCCATTCTTCTCCATGGCATTCCAAACATTATTATTCCATTCCATCAAAACCTAAGGTACTCATAGCTCTTAAACCAGAAGGATTTGTGGTGAAGTACAGGGAGAAATTTGAGTTAATCTCAACATTGCTCAAGGACGTGTCTAATGAAATGCTCATGGGAGTTTTCAAGAATGGGTTGACAATGTAAGTGAAAGCAGAGCTAAGGATGCCATGGACCCCGACCTTAAGAGAGTTGATGAAGATGGCACATAGGGTGGAAGAAAGAAATATGGCTTTGGACAAGGCAAAAGAAAGCAAAACACCCAAAAGCTTTAACCCCACACCCAATTCCAAATGGATGGGAACTAAGCCCAACTTCAACTGAGTGTCAGGGAACTAGAAGCAATGAAGACTAGTACCATTGTCAGTACTAGCAAGAAGAAGAAGCCAAAGAGGACGAGTCCAAAGCTGGCCATAGTGCCATATCTCCTACAAATAGAAGTGGAAGTAACCTTAAAAAACTATCTGATGTTAAACTTGCTAGAAAAAGAGAATTGGATCTTTGCTTTAAGTATGATAAAAATTTTGGGCCTAACACACATGCCAAAAACAAGACTCTCCAAGTGATGCTACTGGAGGAACAAGATGAAAGGTAGAACACAAAGAAAGAAGATCACCATTGGCAAGAAGAAACTAAGGCATCGGCGCAAGAGGTGGCCACCTTGTGGATATCCATGAACTCCATAGTGGGAATAACAAACAACCACACCATGAAACCAAAAGGAAAACTCAGAAGGAAGGAGGTAATTATCCTAATAGACAGTGGAGCCTCTCATAATTTCATTTCTTCCATTTTGGAGGAAAGGATGAAGATGCTAGCACAGAAAGGCAGAGAATACACAGTATCACTGGGAGATGATTACAAGGTGAAAGAAGATCAAGTATGTAGGAATTTCTTATTGGAAATAAGGGCCTAAGAATCATCCGGGACTTCTACTTGTTTGAACTTGAGTGGCTTAAGTATGAGAGTAAATTGGGGCCAACTCACAATGAAGATTGGGACAAAGAAGAAAGTGATCTGCTCGAAGAGAGATCCTGTCCATTCAAAGAAACTATTCTCCTTCAAGGCATTAATGAAGTCATTGTCTAAGGAGGGGCAAGGTTTCATGATTGAATTTGGAGAGCTCACATAAATCAAGAAGCAACATGTTGCTTCCACATGAGAGAAAATTTTAATCATTCAACACAATTTCCCAAATTCCACCTTGAGAACAAGGTGAAACTTCTTTTTTTTTTGGGGTGGAGGGGGAGAGGGTGGGCGCAGGCGCATTGATGGAACCTCACAGCCTGGCACAGCCACCGAATCCTACAAGAGGAGACATGGAGGAGGAACAGATGGAGGGAAAGAAGGGATTGATAGTAGTCCAATGAAAAGCATAAAGGTATATACCCCGAAAGAAAAAAGGAAAAGGAAGTGTAAAAGAGGGAATCCACAGTGAAAAAGAGAACAGAGTGGTTGGGGAACAGTTGGAGCAAGTTTTAAAAGGGAATAACTGACTGAAAAGTGGCAGAGAAGATTTTGGATCTGGTTTTGGGTGTAGAGAGCCAACCTCTCAGAAGTTGGCAAGTGTTTTGCTCCTTGAGTTCTTATTTCATATTTTCAGTGTGCTTGCAGTGAGTGCTCTAGTAGCAAGGTACTTGAGTGAATCTTTTAGCATATTAAGACTGAGGTCACTTGCTAAGAGTGTGTTATAGCCCTTTACCAGAGAGCATATCCCACATTTATAGCAGTACCTCTGTCATTTTCTTTGCTATGTGAGTTGTGCGGATAGGTCCTATCATAAAGTAACCCAGGAAATATGCTCAATATTCTCACCTTTAGCAACAGAATGCTCAACTAGTTTTCAAAATAGAGCATTACTAACATGCTCTTGCAGATAGAGTATTGCCAAGTGCAGACCAGAACAAACCAAGAATACATGGCAAGGTCAAAGTAAATTCCAAACATGAAACATACTTAGTTCGTATAGGTCTATTTTCATTTGCACTCGTTAAACTTTTTAATCTTTCCATTGTTTTTCTTATTCTCTCCTTAATATTATATTTCATCTTCTTTAACACACACACACACACACATATAAAAACAAAAATAAGCAAACACACTACAGGACCTTTAGTCTCCACATACCTCAACCCTTTTTTGTCTATAATTTTATACATCAGAGGTACTTCTTCCTCTTCCTACCAATTTTCGTTTTGTTTACCAACTATTCATATTTCTCTTGTAGATATTGAAACATGACAAGTGACAACCCAAATTAAATAATCAACTCTTATAAAAATAATACTTAAAATTACTGCTTTCCTATCTCTAATTCTAGCTAGTTAAATTCAAATTGTCACAGATACCTCAAGATTTCAAATTCTTAAAGAACCTAGCTAGTTTAATTTCTTACTTTGCTCCTACAGAAGAAGAACGGAATTGAACTAGAAAAGAGGCAACAAATAAAACTCAGACTCTTACACAAATATCTAAGCCCATGCCCAACTCCTAGTATTTCCTAGGGAAAGAAAATATTTTACTCAGTTCACATAAAAATATTATTGCAATAAACTTTTTCATTAAATGTTCCCTATAGTCTGACAGGAAATAGTTTTCAAAGGTTTACCAAACAGACCTTTCAAATTCAGCAATAGATAATAGCATGGAGAAGCAAGTCTCATAAGGAGTAGATACTTGGCCAACTGCACAAAGAACTACTAAAAAGAAAGGCATTCATCATGCAAATGCAAAACACAAAGTATAAATAGAACAAAAATAATTGCCATAACAAGTTCCAAGCTGAAAGTTATACTTAAGCAGTTGAAATAGAAACCTTCTCTTAATACGAGGCAAAGCAATATCGCAGGAGTAATCTCTTGTCAGGAGTTCATCAATAACCTCATCCACATGAGTCAAAGTAAACTCTGCAACATCAAGAGCAATGACTTAACTCAAATTGTGAGTGACAATAAGCAGATGGTATAACACATAGACATTGATTATAACTGATGCAGAATTGATATTGCAGAAAAATCTTACGGCCATCAGTTAATTTTCGCCTCAGTTTCCGATAGTCATTGTACAGAGGCTCCAGGTACCGATACACATCAATATCAGATCCAGTAAGACGTAGATAAAAAGCACCAAGTATCCTCACATATCTGCAGCCCACATTTTAGAAATCAACATATTGAGAAGTTGCTTTTTAATTTTGAAAAAAAAAAAAAAGGATGCATCAATAGGTGAAAGGTAGGGAAACCAAGAAAGTGATGTAACACCACATATATATGATTTATTTTCTAAGACAAAGACACCAGTGCCATTACAAATTTCTGCTCTCTCCCTTTTTTGTTGGAAGAAGGGAAGTTGAACATGGTGCAACAAGAGCACTCCAGTTTTCAAATTTTACGTAAGTTATCTGCAAAAAATTATAAGTTATCTGGTTTTTCCTCTACCAATTCAAGGTGAAGACGCTCTAAATCTAAATGAGCTCAAACTCATTCTCCAAATCAATGTAGAACAGTTTGCTCAATAGTTAATTAGGAATGGAAACAAAACACTTTCTCCCCACCAATAAGAATTCAAGGGGGGAAAACATGGCAAAGTCAACTGAAAAGAAAAATGAAAATACAGAAATACTTGTAATCCTCATTCTTGATGAACTCGATGACAATTTCCTTCTCAGGCTGAATCTGCAGCATCTTCATGACAAGGCACATGAAGGGTGTGGGTTTGCGGCTACCACCATAAGTTCCACCAAGGTATTCGAGCTCCATAGCCTTGTCCACCAAGGTCTCCGCTGTCAAACCAAAACATTGTTCCTTCCAATAGGTGTTTTGGTAGATCTTTGATCGGAGAATCTTCTCCACCAAATTCTGAGGATTTGTACCCCTGATACTCTTCGCTGCTGGATCCGTACGATTTGCCATCAATGAAGTTCTTCACAAAGGATTAGAAAAACCCTGATCCCTAAAATTAACCACACACAGAACAATAATTAATGACAGAGAGATTGCAAATGGCGCCATTTTACTCTCTCTACCTTCCTTCTCTTTCTCTCTTTTTTAATATTTTATTTTTAACTATAATGATGCCAATGTTATGCACGTTTTTGGCTTTAAAATTTAATTGCCATTTGTATTTCAGCTGAGATATGAAAAATGTGATCATGAAATGTTTAAAATTCATTGCATGCTAAATCGTAAGTAAAATTCAGGAAACAATAAGATAAACTCTAAAAAAAAATCAAAGAATGACGTAAACTACATTTGTCTTATTGTTTTGGCAGGAAAAACTGACACATTATGTAACCAAAAAGAAAAAGGGGGGGGGGGGGGGGGGGAGAAAGACACATAATCAGAAGCATTGCGTAAAACAATAGAATGAGACGTTTATTGAGTCAGATAAGAAAGCCCAAAATCCAAATTAGCATGGAGTTGAAAATCCACAGTAGGAACGAAACACAGAATTGTACACACAGAGAGGATTGGAAAACTAAAATTAGTATCTACCAACAACACCTAAACTTTCAAAGACAAAATACTGCCAATAAGCTGTTGGACATAAATTCATATCATAGAGAGAGCAGCGAAGTAGCAAATACAACAGAGTAACCAAATGAAAATCATTAATTCAAAATCGCTTAGAATATGAAAAAGAGAGGGAACTAACCAAGAGCAAAATTGCTTGAGAATGGACAACACTCTTCCTTATACGAGGAAGCCAAAACAACAAGCAATAAAGGGAAGGGTACAAAGAAGTATCAAATGACATACCGTGATCGGGCAGCCAAAAGCGTGTTGATCGCAGGCCACGACTACGGTTCGATGAAGGTTTGAGTGGCCAAGAAGCCCAAATCGATTCTCTGGCGATAAGGACAGTATTTGAAGAGAAACTTGCAGAGCCAGTGAAGAGAGAGAAAGAAGGGAAAAAAATGGGAAAATAAGAAGGAGGAGAAGAAAATGTACGAGGGCGAAGAAGAGTGTGAAAGAGCGTGATTCAAAGGAGATGAAGAAACCCTAATTTGAAAATTAGGGCCAGCAAAAGACATCTGATCGTGGCCGATGATGCGAACAAAAGGCTGGGGAAGGAGGCGAAAAGCGATGGCGTGAAAACACACGAGTTACAAACCGACATTGATTGAAACGCTGCGTTGGGATTTTCCCCTTCACAAGAATATAAAGGCGTAGTTTGTTATGCAAATTTTTTTACGATGGAAATAAAAAAGAAAGTTGAATAAAATATAATAGAATAAATTATGTTTGATATAAATAAAAAATAAAAAAAATTATATATATATATATATATATATAGATAAAATTAAAATGATATAAAAAGTAATAAATATAAAAATACAAAAATACCCCTAACATTATGCATAGTATAACGTATGATATAAATATAATAAATATATTTTAATTATATATATAATAATTTTATAAATACATTTTAATATATATAGTATTACTTTTATATATTATATATAAAATAAATAATTGTTTTTATTTTATATATATAATATTATGATATATATAATTAAAATAATTATTTATTTTATAATTATATATTAACTCATTTAAATATAACTAACACCTATCCTTACAAGAAGCAAGAGATTCAAAAAAAATTTTGTGAATTTCACAAGGAAAAAAAAAAGATCCCAAGGGGAAGAAAATAGATAAATAGTAAATAAATAATATATGAATAATGTCACTAATATGACATTATTAAATAATTTATAATAAATAATTCGAGTCACGATTTTATATATATATATATAATATTTATATGGTATTATTTGTTTATATATGTATTTTAATGTACAAATAATATATATTAAAATATAATATATGTGTATGTGCTTAGTGTTCCCCCCAAGTGTATGTGCTTAGTGTTCCCCCCACCCCCCAAACACACACAAATAATTGTTTGATTACTAATTAATCGGATAATTTTTTATTATAAAGCAGTTGTTTTTTAAATGTTTAATTTTATGCATATATTTTATTAATTTTAACATTTAAAATATTTTATTATTTTTAAAAAATTATTATTATTAATTATTTTTATAATAAAATGTTTAATATTTTATTTTTATTATTCTTTTTTAAAAGTAATATTATTGATTGTATAGTCTATAAAATAAATAATTAAAAATAAATTTCTTTTTTAAGCCTTATATTCCCTTTTGTTTAAAAAAATAAAAATATTATATACTTATTAAAAGTAATATCTAAAAATTATTTGATTTGAAAAATATATAAATTAATTTTTTTAAGAATAATAGAATAATAATTTTTTAATAATACATATTAATATATATATAATACAATATAATATATATATATATATATATATATATATATATATAATGAATTCAATGACTCAATGTGATTTGGAATTTGGTTGAACAATTTTAGTATTTTTTTTAAAAATTTTACATGATTTATTTTTAACATTAAATGTCAGTCAAACAATTTGATTCAGCTAACATTTAGTCAGACAATGTTGATGATTTTTTTGTAATTTTACATGGTTTATTATTTTTAATATTAAATTTTATTAATTTGTTTAGCTTTGTAATTTATTAAAAAAATTATTAAAATAAATTTTTTGACTTTGTAATTTAGTTGATAAATAATAAAATAATGATATTTTAATTAATAATAATAATTTTCCCCTCTTACAGTTGTATGAATAAAAAGGATAAATCCATCTATTTAAAAAAAAATGTAAAATAGGTGTTAAATCGCTACAAGGTCATTATTTTCTGTTTATATTTTTTAATTTTGCAACCAAACATATTTTATAATAGATTTCCTTTCCCTTTTGCTTTCTTCTATAGTACCAAATGGTGCCAAAGCACATCGCATTGGAAAATAAAAGTTTAATGCATTGAAGGCTTGTTACATTGGTTTGTTATATTTGATAAAAGACATGGAAACTAGAGAAATTAAGTACTTTCTCTCAATTTTTGCACGAGTCTGAAGTAGCATTTTGTAGTATAATCTGTAATGACTTTTTGGTCCCATTAATCATACAAGCTACCCAACTATTTACTTGACATCACTAGTAGTTTGTCCTATCTTGTTCTCTCATTGTGTGGTTCCTTGTGCCTTATTCTTCTTTAGTCCTACAGCTTTCTTAATGGGCAACTATTGAAGAAGACGATTTGCCATCCTCCACCCAAACAGACATATTTTCAGTTTTAAATTTAGTGGAATGGTTAATCCATTCCCAATTAGTAATGGACTTTATATTGTTTACAAGGAAATGTATTAGTCTTTTTTCTATCCTCATACTATAACTTGAACTGATATGTAAACCTTGACATGCGTTACTTTATAATTTTTAATATTCCATGACTTTTAAATCTATTGTGCTATTAGTCTTATTGAAATTTAGTTCTTCTATTCGATACATTGTCTGGGTTACTTCATTAAATTTTGTGACTCCTTGCAATAACCATTAAGTTCAATTGTATGTACATACTGGGTTAATAAAATGATTTTGGGCATAATATATACACACACACATTGGTCATAGACTTTTACCTCAACTTGAAATGATAACCTATAATAAATTATTGTTCTAAGTTATATCATACTTTATAATTAATCATCTAGATTGATTGTTTGTAAAAAATAATTAATATTTCTCGATATACAAATAAATTTTAAAGGTAACTATAAATGATTGCAGTATTATATGTAGTTAAAATAATTATTTGATATAATTCGATGTTAATTTGTTGGGTTGTGTGTTTTATCCTATGTTGCATTTGTTTTTACCCGTGAAGGGCAACAATTGTTCTTTATTTTTTCAACTATATAGATAATATCATCCATGATTATTGTGCACCATTTGAATATGGATGACATTAGCCATGACACAATTCATCATGTCTTAGTTTAGCTTTTGCTTGTCATCCAATATAGGTGTTAGAGGTTGATAAACATGCGGGTAACTATAACTTTAAATTGTCATCGCCTTACATATAGGTCATACGCCATCAATTTACAATCAAAGCAAGCCCACATTAGGAGGTTGGTGTATAATAGTTACTCTACATTGTTATGATCAATTTAAAATGTATAATGCAACCTTTGATTGGTTTTGCACCATGTTTGATTAAAATAGAGGCCTTAAACCTCCTAAAAATATGTTAGTTGATAAATAAGTAGTAAATTTTTATTCATTCTAGCATATCACATTAAGAATATATCAATAAAGGTATACTTTAAAAGATCAATGGAAACCATTAGTAAATACTTCAATGCAGTGTTGAATGCAATGATGTGTCTAGATAAAAAGTTATTGAAGAAACATAAATTTGTTGAAAAATTGACCAACAAAAAATGAAAATGGTTTAAGATAAAGCGTATAACAAATGACCTTAATTATGTTTTTTTTTTGTTCCACTTCCAATTGATTCTTTTACTTTTAGAGTTGTTTTAGTACACTTGATGAAACACGCATTCTTATTCAAGTACCTAAAGCAAACAAGCCTTAATATCATAAACAAAAAGTGATAATCATCATTAATGTCTTTGGTATTTGCCTCTAGGATGCACAATTCACTTATGTCTTACCTAATTAGGAAAGATATATGGTCGATGTTAGGTTTTGCTAAATGCACTTAGTACGAGACATTAGTTAAAGGTCCTCTATGGTTAGCATATTTGTTATTTATCCTTTAACATCATAAATTCTTAATTCCATTTCTACTTACTTATGTTTGCTTACCATCACTGTACTTATTTAATGCTTAAACATTTGTTATGGTGTACGTAAATACTATTTAGTTAATGCAAGTTACACCAATTGTAACATATTTCTTACATCATATAAAGGACAAAGGTAACACTTAAGTGAATGTCAACACGATCGCTGCCCATTAACCCTACATGAGTGTTTTAACATAAAACATGTACCAACCCATAATGTAATTAAGAAGGTATTTTAGGATCTTGAAAAAATGATGGATAATACTTAGGAATCCCTTTGCCTACCTTGTGAAGACACAAACTAAATTCATAATTGCTTATTGTTTGTTGCATAATGTTATAAGTCAGAAAGACAATAATAACATAGCCATGGATGGTGTTAATAGCGTAGACTACAAGGAAAAAAAATGATAATATAGGTGGCTTGGATAATGTGGTCACAATGGAGACATCTAAGTCTTAGAACAGCTTTCAAGAACAATTAACACATAATATATTTCAAGAGTTCACTACATATTTAGCATGCGGATGACATACTTGCATTTATTCAAAAATTAGAGAGTTGTTGACATTATTAATATGTATTGACATCTATGTTGTTGTTAACAAATGTTAATATGACATTTATGATTATTAACTTTTTATTGTTGTTAACAAATGTTCTTTCTAATAATGATATTAGATTGTAATGTATTTCATATGATCTTATGTATTTTAAAACCTTTTATGTAATTGTTAACTATGATTTGTGATTATTTATGTACAGATAACATCTATTATTTTTTCCTTAATGCATTTGGTCTTTCTTTGTGATGTAGCTTTCATGTATGGATTACCCTCCAGGTTTTAACTCTCAACCCAAAAACTATTAGTGGACTCCATCCAAGGATGCGATGCTTGTCGAATGCCTTATAGAGTTACAGATGGACTAAAAATATATGATGGATAGTAACTTTAGATTAGGCCATTTGAAGTAGTTGGAAAGGATGATGGATGAAAGAAGTCGAAGTTATGGTCTTAAAAGAGTTCCTCACATTCAGTCTCAATTAAAGACACTTACACAATTATGGTTCAAGTTGTACAACCATATAGTTTCGGATGCTCCAGATTTGGATGAGACCCAATATCAAAATGCATCATAGCTGACAAGGATGTTTGGGATAACTATATGAAGGCAAGTTGTGTGCTTTTTTTTTGTGTATTAATGAATAGGTACTAGCTAATTACCTTAGTGACATATATACTTAATAGTTATTACATGAATTTTAAATAAAAAATTATAATAGTATAATCTCAATGCTGCCCAATCCATAAATTCATGCATTTATAATATTTTATGTGTTTTGTAAATTCATAAGAGTGTAGCAGCATTTAGATACAAGTCATTCCCGCACTTTAAAGATTTATGCATTGTTTGGGGAATAGCCAAGGTTAAGGGACAGAACACCTAAGATATTAAATACATAAAAAATGGAACATTAAGAGGAAACCATGGTTATAGAACAAAGCACTTCTTTGACAGCTCATTAGATATAGATGTTAAGCAAGACTTAGAGGATTTTGATGTTACTCTGACACCTACTGATAAAGCCACCTCATTTTCTCAAAAATGGAAAAGGTAAACAAGCAATCATATATAGATATTATTGGAAGGCTTTAAAGATATAATTGAGAAAATGGATCAACGCTTGGTACCTATTACAAATAATATATGCAAGGTATCGACTATTTGGCATGCAATACAAACATTGACAAGAAAGTAGTTGATTTGTTGGCAGATTTGATGACGATGAAGGGTATGAGTACAAATAAAGTCTGCTTAACTTGTATTCAAATATCTCGTGATAACATGCTATTGTAAGGTGTTATATAATAAAATAGTGCAACAGTGTTAGTTTATATATGTAAGGTGTATCTATTTTGACAGATTATGTATCTATATGGGTAAGCAAACAATGGATTCTTTTTAAGTTGATGTCTGCTATTGTCTCCTAGGAATGTATACAGGTTAAAACCTTTCCTGGGATGATGTATGTATATTTGGTGGATTATAGTTCTATATGAGGAGGCAGTATGGTTGCTTTTTTATTGGATGGCTACTAATAACTTGTTTGGGCAATACAGGTTGCTAACTGAACTTACTTGCTAAATTTATACTATTATGTATTATGGATCCTTGTTTGTAATATATATATATAGCTAATGTCACCTTATTTAGTTTGTATGTGTCTTTTTGTCATATGATGGTTGAGATATATGGTGGCATGTGGTAAGTGTTAGTGATGAAGTAATGATATATATGTATATATTAATCATTGGTAATGACCTTCTGTATGGAATATATGATTTTGTGAGATATGTATTAATGGCTTTGTTAAGCACATATAAAGTGAAATTTATGTAAGAGCATATGAATATTATATGTTTTGCTCTATATAAATTTTATCTATGTAATCTTTATTACAAGTTTTTTTATTTTAATATTATATATATATATATATATATATATATTAAAGTAGCACGAAATGTAATTAAAAAAACTACAAACTAGGAAAATATGTTATAGAAAAATAAGAAGTAACAAATAGTAAATTTTTATAAAATATAATATAATATATTTAAACTATTAATTTTGTCACCATATATATTAATTTGTTAACACAGCAAATTTAGTAATTTATAATACTTAAAAAATAATGCAAAAATAATAAGGTTAGATAACAAATAATATGGAAAGAAAAGTGTAGTTAAAATAAACAATAATAATATTACTATATTCGACTAGAAGTTAGTTAAAACATGTATAACCAATTATCAATTGGACATGTTTCAATTGACGATTAGTCTAACACATTTTCACTAAACATTAGTCAATACATGTATTTGTCTTTTTTTTGGTTAATCATCATTAGTATTGTTATATGATGTTTTAGTTATTTGTTCTCATTATTTTTGCTAAATACTATTAATTTTTTCGTGTTATAGAATAATATGTTGGATCATTAATTAATAATTTATTTATATTATTTTACATTATATAAATATTTAATATTTGTTAGTTTATTTCCTATAACAATTTTTTTCTATGACTTAGTTTTTTTTACTACATTTTGTGATACTTTAATATTTTATATATAGACACACTTGCTCGTGTGCGCACGCATATATATGCACACACATATACACACACAAAAATAGAAAATGAAGATTTACATATATAAACATTTAGGTATAATAAAAAATTAAAATATTAACATATGATCAACATAAACGATTGTTTATAGAAAACTATTATATATGAAAATAAACTCCTAAACCCATTATTATATACAAAATTAAACTTCTAAACCTTACTCGTTATCATCATCTTCTTCTTCATTTGGATTGTCGCTCATTTCATTGCTGATACAAGATATGTTTGGCCTATATAAAATTAGATCTGTATGGGATGAACTTGCTTTAACATGAGATTATTTATATGAACTACGAGTAAATTCATTTATTTGTAATCTCAGGGCTTCTATTTGTGTTACTGCTCTTGGAATTGAATATCATAAGATTATTTTAAAAAGTTAATAAATTAATTTCTTATCATCTCTTATATGTAAAAGAATTGAAGGTATGCTAGCACTTGACTAGATTGTTCTCCCTCAGTGTTAGTGTACCACGTATTGGAACTTCTAATTATATTACATGAGATATTTTTCAATCCATAAATTGAGTCTTTCTTTTTTCCTACTAGCAGCTTGTAAAAATAAATCAAAGTCTACTTATAAAAGCCTTGCACATACAACAAGGGATGGAGTTGGTTTTGATTGGTGAGACATTTGGAAGTTGAGAACCCTTCAACGGTGTAAAACATTCCTCTGGTTATGTGCTAGAGGTAGACTGATGACGAATGAAATGAGATTGAAGCGAGGTTTCCATACTTCTGATCGTTGCATGGTTTGCCTAAATGTTCAAGAGGATTGCCTCCACGCTGTTAAAGATTACTCTCAAGCTACTGAGCTCTAGTGAGCATTTTGCCTGATTCAATCAGGGCTAACTTTTTCTCCTTCACTGATATTCTTCGGTAGATTAAATGGAACTTATGCTGAGAGGAGTTAGTGGATGGAATAAAATGGTTTCGTTGGTTTCTGATCGCGTGTAGATCCGTTTGGTTGGCTCGTAATAAACGAGCTTTTGAAGGGTTCCCTACAAGTTACTCTGGGTTTCGAGCTCAAGCGAAAGCTATTGTCGTCTGGGTTGGGAAGCCTCTTATTCAGGAGAGTATGACTGATTGCAGTAATTTAAATTGGTTGGCTCCTCTACTTGGGTATGTAAAGTTTAATGTGGATGGGTCTTTTCTTCCGACTAGTGGACTTAGAGCTTGTGCAGGGGTTGCTCAAAACCATCAAGGAGTGTTCCTACATGGGCTTACATTTACCACGAGTGAAACGAGTGTTTTTGCTTCAGAGGTGTGGGGTGTTTTGTGGGGTCTTAAAATTGCGTGGGACTTGGGTTGGAGGTTGGTCATGATTGAGAGTGATTGTAGGGAGGGTGTGCGTGCAATCAATGAAGGGGTGAGAGATTATCATCCAAATTTCAGCTTAGTGTAGCATATTCGGGATCTTCTGCACAGGGATTGGAGGGTTTCTGTGCATCACTGTAGCAGGGAGGTTAACATTGCTGTAGACCGTCTTGCAAGGGATAGCATTCATGACATGCCAGGCATTTATAGGTTTGAGCATCCACCTGAGAGCATTCAACCGCAGCTTCGCTTGGAGATGCAGTCTTTTGTTTGAGTTTGCCGTGTTCTTCTTTGTTTGGTCTTTTCCTTTCATAAAAAAAAAAAGTCTATTATATTATTGCCTAAACTTTTCACATTATTTTTTTGGCACACAAACTCATCCTAAAAATAAGAAAAGGTTAAAATACAAGAATTGTAATAATATATATACATACATATATACATATATATTTTATCATACATAAATAACTTGTGATTTTTTTTATCAACTCACGTGTGATTAAATTGATGTTGATATGTTCTAAAATAGATTTTAAAATACATTGGGTCCCCTTCTATATCTTGTGCCTTTAAAACAAAAAAAAAATAGTGATTATGTAAAAAAAGCATTGAACATTTGCCTCAAATGCGACGCACTAAATATAGTTACTAATCTTTTAACATATTCTTCTTTGGAGATAGAACTTCTTATGTGCAAAGATGCAACAAGCTGAGAAGTATATGCCTGATTCTCTCTCTCTCTCTCTCTCTCTCTCTCTCTCTCTCTCTATAATTTACTTACTTTTTGTTTGTAATTATTTAGAGACCTAATGTACACAAAGCTCATCCTATATAAATTCTCTAATCCACATAAGTCTTTTTTTACTATTTTGAGCAGCACCAATAGCATCTTTTAAATGGTTAATTATTTATTTTCTAATTCAAACAAATTTAATTGTAAAGCTTATGTTTCTAATAATAATATTTTTGAAAAAAAATTGAATTAAAAAAGAAACATATGTGTTCAATGTATATATGTATCAAATTTCCAATAACATAAAATAAGAGTAGAAAATTTACATAAAATTCATAAAACCATAAATCCTTGCATTTTTTAGGAACTTTAGTTTAACAGTTTTATATATCATCATATTTACTCTTAAAAATTGTGATAATACATGTATCAATAGCCTTATTATTTGGTTTAAACTTAATTAAAAACAAAGCCATAGATAATGATAATATATGATAATATACTATGAAAATTAAATTGTAAATTTTGTGCCATCTAGTTGAATAAGTTCTTTAGTCATTAGTTCTAGTACAATTAACTCTTTTTGAACATTGGACTATTCTTCTTATGAATTTTGATATGGGATATTTTAAAGTGTTGCTCAACTTCTCTTAGATAACATACTTCGTCATGACATCTTAGACAAATGATTAATTGAGTTTAACACATAAGTAAATGCAAGTAGGGAATAAAATAGAAAAAATTAACTGTAAACAAAATATATGGTAATATACTTGTATTTAAGGGCTTTATTTTTACCTTACAAAACCCATGAGATGAGTGATGAATGGATGGAGAATGAAGAAGGCTAAGTCATGAAAAATGGAGAAGGAAAAAAGATAACAAGGCATGACAAGAAAAAACTTAAAGGGAAAGAGTAATATGGGAGTCAAATGTGAGACAAAAAGGCTAATAAAGATATATATATATATATAAAGACAAGAGATACAAAAAGTGAATGAATTGTCATTCAATTCATTGTACCATGCATTTATCATTGTTTTTGTAAAGGAAAGATGCTCAGGAATGTGCACATAAAAGGTCATTCAAGGCTTTACAATTTAATTTAAGTAAAATTATGAAAAATAGTGTAAAAAATACAAAAATGTACTTTTCAATTAACTAAGAAGATCAACTTACATAAATTGATAGGATCCTTGACCCCTTTATTAAAAAAAAATTTCATAAATTGAAAACAAATATTAAAAAAGTTAAATAATTACATTTTTTTTTCCATGCTCTTCACATGTAGTTGTATCAAAATTTTCTCTATTACTTTGATCAATATTCTTCTGTTGGTATTCATAAATTTGATGATGCATATCCTTAAATCTTCATTTGTCAATATTTGCATTTGATAAGACTTTAATCTTAGATTAACATACTCATGTAATCTACCTTGTAGGTATATAGTATCCACGATTCTTGGACATAAATGCCAATAAATCTTATTGCTGTAGTTATATTCAGAGACTAGATCTTCTTCTATTTAGTGTAAGGCACTTCTCATACTATATACTGGGCTACTTTTTTTTTTCCTTTAGCAACCATCATCTATAAAAGCTACTTTATTTGAGAACAAAAAATTTTATATAAAAGTAGCGCTTGCAACTATATTTTTAAATCTTGTATAATCATTTTGTATAATAGAAGAAGAAATGTTTAGTAGTTATTTATATATGGAAAGACAAAATAAGCTAAATTAAAAAAAAAAGATTACATTATAAATGTCACTTTAGATTTTTTGTCAACCAAATTACTGGATGTTATCTTTTTTTATAGGTTTGAATTTGAAGCTCAAGTGGGGTTATAAGTTTGTCTAGTTCTTTTACTACAATTGTAGCATACTCTACAAATAGAGTTGTGCCACCCATGTAAAAAGTTGGGCTATAACCAAAGTTGGAGGCTCTATTTTTCTTTGCTTGTTCACTTCTTTGTCGAAATTATGGATTATCCCAACTAATATACAAGTCATTCTAGATATGTTCCTTAATCTACAATAGCCTTTTTTTTCTTTATTTGGTGCATAATTGATTGAATCCTTTATTTGATTCATTGCCTAATCTTTGAAGTTTTTATAAATTTGAAAATAATCTTTGAATGTCCAAGCATATTATTTCTATCCATGAAATGATGAAGCATTTATAAATATTAATAATTTATCACTCAAAAAATTACAATTTTTTGACACATAAAATAAATGATATACCTAAAATTTATAAAACCATAATTGCTTAATTTTTTCAAGAACTTCTTTCCAACAATTATAAGGATCCTTATAATTATGTTTTATAACAACAACAATGTACTCAACAACCTTATGACCATTTGGCATGAACCTAGTCAATAAACATAATAAAATTATATATTAAAAATGATTATATTCAAATAACATTGGTAATTAAGAACACTTAATTCATTTTGCTGACTAGTTAGACTACTTATTTTTTTAAATTAACTCCTTCGTTAATTTTGGAATATAGAAATGCTTTATAATTTTTTTTATCCATCTAAATATTAAAGAAAAAGAGATGAGAAAAAGGTGAAAGAAAAATAAAGCATTTACATTTTTAATATAATACTTTTACAATTAATACAAAATATAGAGTTTATATTCTTAGGTTAATCAAACTCAAGACTGCAATGTTAACCTATGGAAGAAAGAGGATGAAAACAAAAAAGAAGATTAGAAATAAATATTAATTCCTTTTTTTTCCCTTAGCTTTACATGATCTGTGATACCCACATAAAATGTTGCCTTTTCAATCCTGCATCTTTATGTGAAAAAAGGCATACCAAACTATTTGAAATTGCCTTTTTATTGTGTGTTTTTCACTCTTGCTTGATGACATTCAACCCTTTAACTTTGTTCACATAAAAGGTCAAAAACCCTCTGATAAGCTTCACATGAAGGTTTTTTTTTTCCCTCCAAACATTTAATTATAAATATATATATATATATATATATATATATATATATATATATTTATATATTATATATAATTATGTTATTATATATGTATATTTAATCATGTATTAATTACAATTATGTAATTATATATATAGTAGTATGATTATAATGATATATACTTATCTAATTATATAATTGTAATTACATAATTAATTATTTAATGATATATATAATTAGAAAATTATACCTATATAATTATATTATAATTAATGATAATAAATGTATTACTAACCAAAATTGAAATTACATAATTAGATAAGTATATATAATTATAATTATATTACTATATATATAATTATACATATAATCACAGAAATATATATATGTATATATGTTTTTATAATTATATATAATTACATAATTATAATTAATACATAATTAAATATACATATATAATAACATAATTAGATAATTACTATTACATCATTATGCTATAAATAATTATCTTAAATATATTACTAACTAAAATTATATATAATTATATAATCATTCATATATATATATGTGTGTGTGTGTGTGTGTGTATATTTATGTATTACATTATCTCATATGATTATATAATCTTTCATAAGACTTAGAAATTAGTTATAATTCTACTATGACATATTAACATTCATGTGGAATTCATATTGTACTTGATGGATAGTAAGAAAAATTGAACATAGATAGAGTTGAAGTGCAAGTCTAAAGACATTTAAATCCATTGCAACCTTACAATGAAGCAGCCAGCAAATAAATTCATTGAACTTTAATTTTACAAGATATATAGAGCCACAAAATGAATGCCATTCCCAAACAATGATCAATATCTATGTTTAGTAGCATCCTCATCATGTACATTTGTGCAACAACTATAGAAAACACTAGAATAGATTGAGCACTATAACAGAAAGTAAAGTCGTATTGTATTAACTTATTAATAATTAAATTTACATAAACTTATTTTTCTACTAAATGGTATGCATTTTTGAGTGTTTCTTTAGCACACTTTTGTGGGATAAGTCTTTAGTATCTCAAATATATTACATTGGTTGTTTGCACAGATACATCCATTAGACTTTCTTCAGCATCCACGTAATTTGTCAACAAGTTGGCAAGATGGTTCTTTAGCTCAATGCACTTTCATTGGGAAAGAGATTAATTTTGCTTCAGTTTTGATCTTTAAAGTCGTTAGTCGAGAATGGAGATATTAGAGCTTTTGTTGATACTCCTTATTACTTCCTTCAAACATAGCCTTGGTGTTTACAAAACTGTCTTGAAAGTTAATAAAATGGACTAACTCTTCCTCCTAATGACAACTTTATTCATCTATTGTAATCTTGGTTTGCATCCCATGTGTCGTTTAGGCTTGCTTCATGTTACTAATGCTCTGGTGAAAAAAATGCAATAACTTAAACATAACATTTGATACATATCATATAGATAAAGTTTGAAACAATGCATATTAAAAATTTTACAATGAAATAAAGTGAACTTCAATCCGAATATAGCCTTCTCTTCAACCAACATTAGAAAAAATTATAGATATAGTTAACATTTAGTTAATTGTATTTAGTTCAAAGTTTGGCCAATAAACAGGTGAGATATTTTAGCCTCAAAATTATTATTGTGACATATACACGTTGTGATAAAATAACAACAGAATAAATAATGATATATATTTTTACAATATAAATAAAAAATCCAAAAGGTCTAAAAAAATATTCTAAAATCATATGCTCTTATGTGATTTTCAAACTATGAAGAATGTACATGATAATAAGTTGCTTTCTTGTTTTGCAATTTTTGTAGAAGTGCCACATTGAAGGTTTTTTTTTTTTTTTTCATCCATGTCAATTGAAACATAAATGATTTATGGTGAAGTAGAAATTATGGTTGTAAAAACATGAAAACTTGAAAAGCCAACCTAAATATGATTGAGTATTGTCCAAACATCCCAACCTCAAGCAAGAAACCTACTAACCTACATCTACTTTGGGGGAAATGACACTTCACCTACGAAATAATTGAACCCCAAGCATAAAAGAATGAAAATGGAACCGAAGTAGCATTTGTACACTTAACCATCAAAAGCCAGTGATATATAAAGCCACCTTATCCCTTTTGGTTCAAATACATATTATGTGGTTATACTACTGGACTGAAAAAGTTTGTTTGGTGGTTTTACATTGTTTTTAATGCTAAGGATATTTTTATCTTTACCCTCTACTACTTTCCATTCAATTTATGTTTTATCCAACCAAATAAAGATATGCAAATATATTCTCTTTTCTTTTTTATCATACCAAACATAATTTATCTATTTATATTTTATTTAACATTCACTTTCCACATGTATCAAAGAGAATTATGTGTATTAAATTAGACATAAATTTATATTAAGTCCTTTTTTATTTTTATTATCAAATTTTTTAATACAAAAATGATAAATTTATAGTTATCAAATAATAACTTAACAAGTGCATGGTTTAAATAAGGAATCATACAATTGTTAGCAAAAACTATACATGTATTATATTATTATTATTATAAAATTAGACACTTATCATATTTTAATTATATAACTTAATGATAAGGATATAACCAACTATATATAAGTCTTTTTATTTTTTCTTTTATAATTTGGTTTGTTAACTTTACTTTTATCATTTAATTTCATTTTATTTCAATTTGATCATTTAACTTTAACTCACATTTCACTTTCATCCCTTGATTATATTTTGTTCTAATTTGGTATATTAACTTGCAAAAATTACTCAAATGTTTCATTTTCTCTCACACTGTCAAGATTCTTAATAAAAAAGTTTTACATGGCTCTTTGGTGGTTTTACTATGCCAACCTCTTGCTAACTTAAACCTTACTTGTCATAATCCTTTTTTTGTATCACACCCAAATACCATGTGTTTATTCTTTATGGATTTCTCGCTAAAAGAGTACCATTAATATCTCCAACCATAATATGTTCATTATAAATTAACTAGATCAACTAAAAGCTGTTTGCCAATTTGAAAATATGCACATATTATTTTAGATTAGTAAGGTTTAAGATTTAAGGAGGAGTTGTGTAATTAATAAAAAATATGTGCACATTATCTTGGATTTACAAAATGTTATATTTGTGCAATGATAGAAAACAATATATTATAATAGATAAATTCAAGTTGGTAGAAGATTATAAGAGCTAAGCTACCAAATAAGTATTTTGACAATGTTATGTTGAATAAAACATTTGGATGATTTCTATAAGTAAAGGAGTCAAATTAAAATAGAATAAAATTAAAGAACCAAAGTGAAATTTGAAGTGAATCAACAATTACTTGTGTCACTTTCCTTCATGGAGAGAGAATAATGAAAACTTTCATGTGAACCAAAACAAAGTTTGACCATAAGGCACTTGAAATTTTTGCAAATTAAAATCTACAAAAATTTGAACTTTCCCTATTCATCTCTTTACCTAACACACTAGATGAGAAGAAGAAGAAGAAGAAGACGAAGAAGAAGAAGAGATTAATGCTCATTATGGGGTATATATATTAAGTTTATAGTTGGCCCAAATACTAGCCTAATCAAATAATTGACTTTTTTTTTTTACTTGTGGCTTAGCCTAACCAAGTAAACCTTGATGAGTTGAGTCTAATTCATGGTTTTCTTTTCCATTTGTTGTAACAATTGATAAATAACAATTGAATGGCCAGAGTGAAAGGTAAATCGTAGCAGCTTAAGTGAAAGGTAAATGCTCGAGTCTTACATCATAAATTAAAGCTCACAAGTTACAACATTGAAATATTATATTTTGGGACCAAAAAAAGTATTGAAATGTACTAAAAAAAATTTTAATATTATAAATTATAACATTTGAGTTATTTCTGTATTTTTTACATTTTCATATTAAAAAGGAATGAGATTTTGTCTATTAAATGTCAAGGATATTTAACCTCTACAAATACATAAATAAATCCCTTACAAATTAAAAAGGCAATAGATTATACTCTTCAAATAGTATTAATAGATCATACTCTTCAAATAATAAGAGACTTTATATGCATAAAAAAAAATCCAAAAAAAAGGAATAAAAGGTGACTTAGAGCCTATTTGCTATATCATATAAGAATTAATAGTATACACTAATACAATACATTATAGACTTACTACTTGTTTGGTGTAAGTAATGTATTATATAAACTTATATATTATATATATATATTATACATTAAAATAATGTATAACCTAACCATATTTTAGGGGGTGGGATTATATCTGATTATGTTTTGATTTATAAGGCTTTATTAATATTTTTTAATTTTAACCCCTTCACTCAAGGGAATATTCATTAGCTAGACTTGGTCAAATTTTAACATAACCTGATAGGATTGATCATTAAAGTATTCTAACCCGATGTCAGAGTAGCTTGATGTGTTGGCCCAATTTTGCATTAGACTTCTTTTTCTAGGTCCAATATCTAGGCTTGGTCGGATTTACTTAATACTAATTAGAATAGGGTTAGTTAAGCTATTTTTTAATTTTTGGTAAAAATTATAAAATAACTCTAAAAGAATAAAATTTTCATATAAGTTGTTATAAAATTAAATTTTACCAGTAAAAGAGTTTTATATAAGTTCCTATAAAATAATTTTTGTAAAAAAAATTAATAGGATTGGGATTGGCCACGCAAAAACTATTTAGTATTAGACTTGATCTGATTAGTTTAGTATGAGGTTAAACTATATTAGTTTCTCAAACTAACTTAATCACTTTTTTTATTTAATCTTTGGTAAAAATTATAAATTAACTCTTAACAAATAAATACTCCATATAAGTCTTTATAAAATTATTTTTTTTCCTAAAAAAATAAAATTTTTATTTAAGTCCCTCTAAAATAAATATTTAAAAAAAATCATAAAATTAAATTAGGTTAGATGAAATTGGCTAACATGACAAACTCAATTTAGTCTGCCCAAATTATTTTTTAACTATTCAACCTGATGTGCCCAAGCGAGATCAAATCACCGTGGTAATCAGGTCGATGTGCACTATTTACATCCCTATTCATCTATATTTTCTCTCTAAAAATTAATATTATGTAATAAATTTAGATAAATATAGTATATATTTTAAGTAAATAATATTTTTGTTAAAAAGATTACTTTTTATCCTTTCCAATATTATATAATATATTATCAAATAAATAATAATATTGTCCTATAAGATACATTATCTTATACAATATTATACCAAATATTGTATAATTTTAAAATTTTATCAGACCTTATCCTATATATCATACTAAATTAACCTTTATATTTACATAGTAACAACTTAAATAAGATCATAAAAAAAATTCATTATTTTACTCATTTTGTGTGTACCTTAAAGTGATAAAACCTATTATTTTTTTTCTACAATAATCTCTCTAGGAAATTTCAGATAACATACATGTCAATAAATATTGCCATTTCCTATGTCCTAAGCTAATCAACTTTTCTTATTTGTAGGGTTGTAAAATGTGGGTATGCTTCCCCATGAGAGAAATAGGAAATTGAAATTGTTATTTTATTTGGATCACAATTGAAATTAAATTAGAGAAAGAGAATAAAAGGAATTCATCGCATTTGCATATAATAAACCCCTAAGTCTGTAAGTTATATAATAAACTGAACCAAGTAAAGGAAATCAACATCCTAAATTATAGATCCTAAAACTCCAATGAATTTGCTAGTGAACGAAGAGGAAAATCAAAGGAAATCAACAAAGAAAAGGAAAATCACCTTATCTAAAACTACAAAGAAGAAAAACATGGAAGGCTAAAAGTTGAACAGAGATTCACAAAATACGAATCCCCTTCACGTCATAAATAATCCTTAACCAGAGTGTTAATATGCCACATGATTGATTTAATCAACAAAATTTAAATGATAGTTTTATAATCACGATTAACTTAAATTAAATTTATAAGGATTTAATTATAAAATTTTAAATTACATCTAACTAGGAATCAAATTAAAAATCAAGTAAAACTATAAACACATTAACTCAATAATTTAACCTAAAATTTATGTATAGGGTAGTTCTAAGCAAACTTTCATACAAAAAAAATTGGTTATTATTAACTTAATAATGATTATTATCATAATAATAATCTTGATCAATTTTCATAGAATAAGACAATATTTCTGTTATCTATAAGCTCTTAGGAAAATGGAACACGAGCAAAAACTATGACGTCAATAGGCCTTTTGACTCCCATACTTTATTAGAAAAAACTTAAACACTTAGCCACATAGATTTTTTCTCCATATGTATAATTTTTAAAGAAACACAGAATGTGTCCGTCCACATTTTCCCTAAAAACATGGACTATATCAATTCACATTTAGTAAAGTATAATTCCAAGGGACAGGGGAGGGAGAATTTTAGAGGAAGGGGTGTGGGGTGTTAGGATCTGGGGATGGGGGGAAGAGTTGGACTGTGGAGAATAAGGGTTTTGTGTATGTATGTATAAAATATAATTTATATAATATAAATTATATTTTTATATTATCTAAAATAAATATATTGTATTAAGTGTTTTGTGTATGTATGTATAAATTATATATTTTTAAAATTTTATATAAAATAATGTTTTACTATTATTATTATTATTTTTTATATAAAATTTAATTTTATATAGTACAACCCAATACTATTTTTTATTATAAAATAAATTATCAAGATTATATAATTTTTATATAAAAATTTATTTTTTTACTATAAACACTTGAAAGCCTAAATCTGTAATAAGTTGTATTATTTAGTTACAAAAACTCTAAATTGATTGATTAGTTTAAATAAGGTAAGATAATCTTTTAATAAAATTCTTAAGAAGACTGAAAAAATATTTTTATATACAAATAAGTTAAAAAAATAAATTATATTTAAAAATATAATTTCATAAAAAATAAATAAACTTATAAATTTATTAATACTAATTATATTTTAATATTTTATATTAAAAATTAAATAATATATAATATACTTTTATATATGATAAATATAATATATTTAGTTTAAATAATATTAAAAAATAATTTATATTATATAAAATATATTTTATACATCCCCACCCACATTTACACACACAAGATATGCGCGCACATATTTATTCTCCCCCGCGCACTATCCTCTGCATCTCCAAATCCCACAACACCCCACACTCCCTTCTCCAAAACTCTCTCTCTCTAACGTTTTGTTTGCTATGCAAGATAAGTTTTGTATGGAATGGGAATTAAAAATAGATTGAAAATAAAAAAAATATATATTTCATAATTATATTTGATGTGACATAAAAAGAAATAAAAATATTTTTATTTTCTTCTATTTGATTAAATAAAAATAAGATAGAAATGGAATGAAAAGGGGACTAAAAGACCAAAATATACTTAATTAATTTTTTAATTATTAGTAATTATAAAATAATATAAAATAATTATTATTAATTACTAATAATAATAATAATAAATAAAATATTATTTTTAATTACCACAGACAATAAAAAGATATCTTTAGTGCATTGTTCTTGCCTATACAGTAAACACAATGATAGTCCACCAGATTTGACATTTTTTTAGAGACAAAATGGTTAAAAGATAGCCCTTTTCCATGAGGGAGACTTCTCTCATTCGATGCAATCCCCCTTAATATACTGCTTTGGAGGATTGCACACTCCTATATATTTGAGGGAGGTGGCTCAAATACGGTTGAGATTTTCCAATTAACCAAATATGCATTTTGAGCAAACTCACTCTCTTTCCTATCATAAGAAATCACTTTCTAGCCAACCACACAATGGGTCCTTAGAATCAATTTTTATCAAATATGGATTGATATAGTCCGTGTTCTTATTCTTAGAGAAATGTAAATTGACACAATTCATTTTTTAAAAAAAATTAAAAATAAATAAATATATGAGAAAAAATGATTTTTTGTAGGTGAGTGTTTAAATAATAAGTTTTTTTTTTTTTTAGTATGGAAGTCAAAAAGCCAACATCTATATATCGGAACAACAACTACAACAACGTCTCATTTATCTTTAATTAATGAAAATAACATCCATTATATCTGCAATATGAAATGGGTTAGATTCCTTTTAGGGAGTGTTTGGTTGGGATTTTTTGGAGGGGAGGGGAGGGGATAGGGATAAGGTGTTTGGTTGAATAAAATTGGAGGGGAGGGGAGGGAAACGAGACAAATTTGCCTCCCCTCCAAATTGGGGGTTTTGAAGGGGAAGGGAGGGGAGGGGGAGGGAGAGGGGTGAGATATTTTTTAAATTTTAATTTATTTTTTTACCTCTTTTAGTTTTTAATATTTTAATATATTAATATTTAATAAAAATTAAGATAATTTTTTTATCAGAAATTAAAAATAAAAAAAGATTGAAATTTATAATTTTTTTAAAAATTATTGATATAAATAATTTTTTTATAAAAAATAAAATTAAAATAATATAAAATGATAAATTTGTCCAAATATAATTATCTTCCCTCCCTTTCTGAATCAAACAATAATTTCTTTTTCCTTTTCCTCCCCTCCCTTCCAACCAAACATAACTCATTAAATCCCCTTCCCTCCCCTCCCCTCCATTAACCTCCCCTTCGTTGAACCAAATGGAGTCTTAATTAATCTTGTCTGTATATAGCATCACACGTAATTTAAATATAGCAGTAGCATTCCCCGGATAGGTATTATCTAATGCAGTAATTAATGCAACCAAATCGTTCTTGTATAAGAAGTCTTAATTAATAATAAAGTTGATTCTTGTATCAAAAACACAAAGTTATATAGCATCACACTTGTGTAATTTAAATATAGCAGTAATTTAAATATAGCAGTAGCATTCCCCGGATAGGTATTATCTAATGCAGTAATTAATGCAGGGTTTTTCTTTTTGCTTAAACCTCGTTCTTGTATAAGAATCTTTTTCTCTCTTTTTTATTTTTTTTAATAATAAAGTGAAAGGGCTAGCAGGATTCTTGTATCAAAAACACAAAGTTAATATAGACGGATTCAATTTTTTTTCCTTTGAGGTTCTTGTGTAAAACAAAAGGTTTAAGAAGTAATTAAGTTATTTTAATTAGAGTAAATTCTACATTTTTTTTTTTAATTTTGTTAAACTTGTATAAATATTTTTTATTTTCAAAATATATATTTCAATTTACCTTTAAATTTTTTAATTAAAATATCTTCAATTAATCTAAATATTCAAATATATATATATATATATACAACAACAATAACAATAATAATAAGCTTTTTCTCACTAAATAGGGTTAACCACATGAATCAAAACCATATGTTTGATAAAGAAAATATGTATATGTTATATATAAAATATATAAATTAAAATAAAAAGAGTAAATTGTGTTTTCATTAAATTTAATAAAGAATATATTTAAATTAATTGAAGTATTTTAATAAAAAAATTTAAAATTAAATTAAACTCTAACACAATTTTTTGTTTTAAAGGAAGACTGGATATATATTTTTTAAAAATAAATGTAATTTTAACAAAATTAAAAAAAAAAGATTATTTAAATTATAAGGCAAGGCACATTTCGATCAGCAAATAACTATCAATATTATTTGTATTTAAGTCATAGGATACACGTTATTTGTGTAACACTCATTTATATGTTTTATTTTTTAGTATTCGATTAAACAAAACTATCAATATTACTAACAAGATTAAACAAAAAACATTTTAATCAAGAGAGTTTTATCTTACTACAACAAAAAATAACCAATAAAAATGATCGAATATCATTTAATTGAGAGAGCTTTTTTCTATCCAGCAATTGAACCAACCTTGTATGCCAGTTTTTTTCTTTTAGTGACATATGTCTTGATTAGTAAAAATATATACGCCTCAAGAGCTGCATGATTCAACGCTTATGCATTAATCCAATAACTTTTGCCTATATTTATTACTTAATGTGATTTTTCCCAAAATAACTTCCACCCCATTTTTCATAGATTGACTGCTTTGCCAAATCATGCCATTTAATTAAATATTTCCTTTTTTTATCCAAGTCCGCTCAAATTACAGTAATGATTCACAATTTCGTTGGTTCATCCACCTTCTCTCTCTTTGTAACCAAATAAACAAAGATTTAGGTCAAAATGTAGAGACACTCCGCTTAGCTAAAGAAGATCTGTAATTTTTTCTTTGAAATTTTAGAAGTTGATTAATTTTTTTTTTAATTTTTAATTTTGCATAACATATATAACACCTTTATTAGTATTTTTGTTTGAAATCCTAATATTACTTTTTTTTATATAAACCAATTTAGTAAAAGATATATTCAACACGTTATTCTGAATGGCAAAATAAGAGCCTTTTTGTCAAATTTACATAGGAAAAAATATGGAAAGAAAAGCAAACCTTTATTTGCCTATTGATATGATAGACAAAATGTATTTTTGGCTCGTTTAGTCCATATAAACAAGTAATATATTAAATTTTTGGACGAAAAAGTTAACAGAGATAATTGCATAAAATTAAAAATTTAAGAAAGTTTTAGTCAATTTTTAAAATTAATGGGATTAAATTACATAACCCCTAATAATTATAGGACATTCTTTACATTTTGATAAAAAAAATTATAATTGACCTTTTCAATTGTTGATCAATTTTATAGTAAAATAATGACTAGTTAAAAGACAGTTTTATATCCATGAAGCTATTTCCAATAATTATTCAACCACAATTTAATTCAAGAATCTCGCTCTCATGCTATGTTTGAGAGTTTGAAGAAGTTGGAATGGAATAGAATACAAGAAGTTGGAAAGGAAGGGAAAATGGAAGAATGGAAAAAGACTTACCTTCTCTTTGTTTATGAGTTATGTGAAAATGGATGAATTAGAATCAATTTAAAAATAAATTTTTAATATTGTCCTTACATTAAAAAACTTGCTTATAGAAAATTGAACATTAGCATCGTTAAAAATTTTCAAAATCCCCAAAGGATGAGAAACCAAATAATTAAAAAAATAAAAGAGCATGCCATGAAGGAGAATAGAGAGCAAAAAAAAAATGTGAAAATAAAATCTCGTAATATACATATAACTTTACAATAGTTAAATAGTAATTTTATATTATTTTAATTAAAAAGATGTTTTATTCCATTGACTCTACTCCAATTTCCAAGAAAAAGAATTTTGAAATATTAAAAGAAAAGAATAAAACGATTTCCTTTTCATTCCATTAATTCTCATTGCTTAACAATCTTTTAAACAATGGAACATCATTTTTTCTCCTTTCATGCTTTTTCTTTCTGTTTTATCCATCCAAACATAACATTAATGTATCTATTGCCAATTTACCACTATAAATTAAAATCAAGGGTACTGATGAAACCACAATTTAACATAACCATTGGTCATATATTAATCTTACAGCTCACATATTCACGTTGGTATCTGAAAAAGAGGATGAAAAATTAAATTAACAAATCAGGTAATAAGACATGAAAGAAAAAGGTATAAATTATCAATCATCATAATATACTATTAGTCAATATATTACTTTGTTGTAATATATTGCCAGCCAGCTCATAAATAGTTTGCGTAATACATACCATATATTTTGTGCATGTTGCGGAGAGATTAATTACCAGTTAATTGCATATGGTCTGTAAAAAGGATATCCTCGATTTTAAAACTCCATCTTATGTGATTCTTCACGTTTAGTTTGTAAAATAAAGAGAGTGAACTGAATATAAATAAAACAAACTGCTTAATTGAGCAAAGGAATATTGTATTTAATTCCATGACCAATTTTCGTTTTCTTCCTTGTTTTTGGCTAATTGTTGACCATAGGTGGATGAACACTAATGAAACTGTATTATATTAGCTAGCATGAATTATTCAAGAAATTGAAGACACTTTTCTGTCTCTGATAAATTTAATTATAATTAAGGGAGGGACTCCAAGCAAATACACAGAAATTAATTAATTACACCATTAAATAACTTCTTATATACAAATATCTCACTTACAAATTTTACTTCAATTCAATATTATTTAGTACTTATCAGTACATCAAAAACTTAGCATGTATATAATAAGATTTTTCAAATGCAACGAGACTATTATAATTATTATTACATATTTATTTAATTATATCTAACTTTTTTAAAATTTGCTATACAAGATAATTGTGATAGTTATTACACTAATGTCACACTTACGTGCACACATATGTACACATATATATACACACATATATATATTTGTATGTTTATTATAGTTCATTTTTATTTTATCGAAATCCTAAATATTGGAAGTAATATTTTCTAGTGTGAAAATTCTATATATAATCACAGGTTGAATTGCCTTTGTGCGATCTTTGTAGATTTTAATCTTATATAGGATCAAGATCAGTTTTTATGTGTGAGCCCATGATCTTATGATCGAGATCGAGATTTTGACAGCCATGATAGTAATTACTTGTGGCGCAAGCTAGCCCTACAAAATAATCCCTAATTGGCATTTGCCACAGCCTCTTCTAATTAACAACCATGGCAGGTAGCTGCACTAGTACTATATAAACCCCCTACCCACAACACTAAATATATAGCCCATCCCATTGTTCTCGGTTGTGCTTATAAAATTTCGCCCCTATTCTTCATGGATTATAATTATTATTATTCTTGTTTAATTATTTTTCTTCTGGTGTTCTCCCTTCTCGCTTCCCTGCATGTGAATGTTGTTGTTGCTGCTGAAGATGATGATGTTCCTTTCTGGCAGAATTATGGTCTTCCATGGGGAACAGGCCACGTCCAAGTCCTCGACCAGAACAGACAAGTTCAGCTTACTTTGGACCAATATACAGGTTTATTTTCCTGCCTTTGTTCACTCTTGAGAACACGCTTATTAATTAATTAGTTATTACCAACATAGTTATGCATATATTATCAGTTTTGGTTTGACATGCCCAAATATACTACGTTGTTCTATTAAATAATACTCTTAGCTTATGTATTTATGAGGAGTGAAGATCATATTTAATTCTCTAAGCATTCTCTTAATTTGATGAAAAACAGGCGCTGCAGGGTTTGAGTCGTTGCAAAAATTTGGTTCCGGATGGTTTAACATGAAGATTAGGATGCCCCAGAAAGATTCCACAGCAACTATCACCACCTTTTATGTACGTTTTCCCTTATCCCTTTTCATATATGTATATATATATATATATATTATCAGAATATTGTTATTCTTTAATTCGTTGCTTTTCCTTATTTTTATATATATTGTTCATGTGTGACTCCTCTATGTATATTGCAATTGTAGTTGCAGTCAGATAATCAAGATAAGAAGGATGAAATAGACTTTGAGTTATTGGGTGGAACTGGCAAGGAGGAACGACCTTATGTGCTTCACACTAACATTTACACAAACAGTGAAGGAGGAAGGGAGCAACAGTTCCATCTTTGGTTTGATCCCACCGCTGATTTTCATAACTACACCCTTCTCTGGAATCCCCACCAATTAGTGTAATTAACCAACATCACTGTCTTTTTCTCCTTTAATTTTGAGTAAGAATGGCCCTTTTTTCCGTTTTTGGTCTGATACTGAAATTAATATTTCAGGTTTTTTGTGGACTCCATCCCTATTAGGGTGTTCAAGAACACCACAAAGAATGGAGGAAGTTACCCAACACAAGCCATGAGTATTATTGGCACAATATGGAATGGCACGTGGGCATCCAATGGAGTTCCAGTGAATTGGAATGATGGACCCTTTGTGGCTATTTACAGAGGATTTGGCATCACTGCCTGTCAAACCACCAACGATCCAGAATGTAACGATTCTTTCAAGTATTGGTGGAACGCAGAGAAATATTGGAATCTTGACGCTCGTCAAAGGGAGCTATACGAGGACGTGAGAAGTAAGTATTTGGTCTATGATTATTGTTCTAAAATTCATAGCCCTGAGTGCCAAGGTGACCCCTAAAAGTAAAACTAATATATACATACATATATATATATATATATATATATGGGATGACTGACACTAGTAGTCCGTAACTGAATTATTTGATAAATGAAAGCAAGTTTATCTCTTTGCTTCTCTCAACAATATGTGTCTTTCCATGTCATAATGAATTGATACAATTTTTGCGCCATCGATCGCTTTCAACCACTGCATGTTCACATGAACTCACCATTAATTTGGAATTGTGAACTATTGTCCTTCATAATCAAGATGTGTTCATGATTAAAAGAATTTTATGTATAGGGGAAGTTCTCAGCAAACCTTCATACATATATACAATCGTTATTAGTTATTATTATTTTATAGACAAAAGACAATATTTCTGTTATCTATATATGCGTTGGAATTGGAACATAGGCTACTGTCCCAACTCGAATATACAACGTCATCACGCGTAGTTTAAATATGACAGTAAATAAACTTACTCTTAATTGAAGCAGGTCTTATCTCTAATACAAATTTTTTGTTTTTTGGTAATTATCAAAAAAATTCAAGATTTCAATAACTTATTCTATTTATAAGCCAAGACAAATTGTAATTAGTGGATGGCTATTAATAAAGGATTATTAACGAGAAGTGAATTAAAAAAAATTTTTGGTTGAAGCAATTCAATCTTATAAATTGAGCTAATTTTTATTGAGAATAAAAAAATAATAAAAATAATTATAGAAAATCTTTTAATTTGTTGCTCTGAACCAATTGAACAAACCTTGTTGGCAAAGTTTTCTCTTTTAATGGTATGTGTCTTGATTAGTTATAAGATATACGCGTTAAGAGCTGCATGATTTAAGGCTTTATGCAATGCCCCAATATCTTTTATCTATATTTAATTTGATTTTCCCAATCTCCCCAAACAACTTTAGCATCATTTTATTTTTGGGTATATATCCACATCATTATTTTTAACTATCGCCTATTTTGCCACATAATGTCATTTAATAAAAGATTTCTCTTTTTATCCAATTCTACTCAAGCTACACTAATGATTCACAATTTCGTTGGTTCATCAACCTTTCTCAACTAAATTTATAATTGACTTTTCTGTTTGCTGATTAAATTTTTAATTAACTAGATTATGAGCAGTTAAAAGATGATTTGATATTAAAAAAATGCAAAAAGTCTTTTTAAATTTTGGATCATTTAAATAATCTCTTAAAATAATTACGTGAATGTAAAAAAAAAAATACAAAAGCTCTCTTCAATTTTGGATCACTTACAAATAATTTTCTAAATTTTTAAAATCGGCAAATAGTCTTTAAACTTTCAGATTCAAACAAATAAATTTTTTGTCTGTTTTCCTCCACCTACATTCTTATAACTGATATGTTAGTATTAAAGATAAATGAGAGCTTATTACATTAATCATAAAAATATTTGAGATAATAAATAAGTTAAGATGGGTAAAAATAAATAAATACATAGAACGAACTGTTCAATTTGCTTGCTGGAATATTAAAGTTCAATAACTTAATTGTTGATTTTAAATATTCATAAAATTATTTACAAGTAATCTAAAATTTAAAGAAATTTTTAACATTTTTTCCCTCTATATTCACATAACAATTTCCCATATTATTCAACCATGACTTGATTCAAGAACTTCCTGCCCTTAATAATGAGAAATATTAAGCAATTGTCACTATCCTACGCTATTATTATCTTTCTAGGGTAAAAAACGGACATCCCAATTTCACCCTCCTACGTTATATCAAGATATTTTACATTTTGTTACCAATGGTCAAAACAATGGAGATCCTCGTACTTGAAAACGCGCAACGGGGGCATTTGACTGCGTTATTTGGAATTAGTTTTTTTTTTTAAGACACACAGCTTATTAAATAATAATAAACAATACACACACATATAGATTATATTTGAAAAAGGCTTAATTTTTGTTCCTCTATTTTATTTAATTTAATTCTCCAGTTTAAAAATAGATATATTGCTTTTTATCTTTTTAAATGATTCAATTTTATTCTTTTATCTCATAATCAATACAAAATTTAATGTCAATCTTAACAATTTGTTAACTTTAATATTATTTGTATCTTTAATATCATTAATTCTCACTCAGGCATAATATTAAAGTCATCATATTATTAAATTTAATATAAAATTTTAAATGAATTATGAAAAAGAAGAACAAAATGGGATCGATATAAAAAATATATAAACATCATTGTCTATTTCTAAAATGAAGAGGATTAAATTAAAACTTTCATCAAATTGGAAGAAGCGAAACAACAACAGGAAGAATCCAGATCAGCCGGCACCAACACAATAATCAAGACACCCATGCCAATCAGCGACCATATTTGAACGAAAATCTACTCAATTTTGACCCGGAGACCTGATATCTTAGATTACATTTGAAACAGTTCCAATCCACAACTGCTGACATATAGCCCTTCACCGAATTAACCAACTCTACGCAATACCTGCGCAACTGCTAGAGCTTTCCTCATGGCAATGGCCTCAGTTATAAACCCAGAATGTAAATTATAAAAAAAAAAAATAGTGAAATACCACAGATAAGAAATCTAAATAAGAATAGTGAAACAAAAATACTGACTTAAATATAACAAACTTTATGTGTAAACAAAAGATTTAACACCGTTTTTTCCAAGCTCTAATACCAATTGCCCAACAGGTGAAAAGAAAAAAAAAAAAAGGACTGATTTCTTAAAATTGTCCCAGAGGGGACCACAATACTTGTGAATGTGGGGTACTTATTCTTTCTGACATTTCCAAAGCAGCAATGTATAACGGCCCTCACTAGTTCGGTAACCAATAAATTTCATCATAAATACCGTATGGGAGGAGAATTAACATATTCACATTACAAATAAACAATGCAATTACAAGTTGACTACAATAAATTAAACTAGGACATAACCCTGAACATTTACCATTTTATGTCCAAGCTGATCTTGATTAGAGACAAATGGGGGAATCAGAATCTAATACGCTACACTGATAAAATACAGATGAAAAGAACTATGGTAGAATGATACAATGAATCTTATCTTTGTGCCTGATCAGGCGTGTGGTTGCTTGCAGTAGATGATGGCCCTGGCCTACCGTTTAGCATTCCATTATCCATAGGTGGAGTAGATCCCCATTTACCCTCCGATTCAGTGGGCTCTATTACTTTGACGGATCCATCAGTCAATCCAACAGCGAACTGGTTGGGCTCCTGTGGATGAGCTGCAACAACGAGAGGGTACACAGCTTGGCTTCTGCAAAATTAAACATGAATTAGTTGTCTAGCCACAACGATCATTTTTCATATTAAGAACCACACCCCACTAGGGCCTCCAGGATAAAAAGTTGAGAGAAATGGCATATTACATATGACGTTTGGCTTTGAATTACATTACTAAAATCATACCGGAATCCTATAAATTAAAACAGCGGGCAGATAAACTTTTTCTTTGCTAAAAGAAAGTAACATTGACTAAACCTGATTGAAAAATGTTTAATATTCAAATATATTAAAAACTATATCGTGAATTCAATCCATTATTCCTGACACTTACCCACTTAAAGCTGCCTGTGATAAGTATGCTGATGGAGCAATACGACATCTTAGTCTCAAGCTATCAGCATCAAAAACCCCAATGTTACCATCACAGAAGGTAGCATATATCAACAGACTGTTGCTTGAATAGGCTGCATATGATATGGGAGCAGGCAGAACATCTTGTGGAACCCACTGCAGCCACCCACCAAAGAAAAAAAAAAAAAAGAGCAGATAAGCATATCACAATTCGAAATGTCAGTCACAAGCAGCTCTATCAATACCTGAAGTAACTTCCTACCTGCCGAATGCGATCCATCTTGGAAGCATCATATATTGCCAACTGAGTCTCATGAACCACCAATAAGCGGAGTTGGTCAGCATGGAACTGCACTCTGGTATCACCAACAGGAGCCTTTCCCGCAGGTAGCTGTATTGTCATTGATTTTCTTTTCTCCCATGTATCAATGCTCCACACACAAAGCTGTACAAAATCATAAGAATTTTTAAGAAAATGAAAGGTGAAAACATTGCATATGACAACTGGAAGTGCCTCAAGTATAATACTATGAAATTCTGCAATCAGGTAGATAATGCAGTTGATAAGAGCAGAGGTGCACAAATATAAGAAAACGGGAAATTCAGCCCTTCAAAATTCAAATACTTATTTACACAACTTGCACATGAATGCATCCACTCATCATGGATCAGTTCTCGCACAAATGATTATAAGATAAACATAGAATTAGATGCTCAAATTGACATTGTTTACAAAGGCATCAATAGGGACAGGAAAGCAAAGGTAGCTAAATTAGATGCCAAATACATTGCTACCAAAACCATCAGAGCACAATGGCAATTTCAAAAGAACAAAAGAGGCATGAAGTCTAAGGAAAAGGAAACGAGACAAGAAAATGACCTAAGAATAATTCACCGTAAGTATTGACATCTTCTTATAAACTAATTCCATCTAGATACATTGTTATTTTAATTTCCCAATGGATCTGAACCTATAAACTGCAGCTCAGGCAAGACTGTTCTGTTATCCTAAATGCTAAGAAACAGAACTAACAGAACTCTACATACGGAATATATGACAAATAATGTAGGACACATAGAAAACAATAAGTTCTCCGAAACAAATTATTAAGCACTGAACAAATTCCATAAAGTGTATTCCATGTCTTTTTAAATCTTAACTGTAAACAAAACTGTTAATGGACCTACTTGAGCATCAGCACCAGATGAAACCAGTATGTTAAGATTGGTTGAAAAGGCTAAACCAGTAATACGCTTCTGGTGTCCCTTCAATTTTGTTTTGACCTAGAAAATACATCCAAAAGAAAAAAGAAAATTTAATGATTATACTAACCAAATAGTATAGCTCCCTGCGCGCGAGGGTGGGGGGAGTGAACAGAAAAAGATAGTAATCACCTCATCCACTCTAACATTATAAATATGAATGGTTGAATCCTCCATCCCAATGGCTATGATGTTGTTATCTTGGGGATGGAAAGCTAGGAAGGTAGAGGCAGGAGGTGGTGGCATGAATGTTGTCATCACCTGAGTGAAAATAAACAGTGGTTACTCATTAGCACCACTAAACCTTGAAACAAAGATCAGAAACGTACATCTAGATACAGACCTTGAATGTCATCATGTTAAATAATGAAACCTTTCCACCACAGGCAGACATAACATATGAGTCATTCTTTGAGAGCGCAATGCAGGGAACTGCTTCTTCAAGGTTGACACCTGAAATATCATTGGTCATAAGAAGACCACTGTTGGGTTGCCAATGCTGTGGAACAACACTGGCAGTGGCCTGTAATCACATTAACATCAGAAATCTGTTCACCATTGAAATGGAAAAAGAAATAATACACATAAAGATAGAGTGGCAAGAGATATAAGTGAACTAATTATTTGCCAGATAGTACCTTCCCAGTGGGATTCTGTTCATTGCGAGTCCACTTCCACAGCTTCTGAATACCATTTGACCCAAGCGCCAAAACACCAACACCAGAATTTGTATATAAAAGTCGAACAGCCTACACATGGATATAAGAGCTATAGGCAGGACATACAAATTATAATAAAAAATGGTAGTCTAACAAGTTCAACACACCTTGCTGGAAGCATCTGCGCTTTCAGGCATGGTAACTAACCGACATTGAACAGCATCCACAATTTCAGATAGCTGCCATGGTTTAGTTCTATCAATTACATCTTCCATGGTTCTTGGTTTCTCCACACCTCGACCCATAGGATCAACACCATTCTAAATAGATAAAGTCAAAACAAACCAATACTTTACTAACAAGCATTAAGATGCAGCACCTCAAGAATACAAAAATTACTGGATTACTACATATTTTTTAACAAAAATGGTTACTTTATAAAGCACCCAAAAAAAAAAAAATTCAAACAACAATAGTGAATCAAATTCAAGTTACACCTTTTGGATCTAATCACCAAGTTCACATCATGAAGAAGGATATCTTCCCATATAATAAAAAGTAAGGGGAATCCAACAGGTGGTATGGCATGCTAGGGCAACGCAGAAAGTTATTAAGCATTTTATAAGAATGGAGAAAAAGATCATGCCTGTTCCACCTTCTAGTGGTATAAATCAAGAGAAATGAAATATAAAATCCAAATAGTTATATATTGCCTGATTTTTATTGTTAAACTTAGACTATGCCATTATAATCATTGTGCCAACATCATAAACAAGTCATGCAAATTATGTTAGGAGGGCCAATTTCATACAAGGATTGGAGAAGGCCTGACAGGGGAGCTCCTTTCCACCTTACAGTTGACAGGACTGACATTTACAGCAGGGGAGCCAGATACCTAGATAATGAAAAAAAGTGGGCAACATATATAAATAACCTGATCTAAATATAAATCTTCAGAATGAAGCAAAAGAAAAAAGCATTAGCACACCTTGATTGCAGCAGCTTCTATGGGAGACCTCAATGCTTCAAGTGCAGGAGTTTCCATTGCTCTTAAGGATCTAAGACCAACAGCATTTGCAAGTATCTTGAATCCATTGTCCGCAGTAGAAACAGCAAGAAGATTTCCTTCCTTATTAAATCTCAAACGCGGAAGAATCTGAATGCATTGGTACAATTAAACAAGGGGTGTCTTCAGAAAGTGTAGGTCTATTTGAGAAAGATTAAAACAGTTAAATGGTAGATACTGACCTGCAGTCCACCCTCTGCATCAGTGCTTGTTAAAAGATTAACATTGTCCATATCCCAAAACTTTATTTGACCATCTTCACCTGCAGCCAAAAAGTGATTTTGGGTTGTGTCAAACTGCACAACACCAGCAGATTTCTTTCTGAACCCAGTATACATCCTCTTAATGGCTCCTTCACTTTCATTCCATTCAACTAGGAAAGAATCTCCATCTTTACTTGTTCCACAAGAAAACAATCTGGAGAAATGTGGCGGGAATAAATCGAAAGACATGTTAATTAATACAATTTCATAGAACACATCACCAATAACCAGTAAACACACAACTTAAGGAAACATTGATCCCTATCCAATTCAACTTACCTACTTCCATCAGCACTGTAAAGCATTGTGGTACACCAGCGACCTGGAGCATCATAGTCAACTCTAGAACCCATGTTATCATATAGCCAGGCCTTTATTTTTCCATCAATGGCAGTTGAAAATATAAACTGCAAGGTTACAACGGTAAACTTTAATGACAAGGAAACCATAGTTAACTAGAAAAATACAAGCAAAAGCTGGCAGTGCTGATTCCACACATAACACAAGTAAATGCTAGCATCACCCTTGGGACATCTTTCTACAACCAAATGAAACATGAGAGAATTGAAATGAAGACAATGCAGATGGGCTAATGTCACCGATAACCAGTACTAGAGGTGAAATTCTGCAGTAGCAATACCATGGTCGAATTCCACCCACTAAAGTACAGAGTACATATTCCAATGCAGGCTATGAACGTGGGGATTAAAAATTTCATCATTCACTGGCTTGTGTTCAAATGAGGCAATAGCAAACAATATAGCCTAGATGTTCAACCACAATAAGCATGCATTTCTTGTGAACCAACAAGAGTAATCTGATGGCATTGTGTAGGTTGCTGCCTATGAAGTGATGGTAAAAAAGAAAACATCAAGTAGGTTTGCTCATTATCATATGGTATGGGAAACTTTTATTCATTAATCATAAGTATTATGGCACATGTGTTGTCTTGAAACTGAGCTATAGTTAAGGCCATGCAAATCAAAGCCTCAAAATTGACATGACATAAGACAAGCATACTATTTGATGCCTGCTATAAGTTATTCAAATAAGCCAGTTAAAAGATGAAATGTCTCATTACTTCACTTGAGGTGTAAACTGGCTTCTGGAAAATAAACTAATTGAAAATAACAGTTTTCATATCATACAAACAACATATTCTTTGTACCTGAATGTTCTCTTTGTGATGAGGACAAATAGAATAGACGGGTGCTTCATGCCCCTCAAAGTTAAATAGTCTTCGTCCATTTAACTCCCACACCTATCAAAAGTTTCTTCTTTAGAGAAATTAGATAAATATTTGCAGAATTTAAAACCGCAATGAGTATTTGTTAGCACCTTTATAATCTTATCATCTCCACAGGTCACAATACATGGTTGTTTATTTGGATGAGCAAATGCTAAGTCATTCACACCACCAGTATGGGCATCAATCTGCATCAACAACGAAATGTAAATTAAACTGCAATAAGAAATTTTGCTGCTTTTGACTTTTGATTAGAAGACCTCACCTCCATACGCTGGCTTAGCTCATTTGAACCAGTGCAGGCATACAAGTGAACCAATTGTTTAGTAAATGCAACACCTAAGGCAATAAACCAATTAGATATTCACTCTGGCTAGAAAATGGTTTAAGAAACGTGAAATCACATACCCACAAAATTTCCATCTGGGCTCCATGCAACACGGCTGACAGAAATTGGTACATCTTTGACGAAAGCTGCCTGCAAAAAAATTTTGACTATGAATTTTCCAAAGTTTTTAAGTTTTTAATCGCTAAAACGAATGGCCTAGCATAATTCAATATATTGACCATGTTAGCTTAAGCTAGAGATTCTTTTTTCCTTTTTTTTGGGGGGCGGGGGGGGGGGGGTTCATATCATGTATATCAGAGCTCAGATTGTCAACTAGAAGCACTGTAAAAGTAAGAACTATTGCCCACAAAAAAAAAAATATTATATCATTTGAGAAATGAAATAAACCTGAAATGCCAATGAGCCTGCAGACAGATCCCATATCTTGAATGGCTTTGAAACCAGCCTCTCCCGTGACCCAAGTTCCCAGAGGGTAATTTCACCATTATTAGAACCAACTGCACAATGGAAAATATTTATAATTAGAAAAAAACTATGTCAAACTTTTGTAAATATTTAAGTAATGAAAAATTACTCATAAGGAAGCCATGATAAACAATACCAAGAAGCAATGTCTGGTGCAAAGGATGAAATTCCATGCTTGTAACAGAGGATCCTTGATGCAGAGTCATAGCCACTGTTCTTGGTAGATCATCCAGTGACCAAGTAGCTTGCCGAGCT
Organism: Erythrophleum fordii; assembly: GCA_032878935.1. NCBI lineage: Eukaryota > Viridiplantae > Streptophyta > Magnoliopsida > Fabales > Fabaceae > Erythrophleum > Erythrophleum fordii. Next base: position 34,159,266 of record JAVQMF010000049.1, read on the forward strand.
GTAGGATAGGAAACCTGAATATATAGAAATGAACCACGTCAACAAGAGTTATCAAGAATTACAAAGTCAGCAAGCCCTGTGCATCTTAGTAGCAGAAAGACTTTTGGCATCATGAAATATCCTATGTACAACAAATTAAACAGCAAATTATCAAGATCACCTCTTCTACAGAATGAGCAGGCCGAAGCCTTTTCATTAACTGTTCATGATCAGAATTCTGATAATCAACCATGCCAGGAGTTGTTGGAGGTGTTCTTGGACGTTTCAAGATAGACACTGTTTCAAGAAAGAGTGGGGGAGTGTTTAAGTCAAGATACCCTCTTTCAATGTGAAATTATTGAATAATCAAAATTTATTTTAAAATATTAGAAATTATTCCACTTCCAACATAGCAAAGTAAATGCAATTGCAATAGCCAAGACACAAGTGAAATTATTTTTAAAAAAAAAGCTCAAAAATGTGCACAAAAGTAGGATGTAGCATGTAAATATATTCGCTTTTATTCAGGATTTTGTCTCAATATCATAAAAAATTCTTTTCAAAATATCTTATTGCAAAAAGTCTTAAACTTCAACGACAGGCACTTGTTTTTGTACCTCTTCTAAAATTTCTTAGGGAAAAAATGACACATCTAACAAAAGAAGTGGAAATAGCTGCTTACATTCCCTAATAAAGATTAATTAATAATAATGACCTTTATGCATAATATCAGATTGTAATATTGAAAATTATGTGCATTCTTTGTTTGCATATCAGTTACACAACCAGGATATTTAAAAAGAAATGAATGACTATAAAGCCCTTGGCTTCTGTGTTATGATAAAATTGGTAAATCTTGAGCCTTCAAGAGTGTTATTGGAACTGGACTGGATTGGTTGGTCCAGTCAGTGAACCAGTTGAACTGACTACTTGGCTGGTCTGATTCCATTATCAGACTGGACAGCCCTTTTTAAATGCAAAAACTTAAATTTTCAACTATTTCACTAATTACAGTGGGACCCCTTTTACCGAGACACCAAAGCCTTTGCTCGCCCTCCTCACCAAATAAAAGTAGAATGAAATGTCTATGCCACTTGAATCTTTGCCAATGTGGGACTATAAAATATAGCAGTCCGGCCACTTCGATTTGTATTTGACCTAATTAGTGACCACTTGCTCCATGAATACAGAAAAGAAAAAGCTAACATATACTTGTTTCATATTCACCAGTAGTGTGTTTTAAAAACAAAAAATATTTAAAAATTTATTTTTAACTAAATTATATTACTTTTTTATTGTAAAACAAAACCAGTTTAATTGATGACCTAATGATTGAACTAGTACCCGAAGGCTTCACCAATTTAATAACCAGTCCAATTTTGATAACTATGATTCAAAACCTCTTGGAACCTTAATTTGGAATAAAAGAACAATCTGCTTCATGGCCGTGCTTCGTTTAGAAACATTTAGAGATCAAAGTGGTTGCCATAAAGCTTATTCTAGCCTAAGTGCAGTTAGGCCCCCAATCCAGAAGGTGTACCAGAGAAGGCCTCGGCCTAGTAGATTTCACCCAAGGCCCAATTGACAGAACAATCAGCTGTAGGGGAGAATGCAAGAACAAAACAGAATGGACAGGTGGCAACATGAAGAATTTGAAAGTCGAGGAGTTTCTGGCATGCTCAAATTTCCAGCATAGGTAATTCTTTTCCTATCTTCTTCTATGGTTTACCTATAGCATTAATGTTTTCTCTGATTCCTGATGTCTTACTGTGATATTTCTGTGTGTGTGTGTGTGTGTGTGTGTGTGCTGCTAAGCTAGAAAGTAGTTTCCTAACAAGTCCCAGTATTAGGGATGGATAACTCTGAGATTCACCTATTTTCACCAAACACAAGAGAGCAACATGTCAAAAAAATGATAAATAAAGTAGCACAGGGTTTGTATCAGCCCTAAGTCTGTCATAGAGGGTCAAATTGTAATTATCCCAAATTATAATAATTCTCCTAATCTTGATGTAGTTCCATTGATATGTTATTTTTAACCTTGATTCTGAGCAACTGGTATGGATGATGCAGTGACGACCGCTGCTTGGACAGATGATGAAGCAGAAGCATTGGCCATCCAACCAGCTAAAGCATTAGCATTAGCAGTAGCTGCAGCAGGCAGGAAGGGCTGCAAACAATAAAAACAAAATATTAATTAGCCAACATGCTAACTACTATATTCTTAATCACATGGAATTGTAAAATAATGTCTGAGATTCATGATATCATACACCATGAGTGCCAAGTGACGTATAAGCAGCAGGCTTTGCAACTGCAGCAACTGGAAGATTGACAGGTGTGGGTGTTAGAGGACCATTAGGAGGTGAACATGTGTGATCTGTAAATAAAGTCTTAATATCTGGGTTTGGCCTTGGATTTTTGCAAAGCTGGTGCTGCCAGTTCAAACTGCATTGATAAGGGACAAAAAAATGGATTGAGAAAAGAAATTGAATATCATAACAAGCTAAACTACCAAATCAATTTACGAGAATACAATAACTAAAAAATAGGTTTGATCCGTGTGGGTAATGATTGAACCATTATAACAGGAGTCAAAACTCTAGGCAAAATGCTAAAATACTTTAGCTGTATATGTCAAGAAAATAAAAGCTAAGTGTTATACTTTTTCTAGTTGCATAGCAGAAGTGAGGAAGAATCACAGCAAAATTTTATTGGGGGAGGTAGAAAGCTTTAATTTTCTTGTTAATCCAACAACCATTGCATCCATACCTTTGATTGATTAATGTCCTCAACCTTGATGATTTAAGAGTAGGGAAGAGAAGCTTATCACGAAAAAGAGGATTTGCTTCTATCAATTTTTTCAGTTCTATCAACATAATGCTTCGAGCTGTTTTGGTGTCACCATACTTCGACAGCTGCTCATTCTCCCTGGCATTTTAAACCAACAGGAAAATAAGAAGATAGCAGGTTTTAAAACTTAAACAACTAAGTAGATCTATCTGTGAAAATGAGACTCCACCCTGTTATTCTTAAATCTCTATATTAGATTTCACCATTTCCTAAGAAAGAAAGAAGGATGACTATGATTGAGATTAAAGGTTTTGCATTGAAATGATTATAAATACTACAGGAGAAAAGCCATGTTCTCATTAACATAGATAGTATTGGTAATAAATAATATAGGTTCTGGCACATCTCAGAATGCAAAGCAGTTTAAAGGCAAAACAAAACGAAAAGGAAACATCAGGAAAGTGCAATTTTAGAACTTAATAAGACACGGAATAATTTAAGACATGACCCAGAAGCAGATCCTCTGTTTAATTTCAATTTGTAAGTAGTAGATCATATATTAGGCAACACAACCAAATTCTTGTGACTTCTAAATGCCAGTTGCTTTGAGCATGACCCATTTTCCCCCAGACTAAAAGTCTGGTGCAAAAATAAGATAGTAATGGTCTGCACACTAGGGCTTTCATATTGCAAATTTGCAACTATCAATTTTGTCAGATTCACAGAACGAACATTTAATGCTTTTGACTAATTACTTCAGAGAGAATTAAAAAGTTGAATAATAAGCTTATGATATGTTCCTTATTTCTCTATAAACTCACAAAAAACGAAACTCAAATTTTTACTTTGCCTATTAGTTTACTTAAGCTCAATAAACAAGTTATTCTATTGGCCAGAGCTCTGATCAAGTCATGAACAATACGGCAGTAATCATATTAATATTTTGGCATAATCTCATCAGTCAAATATATAATGAAAGCACTAATAAACAATGCTATACAAACATAGCACAATAACAGAGTATATATATTCAAGATATTACCTGAAATTATTAAGAGTTAACAGCTGGGTAATTTCTTTATATAGATCCTCATTAAAAGTGGAGAACACTTTTAAATCATTTACTAATATCTCAACACCCTTTGCCTTGTCTTGCCTGAAATTTTAAACACACGATAGACAAAAGAACATGTGAAGTTTTGTAACATGGATAAATAAACTTACAAGAACTCAACAAAATAATTTATACCGATCAAGCGCCTCCAGATATTTTTGTTTCCTGATTTCAAAGAATATCTTCATGGAATATCTATTATCATCAACTTTAGTAAACCCTGATAAGTACTTCTCAACTTCTTCCCATTCTCCAGCCTGGACTTTCTCCTCAAAGTACTTCATGTTGAAGAAAAACCCAGACTCTTTCTCAAGCCTACAACAATAAACAAATAATCGAAAGAGAAAAATGACCAATCCTTTCGATACCAACAAAATTTACAAACAAAACACCACTGCACAAACCGAAGAACGTTCAGTAGAAAAAGGGAAAGAATCATTAATTTATTTTTATCATCGTCTCAATCCTCTCACATAAATTGCACAGAAAGAGGCAAAGGGAAACAAAATTAAGAGGCTTACTTGTGCACAGACTCTTTAAACTTCTCCTCCTCCAGAAATTGGAGAATGAGAAACACCAATTCTCTGCTCAAAGAAGACATATCGATTGCTCAAATCTAGAAACGCACCAATAATTTCGATTTTCAACCACAAATACACGACAAGTCAAGCCGAAAGAGCATAGCACTTCAATTCCATTAAACAGAGACAAATCAGAGCTCAATTATACAAACTCCCCCAGCTCAACTCTGAATCTAAACTCACACGCAGTCCTCGACCTCAAGATCCTCAAAGATTTAGAACATCTTGAGGATTAAACAAGCTGGAAGTTCGAGAATTTCTAGGGTTTGAAAGGCTGCGGATAAGAAGGAGAGAGAGAGGGTTGAGAGACTCGGTCGCGCTATCTTCGATGCATTGTACAGTGGTCTTTCTTTTTCTACTGACCTATCAGACATAAGTACGTAACTTATTTGATATGAAATTGCACTTATCATGGTAAGCTATCATTGCGTGAGCGATAAGGGAAATGGAAAGAGCGTTGCGGAATCGAAACCACAAATTCAAATCTAGTGAATATTCGCAACACGCGTCCAGTCGACCTTCTTTTTGTACTGTCGCTTTCCCTTTGAATCCAGATTTCATTAACTCGTGCCCTATATTCTCGCGAATATCGAACTTCGCGCGATAATTTCGTGGTTTGGATCTTTCGAAGAGTGTGAACGTACGCGCGGCCAAAATTTCCTTCCGCGGACCCACATTTTCTTGTCGGTTTTTTTTTGGGGGGGGGGGGGGGAGGGGGTTGCGCTCCTGTCCTGTGTGATAGCTACCTTTGTCAGGTCAATGTATTAACCAACTACAAGATTTTTCTGAGAGTATATATATATGTAAAAATAAATAAATTAATGGGAAATAATAATGTGCATATATTAAAAATATTTTTAAATTTTTAATTTCAAATATGTAAATGGTTATTTATTAATTTATCTTTGAATTTTACTAAATAGTTTCTCTATCGATTTTTTTGTTTTTTTGTTTTTTTTTTTGCATAGGAGCGAACCACTTTTTCATGCTATAATGAAATACAGGTAATTGAATATAGAATATCATTTTTACACCCCATCAATGCGCAGACCAAATTTAATACATTACAATTCTCAAAGAAAACATAAATATATAAAAAAGAATAAATTCTATATAATTTCAATTTTCAAGAAACGTATTGATACCTAAACGAAATAACCTTTTTGTTATCGTTGATTTGCCCGCCGAAATATTTTATAAATCGCGAGAGAATATCGCCTGTGGTTTCTGAAGTAAATCTTGGCATATATCTAAATTTATAACATCAAAAATTATATTACCTAATTTCTTAAAAACAAAATAAGCACTAAATTATCATTTTAAAAGGCACTTAAAAGGTAGTATCATGATTTTCATGATTCCTTGAAAAGGGTTTATGAGATTCATGAGAGTATTTTATTATTTCTAGTAGTGAAATTGTCAAAACTTATGTGAGTTTTACACGTTTAAATTTTGATGAATTTTATAGTGTATATTAAGAAATTAGTCGTATAAGTGCAATTAATATTTGTTTCTCATGGTGCTAGTAATAACTCTTCAATTATCGTAACCATGTTTAGTTAATATACTAGTTGCAACTAATAGTTTTAATGTGTAATTTTCAAAATCTTATGGGTATAATCAGGAATTATTTTTTTATTGTGTTGAAAATTAACAACTCAAAGTGCTGTTACAAGTATGATACCAATATAATTGAATAGCTGTTACAAGTATGATAACAAAAATTATTATTATTTATACCAATGAATTTAATTTCTTAATGTATATTGGAGAATGTACCTCAAAATTTTCATATATTATGATGATTATGGTAGGTAAAAGATAAATATAAAATAACTGATTAAAGAATATTGAATCTATATTCTCTCTTACACAATTACCATATTATATGAAACGATTAAAATTCATTAATAAACATATGTATATAAACAAGATTAAGTAAACAGAGAAAAATAAGAAAAAGATATCAATAATATCAAATATTATATACATATATATATACACATATATCTAAATCATTAAATAAATCGTTAAATATAAATGATATTTGTCCCTTTTTTAAGTATATGTTTGTGATCCTTTCATCAGTTGTTGACATTGCTTCAATGTTAGAAGCATTGTCTTAACCTCAATGAAAATCTGTAATGAACGATAAATTTCAAGCGCTTCTTAGATACAAAACACGGGACTTGGTCTCCTTGCCAGTGGGAAGAAACGTAATTTGTTGCAAATGGGTTTTACAAAGTAAACACAACCCAGATAATTCAATTAGAAGTTTAAGACAAGACTAGTAGATAAATAATTATATTAATAAGCATGGTTTGTTTTTACAAAAATTCTCGTGAATCATTTGATACATATAATTATTAAGTATAGAAATTTAAAAAATAAAAATATGAATGAAATGGATGACAAATATTTCTCGTACCCTTATACAAATGAAAATAATAATAATAATAATAATAATAATATAAACATTGTAAAAAGAAATTTACTTTAGCCTCTTCCTTTCCCTTCTGCAACCAATGAGACCCTCAATCCATCATGCTAAAAATCGATCCTTTTCTTTGATTTCAACTCATCTTGCTATATATTTTATTGAAAAAATGCCAAAAAAGCATGAAATCCAAAGTCCTGAAATTTCAAGCTACTAGAAAATGTTATATGATCTATTTGCTGGTTGCTTTCGCCAAGGATGAATTATAAACTTCGTCTTGAGTGGCGTCCTGAAGGTTTTTACCTTTTAATATATTTGGGTCAGGATTCAAATCGATCGCCTTCAATCGTAGAAGTTTTTGATCTAGCTCCTTGTCCGTTACTATCATGCTTGCTGGGATCTCTTGATACTTGGAATTAAGTTTGGTGTTATCTAGCTTTCCTTTTTCATTGATTATTATTTATGTTATTTTATTTAAAACCAGTCAATTTTAATCTGTTTATTAACTGTGTTGTTGAGAATTTATCTCATTGCAAGTGTAATATTAAGTAAATTTATTCCTCTTTATATTAATTAAATTTTCATATCCTTAGAGGGGAAAAATTGATTCACATTCAAGCACGGTTATGTGTGGAGATTTGTTTGATATTAAAACCTCTGCTATAAAATTATTTGTGAAAACAAAAACAAAATCAAATATGTCACTCTAATTTATAAGGCAATGTTATGAAAATAAGAGTATTTTAAAAGTTTATTTTTTATTATTCATATAAATGTTTATAGTTAATTTAGTATATATATAATTTTAAAAATAAAGTATACAAATCTTTCTTTTATTTCTAAAATATACACAAATTGATCTCCTATAAAATAATAAATTTCTCTACACTTTAGTCTAATTTTTTGTTTTTAATTAAAACATCCTTTTATTGATTTATGCATATTTTTTAACTGAAATTTTTTTAAATTGAAGATATTATAATAAAAAAATTAAAAATTAAACTAAAGTATAAGGTATTTTTTTTAAAAAAAAAAAAAAGATGTTTGTAAATATTTTAAAAATTAAGAAATAATTTGCATAATTGTAATAAAATTTAAGAGAGATCTAAACAATTTACTTTAAATTCTAAAGCCATGGAAATCCTAATGTATATGTAGCAATCCTATAATTCGAGAGTAGAAAAGGCAGCCTTTTTACCTCTAATACTTGGATTAGCAAATCCATTTCCTAAAAACGTGGCCACCCAAAGTTATAACGAAAATGCCTTTTTCTTTTTCAATTATAAGGGGTAAGCTATAGTGGTTTGCATCCCTTTTTTATTGTAAAACATATAAAAGTTGTCTCAACATTAGTGTCATAGGAAATCACACTGACGCATGTGTTAATAATGGTCGTAGTCCACATTTTAGACTAAGTCACAGACTAATCTCCTCATTAACTCCTCACAAGATGCATATATGCATCTCAACCTCTTTGTTTTTTAAATCAACTCTTATTTTTCCTTTTCCGTTTTCACACCTCTTTTTATTTTCTTTACCTTCAATCTGTTGCTCTCTTTCATCTTTCATTTTTAGCTCTTTCATCTTTTTCATTTTTCTCAGGGTGGTCCCAAAAAATTATCTTGGTCCAATCAAGAAAGAATTGTAGCATACTCTGTTTGTTTCTTTTGTTATTATCCATTCTATAGAGATTATATGGGTTATGAAATTCTTCTGTTGGTCAACGCTTTATTAAAATAAGAAAAAATTAATTTATAATATAATAATTACATTTTTACATATACATGTTTGGTTTACTTTATTTAACTTTTTTCCTCATCTGGCTTTTCATTTAAAAAATTAATTTATCTATTTATCTACTATAACTGGTTAATATATTACAATATTAAGTTTGTTTTATAGCAAACTACATTTTTTTTCTTCTATTTATTTCCATTCTATACAGACTATGTGGGGCATTAACTTATTTTGCTAGCCAATATCTTATTATAAGTAAGATAATTTTTTTTATAATATAATAATCGCATTTTTATATCTATATGCCTAGTATATTCTATTTAGTTTTTTTCACTTTTAACCTTAAAAAAAAGAAATTTATCTATTTATTCGCAATAATATAACTGACATATATATTACAATATTAATTTGTGCTAATTGAAAATTCATTAATTTTTTGTATGTATATCTACATATTAATTTTGTTGTAGATAACAAAATCTATTAGCTTTGACATAATTTAAATTTGAAAATGAAAAAATGTCCAAACAAATAAATGGAGATAAAAATTTAAATAAAATAAAATAAATATTTATACCATGTATATAAAGGTTATCTAGGAACTTTTTTGAACTTTTTTTTTCATGTGCTAATTATGCAAATTTTATCATAGGAATAATAATGAATACGATAAAAGAGATTATATGCATTTATACAAATATAAAAAATTATGATAACAATAAAAGTGCAACATTTTGCATGCACCAAATTAAAAATATTAAGAGTTAACTCAAATATTACTCTAAATGACTTAAAGAAGGTGGTGGAGGAAAAATCTTGGCTAGATTTAGATCAGTTTATGTTTAAGTTAGTTTATAAGTATCATCATTTTTGTATTTCCATTAGTACTTTGTACACACTCTAGAGGATGATTTTGATGTCTAATCGATATAGTAAGCAAACTATAAATTTCTAAACTAATTTGGTATACCAGTGCCATATGCATACATCTCAATTACTAGTGTAGATTTGAATGCAACATAATATAAGGTTTATAAATTGTTAGTAGTCCCATCCACTAACTGGTTCTATTGTACTAAAAGCAGGCTTTAATGTTTAGCTCTTACATAACAGATGTACACTCGTTCAATTCTCAACCTGTCATTAACCACACATCCCAACCAAACTTGATTCAATCACATATTTTTAATACCAGTTCTTTATCATCCCTAGATGAGCCAAAAGATATAATGGACGAATTTGATAAGGATAATGAATATGATACTCCATCGAATATCAATGACCATACAAAAAATGACATTGAGGGAGACAATGCTAAAAAGGATGCATTAACTCAATTGGCTCAATATGCAGATTGAGCATATGCTATCCTATCATAAATTAACAAGGATGATAGGAATTATGCTAAGATCCCTTATATGGTTGACGGCATTGGTTTAAATTAAAGTCAAAAGTTGAATATTGACCTAAGATTTCAAAATAAGCCGTTCATGCATTTAAACTATAATCAAAAGTTGAATATTAACCTGAGATTTTAAGATAAGCAATTCATTTATCATGCAATAAAGATATACTTCATTCATACACACCACATTTTTAAAATGCGGTACTCATCGAAGCAATGCAAGGAATAGCATTGCTTGAAGTACAGTACCTAATGTAATTTAAAGGTCAGGATATATCGAGATGACAAGAAAAGTCATTGAAAATTACAAAATACCATAGCCATACACATGTGTTTCTCTGCCATAGATTGGACTGGCCATAAGGCGATGCTAATATATCTGTTGTTACTTAGAAATTTTGATGAAGTTGGTCATTTTATTTGGGGATCAGTGATATTAGCATACTTGTATGAATAAATGTATAGTGTAACAAACTATTAAAAGATAAATATTAGTGATTGTTTAACATTATTACATTTATGAGTATGGAATCAATTTTCCTAACTTACTTTATAACCACCCATTAAGTCAGACCCATATATAGAGATATACCCTCTGAGGCCACAATTAGATTTTAGATGGAAGCATGTCCCACAACATATTCATATGACCACAGAAGCTCTTGTAGTAATATATAATTTTGTTGGATCAAATGAAAGATGCAAGTTCATTTGGCACTTATACGATCTACTGAGCATCCATTAATTAATTCCTAATTATTACTTAGCATCTCCTAATGTATGGTGCACATCCATCTCTATTATTTGCTTTTGAATTTTTAAGTTTTATCACATTAATCACATTTTCCACTTGTTTAATAAGGGGCAACATATCTCTTAGAATTCATTTAATGTAGGACCCTTCCATACACTTTAGTTGAGAGGAAAAACTCAAAAAAATTAGTGGCATAAGTACATTGTATTTATTCCTGCATGGAATGCATGGTAACATATTATAGCCCAAGCTGACATAGAGGAATCTCTCATAAATCGCACCTCTGATTACATGTATTGGTATTAGAAACACACTTAATGATGGATCCATCTTAAGAGTAGCTTTTAGGGTTTTGTGGCAAGATTTTATATACTTGCCATTATTTTGTTTCCATCTCTTTTTATATATTTGTACTCGATCTATACATATAATTGTTGCTTTTCCTTTTTCACAGGCCAATATTGAAAAACTTATATAGGTTAGTTGTTACTGATCTTTCGATATTTAATTATAAGGGGTTAAAGGAAAGGCGAACAAAGACATTAAGTTCATACTACATGCCATTAAAGAATATCAAGAGATAATAACCTTCCAATCTATTCCACCTACACCTTATTTGTAAAGGTCACTAGAGCCAAAGGCGCAATCAAAAAAGTGAGGCCATAATTTTCTATCCACTAGGGAACTAATAGTAATTGTTGCAAGTAGTGGTAATAGTTATGCAAATATCCTATCATTTTATTACACCCCATCACCAATTCATGAAAATTTTGGAAGTGCAACTCATTCTTCTTTTACATTATATTACAAGTATTGGCCTTTTTCTTTTTCTTTTTTTTAACTACGTGCACCATTTATAGATTTTTAAGATGTTGGTCCTTTATTCACTCACATCATTAGTTCCTTAATCGTACTTATCCACTTTGTCACTTTCTTTCATGCAATTTGGTGGCATGCCCTTTATGACATTGTTCACTAGTGCATTTGTATTTAATTTAGGATATGTTGGCGCATTTTTTAAAGATTGAGAATTATCTTTTCAACAATAGCAGGAGTTCTTTAATCTTAACCAACTAATTCTACTTATTCAATTTTTTTCAATGGGATTTAAATTCTTAACAAACCAATAATTTTAACAATTATAGATCACCAGATGAAGAAAAAGAAGAGGAGGAAGTGATAGTGTAACACTGCCTACAACAATTCGTAAGAAAGCCTTGGTGCGAAATAGAGAGTTATTATGGTTAATTTGACAATTTTTTATACGATTTTTTTTATATTTATATTTAGAATTATACATTTACTTTTTATAAATGTAAAAAATTTTATTTATTTTTTGTAAATGTATTTAAAATTTTATATTTATTTAGAACTTTATATCACAATATTTTTTATTAGTTTTTTTATTTTACTAAAATATAATAAAAAATTAAAAAATACGATAGAGCATAGGTCGACCTAACTCGTGTTTGTTCTAAAACAAATTGCAAAGAGAACGAAGAGAGTCTTGGGCTGTGTTACTTTTATTACAATAAAAAAATAATTTTATAAGTCACAATCTCACCTATGTCATAGCCTTATAAAAATTTTTTAAAATATTTTAATAAATTGTTTTAGCAACCAAGCTTTTTTAATAAATTACTATATATACAGTGATAATAAAGGTAAAAAGCCAGAAAAGGCAAGTGGCATTGCCCAAATGGATGCGTAAATTTGGGTTTTAGTCACCGTTGCAAAAATTGGGCGCAGGCGTGTCTTTGTGGTGTCGGTAGCATCTGATACTTGGCGACTTCATTGTCAGTTCCGTCACATCTTGCGGCCATTCCTCAGAAGAAAAGACAGATAGATTTTTTTTTTCCTTTTAAAAACAAAATAAAACAAAAACAAAACAAATAAAGAAATAGAAGCGAAAAAAGGTAAAATGAGTTTGGGCACAAGAGGCGAGAGACCTATCCGGAGCATTCATTACAGGAATTAACAACTTTTCCAAGGTAGCAACAAATATATAGTGGGACATGTCCTACTGCCGCGGGGCCCACTAACCTCATTGCCTATGTCGCTTTCACTTCACGCGCTTTCCAACAGCCCGAATCGCTAGCGTGTAGTACGCACGTTTTACGTCAGTATGACCACGAGAGGGAAAGGGTTACCTTTCTTTATCGCGAAATTTCGGCGAAGTATCGTACTGCGGCGGATGTGAGTTTGTCGCCACACGCGCATTTCTGTGGCCACTTTCCACCGAATTATATATATATTTTTATGTTTGAAAAGAGTGGTTACATGCCTTTTCAGAAACCTCATCAGACGTTGCATGTAGAGTCCTAAATGCGGACCATTGGGTAAAGGACAAATGCATCTCGCTTTCATTCTCAACGGCTTTTTACCTCTTTTTGTTATTAAATTTAGGTGTTCTTCAAGTTGCTTTAGATATAAAAATAAGTAAGATTTTCCACTCAGGAAAAACAAGATTATAATTATTAAAAAAATTTAATTATCATATTTTTATGATACAAATTAATAGTAAATATTTAATAATTATAATTAATTTTTTATGAATAAATAAGGTACTAATTTAAATATATATATATATATCTGTATTTTTATATCTTTATTATCAAATTTTTTAGTTAAAATATAATAAGTATATAATTTGTTAATAATTATATGATAAGTATATTATTTTTAATTATATTATACACTTATATGTTATTATAAAAATAATACATTCATCATGTTTTTAATCAAAGAATCTAATAATAAAAATACTAAAAATTATACCAAAATTAAGTCTCTAATCTAGATGTATTTAGTGCTAGTAATTTAACACTTTTTTAACCAAACATTAAAAGGTAAAATATCCAATGTGAATGTTACCAAAACAATATACATCTTACTTAAATACTCAAACACAAACATTTTTTTAAAGTATTACTTTGTTATGTTCTAATATATATATATATATATATATATTCAAACATATGCAATTATTTTTTATAAAATATCTTATAGATTATGTTTAGTAATAAATTTAATGCTCTCTTATGTTATGATATCTAAAAATATACTTGTTTAATAAATGAAATTCTTTTTAATAAATCCAAACTATCTAAATGCATGGGATATCATCACTTTGGCTATTATCTTATCTTATATTACTCAACATCCCTAATTTTTTTTAAGCTTTAACAGTATCAAAATATTCTATATATTTAATAAATTTAATAATCAACATATAAAATCCTTAATACATAGTATTTATATTAATATCTAACATTAAAAAATTTAATATATCAAATTGCTACTAAATTTATTATTCCAAGTTCCAAGTGTCTTCACTTTTTACTCAATTCATTTAATCGTAGTAATTAAACATCGTGAAAACGCAAATTAGTGATGCAATCATATAAATACTTTTGTATTAATTTGTGACCAATACCATAAAGTTTGTAATAAATGACATCACAAAATGCACTCACTTTGCAAATCAAGCTAAATAATTCACTTCAGATTAGTAGCAAGATACGGTTACTAGAATAATGAAAAATAAAATAAAATATTTATGAAGTTACCTATCAAGACTAAACTCATGTTTTTAATTAGATTGATACATATCAAAATTTGATATTTTGTGTGTGTATGTCTATGCCTGTATATATATATATATATATATATATATAATCAAAACTTCTATTTTATTGGATATTTAATTTATATTTAAATAAAATCTAATTATTATATTAAACATAACAATTTAATACCAAAATATCTCAAAAACCATTGCAAGACATCATGAATACTAAATACATTATTGGTGTTTATCAGAATTCAGAAGCGATTTCGGAACCTTTCTAACTTGCCAATGAGCAGAATAATGTCTCAAATAGCCTGAGATTATGTTACAACTTACGAGTACAGTATACAAAATTACTTTTATATTTTTACAACTTTTATAATAGTTGCTATATAAATTATTTGTGTTTAATTAGTTTTGAAAATGGTGATGGCTTCCAAAAAATTGACGGGTGAGCCTAAGACCAAAGTAGGGTTTGTAAGTAATTTCTAATGAAAATAGAAGAATTCGGATCATGTATGAGAATTAGAAAATGGAATTAAATAAGTTAGATGAATAAGAAATGCTCAATTAAATTATCGCAAGAAAATATAATTAGTTTCATAAAGTAGTGTAATCTAATTAAGTTTTCTTTTCTAGCACCATAAGTTTTATAGTGGCTTTCAATAAAATAAATTCGTAGTTTAAAATTAGAGATAAGATTTAACTTTTTGTAATCTTATTAGATCTCTTTTATTATAAGTTTCAATAAATTTTAATAATTTCTATTTTTTAATTGCTAACTAAATTTTAATTATAAATATGTGTTAGAGTTTAAATGCCTTATGATTACTTAATTAATTAAGTCTATCATAGACGTCTTAATAATCCATATTTTAAAAAATAATAATATAAAAAAAATGCGGATCGACCTTTAAAAATTTTCCAACAGGGTCCAGCCCGCTTGGTGGGTGTTGTGGTCACCACATCGTGGATTCATTGACAATAAACCAGTAATTATTTCAAAATTCTATAAAGTACTTTTCTATTTTAAATTTCAATATAACTTCTATTTTTAAAGCCACACAAACTTTCGCTGTCTTCATTTTATTTTTTTCGGAAGAAATCTTCAAGTTCATTCTGACGTAAATTTTCTCTTTTATTTTTTAGAGAAGCATTTTAATGGCCGATTTAAAACAATGTCTATGGCAAGAATTTAGTTTAAGATATTTTCGAAACAATTCGGTTTATCAATTAAAAGGATCTTATGTCAAACTAACTGCGTACAACACTTGACCAATAATAATAATAATAATAATAACTATTTACAAATATAAGACATATATGCATAAATGTTAAGGGCTGTTTAGTATACAAAATGCCAAGATAAAAAAGAAGAGAAAGAAAATAAAAAATGGATGATAAACAACATTTGTATTAGTTAAAAAAAAATATAAATATTATTAAATCATGGTAACATGAGTAGTACAATACACATTATATTTATTGTTTTTTTTTGCATTAAAAAAAGAGTCCATTTTATTTTATATTGTATACTGTTCATAGCTTGAGTTTTGAATATTTCTGTATGAAACTCGTATTTTGAGATGTGTGATTGGAGATTATATATATTCATGCACAATGAATTTTATAAATGCAAAATTTATTTAAAAAAGATTATAATTGGATTAGATCTAATCCTGATAAAAAACGACCTTGGGTCATTTAATAACTGAGGAATTTAATGAAGGTTATACGGAGTTAAAATTATCACTCACGACCCAACTAAAATCGAGCGAAACCGAAGAGACCCAAACCCAACCCAACCCAACCCAACCATAGAATATACCAAATTAAGAAGGTTGAGTTGGTTTTAATTCGTGGTTTGATTTATTTTTTCTACAATATGACATAATCATTAGGTTCATTACTGTTACTATGAGACCTAACATCATAATTGTCTTGGCTGACTCTGAAGAGAAAGCCATAATTAAAGCTGGTATCGAATTATGGACATTGGTTAGAATCCAATATCTAACAGAACAAGCGCGGAGTATCGTTGCACAATACAGCTATGGCCTATGGAAACTTGCATAGATTGTTCTGGGCCTGGGGTACAGACCTCTCGACATGCATGTAAACAACTGCAAAACGACATTCTTTCCACCATCGAAACAAACGACGATGCTTCCCCTCTTCCAAATATCTTTTTTATGGATTAGCATTAATTTAATTAATTAAAATAATTGCAGGCTAAAATTAAGTAATTAGGTCTAGTTAATAATACTAAACCCAGAACAAATTAGACTGATTGTATACAAGTTCCAACTTGCAACTCTTATAAGGATCAGTTGGTTTTTTATCACTAAACTGATTAGTTGAAATAAAAATTATTATTTTTATATTATTATTAATTAGTTATTAAATAAATAATTAATAATTAATGAAATAATAAGGAAGTTATCAGTAGAGACACGATAACTCTCCATCATTGTATAGTTATATACTTTGGTAATCTTTCCAGAGAACTAATTGATCAATTTTTACTCTCTCAAAATTTTAAAGGAACTAAACAGGTTGCTAAACTTATTATTTCTGATAATCCATGACTGCTTTTGAATTGTCATCCTGTATGCAATTCTACCATCCTATTAGATAAATTCAAATTCCAAATGAGTTTTTTCTTTTAATAATACTGTTAGCATTATGGAGATTAGATACTCTAAAGTTTATAAAGCATTTTTAAGATAAAATAGAAATAGAGAAAAAAAATCAGTGAAAAAAGAGAAAGTAATCCCATATATATTTTTACTTATTATATGGTATTCATGTTTATTTTAAAGACATTTTACGTGCTTTTTATTTTAAAAGATTCATAGACTAAATTATGTGCCATTTTCAAAAATATCCATTAAGTAAATCATCATTGGTACAATTTGACGGGATCTAGTACATAAGTAAAAACACATAATAAACACTTTTATGATTGTGATTATGAGAAATAATTAATTGTGCATGCATACCTAACTTCTCCATATATTATTGAGTTACAATAAGATCAATTAATTTTTTCTTTATTTATCTTTAGACGTTACGATGACTGTTACGAAAAAATACACATTAAATTAAGGTAAGAAAGGAGACTTAACATTAACTTAAATAGTTCTTACTAGATCCTTTTGTTATGAATTTTAATAAAATTTATGACCCACACTTTTATGTTTGTCAACCAATCTCAAATATAGTATTTTAATGTATATTTAATCTAATTATCAAATGATTATTTTAATAAATAATATTGAGCTTAATACCATTTATCAGCCTATATATTTTTAAAAATAAAATAAATAAAATAATAAATGTAAACTCACACAAAATATTCTAACAACCTCTCCACGTGTCAAAATCCTGAAATATCAGCATTCTAGGAATGCTTTTAATTTCCCAGCACATCGATGCTGACTTGGTCAAATTTAGGTGCCGTCCTATATCCCTGTTTTTCACATGCTTATATATATATATATGATTTGAGTTTCAAGTTTTCTGGTTCTGCATTAATGATTTTCTTTGTAATTCAAGGAAATCATTAATAGTTAGTATTTTGGCCACAAAAATAAAATTTTAATTAATAGTTCATATGATATGCTAACTCCACGCTATAATTTTGAGGTATTTTTGATTTAGTTGCATAGTTGCATGACCTCTTCATATTAATCATCAACTTGTGAACCAATTGCTGGAAACTGGTATCATTAGGACACCTAAACGAGTAGGCATGATTGATTAGGTTAACGAAAAGATAGAGACATGATATAAACACTTTGTAATGGATCTAACCATAAATGGAACAACGTTACATCAAGCAGCAAGTAACATTTGACTTGCCATTTCACACAATTCTATTTCAGGTTGGCAACTTGGGTAACTTGCGCAGAGGAAACAGAAGGGTGAAAGAACAGACAAATTGCAGAAATGTCGTCCATGGCAATGCCCCGTCTCTTGCGTTTCCATGCACGCACCGCACACTCTACCAATCGTTTAGCTGACTTCGCTCTATCTGCTGTAGAAGACACTATATCTACTGCTTCTTCATTGGATATTACATCCCACACCTATTTCACAGAAATATTACCGAATTCATCCATCACCAATAGCAAAGGAGAAAATATATTTTTTAAATCTTCAAAAAATACATGCTTAATTATTTAGCTCTGAATCTTGTTCTTACACAATTCAGTCTTTAAAAACTTTTGATTTGCTATTTGTTACAAATGTATATGTTTTAGGAACTAATAAGCAATGGGTTAAGAACTTTAAGAAATTGAATCATGCAGAAATAAAATTTAAAGATCAAATAGTTAAGGCATGTATTTTTAAGGCTCTTGAGTTTATCAAAATTGTATACCCCATCAGTTGCTAGCACAACAAATTGGTCTCTGCTGGTTATATTCCTGTGTGTTACCTCAGGAACAGAAATAAGACCATACTCCTTCACACAGTAGTCTCCGAAAGCTCTAGACATGGCCAGTCCCGGTGACTCTGCATCTGGCAGCCACACTCTGTGAACTCCGGGCTCGTCGTCTAAGCAGAACACTCGCCCTTGACACTGAATTATTCGCTCTGCCTCCTCTGCAAAACATTATTTGCATACATACACTTTGATTCTATGTCATCAGGGAGGCAAAAATCATAGAAAGACAATGAGGGATACTAACGTGGCAAATTGGGCTTGAAGTCAACAGTAAGCTGAACTGGTACCAAACCTCCATCGTCTGATGTTGTAGCTAATACAGCACGAGAGTCGCCAACATTTGCCAAAACAATTAGTTCACCCTAGGCATTGCAGAATTAAAACCTCAGTTTAGAAGAAATGCACATTTATAAGTAAGGGGATGGATTATGTTATAGCTACCTGTCGAACAATGGAGAGGGCAGTGGTTCCGCTGTAGAAAGAATCAATTTTGCGATACTGCTCTAGTTCGTGATCAATGGCAGCACAAGTCTTCAAGTAGGAGTGCTTCCACATATTGAAACGGCGCTGTTTGTTCTCTGCCTCTATGTCAAAATCTGGATCAAGCGAGGTTTGAGCAAGTGTCTCCTGCCAGTTACATAGCAAAGATGGTGCCATTGACTCTCTTACTCTTTTGGCAACGAAGTGACCCCATGGTCCATGCCCATCAAATATACCACAGAACATCATGTCCTCTTGGCATCCAAATTCCTGCAATCAGTATCAAGAACATGGGATTACAATGCTTTGCTTTCCCCCCCCCCCTCTCTCAATATTTAAGATTTCAAAGTATTTTTTGCATACCTCCCAAACTATGCAGCAATCCTGGTTGACTCCTTTCTTCCCTCTTTTGGAGAAAACTGAGGCGAAGTTGTTGGAACCATCGACATGAACAATGCCAGAGGTACAGAGAATCAAGTCATTTTTCTTAGCTTCCTTGGCCATTGCTTCAGCAGTTTCTCTCCCATCACATCTCCCAGAACTCCTCCCTTTCTTCTTTGAGAACGACCTTGCCAACCCATTGAACATGGAGGATAAATGCCCCATCACCTTCTGCAATTTGATACTCTATACGAGGTTCTTCTGCTTATGAATATGGCACCAAATCTGAACAAGGAAATTTATAACGGTTACATGCAGTAGAGTACAGGTCATGTGGTCACGAAAAGAATGAGTAGCAGGTAAAGAAAAATTCTCCAACAGCCCATTGGAAGGAGGGCTTCTCAATTTTTATATTTGTTTCCTACATACTTTCCTCTGAACCTAAATGACGGGAAAAAGCAAGTTGGGTATGGGGGATACCGTGACTGAACAAAAGACAATTCCTGACTCAGAAAGCTCAGAATCTCAGAATTTAATATGAGAAAAAGCTAAATCCTGAAAGATGTAACTGGGGATATTCATTCCCCCGCTCATTCCAGCACTGCATCTGGAATTCTTTATACAGAGGAAAGAAAGATACAATCCAGATTAATAAATCACATCTTCATGATTTTCGGCCTCAGATCACAATTACAGGAACCTCAGCATGGCCATTCTTGTACTCTACCCTATTTGTACAAGCTAAAGGAAAAGAAACTATATACACCTTATAATGTTCCATTATTTCCACCTATTGGCTTAGGAAGCAAAAGGGGACCCATGGTTTCTTCTTCAGGAAAACAAGCAAAAAGATGTCAGAAATTTGGAATCTAGAAAAGCTTGGATCAAGGAAGCCAAAAGATTGAACAACCAAGTTCTTTATGGGTAACCAATTTGGAATTAAATAAAAACAACTAATCTCGCTCTGCGTCGCTTTCCGTTGGTTTTTATGTAAACTTGATTGCCCTGTTTAACTCATGAAAAAGAGTGAGATTTTCCGCATATCGAATTCAGACCTTAGAAAATGGAAATTTTCATTCATGGAGGATATCTTTGAATGGTCAGGCATAAACCGGCATATGTTCAAAGATCAGTTTCCCAGCAGAAATTTAGCGGAAGAATTGAAAGCAAGCTGAGTGAAGCGACTCCTCTATTGCAAAACAAACACCTAGAGACCAAAACTTGAGGACTTTGCTTTCCACCAGCATACACCCATAACGAAACATGAAAAGAAAAAGAAAACAGGCAGTGGAGATCCTGATCCAATTTCAGAACTCTATTAGGTATCAGCTTTCCTTAAAAACTAAAGCCTTTGAAGTTGTAACCAGAATTGAAACAAACCAAAACAAATGGAGGCAAGACCTTGGATTTTTCGCTAGAGAGCCTGAATCTGAGGGAGTGGCCAGAACAGGACACAATTTCGACTAGGGAAGCTGAGACTTCGAGAAAGCATAGGTGAGGATGAATCGCTATCCATGATGGTTCCTGTTTGGTTGTGATACGTGGCTCAGTCCCTTTTCAACTACGGAGACAAAAGCAAAGGCCCAGGCTTTCTCTTGGTGCATACGTAATGGAACACACAATTTGTAACGAAAAGCGCGTCACTTCGCCGTAATCTGATTAAAATAATTTATAAAGGATCTTTGTATCTAAACTCTCCACTAATTAAGTTATTTTACCCAAAATGGAACTCCGTTTAACCGTCTTTGAATCAACACGTTAACAGTTCACTTTGTAAATCAACATGGAAAACAAACGTCTTTCTTTACCTACTTGTGTTTGATTATTTAGTGTTCCTTGTTACATCTATCTATTTTCACTCATTTACGACTTCTTTTTTTTTTTTTTCTTTTTTTGCAGCGGTAAACGATATATAAATTAAATTCAGCGTGTTCTTGGTCTTCTTCTTTTCATTAGACAACTTATGTTCTTTAAATAGTTTGACGGATTTTAAGCTGAGGCGGCAAAGAAAATAACAGATTCTTTTTAATATTTGAACCGTCATCCATTAGTTTTTTATTAAGGACATTATTAGATTGACATGTTATTTTTTTCCCTAGGGATGGATATTTTGTATATTCTTTCAACTTTTTGTTATGTAAAAAGTTAAAAAAAAAATAATAATAATAATAATTTTAATGTCTTTATTTGTAATAATTAAATAATAATTAGTAAATAAGATTAAATAATAATTATAAAAATAAAATAAACATTACGTCAAATTTTTCTCACATTGCCAAATGAGCCCTTTGCTATTTTTAAACAGTAGCCACAATTCAAATTAATTTATATAAATTTAAAAACATAACAAAGCATTTCATAACTTTAAAAAATGTAACAAAATATTTTGATGAAAATAATGTTTAGTATTTGATATTTAAAAATATATTTTATTACATTTTAGAATGTATATGTTAAATTTATAATTCAGTCATAATTCATGACATAAAATCTACTTTCTCTTAAATTTTAATCATTTGTCCAAATACAGGAAAGCATTGAAGGGACGTTTCCTCGCAGTTGATCCTGAGTTTCATTGATTTCATCTCATTAAATCACGGGTCCTTAGCACTTCGCAACCATGTTTATTTTTTTAAATAATTAATTTGCCTTTAATTTTTTTTTTTTGGTGTGAGACTAAGACAACTTGTTAAATTATATTATACAGAGTACCTACAGCTTAGAGACGTATTAAAATGGAATATAAACATTTAGAAGCATAATAAGAGTATGTCAGCGATTAACGTATTGTAAGCTTCCTAAAAATCCGTATGCGTACACTTGTTTAATGGTCGTTGAACAGCTCCTTTTGTGGATCAAATTCTCCTAACGATCTTTTCATTTAATTTTTTTTTTGAATCAGCCTAGCAATCTTAATTTATCATTATCATTTGATTAATATATAAGTTCCACCTATAAAAAGTATACAAAAACGGAGTTGGTGATTGGAATGAAATTTATTTTATATAATCGAATAATACGAGGCCAACTCATCGGGTTAAAAATGTATCAAATGATATTTAAGTTGAGTTTGCGTCATTTGATTTCAAACGCGATATATAGACTATTTTGCAAATCCTGTTTTTTCAGTCTTTCCAATTCTTATTAGGAACAAAAAAAAAAAGAAAAAAGAAAAAGAAGAGAAAGTGATAGAATTAGACATTATTCTATTAAATGGGTTCATAGCAATCCGACAAAAAGCCACATTTTCAACGAACTTCTGTTTTTTAGATTTTAAAATTAGAGGTCAGGATTTATTATGCGGCGTGGATTATTCTTGATAGAGTATTAAAAAAAATTATATACAGTTTTATATATTTTTATTATTACATTTTTTATTAAAATATAATAAATATATAATTTTTTAATAATAATAATAATATAATAAGTATATAATTTTTATAGATAAATATATGTTTCGTTAATTAAATTATATATTGTTTATGTTATTATTAAGAAATTATATATTTATCATACCTTAATGAAAAAATTAATGATAAAAATATAAAAATTATATTGTAATTCACATCATCTCTCTTAATAAATTGCCTTTGGGTAATATTTTGTCTGGTGTACCGAAAGAATCAAATCAAAGAACGAGTGCTGCATGGTTTGCATATATGTGCCAAATTTATGTTGTACAAGGTGATTACGAAATTCATTATATTAATTACTAGAAATCCAACCCCTGCAAACTGTTTAACAATTTTCATAATATTGGAACAATAATTTAACAAGAAGTTAGAGACTATAGAACTATCAAAGCAATACCATGGTATGTTAATATACCATGCATTTCAAATTTCATGAATTTTTAAAATTCCATATTCAAATAGTATTATGCAAAATTCCTAAATTTTAATACCCTTTTGTTGAGATCATTTGAAATTAAACATGCAAATTGAAATTTTACCTAAAAATGAAAGATTTAAAAGTCTTTACTTGTTAGCAAAATATTTCTCTGATTAAATTAATTAAATTTTGTAACTAATTATTCAAATAAAATTATATTATGCAAATACACAATAAGTATTTTTTTTTTCTTTTTCTCTCGTTTTAAAACCAAGGGTAGTGTCGAATGAATGGGAATATATATAGCCTATGGAAAGGACACTAAACAATGCTGATTTTGGAAGGAAGTGCCAGACAGACACGAAAAAGGTTAGTATCCTTTACTCAAAGATATGGAAAGGGCATAGGGTAGGGTGGCTTGCCTTCCATTTTGCATGCACTCACTCTTGTCTTTCCCATAATTTTACTACTTCTTTTATGGCTGGCCAGCATCAACTTTATCTTCACCCTCCCACTAGGTTTTAGGTAAGAAGAAAACAATCACAACAATTGGAAAATGACGAGGTATTTTTATTCCTATGGGCAAGGAAGCATCAGGGTTCATGCATCTTTGTAAGAATTTTTCCAGCAAATGTTGCAACTTGCAGTTAAAAATGAATATTGGACAATATGTTACTCAAGAGGGTAATGGGAGATGCTCGTTCAGACTGAGTTTAGGGGCCCACCCAGCATGGACAGTGTTGTGTTTGGTTCTTACTACTTACCACGACAATCTTCGGTAGATACCAAATACAAGGCCTCCATGTTACTGTGTCGGTGCGAACCCCACATTCTGGTGGACCCTAGTCTCAGGTAAAGAGTTATGGTCATGCCTTATCCCCTCACCTGTCGGTTGCATTCATCACTATCGTCGCAAAATTTCCACCTTTTCCTGCCTTCACAAATGCAATTTCTTATAAAAACAATTTAAGCTTTTATAATTATAAAAATTTTTAATATGTTCCTTGTAATTAACTTAACTATCCAATGTATTATTAAATTTTTATTGACAAAATCAATTATATAATATTTTAATATTTTAAAATTATATAGACTTAATTGTAAAATTTTTGAACTATAAAAATTAAAATGAGAATTGAGTAAAATTATTAGTAGTTATTTACATAGCATCAAATTTGTGATCTGTGTTTGACACGATGAACATTTTGAGTGCGAGCATGAGGCGCACAAGTTTTAGGGTCCAGTGGACATGTGCCACGTGGAAACCACACAATCTCGTGTGGGGCGGCTCACCGGATAACGACGTCCAAAAGTCGAGTGGAAATAGGAGCCACTATAAGTCCACGCTACAAATCTATGCGAATCTAGGGTTAATGTTTTTTGTTGGCTGCTTTTCCATTACAAGAACAAATCATTTCCAATTTCCCATCATTTTGTCATGATACCCCACCATCTCCTAATACTAAAAACAACCCTCACTTCTTTTCTTCATCTTTTCCATCCTTACAAATCATTGTTAGACTATTCATTGATATCAACTTGTGCATAGGCACCACCTAGTTTTGCGCCTGAATGTCAGACGTGAAGTTTACGTTTCGAGGTGGAATGCAGCAGACAAATCTGCTCTGTTACCATTTGGATCCTGCGCAAATGGTCTATAGGCATGCTCATTCAAATATTCCAACTCCGAATGATATGTGGGACATGCAAACAAACACCCCATCATTACAAGATATATGTCTTTCTTCATCTTTCACTTATTGTGATTCGTCTCTTTTTGTTTTTCAAAATGGGACTTCAAGTGTCATGGCCTCAATATAGTTAGTTAAACAAATACCTTGTCAAACTGTCTTTGATTTCTGGGCCAGAAAATAAATATATGAATAAACTTGTGTTTGGGTTTCATTTTACATGAGGGGGATCAGCCCAAGTGGACGATTGGCACTGGTATTTCCCTGATAGATGGATTAATAATAATATATACGACGTAGCATCAAATAGTACAAAAGTGTTGAAAGTGGGTCGGCTGAAATATCTCAACATGCATACCATCATCCCTAAATCTCTCCCTTCTGCTGATATCATCCCCACTTGTCTCAGATTGCAAAATCAGTGCGGCCTTTGCTAGGCTTGTCGTATAGCTTCACATGAAGAGTGAAGCAAGCACAGAACAAACCCAACTCATACCTAACAGCCATACCATTTGCTGTCGTCATGTCCTATTGGCCGACCTAAAGGAAAAACTTCATAAAGTAAGATGTCACAATAAGCCTCGTGAAGGTGACAAGAATCTGTCGGCATACAAGTACTACTACAGAGCGTAGAATATCATGTCCTTATCTGAGAAGTACCTGGAGGTGATGCTTAAAAATTCAATATCTCTGAGTGACAACATACTGCTATTGGAATAGTTGAAGGAGCGACCGAGCAACCGTCCTGCTTTTGGATATTCTAAGAAAATGAGAAGTTATATTGCTATTATGACTTCTCCGCGATCGGATTACTTAGGCGATCAGCTTGAGACTGTCTTAAGAGCAGCAAGGTCCAGGACTGATGACAAATATTTAGATCAATCCCATCAACGTTTCTACCAGCACGTACCTTCAAAATTCCCTAACAAGGAACAACAAAAACTAAACTCAATCATCTTCTCATATGCACCTCTGCACATACGTGTGGTGAGTGAATTTGGGTGTTTATAAGGCAAAGCATGTGCCCAATTGTTCTCGAGAAAGATGGGGTGAGGCTTCAACTAGATCTTAAAAGTTCATAACTCTTTCTCTGGTTGAATGAGGAGTTCACCAATGAAAGGGGTAGTCAGAGCGATTCACTTTCAGGAGTGATAGTAAATTATTGAATGATACTTCACTATCATCATTATCAGCAGCAGTAACATCAATAGATAAAATACAGCCATACAGTCTTATTGATGGAAAGCAACTTGTACCAACAGAACCAATATAGACAATTAGAAAAGGCATTACAATATCACTAAAATCTTTAAGATCTGTTTCAATCATATGCTATATGTACTTACCCCCTATGTTGATACTTAACATTAAGCTCCTATTACGCATTACCGCATGGAAGTAAAAGAAACTAATAGCTATCCCTGCAAAACCAACAACCGAGAGACTTCTCTGGATCTCGCACATTCACTCTCACTTTGATAAGCCTCCAATACAAACTGCGATAACGTAAAGCGAAAAAAATTGAATGCACTCTACTTGTGTATAAATGACACTCCCAGGGTGATGGCAGCAATAACTCAACCATTCTCACACGATTATTACTAAAAAATAAAACAAAATTACAATAAATTCATTGAAAAAACTTGAAGAACTGAATTACAATCAGAGTTTGTGTTGAGATTTTAGAAACTGAAAAATAATATAATCTGAACCAAAATGGAGATGTAATGTTTGCTAAAATAATCACCCATGAGCTAAATCACGTTCAAGGTCTGAGTAGCAGCATGTCCCACCCGACCCAGCTAGTGATTACCAACAAAGTATCAATATCTTCAGGCAGTGTAGCATTTATCATATCTGTATGACAAGACAAACCTCATCATTTCCTTCCTGCAACCAAACCAGCAAAAATTACTAATGCTGTTCCAACTATAGACCCATGGCAAAAACCAAATTGCTACCGTGTTCACACTGGCAAGCGGTAGGTAATTCCACTGAGCACAATATAACCCCCATCGATATTCTCATAGCCTTAACATTACAAGTCCTGTAAATGCAAGAACATTGTTTCTATTTCCATATGCAGAAGTATCTTCCAATTGATCAGCCATTTGGGAAAAAAGGAAGGGGGAAAAAAAGACAAAGCAGCAAAACAACTCAACAACAACAACAAAGTTTTTTTTCACTAGGTGGAGTTAGTTACTTGAATCAATTGACACCATAAACATTTATCATAAATCATATTTTTAGACAAACTATTTAAATCTAAATCTCTCTTAATAATTCCTACTATAATTTTTTTTTATCTTCCTCTACTTCTAATTATTAATTAGATTATTCTCTATCTCATCTACTCATATCTAATTTAATTGAATACTGACAATCATCGCCAAAGAAGACATATTCTGCCAACAGCACTAAATAAACACAGGGACTATTAGCAGGATTTTGTATCTGCCATCATCATTTACATAGGTGAAGCTTGTTACTAGAAAAGTCATGAATGCATTAGCATTTTGATTCGAATGGCAGTAGGCTTGCTGTCCGATAATTCTGAGTGAATCTCCATGCTTGAAATTTAGAGATGATGGGTGTTAAGTCTCGTAAAGAAAATAATGACTGAGATTTTATTGCAGATGATGACATGGATCCACACCTATGAGTTACCTAACAAAGCTTCCAGTTGTGGCTGCAATTTGAGAAACCATATACAGCGGCATTCCGCTAGAGGGATGAATCCAAGCTAATGGTTAACTCTTGCTACTATGCTTTTCCGGTCCACCATATATCGCGACACAAGTATATAACTCTAATGTAGTGCCACATGACATCATCAAATAAGTTTCATTATTAATTATGTAAACTTATCCATAATTTTCTAAAATCCCTCATCAAGGAGTTATTCCCCATCAAGAATTTTCGATCTTACACTTTCAGACAAATAATATCTGGAAGAGCAGCTGGCATATCAAACAAATGATAATTATTTTTTAATTATTCATATTATTCCCTCCATATAAAATACCTAAAAGAAATAAAAGCAAAATCTGATTTAATAATCGAATTCTCAACTAGCCTATATCTATAATGAGAATATCCCCTTTATTTCCTCCATTCATTTCCGCTTTTTATTATTATTATTTTTTTCTGGCCAAATTGGTAACACACTTCCATGGCCCCCCAGTTTCCTCCTCGTCTGGCTTTCAAATTAGGAAAAGACAAAAAGAAAGACAGCATAAAAAAATAATGTTGTAACGAGAGATAGAAAATAACCTGAAGAAAGTTACAACTCTAGAATCACTTGCTAACCTCGTGGTCAACGGCAGCTTGGCTAGAAAAACTGCGACGGTGGCTAGAGGATGGAAAGCCCAAAACGGATGTTTGAACCTGAGAGCGAAGCTGCAGAGAATTGGGAGCGGACCAGAGGTCAGATGCGTGCGCGACGGCGCATGCGGCGGCCCTAACGATATAGCCCACTGGAAAGGCCTTATAACGCATTCTTTCTGGCTTCCTTTGTTTTTTAATTTATTATATTATTATAATTATTATAATATTTATTTATTTTTTATTATTTTTTAAAAATATAAATGCTATTTATTTATTTACTTATTTTTATAATTAATTTTTTGTGTATTATACAGTTCTTAAATATTAAAAGACTAAACCTAAATTTTTTAATAAATATAAATAATTAAATAGAAATTTAAAAAAATTAATTATGTATTAAGTCATAAATATATTTATTTATGTTATTTTTAATAAAAAAATTAGATATTTAAAAAATACATTTAACTTTTGTATAAACCATAAAAAAATAAAAAAAATTGTTGATTTCTTTTAGGGCAAACATTTTGATTTGGATTATAATCCATTGACTAGCATAATGTGATTTTAATTGTGTTATTAACATTATTATTTTAATTGGCTATTGAAACTTTTCTAGGCTATTAAAATATGAAATATAAAACTATGAAATTATAAAATAAGACACAATAATTAAAAGAGTATGGCTTATATGCGTTCATGTTCAATTTTGTTTTTCTTGATAAAAATGTGGGTTCAATTTAGGAGAACAAGTATTGCCTTTTATATTTTTTTTCTATACAATAACAATAAAAAACTAAATAATTATTATGTGGAACTTTATACTTCCTTGGACCACCAATAAGATTAAAGAATAAATTGGGTTGAGTCAGATGTAAGATTGAAAAGCTGAACCGCCTCTAGTAAAAACTCAAGAATAGAGTACAACTTTGAACAAGTTATAAACCCTCCATCCACAATAATATTTAATTACAATGATAATTTAACCAAATTCTTAAATTCAAATGGTAGTCCTTCTTATTACCCAAAAAAAAAAAAAAATCGCCCATTCCGAGCCAGTGAAAAAATGTATTTAAAATTTTCTTTACAATCGATGAATTAGTGCTGTACAGGATGGCATTTTAAGTTCTAAACTGCCACCAGTCCTTTCCTAAAACTCGTGTTAGTGCCATCAACTATTTCTCTTCTCTTTCACCTTTCTTTCCCCTATATTCAATCGGTTAAGTCCTTTTATATCCCAACTTGTCTCCCCAAATAGCTTATGCATAACTACATAATCCACCCCCGAACTATAGCTAGTCCTCTATTTACATACAAAATCTGAGAGGTTTCTCCTCTTTTCTTGGCCTCCGAACTAGTATACTTAATGATATACTTGGGGAGATACATAAAACTCGCTCTCATTGAAAACTGGTCTTAAATCTTCTTCACGCATGAATTCCAAAGGAAAAGAAACAAGATGTCCCTTTACACACTTTAATCTATCTGCGGGCTCTGTTTGTTCAGGGCCTATTCCCAAGTCTATGGTGGTATGACCGAGTTTCTCCTTCCAGTGAGCCATGTTTTGCCGAAGTGCAGCTCTGCAATTTATTTCAAAAACAGATTTGAGAAATCTAAGGCTAAAAAACAAAAAAGACACAAGAACAAAGATGGGATAAAACATGAAACCATACCTGGAGTGTATGTGATCATTGGGTATACAAGCAAAGAACTCATGGTATATCCGAGTATTTTCCTGTCACGTATAGGAACTTGCAGTTTATATACCATAGTAGGAGCATAAAGTACATTAACGACAAAAAAGTAATTCAACATGTAGATAAATCACGGTCACGGTATCTAAAGGATGAAATTAAAAACTTGAGATCTGGTAAGTCTCACCTTTGCAGTTGTTGACCATAAGTCCTTGTAAGTTGTATCTGCTACTGGATCACTGATTTTACTAACCTCTCCAGTATGCAGACCGAGGTGCTCAGACCACAGGGAGCAACGAAGGCTATAGGAAAATTTCCCAGCCTTCCATGGCTTTCCATTCATAGATGATTCCACATAATCTTTATCTTCGATTACCACTCCAATCTGCTTAAAAAATATATATAAATAAGACTCAAAAGTAACTTCCTTCTCAGCAGATCAACCCTTCATAGAAAGATATTACCTACCAACTTTACTTAATTACGTCACTTGGTTACTTTATTACATAACCGCTAAAAATAGTAAGTTTTAGTGGCGCATCAGATATGAACTATACCTCAGAGTCTCTTGAACCTAGCAAACTCCTATCATTTATATTAGAAGATCCAATTATAGCAGCACGGTCATCTATTATCATCAATTTGCTGTGTACATATACCTGCACAAATAAGGTAATATACATCATATCATATGAATTGAAGGAAAACAATTTCGACGCTAAATCATTTTACAGGTTAAACATTGTTTATTAGTTCAAGGGAAGCCAAACTCTAGAAAGTAAGGCAGCTTAGATGAAGCGGGAGTAAGGAGCTGCATAGAATGGTAATATCTAATAAAGTACCTGACTTGTAACAATAGGGCCACCAGCAAAAAGTTTACCATGAGAACGCAGACCGTAGAAAGAAATGTAATCATCAGTCTTAGGGCCAAGTAAGGCTTTAAGGTTGTCTAATATGGAGTGTTTTTCTCTAGAGATTGTTCGATACTGCCAATGTGTAATGGCTCTCACAGTTGCTGCACCACCATCATCCAGACCACCCTGTTAATGACAATTTACAACAGGAGATATTCTAAGCCCGTAGAATAAAGGATTGAATATTATGCAAAGAAGGCCAGTAAAATTTACCTGGAAGCCAGGCAATAGAGGCATCACAATTATAACTCTAAAAATTTTTTGCTCTTTGTGAGCCAATAAAATACGTCTATATAATGCTTCCAATACACGGTTCTGTATAATATCATCTGTTGCTAAGCCTGATATGAAAAATTGGTTCTGAAATGAAAATAAAAAAGGCAAACTGAATAAGTTTAAAAAAAAAAAAAGAAAATATAAAAGAAATAGATATGATAAGTTAAGATATGAAATTCCTCGATTCTCTCCCAGTGTTTCGCATATGAATGTAACTATTTAAGCAGTATCTCATTCAAATGAACTAGAATTTCAACCTGAACTTTGGTTAGGTTCACAAGTATTCGGTATTTAAGCTGAAAAATTTACGGAATGACTTTACTTCTTGATCTTGTATGTCAAATTGTCAACCAACCCACTTCTTATGTTTACCTTAATATCACAATAACTATATGTTCTATCTAAACCTTTCTTTCATGTGGATGCGATGCTATAAGCAGAAGCAAATTATCAATACCAAGACATGATAGAGAACTCCCGTTCCTGAAAAATTATAAACAAAAACGGAAAAAAAAAATCATATAACTTGATTACCTCAATGTAGATAAAATGTTTCGCATTTTCAATAAGAGAACAATAAGCAGTGTGAATGCTTTCTTCACTCTGACTTGTTCCAGCAGACCAATGGCTGACACTCCTGATTACCTGTGGATAGCATGAAAGATACTATTAAAATGAATAAACAATCAATATGAGGTGTTCAATTGTTTACGAACTAGAATAGACAGCTCTAGGCCGATTGTAAGAATCACTCAAAGGCTTTACTTTAAATCTTTCTAAGTTTGGTATAAGCGCAAAATGTAAACTTTGTATGAATCTTATGATATTTATGATCTTATATTGATGATTCAACGAAAACAACAAGATTTACATGTTACCAGACCCAGGAGGCATAACTAACCTGACAACGACAAGTACTACGTGGACCAACTTCTCCATATTCCATAGCAGTGGCATCGCGGTAACCTTCTTCAGTTGTTTCCCACCAATCATCTGTAGCGTCAACAGCAGATTGTCTCTCCGAGTTTTCATTTAGAAAACCTTTCATCTGAGTATCTGGTTCTGAAGTTTCATCGCTTGATTTTTGGTTTTCACAAAAATTTGTTTGATCCATGAGATTATAATTCATATTGTTTCCGATTAACTTAACATCTTCCCCACCGGCTTCTTGAGGTAGAAGCAGCGGTATATCTTGCGGGGGTGATTGCGACGAAGAGGAATTCTGACTGTCAATTTCTTTCGTGTTGTCATCTTCTTTGCATCCATCAATGTCTCTCTCTTTGCTTCTTCCCATGTAACGAGGGATGACCATGTGGTGGTGAGGCATAAGTAGTGGAATGGTATGTTCATTTGGAGCTTTGGTTCTCTGCGAAATGCCTCACCATGTAATAAAAGAGAAGGGAAAACAAAATGAAAAAACTTAACACTTGACAAAAGATATACCTTAGCATGGTTCCAACGTTGAACAAAGTGCCGAGCAATGTCGCGACAGGGAGGTCCCCAAAGAGCACAATGGACATCGTGCCATGGCATGCGGGGATACTTTTCACGATCCAATTCATCTCTCATGGTGTCTTCCCAAGAATTAGGTTCAGATTCTCTGTCCATGTCATATTCCACAAGCCATATATTATAAAAAGCTTCGACACCATCAATTAATCCACATACCATATATTCTACGAGTTCTTTGATTACATTCTATTTCTCAAAGAAATTTCATTTATTTTCTTTTCTAAAATAAGGAAAAAAAAAAAAAACATACCTTGGGTTGTAATAGTCCTTTCCAGGCCATATTTCAGGAGGGAAATCACCCACTTTATGTTCAGCTGTGTCATAACGGCCAAAGCATAAATCTAATCCTCCAAAATAGCAAATCTTGTGATCAACGATTACAAGTTTTTCATGGTGCGACCTGAATGAAACCAAGCCAGTATTAATCTTATATTTACGTAATTATTTGCAGTCCACCTTTTTTCAAATGAAGGTGATGTTCGAACTTCATCGGATAGTTCTTACCATAAATAGACACCAGTTGATAAATGGTTGGGATAGCGTAATACCCTCACATTCTCATGAATGTTAAGGAGTCTTCTCTTACTGTACAAGCTGTTAATTTTTAAAGCTAGAGAAACCTCCTTGTACAGAAGCACATAGATCTGTAAAATAATTTAAAGTTATGAGCCAATCTTTTAAGTATCAGACATTTTTGGATGGGAAAAGTCAAATACAGAACTGATTATATGTGTGTGTGTATATATATATATATATATATAATATCAATGAGGAAACTGTGTACCTGAACTCCTTGTTTAGCTTTTTCTTCTAGTAATGTGTCCAGCCTAAAGGAAGAATGAGAGTGAAAAGGACGTTTCAGATAGAGCTCTGGGCAAAGCCACCATCCAGTAATGAGGATCTGCACCCAGTTTCCATCTTGGGTTAGCAATAAATGTCCACCAAAACAAGCTAAATATACTCTTGTTAACAATGACATGTACCTCTGACTTTGCTTCCTGAATTGAAGAAGCAATTGCTTCAAATGCTGCCTTTCCATCTATAAACCATTGGGCATGGCTTCCATCTTCAGTCAGACCTCTTATGGGAGCAAATGAACCAAAGCGATGAGGATGACACCAACCCTCTTGAGGTCTAAGACCAGCTTCGTTAATTTTAGTAACCCAATCCTTAACTTTAGCACTGCTGCTAGTTCTCAACCTTATGCTCCGATTTCCGCTAGTTACCTTCCAAAATTTTCAATTGTTATTATTTATTTTGACAGCAAAACAGAATTATTATGAGTAGTTTTGGATTGAAAAAATATGATAACTCTTCTGTGTTAATTGATAATCAATCAGAACACCTCCAAGTTCAAAATACGCTAGCACTAGAAAGAAACTCACCTTAAATGTGTATCTTAAGGGATTGCGTTCCTTTACATGATCAGCCAAATATATCTGGGACCCCTTATCTTCATTTGAGGATGGAAGGACGTCAAAAACAATTATGTCTACTGGTTTGTTGTCGAAAGGATCATCCAACAAGGCCAAAAAGCCGGGTTTCAGAACAGCCCATACCTGTGTATAGACAATGCAGTCTTAGGATTAAGAGTAAGAATAAAATATAGGGAAATTTAATTTATATGAGAAGATCACAGAGAAAGTATGGTGTATGCTCAATATTTTGAAGTTAGAAGGCAGGGATACTGAATCGAGGCTCCAGAAACAAACCTTGGGCCAGTTGTTATTACACCAACAAAGCCATTCGCATGGAAAGCATGTTACATCTGAATCCCTTGAGATATTTGATAAATGCTTCACCATTACATAGCCCTCTTTCAGTTTTGGTCCATAATCCTGTAAAAAGGATAACCTGGAGACCTCTAAGAACTTGCAGACCTATAATCCAAAACTATACGTCAGAAAGGATTATTTTAGCACCAGAGCAGCTACATCAATTATGGAAAATTTGTATTTTTTGTTACCCAGAATTACATCAATAAGGTCACTGTCCTATCAAGGCCATAAGGGTAAGCATAAAGGGGACTTCCTATTCTCGTATCAACCCTCCTTTATTCTAACCAGTGATAAGTAAATTTGTGTATTTGGGAACAACTTCACCATAGAAATATTGTTCATAAAAAATTAGTACTAAAATGTCATTTGGACCTCATTTTGATTTCAGTTTCTTAGATACATAACTCATGGCATCCATAATAAATAATTGCAAAAGCAATAACATTCTGCAGATTGATCTGAATAATATCAGCTAAACATTATCTAAACAAAGAAATTTATACTGTGGAATATTACTGCTCACCTCTCGAGAATTGACAATATCTATGTTTCCAAGAAAATGATTCAAGTAACCCTGCATTGCGACTTTTGCTTTATCTGCAACTGACTGCTGCCCTCCTAGTGATGGACGAATGATTGGTAGGGCTGCAGCGGATGGAACATATCTGTGCAGGTTACCACATTGAGAAATGATTTAAGTATTTTCTTTAAGCCCCTTCAGGGGAACAATCTAGAGAATTTAAGGCATATTGAGCGTCTTAAAAATGTATCATATTATGGCAATACAAATTGTAATACCTGTTCTTAATACTGTCTTCATGATGTAAAGGCACAGCTCCGTCGTCAGGCTCTTCAGCATCTTGCACCATCGCTGTTTGTTCTACTATTCCTAAGCTTTGTAGCCATTCTTTTACCTTAAGGAGAAAGGTGTATATAAGAAATCATACTGAATTGTAATGAACTAAAGCTATTGGAAGCATAAACATTTATCTTTACTTGATAAGGTATCAAGTTATAGAATTTATGTGGATGTATGAGAATGAAAAACCAATAGAAGATTTAAAAAAAGAATGACCACAAAGTGCAAAATAAAATGCGCAAACCTGTTCTTGCATGTCATAAAATTCTTCAATTAATGCTCGTTTCTTCAAAGCGAAATGTAAATGGAGAACTTGTGATGCTTTCTTCACTAAGCGCCACTTGAACTGTGTTAAACAATTTTAGTTGTTATCAATACATTAGCTGGAACTGCATGACTTGCTAAGGGACAACCCAAAATCAGAAAGAAAAAAAAAAATCAAGTTTCCTTTAAAATGGCAGAAGCCTCTGTTAAAATGAGACAAGAAATTTTACAAGCATGTACTTGTAGAATTTTACTAAGACAAATTTATTAATGAACAAGGAACGTTCTTAAATGCACCATCTATGACTATATGCTTTAATCCAAATAGACCCATCATTAAAACAGAAAGCATATAGGGGGAAAAAAAGGTATTGAGCAAACTGCAAAATATCCGAATATGCAAAATAATTCATAAAATCCCACTATAGTTCATAATTTAATCGCGGAACGTAATTTTAACTGATCAGGTCATCCTGACCGTTAAATTCTAGAACACAATAATCAAATTCTGCTAAACATGATTTAGGTAGAAAAATTGAACGCCGTAATTGTAGGAAGAATAATTACAATCCCAAGCAATATGTTTGTCAATGACTTAGACCACAAGCTTAAGCCAACAACACTTGAAATAGTCTATGCTTAGTTCTTCCACCTTTTCTTCGCTTTAACTTGACGTGATGAAGAACTAGGAAACAAAAATTAGATCCCCAAAAAAAAAGAAAATCCCCATCCATGAATTCTCTGATCAGCCAAACAAAACAAAACAAAACCCAGGAAGCACAAATTTGATTTATAGAAAAACAAAAAAGCAGAGCAGAAACATAGATATGCACGGAGAGAGAGAGAGAGAGAGAGAGAGATAGAGTGCCTGTTTGTACTGTAACTCAATGGTGTAAGACAGAAGGATTGGGCTAATATCTCCGGTGTCTGGTCTGGAAACGGAAACGATGGTGGCCTTTGGCAACTCTTCAAATATCCAATTAGGTTCGCCGCATTGCCGCAACGACTGGGAAGTCGACAATGCTTCTGACATTGCATCGGACCGTTCAATCAGCCGTTCCGTTGACATGGCAATTCCTCAAATAATTAATCACAAATATTAATCAATATCACAGAGTGTTTGGCATGTTCTTTGGTGGACCGAACTTGAACGCAGTAGAAGAGACCAAAGAAAGAGTACTGCGCGTGTGTACGATACTTGAAGAGATCAAAGATGTAACCCACAGAGCGTAGCCCTTTTATAGTTTTTCAGGGAGTCCTTGGTTTTTGGTCCTCCATAACCGGGACGGAAACAGAGAGAGCTGTGATGACATCGGGTGCACGCAAACTCCCTGAAACGCGTCATAACCATTGCAGCACGTTTTATTGGATTTTATTTTTTTCTTTCAAAACTGAACTCCAATTAGGATTCCACGGATTATTCTCCTTCTTTATCTATGGCACTTCAAAATTTCAGGTCCCGTTCCCAATCACGTTTTGTGAATATGACGTGGACACTGTAACGTTTTTAGGTATCTGAAACACACTTGAAATTACACGTGGCGATTCTGAAGCTCAATTGTATGAAGATTGCATGAGGTCAATGGTTCTTAAGGAATGTACGTTCCATTTGCTATATTAAATAACCGTTGGTGGACAAGCGACGGATTAAATAAGAGTTTAAATAAAGTTTAATGAGCAAAAGACCAAAAACTTGCTTGTTCCCAAGGGTTGGCGGGAGGCGGAATACCAGAATTACCCTTGAGTGACGCAATTTAAATACGTTTCGTGAACATTGAATAATAATTACCACGTGAGTACAATTTTTCTATAATTACCTCCTTGTACTTAGTACTTAGGTTTCTGCTATATATAGGAGAGTTGTCATGAATGATCCTAGTAGAGACGGGGGGTTTCCGAAAACTCTAAAAAATGGGGGATGCGAATTAGGAGGGCAACTTGGTCAAAGACACAAAAGTGCATGGGGAGAGGCTGCACTTGGACACGGCATATCCTTTAGAGGAGTCTCCCGAAAGAGAATATCCAACCCTATATTCTGGCGACTGAGAATATGCCCAATTTGCAAATGATTGGTATTCCATAATATTAAACAAGATTCAACGTAATACTGTCAGGATCGGCATCTTGCCCCTATTGGCTGGTTAAGGATACTTTATTCCATTATTAAGGATGCATAGTAACAAAAACTAATGATATAATTATTGCTAACGTTGAGCATACCAAGTTGCCTTGCACTTTTTTGTCCTTGTTATACGGCGTTGTGGACTCTCTCTCTCTCTCTCTCTCTCTCTCTCTCTCTCTCTCTCTCTCTCAACTCATTCTTTCATATTTACCATTTTCTACATCTCGCGATTTCCATTACGCTGCCTACGCAGTTTAAAACAAAGTTATTGTTCTCGTAATCTTTTCTTTAAGTTAAAGCTAAATTAAAACTTTCTAAACGAAGTTGGAAAGAATCCTTTGGAAAACAGCTATACGGCTAGAAATGAAAACGTATTTAAATGGGATTCCCATTTCCCAGTAATCATATGATACGTGTTGAGTACTCTGCCACGCTAGATGTTGCACCTGGTGGTCAATGCCTATCTTACTAGCAATTTATTCCATGTTTCATGAGACGTGCATTAAACGCTGAAAAAAGAAACCGCACAAGGAAAGATCATTCAAGTCTCATCACATGCCAAAAAGCCCCATTGTAACTTTGCGAGTTGAGTTCTGCAAGCTTGTCCCTTCTAATTTCAAACCATAATGTCAGGAAACCACATGTCAACAAATATCAATCCTAGACTCTACTAATCTTCATTTGGGCCCCACATTCAACCTAAAAGGAAAATAAATCTTTTACAAACATCCTATGAAACAAGTTCTTCACTGTGCTCCGTAGGCAAAATCGAAAAAAATATTTTATTCGGGGACCCAATTTCGACAATGACTCTGAACCTTGGCGAGAGAAACCATATAATCATCAGATCTGCAAGGAAGCATAAAAGCGTCGTGTTTCTAAGTTGCAATTTCATGCAGCTATCGAATGTGTATTACGTATATGTTCAAAACCAAACCTTTGTCCATAGGGTGACAGGCAAGCAGCAAGTATATGAAATTTAGCGCCATCCGAGTTATTCTACAAATTAAAAATAATTATATTCATTCCGAAATTCACAAGTCGTTATCAATTTAAATATAACATATAAGCAAGAAGCAATAAATCATTCTCAAATGAGCAATGGAGTCATACTAATACATAGAATTTCAGTTTGATTTGTATACGCATAAAAATGAGTCTATGCAAGGTGTCCATAAAAGGAAACAAAAGCAGCAGAAGCGGAAACTCAAGCCCAAATCTCTGCGCCTTAAAATCTTTTAAGCAATCCATTACTGCCCAAGAAAACAAGCAGTCAAGCACCTTATAAAAATGTTTAGAGTAAATTATCTAAATTTCTTTTAAATTTTGTCAAAATTATGCAAATATCTTTTCTATTTTCAAAATATATACAATTGAAACCAAATTAACTTATATTTTAGTTTAATTTTAAATTTTTTTTACCAAAACACCTTTCATTTATTTATTTTTTTTAAATTTTTTTAGTTTAAAAAAATATGTGTTGAAATTGAATGAAGATATTTTGGTCAAAAAAATTTAAAATTAGACTAAAATGTAAGATAATTTTTATTTTAGGAGAGATCTATATATATTTAAAAATAAAAGAAAAGTTTATATAAATTTAGCAAAAATTAAAAAGGTCTTTATAATTTACTGAGATATTTATGCAGAAAAACCCTGTTGAATCCATGGAAAGTGAAGAACACCTTCAAATTGATTGGAATGACTTAGGCTCTGCAAAAGAATTATCTGAAGTTTAAACAATATATGTCTGACATTGCCCTTATCTCAAGGCGACAAGATACTGCTTTTCAAAATTGCCATCCCGGGAATAAATGTTCTAATTAAGCCAGTAGAGTCTGCGTTGAAAACATCTTCTCAACTAGGCAAAAGACAACACGAGGCTTGAAAGATGATCAAATGTTGTATTATTAATAATGATATCTATCATTATATCTTATAATAAATCTCACAATATGTTACCATAAATCAAGGATTGAAACAACTGGCAAAAACGAGGAAAAATTTATCAAATCCAGAGTACAGCCAAAACACATATACGCACATGCAATGACTTCTTTATTCAGACATTTGTACATTAAAAGACACAAGAAAATTGTGCAGAGAGACAAAGATTAGAATAAAGCCTCTGAAATGTCAAATCAGAAAACTAGGACGATTACTATAAAAGAGCATAGCATTGTTGAATTAAAAAAAAAAAAAACATATGAACGAACCCCAGTAAAAAAACCAATTACCTATCTTTGGATAAACCATAAAATCAGCACAGGGTCATAAAGAAAGATCCCTAAATTGCCCTAGAGTCATAGATCTACATGAAAGCAACTTCACATCACGATCTCCATCAGGCATTCCCACTGAAATCTGCAGCAGTCCCATGGAGATGGCCATACTTCTTTTGTTTGTTTGATTTTTAATTTTAGGAAAAAGAAAAGAAAAAGAGAGGGGGCGGGGGGGAGGAGGTTCTTCTTAATTCAGTGTTCAAAGACATAGCCATATTGCGGGATTAATATACAGGGAAAATTAACAAGTTGCCAGAATACCTGAGATTCGTAATAAAGCCCAGCATATAATGAAGCATAAAAATACTCATTTTCTCTGCCTTGGGAAAATGCAGCCACAAGCTAGTCAGAAAAATCAATTTCTTATGTCAGATATTATTCTAGCATTTCACATGGGCATCCAAGCAATAACACAGTCACATTTCTTAGCCTTCTACACAGGGAACTGAACATATATAAGTATTACAAACTTAACTAAAGTGAGTTGTAAGTAGTAAAAAGGAACAAATTATTAAATAAAGTATCCATACTCCAAGATGAGACAAATTTCTATTAAATTAGAAATAACCATGCAAAATTGCAAACTAAACAGTGTTCCCATGTCTAAAAGCACAGTTGTATAATAACTAATCTTTCAAGAGATGAGCTCACCGTCAACCCTTGTTCAAACATAGGCAATATTTCACATTCCCGAATATTAGGTCAGACTAATTTTAGTGCTCTTTGACACCAATGATAAAAAAAAATAAGATCTAGCTCTCGCATTGAAAAAAGTGAGATCTTGTAAAAAATGTAATAAGGATTGCCGGGATATATGAGGTCTAGCTCTCTTAGATGAATTGCATTTTGAGTCAAAAGACATCAAAGCACACCTTCTCGGGATTCCCACCATCTTTAAACATATTATATGCTTCCCTCATGACAGGCCGTGGGTCTCTGCCAACCTGAATTCAATAGATAAGAGGATAATTTCTTGAACATCTATATGCCGATTTTCTTGTCAACTTCCTAGTAATGGAATTTATGACTTGCCTCAAGAAATTGTTTCCTTGCTTCATCCACTCCATATAGTTGAGCTTCGCACAGAAAGCACCATATGGATTCCTCTGTATCATTTGGATTTTGTGCAACATCTAACCGAAACTGCTCTGCTCCTTCTTCAAATCTATTGTAAGAGGAACCCAGCTTAGTCTTAAGTAGGTCAAGCAGAGAGTAGTTTTATATTTCAAAGAACGACTCTGATCATAAATTTTTCTCCTAAGGGGAAAAGGTTACAAAGGGAAAGGAGCTATAAATACTAAAAGCTAGTATTAGGAAGGTCGAAAAGACAAGGATATAGTATTAGTACCTATCAAGATAGTAAAGTGATAGCCCCCTTTGCCAAAGATCTGGTAACAATCATAATGTCCATAACCAATTCCATATAAATGGGCTCAAATATCAATATTTCGAACTCATATAAGAGTTCCCAAAATTTATAAACCTACATGCCCTCTGACGAGGGTCCAACTCAATTGCCTTGTCGAACTCCGCTAAAGACCCCGAGACATCACCCTTAACAAATAAAAGCACCACAAGAGTTACAGAAACCGGATTTGCGAAAAAATCTAGCAATGAAATAGTGGGAAAGAAGTTACTCTGTTAGTGAAAAAAAAGACGAGGATTACCTGCCTAAAGAGAAGCATTCCACGTCGAATTGAAAGTATGGCTTCACGAGCATTGTTGGTACCTCCGGTTAAAGCTTGCCAGATGTTGGAGACTGAAGGAAGGAAAAGTCTTCGGGTGAGGGTGGGAGGAGGGTTCTGGGATTGGAAAAATCTTGAAGGGACGGAGCTAAAGAAGGCTGCTTTGGAATGGGTTTTCAAGGAGGATGAAGAAGCAAAAAACGATGAAGGAAAAACTAAGGAGGGGGAGATCAAAGATGCAGGTTTAAGGTTGTGTGAAATAGCCATGGATGGATGAATGAACAGAAGCGATAATGTAGAATCAATTTAAGGCCATGGTGAGATAATGGTGGTATGGGGGTCTTCTACATCGAAATGGAAACGATCCAAGATTTTAGAGAGGGAAAGAGAAATAAGGCGCCCAAAGCCCAATACCCAGCGTTTGTACAAAAGGGCTTTGCACCCTTTGGGCTGGCTTAGAGGATTTGGCCCATTAACATCGCGAAGATGAAGCATAGGGCGTTTTGGCAGTTTTGGTCCTTAAGATGTCTGAAAATTTCATAAATAATTGAATGTAATAAATAATAAACTTATATATAATTTTTTATAAGTTTATTATCAATTTTTTTACTAATAAATAATAAATTTATATTTTTTTAAAATATAACAAGTGTACAGTTTACTTTTAAAATAACATATTTATTTATAAAAAATTATATATTTATTATATTTTAACTAAAGAATTATACGTTTGTTATATTTTAATTAAAAAATTTGTAATAAAAATATAAGAAATTATATATAAATTTTTTTATATGACAAAATAGAATCAAACTCTCGGAAAAAATAAAAGGGAGTTAAATAAAGAAATGGATAATGAGAGAACCAAATAGAATAATTTTACTTTTTTCTGTTTAAAAGTTTAATATGAAGTCAAATTACAGTAATAATTCCTTTACAGTAATATATTGAAATGAGAGAATTCTTATTAATAGTAGATTTCCGTTGGAAGATAAATGAAACTACTTGAATTATAATTTCACACAATTTGCTTTTATGTTCCTTTTTTTTTAGTTTTTCTTCAATCATTGTTCATTTAATAAGTAATATATTAATATATATATATACACACACAATCTCAAGAAGCAAATGAAAACAAAATTAGAGAATAAATAGAAACTTTCGCATGAAAATTTAAGTTCATAGATAATAATTATATTTTATCTAATGTTTTTAAAACCAAATCTATTATTGAAGCGACGAAAACATTAATTTATAGTTTGATGGTCTAATTATAGTTAAATCAGTGACAATTAAATATAAATATATATATATATATATTATGTATTTGACTTTTAATATAATAAATAAATACTAATAAATTTTAAATATTTAATTATTGATTTCATGTTTCTTAAAATATTTAAAAATTTATTTTTTAATTACAAATAAAAGTTACTCATTATTAAAATTTAAAAATGTTTAATTTTGAGGTTTTGAGATTTCTAAATTATATTAAGATTTCACTTTTCATTAAAAAACAAAAAGGCAAAGGCTTTAACAATTATAAATTAGAAAAAATAATTTATCTAATGAAAAAATTTAACCAAATTAAAAATATAGTTGCAAATGATATACTCCCTCCGATCCTTTTTATAAGGTCCTTTCAACTGTATCACATAAATTAAGAAAAGATGTTAAAATCAGTTGATGCATTGATTTTGAAAAAAATTATCACAATATTCCAACTTTACCCCTAATTAAAGTTAATTTTACTTTGAAGTCATTAAACCCTCTTTCGTAATCCCAATGCTAAAATTTTAACTTTGAAATTGAAAATTTCAATTTAAAAATTTGGTTCCCACCAAATTAAATTTTG
This sequence comes from Erythrophleum fordii, assembly GCA_032878935.1. Lineage (NCBI taxonomy): Eukaryota > Viridiplantae > Streptophyta > Magnoliopsida > Fabales > Fabaceae > Erythrophleum > Erythrophleum fordii. Next base: position 34,203,038 of record JAVQMF010000049.1, read on the forward strand.
AAAAAATAAAGTCTTGGCGCTTCCAAACTCTTTAAATAGAAGCAAATCTTAAACAAGCAAGGACCAAATGCCACCGAAAATAGATTTAAATGTTACAGTAACACATTCAAACAATGATGAAGAATGCAATCAATTGCCACAACCAATTGACTTAAACAAGCTACCATGCTCGGAAGACTTCGAAGTAGAACCAATAGTACAGTGTTTGAATGTTCACGAGACAGAGGAAGTGATGGAGAGAGACACAGATGACATAGAAGCAACATTGCATTTTGTACAAATAGATGCAGAAGAATATATCGAAGTACAAGGTACTCCATTTCTAACATTGTTCGTTTTCCTTCACTTTTTTTACAATCTATTACACACTTTTTAATGTTTATTTCTCTTAAGCATAATATGGTCCTAAACACGTATTGAATAGGTGATACAAGTGAAGCACCAATTCATGGAAGACACAACCAACGTACATTTCTTAACAATGAGCAGCGCACATCAATATCTCGTCTCTTGCTGCAGTCTACTCATAATGGAAAATTGAAGAAAGGTACCAAAACAATGTTGGCTTCATTATATTCAGTTTCTCCTAGCGTCATTAAACGCATTTGGCGGCAAACAAGGGAAATGGGTGATGCATCTCACAGAAAGACCAAAAAGTGTGGACGCAAGAGAGTTGAGTTGGATCATGCTCGATTTTGTGAGGTTCCATTATCAAAGCGGACTTCTTTTCGATCTTTAGCCTGTGCGTTGAATATTAACAAGACATCATTGATTAGACTTCAAAAGGATGGAGCCATACGACGCCACTCAAATGCCATCAAGCCATTTTTGAAAGAAGAAAACAGGGTCGCCAGATTGAAGTTTTGTTTGTCAATGCTAGAAAGAGGAAGCATACCACATGATCCAACTTTCAAAAGTATGCATAACATCGTTCATATCGACGAGAAATGGTTTTATATGACTAAAAAGTCTGTCAAATATTATTTGCTGCCAGATGAGGAGGAGCCATTGCGCACTTGTAAGAGCAAAAATTTTATTGGAAAGGTAATGTTTTTAGTTGCTGTGGCTCGTCCAAGATTTGATGCACAAGGGAATGAACTCTTCTCTGGGAAAATTGGTGTATTCCCCTTTGTGACCAATGAGGTAGCGAAAAGAAGCAGCATAAATAGAGCTGCAGGGACACTAGAAACAAAACCTATAACTTCAGTGACCAAGGAAGTTAACAGAATGTTTCTCATTGAAAAAGTTCTGCCTGCCATCAAAGCGAAGTGGCCAAGAGATGAGGTACAGGAACCAATTTACATTCAGCAAGATAATGCAAGAAGTCACATTGATCACAATGATGTCGAATTTTGTCGAGTGGCTAAGGAAGATGGGTTTGACATTCGTTTGATGTGTCAGCCAGCAAATTCTCCAGATTTTAACGTATTAGACCTTGGTTTCTTCAGCGCCATTCAATCACTACAACACAAAGAAGCACCTAATACTATTGATGACCTTGTTGGTGCTGTGGTGAAAGCGTTTGAAACCTTTTCCTCGGTTGAATCCAACAAGATTTTCTTAACACTACAAACATGCATGATAGAAGTCTTAAAGGTAAAAGGTTCAAACAAGTATAAAATCCCCCATATTAAAAAAGCAGTGATGCAACACGAAGGTCAATTGCCTATTCAAATGAAATGCGATCCCTCATTAGTAGAAGACGTGACGGAGTACTTGAGAAATGATCATGGTTCATGTCCATTTTAAAATTCCAATTATAGAGTTGTTTTATGTTCCACCATTCCCTGTATCTTAACTTTGCTTAAACGGTTTGTGATGAAGGAAAATGCTTCACCATTCTCTGTCGGCTTAACTTTGCTAATGTCTCAGTTTATGTGCTTTTGTTTTTGCTAAACACTAAATACGGAAGTGGCCTCTGTTTTTGCAAGCTCAGAACAGGGCCATTTGAGTCAGAAGGAAAAAAAAGCTAAAACTGGTCATGAATGCCATTTTATGCAAATGAAGCTTCTTACTACATTATCCAAAACACATTGCTTAAACTATTTGTGATGAAGGAAAATGTTTCACCATTCTCTGTCGTGCTGAACTGTGCTAATATCTCAATTTCTAAGGCTAGTGAGTTAAGGGAGGGAAGCTGGCCTTTCCAAGAAGGACCGATTCATACGTCGCTCCTTGGCCCATGTTCAGTTTTTTATTTTGTCTGCCAGTGGATGTGGGTCTTCATCTTTCTATCTTTCGCAGCATGTGGTTCGACAAGCTCTTTTTTAAGATATTGGATGGTCTTAGGGGCTCGTATTCTTTTTCTTGTTCAGTCTTTGGATTAGGTATACTATAACAGGACACTTCCCAAGAGTAGTAGAAAAAGAGAAGGGAAACTTCCTCGTAACAATAGAATATGATTGATTAATTAATCCCTAGGGAGAGATGACTGATTTACTATAATGGGAAGAACTGTATCAGCCCCGAAGGGGGAAGCCTGAGTGAAGTGGCCAATCCGTATTTCACTTATAGGTCACGAATGAGAAGAATTCATTTCGAGTGACTCCGTCCCTTTTATGCTTCTGTTTTTGCCAAACACTAAATACAAAGTGGCCTCTGGTTTTGCAAGCTTAGAACAGGGGCATTCGAGTGAGAAGGAAAAAAAGATAACACTAATCATGAATGCCATTTTATGCAAATAAAGCTTCCTACTACATTATCCAAAACACGATGCATACAAACATGCCATTTTTCAAACTACCGTAAGTTTTAATAAAAACTCTGAAGATAAATTTTCAACATACTCCTTACAACTTCCTTAATTGTTTCGGCCTTATCATCGTCAACTATACCGTCATCAATAGGGAACTTGTTCAAATCGAAGTCTGCAACTGCGTTCATCTCTAACACAGTATCAAAAGGGTCAGATTGCACTTCGTCATCCTCAGGCACTCTATTTAAATCTATCCTTGTGACTGCTTTAACACCATCTACTGAATCTTCAACAATCTCTATCTCCATTGATTGTGAAATGAGGACAACGTTGCACAAAAATGGAAGGGGCTAATTGAAGAGAGATTGAAGCCCCCTATGAATTCAATGTGCACGCGGACCTCTCTCTCTCTGGGGGAAGTATATTGACTCTGCTTCGGGCGAGCGTGATTCAACTCCTTCTCATTCAAGAGGTCGAGATCTCCACCAACCAAGAAAATTGGGAAGTGTATAAAAAGCACCTCATTCATTGATGGTAGAGTCCCCAACGGTTAGCGATTTGGTTTTATGCTTTACACAAGGTGGCACGGACCACGAGTCCATCGGTCGTTGTGTTGGTGGACTCGATTTCTGGAGGTTTTAAGCAATTCGTCTTTCTCATGTTTCACCATATGGATGACCTATCTTTCGGTTTCCTCCCGCAAGTCCCTTCGGTCTCCTTTAGCTCTGGTGGGTGTGGTTCTGGAGTTCTTCTGGCCTTCCTTCATGTCATAGCCTTAGCTTATCGACGGGTCTTGCATTAGATACATACAACATTTTCTTTGACTCATGCCTTACGGTTGAGTTTTGTGACTGAGTTGAGCACCATTGAAGACTCCAAACGCCAGAGTCTTCGAAGAGGTTTGGCTCAGCACGTGTGGAAGAATGTTTTAATTCTCCACGTTAATCAAAACGTAGGAATCAGAGAAGGTCAATAATCATGCAGGGCAAATATGGAAAAAAAAAAATTAATGCTGCTGAAACTTTGTAAAAGGTCTTATAAAAAGGACCAACGAACGTTTATGGAAGGGGTCGTATAAAACGGACCGGAGGGAGTATATATATATATATATATTAGTTTAAATGTTTTTATATATTATATATATGATATATAATTATTTATTATATTATTTTATTGAGATATATATATATAGATATATATTAAAAATTTTGTAATATTATTGAAGAGAATTAATAATTCAAATGACAAAAAAGTTTAATATTTGGTAGGGAGATGCGTGTTTGAATCTTGACATATCTCGCACTAGCCAATTTAGTCTATTTTTCAAAACAATGCTTTTATCCCTTGGTTAGGGAGGATCTAAAATTTAGTAATGTGAAAAAAAAAAATGAGATAGAAAATGTTTCTTCCCATTTCATTCCTTTCCTTTTATTTTTCTATTAATGCTTTTGAATTGTGTACAAAAATATATTATTTTGATAAAAATAGTTGCCTTAATTACTAGGGTTAATAAATTGTTTTATAATTTTAATGGGCAAAATTATCTTTAAAAAAATAGTTGAATGCTTCAAGTTTATCTTTTAGGTTTAGAATCTTAGAGTTTAGATATTTGATTTAGGTTTTAAGGTATAGTGTCTTAAGAGTACGGGAATTTTGGTGTTTTTGATTTAGGGGTTAGGGGATTACATTTTAAGGTTAGGAATTTTAGGGTTGGACTTTTTGGCATCCAAAAATTTTCAGCTTTTGGAGTTTAGTATATTGAATTCTTTTTAGCGTAGGATTTAAAATTTTAATTATTTGAGCTTTAATGTTCCACAGGTAATGTTGTTATATTTATAGGAGTAAAATACACAAATCTTCTGTTAATTTTATTGAAATTATATAAATTTTTTCAATTTTTAAAATATGCATTTTAATTTAATTTTAAATTTATTAACTAAAATATCATCTATTAACTTAAATTACAAATATGTAATATATGTAAATTTCACAAATAAAAATAAAAAAGAGTATAGTTCGTTTTCCAATATGCACAAATAAAAAATAAAAGATTTGATTTTTTTATTAAATTTAATAAAATATGTATGTATGTATGTATGTATATATATGTGTGTGTGTGTGTTAGTAAAAGGTATTTTAGTAACAAAATTTAAAATAGAATTAAAATGTGTAATGATTTTTTTTTTTAAGAAAGTTCATGTATTTTGTTAAAATAAAGAGGGGACTTGTATAATTTATTATATTGATAAAAAATATAAATAAAATTATAGTTTAAATAATCTTAAATTTAAATTGAAGTGAACTGAATTATAATTTAATGATAGAAGGAGGTGAAAAATCATTGAAGCGTCCTTTGTCATTTATCAGTAATTCAAAGCTTCACTTGTTATTTGAAAGAGATAAAATTGCTTTGGCATCTTTAATAGATATAGAAATAGATAGAAAAGTGTATTTATGATAGTTGATTGAAAGAGTTTTTAAAATTTTTAAATAATTAATCGAACTGAATGAATTATTTTCAAGAACATTTAATTGCTCTTTAGCATTAGTTAGCAAAACTTTATTTTAAAACTTTCAGTCACAATATTACAAAATGAAGTACTTGCAGCAATGCCCAATTTTTTAATGATTGAATCCAAATGCATCATATCCATCTGACACATATATTCCAAAACGGTGACACATCAAGCCAAGCATATTGCAGATAAGTTCTCAAATGGTAATAAGCTTGTTGACTAATTATGCTTCTGTTTTTGTTTTTGTTTTTCTTAAAATAGTGAGCCTAAGCCCAACGAATTTATGTTTTCATTTTCAATTAAACTATCTTTATCTTTATCCGTTAAGGATCATTTTAGAACATCAAAAAAAATTTAATGATCATTTTAGAACACTAAAAAAAAAAAAAAATTAAAGAACCATTTTGTAGCATTAAATAAAGTGAAAAAACTAAATTAAAATAATAAATAAGTTATGGGAACAAAATAATAGTTAAACCTTTTTATTTTCCTGCTATTGATTTTATTATATAATTAATAAATATTATATGTTCTTTTTATAATAAAAAATAAAAATATATAATATGCAAATACCACAATTTCTATTTTTAACAATTACAATTATTTTGTAATAAAGTGAGGGGAGTTTGGAGGGAAATTAGAGGGCAGATTAAACATGGGTGAGATGTTTTACTGATTTACAAAAATGTTTAACTTCAACCTTTGCTATCAAATAATGTATATATATGAAAATAAAAATAAAAATAGGAGTATAGTTAAGAAATGTAATTATCCTATATTTATTTCCATGTATTTATAGAAGTTTTTTTTTCCAGTGCACTGACATGATCAAGTGTTTTATATTAGTTTCAATTTTTTTAAAATAATGGCTAAGTTTGAACTTTGAATAATGTCCAGGACTAGAATTAAATATAGTTATTTAAGTATTTGTTATCAAATTTTTTAATAAACATATCACACATGAATTTTTTCTAATAAAAGGAGCAATCATATCATGTTAACTTGTAAAAAAAAAAAAAAAGAAATTTTAACTTGTTATAATTTTATTAAAAAATTAATAGCAAAATCTAAAAAGTACACTGAAATTTTTTTTGTAATTTAATTAAATAATAGCTGAATACGCATCCTAAAAATAAAAAATATATATTTGTTAAAATGAAAAAAAAAATACAAAAAAATTAAGAATTACAGATTAAACGGTAGTGAATCATGCAGACGTGAGCAATTGGGAGGCGCCGCGGTAGGCAGTAACACAATTTGTTAAGCGGTGGCCGGCGACGCCGATATGGACTTGACATTTACAATCTCTTTTGTCCCCCTGTGTATTTGAATTTGGACAAATTGGACTCGCTTTTAATATAATTAAGACAGCCTGGCCTCCATTAGTCGTCTATGTCGTCTTGGTGATGTCGCCAACTGTTGAGCTTATATTTCATTCATCTTGTCCTCATTCCCACCACATCCTCTGTCTATGCATTATCCTTCATAGAAACATCCGAATTCAAAAAAATTTCAAATTTCCAAGACATACATTTACTCGGTGTGTGCATTCTATTCGAAGTTACTCATCATGTTGAATTATTTAAAGATCATTTTAACTTCAATGGAAAAATTTTAAACACAAGTCAGACAACAACGTAAAATAAAAATAGCCAATATACGATTTTATGTAGCCATATAATAGTTTATCTCTCGTCTCGTCATATAACTGGATAAGAATTGAGAAACTAATTTTGCATTTCAACTTAGTTATTTTAAAATTATGCGGTCACTTTCAACCTACACCACACGAAAACAAATGTTCCAACAAATGACTGCCAAGTAGTTGCCTTTACCCGGAAGCCACCATGTTACCATTTTAATTAACGCTAAAATATAGACGAAATAAATGATAAATATTTTTAATGAAAATATTTATATTAATTTTTTTTATTTCTGAAATTATTCTAAAGAATATAAAATTTTGAAATTTAAATTTTAAACTATATAAAAAAAATTAATTTGAGTTCTTAAATTAAAATTTTTTATCTTCAATTTTTTTAATATAAAATAATTAATTATAATTTTACCGTGTATATATATATAAAAGCATAAATTCAAGTCCTATCCTGGAATATTTTGGTCCTGCTCATTGTCGCCTTGCCTTCTATTTGGCTTCTATCCATGGTGGCTCTCATGTCAACTAACAATTGCTCCAACATTGATACGTTGCCGGAAGAGTGCGTGTCGACGATTCTGTCGTTCACATCTCCGGCAGATACGTCCAGATTTTGTTTGGTATCCTCCACCCTCCGATCTGCTGCTCTCTCTGATATGGTCTGGCTCACCTTCTTGCCCTCTGATTATGACAACATCGTTTCAAGGGCAGTCACACCCCTTCTCTTTTCTTCTAAGAGAGACCTCTTTTACGCTCTTTGCCGTCCAATTCTCATTGATGGGGGCACCATGGTAACCTAAGATTCTTTCTTTCAATTCATCTATCTCTCTGTTCTCTAATTTTGTAATTTTGCATTGCAGAGTTTCCAATTGGACAAGTTCTCTGGTAAAAAATCTTACATCCTATCTGCTACGCAGTTATCTGTGACGTGGGGCAACGACCCTATGTTATGGAGCTGGAGACCAATGCCTGAATCAAGGTAATTTTGGCAATGCATGGTGATTGAGCTGTAAAATTAACAACACCGAAATATATAGTAAATCTGAATAATTTTGCAGGTTCCCGATGGTGGCTCATCTCAGAACAGTGAGCTGGTTGGAAATTAAATGCAAAATCAGAACTGGGATTCTGACAGCAAACACTTGCTATGGAGCTTATCTGATCATGAAGCTGTCTCATCGAGCATATGGTCTTGACTGTGCAGCTTCCGAAGTATCAGTTGAAGAGGGGAACAGAGTGAAGAGGGCGAAGGCATATCTGTGCGATAAAGACGAGAGAAAGCACAAGATGGAGAATTTATTTTATGGGAACCGAAGAGAGATGTTGAGAGAGTCAGAGATGATAGAAGATCAGAGGTTTCCATCAAAAAGAGATGATGGGTGGATGGAGATTGAGTTAGGCGAGTTTTTCACCGGCGAAGAAGATGAAGAGGTGAAGATGAGTCTGATGGAAGTAGGCTATCAATTGAAAGCAGGGCTTGTCCTCGAAGGCATTCAAGTCAGACCAAAACGTGTATGACGGAAGGGGCGAAAACGAAAACGGCAGAGTCAAGCACGTAACAGTGAACCTATATCTCATAGTTTTTATCGCAAGCAAATTTTGTCTTGTAATGCAAACAACCACAAGAATCTTTCCAAAGCATTGACACTCAATGTTATGTCGCCATAATAGCAATATGACTCCGACAGAGTATATATATAGAAATTCAATTTGTATTGTCGATTTCCAGAAACAGGATTGTTTTGCTTTTGCGCACCAACCAAATTATTTTAAAATTGGCATGCATGATTGCTAATTTGAAGGTTTGTAACATTGCCACAATTAAGTGGTGGGTCACAAACTCCCTGACGGAGAGTTTATCTCATGTCAATGCACCCACAGCTTGTGCACACGGAAATGGTTTTACTTCTGCTCCTTGAATTCATCCTTCAGTGGACTAACAATTAGACCACAGATTACTAGGTTCGTCGTTCTCTAATTTAGATAATTATTTTAGTCTCAAATAAAGACTGTTAGTGTAATAAAAGCATTCCTTTTATTTTATTGATTGATGGATTCAATCATTTACGTCAACAATTAAATTTAATGATCTCATCATAAAAAATCGTTAATTACTTCTATAAATATGTATAGCTATATAAATATAAGGATTAATTATATGTGCAGTTATATTTTTATTATTAGGTTTTTAATTAAAATATAGTAAATATATAATTTTTAATAAAAATATAATAAATATATGTTTAATTAAAAAATTATATAATTTCTTATAAAAAATATATATTTATCATATTTTAATCAAAAATTTAATAATAAAAATATAAAAAATTATATACAAATCATCTTATATATATTAAATCTATAGCCCGTATTATTCATTTGCATTATTTATATACTATTTATAATGTCAAATCGTTATAGTATTATTCATGTATCGTTTATATATATATATATATATATTTTGCTGTGAGCTTCACGTTTTTTTTTTCCTATGAGAACTGCATTTTTTTCATTCTTGTGAAACCCACTAGAAATTTTTTTTTAATTATTTCTATAAATATATATAGCTACATAAATATAAGGATTAATTATATGTGCAGTTATATTATTATTATTATATTTTTAATTAAAATATAATAAATATATAATTTTTTAATAAAAATATATATTTATTAATGTTCTCATAGATGTTCTCATGTGTATGCCTCATGTCGACATATTAGCGATATGATTGGATGAGGTCCCGCAGACGCACAGCATAAATAGAACTTGACCTGTTTGCAACCTCAAGAGTCCATTGGTCTGTTTACGATGGAATTTTTGCCTGATGATTGTGTTGCACACATTTTGTCATTGACGTCTCCTCGGGACGTGGGTAAGTCCTCTGTTATTTCGTCGATGGTGCGGTCAATGGCAAATTCAGACACTATCTGGGAGAAGTTTTTACCACCCAATTATCATGAAATTCTCTCCAGGCTGGTGGCTCCCTTGATCTATTCCTCAAAGAAAGACTTGTTTCTCAGTCTAAGTAAACCACATCTAATTGATGAGGGTAACAAGGTAATATAATCTCACATAACCACGCCCAATTCGCCTTGAGAGAAATAGCAAGCATTCTGCTAACCAGATTAAATTCAAAATTGCAAGATTTGCAAATTCTGAGTTTATATATGTTAATCTACCAACAGCTTGTGCCCATGGAAAATCGTTTTACTGTGGCTCCACCAATATCCATTTCAGTGAATGGAAAATTAGGCCATGAGCTTGAGTTTATTATCTTCATATAAATATAATCTCAAGGAATACTGAAAACTTGTTCATGAAACAGATGTTCTCAATTGAGAAATCAACAGGTAAAATATGCTACATGTTGAGTGCGAGAATGCTTTCGATTGCATGGGGAAGCAGCCCTCTGTATTGGTCCTGGAAACCTTTTCAATCCTCAAGGTTTGTGTATCATCATTATTCTTACATCACTCCTTTTTTTCTTTGTTTCTCCGACAAAAGCGTCAACTCAAGCTCAATTTCAACGTAACCATGTCTGAAATTAAAAACAAAAAAGATTACGAACTCATCCCCATTTGGAATTTGTACGCAGATTTGCAGAAGTTGCCGAACTGAGAACCATTTGCTGGCTGGAAATCAGAGGCAGCCTCGACACCCGAATGCTATCTCCGAAAACAGCATATGGAGCGTATCTGATTGTGAAAATGGCGGATCGTGCTTATGGATTAGACTCGTTAGCATCGGAGGTGTCAGTGGAGGTTGGTAGTTTCAAGTCAAAAGGAAGTGTTCATGTGCGTTGGCCAACAAACTACTTGAGAACGAGGGCGTCTAAAGGAAACGGGAAATTCCCTTGTAAGCGTGAAGACGAATGGTTGGAGATTGAGTTGGGTAGTTTCTTCAACGAAGGAGGAGATAATGAGGTCAGAATGTGCCTCAAGGAGGTCAAAGGTGTCCATTTGAAAGCTGGTCTTATAGTTGAGGGTATTGAAATTAGGCCCATGGCACTCGACAAGGCCTTTAGCTAATTAATGGGCTTTCTCTACGTCTCTCATTGAAACCCTAACCGTAGCCATTCTCCATAAAAACCGGATTTTCCTTGGGAAAAACTTGGAGACCTTTCACTTGGATTCTTCTCTCCGTCTGCGTCCCCTGATCTTTTTATCCGCCGTTCAATTTTTTTGTCTCTGGGTTGTTATAGCCGATGTTCTAGCGCAAGCAATCTGTTTACGAGACCTTTCTCGGGGTCCGGGAATATAACTACTTGCATCTATCTGAGCTTTGCTCACAACATTTTTTAATTGGATTTTGCTCAATTTGTATCTTCTAAATTATGTATCTTTGCTGGATGTTCCCAGACAAATAAAAGAATGTATCAGAAAATAAAGAACAATCCTGCTTTTACACCATTTATTTATGATATTTTTTAAATAATGAAAGCCCTTTGACGATGAAAAAATAATATGTATAAATTATATATGTAGACAGGAGGGCTTTTGTCTTATATGGAGGACTGGGAAATGAGAAAGAATATAAGCAACAATTAGCAACTTTTACATAAATTCGAAATTAAAACCTTATGAGTGTGCGCAAATAAATCGCATTATCTTCCACACACTCTTTTCATCTACTTGAAGTATGAGGTATGCGTTTAAAAAATTAGTGAAAAAAGTAGGTGAATATGGTTTTTTTAATGAAGACACATTTTTTTTTTAGTTTGACTTTGGTTGTAGTCACAGTGAATATATTGTTTCTCATTAATAATAGCAAGAAGGGCTTGTTCCAGCAAATCTCTCCTGTGACCATCTCACCAAACAATTCCTAGATTCAAAAGAATACCCTAAAGTCCAAGCAACCACTCTTAGCTATCCCTCTCTTATTTGCTGCCTTTCTAAGTCAGAAAAACAAGGGATGGAAGCTAACAGAAAATCAAATACAAGGTGGTAATAAAAATGTATTTCAGTCGTGAAAGAATACAAAGGAATTACAAAAATATAACTATAAAAATAATAGTAGACTAATCCATTTCTAAGAGAAAGAATCAATCAAAACTTTTGATAGGCATATTTGGTATAACAAGATAAAATGAAAAGAAAAAAAAAGGTGAAATATAAATTTTATTTTTATAATTATTATTTAATATTATCTATTAATTATTATTTAATTATTAAAAATAATAATATTATAAGTATTTTTATTTATAAAATTATTTTTTATTTATTTCTATTTTCATATTTAATTTTTGTATACCGATCAGTTATCTTGTATACCCTCTGAGCACATATATTCCTATATATATAAAGGGAAAATACACCTGTCAACAAAATCATAACAAAGTCGATTTTTTATCTAATTAACAAAATGGACAGCTCACCGTATTTCAGTTCATTCACTCTTGTCTTCTTTCCACCCTTATTCCTAAAATTGACTCTTCTCTCGCTACCTCTCTTTTGTGTTCCATGTTTGCTCTTTCTCAAATTGATTTGTTTTAGCTGATGGGAATACAGTAGAAATTTGTAAGAAATTAAAATTTTCGTCATGAGTTCTGGCTTGGTTGATTTGTGAATATTTTAGCCATATGAACGAAGACTTGTACTGTAGGCCATTAAGGGTGAATTTCAGAAGAAACCAACCCACTGTTAAGTTTGCACTCTCATTCCTAGCCATCCCATCACCGTAGGCTGGAGCATTTGCATCATCTGAACCATCAATGAAGAACAAAGCCACACGGCATATATGCTGATCTAGAAGTTAAGAGAGAAAGTGAACCACCCAAGATGCTCCTGTCAATGAGGATCCCCATCGAGCAGTGTGCTTCTTCAAGGACTCTTGTGTTCATGCGTTGGATAGCTCTATTTATTATCTCAACCCACCATCTATCTCCCAGCGCCTGAAAGCGCAAGATCACCGGGAAGATGTAAGAGAGGTAGTGAAACTTTGAGAGAGAGCTTGTGAGCCACGTGAAGAGGAGGGTAAAATGGGCATTAACTAAATAATGAAAAGAGGATTTTAGTAATTTCATGTAGCTATAGTTAAATATAACCTCCAGCTTAGACTTTATCGGAATGAGATTAATAAATAAGGAAGTTAATTGCAAGTTTTTATAACTTAAAGAAGACATTGTAATTACAAACAAATATTAGGACGGAGGTATACAATTTTCTCAAAAATTTGTGAAATAAGGAGCTTAATAACAGGGAAGTGACACTTATCCATGGACCACGGGTGCTTCCCTCCTTGTTAGTTACTCAATTCATTGTCATCGCATCTTTTTCCATACTCTTTTACCAAACCCTGCCAGCATAGTACCACAATTATTTAGATATTTTCCATAACACACACACACACACACACACACACACACACACACAATAAAATTTACCTTTTTAAACTTCGTGTAAATTAGGTTTTGTTTTGTTTTTTGTTTTTTAACTCCTTAAAATTTTAAATTAGTAAGAACATATTTCAGTGTAATTGCATTAGATCACAATTAATTATATATAATCACAATTAATTATATATATATATATATACACACATACACTAAAGTAAAACAGGTTAAGTATCCTCTTCTTTCTTTATGATTTACCAATGTTTTTAAAATTGGACTGGTTCATGATTTATTAATTTGATTGTGATCGAACCGGTAATAATTATATATATATATATATATATTAAAGTTTAGTTTAATAAATGATTATAAACAAATATTAATGAATTTTAAAACATTTTATTAATAATTATATATAAAAATAAATTCAATATAATATAATATTAAAATGTAGTTAACTCTTTAGTTTAAAAATTGAATATGTAATAACTTATCTATTAATAAATATAATTATCAAATATTAATGTGTTAAAATAAATATTAAAACCAATATATTATAAAAACTAATTATTTAATATATTAATTTTTTTATTATTACTTTTTAAACAAAATTTGTTTAATAAAATTTAATTAATTGTTGAAGGTTTGAATATAGTGTAAAAAAATGATGGTTGATAAATATTTAAATTAAACATCATAAATTTTAAAATAAATATTATAATTGTAATTATAAAATATTATACATTATTTTAACATAAAAAATAAGGTGACACAATGATTAAAATATTGAGATGTTTCATTTGAGTTATAGGTTCAATATTCTATATTATCATTTTTGGAGAAAAAGGTAAGAACTAATTAATAATATATATATATATATATATACAAATTTACATATAATAGCTGAAAGTGTATCGTAGCTCAACTGATGCTTATTTCCTTTGGAGACCATGCGTAACAAAGACAACTATTTTGGAAGCTATATTATGATAACCTATTTATATAAAATATTACGATATACATATCGAAAATGCTTTGCAGGTCAAATGGCGTCTATGCATTTTGGAAGTAGCATGTATGCGTGTTCGAATCCAGGCAACAACGTAGGTTGGAGAATTTATGAAGAAAACCGGTTTGATTCGGTTTGTTTGCATTAGGTATAGTTCGAAACCAGTCAGTCAAACCCGTTCTTAACCAAAGTTGATTGATTTTTAAAAATATCAATTTGAAAGATATTTCGGATCAAATTAGAGTCTGATTTTTAACTCAATCAATTGAACCAGCCAGTCCGATCTAATTTTAAAAACCATGTGATTTACTTACATTAATCCAACACATCATACTGATGGGCCAAATCAAATTTTAGTGTTTTATGTTTGTCTCGTTTTGAAGCGCTATCATACTTTATGCCATAACTTTGTTCATTGATAAGATGCTCTTTGTTTTTTTGAATGTGAAGCGGCTAGCATGGCACGTGCCAGTGAATGAAAACAAGGACGTCCCCATCCTGTGTGGCCCCATTTCTCCACCAAATCCCTCATCTTCACCTGCACTATGTTCTGTTCCTTTCGCCCACATAGATGCTTTCATGTGGTCCTATTACTAGTTTCGAGACAACCATTGAATTGACCAAATAAAAGAGAAGGACAGCCATTGACTATTCTCTCCTTTGATTTCTTAATACATTCAAAAATTTATGCTCGCTAATGTGTTTTGGTGTTAATTATTCCACTGACACTCAGTCTAACTTTAAAACAAACAAGGCATCGATCAATAGGTAATTGTAGTCGTATTTTATGAAATAGAAATTAACAACAAATTCTATATATTTTTATCCAATATAAAGATTCTGGATTACTTTTTTATTTTTTTTAAATATTTATTTCAAGTGTTTTATTGGGGGCGTTTGGCAAAATCCAAACTCACTTCTAAACATTTTTTTTACTATGCGAAAGAAATGGGAAATTAAAACTTCTATTTTAAAAGCGAACGAGAAGTTGGAAATTTGTTTTTAAGATAAAATATATTTATTTCAAATCATTACTTATTATACTACTCATTACCTTTTTTTAATCTATAGTTTTCTCTTTTATCATTGTCATTTTTCTTTTATCTTTGTATATTTGTTTTGATGTATGTATGATATATTTATTTTTATTTAAAATATAATATTAATTCATTTTGATTAAGATTTTTATATAATTAAAATGAATAAAAATATAAATTTAATTAAATTTAACCAAAAATGAATATTTAAAATTGTTCATTCATTTAAATAATATGAATCACAAAATCAAATCTATATAAGTAATTTTTAGCAATATAATGATGAAAAACATATTTTAAGATTGGCCAGACAATATAATATTGATAAAAATATTTATCAAATAATTTTGTCAGACTCTTTTTTTTTCTTTCCTTTACAATGCTTTTTATAAAAATTTATTTTAAAAAATAGTTTCACAACAATAAAGAAATTCTTACGAATTTTAAATGGTTTAAAAAATGAACGCATAAAAAAGAATAATTTGTTTATGAATTTTTCAAAAAATATAAATTGTTCTCAAATATTGTACTTTATTTATTTCAAGTGCGGAATAAAGATAATCTTAGTAAAGTTTAGCATATTATCCTAGTCATTGATGTCATTGTCTATTGTATGGTATATTGAGTATGCAAGTCACATGTGGGTGTACTTTTCTTTCCTTGAAAGATTTATTATTATATACATGGTTTGGTTTCATTGCCGTTGAAGTGTCAACAGATTAAGTCATAATACAGAGTATAATAATTTGAAGTTACAAGACTAACAAATCAAACGCTAGGGTTTTAACTTATTCAAACCTTCTCTATTTTAAAATGTGGGCTTAATCAGGCGGCCACAAAGTAATTTTAGAATTTAATAAAAACAAATTGAGCAGTTGATCAACATCATTTAAAAAAGAAAAAGGAAAAGAAGAGTTGCATACTCAAAAATCCGTCTCTTCCAAGCTGGGGATTAGATTAGCTTTGACATATAAATCAAATCTTATTCGTTAATTGCTAGCGCTATAGTGATTATCGAAGGCACCGGATTGAATGATCCAATCTAATTTGCTTCCCGACACATCCATGATCCACTTCAAAAAAGCCTAATTCCTAGCGTTACACGTGTCCAATTGTTGCCACCTTAAACTCGGTCTCCCTTATATTCCCTTTGTTACATCGAACATGTTATCAACGCTTCTCAAATCCTAGTCCTACTCAATCAATCAATGCTCTTTCTTTCTCTACTCTTCTCACTGATCAGTGAACATTAGATCTCACCGATCCCTTCTCTTACGCCCCATAATGTCGGAATCCGAAATTCCAACGCGAAGCCTGAGCGAGATACCCGAAATTGCTGCGATACGTTTCGGACTGGATCTCGTCTCAGCTGCCAGACGAAATATCGGGTTCTTGAGAACTGTAGCCGACTCTCACTGGCTTCACCACACCCCCACTCTCGTTGAAGCCATCAGAAGGTCGACTCTTTCGGCTCCTCTCTTCTAATCTCAACTCGTGGTGGCTCTTGACGGGTTTTCGTTTTCTCAGGTATCATCAATTTTGGATGCCCTTGATTTCTGATCTGACGCTGCTCGATTCATCTTCAACTCCCCCCATGATTCTTCCTCCCTTGGATGTCGATTGGGTTTGGTTCTGTCACACATTAAATCCGGTGAGTTTTTTTTTTTTTCCCCCAAATAGTGGACAAAATTCGTTAATAGCTTTAGATGCCCACAACCTCATTGCCAACTGCCATCTTCCACATATTGGAGGAGATGAAAATGTAATATTCAAATTGCTTTTGTTTTTAGTTATTTTCCCAGCAACCAAACAGAATGTACTGAAATCTAATTTTGGAAATGATTCAGGTAAGTTACAAGGAATACTGTGAGACGAAATTCTCGAAATTTATAGGGAGACCGGCAATTTTCGACGAAGAGAATGAAGAGTACGCGTTGATGAGATGCCGGGAAATTTGGAACCGTAAATACCCATCAGAGTCATTTGAGAATGAAGCGAATTCAGATTCCCAGGTTGTTGAAAATGACAATGATTTGTTTAAGGAAGTCACGAAGCATAGGGTGTTGTACTCGAAGTTTTCAGAGGCGTATAGGTCGGAGGTCGTGTACTTAATAGCTGCAAGACAGAGATACAAGGCATTTTTGTATATGGTGCAGAGGTTCGCAGATGGGTCTTGCCGTTTGATACCCACTTCGGACATTATGCTAATGTGGCTGACCCACCAGGTGTGTTAATTACTCCCACGTGTTGTTATCCTTGTAGTTGGTGGAATAGCGACTTGAGCCTCTTCTATATAAACTGCTTGGCTTCTTTATGTCATCTTTTGAGCCTCCAGGTCATGGTCCGTATTTTTGTTTATGATGCTTGTTCTCTTTTCCACCTACTACTGGCTTTATAGTGTCATTGAACAACGCATGCAAAGTAATATTTGGTGGAACATAACAAACAAAGAAATAGTAGAAAAAAACAAGAAGAAAGTAGCTTTGGGTCACATACCTTTTCTTGGTTGTGAACTATTTGGATTGGAATCTTCCAGAGTGCACTTGCAAGGTAAGCTAAATTTCAACAGTGATTGACCGGGGGAAAAAAACTGGGATAAAAGTTACTGGGAACTCTTTATGTTCAATGAAGTCTGTCATTTTTTTAATTTTTCGATAACATTTTATTTTCTAGCATATTTTAGAGAAGTGGCACGAGTCGAGATTACAAGTTATGTCAACAGTATTTCAAAACTGACTGAATGAGGCATCCCAAGTTCAAACATGGACAGGGGTCACTAGTTTGCTTAAAGATTTCCTTCCACTCCCCAAGGCCTCAATTTCCCACTCCCAGTGTTATATGTCATCACCCAAAACATTGAAATGAAGTTTATAGACTTCTGGTGGCTTTGTTTTATGAGTTTAGATTTTCACCTACCATCCAGTCATTGAATGATAATTCTCAACGATGCTTATCGAAGGTATCACCTCAGCCTTAATTTTGGCCCTTTAGTTAAGTAGTTCTGTTTGACTATACAAACTCAGCGGTGGAAAAGTGAAGACTAATTCTTTGAGGAGATTCCTGAATGTTAGTTTTATGTCTAATATGGTTTTTGGTACATTCTCTAATATAATCATATGTGTATAATAGTAATTTACCTTTTTGATTATCTTTATACTAGATCAGCTTCCCCCTTATATGAATCTATTAATAAATCTCAAATTATGAATTTAGTAGAGCTGTCCAACAGTCTATATGGAAGATTTAAAAGCATTGGGCTTAGAGGGTGATGCATGGAGGGTGGCAACTCTGTGGGAAACCCCAAAGGAAAAAGAAGTTGAAGTGACCAAGAAGTTGTGGGGCAGGGCATTTAATCAACCTTATGAGAAAGCTGGTGGAGGGGTGGATTTGACGTTGGAAAAAGTCACCACAATGAACTCCCCTGTCTACTGGGAGGAATCAGACACAGATGCCAATGCAAAATACAAGTCCATGCTTCCAAGATTTTTACTCGAGGTCAATTTCATGTTCTCCTCTTCCGCTGTGTTCTTGTTATCCCTTTTATGCTTGCTGGTCTGTTATAGCATTTTTATACTTGTATGAGGAAGCTAACCAAAGCTTACATCTATATGCTTTGTTTGTGGCATTAAAAGTAAATTACTTCATGAAAATATACGAGTACATTGCAAAAATAAAGTGTATCTGAATTTACAATGCAGATTTGTGTGTTTCTGAGGCTCAACTCGAGGATAAAGGCATTGCAAAAGGACATAAACCATGATTTCCTATGCCTACGAGTGGTAAGGTGTCATAGTGAGCTAAAGCTGGATAAGGCCTTTTCCAGTTTCCTCTTTGATTCATGGGAAAAAGCTTGGCAACTTTATTGTGAGTTTGGGACTAAGGGAGTCATTGTTGAGTGTCGTCACCACGGTGGTAACTGTTTAAAAGGAAGTAACCTCCAAGATACTGTCACATTCCGCTGGAATGATTTGTTGAGAGCAAATTCTCTGACTTTGGAAAAGGAACTTAGTGAGCACTTGACTGTTGTTACTTCAATAACCCCACCGGTTCAGGCTCCATACTTGTTGAAATGTGTGCCAGATCGAGTCACAGATGATGCAGGGGCAATGATTTCTGATGTGATTCTAAAGATGAATAGTTATCGCCCGCAAGAAGGCCGGTGGTTGTCTCGCACAGTCCTTGATCATGCAGGGAGAGAGTGTTTTGTCATCAGAATTAGGTGATCTTTCACAACTCTATTAGTACTCAGAAATAGTTGGTAATTTAAGTTAATACTTCGATAACATTCTGTGCATAAATATTTGAATTGCAGGGTAGGAGGAGGATTTTGGAGAAGAGGAGGTGAAACTCCTTCAGCTGTGAAATGGGAAGATAGGATCATAGAGATACGAGAAGGATCTTGGTCTTATGTGGCAGGTTCCATTGGTAGAGCCCCTGGTATGTGTTGTCTATGTTACATAAATATTTTAGTCACGGTGAAGGTGTTTGTCATATCTTCCTTAATTATCTTGGTGGCATGAAATAGTTTGTACTATTCATTCTATGAAATCAGATAGTTTCTGAAGTAATTTTCAAATATGTATATTGTTTCTGTCTAGTACAGAGAAGGTGGTAGCCACAGCAACACCGAAAGAACCGGGAGAGCAATGGAAAGCTGCATGGTGTTTTTCAACAGGAGATGAACTGATCATACGGTGGGAATCATCATTGTCGATGTCGGGTCTCAGCTTTAGTTTGAGAAATCAAACATCTCCAGAGTCATGGGTAGAGTAGAGACTTCTCTCAATTCAATTACCATCCTGAAATCCACAATATAATAATGTTCAGGTTCTTAAAGTTGGCCTAAGTTCTAATCCTCAATTGCAGGTGGAGTTATTGAAAGGTAGGCGAATGCAATATCAAGTAAAGAAATCAAAATCAAAGAGCAAAAGTGAAAATACCCTAATAGAGGAAGAGGAAGAGGAAGATGAGGAGGGTTTTGTGACACTTGTCCGTTTCACAGAGGAGAGCCCAAATGGAAAAGCAACCGCTCTGCTGAATTGGCGGCTATTGGTTGTTGAATTATTGCCGGAAGAAGACGCAGTATTGGCACTTCTCCTTTGCGTTTCAATACTGAAGAGTATATCAGAAATGAAAAAAGAAGACGTGGGAGGTTTGTTAATCAGGAGAAGAATAAAGGAACAAAAGCTTGGAACTAGAGATTGGGGTTCTGTTATACTTCATCCATCTTTATGGTCCTCGACTATTGATTCACCTTATCTTCAACCCTGGTATTGGAATGCTGATGCAGTGATGGCATCTAATGTAGCAGATAATCTCAAAAGGCAACCACCGCTAAATCAATCACCAGTGGAAGGCGGTGATAAGTTATACAAGCTTGGACTTCTAAGTTAAAAAGTTGAAGAATGATTGCTACATAGGAGTGCCAGATTTTGTAAGAAACTAGGCACGATGGGGGAAAAAATGAAAGAAATAATTAGAAGATAATTATTGTACTCCTCCATTTAAAATATAATAAAAAGAAATCAATATTATTGAGTAATTATAACACAGAGGTAATAGATATTGTATTAAAATTTTCTTTTTGTCTAAATATCAAATGGATTATATACAGGAAAATGGATTGCAATTACTTATTTACATTCGATCTTGCCATTTGAAACAAGTTTTCTTCTAAGAAGTATATAATCCAGTGAGCCAAGGAATGCGGGCATGGTATTCGGAGAAATTTTGGTATTTGATACTATTGCCTGTCCACTCTTATTTATATTTAGCTCATAAGAGGAGTTCGGTGTCCTACTAACTCTACTAGCTTAGTAACAGCATTGCAATAAAAATACTGTGGAAAATAACGCACAATAACAAACATTAATAATAACAGTAACAGAATCAAAACAATAACGAGAAATAACAAGAATTGAATTAACATACATGTTGCTGTATTTAATTCATTTTCTCCACACAAAAAATGAATTCCTTGTGAATATTTAAATATTTTATAAAGCTTTTTGAACTTTCTAGTTTCAATGTAAATAAAGTGATTTTGACTGAACTGAAAAGATGTTAGGAATGAATAGGAGAAACGTATGAACCAGGAATCTTGCTTGGCTCGATAGGTTTGGTATAAAAAATGGGTATGAGTTTTATTTTTAAAAAATTTAAATATAAAACAGATTAGATTTGTACTTCTTTAAAACTTGACCTAAGTTTAGTTGTATTATAATTATTTTTATATATTGTTAATAAATAATATTATTATAAAAATTATTTATAACTATAGATATAAATAAAAAATAATTATATAACAAATATAATTGTCATATTTTTTATTCTTATTTGTTGCATAATATATTGTTAAGAATAAATTATAATTCAAATAAAATAAATTATTAATCAATAATATTATTAAAAAATTATCATCTTAAAAAATTTTATTATTTTATGTGTGTTCCAAATAGTTTAAATTTTCTACAATACCTCTTTTAAGTTATTTAGTATTTAAAAAAAAAAAAGAAGTAAATCTAATAAGTAATAAAGTATATATATATATATATATATAGTATTTAAAACAAAAAAAAAAGATAAAAAAATAAAAATAATTTTTTTAAAAAAATATGAATTGGGCCAGGCTTGGTCTATTTTTAACCAAGTTGGACTCATGCCCAATAAAAGAGTAAACAATATTGGGATCGAACGGTTGTGGTTTTTCTTCAAACTCCTCTCTCTATCCAACTGTGTAGTTGGTGCATCTAGTTTTTCTTTTCTGTTTTGTTTTCGATTAAAAAAAATGTATTAAAAAAAAAGCTTAGCCTTTGAGACAAGACGTATTAGAGAGAAGTTGGAGGGGAGAGAAGCTGAATGCGTATCGAGCATGATTCGGCCCAAATTTTTACGTGAATTTTTTTATGAGCTTGGCCCATGATTAAAGGAAAAATTATGTTTAAGAATTAAGAAATTAAAAAAATTATTTTTAAAGATTTTTACTGTTAAATTTAATTATTTATTGCTAAACTCAATGGTAATTATCTTAAAACAAGTAGTAATAAATCCTTAAAAATAAATTTCTTCTTTTGTTAGTCCTTTATTATAATTCTTCTATAATTAAATTTAGAGAAACATAAAAGAATGAAACGAAAGTGAAATCAATTGAAATACTTTAAATATATATTATTTTATCTTTTTTAGTATAATTAAATTAAAATTAAAAATTTTAGATAAAAATATTTATATTTTAAAATTTTAAAATTTAAAATTATTTATAAAAATAAAAAATAAAAAATCTTAACTTTAGATTATAATTTTTTTACATAATTTAAATTCTTTATCTTTAAATTCTTGAAATAATTTACATCATCAATTTTATTTTATTTTTTGACATAATATTGTTCTTGTCTCTGACAAATGTTTTTATTATTATAAAAATAAGAAATAGGTGGATAGCGTAATGAGCCCTCATGGTGGAGCCCACTTCTCATGGTGGTTGGTCAATTGCTACGTTGAGGAGTGCCGTTGAATTGGGATTATCTGTCCCTTCGAAACTTAGAAACCTAACAGATCAAGTTAGAAACTTATCTGTCCCACAAATCCGTGTGGAAAAAAAGAATTATGTTAAATCCGTCTGATAGAAAAAAATTATATGCAGATACTATAAATTTTGTGGAAGTCAGATTCATGAAGTTTGATTTATAATTAAAATATTTTTTTAAAAATAAAAAACTTGAAGTCATAATCATTGATCTCGACTTCAAACATAAAAAAAAAAATTATAGACTACCATGAAGTTAGATCTATCAATAATATACGGATAAGTTTTTTTTTAAAATAATATACTGAAGTCGAGATATGAATGCTAAATGCAACATGGTCCACAATATTTTATTTTAGACTTGAGTACACTTTGAATCCTGTCATCAAAATTTTAATTTTAATTTTAATTTGATTCTTCTAGTTGAAAACTAAATAATATTGTCTTTTTATTAAAATAAAATAACTTTTTATTTCTATTTATAATTTATACAAATTTTAACATTAACTTTAATATGATTTATATGTTATTTATTTGCTTGATGTCATTAACTCATACTTAGATTTGACATTGACTTAATGTGTTATTAAATTTGATATAGAATTTCAAATAGATTGTGGACAGAGACAAAATTGAATAATATTAAAAAAATAAAGAGATAATTTTAAAGTAAAAGAATCAAATTAAGCTTTCTATAAAATTAAATGGACTAAAATCTAAAACATATTTGATAATAATCTTGAGACAACAAAAAGATAGGATTGGTCATTGTGGGCTAATGATTTGATAATCGGTTAGTTATCTAATCCCCTACGTAAATTGTTGAGTAAATTCTTAGGTTAAAATATAATTTTGATTCCTTAAAAGAATGAAGCAAGATTTCGGGGCAATACTCTAGCTCCACTATTTAAAAATAATTTTTAAAGTTTGAAATATTTTTAAAAGGTCCTTTAAATTTTCAAATTATTTCATAGAAATTTTTTTTAAGTGTAATTTATTAAATAACATTCATATTCATGTATAATTTATATTTTATTATTTTTATAATAATAATAATAAATGATAGGGAGAAAGAGAGGGAGAAGAGGAAGGGGGGAGGAGAATGAATTAGAGAGGGAAAGGGCAGTTAAACTGGCGAAGCTCACAGGATTAATTAAAGTAGTACACTTGAAGTCGAATTCAATATATTATTTAAAAAAAACTTGCCATGAAGCACTTGCCTATAATTTTTTTTTAATACTTGATGTTGGAATTAATGGTTTCGACTTTAAGTATTTTATTTAAAAAATTATTAATTATAAATTGAATCTTATGAATCTGATTTGTTTAGAATTTATAACATTTACATATAATTTTTATTGTCATATGGATTTGACGTAATTTTTTTTCCAATGAATTTAGCTCAGAAAAACCTAGCAGATCATATAGGTACGGTTGTTGCAGTTTGGACGTTTCCGTGTTGGTGGCCCACGCATCTTTTCGTACGTTGTTGTATACTATCAACGTATTCCCAATGACTCACTGCTTCCTTCAGTCGCCACGTGTATTCATCACCATATCCGTCATATCCTTTGCACACTCCTACGGTCAGATCTTTCTTTTCCCGTCAAGTTTTTTTGTTAGCCTCCTTAAAATTGTTTAGTTTTTTCTGCGTAACTCCAATCGGTCTGCAATGCCATTGCATTTCGGATAAATCAAGAAAGAGAATCCAAAGTTGGAATAAACAAAAGAGCCAAACAATTTTTATATTTATGTATTCACATTTGTATGTATGTATTAAAATAGAAATTAGGTTATATTTTGTTCTCTTATCAAACAGAAAAAAATTAATAGAGATTCATGTTTATCTATTAAAAAAATGTATACATAATTTTTTATATTTTTATAATCAAAATTTTTAATTAAAATATAATAAATATATAATTTTTAATAATAAAATAAAAATATATAATTTTTATACACAATTATATATTTTTCGATTAAATTATAAATTTATTATATTTGTCATATTTTAATTATAAAATTTAATAATAATAAAATAAAAAATTACATTTAAGTCTATTCTATATTTATTTTGCTCAAATACGTATTTATATGCTTGTGTTGTGACTCAAAAGCAAAGGGCATTTGTGGCAAATGCGGCAAAAGTTGCGCAATCAATTCACGCGAATAAGCATTTGCCACGCTACAAAAAGTGTGAAGGAGTAGTTTCCGTGTTGAGGGGAGTACAAATCTGGACATGCCCGTACATGAAAAGCACTCACTCTCTCTCTCTCTCTCCTCTTTCCCTTCTCACCAGTCACCACCACCATAACCAGTTTCCGATCCCTGCGATTCTTTGGTTCCTGAATCTCCGATTTTCCATACCGTTGAAAATAAAGATCACCGACACCATGAACCCACCCCCTGAGGAAGCCCATCGCCGATTACTTTGCACACTCTCCAAATCCACTTATCACCCTCTTCTCCATCTTCGCCTCTTGTTTCTGTTCGTTCCTACCTAAGCACAAACCTCGATGAAGCCATTTTCTTGAATTCAACGTCTGATCTTAGCCTTCTTCTTTTTTTTTTAAACAAAAATACTGTACCAAGAACTTCAATCTCCACGGCTGGTGAGATTCGGAATTTTTTTTTAATTAATGTTTTCTGAATCTATGCTTTGTCTCTTAACCGAAGACCTGCTCATACGAGTTCTTGACAAGCTCGGCTCCGACGCGGATCGGAAATCATGGCGGCTTGTTTGCAAGGAGTTCCTTCGTGTCGAATCGCTGACTAGGAGAAAAGTGCGGATCCTCCGTATAGAGTTCTTGCTCGGATTGCTTCAAAAGTACTGTAACATTAAGACACTGGACCTCTCAGTATGCCCACGGATCGACGATGGAGCCGTATCAGTGTTGCTGAGTCATGGCTCACTAAATTGGACTAAAGGACTAAGGAGGCTGGTACTCTGTCGGGCAACTGGGTTGGGCTATTCGGGTTTGGAGCTGTTGATTCGGGCATGTCCTTTGCTAGAGGCCATTGATGTTTCCCATTGTTGGGGATATGGGGACAGAGAAGCAGCTGCGCTTTCATGGGCAACGAAGTTGAGGGAGCTTAAGATGGACAAGTGCTTGGGGTTGACTGATGTTGGTTTGGCAAGGATAGCCGTTGGTTGTAGCAAATTGAAGAACCTGAGTTTGAAGTGGTGCTTAGAGATTTCTGATCTCGGTATTGATCTTCTTTGTAAAAAATGCTTAGATTTGGAGATTCTCGATATTTCGTATTTGAAGGTTAGTTTCACTTTCTAAGCTAGAGAAAAGTTCTTTATCATGTTTAATAATTAAAATATTGGGAATTCAATATGACGGAATCCAAGAGACATAGCTATAACAGTAACAATATTGTACTACACGAACTGTTATATTTAGGTCTTATACAATTTTATAATTTTGAATTCTATAGGATATTTCAGGTGTTGTGTTTTGGTTTTTCCTTCTTTGACTGCTGGTGCTAATATCTGAATTAGTTATGTTTGTCCCTTGATGATCATTAGGCTGTTAAGAAATCTCGGTGATTGAAGAAGGAATGTAAGTTTTGATTTCTAAATTTCAGAATTTGAGTGCAATGGAAAAGAGAGAAGAAAGAGCAACTTTGTCCGTTGCTTGACTAAGGACAATGCCTTGTAGTACTTGTAGGAATGGTGTCCTTGATGCCATTCCAAGAGCAGGATGCTTTAAAATAAGTTGTTGATATTTTGTTTTACATCCTTAGATTAGTCAGCAAATATCCATAGAATATTTGGTTTGAGTGTGAAAATTTTCTTTCAACTATAACTTTTGAATAATTTTGAGATCTCACCTCATTATAGGTGACGAGTGAATCTTTGCAATCAATTGCTTCTCTGTCAAAGCTGGAGCTTTTGTTCATGGTGGGATGCTCTTTTGTGGATGATGTTGGACTGCGGTTTCTTGAGAAAGGATGCCCACTTCTTAAGGTGATCTATTTATACCAGGTTTTGAATTGTGCTGAAAATGGTTTGAAAGTTGATAGAAGTTTGATCAAGGATGCTTTATGGGGAAGAACATATAATTTTCTTTAATATTAGCTAGTGTATTTTCCATGGAGTGCAGGCAATTGATGTATCAAGGTGTGGTTGTGTAAGCTCATCTGGTTTAACATCCATAGTTAGTGGACGTAGCGGCCTTGTGCAGATAGATGCAGGATATTGCCTCTTGGTTAGTTTATCTCTGAATTTATTCCTGTATATAATATTTTTTAAAATATTTTATTGTATTGAATTTTTGGTACACTCTTAAACCTCTGACATTTTTGACAGGAGCTTTCATTACCCCTTGTTGAATGCTTGAAAAATTTAAAGAACCTGACCACAATTAGAATTGATGGTGTTCAAGTTTCTGACCCTGCACTCCAGATCATTGGCACCAACTGCAAGTCTTTAGTGGAAATTGGTTTAAGCAAATGTGTTGGAGTCACTAACATGGGAATCATGCAGCTAGTATCTGGCTGTGGTCAATTGAAAATTCTCAATTTGACATGTTGTCGATTCGTCACTGATGTTGCTATCTCTGCTATAGCAGACTCTTGCCCCAGCCTCGTCTGTCTGAAGTTAGAGTCATGCGATATGGTGACTGAGAAGAGTCTTTATCATCTTGGATCCCGTTGCTTGCTACTAGAGGAGCTTGATCTCACTGATTGCTCTGGCATCAACGATAGAGGTAAATTTATGGAAGTGCTATCTGAACAGAGTATATCTGTTATGGTTAATATACATTTTTTACTAACCACTATCAGGCTTCATTCAAAATTGCCACTAATTCTGATATAAATTTGGCTTCATTTGTTTTTGAATATTTGAATCTGATGTACTTCTTTCAAGCAGCACTCAAATATCTATCAAGATGTTCGGAACTCTTGACATTGAAGTTAGGATTATGCACCAACATATCAGACATAGGATTGGCATATATCTCTTGTAACTTCCCAAAGATTACTGAACTTGATCTCTACCGGTAATAGAACTTTAGAGTTAATGTGGTTAGTTGTTTATTATTTTTCTAAGTTGTGAGCTATGAGGTGAGTCTGTTCAGTTCATTCTGTTTTGGTGTTGCAGCTGTGCATGTATTGGAGATGATGGGCTATCAGCACTCGCTAGTGGTTGCAAGAAACTGGTGAAGCTTAACGTGTCATATTGCAATAGAATTACAGATAGAGGGATGGAATACATTAGTTATCTAGGTGAACTCTCAGATCTGGAGATGCGTGGACTGGTGAACGTTACTAGTATGGGCATAAAAAAAGTTGCAGTGGACTGCAAAAGACTGGCAGATCTGGATTTGAAGCATTGTGAACAAATTGATGATTCGGGCTTCTGGGCCGTTGCTTTTTACTCACAGAACTTGCGCCAGGTATCATAATTGCTTCTGGTATTATTAAATTAGTTATTATTGTTCTAACTAATACAGATTTCTAGCCTTTAAAATAAAAGCAAAATGGAAATGTGTTTCGAAAAACTTAGGTAACGGATACTGCTCTAGGTTTCTTACACTTCAAGCTACTAACGGACTAATTTCTAGTTCGAATTACTTAAATAGTGATAGGCATTCTAATTCAACTTAGTGATGACGATGGCAGATAAATGTGAGCTACTGTACTGTGTCGGATGTGGTTTTGTGCCTTCTCATGGGGAACCTGAAACGGCTGCAGGATGCCAAACTGGTGCATATTGCTGAAGCTACCCTAAAAGGGTTGGAACTTGCCCTTAGAGCCTGTTGTGGTCGGATTAAAAAGGTCAAGCTACAGGCGTCTCTCAGGTTCTTGCTTTCGTCAGAAATACTAGAGACACTGCATTTACGAGGGTGCAAGATCAGATGGGATTAACTTCATTTTGTAAGTTAATGTATCATATTTGCTGTTTCCGGAACGGATGCTAACTAATTTGAGATTATTTCAGAAAGAGAACCAGGTCTGTTTTAAACAATATTTTAAAAATTAGATCGATTATTGAGTTAAGATAAAAAACACTTTATAATTTAATAGTTTGGCTATAATCGAATTAGGATTGAACTGTTTTTTGAAAAACATATATAAAAGTGTGTCTATATATATAGAGAATACTTTACAATTAAGGTAATATATATTGTAAAATAATATTTAAAATAAATATGAACAACCAAAAATATAAAAGTAAAGTTAGTTAAAGCATTTTATATATGATAACGAATATATATGAAATGAATTGAGTATAATTTAATAAATATCATAAATATTTATTATATAATGCCAAATTCCAAATTTAGACCCAAATAAATAAATAAATACTCAATTATTGAGCAGTTTAGTGTCAAAGTGATACTTTTTTAGTTAGTTTTTATAATTTTTGATCAGTTTAGTTAATTTTTAACTAATTCTTTACCCAAATAATTTTTAAAGTTAATCGGATTAGAATCATAGTTGGTATACTAATTTATCGGCCCAATCAATCGGTTCAATATGATTTTTCAAACTATAATACTAAAGCATGTTCTATTTGAGATCACCACATGATTGGGCATCCAAACCTATCATGCATGTTTTCAAATGGTAAGCGGACATAAATGCTCATAACTCTTGTTTGCTTATGAAGGGATAAAATGTCTAACCTCAGCCATTCTATTTGCTTAGGTCACAAGTTTAGGTGAAAGCATGGCCCAATTTCTTGGGTAAAACCAAAATCAATGGAGGCTTTGCAAAATTGCATCAAAGTTTTTTGTGTGCCTTTTTCCCTTCAATTTATGGGAACAACTTGGCACTTGATTCATCGCTGAATATAAAATACTAATAAGAGGCTTTTAAGATCCTACAGGGTAAACTAAATGTGCACTAAGAAGAGTTTAGTTAAAGTTACTTGTTCTACGTGTGTGGTATCATTTTGACAAAGCATAGTAATTTTTATGTGCATTACATTTATAGTTGCCTCGTAAAGAACAAAAAAGTAAATAAATAAATTTGTGGTTGTCCTTGAGTAGTGAAGCTTACAGGCTTAATTAGACATCTATTTTTTTTAAAACTTTTCCTTATATAACTTCTTGGTTCCAGTATGGTTATTTACTCTCTCTTTTTTTCCCCAAAATAAACAGAATGTTTATCACACTTCGATATATCCATCGCCGATGGTCGCTCAATTTTTCTTGTTCTTGCCAAGGTTAAGCAGCTCTCTTGGAATAATGCCTAAGCTTTTGTGTATTCTGAAGAACCCACACCGGAGCATTAGGTTTTCAATCCAAAATGGCTATGTTCCTGGACAACAAAAAGAAAAAACTACATTTGAAAACCAACATACCCATTTGGGGAGGCCACGGAAGCAATACTCTAAAATATATGAAATTTGTACTTGTGGTGCAAAATCAGACGGTGAAATTTGTGTAATGAAGATTTAGAGTTTTTTCTTATGAATTTTTTATAAATTTCGGGGAGAGTATGATACAAAAGAATAAGAATGTATGTGGGATCTACTTCCTCTCTTTTCATTCATTTTCCCTTTTTCCTCTTCTCTCTTCAAAATTTACAATAAATTTATAAAGAAAAATTTAGAGAATTCGAACTCAATATTTCTAGCATTCCGTCCCCAAATCAATTTTACAAATGTGGGGGTTTCAAAAGCATTTTTGAAATTTTGGTAAAATGACAAAATTACTTGATATCTATGAATATTTCATATATATAAATGTGTGTGTGTGTGTGTGTGTGTGTTTTAATTAAAAGTGAACATTCAAGAGTAATTTTACTTCTGTTTAAACATCGATTTTACAACATAAATTTCCTTTAAAAGGATAAAAAAAAATTGGAGAAAGAACCTTGCATGGTTTGTGAAGAGGTCATATAAAATCGGGCTTAGATTCTCTCCACCAAAATGCTCTCTCTATTGCATCTCCACCAATAATGAACGGTCAAGATTGCATCTTCAAAATGACAAGTAAGACTTTATCTTACATTGACAAATCCAACGGATCAAGTTTTGGTGGAGAGGCAGAGGAGGGATATTTTGGTGGAGAGAATCCAAATCATATAAAATCTATATACAATCTTATTGGATTAGAAGAAGGCAACATTGCTTTTCATTGAAAGTGTGATATTATCTGCTAGGGGGGAACTCCCTAGTTGTGGTTTAAACCATTGCTAAAGGCTTTAGTTGCAATTTCAATTAATTTTAATCAATCACAATTAAACTAATGGTTTAACAACAATAGTTAAATGTTGTGAATGTTTTAACAGTTACTATTTAAAAAACAAAAAAAACCAATAGCCTTGCTTATAATAGTAGTTTTACAAATTTGTATAATTAAAGTCCCAATAGAATCAATTACAATTTGTCATTGAAGTTTAAATATATTCAATTATAATTAAGGATCAAATACAATCACAATACTAAATTAATTATTCTTATTACATGAGTTTAGTGATTGAATTATAATTCTAGAGTTTCTACTATCTTGACTACTTAATGTCTAAATATAAAAGTGAAATTATATGAGTAACAAACTAAAGATTAAAGAAATAAATGCTCATTTATATAATTTAAGTAAAATGAAAAAGCATATAATATTAGGTTGAGCATAGCAAGTTTACATGGCAATTGACCCTAAAAGTTTTAGATGAGGAATGCCACAATTGCGCTCATTTGTTATAGTTGTTGTAATCTAGTCTATTTTTGTTCTAATGTAATACATTGTTTTTGTTGTCTTCTAAATTCTTGCACCTTATCCTACAACTTTACGTGAAAAAGCCTAGAGGGTGAAACCTTTTTATGGAAGCAAGTAGAATGGTGAACATTTAGGATACACAAACACCTAATCCTAATTCTTGAACTTGACTGAGGGGTTTCTAGCTTCCTAAAACTAAAGCCAATAAATCTTGACTTGAGATCTCTTGAAAAAAAGATCCCTAAGTATGATGCATTAATATCTTCTTTTGCAAATTCAAGTAAAATAGAAAATAATAAATCATTTTAGCAATAAATCTATTCAACTAAATTAGGAGTCAGGATTTTATTTCTATATAGCTCATATACTTATAATAATTGTTTTAGCTTCCTTATTGACTGCAGCTCCATCTTTGCTATTACATGTGACCCTCCACATATCTTTTCATGTGTTTGGGCTACCACATTATGCCTCTCACAAAGTTTAAGATAAATATTGTAACATATCTTAAATTATATAAAAAAACTCAGTTATATCATTTATCAAAGTAAACTTGCCATCTCAATCTTTTTCTTTGTAAGGCTTTTTGATCTACCAATGTTAGGAATTGTTTACTTTCACCTATTTTCTTTATTTTTCGCCATAATCTTCTGGTAAATTATAGAAAGAAATTAATTATATCTATCAAGAATACTAAAAATATTATAAGAAAATGTTATTATCTTTGTTCTCAAATTTTCTCAATACTTTATATACGATGCCTATTGCTTACTTGGAATCCCATCTGGGATAGCTACAAGTAGTTCATCTTTAGTTTTTATTCCATCTTATATGTAGTCATATACCTTTTACACTTGCCATTACTTACCTTCCATAAATATAAGACAGTAGCTCTTATCATTGATGGCAAAGTGTATCTGCAACATAAAATACAATTGTTAACAAATATAAGTAAACATGAATAAGCCATCAAATAGTTCAATAATCAATGTGCTACTTGTACATTATCCGTGGAAATGTCATTCCTATACTTATTTGGAATAAAGTTTTAGTTTAGGTAGCTAATAAGAAATGTTGTGAAATTTTGGGTCACATTTCTTCAAAAAACACTTAACAATACACCTTATTCTCCAATAGGTTAAACTCAATTGTTACAGTGTATAACAACCTTTTACCTTTCAGGAAGGACTTAAACATCTTATGAAGTTATTTGTTTGGATTTAACTTGTCTGTACTCTTTTGCAAAAGTAGAGTTATTATACAAACTTAGATTAAATTAATTCAACACATTGGAACTCATTGTCTTACTCACTTTCGATTTCAACTATTTAATTTTGTTTTTGTTTTAACTATATGTGTTCACCTGGTTACTCTTGTTGCCTTGCTTCTTTATCAACGAGGATGTCATTAATATCGTCAATGCTTAGCTAGGTGGGTAGAACCTTAATTGTTGAATCTAGATACCTTGGTTGACCACCAACACTAATAGCTAGACTCAGTAGAAGATTTCTAGTGGTGGATCCACTACCTTTGAGAGTGAAGCTAAAATTACTCTTCTTCAAAAACCTTTTCATATTCAAGAATCTTGTAATAACAAATTAAAACAAAAACAAGCATAAGTCATTTGATAAACCAAAAAAAAGTTAAGTCATCAAGTATAAGAAAGGAATACATTTCATCAAATACAAGTTTAAGAAAAAGACACAATACACTAAACTTAGACAAGATCCAATTTGCTTTTGCATTTAAAATAGCATTTCTAAGTGTTAAGGTTGGAATGACTTTTTCTCATAACTAGTATCCTCATCTTTTTCACCCATATTATAAAAGTATCGTGGTTTTAGATACATAACCATATTCCATTTTTTATCCAACTTGTCTTTTATATAATATACTTGTTGAGCTTCTAAAGTTTTAATGTATGGATTATTATTTTTATTATTACCAGTGTATATCAACTATGAAAAATTAATATATGTGAACCTTAATTTATTAGTTACAATCCTTTTAGGATTGGTTTTATTGGCCTACATACTTTTAAACAATTTTATCATAAATCAACCTTGATAATTTATTTCAATTATATTATCCAATTTCCCATAAATAAAGGCACATCTCTAAAGTATATATGGCTATCACTACTACTTGCGTAACTTTTGCCCCAAAAGTCTTAAAGATCCCATAGTTTTGGGGTTTTAGCTTTTGATCTCATTTTATAGCACAAAATTTGAATTCATTAATATTGTATGCATTATATCTTCTTGCTTTATCAATTGGACCCAAGGCAGTAACTTTATATCAACTAAGTGGGAGCTGTTGATATCATTTCTTATCTAAATAAAAAGAAACTAATATTTTTGTTATGCAAGTACTTTTCCATGAAATAAATCATTGATAATAAAATAAGGTGTACATGCATTTACATGATAAGAAAATCATTCAACAAACTCTCTATGAATACTCTTGTCTACTTTTAAAGATGATTGTGTACGACTTTTAATAGTCACTTCACTGTATGCTGGAATTTCTTATATGAAATACATTAAGTATATAGTTGTAGTGACTATGGAATATTTAACTTAATAAATGTAATATACTCATTAAAAACAATAGGTCTACTTCTCTATAATTAGTTAGCATATGCCTATGTGTTTGTAGTTTCTCTTTAAAGAAAAATATGAAGTATTTAAAACCACCAACTGGTTTTCTAACTACTAGAAACATCATGGCTTAAATAGGTGAACTAGCATTGGGTGAGTCATCAATATGTTTAAGTTGATAGAATATCATCTTTACTCCATTTAAATACCCTAAGTAAAAAGTTAAAATCTCTTCAACTTAGTAACCTTCAGCTACTGAACCCTTTGATCAAGCCCTACTTCATACACAGGACTTTAAAATTCCCAAATAGCTATTAAAAATATCCATTGCAAGTTACTGATGCAAATAAAGAATTAAAAGGTTTGAAAGTTATATATATACTTATCTCTTTATATGGTACATCTATTGTTATTAAATAAGGTCTTTAAGTTTGATTTTTTTAACTAAATGTACAATGAAATGAACCATAACTGTGAAGAATGAAAGTGGGAATATCATTTTTAGATGACAAAGTGTGAGCACAACTCTACTATTGAGCTGGTTGAGTTCATTCACATTTAACACTTGATTACACACTTGCTTAAGAAGTATTTTTCTCATAGTTCAATGTAGTAATTATTCCATAAGAATATATAAGTTATAACTTTTTAATCATTCAATCTTACATTGTCTCAAATTAATACATTTAGAGATGCTACTTGAATAACTATAAGATATAGTGATATTTTTTTAAAATTCTAAAAAAAAATCATTATTTGTTTTTGTCAATGTGAACAAAGTCGATAGATATTTACCATTATCATTAGGCCAAAACTGAAACCAAATGCCTATTTCTTATAAATCTATCTATGCTTGTAAATGGTCTTTCAATCTTTTAGATTCATTAAGCAAATTGAATATCATATTGTCATAGACATTCTTCTTAATATGTATCATGTCAAGATTGTGGCATAATAGGTAGTTCACCCAATAAGGAAATTTAAAAAATATGTTTTTTTTATGTCATTATTGAGTGTCACCATTAAAACCATTAGTTCTTTAAGATCTTTTTCTTTGGCCTTTAACTTTAACCTTTTTTTTTAAATACAATGTTAACATTTTCAAGCTATCTTTGTTACTTGAGGATTTACTCTCATCTTGCCTTCTATCAAACTAACTTTGAGCCAATCTAAATTTATGTTTTGGATTTAGAAAATGATGATAACCCATAAAACACTACTTCCAACTATGGGAAATGTAAAAAGGAGTTGAGTCAAAGTTATAAGATAGACAACCTAATTTAGCATGCATGTTTCATCTAAACAATGTTCCAAACCTTAAAAAATCACTAACAATTCACATAATAGTTACATGCATATTAAAGACCTCATTGGTGTAAGAATAAAAGTCTTAACTTCTATATTCTATAAATCTATCAACTTTTCTATTAAATATTGCAAATAAACATTAATATCATTCCCCAATGCTTATCTTTTAAGAATTATCATTGAAAGAAAGAGTAAATTATATTTTATACACATCCAATGAAAGAAGTTGTAAGGCATAAAAACTATTAGCTAGATACTATAATATGTAATCAAGTTGCCAAATGGATTAAAACCATTGGTAGCTACCCCTAGGCATATATTCTGAGGATATACAACAAACTAAAGATTCATTATGTTAAATCACCTCTATGCCTTCGAGTCTTTCATATGCCTTATTATGCCATCGCTATTCCTATCCACGACATAACATCTCAATTGCTCAGTAGTTTTAAATGACATAAATAACTTTTATAACCATTATTTCAATGAAAAGTATTTAATGATTTTTGTAGGCTTCTTCTAATATTCACTTTTGTTCTTTAGTTTCTATCTATATGTGTTGCATTTTTTAGAAATATCCTTGTTCTTATCCTGCCTCCAACATAGCATATAATCATTTAAACATATAAGAATTTTTGTGTAGTTAAACTCTAATTTATTGACGACTTTTTTGGCTTCATAAAAAGAATATGAAATCTTTGCATGTTCAAAAGCATTTGCTAATAATTCTAATATTATGGATATAGCCTTGATACTTATTCTACACATGCACTTAATATGATATAGTCTTACTAAGAAAGACAATTTTAAATACTTTTTAGATCCTTTGTACATATTTAGTTACCTATCTCTGATTAAATCATAGAACTTTTTAGCTTTTTTATTCATCACTTGGTAAAAAGGTGGAACTAGACCTTTAACTTCATCTATACTTTCATTTTCATGATGAACCCCAAATGCATATATCATGTCTTACATAGAGTCATATCTACAAATCCACTCTTTCATTACTTGTGCTCTTAATAGAGATTTTGCAAGAGGTTCTTTAATAGATCTCTCTTTGCACCTAACCCAAAAAGTGTACCTTTTGGCAAATGATTTAAAAATCAAGTGATCACACATAATTTCTTTGGCAAGCCATATCTTGAAGTTACACTTAAGATATAAGCATATTATTCTACCTTCTATGCTCTTGTTAATAAATGTAAAGTTTTAAAAATTATCAAGTCTCTTTAGATATTCTCAAGTATTTCAAGATTTAGCTATTTAAGATTTATCCATTTATGAAAGACATTAAAGTAAAAAGACAATAAGTTTATATAATATTGATTTAATTAAAAATTATGACTAGTTTTCATACTAAATAAACTAGAAAGACAATAATTCTTTAATTATAACTTAAAGAACTAAAATTGCTCTCTTTAATAAAGTATAAGGACTGCATTTACAACTAAGCTTTTAATTTGATTTTCATATAAAAGTATTTCTTCCTCTTCATTCCAACACATGTTCCCTTCTAATGCCTTTAGTTATGTTTAACTTCAATTTTCTCTTGCATGCTTGCTTTCATTTCAATAGCAACCATTAAAATGTGGCTGAATAAATTGAAAAATATATATTTCAAATCAAAGAACATTATAAATTCGATTGACATTCAAGTTAACTTTTTCTAAAACTCCTTGGTATAGTGTAAAATTGAGTCATGGACAAATTCACCAAAAAGTATGACTAAATATAGATGAATGATGCATAAATATGGTTATCCACATAACAACAATTAAAAACTTAAAACTCATTTAGTTATATCTCATTGAAGATGATTAAATAACATGAATGTGAGATGCAATGATGGAGGTAAGACATGGTAGTGTCACATATTAAAAATTGACTTAAATTTATATTTAACCATCCAATATTTCCAGAGCAACCTTTGCTTAGAATCAACCAAGCTGGTTATAGAAATAAAACATATAGAAAAAAAATTTAAACTTAAATGATAGAAAAAAACCATAAATCTAGAAAGCCAAAAAACAAAAACCTCTAATCCCAACTAAGATAAAACATTAAGCTATTATTATTGTTATTGTTATTATTATTATTTTTGGTATCCATAATCATTGAGCTTGATGGGTTGTTGGGCTCTATAAACAGGAGTTGTAACTCTTAACAATCTTCACATAGCTAGAGTGTCTTGACTCTTGCATTATCACAAACGCCTTGCATACTCTATTTTCAATCTTTAAAATTAAGAAGTAAGGGAGAAAGCAACCCAGTTTGAGAAAGAGAGAGAAACAATGATGGAGAAATTATGCAAGTTAAAGACCTTAACATCTAAGACTTTCACAATGAAATTACAAGAGAAAAATTAATTTCCCTTAAATGTGACTGTAAACACCACATTTTGTTTGGGTCGCTCTTACCTTTTATTTTTTGTTTAATTGTCAAGAGGAAATCAAATCAGCTCGAACAAAATACGTGTTCTTATCTTTACTTGTTTCTTAAGCAAAAATATCAAGAATTACATTTTTAATTTCCTTGCCCAAGAAACAAGTAAAGAGGGGCAACTGTGAACACCGTATTTTGTCCGGGCATACTTTAAAATCATGATACAAATAAAAAAATTATTATTAGAACGCTAATAAAAAATTTTCAAAATCAAAAAAAAAAAACCAAAATGAAAAAAAAAACAATAAAAGTATAAAAAAAAAATAGAACGAGATAAAGGCCATTAGTCCCAAAATTAGAACAAAAAAATCAGAGAGGGAATAATAGAAAAAAAAAGGAAACAAAAAATGAAGAAAAAAAAGTAAAACCCATAAAGAAAGAGAGAAAAAAAAAGACTAAAAGCAAGTTAATCATCCAAAAATAAGTAAAAGAAGGAAATAATAAAAATAAAAGTCCAAAAAATTATCAAAAGGGTATTACAAAAAAAAAGAATATATGCAAAAAAAAAGAGAGAAGCAAAAAAAAAAAAAAAAGGGGGGGATTAAAATTTTGGAACACAATTTAGGAGAGTCCAAACCCAAAAAAAAAAGAAGGGTTCAGCCTAAAGCCAACTCAGAATTGGGCCAAAAAGTGAAAAAAGAAGTTCCAAGAACGAAGGCCCATATTCGGGATCCATTTCTTTAAACCCGGCCCAAAGAAAAAAAGCCCAACCCCCCTTATACCAAACCCTACCCTGTCCTGTGGTCCCGGGGGTCCCCACTGGACGCTGTCCTCTGGCAGACAAAAAACGCAGAGCCACACACAACCAAAAGGCAGAGACGCACAAATGAAAAAGGAGGGCAGACAGACAAAAACGGAGGAGAGGACAGAAAGGGAGAGACAGACAGACGGAAAAAATCACACAAACGCACTGAAGGCTGAGGGGGAAGGACAGACGGAAAAGGGGAGACTCTGAGGCAGAAGGGGGGAGACGCGAGAGGAGAGGATTGGGAAGAGAAGGAAGCGAACAGAAAGAGGGGGTGCGAGAGAAGGGGCTTCTGAGGGAATAAGACGTCGAGAGGGAGAGAAGGGTCTTTCGGAAAAAGGAAGCAGCGGAGGAGATCGAAAAACCGAGAGGACGACCAGAAAAATCGGAAAGGGGGAAATGGTGAAGCAGAGATTCGAAAGATGAAGGAGGAGAGCTTTCGAGATTTGAGGTGAATCGAAGGTAGAGACCGAAAAAAATTGAGCGACACAGGGGATTCGAATAATCGAAGCAGGGAGAATAGCGTAAGAGGCGCGGAGAAAGGAGCTAGGTGTGGCTCACAGGAGAGTGAAGCATTCCGAATTTCAGCATCGTGATTAGCCAGGTATTCTTTTGATTTCGATTCGTTTCTGAGTATGGACTGGTTGGTCTCAAGTTGCTGAAGAATATTTTGTTGTCTGGTTTCATCTCTGTAACCGAGTAGCCATCTTGTCGAGTTGCTTCATCCTTGCTTTGTTTCTGTTTCATTTTGATTATACAACATGTTTAGGATTTTCGTTTATGGGTGTTGATTATGTTGTTTGAAGAATAGAAATTGGGCAGTTCAATAAAAAATTCTTTGCCCCTGTATGCTTTGAGTTAACCCTGCATTCTGTTGTGCGACTATGGGTTACTTGCTGCATGGTCTGGAGTAAATAAAAACTATGCAGCATTACTTAAATCTGGGCATTGCCAATCTGGAACACAAAAGAATGTGAGCATTTATACGAATAGAGCTGATAGATTGAAAGTGTTTCTGTGTTGCCTCTCCCTATAAGCGTTGTTTTGATTCTAATCCTGGTTCCAACCTTTGCTAGTTTTAATTTTATGAATTTTGTTCAAATCGATTCACTGATTGAAAGATGACTGCTGGTATTATTACTGTCAGTTAATGGAAGCATATTATTTCGGCTTCATTTTCCCTCATGTTGGTTTGTGCTGTCCAATTTTGCTTTGTATTTAAGATCGGGGTTGAGCATTGAATTTTGTTCACAGTCCAGTGAATACTCTGTTTGGAATTTGCTTGTTGAAAATGTCCATGTGAAACCTGTCTGATTGCAAACTCTAGCATGACTTTTAAAATAATTTTGGGAATTAGGTTTTAGCCTAGGTTTGCAGAATCTGTTCTATTGTGAATCTTGCAGCATGTTGGAAGGTTATTTTCTTGTCTGAATAATATATCTTTTGTTCAATTTTTTTTTTAATAAAGTGCTATAGTGGTTGCTAATTCGCCCCCCCATTCTCTTTCTTTGTTGCATTTGGATTAATGGTCATGAAAATTGCTGGAGAGAACGCACGGAATTGGGGCAACTGAATGAGGAGAACTAGGAAAAGCTTCACCGATCAGATAGCTTGTTGGAGAGATTCTTGGGCAGATGGTGAAAGAGAAGGCAAAAAAAAGAATGGTTTCACTGGTTTTTTTTTTCTATCACCTAATTTATGTATTGAGATATTGTGACGTGTTAATATTTAATTGAACACAAGACACACACTATCACAAATCATCCTGTGTTAGTAAATATTTCGATTTTATTTTCATTTTATTCCATATTATTTCCTTTCGAGAATTGTCGTGTGAGATCTTGTATCTCCTCAGACGTATAGAGATATCTGAAACTGTGTGTGACAATAAGTTTCCTCAGTTATCAGATTGCATCACAAAGCGTTTCCAAATTTGGGGTTTCAACGGCCCATAACACTTGAATGTTGTTTTCAAAGGGGTTTTGAAAAAGAGATAAGCAAGTAAATAAATTTTCTTTTGAATATGTACAGTTTTTGAAAAAATAAAATATTTGTTTTTGTAAAATGAAAAGGGGTTCAAAACAAAAGGAAGAAAAGAAACTTTCCAAGAATGGAATACGTTTTTTTGAATCATGGAAATATTTAAAGTCCTAAGTTTGAGGTAAAATGTTTCTTTTCAAAAGAGATAGAGAGTTCAATTATGAATTAAAAATATATAATTTTGAGAAAATTAAATGAACTTTATCTTTTCAAAATGAAAGAAAAAAAAAATAAAACTAAAATAAAACAAAATTAAGATGATTATGATTCTTCTTAAACTTATGGATTTCTCTTCAAATTTTCTGTTGAACAAAAATTTGAGATTTAAAAAAAAATAATGCTTCATGAAGAAGGGCGTAAATAAAAAAAAAACAAAACACAAGGTAAAACAAAAACATAGACATCGTTTTCAAGAAAGTAAATAAATAAAGTAGAAAAAACAAAACATAATAATCTACAAATAAGCAAATTAATAATAAAAATTTAAAAAAGATTAACCAAAAACAAATTAAAAGGAGAGTAAAGAAGTGAAATTAATGTAGTTTTTGCAAATTAAATCACTTATAAAGATATTTGCGGAAACTCAAATGATTTTACTTGTTTTCACTCATCACTTTTAAAAAAAAAAAAAAAAAACAAAACAAAATAAAACAAACAAAAAATAAAAACAAGGGAAGGAAAAAAAAAACAACAATAAAATAATATAAAATAAAATAAAATTAGAAATTGACAAAAACAACAAAAACCAAAAATATAAACAAAAAAAAAAAGAAAACAATAACAAAACCAAAAAGAGATTAAAAATAAGAAAAAACAAAAACAAAAAACAAAAAAGAAACTTCAACCAAGTGCAATCCTTAATCGAACTACGTGGACTTTGATCCCTCATAAGGGTACATAGGCCCTAGGCTCTCATCCTAGGTTGCTCCAAATTCAATTGCCCCATTTTTTGGTAATTGAATTTGGGGCCTATAATTAGTTCCAGATTTAACCCTTCTTCACATCGATTAAATCTTTTCATAAGGAGTTTTGGACATCATATTTTTGGGTTTTCAGTTATTTAGCAATAACACGCAAGGAAAGAAGTGGTGCCAACATAATTGATGGAATGGAAGGACGCGTAAAAGGTGAGATGGAAGCATATGACCATTGTATTGACAAGGTTAGATTAAATAAGATCAAATGAATCAACTTCTGTTAGCCTTGGATTTTAGCTCTACAGAAGGATATTGAACGAACAAGCATTAACTGATTATGATATGACAAACAACTTCTTTGAGAGTTTGATCATCAAGAAATCCTCATGAAATCTTATTTCTTATGTCATTTTATGCCTTGTTCATGAAGAGGGTGCAACTTTTTCTTTTTAATGGGGTGTCTCATTGCCTTAGGATCAAGTATACAATTTTTTTACCAATGCCATTTTGGGGTGTGAAGGCTCTGGCTAGTGTAGGAAGCATCCTACTATTGTGAAAGCTACTCAAATGAAAGTTAGACAAATGGCAAGAATCCCAAATGAGGTGCATGGCAAATGTTTTGATCATGATGGTGTGTGGTTTTTTTCGCATGGTCAAGTTTAGGTGTTGATGAGTTTTGAGATGGATGGTTCGAATTCCTTTGGAATGGAGAAGATGATGGTGGGCAAAAGTCATAAGCTGAAGGATATGGTGGTATGGAAGGTTAGGAAGTGATAAGCAACCTTATCAAGACCTTTGACAACTTTTCTTTCTCCTAATCAAGTGACACACCTTTACCTTTTGCACTTATACTTCATTTTCTCATCTTGTCTAGTTATGAGTGTAGCTTTTTATTTGAATTTTTTTTTTTTAGATGAAGCTAATCTTTCCATTACAAAGGGCCAAGAATCATGTATTTTATAAATTTTTAGATTTTCAACATGAAATGCCTTATGACAATGCACGAACACAATTTTATTACTTATTTGATTCATAAACTGATGGGTGTATTTAGTGTGGGAGCCTTTCAAAGTATAGGACCTTTATTTCCTTTGGGGAATTCGTCGCCCCCAATTGACCTAAGAATAGAGTTTAGAATTGTCTCACTCAACATTACCCTAATGAAACTCCCTTTTTTTTAAATTTATTTAACCTTTATTTTCCTCAGATGCTTTATTGCATACAGGGATAAATAAAGTTGACAAATCATTCTAAGAGAATATACCAAATTCTACATAGATGATGTCTATAAAAAAGCACAACCAATCTGGTCTTCTTCTGACAATTTGTAGAGTTATTTCATATCCTCTGCTTTCTTCTAGGGCCTTATTGTTTCATCATGAAGGGTAGAGTTAACAAAATTGACTTGCAAGGAATTCCAATCCTTTTTTTTTTTGCAAGCGATTCAAATTGAGCTATTACCTAGCTCGACTCATGTGTCAACTTACTATCCCTTATTTATCTTGAAAATAACCATCGATATGGTGCCAAAACTTACTATCCTTATGTAAGTTACCCGAGATCAGCTTTTTTTTATTAATCAGGGAATTATTAGTATTAGTTAAATATTTTCCCACATTCCTCTAAGAGCTTATTAACCCATTAAGAGTCATGACTTATCACTCATTTTGAGAAGGGATAATTTCTACACCATTGGTGTTTAGAACTTTGGCTTTGATAATGTTTAATGCAAACAAGCCAATTTAATGATCCATTGTATGATGGATTTAATATTGCATACTCACTCATACAGCATTGAGAATTATATCTTGGTAGAAGAACAGAAGAAAAACTTTATACTTCTTCTCGAGAAGCTTATTGCTTCATTAGAGAAAAAACAGTTGACAATCAAACCGAGAGAAATATGCTTATCTGCACAATTGATGCCTTAAAATAATTCTAATCCCTACCCAAGACATGACACTCACTTGATGATGCGACATACATATTATAATTTCTTGGAATTTTAAAAATTCTTTCCTTTTTTATGAAGGAAGATTTTATTTTATGGGGTGGAGGTTTTAAAGAATGAAGATGGGTCGTGCACAATTTATTATTTTATTTTATCTCTCTTTCTCTCTTTGTTTGTTTTTCGTTTTTTATTTTTTGGTATGTATGTGGGAAAAAAAATACATGTTTAAGGTTTTCCTTCTGTGAAATAATGACAAATGTGATTATAACCTTTTCAGGGTTGGAAACCCACCATGTAATGGTTAGTTGCACTAATGTATACTTTTATCATAATTAACGCATGTCCAACTGTACAATGACATCTTGTTAACTACTCCAGTGAATAGTGACAATATGTCACCTCTCTTATGGCTTTTATTGAATGCATGAGTACAGTGAGAAGAAAAAGATCAAAATGCTCCTC
Organism: Erythrophleum fordii; assembly: GCA_032878935.1. Taxonomy (NCBI): domain Eukaryota; kingdom Viridiplantae; phylum Streptophyta; class Magnoliopsida; order Fabales; family Fabaceae; genus Erythrophleum; species Erythrophleum fordii. Next base: position 34,246,957 of record JAVQMF010000049.1, read on the forward strand.
TTTGTCCTAACATGGGTAGACCCTAGGTTGAGATCAATGGTTTACAGAGGTCTTACTCTAACTATTCAGGAGGTGTCTAGAGCTTGACTATTAGTGCATTTTTAGGGTAGATCTATGACCCCTAAAACATTGGTTCCCAAATTGCCCTCACCATGAAGTGAGGATCTCATTATATAAACTTGACTTTGAGAGAATAAAATATCCTACACAAGTCAAACCCATATAACAAGGTACAATTTAGGTGAGGTCTTCGTGATAGCCTCAGGAAGTACAAGGCTTCACAGGGAAATCAATATAAACCTCTGCTAACCTAAGGAGCACTCAGACTCGGGTATAGGGCCCATAACGTGTGTGAGATATTTGTGTCCCAGTGATGTATGTGAGGAGAGTGTTTACCTTCCATCCTATAGATTACCCAACCCTCATCTGCTAAGTAGATTGGCATAACAAAAGGCAGAGAACTGTATATACAAATATAAGCCAAAAGAAATAAACTATACAAATATGGTCATCTACCCTACGATTTTAGTCCTCATGTTATCTATCCTAACACATGTTATATATACAATCAATGAAAAAAAAACAATGAGGCAAGCATGTGAATGGAATATTATCTATCCTAATTATGTGAGACAAACAACAACCAAATGGGAGAACCAAAATAAAAGGAAGGCCATAACATTTTGCACAACAAACTAAACTTGGGCTTGACTCTCGAACTATCCCCAGCGGAGTCGCCAAACTGTCACACCCGAAAATGCGACCGCGTGGCGCCTCTTCAAAGAAATTCAAAATTGAAATCTGTAAAAAAGAAATAAGGTAAATAAATAGGGTTCAGGAGTCGCCACCAAAATTTTATTTTTTAAAAGGCAAAACTTTGGAAAAACCTTTTTTATTTGAAAAATGGTCTGCAAACCAGATTCGGATTCGGGAGTCGATTGTGAGTGGGGAAGGTGTTAGGCACCCCACTACACCCGTTCTTAAGAACAGTTACCCTAAGTCAGTTGTGCAAAATTAATATGGCCTCTATTCTATTTTAATTCTCCCTAACCAATCACATGCAAAGAACAGAAGAAAAAATTTTAAGGAAATAAAATTTAAGAGAAGAAAGAAATCTAAAAGCAAAACAAAAAAGAATTCAAAGAATAAAATAAAGGAAATAGAATAAAATAAAAGAAATTAAGGAAATAAAATTAAGAAAATAAAATTAAGGAAAGATATTTATTTACAAAGGCGGACTTGACCTACGATGAGAGCCTAGGGCCTACGTACCCTTATGAGAGATCAAAGTCCACGTAGTTCGATTAAGGATTGCACTTGGTTGAAGTTTCTTTTTTGTTTTTTGTTTTTGTTTTTTCTTATTTTTAATCTCTTTTTGGTTTTGTTATTGTTTTTTTTTTTGTTTATATTTTTGGTTTTTGTTGTTTTTGTCAATTTCTAATTTTATTTTATTTTATATTATTTTATTGTTGTTTTTTTTTTCCTTCCCTTGTTTTTATTTTTTGTTTGTTTTATTTTGTTTTGTTTTTTTTTTTTGTTTTTAAAAGTGATGAGTGAAAACAAGTAAAATCATTTGAGTTTCCGCAAATATCTTTATAAGTGATTTAATTTGCAAAAATTACATTAATTTCACTTCTTTACTCTCCTTTTAATTTGTTTTTGGTTAATCTTTTTTAAATTTTTATTATTAATTTGCTTATTTGTAGATTATTATGTTTTGTTTTTTCTACTTTATTTATTTACTTTCTTGAAAACGATGTCTATGTTTTTGTTTTACCTTGTGTTTTGTTTTTTTTTATTTACGCCCTTCTTCATGAAGCATTATTTTTTTTTTAAATCTTAAATTTTTGTTCAACAGAAAATTTGAAGAGAAATCCATAAGTTTAAGAAGAATCATAATCATCTTAATTTTATTTTATTTTAGTTTTATTTTTTTTCTTTCATTTTGAAAAGATAAAGTTCATTTAATTTTCTCAAAATTATATATTTTTAATTCATACTTGAACTCTCTATCTCTTTTGAAAAGAAACATTTTACCTCAAACTTAGGACTTTAAATATTTCCATGATTCAGAAAAACGTATTCCATTCTTGGAAAGTTTCTTTTCTTCCTTTTGTTTTGAACCCCTTTTCATTTTACAAAAACAAATATTTTATTTTTTCAAAAACTGTACATATTCAAAAGAAAATTTATTTACTTGCTTCTCTCTTTTTCAAAACCCCTCTGAAAACAACATTCAAGTGTTATGGGCCGTTGAAACCCCAAATTTGGAAACGCTTTGTGATGCAATCTGATAACTGAGGAAACTTATTGTCACACACAGTTTCAGATATCTCTATACGTCTGAGGAGATACAAGATCTCACACGACAATTCTCGAAAGGAAATAATATGGAATAAAATGAAAATAAAATCGAAATATTTACTAACACAGGATGATTTGTGATAGTGTGTGTCTTGTGTTCAATTAAATATTAACACGTCACAATATCTCAATACATAAATTAGGTGATAGAAAAAAAAACCAGTGAAACCATTCTTTTTTTTGCCTTCTCTTTCACCATCTGCCCAAGAATCTCTCCAACAAGCTATTTGATCGGTGAAGCTTTTCCTAGTTCTCCTCATTCAGTTGCCCCAATTCCGTGCGTTCTCTCCAGCAATTTTCATGACCATTAATCCAAATGCAACAAAGAAAGAGCATGGGGGGGGGGGCGAATTAGCAACCACTATAGCACTTTATTAAAAAAAAAAATTGAACAAAAGATATATTATTCAGACAAGAAAATAACCTTCCAACATGCTGCAAGATTCACAATAGAACAGATTCTGCAAACCTATCCCAAAATTATTTTAAAAGCATGCTAGAGTTTGCAATCAGACAGATTTCACATGGACATTTTCAACAAGCAAATTCCAAACAAAGTATTCACTGGACTGTGAACAAAATTCAATGCTCAACCCCGATCTTAAATACAAAGCAAAATTGGACAGCACAAACCAACAGGAGGGAAAATGAAGCCGAAATAATATGCTTCCATTAACTGACAGTAATAATACCAGCAGTCATCTTTCAATCAGTGAATCGATTTGAACAAAATTCATAAAATTAAAACTAGCAAAGGTTGGAACCAGGATTAGAATCAAAACAACGCTTATGGGGAGAGGCAACACAGAAACACTTTCAATCTATCAGCTCTATTCGTATAAATGCTTACATTCTTTTGTGTTCCAGATTGGCAATGCCCAGATTTAAGTAATGCTGCATAGTTTTTATTTACTCCAGACCATGCAGCAAGTAACCCATAGTCGCACAACAGAATGCAGGGTTAACTCAAAGCATACATAGGCAAAGAATTTTTTATTGAACTGCCCAATTTCTATTCTTCAAACAACATAATCAACACCCATAAACGAAAATCCTAAACATGTTGTATAATCAAAATGAAACAGAAACAAAGCAAGGATGAAGCAACTCGACAAGATGGCTACTCGGTTACAGAGATGAAACCAGACAACAAAATATTCTTCAGCAACTTGAGACCAACCAGTCCATACTCAGAAACGAATCGAAATCAAAAGAATACCTGGCTAATCACGATGCTGAAATTCGGAATGCTTCCCTCTCCTGTGAGCCACACCTAGCTCCTTTCTCCGCGCCTCTTACGCTATTCTCCCTGCTTCGATTATTCGAATCCCCTGTGTCGCTCAATTTTTTTCGGTCTCTACCTTCGATTCACCTCAAATCTCGAAAGCTCTCCTCCTTCATCTTTCGAATCTCTGCTTCACCATTTCCCCCTTTCCGATTTTTCTGGTCGTCCTCTCGGTTTTTCGATCTCCTCCGCTGCTTCCTTTTTCCGAAAGACCCTTCTCTCCCTCTCGACGTCTTATTCCCTCAGAAGCCCCTTCTCTCGCACCCCCTCTTTCTGTTCGCTTCCTTCTCTTCCCAATCCTCTCCTCTCGCCTCTCTCCCCTTCTGCCTCAGAGTCTCCCCTTTTTCGTCTGTCCTTCCCCCTCAGCCTTCAGTGCGTTTGTGTGATTTTTTCCGTCTGTCCTTCCCCCTCAGCCTTCAGTGCGTTTGTGTGATTTTTTCCGTCTGTCTGTCTCTCCCTTTCTGTCCTCTCCTCCGTTTTTGTCTGTCTGCCCTCCTTTTTCATTTGTGCGTCTCTGCCTTTTGGTTGTGTGTGGCTCTGCGTTTTTTGTCTGCCAGAGGACAGCGTCCAGTGGGGACCCCCGGGACCACAGGACAGGGTAGGGTTTGGTATAAGGGGGGTTGGGCTTTTTTTCTTTGGGCCGGGTTTAAAGAAATGGATCCCGAATATGGGCCTTCGTTCTTGGAACTTCTTTTTTCACTTTTTGGCCCAATTTTTGAGTTGGCTTTAGGCTGAACCCCTTTTTTTTTTTTTGGGGTTTGGACTCTGTGTTCAAAAATTTTAATCCCCCCTTTTTTTTTTTGCTTCTCTCTTTTTTTTTACTGCATATATTTTTTTTTTTGTAATACCCTTTTGATAATTTTTTGGACTTTTATTTTTATTATTTCCTTCTTTTACTTATTTTTGGATGATTAACTTGCTTTTAGTCTTTTTTTTTTCTCTCTTTCTTTATGGGTTTTACTTTTTTTTCTTCATTTTTTGTTTCCTTTTTATTTCTATTATTCCCTCTCTGATTTTTTTGTTCTAATTTTGGGACTAATGGGCCTTTACCTTGTTTTTTTTTTTATACTTTTATTGTTTTTTTTTTCATTTTGGTTTTTTTTTTTTGATTTTGAAAAATTTTTATTAGCGTTCTAATAATAATTTTTTTATTTGTATCATGATTTTAAAGTATGCCCGGACAAAATACGGTGTTCACAGTGACCAAGAACAAAATTGAATGCCTATAATAATGAACAAGCTACCCAAGTAAACAATGAAAAAAAGTGTTAGTGTAAGTGATATAATGAAAAACTAACCCAGTAAAAAACAAAATGGTTTATCACTTTTATGACAATAGGAACTAGATTAATTATTGAATAAATCATTTAATTATCTGTCATATTTACCTAAATTTTAAACAAAACAACACAAGTAAAACCAACTCAAAATACTATCTAAAATTTTTGTAACTAACACAACATGTATTTTAACAAAAATACACCTTAAATCTATTTTCCCAAAAAGAGATGGAAGGGAAGGCAAAGTTCAAACCTAGGGAGGCCACTAGTCTTCATCACAAGAAGTCATAGGTTATGAGAGATTGTTAGATTTCATCATAGATGGCCGCCATACTCGTCGTAAGTAGTTGCCAAAGGAGGAGGCATGGTTTCCATTGAGGGGAGGTTAAGGTTTTTCTATTAAGTGTGGGGGAGGTGTGTATGGATTTTGATTTTGGGAAAGGGACTAGATGTTCTTAAAAAGGCCAAATTGTGGTTGGCCTAAATTACAATTAGGTCTAGGCTTAATTGCGATTTTTCACAAATAATAATTAAGCCAAAAGATGTAACTATGATTGGGCCAAATTGTAGTTAGGCCTAATTACAATTTTTGTCTAATTATCATTAGATCTTTTTGGCCTAATTGGGGTTAGAACAAACCATAATTAAGCATTTTTGGCATAACTATGGTTGGGTCAAATTGTAATTAGGTTGATAGACCTAAATTGCAATTAAATCTTGCAACTTGACAATAATTAGAAAAATTGCAACTAAATCCTCTCATAGCCACAAATTTCTTAATCACAATTATGGATTTGCAATTAAATACCCATTTTTTAATAACTTGAACACAACTCATTGGTAGGAAAAAAAGAGGATTCCCCCCCCCCCCCCAAAAAAAAAAGAAGAAAAAGAAGAAGAGAAAAGTTATGTCATCAAGTTCATGAAAGATTCGTGTTTGGTTATCTTAAATTATTTGATTTGATTCAAAACCTTGTAGGACTTTTAGGCATGTCGAGATGTTGTCCGCTGACTTCACAGAAGCCCCTGATTTTGGCCGATGAAAAGAATTAGGCGTGTCTTCCACTATCTCTCCTATTTAACTATCCATCCAAAACCTTGTTGCATTTTGGCTTTGTTTGGTTTGACTTAAATTATATTATAATGAGAAATATCAATAACTAACTTATTGCCAACTTCACTACTCACAAGCAATCTCTCAAGTCACATTCTAAGGTTAAAGCCTCTTAATTAAGACTTGATTTAATATTTTTTGCTCCAAATTCATCATTTAAAATTTTCAATAGATTTTTTAAGGGCTTAATTTATTCTTAGCACCTTTTAGAATTCCCTTAAGCTCTCTCCTAATTGAGTTGCCTCCTTTTCTTGTGTGTTTTCCCCCAAATATATGGAGGAAGTAGACTCCACTTCACATAAAATAATATCAATATCTCATCAAACTCGATTTGATAACTCGTTGCATGCTCCTACACTTTGTTATAAAACTTGCTCCAAGCATTTTAATTATATAACAGTAAAGAGAGCTCTAATGAATTGCCATAGAAAATTCTTAATTATTCAGAATAATTTTTCTTCATGACATAATCAACACGCAGCGGAGGAAATGTGCAAGCTTATTGCAGTTATATATAAATGTGCAAGATCCTAAGGTAAAGCTTCACAACCATCCCAATCACTCTATCACCATGGCCATAAACTTGAAGCTATCAACTGCCTCTTACACCATTCTTTCCCTTTTCATACTTTTATCTTCTTCCTCTCTTGCAGCATTCTCCTTCTCCCCAGATAGCACATGTGACCTTAGCCGCTATCCATCATTCTGCAGAACCACTCTGCCCCCTCTTTATTCTGGATCCATCCATGATCATGCCCTCTTCTTCCTTAACCAATCCTTATTATCAACAAACACGCTTCTTAAATTAATCTCTTCTCTCCTTAGCCAGCAGGCCATACTTCCTTTTTCCACACTATGTGCCCTTCAGGATTGTCAGAATTTGGTTGAACTGAACAATGACTTTTTGTCCTATACAATCCAAACCATCCAAAATACACCGACAGTCTCTCCAGCTTATGATTTGCATACCTTGCTTAGTGCCATTTTGACCAACCACCAAACATGCCTGGATGGTTTTAATGAGGTAACTCCTTATCCTGCCATTACCAGTGGCTTATTAAGCCCTCTCTCTGATGGGACAAAGCTTTATACCATATCTCTGGCCCTTTTCACCCGTGGCTGGCTTGCCATGAACAAGAACTTACCTCAGCAAAACGTTGACACTTTAGAGGTGAGAGAGAAGGTGGTCGTGAACCCAGATGGGTCTGGGAATTTCACCACCATCAATGATGCAGTCATGGCTGCACCTAATAATACCGGCATTGACAGCGGCTACTATGTAATTTACGTGGTTGCTGGGATTTATAATGAGTATGTCTCGATTGACAAGAACAAGCAAAACTTGATGATCGTTGGCGACGGTATTAATCAGACTATCCTCACCGGCAATCGCAGTGTGGTTGATGGCTGGACCACCTTCCAATCCGCAACTTTTGGTAAGCCTAAGTTGAAATTAACATTTCATTTGCAACATGGTCTTCTGTTTCACGCTCTTTCTGCTAATAACATGCAATAATTTCAACACTTTTCATGTACCTTAGAACCAAAAAGTTCATCATAAGAAACAGCTTTCATGAATACGGGATAAGTACCATCATAATATGCACAGTATCATACAATAAAGTATATATTATCCCAAGAATAATTTAAACCGTTACATTATACTTGACATGAATGCCAGATACTTTTAGAAATTCTAGTGTAAATCATATAAATGTAGATGTAATAGTTAGAATTTATTTTGTGCATGTTGGGTCTACATGACAAATTGTGCATAATAAATCCCAACCATTGTATGTATAGACAAAAGCTTTTCAACGCCCTTATCAAAAACTCACAGTTTAACAGATTCAGACTAATTTGACTGGTTTTAATATGTTTCTGTTGTGTGCAGCTGTGACTGGATCAGGCTTTGTGGGAGTGAACATAACATTTCGTAACACCGCCCGAGCCGCCAAACAACAGGCAGTTGCCGTGCGAAACGGGGCGGACAAGTCCGCATTCTACTATTGTAGTTTTGAAGGATACCACCACACTCTGTACACGCATTCCCTCAGGCAATTTTACAAGAACTGTGACATTTATGGCACTGTGGACTTCATATTTGGGAATGCAGCAGTTGTATTGCAAGACTGTAACATATACCCAAGACTTCCAATGCAAGGCCAATTCAACACCATCACAGCACAAGGCCGAACTGACCCTAACCAAAACACTGGCATCTACATACACAACTGTAACATCAGAGCAGCCTCTGACTTGGCTGCTACTAACGGCAGTTATGGTGGCACAGAGACGTATCTGGGTCGGCCATGGAAGGAGTATTCAAGGACAGTTTACATGCAGTCTTTCATGGATAGTTTGATTGATCCAAAAGGTTGGATTGGATGGTCGGGGGATTTTGCTTTAAGCACTTTATATTACGCGGAGTACAATAACTGGGGTCCAGTTTCTAGTACTAACGATAGAGTCACATGGCCAGAGTACCACCTCATTGATGAAAAGGATGCACAAGACTTCACGGTATCAAAATTTATACAGGGTGACTCATGGTTGCCCAAGACTGCAGTGCCCTTTAAAGCTGATTTATGATAAACTTCTTCATTCATTTACTTACTTTGAATACTTTACGTTCTGTCAAAAATATATTATACGTACTTTCGAAAATTGTTATTTCACTATTTCCTCTGTCTCGTTTATATTTGCCATACTTCACTATTTTGAATTCAGCATTGTAACGTTGGATGAAATTTTTATCTGGTATATGGGTTCCTTCTTGGTCAATACGAATTACAATATAATTAAGGCAAAGTAAGGCATCTCATCGATCTCATGTGGGTGACTTTTGGCGATGAAAATTTGCATGCACCAAAAATATAGCAACTACACAAATCTGAAGAGAAGCACGAAACTTGGTAGCTGATGTAATTTGTATTTCAGGAAGTGTTCAGTTTTATCACAGTCCTCACAGAAATTGAGACCGGTTGTCTAACAAATAATCATTCCTTACTTGAACAAATAATCATTCCTTTTTTTTCCTTTTGGCCAAATGAGTGTTTATATTAAAGCAATGCAATAAAAACAGAGTCAAGCTCATACAACAAAAGAAAATAATAATAATAATAATAATAATAAATTAAACACCAAAAATGCAATTTTAAGAATCCTTGACGACCTCAGACTAGTTTCAAAGGAGCAAGGATTTTCATGCAATATATATGCAAACCGCAAAAAACAGTCGTCGTAAGTAAAGATGCTGGGGCTGAGATGAGTAGGCATAGGCTGATGGGCGTGAAATAAGGCGTCCCCTGGCCATCCCATCCAACCCCAGTCTAGACGAAATGTGTGTGGTTCCCGTGTTTCTATATTTTTATATACAAGACAAAAAACAAACAATCGGTATTTAGGTAGCCTTGCCTTTTTGACTTTTCCTTTTCCTCCAAGCCTCACATTTTTGGAACCAACTTAACTAACTTTGTGTAAACCCTTGTTTCATACGTGTATATAAATATCTCCTCCACAAACACAAAACGCAGGCTTTGGAGGGATTTCACGGAGGTTCCTACCGCCTCACCAAACTGCATTTTTTTCCCCTCAGCGGCGGCTCCATTTTTCCTTGTACGAAATTCTCTTCAATGCATATATAATTTAATATTTATTTATTTTAACATTTTCTTGATTAATTTGATAAAAATGTTCCCAAAATGAATGAAGGTGTTGAGGGAGCTGCTGCAGCTTGATTCAAAATGTCTGATCCAGAAGCTGCACAGAGAATGAGGAGACTCGCCATAATTGGCGTGTCCAGTTTCTTGCTGGTGGCCATGGCGGTGGCCGTCACTGTAGGTGTCAGCATGAATCAGAACGATTCTGAATCAAGCCAACCAAAGGATAACAACAAGTCCCATGTCTCCGACTCAATGAAAGCCGTGACAGACCTATGCCGTCCCACCGATTACAAAAAGGAGTGCGAGGACAGCCTTAAGTCCGAGGCCGGCAACACCAGCGACCCTAAAGAACTCATCAAGATCGCTTTCAACATCACCATTCGCTCCGTGGGTGAGAGTCTCCAGAAAACCCGTCTTATACAACAGGTGGAGAAAGAGCCCAGATCCAAGATGGCACTTGACTCCTGCATGCACCTCATGGCTCTCTCCATTGGGGAGTTCCGAAGGTCCGTCGAGAACATGGGTTCATTTGATCTCACCGACGTCGATAGCATGCTCATGAACCTCAAGGTTTGGATCAGCGGTGCCATCACCTACCAACAGACTTGTTTGGACGGATTTCAGAACACGACCAGCCAAGCTGGCCAGCAGATGCAGGATGTATTGAAACTTACCATGCAAAAGAGCAGCAATATTCTTGCCATCATCAACGATTTCGCTAACAGTCTCGCTCAATTGAACATAGCAAGCCCTACCTCACGCCGACTCCTTCAAGATTTTCAAGCCCCTCCTGTTTTGGGTCACGGAGACCTCGACATTCCCCTCTGGGCTCAAGCTGGTATGAGAAGACTACTTGCTACAGGCAAGCTCAGGCCCCATGTGGTTGTAGCCAAAGACGGGACTGGAAAGGTCAGAAGCATCAACGATGCCTTGAGGCTGGTCCCCCCAAATAACGTGAAGCCATTCGTCATCTACGTTAAGGAAGGAGTCTACCATGAGTATGTTCACGTTATGACTAACATGACCCGCGTCGTCATGATCGGTGATGGTGGCGACAAGACCCGAATCACTGGCAACAGAAACTTCGTCGATGGCATTGGCACCTATAGAACCGCCACCGTTGGTATGATTATTTTATTTTAGTTCTTTAATTTATATATGATTTTTAAATTTAGAATATAATCGAGTTTATAATTCAATGCAGCTGTTGAAGGAGATTTCTTTGCTGCGATAAAGATGGGGTTTGAGAACTCTGCTGGTCCCAAAAAGCATCAAGCTGTAGCCCTAAGGGTGCAAGGTGACATGGCAGTGTTCTACAAATGCTCAATGGATGGGTACCAGGATACACTGTATGCGCACGCAATGCGTCAATTCTACAGGGACTGCACCATTTCGGGTACAATAGACTTCATTTTTGGTGATGCAGTTTCGTTGTTCCAGAATTGCACATTCGTGGTCCGGAAGCCATTGGAAGAACAGCAATGTATCGTGACGGCACAGGGCAGGAAGGAGAGGCACCAGCCCTCGGGAATAGTGATCCAAGGAGGCTCCATCGTGGCGGATCCTCACTTCTATCCAGATAGGTTCAAGAACAAAGCTTACCTGGCACGTCCATGGAAGATTTACTCCAGAACCATATTCATGGACACCTTCATCGATGACTTGATCCAACCCGATGGGTTTTTGCCATGGGAAGGCACACTGGGGCTGGACACGTGCTACTACGCAGAGTACAATAACAGCGGCCCAGGTTCAGATAAATCAAAGCGTGCAAAATGGGGCGGCATCAAGAACATCACATCCCACCAAGCAGCTACTTATACGCCCATCAACTTCTTCAATGGAGACAAGTGGATTAAGATTACTCGGATTCCTTACACCCCTGCCTCTTGGAACTCCACTCAGTAAATTCAATTATTATTATTATTATGAAATTAAGGTTGCTCTGGGAGGGTGTCGGTGTTTCCACGTACCTTGTCCCCAATGGGTGCATGAAATGCAACAACTGCCGTTTTGATTGACTGTTCTTGTAATAGTAATGCGGGACTTCGTACATCCACACTATTTTTGTACTGAAATCCCCTTTTTGGCGATTTCTTTCTTAATTGTGGAGAGAACACTCGGCCTATTATAATGCTTCTCCGGTTGCTGCGCCTCTTTTTATTTCCCATCCATGCATCTTTATTTTTACTAACTAGACTACAAAATTCTTTAAAATGAACAAACATTTAACAATATGTCGTCGAGTTGAGAAATTTATATATTATATTTTTATTAGAAAAAATCTGAATGATTGCTTGAAAATTAATTTAAATATTGTCCAAAAAACAATCATTTATAAACTGAAGTTGAATTCACCATGAGTTGAAATCAGACCACGGAGTAAAAGTTCAGTTATTATTTCACATTTAAATTCTGTCATATAACTATACTATGTCACTAGTTGTCAACAAGCTTATAGTTGATTTCAATAATTTAATCTCTACAAATATATGCTTAAAAAAAGAACTATGTCACTGATTTCTTCCCACCATGAAAGTAATCTCATCTCATACAACAACAATTTTCTGGTTTAATCTCGTTTGAGTAAACTAAAATGCGTCGGCCTCAAATTATGAATAAGCGTGAGGGGTAAATGCGTGAAATTATATTTCTAAAAAATATACATCAAGTTTATTTAATTTGTTCATAGAAAAAAAAGAGTTACAAGTTCATACTTTTAATTATCAAGCTATAGCCTTAAGTTCCCAAGTTTAAAGCAACACCTTTTGGGCAGTGGACTCAGGAACGACTTATCACTTGACTGGTAATATCTCACATTTTGATACCTTGACACCTTGCACTGAAAGTTTAGTAGTTAAAACTGCGGACGGATTATTGGCTAAAATAACTGGTATTGGGCTAGTAAAATTGACAGGTAGCCCTCTCGCCAGTTCTTCCTATTTATGTACTCTTCCTCCTTTCGATAAATAAGTGGTTAGAGAAATCATAGTCTGAAGAAATTTTGCACCCAACATTTTAATTCATAAACAAAAAGAGATTATTACTTTCAGCACTGTAGGATTATATATTTAACTAATGCAGTTCATTTGTAGGCATTGCATAATCAGCTTACCAGAAACTTCCACAATATCACCAAGATCATTTTCAGTTTCCGCACTACGGAAAAACCAACATGCAAGAAATAGATTTTGCCTGCTTTAAAATTCATACAACACCGAACATCGATACATGTTTCGAGCAATTCATGTGAGATTCTCATATCACCATGTCAGATGACAGAACATACGAAATAAAATCAACACACAAAGTTAGCACATAGATGGGGCAAAGATACCCCACTTTACCACTATTCTTTTCTTTGTTTCTGTTTCCTTTTTCTTCCTCCAATTTTTTTCATTTATACCAAGGACTAGGAGATCTACTCAAAATATGGAGAACAGTCTAAACAGATGTGGAATTAACAAAAAGTGAGTTCCAATATAATAAAAATTTGTCAGCAAATAGCTATATAGTAAAGAACCATATATAACCATATATAGATACAAGTCAAGCATCCCTGCGTAATTTATTTTCAAAGAAATAGCAAATACAACCAGTCTAAGAATCCTGACGTTACCAAGTTTAGCTCCAACAGGAATATGCAATCAATCAGACCAATCATAAAAAGTGATCATAATATGAAGAACAGTCTAAAAAGATTCAAAAGGTGAATTCAAACATGATGAGAACTTATCTGCACACAGGGCTATATAGTATAGATACAAGTCAAGCATCCCTACGTAAATTATTTTCAAAGAAATGGGAAATAGATCCAGATGCTATGAGAGGAAAAAGTATAAGACTCCAGATATTATCAAGTTAGGCTCCAACAGGTATATGTGATTAAGATCAATCATACAATAGGAAATAGATCCAGATGCTATCAGGATTAATCATACAAAGTGATAACATCTCCAAATCAGAGGACTATGAAGTAAACAGTTTTAAAAGCATATATATCACTAACTATCACTATAACCAAGGTATATATGACAAACAACTCTGATGAAATGAACTTCAAAATAGCAACTACGATGAGAGAGTAAGGAAATAACCACACCCATTAAAATTAGATATGCTGAAATCCAAAAAACTCAAAAATCATTACAGCATAGCTCACAATACTATAAATGCTTCCTGTTACCATTTCGAAGTACAGTTGCAATATCAGCTAGATGGGCCTGTAGCTCCTGAAATATAAAAAGAAAGGAATAGATCAAAGGGAGGTAAACTCGAATAGACCAACATAATTGAATTTAAAAGTAGAATGAGAAATATCATATTTTTTACTTTCTTGAAACAAGTTTTAGTCAGGCGAGTCTTGTTGCAAGCAGAGACAAGTAATGAATTAAAAACATTCGAAACTAGAATGGGCTTTAATTTAGACAAGGAAAAAAAAACAGCTATGCAAAAGCAGTGAAAATAATAATTAAAAACATTATCAGGAAGATTGGTGCAAGTTCTAAAATTGTTATTTCAGTTTTACCTTGAGAGCTTTTTCAGCAATTTTTTATGTAATCACCCCCCACAGCTGCATTTGCAGCCAATAGCATAAGAATAACCTGAACATATATTGAAATTAACAGAAGATGATGTTACACATATGATGGACCTTATTAAATATGCAAAGTAGACAAATATAACAAACAAGTAGAAACTTTTGGTGACTAAGTAAGCAACCATTAATTTGCAAGATACTTTGATAAAACCTTACCCTTGCAACAGTAGTAGTTCGAAACATGATCATGCAACGCCACATGTATTATTGCAGAAACGAAAGCAAAAAATAATAAGAAAAGAACACAGAATGTAATTTTTTATAATCTTATTCATTTATAGCCCTCTTCATGAGTAATACCCAGGAAATAACCAAACAGCAAATAAGCCAGGATAGGAAAACCCCTACCAAAGAAGGATACAATCCCTAGTTGAAAATTAAAATTCACAAATTAAAACCCAAATAAATCATCAATTATCTTCACTCTGCAGTTTGCATCAATTACTCGATGCGGTGGTTATGCAATTAACAAACAAAATCAAGAACAGTAACGGTGAACAGTACGGTGATAATTTTCTTCTCTCTGTCTCTCTCTATATATATACATATATGTTGATTAAATCCAAAATGAATGATGTTAGTGCAGGCGCAATTAATATCTTCACGAGCAAATCATCAAATTGTTTCAAGACCAATTTTGAAAATGGAGCCCCTGCACGTAAGATTTCACAAGAATAAGCTCCTTACACTCAATCTTTGTTTACAGGGCATAATAAAAGCAAAATAATGGTTGGCATTATCCCAGACGTCTCTTACCTATAGTGAGTATCATTGCTCTGCATCCGTAAGTTAACTACAATATTTAAATTCCGCAATGGACAATGGCAGAGCAAGAGCCAAGCAAACCACGCTCTAATGCCTGCAGAATAATCACTATTAGCCTATATAATTTAGGGTAAGCAAAGGAACTCACTTTAATGAACTTCACTTACCTGACAAATCATTTGTACTCACAAATTATCCGATAGAGCCCTACATCAGCTGGGGGCACAAATGATAACGTCTGACACTGACTTTGAAAGAAAGTGTTCTCGAGCCAAGCCTAACTAATGTCATTTTTTCAATCTAACGTATAGCTTTCAAAACCAACCGACAAGCCAAGACAGTTGTAACAAAGCTATGTAAGTGATATCGCAAACTAGGCAAGCAACTGTAATTCTGTGTATTCAGAATATACTATGGGAACAAGCTCCTAGGAGTGTTTGGTTCAATGGAGGGGAGGGGAGGGGAGGGATTTTAATGAAGAGGAGGGGTTTTAATGATACGTTGTTTGGTTGATTTGAAGGAGAGGGGAGGGGAGGGGTTTTAATGATATGTTGTTTGGTTGAGGAGGGGAGGGGAGGGGAGATAAAATTAAATGGACAATTATACCCTTATGATATTAGAATTTTTAATTTTTTAATTTTTATAAAAAAAAAAATTTTTTGCTTTTTATTATTAAAAATAATTTTTTATTTTTATTCAAAAAATATTTTTTATTTTTATAAAAAATTATCTTAAACCCAATTTAAAAAATAAGATTTATATTATATTTAAAATAAAAATAAAAAGTAGGGGCAATTTTGTCAAATGAAGATAAAATTTTCTCTCCCCTCCAAAAACCCCCACTTTTGGAGGGGAGGGTTTGGAGGGGAGGGGAGGGGGTATTTTGCCTCCCCTCCCCTCCAACTTTTTCAAACCAAACAAGGTAACCTCCTCCCCTCCCCTCCCCTCCCCCCCAAAAACCCTGAACCAAACAATACCCTAGTCAAGATAGCATGGGTAGGCCAAATCCAGCTCTTCTACCGCCAGCGTTATAGTGCAAGACCAAAAATAATAAAATTAAAATTTCTTCAGTGTGACGCTTTGAATAGAGAAATACCAAATTTTTTAAAAAATAAAACAGTTACATAACCGTTGATAACCAGGTTGAGTTTTGGTCGAATTGATAATAAATAAATAAATATATATATATATAATATAAAAAATGTAGTATAATAAATATTAATAAAATTTAAAATATTTTATTATTAATTATATAAAAATAAATCACATATAACGTAATATTTAAATTTGATTAATATTTTAATTTTAAAATTTAAACCTAAGATAACTTATTTATTAATAAATAAAATTATTAAATTTTAATTTGTTGAAACAAGTATTAAAATTGAGAAATTATAAAAACTAACTATTTAATATATTAATTTATTAATATTTTATTTCAAAAAAATTTGTATAATAAAATTTAATTGATTTTAAAAAATTTGGACATAATGTAATAATAATAACAATAATTGATAAAATATCCAAATTAAATATAAATTTTAAAAGAAATATTATAATTATATCTATATAATATTATGCACAATTTTATTAAAAAGAATAAAGTGGTGCAATAGTTAAGATGTTGAAATTTTTTTTCAAAGTCATTATTGGTGTGTTTAGTTCTGCTTTTGAAAAGCTCAAAACCACGTTTGCAAAGAAGCAACAATTTGTTGCTTCTACACAAATGTGATTTTGAAACAGGATTCTAAACACGCACTATATATTTGTAGAAAATGCAAGTAACTTAAATACTATATTTATATAAAAATTTAGTTACATGAACTGACTCTTCATTGTAAATCAAATGGCAAATGGGCATTATGTAAGGATGAGATACAGAGTTTGAATCTTGTCGCTGACAAACCGTGGGATTTTCAGTATTTTAAGGAGGAGCACTTGAATAGTATTTATATAATAATTGAGACATATACATCGAAGAAGCATTGCATATGAAATGGTTAACACACATTTTGGAAGCGTGGGGGTGCTAGGTTCGAATCTAGGAGTTGATGTTCATAAATTTATGATCCAATCCGTTTGCATTGATTTTTAGTTAAAATCGGGCGGTTAAACTTGTATTTTGACTAACTGAGATCGTTTTTTGAGAGTTCTAAGACTTGTCCAGATCAAATCAGGGTCTAATTCTGACTCTAATTAGTTAAATTAACTAATCCAATCCGATTTTGATTACTATGAAAAATATATAATAAAGTGTAGGATTATAAATTGAAAAAATTACTTTAAATGATTTAAAAATTATAATAAGGGATATTAACAATTGATATTATTTTTGAAGACCAAATGACAATTTATAGGCGAAAATACCCTTGTCATTTTATTTGGTATACAGCCAACTGAATTCCCCATTCTTTCGTGCTATTTACTTCCACTGTTTCTTGATCCATTTTCTTCTTCCTTCACCATTTCTATCCTTCACCATTTCTGCCTTCCTCCTTGTTTCTGTCCCTTATTTTTTTATCCTTCTTCTCTTCTACGATTTGTTCTGCCAGTCTTTATATTTCTATCTCCTTATAATCCTATGTCCTAAGGTTTTGCATAAAAAAGAAGAGAGATGGTGTGAATAGAACTTGGTATGATGGGTCTGCAAAGACTTATTGATCTACTATTATTGAAAGTAATGTAACATTTAGTGAGTAGTCATTTTTTATCTTGTATCTTTTTCAAATACTCATATTTAATAATCAATATCTTTTTATTTTTCTTGTTCTTGTTAAGGATTTTTTACATCGTACACAATATTTAAGTTAGAGTTACAAAGACTTTAAGTAATTTTACTACCATTGTTTGAGTTTGTTACCGTGTGAAACAACATAGTTGCTGTTAGAATATTATTACTTAGTTTTAAAAATATACTAATGAACCTTTCTCTCAGTTCATTTTCAGCTTGCAGTTGGGCATACTTTAGCTGTTCAATGTGTTCAGCTATAAGGCCTAGTTGCTTCTTGTCATGCTCCTACTGTATTTAAGTAACCTGTACCTAGAGTAGGAAACTAGTCGACTAGGTTGTAGGATGTTTTTCAACATGATGTTAATCTGATAAGGAAGAGAAGTGAAGCAATGACAGTCTTATAAGAGGTGCAGACCCGCCAAAAAGATATCGTGAGCATAAACTACCTTGTACTTAAATAAGTTATCACTTAATCCAGTCAACATGTTCATAAGATAACAGCCTGAGTATAGTTATTGCAAAAAAACTAAATTTTTAAAAGCAGCATGGATTATTTAAAGAAAATGGTGCTTGAAGCTATTAAATATAAAGATAAATCAGACCATGCGTAATCCCATTAAATTAAAAAGAAATCAAATGCCAGACTGCTTCTATACAGATAATAAAGGTCAATAACTCAAATTAATGTCACATTCTTTTTATGCATACCAGTGCAGCATGTTCCTCCTGCATGCTCAACTTCTGCCTTCATTCTTTTTTACAATCTGCAAGTTTTTGGTCACAGCTTCCCTCTATTTTTGCGATAGCCTTGTTCGCCAACAGATTCAAATTACTGACGATGTTACTAATGGATAAATTTGTTAAAATCATATAATATATATGTATGTGTGTGCGCGTCACGTGAACAATTTCCATCTTCTCCAGACGGTAATTTCTCCTAATGTCATCAGTAGCCTGCTCAGATGCAGGTATTGCTAGATGAGAGCTCTTGCACAATATATCCAGGATTTATGGAAGGTAACTAATAATTGATCACACCTGATCATTTCTCTGAGAAATTTCTTTCAAATGCCTGGATAATTCCAACTGCTTATTCTCTACCATTAGATCATATTGTTTCTTAGCTTCTAACGCCTTGATAATTCCAAATGCCTTGGTGTCATGTCCATAATGAAAACATAGATTAACAACACTAGTGACAACAATCATACCAAGAAATCAAAATCAGTGAAGGAACACTCATCCAAATACTACATGAGAATGTAGAGATCAACAATGATACGTGACAAGATAATGCCACTTATATATGCCCCAAAGAGAGATGGCAGGAAGAGGAAAACAGAAAAACAGAGGAAGAGAGAACTGGAGAGCAAGAGGGAGGAGAGATCTTACGGAAACAAAATGGGAAAAAACACAGGGAGAAAGAGAGGGGAAGGGGGGATAGCAGAGAAAGGGAAACAGAAAATCAGAGGAAGAAAGAACCGGAGAGCAAAAGAAAGGAAAGAAGCTTACCTGCTTCAGTGACATTGAGAGGAGTGAGCCGGGTCGGAAGAAGAGATTCAGAAAGAGATAACGTGAAGAGAATGACAATAGCTTCGCTGTTCTCGATGTTGAACCATTCAACGATTTGAATTGGTCCAGACTCTTCCAGCTTGAGAACCATAGCTTCTGCATTTCGAATATCGAAATCAATTGTGAAATGAAATCCTAGCTTCTCTCTTCCCCAATTGCTCCTGTCTCGCTCTACAAGGTATATATAATGCGACATTCCTTGGGCGCTTAGGTCATGCGGCATTCATATGCAATGCCAATAAGGCAGTTGGATTCAACCGTTGGAGTCTTTTTGAATTAAAAGAAAGAAAAAAAAAAAAAAAGAACAAGGCGGTTTGAATTTTTCTTTTTTCTTTTCTAAGAAAAAAAAAGACAGTTGGACTACCCCACAAAAGAAAAAGAAATGTCACTACAAATAACTTTTTTATTGGTTTATTCAAACAATACTTACTTTTTCGCAAACTATTTATTAATTTGATTAACAATAAAATTAATTAGCTAAAATTGTATTTATTAAAAATAACTTAAATTAAGTAGAATAATATGTTTTTATTAAATTTAACTTAAAAATAATTGGACTTATCCCTATAATGTTTATGTAAATTATATCTGACTTTAAATTTGTCCCAATATTAGTTCAAAAAAAATTGTTCAAATATTATTAGCATATTATAATTTAATTGAGATAATTAGTTATTTTAGTGAATATTATGTGAAAGTTAATTCAAACTAATTAGAAATATACTAATTTCTCTTAAAATTTGATTAAGTATCATTTGATATTTCTATCATTTTAAAAATGCCATCTAACTTCCTTTATATTTGATATCTTTTATAAAAACTCATTTTATTATTTTGCATGAAATTAAATTGTGATAATATGAGACTATAATTTTTTTATTAATATAATAATAAAGACATATGAGTTGATTGTAAGTTTTAACATGATATTATGATTTTATTTTTAACATGATAGTAAAAATAATTAATTTTTTTTTTTGGATAAAGAATATATATTATACAAAAAATTAAATTCACTAGCAGAAAAAAATTAGAGTAAACATTTCTATAATATATATCAAATATAAAAAAAATCAAATTATATTTTTTAAACAAAAAACAATTACATAGCATAACTCTAAAACAATCTAGTGTAATTTAATTTAATTTTTTATTATTAATTTCTTCTACTTCAGTAATGCCACCTGTTTACAAATTAATGATATTCCAATAATACACGTACTTTCCTTTTGCTTCCCACTGACTCAGCTGTCCCTCTTAGATTCCTACCTAATAGCCAGGTTAGGATTTATATTTCAAAATTGCTTACACTGGGTGTTGTCAGAAAAGAGCCGGGGAAGAGGGGGGAATTGAAGAGTTTTCAACAATTTTCTAAAATGTTTATTGTTAAAAGTTATTTGATCTCGTGCAATTACTTTTTAAACACAGGAGATTCAAATTATTTACGGTTGTATCCTATATACGGATCTCTTCCTCCTAATAGTGAGTCCCACGTTTGAAATGCATTGGCTCCAACAATGGAATGAGCAAATCTCTATAACAGAGCACACACGAGAAAATGGATAACTTCTCTCATCATTAGTTAGTTTAATATTAAGTTAGTTAGTTAAGATATATGAGCTATAAATGGTTGATTCCCACGTGTATAAATACTGTTCCATGATCTGATAATAATAGAAGTCTCACTTTTCCATTCTTTCTTTTCGTCTTTCTCTCTCTCCTGTTTTCCGATGATATTTCGATAATATGGTATCAGAGCAACTCTCATCTTCTTGATTGATTCTTGGCTTTCTCATTTCCCTTTCGCCATGACTGATTCTGGTAGCACTGTAGCTAATTCATCTTCATCACAACTTCAAGATGCAACGCAAAATCCAGCCAATCCATTCTACTTACATCCCAACAAAAATCCTGCGTTGGTGTTGGTCACTCCAGTACTCTCAGGATCTAATTACCATTCATGGTCCAGAGCCATGAAAATGGCTCTTCAATCAAAGAACAAGTTCAGATTTGTTGACGGATCTATCAAGGCTCCCAGCTTCACCGATCCTCTGTTTCCACAATGGGAGCGTTGCAACACTATGGTAGTTACGTGGCTTACTCGATCTTTATCTTCCACAATCGCTCAGAGTATATTATGGATTGACAAGGCCTATGATATTTGGGACGACTTGAGGAGTCGATACTCACAAAGTGACATGTTTCGTATCGCCGATTTGCAAGAAGAGCTTCATTCTCTAAAACAGGGAGATTTCTCTGTAAGTGAATATTTTACTAAAATCAAGATCATCTGGGATGAGTTAGCGAATTTGCGTCCTTTTCCTTCTTGTTCTTGTCAAAATCGCTGTTCTTGTGGTGCTTTTGAACGAATGTGTCAGTATCAACAGCAAGACTACGTTATTCGTTTTTTAAAAGGGCTTAATGATCGTCATTCCACCGTTAAGTCACAAATAATGATATTGGAACCTCTTCCCTCTGTGAACAAAGTTTTCTCTCTTGTTCTTCAACAAGAACGAGAGATGGGAATTCTTGATATGCCTCCCGAATCCAAGATTTTGTTTAGTAAGGCAGGAAGGAATCCAAACTCCTTTTTTGGACAAGATAGAAGTACAAAACAATGTACTTTTTGTGGAAAACCAAGGCATACAGTGGAGACATGCTACAAGAAACACGGCTTCCCTCCTGGATTCAAGTTCAAACATCAATCTGCCTCGGTCAATAAAATCAGTCAAGAACCTCGAGATACTTCTGCCTCGGTGCTTCAATCTCCGCATTCCACACAGTCAGAATCACCATCAGCCAAACTTGGACTTACAGCTGAACAATATCAGAAATTCTTAAAATTAGTTCAAAGTGATTTTACTCCACCTATTCATACCATAAACCATGTCTCAACCAGTACAGGTAACCATATTACATTAGCTTCTCTTTCTTTTCGTACCTCCTAGATCATCGATACAGGAGCCACAACACATGTATATTCCTTTCTTTCCTTGTTCGTTTCTTATACTTCTATAACACCTACTACTGTTCATTTACCTAATGGTTCTTCTCTTATTGCTCGCTATTCTGGTACTGTTCGAATTTCCACTTCTCTTGTTATTGACGATGTCCTTTTCATACCCGAATTTCAATTTCAGATTCTTTCAGTTTCTAAACTTACTAAATCTCTACCTTGTTCGGTCATTTTTCAAAATCATCGTTGCCTCATTCTGGACCTGCACTCATGGAAGATGATTGGTTCAGCTGATGAATATGAGGGCCTCTACATCATGTCACATCATACTCCTCGACTGACTTCTCTAGCTTCCCAAGCTACCATATCATCTGCTCATTCTAAAACCTTTGACCTCTGGCACTGTCGTTTAGGACATCTGTCCCCTTCTACTTTACACTGCTTACAACAGCAATATTCATATGTCTCCTGTAATAAGAATCTTGAGTATTGTGATACGTGTCATTTTGCTAAGCAAAAAAGACTTCCCTTTCCTGTAAGCTCTTCTCATTCTAAAATGATACTTTCTCTATTACACGTCGATATTTGTGGTCCTTATCACCTTGTTTCCATTGATGGTTATAAGTATTTCATGACCATCGTTGACGATTTTTCCAGATATACCTGGACCATTCTTTTACGCAGCAAAGCTGACACACGCAAAGCATTACAGGATTTTATTATTTTCTCTGAAACTCAGTTTCATCATCGTGTTCAAATCATTTGATCAGATAATGGGGTTGAATTTTCTATGTCTAATTTTTTTAAATCTAAAGGAATTCTTCATCAGACAACTTGCATTGAGACTCCCCAACAGAATAGTATCGTCGAACGCAAACACCAGCATCTCTTAAATGTTGCTCGATCCCTTCTTTTTCAATCACACCTTCCAAAAATATATTGGTCTTATGCCATTAAACATGCTACTTACATCATTAATAGGCTGCCAACACCTCTTCTTAATAATCATTCTCCTTATTTTCAATTTTTCCATGAATTACCTGACTTATCTGTTCTACGTGTCTTCGGTTGTCTTTGTTTTGCTTCTACTATTTTTCAACAAAGAACCAAGTTTGACCCACGTGCCCGAAAATGCATTTTCCTTGGCTTTAAAAATGGCACTAAAGGTTATCTTTTATTGGACCTCCAATCTTGCTCTATTTTTCTCTCACGTGATGTCTATTTCTACGAGAATGTTTTCCCTTTTACAGATGATCAAGTCTCTTCTGAAACTTCTGCCATATCTCTGCCACAACCTATTCCCCCTTTGGACTTTCCTGATCCTCTTCCTCCATCTTCTTCATCACAGCCTACCCTCGAACCTCAGACTAACACTTCCATACCTCCTCGTCGTTCTACCAGACAGTGTCAACTCCCATCTTACTTGCATGATTATCACCATGCTCTCCTCTCTTCAGCTGAACCACCTTCCATTAGTACAGGTACTTTCTCCTCACCTTATTCTATTTCTTCTGTTATCTCTTATGATAATCTCTCTGTTCCCTATAAACATTTTTGTTTGTCTATTTCTGTCCACTCTGAACCAAAGACATATTCCCAAGCTGTACGACATGAAACTTGGCGTAAAGCTATGGATGCTGAGATTCAGGCACTCGAACAGAATAACACCTGGATTCTTACTGAATTACCACCAGGCAAACGTCCAATTGGTTGCAAGTGGGTCTTTAAAATCAAATACAAAGCGGATGGCACTATCGAAAGGCATAAAGCTCGTCTCGTTGCCAAAGGCTATACCCAAATAGAAGGTGTTGATTATATTGACATGTTTTCCCCTGTTGCAAAGCTATTTACTGTTCGTCTCCTATTGGCTCTAGCTGCGGCCCGTAACTGGTACTTACAGCAACTTGACATTAACAACGCGTTCCTCCATAGTGATTTAGACGAAGAAGTCTATATGGTGTTGCCTCCTGGTTTTACTTCATCTGCTCCAAACCTTGTGTGTCGCCTACAAAAGTCCTTATATGGTCTTAAGCAGGCCAGTCGTCAGTGGTATTCTAAGCTTTCTTCTGCTCTGCTTTCTTATGGTTATACTCAATCAAAGTCAGATTACTCACTATTTGTTCGCAAGACCTCTTCATCTTTCACAGCACTACTCGTCTACGTTGATGATATTATCTCGACAGGTGATGATCTTTCTGAGATTCAACGAATCAAGTCTCTCATTGATAATGCTTTCAAGATCAAAGATCTAGGTGATCTTAAGTTTTTTCTGGGCCTTGAGATTGCCCGTTCCAAATGTGGTATCTCCTTACACCAACGAAAATTTGCTCTAGAAATCCTTGAAGACTTTGGTTTCCTGGCATGCAAACCTGCAAAAACCCCAATGGATCGCCACGTCAAACTTTCCAAAGATGATGGCACTATTCTCTGTGATGCCTCTGCTTATCGCACTCTTGTTGGTCGACTACTCTATCTTACCACTACCAGACCTGATATTGCTTTCGCCGTCCAGCAACTTAGCCAATTCATGGCTTCTCCAACTGATAAACACTTAACGGCTGCTCATCGTGTCCTCCGTTATCTTAAAAGATGCCCTGGCAAAGGCTTATTCTTCTCTTCAAACTCTGATCTTCGGCTGAAAGCCTTCAGCGATTCCAACTGGGCTGGTTGCGTTGACTCTCGTCGTTCTATCACAGGATTCTATATTTTTCTTGATAATGCTCTCATCTCTTGGCGTTCCAAGAAACAGAACACCGTATCCCGATCTTCTTCCGAAGCTGAGTATAGAGCTCTTGCATCCACGACATGTGAAGTGCAATGGCTCCTTTATCTTCTTCGTGATCTTCATATCCCTCACCCCCATCCAGCCCTGCTCTATTGTGACAACCAGTCAGCCCGACACATTGCTACAAATCCGACCTTCCATGAACGCACAAAACACATTGAACTCGACTGCCACATCATTCGTGAGAAACTCCAAGCCCATACCATTCACTTATTACCCATCAAGTCCGCTGATCAACTTGCTGACATATATACCAAGCCTCTTGATCCTGCTCCCTTCACTTCATTCCTTTCCAAGCTGGGACTGTACGACATACATTCTCCAGCTTGTGGGGGGCTAACAGAGCACACACGAGAAAATGGATAACTTCTTTCATCATTAGTTAGTTTAATATTAAGTTAGTTAGTTAAGATATATGAGCTGTAAATGGTTGATTCCCACGTGTATAAATACTATTCCATGATCTGATAATAATAGAAGTCTCACTTTTCCATTCTTTCTTTTCGTCTTTCTCTCTCTCCTGTTTTCTGATGATATTTCGGTAATACTCTACACTAAGAGGACCGAATCCTATACCAGTACTTGCTCAAACTTGGTCGTCCTGTGATATGATTGTCACTAGTCTAAGGATGCGTTTGGAACAGTGTTGAGTCGCCTGCGTTTGAAACCAAACTTTGGTTTATACATGAAAAGTCTATTTGAAAGTTGTTTGAATCCACGTTATGTAAAACGCACCATGGTTCTGGATGTCTAAAAATTGTGGTAAGATGAAACAATGTATACTTGCTTTCTGTCAACCGTGATCCCGACAATGTGAGGCTCCAAGAGTCCAGAGATGTTTATGCAAGAAATGTTGGACCATTGGCAAGGAGTGGAGTCACTGTCGTTCCAGTTGGAGAAAGCCGAGGCTCTAACAAGTTGATCAATGACGGATTTAAGAGAAAGAAGGGCGAGGTCGTCGGAGGAGAGTGAAAGAGAGAATTGAGGAAAAAGGAAGAAGAGAAATAAAAAGAAGAGGCAAAGATTGTTCATGGAGTGTGTATGAAAGAAAACGAATCGTTTTGGGAGGGAGAAGAAATGTAGAATGAAGGGTTTATGCCTTAATCTTCATGGCGAAGGTGATGGGTATAGTAATAGCAATGAAGGAAGGAAGAGAAGGAGGAGGTGGGAGATGAAAGACAGAGAAGGGTGCAGAGTATTCTATCAGTGGGATCCATACCATCCCCCCACCAAAAAGCAGAAAACGGACTTGATATAAGGATATAAAAGAAAATAGAAAAAGAATTATTAAATAATTTTATTTAATATGTATTTTATATAATTTGATAAAAAACTATTTTTATTTCATAAATATGAAAATTAAAAATAATTATTATACTTAATTTATATAAAGGTTATTATGCCTTTGTTATTATTATTTTTTATTTTAACACTATTTTAAGTAAGAATGTGAGAATTACTTTCTTATCATTTTTTCTATTTTTGATTTATTTTTATTCAACTAAACATACAAATAAAATGATATTTTTTTTTCCCCATATCATATTGAATATAATTATTTTATTCTATTTATATATTTATTCTCTTTTTATTTTCATACTTACAAATTTCATGTACCAAATGAAACATTATAAATATATATTGATTCCCCTTTTATTTTTATATTTATACCGAACTAAACATTATATGTGTGTGTTTATCATAAGTTTTCACTTTTTCTTTTAAATGTTTGAGGAGATTAGTTTAATTAATGAGAAGAGATATTTTAATAACTTTCTATTCTTTTTAAATGGTATTAAAATTTCTCTATATTAAGATACTGTAAAGAATGTTTCAGGGGTAAATCCACATGTTAGACCTGCAAGAAAATAATATTTTATAGATTATATGCTCCTAATATTTTTACAGTAATATCATAATAAGTCAAATTTTAGTAAATAATAAGTCATGAATTTTTTAATTTAATTAAACATTTAAAAATCCTAAATAAACACTAATCAATTGTAATGGTTTATTTTTATACTATTTATATTTATAGACTTAACTAAAATATTTATTTTTAATTTATTTTTTAGTTCTAGTATCAACAAAAATAAACACATATATTCTACTATATTATTTGTTAAATGCTATTAAAAAAAATAATGTTATAGGAATAATTCAAATAAAGTAATAAAACTACCATTTCTAATAATTTTACATTTAAAAGTAATTCTAGTATATAATATTTAAATAAAATTAATTTTATTAAAATTACTTTTTAATTAAAATTTTTAAATATAAATCACGTTCATATAAATTTACTTTTATACAAAATTAATTTTATTAAAATTAATTTTAGTCCCCAGCCAATCCAAACACACTAAGAATTGCAAGAAGCAATCATGGCGTGGGTCTAAATATATTCGAAGGAAAATTGCAATATTGCCTTCAGCGGCTCTGATTCTTTTAGAAGTAAGTTGGATAGGTATTTCAGAACTTTTGTTGTTGTTTATCATCCTAAAATCTTGTTAGTTACTTAGCCGGGATTCCTGATTCATCTTTCCAAATTAAGTTGACATTTAAATACTTTGCATACTAGCTTTCGCAGATTGGTAAAAGTATTGCTTATGCATTTTTTTTTTCTGGGGTTCTAAACTCCTCGGAAGGCGAGTAATTATAGCTTTCGATTTGCTCGAAATAAAAGAAAGTAAAATAGGTTGTCTTAGGGGACAGTTTGCGAGGGACGAAAAACATTTGAGACACGTTACTTTTATCCTGAGGAGCATTATAGATTTAAAATTGCTCTATTTTAGATATTTAGTATGGATAATTTTGGCATTTAAAGTATGTGCCGGATTATAAGAGTAAGATATCGTTTGGTACACGAAACCTGAAATAGAAAGAAAGTGTAAATGGAATACTACTAAAATAATTATATTTGATATGACAATAAAAAAAGAATTTTTTTATTTGTTTAGTAAAATAAAAAAAATAATGAAATGAGAAGTAAATAATAATAAATGACCAAAATATTTTTAGATTAAAAAATAATATAGAAATATTTTTTTATATATACTTATGATTAATATATAATTATAATTAATTAATTATTTTTATTTAATTATTTATACTTATAAAGCATTTAATATAATAAAAATAATTATTTGTTTTAATATTTTACAATATTAATTTAATAGTTTATTTAAATATTATATATAATAATAAAATATAAATAATATATAATATATATATATATATATATACACACACACATGCAATGCATATAAATGCATGTTCCCACCGTAGAACGAGCTCTCCCCCATTCACCACCTCTTTCGCGTCTTCGACATTCTTCTCCACTTTGACTATAGACATTTCTCCTTAACTCCGGCCAGACAAGCAACAGTCAAAAGGTTTTTTTTTTTTTTTTTGCAAAAAAAACATATAAATATCAAAATGCCAGATCGAACTGCTACTATTCAAAATCTCAGAAATCAACTACTGTAACTTAGTGGGAAACGGCAAGTGAAGGAGAACAATGCCTTTACACTTAAGGTTAGAGAAACAACAAAAATGTTGATGGAGAGGTAGGAGAAACCCAGTGTCGAGAACTAGACCACTTGATTCAATGAGGGGCATATCCAACATTTCTCCCATTTGACTCCAAAAGAACAACTCCATTTTGCGCTATAGTGGCTAGAAGTTGCTCCCTTCACACTTTCTTTTCTGCCATGCTTTCCATCAACCAAACAAGTTTTGCTAAACGAATCTATTTCATTTTTCTTTTCAATGTATACCAAACATGCTGTAAAAGAAAAGTTTTATGCTAAAAAAATAGATTTAAAAATGTATATAAGTGGGAATAACTATCAACTATATATAATGTTAGAAGTTTTTTTTTTGGGTTAAAATATAGTATTAAATTTACCTTTATACTTCTTTGCAAAACCCAATTTCATACAGCTGAGCCTCTCCCAGGACAAAAGATCTAACAACAGTTGGTATTATATTAAAATTGTAAGGATCTAAGAGCAATTGGTATTATATTAATTTTTTTTTTTTACTTCATAAGGCTTTTTTTAGTTTTTGGGTTGCGAGCAATTTTGTTTTAATAATTCTGCCATTTTTTTTTTGGCTCTTTCCTCAAAATTAATGTACTGCATGGGTGACTTTCTAGTTACTTTAATGTCCAGCTCGTGAAACTTATACGGAAGGAAGAGACTATGTGATTTGGTGTAATTGTATTGGAGATGGAAGTAACCTTAGTGTGTTCACTAGTAATTGCTTATTATCTTAGTATATTTTTTTTTAAGTTAAATTGCACACACTTTTTTTTTAATTTGAATTATGTGTAAATAACTTGTTTGACCTTATAAACTTTCATAAATTTTTTAATTTATATAATAACTCTTACTATTAACTAATTCATTATTTTATTAAAGAAAAGTAATACATTAGTGACAATGAATCTTTGAATTTTTTTTATGCAAATAACTTTTTGAAAATTTAAGTTATATATAAATATTTCTCATAAATTTTAAATGATATACAAATCATATGTTGACATATTATAGTTTGTTAGCAAAATAATAAATTAACTAACAGTAAAAGAATTATTTGTACAAATTTAAAAGTTTAGAGGATTTATTGTCAAGTTTTAAAAATTAAAAAAATTATTTACACATAACCAAAAGTTCAAAGAATTAGATGCAATTTAGTCTTTTTTCTTATAATTTCTACCCTTTTTATTTTGGGTTACCTCTACAATGCCTAGTTATATATAAATTTAGTTGAACTTGAACAAATTGAAAATATTATACTTCGTCTGCATAAGTTAAAAATATTTTTAAGGTTAAAGTACAAAAAAATTTAATTGTAAAAAAATTTTAATAAAAAAAAAATTGATTTCATATTATAAAATATATAAACCTTTTTTACCATTCCCTTAATTTTTTCTTATAGTTATGCTCACTCACAGTTCAAAAAATGACTCCTCACAACTAAAATGTTTGATCTTTTAAAATTTTAAAATAATTTTAAAATTTAAGATTATCTACAATAAATATCTTTAAGTTATAATTCTAAAATATAATTTTTTTTAACAAATACTCATTAGCGAATAGTTTTTTTTCTCTTCTTTTTTTAGCCTCTATATGTCATTAAATACATAAACTTAATAGACATAAGAATAAAAATAAAAATAAAATGTGAATAAAATAAATAAAAAATAATTCTTGTAATAAATAGTGTAAAAGAAATATCTACTTTTTTAATCATGCAACCAATTAGTTTTGAGTACTTTATTTTTTAAAAAAAGTTAAAACAAAATTTAAAAGAGGAAATAGATAACTCAAAAAAAAAAAGGAAAAAGGTTATTGAAAAAGGGCGAATGAACGAAGACCTGTCCTCTTAATTTGTTGAACTATCGTTTTGCCCTTTAATTATCAACATTGCCCGATTGCGTGTCTCCCACAATCTTGCCAAACCCTTTCCGCTCAATCTCTTCCTCATGGCCGCCCCGTCTTCGTCTTCGTCTTCCTTTTCATCTGCTTCCGCCTCCAGCGATTCCTCTTCTCACCGTCGTAGACGTCGTCATCGTAGTCGCCGCGACCGGGAGAAAGAGGCCCTAAAGATCCGAAAGAAGAGCAAATCCCACTCCAAGCGACGTCGTAGGCACTACCGTTCTTCCGATTCCTATTCTTCATCTTCCACGTCCGATTACTCCAGGTTAGGGTTTTAATCTTGGCTGCTTCGCTTCTAATAGATCTGCCAGCTCTCCCAATTGATCTTTGCAAAAGTTTTGCCTGAAGTCTATAGCTGATTGATTTCCTTGTTCTGGCGATAGAGCATATTGATATTTAAGGTGTGCGGCTGATATTACGGTTGCTGTTTCTGGCTCCATTGTATTAGTGAGGCCAGGTTCGAGAACGGGGTGAAACATATTTCTAAATTTCACAATATTGGCAGAAATAAAATAGTTCGGATCCTTATTTTAGGAAATAACTACTGACTCAGTGGAAGTGATTTCTATTGCTATTTTGAGTAGTGGAACGCATAATTAATGAATTTCAGCGTTCTTAAGGAAACACACAGTAGGAGGATTAGTTGGTTCGAGTACCAATCTTAGGAATAGCTGGTTCTGATTTTGAACTAACTTACAATATTTTAACCATAATTAATTCATAGTTTCTCAGATTATTAGTTAGTGGCTCATTACTGACTGCAAAGAATTTATGGGATGGGACTATGGTTTTGGAAAGAGTATTTTTAAGACAATGTATAGTGTTGCTAAATAGGGTGGTGGCCTGGTGAGTGTTTGAGGCACAGCTATTTTATTTTGTGGCATTTCCATTGTCTCTGATTATCTGTTCCCTGCTTCCCTTTATATGGAGCGTCTATCATATGTTTTAGCAAGAACGAGCGTTTTCTATGTGCCATAAACGGCTATTTCTTCCTAATATCCTGCTGATTCTGGATCATATATAGATACTAAATCAATTTTGCATGGGTAAATGCATCACTGTATTGATTGCATGCACCTTATGTCGTTGATATTCAGAATTTCTGACAATACATTAAAGGATTAGACTGAGATGCAGATTTTAATATTTTTGCTATTAGGTTTTTCAATTAAAATATGATAAGTGTATAGTTCTCTAATAATATGACGACAAGTGTGCAATTTAACTGAGGAATCAAATAATTATTTGTAAAAACTATACACTTGTTACGGTATTATTGAAAAATTATGTGTCGTATTTTAATTGGAGAACCTGATGGTAAAGATATAAGTAACTGCATATAAATTTTTCCTTACATCATATTGTTCATATCAGAAGAGAAGTTGAGTAATTTTGTTTGTACTGCCTTTTGCCTTATTTTTAATTTTCTATAGAAGTGAGAGCTCTTCTGACAGCGAGCATGATACATCTCATCATTCAAAAAGGCACAAAAAGAATGACAGACCAAAGAAGGTGATTTGTTGGTATTACAATTTTTCCCTGTCTACAGTTTTGTTGTCCGTTTATCTCACTGTTTTTCCCTTGTAGAACAAGGAAAAAGATCGAAGTAAAAGCCATCGGCATAAACGGCAGAAGCATAAAGTGAAAGAGGTAGGTAACCTTCTACACATTGTTTTATTTTCATCCTTATAGTGTAGTATGGTATCCTTCATGTTTACTGCCTCTTATTCTAGTCAAATTGTCAAAATACCTACTATGTTGGAGACTTAACTTACTTTACATCTACTGTTTTCACCGACTGAGCCGAAGTCAACCTGCTCAATTGCTATTGGTTGAGGTTTGATATAGGGATCCTTAACAAAAATTAACTGAGATTATTTAACCTCTAATTTTACTTGTCACAAACTATCCATTTTCATTACTTGTGTGATTGCGATTCCACTTTCCTAGCACCTACTCCATCTTTAATACACTAGTTTAGAACCATCGCTTTTTAATTAGAAATAGCAGAAAAAAGAATAGTTATTGATTTTGCTACAAACTTGCGGGTTTTAATAACATTAAATGCATACATGCTTTGTTCTTTCCTGTCTGAGATGCTAATGATACTTTCTGTCTATTTTGCGGATTGGCTCTTTGAAATTGGAGCTGGGCTCTGTGACATGTTGTTGGGCGCTTAATTGACTTGATTGGATGTTGTTTCTTGGTCGGGTTTGTCCTGGCATTGGGAGCCTTATATAGAAGCAGCAAGATGAGAGGTGCAGCAGTCCTGTGCAGCTTTCCAAGGTTCTAATTGCAATCCGGTCAGAAGTTCAATGCACTTGCAAGCTTGTCATTGATTAATTCACTAACCTACCTTATGTTATACAGTTTTTGGGGCGTGACAAAGATGATGATGGTGTCCGTCGCAGTGCTGTATCTGGCAAGAAGGTTAAAGCTGTTACAGTTTTCTTCAATGGTCTTGTCTAGTTTTTTTGTCTTTTCATAGGCATTTTTTATCTGGAATCTGCTTTTTCTTCTTTGCAGATTCTTCTGAAACTTGAAAAAACAAAGGAAGATAAGTTGGCGGAAAGCAAGAGAAATGAACTGCTGAACTTCTTAAATGCTAGTTTTGATTAGCATGGAGAAGCTAAGGATTGGTTTGGTGATTGGATAAAGCCAGTGAGGAACCAAGTTTACTTGGGGGCATAAATTCTTTTTGTTTCCAATTGTAAAACCAAGTAAAGTACCATGGTATCATATTTTATGTTTTGCTTCTTTTTTAACTTCGATGGCCAGTCTGAGTGGCTTGGCCAAAAGAAAAAAAGGGAAAATGCAAACTTGGTTCCTGTGTTGTATTAAATTGGGCTTTCCATTGAAAGACTGATTTTTAATTTGTTAAACATGTATGGTTCATTTAATCGTCGGTAGGTTCCTATTTCATGGACCCGGGCATGAACATTTGTAGGATGATGAGTTTTTGACGGGGAAGATTCCTCACGAGCTGTCTGCAGCTTGACCTATTCACACGTGGTGAGTCCGACCAGAGTTAAAGGAGTTTGGGAATCTGATCTATATGATCAAATATTTTTTGGTTCATTACATATCTGAATTTCTGAAACTTTATATAATTAATATTCGCATGCATATTTAATCCTATTGCGGCATGTGTATTTGCCCCTGGCGCATAATTACCCTTCTGAGAGATGGAGCCGCAGGCGAGGAGTATGGCCGTCCAAGTTTTAAAAGTTGGCTATTTTGGAAAAAAAGGAAAAACAAAACAAGAATCTTGGGAAATAAAACCATAGACGACTATGTTACCGTTGTTATTCCTTTGAACTGATAGCTTTAGTCAATGAGAGGAGTAGTTTGTTATTACTTTCAGTGGTGGCTCATCTCTTTGAATGGACTACTGTCCACAAGGTGTACCCACGCCGAAAGGCGGGCATGATTATTTAGGTTAACCTTGAATTGAAAAAAAAAAAAAGGAACATATTTTTTCCAACTTTGAACTCATACTATAACGGGTATTAAATTTAATTCTCACTCTTTTTTCTTTTCCTTGAAATATTTAATTTTTGGATGTGAACCCAAGTAAATGGATAAATCTCAAAATGAGAAAATGTTTTTTCAAAATAATACTCATCTATATAAAATCTATTCTAGTAAAGTCACAAAAAATGTGTGTACAAATCATCTTATACAATCAAGAAAAGAATATGTATACAACATCTCATATAAAATAACTAGAATGAGCCTTATATGCCAGTAGCACGAGAGACGGTGCTTCCAAAATAAAAGTTAAGTTCAAAATTAAAAAGAGGCAAAGAGGAAGAGAGAGAGAGCAAATAACACAACGAAAGAGTTACATTTGTGAGAAAAGTCATACTGTTCATGGCTTATGAATAGTATGGCTTCTACCAACGTTGATATATATAATAGATTATCTATTTACAAGAAATGACTATCTTTCCCTTTCTAACCATAAGTCATTAAAATTCTTATTCTCTAGCCTAGATTTATTTTATATCCAAGTACTTGGACCCAGATGAATAGATTTTGGATATTCATTAGGCATAAGTATTTTGATCATTCTTATCTAAAGGGTGTAGAAATAATTTCGATTAGATAACCAGGCCCTAGCCATGAAATAAGGGTGAACAGTTGGCCTAGGGGTCTGGCCAGTCCAATCTTGTCTGAGAGCCATGCCCAAAAAAAGTGAGTAGACTGAACTTATCATGCTACCAGTTTAACCTATATATATATATATATATATTTAAAAAAATTTATAAGAGCTAATGTAAATTTTTTATTTTTTAAGAAAAAATATAATTTTATAAGAATTTATATAAAAATTTTATTTTTTTTTTCAAGGGTCATTTATAATTTTTATCAAAAAATTTTTAAAAAAAGTGACCTGATCAAACCAATTTAACCTAGTTAAATATTAAACTAAATTGAACGGAAACCAAACACTAAACTTAAAAAAATACCTTAATACAAATTGAGTTAGACTGAAATTTGACTTATCTCATTTCGTGAAGGCCCTTGTGACGAAGTATTTTTTAGTGAGTTTTGAACCGTTTTACCATATATCCACTTTAAGTTCAATTTCCCATGGAGCACACCTCATGGTTAGAGTCAAAGACACATCTTTTCTTGTCGACAAGTATAATTAGCATTGAAGATTAAAATAGTGAAGTTGGCCTTTTTATTCTGTAATTTAGAATTTATTTAATTTTTCTGGTACAAATCAATGGCTTTCTTTATCTTCGAGCTCTTTGAATCTTTATAAGAAGTTGTTCTCTGGATATTAAGCACACTATATCTTCCAATTTGGATTTTCTTGCTTCAAAAAATTTATTTATTTTTTACTAACAAAATGGAAAAAAATTATATTTATTCATTTTAATCTTTGTCTTTAATTTCAATTTTGTCTTTAATCTTAAAAAAACTATAATTAACCACCTAATCTATTAGCTTCATTACACTAAACTTTCTATTATTTAAATTTAGGAATTTTAATCATGTATATTTAGCAAAATATCCTTTCTATTATTTAGTAAGAAAAAAATTTATATATTCCTGATATCTTTACTATCATGTTTCTCAATCAAAATATAATAAATATAATTCTCTAATAATATTATGATAAGTGTGTATTTTTTTAGACAATTATATGAAGTTATACAATTATCATAATATTATTAAAAAATTTTATAATTATCATATTTTAAGTTAAAAACTTAATAGCAAAGATATAAAAAAAATTGTACCTAAATCTAATCTTAGTTAATATACCTTTTGTCTTTCCCTTCATTTTTGTCAAACCAATCTATTTTTCCATGACTTTTAAATTTTACAACTCCCAAAATCTCTTTATCCATGACTTTTAAATTTTACAACTCCCAAAATCTCTTTATTTCTTTGATAAAATCTCTTCATTAAAAAATAATAATAAATGGAATGGCCGTGGCCAACGCAGGATTAGTTTACTTTTTGGGCCTTAGGATAGATTCAAGGCCCATAGCTGGAATATGGTGCAGGGCGTTGATGGTGTAACAGTACTTTTGCCAAACAAATTACGGGGAATAGTAACGGCGAAATGCATTTAGGGCCAGTATTGTCATTTCGAAAATGAAGGTGTCCTATATAAAGGGCATGGGCAGGTAGGGTTCCATATCCATGCCGCTTCCCATGTCTGGAGACGACGACGGATTCACTATGTCCTCCTTCTTCTTCGCCTGTGTGTTCAATAGACCCCTTCTCTTCTGAATTAAGAATGATCTTGCGTCTCTGTTTGTTTTCAAAACTGAAGATCGCACATAGTTCTTCTTGGGAACCTAGTTTTAGACGAATGATTCCCAGGATTTTATCTGTGCGTAAAGCAAGTCAAAATCCATTCTGCTTGAGCCTTCTTCATCAATGGAGATGTGCTCCAATGTAATTGGCTTACACTCCTTTATTGCACTGTTTGGCCTAATGATACGCTTTTTTTAAATTATTGTCCAAATATTACATTCTGTTTAGCAAATCTTACAACTTATGTTTGTGAAAAATTTGAGATTGCCCTCTGTCACACTCTCTCAGTCTCAGAGCTAGCCACTGGGTATGATTTAGTGGTGAAAAATAGACACTCAAGAATCCGTTTGGTTGAGTAGGGAAGAGGATAGCTAAAGGTAAATTAATTGAAATGTTTATTATTATATTATTATTATTTTTTTTTTTTAATTACATTTTAGTTAGAGATACAAAAGATATTTGTTAATTATTTTACTTATAATCGTTTTTTTTAATTAATAATTTTGGGTGTCAAAAACCTTTTGGTCTTGTCAAATTTGTCCTTTTGAAAAAATTATTTGAAAATTGCTTATTTACTGATAAGCTTGGTTAATTAATATTAAATATTCTAAAAATATTTGTCTTTAACTTTATATACAATCTAAGCTATACATGATATATTATTTTTACAATTTATTATCTGCCGTTTCAAATTTTAATATTTTATATAGACAAAAATTGCAGTTGCTGGAATTGGGCTGGCCCGTTACCTCTAGTGCTTGCGAATCGGTTCATCTCAGAGCCAGTTTTACTGACCAGATACAAAAAGGAGCCATTAGTGT
Source organism: Erythrophleum fordii (assembly GCA_032878935.1). NCBI lineage: Eukaryota > Viridiplantae > Streptophyta > Magnoliopsida > Fabales > Fabaceae > Erythrophleum > Erythrophleum fordii. The sequence goes on from JAVQMF010000049.1 coordinate 34,284,120, forward strand.
GAATGACCCAAAAAAAATTCCATCAGCTTCTTCCGGGCCCAAAAAGGCCTTCTAAGTTATGTTAGCGTAATTTGCTAAACTCAACTAAGTGCCTGTTTGGTTGCTGGAAAGGACATTAGGGAATGGAATCCAAATAACATTCCATCGTTTGGTTGCAAGAGTGCACTAGCAGAGGATTCCAGTCTCTGTCCGATTCCTGCAAATGAAGGAATGTGAAATCTTTCAAAAATTGGAAGGAAAGCATCACTGTTTAAAGGAATGGATTGATAGTTGATATTTTTTTACATTAATAATGAATATTGATTATTTAAAAATAAATATTTTTATTTTTTAAATTATTGGTCATTAAAAAATTATTTTTAAATTAAAAATTATATTATTATTATTTATTAAAAATAATTATTTTTTATTTTTTATATTAGAAATATTGTGGTCATTTAATTAATTTTTTTATTATTACATTATTTTTATTTAATCAAATATAAAAAATAAATAAAATTATATTCCTTTTCATATCATATCAAACATAATGATAAATTATAAGATTCTTTTCTATTTATTTCCATTCTTTTCTATTCCTTTTTATTAAGTCTAATTTCAACAACCAAACATAGTCTTATATATTACAATATTCTTTTTTATTCCTTTCCATTCCATGTAATTCTCGTAACCAAACACATCCTAACATTACAAGCTCTGTCCAAAAAGAAAACTAATGGCCCATTTAGTTAGATAAAATATAGAAGAAAGAAATATAAAAATTAGATAAATGACTTTTTTATATTTTTATTTTAAAAAATAATTTAATAATTAAATTAACAATTTAATTAATAAAATAATGAATATAGGATATAATAAACATTAAACAAATTATATAAAAAGAATATATCTACCGTACAACAAACCAAATAGTTCCTTAACATCACAAGCAAGACCCAGATGCGAAAAGTAAAAAACGATTGCTGAAAAATATAATTTGCGAAACAAACCCCACCAATTAATTTATGTCAGTCCATTTAAAGGCTAATGGTAACTTCAGTCATGAATAAATGAGAAAAAAATATATAAAAGGTATGATTTATGAACTTGAAATAATATATGTTATTAGCCAACATATAGTGATATATAAAGTAGATAATTAATGGAAGACTTGCACAGTTAAAATTTTTATTCCCATTAGTTTGGGTGTATAAAATTACTCATTCGTAATAAGATACACGCCTTGCTCGGTGTGGACCACGGTGCACATGTTCCGAGACTGATTAGATTGAGCAATCACGTTGGACCATAGAATACTTGATTTCAAATTATTGGTGGCGGCTTGAAGATTTATGTGTTTTCAACAACAGCTAGGAATTTTCCGCATTGTCAATGCTGCACCCTCAAAAATAAAAACTATATATTTATTACACATAATTATACCACCACAATAAGTTATACATATATATATATATAATAAACATAACAAAATATTTAAAATAATTTGAGATCTAGAAAATAAATTATTAGTATTTACATTCCAAATAAATTCTAGGTTAACATTTGATTATATGTGAATTCATAAAAATGAGTTTGGACTTTTTAAAATTTTTTATTGTAACCTTCTAATAGAATTTAAAAAGAATGTGCAAAACAAAAACTAGAAGTGTATATAGAATTTACTTTTTTTTTTGGTCCCACTTTATCTTTTCTTTTATTTCTATTTGAACACTATAATAATTTTATAATATAAAAAATTTTAGGAATAAGAGTAATTCATACAAGTTTTACCACACAAATCCTACAAAAGACCTTTCTTTTTTTAGAGCACCTGAATACACAATCTCATGGGACATAGATATGGTGAAGCATTTCAAAAACTAGTCATGCCATTTGTGACAAGCTTCAATGACAAATTATAAATAAAGAACATTAATTTAACAACTACTTATAGTGGCCATTGTAGGTTGGTTCAACACAATTTATTGTGATTAAGAACCTTTTATTGCATGATAAGGGAATATGGAAGAGGTACTACACTGATTATATTCACAATTAGTAACTCAACAAATAGTTCAACTACCATTCTCGAGTGTTAGGTAATCAGATCAGTTGATGGTCTAGAGGCATATTAGCAATGACTAAATACATTGTAGTTGATGGATATAAGTCGTTGACTCAAAATTCATCTGTTTCTATTCAAGCTTTTTTTATGTTAAGGATCAATATTGGAAGGTTTGAATGCCTTGTCGAATTCTATTACTTGGTTAGAAACTCTAAAATAAAAGCCTTGCCTATGACTTCTATTTATGAAAGTGTCATGTGATTGTTGAATTGCTATGTCCTTTATGTAATACAATAGAAGAAAATTATAATCAGATCTTTATAATGTGATTTTGCTTGTGTTGCTTAGTTTACTATACTATTGACTATTCGTGTCAATCTTATCCAACCTTAAAATATTCAATAAGACTTTGTTCACTAAATGGTAGCCTTTTTTATAAAAGTAAAGAAATGCACACACCTATTCTGTTTACCTTATATGGACTTCAAGAAACAAATTGATTTTTAAATCTGATTGACCTCCTCATGCATTAATGATTTGAATCATTCAGCACTTGCTAGCATTGTTAGAAATATTTGTTTAATTGTTTAATGTTTAATTGTTAAATTCCTTAGTTATTCACATCAATAGGAATGTGGTTTTTCAGTGGATTTAGTTTATTTTAGTTATACTAAGTCAATAGGAGTTAGTGGAGTCTGTCGCATGAGCTATTTTTTAGGGGTTAGTAGTTGTAGTTCCTACTTTCTTGTTTTTATTCGTTGGGTTTTATCCATTAAATAATGAAACTCTCATGTTAAAGCATGTAGCAAGTTATAAGAAGCAATAAAACTTAGTCTTTTTTTTACCTTGCCTTCCCTTATTGCTTATTTTGTCTCTTTCTCCCTTGCTATATTGTACAATGGTATTAGAGCCTATAAAAAAGAGAAAGAGTGGCTTTGCAAAGTGAGATGATGAGATAATGAGTTTGCAGTAGCAACAACTTATTTTCTTTTAACTTGTTTTATTTTGCAGTAGTAGTAATTTATTTATGGCATCAAGACAACCTTTATACAACTGACAATTCCCTATTTTGATGGTCACTATGATCATTAGAGCATGCTAATGGAGAACTTCTTAAGATTCAAGGAGTATTGGCAAATTGTTGAATCTAGAGTAGCAAAGCCAGCAGCCAACATAACAGAGATGCAAAAAGTAGATATCAAAACATTAAAGCTAAAGGATCTTAAAGTTAAGAACTATCTTTTTCAAGCAATAGATCAAGCAACATTGGAGACAATTCTTTGCAAAGATACTTCCAAACAAATTTGGAACTCTATGAAAAAGAAGTACCAAGGGAATGCAAAGGCAAAAAAAGTGCAACTCCAATTGCATTAAACTGAGTTTAAGACTCTATGTATGAAGTCAAATGAGTAAGTTACAGATTACTTCACCAAAACAAGAACGATTGCCAATAAGATGAGCATCTATGGAAAGCAAATGAAGGATGTCACCATTATTAAAATGATTCTTTGTACAATAACTCCAAACTTTAATTTTGTTGTATATGTTATAGAAGAATCAAGAGATATTGATGCACTAACAATTAATGAGTTATATAGTTCATTGTTGATTCATAAGGAAAAAAATTAAATAATAAGAGGAAGAGGAGCAAGCATTGAAAGCCTCAACAAAAACTTAGTTAACTTTAAAAGGTGAAAGAGGAGGAGGCAAAGGTATAGGTAGAGGCAATGGAAGCAATGATTGTGGTAACCAATAGCAACAACACTATCGCCAAGAAAAGCAATCTCAAGGAAAAGGAAGAGGACGAAGAGGATATTACTCAATAAATTATAGATCAAAGTTCACAGGTAAGTTAAAAGTTGAGTGTTATTGATGTCATAATTATGGTCGTTAGCAGTCTCAATGTCGAACTAATTTGAATAATCAAAATAGAGAAAGAACAAGCTTTGCAAAAAAAAAAGAAAAGAAAAGAAAAGAGTCTCTTTTGATGGTGTGTCACATGGATAAAGAAACTAAACAAAACTTGTGATATTCAGATACTGGCTGTAACAACCATATGAGTGGAGCTAAGAAGGTGTTTTCAAATCTAGATGAATCATTTCATGACACTATTAAGTTTGGTGACAACTCTAAAATGTTTGTCATGGGAAAAGGAAGAGGCACTATCCAGACCAAGGCGAATACCACTCACACTATTTCTAATGTTCTTTTTGTTCTAAATTTAAAGAGCAACTTGCTCAGTGTAGGTCAACTACAAGAGAAAGGGCACTAAATTTTTATTAAAAAAATGGAGTAGGATTCAAGATGCAAAGTTAGGCTTAATTGCCCAAGTTAATATGACTATAAATTATATGTTTCCATTTTATCTCTATAACACTATCCATTTATTCTTTTTAACAAAATTGAAAGATGTGACATAGCTATGGCATTTTTGCTATAGTCACTTAAATTTGGCAGATAGAGAACTCTATAATAGAAAAATATGGTAATTGGCCTTGCTCAAATTACTTCTCCATCTCAAGTCTATGAAGAATGTATTGTTAGCAAACAACAATAAAATCAATTTCCATAGGGAAAGTTATAGAGAGCAAATAATGTTTTAAAGTTAGTGCACTTTGACTTATATGGCCTAATTAATCCATTTTCAAATGGAGGTAAAAGATATATAATAATCTTTATTGGTGATTTTGGTTAAAAACCATGAGTATATTTTTTACAAGAAAAACCTGAAGCTTTTGAAGCTTTAAAAACTATAAAGCGTTAATTGAAAAGGAAACAAATAGTTTGATAAAAAGTCTATATGTAGACCATGGCAAAGAATACATCTAATAAGAATTTACAATGTTTTGTGAGAATCGTAGAATCAAAAAGCAACTCATAACAGCTTACACGTCTCAACAAAATGGAGTTTGTGAGCAAAAAAATCACACTATTTTGAATATGGTGTGTAGCTTTTCACAAAAAGTAGCATTTTAAAAGCCTTTTAGCCTGAAGCAATCAATTAGAGCATTCATATTTTGAATAGAAGTCCTACACTTGCTACTCAAAATATGATATTAAAGGAAGTATGAAGTTGACGCAAACCATCATTTTAGAATTTTTGGGTGTGTTGCCCGTGCTTATATTCTAAACTAAAAGAGGACAAAGTTATATGACAAAGGAGAAAAATGCATTTTTTGCTAGTGTTAGTAATCAATCAAAAGCTTATAAGCTTTACAATCTTCTCACTAAGAAAATTGTTATTAGTTGTGATGTGATTTTTTATGAAGAAAGTTGTTTGCCATAGACCAATAATGTTGAACAATAAATATCTATCAACTTTGATGGAAAAGAGAGGCAGCAACCAACAAAAAGTGATCAACAAAATCTAGATGATCTAAAAAATATACAAAACCTACCAATAACAGAAGATCAAGAATGGCCTTAACATGTTAGAAAAAAACCTGTATGGATGTCTGATTATAAAATAACTAGAATTGATCAATATGAGGACCCCTTAACATATTTCACTCTATTTTCATATTTTGATCCTACAACTCTTAAAAAAGCTATCAAAGAACCCAAATGGAAAAAGGTGATAGATGAAAAGATTGCAGCCATTGAATGTAATAACACATAAGAATTGAATGATCTTCTAAAAGAGTACAAGCCAATTGGTGTCAAATGGATGTACAAGACAAAATTAAAGGAAAATGGAGAAATTGACAAGTACAAGGCGTGCCTAGTAGCTAAAGGCTATAAGCAAGAGTTTGGGGTGGATTATAAAAAATGATTTGCTTCTGTTGCTAGATATGACATGATTAGACTTGTGATTGCATTGGCAGCACAAAATTCATGGCATATCTTTTAATTAGACGTAAAATTAGCACTCTTATATAATAATCTTCAGGAGCAGGTATATATCAATCAACCTTCTAGTAATGTGGAGTTGGGAAGTAAAAATAAGGTTTATAAACTCAAAAAGGTTTTATACGGATTAAAATAAACTATACACATTTGGCATAATTATATTGAAGCTTATTTTTTTTTTAAGAAAGGCTTTAAAAAATGTGCATATGAGTATACACTCTTTGTTAAAATTGGAAAAGGGGAAAAATGCTTATTATGTGTTTATATGTTGATGATTTGATTTATATTGGAAATGAAATTGCTACGTCTAAAAAATTCAAGCAATCTATGATACTTGAATTTGACATGTCTAATATTGGAATGATGCATTATTTTCTTGGCATTGACGTAATGCAATATCATCAATAAGTAATAAAGCAAGGCAAAACAAAGGAGAACTAAGTTTTATTCATTCTCAGAACTTGCTACATAATTTAACATGAGAGCTTTACTATTTAATGGATAAAACCCAATGAATAAAAACAAGTAGGAACTGCAACTACTAACCCTTAAAAAAATAGTTCACATGCCAAACTTCACTAATTCCTATTGACTTAGTAAAATAAAAACAAATTGAATTCACTAAAAACCATAATTCCTATTGAACAAACAATTAAGGAATTAACAATTAAACATTAAACAATTTAAATAAGTATTTCTAACAATACCCTCCCTTGAACTAAATGTTTTCAAATATTCAATTTAATATGACTTATCAAATGTGCAGGCTTCAAACAACCTTCTTAGCTTTTGACATGCTGGTAACTTTAATGGCTTATTCATTATATCAACAATCTAATCTTTGTTGTTGCAGTAGAAAAGATCAATTATTCCATCCCTCATAAGATCCTTTAGAAAAATGAAAATTTATATCTATATACTTGCTTCTTCCATGTAAAATAGGATTTTTAGAAAGTTTAATGATAGAATTATTGTTACAATAAATTGTAGACACTCCTTCTTACTTGATAATTCTTTAAGTATTTTCATAAGTTAATTTGCTTGATAGGTACAAGCTATTATAACTACAAACTCAACTTTGGTTGTTGACAAAGTGGCGATTTCTTGCTTTTTTTGAAGCTCATGAGATAACTCCTTAACTAAGCATGAAAACATATCTTGAAGTGCTTTTTCTATCATCTGGATCTTTAGCATAATCATTGTCTATAAAGCCAAATAAATCTAATTTTTCTCTTTTCTTTAAGAGCAACTCATAATTAATAGTCCCTTGCAAGTATTGCAAGATTCTTTTTACAGTTAATAGATGAATATCTTTTAGACATTCCATGAACCTGCTTACAAGACTTATATCATGCATTGTATCAGGTATTGTAACTATTAAATACATTATACTCCCTACAATTTGTTTGTAAAGAGTGTTGTCAATCTTCTTTCCTTCAGGATCATGACCAAGGTTCAAACCCACTTCAATAGGTGTACTTATGGAATTGCAATTTTTCATTTGACACTTGTCCAAATTTCTTGCACATACTTTCTTTGAGAAACAAAAATTCCAACTCAAGATTGCATACCTTAATGCTATGAAAATAATGCATCATTTGAAGATCAGACATGTCAAATTCAAAATCATGGATTGCTTGAATTTTTCAAACATAGCAATATCATTTCCAATATAAATCAAATCTTCAACATATAAACACATAATAAGTATCTTTCCACTTTTTGCAATTTTATCAAAAAGTGTGTACTCATCTGGATATTTTTTAAAGCCTTTCTTCAAACAAAAAAAAGAAAGTAAGCTTCAATATGACTATACCAAGTGCGCAGAGCTTGTCTTAATTCCTATAAAGCCTTTTTAAATTTGTAAACCTTATTTTCACTTCCTAACTTCACATAACCAGGAGGTTGATTGATATATACACGCTCCTAAAGATCACCATGTAAGAATGTTGATTTCATATCCAATTGAAAAATAGACCATGAATTTCGTGCTGCTAATACAATCACAAGTTTGATCGTATCATGTCTAGCAATAAGATCAAAGACATCTTTATAATCTACCCTAAACTTGTGCTTATAGTGTTTAGCTACTAAGTATACTTTGTACTTGTCAATTTCTCTATTTTCCTTCAACTTTTCAACTTTGTCTTGTATACCTATTTGACACCAATTGTCTTGTACCCTTTTGGAAGATTAGTTAACTTCCATATACTATTGCATTCAATGATTGCAATCTCTTCATCCATCGCATTTTGCCATTTGGGTTCTTTGATGGCTTCTTTAAAAGTACTAGGATCACAATTTGAAAATAAAGTGAAATATGTTAGGAGGTTCTCAAATTAATTAATTATAGTAACCTCATAATCGAACATATATACAAGTCTTTTTCTAACATATTGAAATCGTTCACTTTATATATTTTCTAGATCATTTAGATTTTGTTGATCACTTTCTGTTGGCTGCTACCTCTTTTCTCTATTAAAGTTGATAAGTATTTGTTGTCCAACATTGTTGATCCACAGCTAAAAACTTTCTTCATAAAAAACCACATCATGACTAATAACAATTTTTTGAGTGATAGGATTGTAAAGCTTATAAGCTCTTGATTGATTGCTAACACCAATAAAAACACATTTTTCTCCCTTGTCATCTAGCTTTGTCCTATTTTAGTTTGTAATATAAGAATAGGCAACACACTCAAAAATTCTAAAATGATCCACATTTAGGTTGCATCCATTGCATGCTTTCTTTGGTTTCATATTTTTTAACAGCAAATGTGGGGCTTCTATTCAAAATATGAATGCTTTAATTGACTTCTTTAGGCCAGAAGGCTTTTAAGATACCACTTCTTGTCAAAAAGGCTATGCATTATATTTAAAATAGTGTAATTTTTTCTCTCACAAACCCAATTTGTTGAGGCATGTAAGCTGCTATAAATTGTCTCTTAATTCTATAATTCTCACAAAATTTTGTAAATTATTGTAAGATGTATTTTCTGCCATGGTCTATATGTAGAATTTTAGCAAACTACCTATTTTCTTTTCAATTAGCACTTTATAGTTTTCAAAAGCTTCAAATTTTTCCTGTAAAAAATATACCCATGTTTTCCAACTAAAATAATTAATGAAGGTTATTATATCTCTTTTTCCTCTACTTGAAGATGGATTAATTTGGCCACATAGGTCAGGATACACCAACTCTAGAACATTCTTTACTCTCTATGACTTTGTGAAATTGATTTTGATATTATTTGCTAACAACACATTCTTTACATACTTCAGATGGAAAAGTAATTTAAGTAAGGTTGACCATTATATTTTTTTGTTGTAAAGTTTTCAATCCACTAAAATTCATGTGACCATATCAAAAATGCCATAGTCATGCTACATCCTTTAATTCTATTGAGAAATATGAATGGATAGTGTTTTAGAGATAAAATAGGAACTTACAATTTGTAATCATGTTAACTTAAGCAATTAAGCCCAACTTTACATTTTGAATCCTGCATGCTCCATTTTTTATGAAAATTTTGTACCCTTTCTCCTATAGTTAACCCACACTGAGCAAGTTAGTCTTTAAATCTAGAATAAAAAAAATATTAGAAATAGTGTGAGTGGTATTTTCTTTGGTTTGGATTGTGACTCTTTCTTTTCCCATGATAGACACTTTGAAGTTGTCACTAAACTTGACAGTGTCACGAAATGATTTATCTAGATTGGAGAACACATTTTTAATGTCCACTCATGGTTACTGTAGCCAGTATATAAATATCACAAGTTTTGCTGAGTTTCTTCATTCATACGACATACTACCAAAAGAGACTCTTCTTCTTCTTCTTTTTTTGCAAAGTTAGTTCTTTCTCCATTTTGATTATTCAAATTAGCTCGACATTTAAATTGATAATGACTACCTATGACATTGGTAACACTCAACTTTTGACTTGTCTACGGGTTTGATTTATAATTTGTTAAGTAATAGCTTCCTTATCTTCTTCATCTTCCTTAAGATTGCTTTTCTTGATGATGGTGTTGTTGCTGCTAGTTGCCATGATCATTACTTCCTTTTCCTATACCTCTACCTTTAAGAAAATGCTTTTTATGTGTTTAATGTTGATGATTTAATCTATACTAGAAATAATATTATTATGTTTGAAAAATTCAAAATCCATGATGCTTGAATTTGACATTTCTGATCTTGGAATGATGTATTATTTTCTTGGCACTGAGGTAATGCAATCTTTAGCTAGAATTTTTATTTCTCAAAGAAAGTATGTGCAAGAAATATTAGATAAGTTTCAAATGAAAAATTGTAATTCTATAAGCACACCTATTAAAGTGGGTTTAAAGCTTGGTCGTGATCCTTAAAGGAAGAAGATTGATAGTACTATTTACAAACAAATTGTAGGGAGTCTGATATGTTTAACAGTTACAAGACCTGACATAATATGTGCTTTAAGTCTTGTAAGCAGGTTTATGGAATGTCCAAAAGAGATTCATCTCTTAGTTGCAAATAGAATCTTACAACACTTGTGAAGGACCACTAATTAAGGATTGTTTTTCAAGAAAAAGGAAAAATCAAATTTATTTAGCTTTCAGGCAATGATTATGCTAGAGATCAAGATGATAGAAAGAGCATTTCTGGATAAGTTTTTATGCTTGGTTCAGCAACTATCTTATGGGTTTTAAAAAATGAAAAAATTATCACATTGTCAACAATTAAAATTGAGTTTGTAGCTGCAACAACTTGTGCATGTCAAGCAATTTGGCTGAGAAAAATACTTGAAGAATTACATTTCAAGCAAGAGGGAACGACTACAATTTATTGTAACAATAATTCTACTATTAAATTCTTTAAAATTCCAGTTCTACATAGAAAACGCAAGCATATAAATGTGGAGTTTCCTTTTTAAAGGTATCTCACAAGGGATGAAGTAATTGATCTTTTCTACTGCAACATCAAAGATCAAATTGCTGATATAATGGTCAAACCATTAAAATTACCAATGTTTCAGAAGCTAAGAAAGGTGTTTGGAGTCTGCACATTTGATAAGTTCTAAATGTTCAGTTTAAGGAAAGGTATTGCTAGAAATATTTGTTTAATTATTTAATTGTCCATGTCAATAAGAATGTAGTTTTTAATGGATTTAGTTTGTTTTAATATTATCAAATCAATAAGACTTAGTGGAGTTTGTCATGTGAGCTCTTCTTTAGAGGTTAAAAGCTATGGTACCTACTTTCTTCTTTTTATCCGTCGAGTTTTATCCATTAAATAATGAAGCTCTTATGTTAAATCGTATAGCAAGTTCAAAAAAGCAATAAAGTTTAATCCTTTTATGTCTTGCCTTTGTTTTTTGCTTATTTTGTTTCTTTCTTCCTTGCTGTATTGTAAAAGCGCAATGCAATTTGGCTTAGGGAGATCAGCCGATTAACCTTGGAGTTAGCTAGCCTAGATGATTCGGATGCAAAAATGAGGCGCATATGGTGTGATGAAATGCTTTTTGACTACAACGGTGCTTTTTTTGGATCGCCTCAACAAGAAGACGTGATAGGCCCCGTCCAGCTAATAGCACAATTTCTTTATGTCTTCTTATGATGCTGTACTACAACACTCATTGGGAAGATCGTCCTTTTGTCTTGTAAATTTAAAAATAAAGAAGTAGGCGTGGTAAAATTCGAGGGTGTTCCTTTGAATGAGTTGCGGAGGTTGTCGTATTCTTATTTTTTGTTAATCATGTAACAATGAGTATTTAGTATTCTTTTTATTTATATTTTGTTATATAATTTAATAAATTTTTAATAAAAAATATATAATTTAAATTTAAATTTAAATTATAATCAAATTAGATGTTAAATTTTAAATAAAATTATTTATTTGTTAAAATATAAATAAAAAAAATAAATTTTTAACACTAAAAAAATATAGTAAATATTTTCCTCTTATATAGTGTAGAGAGGCGTTTAAGGCGTTAAATATGATTTTTTTTTTTTGGACGGTAGGCGTTAAATGTGAATGAAAACAAATGCTTTTTTTTTTTTTTTTTAAATCTTAAGCAAACTGATGGGCTTTACTGTAGTCTGCACGTTTTGCCGTCAAAGAGGCTTTATTGATTTTAACATTTTCCGTAACGTTGCGTGGGGCTTAAGTTCTTTAATCTTTAGCCATAAGAATTAAGAAACCACTTGATAACTTCCACCTTCTTCAATAAATAATATGTATTCTAATAAAAATATCTCAACACCATAACATTATTTAAATAAGTGAAAAGTTCGAACGGCCATTGGATGCCCAATTTATAAGATTTTTCCAGCCATCGTTTGTTTGTTTTTTTGCTTTTTTTAATATGAATATCGAATGAGAGTGGTTGTATATAAAATCTAATCCTTTACCGGTGCGTCCATATCGCCAAGTTTTGATTTCAGAAACACATCAGAGCATCAAGATGGAAGGACTTGTGCATAGCACGGTGGAAGTGAACGGCATCAAAATGCACATCGCAGAGAAAGGAGAAGGCCCTGTGGTTTTGTTCCTGCATGGCTTTCCTGAGCTCTGGTACTCCTGGCGACACCAGATCGTGTCCCTCAGCTCCCGAGGCTACCGTGCGGTGGCTCCAGATCTCCGTGGCTACGGCGACACCGATGCACCATCGTCAATCAGCAGCTACACATGCTTTCACCTTGTGGGCGACATCGTGGCCCTCATTGACTCTCTGGGTGTGGATCAAGTGTTCCTCGTGGCTCATGACTGGGGAGCCATCCTGGGTTGGTACCTCTGCCTGTTTCGCCCCGAGAGAGTGAAGGCCTATATCTGCCTCAGTGTCCCCTTCCGACCCTTCCTGGGCAGAAACCCCAAAGTCAAAACCGTAGATGCCTTTCATGCCTTATACGGAGATGACTACTACATCTGCCGATTCCAGGTTTTTCGATCTCCATCTACATCTACTTTTTCCAATTGGGTATTCCTGTCGTATTATTATTATTCCTTTGCCTTTTTTTGGTTTTTGTTTGGTTTAATTGTTGCAGATTGTGATTCTGTGATGTTGACAGGAACCGGGGAAAATGGAAGCAGAGCTTGCTCAAGCTGGCACTTCATATTTAATGAAGAACATCCTTACCTCTCGGCAAACGGGTCCCCCAATCTTCCCAAAAGGAGAGTATGGGACTGGGTTCAATCCCAATACTCCAGAGGACTTGCCCTCTTGGCTCACTGAAGAAGATCTTGCTTATTATATTGCCAAATTTCACAAGACCGGCTTCACCGGAGGCTTGAACTACTACAGAAATCTCAACTTGTAGGTTCCCTAATTTTAAAAATGTTTCAAGAGTATATATAGTTTCAAAATTATTTAGGATTAGCGGGGATGTTTGTATGAAATTGCAGAAATTGGGAACTGACAGCACCATGGACTGGAGTAGGAATCAGCAATGTACCAGTAAGATTCATTACGGGTGATCTAGACCTGGTTTACAATTCCACTGGGATGAAGGAGTATATCCATGGTGGTGCCTTCAAGAAAGATGTCCCAAATTTGGAGGAGATATTTGTGCAAAAAGGAGTAGGTCACTTCAACAACCAAGAAGCAGCAGAAGACACTAGCAATCTCATTTACGACTTCATTAACAAGTTCTGATGCATCTGACTTATTAATCGACCTGCTTTCTCTCCGTGTTTAATTCAATAATTTGATTACCTGATTTTGCATATTTATGGTTAATCAACGAAGACTTGCTCTTCGATTTTGTACTCATAATTGTGCCATTGTTGCCCAAACATGCTACTTGTCCACGGGTCCTTATATTCTACAGTATAAATCTCTTCCAAAGATGATATCATGCTAAGTGGAAGGATGTGGAAAATAAATGAATAAATAAATAAATAAAAATAATCGAGTGATTATATGTAACTTTATAAGGAGTTATATACAAATTCTGTTAGGAGGGTATGCTTAATTTTTTGTATCAAAATTAAAGTAATCTCATTGTTTTGTTACTTTTATTATTTAACAAAATTAAAGTTAGAATAAAACATTTTTGTATTAAAAAAAAAAGATAAACGAAAATATGTACTTTTAGTTACCTTGTTTATGCTATTATAATTAAATTATTTGGTCCATTAAATAAAGGGAGAAAAATTATTCAAGTGGTCCATTTTAATTTAGGTTTAATGTAAAAATCATTTAATATTATCTTTATAATTAGAATGGTGGTTTTCTTAGCCATATCCTATTATTTAGTTAAAAAATTATTGAAATTCATTTTGATCAAAACTATTATTAAAATCTTATAAAATGTTCCAAAGTCTAAATTTATGATTTCAACTTCTATTATTATATTTTTAATTTTATAAATAAAAGTTGAAATATATAGTTCCCACCGTATTGAAACTTGTAATCATGAGTTTCAACTTTACATACTTGTGAATAGGCCTGACATGGCCCATCGCTTCCATGACAAGCACCATTGGTTTGATTTTCAAGTAAGTTAGTTTACAATTTATAAATAGTATCATAGATTTACTTGTTTTGTTTTAATATAATATTGCTTTTTTTTAGTAATGTATTGTAATTTGCTTATTTGTAATCACATATGGAAGATTGTAAGCAAAACTTTCCATCCACTTAACATGCCCTTGCAACATTATCTGATATTATTAGATACAATGTGAGAAAATAAGAATTGATCATTTTACATAGGTAATTTTTTGCTAAATTGCCTTTTCAACATGTGTTAGTTATTATAATACTTTGATATGTTATACCCAAATTATTTGACAACTATATAAATTAAATAGTGTTCATGAGCTTATTTCATAATATTACTTAGAGAGTTAAGACATTTGACTAGTTTCAGTGTTACTCATATACTTTTATATCATAAAAAGGTATTATTCAAATAGCGTGCAATGATAATCTAATTGGTAGCAACCAATATTAAGGCTTTTAGTCAATTTGAGAGCCTTACATACATTTTGATTGCAAGTAAAAACTATTATGAATTAGTTAGAGGAGCATTTAACATTTGTTAAGTTTTGAAATTCATAGCAAGTTGTGAGTGATGGTGCTACTTTCACAATAAACTTTAAATATTTGTGCCTATTGTTTTTTTTTTTCCTTTGCTTAGTATATAATATCTTGTCATTTAATAACACATCTTTTTTCCCATGCTAATATTGCTAATGACCTCCATAGACTAAGCATTTGTGACCTTCTACCAATGGAGTTTATAGAGTTTTAAGAGAGAATAAATCAAGATCAAATGAACATCTTACTTACTCGTAAGGAACAATGTTTCACAATAATCTATTAACCTACTTGATTAGTACATGATTTACCATAACCACAAATTTCTAAAGGTAGACTATGTAATAGACATAATGGTTATATTTCACTTTGGTCACCTATTGTCACATATGATGAACCATATTGTGATGACACCAATACAACAACATCATCTATGCAAGTTGGAGGTGTTGCAACACAACAAGATATTATTATAGTTGATCAATCTTTTTCTATGTTGATTAGCCAATATGCTAATTTTGGAAGTATGAGTCCTTCCTGTTATGTGCTATCGTGATTGTTGTTGTAATTTGGATCTCTTGATCTTTCTTGCTTTGAGTTATTCATATTACTATTTAATAATCTAACTATATTTAATTATAAGTAAAATGATCGCTTTTTTGAAATTGTGAGATTGTCACATTAATGATTTGTTATCTCATAGTAGTCGATTCTTTTAATTCATTAATTTGCATTTGATTTAAATATTCTCCTAACTAATCTTGTTAATCACTCATCATATTAAGAATATAAAGAAACTATGGGCTAGGGGAAATCGTAATGCGAAAGGCAACGGGCTCATTATGGCGTTGAAAGCTATTTTTTTTTATGTATATAATTGGATAAATTAATTTTATTATGTTGTTAAAAAATATATTTAGTGATATTAATTTAGTCAATTACACATGTGGTATTATATTGCTAAGTAGTAAAAGAACATTAAATATTATTTTTTTATTTTTCACAAACTATTTTTTAGTCTACATCTTCATGTAAGCTTTTTATTATTTTATCTTTATTTATTTAATACATCAATGATAACTTCAATTATTACTATTATTAATAATTATTATTATATATTACCTTACTAACATTATAATAATTACATAACTAACATTTATTACATATAATCATTAACTATTACATCTAACAAACTAATAACTACTTAATTATTGCATCAATTAATCACTGCCCCTATTTTGCTTGTAAATTTATTAAAGCAAAAAACTTCAAAGTCGGTTTCAATATTTGCAATTTTTTTGTATGTATTGAATTTGGGTGTAATTCTTTTGGTTGAATCAGATTTTGGTCAATTTTTGCTTAAAAAAATAGCATTAAACTCAAAAAACCTAGAATATTATTCTAATAATTTTTTAATAAAAAGGATATAATTATAATTATATCATTTGTTCATTTCATTCTTTTTCAATCTCTCAGTTTAGATGAATTAAAAAAAAATAAACTTTGAATTACAAAGAAGAGTTTTAAAATTTGTATTTGTTATTTCATTTCATCTTTTAAATAACTCCAAAACAATTAATGGTTTAATTATATTAACCATTTCTTTCTTTTCTATTTTATCTCTTACCATGCATTCAAGATACCCTTGGGCAAAGTATATTTGATTCGAAGAGTACTTAAGCATTGCTTTAAAACTCAGTGGACAAGCTGTCCTGGAAGTCGATTGGGAATATGATCTGGGTGACTTCTAAATATTATTTGAATGGTCTTTTTTTTTTTTTTCACCCTGTGGTGGGGGCGCTTATTCAACTCTCAATTCGAGAGCCGTCTATCTTTTACTTTCATCTTTATTTTGTAAATTTTTCATCTTACCAAAAAAAAAAAACTCTGGAGAAATATAGAGGTAGATGCTGGGGGGAAAAAGACAACGTGCACACTTCTCTCGCTATCATAATTGATGGATGGAATCTTATTGTGTCACGCACCACAAGATATTCTATTTTCATTCGAATTTAAATCTTCTACATTTACAAATTAAGTATAGTGATAAAATTAAAGAAGAGAAAAAAAATGATTTTTAAAATTATACACTTTCTTTTTTTCAATTCACCTCTTTTTTTTTTTTTTAATTTTATCTATCTAATTTTAGCCTGCATTTAGTTTTAAAAGTGAAAAGGGTCCTTACACTTTTCCTTCTATCCAACGTGGAAGATTATGCAGGCTAAATGTCATCCTTTCCACTTTCTTAATACTAATCATTTTAACTTTCTCTTGCCAACTTTGCTTTTGCTGCCAACGCTCCCATCCCGTCTGGGCAACTTATATTCCATAACTTCATATATATATATTCAATCAAATGCTGCAAAATGTAATCCGTGTGAACCCCACTTTAGTCTAAGATTGAAATGAAATTTGGTAGTCAAAACTCAAAATATGAAAAGTCAAATAATGGAGCAAATACTTCATTAAAGGGAACAAGGGAAGGGAACAATTATTACGAACATTCAGTACATCACATCATTTATACACTCTATGATTCAGATTTATTTTATACATAAATTTTATTTACATTATATATGAACTTTATTTATATAAATTTAATCTTATTTATTAATTTTTTTTGTAGGTACACCTAAACAAATTTCCAAGGGAAGGTAGGCACCGCGTAACCTGCCGCAGCGGCAAAATGGAAAGTAAGCAGCCCGCTTTCCAATAGTCGTGGGCGGTCCCAATTTTGATAACCATTTTCATTGTCTAAGCCCTGTCCACCTGACCAAGGCAGTACAGGGTTGGTAAACATCATTCAATATATCACAAATATTTTCTCGTCTTCTCTAAACATGTTTACGTGCACCACGCCTTCGTTATTAGTCATCTCATTGGTAACTCTATAACTTGCTTATACACTACCCATCATAACTTATTAATCACATTTTAATTGCCGAATGTAGAAGTGAACTGTGGGCGAGAGTTGAACCTGCCCACAAGTGGGATATTGACATTAACAGTATGTGAACCCTAACCGCAAGGCAACTGTAAGATAATTCAACTACAAGTTAACATTAGCAGATTGTTTATCTAATCTCTCTCTCTCTCTCTCTCTCTCCATTGACTAGTTACCTTCTTCTTTTTATATGACGTGGTTACGAAACTAGTTGGCGGTAATTCGTATACTGTAATGAACATGATGCAGCAGTCAAGAAAGTAAGCATGTAATAATAATTAATATTAATCTGGTATAATATATAAAGTATTTTTTAAAAAGTTTATTTGATCTAAAATATAAGTCACAATATAATTTTTTGGATTAATTTTTTTAAAATATATTTTTTTTAAAAAAATTATTTTAATTTTTTTTCTCTTATATAAATAAGGATAAAAATAAAAAAGTAATAAATTTAAAGAATTTAAAATAATTAAATAATTTTATTAAATTACATAAAATAATTAAAAATATTTTATAATATGAATAGGAGGGAGTAGAGTTTTGAAAAAGTAAGCCGTATGAAATTTGAAAGTAGGATGGATGTGTGAAAACTGACGAGTCAGAAGAAAAATTAATAGGACATTTTGCACGGGTATTCTGGTTGACCAGCCCACACATCTATGTTCATACACATTTATTTCGTGACGAGGAAAAACGTATCATTTGTTTGAAAATAATGTAACTCTTTTATTTTTTTATTATAAATTTTTTTTGCTAAATGACATTTATTATTTTACAAAATGTGTTAATTATTTTGATTTATATGCAAATTACACGTCTTGTTTCTTCTTGAGTCACATGTTCTTTGTTTTGAACAGTCTCTCTTTTAGAATGGCAAGGTTACACCGAAAGAGCATGAAACTCCGTTGTTTATATTATTATAAAAAAATATACATGTAACTTTTGTAAACCCAAAAAAAATATAAAAATAATTTTTTGGCCAAAGAATAATTTTTTTAACAAAATTTATTTTTTAAAAATATTTAATAAAATTAATCTGTTAAATGTAAATGAAAAAAATAACAACCTTTTAATTTGGATTTTCAAAGGATGTTTCTAGATTCGCACTTGCACACAGACACGCACACGCGCATATATATATATATATATATATATATATATAGATATATACAATATATACACGAGGAGGAAAGTATTAACTACTATTACTATTTCCACTATTAAAAAAAAAAAACGCCTTCTTCGATTACCACGAATTATACACGGCACCCGTTGCCCCCGAATTCCAACCGTCCTTCCGTTTCACTTTGCATCTTTCTATATAAACAAGACATCACAGACTCGAGAGTATCAAATAATTATTCACATAGAAAGAGAGATGGAAGGAATACAGCACACAACAGTGGAAGTGAACGGCATCAAAATGCATGTTGCGGAGAAAGGAGAAGGTCCTGTGGTGTTGTTCTTGCACGGCTTCCCTGAGCTCTGGTACTCCTGGCGCCACCAGATTCTCTCCCTCAGCTCTCGAGGCTATCGCGCCATCGCCCCTGATCTCCGTGGCTACGGCGACACCGACGCCCCTCCTTCAATCTCCAGCTACACCGGCTTTCACATTGTGGGTGACCTTATAGCCCTTCTCGACTCTATGGGCGTGGATAAGGTCTTTCTTGTGGCCCATGATTGGGGAGCTATCATCGGTTGGTATCTCTGCACGTTTCGCCCTGACAGAGTGAAGGCCTATGTCTGCCTCAGCGTCCCCCTCTTCCGTAGAAACCCTAAAGTGAAGACCGTAGATGGCATGCGTGCCTTATATGGAGATGACTACTACATCTGCAGATTTCAGGTTCTTTTTTTCATTTCTTTCTTTTATCCATGTAACATTTTTCACGAGATGTAGCTAGGAAAGTATTTTTCATCCATTTTTCACTTGTTTCTTACTACGGTATCAAGCTCTTTCTGAAGCGAGTAAACCAGGTATGGTTATTTAAAAATCTGTTCCTGGCAATCTTTTTTTTTTTGTGTGTTTTGGGGGGGAGGGGGGGAGAGGGGGGTTTGCATGAATGAAGCGCTTCTTAGTCTCTTGCACGTAGTCAGAATCCAAATAGCTGAAAGTAATCCGAGTTTACGGCCGGTTCATTCACACACCGTTGTGGATTGTGAGGGGTGAAGGAATGCTAGATTATGCATATCCAATATTTTAATTGGCCACTAATTGGTTACTCTGAAGTGGAGTGAGAATTTCTGTAATGGTAGATCTGATCCTTGACGTCACTAGTTTAAAACAAAGAAATACATCTTTGACAGGAACCAGGCAAAATGGAAGCTGAGATGGCCAAAGTTGGGGCTGCATATGTGCTCAAGAACATCCTCACCTTACGCAAACCGGGACCCCCAATCTTGCCAAACGGAGAGTATGGAAGTGGATTCAATCCGGATACTCCACAGAACTTGCCCTCCTGGCTCTCTGAACAAGATATTGCTTATTATGCTTCTAAATTTGAAAAGACAGGCTTCACTGGAGGCTTGAACTACTACAGAAATCTCAACTTGTATGTTCTTCCTCCTTTTTACTGCCTCTAGGACTATGGCCCCCTTCTAAATTGATGGTTTAAGAGTATTTTTGGTTTAGTAGCCATTTCAGGGGAAGTATCATGCTTGCAGAGACTAATTTGAATGGTACTTTTCCACCGTGGGTTAGAGGTGGCAAGTTATTTTTGGAGCAAATTACCTGTGCTCTTGGACTGTCTTAAAATTATACAGATTTTTTTTATTATTTGTAAAATATATATAACTTCTTTTGAATAGAAAAGTTGCATTACAATATAGTTTAATTTTAATTTTTTCACTAAAATGCTTTCTATTAATATAAATATATACTTTTTTTAACTAAAATACCCTTTTACATTTTTTATGGAAGATATTTTAGTTAAAAAAATTATTAGACTAACTCATATATTTTAAAAATAAAAAAATCTGTATAACTTTGATAAAATTTGAAAAAAAATTGTATATTTTACTCTTATTTTTTCCATAGAAAACAGGAAAAAAAAAAAAAAGGAATGATGGCCAGTTATTTTGCTATACATGGCAGAAATTGGGAGCTGACAGCACCATGGAGCGGAATGCAAATTCAAGTACCAGTGAAGTTCATAACGGGTGAGTTAGACGTCGTGTATACTTCTCTGGGGATGAAGGATTATATTCATGGCGGTGGCTTCAAGGAAGATGTGCCAAATTTGGAGGAAGTGGTTGTGCAGAAAGATGTAGGTCACTTCAACAACCAAGAAGCTGCAGAGGAAATTAACAATCACATTTACGACTTCATTAAGAAGTTCTGATCTGATTCTCAACTTTTTTCAGCTGCTTTATCCAAGTTTATTTCAATGATAGATAACTGTGTATGCTGGTCCTAGTTTGTTAATCCTTTGAAGCCTTTCTGCTGTACGCCGTTGGATTGAATAATGATTTGAATGAAATGAAACCATATAATTGAAGATAACTGACATACAATTGTTAAGGTGTTCTTTTAATTTCATATGAGTATGTTTATATGAATATCTACTAGTTGTCTATTTGTGCTCAGGTGACACCAGTGCCACTTTTTGCTGTTATCCAAATCTTCGCACCCTTGAATGATTTCGTCAATGTGATACGTCTGTTTTGTGGCAATGATTCTTGCACCTTATCTATTTCTCTAAAACCTTATCTCACGTAATATTTTGTTTTGAATTAATAAGTAAAGTAAATCTAATGATAAAAATCAAAGAAGTGAAGCAATCATTAGTTATTACTCTACATTTTTTTTTCCCTTTCTCCATCAAAAGAACCAAAGATATGATAGGGCATACATAGGTTGGTAACTTTGAACGTTATGTATTAATAATGGGAAAAAATTTAAATGTAAATTTTAAAAATTTGTTATTGAATTTTTTTTATAAAGAATATAATCTGTAAATAATTTTTTAATTGAATCACACATTGTTGACTTTTTTAATTTCTTTTACATATCATAATATAATAAAAAATTTATTAAAAAACATTGAAAAATTTACATTTAAGTTTCTCATGAATTAACATAAAGAGCATATGCTGTGCTTTATGTTAAATATAGTGTCGGCGGCATCAAAATACGGGGGGAAATTTCATTTTCCAAAATTTATTGAAAATTCAATTAAACCCTTACAAAAGCGATCTTGAAATGATCGGATGATGGTATTGGTGGGTAAATCGAATGGTCATATCGGATGATGGTATTGGTGTTGGTAATAACTTGTGGAATGCATTTCTTGATCTTTTCACTGCATTATATATAAGAAGCAAATTAAACATAAGTTTTATTCTAAAGACACTACAATTAGTTAATGTCTTAGTAATAAGAAATCATTAATAAGAATCAATTCCTTTAAATCACGCCTTTTAAACCAACAGTAATACCAATTCAGGTTCTCAAAAATGAGTTGCGGATGGTTCAGGTTTATAATTTTTATTTTTTAAAATAAATTATCATTTGTTTAAGTTGGTGATTATTTTTATTACATATTTTGTATTTTTTAAAAATTAAAAAACGAAAATTTAAAATAAATAAAAATTTAAAATAAATAAATAAACTATTTAGGATGAGCACCTTTGCCCATCCCTAAGACCCGATTGGTGAGAGGAGGACAATGGAAAAATTGGGGGAAATTTTGATAAAATATTAATTTTATTTTTAATTATCACTCAATTATTATTTAATGTTATTTATTAATTATTATTTAATTATTAAAAATAAAAACATTATAAATATTTTTTATATATAAAATTATCTCTTTTTTATACTTAATTTTTTACACACCAAAAGAATTTCCCATGTATAAGACGAAGAAGGGATCTGTTTGCTCATAATGAAATACTTCTTCTCTGCTTTTCCTTGAAAAACTTTAAGTGCTAGGATATATTTGCTGTGAAACTTTAAAAAAAAATTCAAAAAAAAAAGCATGAGGAAAGTAAAATATCATATTTGATGTAAGTTTTTAAATATAATTTACTGAAAATGTTACTATCCCTTGACATTTAATTTTTCATAAAATTTAAGCAATTAATCTCAAATATATTCATAAGATTTTAAAATTTTTATCCTATTTTTTATTTTAACATTTATTTCAAACACGTTTTTTTATTAATTGCTAGAATATTTAATTTTTAGGATTAAATTGTTTAAATAAATAATTTTAAATTGATAAATTTAAAATCTTTCCACCACACATTCCTTAAAAGCGACTTTAGAGTGAAAACACTTGACGTGATATTGGCTACAGTAAATTATTCACTTTCGGCACTGTAAAATACAATATTTTTAAAATTAGATTGGTCATTGAACCGATAAAGATACTGGTTCATAGTTCATTGGTCGGATCATAGTCGAATCGATGATAATTAAATATATTATTTTAAAAAAAATTTATGCATTAAAATTTTAATATAATAAATAAATTTTAAATATTTGATTACTAATTTAACATTTCTTAAGATATTACAAAAATTAATATTTAGTTTAAAATAAAAATTATCTATGATTAAAAATTAAGAATATTTAATATTAAATTTTTAAAATTTTTAAATTATATTAAGATTCTACTTATTATTAAAAAATAAAATAGTAAATAATAATTTTAACTAAGTATCTTAATATTTGAGAAAAATATTATTAGGAAATTGAACATGATAAAAAATAAGTATAAAAAATAATTAATTATATACATTTTATTTTTTTATATTCTCTTTTTTTAAAAAAAATCATATTTCAACTTCCTCATCTTTTTTATTACCTTCTATTTTTAATTTGTCAAAATTATTTAAAATGAATTATTCTGTTATATAAAAAAATTAAAAAAAAAAATTGCTTCAGACCGGTTTGACCTATTTTTTCTGTTCGATTTTTTTTAATTTTTTACCGATTTTCACCGATTCTTGACCGGTTTTTTGTTTAGCCAGTTTTTCAACTCAACCAAATTGGACCAGGAACCGATTTCCGGTCGAACTGGCCAGTTCGGATCGGTTCTTAGAACATGGGTAAAATGTCGACCACATAAGAAAAGTTAGAAGAAAGGGTGACCTCGTTAGTTAATTGCAATATTAATTATAATTTTGATATTATTATTTAGTGTTTTTTATATAAAAATATATAGATTATTTCATTATTTTTATCTATTTTTATATATTTAATATTATATTTTACCAAATATATTCTTAAATTTAAACAAATTAAATAACTTGTTATGCATGCGTACACAACATGTAAAATATTAAAAATTAAAAAATATAAAACCTCGAGGCTCTTATTCAAGAGCATAACATTTTTATTATTATTATTAAAATTAGTAGTGTGTGCTTCGGTAAAAATGCACGAAAATCGGAAAAGTTAGAGAAAATTTAATATAATATATATATATATATTATATATATATATATATATATATATATATATATTATCATATCAAATGATAACAATAGAATAATAATTTAATAGTAATAAAAACCTTCTTACATATAATAGATAATAAATCGTGCTTCCCTTCGAAAAAGAGGAGAGTTATTCACAGCCTTTCACTCAGCTCAGCATTTGCTCATCTCGCTCTCACCTTAAAACAGTCAAACCCTCCCGTCAGTTGATCACAGAGCACCAGAATGGAAGGAATAGAGCACAGAACGGTGGAAGTGAATGGCATCAAAATGCACGTTGCAGAGAAAGGAGAAGGCCCAGTGGTGTTGTTCCTCCATGGCTTCCCTGAGCTCTGGTACTCCTGGCGTCACCAGATTCTGGCTCTCAGCTCCCTCGGCTACCGAGCCGTGGCTCCAGATCTCCGCGGCTACGGCGACACCGAAGCCCCGGCTTCGATCAGCAGCTACACCTGCTTCCATATCGTGGGCGACATCGTGGCCCTCATCGACTCTCTGGGTGTGGATCAAGTGTTCCTTGTGGCTCATGATTGGGGAGCCATCATGGGTTGGTACCTCTGCATGTTTCGCCCTGATAGAGTCAAAGCCTATGTTTGCCTCAGTGTGCCACTCATGCCCAGAAACCCCCGAGTCAAGCCCCTCGATGCCTTTCGAGCCTCGTATGGAGAGGATTACTATATCTGCAGATTCCAGGTTCTATTCTTTCCCATCTAATTAACTTACTATGTTCACCAGATCTATAAATGCTTTCATTTCTATCTCATTTTACCTGCTACGGTATTAAAATCCGTATCACCAACCAAACCGATTAATTTTTAATATTCTTGTTGATAGTCCCTTTTAAAACCCGTCCTTTCCTTTTTCGGATTCTTATAAAGTCGGAATTTAATTGCATATAGAGGACTCATTTGTTTCGGATCTTCCTCATTAATTAGAACATACGGGCAATTTTAGAAAGATAAACAAGACGGTGTACGGATAAGGGAGTTGTAGTAGGTTCAAATTCGGCAGAGAAAGAAATCGTTCCGACTAGGCCTGCATCGACGGAATTGGAGCTAGCCTCTTCAGAGGCCGGTTTCATTCTTTCATCGTGGGTAGATGGTCGCCGGCTACGAGCCCTCTGGTGGGGATGCGGCTTCTCTCGTTTCAGCATTTTGATCCGCAAAAGGAGTCCAGGTCCTGTCACTAAGCCTTTCTTTGAAGGCTCGTTGATGCCCGGCGAAATTTGCCTTGCCAGTTGGAAGGGAAGAGCAAAAAAAATTGAAAACTTGGGTTCAGGATGGCTTTGATTTCAGATGAGTTGCTTATAGCTACAGTACAAGGTTGCATGCAATCTGAAGTCCAATGGTGGAACATAGAGTTTAACACTGCATACACACACCATTGGAGATTCTGAGGGTGGTATGATAAAATCAGAAGAAACCGAAGAATTCAAATAATTAGTTTCACGGCTACGTTGAAAGAACTTCTTAGACATTTTATAGCTTGTGACTGAACCGTGCACATGAATTGTAAATGACTTGTTTCCCCTTATCAATCACAATAACAAACATCAAACGAAATGTTGATTGCTATGCTTTGGCACCTTTGGTTACGCACGTTAACTCTTCAGTACCTTTATTTCTTTATTTTGACAATTGTAATTCATCAATTTGCATAAATGTTCCTCTTGTTTCAATTATAATATATTTGATAAAAGATGGGATTACGAGTCTCTGGTATTGCAATATTAGATTGTAGATGTAGTATATTGTGGTTTAAATGTGACAGGAGCCAGGGAAGGTAGAAGCTGAGATGGCCAAAATTGGTAGCGAACAAGTAGTAAAGCATGTCCTTACAACTCGCAAAGCTGGTCCCCCAATCATTCCAAAAGAAGGGTTTGGATATAATCCAAATGCCCCCCGGACCTTGCCCTCTTGGCTCTCTGAAGAAGACCTGCGTTTTTATGCTTCTAAGTTTGACAAGTCTGGTTTCACTGGAGGGTTGAACTACTACAGAAATCTTAACCTGTATGTTCCTATTCTTTTTTATTTTATTTTATTTTATTTTTTTGCTTCCAATTCTTCTGAATTGATGATTCAACAACACCCTACAGAAACACTTACATATGAAGTAAATTATGGAAACCTCAGTTCCTAATAAATGTAGCAATAGTTAAGAGGTTGTTTTATGAATGCATTGCAGAAATTGGGAACTCACAGCAGCATGGACTGGAGTGCAAGTGAAAGTTCCAGTAAAGTTCATAACAGGTGAGTTAGATATGGTATACACTTCGCCAGGGATAAATGAGTATATACAGAGTGGGCGTTTCAAGAAGGACGTGCCAAACTTGGAGGAAGTGGTAGTACAGAAAGGAGTAGCTCACTTCAACAACCAAGAAGCAGCAGAGGAGATTAGCACTCACATTTACGACTTCATCCAGAAGTTCTGAGACAGTCCACCTACTCTGAGTTTTATTGAACAATTTGACTACCAATCTACCATATATATTAAGTTGGCATTTGCAAACTTCTCCCTTTATCCTTCATTTGTAGTCATGGTTTGCCATTATGGAAACATTTTCGGTTCAGTGATCCATGCTGTTCCCCCTAACTGGAAATTCGAAGCCCAAACCGGGAACTGAGTTGGAATCCTCGCTCAAACAAATCATATCAAAATTGTAGAGAGGCATGAAGTATGCACTTTGTTACGAATAGGTATGTCAAAATATGTCAATGCAAAAGGAATGATATAGAGAATCACATGCAGAAGGAAGCTTCCTGATATTTTCCATTTTGTTCGGATATTTTAACAATGCAATTTTTCTTTCTTGTCTTTTGCTTCTATAAAACCTTATTCTCGTAAACTGAATCTTGTGGAAATTCAATAGAATTTTGGAGTCTCTACCTGAAAGAGAGTCACCCCAACAATAAAAATCAACTGAGCAACACCGCGCTTGGTTCTCACTGTCCAATTCTCAAACAAGGTTACGGTGACGGATGACTTGTTATCCATCATGTTGGGCCTACTTTCGAAAAATGTGTGCGTCATTTGGTTTGATATGTATTTTATTTATATAATTTATATAATGTTTATTATATCTTTATATTTATTATTTTATTTATTAAATTATTTTTTTAATAAAATAAAATAATTATTTTTTATTTTATTTATCTTTATTTATTTATATTTTATATATTTTTTATTATTACATCCTCCAATTAAATAGAATATTGATGAGAGGATTCTTTGCATGTTCAAATTGCAGTGGGTTTCCTGAAAATGTCCACATCTCCAATTCTTTGATTGCTACAAGTATTTTAAAATTTTCAAAACTTCAAGCCAAGATTGCTTCACTTGTTTTGCCGCGTACTAATACTTTGGGTTCATTAACTTTCTCTTCAGTGAAACTTTAAGACTTGGGGTGTTGCTGAGTTGATTTTTACTGTGCTCTTTGATCCTGGGGATTCTATTTTCTTGTTTTCTTTTTCACTATTTGCTACCTTAAAAATATTTATTTTTTTGAGGTGCCCTCCCCACATTTGATGAAATACCACTGTGAAACTCGTGAGCTTAAGACAGGAACTATTTGCTTATGTCATACTACTGCTGCCAACTCAACTTTGGATGGAAAAAAATGTTCTAGCTGTTTTTAGCTGTCCAGTAGATGTTCCTAAAATAAGTCATGGAGCCATTGTTAAGACAGAAAATGACGGTAAAGGATGGAGTGGATCAAATATCTCGAGTCTTATATTCAGATGCTCTGACAGGGTAACTCCATCTTATCTTCTCTTCCGTTCAATGAAATACAAAGCTCAGTGAAAGATGCTTCTGATAGCCTAACCAAAGCTGCTAGTAAACCAATTGAAGCTATATTTGTGTCATGAAAAACCAAGACAAATGGTGCCTCTGCTCCACTAATTGCAAAGCTTCACGGGGGACCCCACTGTCTTACTGGCAAGCTTTTCAGTCATTGGCTTTTCTATCGCCTCTTGGATATAGCTTCTTGGGTGCACATTTCAAAGGTTCATAAGGATTTTGCGGGTAGCTCATCCATGAATACCTTAGATTCATCAAGGGTGTTGTTGACTCCGACGACTTGCCACTAAACATTTCTTGTGAAATACTGCAGTAGAATAAGATCTTGATGGTGACTAGAACTAACCTTGTGAAGAAATGCATTAAGATGTTCAATGCATATGCTGGAAACAAGTAAAACTTCCATGGATTTTATGCGGCTTTCTCGAAGAACTGGAAATTGAGTATACACAACAAGGATGGACAAAACAGAGCTAAATTGGCTGCTCTTTTAACATTGACTACGACTCTAAATTCCCTTAGGCCGCAACCCTGTAACGAAGGACCAAAGTTGTGCAAAACTCCTTTGGTACTCCAATATGGAGTCCTTGAATTGGGTGTAGCACTGTCGGCTATTTATTAGGTTTGGGGGTGCAAGTTTCGCTACTGCAACATTGGGAGCAAATCAAATTGATAAGATAGAGCATCAAGGCATCTGGTTATTTTTCACTCTGTACACTGCCTTTGTGGTTGGCATCACTACCCTTGTGTACATTGGAAATGATATGAAATGAGCTTTAGCATTTGACCTATGTAGTGTCACTGACTCGATTGCTCTAGCCATTTGTAGATGGGATTTAACTTTTATCGCCCTAATATTCCACAATGGAAGCCTATTCTTGTATCTGGCTTATGTTCATGTTGCTACTGTTCGTAAATGGAAATCCCAGCCTTCTTCCAGAATTGAAGTTATCATTGGTAGTGTTGGAAGCAAGTCTAGTTCCACGAAATCTGCCCTAAATGCATATATTGTAGAAGATACAAGGCCTAGATAAAATTAAACCATCTTCTAGGGAAATAAAATGGTTACTTGGTATTTATCATTACTCATCACGTTTCGCAATTTATAATTATATATCTTTTCAAGCCACAAGAAGTTTAACAATTAAGGATTGAATAATTTACACGAGAGGTGAAATTAAATCTTCAATGTTGTTATTTAACATCATAAATGCAATCCAAACTTTCATGATAAAGGAACTAAAAAATACACCTAGCACAGTGAACAGGTGCTTGTGCAATATATGAGCCAAAATACAAAGTTAAAGCTAATTTTAATTTTAAGCTGAGTTATACCGATGATGATGTATATAAATAGATAAGAGTTTGATGTAAACAAAAGGTCAGAAGATTTAATATTGAGAAGTATATGTCATCAACAAAATTTGAGATATAGTTAACTAGATGTTTAAAATAATAAAGTAGAATATGAACCAAAATGTGATATATGAACCAAAATGCAAACTTAAAGCTAATTTTAATTCTAAATTGAGTTATGCTAATGATGATCTGTATAAATAGATCAGAGAGTTTGATATAAACAAAAAATCAGAAGATTTAATATTAAGAAGAATATGAAGTCAACAAAATTTGAAATACAGTTACTTAGATGTATGAAATAAGAAAGCAGAAAATTAATTATACTTGAAGATACAATTGACTTGATCTAACATCTAATTGGCTAAATTTTTTATCAAAATGAAATACTTAAGAAAACATATGCAGATAAAATAAAGAGAAGGAAAAAAGAAATACATTATATTTTATTATGATAAAATCTCTTTGTTTTATATCTAATCTTTTTGAACCTTACGATTTTTTCCAGCACTATTCAATCTCAATTTAGCAATGCTCTCTCCTCCCACTTGAGCGTAAAACACATTGTTATAATGTACATCGTCCAGCATCTTGGTTAATGAAAGTAACCGTGATGCTGGTAACTATTAATTTGTAAATCCTCCCCCAAGTACTTTGGTATGCTTATGATCAGTGCTCTTTCACCACCAAAGGCTTTCAAGCTCTTTCCAAGTCACACGGAGCCACAGCACAAAGCATATCTAGTTGCTGGTCTATGCTTATCCACGAGCTTGTCATCTTGTGCCACTAGCTTCTCCATCAAAAAGATAGGACGTAGAGCACTGTGGGCAAGCCCAGTTTGCTTTGGCTCGTCGTTCATGGTTGCCGTGATTGACTATTCCATAAAGCTCCAATACCTGAGTTATTATTTTCTTGATGCAGTCCAACTTGATTAAGCATTTGAAGAAATTGATAACTGAAAAGTGATGTGATAGCTCCAGTAATGCATCCTATTAGCTTCATTTTCGTCCTTCTTTCTTCCATTCATATTTCGCAATAAATACGTCAATAAGGACAAAATAAAAAGAAGAAGAAGCTTTTAAAAAGAATTCTACAGCATGTATGTGACTTTTCCATAATTGAAATGAGTTTTTTTTTTTCCCCTGACAGAACAATTGAAGAAGGGGGTTCTTTGTCATTGTGCACGTGTTAGTCAATAACTAATTAAACGTCTCGGATCAGGAAATAAAATACAGCATTACGAACTTACTTACATTATCTTTTTTAATTTCTTTTCCTCTTATATTATCTTTACTCGTACTTTTTTCTAATCTTATATATCTTGTATTTATCCCTTTGATTGTAACATACCTAAACAATAATTAAATAGTAATAGACTTAAATTCAACTAAGTAATATTAAGATGAGAGATTTGTAAGTTTTTTACTCTTTAAACGTAATTTAGTAAGAATAAGTTATATTTTTTATCCTTTGATCATTCATAATAAGTTAAAAATATAAAATTTTTAAAAATAATTAATTTAGTTTTTTTAATCCATATGAATTTTTTTTTTTTGAAAAATAGAATTCTTCTTTTTTTTTTTTTTTGGCATTGAGGCCGGAAAGTCAGTCCCGCAACAAAATCAAGAGGCACTTTTGAGTTTGAAAAAAATAATCAAAGAAGCATTTTATTGGAAAAAAATTATATTTGAAAACCTTAAAGATATTTATATTTGAATATTGTTTCCTATTACTTCAATTCCAAGCCCTGGTTTTCTTTTTTCCGCAAACAGACTCTCTCCTGTATTGCAGCAGAGATTGAATTTAAAAAAAAAAAGTTGAAAAAAAAAAAAGAACAATCCCCTCTGTTTAAAAGGCACCATATTTTTTATTGAACTTTTGGCACAATCGAGGATTCAGGTTCCTTTCTTTCGCCTTGATAATGTCAGCAGCTCATAATTGGATACCCCGATCCTTACCGTTCATTTGATATTCTTTTACATTGATAACAAAGGAAAAAAATGAATTCATAACATTAAAAAAAAAAACATGGACAATAATTTTTAAAAATAAAATACACCTACATATATGAATTATTTTTCTACTAAATTAATATCCAAAAACTTATCAATCAAATCAATTTATCCAAACTCTTGCCAAAATTAGTAAATCACTTGTTCATTGTCTATCAATTTGTTAGAGTTATTTAATTTGTATTGTTGCTATCCATGAGAACATGGCAATTCTAACAACAAAACACAAGTAGATGAATATAAAATTGGTTTGATGAAACACATTCATATGAAATAAGAACTTTTTCAATATACTAATTTTATTGGTCTTATTCTTTATGCAATTTGGATCACTATAAATAAAGTAGTATTTGAAGGGGCTAATTTTAATCCTTTAAAATGTTTTGTTTCATCAAATCACACGTTCTTTGTTATGAATGGTTTTGGATTTACTCATTTTTTGGCACCCAAATAAATAGTCATATTGGAGAGAGATAGATATGAAGAAGTGGGTTTCAAACACTCATATTTTCTCTTTTTCTAAAGGATATGAGTCTTATACATTTATGTCACATGCCTATCTTTGCAACATAGTTACTTATTTTGGTATAAAAAAATGAGTGGATTTAAATTCATTTTGATCAGTCTTTTCTTTTCGAGAATAACATTTTCTACAAAGATTACAGACATGGAAAAACGCATGAAACTCCATTGTTGAATTATTGTTTGAAAAAATACACACATATAATTTTTGTTAACCCAAAATATATACTCAAACAAATTTTTGGACAAAGAATAATATTTGTAACACAATTTGTTTTTTTTAAGATTTAATAAAATAATTTTTGTTAAATATAAATAAAAAAAGGCAACCTTTGAATTTGGACTTTTACTATAAATAAGGATGCATAAGAGTTGAGTTGAGTTAATTCGAATTTAACTCAATATGATGCTTGCCCCAGTTTAAGTTGAGAGAAAAAATGAATAGCTCGAAACTTAGTTTGGGGTGGCTTGATCTAGAGCCGGCCAAAGAGTAGGGTTCATATTAAAAAAATTTAAATATTTATATCTTTATAAAAATTTAATTATTTTTTGTATATAAACACTTACTTTAATATGTTTTTGTAAGATTTATATAATAAAAACAAAAAGAACATAGATTCAAAGGAGGAAACATGAAGATAAACATAAATAGTGAATTTTTAAAATGTAATAATTCAGAATTTGGTGATCCAATTAAAGTAATTTTTTTTTATTTTGGATAATTTTACGAAATGAGTGTGATGCACATAACAAAGACAATTTGACTCACTTAATTTTTCAAAAAATATATGTTTTCGATTTCAATTTTGACCTTTTGCTTTTAATTTCAAAAATATATGCTTTTTCTCTCTTGTTTTTTTTGTTTGGATGTAACAACCATATTCATAGGAACTTTAACCATTTTGCTGCTTTTAATTTCAAAAATATATGCTTTTTCTCTCTTGTTTTTTTTGTTTGGATGTAACAACCATATTCATAGGAACTTTAACCATTTTGCTACTTATAATTTATAAAATATATTTAAAATTATTTTGTAAAATTATAAGATTTTTTTTAAAAAATTTTGGGCTCTATATTTTTTTAAACTTTATATTTCTATCGAATCAAGGCTCAAATTGGTCAAAATAACTAGTTTAACCTTACTAAATTTCTATTTTCATCCAGCCTAACTTGATTTTGGCTTAGTAGCATTGGATTAGCTAAGCTTGTATACAACTCCAACTGTGCAAAAAAAGGTTGAAATAACCAACACGTTGGAGGAGAGTCATCGCTACTGTTACTATTTCCATTATAAAAAATGAAAAAAAAAAAAAAAACTAAATCTCCAAACAAACGTCTCCGTAAATTACCACGAATTATACACCGCACCTGATGCCATCGAATCCCTACTGCACTGCCCTTCCTCTTTTACTTTGCTTCTTTCTAATATAAATTAGCTGAACTGTTCGTGCATCCCAGTTAAAAAGAAATTCTTACATACACCCAATGCATTATATTATTTGTATATTCTATGATTTAAATTTATTTTACATGTGGATCTCATTTGTATTGTATATAGACCCCACCTGTATAAATTCAATCTTATCTATTAATTTTTTTAGGTACACCGAAATCTAGGTGCATTTAAGAAAATTTTCTCAGCCAAACCGTCCGTGTACTTTCATGAGCAGCTGAAAAAAATTTTTGTGGAAAAATTTAAAAAAACTATAGATAATATAAAACAAATGAAAAAAATAGTTAAAAATAATCACAAAATCTTTTAATTAATATATATATAATAAATAATAGATAAGAGATCGCAGAATCGAGAGTATCAGATGACTATTCACGTAGAAGGAGAGATGGACGGAATACAGCACACAACGGTGGAAGTGAATAGCATCAAAATGCACGTTGCGGAGAAAGGAGAAGGACCTGCGGTGTTGCTCCTGCACGGATTCCCTGAGTGCTGGTACTCCTGGCGCCACCAGATTCTCTCTCTCAGCTCCCGAGGCTATCGCGCCGTCGCCCCTGACCTCCGTGGCTATGGCGATACCGACGCCCCTGCTTCAGTCTCCAGCTACACGTGCTTTCACATTGTGGGTGACCTTATTGCCCTTCTCGACTCTATGGGTGTGGATAACGCCTTTCTTGTGGCCCATGATTGGGGAGCTATCATCGGTTGGTATCTCTGTATGTTTCGCCCAGACAGAGTGAAGGCCTATGTCTGCCTCAGCGTCCCCTTCCTCCGTAGAAACCCTAAAGTGAAGACCTTAGATGGCTTGCGTGCATCATATGGAGATGACTACTATATCTGCAGATTTCAGGTTCTTTTTCATTTCTTTCTTTTACCGATGTAACATTTTTCACCAGATTTAGCTAGGAAAGTATGTTTTTATCCCCTCTTTAGTTGTTTCTTACTACTGTATCAAGCTCTTTCTAAAGCGACTCAACTAGGTATGGTTATTTAAGAATCTGTTCCTAGCAATCCTCTTTTTGTTTTTCGTTTTCGTTCTCGTGTTTTTGTTTTTTTGGGGTTTTGCGTAAATAAAGCGCTTCTTAGTCTCTTGAACGTAGTCAGAATCCAAATTGCTGAAAGAAATCAGAGTTTACTGGTTCATTCACACACCATTGTGGATTGTGAGTGGTGAATGAATGCTAGATTATGCATATCCGATATTTTAATTGGCCACTAATTGATTACTCTGAAATGGGGAGGGAATTTCTGTAATGGTAGATCTGATTCTTGGCGTCACTAGTTTAAAACAAAGAAATATATCTTTGACAGGAGCCAGGTAAAATGGAAGCTGAGATGGCCAAAGTTGGGGCTGCATATGTGCTCAAGAACATCCTCACCACTCGCAAACCGGGACCCCCAATCTTCCCAAAGGGAGAGTATGGGATTGGATTTAATCCGGATACTCCACAGAACTTACCCTCCTGGCTCTCTGAACAAGATATTTCTTATTATGCATCTAAATTTGAGAAGACAGGCTTCACTGGAGGCTTGAACTACTACAGAAATCTCAACTTGTATGTTCCTTCTGCTTTCTACAGCCTCTGAGACTATGTTCCCAACTTCTAAATTGATGGTTTAAGAGTCTATTTTTGGTTAAGCTGCCATTTGAGGGGGAGTACAAGAGATACAGAGATTAATTTGAATGGCACTTTTTCACCATGGGTCAGTGGTGGCAAGATATTCTATAAATACATTATACAAACTTTTCTTGTGTTTTATTGAAATTACAAATAATAATAATAATAATAATAATAATAATAATAATAATAATAATAATAATGTCTAGTTATTTTGCTATGCATTGCAGAAATTGGGAACTTTCAGCACCATGGAGCGGAATACAAGTTCAAGTACCAGTGAAGTTCATAACGGGTGAGTTAGACATGGTATATACTTCTACAGGGATAAAGGATTATATTCATGGCGGTGGCTTCAAAGAAGATGTGCCAAATTTGGAGGAAGTGGTTGTGCAGAAGGATGTAGGTCACTTTAACAACCAAGAAGTTGCAGAGGAAATTAGCAATCACATTTACGACTTCATTAAGAAGTTCTAATCTGATTCTCAACTTTTTTCAGCTGCTTTATCTGTTTATTTCAATGATAGATCACTGTGTATGCTGGTCTTAGTTTGTTAATCCTTCGACTCAATGTTGAGATGCATATTTTCATTTCAATAGCCTTTCTGCTGTATGCCGTTGAATTGAATAATGATTTGAATGAAATGGAACCATACAATTGTTGAGTGTTCTTTTAATTTTGTTGTTAAATAGTATATGGGTATGTTTATATGAATATCTACTAGTTGTCTATTTGTGCTCTGATGGCACCAATGCTACTTTTTGCTGTTTGTTAACCAAATCTTCACTCTCTTATCATTCAGTGAGTTGCAAATGTGTTACCTTTATATAATTTATGTAATATTTATTATATTTTATAATTTTTATTTATTAAATTATTATTTTAATTATCAAATCACTATTTTAAAAAAAAATTAAAAAAAATTATTTTTATTTTATCTATTCACTTTTCATACTTTTTGTTTTTGTCATATCATTTAACCACACATATCATTAATGATTTTGTGAATGTGATACTTCTGATTGTGGCAATGAGTCGTGCATGTTATTTAAGGACAGAACTAGGTTTGTAGGAGGGTGGGC
Source organism: Erythrophleum fordii (assembly GCA_032878935.1). Taxonomy (NCBI): domain Eukaryota; kingdom Viridiplantae; phylum Streptophyta; class Magnoliopsida; order Fabales; family Fabaceae; genus Erythrophleum; species Erythrophleum fordii. The sequence goes on from JAVQMF010000049.1 coordinate 34,320,260, forward strand.
ATATTGTTTCCTCAATTTTTAAATTTTGTATATTGTTTCCACACACAAATATATAACTTGTTATCTTTTTCTTCATTTAATTTCGTTTCTTTCTCTTTTTCTTACTTTTCTTTTTATTTTTTCATTTTCCCTTCACTTTTCTCCCTTTGTTTCAACTTGCCTTCAGCTTTTTTTATAACAAATTGAGAGTGATAAAATTTTGCGGTGCTCTGTATATAAATTTTTTTGCAAATTAACAAATAAATTTTTAAGTTTCATGAAATTTTTTTTTTTTCCTTTCAAAATGTTTTTATGGGCTGTTCATTACACTATTATCATATTCGTTGAATGATGGTTAATTTTTTTGTGTATCTTTATTATGTATGTACAGATTTTTTTTTTCCTTTCTCCCTTAAAAAAGATTAGAAGACATAATATGAAAATTCAATTTTATATATGCACAGAATTTAAAATATTGAGGGGATCTCATGCCCCCTTCAAATTAACGTGGCTCCAGCATTGACTATGGGCAATTGTTAACATTCATTTCATTGACATTATAGTTAACCAATCAAAATCTAAACCCATTATTAAGGTATCACGACTATTTCCTCACTTTCACAAGCAAGTGTCTTTGAGAATTATCTCCTTCATCCCAATCATCCTTTTAGGCTATGTTTGGTTCAACGGAGGAGGGGAGAGGAGGGAAGGTTAATGAAGGGGATGGAATGGGAGATTATTTTTTGGTTCAAAAGGGGAGGGGAGGGAAGGTAATTATATTTAGACAAATTTACCCTTATATTATTTTATTTTATTTTTTTATTAAAAATTTATTTATATCAATATTTTAAAAAAAATTATAAATTTCAATCCTTTTTTATTTTTAATTTTTGATTAAAAAATCATCTTAATTTTTATTAAATGTTAATATATTAAAATATTTAAAAATTAAGGGACAAAAAAGTAAATTCAAATTAAAAAAACTTCCCTCCCCTCCCCTCCCTTTTCCTCCAAAACCTCCCAATTTGGAGGGGAGGGATTTCCCTCCCCTCCAATTTTTTTCAACTAAACATCTTATCCCCTCCCCTCCAAAAATTCTCAACCAAACACACCCTTACGCTTCGTTTGGATGGGGGAGAAAAAAGGTGGGGGAGGAGAAAGGCGGAGAGAAAAAGGGGGAGAGAGAGAGGGGCGAAGGGAGAAGGTTCTCTTCTCCCGTTTGGATGGGACGCGGGAGAAGGGGGAGAGAAAGGGTTTGTAACTATTTTTTTGGGCAATTTTACCCTTAACATATATATATATATATATTATGCGAATATATTGGACATATCTAGTTAAATAACCTTAACAATATTTATAAATTTGTTACGAAATATATAAAACAGAACATTGTTTATTTTATGAAAAATAAACAATAATTATATATATTTTGATATAAATACCATTTTATTTGTATTTTATATAATATAATAAGTATTAATATTCATTTAATTAATATAGAATAATAACTTTTTAAATTTTACTTAGATTGAGTTTTAGAGTTTCCAACACACACTAAATAATAAAAAAAATAACTTCTTACATTCTAATATGTTATATTTATTTCATATAAAATTTCCCTTTATGTTAATTATTTTTTTATTTTAAAACAAATTTATGTATATTTATTTCAATAGTATTATGTATTGAAAACTCTAAAAATCTATTATATTTAAAATGCAAAACAAAGTATAGAAAAATATGTATAATTTTTAGAAAAAAATGTCAAGCAGTTGTAAGACCATAAAACAATTCCAAAAAAAAAGAAAAAGAAAGAAAAATTCAATAAAAAAATAGAAGAAATTCGACTACAAAACAGTCAAACATATCTGACTGCATTGCAGTCGAACCCCGCAAGTCCAACTGTATGACAATGGGACACAGGTCAGACCAAATCTTGGTCAGACCTGAAGTCCGACTGCAATGCAGTCAGACCCTGTGGGTCGAACTGCATAGCAGTCGGACAGGAACTCCAAGTCCGACTGCCTTGTAGTCGAACCCACGTGGTCCGACTGCCTTGCAGTCGGACGCGAGTGGTCCGACTGTGGGACACGGGTCCGACCAAATATTGGTCGGACCCCTATTCGACTGTTTTGTAGTCGGACTCGTGGGATCTGACTACAGTTCAATCGGACGTTTGACTATTTTTTTTAATTTTTTATTTGTAAAATCATTTTATTTTTTCCCCTTTTATTTCTTTCCTTTTCTTTGTTATGTTCTTAAAACGGCTTGCCATTTTTTCCTAAAAATTATATATATTTTTCTATTCTTTGTTTTTTCCCCTATAGCCGTTTGATGGAGGCAGGCGAGCATCTTATTAGAATATAATGAAGGGCAATTTTGGAAAATAATTATTGCCGAAGCGTTTTCTCCCGTAATCTCTTCATATTCTGAGAGAAAATTTTGGCGTAAACCGTACGGTACTTTTCTCTTCTAACTCTCTCTTTTCCTTCTCAAAACAAACAGGGGAAAACTCCGTTTTCTCCCCCTCCCTTTCTTTTCTCTCCAAAAGTCACCCCATCCAAACGTAGTGTTAGTTTGCTTCTTTTTATATGAACCAAAATATTAGTCAACAAGAACTTGAGAGAGAGAGAGAGAGAGATGGAGGGAATACAACATAAAAAATAGAAGTGAATGACATCAAATATCAAATCAGATCCTCTCCCATGCTGTATACAAACTTTGAAATGGTCTAAATCAATTTGGATAGTCCAAATTTACTATTTTTTTCATTTTAAAAAATAAAATTTAAAAGAAAGAAAACACTGAATAAAAATAATTTTTTAATTACAAACTTAAAAAAATGATGATTAAACTTAAAAAATAAAAAAAAAGATTGAATTGTCCTAATCTTAATCCAAACGATTTAAATTTCATAAGAAATGTAATGAAGATGAGGCCAAGAGAGAGGATCTAGTTTTTTTTTTTTTTTTGTGTCTCTCTCTCACTATAAATAGTATTGCAAAGGATTCAAAAATAGTTGGCACCTACAATTTATTTTTTTTATCCCACCCAACCGTATCAATCAATATAAAGTGTGCTGCCCAAATCATTAATATAATTAAACTCTTTATTTTTATCCAAAACAAATCATTTTTTTAATAAATTGTAAAGCACAATTAATAAAAGCAACAAATAACAGAATTCTTACAGTTTCACCACATTTAGCTATATTATTTTTAATCCGCTCTTTAGTTATTTCCTGCTACGATATTTTCTAAATCAGCCAAAGCATGCATGGGTATTTAATAATCTTTTTTGAGTGATGCATTTTATTTTCTATTTTCCGGGTGCTGCGTAAACCAAGCCTTTAATGCTCTTGCCCGTAGTTAGAAATCCAAATTGCCGAAAGTTATAATCAGAGTTTATCAGTGGATTGAGAATTACTACTATGGTAGATCTGATTCTTGACGTCACTTAGCATTCCCTTCAAATAAAGAAAAATATGTGTGACAGGAGCCAGGCAACATGCAAGCTGAGTTATTAATTATCATGCTTCTAAATTTGATAAGACAGGCTTCACTGGAGGCTTGAACTACTATAGAAATCTCAACTCGTTTGTTCCTCTTCCATTTTACTGCCTCTCGGGTTGTATATCTTCCAAACTTCTAAATTGATGCTTCAAGAGTCTATTTCTGGTTAAGTTTTATTTATAAAACTAATTCCTTAAAATATTTTTGAAATAATTTTTTTTAGAAAATGTATTCTGAAAACAGTTCTTAAAAATTCCGAAAATATAAATAAGTTACTGAAAGATTTGTTTTTAGACAACGTGTAATGGTAGAAGTGGATCGAAAGAGATGACCGTATTTTTTCGTGCCGTGTCAACTAAAGATCTTTCGGCCTGCTTGATAATTTCCTCCGTCTTTCATCTCTTTGCTTCCCTCTAAAAGCCAACGGAAGAGAATTAGACACCGCAAAAGGCGTTTTACCTGCGTTGCATATGACGCATTTCCTATTAATTCCAGCGTATAAAACGATTTACCTTGACCTAATGCTTCAAACAGAATAGAGTTTGAGCTTGGATACGCTTGTCATATGCAGATTGAGATTTAGCAGGTAATACTACTACTGACCCAATTTTGAAGTAAACGTCCATCACCTTGGGGAAATCCATAGAATGGGTTGAATCATATGATACCATCACCCAGAGAGCTCCATTCTACCACGTGGAATAGAGTTGGACATGGAGATGGTACCGGGATTGGGGATGAACCCCCCCCCCCTTTTTGTATTTTTTAATTTATGATAGCATGGTATTTATTGAGATGTCATTACTGAATTCATTTAGTTCTAACATTATTACCTTAAAAATAAATGTTCTTGAAAACACAGAACCCCCCCCCCCCCCAAAAAAAGAGCAACTCAAAAATTATTCTTTACCAATAAACTCAGATATCGTTGTCAAACACATTTTTTAACAACAGCACTTTAACAATAAACTCAGATATCGTTGTCAAACACATTTTTTAACAACAGCACTACAGCAGGCATGTTTCGACCCCCCCAAAAGGGGGAAAAAAATTAACATTCATGCATCAGGTACATGGACCACAGTACAGAAAATAGAGATTATACGTTTATCGCTCTTCAATGCAGAGAGCGTAAAGAAACTCTGTGCCTCTTACAAGCAACAATGCGACGATTCGTAACTCAATTGACAGCATAACGTATGGAATTTAGGGTATAGCTCACTCCCATAAGTTGTCAACCTTCGTTCCAACATTGTAGTCAAGCAATAAAAAACGAAACTCATCCCCAAAGCATCTCAAAGATTAGGCTACTTATTTACTTCCATTGTAACGTACTTAGCTTAATTATCTTAATTATTTTTTCAAGTAGAGTGTTCGCAATATATTATTAGAATTTCCTTCTTTATGCTGTTTATTTTTAATTAGAAAATTGGAAATTTGACTTAAGCTAACGGTAACTATTAGTAGGGAAGATAAAATATAAATAGTAAATAGCATGCAACAGAGTCATAAACGATGTCATCATTATAAATTTCTCGACTGCAGGAAAAAGTTAGGTACACGGCCCATTTTGTACATGCCAAAGACTACGTGGGAGATCATATTTTTTAGAAGCTACAAAAAGATTCCCTCCCCCCTACATTACTCTCCTGGAACTCTGACCTGAATTGTAACCATCATAATCTAGACACATTATGAAAATAGTTAAAATTTAAAATTCTAAATAAATAATAGCAACAGGTAAAAATTCATGATGGCCACAATTCAAGACACCTTTAGAGTCTCATATATATAGATTGACATCCTTTTTATCCGTCTTAACCCGGACCGATGTAGTTCCAGGAGAATAACGGAGGGAGGGAACCTTTTGTAACTTTAGAAACTCTCTAAAAGCATGATCTCCCACATATTTATTGGCATGTACAAAGTGGGCTGTTGTTTACTGATTAGATTTTATCTCCCCTACTAATAATAGTTATCCACAGCTTAATTCAGATTTTCAGCTTTCTAAATAAAAATAAAGTGCGTAAAGAAAGATATTCTAATAATATTTTGCAAATATTCTAATTTAAGGAATAAATAAGATAATTAAGCAAAGGACGTTACATCCGTCAAAAGTTACTAAAAATTTTTCAAAATACACTTAAAAAGAGACGAGTTGAACAAGAAATCTTGGGGGCCAAAGCATAAAAGTTTTCATACCTTACCATAACTGAATCAATAACATCATCTGCCTTCAGCACGTATAATGTAGCAAAAATTTGAATTTGAGTTTTCGAAGTCACAGATCACCTATCCAAAATAAACATCTAGAATGAACTCAAACCCTAAATCCTTTGCTGTTCCTCCTTCCTCTGGCCCTCTCGAACTTCCTTCCCTTAGATCGAACATAAGGCTTGGTGTGGCTGTGTGGCACACCAGGAGCAGGACCAAAATGCTTCACAGCTTCACGGGCATTCTTTGGACCCCTAAGAAGGACCTGCTTCCAAGATTTTACGGATGAAATTTACTGTCCAAAAACTGACAAATCTCAAATCTTCCAACCTTGTTTAATCAATTAAACTGCAATACCATTACACAAACATCTAGAGAGCTGGTGCAATAGGGAAGAGGAGACGGAGTAGCTTAGAAAAAGGGGGTGGGGATATTCTAAAACGTGAACAGGGAGGTAATGAAAAGTACTAATAAAAGATTCAGGATTTTGTGCAAGTACAATCAATGGCATTCTGTCGTCCAACAGAGTTTTTAATTATCAGAGGATAGTTATTGAGATAACCACCCAATCAGTATTTCCAACAAAATTTTTAACCAGCTTTCAAATCAAGATAATAGAAAGGGTTCAAATCAAGATAATAGAAAGGGCTTAAAGAACTAAACAAAATCCGTGCTATTGCAGTTCCCATGTTACAGCCTACAGAGATCTAACAAAATCTACAACATTGAAATGAAAGTAAATAAAAATATGTTTACTATTAAAGATATCTAAACCAGCAATGAAATATTTGACAAGAACACTACGCATGGATAAAGCAACTATTTCAGAAAATGGGATAGACCCATGGTGATATTGCTACATACCGTGTTCTGCCCCAGAGGGGCTCTAAGAGCAAGCTGGTCAAACGTCAAGCATTCACCACCTGCCTTTTCTATTCTGGCTCGTGCTGTCTCTGTAAACCTGAGTGCTGTAACTTTCAAGGGTGGAACTTCATATGCTCTTATATCATCAGTCACAGTACCCACAATCACAGCAAGCTTATCTTCCTACGTGGAGAAATTCCAGCAGAAAATTAATGGAAACTACTATAAATCAAATTAAAAAAGTAAATAAGATATAGAGATCTAACCTTCCCCTTCATAAACTTTATCAACCTTGACAGAGAAAGTGGAGGCTTGTTAACCTTGCTCATGAACAAGCGCTTGAGTATTACAGCATTGAAATTGCTACCAGTTCTCCGGACAAGGAAGCGATAAAGCTGATCAAGTAACATTAATCAGACTAATTCAATGTATATAATGAAGTATGTAAACCTCGCATTTAAATACAGATCTATATAATACACGGGGAAAATGAAGGGTCTGAAACCACTAAAAAATGACTATGAAAAACTTGAGCACACCTCTACATTGAAGGTAGAAACAAAATTATGAAAGAGTAATGGTTCCCTCAGTATAAACTGTAAGCATAAATCATCTGATATCAGCATTAGCATGGCTTAAAAGAGGCATCATTGGGAACCTTTCCTCCTTGACAAGGACAAAATTGCCATCATAACAAGAATAACTCCATGTAAAAAAGCTGAGGTGAACTTTAGAATTAACACCATTGTGATAAAACTCTAAAATACTCAGTAATTAACATGGACCTGATCTGCATTAACATGATTAAAAGGAGGCATATGAAAATGAACGAATGAATTTCAGTTCTCGCAGCCATGAAGACTACATATTCTATCGGATGGTATAATTATTCAACCCCCAAAACTCATTTAACGTACTTTATACCAAATGAAAACCTGATCACAATATGATATCACCAAATTAGTAATTTTTTTTTCTTTTTAATATTGAGTGGGAAAAATGAAACAAATTGCGAGAGGTGTTTTAGGCTCAGATAAATGTGGATAACTCTATTCCCAGACCCTCGCATAATGAAGGCCTCATAATGAGCTGGGATCACATTTATCATCATCGTGAAAGTACACCCATCAGATCGTCACCGTATACTCTCACACGCACCCACTTGATTGACACGAACAGATATATCAGAGACAAGAAATGGCTGATTAATTTCTCCGTGAAACTGAAGAAGATAATGTATTATTCCACAAGAAAAAATGGGAATTCGATACCGACCTTGACCAAGAGCTTAAGGTAGATATCATTGGACTTGGGTGCTGTTCTTTTGGTCTTTTTGCTCTTACCACCAGCCTTAAGATCGATGCCCTGTGTAACAAATGTAAAAGAAACATAGGTACAAAGGGCAAGAATGCACAAAGAAACAAACGGGAGATGGAGAACAAACCATTGCTGCCTGGGGTGAAGACGAGCTCTCTCTGCTCTGCTTGGACGACGCTTCGACTGCCGAAATATATACGGGAAGTAGAATGGAGAATCTAGGGTTTTGGAGCTGCCTCACTCGCCTGCTTTGCCACGGATCTGGGCCAACCAAGCGATATCCTGGCCCAGTTCTATTCAACCCATACCTATAGATCTGGAACCAACTAACCCGTCCAAGTGTTTTTTCGTTTTAAAAAAGAAGTTGTCCACAAAAGAGAAAAATCCAAGAGGTATTTTGATAATAAAATTCATATATTTAGTAAACTTTGTTGATATTGCTTCGTCTGAAAAGGGGGCTTATTTTATATGAGAAAACAAGATCACAAATACTCCTTTCAATTTTTGATCATTTGCAAATACCCCCCTTCCACTTTTTAAGCTGAAAAATCAAATGTCTCCTCGAATTATTACTTTCAAGGATTTAAATCCTTTTGTATAGTCTCTTGTCACGGGCATTGAGTGAGATTTCATTCTATATTCTTTCAATTCTTATGCAACTCTCCTTTTGTTTTTTGAATCACTATAGCATGTTAGATTGAAAGATTTTTCAATGTAATTAGAACAATATGAAGCTTAACATTTGGTAAAATTTCACTGGAGACCAATGAAAACATACCTTGAGGTAAATGAAGTAAGTCTGAAATGACATATTAGTTAATAATGTTAATTAGAATTGGACACACAGATCTAAATCATGAAGGTATTTGCATTCTTTTCCTTTTAGATATTAATGTTAATATTTTTTATTGAATTTTTTATCCATTTATTTTTTATTTTTAGACATTTTCAAAAGTTCTTATCAAATCACTCATAAATCAATTCACATTTTAGCATTCATATTATTTTATCTTATTTTTATAAGTAAATTACACGGTTTTTTAAAAATTTTTACTGAAATTATGTAAATATTCTTTCTATTTTTAAAATATACATTTTAATCTAATTTTTAGTTTTTTGATTAAAATATCCTTTATTAACTTAATTAATATGTAATAAAAAAACAGTATAGTTTATTTTTAAATATGCATAAATAAAAACAAAAAGTGTAAATTTCATTTTCATTAAACTTAACAAAAGAATGTGTATTTAGGTTAATCAAAGGCATTTTAGTTAAAAATAAAATAAATATGTAGTGCAACTTCTTGTTTTGAAAAAAATTGTTATATATTTTGAAAATAAAATAAAAATTTATGTAATTTTAAAAAAATTCAAGTAAAATTCATATAATTTATTATATTTTTATTAAATAAAATTTGAACTGTATTTTTAAATGCCTACTTCACATCTCCTACATAATAATAATAATAATAATAATAATTACTACGTTTCTAAAATGATGCTTAAAAAAATACAATGATTTTCTTACTTCAATTTCCTCCATGTTGGCTTATTTTGGGCCGAAGAAATCACTCCAATTTTCTTTTGGTGCTCATTGTGCTAAAATCCTTCACTCGTATCATCTTCATAGTCTTATCTAATCTTTGAGCAACACTTGCGATACTCTACGTTACCCGAGACTTCAATCATGATGCACACGCGATTTTTTTTAAAATCCAAAAAAGGGAAATTTCTGGAAAGATTGGTTGTTTTGACCATTGAATTGATTAGTAAATTATCATTTGAATTTTTTTCTTTAGTAAAGTAAAAACCTCAAAATCAACCTATTAATCAAAACATTTAATTTTTTAAGAGATCGAAATCACCATAATCTTAGTTTAAGTTTCTTTTTTACATGAATGGACATAAATTTAGACTAAAGACCTCTGGCACTTCTCACAAATTCAGCGAACGCGTGCATCCAAACAGCACTTCATCACACGTCACGTATTTCACATGCAAGGAAGATAGTAATCAGATGGGTTCAGTTCAACCAAGTACAAAGTTGTAACATTTAATAGGAAACCACCAAGGCATTGTATTTGTCAGGGCACATAAAAAACATATTCAGCAAGCTACATGGATCTACACAAGTACCTCATACAGAGAGATCTGTGCAAAGAACTCCCATTTTTTTCTCTTTTTTTTTTTTATCAGTTTACATGGGAAAAGAAAAGGAATCAACAAATGTGCCCATGATTCCTAGCCCTGGATCAACGTCCAGAAAACATGAATGCAGCCTCGTTTAAACACAGAGCATTAAATCACATTGTTACACAGTTGGCGTTGCAATAGCCGTTGAAACATCTTCAATCAAGCCGCTCCATCTACAATTTAACATGGAAAGAGAAAACTGTGTTATATTCGAAAGAGAAGATACTATTAAGCACAGAAAGAACAGGTGGAGAATGCATAAAGCAAAAATAAAACGGCATACATGTTTGCATTAGAAACCTCGATTTTATTAGTTCAGACCAAGAGAAATGTCAAGATATTTATTGCTACATCAAAGAACATAAATATGACCATTACTTGATAAAGATAATAACATAAACGAAAGTATGCAATCAGTTAATACCTTCCAAAGACCATCATTGAGATAATGCAAGTTGTCGACCCCAATTCCCTTGTTAATTGATTTTCTGAAAATTAAACAAGTAATCCAACTCCTTGAGTACGAGAATCAGCAAGAAAAATGAAACTATAAACAAGAAATAACTTCTCTTTATTTCAGCATTTGCATCTTGGGAGTTTTATTTTTTATTCACAACCAAGTGCTAAAGTGCAGACCATAATACATGCGACATTGTATTTCAGTAACAGCAAAGATCATATTCCAGCTTCAAGCTTTAACTTCATACCAAGATCACTTCTGTGGCGGAGCCACTAAGGCGCTTACAGGTTACGGGAGAGTTGTGTGACATTCTAACAGTTATCATAATCGTCAATGTTATAAAATAATTAACTCCATACTGCACTGGTTGACATACTGTTTTCTTATTTGATAATAAGACATAGCAAAATAATTTATTTATATCAAATTCTTCTCTTAAATGCTCCCCAATGTCAATGTAGGCGGCAGATAGCCCCAAATTAAAAATAAATAAGTAAAGGAACATCCAGTAGAGACTACAGTTATGTGGAAGAAACAGTTCCTCTTTATATCATCTGTTCACTCCAAAGAAAGTAGGATAAAGTTTCTCACATGTCTTTTGCTGACATTTTCGTAAAGCCAATAGCAAGAGCATGCTGCTTTCCTTCGGCCATGATTGCCTGAGATCAGATAATTACGTAATGTGCTAAAAGTCAACATATAATCACTTGAAAATGTTTATGCATAACAATATAAAAACAAACTACAGTGGCATTGAGGCAGTACCACAGGGGTTTCCGCATCCACCTCCTCATCCAAAACACCCCCAGGAGATGTGAGGCCAGGACACATTATGTTGGCACCTGCCAAGACAAATTTTATTGCACCACGGTCTACTTGTAATTTCTTCATTATATTTGGATCTGTAAATCAATAAAAAATAATAAGAAGAAGAAGAACGTATATCTGTGCGTATAGATAGTCCCCCTTATCACTTCCTAAATATTTTGGTTAAAGCATTTAAAGTCAAATGATAGCTAAAAAATTACTAATCATTGCCTGCATTTGAATATGAGAATAGATGTGTTAGGCTAGGCAGAGTGAGAGAACAATGGTTTTATTCCCTCTCTCTCTCTCTCTCTCTCTATATATATATATAAAAGACCCTTTTCCTTATGTTCTATTCTTTATCTAGACTTTAGCTCAAAGCCTCAAACGCTATAATGACGACAGAAATGATCACAGGACATGAGGGCATGTGGAATACAAATAGTAGGAATTATAAAGAGAACAGAGGAATCTAAGAGGGAAACATCTAAATCTAAATCTAATCAACCATGGAACCATATGATCTTTCCAGAATTCACTTCTCTCTTGGTCAGGATAACTGACTAAACTAGCCGACCTAAATACTACTATCCTACCACACAATAAGACTCTTAAGTCTTAACAAGGGTTAATTTTGGAAACTCCTACATCCTGCAAGAACACAACGCCCCATGTTACCACATCAATGGTCACTCCTGCCATCTGACCAGACTAGAACTTAAACCCACCTTTCAACCTAGATCAGTTGCACATGAGTCATGGCGGTCATCAGTCAAAAGTTGCTTCATTTCACAGCCTTTGGTATGTAAATGTATAGTTGGAGAAACCAACCAATTGCCATTTTCATTTAAGCTCAGTCAATATACCAGTTTCTGGAAGAGTTATGAATTCTAGTTTAGTTCAAGCACGTATGTATTAAAGAGTACCTCTTACCAAAAGAAATAGCATTTTTACAAGTTAAAATTGTAAAGAAAGTTAAACTTTACATTGATGGAGGAGTCGCAAAGTGGGCATGTATGGTCCATCTCGGACACTGAAAAACAAAGGCACATTGTTCACTAGAACCAGATTCAGATGGTTCTGACTACAAGAACAAGGAAAAAAGCAATTAGTTAGCAACCATAAGAGCAGTGATGCGGGGAAAAGTAGACTAGGGAAAATACAGAAAGAATAAATAACATAATCACAAACCATTTAGCAACTATAAGAGGGGATTTCTTAGGAAGTATATCATCTAACACTGGTTCAAGTCCTGGGTACTGCAGAAGAGTGAGGGTTAGATCACATGCCAAAATAATAATAATACCCATAATAGAGCAAATGCGTATTTTCAAATTTATGCAGTCAGGGTTAAAAATGACTACAGCCAAAAGCAACAGCACCTCTTCTGCAATACTTTGTCGTATTTTTCGTTGAACAGATGCCTTCACTTGGTTTTGTGCAGACACATCCTCTGATGAGAATCTGAATGGTTACATATGTAAATATTTAGTTACGGAGTAGTTCGTGGAAGGATTATTTATAATAAACAGTAGGCATCATGCCCGTCAAATGGAGCATCAAATTCGAAAATCTTGTGGACAAACTAGTGCACTGTGACTTTGGGCATAGCATATCCGTTAGTGGTAGGGGTGAGAACAGGGACAACAAATATGAGTCCCCTCAAACAACCTTTGAAATTTCTGGTGAACATTGGGATCTCATGGACTATGCTCATATCCACAGTTTGCTACCCAATCCCTTTTGCAAACAAACTCCCTCCCCAAGAAATTTCAAGATTCTGATACCATATAATCCTCCCAAAGAATGAATTGCAAACTGGCACTCACTAGACATGGTCCAATTGTTTTAAAACCAGACAAACGCACTGCTACACTCCCATGGCAACAACTTAGGAGACTCGAGAAACATAAAAACACAGAGTGATTTAGACTAAACACCCCAAGGTATCACTGAAACAACGTCCGGAAGAAGAAAAGAAGAAAAAAAAATCAAATATTGCGCAGATATACAGAGGGAGAGAGAGAGAGAGAGCATACTTTTTGAACATCTTTACCAGGAAGCAGAGACGGAGGTCTCAGACGTTTTCCCAATGAAAGAAGAAACGTCCTCAAGTAAATCGAGGGTTTTAGGCACAAATGATCAATTGTCTGAGCCAGAGGGGAAATGAAGATGGTGGTGACTGAACGGAGATGCATCCGCTTCCCTCATCTCACAGGCGCACTAGAGTCCGCGTTGTCAGCAAGCGGCATTCCGCCAGCTTATTGGGCCTCTCAGAACAATTTGGTCTTGGATTAGTTTTTTGTCGGCTTCATTAGGCTTTCAATATCAACAGCCTTCTGGACGAAGGCCCATTTTTGGGTCTAGGCCCATTTTAAGACAATTTGGTCTTGATGACAATTTTTGTTGCCTTTTTTGGGCTTTTAAAATTGACAGCCTTGTGGATCTAGGCCCAATAAAAGAGACGGCATAAGCCTAATATTTGTCTTTAATGTAATTAAAATTAAAGATATACGTTGCAAGAATAAATGTTTGATCCTTAAGGAAATATATATATATATATATATATATATATATATATGAATTTAACCACTTGCATCGTTCTGGACTACTCACCACGTGTTCAGCCGTGATTAATTACTTCAAAATATAAATAAATGAAAGAAAAAGCAAAAAGCAGAAAGAAGAAAGTTGTGGTGGAACATGACAAACAACTAGGGCCATTGCTCCTTTTTTAGAGGACGCGGTTTTCTCAAGGTAGAAAGTTGAAAATGCCACAAATTACTTTTCCTTTTTTCTTACACCATTTTGCCGCTCTTCCCTCAGATCAGGAGTGTACGCTTGAGCCAGCCAATTCGGTTTCATCCGGTGATATTAAGTCAGACTAGGTCAAGCCAAAACAAATTGATTAAACCGGATTTGAAAAATTATCTTATTTACTTTAGTTTGATCTAACTTGATATTATTATTTTTTAAAAAAAAATTATTTTATAATAATTTATATTAAAAAAAGTTCAAAGAAAAATATAAATTTATAGGAATTTAAATAAAACTTTTTTTTAGATGCCATTTTATAATTTTTTTAATCTTTACCAAAATAATAATAATTTGGCCAAACTAGTTCAACTCAATTTTAATTCAAACTAAGCCAAGTATCAAACTTAAAAAATGTGCTCAATATCTAATTAAGCCAAAACTCGGCTTATTTGCTACCTTATCTCTTATTACACTAAATTATCTTTTTTTTTTTTTATGTTGTTGCTCATGTGAAGATATTAATATGAAATTTAAAAATATAATTTCTATCTCAATAAATATCGCTTTTGTAATATGAATGGTAACTTTTATTTTCCTCAAATATTAGAATTTAAAAATAAGAATTTGCTTGATCTATACTCCTTAAGGGGAAATATTAGTTTTCGTACAACTAATTCATGATGCAACATATAAAAAGATACAAAAATCTCATCGCAGATATACTATCCAAACCCAAAGTCATTCACATTGTCACTCCAACTGAAAACGTCTCTTTAATTCTCATGACTCACCTCCTCCTCCTTGCAATCACAAAATCAAAGAAGACTTTCTCTCAATGTTTAAAAATCTTTAAAAAACCTTCGCAAGTTAAGTCTTTGGCCAAAAAGAGTATGTTCTATTATTTTTACCTTTACCTTAAAAACTCCACCCTACTAATCTACCCTTTTTATTTTAATCTATGCGATCCTTTCATACTCTTTGTTTTTTTATGATTAAAACTTTGGTGACAAAAGAAGCTTTGTGGTACTTACAAAGTTTATCTATATTTTATTGTGCAATAATTGAGTTTTTGCCTCTAATAATCTAGATTCATCTTTGGGATGAAAATAATCAAGATTTAAATTTGTGGACCCTTCTTAGATGGTATTTCTTTCTTACTCAGTGGTATAACAAACTCAAAAAAATTACTCATCAAGGTCACCTATGAGAATTCCCAATGGAAAAACAAATAACTTCTTTTATTTTCATCATCCACAAACCTTTTTGTCAAAATGTTTCAAGACAACTATTTACCTATAATCATGCCTATAAAATGGCATATTTTTATTGATTTCCGATCTCATGTAATAGAAATCCTTAAAAATTAAAAGATGTTCTTATACGATTTAAATAATTATTCCATTCATGTAAAAAATTATCTTTTGCATCCCTCTAGGGTCTTATTTAAAAGATTTTATATCAAGTGAATCCAAAAAAAAAATAGAAAAATTCTATTATAAATGATTTGTCTCATACAATTATCTTTATTTAAGGTTCAACTTCAATAAAACCACATATAAAATATTCCTATGCAGGACTTGTAAACTCTTTATAATGAGCATAAAATTTAATAATGGTTCACAAACCTCTATGAAAAAGACATGTCTTCATCAAATGAAGAATCTAATACAAATGATTATCTGAATATTTATCTTTTATATGAATTAGTAACGTAAGGATAAGGTGTTTTTTATTTGTGACTACTTGGTCACAAATTGTCCCTTTATATTTATCAAAAGAAGTATTATTATACTAAAAATTCATATTATCATCCTACGTGTTTGAAAAAGCTTTTGTGACGTGTTTATTATATGGTTTTATAAAAAAGTTTATTGTTACTTTAAAGGACCTCACCATGGTATCCAACTAAAAGTTTAAATGAAAAATATTCAATGTGTTCCCTTACTCATGAATTTTTTCTAAAAACTCCCTCTCTTTTTTAAATCTCTTGTTCTTAAATGTTATACAAAAATATAAGTATCATTTGCACTTGCTTCTCATAAGAATCTTGTGCATAAAAATATATTAATCCAATAATTCTAAGTTTTGAGTACTATGATGTCATATATTATAGAGATTAAAAGGATTTATGATAGTTTGAGAAAATTCTTGAACCATAAAATGCTTAAAGTCTATTATCACCCAAAGAAAAGGCTTGTTATTATCTCAGACATATTTGAATGAAGGATTTTTTCTCAAATTTTATCACAAAGAATTTGAAGTTCATACAAGTTATCTCGTGCTCACCTTGAAAGTATTTTTTGTTTGAACAATTTTATATTTAATTTTTGATATTTTTATTATTAAAATTTTTAGATAAAATATAATAAATATATATTTACCTAACTAAAATATTACCGGTGTATAATTATTTTGTACAATAATATAATTATTTCATTAAATTGTGTATTTTATCATATTTTTATTAAAAAATTATACATTTATTATTTTAATTAAAAATTTTAATAATAAAAATATAGAAAAATCTATGCGATTTATTCATTTATTCTTATCATTCATTCATTTTATCGTCCCCCTTTGATTTGCAATTTTTTGGCACCAATCACATCTTTCCACGTTAGCACGCCACCGAAATTCTTACACGCCATTTTAAGTACCCCCGCCTTTGAAGGTTTCAACTTTCTGGTAATTAGATTTGAGTCTTTTTGGCAGTTACGAAGAAAGAAAAAGAAAAATCAGAATTTGAAAGTTAGGAATTGACAAACGAAAAACAAAAAGTGGCAGTCCAACAGTATCATATATTCCGTCAGTGACAAGGACCCATTGTTCATTTCATTTGCATTGCATTACATTTTCACATTACTCCCATTCAAGCACATCCGATTCATTTCTCTTTCTCGCTGTTGGACATCTTGTCCATCTATCCATTCCTATAATTTGTATAGCCTCCTCTGGTTCTGTTGGTTGACCCTCTATTTTCTTTATTTATCTTCTTCCTTCTCAACTTTTGGGGTCAATTTATTTCACCTTTCCATCCGTTTCCGCAATTCCACTATTCATCTATCTCCTCCCAAGGTGGTGGATTGAACAAGAAGAAGATGATGACGATGACAATGGAGGGAATGATGGACAAGGCCGTACTGGATGATATCATACGCAGGCTACTCGAAGGCAAAGAAGGAAAACAAGTCCAGCTCTCTGAGTCGGAGATCCGTCAACTCTCCGTCAACGCTCGCCAAATCTTCCTCTCTCAGCCCATTCTCCTCGAGCTCCATGCTCCTATCCACATCGGCGGTCCGATTTTCATCCTCTCCTTCCTTCTTCTTCTCCTCTAACTACAATTTCACATTATATTCAACCCTGGAATTAATCGGAAGACTGGTTTGTCATGCTCATGCCTAAACAATTTGGCTTGAAATTTTTATCTTGAGAAAATGGGCTTTTTTGTTTTGGCCCCCTTTTCCTCTTTGCCCTTCTCACACTTTCTCAAAGAGATATTGAGAAAATTGCCGTATGCGTGGGTTAAAAGCTCCGTTAAAGAACAATACTACGCTGTTAAATGAATTGGCTGCGTGTTAATGTGATTGAATTTTGGTGAGGTAGGGCATTTACTTTCGATATAGGTTTCAGAGCGATGTGAAGTAAATTCATGGTTGCGGAATTTCATTGGTGAACCTCGGAAACTCGCTTCTTTCGTCATACTTGATGGGCATAAGGCCCATCTAGCTACAGTAACGTAGATTATCATACAAAGTACCCAAAATCATGTGAATTTTGATATGATGGAGCAAGACTTGGTTTTTTTCGCTTGGTCGGAGCAAGGTGTTCTAATTCTGTGCAAAAATATTTGTTATCAAGCTACAGAATATGACTTTTTTTTTTTTCCTGAAAAAAAAAAGCTCGTGAAAGAAATCCCTAAAAGCTTGGAAAACAGAAAATTAAGCCTTTAGGACGCCGGTAAACCAACAAGTACAGAAACACCTTGCTAATGCCTGGTTCTTCAATAAATATTAAAAGGGAAAACAGAAAGAAATGAAGTTCAACGTGTTTCTAGTTTCATTGCTATGGGATGATGTCCTGCTAGGGTCTACTCTTCATTTAATCAGTCATATTTTAAAACTTGGAGCATTTCTCCATTTGCAATACTTCGGAGAAACGGATTACAGACATTATGGCACATTTATATGAACCACGTGATATAATTTGAATACTAGTGCAGAAAATTCTGCAGTTGGGGTTGTTTAATGCCTTTCACCATATTTCCTTGTTTCTAATATTGCAATTCTCTTGCAGGTGATATACATGGGCAGTACCAAGACTTGCTGAGGCTCTTTGAATATGGTGGCTACCCTCCTGCTGCAAACTATCTGTTTCTGGGGGATTATGTAGACAGAGGAAAGCAAAGTTTGGAGACAATATGTTTGCTTTTGGCCTACAAAATAAGATATCCTGACAAAATTTATCTGTTGAGAGGAAACCATGAAGATGCAAAGATAAATCGGATATATGGTTTTTACGATGAATGTAAAAGGAGGTTCAATGTTAGGCTATGGAAGATATTCACTGACTGCTTTAACTCTTTGCCAGTAGCTGCGCTGATTGATGACAAAATACTTTGTATGCATGGGGGCCTCTCTCCAGAATTACAAAATTTGGATCAGATAAGGGAAATTTCAAGGCCTACTGATGTTCCGGATAATGGTCTCCTATGTGATCTGCTTTGGTCTGATCCTGATTCTAATATTAATGGCTGGGCAGAGAGTGACCGAGGTATTTCAAGTAATTTTGGTCCTGATGCAGTTACGCAGTTTTTGAATAAAAATGACCTCGATCTCATTTGCCGGGGTCATCAGGTGAAGCCCTCTCTTCTTATGAGCTAATTGAACATGTTCCTGACCGTGAGTGTATATTTTAGTCTTATGGTTAGTTTTATTGTTCTATTTTATCATAATATTCAACAAGCTCCACCAGCAGGTTCTAACCCTTTTGTGGAATTAGTACATTTACAATTGAGAGACTTTTGACCGAAGCAATTCTTATGTTAATTCCAAAGATAATCAGGACATTTAGCATCACTAAAATCAGTCTGTTGCGTTCATCACCTTCTTTACTTCATCCAAATAATCCTGATTGGGTTCTCTTTATACTCTACAAAATATACCTTATAGGTGGTGGAGGATGGATATGAGTTTTTTGCTAAACGAAGATTAGTCACAATATTTTCTGCTCCAAATTATGGTGGGGAGTTCGATAATGCCGGTGCATTGTTGAGCGTTGATGAATCTCTTGTATGTTCCTTCAAGATAATTAAACCGATTGATAGAGGATCAGGAACTGGTTCATCTAAGATGAATCTTAAGAAGGTATATATTATCAATAAGCTGTTGTAGTTTTTGTATACGATTTTGAATGTTTGTGTATATGGGACATCTCATGCATCTTTTTTGTCAGCCGGCCAAAGCTGGAAAGTCCTAGTCATGTAGCAACGAGCTTGGGTTCACAACTTTTATAGGGTCAAACATCTCCAAATGGTCACTTAGTTTGGCAAAGGAGAGCCTTCCCCAGCTTTATGAGTCGAAGATTGGCAATGATCTAATGGCTCTGAAACTGTATTGTAACCTAAAGTCCCCCAGGCATTCTTCGTGCGATTACACACCATTTGGTCACTTATGTTTGGCAAATTAACATGTAGTTTGTGCGAGCAAACAGAGCTTTCCATGTTTGATAAAACGTATGTTCACGAGGCTTTTGGTGTTACGAATTCCCTGATAACCGAATAAATCTCGGCTACCTAAAATACTCAACCAGATTTCAAACTTGGATGAAAAAACACATTTATTAACATTCTGTGAAATCTGTGGCGTTAAGCAGAATTATGCGAAATTGTTTTCTCTTTTTCGTCTTCTATCTTGATGAATTCAATTCTAATGGTACTGCATCTTAAATTCTCATTGTCTGTTATTAACTAGAGTTTATCCCGTTAGTCATTCGATCTTTAAGTCTTTAACTAACCAATGTATAAAAAATTACCCACCTCCACCTCCACCATCACTTCATTTTCTTTTCTCTAATTCAACCAAGAAAATAGAGAAGGGAGTTTAATTCCACACATTTCCTTCAATTTGAGCAAAGATGGAGAAACTAGTGCCGACTCCACAAAATTTAAAATACCATAAGATAATTTATGACAATCGAAATGCCACGTGCATGGCGATAATTTTCAGAAAAAAAATAATTTCCTCCCAAAATTATTCGCGCATATTGCAACTTGTGACAATGCAATTGTTAATTATTATTTAGCAAAGATAACAGTAATCATAGAGGCTAAAAAATTTTTTAATATTGGGTATGGGGTGAGTTATTCTGGCATCATTCAATGCTTAGAAACTAGGGATATAGAAGGATTTGATCAAGTTAGTAAGAGGGGTAAGACGCGATCAATTGCGCAACAGCAGGAGTCCTCTAATTTCCTAAACCAAATTGAGGAAAGGAGAAACCACGCTAAAACTGTCATCTAATCAACTTCTAATTTCAACCTTCTATTAATTTTAGATAAATATGATCTTTTATAAATAAAGTTACCTATATAACAAACAGAAAGAATGAAGGAAGAACGAGATAAAATATTAAGCATGTATTTATCTTAATTATTATAAAAACAGACTCAACATTCAACTATAAAATAGCACAATTATGTTCATAAAACATACAAGGAAACAATCATCTTACAAATCTTCTTCTATTTTCTTGAGCGCTAGAACTAGAAGGCCGTTGCTCCATCATCCTGCCTTCCAGTTTTCTTGCAGTTCGTTTTATAGCTGCTAGCTTCTGGCGTTGGCTATGGCTCTGCCTTTTGCTGCACGATCAGCATATGGATGTGAATAGAAAATAGGTACCATGGCAAGTATAAAGATAAAGGAATAATCTTCTTAATGAATGGGCAATACAGACAAATTTATGAAATAAAAATATAAAAATCCAGATTCTGTCATAGTATATACAATTTGGTACCACGTCAATGGGAGAGAGGGATGTTGATTCCTTTAACAAGTAAAGAGAATAAACAGAAAGATAAAAAGGGATTGCAACAATACAATCAACTGAGAAAGGACCAAAACCATGAAAAGTAACTCAAAATAATCAATTATAAATTTTTTGTGCTTTTTACATGCTAGGCCACACAAAAATGCATAGCTACTCATTTACAGGAAGCAAAAAAAGACAGTATTCTGACCTTATAAACACCAATCCAGCTGTTAAAACCATCCCTCCAATGGCCCAAGAAATTCTTTCATTGAAAGGCATTTGCCTCATCCATTGAGGGAAATCTTCAAAAACCCTCAATCTGTCACCTCTCTGGGTCACGTCAAACTGTGAAGCCTTCCATGAATCAGCAACTGAATCCAGACTGGCTATATCACCATAGCAAGATGTTTCTTGTGTGCTAATATATGCGTTATCAAATGGTTTCACTCCAAAACCTGCAGCAAGACAAAGATCTGTACCATTGGAGACCCATTCAGCAGCCCTACCACATACAAAGTCATTTACTCCACAAGGTGCTACAATCTGGGAGGTCAAATCAATTCAAAAAAATGGATTTTGTCAAGCTTATATAAGGAGACACGTTTAAAATTTCAGATTCTGGTATTAGAAAAAAAAATATATATACATTCACATTGAGCCCCCCAATTACTGAATGCAAGTGATTTAAACCCTTAAACAGCATCCCGTTATAAATTATTAACTGCAGTCTATAAATTTATCCTGTCCCATGAAGTATAACCTCCTGTTCAAATAAATGCCCTAAAAGAGTATGGACTAAATGACTGCACTTAAGACAACATAATTTATGGAAAAACCCAAATTGCATCCTTCTTTGGTAGCATATAAGGATTCAAACTCATCTCCATGATCTTATAAGAATATTAATTGGAAGGAAGGCAAGAGAGTCACTCACATACCTGTGTTTTCACATCCATAGAGAAGTAAGCATTTGAGCATGCCTCATAAATTCTGTCACAGAATGATGCACAAATGAGAGGAGGTCCAGGTTGAATGCCGACACGTGGGTCACATATGGAACATTCCAATAATTCCCATAAGTGCAAGCAATCCTGGCTGGCTTCCCCAGTAGACGCAAGCTTCCTTACAGACAGCAGAGCAGGATGTGTCTGGGTTATGTCACAGCAAGTCCCTTTACGAAAAACCCTGCAAAGGGTCAAATCTTTGGGTCCCTTTTTGGGAGGCTTCCCCTCTGATGTGAAGGGAGGAAAACGACCACCTTGAGAAACACATACTCCATTTGGTTTAGCTGCATTCAAAGGAAGGTTGTAAAACCATATGCACATACAAATCCTGTTCCATTAGAAACTTATCAGACAAAGTATTAGAAAGAAGTTATTCAAGGCCCACAATATGATTTCATAACTACTATAATTACTACATCATAATTCCTATTCATGCTCTAGCCAAAAGCATTTTGTCTTCCACGTTGAAGCTAGAAGAATGTGAAAAGTCAAGCTGACTAGCATAGACATCGGCAAGCAATATTTGTCCACTTCTGAGTGTATGTGCTACATGGAACAAACAAAGAGGGCTATGTAGGTGAAGGTGAGTACATATATGCAGCATAAATGATAGAGTCCAGGCTACCTTTGTTTATCCCCCCAGATTTTTGTCTTGTCATTAAATCAAACAAGCTTATGGCAGCTAGCATTTGGAATATTTACAAACTATCTCTATGCTTATCAAAAGCTATAACAATCAATCGGTTCCGTTATGAAAGCCTTTTCTTAGTCTACAAAAAGATAACAAGTAGTTATAAAGGAAGAAGGAGAAGTACGACACTTCATATTTCAACAGATAGACCTTCTAACCACCTACATGGGCAAGGATAATAACCTTGAGGTTTCCATGGTGCCAAAGAAGAACGTGGTTTCTAAATAGAAATAGCTGCAAAGAACTCTCAGAGACACGAACGTTCTGTCTAATGGCAAATCATATTTCTGTATTTTGTTATATACAAGAATCAGAACTGAACCTTACAAGTGGTAACAGCAATTAATGTTATGCTGGGGTAAGTCTGCATTATGAATAGTTCAATAACGCCCTAAAAATATCTATCTGATTAAGGCTACAACAACACACAAGAAATTCTTATAACTACGCCAAACGGTCCGCACCTTAAAAAAAAGAAAAAAAATTAAAGACCTGCCCAGATCCTTAACTACTAAACTACTACGACACCAAAATTTATATTTCAAATATCTCTCTCTGTTCACGACCCCATATAAGAAACAATAAAAAAAGACCATTGATTGAAAATTTTGCAAAACTGAAGAAGATAAAACCCTTCAGATAGAGAATCTCACCGGAGGAGTAGAGAAGGAAAAGATGAAAAGCGAGCAGGAAAATTAGAAAACCATAATCCATGCTGTTCGCTCGGTCCAAGGGTCTCAGGTGCGACTTCAACCATGCTGGGTAATTATGGGATGAGCTCCATTTCATAACATCGAAATGGGCTCAACATCGTGAAAGACTGAAAATGAACTACAGGATCCGAGATCGAAATGGAGACTTGGTTTGGCCCGATTAACTTTTTCATTTTTCCCTCTTTCTTAACGGATTACCTACAAGGTTAAGGAGCAGGAAATTTCAAGTTATCACTTCATTAACACCTTAATAACTAAATTGTATTCATGTCCAAATAATAATAATAAATAATTGTAATTGGGCCATTGAAACAAATGGTCCTTGCCATCTCACACGTGGCAACCCATAAACCATACAGGGGAAGAAATTAAGTAGATTTTTGTTTTTTTTTTTTTTTTACGGGTTAAGTTAGTCTTTAGCTCTAGGGACGGACTGAGGTTTAGAATTTTTAATTATTTATGTATATTTTTTTTTTATTTAAAAAATTTTTCACCCTAAAATATTTTACTTATTTCTTTTAATGTTTTAAAATTTTAAACACATGCTTTATAGAGATAGTTGCTTTTTGTATTAATCATAAAATTAAATTTTGTAAAGCAAATAAAGTATATTAAAATTTCTTTAATAACTTGATATCTTTATTATCTAAAAATGACTAATAATATACTTTTTATTCTTTGATTTTTACTTTTTTACAATTTTTTTTACCATGTTCTCCATTTATTATAAAAATAAGATTTTGTAATAAAATAAAATATGACTTTCTTTTAGATAATTTAGATGTTTATATTAAGAATGAGATTGTAAATAATTTCATTACCATTGAGATTATAGATAAATTCTATTCAATTGAAAATCAAAGGGTGTGATCTAAATGGCTAATATATATTGTATGTCTTTTAATATATGCCTTTTTCATATTTAAGACAATTATATTTGTTTTGATGTTATTATATTCTTTTAGTTTTTTTATTATTATGTGTGTCTATTTTTTAATTTAAATTTATTTATTATTATATTAATTTAATAGGTACTCAAAATTATATTTTTAATAATTATTAATACTCATATTAAGTATAAATTTTTGTCCCTTAATAATTTTTTCTCGTTTTGTCCCTGTTTTAATCCCTTGACTTAAATTACGGGAAGCATATGCTTATGTATATAATTCATATACATGTTATATTATTTTTGAAAAATTATATATTTGTTATATTTTAATTAAATAACTTAATAATAAAGATACAAGAAAATATATATACATTTTTTATAACTTTATCATTTTTTAATTTGATTCTTATATTGTAAAATTCTATAATTAGATTTTAATATTTCAAAAAAAATTAACCTAGTTCTTGCTTTTAAATTTTTGTTAGTGATTTATTTAATCTTGCTTGTGTAGTTAATCTTGTACTATTTTAACATTTCAAATATGCATAATTAAAGTCAATTAACATATATATAAAGTTAATTTCACTTTATTGTCTATTTTTATCTTTTTTATTGATATAAGCTATATATATTTAGAATACTAAAATAATAACTAGTGAGTCAGGTCAAAAAAATTTAATAAAAAGTTTATGACAAAAAATAAATTGAATTTTTGTAATGACTTAGTTATACATTTTTCAAGAATAAATTACATGGAATTTTTTAAGTTTTGATAAAATTTCATAGATTTCTTTTTGTATTTTTAAAATACACACTTTAGTTCTATTTTAAATTCTGTTAACTAAAATATTCTTCATAAAAAATTCATAAAAGTGATTAATGGAGAGTACTTTTTGTAAAAAAAAAAAATTAGATTAGCATAATTTTTTATTTTATGAGATGTTCGTATAATTTTAATAAAATTCTATATAATTTATTTATTTTTCATATAATAGATACTAAATTAAAAATTAAATAAATCTCTAAAGACTAAAAAAAATTAACTTTTCGACTTGGTGAAACAATTAATTATTTTAATTTTTTAAACTTTGTTTTATACCAAATTGTGTATTACTTGTTTCATTAAAAAAATTTATAAACTTTTATTTAGATTTTATAAAAAAATAAATATAAATAACAAATAACAAATATATAGGCGATAACAGTACCAGAGAGCAATTGATGTGATAGTGACGAAATTGGATGTTAATAATAATGAAAATATTAAGTAGGTTTTATCATGACTCGAGTTTTTATTATTAAAAATTTAATTTTTTTTCTCAAATTCATTTTGTTTTACAAAATTCTATTTGTGTTATAATTCACTCACAGGGTACACTCTGATCATTTAAAATTATTTCTGGTGACCTGTTAAAAAAAAAGTTATTTTTAGTCATCTAACCACCTATAATGAAAAATGTAATATAACTCAATCAGGTCAAAAATGTTAAGGGGTTCACGTACAATGATACAATGTTAAGAGAACAATTTAATATTGAAATAATGAATTTTTTGAACTTTTTTTGGCTGGAAAACATTTTCTTGAAGACGTTGTTTCGTGTTCGTTTCTCCAAAAATAAAAAATAAAAAAATAAATTTTTGATGATGGATTTAAATATTTCTTCAAACTTTTAAGAAAAAACTTTCTCTTTTGAAAAAATATAGAACTCCCCATTTTTGCTTTGATCCACTAATGTTAGTTTTATCATGGGTGTTGCCACTGTTAGCAGTAGTAAATTAATAATAAAAAAAGACCATGGTTAAATGTGGACTCAAAATGAGTTAAAACAACGTTTGAGCTTGAGTTTAACAGTATATTTAGACGAATGATAAAAAATAAAATAAAATGATTCAAGCGAATTATGCTATTGGTTACAATTTTTTTTTTAAGGATTTTGTAGAATGACAAGAAAATACCTTTAATACAACCTTTTGTTATCTAAAATCTTAATTTTTATGTTTATTCACATTAGGAAATTAATTGGTTAAAAATTTGCTAAAATTGCATTCTAATTATAAAATAGTATGGTTAAATATGGACTCAACATGAGTTAGGACAACGATGTTTAGACGGATGATAAAAAATTAAAAAAAAAATTATTCAATTAAATTAGGCTATTGGTTACAACTATTTTCAAGGATTTAGTAGAATGACAAGAAAATACCTTTAATACAACTTGTTGTTATCTAAAATCTTAACTTTTATGTTTATTCACATTAAGAAATTAATTGGTTACAATTTTGCTAAAATTGCATTCTAATTATAAAATAATATTATAAAGATAATTTATAAGTTATTATATGCTATTTTTGGATGCCAAAATCTTTGGTTTTCTATATTGCACACCTTTCAACTGGCACTGGAGTGCCAAAATGCTAGGGATGGACGCCTACTTTGTTACATTTTGCGAAGCTTGATACAATAGTTGCCAACATTTTACAACTTGTGTCATATGTTTTGAATAACTTAAATCTGACTTTTAACCTTCAAAACTTGATTTCCTTCCTCTATGATCCAATTTTTTCTCTACTCTATGATCTCATTCCTCGCCTACAATTTGAAAAAATTAAGAGATTTTTACAGAAGGTTGCCACCATACATTACTTGCTATGAAATATTTAAAATATGCCTAAAATAATTTTAGAAATAGGATAAATTTATCAAAAAAGCGATAAGTTCCTATAAAAGTATGCAAATATATGAATAATAAGGAGACTTATCAACTATGGTTAGAAATGATAAGTTTAGGTATCTCTTTCTTGCAATAATGAGGTTGAGATTGATTCTAATAAAAAATTCATTATTGATACTTTTCTAGTGATCCAATAAAATGCTTTTCTTTGATTTTTTTTTTTAAAAAAAAACCCCACAAGAAAATTTTGAAAACACAATTTTACTTAGTCTTAACTTTATTATTTTTCTTCCGAAGGGTCCAACCCTGTCCTTTAATGAAATTTACCAACCATTTCTATTAATTTTAGCAACCAATTTAGTATCATTGTCTGAGTTAGATCCCCAGTCACCGCCTCACAACAGTGTCTATCATTTTTCACTTTTATTTCATTTAATTCAAACAAAAAAAATCCATAAAAAATATTTTACTAAAACAAACAAGATAAATTTTTGTTATGATTTTCTTTTTAATTTCCTGCAAAACAAACAAATAAATAAAGTCAAAGTGGAGCAATATAAGAGGTTTAGTATTTGGAAAACACGAGGAAAAATGACGTTTGAAACTGAACTAGGGAGTTTGTGTCCAGACCATTAAGGCATTAATTAGATTCTCTACCACGGCCCTTGGCTCTCCTTGGCCGTATAGAGTGGATCCTTTAAGTTAAGTGGTGAAGTTCTGAGAAAAAAAGGGTGAGGTTTAATTTTTTTTTTAAGAAAAAAGACAAAATATTCTCTCTCTCTTTCTTAATTTTACAACTTTAAGATGTTTTGAACTCTAGAGAATGTTAATTTTGGGACCCAGTGGCTGTATGAAGCTAGTTGAGTTTTGTCAGGTTATATAAAATAATATTTGGTAAGATAAAATTAGATAGAATAATGTTTGATAAAATAAAATTTTAATATTATATATATAATATTTGATATGAAATAATAAAATATTATATCATATAAAATAATATTATTTTATATTTGTTAATGTTATTATACATATTGGATAGAATAAAAATTAATTATTTTCTTTTGACCAAAAAAATATTTTTACAAAAATATTATTTACTTAAAAATATATTATATTTATTCAAATTTATTATGCCATATATATATTTTTTAAAATAAATTTTTTTAAAAGTTAAGAAAATTATTATTATTATTTTTACTTTTTAAACATATATTTTTTTAAATACTCTTAATTTAAGAAAATGAATAAATTCAAATTTAATTTTTTTAAAAAATTTGTAAACAAACAAAGTTAGCAACCAAAAAAAAAAAATGTCATAAGAATAACTTCCTTGATTGGTCATTAGAAACTGATCATAATCTTGTAGTATTAATTTTTGGACATCCAAAAAAAAAAATTACCATTTACAAATGTAAAATCTTCTTTTAACGGTTACTTTGAGATCGTTTTATTCGCCGGCAAGGTGAGCCGTCGGTAGGGATGATCTCTGACACTCTAGAGCAAGATCTTGAGCGAAGAGTAAGTTCCTTGTTCACTTGCTTGCTTGCTTGCATTCTATAGTTTACCGTTTGCTCTCCCTCTCCTGATTTATACTCTATTCGGGATCAC
Organism: Erythrophleum fordii; assembly: GCA_032878935.1. Classification (NCBI taxonomy): domain Eukaryota; kingdom Viridiplantae; phylum Streptophyta; class Magnoliopsida; order Fabales; family Fabaceae; genus Erythrophleum; species Erythrophleum fordii. The sequence continues at coordinate 34,348,969 of JAVQMF010000049.1, forward strand.
CTTTTCCAGTTTCATTCACTGCTGAAAATTAATGCCAAAAGCTGTTGACCCAGGCAAAGTGTTGGCCTTGTGTAATATAATACTTGAAGTGTTAGCCAGGCAACACTCGTTCAACTAGGAAATTTCATTGGAATACGCAGCATCCTCTGTCTCATTGTCCCTTCGCCACAAACTTGCGTGCGTCCTCTCCCTTGTTCTGCTCACGGGCTTGCTAAAAGTTCCTTGTGCTTTTGTCGGAGTAGGGGGGGAAGATGTTAGAGAGGTGACTAACCAATGACGGTTAAAATAAGAAAAATGTTAAAGACAAAAATTTATATATTAAAATTTAATTAGATCTAATTTTATCTTTGTAGTTTAATTAAGTTATATTTTAATGTATAAAAAATTTAATGCATAAATTTCTATAATACATTATTTATATAATACACAATTTTTATAAAATAAATGATAAATTTATAACATAAATATAATACAATATATATTTATAATGCATGGAATCATCCGTCATAAGCATATTCAATTATTTAAATTTTTTTTAAGTGTATTTAAAAAAACCAATGAATAAAATTAAATTTATATAGATAAGATTTATATGCAAAATAAACCTTAATTTTTTAATATAAAATAACGTAATACATCAGATGCAATTATTTTACGAGTGGGGCCAGCCGGCGGCAACATCATCTATTGTCATTATCATCCTTAAAAGACTAAAAATAGATTTCCATTGTATTAGAGATCAAACAAACAGACAACATGAAACTCGTGAGGGATCCAGAAATTACAAAGTAGAATCTTATTCAAGCAACAAAACTTACAGGGAGAAGAAAAATCCAGAATAGGACAAACGTATGAAAAGGCACCATATACACATACATATATTTAATACACCTACGTACACCAACAGCTCACGAACCATTATCCCTCGATTGCACCCCACAAGACATTCTATAGACAGCCTACCTACGCTTTCACACTATATGAACTACTACACAACCTCATCTCGCGCACACAACGGCCAACACAAAAATGGATACAACCATGGGGGACACAATAGAACATCTTCATACTTCAGTCGTCTGAGATGCTCATTTCTCAGACATCGAAAGGAGAAGAAGGGCTTGATCTTTTCTAGCCTCTCTTCTCGTACGCATCCGATGTCGACCTTCTTCGGAACCGGAAGGACTCTCTACCCCCTGAAAGCGCGCACACACATCATCATTTGCATTTTTTTCTATAGCTTATTGTCGTAATCTATCCTTCTTTGAAATGAAGAGATAAAGACACACAAAAGGTGTGACAATATTGTATTACCACACATTATCAATGAAGAAACATGTTGAGCTGAATTAACGATGAATGAAGTTGTTCTGTTCAGTTTAGTACCATTAATTAGGAGATACCAAATTTGAGATTGTGATTGACATAATATAAACTTCATTTAATTAGTACGAATTCAACTGTATACGGAAAGCACACAATTTTCACAATAGAAAATTAAATACTAACCTTATGAGGCTGCTTTGATTTCAAACCAAGACCAGTTATGAATACTATATTATAACCCCTATGAAAAGTATGAAATTACCCCAGTTAACACCTAAGAGTCTAGAGAATATAAAATATTATATAATGGACATATAATTGTGTCTATACGTCGACAAGCACATTGTGCAAGTCATTTTCCATCTGAATAATTAAAAAGGAAGCAAAATGACCATACTGACTAGGTACACCTAACACTGCTTCTATTCATCATCCTGATCCAAAAAAAGATAAACGCCGGCACAAAATGACCAAATTACCCCCTATACAGATCCAATAATCAAACAAAAAACTTTTAAGCAGAAGCCAATTCAATTTCAGGGTCTAATTAAAAATTTTTAGCAGCGATAAAGAGAAGATAATAACGACCTCACCCGAAAATGGAGAAACCGGAGGAGTAGACCCAGCAGGCGAAACCGGAGCCGATCCACTCTGGTCCCCCGGCGGTTTCAGGATCATGATACTACGTGTTACTCTCATCGCCTCCTCCGAGGGTTCGTCACCATACGATCTCACGCTCCCGGCTCCTGATTCTGATAAAGAAAACAAATCAGACACGGCAAGGCCTACATATTAGCATATTACTTCTAAACCAAAAAGCACAGAAAAGCTCAAAGCGTTTCTGAAGCTATTATCTCCGGAAAAAATATATATAGTTTAGATATTAATTTTTTCATCTTCCCCCAGTCTTCTGGTATAAGCCATAAGATTATAGATCATTCAGGATTGTGATCTTGAAAATTATTAAAATACAGGAATTGATCTGCAATTGGAAGGTCAACAAATTATGACCCGTTAAATTACAATAATTCAGTTGCAGTACATGAATCTAGTTGTAGTCCTCTTTGATTTTTACATGATAAATAGGGAGGGTAAAATCTACAGCTAATGTCCAGCGCCGGCTGAAGATGGCAAAAATTTTGCGTACCCTTGCCGGAGCTCTGTCGATAACTGAAGGTGTTGTGCTTTCGGAGCTTGCCGAGACCGTTCTCCGGCCGAGGGCCGGCGACGGTGTCATCCCACAACTGGTCGAGTAGGCCCATGGTAGGCAGGATCAAGCGGATTACAACAGATCCAGCGTATCAGCTATCTCAAAGACCAGGTTCCGGGATAAGAGGATCAAGGGAACAACATGAGAGTGATATTTAATGAGGACGAGGCGTTAAGGATCGAACAAGTTTTGAAGTGAAGAGCAATCTGATCCGTTGATTAGAATCAAAGTGGGACTATATGACGTGGCAATTGGATCTGGAAGCACGTTCAGATAAGGTTGGGCCTACACCCGGGTCCCGATAACTCGGAGGATTTCAAGACGAAGGGCAACAAGTGACATTATTACAGGGGGCCGGAAGCTCACGTGACCAGTCATCTTCCCCAAAGAGATTATTTCGATGTCCAGGATACCCCTAGCTGTTGTCGGAATGGGAAAGATAAGCCCTTCGATTTTTCCAGAATTACAAAAGCGACCTTATATGATAATTGAAAGGTGCGACTGAGATCGTATCAGTATATCACACATCTTTTTTTTTTTTTTTTATTCCCCCCATTTTTTAAGGAGATATTATCAAATTCCACTAAAGGATATGAACTATGTAAACTTTGATGTCAAATTGACAATCCTCTCAATTAGTGTCTAAGCGAATGGAGACAAGTCCAATCACGAACATAATTTCAACATGGGGGCCCATATTATTTTAAATCAACCTCTTCTTTCGGGGTAGAAAAGGTGATTACTCCTAAATTTTGGTTTAATGGCGATGAATATGATAGAGGCACTCACTGTTTCAGCTTTAGGATTCGGTTGGACTTTTCCTCAGAAATTTAATGAGATTAAATTTAGATACTGCTGAAACAATCATGAGAATGACTATTTCTTTTATTTAATTGATAAAAGTACTATTTTTACCGTTAGTGCGACGCTAGAAAGAATAATATGCTGTTGTATGCATAAAGTTAAATGTTTTTGAATAAGTCAATAAGTACTTCCTATTTATCCAAATTAGTTATGAAAGTCATGACAATCATCAATATATTATTATATTAAGTTGGCAATTGCTGAGAGTTTTGCACAGTAATTTTCCCCTCGATAGGGTGTTTTCAAGCCATTCAGGCGTAGCTTGAATATAAGCTTGGTCAGTGGCTTCTATGATGTGTCCCATCCCAATTGCATAATTCATGTATAAACGCTCACTGCTCTTTTATTTTATATTATTCGTTTGTTTTTCCAGCTAGCTTTTTTTCTTCTTGGTCTCTTGTTTTTTTCCAGTTAAGCTGAAGGCCGGTCTATCACATCACTTCACACACCGCCTCTTTTTCTTTAAAATACAATGTTTATTGGTTAATTAAAATTTCAATTTTTAAACTCATATCTAAATGTATAAAAAATCGTATAATTTTTAAAAATTTAAAATATTTAATTTTTAATTATTTTAAACTAAATTAAATGCCATAACTATTTATGAAATTTATATTATATTGGAGTGAATTTCCTTTGAATTTTTTATATTTTTAATTTTAATTATTTCTAAAACTTAGATTAAATCTATAGAAAAATCGGAAAAGTGATTATCTTTAAATTTGTAATTGTTTAGACAAATGTTTTGAAATTTTTATCTTCTATTTGGAAAAAAGTTATAGCTTTTAAATCTTTTATACTTTTTAGTTATTTAATATTATTTAAATTTTGAACCTTCTTCTTTCTTTTACATCAAACTTTTTTATTTTTCAAAAACTCTATATAACTTGGATTTAGATAAAAGAGAATTTTAAAATTTTAAGTTTCTTTCAAATAGAGAATTTATATTTCACATTAAATATATCTCTATCCTCTACAATTTAATTAAATTTTCATTATTTTAAAAATTAGGACTATTTCATAGTAAAGTGAGTGTCTTTAAAATCTTAAATCTTTTTTGAAAATCTAGATCATTTCCAATAAATAGTGTGTTTTTTGGGGTAAAAAACTTTAATATTTTGCCGTTATTTAATGCTATTTAAATTTCAAATTTGGTTCTTCTTTTGTATACTCCTCCTTTAAAAATAATTAAACTGATATTAAATTTTAATTTGAAATTATAATTTTATTCTTAATATTATAGTAAAGATAATTAAATAATTTTATTTTTGAAATAAACATATATTGTATAAAAAATTAATTAAATAAATGAGTTTAATTTTTAAAAATAGTAAAAATATTAAATATGATTTAAATATACCTTCTAGAAAAATTATATAAGTTACTCTTAATTTTAAGCTGAACTGTAATTATTAGGGGGTCACCCACCATCTTCCTCTAGTATACATTAAAGTAGAATGCGTCAAATAGAGCCAATGATTCGGTCGTTTTCTCCTTTTGTTCTTTATTTTGTCTTTTTCCTCCTCCTCCTCCTCCTTTGCCTTTCTATATATACCCCCACAAATTGCTCTCCGAAAATGACAATTGGACATTAACGAGAGACGAGAGAGACGTTCACCAGTAGTGGAAGAGCCCCATGCTTTACTTCAATTTACTTTTCAGTCCAGCCAATTCTTGCGACAAGATATGTTTCGACGACTTTTCGTGTTTATCCTTCCCAACAAACCCTGGACACAAGCTTGAAGGATCCACATCAATTGTCAAATGGGCTTTCCAACAAGTGGGCTACTCAATTTGGACCAGTCTCACACCCACTAGCTAATCCTGATACACACCGCATATTATAACATGGGCTTCGTTTCAACCAGCTACTGACGCAAACGACATATTTACTAGCCAAAAAGAAAAAAGAAAACTACCCCCACTTTTCTTTTCTGGCTTTTAAGCCATTTCTCTTCTTTTAGACATACATACTCTATTACGTCTACGGGAATGCTGAGATAACAGTCCAAACTCTTGGGCTCAGATCAATATATATATATATATATATATATATATATACAGACACACACACACACACATATTTCTATCTGAGCAAACAGAGTTTGACCACGCCAACCTTACTCTCAAAAGAAGGCACAATGACAAAAACAAAAAGAAGAATAAAAGGTAGGTAGTTTATGGACAGTGACTGGGCAGCTTTTAAAACATATAAGCATGTATGCAAGAAATCATGATATTTTGGAAGCTGCAGATGGCCAGTAGCCCAAAACCACCGGTCTGGGCGGAATTTGATACGGATCCTATATAACATTCGTAATCCAGGATGCTTGTCCAGTCAACCAGCGGGGGACCACATTTTCAAACTCATCACCATCCAGCTTGCACAAGTAAATCAACATTTACATTTTAGCCACAATTAATTCTCACTTGTGTATTAAGATATACACTGCAAAGAGCTATAGTTTTCATAAATCAGAAATTCAGATTTTACGTTTTATTCTTTGCACGAATTTTGGTCAGAGACGCTGGAGTTCATAAGGCAATAGCCCGAGTTATTTGACACGGCTCTTATGAACAGAATTACAATGAGAATTTTGAAATTCAGCACAAACCATATGGCGGGGACTGGGCGAGGGATTGAAGGTTTGAGTCCTAAACAATAAACAAAGTAGAAGACTAGAAGGGGGAATCTTTAATCTTATCCTCCTCGGAACTCCCTGTGTTAGTGTCCCCCACTTCCATCCTTCCTTCCTTCCCTCTAGCGCCTAACACGCAACCATATAAATTTCATGTTTTTATTTTATTAATTCAGCAATTAGAATTGGGATAGGTTGGATTTGTGGGTTAGAATAAAGAGAGTGAACGAGGGGCGCCCATTTTGGCGGCAGAAAGTGTCCAACAAATCTGACCCTTATATACGTAATGATATGTGTGTGGATCTTGATTCAATCCAACAGTGGAAGCACCCGAAAGAATAAGATTCACTGGAGGGTGTCAAATTCAGAGTCAAATCTGGCATATCGTGCTATCAGTTTCCGAGTTTCCCACAAAGTGCAACTCCCACTCTCCACAACAAGAACGTGCATTACACAGTCCACAAATACAAAAATTTAAATTTATGGAGATAACTTTTTTACTTTTTTTTTTTTAAATTATAACACGATTGACGATACATAGAAAATTTTCTTAATTTACTATTATTTGATTAAGTTTTTTAAAACAAAAATTTTTATATTATATTTGTATTAGAAAACTTCGTAACAAACAAACCGTGAGCAACTTTGTCTAATTTTATTGCACTGCTTGTTTCACGCATTTATGGATTCTTGGGGGAAGAACCACAGTCCATGTTCGTCTAAATCGGGTTTTGAAATGGAAGGGTGTGGCCCCTCTTTAATTCCAAACTATTAGCAATATATTACATACTGCAGAGTAGTTCAAGATTGCTTCTTTAGCTCCAATGAGCCTTTAAAGAATGCCTACTTCCAGACTCAATCTTTTAAATCCTCTTTTACCCACACAGTCACTTCTCTTTCTCCCTCTATCTCTCTCTCTCTCTCGACAACCTGCATATAAGAGCATATGCTTCTCTTGCTTCTCATGCACTCTCAGCTGGGTTCCTTGTGGATATCTGCTGGATGGATGGGTGGGTAGGTCTTGTTGGAGAAGCAGGGCACGTGCAACATATCTCTCCAAGCTAGCTCCAAGCTGGTTTATCAGAATTTGCACGTGCTCCCCTTCTCCAACACGATTTCCCTGCCTTTTTCTTTTCTATTGCTTGTCGTCTATCTCAAGTACTTCGGTGGGTGATCATTCTAGGTATAAGCAAGGTTAGCTATTTGATCTCTCTTTCGTCTCCTTCTCCCCTCACTCCTGCCCTGTAAGGCGTGCATATGTTTCTTCTATTGAGAAAACAAAGTGAAGGGTGGAAGTTGTATTGCATGCATGTTATTAAGTTAGAGATGCGACATGGACATAAACAAAGCCTAATTTTGCGGTGTAAGTGGGTGTTGTGCAGGGTCATTTGGAATGCAGAAGGAAGACGCTGACTGAGAGTGAGAGGTACTGAACCACCCAAGTTAACTGCGGCTGAGCACGATTTTAGCTGTTCTGCATTGGTCAATGCTGTTTTTTTTCCCACTGAATAGTTAATTTCCATTTCGCATTCCGATAGAGACTCTGTCATTTTGTCGGATACACCGTTACAACCACCAAAAAGTCAATCCAATCCTTCAGTTTTATTGAGTTTAAAAAGCTCATGGGACTATATAATGCACTCACAACGCACAACACAAGTAATTATAGTACAGACAACATTTATTTCAGTAGACTTTCCTTAACCTGCTTTCTTGGCTTCACCCAAGTTGAATATTATTATTCATCTACCTCACTGCCTTGTGGTGTATACTTTATAGACAAAGGTGCACTCTGCATATAATCTCAATGTAGATAAAGATGGAGTGTTCGATAAATTTCCACTTACTGACTTCTCACCGAGATGACGAAGTTTTCACCCTTGAATACGAATTACTTCACTGTTTCTGCCTCTCTGGCTTCCTGATCTTCAATTATAATTTGACAGCATGACGCTAGCATTAGGACTCTATTTATCTCCCTACATCCATAATGACACTGAATCTTGTTTTTCTGACCAACTATTCTTATATTGCTTCGAGAACGGAGACAGTACTGCAAGTGAGCATGCCTTACAAGTCAAGTAGCCATATTAAAATGTTAGAGCCCTTCCTTTGATAGAAAGAATGACAATCTTTCACACTGGCCTTCTTACATATCATAAAAGTCCTTCCCACTATATTTACGAAACACTTTATTATTTTGTTGAAATTACATGACTGGTACTTTCACCTTAAAAAATGTATAGGATTTTTTTAAAAAATAAAAGGTTATACTAATTTTAAATTTTATGAATCAAAATGTTTTTTTTATTAACTTATATATTTAAACTAAAATACTCTTTTACATTAAGGATGTTTTATTTAAAAATTTAAATTTAAATTAAGGTATATATTTTAAAAATAAAAAAGGCTGTCTAATTTATTTTAAAAACAAGTTAATTAGCAAGCTTTCACTATAATTGCGTTTCAAATTTACATCTTTTCACTGTTAAGCACTTATCCAAACATGAGAAGGCAATCTTACATGAAATTATATGTCAGTTTACATTACTTGTATTATTTTATTTTCATATCAAAAATATTTTTTATTGAGATATATTATAAGTTTAAATTGATTAATTGATTATATAATATTTATATGTTAACACATATTATAATATAAATTTGATTAATGATTAATAAGACATTATATATATGTTAGATCTCTTCTCTAATTATGATATATAAGCTAACCTCAATTAAAATCACTATCAAACTCAAGGGACAGGAAAAAAAAGACTCTTAAATTAAGTCACTCTAATTCGTAGAATCAATTATGCTCTATTGCGATAAATCATTCAAATATTTCTTATTTATTTTACTAATTTTATTCGGTTATCATGCTGTAATCCTAAAACAATTATACTTGGAGACCTTTTGGCTCTAGAAAAAGGAAGAGGAAATTTTGATGAAGAAAGAGGAAGATAAAAAGAAAGGAGAGAAGAAAGAAGAAATTAATTACAAAATATGAAATTAACTCTCGAGGACTTTTGACTAGAGCATTTGAAGTGCTTGACCAACTATAATCTGACAGCAAGATGATGTAATCAATTGGTACTTACCCATTAAATTTGTCTCTGCGATACTGTGAGTTAATGGAGGCAATTAGACAGGATTGAAGCTGAACCGGATGTCAGAAGAGTGGTAGTAGTGGTACGAGATGGCGTGAGGATGATGGAGGTTTTGGGAGTCAAATGAAAAGTGCTCTAAATAATCAAAGAAGTAGTAGTAGAAGTTTGCCTAAGGAAGTGGGAGACTCTGCTCTCTGCTGCTGTCTCTTTTTAGCTTTGCATATAAGGAAGCTCATTTGCAGCAAGAGGACGTTGAAGTGTTGGAAATTGGAGTGTGCGTGAAGGAGACAGGAATGGAAGGCCGTGCTGCCAAACTAGATGAACCTTAAAATGCAAGCAATGGTAACACAGAGAAAGAAAGAAGGAGAGAGAGAAATGATGGAATATATAGTGACATTCCAACACGCAATACCCAAATATCAAAGTTTTTTCTTTTGGAGTAATGATTATATCACGTGGTTGGGACTTGGGTGGGAAGAAATGGGATATAGGAGGGAGATATGAACCCAGTGGATTTGGATTCTTAGGCGTGAAAAAAAAAAAAAATTATCGTGTTTTAGGTATTTTTTTCATTTTTATATGTCATACTATCATGAAAAGATTTAAATTTTATGTAAATTGATACAGACTAAATTTAATTTGAATAGTAAATTTTACAAAGCGTATAAATTGTATACATTTTATACCTATTTCTTTTCCTTAAAAAAAAATTATGTAAGTCCCGATCACCGAAATGTGATTATGTACTTACATTGTCAGCAAAGTGACAATGAGACTTGGAAAAGCTTGGAATTGGAGTCTTGCAAATGGAAAGAAGAAAAATTAGAGACTCGACTCTGTTTGGAAAAACAATCATGCATCACAAGCCCGTTAAAGTACCGAGAATCATATATTCTGGCCTAAATAACTGTGTCAAAATTGAGAATCTTGAACAGATATTTGATGAGAGCCCCCAAAAAGATCGAAAATGATTACCTCGATCATAAGGATACGAAATGGATATGCGAAGTTTCGTGAATCCAAATAGAGAAGAAATGGGCTATAATTATTTGCCCTAGCTGGAGGAAAAGGAGAGTTTGGACGCATGATGGGGCGAGTTGGGGCAAAACTACGGCAAACCCTGAAGAGGCATAGTACTTCTCACTTCTGAGAGACTGCAGAGAAACTCCCATGAGATAAGGACCAAGTGAAGTTACGGAAACGTTAACGTTGATAGAATGAAAGGTCGTCCTTTGAACTGAAAATCTAGAGTCTCTCCGGTTTTACCCTTGCTAGCTAAGCGACGGGAAGGAATGGGATATGGGAACCCGTAGGTCACATCAAATTGCATATTCGAAGTTATTTATATCTTTAGCGAATACATTTAAAACTTATAACGCGCAGGTAATATGACCGCATGACGTCTTGCCTTTGTACACAAAAGCCACGTTCGGACGGAGTTATCTTGTAACGAACTTCCATCCCCCTCTCATTTTCCAAGCAAACATGAAAATACCATTAAAAGGAAATCAGCAAGAACATGATAAGGTTATCATTCACAAATGAAGTCCAAATAAAGTCGAAACGTTAAATATCTATCTGGCTTAGGTGTCATCCACATTATGGGAATATTGATATTACTTTTTAAATGCTACTGTGGTTGAAACATACAAATAATAGTGAGGCAACTCCCTCGAGCAGCTTATTAAGGAACCACCACGAGCTCAAAAAGGAGGGGCTTTGAGGAGAAGGGGTGATTTGTGATCTATGGAAACAAGCACAATGCAGTGAATCTGTATTAAAGGTGGAAACTTGACAAAAATGATAAGAGAACTCTGCTGCCAATCCAACGTTAAAGGCACCGCAAAACTTTCAAGAACCAAAGTTGTTAAATTGCAACTAAGGTAAGGAAAGCCACATATTTTGAGCAATACAAAATGGAAAGCTAAAACTAAGGAAGATGGTAAACGAGATTCTTATGTGAATAAGCTGATCAATCGATTAATCTTCATCCTCTCCCTCGTTCTCAGCAATGTTGAAGTACCTTAGTTCATAAACACTTCTATCTTTGTTAGAAGCGATCACTCTGAGCCAGTCCCTCACGTTGTGTTTCTTTAAATATTTCTTCGTCAAATACTTCAAGTACCTGGAACCAGATATGAAAAGAGAGCAGAACATTAGATAAAGTGTAAAACCAATTTCATAGAAATCAACATGTTAAATTCTTGTAAATAAAACAAAAAAGAAGACCTTTTCCAGATGTTGAGGTTAGGGCAATGTATATGAACGCAATCTATCTATTCAGACACCACAAATTTGCAGTTTGAACCATAGAAAAGACAAGCAGCAGAGTAATTAAAAAGGGACAATCAGAATGAACAAAAGCAATTTGAAGGACCGCATCACACTTTGGCAAATAAAGATATCCATCTTCCATTTTCAAGAGGATGCGATTCACAACACAAGAAGCCACTGGAGACTGGACTTTTAATGGCAATGCATTAGCTACAGGCCTATGGAGCGTACTAAGCTACACAATTGGAAGCATCATCATTTCATACCTTGATATTCCAAAGTACCAATGAATAAATAAACTCTAAAATTTCATGCTAACTCATTATGCACACCAAACAACAAGCAGGTAATTATCCCATGAAAGGACTGAGATAGTCAACCGGAGACACAAGACAAAGCATTACAACAACTAGACCATGCCCAAGAACTAAGGTCTAAGAACACTGTCAGGGCCAAGTGCGCGTGTATGGCATTCTGATAATAAAATGTTGAAAAAAAGTTTCACAAAATTTATAATAAAAGATCTTAAAAATTGAAATTATTTCTAAAGATTAAAATTACTATCAAGTTTTAAGAAATTTACAATTAAGTTTAAAAAAATTATTACTAAATTTTAGAAAAATTATAAGTTAAGCAACTTTGGTAGTAACTAAAGTGATAATAATTTTATTACTTGAGAGTAATTTCAACTTTTTAAAGTCTTTTATTATAATTTTATAAACTTGAGCCCTTAAATGCAATTTTCCCTAAAAAGTTTGCTTTGCAATTGACTGAACGCAGGTCCATTTCCAATTAGGCAATAAAATTAGTTGTCCTAATAAGTACGACTCTTTATGTAGTTAAAGGTTCAGAGAATAGATATCATCTCAAAGGAAACTTACACAATCAGTTTCCAATGTAAAATTTAAATATTATGATTAAATTAAATTACCGCTTAGAAAAGTTACTGTCCGAGGTAACAGTGATCTTGTTCTTCTCGCGGGCAATAGTGATAGTATCCCCAAGAGCACCAGCCTTGCCACCAACTTTAATCCTCTCTTGAAGAAACTTTTCCAGAGATGCAATTTCCATGATCTTGTCCTCCACTGGCTTGGAACAATCAATGGTGAAAGTAGCCACCTTCTTTTTTCCCTTGGGAGCAACTGCACCACCTCGACTCATTTTTGTTTTTGGACCTCTGCAGCCCTCCCACAATATAGAGATCCTTAAAATAATTGTCATGTTATAAATCATTGAAGAACAAGCAGAAATGCATCTTTATACATCTGTACAACGCCATTTCCTTCTAGTTCTATATACGCAAGTATGGCCAAAGAAATAAGGGAGAAAACGCTTCATCCGTATGATTCATAATCTGGATTCCAAGAAAGTGTAAAACTTCATTTGAAGTTCGACATAAAGATTTATAGGGCAAGCAGGCTTACACTTCGCAAATCTAGTAATTAAACATAGAAAACTTAAAGACATTATGATGAGTTTCTCACCACTTCCTCTAAATCAAGGCAAACATAATGGGAAAAATTAATAAAAGATTCCATTTTTCGCTTGCCCTCGACGAAATCAAGCAAGAAAGACAAGAGAAAGAGTATTACCACGAGCTAAAACATAAATAGAGTAGCTGAAGCGGGAGATTGGCGGCTTGGAGAACTCAGGCGAAAAGGCGGAAGAAATGAGGGCCAGGCTTTAGGTGAACTTTATATGGGGATTAGGGTGCCGTAATTCTGATCCGTGCTGCCTTGAACGTGTCGTTTTGGCGAACGGATTTGGTACCGTATGCATTATTTAGGTTGTTCAGATTTAATTAGTTTAAATTTTTTTTAATATTTTTAATTTTTTTGGTATTAAAAGATGCATAAGAAAGAATAAAAAAAATTTAACTATTAATTTAAAAAATGAAAATGAAAATTTAAAAAAAAAATCTAAGTTATTTAGATATGTTTAGATTTAATTGAAATTATAATACTTACCACATTGTATGGCATACCAATTTCAAACTGCATCATTTTGTTATGTTAAAGTTGGTTGGGCTTAAGTGCACCATTCTTTTCAAATTAATAAATAAATAATGCAAACAATCCTCTTACCCAATGTTTGGTATAAGGATTTTGGAGGGGAAGGACCTCCCCTCATTATCCCTTTCAAAAAAAGGGAGTTTTTGAATGGGAGAAAAATATTTATATTTTATTTAATTAAATTATCTTTGATATACTCACTTTTGTTCTCATTAAAAATATAATATAGATCTTATTTTTTGTGGAATTTAAGATAATTTTTTATGAAAATAAAAAATATTTTTTGAATAAAAATCAAGAAAAATTATTTGTTATAATAAAAAACAAGGAAAAGTCTTTTTTATAAAAATATCTTAAAAACAAAAAAAAATTAATTCTAATATCATAAAGGTATAATTGTCCATTTAATTTTATCTCCCTTCCTTCCCTTTCTCTTGGTTGAACCAAACAATGCCTTATGCAATTTATTTATATATTTTAATATTAAAAGTTGAATATAAAATACTCCAAATTTATAAATTTGTGTAATATGATCATTTGTTAATCTTTTTAATCTAAAATTTCAATACTAGTGCTCATTTAAGTGTCATCTTGGCCAATAGTTGTTCACATAAATTGAATAGATTAAATTAATAAAAAAATACATCCAACTTGTCACTCTAGAAAATTTTTTAGCAACAAAAAAGTAAAAAAAAAAAGGACAAAAAATAATTATTTATCACTAAAAATGATAAGTTGAACATATATATATATTTTTAATTTTACTTTTTTTAGTCTATATAACTAAATGGTGTTAGGATTTTAAACCCAAAAAAAAATGAATAAGGTATGTTGCACGAAATTAAAAATTTGAAAGCTATAGTCAACTTTTAGAGTTGAGAGTTGTAAATGACACAATTCCCTGGATTGAAAGATGTTTATATTTTAACCAAAAAAATATTGACATTTTAAATAACTAGTCAGTAAATAATACAAACAACAAACAAGAATGCCGTTGAATGAATTCAATAACTTCCCATATGTCCTTATCAAGCCCAAAAAAAAATTCCATGTGTCGAATGGCTTTAATAACTTTTTTATTTAATTTATTTGATATTTATAGGTATTAATGAAATATTGCTACTCTACTTTTGGGGTTAACTTAGTTAATCCTTGTTACTCCATTTGAAAATGCTTCATTCATATCAAATTCATTTTAATCTTAAAAGTTAAGGCTAACATTATAGAGGCATCATTGACAAAATGGGTTGTGCCTTTTGGTTTGTATTCGAAGATAACAAATGATAAGTTTTTTGCAATTTTTTTAAATCTTCTTTATAGAAGTATCTTTGTCATTATTTCTCATTGTCATTTGAATTAAATATGCGAATTACTTAAAAAGGTTTAATATCTTATAAAATTTAGTTGATGTAAATCTAGTTTGCCCTGTGGCTGTCCCCTATGATATCCTTAGAGATGTGTTTGTACTTTGCTTGATCTTTTTATCCAGTGACTAAAGACACACTCCATCGCATCAATATGTAATATATAAAATTTTGCTCATAAGTTCATTTTTAAAATAACTAAACTCAAATTAATTGAAAATATATAGTCTCCTCCTACGTTTCAATTGCTTAAACACGTTAACACAAGATTTCTTAAGGTAATTTTTTTTTCTGGAGGATTTAAACTCGTTGTATTTGCGCGTAACCTATTGCATCCAAAATAAACATCCC
Organism: Erythrophleum fordii; assembly: GCA_032878935.1. Classification (NCBI taxonomy): domain Eukaryota; kingdom Viridiplantae; phylum Streptophyta; class Magnoliopsida; order Fabales; family Fabaceae; genus Erythrophleum; species Erythrophleum fordii. Next base: position 34,364,119 of record JAVQMF010000049.1, read on the forward strand.
ATATTCCTATTTTACTTTGTCCATAGCCATTAAATTTGATTTTTTTTTTAAACAACAGATATCCCAAAATTATAGAGCTTGCACTGTAGTCTATATAGTTTTTGTTTGCAACTGACTATCCATGGTCCACGAATTCTATGAATCGACAGCACCAATAAATGTAATGGAGTTTAAAATTAGAAGTAATCCATTCCGACAACAACGGATAACAAATCCTTCCAATTCCAACAAAAAACATTTGTACCTGTTCTGCTGAATGCTACCACAGAAATTCATCACATATTTGATTCTGAATGAACTATTTCGTATACATTGTTTTAAAAAAATTGCATCAAATTACTATCAAGCTATCAAATATGCAAATGGTAAGATCCCGTTGTACGAGGTAACCGCACACATACAATGCAGAAAAATGTGATGGGTTGGCTCTGGTTACAATCAGATTTATTGCCCAGAATTCGCTCCCAAACCTATCAGTGCTATAATGATGTCAGAGGTGAAGATTAATTAATCCTTCTGTGAGTTGAAGTCATCCATTGGGAGGAATTTTGCATATCTATCAGCCTTTGCCCCTGTTTTATGATCGTAGTACTCTACCACCGCAGCTCCAGCTAATGCTGCAAGTGTAAGAGCCTGCGCATGCAACCTGAAAATAAATAATGCGAGGAAAAAAATTAACAAACATGATTTGGATATTATGACCTGAAATTAAATCATGTGAGAGAAGAAAACTAAAAAGCATGAATTGGAAAATATGCAGCGTGTCCCCACAGCAAGTTCAGACAGTAATTCTCTACAAAATGAATGTAATGCACTATAGCGCATGCGAGAAGTTTTGCAATACCAAGGAGAAGAAGGTAAACTTCTAACCCCGAGAAATTATGTAAAACATAAACTCAAATATGCTTATTACCTATCATAGGTTGGAAAATCGAAGACTACCCCATATCTCTGAGACAAGAGAAAACTTGCATAGTGGAAAGCGTACCACATTCCCGTAAACCCCTTCCAAAAACCCAAAAATGAAATAATGATCACGAAACAATACAGCACTGTTTTTAGACTATGAAATCCTCACGAAGACCTATTTATGCCAACCTATGTTAGCAATATTCCTCCCATGAAATCTGTGTTTTAACATCAGATAATGGATATAAATTTCAATGCCAAGAAGTGCAAGGAAGTTGATGGGTGAAAGTTATATACAAGGGTCAGTATTTCAATATGTCCTCGCTGACTTTTTTTAATGGAATTCGCATAACTTTTTTTTTTCTTGGTTTTTTATTTTTATTTATTTTTGGGGAGGGGGGGGTTAGATTGCAAGCCCAAATTTTAGGGATATTTGACGTCTCGTAAATCTACTTCTACACTTAAATAGTGAAGAAAAGAGTACAAGTTGGATAAAATTTGTCTTAAACAAAAGGCCAAGCAAGGTATAGAAAAAAGTACAACATAGATACAAGACTAAGTTGAAACAAAATATCTGTCAACTCCAACATGGCTCAAATTTACCAACATTAGTTGTGAAAGCTTCGCTTATTATTTCAACCTTCCCTCACTCTCAGAAATTTAAAAACAGAGGCATCAAAGAGGAAGTCTTGAAGGCATGGAATTAAACATATTACCTTTCCTTGCATCCTCAAAACGAAAATTATTGGCACAACAGCACATATTGTCCAAGATATTTACAACTTAGAGGCCTTATTGGATGAAACCAACAGGCCATGGAACAGATTAGCGGTTATCTATTAACCAAATCATAGGATTCAGTTGAAACCAGAGAATCTCATAGTTCAGAGGATGAACATAATATTATGTATTAACTAGAAAGCCTAATGATTCCATGTCAATAAAACAAACAACTCTCTAATAGTTTGGATAAAGTCTATAAAGTGCCTCTAAAGTGAGAGAGATAGAGAGAAAAGAAAGAACGGGAGAGAAAAAATAAATAAATAAAGTGTGTCCATAACATTCCTTCTCCTTATGTCATTCTCTCTTTCCCTTTAAAGATAGTTTACAAGTTTTATACTTTAGAAAATTCAAACTCATTCTCCAGTACTAAAATCCTTATTGTTATTTAGAAAACTATGGAAATCGGAAATTGGTCATCCTGAAACCAGGGAATTTAAAAAAGGGGGAGGGTGCATGCCCACAAGCCTTTTTCTTGCTTTGTGATACTTAATTTAGATGTAGGGTTGCTTTGTAAAGAGTCAAAAGACTTTAACAAAGATGACTTAAGATTTTTAAAAAAAGAAAAAAAAAGGTGATCATATTTATTTTTTATTTTTTCCAATTTTTTAGGATTTATTATTTAATTCTATAAATACAAAGGAAGGAGCAATTTAGTCATAAAAAACGAAGTAAAGCACTAATAGAAGTAAGTATCAAACTCATATGACTAATATCAAGACATTTTTTTGTCCTGTTAATTATTTGATTATTTGATTGTTGATGTTAACTTGTATTATTAACTCATATAACAAGAAAAGTAAAGCACCGTTATTATTCGATTGTTGCTGTTTTTTTTTTTCTTTTTTTAATGATACCATAAGAAAAGCTTTTATTATGGAAAAGCGAGGTCATTTTCATCAATGAACATCATAACAAATAAGTTTAGAAATAAGATAAAAGATAATTTACTTGCAAGATGCATGATTTAAGAAAATTGCTGAAAATTTTAACAGACCCAATTGTAGATAAATTTTATGATATGAAAGTGCGACATGCTCAAAAGGTACGTTATATATAATTTTTAGCCTAAAATTTTTACATATTGTTAACTTTTTCTAATCCCCCCAAAAGTTCAATCCGGATCCTGGATCGGATCCGTCCCTGAAGGTAATAAGATTTGTTAGCAAATTAAACCCACCAACATCTATGGATGCCAACAATCTTGCCAGAATATTAACAAAAGAAAAAGGAGAGTACACCAGGCTATAATTAATCGTAACTTACCTGGCATGAATGATCTTAACACTGGTTTTCATGTTGGGTCGAGACCAATTATATGCAATCGAACCCGCAATACCGCTTAGCCAAAGAGACCCTTATCCAAATATTCAAAAGAAGGTGAGAAACAAGTTGGGAAAAGAAAACTAGAAAAACAATATAAGCAAGCACTAAAAATTTAAAAAAAAATTCATATCAGAAGCCTTGAGAATAAAAACGGAAATATTAGACGAGCGGAGCAAATTATCTAAAAATCCCTCGTTACCTAGTTGCTTACAAAAAAAAAATCAACCAGAAAACACAAGGATTGAGATATTTACCAACGGTACGAAGCTTGTGCTCGACGACCCATTCCCTCAAATATTCGAATTTGGTCTTAGAATCCGCCATTTTCAGCTGTAAGACAGATAGAGGAAAGGAGACTTGCAGGAAGAAGGAAATGGTTCTCGGAGGTTTGAAGGGGTGGGAAAATTAGAAGCGAAATCGAAGTTTTAAACCTACAAGACGCGTCGGCTGATGGATCACCTGGGAGCGTAAGCACGAATATGATTGTTGGCACGTGACGTGACTGTTGAGTTGTGGCCCATTGTTTCGCGAAAACCGCTTCTTGTATTTTCCTCCTTCAATAAAAATGTGATGCATGTCAAAAATAGTTTATAAGACTTGGTCATATTGTTAAATTGTATATTTATTTATATAAATTATATATTGGTTGTATTTTTTATAATAATTAATAATAAAAATATAACTACCGAAATTAAATTTTTTCATGACTAAAACCATTCTATTGAGGCAAGCCGAATTCCAAGACTTATAATGGGTAAGAATCTTCTTTTGATCATTAAAATATATTTAACATTTCATACTAACTCTAAAAATATTTTTAAATAAAATTATAATGTTTTAAATAATTTAGTAACTTCGTTAATTACTATACCTTTAATGCTAATGCGGCACTGTGATTATGACATATTAACGTGGTTAATTGAAAAATACTTATATTTAATTATTTATATCTTTATTATCAAATATTTTTATTAATATATGATAAATATATAATTTATTAAATACAAAAAAATATGATTTTTATTGAATATACGTGATATTCATTAAAATATATATATCAATATTCATCGGATATTAAATATTAAATAGGTTGTGAATAGCAAAAATTAACATCAAATCAACTAATAAATGGACTCCGGGGTTTAATCTTCAAAAATTTGGTACTCGTTTTAAGACTAAACCCATGTTTCGTAATTAGGTAAAAGATGAAATGAAAAAGGAAAGTTTGTTAAAATGTCAATTTTATTTTTTAAATTATTATTTAATATTTTTTAATAATTATTGTTTAATTATTAAAAGTAGGGATTTTATAATTATAAAATCATATTTTTTTTTATTTTCATTCCTAACTTTCTACATATCAAATGAGCCAAGCAAGGTTTGTCAATATTTGATATCTTTCATATTATACATAATGCTACATTAAAACATATTATATACTACACAAAAAACTTTATTTATTTTTATTACATATTTATTTAATTAATAATTACAAAAGTCTATAACTTTTAAAGTATATTTTAACTTGTATCTTGATAGATAATACCTAATATTTTAATTTCTCTAAGATAATCTTGATATTTTTAATACTTGATAGATTTTGGATAATGAATACTTTAGAGGTAAATATTAGAAATTTAAAATTTTATCATGTTTGAATAGGGATTTAGATATTGAATATATACTTCATATTTGGATTTAAATATCTAAAATTTTATTGAGTATCCACAAATTGCCATCCTTATGTCAACATAATTATAATAGTAGTTTCAAAAATTAATATTATGAAATTTATTAAGGTGCAAGCTAAACATATTTTCGTACAATAAATGTTTTGAATCCTTAATATTACTCGTAACTTCATCCCATCCTTACCATCCTAAGCCATTTGTAACATCCCAATATAAGAAGTTAATTGAAAATTAAGGGGAGAATGAGTTAAAATAAAATTTAAAAGATTTAAATTAAATATTTGAAAGTAAGTTAATTGAATTAAAATATGAAATAAGGTATACTAAAATTTTATACATCAAAAAATATGAATTAAGTAAGAGATTAGCACTTAATTTAATATTAAACACTTTAGAAATTAGTGACCAATCCAAATAAGTCCTTGACCTATTAAATTAATAAATTCTGATACCATAATCTTCTCATCCTCTTTCATTTCATCCAACTTTGTTTTGTGCAAAAAAGAAGAGTGTAATAGAGAGAAAATGTTCATTTTTGGACCTTTGAGTTGAAGCCTTTACATGGAAGGAAAATTAGTAGAATTTGTCAATATGAATTTCACAAAAAATCATCTCCATCTTATGCTCTTGCCTTGGATAGTTTTAGTTTTTAATTGGATGGTAGTTTTAGTCAGAGAAAGGTTAAGTAAATGGGAGATATCTTCATGCAAATAAAAGGAGTTGAAGGGCGGATGCATGAAAAGTAAGTGGTAGTTATTTTGTAGCTTAATTGGGGGGTTTTTAAATCTTATTTTTATCTTTAGTTGTTGCTGGAAATTCTAACCATGGTTGAAGGAAAAGCAGGGTAATGTTTCATGGTTCAATTAAGGCTTGAAGGAAGGTGAAAAACTTTTTCATCAAGGTATAACCTTCTAATTATGTATTATAATGTTACTTAAAAGGGTGTGTTTTGCTATTGTTCTGAACCAAGTGTTGGAAGATGTAAGGAAAGGAAATTTTATATAATTTTAGTTGAATTTGTTAGCTATGAATGTATAGGTGATGAACTTTTATAAAACAAAAATAAGTTTTAAAGGCTTGCAACTAGTTGGTTCAAATAAAAATTTAAGAAATGTAATAAGAATGTAGTGTTTGTTTTAGATATTTAATAGTCATTTCAAACTTAATTATTAATGTGTTTGTTTTGGTGGTTGTACCCATACCAAAGTAGGCATATTGGTAGCAAGACTTACTTAGAGTTTACCTCACTGAAGTGTGACTAGGGAGCACTTAAGTTGTTATCCAGGTAATCAATTGCCTTTCTAAATGTATTTCCCATGAACTATTATGTGAAATGCTTGTTTATAAGTTTTGTTATTACTTGATTGTCTATGAAATATTTATGTGATAGAAATTTTAAAAAAAAGTCATGCCTTGCCACATCATTTTTCTCGTGGAAGCTTATGTTTAGGGAGAAGGCCATTCCTCCCCACTTGATGATAATGCATATATTGGAAATTGGTGAAAAGGTCATGTCTCACCACACTGTTTATATGGTGGAAGGATTTTGTTAGTGAGAAGGCCATGCCTTATTAAGGATATGAGAAATGTATGATAAGCATGATTAAGATGAGTTCTACGATGTATGATGTTATTATGTGATTTTTATATGTAATCAAATATGTCAAACATGATCAATATGTTTCTTTGTATGTCATAATAGTCCTTTATGCCTTCTTGCTTTAAGATATGTTTTTGAAAACTAAGATAATTACTAAAAGTGTATCTTATTCCTTTAAGGGACTCCTTTTACGTCATTTTAAAGGAGAGTTCAAATAGAAGGCTTGAGAAGGAACCTAAAGCCTAAGTATGGATGTAAGAAAGAAGTGCATAATGCTGTGCATAATTCTTTTGTTATGTAAATATAAGTTTTGATTATGTATATATGTAAATATTCCACATGTTATATTTTTAGGCCATAATGGCTATCTTAGGAATAAAAACATATATATAGAGGAATTATGAATACATAATATAATTCCTTTTATGTAAGTTATAACCTTGTAAAGTTAGTTTTGTATTTAAGTATGTATAAGTTGAATGTGCACCTTTAGGGACTTAATAGTTGTTATGTGTCCTAATTGATATTTTAGTTGTTGGTAGTATTTTAGGTCTACTATAGTTCTTGGGCTTGTATTTGAAGTGGTTAGATAAGGTGAAGCCTTGTGTAATGCAAGTTGATTCCCTTGTTACTATTAATTAACTTTATTTGGGTTAGTATAGCAAATTGTTTATATAAAGGAGAATATTAATTTTACCTTTTGAATAACTTTATTTTGGTAGAAAAAATGGTAGTTAATGTCAATAATCTCTTAGGAAGTGATAATAAGATTCAAGTATACAACAACCTAAATATTAAACCTTTTAGAATCCATAAAGTGTCTAATTTGGGGTTGAAAAGTTAAAATTTGATTTAAGACTCATGTGTGGGACTTTAGGACTTAAACAACTTTATTTAGGTGTTTTAAATTTGCTCTAAGTGGTTTGGTGTCAATTGGAGATGTAGTTATATTTTTGGCTTTTTCCCCTAGAACTTTAAGTATTATTTCTTTGATTGTTGGTTTTAATGTTGTTATAAAAGAACGATTCAAGTTGTGTTACATTGGAGTATAAAATTTGTGAGTGTTGCCATAATTTCCATTAGTGTTTTGGCTTGGTTAATATTTGAAATCTGGTATGGGATATTGTACACTATTGGAATACATGCTTAACAAGATTTTAGATCCTGTAGACAAATATAATTGGTCTTTAGTTATGCCTTAATGTTTGATCTAATATCTTGTTGACAAAATCTAAACTTTGTAGGCAAGATCTTTGGATAAATTCATGATTTTCATAGAATTTTAATCATAGAACAATAATTAAAAGTTAACAGTTTAATTTAGCAATAAATAAAAAAATAAATTAGTACTTGTTTAGGGAATTTTGTTGCGTTATTCTTTAGTTAGTTATAGAGAGATTAGTTTGAGACCATCTCCTGTAGCTCAATGAAACATGCTTTAAACAATGAAATTATTTATCATTTTTAACATTCAAGTCATCATTTTTGTTAAAAATTTAGACAAAAAAGTATCGTAAAGTGGTTAAGTGGAACCTAATGTTTTTCACTTATATCTTAATTTTTTTTATTGCTATAAGGCTATTGTTGAAATTAATTAGATAATTTTTATATTTTAAAATATTAGGTTAATATCAATCATAACATTAAAAGATCATAAAAAATGTCTTATATAGGATAAACATACTTTTTCATATGGTAAATGTATCTTGAGTTAGGTTATGTATCAATTAAGATTTATTCTCCCTTCAAATGATATTAACAATATATCTTTGCATTGGACTGATATATTTAAAAGAAAACAAAACATACCATCAATAATTATTTTGGGCCAAAAAACATAACATTAATAATGGAAGTCTTTATTATTTTAATTTTTGAAGATTGCTTTTGTTAACATTTAAATAAAATATATCTTAAGGTGATTAAGAGATGATTTACCCAACAGAGAAAAAAAGCTTTATATTAAAAAAAAAGTTAGTATACAATTACTTATATATTTATTGTTAAAATTTTAAATCAAAATATAATAAATATATAATTCTTTAGTAATAATACTACATGTATATGATTTTGTAGACATAATTATATTGTTTCTAATTAAACTATACACATGTGATATTATTATTGAAAAGTTATCATTTGTGATGTTTTGATTAAAAAACTTAATAATAAAGATATAAAGGCTTGTTTTGTATATTGTACTCGGCTTAATAGTGTAAATTAATATAATATATTATAATTTTTTTTTGTGTAAGTAATATATTGTATACATCAAATTTATTTTATATATTAAAATGATGTATAACTTGATCAAGTATTAAATAGTGGAATTAGGTCTAATTAAGTTTTAATTTATAAGGTTTTATTAGCAAATTCCTATTCTAACCCTCACTTAAAAAAAGTGTTTATGCATTAGGCTGAGTTGAATTTTGATATAATTTGATGTCTAGTTTAATTTTACATTGGATTACTTTTCTTAAGTTCAATGCCCCAACTTCACTTAGTTGGTTTAATACTGGGTTGGATCAATTTTCTTTTAAATATTTGGTAAAAATTATAAAATAATTATTAGAAAAATAAAATTTTTATATAAATTATTATAAAATATTAAAAAAAATAATAGAATCAAACTAAGTTAGGCTAAATCTTTCTTATATATTAAAACCCACGGCTTTTTATTGTTTACTAGCAATAACCCCTGTAGATCCAGGGGTTTAAAAAAAAAGTGAATCCCATAAAAAAGAAATTTTTTTTTAAATATGAATAAACAGTGTAAAATAGTGCAATGAACAGTACGTTACAGTAAATGAACAGGGTCAGCAACTTGACATTGTGAACAGTATTTTAGGAACAGTGTCAAATGAATAGTAATGAACCACGGCTTTTAATATATAAGGAAGATTTGCCACTATTTACAAAACTATTCATAACGTTGTCACTGGCACGGTTTGTTCACTGTTTTGCATTGTTCATATATTGTGTTTCACTGTTTATTGATACTGTTCTTTCTTTTTTCTTTTTCCAATTTTTTTTTAATTTTTAATTGTGGAACCCACTTTTTTTGAACAACCCCTGAATTGCAGGGGTTACTACTAGTTGTCTGACATGCCATTTATTTTGTTGGCATGGCTTAATATAATCAGATAAGATTGATTAAAAGTGATCATACTTGACCTATTTTGGTGTTTGGCGTGATTTTGTCTCGAATTTCTTTTTCTAAGCATAATATTCTGACCCAACTTGGTTTAGTCTAGTATAAAGCAATGTTGGGCTAGTTTCTCGTAAGATCAAGCTGATTGGGTCACCATATATTATGTGCAACTATATTTACTTATACTCTCTCTTTATATAAAAATTAATATAATATAAGAAATTTAAAAAAATATAATATATTTTTAAATAAATAATATTTTATCAAAAAATTAATTTTTATATTATTTAATATTATAAAACATTTCACCAAATACAAGACAATATTATTTTATATTATAACATACTAAATATTACATAATTTTAAAATTTTACCCTATCTAATCTTATTCTATTCAATCTTATATATCTGACCGGCTTTAAGCAAATGCATATAAGTTTGGTCCTCCTATTGACGGGTGTTAAAGCCATAAACGGCCTAGATTTGATCGGTGTTTAGGTACTCAGCTCAATCCCATTATAGACGACCGTACCCGTGTAACGATATAATTGCCGCCTTGCCAAAGCATCTCCTTTAAGTTAGTAAGGCCTGAGTGTCCCCTTCTGGTAGTCTCTTACAAAACGTCAGCTTGCAGAAGCTAATCTTGGAGAATAGTCAGAATACAAACCCCACTTCGCTACGCTTTCGCTTCTCAGTTTCTGCTCAGGCATGCCTCCTTTAGTTACCCTCTGCTTCTCTTCCATATACTAGTTCACTAGATTTTATGGCTCAATTTTCATCTGTTTCTTCTGTTGTGCAAACCCTAAATTTTGATGGGATGTGCGATGCTTCATGTTCATGTGAATTTTTCAGTTTATGTGCCATCGTTTTTGAAAAGGTTTCTTGATTTTCTCTCATCGTGCTCGCAATTCTGCGAGCTTGGATCGATTTTTCTGAAAGATTTGAAGTTTCGTTTCGTCGATTTTCTCTGGGACGAACATTCAAAGTAAAGCTGCATATGACCAAGTGATCTTGGTTAGGAACTCTTCTTCATTTTATAGTCATGCACTCATGCTTAAAACAACTAACTATGGATGTCTTGAAAGGGAATTTGGCAGGACAGACGGTCTTTGACATTGTCTCTCTATATTTCTGCCTCACTGGTGTTCACGGTTTTATTTTCCTATTTAACAACTGCACGATTTTGCCAAGAAAGAAAAGTGGGTATATACTTGGTTGAATAAAACTCGCCTGATTCATAAAGAAAATCGTAAATTTATCCTTCCCTCTTGGTGATAAACTCTTACGCGAATTTAGCGAGAGTTTATGTTATGTTGTATTCTTGTATCATGTATGTATCATTTGTGACGTAGCATGGAATAGGGCATTTCTAGTACTGAGTAAATTAACATGGTAAATAGATGGGACAACTGCATGCTACACAAAATTCGTATTGTTGAAGTGTAGGAGTAACCATTATTTGGCATATTGAGCGGCCTAGGCTGTCCTGAAGAGTAAAAAGTATTTATCTTGATTCAAATTGTTCAGTAGTTTTGAAAATACAAAGTTACAAACATTTAAATTGTTCTACATAATTTTTTAATTGTTGTTGAATTTGATTTCCATAATTTTCAGTTGTTCTGCATTTATGCAGAGTCATAAGCTAATTGATATTGTCCTAATTTTCTTTGTTATTTTCTTCACTACTCGTGTTGTATAGCTAATGATGAATTGTATATATGGACTGAGTTGTATTTAAAATATCACGTGGGAACCAATGTGCCTAAATTGTTTTGATGGAAAAATACAAAATTTTATAACTTTGGATGTTTTTATAGGGGGGAAAAATGAGTAGCCGGTCAAGTCGCACCATTTATGTTGGCAATCTTCCTGGTGATATTCGCATGAGAGAAGTAGAGGATCTTTTCTACAAGGTATTTCTTGTACTTGTTGTAATATTTTTGTCAACATCCATACTGAAGATTATTTTGTGTTGTTTTTCATGTTTATTAATTTATGTCTCTCTTGCTAAAATGATCTGTTGAAATGGTTCCTTGCAATATATGATATATTCTATGTTAGAAAACTTTTACTTCTTTCTATGAAGTTCTGAAATTTTAGTTCCTTAAAAATTTTACATTATTCTTGCTAAAGCTTCTTCAAGGTTAACATAGTGAAGTGGACATGTTATGTTAAATTAGTAATACTTATGAAAGATAAGTACTATTTTTCTTTCCCCAATTTTTTCCTCAAAATTTGTAGGATTTATGTTGTATCTAATCTCTAATTGTTGTATTCATGTTCTAATTGTAGTATGGTCCCATTGTTGACATTGATTTAAAAATCCCTCCAAGACCACCAGGTTATGCTTTTGTTGAGGTATGTCTGGAATTCTAGATATAGGGAGGTGAAGAGGTATTTTGCAAGTTTTTCCCATCCTTTTTCTGTCTTATATATATTGAATGTTATATGTTGCAGTTCGAAGATCGTCGTGATGCTGAAGATGCAATTCGATATCGAGATGGTTATAATTTTGATGGTTTTCGTTTACGAGTGTGTGACATATGTCTTTTTCCTTTATTTTGCTGCTGTATATGTGACACTATAAGACATTCCTGTGAACTTTTGGTTTCTCTGTCACTATAGGTTGAACTTGCACATGGTGGGCGGGGATCATCATCATCAGTAGACCGCTACAGTAGTTATAGTGCTAGTGGTGGTAGCCGTGGAGTTTCCAGGCGTTCTGACTATCGTGGTATTTATTGTTATCTGATATAACTTTTTTGGTTCTATATATGGTGTGTTTGGTTCTGCTTTTGGGAGGCTCAAAACCACGTTTGCAAGGAAGCAACAATTTGCTGCTTCTACACAAACGTGGTTTTGAAACTAGATTCCAAACACGCACATATTAGTTTAAGCTAACCTTAGTTTTACTTCCTCTTTATACCCTAGAAGAAAAATGTTTTTGATGATCTTTTTCTTTTCCCATTGAAGTTATGGTCACTGGATTACCTCCTTCGGCTTCTTGGCAAGACTTGAAGGTATGTTTGGTTCTTTCTCCTCACGGTCATTTGTCAATTGTCATATTTTTTTAATGATAAGTGATTGATACATTTGGTATGTATTTTATGTTGTTTACTGATTCTGAGTGTTCAATGATTAGGATCATATGCGTAGAGCTGGTGATGTATGTTTCTCTCAAGTCTTCCGCGAACGTGGTGGTAAGTGGAATAAAATATACTGAATTTCACATGTAGCTCTAGTTGTTATACGACTGCTCAATTAGTCAGTAAGAATTAGATTATTCTGTTTCCAAAAGGACTAGTTTATGCCAAATATATTAAGGTCTGGTCCTGGGCGACCTCTGTATATTGGGTTAGATGGGAAGTCATTGAGATTAATGTGAGGATGGAATGTGCTAGGTGCTTAACTATCAAAAGAATTATTAAATCATCTGAAGTGGTTTTTATGGGGGGTTATATTTTCTGGTAATTTCAATGCTGATTGACGTAAGTAGATGACTTAGTATGCCCTCTACTATTAATCATAATCATGCTCATAATCACGCTGAACCTGACCTGGCAAAAGTTAGGTCCCAAAGCATAGGGCTGAAATAATACCCATTTCTGTGCATTGCAAAACCCTGTTCCATTATGTCTAGACAATTTTTTTGTTGATTTTTTTTCACAATGCAATTCTTTAACTTTGTTGAAACCTTTATGCAGGCATGACTGGGATAGTGGATTATACTAACTATGATGATATGAAATATGCTGTAAGTGTTCTGAATTTTAACCTTATTGTTTTTATAAGGTTTCATATCTTAGTTGCCTGCCCCCTTGGAGCTGAGTTTATGACTAGTATCTTTATTACTAATGCTGTGGATTCAATAATATTTGCGTTGTTTTTGAACAGATCAGGAAACTTGATGACTCAGAGTTCCGTAATGCCTTCTCACGTGCATATATACGGGTATGTAATGATTGATTTTTTTGCCTGTCTTCCGAGTGGCTTGGTAGTTTATTGACACATGCTAGACCACCATTCTGGATTGGCAGAGAGGAGAATGATTATATTTTCAATTAAAAAAATGTGATTGTATTTTTCATATCATTCAAGCCTTGATTTGTTTCCCTTCACTTCTTTATCTTGTTATTTTAGGTGAGGGAATATGATCGGCAAAGTTATTCTAGGAGTCCTAGCCGTGATTCAAGGAGGAGCTATTCTAGAAGTCGCAGCCGCAGTCCTTATATGTCTCGAAGTCGGAGTCCTAGCTACAGTGACCAGAGCCGGAGGTTCATTTAATTTCATTGGTGAAGTAATGATTTAGTATGTGTTTGATAATCATGATTTTGACCAAAGTATTTTTACTTTGCAGCTTGTCTCCAAAGGCAAAACATTCATGGCGATCATTATCAAGGTCAGTTTTGAATTAGTCTTGATATGTGTGCAGTTTCATGCTTGCTGATCTTAAGTTCATTAAAGTTGCTATTTTCCGCATCAACTTGTTAGATATTTTGGTATAATAATTTTGAATTTTGATAGGACCATTTTCCTCAAAAAGTTAAGGGGGAAGGAGTGGGGGGAGAAGATTTGATTAGAACTCATGAATGATAATCATAGGTTCATCAAATTATCTGTTTATAAGTTTTTAAATTGTTACCAGGTTTAAGCTATTCCTTTTTTGTGGCTCACTATTTCCACCGTTGTTCATATAGGTTGAATTTCTTTAGTCAATGAAAGATGGATGCAGTATGGCAGGGATAGCTATCTCATCTATTATCCTGCCTACAGGCAAATCTTTCATGGTCATTATAGTGTTATGTTCCCGTTTACTAGATTGACAATTAGAGATGTGCTGTGATGCAGCAATACCACATTTCTTGAACTGTGTACCTGATACTGCAAGGCTATGTTCTATGAACTTTGGTGTCACATGTTACCAGGCATTGTGAAAATTGTTTCAATTCTCTCTGATATTAATTATTCATTTTTCTTCATACTATGGGGGCTGTTTGGTATGGCAACCCCTTTATACCCTTATGTGAAGAACCATTATACCATAGATACCTATGTTTGAAATGTTGCAATCTTAAGAGTTTAATTGTAAGATGCAGGGTTCTCCAAGATCTGTGCATATATATATATATATATATATATATATTGGAATTGCTTTTAATTGTCACACCGAACTGTAGGATTTTGAAACCCAGGCACTTGATATCAGGGTGTATGTTACATATCTCACAGAGGTATGAATAATATTGTTGTGTAAAACATCCCCTATATTTCATTGGATACCTGAAGTATTTTTCCCTATGTTTTTTGCTCATTTATCTCCTTTGATCTTTAGACAATTGAACTCATGTTTCATTTTTTGTGGCATAAATTGAGCCATGTTGTTGCTCATGTAAATAAATGGGCTCGCACCAACCCTTTTTCGGCCAGCTAGGAATGTTTGGTTGCTTTAGTTATCATTTACCTATCTGCTGTTGAGCTGTGTCTATATTTTTGGTAGAACTACCAACTGTGATTGACAGTCTGTAGTGCAATTTGTGTGGCAGTGTTATGAGAAAATCAGGGTCATACTCTATCAATAGCATCTGGTGTCTGTTCTGTCAAAGTTGAGGGAACAGTTGATTTCCTTATAATTGTCTGAAAGTGATTATTATAGTTCCATCCACACTGTTCATCTCATAAAACCTAATGCTGTTCCATAGACATGTCAGCGCAATTCTTCATATGTGCAAAGGTGATAGGGGCATTGGTATAGTGGTTCATTAGGGTTGACTTGTTTGTTTTCTAGATGTGGCTTTTTGTGGCGACCTGGGGACTGCATGTTAAGATCTTGATGGCATGGGGTGCTCAAATGCCTGCAACTTTTTTGGTCGAGGTAATATTGTTTTATTGATGAGCACCTCTGGAACATCTTAATGCTGTGACAATTGATCTCAGTAATGGTACATTGATGTTAGGCACGGTCTGCCACTGTTGTAGACTGGATGACTGTAGATGGATGAATTGCAATCTAAAAGCTGGATCACTGTGAACTAAGTGCTATTGGTACCAACCATAGCAAATCAGCATTCTTTCAATCCAAAAACTACGTCAACATAACCCATGCTCTAAGTTCTTGGATTGATCTTATCCTTTCTTTAGGATTTCTCTTATTGTGCTGGCTTGGTATATATATCTTCCCCTTACCAAGGTATCATGCACTGCTGGGAATAAATTGTTTAGCGACTGTTGAGACTATAAACATGGGATACTGGGTTCAATACTTTTCCACTTGGCTGCTGCTTAAGACTTGTGGTTGATCAATTTCTTCCCCTTGGTTATGGTAACTCTGATGTGGAACTGGTAGTGGGCTTGTGGATCAAACATTTTGATGGGTCATTCTGGATATTGAGTAGGTTTGTTTGTTCAAAATTTTGCAGATCCCAGTCAAGATCCAGGTCACCAAATTCATCTGTAAGTGTTCCTTTTTTTTTTTTGGTGGTTACAATCTATAAGTGCTCTTAAAATTATCTAGGGGGGAAACGAGTGGGGTGAAAATGTATGACTACTAAGTTTTCATTGACTTTTGCATTACCTTATATTCTTCTGCCAAGCAATAACCTGGGAAGGAAAAAAGGGGAGAGAAACACACCACAAAGGGTTTGATTGTGGAAAATATATTTATGTCAACATGAACTCATTCTGTAACATGGTTTATAGCATTGTCCTTTTCTACTGTGCAGTCTCCACCTCACAAGAGTCGCAGTCGAAGCCTAAGTTCTAGAAGCTTATCAAAATCTCGTTCACCTTCAGTATGTTTATTGTCCTTGAGTCTGTTTTGCACCTATGTAATTGTTTTTGAGGTCCTGATGGCGCATATGTATTTGACAGGTGAGATCTGATCGCAGCAGATCCGTCGAATCTGGAGATCGTTAATTCATTATTGAGCATGCTTTCTGCAATGCTTCTGTTAATTGATAGACGGAAGGTTAGAATACCTGCGATTCATTTGTAGAATCCATTGGTTTTAACTTACAATGTTAATTTGATAGGTGAAACATCGGGCAGCAGATATACCCGTTACTGTAGCTATGATTTAGCTGTGGTACACTGACCTGCACGTTTAGTTTTGCGCTTGTGATTTTGGTTTGTCTATATTTGTGGTACTATGCTCAATATCTGCGCACTGGCTTTGGTATTATTCTTGTATGGTTTGCAATGCAATTTACTTACATCCATTCGGCCAACTCTGCCGAGATTTGGTGGAAGGTACGCCATGTCACTCGGATCATCTTCAGGGTTGATGACGTCGGTTAACCAAGTTGCTTTTCAAGAACTGATTAGTGTCTTTTGGTTGTCTCTTAGTCAACTAATTTATCAACGGTTGCGAACGGCATAATAATTGCTGGGTAGCATGACCAATTCCTGTGAATGTTGCACTTGAGATGATGACATATTACTATTGTATGTGCTATCGCAAGGTGGCATGAGAAAATAGAGCTTGCATGTACCGCATGAACCCCTGCTACGAAAGTTTTTTAGGCGGGTAAAAGTAGAGTCATTTAAATCCAATGGTATCACATTTACTGATTGAACCACCTTGGTTCTATAATGAACAAAGTTCAGTTCTTTAACCAATCGATTTTCATACATAGGTTATAATAAAATTTTGGTTGTATCAAATCAGCTGACCAGCCTAGTGTTGCAAATTTTAGTTTTAATGTTAATTCTAAAAATGGTTTTTAATTTACCTTCATGATAATCTACAAATATTCAAGGTCATTCTTCTCCAAACGTATTTTAAAGTAGGAATGGTATAAAAACGACATTCGTTGTGGTTTTGGTGTCAGCCCGGTCCTGCCCTAGAATTATGCGGTGATACTGTACTTATGCGAGCTTTATAATTGCCAAGTAGAGGTTAAAAAATGCATTTACTCGTATCCTCAATACAAAGCGTTTGCATGAGCGTCGTTATCAAACATAAATAGTAAACCCACTACAAATCCATTCACAGCTGCTCTTGCCCAGTCACTTCAGATGACAATGCCCCAGTTCAAAACCTATTTTTGCCAAACAAGAAACCATCTTAATCTTATACCCTTTAAGGCAAGGGGACCAGAGGAAGCCAATGTCCATCACAGTGCCACTGCCAGAAACAAATTCCAGGGCCCGCCAAAGTACACTGTCCGCCATTACATGAACAGACCCAATAGCCAAATCATTATGTAACATTCCTCAAGCATACATAAATTTTCATTTTTCCGTTGTGATAGTTTGTCACAAGAAAAAGGACATTATAAGTGTATCACCGATTTTGTGAAGGCAACCTCTCCGATCCATGCCTTAATCGAAAGCCGCTGGACCTGATACTTGGGTCTGACCCGCTGGCAGCCTGGTGGTATGCTCCCCAACCAGAATCTCTATCCACATGGTTCATTGACAATGAAGGCAAGCGATCTCTTTCCCAAGCATGGAAGCGACTTGGTATGTGGTTTTCTTCTTCTTGAAAATTGCGTCCTGATGAACCAGATGGGATGAAAAAGAAGCCACTTTGGTCTGGTGACGAGGCCACTGGTCCTAATTGAGCAGAGCCTCTATGACTGCTAGATCTTCGGGTTCCAGAAGCAATAGGTACCCGCATGGTAGTTAAATTAGCAGGTTGCTGCTGTTGATAATAGGCCTGAAGAGCCTGGACTCTATCACGGGCCCGAGCATTGCTTCCTGGGTAAGGAGGGATCATTGACGAAGCAACAGAACTGCCAGCTCTAGCAGCAGAGCTGCATAATACACGAATCCAATGTCATTCTTTAACCTGTGGAAATTTTCCCAAGCCAGCAAGAGATACATAGTTCCTTTGTCCTTTATATATTAATTGCGTATAACCTAAATTCATTGTCCATATGGTGCTATAAAACTGAGCATACAATACAATTTGGCTCACATGAAGTTACATTTGATTGATTAGTATACTCATTATGGCAAATACATTGTTTTTGTTTAAAAGAACAATGACTATCTTGATTAAAGAGGTGCCTACCTGTGGCCAACAAGGAAGGGATGCATAAAAGATCCTGATCTTGGTACATCTGAACCACCCCTGGCTGGCCTTTGACTAACAGCTGACATTGAAGGCTGATCAGCAGCGCCTACACGGCTGCTGGCTGTAGGAAAAGGAGAGGAATGGTGTTCCCAACTATGATAATGAAGATCCATAGCAGGAAATGTGTAGGAAGTTGGCATTTCACTAGGTACAGATGGGCCATTCCAGTGGTTGGTGTAGTTAGATGCTTCTGAAACGGTTCCACCAGAGTTAGAGGAGGAAGGAGGTATCGGTCCAAAGTAAGCAATATATGGGCACGGATGACTAGAAGATGATACAGCTGTATGTTCAGCAAATATAGCATGTTGTCCCAGTATATCATGATCTGCACCTCATCATTCCAGTAAAGTTAAACATATTCAGTCAAATGCAAACTTCAACTACAACTTAAAGGACATGGTGGGGGGGTATCCAGGAAAAGGATCTTACACGCAGTGGATGAAAATGCTCCTTCCCTGGAAAAATCAGGAAAAATTAATTAATTAATTAATTGGGCAACCATTTTATATCTGGGGCATTTGACATGTATAACTGAAAGGACAAAACTTACATATTGTTCATTATATCTTTGCTATGCTGTTTTTTGATTAGGAAATGACGCATATTTTTTTACACCTCATCATCTATCTCATTTACTTTTCCCTTAAATCTGTTAACAGACAGTCTAAAGCCAAAAAAAATAAAAACAACTGCTATAATCGTGAATTAAACAAATCGTGAACCACCCATGGCTTCCTCATCTGAAGAGGAAGAGGAGGATAATGAACCAGCAAAACCCCCATCCCCTTTACCAACCCCTGCTGCTGAGAAGAAACCCATTGCCAAAAAGCCTCCACTTGCTTCTCCAATCACAGAACCTCAACCAAGGCCTTCAGTTTCAGAATCTGGGACAGAACCTGATTCTAGATCTAACTCCAAAGATGAGCGACCCTGGTAGGATCCCAAATTAACAAAAGAAAACAAACAAGAAATAAAGAGTAGAGTTGCTGGAATATATAAATGTAAGAATCTTAACACTATAATTCTAACAAGGGTATCCATGTGGAGTGGACAGACTCCCAATAACAATTACAAATGAGTTGAGTACCTCCTTACATCTGGACCTAAGTGGAACTATTTATACTAAATAAAACATCAGCATTAATAACTAATTTCCTATTCCTAAAGCTAATGGTAACAGATTGGAACGTGTAGCTAGTAAAGAGGAGGTTTAACTCCCTCTAATCCCATTATGTCTTCCCCACTTCGGCATGTGGCACCACTATGTCTTCCCCCACTTCGGCATGTGTGCCATCAGTTAGTTGTTTGTCACTGAACTGGTCAAAACTCAATAGTTTAGCCTGACTTGCACATGACTTCCTTCTCCTGTAATAGGTGTGCAGAGGGGGTATTGTGTCATTACTCCCCCTTTGGAAAAACACCTTGTCCTCAAGGTGGAAAGTAGGGAATTGTCCTGCTAGTAAGTCATAATTTTCCCAACTAGCTTCTTCAATAGGACGTTCAACCAAAAGTTCAAGTGAAGATAATACTCCTTCATTAACCCATCAATGTCCCAAAATTTTAGGTGTTAGGATAAGTTCCCAATCAGAGTTAATGGGTAGAGGAGGTGGCAGAGATGATAGTTGCTGTCCATAAGCAAGTCAGAACAATGAGGCATGAAAAATGGGGTGGACATTGGCTGACGCAAGGAGTTTAAGCTCATAAGCAACATGACCCACTCTTCGAATGACTTTATAAGGGCCAAAACATCTGGGTGACAGCTTTTCATACCTCCTTTCAGCAAGTGAACGTTGCCGATATGGTTGAAGGCGCAAGAAAACCAAATCAGTTCCTGCCTGTTTGAATCAGCTTGAGCCTTCATTCTTGATTGAGCTCGAAGTAAATTGTCTTTTAGAACTTTTAACACATCATCACATGTAATCAATTGTTCTTTTAGTTCAACAATTTGAGTCTCACCATGGACAAAAGGTTGAATGACAAGGGGATTACATCCATACACCACTTTGAAAGGTGTGGTCCTAGCTAATGAATGGAAACCTATATTGAAAGAGTATTCAGCCCAATGAAGAAATTTATGACATGAGCGGGGTTGTTCATGTGTAAAACACCTTAGGTAAATTTCCAAACATCTATTTACCCCCTCTGTTTGGCCATCAAACTGTAGATGGTAGGTTGTGCTCATAGAAAGGCGGGTTGACTAAGCTCAAAGAGCTCCTGCTGAAAAGAACTTAGAAAAGATAGCATCTCGATAAGAGAGAATTGATTTTGGGATACCATGTAAATGCACAATTTCCCAGCAAAACACAAAAGCAACCATCTTTGCAGAATAAGGATGAGAGAGAGGGATAAAATGAGAATATTTACTAAGACAATCTACCACAACAAGTATGGTGTCAAAACCACCAGATTTAGTGAGCCCAATAATGAAATCAAGTGAAATGTCCTCTTATATTTTGTTAGGAATAGGCAAAGGTTGCACAAGTCTTGCTGGTGCTGAAGTTTGATATTTGGTTTATTGACAAACCACGCCATTTTGAATCCATCACTTATCTTCTTGCTTCATTTTTGGCCAGAAAAATCTTGCAGAGAGACATTTCAGCGTCTTCAAATATCCACTGTGTCCCGCTATTAAAGTGTCATGAGACTCAAAAAGGTGCTTTTGCCTGAGCGAAGGAAGATTGGGAATTACCAAGCAATTTTTGTAATAGAGCTTCTAATCAACTACATGATAATTTGGGTAGGAGTGCGGGTCTCTTGATAATGCAACCATAATTTTTTGTGTGTAGGGATCCTTGCGTAATGCATCTTGCAACTCTATAAAGTCCAAGGAAAAAGGAACAACCAAAGATAACAAATCAGCATGTTGGGGTCGCCTAGAAAAAGCATTTGCGCCCCTGTTTTTTGCACCCTTTATGTAGATACTAGAAAAGTCAAATGGGAGCAATTGGATTTGATCAGAACGCATTGTTGTTCACTTGTTGTGAGGCACTGTTCTAATAAAAATATGAGACTACAATGGTCAGATTTTACAAAGAAGTGTTGACCTAACAAGTAATGTTTCCACTTTTGTAATGCTCACACCAAAGCTAACAATTCTCTATCATAGGCAGACTTCAAATGATTAGAGAAAGAAAAACCCTTACAAAAATATGCAATAGGATATCCATCTTGTAAGAGAATGGCACCCACACCTTCTGATGAAGCATAGCATTCTGTGAATGGCTAATTAAAATTTGGCAATTGTAGTACTAGGACAATGGTGAGTACATTTTGTAGGCAGATAAAAGCCTCCTCAGCTCTTGGTGACCATATAAACCCATTCGTCTTGGTGAGATCTATAAATGGTCGGGCAATGACTCCATAATCTTTGACGAATTGACGATAATATCCAGTGAGATCTAGAAAACCCCAAAGTTTTTTGACACTAGTTGGTGTTGGCCAAGTCTAAATTGTATGAACTTTATCTTGTTCAACCCCCACACCTTTAGCAGAAACCACATGGCCGAGAAAGGTAATATGAGATTGCTCAAATATACAATTAGAGGCTTTAGCATAAAACTTATGGTCATGAAGGAGCTGCAATGTTATTTGCAAATGGAGGTGATGCTATGGAATATCCTTGCTATATACCAATATATCATCAAAGAATACCAAGATGAATTTGCGTAAATAAGGCTTGAAAAGATCATTCATGGCTAGTTGAAAAGTGGAAGGAGCGTTGGTAAGGCTGAAAGGTATCACAATAAATTCATAATGTACTAAATATGTCTGAAAAGTAGTTTTATAAATGTCATCTGGGTAAACTTGTATATGATGATATCCATATTGTAAGTCAATCTTAGAAAAAGTAACGGCACCATATAATTCATCGAGGGGTTCATCAACATTTGGGATTGGGTACTTATTAGGAATTGTGATTTGATCCAAGCCTCCATAATCAATACACATATGCCATGAACCATCCCTCTTCTTGACCAAAAGCATAAGACTAGCAAAGGGACTTTGACTAGGGTGTATAAAGCCTAATTGTAATAGATTAGTGACATGTTTCTCAATTTCAGACTTCTGAGAGTGTGGATAATGATATGATCTGATATTGGGTGCCTAGGAGTTAGGGAGTAATGAAATAGTGTGGAAGTGATTATGGACAGGTGGCAAGGAAGTGGGTTCTTGAAAAATAGAATCAAATTGTAAAAAAAGATCCTGAAGAATAGAATAGGATGAAGAGCTTGTACCAAAGGGCAGTAAATCCTTAGAAAATAAATGGAATGAAGCTTTGGTGGCAGACTTATGAGGCACCCCTTGGCAACTTATATCTTTTCCCGCTCAAAGTGAAAATAAAAAACATCTCATTCCAATTGGCTTGGATAGTATTTAAAGATGCCAACCATTTGATACCCAGAACAAAATTGGCACCCCCAATTGAAAATGGGTAATAATCTTGCATGATCATAAGTTTCAATAGTTGCACACTCACATTTTGGCATATTCAATTACAACATATCACATCTCCATTTCCAATTTGCACATTGAAAGGAGGAATAGATTGAGTAGTAACTTAAGTTCATCCACAATTTGTTCAAAGATAAAATTATAAGTTGAACCGCTATCTATCAAGATCAGTACCTTTAGGTTCCGAATAGTTCCCTATAATTTCAAAGTGGTGTCCAATGTCTTCCCTAGAATTGCATGTAAAGATATTTCTGCAAAATCCTCCTGTACAGCTTTTGTTTCAGGTTCGTCAGCCTCTTCTCCTCCATCAGCGGTGTCATTTTCCTTTAAGAGCTCCATCAAAGCAAATGTCGGCATCTTGCAGCGATGACTAGGAGAGAATTTTTCATTGTAGCGGAAACATACCCCTTTGCTACGTCAAGCTTGTCAATCAATGTCCCAAAATTTAATTGAAGATGGTGGAATGACCATTGGAGAAGGCACTGTGGAAGAAGACTGAATCATGCAAACAATATTAGACAATGAAGAACGTGTTTCTCTAAATATCCAGTTAGAGTTGGTGTTGGGTCAACCCTGAGATGTTAAATTGGGTCCCTTGTACCCTTTATTGGGTTGGGCCTTAGTCTCATATTCTAGGGCCAAACTCATAGTCTTATAAACACTTATGGGTTTATGTAATCTAACATCAGCTTTCAGCTTTTACTTTAACCCATTAAGAAATAGTCCAATAAGCTATGTTCAAGCCAATTCTTCACATAAGTTGCCATTTTTTGCAAATTCTTAATGGTATTCCTAAACACTCCCAACTTGTTTAACCTTGCAAAGGTGCTCATTTGGGTTTTGGAATTCTTTCGGTCCATAATTCTTTTGCAAGGCCTTCACTAATTCCTCCTAATACAAAAGGGTGAGTTCACTATTGATCCAAGCAAACAAATCAAGTGCATCACCTTCTAGATACATTGTCGCAATGTCAACTTTGACTTCCATAAGGAGTTTGATAATACCAAAAATACTTTTTAGCTTTTAAAATCCATCCTCTCGAGTCCACTCCTTCAAATTTAAGGAACTCCATCTTTGTATGGGGTTTACACGATGGATTTTAAGCCACCATAAGTTGTTTGCATCATCATCTTCTTCATAATATCCTTTCCCTCTTTCATGGTCCCTGTGACTTGTTTCTGGATGGAAGAAATTACTTGATTGTGCCTTAAGGGCAACCACTTCAGCAGCAAGAGCGTCTATGGTATTTAATTTGGAAGCACTGGTAGATAATCGTTGAGCTATGGGATCTAGGTTAGGTGGGGAATTAGAAATGGCAGGGTCATTGGTGGAAGTGGTAGAGCATGTGTGCACCATAATAGTAACCAAGCTCTGATACCAAAATGAAAGAAGCCCAAATTAACAAAAGAAAAGAAACAAGAAATAAGAGAGCAGAGTTGCTAGAATACATAAATGTAAGAATCTCAACACTATAATTTCAACAAAGCTGTCCATGTGGAGTGAACAGACTGCCAATAACAATTACAAATGAGTTGAGTACCTCCTTACGTCTGGACCTAAGTGAAACTAATTATACTAAATAAAACATCAATATTAATAACTATTTTCCTATTCCTAAGGGTATGGTAATAGATTGGAACATGCAGCTGCTAAAGAGGAGGCTTTAACTCTCTCTAATCCCATTATGTCTTCCCCCACTTCGGCTTGTGTGGCCACTATGTCTTCCCCTACTTCAACATGTGTGGTATCAGTTAGTTGTTTGTCATTGAATTGGTTAAAACTCAATAGTTTAGCCTAACGTGCACATGTTCCTTCTCTTGTAATAGGTGTGCAGAGAGGGTATTGTATCAGACCTAATGGGTATATGGACCTAATTGTTAAACTGATTGTGTCCAAGACCATGGAAGAGGCCAAAAAGCACATGTCTCAACCCTCAGTTACGTTGGCCAGACTGGTGACAAAGCGACCAAGTGAGAACAATCGACCAGTACGTAACTTGAAAAGGATAAAGAAGGGCACGGATGCTAATGGAGATGATGAGATCCTAGTAGCAGTGGATGATGGGAAAAAGGCTGAGGATGAGTTGAAGAAGCTGTTTTGGAGGCTACGGAGTGAGGATGATGAAATTGCAATACTCTTGGGCTTATCTGAGTAAGTGTTGAAGACTGGAGCAATCCCATGTAAGGATATTAGTGCATTTTATAATTTCATAAGAAGTTGGTCCATATCGATGTTTCAAAAGAACAGTTGTCAACTGCTATGTTCAATAACTTCCAACGACTTCGACTTCAACTCTTGAGATGGAGATGGATACTTTGCCTTCCTTTGCCACCCTCAGCTGTAATCAATGACTTGAAATGGAAAAAGGTAGGAGAAGGAGTAGGGCAATCAACAACTTGATTGATTCACAATTACAACAATTGTTGTTGTTGTTGTTCTTTTTTTTTTTTTAAAGAATAGTTCGTTAATAGAGTTAAAGGGAAAAAGTGAGATGGATGGTGAGGAGATCTTTTTTTCAAAAAAGAAAAAAAAAACTCATGTCATGTCCAAATTAGAAAATAACATAGCGAAGATATAAGCAACCGTATCTAAGTTTTGTCCTAAATGAAAACCAAAATTAAAAAAGGATGAAACCAATAAGAAACGAAGGGTCATCTTTCTTTTTAAAGTAACTATCAGATTTAATAACTGCAAAGCCAGAATATAATACTGCAAAAAACCATTATTAGCATAGCTATGTAACCCCCATCATCCAATCAACCAGTCTAAAACTAATCCTTCCATTTCAATAAGTGAAATGGAGTCTATGACTTTGCTCCACATATATAATAGCTACATTTATGATCACTTTTCAACCTTAACATGCACCCACAAGTATACATATGGTTTTTGTTTAAATATAAATAATATCATTGATGCAGGACAAGGGAGAAAAAAGCGAAAAGATAGAAGAAAGAGGGAAAGATATTAGAAGAAATAGAGGAGGAATATCTAAAAATACTTTTACTATTATTCAAGGTTGGGTTTTCCAAATACAATTGCAAATACTTATATTTATAGAACCTTAAATCTAATCCTAATGAAAGATAACTTTTAATAATAAAAGATAAATATATAAAATCATAATCTTATTGAAATTCAAATGCCTAATCTTAAAAATAATTAAAAACTAACAAAAAGATAATTATTAAAACCTAACAAAAAGATAATTAATCCTAATTCTATTCTTAATAAAATATTATTTCTTATATTTATTTTTAATCCATAATTTATAAATAATTAATAATAACTTTTATATTCTTTTCTCATTCTCTACTATTCTCTCTTGCTTAGAGAAAACTCGACCTCAAGTTTTGAAAAACAAAAGTATTAAAATAAACCATCTTGGAGTCTCAGATAGAACGAACACCACTACTTTAAGATATGGTAGCAAGGACAACTTTGGATTCATTAATACATTTGGAATGATAAACTTGATCGGGTGAAGCAATTGAATTGATTGAATTTGAACACAACATTCTACAACATGTGGTTGAACTTCAAATTGTTGGTCAAAATTAATTTCTTTGCATCTCAAGTTTACTTCCAACTGCTCTTCCTAACCTATGACGAAACTATCATCATCAATGTCTGGTGGACAATTAAAGAGTTCCACAATAATAACATCATACTCGATTAATATATCTTCTTCTAATACTTTAGGCCCTTGACAACATTTTTCTTCTACCTTTAGTTCTTCTAAGTTTTTGTCAGTAATTTGTATATAAAGTTGACTGATAGCACTCCTAAGTTTATCAAAACAATAATCCATGCTTTTTTTGAAGTTATCTAGACTAGTTTGAATAGCTTGGGTATTTTGTTTTATTGGAGACCTTAACATAGCAATTTAGAAATTCAAAATTAGAGGTATTACCCCCATAATACTCTTAAATAATGAATTTTGAGATCTGAGATTGAAATGGATGAAAAAAATGGTTGGAAAATGAAGAAAAATGAAAAAAAAAATGAGATTGATAGGCAACAAGGGAGGTGGTTTGGAATTGCAACCTTGCTTTGATACCAAATTGATGTAGGATAAGGGAGAAAAGAGGAAAAAGATAGAAGAAAAGGGGGAAGATATTAGAAGAAATAGAGGAAGGATATCTGAAAATACTCCGACTATTATTCAAGGTTGGGTTCTCCAAATAAAATTGCAAAGACTCATATTTATAGAACTCTAATCCTAATTCTAATAAAAGATAACTTCTAATAATAAAAGATAAATATATAAAATCCTAATCTTATTGAAAGTCAAATGCCAAATGCCTAGTCTTAAAAATAATTAAAAACTAACAAAAAGATAAATATTAAAACCTAACAAAAAGATAACTAATCCTAATTCTAATCTCAATAAAATATTATTTCTTATATTTATTTTCAATCCATAATTTACAAATAATTAATAATAACTTTTATATTTTTTTTTCTCATTCTCCATTAATTATTCAAAGGATAGAGGGTAATAAAAGAGTTATAAGACTTCAAATAACTACCCAATGAGCACAATTCCTATTTTTTAGGTTAAAGTTCACACACACACACACACAGGATTTTATTAATGAAAAATTCATACACAATAAGTTTACACGTAAAAGAACACACCAAAGCTATTCTATTTCTTGAAAGCCAATAAATCCACAGTACTAATACCCACCAAGGGATGATCAAAACACCCATACCCACTGGCTACTCTCAAAATTTATCTGTTCAGGTCTGGGTATAGGGATAGAGAATGGGTCCAAAGTACAAGCCTAGGGATTTTTAAGGGTTCAGGGCTGGGGATCGGGAGGGTACCTGCAATATGTGTGTATGCTAGTTGTAATGTTTATATATTAGTTGTTATGTTTGAGACATGTGCTTGTTGAAATTAAACAATTTGCTTGTTGATATATAAACATAACAACTTTAGTGTGTTTCATTAATATTATTGGTTGATATTATTATTATTATTATTTTGTAATTTTATATGAATAAATTTCTTGTAAATGAGTATCAACTTAAGAAAAAATTGTTCATCTTAAAAGTTCTTTAGGTAAATGGGTCTCGGTCCAAGGATTTATGGATAAGGAGATGGGGATATAGTTTGATGCCCGCTAGGGTTTGGACTAGAACTGTCAAATGCCACAAACTGCCAAGAGCCAGCACTTAGGCAGGGCAGGGTGGCAACCCTAACCCACAGTACTAGGATTTGTCAGTCAAATTGTTCAACCCACATAAATATTCTCTAGAAGGATAGAAACTCAAAATATTAAAAAAAAAATGTTCATCAGATCAAAAACAAATTGATAAACAGTAAATAAATTTTATCAATCTAGCCCACAGCCAACACACCCCGGCCTACCTCAACCTACTGGCTCAGCAACCGCTGGTCAATTTGACAGACAGTGGGACCTACTCGGACAAAGCTCAGAAGGAAACCTGGAGAAACTACAAATGGAGAAAAGTTGGCAATTATGGCAAACATGGGTTATAACTTCGATGAAAACATGGAGAAGTGGGAAGAAATCCATCGGTCACGTGGAGATAACTGCAGCACATAATCTCTCATCCCCCGACTTTATCACTTGGCCACGTCTCCACTACTCCTACTATCTCAACTATAGCCTGATTGGTAGTTGACGTGACTGTGTCTTGTTTTATTGTAAATAATTCTTTAGGATTTACAATAAATTATTCACTTGGATTTTGCATTGGGATCATGATTGGACAATTAGCTTGTATTTGGAGTCTAGTCCCCTCCATAGGACTAACTTATAGACGTGAATTGTGTTTGAGTTTCTTGCTCTTATTTCTTCAATCATAATTCCATAATTATCTTTCCTTCATCTCTGATTTTGATTAATTAAATTTCCAGCCTTTATCATTTTGAAATGGATAAAAAATTTACATCCAGAACCAGGCTTAATGGTATAATGCAATAATTTCAGCATAGATAGTAAAAAAATCCTAAGAATAAACAAAATCAGAAGCATGACATAACAATCTATAACACCATGATTATCAACAATGATGCAATAATCCTTCATACTGAGGTCAACTACCATGACGGGGGACAAACAAACATCACCAAGAATCTTGGGCATACAAGTTCATCTAGACATAAGAAAGTGTACAATTCAGCTGGCCCCACATTTGGGGTGGCAAAGAGTATTGATCCTTGATTATATTGCCAAAAGAATAAGAAATGAGGGAAGGGGAGAAAGGAAACTCCAAAGTACAACGAGCACTATTTCCAGAATTTATGCCAGTATACTGGTAGTAAAGAAGATAAGCAAGCATGACTGCTTGCACGCATTATCAGAGGTAGTTGAGGATACTGAACTTTAAATATCAATGACAGTGTGATAAAAAGGGAAAGGGATCCACCTATCACAGCTGCTTTCATGTCAGCCAAAACTTGTATAAGTCAAACACAAAAGCCACACCAGTGAATATTTGGGAGTTTCTGCCAGACAGTTCTATCGTGTTTGCAGTATTAAGTCTGGCAGATACACCAACATAAGGAAAAATCTGTTGTCAACTAATTGGAAATAAGTAATTCTTATCAAATCGTATACTTTGTAGACGAACATGGAAACCAGCCTTTCAATTTCTACCAAAACTACTGTTTTCAAATTCTCAATGCTTTCCTCCAAAGATCCATTCATCTTTACATGTTCATCTCATTTCCCAAAAATCCATATGTAAGTTCTTCTCACAAAAATTAATGAATACCCATTGAATCAAACAGGAACCCAAACAATTGTAAGAGCAAATAAATAAATACCACTAACAACAGATCCGAAGTCAAAAAACCTTAAGCAGATATTTTTATCCAGAAAATTTAAAAAAAAAAAAAAACTTCAAACAGATTTTTTGTTTGCATGCATAATTTGGTAAATTAATTAGGCTTACTCAAAAGATGAAGGAAGTCGTGCTAAGCTACCAAAAGGGCACCAGTGTACTCCAAAGGACTGCAAAAACCATTTAGAAATCAAACTGTCATCAAAATGGCAAGCAGAATATTATGTATCTACAAACAAATGAAAAAGAATGAAACCATTCCAATTAAAGGAGGTAATGGCTCTGTCACAAAGTTAACACCCTCTCTCAGACAAAGGTTTTAAACCAACCTTGAAATTCCAAGTTTCCAACTACCCATAAATCAAAAGTCAAATTCATCTAGATGCAATTATATAAGTAGTAATGCAGATAAAGAATGAAACAGCAGGGATTATGGGTCACTATAATTTGCATGTATTTCACCTAAGCTTGGGCAATGCTTTAACAGGATTGACCCTTGTTGCATATTGACAGAAAAAATGCAAAACTTCCAGATTGGCAACAGTATAGAAATGACAAGGGTAGCTGAGGAAGTTAAACTTCAGAGTAAACAAAAACTGGTTGTGAATTATTCTTTTGAGTGGCTAAAAGAATGCATTTACAATTTTAATTCTTTTCTAGATCTTTTTTTTTTTTCGGGCATCTAGTGTATACCTTCCACACACTTGAGTAACCAATAAAATTTTCACTAATGAAAAAAAAAAGAAGAAAAAGATAAGTTTCAACTTTATGCACCAACTATATAATAAATATGAGCTATTTGCAGAAAATTAAAAAAGGTTATGGTTATATGATAGGCATCTTGCCATTTTTCTGCTCCAGAAGGAATATGGCTAACCACCCCCCTTCCCACCCATGGGAGGAAAGTAAATTAATCAAGAAAAGAGTATGTTGTTTGCAAAGTCTTTGTTAAGTTCTTTTAACCAAAAATTAGTTGACAACTTGTTACAAGTCAGAATCAGGCAAGACATTTTTTTTGGTTGGGTACTGGTGAGGGTGTTATGACCCTATTAAAGGAAGCAGTCAGTTTTAAAATGCAGATGAAAGGGATCAAATTTAAGTAGTTTATATGGGGGGAAAAGGTGCAAGCAATTAGGGAAGCAAATGTTCTTCAACTTATGAAAGTGAAACATTCTGCAGTTAAAAAAAAAGGTAAATTACTCTCCCTTCCTTTCAAAAATGCCCAAATTACACTTCCCTTCTGTTTTGAAAATATACACTCTCTTCCCCTAAAATCAAAAGACGCATTACACCTTCCTTTCCTATAATAAAAAATAATATCTTGTATCTATTACTTATATAATATAACAAGTATAAAATAGTAAATTTTATAAACTAAGCAAATTATAAAATCATTTGATAAAAAAATAAATTATAAAAAACAAAGAACATATTCACAACATAATTTTTAAAATTTGACTAATTTATAGATAATAATTTAATTTCAAGAACAACATTTGTATTAAATATATATTAATATACACAAGTGTTGTCATAAATTTAATATAGTTCTAGTATAAACTAATGGTTCTCAACCCAAAATAAACAACATTGAGATAGAAGTTTAAAAAATTATATTTTTACCAAAAGAAATCAATATTATTCTTGAGGATATTTTGGTCATATTTTGATTTCAGAGGGTAGGCATATATTTTCAAAATAAATGGAAAAACTATGTAATTTGAATATCTCTCATCTCATAATGGAGGGGAGAATAACTTACTCAAAAAGAAAACTATTACATTGTCCAAAATACCAAGTAACCCAAAAAAGTAGGTATTCATGTAAGGATGTCTGACTAACAAGACAGTGCTGACACATGCTTTTGGCACAATATAAGAACGAAATGGCAAAAATGATAATATGGCCACAGCAAATTTCTCTTGTAAGTGTAGATTACAATACAACACAAAAACAGTAACAGAATCAATACCATTTCAGAGTAGCTAAGATCATAAAGGTCCTCATCATGCGTCCAATCATCCATGCTAAATTCTGGATATGACCGACAACCATTAGCATACAGCCACTGACCTTTCTCAATCTTCCGACAATTAGGACATTGCATAGCCCCTTTTATGTTAAATGCTGAACCAATGCAATCTGAATTATTTAAAGAAAGTAATCATCAGAATAAGAATAAGATGCCGCATACAGCTTGTTAGAAATTAATTCTAGTAGTAACATGAAGCTAAGTAATATTGCCTTCAAACAAGTGTGTTACAATTTCATGATATCATTAAGCATTATTAATTAAACCACCACCATAGGCCCGCAATATTTCCATTTTTTTTTCCTGAATGTCCCAAAATTTTACCTAATTCATCAAGAATAATCTATCAACGTATTTAAAGTTTCCTTAGTTACACAATTGCTTTAAAAAAGGGAATAAAAAAATTAAATATAGATGACATTAAATTAACAATAGTTAAGTAAAGTAATATTTTTCAACCAAGTTTTGAGTGCAATTAATAATGTCTATTGCAAGATATTGATTCTGTATGTTTAACAAGAATGATAAGAACAGAGGGACTATTATCTGTAGCCTGTGGAATCTGTGCCTACAGAACTTCATACAAGAGGGACATATTCTCTGTAATCTGAACGCCCTGCATTAAAAATCATCGAATACAGAAATCCATAAATAGTGTCTACCTCCTTTCTCTATATCATGTTGTGCATTTCACATATGGTGAAATCTAAGGAAAAAAAATTTCAGGCTACTCTTTTAAGAAGAAGTACAAAAGATAGACATCTCCCTCTTCCCCACCTCCTCCAAAGATCAAACAAATTCAGAAACGTGTCCAAAGTTCCAACCTCAAAATGAGATATTCCAAGTTTATGGCTGATCTAATGCCCCATTTGGTAGCCTAAAGGAATGAGAAAAGGAGAAGGAATCACTCAAGAATCCTGTTTGGTAGCCAGACTATGTGAGGGTAATGGAATGCATCAAACAATTACCTGATTTATGCAATATACATAATGTTCTTGTTATGATTACTCAACAGTGTCTGTCTTTTATTATTATTATTATTATTACTACTACTACTACTACTTAAAGGTATTTTTGTCATTTCCCTATCATTCTTTTTCCATTCTAACACTATTTTTATCTAACTAAACATACAAATGAAATACCATTCACATTTCTTTCTACATTATGTCAAACATAATTATTCCATTCTAATTACATCTTCATTCCCTTTCCGTTTCCATTAAAATAAAAATTTCTATGCCAAACAGGGCATAACATGTCACATTGGGGTATAAAAATCCTACACTTTCAATCCTATACAATATATGCTCAGTCAACCTCCCACCAAATTTAACTCTATTGAGTTCCTCCATATTTGAAGAGTGAGATGATTCAGCATCCCTTGAAATAAATGTCTGTGCCTTGTCATCTTAACACATAGATAAGTACAAACAAGCATTTACTTATAGATTATATTTAGCTTGGTTTATGTAAAAAAATCATTTTACTCCTTTAACAACTGAGCCATTGCAGGGCAAACACAACGCCAACAGCTGTTTTAAATAACAATTACCCAACAAAACATTATTTAAACCTAGTCACACTGTTAGGGACAAAACCTATTCAATGGCCTGCACCTTACAGCTTAAGCTTTGAGGAGGACAGTTGCCTAGAAATAGTATTAGAGTCTTCAAGACAAAGAGGTCAAAATTCAATTCTTGTCATCCCTATTATCTTAATTAAATTATATCGCCTTTCAGCAAAAGATAGTGATGGGCCTATGCTTTGTCCACCTTCAAGCCCAAAGGGCTTTCTTGTGTGGGGTATATTAGATAAAACCTTTTTTAATAATAATAATAATAATACCTATTCTAGAACCTAAACCTAAAATATTAATTGGAAAAGCAATACTGGGAGTTTATCAATACATTAAATTTTATAAAAAAAAACAAAAATGAACTAATTAAAGCACTATTTCATCAGGCATTATGCATTATCATACATATTCCAAGTATCACAGTATTAAATACTTTTCAAGTACACTGTCTCATAAAGCCTTTTACTTGCTTTACGCTAATATGACCATAGTTGACAATCACTTTTCTTGGACCTTAATGTTAAGCATCAAACAATCTAATGGAGCCCCACATTAGATAGCCACAAGTAATTATTGTAGCACTTAAGTGGTATAATTCTTCCTCCTTATAAGCCGATTTTTAAGGGACCCTATGCTTGCTTGAGTCTCCATCGAATAGTATCAAAGCTGGACCAACCTCCACAGGAAAGGATACCTACGAAGGTTGCAATCCAATGGTCAAAGTGAGCGTTGCAGGGTGTAGCTGTTGAGAATGTTGACTTTCATGTGCAATGCTAAGAAGGAGTTCCACGTCGAATAGCCACAAGTAATTCTTGTGGTACTTAAATGGCATATTTCTTTCTCCTTACAAACCGGTTTTTAAGAGTGGGTTCCCCATCCTTGCTTAGGTTTCCATCACAATACTTTAAAAACCAAGCTTATCCTTATATATATATATATATATATATATAATAACCCAAAAAAAAAACTACTTCTATCAGCTAGCAACTTCCATGCTACAATAGCATTCATAAAACGCAACCACCAACAGAGAAAGTTGTGTTTAGAATCTAGATATTGATGTCACCATTGCTGATTCAGCATCACCATCAAACTCTTCTAAATATGTTCTTATACCTATAAAAAGATCGTCCTGAAGAGAGTATATGCTTTCAGACCCAATTTAAAAGAATCAACTCAGCAATAATTAATCATGAGGATCATAGTGTAATTTCCAATATCACTAGGATGTTATCACGGAAACACTTGTTTCATACACTCCATAAGAATCAGATATTCAGATTCCTTATTCTCATCAAATTTGATATTTAATACTACTACAACAACAACAAGCTTTTTTTCACTAGGTGGGTCGGCTACATAGATCAAATAACACCATAAAATTCTATTATGAATTATGTCTACAGATAAACTATTTAAGTCTAAATCTTTTTTAATGGTTTTACCTATAATTTTTCTTGATCTTCCTAATACTTTTAATTATTAGACTACACTCCATCTAATTTATTCTCTTTACTGAGACTTTTATAAATCTTTTCCACATATGTTTAAACTATCTAAAACACAATTCTATAATCTTTTCTACAAAAAGTACGATCCCAATTTTTTCTCTAATGTATTCATTTTTAATTCTATCTTATTCGATATGTCTACTCATCCAACGAAATATTCTCATTTCTCCGACATTGAATTTATTCTCTTGTTAGTTTTTATTACCCAACACTCAATTACATATAACATTACAAGTCTATAACTATATAGTAAAATTTACCTTTAAATTTGAATGATACTTTTTTATTTGTAATAACACCTGAAGCACTCTTCCATTTCATCCACTCAACTTAAATCCTATGATTTACATCTTCCTCTATTTTCCTGTCATATTGTATGATGGATTCAAGGTACTTAAACCGAGTAACTTGTGAAAATTTGATATTTAATACAACTCTAAAAAATGCTTTTTCAAAATCCATATAGCACTTCTAAAGCTATCTTCATACATTTAAAAGTCGCATATTTTAAAACTAGAATTATCCACCCATTGATTCTATATAATTTCTTTATTTTACATGTATGGAGCAAAGTCACCATTCACCTATGATGACAAGAAAGGTCTTCACAGTGGAAATCATCCGTCTGCTGTTCAACCTGCAATCTAGTATATTTGTTGTGATTATAAGCTTTCTAGTCATTTCTTCAATGACATTCTTGAGCTCCCTAAGTTCCTTCATGAGTTACTCATTGAAACACAATATACTCTAAAACATGAGTTCCCTCAGTATTGTCAATTTATATTATCAGCAGCAAGCATCTACAGCTACACAAGAGGCAACTGCAAATATTTCTCAGATATTTCACTAAATTTTCAGCAAGTTAGTTAAAATGTCACAATTTCAGTAACGCTATTCAACAAGGCTCAGATCAGTCCCAAACTTCACATGCACACAACCACAATTTTTGCTACCAACTGTAAATGTTGAGAACCAATCTGGATGCCTACAATTGGATCGTTGGGCTAACTTCACCATACAGAGACAAGCTATCAAAGCATCCAACAAGTATAACAAATCAAACTTGTAATTATCGTTTCATTGTTCCCAGAAGAGATATATCCATATTGTGCCATGAAAACTTCTTCATTATACCTCCCCATTCTTGGCTTACTCACAATCAAAAAATGCACTCGATTAAGGTAAAAACAATAGGGGTTCTATAACCTCAATCTCGCTCTTGGTTTAAAACCCAATAAGGAAGAACGCTAATGAGCATATCAGCACAAAAAGAAGAATCATACCTAGCTGACTTTTTCATTCCTTCGTATTCTCCCAATCCTCGCATCCGAAAAAAATTAAAATCAGACCATAATTGTTCCACTTCAAATCAATTCAGGCTGGGCTTGGCACGTGGAATTGGTTTTTAAATTCACATCCGATGTCCTCATTAAACAATTCATAAAGACACGAGTTCTAATTCTATAATATTCCCATTCCAAGCTCAAATCGCCATGCACGGATTCAAAAACCGTGCAACAATATAATTTACCGTTCCAGCCACAAATTTACTTACCGAGATGAAATTGATGGCCGCATTGAAGCTTGGCCCACGATCTGTCCCCATTATCAGCAACGACCTCGAGGCAAATAGAGCAAGAAACTGAGCAAAATGACTTGGGTCCACCGCCGGTGTCGGCGCCGCCTCCATCACCGTCATCAACGACCACGTCGTCCTCGTTGCCAAGGCCCATTACAAAGACGAAGCTTCAAAACCCTAATTTCGGAGGTGGTGATAACAACACCGCAGTAGTTTCTCTTCCTAGTCACAACGTACACCGTTCCCACACATAAGGTACGAAGACAAGAAAGTGGACGCTTCTGTGTGTATTTGAGATCTAAACTCTATTTAGCAGATAGAGGAGAGGAGAGGAGGAAGATGGTTAAAAATTTTGGATTGTAAAAATCTCTTTCCTCTTTCTGCGTCTGAGTCTAAGCCGTTGGATTCAAGGGTGGACTATTGTTGCGACTACCAACAACGGCTGTCCAAACAAAGCACATCGACGGCTAAGATTAATTGCAGGTAAATTTTGGTTGACGCTGTTATTGGCTGCCCTTTTTATTTTTTATTTTTTATTTTCAATTCCTAAAGTCTTGTTTATGGTGTTGGCCTAGGATTGAGAATTCAGTCCAAAATTGATTAGATGTTTGTATAAGTAAATTAATAATATTATTATTACCTCTAGGTGTTAAATTAATTTAGTTGGAAACAAAATTGACCTAGTAATTATTTTTCCGCCTCCACTTTATATTTTACGCTTGTTTTTGTGTAATTTTAAAGACCTTATTATTTAAATTCACGATAAAAGATGCTTTCAAACTAAAAACTAATTGCTTACTTGAAATTAAAAATAATAATTTCTTATTAATGATCTTGAAAATTTATGACAGATGTTTTTGCTGGCATATTATTCCAACAGTTTCCTGTATCAAGATAAAACTATATAGTTGGCCAAAAAAACAACAGAGGATGATAAAACTTAAAATAAAATTATAAACACATATAACTTGTCATCTATTGAAATACTTACCATCTTAAATGATACGACAATAATTGAAAAGTCAAAAATTATAATTATAAAAAAATTATATTTTAAAATTTTTAAAGTATAATTTTTTTCATAGCTATAATTTTTTATCTTTTCAATTCTAATTTTTATATTCAAATTTATAATTTGAAATCTAAAACAAATTAAAAAAAAAACTCCTAAATGGGATGACTATACGACTACTAAAGAGGATTTATGTTAAATACTTACAAGTGTAAGGATACTTTAAAATTTTTTTTTGATAAATTCTTTGTAAATTTCGGAGAGATACACAAAAGAGTGAAATTTGGATTTTCTGTGGTATGATAGTTATACCAGTGACCTTAGGGGATATAGTCAAGCATTTGTTTGACATATATCCCTTTATTTTGTATTTTGTAGAGATAAAAAAATTTTAATTATAAAGATAAACATTTTAACTATAAAAAAATATTTTAATCGTGAAAACAACTTTTTAGTTAGTTAAGCCTTTAAAATGAGTTAAAAATTTAATGTCTTTCATAATAAACATGTTTTTTTATAGTAAAAATTTTTGTCCACACAATTAAAATATTAAAATATAAGTTTATCTCACACTTAAAATTTTTGTTTTCATTGTTAAAATTTTCCCTCAACTAAATTTTTTATCTTCATAATTAAAATTTATTATCTGCTAACCCAAAAAAAAGAACACGTCAAACAAATATTAATAATGACTATAAGGATCCATGTTCAAAAGAGTGGGAGTGTGTATGTTTATATGGAGTTTATTTTTTCTCTTTTTATCTATTTCATCTTTTCTCTTCTTTTTTTTTTTTGAAATTTAAAAAAAATTACAGAAAATAAATTTAAAAAATTTAAACTCTACCTATAGCTATGGTGAATTTCAAAAGAATATAAGCTTGCTTGGTATACAAAATAGAAAGGAATGCAATAAAAAATAATAATAAAAAGATTTTGAAGATGAAAAATATTTCTCATGTCTCCATTTTACAAAAGTAATAAAAATGAATAGAAATAATTGAATAATAATTATAAGGATATGATAGGCATTAATGTAATCAAAATTGAAATGGATTGGTTAGTTTGATTGATAATTAAGCCCTAGTCCAATTCACTTAGTTTAAAAAATTAATTAACCAAATAACTAATTAAAAACTAATTAAATTGGTTAAAAATTAGTTAAACATGTCAAAAGTAGACTAGTTAAAAATTAGTTGAATCGATTCGTTGATTTTTTTTAAAAAAATTTCTTATAAAATATAATAGTTTATTTTGGATAAATTTACAAAATAGAAAATAAAAGGCATTAGAAGAAAGAAGTAATTGAAATAAAAAGATATATATATATATATATATATAAAAGGGAAACAAATATGTATATTTGACTATTTTTTTTATATTTACTCTTTATTATACCTCATTTTATAACAGTGTTTATCTCAAATATTCAAGTATTTGGCCAAAATTATTATTATTTATGTATTTTTAATGATAAATAAAATCTTTATATAATTTAGAAATTAAAAAAGTTTAATATTAAATATTCTTAACTTTTAATTATGAGTATTTTTGTTTTTCAATTAATAAAATAATTTTTAAAACATTTTAAAAAAATATTAAATTAGTAATCAAATACTTAAAAATTATTAATATTTATTTGTTACATTAGAATTTTAATATATAAAATTTTAAAAATATATATTTAATTATTAATAATTTGATTATGGTTAAATTAATAAATTATAAACTAATATTTTCATTAACTCAATGATCGATCAAATTTAAAAAATATTAATAGATGTTGTGCATAATTAATAAAAAG
Source organism: Erythrophleum fordii (assembly GCA_032878935.1). NCBI lineage: Eukaryota > Viridiplantae > Streptophyta > Magnoliopsida > Fabales > Fabaceae > Erythrophleum > Erythrophleum fordii. The sequence continues at coordinate 34,403,440 of JAVQMF010000049.1, forward strand.
AGATTATTTTTTTAATATAACCAAACCGACCATAAATATCTTCTAGTTAAACATTGGCATTGGTCTAACGAGTATAATATTTGTAATTTTTAAAATAAATATGAAAAATGGATAATTGGTCCATGTAAAGTGTGGTGGACATACATTTGAGAATATTGCTTTATATGATTCAAAAAACAAAAAATAGAAATTTATATAAAAATGAAAATCTGGGTTTTTTTTTCACCTCAAAGCAAGATTCGGATAAAAAAGAATTGACCATTTACATTGTGTTGTAATTCATGTTGAAAGATAAACCGATAATTGAGATATCCAATCTTTTGAAGAAGTTAAGTTTACAACGATTTGTTGGCTAGAAGTTTTGCAATAGCACATTGATTTATTTAATAATAAATAAATAAATAAAAAGCTGTGACTCATTAACATGAAGATCATCTACATTAACGTGCCTTAAAACCAGGACTACTTATACTTTATATCTAAGAAAATTAAAGACATGAAAATCTAAAGCATTCATAACAAAACAGTATAACGGCAATGCATTAATTAGGATAATCGTGAAATGAATCATTACAGGATACGGCACCGGCAAAATATTTCAATCATCATAAGCTGGTCTTGTGTGTCCCCTCACCCAAATTTCATAGACGAAACATATTTCAGCCTTCAAACAATTATGGGGTTTGTTTTATAAAAATTATCAAGATCATTGAATAGGGTCTTTTTTAGCCTGTTGAACCAACAAGATATGGGCAACATGAGATGCAATGGCTTTTAAGCAACGAATACGCGTATTCATATATATATATATATATATATATATGTTTTACAAACCCAATGTTCTTATAAATTTAAAACGGCATAGTTCACTAGCGTGATTGGATAAATGTTGTGGAAGTCTGAAAATCATGTTTACCAACCATAATATATAAAGGCAACAAATTGTTATTTTATTCAAAACGTGATTTGGGAAGATATAAACACTTATTCAAATATGCATTATTTTGTCAGGTAATTTTACTATTTTAAGAAATCTAATAACAGTCAATATAGATGTTTAGCTATAACAAAAAAAAGAGAAGGTCTAATTTTGATAAAGAATTCCGATACCATTTAATGTTTATGGAATTGCTTGTAGCCCCAGACTGTGCCTTTTCTTTCAATAGAGAAAAGAATTTGTTCTCCCATCGTTCTTTAAACCACATAATCTATACTTTTACGTCTCTCTTTTGCCATATATAACTCAAAACACTAACAATACATATATATATATATATATATATATATTGCACAATTGACCTATTTACTATTTAAGGAAGTGGGGTTGCCAAAGGAAAAGAGGGGGAGGGGTGTGCTCACCACCTGGGCATTTACCTGGCTTGTTCATTGAGGATAAGAAATTCTATACTCCCACCTTCGCATAATATTATAATATGATCATTTTAAATTCCTGTTTAATTATTTTAAACACTTGCAGACAAATCAAAATATATTTTTAAGCAATGTTTGAGTAAACAAACTCTTTTAACAACACTTAGTGATTCAGCTGTTCTGCACAATAAAACACAAAAATTAAAAAAGATTGTAAACAACGAGCAGTCATTGTTTTTCACATGTTATTGTAATTAAGTTTAGACATTATATATTCAATATCAATTTTTCTGTCGTGTTTATCGCTTAGAAATATCTAAGTCTGAGTGGCGTTGGGCGATTGATTTGGTTAAAAAATTAGTGAAATACAAATGCAAGTCGTGTTGAAGATGGGAAAGTCAACAATATCTAAGAACATTGAATCCACCTGCAGATGACAGACTGGATGTCTGTTTGGTAATTTTTGTAGAAAATAATTATTTTTATATAATTCTTATATAATATTTATTATATTTTTATAATTATTATTAAATAATATTTTATTATTTTTAAAGTAAAAACACAAAGATTATTTTTATTTTTAAAATTAATTTTTTTTTTATCCCTTTTACGATTACAGCCTCTTTATATACTAAAACATCCATTACTATTTTAAGGCGACTATATTGTATATGGTACAAAATCTTATCAGCCACTTGAGTGCTTCGTTCAATCTTAGCTTCTAACCCTCCTATTGCATTTAGGATCTATGGCCGAATTATATGAAGTACCCTTTAGGCGTACAATTTGTCCTCTCTTCTTTATTTTCTTCTCCACAGTGAATAGTGTTTTTTTTAATAAAAATTTTATATTATATCCTTCTCCACGGCTATAAATTCATCTTTATTTTTTTAAAATTAATGTCATAATCTTTGGGTTGGTTTCTGTTTATTCTTTAATAGATATTTAATCTTGCACAACATCCACCAATGCATCATTCGCCAAGAAAACAAACAACCAGCTATAAATTTAAATAACAAGGACCTAATTGAAGATTAAAACACATTATAGGGACTAAATAATTAATCTTTTGATAGAAAATAATAAAAAATTTATTATTAATTATTTGTAAATAATGGATGAACGATAAATATAACAAATAATATTTCATTAATATTAGTATTAGAACTTAATATTTAAATTACTTTATTAGTTATTTTGTTATTTTTAGTTATCTTTTTGTTATGTTTAGAATTTAATATTATCTTTTATTATTAGAAATTATCTTTCATTGTGATCAATATTTTTTATTAGTAGTTATCTCATTGACTCTATATATAATCTATAAGAAATTAGAATTATATACTTTGCTATTGATTGAATAATAAGAAGTATTTTTAGAATATTTGCATCTCTCCCTTTCTTCTTCCTCCTCCCTCTTTATTTCTTCTATATTTCTCTCATTTTCTTCTATCTTCTCTCTCTCTTCTTCCTTGTTCTAATATTTCTCTCTACATTCTTCCCTACACGCAATACATCATTTTGGAATCATAGCTCATTTACAACTCCAACCACACTTTCCACTGCCTTTCATGATCACACCGCGTTGCTACGCACTAATGAAATCTTTAAAACAAAATGTCTAAATTATCAAAATTAAGTTCAACGACTTATAGATAAATATGAACCATCAATTTGATTAAGTTATGAGTACTATCAATCAACTTTGTATACAAAGGACTGGTAGAAAATCAAAAGAGCTAAAGGCAAGAAAAAAATATCATTAAAAATACAAGATGTTAGAGGGAGATATCTTAATTGATTTTGATATTATCATTGTGGATCTCATTGATTGCCTATCAAATATCGATGAGGATGATTCCATCACAGGGTATGAAGAGTAGTTAGAAGTAAATTTAGATGTGAGGAAATCAATTTTGACTAGCAATTTAAAATTTAACCACAAGTTATAGAAAGTTGTGTTTAGAATCAACCAGTTCAACTATTCCACCCAATTGAGTTTATCATTCCAAATATATTAATGAATCTAAAGCTGTCTATACTACCATATCTTAAAGCAGTGTCATTGATCTTACCTGAGGCTCTAGGATGAATTATTTTAATACTTTTCTATTTCAAAACTCAAGGATGATATTTCTCTAACTAGGCGAGAATGATACAAAATGGGAAAATAATAAAAAAGTTATTATTAAATATTTATAACTTATTGATAAAAGGTAAATATGAGAAATAATATTTCATTAATATTAATATTAGTTTATTAAATTACTTTATTCGTTAGTTTGTTATTCTTAATTATCTTTTTGTTAGGTTTATAATTTAATATTATCTTTTATTATTAGAAGTTATCTTTGATTATGATTAGGATTTGTTATTAGTAATTATTTCATAGACTCTCTATATAATCCACAGAAAATTAAGATTATATACTTTACTATTGATTAAATAGTAAAAAATATTTTTAAAATATCTGCATCTCTCTCTTTCTTTTTTATTTATTCTACATCTCTCTTATTTTCTTTTATATTCTTTCCATCTTCTTTTTTATGCAATCTTCTCTACATGTGTTACATCATTTTTTTAATTAAAAAATGATATAAAAAAATTGTAATGTTATAGTGACATATGAAATAATTGTCTTAGTCTTAACTTTTAGACAAGGTTCATTTACTATTGTAATGTTAAAATAAGCATAACTTGATTTTATTCCAAGTGCAAGGTTATACCAAACTTTAATGAGAAGTTAAACTGACCGTGGGCAGAGCAGCGGCTAAGGGATTGAGGAGTGAGGAATGGTGTGGGATGACATTGAGGGGCCATATTTTTTTATTATAATTTGTATAATATGTATTGTATTTTTATATTTATTATTAAATTATTATTTTAATTATTAAATTAATTTAAAAAATAAAAAAATATAATTTATTTACATTTTATTTTTTTTATATCATCTAATTAAAAAGAATATTTCTTATTCTACTCGTTCTTCATCTTAATCATGTAATTAAAAAGCGCATGTCTCCACGATCCCAAAAAACCAAAAAAACATGTCTCACATCCAAAAGATACTCCGATCCATACTCCTCTTCCTCTCTCTCCTAAATTTGCATCCCTTCTTCCAATTTTTATAGGGATAGATGGTAACTACTAGTTCAAGTCGTAAATTTGCCATAAATATGCTGAAACATATTTACAATCTTTCTCTTTCTCTACCCCTTAAAATAAATCCCTTTTTTAAAAAGCCGTATACTTCAGTGTATTATTCTCTAAAATTAAAAGACGTAAATCCTATTTCATTCCTCCTATCCTATTTGGAGTTAGATTTTGCTCTCTAGTCAAATAACCAAGAAGATTAGGCTGAAATCACAAACTTATCATATAAGAATACTGACACTCATAGTAAATTATGTACAAATCCTACTTTGATCGGGAAACTAGTAATTGCAGAAGATAGTAAAATGTGTTCCCGCGGCAGAATTTAAGGTTAAAAGAAAAAACGCTTCTTATTTGTTGATTTATTTAGTTTTTCATACCTGGTCACCTTGATTTTGACAAAATTAACCGTCATGTAATTCGGTTTAAAATGCATTACCCTAAATAATAATAATCTGGAAAAACTCAGGACCTGTATCTGTAATCCCACTGACCGTACGTCCACTTGACTTTTCGCCTATAAAGGCTCACCGCCTCGGGTCTTCCCAAGCGCAATCGCTCTCTCAGACTTTCTGCGTTTATATTTCGGTTTGCATGATTAATTTACTTTCTGAAGCGAGCAAACAAGAGCAACGACAACCAGGATCTTGTTTACCAGGATCTTCTCACAGGTAAGCCCTTCTATATATGTATATATATATATACATAGATATATTAGTTGCGTTCGTGGTTTTTCCACTCCATGTATATTCAATTCGACACTAACACAGCGGCCCAATTTTGTTTTTCCTTACACCAATCTTTTGCGAGCGATTAATTGAGTTATATAATTAGTTAAAGTGATAGAATATTCTTTGGGTCCCAAGAAAGAGGAAATCTATGGAAGCTTTTCAGTAAAAGAGAAGCGCAAAGATGCAGTTTTCGTCCTGTTTGTGTTTGAAATTAACCATGGTTCCTGCTTCCTCTTATTTTCTGTCACGAGCACTAGTTTAAGTTGGATTAGTTAGTGGTTGCAGGAAGTTATGCTTCCTGGACTCGCGACAAAATAATAATTATAATAATAATAATTATTATTTTGCTTTCGTTAAATAGCTTATATGCATTGATAGTTGCATTCATTCCGCCTTAAGGACTAATGGCCTATTTGCTGAGATTGTGTTATTCTGGTCGTTAGCTAGATCATATATTTGGCGTGACCCTTATTTTGATAGTCGGAGTTCTAAGATTTAGGAATATTGTTTGTTTGTGACAACTGGGCCACGACTAAATACTGCTGAAAACATAATAATCTCCAAAAGCTTACGCTTTTTGAGCTTCTTTCTTTTGATGAATGTCACAGGTGATGAGCTTCTCTCTGACTCGTTCCCATATAAGGAAATTGAGAATGGAATGCTATGGGAAGTGGAAGGGAAGGTTGGAAACTATTTACATAATATAGATTCCCTATTTCCCTACATCACATCTTTATTACGTCTATATATATAGCTCACAATTAAGTAGTAGGTACGAAGTACTACGTGCTTTGTTATGCCTTAACTTTGTTGTTTAATGTGGCTTCTGGCAGTGGGTTGTTCAAGGGGCAATCAATGTAGATATTGGCGCTAACCCTTCTGCAGAAGGTGGGGAAGAGGATGAAGGTGTTGATGATCAAGCCGTTAAAGTAGTCGATATTGTTGACACTTTCAGGCTTCAGGTAAGGAAGATTTTCCTTTGCTTTGTTAACCATGAATTGTCATTCTTCTGGTGTAAATTGAATTGTCTTTGTTCTCTTGCGTTTTTAGGAGCAACCGGCTTTTGATAAGAAGCAGTTTGTTACTTTCATGAAGAGATATATTAAGTTGTTGACACCCAAATTAGAGCCATAGAAACAAGAGTTGTTTGAGAAGCACATTGAGGGAGCAACTAAGCACCTCCTCTCAAAGCTCAGTGACCTCCAATTGTTTGTGCTCTCTCACTGTCTTTCATGTTCCCTGATTTTATTTTTATTGTTCTGGTTACTAATAATTTAGTCATTTTCTTTATCACATAAATGGTAATGGTTGAGTTCCGATGTGGCAGTTTTGTGGGGGAGAGCATGCACGATGATGGCAGCATGGTGTTTGCATACTGCAAGGAAGGTGCTACTGATCCAACATTTATCTACCTAGCAAATGGGTTGAAGGAAGTCAAGTGTTGAGCACGTGATTACAGGCTTTCAAACTGCAAATTCTGTAGTTATAATATTAATACTTGACCTGAGAGCTTCTAATTTCTATAGTTATTTAGTTTTCTTTTGCGTCGGCCTTCATAGAAATCGAGTTAAATCTAGTGTTTTTTTTCCCCATCTAAGATTTTTATTTCATATGCTTCCGTATCTTATGAAGGGATTTATTACATATCATTTATATAATAATTTAATCGACAAATTAATGTATCACAAATGTTTTTTTTTCAAACTATCCTCGAAATTTAGTGCTTAAGTTATGAACTAATGCTCGATAAGTTTCCTAAGAGTTAATAAGGTTGGCTTTTTTATCTCTTGCAAATGGGTTGAATTAAATCACGCCGTCGAACAGTCGCAATGAAAAGCTGCTCAACCATCACTTGAAGTGGGTTTCGCCATTTCGGTTCTTGAAATTCCACAAAAGAGAAGCAATATGTATCTAGTTGAAACTGTAAATCAATAATAAAGTTTACAAAACTGATCATTGTAATTCGGACAGAGTGGCCCGATCTCTAATGATCGACAAATTAAAAAATTGCAAGATCCTCAAAGGGAGGACGGAGTTGATCGCTAATGGGGAGGAGTAAAGCTAATATTTTCTTTTATTTTTGGACAACATTTGTAGACTTGGACCAATAAAGAAACTCCACGTGATGATGTAATCTCAACCCTTTATCACCATCTGCCACGTGGAGCTCCGTATCCTTAAGGAGTCACCCGTAAAGCAGTGCTGGGCGAGTCTCAATTTGTTTCACACCAGCCCACTTTTCCTTAAAACACTTCTCCATTGAGGCCGTGTTTGATAGGCAAGAGAGAGTGAAATGGAAGAGGATTCCAGCTTCTTGCAGCATTTGGTAGCCAGAATTCGGGGAGGAAACGGAAACCAACTTTACTGTGCATTGTGTCACGGGGCCATTACTCTCTCCCCAAAAGCTAACTGTTGAGGTGTGCAGCACACCCGCTTATATGCCCAGCATCCTCTCCAGGTCCATCCGATGTGGGACTTCCATCCAGTCCCCGTGGGCATGACAGCTCCCACGGCCAATCCGTGACGCCCTCGTCACGGGTGGCCCACCGGAGGGCCCCTCCTGGGCTTACCCGAGGCAGGCTCTGATACCACTTGTCACGGGGCCATTACTCTCTCCCCAAAAGCTAGCTGTTGAGGTGTGCAGCACACCCGCTTATATGCCCAGCATCCTCCCCAGGTCCATCCGATGTGGGACTTCCATCCAGTCCCCGTAGGCATGACAATTGTCATGAGAGAGGCATGCCAGAGTGATGAATGCTTTGGAGCCAAAAGAGATGACAGATTTGCCTCTCTCTACCGTATAATCTGCTTTACCCATTCAGCAGGGGTAAGACTGATTACTGAGAAATGAAATTGGTCCATCGTTCTTCTTTAACCAGAATATATAAATGAAACCGATCACTGAGAAAAAGAGGTGAGAAGATTGAAGTTTGAGATAGTTATTTAGCATCAGTTATCAATTACAATCAAATAAAATCAGATTTAGATGAATTAAATTTGCATAACACAAAAGTATCAAAAGGCTTAAATCAATCAAGAATTAGGCAAATCAAGAACGGGCATTGATATAAATAGGACATTTTTAGGAAGATCAAGAAAGAAAATCCTCCATTGCTGATTCATGCTTCTCGGATGGGGTGGAGGAGGAGAAAAATGTAGGCACCTTTGGTCTTCTCTGATGGAGTGGCGGTGGAGAAAACACATGGACCTTAAATGGCTTCAAGGAGGAGAGGAAAACAACGAGGAGTGGATTGCTAGAGGAGGAAAATACGTCTTAAGAGTAGAATTTAAGAACGCATGACAAAATCCTAACAATTGGATAAATGGACAGCTGCTATTGACATAGCCTTTTTTTTCTTAAGCATCAAGGGTTCACTCCTTCACTACTTCCATTTTATCAAATAAATAAATGAAAAAATTCTTTCTTTTTTTTGTCTGTTATTTCAAAGACAATTGGCTTCACTATATTTCATTCAACATTCTTTTTTCATTTCTATTAAAAAAATTCTATATACCAATCAAAGTCTAAATGTCCGGTTTGATATAAACCAAGACACTCGTACGGAGTAGCATCTAGAGTTTTTTTTTTTTTTTTTTTAAATACGGCTCAATAATCATTGATTATTTTTACTCACATACAACGGTCAAAATGTGCCAAATCTACCGCTACATCTAATTCACAAGCACATTAGGTTTTTTTGAAAGGAAAAAAATGTTGAACGGCCGAAGAAAGATAATGTTGGCCAGCTAATAGGGTACACATAATTACTACTTAATTAGAATAAATTTGACACTTGCGAACATATATCAAACATCAAAGTTGGCTTTCCCTAGTCTTGAGTAATGCTGTTGTGTGAACTGAAACTTTTCTTCCAGAATCCAGCTCAAGCATAATAATTCAAGCTCGCTTTCTTCTTTGCTTGGACTTGAATGATACCTTCATTAAAATCCTCATGATTCACCTGCAATTGGACAAAATGGAGATTAATGATTATCCACGCAACAGATAACAGATCCTAACTCGATTCTGAGCTTTCCAATTAAGTTCATCCCACAAAGTATGAACACAATTGGCAAAGATTACTTTGCTTGAAGAAGAATTCTGTGATTACGTTCATGTTTATAATAATAGCAGGAATACGATAAGGTAAACAAGAGTTCCAAACAGAACTGTCACCACAGTAATGGCCTCATTTATTTAATTAATTATGATATTCAAACTATCAAAGTTGCATATCTTGAAGAGAACAAACCTCAGTTGCATCACGTCGAAGGGCTAACATGCCTGCCTCCACACAGACAGCTTTTAATTGTGCTCCATTGAAATCATCTGTGGACCGAGCTAGTTCTTCAAAGTTGACATCTGGGTGAACATTCATCTTCCGGGAGTGGATCTATAATATCAATGTGATAGCAGTCAATGATTGTTCAGAAACTTAAGTTAGAAATAATGACAGCAGATAAACTCAGAAGAAAGCAAACCTGCAGAATTCGAGCTCTTGCATCTTCAGTTGGATGTGGAAGCTCAATTTTACGATCTAACCGACCAGAACGCATAAGGGCAGGGTCAAGAATATCTGCACGGTTTGTTGCTGCTATCACCTGCAAATTACAACAATAATGAAAACAACATTTCAATTTCCTAAATCCTAACTGGAAATAAAAGTCAACTAGGTTATATTGTTATGATTAGCACGCTGAGGTATTAGTCCCAGAACATAGGTTTTCAGAAGATAAAATCTAATATGCTTAACCCAACAGCAGCAAATGTTTTTTGTGGTTTTCTCTGATCACATAACTCAGAAACCTAGAGGTACATGGAGAAAAATAAACAAAGACAAACCTTAATCCTTTCATCACTGCTAAAACCATCAAGCTGATTGAGCAATTCTAACATTGTTCGCTGTACCTCCCTATCTCCACTTACTTCACTGCAGTAAGGCATCATCAACAAGTAATATCATGAGATGCTGAATAGCACTGATGGAACTAACTAAATGGAAAATTTAAGCATATATAGATGTCAAATCGTGCATCCTCATAAAACAAGTATTTACCATACCTATCAAACCGCTTTGTGCCAATTGCATCTATTTCATCTATAAATATAATGCAGGGAGACTTCTCTTTTGCCAGCTGAAAAGCATCACGAACAAGTTTTGCTCCATCTCCTATGAACATCTGTACAAAAATTCCAGATTAGATCACTCCAAACCCAATACAAAACACATGAATACAAAGATTATAAAGAAACACAAGACAGACAATCTAGATGGGTTGGATATAGAAAATTATCAGACTAACAGCTGAAGCATGTTTTTATAAGGAACGTGGAAAGTTAAGAAAATGATCTTCATACAATCAACAACTGTCCAACACCAACATACATATATGATACATCACCAGCAAATTAGTAGGCTAAAAAAAAAAAAAGGAGAATAATGTATAATCTGGTCCCCAGTGTTTTATTAAAGATCAGCAAAATTCTAGACACCAAGTCTAGGATCCCCCCCCCCCCCCAAAAAAATACATATATTTGCCCCTCAAAAAAATAAAAATAAAAACCAAAAACTCAACAAACAAGCGACAATGGAATCTTCAGCCATGCTAAGAAACTTAAAAGGAAAAAATACAACAAAACTTGGTTACGAATTATATACCTGGACCAGTTGAGGGCCTGCCAACTTCAGGAAAGTGGCATTTGTTTGTGCTGCACATGCACGAGCCATTAATGTTTTCCCTGTCCCTGGCGGTCCGTATAAGAGCACTCCCTTTGGTGGACGAATTCCTAACTTTTGGAACCTTTCCTTGTGGGTCATTGGCAAAACAATGGCTTCAACTAATTCTTGGATCTGTTGGCAAAGACCATGTTAGAGAACCTTGTTACCTTACCATAAAAAGTGTGCCTGCAATAAATTCAGCTAATAATGAAAACTCACCTGCTTCTCTAATCCCCCAATGTCATTGTAATCCTCAGTTGGCTTTTCATCAACTTCCATGGCTTTTACTCGAGAATCATACTCAGAAGGCAGGGTATCCAAGATTAGATAACTATCTTTGTTAACACCAACCAGATCACCAGGTTTTAACTTATCAGGGTCAACAAGCCCAACAACAGGAAGAAAGATTGTCTGGAGTAGAAAGAAAACATAATTTAAAATTTTATGATTGCTGTAACAAATATAAGGCCTCTTCATCACTAACTAATTCCAAAAATATTGCTGTTGACTATGTATATAGGGTGCAGTTGAACAAACCTTCCCACGAAATAAAAGCAAAAATTAAATAATACAAATAACAATCTTAGCTTCTAAATGATAAGGAAATGAGAAATTTAAATATGAAATCATATATTTCCCCAATGACAAAATGTGTAACATCATATATGTCACCTGTCGAGTAGAGGTCTTTAGGACAACACATTTCCCCTTCCTTTGTGAGTCAAGATCAATATTGGCACCATCTTCTTCAGCCTCATCCTCTGGGTTCATTTCCAATATCTGGAATATATATATATCAGAATTTGAGGAGAATGAGGGACATAAGAATAAACTAGTAGATTTCTACCAAGGGGAAGTGAGGGTAGTTTATTCTAAATATTTATATAAAAAATTACAGATGCATGTTTAGAAGAGATCCAATTGCCTTCTAACTTGCTACTTACTACAAGTCCAAAACATCACTATACATAATGCAGCCTTTGCCTTTTCATGTTCTGGAGTATATGGCACATTGGCATTTCATATAACAGAAAGAGCCATGGTTAGGAGTTTAAGATAAATGAATATAAACAAAAAGGATATACAAGAAATATCAAGGGAGGGCTTAATTACGTAAACAGAACGATTAGTAGGTACTGGATATTAGAATGCAGCTGAATAAACGTATCTTTGCCATCACTTGGACAAGTGCTTGAACTTGCCATGACAAAGAACTATCAATTACTCATTTATTTCTTTATTCTACCACTATTGTTGTTTAGAAGACATAAACCTTAATGTTCAATATAGCAGGCTATTATGTTTGATAAAATGTCAAAAATTTAATTGAATGATAGACACCAAGGCCGCTTAACAAAAATAAGACTGATGCACAAAAACAAAGAGAGTAAGAGCAATAATTTACCTCTACAATGTTGCCTACAAGGTAGGGCAACTGCTTATTGAGCTTAATTTTCTCCTGATTCTCTCTTATCTTCTCCTTGTATGATTCTAATTCCAGATTAGTCCTCTGCAACTCTTCCTTCAACCACAAAACAATACAAGCCAAAATCGGAAACTAACATAAATTATACCAGAAGATAAGAATGTAGAACTTGTTCTCTTGTTATCAAGATATAGAAAGTAAACATTTTGCACCGATAGCAAGAATAGGTGAGAAGCATAAACATAATAAAATTCCCATTATTGGACCATCGCAAAATTAATGTTTACGAATACGAAGGATACAATGCGAAACTTAGAAAAATCCACAAAATTTGAAAAATTTCCGAGATTAGCATATTTAAAACTGGCAAGAACAATCTACTGAATCAAACCTAGGTGAACACTAACAACTACGCTATGTAGCAATTGGAACCAGGATAAGCAACAATAGTAGATATTAAAAAAAGACAAAAAAAAAAAAAGAAGAGATTGATAGAGAGAGGAGATCAGACCCTGAGGATTCGAATCTCGTTGTCAAGTAGACGAGAAGCTCTGACGATGTCGTCAGTGGTCATCGACGCCAACTGGCTTTCTTCGAAGCTGCTATCCTCAACCATGGCTGTTGCCATCAATTACCAGATTCGCGGAAAAATTAAGAGGCGATGAAGCCAATAAATTATAGAGAATGATCAAAGGTTAGAATGGATACTACGAGTGTGATTACTTGTAAGCGTGTGCTTAAATTTTAATAGATTTTCTTCCCTATATGGATCAGGGTGAACGAACTTCAAAAATGCTGAAGATAGGTTTATTTGATTTTCTTGTTCCGAGGACTGGGATGACTTTTTCTCCTTTGTTTTTTTTTGTTGTGGGGGAAGGCGGTGGTTGGGACCTGCTTTCTACGAAATATGAATGCGATTGAGAATATGAGAACTACTGGGCCGAATCTTATATGCCATCAAGGCCATTGTGGGCCACGATCCTTTTATTGAATGAGTATGAAATTCTTCGACTATATAATGATTCCTAGGTCCAACAAGACAATTAGATATTGACCCAAAAAAAAGAAAGGATAATTAGAGGCATGAGAGGTAAAGTTTTAAGGATTAAATTCAAATCACTGATTTTCATTAAATTTATAATTTTAAAATTTCAGTCAAACCATTAACTCCTGGGAAGTGGGAAGCGACTAAATCAAAGTGGTAAGAATCTAAAATCTTAGTAGTTAAGGGCCTGTTTGGTATGATGTATAGGATAAGGCCTGATAGTATAAGACCTGATAGGATAAGGCCTGATAGGATAAAGACTGATAAAATTTTAAGACTATGCAGTGTTTGGTATGATATTGTATAAGATAATGTATTGTATAAGATAATATTATCATTTATTTGATGATGCACTATATAACACTAGATAGGATAAAAATTAACTCTTTTAACAAAAATAACCTTTGCTTAAAAAATATACTATATCTTTCTGTGTTATATTATTTTTTTTAAAAAAAGTATGGGCGAATAGGGTTGCATATAATGCATTATAACCTAATAACTTAAGTGATCTGATCTCGTCTGGTCACATTAGGCTAAATAGTTAAAATATAATTTTATAAGGACTCATATGAAATTTTTATTTTTTTAGAGTCAATTTATAATTTTTTACCAAATATTAAAAAAAAAAGTGACTTAACTAGTTTAAGAAATCAATTTAACCTAATCTCATACTAAACTAATTAGACTAAGTTTAATTCTAAATTAGTTTTTGTAGAGCTTATCCCAATCCTATTAATTTTTTTAAAAAAATTATTTTATAGAGACTTATATAAAAATTTTTTAATGATAAAATATAATTTTATGGAGGCTTATATAAAAATTTTATTTTTTAGGGTCATTTTATAATTTTTATCAAAAATTATTTTATAAGAACTTATATGAAAATTTTATTTTTTTAAGGTTACTTTATAATTTTATAATTTTTATCAAAAATTTAAAAATGACCCAACTAACCCGCTCTCAACTAGTATTAATTAAAAATGATCCAATCTAGCCAAGGAATATTCCATAGGTGAGGGATTAAAAATGAAAAGTATTGATAAATATTTATACATTAAAATCTAATCAGGCCTAATCCCACCCCCCAAGGCATGATTAGATTATACGTCATTTTGATGTATAAGAAAGTTATGATGTATAAGCTTATACAATACATTACATGCACCAAACAAGTTATAAGTTCATAATGTATTGTATTAGCTTATACTATCATGTCTTATACGGTGTACCAAACATACCCTAAGAGGAACTTCTTACACGTGAGAACAAATCAACAGTCAAATGTGCCACCAAAAAAGGAAAATTAACGTCCAAACGAAAACATTTCCTAGAGATTTCCCTTTTATACTTGAATGTGCTTTTCTTGCTCCGGGTCACCCTTGCTTGCTTTGACCTAGGTGTAGCTAAGTTTAGAAGCTATCGCATCTAACACAGCGCAGGACCGACCTGATGGTGAAGGCGAAGGTGAAGATGCTACTATTGTTGGAGACAATAATGAAGATACCTCAAAATGCTTCCATATGTACTCCATCCTCAGAAAAACTTTCCGAATAAAATTAGATTAGTACTTTACATTAATAATCACACAGAGCCCCAGAGCAAGTGCTTCCTCTTTTGTTTTTTTTGGGGGTTTTTTCAAGTTTAGATGTACAAATTTTGTATCAAGTTAAAGAAAATAAATACAAAACTTCTATCGTTATAAGTTAATTTTTTAATATGTAAACTTCACATACTGTGCCTATCTTTTTTTTTTTTTATTGCACAAAAAATTCAAAGAATGCAGATTCCTCTGTTATCTCTCTCTATTTGCGTACTGCATTGTTGTCTTGTTCCTGCCAAGACTCGTATTAAGGACAACTTAAATTCCATTTTCAGTCAGGAAATGAATGAGTCGATTGCATGTAAATGCAATTACTAGACGCTTATTCCTCTGCAGTAATTACTCAAATCCAATACTTCTTTCCTATGTTATTTAGAGTGAAAAATCAAACCCTTTCCATACTTAACACAATAGGGACATACATAGTGTGTCACGAAGTTCTAACCTCTTTATCTACGTTCCAGATGATACTCAAACACAAAGAGGCCTCACGCAACACGTTCCATACATTTTCCCTTTGTTTCATTGTCCTAAATTCAATCAGTTACCAAATTGGAGATTTAAAGCATAAAACACTTGGTAATTATTTTTCAAACGAAACTCAGGTAGTATAGAAACTTAAAGTTCTAGCTCAACTAGAGATATCTGCTACCTATGCGGACTCTAATCATTTCCACTCCACGCAACTAACTTATATGTAGATTTCAGTGAAAGCAAAGAACTATACATAACCGAACATAGTAATTTCAGACAATTAGAAAGCAAAATGGAGCTCGGAGCCACTACGGATAATTTAGGTGACTAAATCTCGTGCAGGTGCAAATAATTAGTAGATCCTTTCTCCCCCTAAAGATGAAGACCATGAAGGCAAAGCATATAACAAGTTTCAATTAAAAGAGGCCTCAACAGCGAAATATGTTCTAAAATCCTCCATTCTTACCCCGGAAAAAAAAAATCCATAATAATAACCAATTATCGAAGTTGAATTGGTCCTCTGAAAGTTTACCTCATAAATGATGAATAATTTACGACCATAACAGAAGCAGCATAATGTCAAAATAAAGGCAGCCACAAGCACCAAATAGAAATCCTTTATCACAGGGCATAAGATCGGATTCTTTCTCTCCAGAATCAAGTCTTTAAACCACAGAGGGTGCTA
Organism: Erythrophleum fordii; assembly: GCA_032878935.1. Lineage (NCBI taxonomy): Eukaryota > Viridiplantae > Streptophyta > Magnoliopsida > Fabales > Fabaceae > Erythrophleum > Erythrophleum fordii. Next base: position 34,419,648 of record JAVQMF010000049.1, read on the forward strand.
CTCAAAGAACTTGAGGACATAGTTGTGGGGGTTACCACTCAAGAGAATTAAGGCGCGTTTATAATTGGATTCCCTTTTCCTTAGTAATAAGCTTATTTATGGACCTCACATTATATGTGAAACTTTACGAGATGACGCTACAAAATAAAGCAAGGAAGTGATATTGTATATAAAATTCTAAGAGGCTAAAATGGCTTGTGTTGTCTGTAGCTTGAGTGAGTGATACTCCAACAAATGCTTACCAATTACCAGCCATTTCAAGTATGAATCAGAACTTGAATTATGGCAAACAGCAGATATCTGACAGAAGTATTGATTTGCCATAAAAGGTACTACCCCACCCAGCCAGCTTCCCCTCTTTATAAAAGCGGAACTATTCTGGTCAGGAAGCAACCAATCTCTTTGTTTATCATCAGAAAAATGCGCTTCAACATGAGGCACATCAATCAAAGCTTGCTCTACCCACATGCCTATAGCATGAGAGCGGCGCGAGCTTAAAAATTAATGCTTTATGGAGCGCATGAATATCTGATTTGGCTAAGCTGCATCATTCCAGAGACAGAGAGGAAAGGAGGGGAGGAATGTTCATTGTGTTTGTAAGGTGAAAGAAGATTACAGAGAATGCAGACCAGAAGCAAAATACAGGAGGAGGACTATCTTATGCACCTAGATTTTTTACTGCTTGGTATCATAGTGATTTCAGAAAATTAAGCAAAAATATAGATCAATCGGAAGCATACTAGTAGGCGGGTTCTTCAAATCGCACTGCGCGAGAACAAACCCTAGCTGTTAATCAAAAACGGGGATATATATATATATATATATATAAAAGGAACACCCACCTTATTGCTCCGTTGTCGTCCAGCGGTTAGGATATCTGGCTTTCACCCAGGAGACCAGGGTTCGATTCCCGGCAACGGAAATTTTGCTTTTTCACCATCGTCCGTCTTAATCCTAATAAACTAGACCTGTTTTTGGGCCAATCAAAACCCAGTAAACCGTTGGCCCAAAAAAAAAAACACCAACAAATATAGTGCCATCGGTGCTACAAAAGCGCACGGCATGGCTGTCAAATTTGTTTATTTTGAAACTATTTTTGTCAATAAAATTTTAAAAATATTATAACAAAAATAGAATTATTGTCCAATAAAATAATTTGATAAGTGTTTTTTATCAATATCATTGAGTTTAGCCAATCTTTTAAAAAAGTATTTTATTGTCAAATTATTAAAAAGACAAAAATAAAAATAACTTTGCACTTAATGTTGATTAAATTGATGAATAATTTTAAGTCTTTGTTATAGTTAATTTTAATTAAATTTATAATTTTTATTTAGTTAAAATAAAATTAAAATCACAATAAATATATAAAATATTTCAATCAAAACAAACATATAAATTAAAATTAGAGTAAATTACACAGATCTTCCTTAAAATTTATTAAAATTACATGAATTTTTTTTCTATTTTCAAAACTTATACTATAGTTTAATTATCTAACACTATTAGAAATATTTTCCAAAAGTTTTTAAAGATTTTTTTAAATACTTAATAAAATAATATACAGTTACTAATCGATCTTTTTACCCAAAATCCCTTATTGCTTTTGAATGACCCAAGACATGGATTTTGGCAACTACCATGGTGGTTGCATCTTGAGGGGAGATGGCTTTGGAGGGAAAAGCAAAAAAATCAGAACTATTGTCCATTGATTAGTTTCTAAGAAGTGGATTTAGGATGAGTAAGACTAAGAAGCTAGATTTTCAATCTTCAATTGAAGATTATGAAAAAGATGATGAAAAGTAAGGAAAAAAGAATTACAAGTTTTGGGATAAGAAGGGAAGAGAGCAACAAAAACATTGTTGAAACTAATGTCTCCCACCATGATATTCCTATTGATAATGCTACATGGGAAGATAGCAACTCATCGAAAATCTATGTGCGTTAAAAGATATCGTCAAACTAGAATGATGCAGTTGTTGACATTGTTGTTGACAACTCCATTGCCATTCAAATTGATAGCCACTAGTGCATAAACTTTGATGAAGTTGAAACTTTAATAACATCGTTTATTGTTTTAGATCCAATCTAATCTCAATTTACAAAAACATAGAGGATATGTCAATGTGTTGTGTTTTAGGGGAAATATTATAGAGGATTTAGTTGAATTGAAGATAAAGAGAATGCCAAAATTAGATGAGTTTGATTTTTATTTACCCACCTTTTCTGCTGATGCCTGAAGCCCCTAAACACTAGCAAGAACTTTGACCCCATGCGAACCCTTTGTAACTCCGTGGCATCCTTGTTGTGGTGCAATGCCAACGACACCTTCACCAATGCCTGCCACTTGGTTAATAGGTTTCCAGCACCCTACCAAATTTTTTTGTACTTGTTTCGTTATTTCTTTACAAGATTCATGTTTTTTTCTTGAAGGTATTTCTACTTAAATTCTTTAAAAAGTTCACAAGACAAACTTTTGACATCGTTCTTGTCATTTTACTTTTTCTAACTTTTCACACTACATCTTGAGGTGAGATGGGCTTTGGGACTAAGTCACTTGAGACCTTTAAGGGACTTATTTGTTAACCTAGTGTTTGGGCGTGGTTATAGATGAGGATGATGGTTTCAAGGGTAATTTGGTAAAAAAAAAGGTTAACAAATAGCTACTAACGGAGGGTTAGATGAAAAATATAACTTTAGAAATAAAAGGGAGATTTGTGTAGCTAATTTTTTTATTTTAAGGGGTGTTTATGCAAATTTTAAAAATAAAAGAAACATCCATATAATTTTACTAAATTTCAAGAAAAGTCCATGTAATCTACTCTTAAAATAAACATACAAGTGCTTTTGTTGTGAGGGCCTATAACAAAATGAGAGAATAAGAAAAGAAGATAATTAGATCAAAATATAGAAAAAAAAAGTTTGGCACACAAATATTGAGTGAAGATATTTTTATCTTTAAAAAACAATTATTTATTTTTACTTTAAAAGAAAAAAAAAACTCTAATCTTTATTTTCTTTAAAAAATTTACTTTCACTAAAAAAAAATTGAGTTTAAGCAAACAACTTATTTCACTCCAAAAAAGCCAAATAATAATTGACTAATCAAACTTCTATCTAGCACTCATTATATTAGAAACTTCAATTGTACTAGTTAGTAAATTTGCCAATGGAACTATAAATTCTTTTCTTGTTGTTTTCTATGACAGGAGGTGTCGTATTTATAAAATTTATTTTGTTTTGGGACATTACAAGGAAGACTAAAAAACCTTAAAAACCAAATCACAAGAAAAAGAAGCTTCAAACATATCATCCATAATGGTCTGGTGACGTCCATATAGGTTAAAAGAGGAGTTTTATGCCAAAATCATTAAAGTAAGCTTGGTTTGTTAACTACTTTGCTAACCTATTTTCTTCTCAATGAGTATGACTAAGTTTCACCACCCATTCATGGTTGAGGAGGTCTTTAATAAAGTTGACTAAGATTTTTATAGAATAGGTGGGTGTGCAACCTTGAAGAACTAAGGTTATTGTAATACTTCAGTTAACCTCCACCTTAGGTCTCTTAATCCTCAGACTCTAAGTTGAGTTCAAAGTCAATGAAATCCCCTAAAGTTTAGCACACAGCACCCTACTAGCATTAATATTATGCACAAAATCATGCACCCATTTAGAAGAGTCTCTAAGCATCCCACCACATTTACATCTTGGCCTATTAACTTCACAAACCCATTAATGTTACATTTAATCCACTTACCTTTTGGAAACCTCTAACCAATAAGTTTTTCCTTACAGCCAACAGAGAAAACAAAGTGATGCTTAGAAGCTTTTAAGTAATTTCTAATGCTAACTAGTACCTTAATTAGAATGCTACCCATGGCGTCATGCTTGTGATTAAAAACATATTCATTTTAATGAAGCCAAACATGCCATATCCCAAAACTAAAAATACTCTTTCAACCCATATCACTTTTTGACCTCATTCTCTGTTGCATGTTGCAACTCAACCATTCCTCCAATGTCACACTAAAGAAGTGGTTCCAATTTACTTGATCAACGCTAATAAGCTAAAAGTCTTTAATGTAAAGACAACATCTCAATGTATGCATAATGGATTCAACAGAGTGATTGAAACGCAAGCAATTATCAATATCTATACATTTACAATGTAAGTTTATCATGATGTGTTTTTAGGCCACCAACCAAAAAAAAGACCAAACACGTTGAGGGGCAAGAAGTTTCCAAATGCAAGCCTAGTCCATTCTCAAAGGCATAGCATTATTGAGCTTGATGAGTTTGTATCCAAATTTAATAGTAAAAATTTGATCCTTTAAGGGCCACAATGTCAATTCATCAAGTTCGTTGCTAGTAAATGGGACTAGCAATACAATAATCTTCAAGCATATGGGTTAGGTAAGATAGATTGAAGACACTTCCAATTCCAATCTTGGATTTAAACAAAGCCTTTTACTTTTAACTCTAACTCAGCATTTTTAAGTAGTTGAGTTGCATGATGCATGAGTTATTTTTTTTAGCCATATCCCCTCTTCCAACATTTTGTCCTATACCTTTAGCTATAAACCCCTCGACTTGTGAATTCCCTTTTACACATCAAGAGTAATATTGTGGTTTTTAAAAATAGGAACTACATCGTTACCACACTTGTACTTTGAATAGAGGACATGAACCTATAGGTCATCATTCTTAGTCATTAACCCCCAATCTCGTGATAAACACATTTAAAAAGGGGTGAATAAATATGCTATGTAAAAAGTTTAGTAATATAAAATCTTGGTGATGTAGAACTCCTTCTTTTTCTTAGCATATTTGTCTAGTCTTTTTTAGAAGAAGGCTATATCTCATGTATCCAACTTTCAGTCATCTTTTTCAATAAAAGCTTTCTCAATGACAATAGCCTTTAAAGTAACTAGTTTTCTTCTTTGCTCCAACTTATGTCTTTAGAGATGATTCTTCTCATAGGTAATAAATATACCTTAAAGCCTATCGTAAGATAATGTTAGAAGATTTCAACTTTTGATAGAGTCTATATTAGATTATTATTTTTATGGAAGACTTATAGGATCATGCAATAATAAACATAAAAGGTTGAAATCTAATATAGCAATCTAATATGGACTATAATATAGTAATTCCCTTCACTAAATCGGATTGTGAATGTTAGACTCAAGCAGTTACAGAATAAGACGACATCGCAGGTGAAAGTAGTTTAGAAAAGGTTATCTCCCGAGAAAGCTACTTGGGAACTAGAGGATGATATAAGAAAAAAATATCCAGAACTCTTCCCATAAGGTATGTTATTTAAATTTTGATGATGAAATTTTTAAAGGGAGGAGAATTGTAATGTCCGATTTTCGTTAAATGACAGAAACATACACATTTTCAAAGCAAGTCCCTTGAAATGAATTATTTAAAGTCCCAAAAAATATGAGTAATATTTTAGGCTCCTAAAAATGAGAATCTTAACCTCATATGGAAGGAAAAATGAAGTTAGAATGAAGAAACAAATTTTAACAGAAATCTTACAAAACGTAATGACATTTTCATAATTTTGAATAAATTTTAGAATTCTCATAGGAAGGATTTTCAAATGAAATTTTTGAGTTCTTCTGAGTTCTCAGAGGCTTTGAAAATCATGGGAAGCCTCGGGACGGTTAAATCCCCTCCGGTTGATATTTTCCAATGTCAGTGTACCCGAACTTTGATGGATTCGTTTGGAAAAGTTTTAATTCCAAATTGAGTGATTCCAAAAGCATTTTATTAAATTGGGAGTCTAAATTTTATGATGGAAAAGACAATTCTAAAAAAGGAGCTAAAATGAAAGAGAAACAAAAATAGAAAGAATGAAAGGTAAAATGAAAATTTTGAAAAAATCACTTTTCTGCCCCTATATATAGGTGGCGCCCCACTTTCTCCCTCATTTGGAATTAGAAATTTTTGTCTAATTTCATAGGAGAGAGCTAGGTTATTGGGTGCACAAGAGAGGAAGAAAAATGAGGAAGAACTCAAGCTTAAAAGTATGTTTCCATGATAGTTTTTCATGTTTTTCTCCATTCACACCACCTTTTCTTCATTCTCCTTTGTTTCTTTTGATTAAAATGGGGTTTATAAATCTGATTCAAGGGAGAAACTCAAGAGAATTTTTGGATTTGAAGAGAGAAGCTTGGAGAAAGCAAGATTCAAGCAAGAATAAGCAAGGAAAATAGGTAATTTCTCTTCCTATGGTTGCTATCTTCATCCTTCTTCCTTTTCCATTTCGCCTAACCCTAGGAACCATAGGAGTATCTAATTTTTAGGCCAAACCAAGGATAAATCTAAAGAAAAAGGGTGTGGAGATTAAAAATATATAAAGGGAATCAACAAAAAATATTAGATTTCAAGATGCAATTTCTAGGAGTTTGTGTGCACCTTGTAAAATCTAATTTTGTATGATAATTCCTAGGCCTAAATAAGAGTTTAAATGAATTTCCATGATCCCTAAGACGCTCCCCATATGCTTCTTCATTCAAGAAAACTAAGCAAATTCTATGAAGCCTAATAAGTTTCATAGTCTCGGGCAAGCAAGGTTGGGATAGTTAGGGAGAGTTTTAAATTTTTTTAAAGCCATTTTTAAGTCATATATAATGAATGAAAATGAAGGGAGGCCTTGGAAAAAATTTAGAACTTATAAGAAGTTAGTTGGTGCTTTAGATTTCATATTATGACCTAAACAAGCAACATATAGTTAGCCTATTTATTTTAATTGTATGGTGACTCCAAGAAACTTAAAAGGAGTCAAGAATCATATTTGAAAGGAAATAATAGAGTCTAAAATTTATTTGAGGGGTACTACTTCATTTGGTGCATTTATGAACCATAATGGGGTTTATAAAACAACCTAGTGTCGAAGCAAGTTGTGTGACCTTAGAAATTGTTTCATGAACCTAATTGGCTTCCATAAATTATGTCTAGACTAAGAGAAAGCATCTCCACAGGTTTGTATATGTGTGGCCGAAGCAAGGGAGAGAATTTCAAGAGAAAACGTGTGTAATTGTGTGCAAGGTAACTCTCTCCATCTTTTTTCATGCATGGATGTGTGTTTAGCTTGTCTTAGAATGTGTGTATATGTATTTTCAAACTATGAAAAATATGCTAGCATAATTTTATATGCCATGATTTTATAATGATATATTATGTTTTAAAATGATGTTATGATAGTTGTATGAGTTTGCTTGAGTGTGGAAAGGCCAAGAACTCTTAACCATGGTGAGGATGAGCCAAGAACCCTTGAAATTAGTTGAGACAAAGCAAAGAGTCTCCCAAAAGCAAAGTAGGCTCCCCAGAGGATGGTTGAGTCCAAGAATCTTTTAAAGAATGGGTGAGGCAAGTCCAAAATCCATGAGAAAAAGTGTGAGGCCAATCCACTCATTTGGCAAGCTCTTAAATGCTTTGTATGACTTATTTACATGCTAAGCTTGCTTCTTGAATGTTCATGATTTGTATTATATCTATGCATGCATTTTCAAGACTTATTTTGCATATGTTATATGTAATTAAATGAGAGATGAGTTATTAGGATTCTTTAAATCTCATTCTCTCCTCTCCAATGATCTAATATGCTAGATGGACCAAGTGGATAAGGTAATGGAAGCCAACCACCTTGAAAGAAAGAGTTTGACAACAAAATGCTAAGTTTTTTGTTCTTTAAGACCATAGATGTGTCAATGATGTAATCTAATAATGTATATGATCCATAACCTCTTAAATATGTTTAATTATGATAATATGTGATGTATAAATGTATAGATATGATATGTGAACTTTAGAAGGTGATTTGGATATGTAATGCCAAGATATACTTTTTAAAAGTTTGATATAAATGTGCATATGTGTGGATGAAGTGGCCAAAATGAAATGCATGAAGTTTAAGACCATTTGGACAGTTTACATAAGTCCTAATTATGCTTTTAGACTTGTCCCAAAGATGCCAAAACCCAAGAAAAACCATTTGGTCAGTTTAGTACCCTATATGGAGTCAAAATTGATCATAATAGAACCCTAAGTCACTTTTTAGCTAAATGAACTCTTATTGATCTAAGATTTGACAGACATTTAAAGCTTGCTGAGAGCGTTTTGGAAAGCTAAAAAATATAATTTTTGAAGGTTTATAAAATATTTGATAAATTTTTAAAGTTGGCAAATTTTCTGATTTTGGCATGCTGTACTATTCATTTAGTCTGAAAATGAAATATGTCACGCAAGGCTCAAATGATGTTCAATTGCCATGAAATTTTATAAAGAGAAATTAGACATTCATAGTTACTTGTGCTAACTAAAAGCACCTCATTTGATGTCTAGAGAGGGAGATATAAATTTTTAAAGATTCTGTCCAGTATCAGGGATTCTAGCTGACCTCTGTTACTGTTCCATTGAATTCCGAGGTTTGGGCTACCTGAACTGGTTTGGAGTTATTTTTTTTTTCTCTAGTTAACATTCACAGCTTTCTAAATTAGTATCATTTGTATAGATTGGATTTTTGTAGAATTAATTGGACATTTTCAAAGTTTACTACAGAAATTTGCGACAGCAATAGGAGGCAATTTGACTTTTAGAACTTTTTGGATGTCAAACGTTCTCTGTGATGGATGTTATGGTCTAGATATATTTTAGTATGAAGTAGACATCCGTAAATTTTCAGAATGACCCAGAATGCATGATTTCAATTTTTTTAAAATTAGTTATAATTTTTCAAAGTTTAGACAGAAAAGAGACAAAAGCTAGCTGAAAATGAATATCCATATTTTGTGCTTCCCTTTGTGATTCATGAGTTGTGGGCCACATTTTATGATGCAAATGAGTTGTAATCATGTAATTAAATATGATAATGTATTATATGAGCTCACAGGTCCATGTGACACTGGATAGAATTTTTATACACGACATAGCGCAATTAAATATCTTTTTTTAGTGGACTTTTTTTACTTCCCCTCATGTAATACACTATATGAGCATGCAAATGTGATAAAAATATGCTAGAATTTATGGCGTTACATTGACAGTAGTAGAGGCTTTTTGCCTAGAAAAAAAGACATGTCTTCAATATTTATGAGCTTTTTCCTTTGCAACAATTAGCAGCATAAGCAATTCTTCTCAAACAATTCATGTTATCCAATCGTAATGAATGTTATTAAATGCTCATTTTATAGATTAGAAAAAGATTATCTTTTTATAATGAGACAATTATAGTAGAAAGAGAGGTAAAAAAAATAAAGTTCTTATATTATGTTTACGCTTTGTCTGAACAAAAGTAATACATCGTTTTATTTGTCATATATACACTAATATTTTTATTTTTAGATAATAAAAATATAAACATGAATCAATAGCAAATGAACTTTCACATAAATAGATTTTGACTTTTATTATCATATAGGCTCAATCAACCTTGGGCCAACACATAGTTTCCTAATCATTGCTAAGTTCATAAATTTAAAACTTCTCAGCCCCAACCCACTTGCCTCACAAGAGTACAAACCCAATCCCAAGCCATAAGGTAAGGGATTTTGTGTTCATTTTCCGCTGAAAAAGTTGCAGCATATACTCTCCATTTTATCACACATGCTAGAAGGGAGAAGGAGGTTTGCATGTGGTAAAGAGAGGTGGAATTGAGCACAGACTAGCTAAGGGTACTACGGCCAACCAAAGAGAGTTTGTTAGTGTCACACTCGAAATGCGACCGCGTGGCGCTTTTGATAAAGAAAATTTATGAAAAGAAGATTCGATTCAATCTCCAAAGAAAATAAAGACTGAAATCAAAATCACAATAAGTAGTAGAGTTGCTACCAAGATTTTAATTTTTAAAAAGGCAAAATTTTGGAAAAGCCTTTTTATTTGAGAGATAAGAAAAATGGTCTACGAACCAAAAAACAGGTTCGGGAGTCGATTGTGAGTGGGAAAGGTGTTAGGCACCTCACAACACCTGTTACTGAGAACAGTTACCCTAAGTTAGTCGTGCACAATCAATATAATATTTAGTCTATTTTAATTATCCTAACAAATCATATGCAAAATAAGAGATAAAGAAAAAGGAAATAAAGTTGAAAAAGGAAAAAAAAAAAGAAATTAAAGGAACAAAATTAGAAAAGATAAACTGAAATAAAAGAAATTAAGGAAATGAAAATTGAACAGAAAATTTGATTTACAAGGGCGGACTTGACCTAGGATGAAAGCCTAGGGCCTACGTACCCCTTAAAGGGATCAAAGTCCACGTAGTTCGAATATTTATTTTTTATTTGTTTTCTGTTATATTTGTTTGTTTTTTTTGTCTTTGTTTTTGTTTTTGTTTTGTTTTTGATTTTTGATTTTTTTATTTTTTTTGGCCTTTGTGTTGTTGTTTTCCCTTTTTGATTTCCTAAAAGTAGAATTAATTTTACTTCTTTGCTTTTCCAATATTTTCATTTTTTTCTCCATTATATTTTTTTGCTTTCGTTTTTTTCCTTCCCTTATTTTTATTGTTTTGTTTTACATTTTTGTTGTTTTTGTTGTTGTTTTTTTTTTTGAATTTTTATTATTATCATTATTATATATTTTTGTTGTGGGGAAAGGGAAAGAAAATAAAAGTTACTTTCACCTTTAGCAAATAAAACGTGATTTAGATTTAATTGATGTGCTTTAATTTGCTAAAGATAATTAAATTTCATTTCTTTACTCTTCCCTCATTTTTAGCTTTTTCCCTTTTTAATTTTTGTTAATGATTCTTGCTTTTTTTATTTTTTTTTATTTTTTGATTTTGATGATTTTGATTTTTGATTCTTTTTATCTTTTTTTTTTTTGTTTTTCAGGTTTTTCTTTTATGCTTTTTTTTTAATTTTTTTATAAAAGATTTAATTTCTAAAAAATTTTTTGGTTGTCACTTTTGATTTGATTTTTTTATCTCTTCTTTTATATCCCTCTTTTTTCTTTTTGATTGATGTTGAATTAGTTGCCTCAGATTTTTAATTTCTTTTTTGATTAATCTTGATTATTGACTTAACTTTTCAGATTTTTTGTTTTCTTTTTTTGGTTTTCCTACTTCATTTAGTTTATTTATTTATTTTTGGAATGACATTTTCATTTTTTGTTTTATGTTTTTTTTATTTCCTTTCTTTTTCATGAAGCATATTTTAATCTTTAATTTTTGTCTAGGAGAGAATCTTAGAAGAATTTATAAATTTAAGAAGGGAATTAGTCATTTTTATTTATTTTTTCTTTTTTAAAAAAAACAGTAAGTTTATTTGATTTTCTGAAAATTATATATTTTTAACTAGCATTTGATTTTTTTTTATTTGAAAAGAAGCACACCTTGCTTTATATAAAAACGAACTACTTATTTTGATTTGAAACTTCTTTTTTTTTTTTTGAAAACTTTCTCTTTTTATATTTTTAATGTGTGAATTGTTGAATCCCAAAATTTATGCAAAAACATTTGATGACCCAATCAAATGACTGAAGAGACTTATTGTCACACATAGCCTTGAGTGACCTTTATACACTTGAGGAGATAACAAGATCTCACACAGCAACTCTAAAAAAAAGACAAAATAAAATAAAATAAAATTAAAATCGAATGTAAATATCTACAAGCTTGTAGCAATTGGTTTGTGTTTGTGTGTATCCAAGAATTGTAATATTCCAATGACATAATATTACATCTTACTCAAGGTGTCCAAATTAAAATGAAGTATCTTGTCCTGCCAATATGTAAGCCCCTCGTGTAACCTCCCTTTCCTTGCTTCACCGGTTTGCAAACCATTACGTAAGCCCTCTATACAGCTTCCCTCTCCTTATTTCACTAACTTGTAGGCCTCATACATATAGAAGCAGAAAAGCATATTAGTTGCTATGATGACAAATTTTTCTATAAATGATCAAATATCAAGCACCTCAACATGTGCCCAAAATCAACATAGATGAACTTCATCTACACAGCAAATAATCCGAAGGAATCATAATTTACTTCAAAATGTATGCATGGTTATTAACATACAAATTGGGGACTAAATCTTTGTCAAACTCAAAAAAAGGTGGCAACAAACTTTTGGCGTAAAATGAGACTATAAGGCCAGGACTAAAAGCATATTAGAGGCTTAAAAGGGAATGGCAGCACCAAGTATCTCGGCATAAAACCAAAGGCAGTAGGAACAACAGCAAATTTGAAACAACTTAAAGATTCAATCGAAGCTAATAGTTGATGCTAATCATATCAGAAAATTCCAATAGAAAATGCAAGACAAATTTAAGACTTATACCAACTTAATAATCAAGGCTAAACAACGAGAAAACAACTGGGATTGTACACGAAGTGACAAAGTCATGTTATAAGCCAAGGTTGAAAATAGCAAAACAGAGGACAGTGTATCATACTAAAACTTTGCACAAACTCATGCTGAAGATTAAGGTCTAAACAATTCAAAAATAGCATGTAGCAACCTTCACATTGAACTAAATTGAATGAAGAAGTATCACTTCTTATTCCAATAATGAAACCCAACCAGAATAGACTTTAAAACTCCTTAAACCTAATCGACTTTGCAATGCATCCAGTAACCATGGTCAAATACCAAAACTCAACTTAACCTTCTAATAGGCATTTCATCAAACACCTATTGTGCGTGCCTAAGGATACATACAGAACAACGTATTGCAGACTCCACACACACTATTCGGTGCAAGAGCACCATCCAATCTCCCATTCCCATCACAGACCATCAGCAATTGCAAGAAAATTCCACTGACAAGCGAAGAGAACAAGTCAGATTCGTGACTTACCTATAGGAACCACAATAGATGACTGTGTGTTTTTGGATTTTTATCGTCCCCCTCAGATGCTCCTCCTCTTGGTTCCTTTCTCGGCTGCTGCGTTCCAAATCAGAAAAATCTCCTTCAGACCCCCTCGAGTCTCCCCCTTCTCTGCCTTTCTATCGCACTTCTCTTCTGTTTCTCGTCCTCATTCTCAATCTCCCCCTCTCATTTTTCGTTCCCTGATCTCTTGTTCGCACTCTCCGATATCTCACTCCCTCGTTCCTTATCGATCTCCCCTTGATTCTTTTTGGTCTCCGTCTCTTCCCCTATTTTTCGTCCTCACTTTCAATCTCCCCCTCTCATTTTTTTTTGCTCTCTGACCTCCTTTGCTTCTCGCTGCCTCCTTTCGATCTTTCGCTTCCCCCTCCCCTTTCGAAATCAACTCTCTCTCCTTCTCAAAATCTGCTCTCTCTTTATCCCTTCGTCCCTCTCTCCTCTGAACTTTTTTTTCCCCCCGAAACCCCCAAATCTCTAGTCAAAAACCCCTCTGATGCCTCCCTCTCTCATTTTCTAACCTCTTCGACTTTTTCTGAATCCCCGCTGTCACTCTCCTCTTTTCCAGAATCATTTTTTCCCAGAACCTCGGCGATGCGTCCCTTTCTCCAGAGCTGTCCTGCTGCTCTTCCTTTTCTGCCTTTTTCTCTGCCCCTCTTTGTGTCTGCGTCTGCCTTTTCCTTTTGCTGTGTGTGGTCCGCCTTTTTTTGCTGGTTGCAGAGAGCAGAGTGTGACATGGAAGGGCTGGAACCTCCCTTTTTTTATTATTTTTTTGTTGTTTTTTGTTGTTTATTTTTTGTTTATTTTTGAGTTAATGGACCAGGCCTAAAAAAGATTAGGCTACAAGGTCATTTTTTGAATTTGAGCCATTTTTCTTTTAATTTAGGCTAAAGGTATTTTTTGATTTGCTTGTATTTTTTTCATTGAGATTAGTGGGCTTGAGAAAGGGGTAGTACTGATGGGTTTGAACGAGTTGGGTTGTAATGGGTAACTTTTATTTTATTTTATTTTTTTCAATTAATTTTACTCTTTCTTTTTTTTTTTCTTTTTATTTTTTTTTTGAAATATTTATTTATTTTTCATTTGATTTTCTTGAGAAAGGGGTTGGGCTTCTTTTTGATTGATTTTTTTTATCTTGTTATGTTCATTTGATTTCTCTTCTCTTCTTTTCATTTTTTTGATTTTTCCTTTTTATTATTATTTTTTTAATAATTTTTTTATTTTCTAAAGCTTTGGGCTTCTTTTTTTTTTTTTTATCTTTTTCTCTTCATTTTCTCTTAATTTTCTGTTTTTTTTTTTTGTATTACTAATTTGATCTTGTTATTAATTTTGTAGTTTACTCGGACAAAATACGGTGTTCACGGTTAGCCTTCCCAGAACTTGGCTTAGAATGCATCTTGTCAAAAAGAAAGTTGTAATTGTTACCTGTAGCTCTAGAATGGTGGAAGGGAAGTCTAAAGTATTTACCCAAATCACGAGCCAAATTGAAACCAGATATCTCAGCAAGTTATCTTGCAACATAACGGTTGACATTGGTGGAGCAAAATATTCGGGTCTTCTCCTGAGCTAGCAGAAAAAGTATAAAGGCAATTAACAATCGTTTCCATTTGGAGGACTGAGGCTTCACCATACAAAAATCAAATCATCTGCGGAGAAAAAAAAAAGTGGGAAATGTGAGGTCCTCCTCGGGAAAGGGAGCAACATCTCCAATAAAATTCCACCCTCTTGAAGAAACTCGATAGAAATATCACATCTGAAAGCCGCTTGATGCAGTCCACGTATTTACCGTGAAAAGAAATTTTCTGAAGACCGTAAATTTTTACTGCTATACAGAATTACGGATATTGTATTAAAAGAATTACAGTACAATGCGCCTAACCGAGGCAGAGACACAGACAGAGGTGGATGACTCATGAAGCAAATGAATAAAAACAGAAAACCAACCCTCGGAATAGTTCACTTGCTCATGTCATACAGTGAATACAAAAGGAACTTGTGGACACGACTGACTTGGAGAAAACACGACTCTTTCTTTTTTCTATTTTTGGTTGTATGTTCACTTTCCAATGCCTAGTTCTTTGGAGATGTCCCTTGTCAAGCTGAACTGCAGAGTATTGTGCCACGGAAATAGGGTTCGAGTGACTGGAAGCTTCCTCCGAAGATCCTGCAAATACTTGTCATTCACGAGCCTTAAATTTCAACAAGGTAAAGGTAAAGCCAAAGCCACAGATCTATACTCAAAGAAAGCAGGAAATATGCCTTGCCCCTTTTTAAACCATGTCAATTGCTTTTATACATAACTCAAGTATGACATAAACTAGTCCAATAAATTACACAACGGGGCAGAAGTGAAAAAAATTGAAGTCAAACTTATATTGATTGTTCATATTGTCAGATTTAGCAATTAAGGGTGTACCAGGTTTGGACAATACTCCTGCTTAGCAATTTCAAGTGTGAACATAAATATCATTTAACAAAATAGAACCACCCATTGAAATGCTCCAATTGACAAATAAAAAGGGTGTATGGGGCAAATTCACCCATGCAATTCAATGAGAACTGAGAAGGCCGGTTGAAAACACTGCATGAATGTACTTCTACTAAGTTCAGTTCAAATTTCACAAATGACCAGAGAGCATAACAAAGAAAAGCATCAGAGCGTTGTAAGGTCTCAGTGCTGACAAAGATGCATGACAAGAATAAGATTAATTTAATAGGAGTCAATTATCATAAAAAAACTTTCCATAAATGCCACATCTGAAACTTGGAGAGAAGATATTAAAAAAAAAAAATGATACTATATAACAAAAGAGTACCTTAAAAGTGGAATCAGGCAGGTTTAAATACGACGCCTGTCAAGTAGTAACTGTAAACCATTAGTACATATATAATTAATAAAGAAATATCAAGCCACAATATGAGAAATTCAGAACCTCAAGAGAAGCGAGGTACTCTGTTTCATGGTGACAAATAATGCTTGATATGGCAAGCGCACAATCTTCAGGGGCCTGCATATAGAAACAAATATCAAGCACAGAAGTGGACAAACAAATAATAATAGATGAAAATAACCATGGCAGGAATATAGCTCATCCATGAGAATTAAATCCCAGTTGAACTATCTGAGACCTCAAGAACTAGTCAGGGAAAAAGATAAAAGCATCTTCTTAGTGCAGCAACTGGGACATGTAGGTTAAAGGCCACTGGAAAACAAGTATAGTAGTCAGGATTACTTAACCATAATCATTTCGTCATTTGTGACACAACTTTCCAGTAACTTTCTCAAGCTCATTTATTCTATGTACATATATTATGTTTTATGAATATCATGTCACAGAAATCAAATTATTAATATGAAACTCTTACTAAAATGTTCTCTCTACATGATATTTGTGAGATTACCCTAGATGCTTTCTAGCAAAGAAGCAAGGAAACTGGCAGACAGAATGACAGAGATAATCAGCAAGGATACAATAGTTTAGTATTAAAAAACTATATGAAAGGAAATGCATACCTAACTTAGCCCTTTACTTCTGCACCTAGAAAAATTAAAAGGTGAAAGAAATGCTAATTTATAGTAACCTGAAGAAGAGTTGAATCCTTGCACTCATGTTTTGCATCTAACTGCACATTTCCTTCCTCAAAATAATGGGCGCCCACCTGAAAACATGACAACATAATTATATTGTTTGTATCAACCATTCAAATTTATGCATCAAACATCTACCTTACAGTACCTGCATTTTCCCCTGTACTTCGACTATCTGTTGATCATCTTTGAACTGAATATTCCACACTGATCGCCAACTACCATTGCTACATAAAAAGGCCAAAAAGAGAGAGAAAATATAAAAATAAAAAATTGATATCAGCAGATGCATCAATATCTAATTGTTTAAATATTAAGGTTGAAACGGATGAAATGCACAGAAGAAATTTCAGTCGACTAATTTCACACACCAGAAATTCTGTGGACTATGCCTAGCAGCAGAAATCACCACAACAAGCTCAAAATCAGAACCTGGGCCCTCTATGTCTTTCCCATTTACACAGTAGACAGAGCAGACACCTTTTGGATAAGCCTCACCAACATATTTAAGTATTTCTGCATCCAGAGCACATCTGCAATAAAGATATACTTTGTTATGCAAAGAGCTGCAGATAAAATTTCATTGTTCATTGTACTGTACTAGACTATACTTCACACTTCACATTTTCATCAGTTTTTTTTTTTAAAAAAAAAAAACCAGGGAGCAACAATTTATTAAAATAACAGAAAATAACAAGATTATTCAAAAATTTAAATAATTCATTCATAGAACTCTGCATGAGTCAGGGTATTCTGTCCCATGATATCACATCAAATCTTTTAAAGCTCGCTTTAGTTGAGGAATATCACAAGAGCAGACAAAATTTCAATCATGAAAGGTGCAGAGCATACCGGAACTCTTCAATATATGGAGACGGAAGTTCTTCATCTGTTGCAGGTCTTACCTCTGTACAAACCTGAACCATTTAGCATATTATAATAACACAACAGGTCACACAACTTAGAACATAGAGTTAAGAAAGAAAATGGAGCGAAATTGAGATGCTAATGTAATCTACCCCTGTATATATATATATATATATATATTTTTTTTTGGGGGGGGGGGGTTGGGATAGAAGTGATCGACCTATAAATAACCTAGTTGCAGTAACAAATTTTCATAACTTGGTTCATCCCCCAATTTTGAATGCAATTTTTGAAAAATGTGTATTCTCTGAAAAAGTATGTCTCAATAAGCAGAAAGTAGAGTACATTTCACAACAATACTTTGTTTAAACTCATTGCAGTAGAAACCAAAGATAAAAGATGAAGATGCACGTTAGAATCAAGATATGCTATAGTTCACTTCACCTTTCTTAGATTGCAAATTAAACCAAAAATGAATTAAAAAAAAAAGTAGTGATTATGAATAATAAAAATAACAAAGCCGTGAAAATTCTAGTTTGTTTTTGCCATTCCTCAAGAAACATTGAAAAAATCAGTAGAACCATGGCATATTTTTGTATTGAAATCTAATTTGTTTGCTAAACTCATTTTTAACAAATTCAATGCCTTTTACTTCCTTATCGTCAGAAAGAGAAAGGACTTACTTGTTTAACATGGTCAACTATGGCAACTTGAGCAGTCCTAGGATCAAGATAGGCATTCTCTTCAAGCTCACCAAATGTAGTAACCAGTACCTGCATGCACACGTTAAATTAAGGTGCAAGAAGAAATTGAAAAACATAATGCAATCGGATTGGAAAACATAATTCAATAACGTTTGAATATTTATACTGTTAAAAATTAAACACCCCCTCCAGATCACAAGGCTTTCAGAAAATAATCCTGAAGATGTACACAAAATGCATCGGCCATATAATCGGTTAATGAAGCACCCCAAAAAACAACTACAGCGCCCTACGAGTCTAATAATTAACCTATCCAAATTCGATCTAATGAATTTAAAAAAGAAAACTACAACATTTGAATAAAAAACATGTATTCATGCAGGAAAAATATGAAACCCTAAGAAAATAAAGAGACTTCGTGTATGGAGAGAAACTCATTGATACTTACGTCTCCGCTTCGATCCGGCATTTCAAGGGAAGTCATGTGAGATTTGTTGTACAAGGAAAATGCCTCTGATGCCGCCTCATGGTACACATCGTCGTCGTTCAGAATCGATTTCACATCTGCAGGGACAATTTTCAAATCCGTATCAATTTAAAGCAGAAGTAAATGCGAATTCTAAATTCCAGATATCGAACTACAAATAGGAAAAAGCAAATGCAAGTAGAGATAGAAGCAAAATAGATTACCTTTGGCCACGTATTGGATTTCTCCGGGGGGAGAGTTGAGGAGGAACCATTTGGCAATTTCGATCTTCTGCTTCTCGCTAAGCTCTGCTTCTTCTTCTTCTTCCGCCATATCTCCGCGGCTCCGTCGACAAGATTCCGATATGCAAGTTAAGTGTGGAGAGCAAGGAAAAGCGCAACCAAGATCTTCGCTGTGATTGGCATGCTTGCTTGAAAATCAGGACCGTCCACTGGGTAGGGTCCTGAATCCGAACGGACAAGATACGCACAGTTGCTCAGGTGGACCCCAGTTGATAATAACGTTCAACTTCGTCGGTGTGTAAAAACTAAAAAGCACCCTACCCCAGCGCCTTGTGTGACCTCATAATTTTGGTCGACGATCACGGTGACCACGTAGATGATCTTAACCGTTAAAATACTTTGATTGGTAGGAATCCGACGGCGAATACAAATCCAGATCAATTGATTGTTTTTAATTAAGACTTAGAAAATAGGATCATGATAAATAATTAAAATAAATACATTAAAAATATATATCATATATACTTATGCGATATATGTTTGTGCATATTTATAGTTACGAACGCATATTGTTTGTGTGTGTTTGACTCCTGCCTGTATGTGCATGTAAGTGCACTCTGGTTTACGGTCATGCATATATATGTACAAATTTACATATAAACGTTTGTCATATATATATATATATATATAAACTCAGGCACATGTCACATATATAGGTAGACATATATATATATATATATATATTTCGTAATGTGCACAGATGTCTTTATACACGTGTGTATATCACACGTGCATGAACTATTAAATCTAAATAAAAAATTATATAAAAATATTAAAAATACAATATAATAAGATGAGACAAGAAATTAGATTGAATCCAAATTAACAGAGTTGACTCCACCCATTTCACGTTTAAAAACATTACCTAACGAATATAAATAGTTAAATGTATGATGTTAATAATTAAAATTGAATTAATTAATCAAGTGGATCATATCCCCATTGGTTATTTTTCATGCAGACACAACGACCCTTTCCCTTAAAAGAGGAAAAAAAAAGGGGGGGGGGGTATGGAATCACAACGGCCCCGCCAGAAACGATAACACTCAGCGTTTCGAGTTAGAGCAGAACTTAGCTGATCCCGTTTTATCGAACTGATTGATTGAACAGGATGACTTCAATGTCAAACCACAATAAGTGCCTTTCATTTCATTAGACTGAGTACAGTTAACAGCAGGAATCACCCCCCTTAACCCGTAAAAGAAAGAGAAAACAAAAATAGCAATTTAGGTTAAACATTATTCGTAATTCAACTTTGTTTAACCGGCGACCTAGCCATTTTTTAATTAATTTAATAAAAAACCGAACATTAGGAGTACAACCTCAAAAGACTATATTTTCAGCAGTAATTCCAATGTCGTAATACGTTAGCTTCCAAAAACTGTTTCCATGCCTTTAAGGGGGTTATATCTGTACAGCCAGCATAACTCGTGGTTCTACGATTTATAAATAAGCCTCTCGCAGCAAACGACATCAGCTCCATCTGATCCATATAACCACGCACCTTGTATGAGAAACCCATTCTAAAATTCTGCTCCCCATGAGATTGCCGAGGCTGGGTAACAAGTGCATTTGATAGAGGAAGTGTTTCTTGTCTCTGTTCGGAATCCTGGTGTACTGAGATCGAGCTTCCCATTCCAAATAATTCCCAATCAACCTGCTGTAAAATCCCAGATGCTCGGTCCATGGTACGCGCAGAGCTGGTTTTTAACTGCATTTCTTGTTCAAAAGCTAGTCTGGCAACTTGGACTTTCAATTCATGTAACCGGTTGCCAATTCTTGTTGCCACTGCATCATATAGTGTTCTTCTTGGCACATCCTCGGCTTTTTCCGAGTTGAGTAGGTCATCAAAATTGATTGGATCACCTACGAGTACTGTAACCTAGTGACAGTCATGTCAAGACAATCAAAGCAAGAAGATATAAATATTCAATTAAATAACATCATAAATTGCAGTTAATGACAGGAAAGTATCCCATTGCATAAAGAATCTAGATTCTGTAATTGTAGATAACTTGATCCTAAAGAAAGAAACAGACCAGAAGACAAGGGACAACGACTCAGCGAGTTCACCAGTCATACCACTACAACTAGCACCACCCACCCAATCTGAACCTTGGAAAGTTCACAAAAACTATTAAAGCGGGATTTCTTTTGTTAGTTCACCACATGTAAGGGACAAGATAATACCATCTTGCCTACTCTGGGAAAGTTCGCGCCTATTGGCATGATATCTTGCATCCCTATATGTACAAATGGGACAACAATGGGCATGGTATCTGCATCCAGAACCAACCTGAGGGACAAATACAGATATCAGGATGCGTGTTTTGCTCTGAAAAAATTACCTTGTAATGGAAAGGTAAAAACCCTATTTTGGTCCAAAAACGTATATTTGATATTTTGTACCGGTCCTAGAAGTATTTTTTGTTTCAAATATATCCATAAGTTTTGAAAAATTCCAAATAAATCCTGGAGTTTAATGACGTTAATCCAAAACCAATAACTCTTACATGGCATCCTATGTGGCATTTATAGTGCCAAGTTTGCATTAGGTGGCATCCATGTGCGCCAGGTCAAATTGCTTTTTGGTAGAAGTTTATGGATTATTCCACCGATATGCAGACGAGGAAGATGTGCTTCACAAACTTGAGGTGCAGAGGATTTCCTACACTTTCCTTCATGGAAAATTTGTTTGTGAAGAGAGAGAGGGAGAGAGAGTACAGCGAAGAGAGAGAAGAAAAAAAGGCTGAGTATAGAGAGAACGAGAGAATGAGAGAGGTATAAAAGAGGTCAGTTGGGTTGCCCGCATCAGCATGACATGTCATAGTTAATGGAGTTAACCAAAAGGATTTAATTGGAACGTTTTTAAGATTTATGGACTGATTTGAAACAAAAGAAAATGTCTTAAGGATCAATCTGAAATATTAAATATACTTTTAAAACTAAAATAGGGTTTTAACCTAACGGAAATGAAAAAAGCAAATCAAAAGAGACTAGATGAAAATTCAATGTTGTACATACTTCTACCAAAAACAATCGTCTTGATCAAGGCCACTATAGTTAATGATAAAATTGCAAGCAGAAACATACCTTCAAATGTATTGAGAACTTTAAAAGTGAGACCTTATGGAAATAATAATTCTGGAAATAAAGCTAAAAATTTATCATACATTATAAATATAAAAATAAATCTGTAAAGCCAAGATTACAATTTTGAAGGTTGATAGGGAACAGTTTCAATACTTTATATAGCATGAAATGCACTCCTTAGTCCATACTTCTAACAATAATATATCTCTAAAAACTGAATATGATTTTAATAAAAGAAAATCCACAAAGCACATCCTAGTCTTGCATTTCACTTTCCATTTCATTGTACCAGTAAGCAAGTGGCTTTGATAATGTGAGAGAAGCAAAATTTTCAGTTAGCAATGAACTCCAAGATATCGTAGAAGATTGTTACCTCCCAACACCTCTCTTGGAAGAGCCCATGGTTTTGCCACCATCACGTGATCGACTACCTTCTGGGAATATGTGGACCCACCCACCATGGTTCAATTTTGAAATGGCCATGTCCATTCCCTGCAGCAGGAAGAGCAACTAGATAAAATTTCAATTTTTTACATTAAAAGAGATTCCAGTTTGGAGAAGGTCATGATAAAGCAAGACCTAGCTAGGAAGCAAAAGACAAACGGAAGAAAAGACGGAAAACATGATGGAGCAACTTATAACAATTTTTAAGATAAAACCACCAAAGATACATT
This sequence comes from Erythrophleum fordii, assembly GCA_032878935.1. Lineage (NCBI taxonomy): Eukaryota > Viridiplantae > Streptophyta > Magnoliopsida > Fabales > Fabaceae > Erythrophleum > Erythrophleum fordii. The sequence goes on from JAVQMF010000049.1 coordinate 34,442,174, forward strand.
TTACATCAGGAAGAGCAATTCACTCAAGACAAAATATAAATTCAATATACATATTTTGTTTGATTACACTCCAAAAACAATAAGCATTAATACATAAGACAAGACTCGAGTGACTTTGAAGTCAGGTAATTAATTGGAGACACCAACAAATCAATTTTCAGGGTAGAACAAGAGAGTGATAAAACGAAAGTAAATAATTCAATTCGCTGCAGTAGAAAATGATAAAATGAAAGAAGGAGAAAACCAAGAGAATTTCACCAAAGGCTGCAAATTTTACCAAAAGTGAGCAGGTACCATAGACACAAAAGGCCCGTTATAGTCAAACATTACAGTATCTATTAAATTCATACCTTCTGATAAATTCCATCACCCCGAGAAACTGGCAAGACTTTGACGGATCGAAAAAAAGCAGAAGTTACAGGGTTTCTAAAACATCGGTCAGTTGCACATAATGTCCATCTCAGGTTCTGAGCATCCAAGAGAACATGTGGGGGAAGTAGCGAAGCAATAACAAGCGGATCATCCATGGCAGCCACATGATTGCTGACCTGAACAGGAATTATAAAAGAGCAAGACAGCTTCAATATGCTGTGTCCTATGGAGTGTGGAATGCCACTGGGACCATGAAGAAATTAACTACAGATAAGACTTTTTCAATGATAAGAAGTGTAAAACTAATCAAACTATACATTGCAGAAGTTATACTTCTAGGCCTTAGCCCATACCGTAAGAAGAGGCGTGTCTTTGGGTCTATGAAGCAACGGCTCGTGCAATTTTTCTAAACCATATACCTGTTGTAACAGATAGCAGCAGATCAAATACCAGACGGCAAAAGTAGAGAGCAGAAAGGAACGAAAGAAGTTAGCAGCCTAACTCAAAACCACAGAAATCCGCATACCTGGACACGGTTTAACCCGGTCATAAACACATGGCAGACATTTCCTAGTACGGGAACAGCCACAGCTTGCAGCACGCGAAGTAGAGCCGAATCTTCAGCACTGAAGTCCTTACTCACTGGAAATAAAAATTCACAAGATGATAAGTCCAAACAACGCCTCCGATGACGGGTCACAAGTCGCAACACAATAATGAATTTGAGCGCAACATATGCAAGAAGAGAGAGGGAAAAAGCGGATATTTAATCACCCAAATACATTTCATGTCAGAATCATAGAAACAAATTGAGGGCCAAAACGCGCAGTAGTAGCCGAGTAGGACCTCAAAAATTAGGAGGATCAAGCATATATATAACATGATGAGATCGATAAAGTCGAGCCAGCAATTCTCGCAGTGCCAAATGCATGAATTATACATCGTGAGGGCTTAATCGACCCGATCAAAAAAGTACAGCGTAGCAAATGTAAAGCAAGATCGGTCGTGAGAAACAAGAAAGTAAGTGAGTACCCTTTTTACGATAGAAAGAGGAAGAAGAAGGCAAGGATTCCCGACGAAAAGCACGAAAACGGCGAAGCCAGCGTTGCATAGTGGAGGAGAGGTAACCCTGAGGAATAAACATCTGCTGGTGGCGCCAATGGCAGTCGACGGCGACTCTGAAACGGTCCCGGAGCTGGAGCTGGAGAGAGCGAGCCTTGTTCTTCCAAAGATCTCCACGATCAAAACGCGGCATCGATGCAGAAGCGAAGGAAGGGAAAGAAAATTCTGGAAGGTCAGAAATGGTACTTGTATTCCGAAGGACCCAGGATTGAGAAGGAGTGCAGCAGCCAAGCGCAAGTGTAGAGCGAGAACGAGAGAAATCTTGACAACACCCGCAGGGAAGTCGGTCTAATCTCAACCTGTTTGCGCATTATGCGCGTTTGGAATTGGGGCCTAGGTTTTCTTGGATTAGGTACGTTTAAAGTTTCAACCCTAATAGCTCGGGCCCACAAGGATAGCTCCATCGGGAGATGTTGGATAGGGATGGCCCACAAAGTTACACGACACTTGTAATGACTTGACCCACTTAAGACACGAAGGCACAGGTATTTTTCTCTAGATGGACTGACGAACCCGCGGAACCTTTTTTTTTTTTTTTTAAATTTTCTGGGCTAATTGACGGAGCACTACGGAAAAACACTAATAAAAATAATTACGAATTTTGAAATATTTTGATATATTAATTTGTCAAGAAGGATATAATTAATTTGTAATCTTACAATCTTATAAGAATAATAGCCATAGTTATATAAATCACACAATTCACAATTTAAAACATATGATTCTATTTGGTTTAGGGAAAAAAAAAAGATACAAATGGTGATTGTGATGGTTGGGAGAAGTATGTCATCGCAATTTTTCCAATTGATTCAATTATGTTAAATTGGAAAAGTGCCAAAATCATGCCCCTGAATCGCTGAAATTGTATAATTTGTGCTAGAAATGGTGATTCATGATGTTTTGACGACTCAGAACACTACTAATTCATTGGGTCACGAAGTCAGGTTTTTTGTGATCCGATGCACTCAGTTTTTGTACAGAAGACGCTGACACTTTCTTTTTTTTTTTCTTTTTAATATTTGCAGTAGATCATTTCACTTAAAATTGCAAATTCATAATATTACATAGCTAACAACTACATATTACTATTTAGTATTCATTACCACAAGAATCCTTTCTTTTTTCTTTTAAATAAACCAACATAGACTCTATCCTTCTACTTATTTGAGTTTGAAAAAAACTTGCAATTACACTAGAAATCAAACACAATAAATAATAAAACCTTAGGAATAGACTTATGAACAATATACATCTAAGCTACCAATCAATTGAAAAAATTGCAATTACATACTTATTTGATATATTTTCAAACTATCAGCTTCAAATGCAAGCTTACAACGTACTTATTTGTTACATTTCAAACCGCCCCTCTCCTCCTCCCAAGTAAATGCTTCAAAGGTTTTAGTTAAAAATGGTTCTTTTGAATTGGTTTTATTTGTAAGATACATTGTTTTTATTTGCTTTTGGGTTGATTGTGATGGTTGGGAGAAGTACGCCATTGCAATTTTTCCAACTGATTCAATTATTTGATATATTTCAAATTATATTTTTCATTGTGTCTGTAAATCATACAATTCAATATAATTTATGATTCATAATTTCAAAATTAGTCTTTCAATTTATAATTTGAATCATGATACCATTACTATGCTAATAACTAAATAAGTATTTCAAATATCTATTTATAGATCATAAATTTTAAATAAAGTAAAGCCAAGAAAAATTTGGCCAATCATAAATTATAAGTTCAAGTTTTTTTGTTATCAGACATATTCGATATTTGAATAAAATAGTTTTGTATTATGACGGACGTAACTTTTCAAGTAAAAATCTTCATATCAGTATCCTTTTAAATAATAATAAAATTAATAAAAATATCATTTCAAAATACTAGTTGTAACATATCAATGTTTATTACGGAAAAATCTTATTCATTAAATTTATCTAATGCTACTTATTTAGTGGATACAATTCTACTACATAATCGTTGGCTTATGTCACTATGAAGTTGTCTACTAATAAAATATCATTGTCTTACATCACCTATTATGTCTCCTCTTTTTTGATGATTTTTAACCGTAAGCTTATATAAAGAGCCGTTTACTTGGGCCGGAGCTGATTCGGGGCTCAGTACGACATTCGAACTCATCCATTATCGACCATGAGTCAAAAATTCAAGAGTGTAGGCTGTGATTTTCTGAGTCCACACACTAGACCTAGACATCTTCATTCTCATATTATAACAGTCGTATTGACCAAAGAGAAACTGTCATCAAATTTATTTTGTAATGATCTCAAAGCTAGTCTAGCGGCAGGATTGCACGAAATCAATGACGAGAACAAGAACTAGAACACAAGAGGAAGCCAGACATAACACTTTTAGCGCCAGTCAAGTCAAGAAATTTGTAGTCTTAGAAGTGCGAAAAGTTACTACTTGAATATTGCTATTAATTTACGAATCAAATAATAAATATATTATTGATGTAATTACTGCATCTGGATTGGGAAATTAGCAGAATCAACATCGCAACACATATGCTTGTGTCCTTTGCATGCCATTCCTTCAGCCTGTGTTTCATCTCCTTTGTTTATAAGTTGGTCTGAATCATCCCAGAAAGCACTCTTTCAGCCTGTTTGGCTCATCTTTCAGGCAAGGACCATCACCATATCATCTATAACTGCAAAAGAAACATTCTCAGCTTGCCATATTTAGACCTTTTTCAACATCCCTCGTTCTCAAGTCATTCCGTGTAAAATATTTCTTTTGAAATATTAACAGCCCATTTGGCTTACCAGAAGATAAATTATTTTTTAAAATAAAAAATTATCAAAATACCTATTTAATAAAGCCAAAACTGAATAAATTGCAAACATCATATGCTGCCTCCTTAAACCCACCCAAAAAGAGAGGGAGGAGGGGAATGCAGTGCCATTACAAATAAGCAACAAATGATTCTACATTGAGCAATGACAAGTGTCAAGATTTGAGAGGATAAATTCACTTACAGTAACAAGATACATAAATGAAAGGAACTAAAATCCATCTACAACTTTGATACCAGCACCCTTGTCCCACTCCTCAGGAGGAGCAACATCTGCCATCACCTTCTCCTGACCTCGCCAAAGAATCTGGGAGTAGTATTCCAACATTAGTTCGGTAAACCTCATGCATGTTTGGGAGTACAAACTGAAGAAGACAACCTAATGATACAATGTAAATAGCACTTACTTTGTCAATGACCCCAAATTCCTTCGCCTTCGTAGAATCCATGTAATATGGTCTCTTCATCACTCTAGCTACTGTCTCCTCTGACTAATAATCAGAAAAGAGTTCACATAAGAAATCATTAGATTCTGCCTCGTCTTTTATGAATAAATATGACATCCAAAATCTACACATGATACTCACATTTTCAGTGTGTTTGGCTAGTAGTTTAACAAGAGTATCCCTGTTTGTTATCACCTGCAAAATATTTGAGAAGTAACAAAGGTTTCGAAGGTGTAAGTAGAAATTCTTTAGATGTTTGGAAAATGTTACTTGCCAATAACCAGAAAAACACTACTATGGGAAAATATAACACCAGCTAAGATTGTCATTCCCAGCAATGTTAAATGCAACGCAGCAAATAACAATTTTGACCAACCTCCTGTGCACGAATAAGAACATCACTGGCAGGCATCAAACCAGATGATGGAACACGAGGCTGCTGAATCATGGCTGAAAAAGAAATCAATAGAACAATTTCACGTCTGTGCAGGATTAAAGGACCAAAGTTGCAAATTTAAGTCAACCACATGGTCCAAACCATACCTTTGGCATGTGGCATCATAAAGCGTTTACCCTTGGTCCCTGCAGCAAGTAGCAGACAGGCTTGACCTATAGCCGCTCCAACTGCCACTGTGTGTATCTGCAAAGGGTAGAAAAACGAGATATGGGAACTGACATATTCAAATATTAGGAAAAAGTAAAAGGACACCACTCAGCAAGGGTGAAGCATTGCGCAAACTATTGTCCTTCAGCCTTGTTTGAATATGAGTTACTCAGATTAAGTCATAACCAGAAATGCCGGGTCATTAATAAATAAAACTGAATGCTACATCAAATAAATGAATGCAATTGTAACTTGTAAGCACGAGGTACACCCACCAAGCTACCAATAACACAAATCTTGAACACAACACTGCAGCAATGGCTACCATAATATTACCATCACAAATAGTTGCATCCTCCTTCACATTTTTTAGATTTCCATAGCAGCCCACATTCATTTCTCATCATATTATTTCCGTCAACAGTTAAAAAACAAAACAGATATACAAAATATATAACAACAACAACAACAACAACAACAACAATAACAATAATAAGTTTTTTCTCACTAAGTGGGGTCGGCTACAAAATGTATATATATTTTATTTTTATACAAAATATATAAGAATGCAAAATTTATATTAAATGGAAAGAAACAAACCTCATTTTTTAACTGCATCATTGCATCATAAATGGCGAAACCTTCTGTCTCCATCCCTACCTGAATGCAAGCATTCAAAATACATCAGAGAGACAGAGAGACCGGATGGGAGGGAGGCAACTCAATAGATTATCTTAAATTATAGATATGCAAACATGGTGAACATATCAATAGAACATAAATATTTCATATCATTGGGAAGGAAGCAAATGCAATGCTTACTGTTTCACCATCATCACGAGTAGTTCCTGTGGAATTAATATAAATATATATGGGTTCTTTGGGATCCATCCACTGAAGGTACATCAACTCTGCAACAATGAGTTCTGTGACAGCTGGCACCAACTGAGAAATACAGAGTCATAACGGCTCATACAAATTGCAGTAGTAAAATACTGCAGTCATAAACAATATAATTGGCACCAAAATGCAAGATATAGAAACAGTAGCAGAGAAATAACACATGCTACAGAAGAGATGGAAATACATGAAGGAAGAATCATTCCCAGATGAATCCAAGAAGTGCACGAGGGAAGCATAAAAGAATGGATATCGACATTGTTAATGTTAATGTTTAGAAAATCTCCCAGACGTCAGATTTTCTCCTCACTATCTCCTTCAACCAGTCTGAGGCTCAAAATATTACAAGAGATTCAGTTTAATTCCCAATTAACATTTTAGTCTATCAATAACCAATATTGCAATATTTTGTTCAACCTTTCAATGATTAAAAGGCTAAAACTTCTCACTCAACGATCTCTCATATAGATAGCAAGGGAATGAAACTTTCAACTAACATACTCTCAGAAATATATTTTATAATAAAGAGTAAAATGAGTCATAGCATATGATAAAACGGAAAGAACAAATGCATATGGAATTGGAAGCATAAGTTAGCACTTACAGGCATGCCAATATAAACTATTCTACCATGAAGAAGCAGCGAAGGCAAATCAGGCGGAGGCCTTCTAGGACGGTGTTCATTGTACGAAACAGATCTCTCCACCTATTTCCAGCAGACAATTGTGTTACTCGAACAAATAAACATGACCAGCAGCAATACAGAAAGAAAATAGTCACAAAGAGTTAAGCCACGAAACTATTGAACTCATAGTTGATCAAGACTACTCCAGCAAAGGATGCCATAGGTGTTTTGTAACCATCCTAGTCTCCAACCATATTCTATCGACGCTATTTCCCCCTTTTGGGGATGATACTCACAGTTTTATATGTCAGCAGATAATACTTTCCCTAAAAAAAGAGAACCTTGGACAAAACCATTTACCAGAAAACCTAATTGATGATAAATTTTACATTTGTGACTGTATAGTAAGCGAAAGAGATATTACTTGGGCGGGAGTAGCCATGAGCTTGGGGGCCTCAAATATGTCCAAATAAGGAGGGATTTCAGAGTTCGTGGGACGGTTAAGCAACGTCTCCGGAGAAGTGGCAGCTACAGAAGCAAGCTTCGAAAGAAAGGGGTCTTTAGGGTTGATAGGGGGTATGGCAATTTTGGCTTTGTTTCCGGCATTCATTGAGCAGGAAGTCCTAAGATTTCTCCTTCCAAGCAACTGAGAGGAAGAAGATGAAGTCGGCATCGAAGTGGCCATTGGCACCCGCAAATTTGTAGCCATGCTTTTTGATTAAAATTGTGCGTCTGGTAATTCTGGGGTTCCACTTCAACTAGGTTGAAGCCGAACTGGGAGTGGGAACTTACAAGCGGACTCCTTTCTTTTTTTTCTTAAATCTATACAAAATCTTTTTCTCTCCCTTCCGACTAGTATTGGGTGGGGTCAGTTTGATCCGACCAGCATTTAACATATATGCGAAAATATATACTTTGTTCTCCTTCAAAATTGTTTCTCCCTATTTTTTTTCGACGAAATGGTAGAGAACGTGAGATTTTGAAATTCAAGTCATAATATATTTTTACAATTTTCTTCAATAACAAATTCAAAACATGAAGGGTTCAAATATTTTTTAAAAAAATATAAATTTACATTAAACCAAAATAAATTTTGGCATGTACATTAAATTTGATAACTTTTTATGTTTAATTATAATTTTTTTTACAATTAAAATTTTACTCAAACTCCAATTGATGTGCTCATGAGTGACAACTTTTCACATATTTCGAACAAAGATTGGCAAATCACATTCATGATGTGTTAGCTAACGCGGCATTGGATTAATAAAGTATACATGATGATAATTTCAATTATCCATTCTATCCAATTAAGTTAATCACCATGTAAGATATTATTGCTGCAAACACTTCCACGTTAGATAGGCATAATGGTTGGATTTGCATATGGAAGCACGTTGCCTGAACACCCCTCCATATTATCACGGGGCCATTACTCTCTCCTCAAAAGTTAGCCATTGAGGTGTACAGCGCACCCGCTTATATGCTCAGAATCAACTCCCAGTTTATCCGACGTAGGACTCGTAACATACTCACCCACCCAATCCGTGACGTCCTCGTCACAAATGGCCCACCATTCCATCCACGGTGGGGTCGGACGCCATTCATCCTGACAAGGACTGTAGGGCCGGCTCTGATATCACTTGTCACGGGGCCAATACTCTCTTCTCAAAAGCTAGCCATTGAAGTGTACAGCGCACCCGCTTATATGCCCAGAATCAACCCTCAATTTATCCGATGTGGGACTCGTAACAATATGGATGGGTCAAAATCAATGCAAATGGTGCATGTAAAGGTTCAAATAGCTTGTGAACAACTCCAAGGCATCCTCTTGAGTTTTTAGATTGCTTTGAGAGATAGTCACTAAAAGGTAATAATAAAAATTGATTGCAAAAGCATATTAAATGTATCTCCAATAAAAGAAACAAACATTTTGATTACAATCATATCATAATCGGAATTAAAAATTGGGTAGACCTTTGGTAATAAATTATTTTCACTCATGCGTGATTAGAAGATAATCAGTGTGCAAATTAAATTGTTAACCACAGCCTGTCTTCTTTCTTTAGACTTATATGAGCTTAATAGGTTTTTAAAGGTTTAAGTAATCTTATTGTTGATAATTTTAAGGAATTTTCTTTCGCATATCTTGTTAATATTTAGTTTTTCTTTTTCCTTTTCTTAACCTTAGTGTCACGGTTTTGGAACTTTTTCTCCCAAATCCTTAACCGTGCCGGTCTTAGCTTGATCAACTTCCTTTGATCTTGGCTAAGTCAGCCAAACCCTCAAGTAGATAAGTTGAGTAATAAGGAAAGCTTGAGAGAGAACTTGAAGAAAACTTATATTACTCACTTTCTTGGATGGTTACAAATGAGGAGGGTGGAAGTATTTATAGGCCTCTCCCATATTCTAGAATGTTCCCATCTTCTTAATGGACGGTGGAGATTAATCCTATCCAACGGCCTATATTAATTCTCTAGAATATTCTAAGAGATATTTATAAGAGATATTTATATACATAATTTTAGAAATCTCTAGTTTCTCTAAAGTTTTTCGAGGTTCAAGAGTATTCTAGTATTCTCTGAAACATTCTGAAAGATTTCGAAAAGTTCTAGATACTCTAAAACTTCCTCCATGTTGCTCCTTTCAAACGGGTCGGGACATTAGGCTCTTCTTGTTACAAGGAAGCAAAAGAAAGAAAAAAATCATTGATGTGATCAATTAGTCTCTTATAATGATAAGAATAAATCATGATTTCTCAAATTATATTTAAATCATAATAAGGAACAAATTAACATTAAAATCCTGGTTATTGAAATTAAACCGAATATTAACTACTGGAGGAATTAGCCAATTAAATCACATCACTAGTTTAATCCTTAAATCACCAATTAAATCAATTGAATTTGTTTATTTTAAAATATATATGATTAAATATAGTATGATGTAGATAAAAATAATATTATTGGCACATATAATAAGCCTTATTTTGATAAATTAATATTTAAATATAGTACTAGAAATGAAAAATTGATTAAATTTAGTTTTTTAATAAAACAATTTTGATTTGGTTAATTATTTTAGTCGCTAATTTTATTTATTCGAATCAATCCAAATCAAATTGAGTTCAATTTTTAGAACAGTCTATTTGCATAAAACAGAATTAGTTCTCTGAACCGATTTGATGGCTGGTTCATTGTAACTTGATTATCTAATTTTTTATTCCATAGCACAAAAATGAACTGATGTTACACTCCAATATACGTTCAAGTAGATTTTAAATTTGTCAAAAGTACTATTTTAGGATTACGGTTAAGACTCAATGTAGATACCGCACGCTTTTCCGAATTTTTTGAGATTTCAATTTGATTTTTTTTTTTTCAAAGTTTTGGTCCAAAGGGGAAGAGATGAGGTTACCTTTTGTCTATACACGTGTTATGTTAGAACAATTTGCTTAGAAAATTTTTTAGATACGCTTAAAACATAATACACCTAAATAAATTAATGAATAAAATTAAATTTATATAAATAGAATCTATGTGTAATACAGATAAAATTTACGTGTAAAATAAATCTAAATCGTAAAATATACAAATGACCTAACATACCAGGTGTAAGAATTGCCCTTTGCCTAGGTGTTGGCGTTATTAGCCTTTGGAAAGAGATTGAAAACTTGGATGATAAAAATAACATTTTTACGAGAAATGTTGACAAGGGATACGATCAAGAAAAAAATTTGTTATTCATTAGTAAATATATTTTCATAGAATTATAAGATGTAGCCCAACTCGATAAACACCCTGTTGAGCACCTAGCCACCTACACATCCTTCAACAGAATTCCGGCCAACAAGGATGGGGGAAACGAATAAATTACTGCTCCCTGATATAATAACTAGACAGCACAAACCACGAAAAACGAAAGTAATTTGAGCATACAGAATCCCTTGCATTTTAAAAGATAAGAAGAACCAAAAATATTATGCTTTGTTTTCACCGAAAATCCTTGCAATCTTCTCTGTAGGCACCAATGGCAGGTACGCCGAAACTCTATAGCCCTTCTGAGCGGTGGAAACAACAGTCTGGTTGTACTTCTCCGTACAATAGGCTGCCGTTGGCAGAACAGCATTAGCAACTTGAGGGAACAATGGCAGCTTGTTCAGCTTCTGCCATGCAGAAACTGCACACTGCTCAGCCTTTGGCTCATACTTTGTATACAGCCCCTTGGCTGCAGGTACGTACATGGAGTAAACCGACTTAGCCAAACCCGAGGCAGTATCTACCACGCCAGCTCGCCTAACTTCAGAAACTATGGTTCGAGCGGCCTCCGGAGCCTTTTGAGCAGCCGTGAAGGCTTGGGTCGATACCTTCTTAATGTTGGAAGGCACATGGCGGTCCAACTCAATCACGGATTCGTCCACCTTCAGATGTGACCACGCACAACTTAAAATCTCAGTTTTGATCCGCAGGCAAAAGATTTTGATTTATAATTAAAACGTAATATCTATAGAAATTCGTTTAAAAAACCTAATCATATAATTTTGATTAAAAATTTTTCACTTTAGCAGAATATGATAACAAGCACGGACAAACCCTTCGTCAGTCTCTCCTTTCGTTAAATGCCTCAGCGTAAAACTGACCTTGCGATCAACGAATTTGAGGACTTCGACTGGGACGTCGTGAAATTTATCGTATACAGGTCCAACCACGCTTCTGACGGATTCCTCGACGGTCTCAACGCCGGGCTTGAGAGGGCCCGAATGTTCCTTGGCGTAGGCATAGAGGATGGAGAATCGCATAAGGGCGTGAATGGTAGCCACTTGCACGAATTCCAGGTACTTAAGCCTTGATTCCCCTATGTTGGTAACCTATCAACAGATTCAAGAAACTGTATAAATTCCATTTGTCGGAGATCAAAATAAATTATCACGTCCAAAATCAAGTAAACCCTAATTGACTTGCAATGGGAAGGAAATTCAAAGAAAAAAAAATCGCTCGACAGAGCGTTAAATTATTCACAGCAGTTCTTTGAATAAAAAGATGATCCACAATCTGTATGGTGATTGGTAAAGAAAATTCTGTTCATTACATAACCAAAAAAAAAAAAGATTGAAGAGGAAAATCAAAGGCCCAAACTCGACAAAACAAGGGTTCAATGATTGAATGCAAATAAGAAATTAAGGGGGAAAATTGGAAGCATAGAGGCAAGCGTACCAGATGTTGCTGGGATTGAGGACTTCCTTCGGCCATGATCGCAGAAGAGTTTTTATCCGAAGATTTCCGAAAGGAGAGAAAGAGGAATATTTGGAGTTTTTTTTTCTATTAAAATTTGGAGGATTGAATCGAGGGGAGTGGGAAAAAGGAATATATAGCGGGGGAGAAAATAGAGGAACGACGAAAAGAAGCTTCTAGAAGGAGTTGGCAAACGCCGCGGTGCGAGCTAACGGCTGTGGTGTGAATGCGAAGTGTTCCATCGCTTCCTTTGGGCAACAAACCGTCAACGTTAAGTTATTGACTGCTCATGGGGTTTTTTCTCCGGTTGCCAATGCTTAGGGCTTAAGTTATTGATAGGTCTCAAAATTGACTCAAAATTTCAAATCGATCTGGTCCACTACAAATCAATCAGAGTTAGACCTATCAATTAGTGCTAATCTAGTTTTACGGAAGTTAATAAGGTTGTGGCCCATTTGAAAAAAAGTCCACCAGAAGCAGAGAGATGACTGTTATATGCAATGGGCTCTAGAATTGGGCTAAACCCAAATATTTCTTATTTTTATTCCTTCCCCTAAACCCATAGAGATTCAGTATCCATCGACATTCATGGAGCATTATTTCCCAGTCCCAGAGACAAGCAGGACTTTGAATACTTGACCCCAAAAAAATGGAGCATGAATTTGTCCCTACTCAAATTTCACTTGTTATGCGCTGCTTAAACGCTTGCCTGATTCTGAACGTCCCCTTCCCTTCTTGTTTGTGTTCAACCACGGGGTAAAAATATATTTAGGAGTAATTTTTTAAATGTTTATCAAAATTTTCAATATAAGAATTGATGATATTATACTATCAAACATATCCACAAAATTTTCCAAATTGCTATTCAAGTGAAGTGCTGACTTTCTATCAATATTTTTTAAATCCGATTAATTATTAATTTGGTATAAGCATTAGTTTATAATTTATTGATTTGATTGTGATTAAATTATGGCTAAATAGGTAATAATTAAATATAATTTTTTAAAATTTTATGTATTAAAATTCTATTATAACAAATAAATATTAATAAAATTTTAAATATAACTAATTATAAATTTTAAATATTGATGAAAAGAAAGAAATAAATTTGGCCAAACATCAATATAAGAAAGATACTGTTATGAAATAGAAAATAATAGAGAATAACTGCAAAAAATGGTCAAGTATATATTTTTTGTTTCTCATACATTCTCTTTTATTTAAAATTCTCTCTGTTTCAATCTTTTTTTTTTCTTTTACTATTTTATATTTTTAATTTTTCAAATGTATCCAAGAGGAAATAAAAAAAGATTTTTTAAACAAAAACTCAAAATCAATTGAATCTTAAACAATTCTGATTTTAACCAAGGTGGTTTTATAAGTTAACTTAATCAATTCAATAACGGGTTCACTAATTTTTTTATCAGTTCAAGTGATTTTAATCTAATTTTAACAAGAGTGCTTTCTATGGTTAGGATAAGCATAACCTAATAAACTCAACAAAATCTGATCTATATAATGTGATTCAGATTTGGTTGGTTTAAACGGGCGTGTTCGGGTGTAGTTTTACAAATCCACACCATCCTGCGAACCTGCCCAACTTCTATAATTAAAACCATATCAGTTCTTCATCTTTCTTCTTCTATCAGTTTTCAGCAGAATTTGGTTGTTGCCACTTGTTAGATAACTTGCATTGCATATACATATACTCCAGTTAATATTACTGACTGGTGGAAGGACAGGTTAACTATGCCATTTACATTAAATATTAGAGACACAGGCAGAAAGAGACTTACACTCCAATAACGCTTGTTGGCGATGTTAAATCCTCCTCTCTATTTTTTAAAATTCTTTGAAGAATCCACTCTAATGCTTGTTGGTGATGTCTAATTAATGTTGATGATCAGATACAAAATTGTACTCAAACAAGTCTTTTTTCTTTTAGTTTTATTCTGATGGATTATAGGAATAATTTTAATATCTATATCCGACCTACTTTTTTTTTTATATAGCGATTTTTAACCGGGTTTATACCAATTCCTCTTTGGCCAAACCAATTTTTTCGGGTTCTTCACTGAATTTTCAATGGGTTTTGAATGCCAAATTTCCCATACAAAAAATAATCGGGACAAGTTGATGATTCGAGACGTTCACCTCTACTAAATAGCTAATGGGTTGCACCTCCAAAGAAAGTGGATGCACACGCAAATAGAACCATTGTGGTCATCGTTGCTAGCTTTTTTTTTTTTTTTTTTTTTCCATCTATTATTAATAAATACAAGCATGTGTCCAATAAAATTATCTTACCAACCAGTCTAGTGCTGCTTCCTCTATTTTCTCATGGCGTAATCTAACCGTTGCTTATAACTGGGTCTCTACCTTTTCTTGAAAAAAGGTTTAGGCCATGCCAAGTATACTTAACCTTCCAAACATGCGAAACCCAATAACAGAATTACATTGCTACTTCCGATTGCGTAATTATATATGATGACCAAAGGGCAAAGGACAATCATGCAACGAGGGTAATAATAATAAAATCTGCCGAATCATGGCCTTCCACGTAACAATTTTAGGGCCTCACCATGGTCCCCCCATCTCATGATCCACAGAATCTCAACTATTGATGATGACTGATTAGAAAGCGAATGAAAACCTTACTACGCTCTTCATATTTTTGAAAAATATATTAAGTTGGTTAGTGGGGCCTTTTTGGCTAAAACTTGTGGTTTGGTAATGGGACCACTCTTAGCTTTAATTTGGTCATGGAACCCATCATTAACAACTTAACAACTAAAAAACATAGAAAGGTGTGTGATTAATAACTCTAACTACTCTTCTAGCCGGCAACTTGGCCTTTCATTTCCCATTAATCAAATCACTCATACATTTCACGCCCAAACGCCTCCCTGTTTTCTTACGATTAATCTCCCTTTTTTATTTGGTAAGAATGATTAATATCACTTTATTCCTACCAACAATTTATTACTTCAATGATTCAATCGCTTCTTTCTTAAACTTTCTTCTCATATCCGTCAAAAAAGCTTTCTCTTTTCTCCTATTTATAGAGAAAAGAAAGGAAGAATGTAGACAAATTCGAGATTAAGATTTCCTATGTCCAACAGAACCCATAATACCATTTTTAACGCTTAGTCTAGTATGTAAAGCAAAAAGCATCATGCTTTAGGCTAGCATGTAAAGCAAACCCCATTAACAAAATTTGCCAAAAACGAAATGAATTATAAGGAAGAAGATACTAACAATAATATGGAACACAAAATGTTTTAAGGGAAGAAAAAAAAAAGATAAATGCTAAAATCATTGAGAAATTCTTGCTACTAAAAATTCAACGATCAAAAAGGTGTCGCCAAAAAGTAAAAAATCAGATGATGCGCGCAGTAGTCCAAATTCAAAAAATTGCCCAAACCGAAATCTTTAATGGGTCGCTGATCCCAATCACCAATAGGAGGACACTACCGCTGCCCTCCCTGTCCCAGAAACCGACAGACTGGCAGAGTAAGTGGAAAAATAAGCCGTTAAGAGAATTATTACTATTATTACCATTATTATTATTTTCTTTTCCTTTTTTACCGAAACGTCCAAAACACAGATAATAATACTATAACAGTATATTTATCAATCACCACAGTGGTGACCGACAAGTCCATCAATATTCAAAATCAATCTCTGCATATTCTCGCGGGGGTATAACAATCAAATCCATTTAAAAATAAACAGTAAATAAATACAGGAGGAGAATTCTATAGCAAGAAAATTCTAGCTCCTGCACCTTGTAATGGCGCTGCAGCCACGATTGTAAGGGTTTGCCTGAGCTCCAGGTCGGCAATTGTAGTAGGAGGCGCCGCGGCGAGAGCAAGGCACGGTGTTCCTCTGCAACGCTCCGTAGCTGATGTACTGGCTCGTGGCTAAGATGCGACGATTGATCTCCGAGTCCAAGTCAAACTCGTGTCCACCCAGGCACTCTGCGATTGAACCCTCACAGCTTGATTTGGTGCGAACCAAACCGAGCCCCAGATCGTGATGGTGGTGGTGGCGGTCTCCTCCGGCGTCGACGACAGCCGATGAACTGATCACCGACATGATGGAACAAATCACAAGGAAAGCTACGGAATGAGGGTTCGCCATCGTTGAGAAGAGGAAGTTATGTTTCTGGATTGGATTATCAGAGGAGCTGATGCGTGGTTTCTCCTGGTTTTTGCTGAATCTTGTTTTGTGTGTGGTTTTGAGTTTTCCAAAAGAAGAGAGCAATGACAAGCGCTGGTGAACCACTCGGAAGTTTAAAAGGCCCCGGTCTCAACAACGACACTCAACTACTACTTATTTACATATATGCCATCCAGTGAGGCGCCTCATTTCTTAGTGACAGCCACTTCCCACGGACTAGGCTTTCTGTATTACCCTTTTATTTTTATTTTTACCCTTTTGGGATTATGCTTTTGTTTTTGGTTTTTGCATTGGTTTATTATGACTATTAGATTTATATTTATTACTTACTTAATATGTATTAAATTGTAATTTAATATTTTTAAAATTAATTTTAAATTTTTTAAATAAAAAATAAATTACGGTCTTTGTAAATTTTAAAGATAGCAAAAAATAATAGAAATCCCATTATCTTTTACAAGCATTTTAATTTTTTTGGATCATGATTTATATTTATATTTTTAAAATTTTTTATATTTATTCCAAAAATTAAAGAGATTAAATACATATATAATAATATAAAATTTTATATAATTAAAAATGATATTAATAAATGCAAATATCATAGAACAAGTATTTGAAGCTGTAAAATTATTTTTTGAATATTTTCACGAAAAGAAGAGATCGTGTAGAGCATTAAGGCTTGCGCCCGAGGAGAGCATTAAGGCATTGGCTTAATGGATTGTCTTTATTTATTTATTTTTCCTCCTTGAATTTAATATATTGAGCCAATTTGACTTTTGTCTTGACCATTTCCATGCATTGCTTAGCATTTGGGTTAAGCCACCCTCGTCTTTTTGCGGAGTAGTTAGCTTCCGCTAGGAGAAAACGGCTCTTTGTTAATGGATACGAAAAGGTCAAGGTTGCTGCGAACGGGATGTGAAAGAATCTTACGTCGCCGGATACAGCGAGGCTTCACATTAATTTAAAAAAAAAAA
Organism: Erythrophleum fordii; assembly: GCA_032878935.1. Classification (NCBI taxonomy): domain Eukaryota; kingdom Viridiplantae; phylum Streptophyta; class Magnoliopsida; order Fabales; family Fabaceae; genus Erythrophleum; species Erythrophleum fordii. The sequence goes on from JAVQMF010000049.1 coordinate 34,459,455, forward strand.
ACAAGAAGAAAGAAGGAAAAAAAAAAAAACTAAATTCATTGATACAAGTAACATCAAGGCCAAAGAAGGAACGAAAAAGGAAATAGGCAAAAGAACAAAGTCAATTAAAAATTTTTTTAAAAAAATTTGGGGGTAGGTGGATCTCATTTTTGTGGTTCTGGTAGCGTTGACGAGGTAAAAACTAAGCTGTTTGAATCTATGGTGAAATTTTGTTATACCTCACCTTTAATATTTATTCTTTGCTAAAACATAAAATTAAAATTTTTAACATTGGGTTCCTCTGTTTTAGGAAGATGCTAAAATTGTATGAAGTTTTTATAAAAATTTATATGGTGTTTAAATTTTGTGGATCAGATCCAGCTATCCGTTTAAAATTTGTCGTAAATAATAAATTTCTCTAATAGGAACTTACATTAAAAAATTGAATAATGTCGAAGAGTAAACAACACAACGACACCTTATGATTGCACAACATTATTTTAGACAAGCACAGTATTTTATTTGAAAATGGTTTTAAAAAGGTAAAGTGGTAATTTAAAATATAATGAATTATGCTAACTTTTTTGAAGATTTGATAAAATTATATCTGATATTCTTTTTGCTTCAAAAATTATACCTAACTTTGTTCACATTTTAATATATATTACAAAATTTTTTATTTATTTTTTCAGAGAAATTATTTTTTTATATGATATAAACTGTGATTTTATCATTAATATAACATTAGTGGTATGTTTGGTATAAGGTGGGAAAGTAAAAAGAAAATAGAAAATTGGGTGAAATGTCTATTTTGTCTTTATAATTTATTTAATATTATCTGTTAATTATTTTTTAATTATTTTTTAATCATTAAAAATAAGAGTACTAAAATTATTTGCTTTTTCTAAAATCACATTATTTTTATTTTTATTTTCATACTTAACTTTTTACTTTCTAATCAAGCCAATGTTATGATTTTAGTGGAAAAAAATTTTATGATTTAATATAATATTGTGATTTTTATTTTTAATATAATAATAATTAAATAATTTTATTTTGAAATAATAGCACATTATATAAAAAAATTAATTCTATCGACAAAGCCATTTATAATTTTTAAAATAAAAAAATGTAAGATACAAATATATATAATTTAATGAAACTTTAAAAAAATCATACTTTAATAAAAGAATAGTGTAATTTACTCTTATTCTTTACCCAAATATATGAAAATTAGAATGCACCTCTTGCATTTTGTAATATGATTTTGATTGAAATTAAAAAAAAAAGGGAGAAATTAAGGGTAAAAATATGGAGAAAAATTAAAAAAAAAAAAAGATTTGACAGTGCATGTAACCCAATATGAAAATTGTACAATAAATAAGTTATTTACTGTGGTTTCTATGAATTTATATATATATATATATATATATATATATAATATGTAATGGTAATAATAATGATTGTATTCATATTACGTGGAAAAGAAAAGAGAGAAATTCAAGACACCAATGGCGAGTCGTAGTTTTGCATGGAAACGCGTGCATATTTGTAATTTCATTTGAAGGAGAAAAGAAATTTTTTTAAAAACAAAAGCAAAGGAGAGACAGCATCCAGAAAGGGGGAGGGGGAGGTAGTCTTCATTTTTCTGCTCCAAGATTCCGCTAACTGAAACACGTTTTCTCTTCCCCATTCGCTTCCAAGTCGAACTCTTATTTTCGCAAAGATTGTTTGGAGTGGCTCATCATTATTTCAGCTTCCCCTACCTAATATGCTGTTTGGCAAAGTCTGTCTGGACCCTGGAGCGGTTAATCACCATTCCAGCTTCCGTTTACCCAATGTGCTGTTTTGCACGTTACAAATGCTACCAGATTCCTTCATGCATCATCAAATTTTTGATAGGATATGCCACGTTTCTCCAACACAACAACCCCAACAAAAAAAAAGAGTATATGTTCTTTTCGCGTCTTCGGGATGGCATTTGCTTTTTCTTCTTAAAAAAAGAAAAAAGAAAAATTTAGTTATCATTATAAGTAAATTAAGCCTCAAACAAAGCTCCCCACTTAGCACCGCCACCACATGTATCCTACTACTGTTTGATTTCTTTCCTTTGTTTTATTTGTTTTCCTTTCCTTTTTGCTTCCATGCGTTGATACAAATTTTATTCATTCCCCTATTTGGGAGTGATTTTATTGATCTTCGCATTTAAAAAGAAAGAAAATCATTGGAGAGATTTTATTTAGACTAAATTTGTATAAAATTTTTATGTTTTTATTATTAGACTTTTTAATAAAATTATAACATATGTATAAAATTTATAAAAAAAATTAATTACGTAATAGCAAGTTATAAAAATTATACACTTATTTCTAAAATTTATTATAATTACTATGTTTTAAGTGAAGAGTTTAATAACGAAAATATAAGAAATTATATATAATTTTTTTAAATACTAGAGATAAATTAAAAATTCACAAATTAAAGAAAGTAAGAAATTAAACTGAACAATTTTTTAAGGCCCAATTTAACACAATTTCTTTCTTGGATAATAATTGAATATTGCTCACGAGTCTACAGCAACCTTTCATCTAATAAAACTTCAGCAAATATGTAGTTGAAAATATAGGATTTAGATCTTTTAAAATATAAAGTTGTAAAATATATTTAGACTTTAGAATGAGAGAAAAATAAATAAAAAAGTAAAACTCATACATACTTTTATTTCTTGTGTTACCTTATTTTTTTATTTTAAAATATTTTATAAATTTCATATTTTACAAAATTTAAAATTTGAAAATATGAATTCCTCACTCAAATATTTCATTATTTTTAAATTGGTCAACGGCTCGATAATAGTCATATATATTGTGTGTGTGTCTGTGTGTGTATATATGGTACTATCATAAGTTTCATTTCATAAAATTCTTGAACATATAAATCTTTTAATTTAAAAATAATAATAGTATTGGAAGAATAATGAAGGACGCAAACGGCGTCAGCAATAGAGATTAGAGAGGAGAAACTGGGAAAGGGGGAGGGTTACCAAACTTGAACGAAACCCGTTGAAGAGTGTAGGAGTGGGACCCACTATGCCTCGCTAGGTGGTGTTTGCGCGTTTCGAAACCACACTCCAGCTGGCAGCTGTCTAATATTATAGTTAACCCTTCTTACTAAACCAGTTTATTTTATTTAAATTGAATTTAATTATTTATTAGATGGAACACATGACACAACTCTCTGCCCTAAACGTCAACACTATATTCTCTTCAATTCAATCGCAACATTGAATGTGGACAGAACGACATCCTATGCCTAGTACAGAAGACGAAGAAGCAGAAGGAATACCGCTTACAATTATTTAGTCTTGAACCCCCATTAACATCCTCAACCCTCGCTACGAACCATAACGGCATGTTTGGTAAGCCAAGGGAAAATCAAAGGAATGTGAAAATTTGGTGAAATTTTATTTTTATTTTTATAATCATTATTTAATTATTAAAAATAAAAATATTATAAATATTTTTTAGCTATAAAATTATTTTTTATTTAACAGATTACCAATGAAGCTCACTCCCATGCGTGGGATAAAAACAGGCAAGAGAGCACAATTTAGTAGTAAAATCAAAGCAATGTATGAGAACGGTATTTGTAAAATAAATAATTAAAAAAAAAAAAACTTCATTTGGCCACGACAAGTGGGAAGGGGTCAAATCTACGACTTCTAAAATTTGAAACATACCGTTGAAAAAGTCCAGTTCATTCGAATTCCCCATAACTAATTTGGCAGGAAGTCCAAATTCTGATAATTAAATTTACGAGTAACTCCACGCCTATCTGCTGGTTGGTGGCTGCGTTGGGTGGTCCAAGCTCTCTGCTCTCTGGAGTCTGGATAGTCAACCAAACGAGCTGCCAATACATGCGTCACAAGATTTTAAAATATGGAATATGGCAGTAGTAACTTTCCTCCATATGTCTATAAATACATCTTATAGTAGCTTTTGTGGAAGTAGCGTTGTAATTCAGCTCTGTCAGTCCTTTTTTTTTTTTTTTTCCATCCCGAGTTCCTTCCCCCATCTCAACTTTGGGAAGTCTCAAACTATTTTGAAGCAGGCGCATCTCGAAAGAAGCACATAAATTTTGATAACATGTATTTTATCTGAATTCTAATGGATCGAGGTTTTCTGGCGGCAGTTGTTGCTTCGATATGACACATATTTGATCACGTTATAGTTGAACCTCGTGGTTGTTAGAATAAAAATGTGATAGGATGAAATAAAAATGGTGAGATAGAAGTGAAAGAATCAAAGGTGTATGTGTTTAAGCATTGTCAATTTTCATTCCTCTTTATTGTATCGCATTTATAACTTCCATCAAGTACACCCAAAAGAATCATATAAAGAGCATTCATAGGGCATATATTTCCATAACCAAAGCTCATCTATGTACTCACCATTGTAGCTAGAAAATTAAATCTGGCTCTCTTGATTCAATCCAAATCCAAATCATATTGAATTCCTTGCAACTATATCAGCAAGGCATGGATTGACTGCAAGAACAGAAATGATTTAAATAAATTCCAGCATCCAGAAGCATTTTTTTGCTTTTGAAGAGGAACATAGATATAAAACGAATTACAATAGAATGCATGACTTCACTACATCGCCTCCCCAGTCTCTAACCCCAAGATAGCCGTCCCATCCTATCTGGACTTTGACATGGGCAATGTTATAGAAAGCTTGAATTTTTGAAAGGCTGAATTTTTTTATTGTTAATTATTTTGAGATTTGTGTAAAATAATTTATTGTTATTAGAAACACATACTTCCAGGTAATAGTAGCAAAATTCCTTTACAATCATGACTCATGGACCAAAGCACATCAACAGCACGTCCAAGATCTAATAAAGCCATCATGTAGAATCTGGAAGTTTTAACATCAGATGTGAATCCCTCAAGTCTTCACACACCCAGAAGCCAGCGGGATCTGAAGGAGGTAGCAACAACCTTTGCTAAATCTCTTGTTTTTAGTAGTAGATGAAGAGTTTTTCTAAGAGTTCCTTACAATCATTAGAGTTGGATTTGTGGATGCAAATTGCCGATAGATAAACTTAAAAAAAGTAAAAAAGATATAAGTATATCACACAATACAGTCAAAATCCAACCCCACGATATAGTCAAGGTAAAGAGTCGCCGTATACTCAGATATTATATGCACAAAAGACATTAAGAAAAAATCAATTTATTTCATTTACAAAAGCATTGTGGTTTCTTTCTATTTCTGACCCATGGTCCTATAATGGGACTGTGGGAGTATCGGTTTGCTGGATTGGCCCATGTCTCTTCATATTGTTTCCGGGCACATATCCTTTTGCGTGTCTAGCCCACTATTTGTAACATTGAGACTCACTTCTACAATTCAACTAGAGTTTAAACTTCAAATTTTGAAGAAAAAAAAGAGGGGAGAAAAACACTTATTATTCGTGAAACCACATTGTTCAAGGATTAGAACGGCATTTAGAATGACAACATTTATCACATTTTTCTTTCTTTAATACTATATAAATGCAGTGTTACTTCTCAATACTGATATCAATAAAGTATTTATAATCAATAGCTATGATCAACCACGCTTAAGCCTCCGATGAAGAAATGAAATGTTCGAGTACCCCAATGAGTCGCAAAGCTTTCGAGGGATCCTCAAGCAACTCTACCCCATGACTACCTTCATCATCAAAATCACTCACCACCTTCACCCCCTTCTCCTCCATTAATCTCACCACATCTCTCCCTCTGTCCACCAGTGGGTCCCCCGCGTTCCCACTCACCAACACCCTCCAGCCCACCTCCCTTATCTTCTCCATTTTCTTAGGCCCATCTCCCACCGTTGGATTACAGTAATCATGATCACGGTTCGCTCCAACAGGCAACGCCAGCTCCCACATCAAGTCACCCGCACACACTGGAAAAACAAGGTTATTCACTAGCCTCACTTCTGACTCCGTCCTCTCTATCCCACCAAAAAAGGGTTGACGCAATATCAGCCCTCTAATCTTCAGCGGCTCAAGATCCTTAACTTCCTTAGCTACATGTAGACCCGCATGGTAGGCGATGGTACCTCCTGCACTATTCCCCATTACATAACAATTGGAATAGTCAACGAAATCTCTTAACCAATCATCATGGCTGGTTTTGATCCAGTGCAGCGCTTCCACGGCATCATCAAAAGCCGCCGGCAACCGGTGCTCCGGAGCAAGGCGGTACCCCACGGATGCCACCATGGCTTCGATGTTGTTTGCCATGCTCATACAGAAGTCGTGGAAAATGGTAGAAGCTGGACTGGATAGGATGAAGCCACTTCCATGGAAGTAAACGATAAGAGGTAACTTCTTCTTGGTGGAGGCATGATCCAATTCTTTGCGGGGTAGGAATAATCGAACCCAGGTGCTGTTTGATTGGTTAATGGTGAGATCCTTGGTGAGAACCGGGATAGGAAGGTTGGGATCGGATTTGGGGGTTTTGTGTGGGTCTTCATGCGAGCGAGTGAGAGTACCATCAGGGTTGAGGACGATTTGGAGAAACTGGTAAGGATCAATGGATTCAGATGCTGACATCGTAATAGAGTAAGAGTCGGGGCTTGCCTTGTTTTCTTCCGATGAAGATGAAGTTTATTAATTGCTGCAATCGGATGCCTTTAATACGATTGCCTTAAATTGCCTCCCTGTGATATATATATATATATATCTCTACATATATTTAGAGAGAGAGAGTCCATATTGTATATTGAATATTGTGGCTACCCTATATAGCCAATAGCCTCAATTGTATTTGTGTCGGCCGCAAGCATAAAATCAGAGGTAAACTTTAGTTGGAGGAGCAGTTATCCAGTGCTTTCCGGTGTAGGAAGATTCGAACATAGATGTTAAATATTTGGCTGATCATGACTTCTTTGGTTAGAACAGAGATTGGAAGTTTAGGATCTGATGCGGGTGAAGTGCGTGGGTCTAGGCGCAAGCCAGTGATGCCACGCCATCGTGATTGGGAACTATGGTGCTTATAGGGATCAAGAATTGGTCTTCCATAATGGAAATATTTGGTAATTGTTAAATTCCATTTCCCCAAGCAGATAATAAAGAACCAACGAAAATCTTGACCTTTGAAAACAACTGTTTTCGTTTCAAAGGATCACGAACCTCAACCCCATGATTATTCCCTGCCTCAAAGCTATCCTCCCCGCGTGGGACGCCATATTTCCTCCCGCTTTACTGCCCGAAAGGTAACACGAAGAATAATCAGCTCATTGCGTAAGCCAATCGTCTTGGTTGGTTTTGATCCAGTGCAACGCTTCCATAGCGTCGTCGTAAGACGCGGCCAACCGCTGATCCGGAGCAAGACGATATTCCAAAGATACAACGATGGCTCGGACGTTGTTGGCCATGTTTATGCAAGGAGCAATCAAAGAAATAAAAGAATTGCTAATATTTTTAAGATTTTTTTATATGTGATATTAATTTTTTGTTATATTTAAAATCAAAGAAATATATACATACTTGGCCTTTGTAGGATCGCTAACGAAAACTCCATAAATGATTTTCGTATACAGGAATATGCTTTGTCTATCAAGATACCATCATCAGTGCTCTGCAGCCACCCCAACTAGAACCAATTAAAATTTAATAATCATAATCTATCTTTTCTTTGATATTATTTTTTTATAATGTCTTTCTCTCTAAGTTACCTGATAGTTGAATCCAACACTTTCTGACAAAATAATGAAAATGAAAGGAGAATGAGGAAAGAAGAGAGAGAGAGAGTTATGAACAATATGCAGTTTTTTAAACACAGAAAAAATTAAGTATTGCATTAGTGATAAGCTTTGTTATTGAAGCTTCTTGGCATGGTGCGAAGAAGCCTTGACTCTGAAATTGCCTTATGTATTAATACCCAAAAAAAAAAGAAAAGTCAGGTGCAATTCTTAACTATTTGTCATAAAGCATTTCTAATAAAATAATATGTAAAATTTAATCATGTGATAATAAAATCTTAAATAAGCACGTATTATATTTTTATTAGAAAATTTGAAAATACTTACAAAATTTATCTAAATCAGAAGAACCAAATTACTTTAACAAATAGACAAATGACTTTAATAAGTAAACTTGAGGGGTTATATTGCTTTAATTGAAATTTAAGAAGTGCAAATACCTCTTTTATAATATGAATATTAATTATCTTTTTGTGGTGCCCGTAATATATTTTAAAGAAATTAAAAAGAAATAAAATATTATTTGGCTCAATTTTGTGCATGTTTTAATTTTTTAAATGTGATATTAATTTTTTGTTATATTTAAAATCAAGGAGATAAATACATACTTGGCCTTTGTAGGATCTCTAACGAAAACTCCATGCCTATCCCTACCATAGAAATGACCCTCCGCTTGTACACCGTTGTCCTTAATTGAATGATCTCACTAGCCTTGTCTCGTGGTCCGCCAGTGGGGCCCGGCACGTCCAAACCCTATAACTTTCTATCTAAGTCGACTGAAGCTGTGTATATAGAAAGACCGTAACTTTTCTAAAATCACGTTTTGACACAAAGTAATAAATTATTATTTTTATACAAATATAATTTTTTACTGTAAATTTAAATATACATTAAATTTTAAAAAAATTAGAATTAAAGTTTCAAAATTAAAAAAATTTATTTTAAAAGATTTGTTATCATTAAATTTAAAGATTTTATTTAAATTTAAAAATAATCTATCTTAAAATAATGATAATAAATTATTCAAAATAAATATTTTTGATTTTAGGTTTTATATTCTAATTCTCCCTTGATTTTATTTAAAACCCTAGACCCGTATAATTGCTATACTTGTGGGAATGCAGATCCTCTTCATTGTCGAAATCTTAGCCATCTGTGTGATCGTGTGGCAGCTAGAGGAACACGTGGCATATGAACTCAACGCGAGGTAAAATACACTCGCATTCATGATGTAGAAAGACACAACATCACCGCCATTGCTAGCACCCTAATCAACAGGCAAAGCAACAGAGAGAGAACAGGGAGAAAAACAAAGTCACTAGAAAAAATTGAACTTTAGGAACAGAGTAAGCCTATTCTTCACATGAGCTAAAGAAACCCATTTTCCTCACAAACATTCTCATGCCAAAGATGCACCATTCTTCGATCCCACAGGCTTTAGCAGCCATAACTAGCCTTCACATTTTCTACTGCCTCTGTTTTGCCTCTGCTGCTACTGCAACCATGACCCCACCATTGCATCATCACAATTACCCACAAAAGAATGCAACACTCCCAAGATTTTACAGTAATCTTGGTGGAAACCAGGAAGTGGGGCGGCAATGTTTTGCATTCTTCCATGATTTTCCTTGTCCTATGATATGGAAATCGAAGAGAATTGAGGATGTTGGAAAAGGGTATTGTTGCGTGTGGGTGTCCTATGGCTCTGTGATTGTATGTGGAAGCATAATGTGGTGTTGCTCTGATTTTGGCTCAAGCACCTTTAAAATCCAATCTTTAGGCATATGGGATGGTTCAGTGTGGAGAAGAAGGATAACTGGATCCACATCTTGTTGTACTTGCCCTATTTGGGGAGCCATCCGACGCACTCAGAGTTCGACTAGAATTCCATGCCATCATAGTCATTTGGCTTCTCCTTTGAGCCCATCGCATTCTGCCCCAAGCTCACCGTCGGGGTTCACATTTCTTAGAATGTTGAATTGCAGGTAAATATACAACTCTAGTGAATGAAGCAAACGTAGAGTGGATCCTCTTAAGTCCACTTTAGGTGAATCCCCATCCCACGTGAGACCGTTGTCTTAGCCGTATTGAAATCGAGATTCGCTTGCATTTTGAGTTTATATGCCATGTGTTTTTCTGGCTGGCATACATCACACGATCACATTGACAGACGAGATTCATTTTACTCGTGATCACATTAAACACCCACAGACAATGACTGTTCTCCCATGAGATCAAAAAGGGATAGAAAATATGATCATAGGTTGAGTCATTTGTTGTCCAATTTAATATTCTATTAGATTTTATTTTTTAAACTTTCTGCCTAACACAATTTAGTTTAGTATTGAGTTAAATTGGATTAATTTTTTCATATTTGTTGGACTTTTTTTTTTATTTTTTGACAAAAAATGATAAAATAATCATTACAAAAATTTTAATAAATTTTTCTAAAATTATATTTTATCTCTAAAAAATTTACATATAAATTTTTATAAAATAATTTTTAAAAAATTAATAAGACCGGACTAAATTAACTAATATAGTTAGTCCAATGCAATATGCTCTTTTTTTTCAAACTCGATCTAACCCAATGAAAATGTGACCAGCCTAAAAATGTGTCAACCAAAGATCCCTGAGAGCTTTTGATCTAGTGCAACGCTTTAACTGGACGATTATGTGGAGGTGCTAAGTGGGATCCATTATGGGTGACGGGATTTTGGCAATTGTGGTTGAATTTGCAACGTAGAGAAAATAGAGAAAGAATGCAATCATAGCTTCCAAGAAGAATTTGGAATATGAGATAGAAAAGAATGACATGGTCGAAGAAAAAATGGGAGGGTAATCAGCTTAATTGGTTATGGCAAAGATGAACAGAGGGGAAGACTGCAAGCAGATCCTTTCAATTGTGAAAATCACCACCATTTATGTCATTTCATGGCTCCTGTTTGGACACGTTACACACTTCTCAAAATACATCATTTCATTATCTCAAAACACGAAAGAGACAGTGTTTCTTAAGGTTGGAGGAAGGAGATAGAAATGGAAGACGCAACAGGTTTCTAGGTTCAGGTTTTGGTGAATTCAATTCTAAGGCAACTTAATTCTCCCATCTTCTTCTCCATCTCCTGCTTTTGAGGCAACCATGCATTCTGTGCCTTTGTTCACTTTCAGAGCACCTAGATTAGCCTATGCATCAATTGGACTTCTCCAAATTACAAGATCAAGATCAATATCTACAGCTTGCATTTGTACAATGTTCCGTGCATTCAAGATCTTCAGTTTATGCAATATTAGATTAATTTTGATACTCTATTTGCTTTTTTTTTGGTCATTGTGACATTGCTTTACAAGGAAACTCATTCCATCTAGATACTCTCTTTACCTTTTTTGGTCATCAATTATTATGTGTTAAGTACTTATGGTGCTGGAACAAATTAGAACTAGTCTAAAAAGTAAGAAATAAGTAGGAATTATGTATTGAACAAATTGAAATTAGTTGATGCTTAGCTTACTATATCTTTAATATGAATAATTGAATTGTAACAAAATCATAGAAACTGATATTTGGTGGGAGTACTTGCTTTATAAGAATTTATGTTGAGAATTATGTTATATGGTGTGTATGATCTTACATTCTAACTTATTTCCTCAGCTATTACTCTGGATTTCATTCAAGAGTTATGTTGTATGGAGTATATGATCTTGCATTCTAGCTCATCACCTCAAATATAGCATTATTGATTTGTACACACTTCCATAATTGTTGCACAAGAATTTAAATAACTTGTAAATGTTGTTGAGTGTCATATTTATTGCCATATCAAATTGTTTAAGAGCTTATAATTGGTGACAACTTAGGGCAAAGTTTTTTATGTTCAAATTGAACATAGACTTGAGTGCGCCCTAAAATTTTTTTTCACTTTTATACTTGTAAAAAAATAATAAAATCTTTTTAAAAAATCTTAATTAATTATATAATAAATTAATAAAAATTTATCAAAATATATGTTTCAAATGATAATAAATCAATACTATATAGAATGTTTATTGAACTTTACTAAAATATTGTTATTAATAACTATCTAATTGATTTATGAATCATGCTCTTCTTGACTTGGGAAATAACTAATAACTGTTATATATATATATATATATAACTATCTAATTGACTTATGAATCATGCTCTTCTTGACTTGGGAAATAACTAATAACTATTATATATATATATATATATAGTTTATATTTTAATCTTGATATTTGGGCAAAGTAGCCTCACTTGGACATTCAAATGTGAGAGTATTGCTAGACACGTTTATATTAATGTTTTTTTCTAGTTATAAAATTTTTATTTGATGTCAAATTTTTGTTGTTATTTGTATCTACAACTTATTAGATGACAATAATAAGTTTTATTGGGTTGCTATTCCTTTATCTATTTAAAGACATTGAAGTCTTAATGTATGCATAAAAGCATACAACAGATGCTATATAAACTGCTAACTTCGCACTTTGACATCTGCAATTTTGTGTTCATCTTTGTGAATTGGTATTTAGTAAAGAATCTTGGAATGAAAGTTTTGCAAATTTAGTTCAATTTTTTGCCATCTTAAGGAAGAGTGTGATTAATAATTGTATGATGTGATTTCTGCATTAATCTCAGTAAGGTTGAATTTTCATATTAGAGAAATATCAATCAATTGAACAAGTAAAGTTGTATTAGATTTTCCATTTCAGGTGGGATGCTACCTATGAAATCAATGGAATGCAAGCTTAGATATCCTAAATCTGGATGTCAAAAAAAGCAATTTTGTAATGAGACTAAAGATGGTTCTAAAGAGAGGTGTAACTGTAAGTGAAAAGAAAAGTGAAGATGATTCAAGCCAAATGTATATTACAAAAGAATTGATAAGTGAAAAGAAAAGAAAAGAATTATTGTATAACAATATGAAGCCAAAAACCAAAAGAGTATTGTACAACTTTGTTTCATTTTTATGATGGTAAAGTACAATTCATGTACAAAAATTGCTTTATTTATGATGCAATGGATAAGCAATTTATCTATTCCATTGTTAGAAATGGCTTGATTTTGCTTGTACTCGAATTGTTTTCATTTGGCTTAAATTTGGATTCAAATGGCTTATGCCAGAGCTTGATGAATCAATTATGTTACATTGATTAAAACTTGAATCTTAAAATTTTAATTGCTATCACATTGCTTGTACACTTTTGCATTTGGTTTAGAGGGTTCAACAATTTCTACAGAGATTTAGAGCTCAAATTGGGCAAAACAGTGCATTCTATCAGTTTATTTACTTTTAAGGTCAAACTATCTCCCTTTTCTGACCTACTCCTTTGCCATGCTCCCAAAAGATAAAAGAAATAACATAGACCAATCACAACAAATATTAACAATGGTCTTCATGCTCTACAGCTTCATATGTTATTTCTTGAACCTATTAATAAGCTTATTATAACCTATAGCAATAAACAATGAAATTAAAGATAGACAATTTGTGGTAGATCACCAAAATTTAAGCAATTACAAACCTTAAAAGTAATATGACAACCTAAGCAAAAAGCATTTAAAAGATGACAAAATAGTTATTGATATAGAGGCTTACTATAATTAAGAAAGAAACTACCATAGAAACATGCCAAGTTCTGTTAGTCTTAACTAACAAGCAATATTTTCTTCTTTTAATGTTGAACAACATATTTATACCATATTGAACTCCTTGACATAGTTTGACTTACAACCTAAGATAGCATGCATAAAAAATTTTATAGTGTAATTTATAGAATAGGAAGACCTAATCCTTTACCATATAAATAGAAGAAAAGGAATAGTTTAATTCACTTTGTATCATTTATCATTGATACATCGACAATTTGACACTATAAAGCATTTTCAATTCTCAAGCATACATAACAATGAGAGTTAATCATTTAACACTATAACTTTTAAAAGTTTAAAAACATAATATTTGGAATAACTTAAAGACAAATTTAATTTCTTATAGAAAGCATGCAAGTGGACGTTGAATGTAGCATGTGATTATTGATGATTTTACAGTGAGAGAAAAGAACTTTATAAGTAGAATTTTTTGTAATCACTTGATCATTGCTTGATCTTCACATAATCCAAATAACTACTTCTATATTCCACTTTCTTCTATTACATACCATAGTAGTTCCTTTAACCCCAAACTAAAAAAGGTTAGCTTGTACTCATAACCATGGCAACATGCTTTATGCTAACAAGACGTATATAGTGAAGCAAAACTTATGCAAGCACAATATCACAAAGTAATGAAGATCTCTTATTTTGTTAGATCTGATGAAGATCTACACTTTTTAAAACATACCAAAATTTAGTTTATAAGTAGAAATTTTACATTGTAAATGTGAACTCATGTTGAAAAGAATAGTAAATCACAATAAATTCTGGCTTCTTTTAGCTACAACAATAATGGAACTACAGTTTAAAATTTTTTAAAAAATAATAACAATAATAATAACAAATTTTAAATGTGTGAATTCTAATAGCATGCCGTTAAGTGTGGATTCTAATTTCAATTCAATGATACCTCATGATTGAAAGAGAAATTCAATCAGATGCATCAAGAAGGCATTCCAATTCCTATTTCAATTAAGAAGAGATTCCAATTCTATTTTTAATTCAATCATAACCCATGAGCATCGCATCAAATAAAAACTCCAAATTGCCATACATCATAATAATCAAGCCAAATAAAAATTAACCCATGAAAAAATACTTCCTAATTCCTTAAGTATAAAACTTCCTTACATCACAATAATCAAGCCAAGCCATTTTTTGGGATAAAGAGAATATGACAACATTTTTGGGATGAACAAAATTGAAAAGTGGGGAAGTGAGTTTAGCTTTAATTGGATCGAAAGCTAAGAGAATAAAATGTCACTACCATGGGGGATGCTTTATTTCAAAGGTAGTTTCTTCTTAGCTAATTTGCACCCCTATTTATTTATTGCAATCTTTCATAGTCTTGATTCTTTTACGCCTTCCTTCATATAAGATCCCATGAAGGTTTTATCGGTGGTGGTAGTAGGATTGATGATCATTGAAGAAGAAGAAGCAAAGGAGAAAAACACCCATGGTCGAAATTTGAAAGGAAGATAAACTGGGAAGTAAAGCAAAAGAGAGGAGAGATGATTTGGCATAGAGTCAACTGTATCTTTATCTTCCTTCAAACCCCCAAATTCCCAATTGTTAAGATGCAATGTTTTTAGCCAAAAATAATGCATTTTGAGAGCCAAAACACACGTTAGTTTGGTAGCCATTGAATGAAATGGATGATGTGAATTAACAAAATTGATGTGCATGAGATAGAAGCCTTAATGGAGACAATCTGAATTTGGGGAAGACTCTATCATTCTATTTTAGGAAAATTAGACATAAGGACCTAAACTTTAGAAAAATTATAATAAGGGAATTTAGAAAATGAAATTATTTTTAAAGCTCTAAAGACTTAATTTTAGCACTAGAAAGACAAAGCTACCATTCTTCTTATTGTTGGTGAAGCATGATGTTGCTTTGCTTCTCTTTATCAACACCTCTCTCCATTGATGGTTTCTTCTTCTTCTTTTTCTCTACCTTGACACCATTGCCTAATACTTTTACTCCCATTGATGATTTTCTCTATCAATAGTTTTTTTTGCCATCAACAGTTTCTCCCTTACTTACTTTGACCTTTCCATCAATGACATATTAGTGTAGTTTGCAAATTTATTCGGTGACATATTTGTTCTCCACTATAGTTATAGTTAAGCCCACTTATTATAGCATCATTTGCAACAATGGCAATCAATGGTGAGTAGAACCACTAGATCTTGAGCAAGTTACCATCATTGCCAATATGAAAAGGACTTATCGCAAAGTTCGCAATTTCCTTTCTATTAAAGTATTAGGAATTTACATGCTTTCACTTTATACTCGAAATATGTTTGGCTATTGTTAGTATGGAAAATTTAGGCAATGAAGGACCACTATGGAAAGTATAAACTGTAGAGACTTTAGATTTAGAATTTTAGATAACAAATTCCTAACTTCTAGCTTTGGGTAATTGCTTTTGTATTTTAGATTTTTGTTGACTTATTTATTGCATTCATACTCATACCGAAATTAGGATAAGTTTATTTGACACCAATTTTATTAGTGTATCATTTAATATTGATTGGAAGTTCTTAATGTTTCTATTGGAATATTAGTCAAATTATACATGTATTGGAACTAATTCTGAATGTGTTTAATTTATTTTTTAGAGTTAGAAAAAGGACTAAACGTATATGATAGAATGAAATCTACTGAAGTTATAGCATACTAATATAACTTTTATATGTTAACCTTAATATAAAGGGTTATAGATTATTACTATTGTAGCATATAAGCCCCTTGATATAAATTGTTAGAGCCTCATTGATATTTTAATATATTACATTTGAAATGTGTTGTTAGGTCTACCTTAAGTTTATGTCTGATCAGAGGTTTTTGATAAAATCTTATGTCAACTTATCAGCAAATATAAGACACTGTTAAATATACTTTGCAAGATCTCTAAATATAGTGGTAAATTTTTTTAAATCTAGTAATAACATGCCTGAATTTTGTAGAAACAAGCCTAAGTATAGTAATAAATTTTTTAAAACCTAGTAATAATATCTTTAAACTTGGTAGTAACAGTCTTATAGCTTAATAACAACTATAATTTATAAGATCCCTAAACATGATAGTAAATTTTTGTAAATCTAGTAACAACACACCTAAATCTAATAGTAATGGGCCTAAAACTCAATAATAAAACATAGTCTTTAAAATCTAATAATAATTTTTTTTTTTAATCTAGTAGTAATACCTTTAAACTTAGTAGTAACAATTATAAAGTTAAATAGTAACAATATTCAGCAAATTCCCTAAATATGATGGTCAATTTCCATAAATACAATAATAACACACCTAAACATAGTAGTAACGAAGCTACAACTTAATAGTAAAGCATGGTCCCTAAAATTTAGTAGCAAATTTTCTTAAATGCATTAGTAACATTCCTAAATTTGGTAGTAACAATTCTAAAATACAATAGTAACTATACTTTCTAAGATCTTTAAATATAGTAATAAATTTTCTTAAATTCATTAGTAACAAACCTAAATTTCCTAAAATTATAATATCTAGTATTATCTATTGATGTAACTAAATATCTTGTAATTCTCTATAATATAAAAGTAATTTCTTAAAATTATAGCAATCAAGTAGAAATGATCCTAAAATCTAGTAAAAAATTTCTTAGAAATTGGTTGTAGATATTTAAAATATAGAGATAACTTATTTATTATTAACAACATTCTTCCTGCTCTTTTGTCTTATTTTTCCTTTTTTTAATTAAATTTTTAGATTACTTTTGGCTTACATATATTTATTCATTCTCAATTACACTTAGGTATAAAGAATCTTGTTTATTTTTAGTTTTTTAATGTTTTTATTATAAAGAACTTTTCATTATTGTGAATTCAAGAAAATCATTAACGAAACATATGAAGATATTATTGGTATTTTCATTGATTATTTATGGTGGTTATATGATATTGATTTTGTAACTATAAAGATAGAGTATCATGAAAAATAAGGATCAAGGTTCACATAAATATATATTAGGACTATAGAAGTTTAGGTAATGGTTTTTATTTGTTTACTAATATGATTGTGATTTATGATAATCTAATTAAGAGTTAATTATGCATTTGTTTTTATTTGTGGGGAGCTGAAGTCTGAATAAGGAGGTCTCACCATGCCTACCTATACTCTGGTCTCTGGAGAGATACTTTCTTGTTTTCCTTATTGTACATGCTACGCTTATTTATCGAGAAAGTCCAATCAATAGCTTGGCTATATGAGAAAAGCCCTAATAACTTTGTAACAATCTGCCAGACCTAAAAGATCTCTGATCTCTAAGACTAAAACTATCTACAAATTTTACTTATCTTTGAGACCAAACTAATATATAAAATTGTCTTAGGACATCATCTCCTAAGAGGACTACTATAATTGTAACTTTAGGCTCTCTATAGCTTTATAGGATCTACTGCGACCTTATTAAGAATCATGATCCTAAAGTGAAAAAGAATAAATTAATATTTCCTAAAACTAAATGCTGTTACCATTCATTTTTTAACTAGTTAACCTATCAAGATCTATTACAAAAAAGTGAAAATAGATAAACAAAAAATGTTTATGCTTTAACAAATAAAAAAGACACACTCAACTTCATTCAAATAAACTTAATTCAATTTTCGGTGCTTACCTCAACTCAATTAAAGGCCTTTAACTTTAGTTTTACTTGAGATCTTTAACTTTACTCGCAATTCACTCAACTCTTTCAATTGTACTTAACTCTCCTTAACTTAACTTAATTTGAGTGCATTCAACTTTATCCGCATTAAACTTTAACTTAAATTGATATTTAAAGTTAAGTTCACACAAATACTAGTCATTAATTCCTTAACTCAAATATTCTCCTCCTTAGCTTCAAAATCAGTTTAAATGAAAATAAAGAAAATTAAAACTCCTCCCTAATACAAGTGTTGGATCTAATGCCAAACTTTCCTCTTAGAGTTTTAAACTTGTTTTTTCACAAGTCTTTAGTGGAGATGTTTGCCCTTTGATTTTCTATATTGCAATGAAGGAATTGAACTTCATTTTCCTTCATAGTTTCTCAAATCATGTGATATTTGATCTTGATGTGTTTCATCTTTCCATGAAATATAAGATTCTTAACCATTGCTATAGCTGACTTGTTATCACATAGCATTTTTATGGCACTACTTTAAGGCATTCTCAAGTCATTTAGCATCTTTTTTAGTCAAATTTCTTGGTTTACAATCATTGAACCTATAGTGTACTCTGCTTCAACGGTTGATTGGATGACAATTCTTTGTTTATTGGAATTGCAATACATACTTCTTAATCTAAGAGTGAAATAGTATCCTAAAGTGCTCTTCATGTTATCAAAGGAGCCAGCCCAATCACTATATGTGAATTCCATCAGGTTAATACCGATAGATTTTTGTATATAATATCCTAAAATTTAAGTATTCTTAAATATATCTCAACACTCACATAGGGGTTGAAAGGTGATTTTCAATTAAAGCACACATGAATCTTATTAGAACACTTGTAGTACATATTATATCGGGCCTGATGATATAAAGGTGGAGGAGTGATCCAATTATACTTTGATATACTAAAGCATCTATTAAACTTGACCTATCATCCTTGCTCAACTTAATTCCCTAAACTATTGGCGTGCTTATGGTTTTAACTTTTCTTAGGTCGAATCTCCTTAGAACTTTAATGGTATATTTCTTTTATGAAATAAAAATATTTTGAGAAATTTGCTTCACTTTAATTTCTAAAAAAAAAGATATACTTTTTAGGTTATTCATTTTGAGGACTTCCTTCATTTGTCTTCTAGACAATTTAAGTGACTTGAAATCATTTCTAATCACCAA
Source organism: Erythrophleum fordii (assembly GCA_032878935.1). Taxonomy (NCBI): domain Eukaryota; kingdom Viridiplantae; phylum Streptophyta; class Magnoliopsida; order Fabales; family Fabaceae; genus Erythrophleum; species Erythrophleum fordii. The sequence continues at coordinate 34,478,738 of JAVQMF010000049.1, forward strand.
TAGATCATTAACATAAATACAAACAATAAGGATTTTATTTTATTTTGTCAAGTATATAAGGTAGCTTCATTATAACTCCTTTTAAATCTCAAATCAATAAAAAAAAATTATCAAATTTGACATACCAAGCTCTTCAAACTTGTTTAAGGCTATAAAGAGCTTTCTTTAACTAGTACACTTTGCTACTTTCTATGCAAAACCTTTTGGCTATTTAACATAGATTTCCTTCTTTAGAATTCCATTTAGAAAGGTTGATTTAACATTAAATTGGATTACATTCCAGCCTTGTTAAGCTGCAATTGAGAGAAACAATCTAATGGTATTAAACCTTGCAACTGGACCGAAAGTTAAGAGATATCTACACGTTGCATTTATGCATAACTTTTCACAAACAATCTTGCTTTGTACTCATTTATGGTACCATCAAGATTTAACTTGAGTTTGAAAACCCATTTTATGCTAATCACATACTTGTTGCTTAGTCTTGGCACTAGTTACCATATGTGTTTTTCTCAATCATCCTTAACTCTTTCTTTATAACAATTCCTCATTCTGTTGATTTTAAAGCATCTTCAATGCTTATGAATTCTAACAAGGTAATATTGCATCTAACATAGATGTTCTCAAAAGATATTTTCTTTCTGATTGCATTGTGTTTATCAAAATCATTGTCTCCTAAGATGGTAATAAGTTCTTGAAGAATATCTTTAATATTTAGAACTTGAATTAAGAAAGTAGGAACCACTTCTTCTAATCCAAAGCTTTACTTTTATCAAACTTGATACTTTTGCTTACAATAAGTTATTGTGTAACTAGATTAAAAATCTTGTAATCTTTAGAGACATTTTTTGTAACCCACAAAAACACTAATTTTTTTTTAAAAAATCTTTGATCAAATTTCTCCTTTTTAATTTTAGGAATAAGGGCATAACATAAACTTTCGAACACCTTAAGGTGGCACATAGATGGCTTATGACCTGTCCAAGTTTCTCATGGGATCTTCTCCTTTAAGCTTTGGTTAGAAATCGGTTTTGTAAATAGATAAAAGTGTTAATAGCCTCTACCTATAGTATCTTAGGCAATTCCTTCTTAAACATAAGACATCTAGCTATGTTCATAATAGATTTGTTATTCCTTTTACTTATACCATTTTGCTATAGTGGGTAAGATACAATTAGTTAATGATATATGCATGCTTGTTGGAGAAATTCCTTAAGCTAATTGGAGGTATATTTATCCCTATTATTTGTTTTCAGTGTTTTGATGTTTAGTGAGTATTGATTTTCTACCGTTATCTTAAACTTTTAAAACTTAGTGAACATTTCAGACTTCTATTTGAGGAAATAAACCTAACTATATCTCGTATAATTATCAATAAATAAGAGGAAGCATCAACTACTATTAAAGAATGGTATACTCATTGGTCCACACATATTTAAGTAGATGAGCTCCAATTTGCCAGTAGCTCTTAGGACTAGATTAGTAAGAAAATGCATTTTGGCTAACTTTTCCATTTGACATACTCCACATACACCATTGTAACTACTTATACATTGTAGATTTGACCTTAGTTCCTTCTCCTAAAGTAACTTTAGTGAAAAAAATTTAATACACCTAAGTATTCTATGCCACATATTATCATTTTTTTTCACACTAACATAACTTTTTTTTTTTATGGTCTTTTAACTTAAGAGAAAAACTTTTGTTATTCATTTTAATTGAGAAATTTTTTATGCTAACAGAATCAAATATTTCACATATTTTACTTTAAATAACAAAGTAAAATTTTTATCAAGTTATCCAATACTAAAGAGATTTTGATTTAAATTAGATACGCATAGAACTTTTTCTTTAAGTCTTGTACCTAAAAGTGTTTGAACAACAAAATTAGATACAAATAAAACATCTTCTTTAAGTCATGTACCTAAGATTATTTGAACAACAGTAATACCTCTCAATCTAACATCCATAAGCTTGCTATATCTAAATCTAACTTTGAAGGAATAAACTTTATTGAAGGTTTTAAAGGTGTTCAACTTTACTATCATATTATGCATGCATCCACTATCGATGAGCTACACATCAGCATCTATGCTACACAATAATTGTTGTAAACAACTCTCTTCAGCAGTTTCATTGTTTTCAAGTACTTGTGCAAGTTAGGCTTGAGGTTGCTATCTTTGATTCGCCTTGTAAACTTCGTCAACATGACCAAATTATTTGCAAGACTAGCACTAAACCCTAGGTTTGAACTAGAAATTGTTTTCAGCATAGCTTGTCTTTAAGCAATAAGGACATGGTGGAAACTTGTCCTTCTTAATTTTTTTTTATTTTCTTGCTATGGCTCCTTCTTTTATGTACCTTTCTTTCCACCATTTTTCTTTTTTGAGGCATTATTATTTTGTAGCCTTAGTATTTTTGCTATTGTTAGTACAACTTCATTGGCACTTACTTCCTTTTTGAAGGCTTTTCTTTGCTTTACATCTTGTAGTGCATTTGTTAGTTTTGCTATGGAGAGTTGTGCTATATGCCTTGTGTCTTTCAATAAGAAAATATTTGATTCAAACCTCTTAAGAAGAGTCAGTATGACTTTCTCAACGATCCTTTTCTCTTCCATTTCTTCCCCAAGCAATTTGATCTTGTTTGCAGTTGTCATAACTTTGTCAATGTAGTCCTTCACTTTGTTAGGCTCTTTTATCTTTATCAACTTAAACTCCCTTTTTAAATCGTAAATTTGCATTTACTGAGTGTTATCACTTCCTTAAAACTTTAATTTTAGCTTCTCCTAACTTTCATTGGCAATTTTGCTGGCTATTATCATGGTGAAAATGACTTCATCAACGGTTGAATGAATAATAAAAAGAGCTTTATACTTCTTAGTATCTCTTCAAAATAATGATTGATCTAGTTGACCATTAGGTTGGCTAGTAATAGGTATACAACTTTATCTACTTCAACATACTCTTAAAGATCAAATGATTTAAACTTTTTATTTTAATAGCCTACCCTTGGTAATATGCCTATTAAAAATGGTTAAAGAAACTCCAAAAAAGTTAAAAGAGCTATAGTAAAAAAGGAAATAATAATAATAATTCAAAGAAGGGTTGTAATAAGCTTTCTTACTCATAGTCCCTTAAAAAATCAATAGAGCTCTGATCTTAGATACTGGAATCATAAGTTGTGAAACTATGAAAAGGCAAATAGGAAGAATTCGAAGAGAAGAGCTTAAATTGTTCTATTTCATTTACAAATTTATAATTGAAAGTTTTACAATTTGATTAGGCAACATTAAATGCTTAACCATTCTTTTAAACACTAGGACTGATGATACTAACATAAAAAAGAACAAATGACATTTATTAAAAATAGATGAATTAACATTCAGCTTTTAACCAATTAATGTATCAAGATCTACTGCAAATAGCCAAAAGGGATAAAGAAAAATGTTAGCACTTCAACCTATAAAAAATGTGTGTTCAACTTCACTTGGGTTAATTTAACTCAACTTAACTTTGAGTGCTCAACTCAATTTAACAAAAGGTTCTCAACAATCTTGCTTAAGGTCCTCAACTTCACCCACAATTTACTCAACTTTTCCAAGTGCACTTACTTCTCCTTAAGTTAATTTGAGTACGCTCAACTTTATCTGTATTCAAATTTGACTTAAGTTAATTTTTATAATTAAGTACACACAAATACTTTTCTTTAACTCCTTAACTCCTATAGAAGCTACCCTAATCCTAATGCAGTAGCTCAACAAATTTTAACCGGGCTCTGCCATATAGTTGAAGCATGGTATCGATCCTTGATGTAATAAAGGGGAGTTTCTACAAAGTTACACTCGAAAGGACCAAGACACATGGTGAGGATATAATTGTAAGATGTCCTCTGAAATATGATGAGGAAATATATGTAAACCCTAAATACATTAGTGTACATATCTACGTCAGTAACAAATTTACAAGTATAATTTCGTCTCTAGTTTGCGATGTACTATGGAAGTTTTTACAGAACTTCTATCTGCTCCTCGGCTTTTACTCCCAAGATCATATACTTTTTTGTTGATGCCATAGGTTCCACTTGCTTTCTCAAAGTGGACGCAATGGGATTTGCCGACAGGTTTTGGTCCTTTTGGAACCCAGAAACCATCTTTTTTGAACTTTTCTTTTTTTCCTTTAATACATCCCTTATCAAAGCTCTTAGCCAAGCAAAGACCATCTCTACTTTTAGTAGATTCCCCATGGTGGCTTGCTACCATCACCTTGCCTTTCTATTGAGGCAACCCTAAAAACCTGGTTTTGTTTGAAGACAGCATCTCGATCAACTTCTGGCTCCTTTTGGAGTCATGAAGTTCAGTGGTATGGTCTTTGTGGTTTTTCTTCCCAATTTGCCCGTGCTAGACTGCAGCTTCCCCACGCCCCTCTTTTTTTTTTTTTTTCAGTTTTTGCTTAGCACGGACCCCCCTCTCTCTCTCTCTCTCTGTGTTTTCTCTCCTCGGGTTACAAAAACTAGCTAGTTACGCTTTATTCTGTTTACGACGTCATGGGTCTCTGTCGTCGCATACATGCAAGACTGCAATCCCAAAGCCTCCAATAACACGTTCTCTTTTCTCGTCCTTGCCTCCACATTGTAGCTGTTATCGTGCTTTTTTTAACTCATTTGAAAAGGGACAAAGTGCTAATGATTTAATTGGTAAGAAAGGTTGTTTCACGGCTTTGAATAAATTTTTATCAGTGGAGCAATAAAATCAAAATCTGTATTGATATACCACGTTAATCATCATTAAATGTAAGATTATCCATATGCCTTGAAGAAAGTTCGTTCTCAGCTTAAATTGATTCATTGTACCTGTCTCCTCGTTTGCCTCTAAATTGAGTTTATTCTATATTAATCAAATATATATCTAAAACTAGTTATATTATATAAGTATTAAATATAAAAATATTTTAATAAAAATAAATGTAATTATAACATATTTTTTGTTATAGAAAAATCAATATAATGTATTTTTTATTTTAAAGAAAGAGATTGTATTTTAAAAAGTAAATATAATTTAAACATTTAAAAAATAATATAATAAAAAATATATAAAACTATTGGTTACAATAATAGATATAGTGGCGGTAGAGAAAATAATAGTAACAAGCATTAATAATGATGACAAATTGAGTAAAAACAATGGTAGCAATTATGAAAGAAGATGATAATAATAGTGGCAAAACAGCAGTAACAGTTATAGTAACAATAAAATAATAAATAAGAATAAAAACAGTTTTGTGTTATTAAAAGAAAATCATACAAATTAAGAGTGAATTATATTAATTTATTCTATCTTGTTCAATTTTGTACACTGCAATAAACGAGCCTTCAATCATTCCCACAGTCCGCAGCCAAGAAGTGCTCTAAATCTAACAATATAGTAGTGCTGGCATCATCGCAACACTCATAAACAGGGGGCCGGTCTTTCCTTGAATTTATAACCCATCGCATCATTATCCCATGATCATCATCATGCTTCTCCTTATCTGCTTCTCTAGTTTCCTTTCCCCAAACAACTATCATTGAGGTTTTTCTCAGCTGCTTATGAATACAATTTGAAGTTTCTTAAACCCCATCTACTGAGCATTCTATCTTCGTTTATGTATATGGGTTACTACACAATGGAGAGTAGTAGTCAATTTCCTACAAATTCAAACCCATTTCACTTTCAATAACAAATGATAAGATAAAGCCACCTTATTAGCAGTTGAAGTCAACGACTTAAGTCGAAAGGGCTTAAAAGTGTGAACTGTGAGGCAAGGTGGGTTGGATAGAAGGAATTAGGTTCCTGATCAGAATCGATCATCAAAGAATGTACAAATAGGGATACACAGAAAGGGCAGACTGATTGACCGAATGCTACCATCATATGTCACTAAAGCTTCCATTTGATGTTCTTCCTCTATACTTCCCATCCATAGCAACGTCTTCCCACTTACTCTATGCAGAAAAAAAATACATGGTGCAGATAATAAAACAGGAGACATATTAGCAGAACCAGAAATTGTAGTTTTGGGGATCCCTGAGGTAAAATTTAAGATCCTTTTAATACAATAACAAGGAAAACAATTTGGTTATATTTCTCGCGATGATTGCCTTGTACAACCGAATTCCAGCGTATCCGGTCCCCTCAGGAAAGAATAAGAATATATTAAAGAAAGTTACGTTTGGCTTAAAAGTAACCAGGGAATGTCAAATATGCTTCAGGTTGACAGGAGAATCAAAGCCATAAAGAGCTTTCCAGAGATTGAAAGATAATTATATATATAAAATTGAAAAAGCTGGATCCACTAACACACCTCCATAAAGAGGTGGGGTTGTCCCAACATGCTGGGGAGGGACATGGGCGCGTTGTTTGGCTGAGTATGATTCCTGAGTAGAAAATTACCCATAAAGAAAATGACGTACTGTTGATATTGAAAGACGAACCTAATCTTAATTCATTTTCTTCTTTACTAGATACAGTAAAAAATAAAGTTTAAATAACAACCTTCTGGTTTATTTTCCTGGTCAAAGGACAGCCTAGTAAGGTCAAAAAGAGAAACTACAGAAGTAATTCAGAAATTTACCGATTATGGTTTCGTCATTTGCCCAAATTATGTGCAAAGTGCAAGCTCCTTAACTCAAGTCTTAACAAGACTAAAACCAGGCATGTTAGTGAAGTAAATATGCCAAAAAAGAAGCTCTATTTAAAAAAGATTTTCTTCACAACCCAACAGATCATTGCTTTTTAAAAGAAAGCTTACTTAACCCCACTTCGTTGCACTCAAGAGGCTAGTTGAAAATTGCTAATTAGCAATTCAAATCAATAACAAAGACAGAAAAAGGAAAAAAAAAAAAAAAAGTGGAACAAGTACTTGTTCTTTTGAAAAAGGAACCCTTTCCGCTGAGGCGAATGATTATTTATTTTCCTAATGAAAATTGAAAGCAGAGACAATAAATCGACATATTGCTCTATGAAAGTACCCTCACCAATAATTTCCATCATCCTTTAGACATGGAAAACCCACATCACAATCAACATACTGGTTTACACATCAGAAAGTCCATGTTCTGAGGTAGATTTAAGGGCCTCCAATTCCGTAAAACCAACCGTTCGCGAGCAAGAGCAATGGTGGATGCAGCAAAGCTTCCAAACCATGACATGTTTCAAGTTGCATTGTTCTCTAATTTTAAATGGCCAAAATTTATTTGTTTTCATATTTTTGAACCGCCTATACTTGGACACGCTACCTTAATGTTTTGTCTGTGAGCCTATTTTGCATATAATATGAATAACCTCAAGCATTTATACCCAATAACCTTCTTCGAGCCTAATTAGCATATAATAGTAATAAAACCATATACAGTAAAGTGAGATAGAGAATACGAAGCAGTATCTGAAGGATAATAACTTTCTACATCAGAATTACAATATTAGAGCACCCACTAAACAAAAACTGGACACCCAGATCCACATTTATTTTACCCATCTTCCTTTTTTTTTTTTTTTTTCCTTCTCTCTCTCTATTTCGAAACATGGAATAGAACTTTTCCCTATCTTAAAGTACACTGCGACTTTAAAACCTCTATACGATGTCTACATGCATTACAAGAATACTCCCACATCCATACGAGGTGTATGCAAGAGCTTTCGTAAGGTCCAAATGGTCCTTCAATGTAATCATTACGCGCAATGCCTTTCACATGATTGAGCACGCATTTGGATTTTCGTCACTAAACAACTCGAATGAAGAATCGGACGGCTGTGATGTATACGATTCTGAATCGTACGGTGCAGGTTCCATTGTCCCCAGACCCGGATGATGCACATGGGCGTACGACTGCGGCTGCGGGGATGGATAATACGCTGCGCTGTAGTTGTTGCTGGGATACGCTGTGTGATGGCTCACAGTGCACACGGGGGATGAATAGTAATGTGGTTGACATTGATGGTCGATGGGATGACGTGGAGGACTCTGATTGGCTGGATTTGGTAATGGAATTGGGTCAGGGCCTAGACCGTGTGATGTGTTTGCTGATCCAGTGCCTGCTGGTGCATCGCCACCAGAGTGTTCGCCACCATTATTCCCTTTTTGCCCCTTCTTTTTCTTCTTTTTACCTCCACTGCCACCGCCGCTTTTTTCATTTCCTGCTTCATTTTCATTGCCAACTTGGACAGCAATGCTAACCTTTTTCTCAGCCACCGGTGACGGGTTACCGGCCAGTAACGTCACAGTTTGCTTCACCTCCTGCTTTGGTTCTTGGAACTGTACACCGGTTTTAGCGGTTGCTGGTCCTTCACTGGCTTTGACAGCATTCACTCCACATGCTTCACTGTTATCTTTACTGGGGTTGCCGCCTTCGGCATTTTTGGCTTTTTCTTGGACTACAACATTCACGGTTTCTTTTTCGGTATCACCGCCTTGGTTGCTTTCTTCACTGTTTTGTGGGTCGTTCTGTTTCTCTTTGTTCTCTGGTTTTGCTTGCTTTTTCTTTTTCGAATCAGCTTTTTCGGGCCACAACTCTGCTTGCTTCCCTGCCTTTATCAATTTCTTAATCAAAGTCTCGCTGTCTACATTCCCCGTTACCACCACTTTATGTTGCTTCGAATCAATGTTTATGTTATAAACACCTGAGTTACAGAGGAATCGAGGATAAGATTAAGGAGAAGCTTCAAACTTGAAAGAAGACGAGAATCATTCATCAAAAGAACCAAAATAGCAAGAACAAAGGATAAGAAACAAAGAATGTTACAAACCATGAGATCTATTCTGCAAACAAGGAACGGAAAATTCACCAGGAGCTCAGAACTAACAATATTGTTGTAGAAAAATGGGCAGAAAATCATAAACAGGAACATAGAAAATTCAAAACCATGATGTCTACTAAAATTGAACAGGTATTAAAGAACTAACCAGAAGAAGCCATAATATAACACAAACAGAGCATATATGGAATAGTTGAGAAGTTTCAAGAGCTATTAAAAAGTATGTGGCATAAAAAAGGAAAACTAGTGAGTGCAGGATTTGAGAGAGAGAAAAATGAAGAGCACCTAGATGTTGCCAAAACAAAATGAGAATCGAGAAGAATACATATGAAATCAAACAGAAAAATTTTGGGTTTTGGAGATGATCTGTTTGTTACCAACTTACCATCAATTCTCTGTAGAACTTTTTTAACTTTCCTTTTGCATCCTTCGCAGTGAATGGAGACTTTCAACAGACAAGTCTGAGAAACAGAGGCGTCAGAAATTAAAAACCTTTAGACTCTTTTGAAGAATGGATGTGATAAATGGTTGAACAATGATTTACCTTGCATATGAGAGGTTCTGCTTGTTCTTCTACTTCTTTAACTTCCGCTTTTGTTTCTGTTCCAGCCATTCGGACTTGGAAGAAAGGTGCTGTAGTTGTTTTCCAGAGAGAGAAGAGAGGAAGGGTGATCTAAAACAGGTCGGACTGCTTATAAAGCAAAAACAAATTAGGCCTTAAGACTTTGGACCACAAAAATAAATAAATAAATAAATAAAGTGAGGCTTTTACGAAGGAGGAGGACGCTTTGAAGTAGAAAGGAAATATATGGTGGGCCAGAGGGGTGTAAGAAGCAGAAGCTCCTGAATATGTCATTTTTAATTTAATAGACTTCAATTTGTGTAGGGGAACCTATCAATTTAGCATTTGACACCTCTTCACATTTTTTCCTTTTGCCAATCGGGGTCTGATGCTTTCTGTGTGAAGATTTTTCTTTCTTTTACACTTGTTCTAATTCACAAAGCAACTGCAATGCATGTTATTTATTGCAAAAAGCAACCAACAGTTTGACAGCTCATCATTCACTATCGAGTAATTACGGTTTTATTTAAACTCTATGGCCCCGTAAGCTAAATACAAGATAGTTTTGTAAGGTCTCATAAAATAGACAAAAGGCAACACTCATAAAACTATTTAATAAAAAAGAAAGAAATGCTGGGCTTTCTTTCTCCTTTGTCTCTACTTTTTATATGAGAGGTTGCAATTAACGTAGCTTTCCTTCCACACAGATAGGATCATACTTTTATTTGATGGAAAATCGGCTTAGTTGGAAAGAAAGCTTCACAAGTCATACCCTTCCCTCTTAAGTTATTTAGGAATTAAATAGTTTATAGTAACATCAGCTTTACTTGTCAGTTTTTCTTTCACATACCAGCTATGGAATTTGATGGTTTTGCATATTCCATTAATTTTATTTGTATATTGAATTGATAAATATTTTATGAGCATTTATTCAAAGAAAAAGCCTCATTTTCCTTGGAAAGCATTGAAAGTAAAGTTTTTCCTTGTTTATTTGCCAAAGGAGAGGTTTAGCACACTGCTTCCATGTTGGAGTAGTTTGAAAAACTAAAAGGACAAAGTTTCACATTGAACAGGGACAACAACTCTAAAATCTTTATAAAAAGAGAAGTATAACATATGTCAAATGGTGCTTTAAAAGATAAGGTAGATTTAAATATTAATTATTTAATTAATACTTAAACACTTAGCACTTAGCACGTGGTGTGTTCATGAGCATTAGATCAAAACAGATTTAATTGTGTGTATCTGATCTAGTTTAAAAAAAAAATTGATTTTAGTTTAATGTACATATATTTTTATCTTTAAAATCAGAAATTGATTTTGGGTTTAATTACCAACGTTTAGAAACAAATGATTTTCTTTAATCACAATTAAATTTTAGTTTCATACTCCTCAACTATATAAAAGAAGCATACTAGAGGTACAACATACAAAATATTATATTTCTCTTCTCTCTCAAATACTCTCTGTTTTCGTTTTGCATACAAGAAAATATTTGTAGTTGCTGATAGCTATCTCTAGTGCTTCAGATAAATCTTGAAAGTGGTTCTCTAAAACCCAATAGCAAATTAGTAGGGGTGAATAACACCTTAAAAATAATGTGTTGTCACACGTTTTTGAACACTAACCAATCTATTTTCTATATGCTGCTTTCAACAGTCTTAAGATGTCATTACTATAGAAGATAGAGACTACTCAAGAATTAGCTTTCCAAGTCATGAACCAAGACTTCATCAAGCTTGATCGTTTTGATGGGACGAATTTCAATAGGTGGAAAGACAAAATGATGTTCTTACTGACAGCCATGAAAATTTCATACTTGCTTGATCCTACTCTAAAACTCTTGATGCTCTTAAGGATGATGATAATGAAATTGTCAAGGTTGCTCAAAAGAAAAGATCAGAGGATGAGGTGCTATATCATGACCATGTCTTGAACAAACTGTCCAACCAGCTATGACCTGCACTCATCCATGACATCTCTAAGAGATATTTAGGACACATTAGAAGCCAAATACAATAGAGAAAAGCAAAGGACAGATAAGTTTTTAATTATACAGTATTTCTACTACAAATTACAAGATGTTATTGATTTTTTAGATCAAGAGAATGATCTGTAGATTATAGTTTCTAAACTGAAAGACATAAAGATGGACATTCCAGAATCTATGCAAGTAGGTGCCATTATTGCCAAATTGCCCCCCAAGTTGGTATGATTACAAAAAGAAATTACTGCACGCCACAAAAAAACTTTACTTTAGATAAGATTTTGAAGCATTTAAGGATTGAACAAGAAACCCAAGTTTTATAAAATAAGCATTCAAAATCTAAATCTAAAGTGAGTTATGTGGCTGTTGCAGGGAATAAAAACTAGAATTTTTCAAGGAGCAATAACAATAAGAGGAAAAACCCAGATTCTTCTACCTTCAATCTGAGAAAGCAATTCAAGTCCCTAAAGTCTTGCTTTGTTTGTGGAAAGAAGGGACATCTAAAGAAAGATTGCAAATACATGAAAAATGCAAAAGAATGAAAATGCTACTAGTGCAAACATGGTGGATACAGAATTTGCTGAAATAATTGCCATTATTTATGATTTGCACATTAGTACTGTTTCTAAGGTGAATATAGATGTGGCTGCAAATTCATTTAACTAGTGGTATGATTCTAGAGCAACGATTCATGTCTGTCATGATAAGAATCAGTTTAAGAATTATGAAATTGTTAAACAAAGACAATATGTCATTGTGGGCAATGGTAATACAGCAAGTGTACTTGGAAAAGGCAGTGTGAAATTGCAATTCACGTTTTGAAAGAAGTTGATTCTGCAAAATGTTCTTCATTCATGAAGAAGAATCTTGTGTCTGCAAGTGTGCTATTTGCTAAAGGGTTGAAAGTTGTTATAGAATCTAATAAAATTATTGTCTCTAATAATGGGGTATTTATGGGCAAGGGCTATGCTTGTGATGGAATGTACAAATTAAGTATCAATAAGAATTATTCAGCTTTTATTTACATGCTTAACCATTCTTTTTCTTTATGGTATGATAGATTAGGACATGTTAATTATAAAACAATGAATTATATGACTAAAAATAGTTTAATTTCATGCCAGATAAAATAAATGCGAAAGTTATGTGCAAGCTAAAATGGACAAGAAACATTTTTCTTTTGTTAGTAGAAGTTTAGAAAATTTAGAACTTGTGCATTTTGATATTTATGAATTGAACACATTTTAATAAGAGGAGGAAATAAATATTTCATAACTTTTATAGATAATTTTTCAAGATTTACTCATGTTTATTTAATGAAAATAAAAGATCAAACTTTTGAAATGTTTTTAAATTATAAGTCTATTGTGAAAAAAAAAAATTAAAATTTTAAGAAATGATAAAGGAAAATAATATTTCTTTATAGAATTTACAGTTTTTTTGTGAAAATAATGGGATAATTCACCAAACAAGTACTCCTTATACATCTCAACAAAATAATTTAGCAAAAAGAAAACATAGAACTTTAGTAGAAATAGTAAATGCAATGATTTTGAATGCAAAAACTCTTATGAACTTGTGGGGAGAAACTTTGTTAACTACTAACCATATTTTGAATAGAATTTTTTTAAAAAAATAATAAAATGTACTCCTTATAAATTGTGGAGAAGTAAAAAACTAAATTTAAATTATCTTAGAATTTGGGGATGTCTTGCATTTTATAGAATTCTCAAACATAAAAGAATTGAATTAGGATCATGAGCTTGAAAAGTTATTTTTGTAGGGTATGCAAGAAATTCAAAAGCATATAGACTCATGGATATTAGTAATGTAATTGTGGAATCAAGAGATGTGTAATTTTTTAAAGATAAATTTATTACAGATTCTATATCAACAAAAATGTTTTCAAATCATGAAAATAATGAATCTTCATCTTTTAGAAATGGATTAGAAGAGTCTTAATTAGAAATTAAACTAAGGAGTCAAAGAGTTAGGAAAAAAAATGTTTAGATTATGATTTCATTAATAGTTAGGTAATTGTTTTTCTAGTAAAAGGTGATAGGAATGTTGTGATAAGACAAATTCTATTGTGTTAAATGTTGAAGAAGATCCTAAAACATATATAAAAGTGATAATGTCTAGAGATTCTAGTTTTTGGAAAGAAGCAATTAATGATGAAATAGAATTTTTTTTGTCTAACAAAACTTGGGAATTGGTTAATTTATTTGAAGGATCTAAATCTATAGGTTGCAAATAAGTTTTCAAATGTAAATAAAGTACTAATGAATTTATACAAACTTTTAAAGATTTAAAAAATAGGAAAGAATTGATTATTTTAATACATATACACCTGTTGTTAAAGTAACTTCTATCAAAGTTTTGTTTGCTTTAGCATTAATTATAATTCATTTGTATGTCAAATGAATGTTAAAATTACATTTTTAAATGGTAGATTAGAAGAAGAAGTTTACATGGAACAACCAAAAGGGTTTTTACTTCTTGGAAATGAAAAGAAAGTTTGCAAATTGATTAGGTCATTATATGGTTTAAAAATGACATGAAAAGTTTTATTTTGTTGTTTTGACTTGTAGTCTTAATCATAATAGTGCAGATAAGTGTGTCTATTTGAAATTTACTAATAAATATGGTATCATTATCTGCTTGTATATGGATAACATGCTAATATTTGGTACTAAAATAATTACTATAAATGAAACTAAGAAGTTTCTATCCTCATAATTTAAAATAAAAAATCTTTGAGAGGTAGATACTATCTTAGGAATTAAAGTTAAGAAACATAATGGGGGTTTTTTCTCTTAATCAATCTCACTATGTTAAGAAAATTTTAGATAAGTTTCAACATTTAAATATAAAAAAAGCAAATACTCCCTATGATTCTTCATATAGTTTAAATGAGAATGACAATAGGGCAATAACACAGTTACAATATGCAAGTGTCATTATAAGCTTGATGTATGCAATGTATTGTACTAGACCTGATATAACTTTTGTAATTTGTAAACTTTCCAGATTTACAAGTAATCTAGGTATGGAATATTGGAAAGTAATTACAAAAGTCTTAGGATACTTAAAGAAAATAATCAATTTAAGATTGTTTTACAACAAATTTCCAGTGGTGTTGGAAGGATATACCGATACTAGTTGGATAACTAGTACAAGTGATAACAAATCAACTTTAGGGTGGATATTTACCCTAGCAAGAGGAGCTACCTCCTAGGCATCAAAGAAATAGATTTGTATAAGTCATTCAATGATGGAATCAAAGTTTTTTGTTTTAGTATCTGCATGTAAAGAAGGAGGGTGGTTGAGGAATTTGTTATTGGAAATAAAGATATGGCCATAGCTAATGCCAGCCATATTTTTACATTGTGACGGTGAGGCTAGTATGTCAAGGACTTTTAATAAAAATTTATGATGGTAAATTTAGAAATATAAGTCTAAGGCATAAGTATGTCAAGCAACTGATTTCTAATAGAATTATAACAATTTAGTATATGAAAACCAGTGAAAATTTGGTTGATCCTTTTACAAAAAGACTTAATAAAGAATTAGTTAACAAAATATCAGAAGGAATGAATTTGAAACCACTTAGCATCAGCCACCAATAATAAAAACCCAACCTTTAACTAGACCAAATCTTGTTTACAGATTAAATAGGTTAAAACAAGTTATTGATAAGTGACTAGGCATTAGAGAAGTTGTATAACCATTCCAATTCTAATGCATATATAAGAACTTAAGTGTTCAAGGTGAGTCAAACTTTTAATGAATTCAAGGAAGCCTAAATCATTAAAGTTTAAAGGAAATTCACCTATGCGAACATCAAAAGTGGTGCTACTCTTTACAAGAATTTAGGGGCTCGTGAAAAACCTAGGATGAGCTCATGGATATTAAAGTGCGGAGATTAAATACGTGCAGTCCGAATAAATATAAGGATATGTCTATGGTATTTTCGGTATTAACACTAAAATTGTAGTTCAATGCGCTTACGCAACCATCAATCTGTTAAGACTTTGAAATGCTTACACTAATAATAGGTTCAAGTTGAAAGACAGTATTTTTATGCATATTCTTATGAATTAGAAAGGATACTTAGTTTTTCAAACTAAGTGGAGGATTGTTAGAATAGTTTAAAAAACTAAAAGGACAAAGTCTCACATTGAATAGGGACAACAACTCTAAAATCTTTATAAAAAGAAAGGTATAACGCATGTTAAATGGTATTTTAAGGGATAAGGTGGATTTAAATATTAATTATTTAATTAATATTTAAATACTTAGCACTTGGCACGTGACGTGTTCGTAAGCGTTAGATCAAAATAGATCTAACAATGTGTATCTAGTCTAGTTTAAAAAAAAAATCAATTTCAATTTAATGTACATACGTTTTTATCTTCAAAATCATAAATTAATTTCAGTTTAATTGCCAATGTTCATAAATGGATGATTTTCTTTAATTACAATTAAAATTTGATTTCATACTCCTCAACTATATAAAGGAGGCATACCAGAGGCACAACATATAGAACATTATATTTCTCTCTCTCTCAAAGACTCTTTGTTTTCATTCTATATATAGGAAGATATTTGTAGTTGCTGACAGTTATTTTGGTGTTTTCATGAAACTCAACAACAAATTAGTGAGGGCAAATAACATCTCAAGGATAGTGTGGTATCACACGTTTTTGGACATTAACTAATCCATTTTCTACATATAGGAAGATATTTGTAGTTGCTGACAGTTATTTGTGGTGTTTAAGATAAATCTTGATGGTGGTTCGTTGAAACTCAACAACAAATTAGTGGGGGCAAATAACATCTCAAGGATAGTGTGGTATCACACGTTTTTGGACATTAACTAATCCATTTTCTACATTATGCTTTCAACATTCCATGACCCATGGCAGCCTTGAAGTTGTGCACTCTCTTCATTATGACAATAAATATACCTTATCAAAATATGAAATGATCAGTTTACATTAAACTTCTTCAATTGATTGATTTGATTCTAAGGAAGCATACAACATCGCGACATCATGTTTTCACATGATAGTAAATAAAAATTAGTTGTTTGATACATGTACATATATCTATGTATCAGATGCAACTTTTCATCTACCTCCAACAAAACATAGAAAAAAAAAAAAGGAAAACACCGATTACATAGGACTATATATATTACAGTTTAAAAAATTACGAACTGTCAAGGAAAAAAAATCTAAAAGTTCTCTTTATGGAAATCAAACTTTGTGCTGGTTTTCCTGGAGAAGTCCTGAGAAAGCCTTCTTAGTTCTCCAACCAATGCATGAGCTCCACAGTAAAAAACACCTGAAAAATTACATTAGGATGAAAATGAGTCACGAGCAAGAACGAATGTTGAATACGAGCAATCAAAGAGGGAAATCAATATGTACTTACCAACTCTTTTTTCAGTGTGTTTTAGAGCCACACGTTTAAAGACACTGCGCCAGTTGGGCCTAGCAAAATGGGTCTTGACCCTTGTCTCTGAAACTATATCTACGCCATTCTTAGCATGGTGGAGAGATTGAAGCATAGTGATCAAAGCTGATCGAGCATCTCCTTCTTCATACACACTTGTGCAATAGTTATGAAGCTCAATGAGTCCATCCTTGTCGTTCTCTGCAACCTCATTCATCACACCCTTAAACCATTCAAAGGAACCTTGCTCGCGAGTAACCCAGTAGAAATATGCTCGCTTGGTGGCGAATGGTTTCCTCTTGTTGTTTTTAACTCCACTCTCAACCTCTCCTTCTTCTATGTCTTGCTGTTGCTTAATGTTGTTCAGCACGTCTTTGAGTATGCTAATCAATGGGGTGGCTCCAATTCCAAGTCCTACAAGAAGGAGAACTTCGTAGTTTTTGTAGTCTTGTGCCGGTGCTCCATATGGCCCATCAATTAACAGCTTTGGCATCCTGCAATTATTTTCAGTTTCATTATAGAGTCAATAAATGCTTTTATAATTATTTCTTGATTACTGAATTGATCACTCAGAGATATAGGTATTTCTAGCTGACCTCGGTATATTGTTGCCTGTGGAGATATCTGCTCGTAGAAGACCACTTTGGCCCTCACTTGATGGCTGGCATGCCTGAATCAATTAATATCATGAGGATGAGTAAGCATTTAAAATACGAAGGATATTCATATAACATGAACGAATTTTCCATGTAAAGTTTAAATTGTGTGTGGCGGAAAATTGACCTTGGCGAAAACAGCTTTGAGCTGTGTTGTCCAGTCTCCCAAAGTCCGAATGTGAACGCTTACATAGTCATCTCCTGGAGCTGATGTGATAGAGAAGGGATGCCTGCAAATGCCACACAAATGTAATTTAGCCATCATCTTCATATTATTAGTAAAATAGGATCAGGTCAGCAACATGAATATAAATTATGAACTCCTGAATTAGGCACATACCATTGAAATGGGGAGACATCTGAACAATTAACGTATAAATACTGGCCACTCATGTACTTAAATCCCTGTGGTTTAGACATATAAAAAGCCAATACATTTCCTGGGTATACTGCAACCTGCAGTTTTTGAAGGACAGAGTCATTAACAACATTAATTGTAAAGTAAAACAGAGCATGGAATTAGAAAATCAAATTCTTAAGGACGTACCTTCAAAATTTTGACAGATTTGTAGCCGGACCTAAGAGCACGAATGAGGCGTTCGCATGCATATAAGATCATTGGAACCGCGAGATACATCCACGTCTGTGCCACAACACCAAATTCAGCAACCAATTAGAAGAAAAAAGAAGAGGGGGTTACAGAGGAGACGAGGGGTGATGATGCATACCGTTTTCTTGTACCATTTCTTGGAGAGGTACAGGAAGTAGCCGTGAACAATGAAAAGGGCATAGACGACGACGAAGAGGTGGTGAGAGTACCAAAATGCGTTGAAACCAGTAAGCTTCTTGAGGGGTTTGGGGAGGTTTAGCCTGTTGCGCCGGAACCAAGGCTGAGCCAACATGAAGGCTATAGCCATAAGCACCACCATCACAATCCCAGTCCAACCCTCTGTCCCCTTCACGAACCACCAATAATTGTTGGGCCTCTCTTCCCCAAAATACTTTTTCATGGGCTCATATTCTGCGTCCGTCGCGTGCAATAACCTTGGGAAGTCGCACGTTAAATGTGATAGCGCATGCATCCCAACCCCAATCGCAATGCCAAAGGCTATCACCTATATCAATAGAATACAAGATACTCTACTTAGTAGCGTAATTTAATTTAATTATACTGTTTTAACATTTTAGCTCTCAAATGATATAAGTTTGATCTGCTAAAACTAAATTAAATCAATGTGTTTTTATTATTATTAAAATATCAATTTAAGTGAAATTATTGATTAATGATAAGTATACCTTATGAAAGTTGATGTTGTCGTCAAATGGAACGACGACTCCTAGTTTGGTCCTGCTTCGAAGCCAAGTGATGGTGTTTCTGCAGACAGGCAATAAAATTAAGGCCATGTTGAACTTAAGAGTCTCGGCAGCACCCTTAGCTGTGGTGACGCAATAGCCCATGATATGGAAAACAGCCCTGTGCTTGTACTGAACGAACTTCCAAGCGAAAAGGGCTGCACAAATGCAAACCCAGAGGGCTATAACCCAAATCCTTTTCCAATTGTCCTCCACGAAGTAAGCTACCCCTCGCATCCCCCGCTTTATGGGGTTGTGCTCTTTGGTTGGCACCAGCTTCTGGCTCAGCATTTGACTCAGCACTCTACTATCCGTTTTTATGTGGGCTGACTGTGCTGGGGCTTGCAGAAGCAGCATTTCCAAGTTGTACAACTGAATCAAACCACAATCATTCACGGGTTAGTCAATTCATTCATTATTCACAATTGAACTCACGAGGGTCAAACCAACTTGAATAAACATTTCTATTTTTCCTATTTCCACATGCCCTACTCCAATGGGACTCTTCCCTCCTATTAATGTGCTTGTTAGGTTTGGAATTGTTGTTGGAAATACTTGGAATAAAATAATAATAATTGACTGTCCACATGCACAGAACCATACTTGAGGCGAATTTAATTATTGATAGGTTGTTGTTGGGACGGTACATTGGATAAGAATGGTCTCAAGGGCATGGCCGACTTTAAAAACTGGTCTCAACTTTTATTGATGATGTTAAAAATCCAAACCAATTCTTGCGACCATAATATTGTTTTGATTTGCATCAAATCTTTGTAGAGGATGGACAATTTTTAATCAGTGTATACTCATTTATGTATTATTTTTTGAAATGCAAAAGGGTCCAAAATATATAAACATAAAACTGTAAGCGCCAATTTATTATAGGATTTTCCTATGAATTTATTCAAGAATACAAACCTCTATGTACCCAAGGTTGTCGGGGTCCAGCTCCTCCATAATAAGGGCTGCATATTCCTCCGCACGTTCTTTTATTTTCGACAATTTATTGGCGGAAGCGCTTAGCGCAATAATCTGAAAAAAAAAAAAAGGGATTAGCAACAACGTCTAGAGCTCCACATTTTTCTTGTAAACTCAGGAATCTAATGCCGTGGATATTTTTCTTTTTATTTTATATATTGAATTCTCACCTCTTTCACTTCTTCTTCGGTGATTCGTCCGTCCGCATCCTTGTCGACCCTGCCATTGGTCAAATATATGAAGTTAGGATGAATAACATTAGTGCATGTAGACCTAATCAAGATTCTATAAGTTTGACATTTCGCTATTATATATAGTTTTTTATTCTTTCCACATGTGACTTCTATCAGATAATGTCCCAAATTCCTTATATTTCGTTTTGTCAACCAGATCGTTATTCCGTGAATTAATATATATAGTGTTTTGTTGTACTACAAAAAACTAGGATTTCAGTACGCTTAAGCCTATAGTACAATGGGACGCTACATATATATATATATATATATATATAGTCATTTCTGTTCACACCCCATGATTGCTCACCTAACTTGCCCCCTTTCCTTTTATGCCATTTTGGAAGTCATAAAAGTATAAGTAAAAAAAATTACGGGGTGACTCATATACAATCATATTTCTTTTTTAGTAAATTTATTAATATTATTAATTTTTAGCTTTTATAAAAAGGTTAATAATTCTACGGAATAAGCTAGGATTTTTCCTCTTAAGCGTTTAGTCCTGTTGTACAACAAAAATAACTAGGATTTTAATACACTTAATTAAGATGTACCGTATTCTTTTTTTGGGTATTAAAATGCACTGTATTTTAATTTATTTATTAAAAAAAAACTAATAATATTTGTATGCCATATAGTAGCATATATTGTCCTCACATGCAAGTTGCGCCAAATGCGCTCGGTGTTGCTTTTGACGCGTTAAAGCGCATAACCATTCCTAGACAAAGTCCAAAATTTGGCATGATCTTTCTAGTGTCGTAGAAATTAATCGAGCATCATATTATTTTTATTCTAAGCCATACATAGTGCTGGTCCAAAATAAGACCCACTCTCGTCCCTCTATGTTTAAGCCAATAAAACCCATTTAAGACTGCCAAATTTCTTTCTTTTTTTTTTTTTTAACTCAGCATAGCTTAATTAATGAATTTTATTGTTTACAATGAATTAATTTTTTTTTCTTTTAATGGTTATTCAAGGGAGAGAAAGGAATAAAATTGGAACAAAAACTTACATATCAAAAAAGGTTTGCAATCGTGAATCAAAGCTCTGATCCGTAATTTGTTCCCAAAATTCACGAAGCTCATCCTTGGTTATGGAAGCTGATATTATGCCTCTACGACGAGCTAATGCATCAAATAGCTCACCGGCAAACTCACTCGACTCGTGCATTCCTAATATCATCAATAAACATCGATCACAGTTAGTTTCATACACACACACACACACACACACACAATCTGTTTGTTAGTTGTTGCTTGATTATGCAGTGATGGATGTATACCTATGCACTGGGCAAAGCGAGTTTTGGGGAGTTTTCCCTCAACGGCCAAGTCATCAAAGCGCTTCTCAACCTGCGACCAACCGGCAGTTCCGACGTTCTTGGTCATGAACCTGAGACCTCGTAGGGCACGAGCGGCTCCCGATTTGGTTCTATCGACTCTGTCGAACTTCTTCACAGAAGTCATGCGCTTCAGCTCCTGCGACACCTGTCTCAACCGAATCGACAACTGAGACCCAAGCGACGAGGAAGACCTCTTCTCCAGACGGCTCGCCAGCAACGCCGTCTCGGAGTCAGCCCCTCGAATGTTTTGCACCGACACCAAGTCATCCCGCACGTCCAACGTTATTTCCACGTACTCCTCGTCCTCCTTAAACCTCGCGCTCTTCTTGCTGCTGTTCCTCTTGTTCGATACTAACGGCCCACTGAATCCCACTCCCGTGCTCCCACTCTCCGACCCCGATTCTATTTGGTTCTCTTGAATCTCCATTTTAGTTAATTGCTGCAGCTAATATTCCAGTGAGAAAAATACTGGAGAATAGTGTGTGTTGAAGGGAAGGATAGAACTATTTGAGGTTGAGGTGAGAAATTGGAGAATGAGAAAGAGTTTAATAGTTATACGTATATAAATGGAGGGAGAGTAATGGGGTGGTCTTATATTGGTAAGGTTGAATGGGGAGAGTCAAAAATGGGGGAGAGATCAATGATGAAGATTCAAGGGGTGCATGTGAACTCGTTTGGTTTTTTTGGCGCGTTAGTTGACGAAGGACGGTTGTTGGAGTTCAATTTGAGGTTTTTTCTTGGGCTTCTTTGTTCAACTGAGAGCAGATGAAATACCAGAATCGTCCCTGATGAAGAAACTAGGAAGTTACGTATAGCTCCCACTCTCATTGCAAACGAAAAGGAAGCAGATTAAAAAAAACATACCTCCCTTCCGAGTGCAAAATGGTGGGGTCGGCTAGGCGGTGAAAATGACCCAATCTCAATCATCTAGAATATGTTTAGACTTAAAAAACAAAGAGGGGAGGGTTGAAGGGCTTTTTTCTTTTTCCCACATTTTACTTATCATCTGTAAAGATCTTATATTAATATTGCTACACTGTATATAGTATAGCGACAAAGGAATTTCGCGAAGAAGTGCAGTTCCAACTCTAATATAAATAATCAAATAGCAATATTAGACCATGTTTAATAGGCATATTTTTTATATTATTACGTAATATTTATTATATCTTTATAATTCTTATTTTATTTATTAAATCATTATTTTAATTATTAAATTATTATTTTAAAATAAAAATATAAAAAATAATTTTATATTTTACATATCCCCATTTATTTATCTTTTATATTATTTCTTCTTTTACAATATCATGTCAAACGCACCTTTAGTTATTCAATTGTAATTCGAATTTTAATTTAGCAATGTATCTTTTATTTTTTATTTTTAAATGAGAGTATAGATGTGAGATTTAATTTGTACAAGTTATTTAAATGTTCGTCATAAGATTAATAATTTAATGATTTCATGGACGCTGTAAATTTTGATTGACGTAATCATATTCCTTTGCTGTGAAGCGTGAAAATTGTGTTGCCCAAAGAAAAAAAAAAAAGACCTTTGACTGATGATTCAAAAATCAAACAGGCCGTTGCAAATATAGCTAGCTGGTGAATTTGACGTGTCGTA
Source organism: Erythrophleum fordii (assembly GCA_032878935.1). Lineage (NCBI taxonomy): Eukaryota > Viridiplantae > Streptophyta > Magnoliopsida > Fabales > Fabaceae > Erythrophleum > Erythrophleum fordii. The sequence continues at coordinate 34,501,721 of JAVQMF010000049.1, forward strand.
TTAAGGATCGGAAATGAAAGATGTCAATTTCAGTTAATGGACTGTCACGCATAACATAAATGACCGCTACGGAAGGACAAATATTTCAATCAACAATGACCTGCAGCAGATCATTTATGTGACTTTGCCTAACGATGCAGACTCCAATCCCATTTATGCTCAAACCTTTTTTTTTTTGGGGGGTACAATATATGCTTTAAAGTTAAACGTCTCTCTCCGCAAGTTTGGATGCCAATGAATAAAAGAGAATATGCCACTAATTATAGGCAGCAATTAATTAATAGTTACTTGGAAAAATTTGTAATATACCATAAGATAACGATCGTTGTGTTTTCCGTATGATATAAATTATCATTATTCCTAACACAGCATCGTGATGATCAAATTAGTTTAATTAACAATTTCTTAGGACAAATTGACGTTTTATGTGTGTGTGTGTGTGTGTGTATTTTCAGAACCTCAAGGGGGTGTGTGTATATATATATATATATTAAATAGAGCTACTACAAAAATTTTATTGATCATGCAACAATAAAGATTATATTATAATTTTCATCTAATTAATTAATTAAAATATTAACATAGCTTTGTTTAGCAAGGGAAAGAAACATATGGCCTTTTTTTTTTTTTGTAATGAACTTTCAAATATATATAGACCGAAAGAATAACACTAGAAAACTCGTATTTGCTGCGATATTATTGTCATAATTCTCATCATATTATATTATAGACATGCAATATTTTTGCCAATATATAGATTATGAACAGATGCAAACTTTATTAATATATATATATATATATATATTCTACGATTAGTTAGATATGCAACATTAATAAAAATGAATCATAACAAACTCTCAAATCATGTGTATGTAACTATGAATTATTTTAATATTTTTTATCACATAATCCGCTTTGACAATAGTATTTAGGAAAGTGTACTTAATAAGAGAATTTTTAATTAAAGCACATCTCTCCTATCAAATATCAAACTAATTACTTTGACCGAGTTGCAAATCAAACTGCGAGAATCAAATCGAATATTAAGAGAGACGGGTGACGATGATCAACTTTTTGTTGTAAAATGAATTTAAAATTAATCGCCAATGTCTTTCATCACGCAATGGGCCATTTGGACGTTGAATTAAGAGGAAGTTGAACTACTACTCCATAGACTGAAGTTATCGTGTTCTATCCATATTTCTAACAGGACAAAAAGTTTTCAAAGATTGAATGTCTTATTCTCCATGTGCAGGCACCATAGATATAATCTATCATATCAATTGTGTATGCTAGCTATCATTCACATAATCATTACTATTTACACAACGCAGCTTAATCGTACAAAACTAAAATTCAAACTAAATGCCATTAGGATAGCAATTTACGCTCTTCACATATGACTTTGTTCGACACTTGATGAGATGAAAAATCTGCCCTTAAAATTCGCCACAAGGGGAAGCAAATTTAATTTCAAAACAAATTAACAAATTAAATAAGAATAAATTATACAGACTTTTTCTTAAATTTTGTTAAAATTGTATAATTTTTTTATTTTCAAAATATATATAAGCTTCCGTTGAAATACAAGTTAATTTAATTTAGTTCAATTTTATTTTTTTAACTAAAATATTCTTTATTATTCAAATATATGATTTTTTTAAAACTAAAAAAATTTAAATAAAAGATATTTTAGTAAAAAAATTTGAAGTTAAATTAAAGTGTAAAATAACTTTTAATTGAAAAAAATTGTATATGCTTTAAAAATAAATAAAAAGTCAGTGTAATTTACTCATTAAATATATAAACTATATTCATTGTCCCAAAAACATACTACTGGCAAGAATCAAATCGGGAGTGTTTTTTTTTTTTTTTAACTTTGAGAATCAAATGGATTAATTAAATATAAATCAAGGTGAAAGATATGTAAAAGTTGAAACTGAACTCAAGACTTAAGAACGGTGAATATTAAAATGTGTGTTTTGATATATCATACAAGAAACAGTGAGATTGTCCCACCCCCCCAAAAAAAAAGGTGAGTTGTAAAATATATAGCTAGTGGAAGAAGTTACTTATCCAAAAGCATATATCTGCGCTATCTTGATTTTCTTGTGCGAACAGTTAACATTATGATTTAAAAAATTAGGTCAGTGTCTGATTCAAGTAATTTGGATCATTATTATTAAATTCATGAATTGACTTTCTAAGTTTATTAAGTTTAAATTTCTACTTAAGAAAATTGTGTCAATTCGGTTATAAATTTGAACTCAATATAAACTTAGTTTAATTCACTTTTAATTTAGATAAATTTGATTAATTCAATATTTTTTCTACAAGGTTTGATAAGTTATTATATAATTATGTCAAACTAAATTTAAAAAATAAAAATTCTTAAATTCATCCCAATCCAATAAAAAATGATACAAAAATAATAATTATGGATGAAGTTGATTAAAATCTTTATATGGAGAAATATGAATTATAGAATATAAATAATTTTTTAAAAAAGATTACATAATTTGAATTGTATTTAAATAAATTTTTATACATTATATTTTATATGTAATTATTAATAAATATAACTTTTTACTAATTTATGATATAAATTTATGTTCCAAATTTATCCTCTTTTTGTGAAATGATTTAAAGTCACGAATTTGACATCTTTGGATATTAGGCCAGAGGAGGTTAAGAAATATCAAGAAACGAATCCAACAATGAAAATAGATTGGGGAATAGAGCTCTAAAAAGCATTTCTAGATAACTTCGAGAAGTCCTCAAAAGTCTAAACCACACTTCGTGAATTCGCAAGGGGAAGACTACAGGACATAGGCTTCCGCCATACCTTGTTTATTTGACTTTAATTCTATAAAATTATAGATAAAGATTTTAAATTAAAAATATTTATATTAAAAAATTTTAAATTTTAAATTTTAAATTTATTTTCAAAAATCTTATGATAAAATACTTAAATTGCATAAAAAGTTATAATTTAATATCTCATGTTCAAATTTTTTATAATAAAATCATTTAAAATAACTTTAAAATCGAAGATTCTTCAACATAAATATCTTTAATTTATGGTATTAAATTATAATTTTTTTCTTAATTTTACCTAGCATCTATACCCATACAATGCACTTTTATTTTGTTTAAAAAATAATATGTAATCCAAGTGTTAAAATAGTGTTCATAATTATTGAAATAAACATGAAAGAGTTATTTTGAATTTATTTTTGTACATATGTACTGAAAAATTATATATATCATTACAATAGACAGAACATAATATGCATGCCTGCATATCTATTACGTTGAAAAATACGATACTACAAAAATTGAAAATTGGACAATTAAAGCTTGCAAAGTGCTGCATGATACACAAAAAAGAAAAAAGAAAAGAAAAAGTGATCGTCATAATATATAACGTTATTTTGTATTGCTTAAATCAATATAATAAAAAAAAGTAATGTACATCGTTGGTCTTAGATTATAGTTGTCCTTCTTAATTTCTTATAGATCAGAATTCCAATATTTTTTTACCTAGTACTTTGAAAACTGTAACATAAAATTGGTCATGACTAAATACTGGTCTTAACCGGTACAAAATCATATGGGATAGAAATTAGTCTTGATTTTTGTTTATAGTTATTGAAAAAACAAATAGCTGCAAGATAGTGCGTCTTTTGCGGAAATTTGAAAGACAATCTTGAATCCAATGAACTTAACGTCATTTAAGAGATAAAAACTCTATATCTTACAGAGTTTCTGAGATATCTTGTTCATCTATTACATGATTTCCAAAGTGATTAATAATTTGGTGCCATTACACAAATCATGAGATTGCTAGCAACATAATTGAGACTGTACTTTTTAATCTTAAATCATGGTTTGATAATCTACAAAATTTTATGCTATTCAAAAATTTAAGAGTGTAAATATCATTAATGTGTGTATATGTGGTGAATTTCAATTTTTCACAAGTGTGTTAATAATAGATTCTGTTAAAACACTCACTATTAAATAAAAATATAGGTTTAGCGATAGTTCATTTAACCATCACTTAATCATACCCTAGCGATGGTCTCTATGACCTTAATTAGGGTGTTTGACATAATCACAATTGCTATGTAACCATCGTAATGTCTAGGCTTGGCTACAATTATATTATAACCGTTGCTAAGTTGTTAAGTTATATGTAGCTTAATGTTGAGCGCAAATGGAGACTTAGCAATGGTTATTAATTAAAAGCATAAGGATTTAACAATAGTTACATAATAGTTGCTAAGTCAAAAGCAAAAAGACTTATCAATAGTTTTTAAATAACTATGGCTAAGTTGTGATTTAGCCACAGTTAGGTGGTTATTGCTAAGTCACAGAAACATAAATACTTAATGACCATTGTAATAAATTGTTGCTAAGTCCTAACCTAGTGACAATCTAGTGACAATTTAACATAATTGTCACTAAGTCAATTAAATGACTCCTTCTGAAGAATTGTGAGCCGAAGCCATAAATTAGCCTCTCACCACAAGCTATAAGTGTTGCCCAAATCATGCAAACTAGTTGTTGTTGACTTATTAAAACTACCAAAGGGAGTGCTGGTTATTGGAGAATCCCATATGAAGGACAAAAACACCAAAAGTATGGGAGCCAATAGGAAAATGTGAAAAATGTAACACCATATTCCTTTATCCTCACATTCCCATACACTAAGCTTTATACATGATTTTCAAGGAAAGTAAAATAAAAATAATGTATTATTTTTGCGCTACATAAGCCGTTAAATTTTCATTTCACACTCCATAGATCCTATGAACCCTTCAATATTATCCTCTACTTATATTTTATCCATGCAAGTCATAAACATCATGAAACAACCCATACAACTCAAGATTCAAGCCTCGCATTAAAAAAAATTTAATGTTGGTCACGGGTTCCAATATTAAAATTTTTAGACAACTTTAAAAAATCATAATTAAATCTAGAAAAATCAAAATTAAGCAAATGATAATTTTATGAAAAGTTCTTAATGTTAACTGTAGGATAAAAATCATTCCAAGTATGAAAACACCAATTAGATCATGATTGACAATAAAAAAGCACTAAAGGTCCTATTATCTAGGTTTGCTATTATAGATTACTGATTTGAACTTAAAAAAATTTATAACTAATTTTAGAAAGCTAAAAACCCTGCAAACCATGACATTTTGGAAAGATATGGATGTTAATTTTATGGGAAAAATAATTTCAAACCATGTTAAGCTCGTTTAAAAACTAAATTATAATGAAATAATATACAAGGTTGGCTGACATTACTATTTTTTATGCAAAACTGTAAAAATTCATTTCTCTATCTATGGACCTCAAATCATTCTATTTAGGAGATTTTCTTTTGTATCCAATGAATTATGTATGTTTACGAATAAATTGGATATTACGTTTCTCACGTTTACGGAGGTATCAGATGTCACAAAAAATCTCCCCCTTATGTAAAAAAACAAAGATTTTGCTAAAGAATAGAGATGTTGTTAATTTTTTTATTGAGAATAAGCTTGAAATCAGTATGAGTAATCCTTATTTTTTGCAAAAAGGGTTCATGGATTTTTTTTGGGTGAAAATAATAGCTGTAACTTTCTGTTAAATGAGCATTGAATTTTTTGTTAGTGAATGTAAGTGCTTTTTTTTTTTGTGAAATTAAGTGTTGAATTTTTTTTTTTTTTTGAAAATAAGTGCTGAAATTTGTTGATATCATCATGCTCTCTCTCAAAGTTTTTGGTTGAATTGCTTGTTGAGAGTGATTTAGGTTAACTAGATACCTTAACTCTTTTGAGAATTGTGAATATTTCCTAGTGTGCTTCATCATATATGTATATATCTTGGGTTGCTTTGTTTATGCTTATTGAAATTGGGGTTGGGATGTTGAATGAATATGTAATTGAATATTAGAAGCATGTAATGTTCTGTAATTCCAAGTAAGAAATTTTTTAGTGATGTTATTGACACGTATGTTACCTAGTTGTATTTAATGATTTACTTATTTAGTTAAGTTGGTGTTAAAATGTAATATGAAATCTTAGGTGATATTAGGATGTGAACATAAATATTTTTAGTTTAAAAAATACAAAATTTAGAAAATGAGCAAGAAAAAATAAATATCAATTTGATTCATGCAAGCTTGTTGTTAAATGAATTTAAATAAAAAAGTATACACTTAAAACTACCTGGAAAAGCAATAATTTGAACAAAAGTTGAGAATACTCTAACTAAAATAAATCAAAATTTTAAAAAAAAAATCTACAAATTAAAGTTCTAAATATGTGCGCCGATAGGTTATCCCACAATGGAACTAGTATACACCTCTTATAACCTTGAAAAACACTTGTAACACATCTTAACAATAATAAAACTATAAAAAATAAAAGTACAAGAAAATTTGAGACACCTTCTAACCCTTTCTATAAGGTATTAATTTTTATTAATCTCCTATGATATAAAATAAATTCACCACACCTAAAAGAAATAAATTAAAAGTTTGGCTCATGTCGTGGCAAGACCAATTGACACATTTTGAACTATGAATTAAATGTGTAAATCTAGTTAGATTGTCAAAAAAGAAAGCCAAAAAATTGCACTTAAATGAATATTAATTATCATATAGATATACAAGCAATAGTACATTGATTATTTAATTCTCTTAGTACCTCGATTTTGTGTCTTTACTAATTGCTATATTTTTTTGTCGTAGACAAAGTTTGCAGTTGACAATATGGACAAGAAATTTATTTTTCAATCATTTAGACTCAAGTGGACAGGAGGTAGAAATGGCTAAAAGTAGTTATAATTTTTCTCTTTCAAAGTTTTCAAGATCAATTGCTATAACTTACCACCATACAAGTTTAAGAGATATTTTTCTAAACTTTTTACGATAGTTGAATTATACAAATGAATATTTTTGTATTTTAGTCTTTAATTTATTACTTATAACATTTTATTTTTGAATTTTAGGCACTAAGTGATAGGAATAGTAGACAGCTACCTCTTGATAATGCAACTTATTTCCCACATTCTAGTTCGAATAACTAATTTGGATAGATTTTAATTACATTTGTACTCTAATTTCTTTGTGATTGTAATTGAATATTTATTTGCATTTTCAATAGCATATTGGTTGTTGCTAGAAATTGTCTCGTAATAGTTTACTCGGGAGGAAAAAGAGACAAAAGAATATAATAAAAAGTAGAAAAGAAGTGATTTAGTTGTGATCAAAACTGACACAAAAAATCTGCAAACTTTTAACAACAATTACCTAGCCATTAGACCAAGGTCTAATGACGATTTTTTACTATTATTAAACCACTAGATGGATCTTCTGCTTGTCCATCAAGGACGAGACTTTGCTCATCATTTAAGGATGAGCTTTGTATTGTTTTGACTTGAGTTAGGTGATTTAAAATTTAACTTTTTTTTTAAATTTTGATAGAAGTATAATATAAAATAAAAATAAATTTTCAATTAATAATTTTAAAAATGATAATTAAAATTAAAAAATTTTAAAATTTTAACTGTTTAAATAAAAAATAGATGAATTCTTAAAGGATAAGTGCTCAGTACAGAATTTGAACAATTAGACTATAGTCTAATGATGGTCATACAAATGATTGCATAAAATTGTTGTTAAAAACTTTATAACTGTTGCAAAAGTCTTTAGTGACGATTAAAAACGTTGCTAAAAACACATTTCTTGTAATGATTCCTCATAATTTATAGGGAGTACACAGTACAATGTTATTTTAATTTTTTTAATAAAAAGTGCTTATATATTTCTACCTCAAATGTGGTATAAAATTATAGATTCATATAAAGATAAATAAATAAATAAATATATGTAAAGAAAATTTAGGAGCAACTTTTAAAAATTTGTTATGTATAATTTTTATAATTTAACATTATATATGTAGGTTTTTTAAACAAGCTTTTTTTTTTTTACCGAAGTCTTATTTTTATTAAAAATTTTGGTAATAAAAATACAAAAGATATGTTTAAATTTAATGTTATAAATATATTTGTATTTTGTAAAAGCAGAAGTTTATGGCCATATAGAATAAATAATAGAGATGGAGAAATATTTAAATACATTTATTGTATATACAATAAATAAATAAATAAGCACTATTGACATAGATGTTATAAGTGATGAAATTTACTGATATATTGTAATAAATTTTCATTAATTCATTATATAATTACCTTGCTTTTGGATGGAAGTCAAGAGGTGAACAAACTAGATAAAGAATGCCTAGACTAGATAGCCTTCTGAATATTAAAATACCAATACTAGATACATACATGCCTTGGAGGGTCAAAGCGGTTTTATCAAGCCCACCAATAGGTTTTGCCTCCAGCTAGTTGTAGAATATTATGATTACATGCCGGGTTTAATCAATTACTTTCATTTTTTCCGCGTGAGATAGAATTGTACCAACACCATTGTCGCTGACCAAAAGTGAGAAAAGTCAGAGATTGTTTTGACTTTTTTTTTTTTTTGGGTGAGGAACAATAGTCAAAGAGTGATAATTTATGACAGATTCGCTAAGAGAGAGTCTAACAAGGGAAAGTCTGGAGCTGAAAATTTCCAAGTTACAAAAATTCAGCTTATGCAGGCTCTCTTAAGTTTCAAAACACCACCTTTTTGTGAGTACCTCTTTTCCTAAATGTCCAAAAAATGAAAGAATATGTCAAAGTGGATGAAAGATTTGCTGCGCATGGTTCTCTATCTAACGCCGTGTGTTGTCTCGATGCCAAAGAGCAAATAAAAATAGAAAAAGAAACAAGAATTGGCCATGTGTAGCGATAGAGCAATTCTGACGTATACTTCCTACGTCACATTATTTATATGTTTAAAAATTTAAATTTATTTTACACGTGAAATCTATTTATACACAGTTAATTTTAGTCATTAATTTTTTAAAATCTACCATGCAGCAGTTGCAATTAAAAAAATTTCCAGCTCCAATGCCAAAGTTTTCACTTTTCGCTGACTCAGCCTCACGATGCAAACTCAGATTTTAGAATCGGAGATTTGGGAAAACGACAAAGCCTGTATAATGATGAAAACCCTTGGAAGGGTTTTCATCAGAGTATAGACACTGAATTGGATTGTTTGTATTAGTATAATACGGTTCTCAATTTCCCATATAGGCGACGCGGACCCGCGTTAAAATATTATATATAAACGACTAGCATGTTTGAATGGACAAAAGAGTAAATTACATTTTGTAAGAAGTAAAGAATTGATCATTCTACTTAAACGTATTTTCAAAAAGCATATCCGAACATGCACATTAGCGTACATCACAAAAGGCTATCCGGAAGAATTATACGCGCCTTCATCAACGACCCAGGGCTCTCCGTCCCCAGAATATAACTCCAGCGTAATTAAATTTTCCTTCACATGTATTTTCATTAGGAAGATTATACGTTCATAGGTTTCAATGTTGAAGTAACAAATCAAATATTAAATATCTAACGTCAAACGTTAAAACAAGCTAAATCATGAAATTAAATGAGCTCAGAGTTTAACTAGGAATATCAATTTTAACTCTAACAATTGATAGTTGGTGCTTTTGTAAATGCAATAAATTTCATTTATTAAAATCAATTAAGAATATTGATTTAATAAATATATATTTAATTAAATTTATATATAATGTATTCATTTAATTTGATATATTTATCTTTATAAATTAAATTATTTATATATAATTAAATTATTTTTATAAATAAATAAATTTATTTTTATTTTTATAAACTCAGTAAAAATAAAAAATGAGAAGGAGACACGGGGCTGATTTTACAAACAATTTTCAAGACCTAACCCCTCTCCGAGAATAGTGTAACCATACCATGCCACACTCCTCTACTACATTCCTCCGTTGTCCTCGTCCGCGTCAGAGACTGATCTCTTTCTATTAATAATTAAAAAAAAAAAAGAATGAAAATTTTTTATTACACAACTCGCATGCTGCATCATAGGAGAATTACAAAAAATTGAAAAAAAAAAAAAACTAAAAGGGAAGACTTCTGTTTGGAAAGCGCGAATTGCTGCTCAACTTGAACAATGGAGATCCCGTATTCTAAAAAAAAAATTTATCATCGTTACTGCCAAATCGTGGATATCATATTTCAAACCAGAAACACTTGAAAGGGAAACCATAAGAAAATGATTAAGGTCTCGTTTGATACATACGAAATTTAGTAATGAAAATAGAAGAAAAAAGTTGAATGAAATTGTAATAGAATAAATTATATTTGATATGAGTAGAAAATAAAATATATTATATTTATATTTGTTTGTTTGGTTAAAAAAATATAAATGAAATGAAAAGTAATAAATAAACAAAACAAGAATATTTAATAAAATGGTTGTGATATATATATAATTATAATTAATTGATAACTTTTATATAATTATTTATATTTATAAATTATCATTTTAATATAATAAAAATAAGTTTTTAATATTTTACATATTATATATATTAATTTAATATTTATTAATATATTTAAAAATATATATATATATATATATAATAAAATATAAAATAGTAAATTGCCACCAATTATTTAGTAGGAATTTCTAACTAACCAATTGGTTGGATAAATATTTTTAATATTAAATTTATAATTGATTTTTTAAATTTATATAAATTATTATTTTTAATGTTAAATATTATTAAAAATAATAAATTATTTTAAAATTAATAATAAAATTATTATTAATTAACTAATTAATTAAAAAATTTAATAAAAAATAGTGTTTTTCATGCCTAAAATTTTGACTGAAATTCAATTAAAAAATATTGTTTTTTGACTAAATTTTAATAAAAAATTTCTGACTGATCATTTGGTTAGACAATTTCTTCTTTTTTTTTTTATAAACTTTGGTTAGACAATTTCAATAAAAAATTTTGATGTTTGACTAAAATTCAATCCAAAATTTTAACAATCAACATATGTGTATATATATATATATATTACATTTCAATGTAAAAAATTTTTTATAAAATAATAAATTTAAAAAATACGTCAATTTTAATATCAAATAACAAATATATTAAAATTATTTTTATTTTTTTACATTTTAATGTAAAAATATTTTTATAAAATAATAAATTTAAAAATATGTTAATTTTAATATCAAATAACAAAGACATTAAAATTATTTTTATTTTCTTACATTTCAATGTAAAAAATAAATTTTAAAAATATGTTAATTTTATAAATTACAAACAGAAAGGATAAAAAATTATTATATTTCCATTTGAAAGTGCCATGCGAAAAAGATAGAAGAAAATGCAAAGTTCCGCTACAATGTCTTTACTTTCCGTTTTCATTTTTGCTTATTGTAACTAAACGTATTCTATAATAGATTCCTTTTCGTTTTTACTTTCTTCTTTCATACCACAGGGGCCTAATATTCCTTCTAACCTCTGATAAAACAAGCAATCAAGATTCAAGACCTCTTGCGCTTGCCTCGTACGTCTTTTAGTTGCCCTGCCAAACAAAGTCAGATGAGAGGGTGATGCACTATTTTAATTTGTCCCTACTCTACTTTGCCCATCTATCATCTTTATTATGGGTTTGGAGAATTCCTATATATATAAATAATCCACTGATCGTTAGGCAACGGAACACACTATCCCCTTTTACGTAATTTAGATTCTAAATGAACTTTTAGTTACTTTAAAAAGCTTTATCCAACTGCAAATATCATGGCTCAAATCTCAGATACTGAGCTTTAAATCCTCAACTTAACAGCAAGAAAACAGATGGTGTTATGGTATTTGATCATGATCAGGGAGAAAATATCCCCTAGCATCTCACAAATAGCTTAAAACAGCTCATATATAAGTCATGTTGAAGGGAGGGAAAGATCTTCCCAAGCTGCAATTAGTATCAATGCACAAAAACAGTGTTTTGCAGGGGCAGAGTTTAAGGAGGTGAGAAGTGATAAGAGTGTATGAACAGGGAAGTGAAAAGCAGGGTTTTTTTTTTCGGTTTTTTGTTGGGGGGGGGGGGGGGGGGAGAAGAGAAGGAGTTCACGAAGAAGGAAGAAAAATATATATATATATATATATATTGGAGCAGAACTCTCTCAACTTAGTGACTCATTTCTAACTTTTTCATTCTTTGGATTTGTAGTTTTTATATATTTATAGGTATAATGTATTACAATTAATATAAATAAATAAATTTATGATATTAGTATTACAACTTATGGGAGTAACATTAAATAGTTAATCATTCTCTTGAAAAGTTAAAAGCATGGTTTTAAGATACTAAAAATAATATATTGACATTATTTAAAATGACCAAAAAATTAACTAAATATACCCTTTTTTTTTTTGCACAATCATAGATCATACTTAAGCAATGACACAAAATTAATTTTTTTCCTCTTGATATAATATGTGACTACTAAGCAGAAGACTAAGACTAACTCAACAAAATAATTTTATTTTTTTTTAAGTACACTCGACTTAATAAAAATATGCTCAATTTAATATAAATACTATTAGCTTAACAACAGATGTGCGCTCAATGAGACATCCTCAATTTAATAGAAGTACTTAACTCAACAAAAATATCTTTAACTTAGTAATTAACTGATTTTGAGTTGATTCCAACAAGAGTTTTAAAAAGAATATTATTCTTAAGCATTGATGACTTATGGTTGGAAGAAAATGGATGTAGGATTCTCTTGATGCTCCTATCACTCAATGAACCTACTTTCATGTCCATGGGTTACCACCAGAGATGCATTTTTTGGAGGGGAATAAACAAGAAAAAGAAACCCATATTTAGAAAATTTCAGGGCAGGATGAGAATGAAGATAAAGTAAGCTTTGATAGTGGAAAAGTTTAGAGCTTTGCTTGGATTCAATTGTTTCCACACCATAATTTCCCCATCACCTTCTCCCTCACCGACGTTGAAGTTCCAGCTTTACCTCTTCTTCCTGTACTGCACTGCCATTCTCTTAATCATCCCACACATCACTCTCATTATCGGAATCCATCACCTCACATGACTAAACATGAAGATTGAGGCAGAGCTAAGAGAACCATACCAGTGGGCGTTCTTGTACCACTGGGAATTACTACGGTGATTTGTGCTCTAGGGGCTTATCTGGGTACGCAGGAAATTCAGAAATCATAGAAAGAAGCCCAAAAGGAAAATGCTCCTCCTTAGGAATAAAAGAGGAACTAGAGGTGCTCATCCAAATTCATCAAGCAAGCTGTGTTTAAACTCTAGCTTAGATCTGTTTTTATCTTGAATTAAGTGAGGGTATAAAGCGACACACTAGCAGCTTAAAACAAGCCTATGAGACAGTACTGAATACGTTCGCACCCTGCATGAATCTCCAAAATGTACAGTTTATGAAAAAGTAGAGTCAAAGCAAGAATTGATTAGTTCAGAATTTGATATCGGAGCAGTTCTTCTTCAAAAATAATCCTATCTGTTCACGAGGAGGACGTTAAATCATTGAAAAATGAATTTGATTCTGATGGAGATAAAATTATCCCCATGGATTGCCAATCATCAGATAATGAAAGTTTTCATTCCTTTGTTGGTTGTGTCAGACTCTCGAATGCTTCAGCTGGTTAAGCAAAATGGTGTGTCTTTGTCCCATCAAGCTTCACTGGCTAATTATAGCAGCTGGAAGTACTCACAACTAGTAAGCTTACACCACTTAATTATAACATGCTTAGTATGCTACTTCAGATAGTAAAGCGCCTCTTCAAAACATCTCGTTGATTAATGGAGCAACTCTCTTAACTGGTAAAGGCACATTTTTAACATACTAAGATAATAAGTTACGAGATATAGTGTCTTAATTAGGTGCTTCCTTTTAATAATTAACTTCAAATTATTATAACTTTTATTTAATTAAATAAATTAATACAAAATCAAAACCATGTAACGACAATAATATGTTGACTTCATATTTTATTTTTACACGTTTTCCAAATTTAAATCATATAAAACTGTGATTCCTGATTAGGCCTTCTCCTTTATTTATTTTTTTTAAATCTTTGTCTGTCATCTTAATTTGTCAAATCATAACTTGACAACAGTAACAATAAAATTCCTCAAATTCTATCAAATGTTTTGTAAAATTTGTCATAAGTTAAAAAAAAAAGTCGTAAATTTATTTAAATTATCAATTAAGAATGCATGAACCTATATATGAATTTGCCCAATACCAGCAGATGCAACTTTTTTTTAAGTTCTGAATGATGAAGTTATTTTTACAACCTTAAATATAAGTACTTACAATTACTATCACTATGCTATAGCAAGCCCACTGAAAATATTAGAAACTAAATTTTTGCTATCTATCATTTAGAGAAAAGAGGTTGCACAACTAAAATATTTATTTCTACAATCTTTTGACATGAATTTTTATTTTTAATTTTTTACAAAATAAAATATAAAATATATCAGAACTTTCACCTAGTGGTTTAATAATGCAGAGGATATAAATCATAATTGCACATTTTTCTCTTTGATTAGTCATTCAATTCACAAAGTACAATATGATATATATACACCAAACTAAAAAAGAGGGTAATATGTATGAGATGTATCAAAAAAAAGTACCATGTATGAGCCTGGCTTTTAAGCTTCCTGATATTGGGCGAGGGGTGGAAGCCGAGGCCCATGAAAATGAAACCCAAGCCGCGTCCACCGACCGTTGTGCCCTTCATGGCGCCACAAATCAAGAACTCTCGGGATTTTACGGGCATATTCATTTGAATGACGTGTCAGCTATCCATTGGGTGTTATACGTGTTTTGCGAGGAAGAGTGCGCACCGCAGAGCACCCCAAATATTGAGGTGGCAGTTCTGCATTGGAGAGAACACTCTAGCGAAGGTCACAAACAACACCTATAAATCTGTTTCGCTCCAATTTGAATTGCCAACCTGAGAGAGTAAACAGAGAAAGCGTTTGGGTGGTGGAAGGTGAAAAGTGTTGAACCAATCAGCATGATGATGACGAAGAACAAAGCAATGGCGATTCTGCTTCTATTTTCTTTAGGTAAGGTTATGGTGATGAATTTCTTCTTCTTTTTGGAATACTACCCATTACAAGTTATTGTAATGCAATGGCGGAGTTGAAAGAGAAGTTCTCCTCGTTTTTTGTTTTCGAGTTATTTTACTGTTTTTCTTCTTCCAGAATTTCTGTTTGGAATGGCGGTAGCAGCTGAAGAATCTCCAAAACTTGGAACTGTGATCGGCATTGATCTGGGTACTACCTACTCTTGCGTGGGTGTTTACAAGAATGGTCACGTAGAGATTATAGCGAACGATCAAGGAAACAGAATTACTCCTTCGTGGGTCGCATTCACAGACACAGAGCGTTTGATTGGAGAGGCAGCGAAGAATCAAGCGCCTCTCAACCCAGAACGCACAATTTTCGATGTTAAGCGTCTTATTGGAAGGAAGTCAGTGAATTTTTTTTTTTTAATTTTGAGGACGAATAATTCTTGGTTTCTGTTTTTAAGATGGTCTACTGAACTAGGTTTCATTTGCTTTGATTGTTAGGTATAATGACCCGGAGGTCCAAAGGGATATAAAGTTCTTACCTTATAGGGTTGTAAATAAGGATGGAAAGCCTTACATTCAGGTGAAAGTCAAAGGAGAAAGCAAAGTGTTTAGCCCTGAGGAGATCAGTGCTATGGTTTTGACCAAAATGAAGGAGACGGCCGAAGCCTATTTGGGGAAGAAGATCAAAGATGCCGTTGTCACTGTTCCAGGTACAATTCTTTCTTTCCTTCTACTCCCTTATTTGACATGCCACTTCTATATCATGCACAGTTTAGCTTTACATTTTTGGTCTAATTTGCTGTTCTTTTTCCCTGCTTATTACAGCGTATTTTAATGATGCGCAAAGGCAGGCTACTAAGGATGCGGGAACCATTGCCGGGCTCAATGTGGCTCGGATAATCAATGAGCCCACCGCTGCGGCAATAGCCTATGGACTGGACAAGAAAGGAGGAGAGAAGAACATTTTGGTTTATGATCTTGGTGGTGGTACATTTGATGTCAGCATCTTGACCATCGATAATGGCGTGTTTGAGGTCCTTTCTACTAGCGGAGACACCCACTTGGGAGGAGAGGATTTTGACCACCGTGTTATGGACTATTTCATCAAATTGATAAAAAGAAAGTACAACAAAGATATTAGCAAGGATAATAGAGCTTTGGGGAAGCTCCGGAGGGAATGTGAGAGAGCTAAGAGAGCTTTGAGTAGCCAGCACCAAGTCAGGGTTGAAATTGAGTCACTTTTTGAGGGAATTGACTTGTCAGAATCACTGACAAGAGCAAGGTTTGAGGAGTTGAACATGGATTTGTTCAAGAAGACAATGGGTCCAGTGAAAACAGCTCTGGAAGATGCAGGGCTGAAGAAGACACATATCAACGAGATTGTATTAGTGGGAGGCAGTACACGAATTCCAAAGGTGCAACAACTCTTGATGGACTTCTTTGATGGAAAAGAACTAAACAAGGGTATTAATCCTGATGAGGCAGTTGCCTATGGCGCTGCTATCCAAGGTGGAATACTCAGCGGTGAAGGCGGGGATGAAACCAAAGGTAACAAACCTATTTATTTATTTACTTTTTAAAACTTTCTATTCATTGGTTCCTTGGTTAGTTGGAGGTCAGACTTAAACTTCGTTTATTTTTGGCAGATATTCTTCTCCTTGATGTTACTCCTTTAAGTCTGGGGATTGAGACAGCGGGCGGTGTCATGACAAAATTGATACCAAGGAACACTGTTATTCCAACGAAAAAGTCTCAGGTTTTCACCACTTACCAAGATCAACAAACCACAGTGTCCATCAAAGTAAGATAATTAACATGATCTTTTTAATTGCATATATAACTGCCACTGTGTTTGTCGGCTAATTGCTGTGTTGAAAATTTTTAGGTTTATGAAGGTGAAAGAACCTTGACTAAGGATTGTCGCGAGCTTGGGAGGTTTGACCTGTCGGGCATCCCACCTGCCCCAAGGTAACTTAACGAAAATAACTAGGATCCTGCCTTTACATTGTAAATTTGTCAACTTGGATGACATAGAAATAGGAAATTGTAGTTTCTTATCAGTAATATTACTTGCAGGGGTGTGCCTCAAATTGAGGTTACCTTTGAGGTTGATGCCAATGGTATCCTACATGTGAAAGCTGAGGACAAAGCGGCAAAGAAATCGGAATCAATCACTATTACCAATGATAAAGGGCAGCTCAGCCAAGAAGAGATTGAAAGGATGGTCAAGGAGGCTGAGGAATTGGCTGAAGAGGATAAAAAGGTTAGGGAGCGAATCGATGCCAGGAATAAATTGGAAACATACATATATAACATGAGGAGCACTATCAATGAGAAAGACAAGCTCGCGGACAAGATCGATTCGGACGATAAGGAGAAGATAGAGAATACATTGAAGGAAGCTCTTGAGTGGCTAGATGACAACCAAAACGCTGAGAAAGATGACTTCGATGAGAAATTGAAGGAGGTTGAAGCAGTATGTAATCCAGTTATCAAGCAGGTTTATGAGAAGAGTGGTGGAAGCTCTTCTACTTCCGATGATGAAGAACCAAATGATGAACTGTAGAGTACTAGAGTTAGACCCTTTTTTTCTTCTTTTTTTTTTTTTGGGGGGGGGGGGGGGGGGTTGTTTGTTCTTCCCTTTTTCGATAGATGTGCTGGCGAGAGTTTTATTTTTGTTCATGAAGCAAAAATTCCAAGTCCTTTTTCATTTTTTGTTTTTATTTTTTTATGTAACATTATGTTCCTAATTGAATTAGGTAAAAGGTCATAAGCTAATTATTAAAAAGATACTTTTATTCATATCTTCATTGGTAAAAAAGAGGTGCCTTTGGTTGAAAGGTAATACTTCATTAATCGAGAAGAGGTGCTTTCAATACTTGAGGAGAGTTGTCTTTTGCTAAACTTCTTATAAGTGCCTCTTATTAAACTTTTTTGTAAATGGTAGTGGATGCTTTGAGAGGAGGAGCAGGTCAAATAGGAAATTCGGATAAAAGTGTCAAAGGGGTTATGTTTTAACCTAACTAGTTAAATCTTACAACAACAATTATGGTTGGGTTTTAAAATAATGGTCTATTTTTAATTTATATTTTTTTTAATCCACATGATCCAATTTAACCTTAAGGACAAATTGAGCTAGAGTCACTTCAATAAAGCTAGCCTTTAAATTAAAAAAAAATTAAATGGTTTATTTTATCCTTAATTTCTTAACTTTGTCTAATTTTTTTTAAATTCTTTCATAGAACCCTTGTAATGTATTTCAAATGTTAAGAGAATTAGATATAATTTTTGAATTTAAAAAGAGTATAAAATATACTTTGACCAAATTTGGATGAAGGTTAATGTACTTTACCAAAAAAAAAGTCTTCTTATAATTTCATAGTGTTATGTAGATAACAATGCTAAAATACTTATGGTTGGTTTATGGTAGAGGTTTTATCTTTACAAAAAGAAAAAATGAAAGGCCTTTAAGGAACAATTGGGTTAAAAAATTTAATTATTTAAATAAAGCTTACTTGGCTCAACTTAAAATTTAAAGGCTTAAATGGTTAAGGTTGGATCAATCTATATTAACAATTTTACTACACATTTTTTCTTTAAGAATACTTAAATAGTAAGTATAAGATCTTCCTAGATGTTTCCTGTGCACTATGCTTAATATGGGAAACACTTGTGCTTGCCTAGGCCCAACACAAGGCAAGGTTGGTCCAAACCAATGCATCAACCTTAAGCATGAGACAAGCAACCCTAGTAACAAACTCATTTAACAAGAGAAGTGCTTTTGAATGCTCAACTAGTTAAGATTAGAGAGAATGTGATAGGTCATCTCTTACTCAAAGTTGGCATAATGTTGGCTTAAGAAAAACCATGTCAAAGTTACTATGAATTTATGAAGAAGTATTGCTCTCAGAGTATATTTGATGCAAGCTAAGTGTTACCTATGATACCTAATTTAGACAAAGTTAGGTGTGACATAAAGGAATTCTCTTTATCTTACTTTCCTCAAAGTAGCTTAGTAAAATTGAAATCAAGGTGACTTTGTGCAATGTATAACCACTTTAGTAAGTGAGGTAAGAGCTTGATAATTAGTAAGTGGAATAGTTGATTTTGTTAAATTTGTTCCCCTCTCTTTAGTCTTACCCTTCTTGAAGAGTCAACATTTAAGGCTAACTACTCCTTCCTTTATCTTATCTAGACATGTTATCTCTTATTGTCAAACCCATTATCGAATATGCATGTTCCCTGTATGCATAAACTTTTTCATGCATTGAATGTGTAAGTAGTGCTCTATTTTTTAGTCATGCCTAGGGGCGTTAATTGTCAAGTTACATCCCTTCATAATAAATAGGCCTTTCAATCCTTAGAATGTCTTATACATTTTGGCATTCTCACACTTTTGAACTTATACTTTCTCATGGTTACAATTGGGATTTTCAACTATTTTGCACCTTCAAACACCCTTTACTAGATTTTCCAAAAACTTTTGATCTTAGGCTATGTTTAGATAGAAGTTTTTGGAGGGGAGAGAATGGGGATAATATGTTTGATTGAAAAAATTAGAGGGGAGGGGAGGGGAGACAAATTTTTTGGCTCCCCTTCCTCCCTTTCAAATTGGGGTGTTTTGAAGGGGGAGGAGAATTTTTCAATTATTCAATTACCCTATTGTCCCTAATATTTTTAATATTCCAAGTTTATCCTTTTTCCAAACCCTTGTCTCACTTTTTCTCATTCCTCAGCTGCCTTTCCTGACACTCTCTCCCTCTCAACACTCTGTCTCTCTCATCACTATCCAACTCACCATCGATCTCTCTCGTTGGTGTCATCGTTGGCGTAGCTCCAACTCATCACATCCAGCTCACTGTCAGGTCACCTCCAGCTAGCCTTTGGTGCTCTAGGCTCCAGCAGCTCCACCTGCAGATCGTCACCTCCAGCTTGCGTTCGGTGCTCTAGCCTCCAACTCGTGTCTGGTGTCTAGCCTCTAGCTCGCTTCTGGCCTCCATATTCCAGCTCGCGTGTGGCAAATTGCTGCTTGAGTTAGTTTTTCGATTTTCCCAACCCCTATTCTTATGATGTTTAATATGGAGAGTATGATGTTCAAAGAGATCGCTTAGTGATGTTTAAATTGCAGTAGGCTTTCCACGCATAAATTAATGTTGATGGCACTATATATATATATATATATATATATATATATATATATATATATATATATATATATATATATATATATATATTCATGATTCTCTGTATCAATGGTAACGAGAAGAAATACAACAGAATAATTTGATTGATCAATATTATCAACCCGTGTTAGAACTTGTTAGAAAGCATTGGGACTTAAATTCTAAATGCTTCATGCTAATGAGAGAGAATGCCTCTTTACATAGCTCCAGAATATCCCACACCACAATCTTCTTTTCGGGTTTACATAGTGAAATTGATGCATAGGAGGACAGGTGTTACAACTGCACTTTCAGCCTCTCTTGTTAGAATTTTATTATTGGACTTAATTGATTGGAATTTTAAGAAAAAATAAAATTAATTGAGTGTTTACTCTAAAAATAAAAACCTAATATATGTGATTAATAAAGTGAGTCATTGGGTTTGATTTCATTGCTTGTTGGCGATATTTTGCTGCTTGTTGATATATTTTTTTATCATTATTTTTTATTTTTTCAGTTCTTGTTCCTTTATTTTTTAATTTTTTTTATAGATCAGAGTAATGGAAATAGAGATTTTGCTACTTATAATGATAATGATATTGGCGATAGATCAGAGTTGATCATTTTTCCTAGTTTTTTAGTTTTTGTTCCTTCATTTGTTTTTTATTTTTTGTATAATGATATTAGTAATAGATCAGAGTTAATTTTTGTTGGGTGTGTTTGCAAGGCAATAATCTACTGGGTTCTTTTTTGCAAGTCAATAGAAATAGATACGTTGCCATTCCAAAACAATTTATTCTTACACCAATGGTCATTTATTAATTATATGTATCTTGACTGTGTTTGTTAGATGGTATTGCCATTGCAAAACAATTTATTCCTGCGCTAATGGTGGGATTTGCGTCAAAGAGCTGTAGCTCTACTCATTTGTTTTTGTCTATTGTGTAATTCAAAGTTCCAATAGAAGAAAAATAAGTTACAGTATGAATTCAAAGAGAGAAAGGGTGCGTGAAGAAATAATGAGTCAAATAACTAATTATGATACTAGTCAAAATATTATCAGGATGAGGTCTAAAACTTTCTTAACATTATGTGCTATGTTAGAAAGAGAGGGTGGATTACAACCTACAAGGTGGGCAACGGTGGAAGAACAAGTTACAAAAACTCTTTACATATTAACATATAAAGTGAAAAATCGTGAAGTAAATTTTTGGTTTTGGCGTTCTGGTGAGACAATTAGTCGTCATCTACATAATGTGTTAAGAGCTATCCTTAAAATAAGAGATAGATTTTTTATACAACCTGACGCTCAACAATTCCTCCTGAAATTCATATAGGATTAGTAAGTTCTACATTTTTTTTAAGGATTGTGTTGGTGCCATAAATGGAACACATATACGCGTGAAAATAGCTGCTAAGGATGCTCCCCGATATCGTGGTAGGAAGTAATACCCAACATAAAAATGTTTTAGTAAGATGCACATTTGATTTAAGGTTTACTTATATACTTGCTGGGTAGGAAGACACTGCATTTAACTCTAGGATTATGAAAAATGCGTTAACACAAGTAAATAGGATCAAAATTCCTGAAGGTAAATATTACCTTGTAGATGCTGGGTCCATGCTAATAAGTGGACTTATTACACTATATAAAGGAGTTTGTTATCATTTGAAAGAATATTTAGGAAGAAATCCACCTTAAAATCATAAAAAATTGTTCAATGTACGACATGCATCGTTTTATAATGCAATTGAAAGAGCCTTTGGTATATTGAAAGAAAGATTCAATATTATATCCAATTTATCAGAGCCTACTTATGATTTAAAAGCTCAAAAACTTATCATTGGAGCATGTTGCATTCTTCATAACTTCTTGATGAGCATAAATCCTGATGAAGAACTCATAGCTGAAGTGGATGTTGAACTTGCAAATCAATCTATGTCTGATGATGATAATCGTGTTCCACGTAGTGACAATGAGGAGGCTACTCGAGGAGGGCTTATTAGAGATAATATAGCAAATGAGATGTGGATACATCATCAAGATAGTCATTTAGATTGAACTTTTATGTATATCTATTTCATGCTTTAAATTTCTGTGTATTTTAATAAGTTTGAATTGTGGCATTTGATGTATTGCTATTTAAAGTTTTATTGTATTCTAATAAGTTTGAATTGTAGACTTTGATGTATTACTATTGTGTAAGGTTATTTAAAGTTTTATTCTATTCTACTAAGTTTGAGCATTGATGTATTGAAGTTTGATGTATACTCACTTTTTATGTTTGATTTTTGTTTTCATAATTTATGCATGAAATTGTATAGTATGCCACCAAAAGCAATGGACACAAAGCAATGCTTGAATTGGACAAGAGTTATGGATGATGCACTTGTTGATGCTTTCATGTATCAATATGATATTGGAAACAAAGTTAATGGGACATTCACCATTATCGCTTATGATAACATTGTCAAAGAGTTAAGTGCCTTGTCTGGCATTGATATTGACAAACAAAAGGTTAAAAACTAATGGAAAACTATATATAAAAAAATTTCTTTGAAATGTATGACATTTTCAAAGGTGGAGTAAGTAGATTTGCTTGCAACCCATCAATTTATTTGTGGGATGCTGAAGATCAAGTTTAGGATGCACTTATTGAGGTTAGTTCAATTTTTTTTATTACATATATTTCTGAAACATATATTTCTTCATTAAATTGTTGTTACAAAATGGAAGTTAGCATGAGTAATGGTATAGTTTTTTTAAAGTTGACCATTTTTTTTTTGTTTCTGACCACTTTGCAATATATATATATGTATGATTTGTGTGACTTGAAATGCCTATCCCCATTTAATTTCTGGTTCTTACAGGATTATGTATGAAATTAGATTTATCGTTTACTGCAAATGGAAGTTTTGCTTGTTATTCTACTGAAGTTCTGCAAAGTTCTTTTTGTTTTGCTTGTTAAAATTATTCTCATGTTAAGAATAAAACTATAGTTTCCAGCAAGATAATGTAGCAATTTTTTTTCATTTCTTTTTTGCTATTTTTGAAAAAATAATTTAGATGTTTAAAACTAAACATTTTTCAGTCTAAGCCAAAGGCAACAAGTTAAAGAAACATTCATTTCCCATCCTAGGAAAAGATGATCACGTTGTATGGAATTGCTAGAGCAACAGGGGAGGAAGGTGAGACTATTGGTGAGATGCGAAAACGTCGTCACTCAATCATTGAAGAAGACTTCACTGAAACAATTAATAACATTAATAATCTTGTTGCCCAAAATGATGCAACACTAGAGAATTTTAAAACTGTTGATGATAATGTTAATCAAGATTTCTCACTTAGAGCAAGTAGTGGTTTCTCTAAAAAGAGGAAAAAAGCAAATTTTAAAAAAGAAAAAGAGTCTAAGTTAACTGAGATTAAGGAGGTCATGGTTGAGGTTGCAGAAGTTATAAGAAAAAGAAATCAAGTATTAAGTGAAAGTTATAAAAAGCTCCCACAATTGTCAAAAGAAAAAATTTGGAATATGATCAAAAATTGTGGCTTCCCACCATTGCAAATAACTAAGATATATAGATTTCTCATGGGTGATGCTGACCAATTAAGGATATTTGTTGAATGTCCGCTTGATGCACGTAGAGATTTGCTAATAGATGTCATTAGGGATTTATCTTCTATGTGATATGTTAATTTTGTGACTATTTGAACACTTTTTGGATATTATGTGTATTATGATGAATACTTTATACTTTGATAATTTTGGATATATTTTGTATAATACACAAGTTCTATTATGTATAACCACTTGTTATGATTATTATGATATCTTAATTATTTATGATTATTATGTATAGCCACTTTTAATCATGCAACTCTTTTTTGGAGAACAGACTTATTCTTCCTTTTAAAACAAATTAAAAGATATATTAATTTATTTTGATTTAATTATATTTATTTTCATCAATTTTTATATTGATAAAAGAATAAAATAGTTTAAGACCCAAAAAAAATAAAGAACTAATTCATATGCAATAGCTTAATCATTATATATGTTTTTAATAACATGTTATTTTTTTAAATGGTGTGACTTTCAAAAATAAAGAACTAATTCATATGCAATACCTTCGCCGCGGCTAAATAGCCATCATACTGCTCCCAACTGCTTTTAGGATTATCTAACACATTTTCACAAAATTCACTGGGGCTAAATATTCATTAAGCAACAGCGAATTACCCTCTGAAACTCAACCAGATTCACCTCTCGCATTTTGTCGTGGCTAACTTCACTTCTCGGCATGAAAAATTCCTCTTTTTTACCCTCTTTGGGCAATTTCGCTTCTATTGATCGTGACAAAACACCTTTTGGTCCTATAACTTCTAAAAAATGTTAATATAATTATCTTTTTTTATAATAAAAAAATATAATTAAAATAATATAAGAGTAAATTTGTTCAGATATAATTAGCTCCCCTCTTGAACCAAACAATAATCATTAAAATATCTCCACTCTTCTCTCTTCCCTTCTAACTAAACAGAAACTCATTAAAACTGTTTTCCTTCCCTCCGTTGAACCAAACAGAGCCTCAATGAAATCAATATTTTGTTTGTTGAAAACTTTGTTTCTAACTTTTAAACTCTAAGTTACTTTTATAATGACAATTAAATAAAGTCATAATCAAGTACTTTTATCTTATTAAAAGTTTACTAGAACGCTTTATGTTTTCTTTTTCCATAAATTATCCTCATTTGATTATTTTGTATCTCCTAAATTTAAAACCCTGAATTCTCAACCACACTATTGCTCTATAAAAGAAGCATTTGATTCATAATTTTATGGGTTGTTTTTTGTTTGTGATGTCTCTCATTATTTGTAATGTGATGATGGAATAAGTTGAAGTAAAATATATCAAATTCAAATCTGAATTCTCTATTGCTCTTTAAAGATTAATAGGGTATGTTGCTCAATGCTCTTTATTTAGACCATCTAGATAGATTTGGAAGATCTAAATAAATAAATAATATGTTTTAATCAGTCAACCGTCTATATTTATCAAATTCAGCCAATATATAACATTAAGTCACTTTATCTTGTTTATTTCCTTGCTTTTATAACTAAGGGTTAAATGCTTATATTGTGAATTACTTTTGCATTTTTTTCATTAAAATAATGTAGACTTTAGAATAATTTTTTGTGTTATATCTATTCATAACAAATAAAATTTAACTGAGAATCCTTTTCTTTATAAGTTTGAGCAGAATTAAACTAAATGCACATTCTTGCATTAAAAGTTAAGTATTTACATTCTATTTTATTTTTCATTTTCTATTTTAAAAAAAATAGAGGCATGTATATTCCAGAATTGGAGGTAAAAAGAAAGGAGACAGAAAATGAATTGCAGATCAAGTAATGTGGTGCCCCCCAATTAAAGTAAAGTATCCATACTTCCATAGGCTGTGCATTATTGAAATGTTATTTGTTCCTATTGGTTGAAAATGATCCCTTTCTCCATGAACTTTGGCAACATCGTTTTCGCCATAATAGGCTTCTCCACCTCATTCTTGTTGTGCGTGCCAAACCTCCAGAGATGGCAGAAGAAACAAATGGCAGCAGAAAAGCTAAGAATCGTAAGCGAGGCACTGGAATTGGCAGAAGAAAGAGTAGCGAGGTACCAAGAAAGGCATGACCGGATATTAAGTCAGATAAGTTCGTATTACTTGACCAATACAGAGCTTTTAGAGGCATTGGAAGGTGCAAGAGTCACCATGAATCAGGCACTGGAGTTTGCTCTTTACTTGAGAAGAATTCAATTGAAGATCATTTCCTCTTTCCCTGAAGCACTTGATCTTCTCCTTTCCGATGCATTTAACCAAAACGCCACGCCGAGGATTAGGTAGTGTTGTTGCTGTTGCTGTTGCTGTTACTGTTATTGTTTTTTTTTTTTGGTTTCCAATCCTCGCGTAAGTAAGACTTGACCCATTAATGGACACTCTCTATATTATTTGCTTTTATTTTCTTTAGATATGTCATGAATGTGAACAAAAATAAATACCTACTAGTACAACCTTTGATCACTCTATTATCCTATTCTTATATGGATATCAGTGGATTAGCTTCAGAATTTTTGAAAATTTTGAAATTAAAAGTGCAGACAAAAAAATAACTGCTTCTTTCATTAAATTGTACCAATTTTTTTATTTGATAAATAAATAGGTAATTTGGTGGTGAAAATTTGAATAATATAATAAATTTAAAGCTCTTTATCATTGTGTGAACAAATGAGTTTGAAAAAAGTTTGTTTTCTTCATAAGAATTAAAATTTATATTGAAATTTTTTTAAAAGAAACACATTATCCGATAAATTGCTATGTCTTTTGAATTCGGGATGAAGCACCTTTTAGCTCCAAGGGCTGCCAGCGTGTCCTATTTCAATCGATTAAATTCCATAATCCTGTTCTCATTCAACAATTAGCACCGTTGGATGAAACCCCAATCACGGATCGCCAGCGTGTCAAAATCCTCAGCCCTACTACGATCATCGGTCATTCAGCATAATGTATTGGATGGAGATCAAACCCATGGATCGCTGATGTGGCTCACGCGGATACCGTCCGATGCCATCGTACGAAGATTTGGGGTATAGCAGTATTAATACCCGCGCCTGTTTCCATATTACCTTCAACGTTCAAACGAAGCGGTTCAGGATCAGAGGAGAGTGGGTGGGACTGTCGACAATGGAGTCCGCTAGCGCAATGAAGGGTGCGGGAGGAAGAAAAGGAGGGAGCAGGAAGAAGGCCGTATCGAAGTCCGTGAAAGCTGGCCTTCAGTTTCCGGTGGGTCGTATAGCCAGGTTCATGAAGAAAGGTCGCTATTCTCAGCGTTTAGGAACTGGGGCACCGATCTATCTCGCAGCCGTTCTCGAATATCTTGCTGCTGAGGTATTTTGTTGATTTCATTACTCAATTACTCTTCAATGCCTTCTGATTTTTATAAATGTGGGCGTATTTATTTAATTTTCTCTTTTTAGTAGCGTCTTTTCTCCAGGAATTTTTTCTACATTGTTCTGTTTGTTCTTCATGTAAATGTTGGATTTATGACTTAGTATTTGAATGGTGCTGGACGGAGCGTAGGTGCTGGAGCTGGCAGGGAATGCGGCGCGTGATAATAAGAAGAATAGGATCAATCCAAGGCATGTGCTTCTGGCTGTGAGGAACGATGAGGAGCTGGGAAAGCTTTTGCAAGGAGTAACCATAGCTAGCGGAGGAGTGTTACCAAATATCAACTCGGTCTTGCTGCCAAAGAAGACCTCTTCTGCTGCTGCTGAGAGTCCCAAAAAACAGTAGATTGTTCCATCTGTGCAATTCCATTATTAGGTGTAACTTACTTTTTTTGGGGTGATACATGGTACGCAGTGCATGAATGTAGATGCCAAACTTATATAATCGTATTGTTTTGGCCCAAAGAAAAAAAAAATTACATAATCAAATTTGTTTCCTCTGACTTATTCTATTTGTCGACGATGATCGGTTCTCTGTCGTTTGTTGTTAAATATTTGGTTATGTCATAGCACAGTTCTTCGGCCCTGTTTTCTCGCCAACCTTTTTAGTTTCCTCTAATAGACAGATTGAACGTCCTAGGCTTTAGGGTCTCTGCCTCCTCATTTTTATACAACGATCTCCTGCTGTGCCTTTTCCCTCGATTTTGGGCACATGGGACAGAGAAGGCTTTTCGTATCATTACCATTTTTAACTTTTTTCCTTTTTTGGGGGTAACTGATTTCAAGTGTTACGACTTGAGATAAACTAATTGGAAAATATGGAATCAACATTTTTTTTTAATTTTTTCCTCCCTCCTTGCCTTGTCTCATTTACACTAACATGACTTTTGTTTGATATCTTGGTCTCACAAAAAAAAAAATCATAAATTAAATTAAACACTCTATTATTTGAAGTGTTTATTTTCATAGTTAAAATTAAATAGAATAATAAGTTAAAAATATGTTGTAGGAATTAATTACTTGAATTTTGAAATTTAAATCTAAATTGAATATTTTGTTTTGGTTATAATCATTTTAAGTAATTTTCCTTTGTTAACTGACTGAATATATTCCGTTGAACAAAATATTCAAGCTTGTCCGACAAATCAAGTTGTACAGGACCCTAACTAGATTCACAATATTATTTTTTATCCATTTTCTTCTTTTACTTCATTAATTTTTTGGTTCATACGGATAAGTGTGGAATTTGACTATGTTTAATGGCAAGGACAGGAAGAAACTGGAATATAAGTACGTTAGGGGTTCGGTGGCTTTTGTAAGTCTGCAATATAGCGTGCGTATTTAAAATGCAACAGTGATAGCTAGACAATTTTAGTGACACCTTTAAATATAAATATTTGAATGCATATATTTAATCTTTACCTAACTTTTTTCCATTATTAGAGTCATGCTTTGTTTCCTTTGTTACCTTGTGACGTGCAAAAAACCCCACCACAACTTACGTATGTAATCACTGTTCTTTTCAAAATTCCCATTTTCCAATTCTCTTAATTAATTAATCAATCAACATAGCAAAACGCCAACACTTTTGCTATCGTTTGTAGCCCGTAAAAAATTTGGACCGAAAACATCGAAGGCTCAGAAAATGTCGAAATATGAATTGATGGCAGGGTGTGATATATACATTGTGATCGAGGGGATTGCAAAAGATTTTGGGTCTTCACATATACTCGTATTTACGGCCTGTTATAGACATACAAAACGAGGCCGGCGGTTAACGAGAAAAGATAATAAATGTATTTACAGGAAGGGCCACCCAGAATAAATAAATCCAATTCTAGAATGTTTCTTCTGGCTTCAGAAAATTATAATACTCAAGTTGGGTCATTTCTCCACCGTTTATGGGGTCAAACTGGCATCGATAGAAGCTGCATTAACATTCCAAGAGACAATTCCATCAAAATTTAATTCACAAGAGATGAAAACGTCATAAACAAGGCACTATTCTTATTACTAGAGTTATTGTTATTCATTTAAGCCCTCGTCTAAACACAAACGGCTCCAGAAGTTTTCTCTTTCCTGTATATACCGCTCAAAAGCCAACATTATTTAGAAGTAATATCATGGATTATAAGCATACACAAATATTCAACGTTATCTCAATATAGCACCACTGGTAAGTATAATCATCCAGCTAGGGATCTGATCCAAAAAAACCTGCGCCAGGCTACAGATGATTAACATTTACCGCCTATTTGATAGAATGAAAAAGCTGAATAAGGAGAACGAATTACAATTGGAAAGCAAAGAATGCTTGTCTGGTACACAAGTTATGGTTTCTATGAAAAAGTAAGCTTCTAGCTTTCAATGGAATCTTCTTCCATTGCTCTAACGATGGAAAGTCAATTTTTCTCCGAAAAGAAGACCGACATTATCATTATGCCCTCCGTTGTTTTAGTACATCAGCCCCAAAAAAGGGAAAATTTATTCTATACCCTATATACACGCAAAAAATATTTTTTTAAATGAAAAATTAAAAAAATATATTTATCAATTTTTTATTGGTAAATGAAAAAATCCAATAAAAAATAAAATAGTTTATTATTTCATAACAAAAAATTAAATATTTCAATATTTTTTATACCAGGAGTACCACAATTATTTGCACATCTTTCCTTCTCATTCCTGCATTATTTTCATTCTATCAAATATACAAGTAGAAAGATATTTTTATTCTTTTTTATGTTATACTAAATATAATTTTAAATCAAGGGATTCTATTTCAATTCTCATCTTCATTCTCTTAAAACTTTTTTACCCTACCAAACATGATTTTATTGATTGCAGAGTAGATAGAGAGTAACATATCCCTTGGTCAATATATAAATATATATATATATGAAACACAAAAGGATTTTCGCATCCAAAACACCGTTCATAGACAATAACACTATTTTCAAGCCATAGCTCACATGGGACTCAGTTTTTTTCCTTTTTTTTTTTTAAATTTTCCCTGCTTTTTCTCAAGTCATGTGTGTCTCACAGGGCTTACTGCCTAGTTATTACTCAAACATGGTATTCTATTGCAAAAAATTCCCAGGCAATCCATAAGCTCAGAGGCAATTCCCTCCCCCCTCCCCCTCTTTTCTCTCTCTCTCCAAACCCTAAAACACAAAAATAAAGAGTAAATTATATAGATTTCTTATAAGTTCTGTTAAAACTATACATGCCTTCTTTTTATTTTTAAAATATACACAAAACTCCTCTAAATCAAAAAATTATTCTATACTTCAGTCCAATTTAAATTTTTTTACTAAAATGTCCTCCATTTAAATTTTTTTTTAATTTAAGTTAATAGAGGGTATTTTAACCTAAAAAATTTAAATGAGATTAAAATATAGAGTAACTTATTGTTTTAAGGGAGATCTGTATGTATTTTAAAAATAAAAAAATATGTGTAATTTCAACAAAATTTAAGAAAAAATTGTGTAGTTTACTAAAAAATAAAAAACCAACAAGGTAGTGAAAAATACTTGAGGTTATTAAACTTAGATTTCAATTTATGCTTCCAATATACTGGTCCTGCACGCACTAATATCTCCAAGCAACACATATAAAAAGAGAAGAGCAATACACAAAGCAGCACAAAGATATGATCCATTACTGAGATACCTTCCATCCATGCCAAGTATTACAATTGTGTTCTTTTGGTGGCCAAAGGCAACAATATATTGCAGACCTTCACTCAAGCGAAACTGGGCCACTGACCACTCTGAGTTAAAATACTTAGGCAGCACACCTGTAAAACAACCAGATTTGAGATGACCACGAGCAATAACTGACTATAGAAAAGTTTCCAATTTGTAGACTATATCAAAGTACCTAATTTCGATACATAAGATATGCACAATCAATCAGAATGGACAAGTCCACAAACCTCTAATAAATGAAAGAGATGAAACTGCTGAAGGGCTAGTGGGATTAGATTCAGATGCACTACGTGATACGTGATGCCCCAATAGTCCTGAATCAGCCTTCAGACTAAAGATATGAACAGTTCCCTTGTCACTTGAGACAGCTAGCCACTGTGCAGTGGCAGAGAAGGCAAGGCTGTATATCTCTGCTCGATCTGCACCTCTCCGTACCTGAAAATGTCGTTCAACTAATTTACATCACATCAAACTTTCAAGAGTAGCATGCAAACTTAGCATTAGCCTCTCCAAGACAACCCTTATTTAACATTTTGAGGTCCAAGCAAAAGTAATAACGGCATGGTCTTTACTCTTTGCTCTTTAGCAGGAAATGCATATCATTACTCTCGTGAACCAGTTTGATCCTCTGAGGAATGTAAATTGGAAAGCTCATTTTGAAATGATGGCAAAAATTCAAGTAGCTGACCTAGACGGACGCAGAAAAAGTAAAATTCCAGACAGTAGACAATCAATTGGATTAGGTAAACGCTTCAAGCCAATGAAGGTGACTTCATAGCTCATATCTTATAGGTTAATTCAAGTTCCTAATAGAGACAATTAAGCATCTCTGCAGGACTTGTCTGCGAAGACTTCTTATTTCCTGATAAATAGTAAATTAGACATTATAGCACATTTAGTGTAGTTGGCGTTTTCCACCTATTGAAGTGCTTGCATAAGCTGTTTTGCTGGGTCAAATATACATGATCTAAGTTTAATGAAAGTTGTTGCCAATGGGTGCAGGTTAATGTTAGGTTCAACTTGTAAATATTTTAATAGTTAATTTAGCCAGCTACTAAGGTTCCGTTTGGTTCAATGGAGGGGAAGAGAGGGGAGGTAAATGGAGAAACCACGTTGGTTTTAAAAGCTTTTGTTTTGCTTTGTGAAACCAAGGTTTGAGATGGGAGGCAGCAGTAAATGGAGGGGTTTTAATGAGTTTTGTTTGGTTGGAAGGAAGGGGAGGGGAGGGAAGAGAAGATTATTGTTTGGTTCAGAAGGGGAGGGAAGGGAAAGGGAGGTAATTATATTTGGACAAATTTATTCTTTATATTATTTTA
The DNA here is from genome assembly GCA_032878935.1 of Erythrophleum fordii. Taxonomy (NCBI): domain Eukaryota; kingdom Viridiplantae; phylum Streptophyta; class Magnoliopsida; order Fabales; family Fabaceae; genus Erythrophleum; species Erythrophleum fordii. The sequence continues at coordinate 34,534,018 of JAVQMF010000049.1, forward strand.
ATTTTTTTTAATAAAAAAATTATTTATATCAATAATTTTTAAAAAAAATTATAAATTTTAATCTTTTTTTATTTTTTAATTTCTGATAAAAAATTATCTTAATTTTTATTAAATATTAATATATTAAAAAATTAAAAGGAGTAAAAAAGTAAATTAAAATTTTAAAAATATCCCACCTCACCCCTTCCCTCCAAGACCCCCAATTTGGAAGGGAGTCAAATTTGGCTCGGCTCCCTTCCCCTCCCCCTTATTTAATTCAACCAAACACCTTATCCCCCTCCCCTCCCTTCCAAAAACCCTCAACCAAACACTCTCTAAGAGCTCTCCAAGTTGAGGCATTTCAAGTCAAAATATTTTCCTTTTGATTAACTATATTTACTTTCAGAGTATCTACTTCCACAAAATTAATATTTTTCTAACACAATTCTATGGTCCTTACAGACACCATAGATTGGCATTTGTGAAGGCCATTAGTTTCGTAAAAAAAATTTCCCTTACATATAGCTGAGATATTTGTTTCACCACAAAAAACAGCCGTTAATATATTGATGACAAGAACAAAGCATAGTTACACATAAACAATACTAGTATATAGTAATAGTAAAACACAAATATATATTAAAAAAGCAGAAGCTTCAGAGTATCCGTTATAACTACCTCTTGGAGCAATGAACCATCCATAGAATTGAAAATCCTAACCAGAGTGCCCTTACTGCTTGCGGTGGCAAGCAAGCGCCCATCTTGCGTAAGCGCGAAACAAGCAATTCTGGAATCGTGCGCCATTATAAATTTGGTCCGCTTTGACGAGTAATGTTCGACCCTTACCTGACCCTTCTGCAATCCAGGACAAACCAAAACCATTGCCCCTGAAACATGGGAGACTTCACAGAGTCCCTTTGGATTCGCAATTGTCTCGATTTGATGCAACACTCTAAGATCATCGAAATTGTACACTAATATCTTATGCACCAGAACCACCACAATTCGGTCCCTTCTAAGACGAACCCCTTTTACCTCAGATCGAAATGATAGCTCCCCGATGCACCGGGACTGATGGTCGTCCCAAATCATCACTTTATTGATTGGGTACACAGGGTCAGCCCCACCGCCAACGAAGGCAAGTATGTTACACCGAAATAACATCTCAACCAATCCGATTCCACCACCGGGACCAAAATCTCGCCGAAAGATCTCGCGGAACGGGTCGCAATTGAATATTCGGAAACCATAGTTGGTGCCGGCAGCGAAGCAACCGGAGTCTTGATTGAACGAAAGATGAAGGAGGGTCGGAATTCCGGTTGCATCCGAATTCAAAGTCCGATTAGGAAAACTAGGGTTTTGAGTCGACGGAGTTTCTTCTGCTTGAGAGACGGCGGAGCAGGAATCTTCTGTTTGGGAATCGGGGACCATAAGGGTTTGTGGAGGAAGTGCCATTGACATGGGTGAGAATAACTGACAAGAAAAAAAATGCCTTCAAGTTGAATAGAAAATTGCGTAGGTGAAGCAAAAGGTATATGATCGAAGGAGGGGAAGAAGATAACTTGGTTTGGTACCCGCACAAGTAAGTATCTAGCGCAGACTGATCGGCTCTACAACGTGTGGGAGAAGACAGCCCAGAAATATATACCGACCCAATCTGCTATTCAAACAGCTCGTCGTTTATTTAAGGGGCATATCCTAGTCATCATTCATTGATCTCTTTATTTAAAAAAAAAAAACAAAAGGAGTTTGGACTGGTAGGCTACAGTAAGTGATTTAATACTTTTTTAATTTTTTTATGCTAAGTTATAATTAAAAAGATAAAAATTATAATTGTAAAAAATTATATTTTAAAAATTTTAATTAAATAATTCTTTCAATCACAATTTTTAAATATTTAATTAAAAAAAGGCATAATACGATTCCTTGCATGTGCAAACGATTTTTTTTTGGGCTTTTACCGAGAATGATTGACAGAATTAACAATTGAAATATTATGTTGTATATAATTCTACTCCAAAATATCAACCTTGGACATCGAATTCCATTACGTTTCTGAAACTCGAAAAATAATAAAAGGTTATGATATAGAGTTTGTCCATTTAAGTCATTTAGTTATAAAATATCTATAAAATAAAATGAATTGTTATTAACGATTATTTTCTTAGTTGTAAACTTAAAATTTTTTAAAAAAAGAAGCTTCCCTGGGAATAATGTAACCGTTGCAACTTAGATCCCTTGCATATCTGCAGGGGATGTATATCTAATTTAAATTGTTTAGATTAGATATCAACAATCTAAATCATTTTTTTTAAGATTTTATTTTTTATTTTAAAAAAATACAATGTACAATACAAAATAATCTATTAATTGCAGATTTTAAACAAAATGATGATTTAAATAAAAAATAAATAAGATAAAATTTAGATTATTCAAATAAAATTTGAACAATTCATATTATATTCCAAGATATGCACATCTTTAAGAAGTGTGAAAAATTTGGGTTCGTAATAGTTGTCCTATAATATTGGCACCAAAAATATTTTTGAAAAGGTAGCTACGTTTTAACTGGAAATCTATTCATATCTATTAATCTTCAAAACCAATAGTAAAAATGGTTGTTTTGGGGGAAGCAATCTGAATATTTTAAAGCGGACAATTTATTTAACTAAGGAGATGAATGCATTAAATAATATTTTAAAAATTAGATTGATTATTGAACTAAGATTATGAGTAGTTTATGATTTAATGGTTTGACTATAATTAAATGGAGGTCAAATTATTTTTTATGTATAAAATAAATAAATATTTATATAATATTTTACAATTAAATAGATACATATATTATAAAATAATATTAAAAGTAAATATAACTATATAAAAATATAGAAATGAAATAAAATATTTATATATAACAATAAATTTATAAGAAATAGGTTGATTAAAGTCTAATAAATATTATAATCTTATTACAAAATGTTAAAATTTTGATTTAGATATAAAAAAAATATTTTTTGACCACTTCAGTGTCAAATCATCTAGTTTTCTTTATTTTTGATTGATTTGGTCACTTTTTAACTAATTTTTTGCTTAGTCAGTTTTTAAGATTAATTATACTGAAATCATAACTTATTTATTAGTTTTTCAATCTGACTAACTAATTTGGTTTGGTTTTCTCAACCATGACATTAACTATTTTTATCATTTAGCCATACACATTTATTAATCCTTATAATCATCAAATAGTGAAAATGCTTCTTTTTTTTTTATCCCTTAAATGAATAATTTAAAGTAGACATTTTTTTTTAACTCAAATAATCCAAACAAGGTGGGGGAGGGATGGGGATTCAAGTCACCACAATATATAGTCACTTTGAGTTGAGTGCGTCAATCTCCCTCATGCCATTCCTGATTTTGAAATCCCTTCACTTCCATATGCTTTGGTTAGGATTAGGCAACATTAGTACGGGGACACAGATCGTCTATACTAGCGAAGGACTAAATGAATTAAGAACGTTTTATTTGATTTATTTCTTCCTTTATTTTGTTTGTTGATTTTTATCTCTGTCTTTTTTTTTTTTTTTTTTAAAGTAAAACATAGAGGCTAAAGGCCCATAAAGAAAAACTAGATAGAGATTGGCTGAGGCATGTAAATTCCTATTATATCAGTAAGCAACCAAGATGCCAGGCTATTAGGAAGTTTGGCATAAATAATCATACTAGTATCATGAGTGAACCTAAATTAGTAAGGTAGTCAACACATATATTGGCTTGACTTTTATTTATGTTGGACTCTTATGGTTAAGGATTTGAAAATTCTATGATGATCATCATTATGAATGTGGGACGACTTGATGCCATTGTAATCTTGAGAATGAGCAAGTTTAAAACCATCAACAACTCCCTAACATTTGGCTTTAAGAGTAAAACATTTTTTCCAAAACTTTTGAGAAGCTACAAAGCCATATTTGCTATCATCGTTTTTGATTAAGCCACTACAAGTGGCTAAGCCCATGCTTCCTCTAATAGCTCTGTTAGTATCACTCTTAGGTCTTTGCCATTTGACAAGAGGCCCCAATCTAATTCTCTATTGTGGAAGTTGCCAAATATCTGCAAAAGGTCAAGAAAGTTCTTCAAGGAATTTCTTAATCTGCATCAAGTTAGATGGTTTGGAAGAACTGTATTTGAATAAACATTTATTTTGCCACCCTTACAACTTCCAAACTCCAACTGCCCAGAACATTCCCCGTGAATGAGAAGAATCATTCCCAAGCTGTTGTGTGATGTTCAATTTAATCCATTGTCCTATATCAACATTAAAAAAGTCTTCCAATTTAACCGGATTGACCAAATTAACCCACAATCGTGTTGCATAGGGACAATCCCATAAAATATGAATTATATCTTCATATAAATAGGCAAAACTCCTCTTTAATTTGTTCGTATATTGCCATCGTTAAATTATTGATATGATATGTAAAAAAAAAAAAAAGTAGATACTGTCAAAGTACTACCACCTAAAAAATAATTTAATATCCATTTATTTATTATGACTTAGAAGTCAAGACTTTTTTTTTTTTAATTATTTTTTAAATCTCCTTGGTGTGGCGGTCTTTGTTTCTTTGCTATTGGTATAAAATTAACATTAGCATTGCAAATTATTCTTTTAAATCTTTTTTTTTTTAATGTTTAAAAAATTTATCAACTCACTTCACTTTCTTGCTTACTTATTATGCTTGTTTTCTATCTTAGCAAGGAGCATTTTTATTCAATATGCTTAATATGTTTTTGTCTGTCTAAGATCTCACCAATAGAAGTCCTTTTTTTGGTATGAGTTAAATTTCACGCTGTCTTAAAACTTTATGAGCAGAAAAATGTGCTGGATACTTCAATCAAAGAGAGTTACCAACTTACTCTCCTGAAATTTGTGCTCTGATTGCTTGAATTCTTGCAAAAGAAGCTTTCCATTATACAAACAGTCGCTGAATATATTGGCTGGGAGATGGTTGAAAACGAGATGTACTGTCTTCCTATCTGGATATATTACCTCATTTTCGCACCTCCTTCTCCATTTATCCATTTCTACTTCTACCAACTATACCATACTCTACGTTATGATCATCAACAACCTAAAATATAGGAGTCAAGCTGGGGTTGAAAAACCGCGTGATCATTAAGCAACTTGGTCTGTGTTACCATGTTTATACCTTTCCATACATTGTTAGCACATATATATTTTATTTATTTTGACTTTCTTACATTATTTCCAGGCTTAACTCATCAAGCCTCTTAAAAACCTTTTATAGCAAAGGCCTTATAATCAAGAATACAAAGCAAGTAAATCTTGTACAGAAAGACAAGCACCAATTAGTCTCACAAAGCCAACTTTTGGGATGAATTTCTTCTCCGCAGACCTTGCTTCATTTAGGAAAAATGAAAATATTGCTTTTTTATCCAATTTTTTTTCAGCACTTATTTTTTCAGTGGCATGTGCATTGTAGGGTGGTAGGGCATCACTTATGCTCTATTGGGTATACAGCAATCTTCTAGGGAATAGGAATAAGATTCCCATTTAAACCACGTTTGGTTGGCAAAATTTTTCTTCATTTCCATTCTCTAATCAATCCTACTTTCTCAAAATGGATGAATTAGATTCCATTAAAAATTTGATGGAATGAGAAGCCATTCCATTGAATCACTTGCAGTGTGTTTGGCTACATGTTAGAGTATAGAGAAAATTACGCTTGTAAACCTTTTTTATTAGGGGTGTTTATTGGCCCAACATTCTCTAGGAGTTCATTCTAACCCGGTCTAATCGAGTCAGGTCAGGTAGGGCCAAAAATGTAGATGGATAGAATTTTAAACAAAACTATATCAAATCGGGTCGAGTCACGGGCGAAGACATGTTCTTTCCAACCTACCCTAATAGTTACTTTTTTTAATTATTAACATCTTACCATCTTATATATATATATATAATTCTTATTTCATCCGATTCTCTTTACATATTATAGTTTTTATTACCTATACAAATATTTCCTGCTTCTTAATTGTTTTCATCATTCATGTGTATACTTCCTGACATTTCTTTTGTTGAATAATAAAAATACACATATTTACTTAAGGTTAATTATGCTAATATAACTTATATTTTATTTGATAATACTAGAAGTAATAAAAATATAAGAGTTATAAAGGTCTACTGTTTTGAAATATATACATATGAGTTTATAAAAAGATATTTTTATATTACAAGTATCAATTTATTAAAAAAAAAATCGAGCGGCCTTAACCCGCCCTAATCTACCCTAGAATCAAGTTTGTTCAGGTTGGGGCGGGTTATGGGCATAAAAATAAGCTCGATGTCTTAATCAAATAGAGCATCAGGCCTACTAGATATCCAGCCCAACCCTACCCATGTACAGCCCTACCTTTTATGTAAAAGCAATAATCTGTCGCTTGTGTCAAAAATGTAACACCATAACCTACTACCGCTATCTAGCCTCTCACTGGGTTCGGTTCCATAGGATTTCCAAAGAACCACTACCATTCCGTGGCATTTTTATGCTATGAATCGGGGTTTCAAACACACATCTTCTGCCTCGTGGGTCCTGTGAACCCATCATGCACATACTCTACTCACTCTCCATTTATACAACTCATACATAGCATAAATCAAACCATAAGCCACGGGTATGGAGCCAAAAACTAGAAAAATACATTTTCTCACTTGGGCCCAAAAGTCATATTTTGGCTCTAACTTTGGAAAATCATAACTAATTATAGAAAAATGAAAATCTAGCAAACCTTAACTTTCTGAAAAGCTCTAAGTGTTAACTTTACACTAAAAATAATTCCTAATCGTAATCTCTGAGTTTGGACCATGTTTGACATTGAAAATGGGAAGGAGGTCCGACTATCACTGTTTCTGGTGCAGCTTACTATCATGACTTTCGAAAATTCATAACTAAATCTACAAAAATCCAATCTGGGCACACTATACTAATTTGGAAAGCTACAGATGTCTATTAGAGGAAAAAAAATAAGTCCAGTTCAGTAGCCCCTACACCCCAAAAACTGATGGAACAATAATGGAGGTCAGGTGGGTTCCCTGATACTGATACAGAACTTCAGAAGATTCGTTCTCTCTCTACAGACCTCCGATTTAGGTGCTTCCAGTTGGTATAGGTCACTGTGGTTTTCTAGTTTATGTGTATAAAATTTCATGACATTTTCCCACCGTTTGGTCTATGTATGACATGGATCTCATTTCTGACCTATAGGAACAGTATATGACCAAACTCCCAAATTCTCCCAATTTCAACAATTCGCCAAATATTCTCTAGACCTCCAAATATTACCCACTTTAGCTTCTTAAGAAGCTTTCTACAAACTCTAGAGGTATGCCAAATTTCATGGCAAGATGAGCTCATCCGGTCATACTTTGACGGAGCTCTCAAAAATACCAGTTTTGGCACCCAAAAGGTCCAACATGAGTCCAAATGGCCTCTCACACATTCTCACTCCACATGGACAAGTTTAAAAGCATAAAACTAGAATATATATCAAGTCCAAGTGGTCCAAATCATCATACATTCCAAACTCACTATGCTACGGGTCAAATTACATTATCTCATACATTCAACAAAAGGGGCAAAACCCACATTTCCATTGATTTGGTTCTCTACATAGTTTGTACATCATATATTCATGCATTTACACTTGCTACAACATTTACATCTCAAAAATAGTGGGTGCATCTTCATTTGGCACCACTTTACAACAAAATAACTAAAATAAAGCTAAAATCTAACTAAGCATACTCCTAGGCTCCTTAGTGTACACTTGCTTCTCCTTGAGCTCCACCTAGCATGTTAAGTTGGGAGGGGAAGGGGTGAGATTCAGGGAATCTCAGTAGCTCATGCACTCATTCAAGTAAGCAATCAAGGCATATAACCAGTCAAAGCATGTAATTTGACATTCAACCATTCTCAATCACATATCACATGTTGTACATGCTATGGAAATCACAACAATGCCACAAATAAGCTCTAGGGACTTTTGGTCTAGCCTCACCCGAGTTTAGGGACTTTTGACTTGGCCTCACTCAGTTGTGAAACTTTTAGCCTTGTCTCACCCATCTCAAGGGACTTTCGGCTTCACCTCACCCATCTCAAGGGACTTTCGACACTACCTCACCCGAGCAAATCTCACAAATTCATCACATAAGTACATTGGCATCAATGCATCAAAGCAATAGCATATGGCATATTCTGCACATTAAACATATACATAAACATACAATGACTATTACATCCAAGAATGCAACAAGAAAGAGTGGAAAGAGAGCTACCTTTGGAGCCAACACTTGCCTTCCCTTTTAATTCCTCTTCTCCCTTCTTGGTTTCACACTCACACCTTGATGGAGGTGTTTCTCTTGAGTCTAGGCACAATCAAGAACATGGAATTACTCTCTTAAAATGGAATCTTTAGGGCAACCTCTCCTAACATACCAGAACCTAGGGTTCTCTCTCTCTATCTAGAATGCCATCAACTCTTCCTCTCTCTCAAGCTCTTAAGGTAGTGGAAACAACATTTTCAAAGAAAACAAAGAAATTCAAAGGTGTTTTTCACTTTTCCCTCTTCTGACCCATGCCCAAAATCCAACCAATTTCACAAACAAAACCATAGGAAGAGAGGGCAAAAAGAGGAGATCAGAATTCTAAGAAGAAATGAGAGGAACTTACTTACCTTTTCTTTACTCTTCCTCCTTCTCTTGGTTTCTCTCACTCTCCACGCCTTTTTCTCTCCTTGGGTCGAAGTCTAGGGCAAATATGAGAAAAAGAATGAGTTTGAGCGTTTAATGAAGTCAAATTCTCGCCTTTTATTCTCTTCCGGACTGACCCTCGCTATGGCGAAAATGAACCTTCGCTATAGCGAGTCGTGTTAATTCCCTTCGCTACGGCAAGGTGTAACTTTCGCTACGGCGAGCACGCATAAATTCCCTTCGCTATGGCGAGGTTTAACCCTCGCTATGGCGAGCTCGTGTCAGTTCCAGACCTCCACTCTCACTATGGCGCACGCTACGGCGAGCAGCTCCTTGGTTTCTATATGGACCGCTGTCCACACTCGTTATAGCTAGAATCACCTTCGCTATTGCGAACAAGCACTCTCGCTGTAGCGAGACCATTTCTCGCTATTGCGAGAAGACTTGGTAAAAATTCTGGATTTCGAAAATTTTAAACTTTCTATTTTCTTTTTCTCTCTTTTCTTTTTCCCAGTTGTTACACAAATCGCATTTCCTCCTTCTTCAACGTGCAACCAAACACACACTTGGTAAATAACCAAACTACTCTTATCCAACAATTATTTTTTTAATTAAAAATTCTAATTTGAATATTTTTATTTTTTATTATTAGTAATTAAAAAACATTTTTTGAATTAAAAAATAAAAAATGAATATTTTAATATTTTTTATTATTGATATTTCCAAAAATTTCTCATAAAAATTAAAAAAATAAAGATAAATATTTTAATATTTTATTCAGAGTAGTTAAAAGCATTTTCTACAAATTACAAAAAAAATTATATATAATTATTTTATCACTTTTTTTGGTCTCAGGACTGTTTTGACCATTTATTTAATTTTTATTTTTACATTATTTTTATCCAATCAAATATAAAAATCTGCAAGATTCTATTATATCAAAGCTCATATCTTATTCTCATTCTCCCCAAATTTTTTCCATCAACCAAACGGATCATGCCCTAAACTTGATACTGGGATAGGGTCCCTGTGGTAGTCCCCGTTCAACTGCACATCAAACTAGGTCCAATTTAGCTCAACACAGCTGCTTAACCAAACCTTAATCGAGCCAATTATGCTCTGTCACCTGAGAATGCTTCTTCTTTGACCGTTCCGGCGTTACCTCTTGCTCTCACTGCTACTTAAAGGCGGACTTTCTACGAGTTTTTTTCTTTTTTTCCCTAATTAAAGTGTCATAATGGACACGGTGTAGAAATATTGGATGAGAAAGGAATTAATATCATTTTTTAAGTAAAAAAGTTGTAATTTATTTGTCAGCCGTTTGAGATATTTGAATATTTTTAACATTTGAAGGTTATTTGGAGGCTCAAGTGATTCTGTTCTTCCTCACTACTATTATTCTCACCCTTTCTCCATTCAGATTTTCCCTCTTCTCCCAAATTAACTCTCCTCACTGCTTTGATTAACTATTATAAGATCATCTAAGGGCACAACATGAAAACTACTCAATAAATTAAAAAGGCCAAGAAGTAATTATGCCATCCACAATAAATTGTATTTGATCAATTATATATACCAAGCAAAAAACTTCACCAAACGGTGAGTATAGGCTGAATATCTAATAAGAAAAAGTAATTGTCTTAAACAAAAGAATATCTATACTTTCATTCAATAATGGATTGATTTCGACTACAATCATCAGCAAAAATGGTGGCAAAATAACATGTGCACTATACTGGACCAGCAGCCATATGAAGCTACACAACTAAATTACAGTACATGTATTACTGCAAAGTCCCCCCACGGGGTTTCTTTTGGCCAAACAGAAGCTGAAACTTATTTCCATCACTAGAAAAGAACAGAATTAAGACCCCCCAAAAAAAAGGTATTGGAAAGACAATTGGCTCAATGAAACCAAATGTAGAATCACTATTCAGTTGGGCGAATGGTTAAAGGTTGAGGCATCATCTGTTTTCTGGCTAGGGGAGTTACCAGCAAGCCAACCCCATACACCACCTGAACTCTGCCTCTGTTTTGCACTTAAGGCGGCCTGCTCAGATGCTGCTTTTTGTCGCTGGAGGAGTTCAAGTTCCTTCTGTAATGTTCCAATTGCTTGGAGCTTCTGTCCTAATTCAGCAACCTCCACCTGCAATCTCAGACTCTTCAGTTAAAAAATTCAAAATTCTTTCATCCATAACTGATGATAAAATGCTGAGAACAAACTAAATCGTAAACAAAATTATCTGCCTAGGTCTTCAATAAGGAGAGATCCTTGGGGCATCTTGTGTACACCAAACCAATCATCAAGTTGCACATCAATTATGTAAAAGAAGCACTCAACACACAGTTTTGCAAAGAGCGGAAAATATTGAAATTCAAATTCTTGATCACATGGCATGACTTGTTTGTTACTCTATGAGTTGCTTAGTCCATAGATGGTGAAACCATGTCTAACCAAAGTCAAAATATTTTCTACATTGAGCTACTTAACACCGGATACATTTCTCAAAGTTGGACAAAATAACCACCAGTTAGGCCATTCAATGCATATTTATATATCTGGCAATTCATCCAATTAATCAATGGTTGCCAGCAAGAAGCCCACTTCTCTCCATGTTGCTATCTATATTTTTAGATCCCAAAAGGGAAAAAGGTTCCATTATTCATCCAGACATTAAAGGTTTAATGATTCCATCATGACACTGGCTCTATTTATACGTCATATTATGAGTTGTCATTTGTAGAGGTCAAGTCATGCTCCATTTTATACAAGTTATATCTCAACTATTCAAAAACGTTTTCGTGAAAAAACAGCAGACTATAATGGGTAAAAAGCCAGACTCGGACAAGAAATGAAAAAATGACTTTAAAAAACTGCTAAAGTAATACTTAGTTTTATTTTATTTCTTTTTTTTTTTTAATTATATGTAATGTCAAAACCTGGCTGTAAAAGCCGAAGGGAAAGATGCACAGAAGCATTTATGCATACCTCAAGTTTGAAACACCTTGACTGCTCAGCAGCAAGCTGACCACGAACTGATTGGAGCTCCTAAATTAGCAGGGCAAATGTGAGGACATTTGATTGCATTACAGAACAAACAATATAGTCCAAATCTCAAACAGTACATGGAACTCATTTGGCTTATAACTAGTACTAATATTATATGTAGTATCCCCTCCACATCAAAAAAGTAGTTTATATAGAAGTATATAACTTTGTTACATTTCTAAGTAATAAATCAAACAAGGGAGCTGGAACAGCATGGTAGATTTCTTCAACTTTATCAGCATCACCTACGCACATATATACTAAAACCATGGTATTCTGCTTCAACAGATTCCAGCATGGAAAAGGATTTCAACTCTGAAAGTAGTTACCTTGTAAAGTTCGGAGTTACTAGCCTCAGCTTCAGCTAGTTCTTGCTTTAGCTGAATAGTTTGCATCTTTTCCTTGCCGAGTGATGATTCTAATTCTTCTTTCTCAGCCTTCAGGGTGAATATAAGATCCCCTTTGGAATTCTGTAAGGCAACCAAATATGAAAGCTGTCATTGGCAGAATGTGATCTTTGCCCATAATTTAATCGATCTGGATCAAAAGTACAATTTTTCAAGGAGTGGCCTAGATATTTCTAAAAGCACTTATAAGTGCAGCTGTGCGGTTCAGGAGTTCATTATGTGCTCCCAAATGGATTTTTATCATTATCTTTTTCATAGTCCTCTGATCCACACAATTTGGAGTTTGGACCCAATTTCCAAGATTTTTAACTAGCACTGAACATGTAATTTATAACCAAGGCATAAAAAAAGATTCAATAACAAGCAAACAAATAATCCAGGCCTAAAAAAAAAAAACAGCATCTGATCATTAGCAACCAATATACCACAGAAGCACGTATCATTTATATGTGCTAATGCTTTTCTTCTAGGTAGAAACATGTGTAAATGCTTTTTAAGTATTTTGTACATCATATAAGCAGGAGTATACTTATTAAAACTGAGCAGAAAAGATTAACATGCTTCGCAATAAAACATACTGTTGTTCTCAGATCAACATTGTCCATGACAATTTCCCGAATTTTGCCTTCATAACCAGCTTCAAATTCAGACTCCACATCACGGGTAGCATTGGTGGCATTGTGCACGGTAGCAACACTGTCTGGCACAGGATTTTCAATTGTTTTTGATTGCAGGGTTGATTTGTGGCTAGGATTAAGAACATAGACCTGAAGGCAGAAAACTAAATCAGAGGAGAGAGGATGACAAAAATAAATAAATAAATTAAATTAATTAATTAATGAAAAGAAACAAAACAAATAACAGAAAAGGACAAATATATAAAATAATCTTTTACATCATTGTTGTAACGTCCATTGTATCCTCCAAAAGATACAAGTACATCCTCACCATTGCAGGGGCTTACAACCAAACTCAAGCCCTGCAATTGGAATCAGAGAGCACTGAGTTGACAAGGATCTGTACTCTAATACAATTTCATAGTACATGTAATCCTCTTAAAATTACATAGATTAAAAGAGGTCCTTACAGAACTGATAATACCTCACTAGCAACAGGAACACGCCCTTGAACAGAAGTTACAACTGACCATGTCAGCGTAGACATATTCAGCACAACAGTCTCTGAGACCCCTGCAAGAATGGCATGGAATATAACTTGTTACAAGGGATATATATCAAAAAGCAAGTAAGGTCATCACCAGAATTTCGTGAAATCCACAATCATAAGTTTATAACAATCAGGGTAATCGAGCACTATAGATATATGATAACCACCAAAAGTTATGCTTCAAAATGATCTGCAACAAACAGATTAAGACCTTTTCTTTGTTAACCACATAGTTCTTACAATAAAAAGGATGTACCAATCCCAAAACCGAAGAGAAACCAAAGAAATGGGGGAGAGGCAACCAGAAAGAAGTCATCTCATTTGATTGCATTTTACTCTTGGCTTCAGTAACAAACTGTCCTTCCTTGCAGTCGTTTGGTTTATTTTATTTCACTCAACTCGACACCAAGGGGTAGTAAGTTTATAGCCTCATACAAATTTGAAGTCCTTTTCATGTATCAATGGAGTTCAGAAAAAAGATTGCTGTTCCAGTTTCATCCACTTGTAAGCCAAGTGACAGTCATGCAAGACTGTGAGGCTAAAATGTTCATACACATTTAAAACTCAGAAAAGGTTTTGATGAATATTATGTATCAAAGAACCTTCTTTTTTTTCACAAGACGGTGCAAGTCTAATAAAGTTACTCTAAAAAAGGCATTTGCCCAAATGAAGGTACCTTGTCCAGTCAATGGAATGCCTACAATCTTTTGAATCTTACTCTGCACCATACCGTTAATGATGTGGTTTATTGTTCTACTATTATGGAAACTGGGCCCATGAGTGAGTTTATAATTCAGTTTTGTTCAGCTTGTTGTTCTACCATTAATATTTATACTGAAAGCAAGGCAGACCAATTATCTTTCTAACAACACTAGAAAACTAGTTGTTTTGATTTGGTGTGACCTACAGCATAGACTTGTATGCTCTAGGAGTCAAAAGAATTTTTTTTGTTTTTTTCACAATATTAAGCAATATTCTTAAAATTAAAAATTCATCTAAAAAAAATATTTTACGTTTGAGGGACAAGGTGGCCAAAAGAAATACCACTCTTATTGTCGCCACCACCAACAATGAACCAGTTCTCCCCTACTGTCACACCAGCATGTCCAGAACGTGCTGTTGGTATCTCACCCAGTTGTGTCGGTTGAGACCATTCCATCTGCAGAATTCACACACACGATTAGTAGCAGTTGATTTTTCAGCCCACAGCTAATTGAAGAGGCAATAGCCTTACAGCTTGCAAATCAAGAACATGTAAATCATTGTAGCAAGTTGCATGTGAACCCCCACCAAAGATAAGTAAGTATCGCTCCGCATGTACAGCAGCAGCATGATCAGACCTTGGTGAAGGAGGTACGCCACTGCCATTTGTGAGATATTGTCAGCAGTAAGCATTAACATTTTTTTTTTATCTTTTAAAAAATATTCTCTTAAACTATCAACAAGCAAAGTCAAAACACGGCCCCTCGTTTTTTTTTTTTTTTTCCGCGGGGGGGGGGGGGGGGGGGGAGGTTTGTGGGTGAGTAAATTGCAGTTACTACTGAAGAAATCAAGCAGATAATTACACAACCAGATTTTGGCACAAGGGAACAAGAAGGCCCAGACAGTTACTCCAATTTTGATTCTGTTTATTGAAAACTTTTTTCAACTCAGAAAACCAATACATTTCACACCATAGAAAGAAACCAATGTCACCCCATGCCTGACCTGGTGCAGAAGATAAAAAAAGGGAAAGCAGGTGACAGAGAGGATTGTTTCAGAAAACTTCTTACACAGCATCAATTTCATCCCATGTCAAGGTTTCCAAGTCAAGAATATGCAGATCATTCAAGAGTGTTCGGTTTGCATCTTGTCCACCAAAAATCACTAAGCTAGTCCCGACAAGGGTCACTGATTGGCCTCCACGTGATACCTACAAAACACTACTGTCTTATATATTCATAATCCATAAATCTTACGTCTCTCTTGTTACAGAAATGAGAAAATAGCATGCAGAATTCTCCTAATTTGATATTTAAAATGTTTCTAAGAGATTTTTTTTATTGATAAGTATAAAAGGAAGAATAACAGATGCCTACCGGGGCTTTCCCATAAGTCCTCAGGGTTGACCAAGATGCCGTTTGTGAATCAAACACTTTCACTGTCATAAAGTAATAGTTTATTAATAATGATGATGCTACTTAGTTGTAATGGCAATAGAAAACAATTCACAAACTAGGACAAACACCATATTAATGAACATTGGTAGAATCAATGCACCAAAGAAAATGTTACAAGTTTTTTACATACAAATTTAAAAAAAAAAAACTCAGCAAAACACCCGGCATAATTGTTTCACTAAAAAATGTTGAGAATTTTATCATTCCCAACAGTCTTCATTGCTCTTTTCCTTTAAGATGAAAAAAGTGACATTATCATGCCTTTTAGTTTTTACAGAAAATAAGGGTAAACAATCAAATTAGTAAAATCTTATCATCATTCTTATCAAAATGACACTTCCAACATATTTTCCCTTTCTACATGTTTAGAAGTTTTTCACAGAAACAATGCCAAATCCTAATAGGATGACAATACATAAAAATTATTGATATTTTCTGGACAAAAATAGATAATAACGTTATTAATTGTACCTTGGATACTTTCAGAAGGATCTTTGGTATGTCCAGCAATTGATAGAAGTTTATTCTCCCATGGAACCTACCACAACAAAATATTCCAGAATTAGCACAAGCAAGAAATATGTTGAAAGCAGCAGATAATATTATCTAGAGATTTTCAAATGAAAAACAAACTATTTTCAACACGAACCAAGGAATGGCCAGCACAAGGGGTTAATTTTACTGGGGGTGTTGACTCAGCAAACTCAGCTCTGGCCTTAGCCTCAATCTTTGACCAAGTCCAACTTCTCAAATCTAAAACCTGCATTAGTTTCCATGTGATTCAAAGTAAATGCCATATAACTTAGCCAACAAGTTTTTTATTTTTTTTTTTGGGGGGGTGTTTTAAGAAAACTGCAGCAACCAAACCACAAGTTGTAGATTACTACAAGCATGAAGAGATGCAGCAGAACACCACATAAAATGAACCAAAAACACTTGAGAGATATTTCTGAGCAACAGTGTAAAAAGAAAGGAATAATATGAAATTGATGGTTTCCATCAACCTTCACGGATACACTATGACTTGGCCAAAACATATAGCCTCATACAACAGATATATCAAACACATAAGCTTACATGAAGATCATTAAGGTAACGACCATTGTGGTTTCCACCATATATGTACAATTTGTCTTGAATGACTGCAGCCCCATGCTGAACATATAAACACACTTAGCTCAGCAAAATAATGAAAACATTAATAGAGAGACAAAAATTGGTGGAAGAACAGATTAAGTATATTTATATTTTGTGCAGGTCAATACCTCATATCGGGGTTTTGGACGTTGACCAGATACTGGAGGCACAGTCCATTGATCATAGACTCCAACTGAGCCAAAGCCCTCTACAACAACATCTTTGTCCTTAGTTCCAACTTGACTTCCATTTTCAGTGGAAATAGTCTTTGTTTCTGGATAAGAGTTCCCATTCTCGATTACAGGCTCCACTTTGGAATTGTGCTGTAAAACAAACATGATGGAATTGAAGAGTAGCCCCAAAATAAAAAAGAGATTACAAAATAAACAGTAGCAGAAAAACTTGAGAATAACATAAATGAAGATGTTTTTGTGGCACTTCTGTTGATGTAACTGCAAGACAACTTTTTTCTTATAATGAAATCTAGTTCAAAAGATCAAATCCTAAATGTCATTCCATGGAACTTGGACATGACTTGCAACTAACTAGTCGAGTCTTTGAGTGGGATAAAAATTGCACTCACACCTACTGGAGGAAAGGCTGTTAAAACTCAATGTGACATTTACGTACAGGATCACAATTTTTTATTTGCAAAATAACATAATTCTTACTCATTAGATTATGAATAAAGACCAGATTCACTCAGTATTTCTAGTCTGAATAACATATGAATATAACAAGTAAAGCTCATTGCAATCGAGGTATATAGACACACAAATACTTGGATAACACCATTTGGACAAAACACCACAGCAAAACAAGACTCAGAATGGTACAGAAGATTCAAATAGCAGCACTCAATACCAAAAAACTTTATCCAACTCATTCCTCAGTTTATCCCTTACATATTTCCCCTTTTTATATCTCACTCTTTATTGTTCTAATCACTTCCTAACTACTCTTCTAACAGCTCCAACCCTAACAGAATATTAACAGCAGAATAGACCTAAATGACTCTAACAGCACAGCACAGACCCTTAGTCACGTTTCTACTATTTCTTCATTAACTACTTGACACATATCACTTATTCCCCCCTCATCCTCAAGGATGGGGAGGGGCAGTAGTATCAAAATCAGGCAATTGTTATTGAATAGCAACAAGTGACTCCCATGTAGCATCTTATGGGCTTGTATTCTTCCACTGGAACAACACTTAGGTCAGTGTCTTATTATTCTTCTTCACAGAGTTGTGGTAAGTGGCTGGAAGAGATTCACCAAGATGTTTCTTAAAGAGAAAGACATGCAAAACAGGGTGAATCCTTGTGTATGGAGGTGATTCTAATCGGTAAGCAACCTGGCCTATTCATTTCAGCACCTCAAATGGCCCAAAGTACCGGGCAGCCAATTTATGCAAAGCTGAATTATTGATGGTATTGTGATGGAAAGGGTGCAGCTTCAAGTAAACCATGTTACCCTCTAGAAATGCTCATTCACTCCTTTTATTAGCTATCTGTTGCATTCTGTTCCGGGTCTTCTCCAAATGATAGCAAAATAATTGCCTTGTAACTTCTCTCTCTCTTTTAGGCTTCTATCTACAATTGCATTATCTGAATTCCCAGCTAAATAAGGCAAGTGAAGTGGAGGTGGAATGCCATAGACAGGAGATATTTCAATAGAAGAGTAATGGGTTGTATTGTAGCAGAGCTTTGCAAGTGACAGCCACCGAACCCACTCTTTAGGATAGTTTCCGATCATACAACATAAATGGCATTCAAGAATTATATTTAAAACCTGCATTTGCCCATTTGTTTGGGGATGATAAGCTGATAAATACAAAAAATTCACCTTATGAACCTTGAACAATGCCCTCTAAAAATTTCCACAAAAGATTGGATTTCTATCTGTAACAATAGAGGTGGGCAACCCATGCAATTTAACAACATTGTCCAAAAAAACCTGGGCTACATCCAGAGCTATAAAAGGATGATGAAGTGCAATAAAATGGACAGCTTTTATGAGTCTATCCACAACTACTGGTATTGCTGTCTTATTATAGGACTTAGGCAAGCCAATGATAAAATCCATGCTTAAATCACACCATATATTGTTTGAGATGGGTAACAGTTGCAGAAGGCCAGCAGGTGCCACTATTACATATTTGAACTGCTGACAAGTTTGACATTCACGCAAAAAATACCTCACTTCCTTTTCCATCCCCTTCTAGTTAAAAAAAAAACAGCAGCAAGTCTTTTATAGCTGGAGGTCACCCCTAAATGTCCTCCTAGAGAATCACTATGAAAGTGATGTAAGAGCTGTACTTTCAAAGCCTAATTATTTCCAACCACAAGCTTCCCTTTTCTTTTTAAAAGCTGATGTTCCCAAGTAAATTTGGGATGAGAATGAAGATCAGCTTCTAATTCTTCAATCAATTTTTTTAGCCTATCATATGATCTCCAAGAAGCTTTGACCCTGTCATTCAAGCTGGAAACTACGGAAATAATAGCATAACAGCCCTGAGACACTTGATCTTCATCAGTGATTTGTCGAGACAGCCCATCAGCTACTGGATTATCTTTCCCTTTCTTGTAGGTAATTTCATGTGTAAGACCCCACGGTTCACTCACCCACTTAAATTGCTTCGGGATAATTGTTTTCTATTCCAATAAGTGATTAAGGGGTAGGTGGTTAGTAACAACGGTCAATTTCTTGCCATAGAGATATCGACACCAATGTTTCAAAACAAACACAATGGCTATCAATTCTGCTGACATGTGCCTTTTTGTCAGAGATAAAGCCTTACCAACAAGGGCTATGGGATGCCCCTTTTGGGATAGAACAACACCTATGCCCATGTTAAAAGTGTGGGTTTCCATTGTAAAAGTAGTTGAAAAACCTGGAAGTACAAGCAGAGGGGTGGAGGCCATGGCATGTTTTAACTGCTAAAATGCTTCCTTCACTTCATCACTTCAGCTAAAGGTCCACGTTTTCAGTTAGTCAATTGAGGGTTTACCGATAGAGCCATAGTCTTTAACAAATTGTTGGTAGTAGCCTGTAAGCCCAAGGAAACCCTAAGAGCTTTAATAGGAGATGGAGTAGGCCACCCTTTTATGGATTTTACCTTCTTGGGGTTTGCTGTAACACCTTGTTTAGAAATGATATGGCCCAAGTATTCAATCTGATTTGTCTCAAAAATGCATTTACTATGCTTTGCAAATAATGACTGCTGTCATAGCAGTTGGAATGTGCTTTGTAGGTGCTGAAAATGATTCTCCCATGAACTATTAGACACCAAGACATTATCAAAGAAAACCAAGATAAATTTCCTCAAAAAGGGCATAAAAACCGTGTTCAATAAGCTTTGGAAATTTTTTTTTTTGGGGGGGGAGGGGGGATTTGTCAAGCCAAAAGGCATAACAAAAAATTCATATAACCCCTTATGTGTCTTAAAGGCGGTTTTATGAATATCCTCTGGATTCATGTAGATTTGGTGATACCCTGCCTTCAAATCCAACATAGAAAAATATTTAAAACCCTTCAATTCATAATTAAATTCCCCCATAATAGGGATAGGGAACATATTTTTGATGGTTTGAGCATTAAGTTTTCGATAATCGACATAAAACCGTCATGTATTATCCTTCTTCTTCACTAGCACTACAAGGGAAGCGAATGCATTGCTACTAGGCTAAATAACACCATTCTTCAACATATACTTTACCAATTCCCCTATGGCATCCTTCTGTAGAGGTCCATAGTGGTATGGCCTCGAACTTATGGATGTTTCCTCCTTAAGAGCAATTTTACGATCAAATGCTCATGAAGGAGATAATATAGTAGGCTCCCTAAACACATTAGCAAATTCTTCTAATAACTCCTTTGGGGACTGGTTTCTTTTTACTATTGGTGCCTGACTACTAGTACTTAATTCCCCTTTCTCTTATTTCTCTAGTTCACCAATTCTAACAAAGCAGAGCTGTACAGCCCCAAGCATGTGTTTTTGCTGGAAGTCCTTATCTTCTAATGATAGTTGTGGTCTATCAACCCTATGCAACTCATATTATTTGTCAGCTAAGATGAAACTCATAAACTGATTCTTCAGATCCCAAGTAATCCTACTCGATCACTGCACTCCCATTATCATGTCATAACCCCCCAAATGCATCACCAAAAAATCCTATGCAAACAACTCCATTCATACTCCCCTGCAATTACACACATTTGGTACCTATTATGAGTTGCTGTCCGTTGGCCACGGATACTTTGGTCCCTTTAATTGATTGTGTTTTCAGTTCAACTTTTTGACCAGGTTAGCACCTACAAAATTATGAGTACTCCTTGTCTCTAGGAGCAACATAATTAGATGCCTTTTAACCATTGATCCTATGATAGCATTCAAGGATACCTGGTTTGAATTAATTCCCCTTGTTCTTCTGTACCTTCATAAACCTCATCGATATCCATCCTATCCCTTGGCTCTTCCTCTTCTACTTGCAACATAAACAGGTGAGAGTTCTTACATTTGTGATCAAATGTAAATTTTTCAGGACACCAATAACATAAGCCCAATTTTCTCCTCTCAAACATCTCCTTCTTGGTGACTTGTTTAACTGGTTTTGCATTGAAGGTATTGGTTTTTGGTTTGAACGAATGGGAAGAGGATGTTGTGCTTTCTTTGACAGTGGACATGGTATTCTTTTGAGAGTTTGTTGTATAGGGATTTCTACATGGAAGAGAAGTGTGGTTGATATCAATTTTTGAGGTCACTAGAGATGTGGTACTAAGAGTGGTGGTAGGATTATAGGCTGTAGGTGGTCTTTTTTGGTAGTTTGGTTGTTGGTTTTGTAGAGCATTCACAGAAGATTCTGTTAATTTGGCAAGGTAGATGGTATTAGGGAGGGAATTAGATCGCAACATTCTCACTTGCGCTTCAATTTCTAGCTTGAGCTCTCCAAAGAAGCAACTAATGGGAATCTCCTCATGTAGCTCTATCTCAGTAAGAAACTCCTCAAATTTCTCTTGATACATCTCCATTGATCCATCTTGTCTCAAATTCTTAAGCCTTAAGATTAGATTCACCTTGAGGATATTATTGAATCTAGTTGTCAGCCCGTCAACATCCTCCATCCACCCAACCTCTCCCACCTTCCTCTTCTTCATAAAACTTTGGTGCCACTGCAATGCCTTCCCCTCTAAATGCATAGTCACCAATCTAATTTGCTGATTTAACAGAGTCTCATCAATTTTGAAAAATTGATTGCAATGAAAAAACCATCCCTTAAAACTGATCCATCAAACCTTGGGAATTCTATACGAAAGAATGGTAACATGTTGTTTAGCTACCATCATAAGATCTGAACTGCATAGCTCCATCTCCATGCATACTGGTTGCACCATTCATGGCAATTGTTTCATCCACCGCATTTGTTGTTGCCAACAGAACCTTCACTGCTAACTTGCCAATCAGACTCTCCATCCTCGCATTCAACAATTCCAGCTTTGACTCCAATCGCGCCATGGTAGAGATCATTGATGAATGGAAGTCATTCACCTCCAATTGGCTTTGCATGATTTCTTGCTCCATCTCACATAAACGGTTGTTCGAACACATCTCCAAGAATCGATGATACCACTTTGATATAAAAGATTCGAATAGCAGTACTCAATACCAGAAAACTCTATACAATTCATTCCTCAGTCTATCCCTTACATATTTCCCCTTTTTATATCTCACTCTTTATTCTTCTAATCACTTCATAACTACTCTTCTAACAGCTCCAGCCCATTCTAATAGAATATTAACAGCAGAATAGACCTAACCAACTCTAACAGAACAGCACAGACTCTTAATCACGTTTCTACTATTTCTTCCTTAACTACTTGACATGTATCACAGCAGTATATATAGCCTTCATAATACTCACATTCATTGGCACATCTATAACAGGCTCCATGAAAGAGTTAGATGCCCTTGAATACCAGCCAGGATCTTCTTCCTAAATGAAAGGAAAAAAAAAATTGAAGGAAAGTAATCAGCTAACAGACAGCATTACAGAAAGGGAGAAGGGGGAGGAAAATTATTCATATTACCTCCAATATTTTCACAAAAAGACGCATGGCTTCTGTGGAAGACATGTTTCCAAGCTGATTCCAACTGCATCAGTAATCACTACCTTATAGAAGTATTCTCACAAAACGAAAGTAGCAATATAATAATGCATATTGCAAGTATAATATGCAATAAACCATTAAAGAGAACTTTCGTAGTATTCATGACAAACAACAAATATAATATACAATTATATATGCATGGACAATCATGGTTTATACGTAGATCATAGATGTAAACATAAATCAATTGAAGGAATCAGAAAGTGTGTACAGAAATGGAACAGATAGCAAAAAGTAGCATGAATGTTTAAAGTGTACAAACCTGGCCCATTTACTATGATCCACAATTTTCCATGAACTGGGTTCTGGGATGTTACATGGTCCCACGCTAGCCTGCCATAGAAATCAAACATGATTTCAGCAATCAAAATTATATTTAAACCTCTTGAATAAATTAATGATGATTCCCCCACCTAAATTCCGCATAAATGTCAATACAACTGAGAACTGTCGGATATGAAGATGGCTGGATACTAGAACGATGGGTCACTAGTAAATCAACCTTTTATTCCTTCACAATTCAAATGTGACTTCTTGAGCTTTCTGCGACCCCTTACGCCCTACACACACACACTTATGATTGTATGCATTCCATCTGAACCTAGGATTATCTACTTGGAAGTGGTTTGACAAGAAACTAACTCATTATTCATAACACAAATTGCTTCATTACCCATGAGGTTGGTAAATCAGCAAGGATGTTCTTATCCACTATTGTGCAAACAACCATTTAAGTCCTAGATATTTTTTTCTACCCATTTCATCAATCAAACGAGTGAAGAGATCAATATTCTTGATCTGCCAATCGAAAATCTAGATCTACCCAAACTTGCACGCAAAGAAGTTGCAGACACAAAATTGATTAGAATGTCATCACCGAAAAGATGATGAAACAAGCTCATAAAAAATTCACTACAAAATTCGCAATTTCCATGTTCATATACATTGGGCTTAGCATCAACCAGCC
This sequence comes from Erythrophleum fordii, assembly GCA_032878935.1. Classification (NCBI taxonomy): domain Eukaryota; kingdom Viridiplantae; phylum Streptophyta; class Magnoliopsida; order Fabales; family Fabaceae; genus Erythrophleum; species Erythrophleum fordii. The sequence goes on from JAVQMF010000049.1 coordinate 34,557,818, forward strand.
ATGGGAACGTTTGAAAAGGTTGATCAGGTAATGCACGCAAAAAAAAATATATATATACCGCGGCCACCACAGAATTTCACCTAAAACCGCATAAAGGGGACAAGGGATCATGTCGCCGAACCAAATGAGGAAATCAGAAAATCACAAATCCGCATCCAATGAATTGGATTACCATAAGGAAGGCGCAACACAGAAATGTATAGAATGAATACATAAATAGGAGAATGACTGGGTGATGAAGAAGATTTGGGCACCTGCTGATACAAGCTATACAGAAGGAGGGCGGTGGAGTTGGGGAACTTGGAAGTGAGAGATTTGGTGGGAGAGGTGGATCCGTCGAATCCAACATAGGAGGCCGCGGCGTAGAAGCGCTCTGGGTATTGCAGACCGGAGCTTGCCCTCGCCATCGCCATCTCTCTCTCTCTCTCCGCCTCTTCAGATCGATGATTAAATTTTTGAAAAAAGTTATAAAAACATAGGAAGGGTCCGAACAACGGGTGTCCTAAAGAAAGATTTCAGAACAAACGAGATTTAGATTTATATAAAAAGATAAAACTAAACGGGTGGGTTGTTGACAAGTAGTGTTGTAATACATTGTCTGAGTTTTCACTCTTCTTTACAGATCCACCATATTTGCGAAAATTTAGCATGATTCCCTAAGCTTTTCTTAATTACAGTGTCCTGGCCCATAATTTGTTCAGGGTTAAAAACTTCAATTTTAGGTTACTTGCCTGATTGACTTCTTATTTCTAAAATAATTTTTTATTTTTAAAAATAAAAAAATTTGTTTGATAATATATTTTTAATAAAGTTGTAAAATATAAAAATAAAATTATATTTCAAAAAACTAAAAAATCAGAACATATTTTAAATATTTTGTTAATTATTATTTTGCAAAATTAAAAAGTAAAAAATATTAATCTTTTGTAATAATGATTTAAATATATGTTTTATTTTTAAAATTATTAAAATCAAAACAGAATCCAACGTGCCTCTTTTATTATTTTACTTTTGTTTGAGAAAATGGGAGATGGCCTTTTTTGTTTTTTTAAGGTCTTGACAGTGGCTTAAAACGCAGCAAAATAAAATTTTGAAAAATCAAGAGAAATTATTATTAGTTACGGGCCAATCTTTTGGACTATGGATCCGCTGAGCACATGTGCTGTGCATAAAACTCTTTTTTCAACTATTTTTTCTTAAATGCTGCTTGATTCTTATGTTAATAAAATCTATAATGTTTCATATGTATAATACTACGTTTATTAAGTTTTGTCGAAAAGAATTTAAAATAAAACTATTGATAAAAACTTCTGTGTAATGTATACTTTTTCACTCAACTAAACATTATAATATAGAACGTTGCAGATGTATGGCTGAATTTACACAAAAAAACAAAAACAAAAAAATTGATGGAGAGCTGCGCACGCTATGCATAGCATCATGTTTTGCGTGATGTACAAAGAAAAGGGTCCATACTCAATCTTTTGGGTTAGACTGCCCATAGTCATTGTGCTCATAGGGTTCTAACACGGTTGACCCAAAAATAAAAAACAAAAAAAAACAAAAACTTTGGCCTTATTTGGTATCTTATTTTTAGAACAATTTTTTGTTTTATTATTTTTAAAATAGATGTTTTTTAAAACAAATTTTAAAAATAAAAAAACAAAAAATCTTGTTTAATAATGTGTTTTTAATGAAGTGTTTTGTAAAACAAAAAAATAAAATTTTATTTTCGGAAATAAAAAAATCAAAACATATTTTAGGTGTTTTATAACTTTTGTTCTGTAAAATCAAAAAAAAATAAAAAATAGCTACTTTTTAGAATAACGATTCAAATGAATTTTTTAATTTGTTTGTTCTCAAAATTTATTCTAAAAAACATGTGTTTTAAAAATAATAAAACAACAACAGAATCAAACAGGCCCTTTATCTCACTTTTTTTTATGAAAAAAAATGAAATTATTTTGCTTAAAAAATGTCACTATGGACATGGATCATTTTCTATCTTTGACAGAAACAAAAGAGAATCCTACCCTTTTCAAAATTGTTGGATGAATTTTTCTAAGATTTTATTCAACCACTAATTTTTTTATTTATTACTTTACTAGTATGAAATAATAGATAATCACAATTTTAAAATCTAGATTATCTATGTTTAGTAAATAAAATTATGTAATACAATAAGAGTAAAAGTGTCTCTATTTATTTTTTAAAAATAAATACATATTGTGTATTTTAAGAAAAATAAAAAGAAAGTAAGAAGTGGATGAAAAAAATATATCTTATACATATTTTTATTTTTTTGTGTCATTCTCCTTTAAATGCACAGTATATTATTACAAATAGGGGTATATATAGGTTGAATCAAGTCAAGTTTTGATTTTTCTAGTAAAATATATTTAAAAATTATTGACTAAAATTATACAATTACTTTTAAAATAATATTTTCTTTCATTTAAGTTACTAAACTTTTTAATTTTTTATATTAATCATTGGATTAGGTTAGACTTCATCAGCTAGATAGCCCTAACTCGATTAGGTTGACCTGTGATGCCTGACATTTTTTTTAAATGACTTGACATAATTAGACAACACTAAGCTAGATATGCACCTATAATTACAAGTGATCATAATTTCTTTTTCTTGATATTTAAATTCATTTCTAAATGCAAATAGAACATTATTTTGTTAAATAGAGATAAAAAATCATTCAAAAAAAAAGTAAACTATATATATTTTTATTCTAAAATATATTTTTCTTTGTATTCACTTATTTGTTATTTAATTTTTATCTCTTTTAAAACATATGTTGTATATTTATTTGTTAAATACCTCCAATCATTTATTATTCTATAATCATAAAATAATAAATAATAAATTAAATGATTAAATAAAATTTCCCTTGCGGCTGGATGAATTGATGCCTCGTTTCGTATGTAGGAGAGTTTTTTCATAGAAAAAGAATGAAAGATAGGATGGAAATGGAAAAGAATTTTGTATCCTATAAATATGTTTGGTATGATGTAAAAGGAAATAGAAATGATAAAGCTTTTGTATGTTTGGTTAAATAGAAATGAAGGAATAGAATGAAAGAAATGTTAAAAGACTAAAAAGCCTCAAAATAAATAAAAATAATAAAATATTTATTTTTAAAGTTAATTATATTTATTAATCAATAATGAAATGAAAATAAAAAGGCACTTTCATCTTTGCCTAGCGACGAAGGAGCCCTAGTCGCACGAGAAGTCTAGCCTTCCAATGGACCAAACCTACATCTATTCCTCTCCCAGTCACGGTTGAAGGACGATGTTCGAAGGGGAATAAAGTTTCGACTAGAGCAGTGGAGCTTTTCTTCTCGACATCATTACCTGCCATGCAAAATAGCGTTGGAGAAGGCAAGGAAACTTGTGAGTTACTTTCTACACTAGTTTCTAAGCATTCAAAAGCATATGGCATATAGGAAATTTTTTATTATGCTTGGTATCATATATTATTGGCAAGAAATTTCCTGATTCAAATAACTTAAGTTTATGCCCTTGCTTTAATCCAAAATTTTAGGATGAAACTAAAAGATTTGAATATGACAAATTCTTGATAATCATTGCAGCAAATATTCATTAATGAAACTATTTTTTGAGATATTTATTCATGCAAGGGAGATGCAATGTAATGCAACGCTTTTTTCAAAATTCGAAAAGCATGATAAAATAGACTAGTCTTTAATTTTTGTGTTTAGTTTGCTACCGCAGGGTGCAAGATTAGAATTTTATGCAATTTTATTAATTTATGTGATGAAAACAAATTTTGGATTTGTAGTACACGATGTGGAAGAAAGGCAATGGAAATTAGGAAACTAAAGAAAATATTTGAATTCCTCATCCACTTAAGCAAAATGAAGGCTTGCTATAAGTATTGGCAAATTTGTCATTTTTCAACAACTTTTAATAAAAATGCATATAGTATAGGAACTAGATTCCCATGTATTGAATACTGATTATAAGAATATCCACCATGGAAGCCCATTGCTGTGCATTTGGCTTGAAAGATCAAGCTTTAAAATAATGATTTTGAATGATATAGTTATTTAGTATTTATACCACCTCATTCTTAAGTACAAAAATAATGAAATAAAATGAATAATCAAAATTTTATTAAAAAAAAAAGTTAGACAAAATATTTATACCTGAAAAAATTCCTTTAAATTTTATCTTTTTTTCTTTAATTACAAGAGATAGCCAAGAATATATTAAGGGTTGTAGGAAAAAGATGTATATAGAGAGAGAGAGAGGAAGAATTAATAAAGCTTGCAACTCCTCATTCTTCTTCTAAGCTAAGCTTAAGTTTAACTCATTTATTGATGTTATTAATCCATGCTTGCTTAATTCATGATAGTATTAGAATTAAACTAACATAGATAGATTTGAATTATATTATTGCCTCTCATATAAGTTTGAACTCGAATGCCTGATTCACAATTTTGCTTGCTATGTTGTGGTAATATAATAAAATGCCTAATTACATCTTTGCTGATGTTGTTAAGGCATGGTAGCCTTGTGCTATAGTTATGTGGACATGATTTTAAGTTAATATGATTAAGATTGTGCTAATGTTCTCTCTTATGATTACTGGTATTGTGATAGAAAACTTCACTATATGGCCTCCATTCAAACTTGTGTTTGGAGTTTGGATAAGGACAATGCCTTGATAAATGCTCTTGGAGAAGGCATTTTATAGAGGATGAATTACAAAAGAATATGGATTTATATTGAATGAATATGCAAATATTAGAAACATGTTGCACTTTGAAAAGAGTGAGAAAGATATAATGAATGGGATTAAAAGTTTAAAAAAGGACATCTGGTACATTCAACAAGTTTTGAATAACCCAGCCTTCAAATGGAATAATAAAATGCATCTACTAGAAGCAACTGATGAAATATGGGAGGTGATTTTTTGTTCCTTGCTATACTACTTTTTTATTTGTTTTCTTTATTGAATTTGTAATGTTATATGTATCTAATGTGTGCACTTTGTTTACCTTTTTTTTTTTTTTTTTTTGCTAAGCAAATAGGAATATGACATATTTGAAGAACAAACAATTTCCACATTATAACAAGTTAGAAAGTATGTTTGGAAGGTTGATGGATTAATGTTGGGAAGCTAGACCTATTTTCAATGTATTAGTTTCTATACATGTTATGCCTATTTTACCTATGAAGTATTATTTGTAATTAAATACATATACCAAAATTGAAATCACTTTTTAATGATCGCTGTGAAGAGTTCATTATATGCTCTTTTTGGCTCTTGGTCTAACCTCTGATATGTCTTGTTACCTATGAATTTACTGTTAAATCAATATATTATAAATTTATGACTAAGCATTTTGGGTAGTACAATACTTGCGAAGCAAACAATTTATTCCAGTAAAATATGAATAACAAATCCAACGCAAGTGGCAACTATTATTTATGCAATGGAATGATAAATTTTCAATAGTTTAAATTACTGGCACGCATATTGATTTCATTTCTCTCTTGTAAAGTGACCTTACAAAGATGACACAGTAAACTTTAATGAAAGCTGAAAAGATATTCATTTAACATCAGTAAAAAAGAAGCAAAAGTAATACAAGACAATACAAATATAGATGACATTAAATTACATGGGCAGAATATATGCCCAAAGTTAAAGATAGTGTCAAAGCTAACTAATATTGGAAGACTTAACCATTCAACTGCCCTGCACTATTACTACTACTCGTTTCAGCCTAAGGAGTCACTAAAAATTAAAAATACAACATCTACAATAGCTAAACTGCATTTAACACATTTCCACCAAAAAGTCCTAACAATCATACACATGTTTCAAATCCTTCCAGAAGGAACTATGAATGATCCAAGTTAGACAAAAGAAGTCTGAATATTGTTTACAATTTATCTTCTCTGCTTTAAACCACACAAAATATAAGCTTGTTAACATAAATGATTGGCAATGCCTGCTCAGTCATAATCCATGCAAATACAAATTGAATATTTTATTTGATAAATCATGATATTTGTAAGAATTTCATAACCAATAGACACAGACGCAGATCTAGTAGCTATAAAGCCTTTGCAATTGTTGGGTAATATAATACACCAACCAAAAAATTACAATGTTTAAAATATATTCAAATATAATTCAATCTTTTATTGTACAACTAACATTAGACATATATCCACATAAAGAAGCAAAAGCATTGAGATATAAACCTCTTTGGACTAAAAAAATTAACAATAAATTCAATATATGTTATGAGCATTTTTGCTATAAATTTCTAATTAACCTGTAGCTATAAATTTTTTGCCATAAAAATGATAAGCAAGTCTCACATGAATAAAATCCTACAAGCTTAAGAATATCCATTAAAAGCTTAAGACTATCATAAATATTCACCAAGAGTTTCGCGCATGTTACATCAATATAATATAACTAAAAAAACTTTCAAGTGCACCTATATACAACAAAAGGGTGTAAATGTACACATTTTAGATGTTTTTGAAGTGCACCTATATATAACAGAAGAGTGCCATCCAGTGCAACTATATATAACCTTCAAGTGCAACCTTCAATATTCTCAAGTGGGTCATAACTACAGACATAATTAAATCAAAACAAATGGATAATTAAATTTATTAATAAACATGAGACTTATCCCATTATTTGAACAATAGCACTAATTAACAGTGTGCATAATCCTATTATGAAGTTGGTTATTTTTTCATCACCCTCACTTTGAATGCATGAGAGAAAGTACGTAGGGTGATAAGACGTCTTTTGAATATGAAAAACAAAGAAAACAATGAGCCAAAAAGTGTCAAATAGAAACACAAATCCACTCTTTCTACAAACCAGTAATGAAAATTCCCCTAAAAAGAACTATACGTGGAATACAAAAAGAGCATTCATGAACACAATCCTCATATATAATAACTAAAGTGAGGTTAATAAGACAACTCTAAGAAAAAAAAAATCTTTACATTTTCATGTAAATTGATTTGTCTTGAGCATATAAATGAATTCAAAATCTAATGTAATAAATCAGTAGCCCATAAAAAAACAATTTCAAAGTATAGATCCTATCATAATAATGTTTCTCATTTGTCCCATAACTTAAACAACTAATGAAATTCCTCATTTCTAATGTAACATGTAGTAACACAAATCATATACACAAAATGTTAATTTATAAGGCCTTTCTTTGCTTAGTCACAAGCAAAATAACAAAACAACACTTGTACTAAATATACTTGGTCCCTTTAAAGAAGGTCATGACAATTTGCTAAAGTACCTGTATATTCCTTGATGTCACTATATACCTTCAACATATTTCAACCTTTATGATTGAAAAATACTAAAAATTATCAAATCCAATAGCAACATAGATTACCTATTACCAAAAAAAAAAAAAGATACAGTCATAAGAGGAGACAAACTTGAAAGAAAGAGTTTTTTTTAATAATACAAACTAATATATAATTAAGAAGGAAAAAGAATATCAAAATCTCTTTTTCTTTTTAAATCTTTGATGAAGTTAAAAAGTTCTTAGTCAACAAGATAGCAATTCCAATATCCTTAAATACCATAAAAGCATAAATCCTCGCCAAAGGCATCTTTTTTTAGCTAAATCTTGCCCCAACCTATGCATGTGGTAGGCGAAACAAAACATTCCTCCTGTCAGTTGTACATAAAACATCAGGATTTAAATTGACTATATATGAAACATTATTAAAGTTGCAGATGATACCTATTACATCAAAAAAGTGCACGTCTTCAAGCAAAGTTCTAACAAAGTGCACCTATCCTTCACATATAGTGTACACCTAATCCACTTCCCTATATACAACAAAAATGCCAATAGAATGCACATTCAACCTATATACAACAAAATAATAGGCTTACATATAAGTTGCTATCTGATCGACAACAAAAATACATGAACATAATCTACCAACTTTAAATAATCAGTGCGTAGCATATATACAACAAAAATTGCACACCATGGTCCAAAAATGCACAACAAATTTGTACATATAGTCCAAAAAAGTGAAGTATCAACTTATCTAATCAGTTGCTAAACCCAGTTAACCCGCTCATCAATAAATAATGATAGAAATGCAAGCATTAACTTGTCATCGTGACAAAGTTGAATATGAGCAGTATTCCTTTCTTGGCATGTAATTCCATCCACCATTGCCACCTTAGAAAAGAGCTACTTTCTTTTGGCATTCAACTTTGCCTCAATGCCAAATGATGTGCATAATTTATTCGTAGCTTCATCAATGCCTTGCTTCAAATTTGCACCCACCTCCTTGAATGTCTCCATAAATGTCTCATTACGTCCATGTCTTTTCCTTTTCCTTGACCCAGACATAGCTTCACCTAGTTGAGATGGTGGCACTTCAAAATGGGCAAAACCTCCATCTGGGTCATCTCTCAAGTTAGGCTCCAAAATGCCCTCTGTAACAACACCCACATCTCTTCGTACATCATAGTAGATTGGGCATCCCTCCTGGTTGCTCGGTCTTTTCCAAATACTTAACAGAGTTTTTCAAATAAAGGAAAAGGTCTACTCCTAAAGGGTACTGCCTTTTTATGTGACTACATATAAATAAAAATGAATAATTAGAATTGCACATATATTTACATATTGTACCATGAGTAACAATTAAACTAGCAGAATATACACCTATGTATAGTCACACCTTTAAATATTCATCCCATACTTTTTTGTCTATTGTAACACATTTTCTTTGGAGATCCCACCCATAACCACTAGTGTGTATTCTATACACCATATCATAGACAACTCTCCAACCAGTTTTCAATGTTTTAATGTGCACTTGAATGTGTGGACAGCCCTTAATACCACCTCAAGGTAATTTTTGCTCCATAATAATTTCTAGCACTTGTAAATGCCCAGACTTGAACCCATTATCAGCTATATATTTCCTATCTTTACGTAGCTCAAGTATGCATGCTATAAGTAAATTATCCTCCTTAGGTGTCCACACATGTTTGGCAACTTGAGAAGTACCTTCATGTTGATGCTCCACGATGATAAGAAAACCAAATTACAAATTAGTCAAAATACCTATGCAAATTAAAGTTAAAACTAGCAACAAATTGGCCACTTAGGTAATTATAATCTTGAGATCAAGCACTAATAAAATCAAATGTATATGAATGACAAAATCATATTGATAGTCAATAATTAGATTACAAATACACATAATAAGTAATCCATGAATAATAATGTGCAAATAACCAAATATTTAATTTAATTCGAATCATATATAACATCCAAGCTAATATTGCAAGTACATCTATCAAAGTTTTCAAAAGTTACACCAAGTTTTCTACTTGCTCTACGACGCCTAAAATCAGTGAACATTTCATTTGCTAAACTATCCCGCCAAGCACTCCAAGCATTAGTTAACTCCATTGTAATTATAGGTTATGCTCCTCAATTGAATCATATGGTGCCATGCCCCCAACCTCATCATCTAAGGGGTCATCATCATTGTATTGTTTGATAAAATTATGCAATAAGCAACAAGCAATTATAATTTGGTTATATGTTCTCACTAGGTACCATGAGGGACTTCTAAGGGTTGCCCATCGTAATTTCAAAATCCTAAAAGCCCTCTCGATGGCATTTTCGTGCAACTAGATGTTTCATATTAAAGAACTCCTGAGGGGAAGTTAGTATGTGACCCTCTCTCCACTCATTTAAATTAAATGGTACTTTTGTCCTTGATAAGAAACGAGAAATCCTTCACAATTGGTGACCATCATCGACCAAATAGTATCGCCCTAAATAGTATAATTTTATTCTTTAGTGATAAAAGGTAAATATAAACATATAGATATAGTAAATGACAATATTACATATGAAAAATATAGTTGAGCTGCTCACCCTGAGACACTTTCAACCCATTCCTCCTATTAATTGCATCACATAATACCCTTCCATCGGCTGCAGACCCTTCCTACCCAGGAGGACATATATAAATTGTAAATCAAGTGAACAAACTCCCAAGATATTTGTGGTTATCTCCCCTTTCCTGTTATGATACCTTGGTTTGTATGCAATAGGCACTTTTATCCTTATATGTGTTCCATTTATTACATTAAGACAATTCTATCAAAAAGAGAACAATCAATAGGGTTGTTACATAAACAATACCCAGTGTCCGTTATTTAAAAATGAGATATTCTATTACCTTAAACTATTTCCATCTATCATCAAATGAATTTTCAAGAATAGGCTTTGGCATTTTAAATAGCACGCCTTGTAGACGTAACATAGCAGTTAACACCATGTTAAAATGTCTACTGACTGTTTCCCCTGATCTTCCAAAATGATGTCGAATGACTTTATTCTTTACGTGATGTACAAGTATGTGTAAAAACATCGCTACTTGCTTATTAACTAATATATTTTTAGTAGATTTCAATCCTCCTATATTATGAAGCATAGAACATAGTCGATCAAAGGTTTGCCTATTCATCTTAAATTGGTTATAACAAGTAGTGTCATCACTATAAAAGCATTTTCATAAGCTGTTCTCTCCTAGCATAGAAGCTTGCAGTGTACAACTTATTACTGATACACCTCCTACGCTGAGTAAACAAAAGACCTATGATCAAATAAAATCTATATACTGCATGAACAACATTCAACCACTATATCAATAATCTGAGGATCACTTCTCTTTTCAAGTGCACCATAACTGCATTAATAATCAAATCAAATCATGCAAATAATATGACTCATCAGTAAACATATCAAAAGATTGGATAAGCATACAAATGTTAAGATATTTGGGAGTTATAGCTGTTGAATTATTTTGTATTACTTTTTTAAAAATTTTTCTTTGGTCAATAAAAAATTTCCTATAACCCATGGTTATTTACTCTACATTTTCCATAGTCACATAACAAATCCTTGTCTTTTTTCTATAACACCCTAATTAATGTGACTAATTAAAGTAAAGTATGATAAATTAAGAAAAGAAGAAGGGAGATAATATGCAAAAATTAAAAACTCACTAATAATTAGTCAATAAGCCAATGCCACTTACTTACTCTTAATACACTTATTAATTTAAAAAATCAATGGCATTACATTACGTTTAGCATTTTGAGACTGAACAAGAGAAAAGAAGCACAAAGAACTATTTTTATGGTGGTTTGAGTTTCAACGTTGTATGCATGAAGATTCATGGTTATTAGACTAAGGTAATTTCATGAAACCTGCTTCATTCATCATCATTTACATTTTGATACTATTAATGTCTAAATTAAGGATAATTCATCTAGGAGCACATATAAGTGGTGGTTTTGGGAAAGAATGGAACTATGAAGTTAAAGTAAGGTTAAATTCTATTTTGTTCAAACCTATTGCATGTTATTTCAAATTGGAATTCTCCACTAAGGCAAATGGTAGTCAAGTTATATGTATGTTTTACTATAAATAGAGATAACTTGACTTTATAACTCTTTTGAATAATGCATATAGTTGAATACATATATTCAAGGAGCTAATTTTGGTGCAAAAATAGAATGAAGTGATACATTATGAATTCATAATATATACGGTTGAAAATGGGACTTGAGTGTTCATTTTCATTATTTGTCATTCTTTTGGAGTTTGTATGGTTTAAAAAGATTAAGTATATTATTCATAAGTTTCCCAACTTGCTAGTACCCAGGTAACTTAGAATCCTTTCATAACCTATAATTTATAGCTTGTTAGGACTTGTAAACTGAGGCAATTGAGAAATCATATCATAACTAAATAGTAAAAGTTATCTTTAGAATTCTATATGTTTAAGGAAAGAATTTAAATAGTAACTAACATAAAGATCACCCAAGGAAAGAGAGTTTGCTAATTTTGATTATGATTTTATGAAATTGCCCACACTTATTTTCTTTTAGCCACCTTCTTAGGTTTTTTGAGAAAGCACAAGATTGTGTTCTATATCAAAAGCACATAATAATTTAAAATTGAAATAAATTTTCATGGTAAAAAAATAAAAAAGCAAATAGTATTATTAGTATTCTTTTAATTTTAAAGATTTTTTCTATTTTTCTAAATTATAAATTATAGTGTTATGGACATTGGCTTCCCTTATCAGGACCATTTTAATGACTTTAACCAATCCAACTCTAAGTTTCATATACTTTTGACATTCCATAGTTTCAACTGAAAGAAAAAGAAAAATAATAACTCTAATTGTTGTTGATGAATCTGAAATGATAAAAAAAATTAAGAATGCTAATATTTTTTTGTTGTTGCAGTATAAAGCTCAAAGATTGGAAGAACAAAAGTAAGTCTTATATCGTATCAAACTTGATTGTTGTTGCAGTATAAAGCTTGAAGATTTTAGGTTTTACATTGACCAAAACGATAAAGTAGAAATACAGAGCATCTATAAATCTTATATTGTATCAAACTCTTATACCATTGATTATTTAAAAGGCTTCCACTGTATTAGACTTATGCTACAGATCAACAAAAAATTGGGTACCAACTACAACCATTAGCAAAGAACTCAACAAAAGCGTCAAGGTTGAGGAAGAGGAAGGAAGAAACCTCACTTTTATCTTACTATACAGGGCACGCTGAACTCCTTCGATCTCTTCTTTGGTGGGAGATTCGGTGGACAGTGGCCAACAAATAAGTGATCGACAACAAAAGGTAATGGGTTTGACCTCTGATACGAAACTCAAATGCAAACGCACTTTGCTAGCAGGGTAGATGCAGAGAGGAGTTAATCTGAGAAAGGCAAGATGGTCTACCTATTTTTTCTCCCACTCGTCCGATCTCTCTCCTTGGATAAAGTGGAGGATAGGAAATTTCTAAGTTCATGAGAATCAGTTCACCTAAGGAGTGTTTGTTGCTGCGTACCAAACATACTTTTTTAGTAATCCCATTTCCTCTCCTATTCCAGGATTGGATTTTTCTGCACACTAAACAAGTTCTTCTTGCAATAGGGCTTTTGTGTAAAAATTAGGGAACTGCCCTTACTCACAATCCATGAGCTACGGTCACTTGTAATAGTACCCCCACCTGGAGAATTTATATTTTCTTGTATTTGGTTTATTTAACTTGGTGACATACTTACATATACCTAAATACACTTAGCACCAAACGAACAAAACTGGATACTCGCCATTGTTGTCAGCACTCAGAAAAATAACGTTTCATGTTAATGTCTGCTAATTTCACCTTCTAGGGTCTTCACTTAATTTACAGTCGCTGATTATTATATTTGAGGGCTATTCTTTCTCATTTGGTTAGATTGCGATTCTCTACCTAGACGCACTCTGGGCATGCAGTACCCAGAGCAAAACGCAGACATTTTTGCACCATTTTGGCTGGTTCAAAGTTGCATCTCATCTGTCCAATTTTGAGCGATCATATCCATCCATTTGCCATACCAGTGCTCGCCATTTTAAGTACAGATCTTGATACCAACGCATCTTCATCAAGTGCTGCTATGGGCATCAGATCGGCATTGATTGAGAATTTCACTTGAGCCAACTAATAGGAAGAAGGCAAGCATAAGCGTAGCAGTTAGAATTAGAATTTGTTCTGCATCTAGCGTGAAGCTCTCGACTGTACAGAAGAAGGCGTAAACAGCGTAGAAGGGCACTATCAAGGCGTTGCATTTGGTGAGTTCAGATCAATAGAAAAAGTTACCTCTTGGAATTTGCTTCCTCTCTCCAGACGACTTCTTCTCCAATGTCAATTTCTTGCTCTTCCGTCATCTTCAAGGTTCTAACAATAATGGTTATCCAATTGTCCGCATTGTTGGCAAATATTATGCTGTTAATATCCTACCTATCCCTAATTCAATTGCTCTGTCTTCCATTTATTTGGCGTATACTGTTAATCTAATTCTGATCCTACCTATTCCCAAATTATTTGCTTGGTCCACTTGTAACGTTAAATTTTAAAAGCAAACGTGTCAGTTAAATCAGATGGATTTATCCCTTTTTATTTGTCATTACTTCATTTGTTGAATTAGTTTTTTGAGTGTTCTGATTCCAAGTTATTCCAAGTTAGTTCTTCATATGCCATGCTCTTGCAAGCATATTACTTTAACTTAGAGTTTTTCCCCAATACAGGCAGCAAAGAGGAAACATTTTTTGACTCGAAGTCCTGGCTAGACTCAGACTGTGAAGACGATTTCTATAGTGTTAATGGTGGTAAGGATCAATGCTTTTCCTTTTGATACTTCTCAGCCAGAATATCTTAATTGATTTACTAAACCAATTTAAGAGATTATATCTATGCTCTTGTTGAGTAGGAGGTCAAGCCTTGCACTGAATATATGTGGAGGGAAAAATTCAAAGCAAACAAAAAATTGACTTAAAATGAAAAGTTCATTTTTCATAATCAGACTCTACTGTAATGGAAGTATAATAAGAACCTTTTTCATCTAATGAGCTTTGATTTCTTGGTGTCTTTTTCATCTTTTTCCAGAGTTTACCCCATCTCGTGGCAACACTCTAGTTCACCACTTTTTTGGGACCCCTAATGTCAAGAAAACTCCTTTTGAGAATAGAATTCCTGGTTCTATACCCGGATCATCTCTAACAGGAAAGAAGAAGAACTTGTTAGAGCTTTTTCAAGATAGTATTAGAGATGACCATTATCTTAATGAAAATCGCTCAGGTATCCAGAGCATGGATAATGGAAAGAAAGAAGTTAAGCCAAGTATAAATGACCCTATTTCAAAATTTGCACGAAGCACTCCTTATAACTCAGGGACTAACTCTGTGTCTACCACTGAACTAGCATGCTGCTGAAAATGCATTTGGAATTATATTGGATAATCTTGTGATATATAGATTTACCACTGAACTAGCATGTTGTTGATAACTCTGTATCCTCTTCATATATTTATTTATATAGATTATATTGGAAAATCAAGTTCATCTTTTTCTGCAATGAAAGGTCAAACCAATTATAGACTTCATCTATGGCTGGAAAAGGATAAATCTACTTCAAAACTAAGAAGGATAAATCTGTTATCGATGGAACTTGGAAATCAGATTGAGAAGGCTCACCAGATAGAAAATGTCAATATGAAGGTTCTTTAGTTATTGGTGTCCCATGATAATTCTGTTAGCAGGAAAATAATTCATGTTGAGGAAGGCACTGCTAAAACTGTAAACTTCCATTTTCAAGTGATGTGAATTACAAAATGATTTATAATTGAAGAATTTGTGAAGTTGCACATATATGGTAATGTTAGTACAAGGAAGTTGTGAAGTTGCATTACAAAAAAATTTCTATTTGATGTTGATTACAATTGTCTGGGGTTAGTACAACTCTTTTGATGGTTCTGAAATTTGCCATGACTTGTCTCCCTTATAAATCTGATTTCTGAATCTAAATCTATAGAGAGGAAAGGCAAATGAAGCAATGAACAAGAATAGCTCATGCACTATGAAGCCAAATGAAGTAATGAACAAGAACAAGGATATTGTAATTGAATGTCCTGAACTTCAACAGGGACTTGTACTAATGAATGAACTTGTTGAATGTATTGTACTAAGTCTTACCATAAGTTGTAATAAATAGTTTAATGTAATGCAAATATTTATCTTAATAAAGTTGATTCTTTTCTTGTCTTCTTTATAAAATTGTTATTTAATTATAACTATGTACCTTTTGATATATCTTTATTGAACTCCAATGCTTCAAGGGATGGCATGAGACAATCATCTGACGCATACATTTTAAAAGAACAAGAATAAAAAAGTTTTATGACAAAAAGGAAAATGAGCAGATAAATAAACTACAAATCTTACCATCAACATTTCAGTAAAAGTAAGATTACTCTCAGATGTTTGAGAGCATGTGTATAATGGCTGAGATGCATATGGAGCCTGCGTAGCATATAGTACTTGAGGTGGGATTGAAGATGCATATAGTTCTCGAGGCATTATGTTAGAAGTGCTTGCTTGCATTTGAAGGTCCTAAAAGAGAAAAGTAACATTAAAATTTTGTGAATACTGATCATAAAATAGAAACAAGTACATATGTCCATACCGATGAATTTCTAGCCGATGAAGTTGTTGTTCTTCTTTTCTTCATTAAACGCTTAACCCAATTCATTCGTCATTTCTTTTTTCTAATGCCATCTTATTTCTTGAATCCCTTTGGCCGTGCAACGCACTCTGTCGATAGTACTGTGGTCACACCATCATCATTGTGTGGATTCTTTTGGCTCAAACGAAGCTCCGTTGCTTTCTTGCTCAATTCTAGAATACCTTGATGTACTAATGAATAAGCTTCTGGATAATCAGACACCTCTGTTGCTAATTTTATCATTATAGGACAGAGTTATTTATAACGTTGTGTGCTTTCTAGTCTAGGATCTGCTTGGACCTCATTTCCTCTAATATCATGTATGACACCGGTTCTTGTTTCTTTTGTCCATCTTTTTGAAATATATTGTTCAGGGGGTTTTTTTACATCCTGCACATCATATACCTTTAAAACATGACAGCACAATATACCAAAGGTCTCAAACTTCCGACAATTACATAAAATTGACCTATTACTGGGATCAAATTGAACTTTCCATTCTCCTACTTTGTCAACCATAGTAACAATATAGTCAAACAAAGGATATATCTCATTTCTATATGTTATATAAGCAGCAGCACATAAATCCCATTGTTTTTGGAACAACTCAAAGATAGGAGTGGTGTAAATTTTAGAAAGTTACCACATAGGAGAACTTTGAACAATCAATCGTGGTAGTTTTTGTCGCGACTCGAACTCATGCTTTAACTCACTGTATCTCTTATCCTCGAGAACCCGTTCAACTTGTTTGAAGAACTGATTAACATCCAAGTTCGGTCTTGTATACCTCTTGATATCAGAATTTATACTTTCACTAAGTTGCGTGCTTCGCATGCCAATTGTTAAAGCATTCTTCATAGAACACCATGCCCATTTCTCCTTTACTTTGTAAACTGAACTCAATCATGAATTTTCATGTACATTGTAATCCGCTATCAAGCTGCACCATGCTGCCTCAAACTGTGTATCCTCTAGATATTCAAACATACACTTCTTGAAATCCCTAAAAAAATTTAAACCTTCTTTCATCAAATTTCCCATATGCTTGACACCATTTTGCATTATGTAAGGCTTTTGCCATTGCTTGATCTTGATCAGTTAATATGGTAAGGGGCTTTTTTTCCTTGTGTGTCTCTAAAAAAGTTTCAAGTAACCACTTAAAAGATTCAACGGTCTCATCATAACAAAGCTGCCCCAAAAATAACTCCTCCTCTGTAGTGATTGAACCCTACAAATAATGCAAATGGTCTATGGTGATGATTAGTGCAATATGTTGTATCCAATGCAACCACATCACCAAAATAAGCATAATCTATTAACATTCTTGCATCAGCCCAAAACATATTAGTTATTTGTTCTTCTAAATCCATCTGATAGGCATGATAAAATGATGGATTTTCAGTAAATTGTTGTTGAAAATATTGCAAAATACAGCCAGCTTCTTCATACACCATGCTCCTTCGCCGTTTCGATTTCAAATAGTTCTTTGCATCCAATTGGGTATAACCTAAATTAGCTCTTCCACCGGCATGCATACTCATCAACTGGAAAGATTCTTTTTGTTGAAGCCCAGCATCCTCCGCTAATTCAATCTCTTACCTTTACACTTCAGTTACTTTACGCTGCGAAGCCAACATATGAACTGTTTCTGGGATATGAAGTGGCGATTATGCTCTTAGATAAATTCAGTGACCCTATTTTTTCCATTCACTCATGTAACTCCCATTCTTGCCTTACAATTAATCCTGGTCTCTTGCCGAGGTCGAGTGGTCAAAAAATCTCTTTTATCTTGTCTTCTTAAACCCTATTTGCAACAAACATATTTGTATGATGTTATGGAGCCATTTTTTTGACTTTTGCAAAGATTATGTTTTCTAACACCAAATCCAATTCTCCCACCATAATTAACCCAACATTGCCATGTTTCCTTTACATTATCAAATTCTAAACCAAGTCTTGGGATCAAATTAACTTCCATTATATGGTACCTAAAAAAAAGTATAATTCAAGAAAGGGGTGCAATAGCTTATATTAGATGGCTTTCAAAATAATTTGTGTAAAAAGAGAGCCTATGGCCATCAAAAGAAAACTTGATAAAAAAACTTAATCATTCTAAAAATTTTAAAAGAAATTAACATAAAGTGTCATTTCATTCATACAAACTTCCTTCAATAAGAAATATGCAATATCTAGATTTGTTCAATAGAGAAAACACAAAAATTCAACCAAAACTAAAGAATAAAAAAAAAACTCAACCACCACCTTAAAAAGAGACAAAAATAACAATTTTGAACTTTTTAAATCAATGAAACTTCATATCCTCTTCCTCTGATAAATCACCCAGAATCTACAAAAAAAAAAATTAAGTTTTAATGAGATGCAAATGATAGCAAAACACACATAACTTTAACATAGACAAAACACACACAACTTTATATATGCATGGCGTTAATTTCTCTCCATTTCTAAAATTTCCTCTGGTTGACATGTAGATTGTTGGAGAAGATAGACTTAAAGATTGCCTTTGATTACATTATTAAAACACAATTAACACTTTGTACCAAACTACATTCGGTTGGTTTTTGGCCACAAGTACCTTTTCTAGCTGAAAATCAAACTCTTTCCAAAGGTTCTTGTCGTCATGCTTGAGTTCGTTGGCCGCATTTGTTTTCCCGCCTAATGAAAGGAATGAAAAAGATGCAAGTTTGCGCAACGTATCAGAGTTTTCATCAGCTGTGAAATGGAGAGCCAAAACGACACCGTACCCAGAGCAACTTTTAATCAGCAGTAAACAAAAGCCCGAACGACGTCGTCCCTGCTCTGTGTAGCACGTGCCCAGGTAGAAGTCTGGGTAGAGAATCGCAATCACATTTGGTTTCCTTTTTGGCTGGTAGTGGCACTGACAACAGATTAATCGGTGACTGTGTTTGCACATTTCTGTATGTAAACATAGGTGACATAAAATGGATCGTGCTCGACCGACTTCAGGGAACGCCGAGGACAATATTGGGATTCTAGATGATTTGCGGTGCAAAGGGTCAGATGGGAAACAGTGGAGATGCACTGCTATGTCCATGCCAGATAAAACAGTCTGCGAGACGCATTACATCCAGGCAAAGAAGAGGGCAACCAATTCTGCCATGAGAGCAAATCTGAGGAAATCTAAGAGGAAGTCCTTAGGTGAGAGTGATATTTATCTGGAGAGCAAGAGTGATGATTTTGATGTGCCACTTGCAAGCATGAAAGTTGGAGAACAGCATTCAACCTCTGGGAAAAAGTTCTTGGATGAGGTATCAAAAAATCAGTACCGCTATACGCTAGAGACACAGGCCATAGCGAGTAGTGTACATAATGCTTCAAACCCAGATGATGATTCACCAGACGATGTTCCACCGTATGAAGAGAACTGGATGCCTTTGGAGTCTCCAGCTGCTTCTGGTATGGATTCATCCAGGAAAAGATCACAAAGGAGTCTAGATGCTAACGCTACTACACTGAGTTTATAATCAAAATTTTCAGCTGATTCTTCCACTTTTTCTTTCGGGTGTTGTTTTTACCAACTTGTGTTCTTTCCTTTCTATCGATAAATGTTCCATTCTAGAGTTGCGAAAATACAATACAATCCTTGAATATGATAGAATACTCCGCGACATTGTTATTATGAGGATATTGAATTTAATTGCTGTCAAGATAACACTTGTAGAAAAGTAAGTAGCTAACGCTGGTCAGAACCAGAGCAACCTTATCTGGACAGCTCCATCATATTATCTTGAGCTTAATACATTGCCCCTTCTGAAGAGTCTTCTATAAGAGTGTGATTAAGTTGGCATGTGAATTTAGTGGCTTATGTGCTTGTTTTGTCAGTATAGTTCAATGGGCTTTGAATTTAGTAATAGCCATATATTTTTTATTACTGGTTTTTGTCCAGTCCATTTTACACCTGTGTTTGCTTGGTGGCTCTGAAGTCAGTTGTTGCAAATTTATAAACTCCTTTGCTACCATACTGCTTGGTGTCTTTTCAGAGTCCACCATGCTGTCTTTAAATGTCTAACATGTGAACAAGTTGAATTATGGGTAATTCAGAAACATAGTTTTTAGTCTCTGAAAGACGTGATAATAAACAAACCTTTGTCCTCAAAGTAGGATTGCCTTGAGAAGATGAGATGCAAAAGCAATCATTGTAATTATCAACTTTCTTGTTTCATCTCATGGTACTCCTGTTGGGTTTTTGTTACCCGGCATGCAGTTTCTTTTCGCATTAATACAATTGCTTGCTTTTTCAATGTTTCCTGTTACTAAATTGAGAGGTCTTATCTAGGAATACTGTGATGGAAGTTCAGATTCCTCTGAAGACACTGGTGGGCAAACTTGCCATCAATGTCGAAGGAATAACAGGGACAGAGTTATTTGGTGCCTAAGATGTGATGGGAGAGGATACTGTGATAATTGTATCTCTACACGGTGAGTATGGAAAACTGGTAAAGAAACCTCTTTTTAGTTATGACTTATTTATTTGTGGATAGTGAGTATTATGGTTTATTTATTTTTAGGTACTCCGACATCCATTGGATGAAATTCAGAGAATTTGTCCTGCATGCCATGGCATCTGCAATTGCAAAGTTTGCTCAAGTGGTGATAATTCAATAAAGGTACCTTAACTGTTCAATTGTACCGTTTGATGAAGAACATCATCAAGTTTAGCATGTATAATTAACTAATTATTCTTGCAGTTGATTAAATATTCTGATTTTTTTTTTTTTTTGGGGAGAGATTCATGCGCGGATATGCAAGATACCTCTTTTGGATAAGTTACAGTATCTCCATTCACTGCTTTTGTCAGTCTTTCCTGTGGTAAAGCAGGTCCATCATGAGCAGTGTTTGGATGTTGAACTTGAAAAGAAGTTGCGTGGAAAGATGCATTTTACATGTTGTGGGATTTGCTTGCCCCTTTAGTAGCATTTGACAATATTTGATATAATGTTTCTTCCCCAGGTACTGAAATAGATCTTCCCAGGACAAAATTGAATTCAGATGAGCAGATGTGCTGGTACTTTTAGAATGCTTCTAAGCTTTCTGCATATATATTATATATGACCATATATTTCTCAGACTTGGTGGATTTAATGGGTATAGAAATGTCGTGTATTCTTGTTCATTTTGATGTTTCGTCTTGCAGAAATTTCTACAGGATACCCATTACTGATTATCACCAACATTGTCCAGTTTGTTCATATGATTTATGCCTTAGATGCTGTCAAGATCTCTGTGGATTAAATGGGAATGAATATAAAGGACTCCTGTCAGAACAAGCAAAAATTTCTGATCAAAATGTATCAAGTAAGTTTCCTGATTAGAGATCCAATGGCAATGGCAGCATTCCATGCCCTCCAAAGGAATATGGGGGCTGTGGTTATTCATCATTGAATTTAAGCCACATTTTCAAGATGAATTGGGTTGCAAAATTGGTAAAAAATGTGGAGGAAATTATTAGTGGCTGCAAGAATAGTGACTCTGGTGATCCACCTGAAACTAGGTTAAATGATCATAGAGTGTGCGATATTCTCATAGAAAGGTAAGTGATGATAATTATCTGTACTGCCCAACCTCTGAAGAACTCAAAACCGATGGAATTGCCTGTTTTAGAAAGCACTGGAAAACTGGTGGACCCGTTATTGTTGAGCAAGTATCTGATAGGTCATCAATTTCAAGCTGGGATCCAATGGTCATATGGAGAGGGATTCGAGAGACAGCAGATGAGAAAACGAAAGATGAAAACAGTATGGTCAGGGCTATAGATTGCTTAGACTAGTCTGAGGTACAAGTATATTTTTAGCTCTTCTAATTGTGTCGCTTAGATTGTCTTGGTTTACTTCTTGCATTTTTTTTTTTGGTTTATCATTTTTGTTAAGTACTCCAATATATGCATTTTATTTGTTTTAATTTTGGCAGATTTGTATTGAACTTCGTCAGTTCATGAAAGGATATTCTGAGGGGCGTATCCATGAAAATGGTTGGCCACAAATGTTGAAATTGAAGGATTGGCCTTCACCTAGTGCTTCTGAAGAGTTTTTACTGTACCAGAGACCTCAGTTTATCAGCAAACTGCCCTTACTTGAGTATATTCACTCCAAGTTGGGCCTCCTTAATGTTGCAGCTAAATTGCCCCATTACTCCTTGCAGAATGATGTAGGACCCAAGATTTATATATATCTTATGGGATCGGTGAGGAAACTGGTAGAGGTGATTCAGTAACCAATCCTCAAATCATATATTATTCCTCAATAACCTAAGGGAAGGGAATGATCATTATTATCTTTTTCTTCTTCTTTTTTAACATTATTGACTTTGAGCAGATACTACTTATTAATTTGCAATATTATGGTAAGATTCCTAGACATACATTTTATCATGCTTTGCCTTCTTATCTGAGATTTACAAATTGTTGGTAGTTATAACTACTGAATATGTAGTGCCTTAACCATTTATAATGTGCTGCGTGAAATTCAAATCCTCCAAACTTCTGCAGTGCGTCCAAATACTGGGAATGTGTTAATGTTGCAGATCTCTTTATCTGGTATATTTTCTTAATGTAAATTAGTGGATGTTTGATTTATTTGAACAAAGAAAAGGAGAGATGCAGGCTGCGGACAAAATAACAAAGTATAAACTGACATTCACTGAGTTTGATCAGGTGTACCTTTTGATTCATACAGGTGAAGTGAAGCTGAAGGGTTGGCAGAGAACTAGGATTGAAAAGATACAAAAAGATTACGAGGAATCTGAGGTGAAAGAACCATATGGGGATCCACAAATATGTTCAGGGGGGTGTTCACCTGATTCATCACTTGGTACAGAAAGTGGTGGAGTGGATTTGGATTTGGACAAGAAAAAGTCAATTATGAATCAAGTTTTTGAAATTTATTCTAGTGCTGAAGGGAATATGGTCAATTCTGAACTTCCGATCCGACAAAATGATGAAGTAATGGAGAATACACATCCTGGTGTCTACTGGGAGCAGGACGCTCCGAAGCTGACTCAATATCTGAAGATGCACCAAAAAGAATTTGGGAATCAGAATGACATAGGAACTGTAAATGTAAGTCTATATCTTAATCTTAAATTTCCCCCTTATATTTTGGCTTCTTTTGCTTGCTCCCTGGACTGTATCTTGCTTTGATTTGTATTGCTGATTGTGCTCCTTAAATTGAAGGATACAAGGCCTCTTTGCGATGGAATTATTTTTTCTTGATAGACATCATAGAAGAAAGTTGAAGGAAGAATATGGTAAGATAATATGTTTTATCTTATCAATTATTAAGAGCAATATCAGGAAGTGGTAGGTTAAAACATCTTGCTTGAAGACTAGTCTTTGCTTAGTCCTTCAAAGGTTAGTCACAAGAGCAGTGGATAATTCCCTGGATCAAAACATCACTCAGCTGAATATCCTTAGGCACCATAGGCCCAGTGCAAGATTGAAGTGACTTGGAAATGATGTTCACATGTGTGCTGTTTATGGTGAAAAATTGAATGCTAATGTTGCCTTTACCTTTAAGGATGCTTATTTGGGGAGTCTGTTTAGAAATTTCTGAAAAATTATAGTTTATATTTCTCTTCTTCATTTTAATTGTGGCTAATATATTCCTATTCAGGAGTAGAGCCATGGTCATTTGAACAAAATTTGGGGGATGCTATATTTGTTCCTGCCGGATGCCCTTTCCAAGTAAGAAATGTTCAGGTGAGTTCATTTCCTTGTAAGTTCACTTCATATTGTTATCTTCATGGTTTTCTAACCTTGCACTTAGATTAAGGAAAATGTCGTAGTCACATTTGTCACAAAATAACTAGTTGACGGATTCAAAGTGGAAAAATTTTGTCTAAAAGAAGCTATGTTCCTAATTGATTTTTTCCTAATATGTGTGACCCATCTCTGCCTCTTGAAATTTTCAGTCCACTGTTCAGCTGGGCCTTGATTTCTTATCTCCAGAAAGCTCGGGGGAGGCTGTAAGACTTGAAGAGGAAGTCCGTGGTCTGCCAAATGAACATGAAGCAAAACTTCAAGCATTGGAGGTCAGACATTTTGTTCTTTTTCTTTTTTTCTCCCTTTTTACTTGTCTTCCCTCATTTACCTGTTTTCCTCAAGGCCGACCTTAGACGAAATGCTCTGATTAAATTCCATTTGTTTTTGGTTGGTTCTTTGTGAAAATCAGCTTGTCTCAACTTCCATTCTCCTTTCCTCTGCTTGTAATGAGTGTAAGGGCTTAACTGTGTTTCTGCCGCAGACTCGGTGCTGAGTTTAGATATGGGGACCCTAATTTGACTGCAATGGTTTCTGAGAACTACGAAAAGATGATCAAGAGAAAGGCAGATTACTTGTGTTTGAACCCATTCGGTTGATCCACCGAATCAGAAGAAGGTCATGTACAGTAAATTCTAGTTGAGCAATATTCTGTAGCAGTGTATTTTTTGTTGCGATTATTTTATCAGTGTAATATGCAATCATATAATGTGCATAATTATTGCGGTCATTAGTGAGATGATGAGATGACTAACTAAACTATATTCCAGAAAAATATAATCAATACAAAATTGTTTCTGGATGACCCAGAATTTATCCGATCCATAGCTTCACCCTCCTTCCGTGGCCCTCCAAAGTCCAAATGCTTCAACCTTTTTTGAAATGTGAAACTATATTTTGACTTAAAAAAAAATGAAAATACCATTTTTAGTTCAGCTCACAAGTTCTAAGACCAGAAATAAATAAACAAAATAATGTTTTTGACATACAAAAAAACTGAGATTACGAACGATAGATACACCAATATTAAGGGGCTAGGGACAAAATTACTAACTAATCCTGACTCTTGTCATAGTTGTGTAATTAATACCATAGAATTCCAAGACATAAAATAATTAGCAGGAATATTGTGTGTTTATATATATATATATCCTCCACAATTATTCTCCATTCTGCTGTAGCAGACTTTGTAAAGCCTGGAAACTTGAGTTAGATTTTCCACTAGAATCAGAATTCCTGCCACTGTTTCATTGTCCATTGAGTTGGAGATGTGCTGTAGATTTGGTCTGAGAGCAAAGAACGAAGCATAATCTTTGGCAATGTAGCTTGCTCTGACCAGACTAGCTCAAGTTTTGACCCCAATAAAGTGGTCGTAAGCGAAGACAGGGAAAAAAAAGAAAAGAAAAAAAGCACATAGGCTCCAGATGACGTCAGCCCCCCCCTCTTCTCTTTTTTTCTCTTCAATCATAAGGAAACTGATAATTTCACTAACGTTTGTCATCCCTAATTCTGCCCTTCGCTAGAGACCAACCTACTCGATTCGTTATTATCTCTCTGATGAACATTATTTAAAAAAAAAAGAGTAAAATTTAAGGCATGATACTGGTTTGCTATGATATGTCATCTATCATGCTGGGGGCAAAGTTGTACGATATCCTCCGCTTGTCCCAACTTTGTGAGCTCATTTTGTAGCCTATAGAACCTTTTAGGTCATCTCATCGTGAGGCCTTCAACTTTTAATGGCGAGTAGGGACATCGTGATTAGCGTTACATGCGATGTGTTGGGGAAGAGGAGAGGGGGTTAAATGCTGTGACTCTTTAGACACTATATTGCACATAACATCGAAAAAAGGGAAGCATTGAAACGTTATGAAATCGTAAGTGTCCACATTGAACAGGTAATTCTAAATACTTGACCATTAATTTAGCACATTGAACGCTAATTTATGGAAGATTCAAGGATTCTATACTAGGCTTCTCATGGCAAAATGGACCGATGTGACTTGCTCTTTAGCAAGCCACTCTAGGTTTCTTCCATGATTTATATACTATGGGTATGGGTGAGAAAAAAAGGCTAAAATTAAGAAAATCACATCAACAACCAAAATGAGCTGAATATATATTTCACCCCAGAAAGGAGTTATCATTCGGCAACCGAGGTGGCCTTTTCAATTAATGCTGCTGGTCGCTGAAAATGATTCAAATCCCGCATTCTTGGTTGACCAATTTCTCCAAACCTCATCTCCTCTAATCGCACCCTTTTCTGCCTGTTGGTGTTGGTTGCCATAGAAATTCCCATGTGCACCACCTCCTCCTCCTCCTATCCCCAAGAAGTCCAGAGTCGTCACATCCCCGCTTCCCTTAGTTGCATCAATATTAATAGCCGCACTTGACCCACCATGAAAAATTCCATTATTACTTCGATTATTCTCCTCTATGATTTTGGAGAAAGCTTTGCTTTGATCCAAGATAGCGTTGAACATGTTGTCCACACCGTTCATTCCCACGCTTCCACTCCCATTTAAATACTGACCAGAAATATGATCCTCTTGCCCATTCTGCATATAATGGTTCAGGAACGAATGCCCATTTGGACCAAATGATGGAGGTGCCATGCTTGTCACAAAACCCTTCTCCGCCACGGAAGAGTTACTCACAGTTGCACCCATTTGAGCAGCTTTCTGCAGCAGCGCGGTCGCAGACATGAGCGGTGAGGAAGCAGCTGGCAGCTGTAGTTGGTGCCCATTTTCGTCGAAGAGTACGTTCGGTGAGTTTGAACTTAGTTGAAGAGGTGGTATTGAGGAGCTAGAAGAAAGGCTTCTGTTGAATAGGGTTCCCGCACTCATATTATGGTTAAAGGGTTTATTAGCAGGCATTGGCATGAGCTCCTGAAGCAGTGACAATGGATGCTTATTGTTATTATCCATATTTCCAACTTGTGGATTCGGAATATTGGTATTATTGATTGGTAATGAAGAAACCAGATTCTGGATTGGTTGGCCCTGCAAGCTCGGACTCATTGTTGGCATTTGTCTTTCACTGGCTTTGTTATTCTCCTCAGCCAGTGCGTCACAGAAAGCTCGATGGGTGATGAAGCTATCTCTTCTGCACATAAATGAATTTTGCCGTCAGTTAATTACGTGGTGGAAATAAAAATACAAAAAAAAATATTAAGGGAATAGTGTGTATATATATAATTCTAATTTTCTATTATTCGTGATTTTTAATTAAGGGCCCATATATAATTTAATAATAACAGCAGATTCAACATCACATAATATATATCAATATAGTTTATCTAGCTAGAATAAAACTAATTAAAAAAGGATCCGATTATCCTCATAATTTATTAAGGGCGTGAATGGTCAAGGGAAGACTCTAGCAGCCGAAAATGAAAGAGCCAAGTCTCTGCGATATTAAAAGCAAATGCAACTTGTGCATTAATATTCTTAAATTCTATTAATATATGAACCTGGAAAAGATGGTGCCACAGTCACATTTGTATTCCTTCGTTCCACAGATCTTAGAGTGGGCTTTCCAGTCAGATTGGACAGCGTATTTCTTGGAGCATTTGTCACACTTCCACTTCTTCTCCCCATGTTTTCTGCAGAAGTGCTTCTTAATGCCAGTGAGATCACCAAGTGCTCGAGCTGGGTTGTGGTGTACGCAGGAGGGTTCAGGACAAATATAAACCCTCTTTCGGACTTCTGTGGTGATTCTTTGTTTGAGCTTCCATGGCAGGTTGTGGCCTCGTCGGTGCAATTGGAGGTTTTGATCCCTTTGAAACCCTTTGTTGCAAATTTCACATATGAATCGGTTTGTGGCCATTAGGGAGTTTGGTGACAGAGCTATCACTTCAGCGCTTGGATCTGTACGTGTACAGTTCACCGTCATATACACAGATGACGGATTTATTAGTTAAATTAATTATACATTTGCATTGCACCAAAAGGAAACATTTTTCAAAGTGCTTCAACGGGATACTGAACAAACTGACAAGAAAAAACTATCGCGCTACGTTACAAATACAAGTGTCGTCTTTGTAAAACCAAAAATGACCAGAATTTAAAAAAGTGAGAAACCAGATCCATGTCCTTTGTGAAGATAGATGTAAATGTAAATAACGAAGGAAAATGTGATATCTGATTCTTTGTTCACTCGCGCGCTTGAAGAAATAGAAGATAATAAATTAATATATAAATATATAAAACCCAGAAAATCTCTCTCTCTCTCTCTCTCTCTCTCTCTCTCTCTCACACACACACACACACACACACACACAGAGAGAGAGAGAGAGAGAGAGAGAGAGAGAGAGAGAGAGAGAGAGAGAGAGAGAGAGGTAAGAGGTATTTCAATATATAGATGAAGTTACAAAGAGAGTAGCACGTGAAACCAAAATAAAGGAAGGAGGAGGAGAGCAGTCAAGCCAAGTCAACAGTGAAGAGCATTGTAACCCCGGACAATAATTGAGCTTCTTCTACTACTTCAAATTACGTACCGATAATTCACCATTTTCCAAATTCAACAACTTCTGCTAGGTGCCCAGTTTTCCACTTTGATTAATATACAATATCTTAGTCTGCAGGCCAGGAATATTCAAGAAATAAAACCTTTTCAAACTAGCTAGTTCATTAAGAAACGTTATTTAAACTAGCTAGTATAACGCTTAAAAAAAAAAAAGACAAACAAATAATAATCGATATTCTATAAGGGAACAAAAGTTGAACTCAAGAGATGGGTGTTAAAAAGTACCTGGATTTCCTGGTAGGTTTCTCTTCTTCTTAGGAGGGGGAGGTGTGTTGGGACCATTGCTATTAGTCGTAGTTGAAGTAAGAGAATTTGAACTATGAAACTGACTAAGTAGTTCCGATGGCTGTTTAGCAGCACCTTCTCCGGCGTTTTCTGTAGAGAAGCTTCCGCTGTCACCACTTGTGTTGTTCGACATTGAATTGAAGGTAGGCAAAGATAAGGGAAGAATCTATATATTGAAATCGTTTTCTTTTTCTCTTTCTTTCCAAGCCAACACTGAAAAAATTTTTTGTCCTTCTTTTTCACCTTGTTCTTGCTTATCTCTAAAGGAAGATTTTCATCAGAAAAACTTTGGGAAAAAAGGGGAGGAAGTTGAAACAGAAAGGATGGGATTTGAGTAACTAGAGGAAGACAAAAACCAGGAAACTCTCCTCCATTTATGGTGTGGAGACCGGAGTTGTTACTGGCAGATGAATACAAGAAACCAGTCTTTGGATTTAATATATATTCTATTTCTTTAAGGCACTGTTGTTTGGGGCTACATTTATGCCCCTGGCATTATAAGATATTAAAGAGTTGTCCGTTCATTATTATCCTCCCTAATTGGCCATTTATAGCATCTCAGTAGTATTTAAGGAGTAATCAAATGCCAATTTATGATTCTAAAATATTATTACAAAATGTTCAAAAGATAGGTAAAAACAATGGGCATGGTTGATCACTTGATCTGAGTTCTAAAATTGTGTATAGTATTAAGAAAAAAAAACAAAAGAATCAGACTCTTTCAAGTAGTTATCATTATATTTTCTTGTAAAAAAGTATGTAAAACGAGAAAGGTTTAGAAGATTCAATTACGAATGTTAAGTATAAAAAAGTTCAGCTATTAAATTGTTGTTAATTAAAAATTTGGAAGCAAATATCTAAAAATTATACATGAATTTAAGACCAAAAAAAAAAAGCGCTGATAGATTTAACTGATCAAATTAAGAAAGAGGGAAAATTTTTCACAAATAATTATATTTCCAAAAGGGCAGTATAGGTACTTCAGTGTGCCAGTTTTTGAGAGTTTAATTTATTTGGGACATCGCTAGCGGACGAGAGCTTCAAATTGGAGATTTTGTCTGTTTCTGATGATATTTTAAAGCGAATAATCTTGTTCCGCTGTTGCCACTACCTTCAATCAAAACAACAAAACTGCCACCGCTAGTCAGCCGCCTTGAGTCTGTAATTACTAAATCAGCCTCACCCGTCACGGGTGAGCTCTGATCCAAATCCTCCTCGAAATTGGTTCAATCATAACCGGTGGATTCTACAGTGTGCAAAATAAATAATTAACTAAATTATAGAAATTTTTTTTAAAGATATTAAAAAGGTTAAATTGTACATAATACTTTTAAATTTTAGGTTATATATTTTTTTTTTAATTTTTAAAATATAATAATAATTTTTTTAAAATTTTAAATTTATATAAATAATCTTCCTATCATTAGTAATTTTTTTATTTCAATGAAAAAGCATATCACATTAAGGAATTATTTATATATGATTTAAAATTTAAGAAATTATTTATATGTAATTTAAAGTATAAAAAGATTATCTAAATAAAAAATAAATTTTAAAAAGTTCATTGTTATTGACCTATCTTACTTTGTCAGTAAAATGATGAATTAATTAAGGATAAAAAGTTATATGTGTATATTTAAAAATTTTAAAAAGTTCATTGAAAATTTTTTTTATTTTAAAAAATATATTTTTTAAAAATAAAAATTATTTTATATTTTAGTATAATTTAAATCGTCTAATCAAAATATATTCATTTAAATTTTTTTAGTTAAAAAATATATATCTAGGTTTAAAAAAAGTTTTTCAATAAAAAATTTTAAAATTAGACAAGATATAAGATAATTTTTTATTTAAAAAATAACTTATATATATTTAAAAAAATAAAAAATCCCTATGATTTAAACAAAATTAAAAAAAAAAATTGTATAATTTACTCAATACAAAAAACTCTTATGTTCACGGCCGTCGAATTGGCACGGGTAATTTTGATATAACATGTTAAAAACTGGGATCTTTGGTCATATAGCGTAACGTCGAATATAAAGACTTCTTTTTTTTTGGCCAAAAGAATATAAAGACTTGATGCGCAAGGGCAATGCCGTGTCGTAGCCGGTCTCCTTTAACGTATTTCTTTTTTATTTTTAAAATTTTTTATGCTGGTGGTCTGTTTAATATAAAATCGTAAGATTAAAAGTAAAAATAAGATACTACTATCTTTATTGAAAATGAGAGACCTTAACCATGCCTAGAATAAATGGTTTTAGCTTGCCGTTTCAGGTGGCGTTATTTTATTTTCAATCATTGATACAGTTCCGATTTTTTGTAGTATATAAGCTTATTATATGCAATAAGAAAAATAGAAAAAAAAAAGTGTAAAAAATAAATCACATTTACACTCTTATTTCTTATATCACTTTTTATTATTATTTACACAATCATTATTGTAGATAATTCAATTGAAGCCAAAGATTCCGATCAAATTTTTTCACGAAACTTGGGGCTATATTATATTATTTGATAATTGAATGCATGTCATGTCATTCCATATTCATTATTTAATCATACAATAATAAACTAGTAAAGAACTCAATTAGGTCATGACGGTAATTTCTAATTACTTAATAATATATTTCATATCAGTTTAGTTACGGTAACAGAAACTACGCACTTAATAGCTGAAATACTAGTTAGAATCAATATTTTAGTGAGAAAATCAAATCAGCATTGCAAATAGATTTTTAATAACACTTTTAAAACAATTAAATAATGTAAAGAGCCAATAACACTTTTTGCATTATTTGACCATGCATTCAGTGTACTTAGCAAATGTTCTCATATTATAGCTCAACACATGATTTTTTTTTTCTCTTTGTTTTGAGAATTTACTGGGAAATTAGTCAAGCATAATATACATTATATTAATAATTTTTTAAATTTCTTTTGCAGTTTGCTAAGAATTGATTCTTCTTCGATACGGATTGATCGATTGAACAAATGATATTAAAATAGTATAGATGAACTACGTTTCTTAAACGTAATTATTATGCGATAGGTAAACTGTACTCTAATGAAAGATAAGTATATGGCTTAAAATATATTATTGCCTTTTTTATTTTATAAATAGATTGATTTATTTCACTAATTTTAAAAATAGAAATATTCTCATTTTTAAAATATAATTAAATTTTATTTTTTTATCATAATTTTGTCCAAAATATATATAATGTTAAGCTTAATATATTACTGACTTATATGATATTTATTTATTTGACATTATTAACCCGCACTTCGATTTAGTGTTCAGGTTAATTAGCATATTGTAAATTTTGCATGAAGATGTTAACAAGGCAAAATTAGATCGCTTTAGAAAATAAAAAGACAAAATAATTTGCTTTTGAACTAAATTAAAACTTTTATAAAACTAAGGGAACTAAAAATACATTTGATATATTATCTTTGCGTTTCAATTCAATAACGTCAGTCCATTACTGATTATAATATGCTATACCCCATCTAATCCTTTTATTTTTATGATTTAAAAATAATCGTTTGTATGATTTATATTTTATTTAAATTTGATATTATTATTAATTATTAAATAAATTTAGATATCCTCACATAACAATTAATATTATTAATTAAAATGAAAGGATACTGATAAGAGTATCATACACGACACACATTAAAAATGTTAATTATTTGTAACTTGGATTCTCACTATTTTTTTATTAATTTAAAAACATATAAATACAAAATACGTAAAACTCATTTAATGCTTAGTCCCATTTAAATGTATAAAACTTATTTGAACAATAAGTTTTACATACTCTGCATATATCTTTCTCTAAAATTAATAAATAAAAGGTGAAAAGTAGAAGAAAAGAAATAAAGGGAATTTAAATTCAATTATTTGGTGGTCTCGTTCAACCCGCACTAGTCTTTTTGGAAAAGGACATTTATGCGAATATTCAAAATATGAACAAATAATCTCACATATTTCGTTGGCCAAGAAGAATCTCATTTATTTCAAAAAAAAAGAAAAGAAAGAAATAAGACTGTTTTATTTAACGTACTTCCCTCACGTTCTTTACGTGACCTTTTCAGTCTCCTGCGTGTTCATATTGACGAATCGTCCCGTGTTTTAATGATTCAAACTGAAAGATACTCTTCTATAATGCATCTACAGACTGGACTTGATGTTGATTGACCTGTGTATATGCTATCTTCCTTCTCTATATATAAATTTAAGTGTGTTTATATATAGAAATATATATATATATACCTGCAAATATATATATATTAAAAATAAATAAATAAAGCAATGACACACTAACATTGGTTTCTTAACTTTAAAGCATGGTCTCCATGATTACACCTTTTGGGTCATACAACGATCAAATGATGATGAACAGTCAGATCCATTTATGTCCTTCCCATAACTGATTGAGTTTGCACTTGGCGGTTTTTCTTCCTCCACTTGGAAGATCCGACGGCTCCAATTCAATGGATCTCTTCACTTCTTGCTATTTAACAAGTATTATTATTATTATTATGTTTGATTGAGTTTAGTAAATCTAAATCTATCATTTAACATGGACATGGACGTGGACGCGCGGTGGATCATATCAAATATTATTTCTATCAATCAATGAAAAGGTGAGGGATATTGTTTTCCACCAAGTCATTTATTAATTGAGATGAGTTGACAAAATATAATTATTTTTTACCTATTCATTTCACTCATTCTCTTCTTTCATCCTCCATTGATAGTATCAACCACTTGTTTTAAAATTGGTCCCCACACTTCTTGGGTTTCGATGCACAAAATGTTCTAAAATGCAATGTCGTCCACTTTGCTTCTGGGTCTGCGGCCGACGTTATTGTCTTTTCTATATAACATACTTGATATCATTTCAAAATAAACTATTGAGACATCTCCTATATAAAATGACAAGTTATAAGCTTGAGCAAGAGAAATAAACTGATTTATGGGAAGGAGACAATGGAATGATGAGAAATGGGCCGGTAAGAAGCTGAAAAAGTAGCGATCTCTCTCTTTCTCTATATATATATATGTGTGTGTGTGTATACCGAAACGACTAACGGCATTTTTGTAGTTTCATTGCTCCTATATTTTGTCATTATTTCCAAATGATTACTTTGTTATCATCGATGATTATTGACCTATGCTGAAGAAGCAGACATGGACTCCATCTTCTAACAAATGATACAATTTTGAAAAACGACCAAAAGGAAACTTCTTATTCACTCAGTTCAGAGAATGATACAAAAAAGGGCATTCAATTTGTACTCATACATACATACATACACAACACAACGTCACTTGTTTGTTCTGCTCGCTCTCTTTTTCTTGTTGCCCTTTGAGGAGCTTGCGTCTTTCCTAAGTGCCAGTACATAGCATGTTTTCTTTATTCTGTTATATGTAATAAAATATTGATTAGGAAATAGTTGGCCAGTATTATTAACATTGTCCTGTTATATAATTCAATTCAATTCCATCTTTTTATTTTTTTTTGGTAATTAAGGAACTTATTACTATTATATATGCACATGCATCGAGGTTGTACGTAGGAGATAATGCCCTCTTATCGTGCGTCCACTGTAAATTGTGAAAAGGCATTCCTAGGCCTGGTGTTAAGAGTGAAAGATCCTCTATCAATCATTTTAAGCAAAAGGTCGAGTCTCACAAATTTTAAAATATGTAGGACGTAGGAAGTTGCACATGTGGGACCTTCTGGGGTTATATCATTGTGCGTGGTAGACATAGTGGCAAACTGGCTATTTCTCTTTTTTAGCAAGCACGACAACTTTATTCATGTGTAAAGCCACGGACACTGTGCTGGGATCTCTCTCTCCCTCTTTAGATCTGACTCTGCTCAAAATGCCCTCGAATAAAAATTTGGCCAAGATGCAAAGATCCTCAATTTGAAAGGTTGTATAATTTATTTTTTAATTTTAAAAGTTAATAATATACAAATTTTTGAAGCTCTCAATTTTTGTGTAATGTAATCATTTCATCAACTTTTTCATTTAAATTCTCAATATCATTTGTCCATATAAATTAATGTAAGTTATATCAGTAAAAATAAATAAATTCAAACTTTCCATTACAAATGAAAGAAAAGTGCTTTTTTTTGTCAATTTTTTTTAACATTTTTTGTAACAAGAAAGGTTTTTATTTGTCACTTTGGAATGATATGTTAGATTTTTTTTTTAAATCAATTTGACCTATTTTAACTGACATAAACAAGTGGAGTTAGAGTTTTAAACAAAAAAGTTAATGAAAGGTTTATATTATACAAAACTAAAAGTTTAGAAGGATTCATGATTTTTAAAATTGAGGGAGATAATAGGCCTCCAAGTTAAGAGAAATTCTTTTTTTATTTAAAAAATTTCAAGTTACTTTAGTCTATTACCCATAAGCATTGGGTAATTATCTTTTTTTTTTTCCTTTTAATTAATTAATCAAAACAAACATTCATGTCTTGCGATCAAGATAGATAGGGAAGGAAGCTTATTTTACTGCTTGGATTACAGGATGAATTAGAGAACAATCAAATAGGAAAAGAAAGGGTATAGCATCATTCGCACAATAAGACTGGCTTACAGCCTTTTCTTCACTATTTCTCCCTTTCCTTTTTGATATAATCTATTACATCAAACACGTTATATATATATATATATATATATATATGGGGCTGGAAATTGAAAAGAAAAAAAATGAGATGGTTTTAATAAGATGCTGCATATTGCCGACAAATTACGAAAAAAACTCCCCATTTAGAGTATATTTGAATGGAGAATAATAAAAATAAAATTTAAATTTAAATATGTTTATTGAGATATAGAATTTTTTTTTTATAATAATGTTTGAATTAAAAGAAATATTAAATTTAAAGTATTGCTTTTTCTCTTTTTGAGCTATAAAATTAGGTTGCTTGCAGTAGCAACCCTTGAATTTGATTGTGGGAAGCTCTTTTACTTTTGATTCCGATGGATGGATATGGGGCCGACGTGGTTGCAAATGATACGAACCTGCCCGATGCTGCGCTCCCTCATCATCATTTGCAAATGCCCATGTCTTTGTTGAAACTGCTAAAAGTAACACTTTACATCAAAGCTTTTTTCCTTTTTCACATAATTTGCTTATTATTCTTTTTTCCTTCTCTTTTTTCGGTAGTATTATCGAACTAACATGACATGGTTAGATCTTCGTAGGGATTTTGAGTTCTTTTTTGTTGGGTTTGGTAAATAATGATAAAAAGAACCTCCATATGCGATGGACCCGTAATGATCGTTAAGCTTCTTTTAGCCTCTTACACTCTTCCTTTTGTTCCATCCCATTTCAAAATTAGGAAAATAAAGTTTTTATTTCCTGTCGTCCTCCCTTGATACTCTCATTATTAACTGAAAAGAATGAATACATAAGTAAAGGAGATATACTTTTTAGTCTTTAGATTCTGTTGTCTCCTCCCGATAGGATGATTTGGGGCCATACATCAATGGCTTTAAAAGGTATATGCCCTTTATATCATTAATCATTTATACTTACAATTATTGGTCACTTTGCACTGTTACTTTGTATCTAAATGAGTATTCTATTTTATTTGAATTTTTGTAAGGAGATCAATCAAATTGATT
The DNA here is from genome assembly GCA_032878935.1 of Erythrophleum fordii. Taxonomy (NCBI): domain Eukaryota; kingdom Viridiplantae; phylum Streptophyta; class Magnoliopsida; order Fabales; family Fabaceae; genus Erythrophleum; species Erythrophleum fordii. Next base: position 34,594,240 of record JAVQMF010000049.1, read on the forward strand.
CCTCCTCTTCTAATAGCTAATTAAGCTTTTAGAATTAACAGACTTCTTGACATATTTGTAGGTAGTGGGTTAGGAGTTCTAATATCATCCTCCGTTGATCTCATGCTAAATCAAATTATAGTGTAGCACATATATTTTATCTACATTTCAAAATTTAAAAACTTAAAATGAAATTTTGAATCTTATCAAGAACATGTGAGATGGATTATGGATTCGTGGAAATCGCCACGAGAGAGAAAGCCGAAAGAGACGTTGAAATTAGACCCGTGATGGTCAGTTAGTGCAGGAGATGGGCCCCGGACGAAATTGCCCGGTGGACCCCAGCATGCAAATGATAAAAAGAGCGGGAAGATGAGCTCACTTTTTGCTCCATATGAAATTTCCTTCAAGCGTTTGAACTTTTTGTTTCAAGTGATAATGGCTTAAGTACCCAAAAAAAGTGATAAAAGTTAGAATGTAATTATCAATTATATGATTTTGATGGCCCTTTCTCCAACTGAGAAAATTCTTTATGTTTTATCTGCATCAAATTCAAATTTCTTATTATGATTATTTTTAAACTATTTCCCTGTTTTCACTTTTTCTTCATTTGACTCCCTATCACTTTCCCCTGTTCTTCACTTCACAAAAACATTCAATTATGTGGATTTAAGAAAATGGGTTTATCAGAAACAGAAAATTAATTATTCAAAATTATCATATAATATATGTCAAAAGAAGGGTAATCAGAATAAATGAATAGAAAACAAGAAACACTAGGAGTTAGGCCCATGCCTTTTGGACGAACTTCTAGTTGTAGTGAGCGCTAGGGCTATTGGGGTTGAAAGAGAGGCCCACATGTGCTCAAGAGCGAATGCTAGTGTTGTGGAAGAATTCAAAAAGAAATATAAAACTGACATGCAGAATTTGACCCAAAAACTAACTAGCATGGAGGCAGCCCATTCTACTAAAGCCTTTTGATCCATCAACCTCTAGTGGAACCACAAAAACTCCCCCTTAAAAGCATTCCCATTCCCCGACACGATGGCAGATTTTTGCGCATCACATAGATAAGCAAAGAAATTTGCTTTCAATTTAAACTGTTCTGATCAAATATAGGTAATCTAGATTTTATTTTATTTTTTCATTTTTTATCTCAATTATTAATTTTTTTAAGTTGACAGTTATAAAACTTTTCATTCTATGTTCTGCACTTTTCTAAATAAAAAAAAAAAAAAATTGAAAAAAAAATGATAAAATAAAATAAAATACGGGTTATGTATATTAAATCTGACCAGCTCTTGTGAGAGCAAATTTCTCTACTCATATCTGCGATGAGCAAAGAATCTGCTTTGTTTAACATTGCAAAATGATGTATTGTCTTAATAAACATTTAAAAAATTGCGTTTAAGATTTGTTTTATATTATATGTTAGTCCTTTTCATTAATAAAATGCTTTGCTTGCAAAAAGCCGGTTAGGTGAAATAATATTAATATATATAGAACTGGCTGAGAGAATCCGTTATCAACGCCCCAAGTAAACTACAAATTAAATTGTAGGTCAGTAGCCCAAAGGATTTGAAACCCCAAAAAGTTTTAGGAATGCTCCCCATACTAAAAAAGTTTTGTACGTATGGTTACCACCTAAATTATCATTTGATCATGCATTCAAAGTTATATTTTAAGATTACTGACGTAACGTAGCTATACAAGGTTGTCTGTAATTGTCTAGGAGCCTATGAAAATAAGCTTTAGGTCAGACAATATTAAGAAGCTTATCCTGACCATCATCACGGTGGCATGTTTTAACGTTGTAGGAACACAAACAATTGAAGAAGCGATCTCTTATCTGTATTTGTTTAAAAATACCATCAACAAACTGATGTCTCATCAACATTCTCCTAAGTATGGCAAAATTCTGTACAGCATGTAAAGATGACTCAGTTTGTTCCCAAAAGTCAAAACTTCACGATCACAGGGAAGTTCAAAATATCTGGTATTAATGGACCATTTTAATATAGAGCCTTGCCAATATCTTGGTTAACATCACTATCTCCATTCAAGTGCTTCCCTTGCAATGAAACTGCAGAATCACCACTTGAACTATGACGATGCATTGTTGTTTTGACTCTAGTGCGAGCCCTCCGGCAAGGACTGAATGGGTCTTTTGGTGTCTGGACTTCTTTCTTTTTCTGTTTCCTCTGCACATACAACAACTCATTTTCCATAGATTCCAACGCTCTAACTGTCAACGGCCGATTTCTTGTGCTCTGCCTCCTGGGATTTATGTCAGCCTTCTGCTCCACAGAACCACCATCACGAGAGGTTCCTACTGCGTTTAGAACTTGCTTCTGGGCATCAGATGTAAAACTTGCATCATTTGGCTTCAGGCATTTCTCATCTTCCTCCATCATTTCACTATTTTCAGACTTCAGGGGAAGCTGGTGTAAGTTCAAGTTGATTGGTGGCTGTGATTCACATTTTTCAACTTTACTGCAAGACATGCCCGTGCCAAGACAATTTTGGTTGAGAATGCTTCCTTTGTTATCCTCTTCCACAACTACTTCAGCAGAAGAAGCAATTAAGCATGCATTTTTCTTGTTGGCTTCTGGAAGGCTCGATGGCTGAGTAAGTCCCAGTTTTTCTGATTTCAAGTCTTCTGGGGAAATCTCAAGGATGCGGCTTGTCTCAGCCTTAGCACAAGCAGTCAATCTCCTACGTTTGATGGGAGGAGCTGCATGAGTTGAATGGCCTGATCTTGCCCTCCGACTGAATTGCTGCTTTACGGTCTTCTTAAGTTGCTTATCATCAGACACACAGGTCATTTGATTTTGACGTCTTTCTACAATTCTGTCTGCATTATTATCTATGTTATCATATGCTCCTTTTCTGTTGATAGATTCTCCGTCAGATGTGTCCCTACGGCAATTAGCATTACTACTATTCTTTTTGTTATCTAATTGAATCGTAGCCTCTTTTTCACCAGGTGAACAATCAGACAAGATCCCGTCGATTTCTCTTGAAAGAGCAGTCATCTTCTTAGAAGCATCTTTCAATTCAACTGGTACACATCTCAGTTCTCTCACCTTAGATAACTTTCCACTGTGAACCAAACTGGTATCAACAACTGTGAACTTCGCCAACTTTTGCCTTATGCTATCAGACGTACCCTTCCTGTGGTTTGCGTCACTGAAATGTTTGTCGCCTTTATCAGTTTTACCAGCAGCTTTTACCTCAATTTCACCCACCGCATTGCCAGACGAGTCACTTTCCTTCCCTCTCATTTGATTGGTTTTCTGGGAAGTTATCTTGAATCCAAGAGGTAAAGATTTCAATTCCCTCAAATCAGATGACTTGCCCCCATGCTCCAAACTGGTATCGACAACTGTGAACTTCATATGATCTGTTTTGAAAGTAGAAACTCGGGGTTTGAGGTAACAATGGCGATGACAATCAGATTGATCATCTTTGTCTGATGCCTTTTCTAGAATCCATCCATCTTCTTCACTGCAGCTTCCAACTTTAGCTTCTTCAACTTCAAGCTCAAGAAGATTTGGTTCAGATACTACTTTGCTCAAGACATCACTAACAGAATCAAAGTAATGATCACCTTTCACAAGTTTTCTTCTTGAGAATTTTTTAACACCAGGAATAAGAAAAACCAGATAATCTCTGGAGCTTACAAAGCCTGGATTGTTGTTGGGTTGCTCAGAGTGCCAACCTCTTGCCAATAAGCGGGGCCAAACAGCTTCCCAGAAGAGATCATTACTTTTGGCTTTGCTCAGTCGAAATCCTCCAGTCAAAAATTTTATTATATCAATGGGTTCAAGGGAAGACCAAGCTTTGCCAGTTGGTGCACAGGAATGAATTGAATAGGATGGATTGTTCTTCGCAGGTTCTACAGCAAGGCTTGTAAGGTCCACCTTCTCCTTACCAATACCTACTGCTTCCACAAGAGCACCAAGTCCAACGGTAGACTTCAAAGAAAAGACGTATTCTTCGAGTGAAGCTCTGCCCTCAGCGTATGACTTAGAGACCTGATTAGAGACATAAGCAAAATGAGGACTGAGGGACATAAAAGACACAAATTGGAATATCGTGTAAACATAGGTAGTCATAAAGATCCAAATAACTATTTGTCCATTCTAAAATTATCAGTATTGCCCTAATAATCATTGCTGCTGAGGTCCGAAGTATGTAAAGTTGATGAAATAATATACTTGGTAACGTTTGGTTAAGCATGCATTTTCTAAGATCGATAGGACTATAGGAATAGGAAAATGCAAACTAGAAAACAACACAAATTAGAAGGATTGATCTGTCGTCTTATACATATAATAGGGGTTGAAAGTCCATGTGCTTCTAGACGAAGTTGTGGAGCTGTGCCATGCAAAAGTTTCTCTGTAAAGCCTGTTTGATAAATAAAAGAAGTATATACCTAATAACTTAATTCTGAGAAGTAAATTGACATGCTTAAAATCCATTTCCAGACCATCTTAACAATTAAACAAACAACATGAGACCAAAACAACCCTAACACTGAAACCTCGAAGGTGAGGATGTATTTTCTCAAACTACTCAAATATCCATAAAAACAGTCAATGTGTCCCTTAATTTCTGGCATAAAGGATTGAACCCTGTGATCACTACTTCAAACCAACAATTCATTACCACTTGTACTGGAAGAATCAGTGATTCATACAGGGAGCTTCAGATCCTTCAATTTAAAGGTTTATAATGACAATTCAATTCCAGAAAATTAAAATTGACAGTCCCAATACTATTTCACCCTTGACTTACCATTGATGCATCACAACTAGAAGTATACTTTTGGCTTGTAAAGGTGTCAAAAACAATGTTGACAAAGGAGAATGAAACAAATTATGACATCATAGAATGCAGAGACACAGGCTTCGCTAATGATCAGGTAACTGAAATATACATATTGCAGTTCATTAATGACATTGGAGACAATGGATTTAATGATATAGCACAGTTGAATACCTGCAGCAAAGAATCTTGAAACGTCTCTGAGACCTGGGAATTTAAGCGAGACAATAGTTCATGTTGCCTCCAGCCAGTAAGAAGTTTCTGTCCTGTCATACATTTTCTCCCTTTTATTTTTCTGCAATCTGACCATCTACGATGTCCATCAGACCTATAAAACTTTCCATAGTAAAATGACAGTATTTCCCCCATTCCTTTGTTCTCTAAAAACCTCCTTATCTGAATGAAATTCTTCCCAAATATAAACAAACCAAGGAGAAAACATTTTACATCAGCTTCACTCCAGGTGTCACTCAATTTGCCAGGTGCCATTCCACAAGCTTTGCCTTGACCTTGTTGACCTGACTTGCTTTCTTCTGTTATCACAGATTGAAAAGTGATTGGCTTCAATTCTTTTTCATCATCTGATGTAATATTTGGTTTCACATTACTTGTTTCTGCAGGTCCAAGTACATTGATCGCACTGTTATTGTCTCTAAAATATCCCCACCCTTCATATCTACCATCCTCCACTTCATGTATCCATATGAGTGGGACAGGTAAACCCATTGCAAAGGAATGAGACTTGTCATTCACAACTTCTGAATCAGCAGGATCCATCAGAAGTTTAAGTCGTTCTGATTCTGTTATCATGGAAGGAATTTCCACCTGATATTCATCACCAAGTCGAGGATTCAGCTGTGGGGCTCCAACTATGTCACTTATATCAGGAGAACTAGGAGGATTTGACTGCATATTAGATGCATACTCCATGCAATTATTACCATAATTGGGGTGAACTAACTCCATCTGCCAAGCAACACAGACCAATAAAACTAAGGGCTATAAATTCAGTCAATGCCTAAAAAGATAATATTATAAACAAAATGGAGATAATATGATCAAGAACATAATTCAAACATAATTTCAATCTAAATATACAAGTAATGTAGAGGGAGTTCCACTAGTTACTCACCAGCTGTTTTCCTCAGCAGCATGTATGTAAAAGCATCATAAATTCATAATAATTGGAAACGTTCAGGTTTTATAACCATTAGCATTCTAATTTTAAGATTTTTCACTTTACTTTTTTAATATAATTAATCAACCCTATGTATGCATATTAGCCATCTAAAAAAGTATTAGATCTCTCTCCTTGTGTTCACCACCAATTTTTTTAGCACTGGACACATGTTTTATAATCAGACACTCTCCATAAACAGCATGAACTGCTTATTTGGCTATAAAGAAAATTATAAATCTCCAGTAACATGCTAGTGGATTTAAAAGATAATACTAGAGAAGAGGCTGTTTGCCCTTTGCACAAGCAGTACGTACTAGTCAACTGCAACTGACATTTGTTTTTTTTCTTAATATATATTCTTTCAAAAAACAGGAGTTGCCATGGTTATTGTTATGAGGTTATATACTGTTTGAATTTTCCAATTACTTAAAATCCAATCTATGCTTTGCCACTGATTTCTTTGGACATAGCTGTCTAGAAGATGATTAATGACTATAGGAGTAATGACATTTCTTTAATTTATCATTTTTTTCCTTTTTTAAAGGGCGGGAGCACATAAAGATCGTATATTTTATACATTTACCAAATATTTTTAATTCCTGACAAACCCAAAAACCTGATACATAGAAGACTATCAGATTAGACTTCAAGCAACAGAAAGAGGCAATTTTTTGGGAAAGGAATTCTTCAATAACCAACAATTCACAAAAAAAAATAGAAAGCAAAAATCTTTTCTGTATTAAGGCTAATTAGAACCCAGCTCAGACTAGAAACATTGCTAATACCACAAAGCATCAGAATTCTAAACAATGGCTGGCTACCTAAAGTACTTACATAAAACCCTACAAATTTACTTTGCTGCAGAAAGCAAAGCCAGCCTGTCTACTCTCTACTCCTTCTTGAAGATAACATTCTTCACTGAAGAAAGCAGCTTCAGAACAAATATACCATATAATGACCACTATATATGCGATCCTAGTACAAAATACCCTCTATGTGGAAATAGCATAACGGGGGCAAATTGCCAAGTAACTCCAAGGTAATAAACCCCAGATCCATTTTTACCCAGCTTCGTAATCAAAGCTAACGATGTTGTATACAAATCGATACATAACGATCAGACTTAGACGTACAGCCGAGGAAAAAATAAAAGAAGAAATGAAGACCAGAAAACAACAAGCACATTGGTATGAAGATTGAGTAACCCACAAAATTACAACCATACAGCTAACAATTAATCGATATACTATGGACCCAAAAATATTTAAAGATCTTTCCTTGTGTTCTTTAATATTATACACCCATAAACTGTATAATCCAGAGCAGAAGCACGAAGACATGTATGGGACACGATAAAGAGCATTAATATGATTGACGATAGAGGAAGATGAATATTAGCTAACAACCATGGAAGAGTTAACATCAAAAGCTAACGCGAAAGGAGAAACGTGGGAAAATGGGCGCTTTGTATTTTGAGTTGATTTGCGTATCTTATCAAACTTTGGCATCAAACACATTAACGCTAGTGTGAAAAACTAGAGTACAAGACGGAAACTATAAGAGTAGGATGAAGAGAAAGAGAACCTGGTGAAAAAGAGCTGACTTTAATGGCTGAGCATAAGGATGAATTCGCGGGGCATTATATGCGAGGGGAGAGAGAGAAGAGGGAACGAAGAAATACTCGTCGCAGCGTTTTTAAACGCGCCGAGTAGCCTTAAACAACTGAATCGGCCGAGTTCTTGAAGTAGAGTTGAGTTGACGTGATTAAAAGTCATCCGATTAAATCTAATTATTAAAAATTAATACATCGAAATGAAGAAAAAGGGAAAAAAAATTGTGGGCTTGGCGTTGGACAGTTCATAGTTATGAGAAATTATTTCATCTAACGTTTACAAAATCATTTTAAGTTAACGTAGTGTGGTATATTATTATATTAAAAATAAATTAAAGTTTAAAAGAATTAGTTTAATTAATAAAAAAATTGAATAATTTAAGTTCAAAATCTATACAAAAATATTCTTGAATTAAAATTTGAAATGTATATATATATATATATATATAAATTTGTGTCCTTAACCAACATGAATTGATATGAGTAGAAGGGGATTAGGCACCTTAAGTAAGATGTTCTGTGTTTGATCGGAGCCTGGTGTATTGAGAAAAAAATTCAATTGAGAGAAGTTCTTATCTTTAGAGACTGACAATATTTCGAAAAATTAGTCTTTCACTTATCTGATGAGAAGATATCCTGATGTTAACAACAAAGAAAAAAAATGTGCCCTTATAATAATGTTGACAAAATTTTAAAAATATATATAATTATAATAATAATAAATTAAATCAAATGTACCATTTAATCAACTCAATAATTAACTTAATAATATAACATCAAATTACAATTAATTGTTAACTTTTCAAATAACTTTATCTAATTGTTACTTTTTCTTTTTTAATTTATAATGAGTTAAGAATATATTTGACGAGTCTAACTCATGAGTTTATTTTATGTACTGGAAAGATTTCATCTCGTGATATATTATACAATTAACATGATGCAAACTGATAAGTTATTAAAAGTAATAATATATATATATATATATATTTTTTTTTTTTCCCTTCTTCCGAGGGGACTTTAATATATAGATGCCAATAAATATTGTCATGTGCAATATAGCAGACAACATTTAACAATATAAAATTGGCGATGCCATTTTGGAGTTAATTCAATATAACCAATATTAATTAGCATATTACTTGAGTGAATCGGGCATATCTATTGGCTAATACATCATATGTCAGTGTAACCCAGCAACCTGTTTGAAAAAGTTTTTTCCTTTTTATTTTCATTGTTCGTCAAAAAATTTTAAAAAATGCAGTTTAAAATGGTTTTGATAATTATCCCAATTTATATTTCATTATATTATTAGAAAATTTTCGTATTCTTAATCTTATTATATAAATGACCATAGTTGTAGAGAAAAACTACAATGCAATTGAGAGATTTTTTTTTTTTGGCTCAATAATTGTGAGAAATATAACCTGGCAAATCCTTTTTTTTATTTTAATTATGTCAATTTTTCGAAGTCAGTCATAATTATTTTAATGATAATATAGATTCCTGTTTTTGATATGATACAGAGATGAATTAATTGTCATGAATGCAATTGAAAATGGCTTAATTTTAGTATCAAAAAAATATTAAGTAGTTTAGGGCAATTTGTGTAAAATACTAAATACTATTGTCACTAATGAATAGTAAAATTAAAGTAGTTTACGAGTTTTATTTTATTTCAATTAGTCTTTTTTTTTTTTTCCTGAGCAACCTAATTTACTCTATCCACAATTGCACGAGAAAACAATCACTTTTTCACGATGATTTTATCTGTAAAAATATTCATTATATTCAAAAGGCACTATACCCAATCTCAATATTATTGTTTAATTTAAATTTAAAACAAAGTGACCAATTTATTGAGTGGTGGATAGGGCCAAGCCCAGGCTCGTTCTTTGGTATTTTTGTGCCTTACCCAGTTCCACTTCTTTTTATATTTATATATAGTTCTGAAAAGAAGACAAAATTTTCTTTTCGGTCAACCGAATTTTGCATTCAAGAAAGGCAACGAAGGCCTAAACACAGATGATATTGTAGGACCAGGTAAGAAGAAAACTCCACTATGTTGTCCCAAAGTCTTGTTTGGTCAAAAGTCAAAGATTTGGTTTGGGCCTTAGAGGATCATTTTAAGTTTTAAATGAGGCTCTTGATTGGGCCCATAAAATAAAGAAGCTTGTGAGCCCAATTTGAAGTAAACCTTAAGATTGTCACCTGATTTAGCGACGTTCACCATTGACCCAAAAAAAAGCTACGGCCAGGATAAATCAAAGTTCAGTTTGAACATTTCAAGTTTAATTTCGAACGTACGCCAGAAAGGAATGCAAGTAATGCAAGTGAATGTTAAGGAACTTGTCCAAGACAGAAAAAGCACTGTGTAATCTAATAGCAAGGGTTTTGAAACTAAGTGAAGAATCAAGCTGCTCAGAGAATTGAACCAGCTACTGTATAGAAAACATCCCCTCTCAATTTCCATTTTCCACTTTTCAAGAAAATGATGTATGATTCATTGAATTGAACCCTCTAGGCTCTAGCTACACTGCGTGATAATTAATTTTGCACGAGCCATATGGGTTTGAAGCAATTAGTGATATTTAGCAATTGGATATCTGAATAAAATTCCTGCTTCATTCTCTCCATATATAGCAAAAGGCTAGCGTTTTGAGATCTAAAAAGCAACGGGAAAGTATTAGACAGTCTTGGCTAATCTGGAAGAAGCATATAGCAAGGGACTCAATTATGGAATCATGTGGACTGTGAAAAGCTTCACACTAAAGCTGATGCTTTGCCAGAAATCACACACTAGCTATTTGTCTCTGGACTCTCCATGAACCAGTAAAGGGACCTGCATATTCTTTCTCTCTCCGACTCCCTTTGATATTTTTCTTCCTCCCGCCCTCATAGCTCATAACAGCACTTCTAGACTTTTACAATCAATACTATGCATTTAGCACCTTGGAAAGTATATATTTCACATATAGATTTCTTGATATTCTAAGCATTAATTAGGTTTTATCAATAACCAATTAATATGAATGTTAAAGAGTTACAGTATTCGACCAAAACTGTGACGAATTCAAATTTATTTATAAAGGAAGAAAATGATCTTCCCACTACAGATTTTCAAAACGAGCTGAATGATATACTGTGAGGACTTTTTTATGTACAATATTGGATAGGATTTGTATGTCCCAGAACTTGAGAATGCATAAATGTGCTCCACTAATGTGACTAGTACGAATAACAGATTAGTTATTGTTTAAATATAAATTAACTATTAGAATGTCATATTTTATATGGATATTAGTGGAATGGTGGTGGGGACCAGTTGTACCAAAGCGAGTGACTAGTTTGCGCTCGATTCCAAAACTGAATTTTCAAAGCTCTCTCGTCCTTGATGTAGTTTATAATTTTATGTACTTTTTCAGCTTTATTCCAACCCAAAATAGAAAGCAAGCAGACTTCCATACGTTTGATTCCATCTTCAAACTTATGGGAACATATATACTATAGGCACACACTGTTCATACCACTATCATTTGATCTGATTAACAATTCATTCTTGTATCTTCTAACTTCTTAAATCCAATTCATCTTTTATATTCTTTTCGCAGGTTCTAATTTAATTAGTTTTAATGCTATATATGGAGATTATTATTCAAGTAATCTTATATTAGTGAAACAAATCATATTATAAGCAAAGAACAAAAAAAGGAAGATAAATATAAATGTCCCTAAACGACTGTATGAGCAAAAGTAATATTATCTTATTTATGATAATATTGTATACACACAAAACAAAAATTTTATTTTAACCAAAATAAACTTTGTAGATAAAAAGTACAATCTCTTACCACTCAATCATTACTAATTTGAATTTAATGACTACACATCAATATCATTTTACGATGAACATACTGATGTCTTGACATGCGACATTTATATCGTATTTTACAAAACATTACTTTAATAAACGTACACACTTGAATAATCAGAGTAACCTATATAAAAGGAAGTTTATTAATTGAAAGTGATATGTAAGAAGAAGTTTATTACTTGATTTTAGAAATGGAGGATGAGAGATTGTTGCCGATTGCAAATGTGGGTAGGATCATGAGGCAAATAGTTCCTGCAAGTGCAAAGATCTCAAAAGAAGGGAAACAAGTAATGCAAGAATGTGCAACGGAGTTCATAAGCTTTGTGACAGGGGAAGCATCTGACAAGTGTCACAAGGAGAATCGCAAGACCGTGAATGGGGATGACATCTGTTGGGCTCTAAGTGCCTTAGGGTTTGATAACTATGCTGAGGCCATTGCAAGGTATTTACATAAATACAGGCAGGCTGAAAGGGACAAAGCCAATCAGAAAAATCAAGCTCATAACCCCCAAACGCAACACATGTTTGAAGATTCTTCAGCAACAAAAACAAGCTCCCAAAGCGAGAAGCAGCAAACTGCAATTTGTGCTGTATTAGAGAGTAGGGTTCCTGATGATCAGGCTCCTGCAACAAATCTATCTCGATGAAATTATTTGATAGCGTCTAATTTCTGCTTGGATATTTTGTGAGGTAATATTCTGAAACTGTTTGCTTAGTTAAATGAGTTATTTTTCTTATCTTTCTAGTGTATTACTATAGCTTTTACATCCATTTGTTGAAGAGCAGCTTGATCTCTACACTTGTGTATTTGGGTGTTAAAAGCTCTCGCTAGTAGCTTAGTACTTGTTATAAATATAGATCTGACTATGAGCGTATTCTAGAAGATCAAAGTCAGGTAAGGTCTATAGAAAGGTGATTTTTGCAGAAGACATCTTTGGATCGAAGAATTTGATTAGTTTAATTGCTATCATAGTGATTATGATCAATCCTGTATATTCAGCTAAGATAACCCAAGTCTCGCATTTCTTTTAGGTGAATAATCATGTTATCTTTCGATCATTTTTCTTCTTTTTATCTATCCTTTTCTTCCGTTGCAGAATCAAGTGGGAAAATCACTCTCTCAACCTTGCTCCTTAAAAGTACCTCTCCATATCTTTTGCTCCAGAAACGCAAGCCTTGCGCTTTGAAGTTTTAACATTGTATGGCTATATTAATTGTTTGATTTATGCTGGACAAAAGAGAAGTAATCAGAAGTTATATATCAAGATGATCCTATATATAGCTTTTCCCTGTATTTTAATGCGGAGCATATATATATATATATATATGTATGTATATATGTATGAACTAAATAAGTTTTCTATTAATATTGTAGAACAATCCAGCTTGCTTTGTGGAGCTAGCATATGTGTTGTCGCAGAGAATTAACGTCATGACAATAAACAATTATTTCTGTGTTACTGTGACTGTTCTAGCGTGTGATTAGGAAGTTTTGTGGCTCTTCAAGCGCCTTTCCCCAAATTCCTCACGGCCTGCTGAAGAAAAATGCAACTGCGAATGGAAATTATATGAATGTATATGAAAAGGTTGAGTTAATAAAAATTTGCCAGTGTGTGAATTTAACCATAGATAAGTATCAAGTTGTTTTGGGGACCGAAAAAATGGTGAATTCCAAATCCAACCAATAACAGTAAAATCAGGGTATGGAAGCTGGCATACATGTACTAGGTTTTGGTTTCCTAACCCTAGAACCAGGGACCACTTCATTTCGATGCTTTACATGTGCATAATTAACCGTGAAAGTCGAATTATATTTCAGGCATGCTTCGCTTTTCCAATATTCGAACCCATTAATTAGGTCAATCAATCTTCCACTATTAGAGTTGATAGCTTAGCAATAGTAAGGCCCTAGCTATTTGATTTGAACTTTGCGTTAGAATTTAGGGTTTAATTCACAGCCAGGTATAAACCCATAAGCTCTTGCCTCTTTGGGACCACTTCTCAACTACCTCATTCTCCCTCTCTCTCTCTCTCTGTCTGACACACGCAAATACACATAAAAACTCATTGAGATGATCTCTCTGATGATCAGATCTGGTATATATAACCTCATCGTGACAATAATATTATTTAAAAGTAATACTCATCTGAGATTTAAAATCCTCAAAAACAAAGCATTTACATCAGTTTGGGTATAGAAACCTCGAACTTTAGGACCAGCGAACAGATATACCAATGCAATCATGTTGACCGTAACACTTCGAAAAGCTGAAAACACCTACTAGCAGCGCTAAGTTATGTGATTAATTAAATTTCTTGATTCTAAAAGTTTGTAAATGACTATCACGCATATAATGGGGGGACGGTTTCCACAAGCGAACAGTTTCAAATGAACAGTGTTCCCATTGGGTCCGCCCATGCATGAAATTGCGGTATCGAGATTCATAAACTGCCTGCACATATATCATTTCTTTTAATCTCTGATTAGTTGTGGCAAACTGGCATTCAACTGCGCCACATGTACCCAGCTTCCAGGGCAGAGAGCAAAGGTTCATGGGTCGTGCGGTCCATATGATATGCGGTTACTTTCTTTCAGGAGAGCTTTTCTATCTTTTATGAGAGTTTTATCAATGGTGTATGGTATATTATGGTGTGCGATAAATGCGAACAAGAATCTAATAAAATGGTGGAGGATGAAGAAATTGTGGGTTTGGAGTGAGATAAAGGCGGTGCAAGTCTTGCTCTTTGTATTTGAGAATTCCAAGTTCATCCCAGGGCTAGGGCGGTTTGAAATATTGTTTAGAATATTTCACTGCAATGAATTTTACTATTGATTATAGAATTGTATATCATGTCCCATCTCATTCTGATAATATTCGTTGGATGCTACCTCCATTTGGCAATAAAGATACGTTTAAGCCAATAATGAATTTTACTATGTTTAAGCCAATAATGATAAATCATGTTAAACATAATTCAATGGCAGGTATAGGTGTCATTTTTCGAAATCACGAAGGCACAGTATTGGATGGATGTAATAGTACTGATGATGCTTTCATTTGAAAGTGTAGCAATGAGGAAAACGCCACTGATAACGCAAATATGAACTTCTCGTCAAGTAAATATAGTAGCAAATTGGCTAGTTAAATCAACTGTTAAGAGGATGTGACCTTCGATTAAGTTTCATTCTTGTTTTATCTCGCATTTATCTTAACTCTTGATTTTAATTTATTTTCTTATTTCCTAATATTCAGATGTTTATTGTAACAAAGTATCTTATATCGGTTAAAAAAAAAAAGCGGTCCATAATATAATTAAGTTTGCATCTCACTTAACGTAAATTACAGATGTATTTTATGAAAATTGCAATTTTCCCCTCGATCACATTCCCAAGATACAATCTTCTTGTTTTTGATAACTATCCACCTTCAAATACAATATTCTATGCAAATTCTGTGAATGCCTGCGGTGGCACTTCTCAATGCAGAAACTTTTGAAAAATCAAAATCGTCAGACATGATATATCAATCTAAATGACTTCAACTAATTATTTTTCGTAGAGTGGATAGCTTTCCACCCATATATTCTGATTTCATTCTGAGGATTTTCTTTTTGTTAGAATTTCCTTCTGAGGTTCAACATTAGGGAACTGCAGCAATCTTCCATTTGCAGATTTTGCCACCGACACACTAAACCAATCAAATTAACAGTAAACTAAAAACTACACTGACATATAATCAGGTTCAATATTCAATCACAACGCAAAAAGAGGGAATTTCTTATCCATCTATCGGCCAACCGACTTTGGAAGTTTAAGTCGAGACTTTTTTGGCTATAACAAATTAAGTTGAAGGATGGTAAAGAGAAAATGAGATTACTTTTTCGTTTAACTCTCTTTACAATCAAGGAGTGAAATATTAAGCATTAATATTTCACCTGCCCATTTTTCACTTACCCTAGAATTCCTACCAGGCACACCGTTAATCTTTCTTCCGAAGCCCTATCAGACACCATATATATAGAAGCATCTATTTTTATCGCACTCGTACTGAAGATCAGCTGTTTCCTTTGATTACTTTGAAATGTAAACTTCTGTGCCCTATCGTTTCAAATGTAATTCGACTAAATTATTGTGGGAATGACCTCCCATGTTTGATGACTGATTATAACTTTTGCAGATATCTGCTTGGCATGTTTGGTATACGGCATTGTAATAGGAAGGGATGGAAAGTTTCTTAAATATATATATATATATATATATATATTATGTTTTTATAATTATTATTTAATGATATGTGTCTCTTTTTATTTTTTTTTAAATTGAGATATAGTTATCATCTTTCAACTTATTTACTTTTTTTTTTGTTTAATTTTATTCTATTGTTTTATCATGTACCAAACACGGTTTTAAGTTGAATAAATTTCTGATTCATCAAAGAAAAAGAAAAGGCCACGCAGGTTATTAATGCCGAATAGTTACTTCCACTAGAAACTCGCGAATTTTGCGTAAGGAAGCGAAATCCAAATTTACAAAGAAGCAAGGGAAACATATTCTGACGATTTAAATGGCGACTGTCAAAGAGAACAACAAAGGCGTTCAGATGCTTTACATATTGCCTAGAAGAAGCACCGCATTCGTAAAATGACGTCATTTTAAGGCACATTCTTTCTCATATAAGACACAATCTCAGCCGTCCATGTCGCGCTCTCTCAGCCTTTCATTAAACATCTCAAAATGCACGTTTCAATGCAAAACCTTCCTCTGCGTGTCCCGCCATCTCATCCTCTGCATTTTCCTCAGCCATGGAGAAGCTGCGATATGTGTTATATAGTATCTAATATAGAGTGAAATTTAAAGTTTTAGATTGGATAAGAAAAACGTTATTTAGAGATATATAAAGTAAAGATAAACTCATTTAATATATCTAAAATTATATATATATATATATATTAATAATTAATATATATGTAAATATTAAAAGACTTGAACTTAAATTTTGACTTGAAACTTTGGCCTTAAACTTAAAAAAAAAATCTGAGAATTTTAATTTAATTATTTTAAATTTTGAATGTAAAATTAAATAAAGGGATGTGTCTTAAATTAGACACCGATCAATAAAAAATAGATATGCTTATTAATTAAGAACATATATATTTATTAAATGACAACTGTTAAAAGAGAATATATATGTAAAAAAAAATAGATATATTTATTAATGAACTAAACAGATATAATTATTGAAAAATTATTATTTAGAATCTATAAATAATTTTTTTAAAAATTAGAAGTACTAAGTTGTTTTGAGTGTTTTCTTAAAAACTTTATTGTATTCTAAGAGAGTATTACTTATAAATTTTTATATATAAGCAATACTTTTTAAAAATAGTGAATTTTCACATTTGAAAGCCCATTTCTAATTTTCTATTCCTATTATTTTTTGTCTAACAATATGAAGGAACTGTGCTCGACGACTTCATCTCAGCCACGGGGGAAAGTGGGAAGGCTTGTCTACTTCGTCACCCAACAAGACGAAGACACATTGCTGGAAGTTTCAGAGCTTTTCCATGGCTGAGGAAAACACAAGGGGTGTTGGGTGTAGCTTCAATCTATCTGGCCGTATCTTGAACCTTTCTTGAGTAGAACCAAATCTAGATTTTAGGTATATGTTGAATTTGCGGATGAGTAGTGGGGATTGCTTGTATCTTAGATTTTTGTTTTTGGGGTTGGCCATATGTTAAACCTAGATTTTTAGCAATTGTTTGTGTTAATTTGTATCTCTCTTTTTCGTTCATGAAGATGTTTAACAACCCTCCAAATTGTATTGGCAACTGATATTGGTATGCTGAAATAACGTTGCAAAAAACTCCTGATACAGTGAGTTAAAATTGCAAAGCCAAAAGAGAGCACTGTACAATATGCGAAAAAATGTATTTGGCTTTCCTTCAATTATGTACATCATAGCATTGGTTTTACTAGTTACTGTTACTTAGAAAGTGGATTCTTCACCTGCAATGCTCCTATCAGGATAAATGGAGGCGTCGAAACATACGTTTTGGGATGTTTGATGAAAGGGTGAGATTGCGCGGCACGAATAACTGGGACTGCATCTTATATAAGAAGGAATTTGCCTCAAAACTGCATTGTCTTATGAAGCAGCATGCCATGCCCCTCTTAGGCGAGATGCAAAGGATCTGAGTGCACAACAAAGTGACCCTTTAGATCTCAATGATAAAAAAAAGTAGAAGACAAGGAAGATTAGAGAAAGCAAGCATAAGCAGCCACGTCCAGAGTGATAGCCAAGCCAATGTCTTTCGTAGCCGATAGTTCGGTTCACCCTAACAAGAAACGACAAGAATAAAAGGACTCTTTTTTTTGTTTTTTTAAGGAAATAAAAAAGGTTAACCGTCTCCTTTGACTACTCCCCTAACAATAACATCCGAAAGTACAATGATATAGTAGATCAAGAAGGTAAAAAGATAAGAGGGAGTGAATGATTCTTTCAGACTGAGCAAGGGCAGGGCGAATAAAGCATATTCAAAGATTTGGATGATAATGGAGAAAATACTGATCGACATGTTTGGTCCTTCCTAGTCTGGTCATGCGTTCGTGCAATCCGAGCATTTCATCTCTTCTTCTTATTAATTAATCTTAGGCGCTTGAATTGGAAAAAAATGCATAACATCAGCTTTGTTGCATTAACCACAATTACAGCCAATGCTTAGACCCTTCAGGAGAAAATGCACTGAATCGGGCTTATATTTCAGCTAAACCTCATAAGACTTAGCAAAGCTTGAGAAAAAAAAAATACAGACACTAGTCCAAAGTCAGCGAAATAAGGCAAGCAGGTGAGAATGAACCATATATTTTCACCAGGTTCAGGCTCAGAACTCAGAAGCCTATCTAGGAGATAAGGCATAACTTACTCTTTCGTTTAGCTACTTTACAAGGTAGGGCTGGCTGTAATTGAGGATGTGAGCACCCAGATATCTTCAGAGTTCAGAAGTGGACATGATGTCTTAATAATTCAGAAATGCATGAGCAAAATGACATCCATTTGGGACAATTGATCATTCTTCAAATGCCAAGCGTTTCAGCATCGTTTCAATGTTAGAAATGCTCTTCCAATTTTAGTTTTTACACGATACTCTTCAATCGTCCATATCTTTCACTTAAAAGAGCCTTTAAAACATATAAACTGGCGTCAACTAACCGAATGGTAAGTAGCACTTGCATCTTTTATCTAAAGCAAGCAAAAATCAGCTCTTTGTTGGGACAAAACAAAATCAGGTCATTTGGTTAACAGTAGCTTCCACAAATCCCCAACCATCATCGATATCAGGTCCCACCCAATATCCGGATATTACTATATCAGTGCAATAATCTACAATCAAATTAAGAGAGAGAGTTTCTGATATAAAACTTGGTCGTGCCACTAAGTGATGATGACAACTTTGATTCACAGATAATATGCCTTCATTTGAACTGAAGGAGCCAAGAACCTTTTGAGCTGCAAAATACACAAATATTGCCTAAAGGCCACGTACAAACAAGGCTTCAAGTACTAAAGGTAAAACTATTCCACATATATTGCCTATCATCTGAATTCTGAATCCTGGAAGTTGAATATAGCACAAAAATATATGACACAGACATACAATCACACGGGATTCTGTGTAGGTATGCAATATATGTAACATAATAGACCATTTAGCTTTCTTGTTGCTGATGGCAATCCCTTGTTTTTGCTTTATAATTTCCCATTTTCATCCATGCATCTTACTATTCATGTTTCTGCTTCAGATAAAAACTCCATGGAGGGGAATAAGAGAGGACAAGAGAGATATATAAGGTAAACATTAACTCCAGGTTTTCACACAAAAACAGAACCGGATACTACTGGATTAAATGTCCAGCCAAGTGAGCCAAGACCTGAGCACTTTTACCATACATATTATATTTTAAAGAATCTAATTTAGACTAAACATTATATTTATGTATATCAGCAGATTTAGAGCCCAATAAACTACCCTCCCCTTCCCTTGATCTTTAAGGGAACAAAGACAGCACAGGATTGGTGATTTGAGCCATATTTCTCACAAGACATAGTTCTTTTCCTTTATGATCATTTTATTTCATTTAGCCTTCTTGCTCATTGGACAATTCCTCTTCGTTCACTGGAAATCTTATACACCTATAGACAATTCATCAGACATCAGAAGGTATTCACCAAAATTAAGATTCAAATAATCTCTAATAAGATATATCCAGTAAAATGGTTTATAAACTCCAGCCTGATAGCGGATGATTCAAATCCAAAAGGGCAACCATGACCCAAAGAGACAATTACATGAACTGTAAGTTTAAATCTGATATTAATTGACGCAGGCTGTAAATTACTAGGACAAAATTTCCAAGATCCTGGCTATGAGCTATTGTTAATGGAATAAGCAACCATGAAAATTGAAGTGTGAAGTAGTAAGTTGTAGGGAAATGGTTATCATCTTACATTAAGAAAAAAGCAAATTGAATAGTTCTATTAATGATGTTTCTAGTTCTGAACAAATGGTTCTCGAGCAAGAGATTAAAAAAAAAAAAACCTGTCTGACAACTTGTGGCCATGCTTGTAAGTCTACCCAGAGCAAACTCTGATTGATGCCTTCCCTGCAAGCAAGTCACTAAAAAAATAAGCTTGCAAAACAAACATACAAATAAGGACAGACTCTTTGTGATCAGATGAGCATCACTAAGCGAAGCAAGGTTGCTATAATGAGCACCAGAATGTTAGCACTTAGCAGTTTTCCAATCTTTGTACGAAAGAAGTGGACTAGGATTCCTCAAACTGTACAAGTTGCAGGGATAAGGCAGCGAATGTTTTTTGGTTATGCAATAATGGTGCCAGATCAAACTTAACCTCCTAGGATAAGATTAGCCCATCCATAATATAATGACAAAAGTTATTACCTAACAATCGGTCCTCCTTCGTGTTTTAATTAGTATGCAACCTGAGAGAAAGGGGGATCCCAGACTGGGAAGTTTTCCCTGGCTATAAAGTAGCGACGGCTTTTCTGCAATTTGATTCTATGGGGTCGCTGCATTTTACTTTTATGAAAATGAGCTCCTTTTGGGTTTTCAAGAAAATATGAACTTCATAGCTTAATTACTATCGTTCACTGATGCTTTTTGTGTATTCTGAGCCAAAATAGGCTATTCCCATATTTCGCCCTTGTAATAAAGTTTACTTATGCAAAGAGAACTTATCTACAATACGAACATTCACTTCTCGTAATTCCTTTGAAAATAGTAACCCGTATACAAGCTGATGGATATGAAAAATTAGAAATAAAGTTTCAGGCTTTAATAAATTGATAAAAGGAACTTTTACGACTCGAAGCCTCTCTCTTCCCGAAACTTCACAAAAGCGGAAATTGAGGCTTCGAAAGGAAGTCGAAGAATAGGTTTAGGGTTTGAAGCAGAGCTATAACAAAAATAAGTACCTTCGTTAGAGTTTGTGAAGCGCGCAGAGGACCGGCGAAGCTTATGCATACTAGGCACGCCATTTTGAAGGCTCCGCAGCCTCCGCTTTTGCCGCTTCGAAAGCGGGAAGGGAACTGATACTCCGATGGTAGTTCCATAAGGTTAAAATATTAAAAAATAACAATTCTTGTAATCAAAAAATTAAAAAAAAAATGTACATATGGTGATGCGGTACAAATAATAACCGGCTTTCTACCCGTGCGTAGGGTTTCAAAAATTAGGTTTAAAAATTTTAAAAAAATTAAATCCATATGACAAGACATTTAAAATAATAAATTTTTATATTTTTATATAATATATAGATATAAATTTAAAATAATAAGTTGACTTCCTTTTTTTAAACTCATTTTTTTAATCTTTTTCCAACAAAATAATATCTTACTCACATCAAATAAAAAAATCCAAAACTAAACACAATACAATACAAAATAAATAAAAATATTAGGTCATATCCAAATTTATTTATTATTTTCCTTTTTAAAATTCCTTGTATTTAAATCCTCATATATGATATAATAATCATTGAAAACAAATAGATTTTTTTATAATTAATTTTTAAAAATTACATCTATTTCTCTCTTTATATGCAAGTACATAAAATTCATGTTCCTCAAACATCTTAAATTTGTTTAATGAAAATATACAACACAAAGAAAATAAATATATGTACTGGTTAATGAAAATCCCTTATCTCTAATATTTTTAATCTTTATCCCTCGAGATGTCTAATTTTATTTCAATAAAGAATCTTGGATGAACTGAATATTCTTGTTTATTTGCCAAAGAAGTTAAATGGCAAAAATACAACAGTATTGATTTCAGCTCAAAAGAATTTATGCTTCAGACTTATTCTTAAGAAATTAAAACCGCAACAAATTTAATGACATTAATTTTTTCACACCTCCCAATATGAGTGCCATTTTTTACATTTAAGGTTTATTTAATACACCAAAAATATTTTAATAAAAATAGAAATCGAATGTCAAATGGAATGAAAATAAATAAAATTTATTTGGTATAATATTGAAATGAAATGGAATGCCTTTGCAATTGTATATTTGGTAGAATAGAATGAATATAAGAATGTGAAAAGTACAAAATACCCTTGCTTATCCAACTTAAAAGAAAAACGGAAAATCTATACCACCCCCATTCTGGACGCACATCAGAACGGGAGAGTAGAGCTTTCTGATACTTCCCTTCACATTGCAGGCGAGCTATCTTAATCTTTCTCATATAAAAACCATAAATTATAAGCATATCCACTAACGTTAATCACAATACCTCCATTATCCGTAAATGCAGTAAATAATAGCACATTTCCTTTGGTTATGTGACAAAGGCTAGAGAAAATCGTGAACAATGGAAAAAGATGGTGAATTAAAAATATCTTGCCAAGAGTGTGCCAGAGCAAAGCCAGCAACACCAACTCCAACGATGACGACACCAACCTCACAAAAAGATGGTTATGTTATTCATTTGTCATGTTATTCATGCACCAAGACGGGATCGCAAAGGAAACAAGACGGTTCTTCCAGGCAAAACCCAAATTGTAGGGGACAACCATGCCAAGCAAACTAGAACGCCGCCGCCGCCCCCCCCCCCCCCCCCAAAAAAGACAAAAACAAACACGAAAAAGGAAAAAAAGCCACCATGCTGAGACATGACATTTCCAAGTTTTGAAATCAAATTATAGTGTTGTACACATGCTACAATGTCAAAATTTGGCTTTCATCGGGGATTTTCTTCTGTCATGGTTTCTCTCTACCAAACATGTCAAGCAATGGATTCTATTTCACCTTCCATTTTCAGAGGAATACCAAACACACCGTCAATCAGGCACAACTATTGACACAAACAATTACGTATTAGATGAATAGCAGAACAGAAATAAAAGAGGGGTTAGGTAATCGGAGAAGTTACTCGGCAATCAGTTAAGAGAATTAGATTACAAATTTTCAGTTCTTAAAATGATGCGTAGGGTAAATTGTTTATAGACAATAACGGGCTTTTGGGCCTAAATAAAACATATAAAAAGCAATCGGAGGACAAAAAGCAACCAATCTCTTGCATCCAAGATGAGAAAAACGATAGCATCTCCGAAAGGCAGTGCAATATCTTCCCTCGGTATAGAGATTTCCTTCCAATATCAAGATGAGAACACCAATAGAAAGGCATATCATAAAGCTAGGTGAGAGAAGACACATTTTGTGATTCATTTGAGCCCTTTTTGGACTTGTGCTTTGATTTCTTCTCTCGTTTTTTACCCCTACAAAGCCATCCAGCGTAACAAATCATAAGAAAAAGAAATTTGGCAGAACTCTTAAGGTATGTGTGGGAATTGGAAACGGAAGAGAAGGGAGGGTGAGTGAGGGTTAAATGGTAATTTTCCTTCCCATAGTTTGGGAAAACTTTCACCTTCAAAATCCTCCGAATTAAAAAGCTTTAAATTATAAAAGAGAGTATTTTAGAAGGTTAGTTGAAAATTTTCCTTCCTCCTCCTCTCTTTATAACAAAATCTCAAACAAGGGAGAGGTTTCAATGAAACCTTCCATTCCCTTTCCCTCCATTATTTCCCATCCAAACATACCCTTAAAAAAGGATGGGGATATAAGGGTACAGAAAATACTCGTCATGTGAGCTAAGACCCCAACAAGATTTCAGTTTCCGGTTGATATGTTTCAATTCCTTCTCTGAAGGAAATTTGTATTTCTTTACCTGCAAACACAGTCCACGCTACTTTTTCAATGTAAATGAGAGACAACTACATATCCGACTAATACAAAATCACAAAATGTTAATTTGGAATAAAGCATATGCCATTCAATTTAATAACAAAAACTAGAATGAGAAACCATTACCCAAGAATCAATTGCATTTAGCCATCCAATGAGCTCAGAAACAGTATGTGCAGAATTCTGGTGGGAAACGATGCTACTACGTAGATAACTGCAATTAGGTGCCAGTAGAAAAGTGAACCTCTAAGGAGATAACCATCAGTTTTGGTTAAAGCCTATACAGCAAGATGACTCCCCAGCCAGAAAATTTTGGTATTTCAAGAAAAATTAGGGACTAATAAGTACCTCTCAAAGTCAAGAACTTTGTGAAGTGCATTTGAATTACACAAAGCAGCCAACGCTAACTGCACCAAAAGAAAAATGAAATGTTGAAATAAGATTCTGAAGCAAAAAAATAGATTAAACGAAACTTAACTAGATGTTGAATTTAGTTGAATTGGAAAATCCACTGTTGCATATTGGCAATGCAGAGTATACAGCCTAGGCCATAACATGGATTGTTTACTTTTGGCTGATAAATGGAGTTCATTAATTAGAGGCAGTTAGAATTTTTATTCTCATATCCCTGATAATGATAAGGCACAAAAAGAACCCTTTTGGCTTCTTGTCATGAAAAATAGTACGAATGTATAGGGAGTATCAACATTTACAGAATACACTCAGATTACCTGCCCAGGAGGAAACAAAAGCGGCGCATCTGTAAGCATCATTTTATCAATTTCCAATCTTGCTGTGTCTTGCAAGGTCTACAAAGTATCAGAACATCAAAAGAAAGAAACATGATCATAAGAGACAAAAAGCTATCAGAATCACATCATGAAAACTGGCAAGCATGATGTGTAGGCAAATAGGTTTTATTATTAGGAAAACCCTATAAACAATAGTCGATCAGATAAAAGTATGGCTCCAAAAAAGGATAGAATAGGGAAAGCAAATGAAAAAAATGAACAAATTATTAAAAGAAAATTTTTTCATCTACTCTTCATGGTGAAGTGATACATGCAACCAAAACAATTTCTAAACAGAAAATTTTATGAATAGACAGAGCTCACACTGGCACCCTAAACAATAATGAGGTTAGACCATAAGAACAAGTACCTTCAACATTTGAAGCAGTTCATCACCAGCTTTGCAAAATTCCTGCTAATGCCAATGGTCAGCATCCAGCATGAAACAAAAAATACAAAAAATGCAGTATTAGTGGCAGACAAGTCATAGAAAAATTAGGACAAAGAGAGAATTTAAAAATTTATTGCAAGATGCAAAATCTAGTAAACAAATAAAAAGGTCCACAGATAGATCAACCACACAAACCTCCATATTATTTCCAAAACCTTCAACTGAGCGATATGGAGCATACACAATAAGGTCAAATTCCAAACTCTGCAAAACAAGGGTGCATGTCACGGACATTTAAAAACAAAAACAAGGCATAGATAAAATTAATATACGAGGCATATCCATGCCTGATAAACAATCATCTCATTATTGAGAATCATTTGGTGATCCTGTGAGATCCCCTTACCAAGCTCCTCAGCAGACACGTGATTTTCTTCTATCTTACAAGCAGCATATATGCAGGTCAACCTGAGCAAAAACAACTAATTCAATCTGATTTTTTTAAAATAAAATAAAAGCTTTCAAGAAATATCAAAACACAAATCCAACATTAATTTTGACGAAGCATAAATGTCTCATCAGAATACCAAACAATCTATCAAATGATAACATTTAAAATAAGCGAGCAAGTTAAGTGCCACTAGAAATTTACAAGAGAGAAAAAATGATTAATCACAAGAGTTGAATGAAAATAATCAACCCATCTTGCAAGCAGTCCTTGAGGTGAATTATATCCCAACCAAGTTTCAAGTTCAACATCTTCAAATAAACTACATATGATTTTGCTGTAGTTTGATAAATTCCAAATTTCAACTTGAAATATTATAGCCAAACAATGTGCGTGGTTCATCCTCAGTGCAGAGAACCACATATTGATTTAAGCCAATCTTACATTATATTTTTTGGATGATGTTCCATCACGGACCACTGCAGATAGAACCTTTTAAAATAAATGAGAGCCGTGGCCTGCATATCAATAAATTATTTCAAAAGGTTGATTATGGAACACAATATTGCCACAACTAATTCATTAGCACAGTCTTTCCTTCAAGTTACAATTATGCATACCTGGATTTTATGAGGAAAGTGAAAATTGTTACACACTTCTTGTAATTTGTTTTCATAAAATACTCTTATACACTGTTCCTCTTCAATACTGAGGGGTTTAGGGCGAGAATGCTTTTCAGCTGACAGAAAAAATAGCAACCTTGTGAACAGTTATGAATTCACATAAGTAACAGAAACAAGAATTTAATGAAGTACTTCTGAAGCAAGCAAGACAGACTGCTATCAATCTGCTAAGAAGATACGAGTGAATTTTCCAGAAAAAGTGTTTACCGTTATCTTTCTGAAGTAAAGGATATGACAAAGACCCATCAACATCTACTTCCATAAGAGTTGCTCCATACTTCAAAAAATTCAGTAGCCATCAGTAACCAAATAATAAAGTTCCAAATGATACCATGGCATATTCTTCTGGAAGGAGTTACATTCTAGTAAGAAAATATTCTTAGGAGAATCCCCACCCAAAAAAATTAAAAAAAAAAAAAACCCAAGAAGCGAATGGTCCTAAACTTCTCATCAGTCTACAAATAACACTCTGCATGCCCACTTTAAAGTTAGGTCTCATTCACCATATCAGCAACATTGGCATGTTGTAAATAAAAGAGAGAAATTATTCAATTCCGCTATGGCCTCTGGGCTGTGACACTTTGAGAGTCCCAAGCATACAAATGCAAACTAATTCATTAAACTCTACTTTATTACCATATTTTTCTGCAGCAGCACAATTAAACAACACAAGAGTAACATGAATAGCCTCCCCTAAATCTTACTAGTGAAAGGACATAATGTCATATATGGGAAGTTATGTTCAAGAAACCCAGTCCAGTATACATCAACTTTTTATCTAACTTATTTCCTATGATCAAATTAGAGTACTCCAATTTCTTCCAATTTTCAATAAATTCTAAATCTAAGACATCAAAAAACTCAGTTCTAATGGTAAGACTGGTAACATGTAAGAGCAACTAATTGTTAAATACTGTTCATAATATCATGATTTCAGATATTGGATAGATATGTTGGCAAAGAACGATCCTCCGGAAAAATCCTGTTCTCTGAAAACCATTGAAGATGTCTCTAGTCTTAGCAAGGTACACGTCTTCTTCTAATCCCTCCTTAACTTGTGTGTTTATACTTTATTTTATTATAACTATAAAATTCTAGGCTATTAGCTCGACTGAAAAAAATAAAGTACGAAAGAGAGTCTCTTTAGTACCTTTTTTCTTTGTTTTGCTTAGTCTGGCATCACTGCTGTGACCACATATTTGTAGAGGGGGAAGGGGGAGGGGGAATACAACTCGTAAATCAGAAAAGAAAATATCCATACCTTCTCTAAAACTTGCACTGCTCTCTGATTAGCAGCTTCATATTTTTCAACCTAAAACAAAAAAACATAACGCTTCAACGATAATATGCATATAATGTACAACAGAATCCCTTGAAGCCTCTCTTGTAAACCATAAGCACAAAGACAATTCGTTTTGAACTTCTACGGAAATAAAATCTTAAAGTATTCCAGCTTCAAATTACTAGTTCTCTGCTTCTAAAGCAACCAAATGGACTAGCGAAAAAAATAAATTAGCTATTGTTGGTAAAAGGAGAAAAAAGTTAACTATGGATATTGACATCTTGGTTTCTTTGCACGACATTTCTTACGGAGTTACAACTAAAGACGAAGACATAGATGAGGGCGAGCATAGAAAAGCACCAGCTGTTGAGGAGTGAAAATCCATTTGGCTCGGTGGGTAGAAGTCTGAAAATCAGCCATGGCCAACCGGAAACCCTACCTCAAGTGCTTTTGCAATATTATTTACCCGATATTAAAGTTGGAACACCCTGATTGACTCAGTGATCAAAGCTGCGAGGAAGCCAGATTGCGAATTGCTCACAACTTGTTTGCGAGTTTGAGAGCTGCTGGGCCTCAAATTTTCTGGGTGGGATCCTTTTTGGGTTTTAGCTCTAAAATTACAAAAAAGGCCACGTCTGATTTATCAATAACGCCTAGGAAGGGGATGAGCTAACTGTCTTTTCAATGGCTGTCTGATGTTGTGGGATGTTAGGAGCAGGTGGAGGGATTTTGGTTTTTTTTTGAGCCAAATGCATATTTGGAAAGAAGAAATGTGTCAAATTTGTTTTAATAAAAAAAAAAATTATTCTCAAATACTATAGATTTTTGTATAATTGGATTAATTGGCACCAATTTGGAATTTTTAAAATTTTTTAAACCAACATTTTTTTAAAAAAATATTTTTAAAATCATAACTAAAAGTTTTAAATTTGGCTAAAGTGAAAACTTATGATTTTGACTTTAACTTCTTTTTTTTTAACTAACACTGAAACTAAAAATTTCAACCTCAATTTTATTAACTGTGATAGTTCCGACTTCAACTTTAATTTTTTTAAAATAATGTTAAAAGTCAATAAATTAAATTTCAACTTTAACAACACATACCTAAGTTACAAACTAATCAATAACTTATAATAAACTTGACTTAAGGTCACAAGCGAAGTCCAAATCTATCTATAAAATGTGCAATGTGGTTCTTTGTTCTCATATTGCATGTTAGTAAAAGTTTCATCTGCTTCAATAATTTTTTTTGAAAATTTTAAAGATTGCTTTCATCTACTATAATAGTTTTGTTAAAAAATTTTAGTTTCATCTTGCATCATTTGAATATTGCCTCCATCTTTTAGTTCAAACTTCCAACTGTTATTTCCTTAGTTGATTTGAGCATTTTAAAGAATAGAAGTTAGTTAAATTAATTTATATCAAATATTTTTTTTTTTACTAACATGTTTTTTTTTTGGGTTTATGTTGGTATCTTAGATTATATATTTGCACCCTTTTTTTGTCTTTTGTGTAACTATGGCTACATTTAATTTTTTAAAGATGTTTGCATTTATTTTGTTATCATATTTATATATTTTGTTCATATTGGTATTAATTTTATTTTTGGTAATATTTTTTTAATTTTGTTCAAACATCTAAATAACTAAAAGCATAATCAAATATCTTTTTAAGAGTTAAGCTCATTTTAAAGGGTTTTTAATTTTAAAAAAATGCTCATCCTTTTATGAGATCAAAAGAAAAATTATAGTCAAATCATGTTAAAATAATTATATTTTTGAACATAAAAATTATAAAATAACGACTAATCTTAATTTAACAAGTTTTAGAATTATTCAATAAAAATAATAAATAACTATTAAATACAAATAATGTAATAATGGAAGAATTTTTTATATTTGAAAGAATCAAAATAATATATTTAACCAATACAAGTGTTATTATAAATTTAAATTTTACATTAATAAATGAATTCTTGTATTTTAATAATAAATAAATAATATTGAATTAAAATTTAAAGATAATGTATTTTACATAAGCTAATTTTTCAATAATATTACTATTTAGTTTGTTATTTATGTATTATTGTAATATCTTTTTACAAATCAAATTATACAAAAAATAAATAAATAATAAGAGTGAGATTGTATACATATATATATATATATATACGAACAAATGTCTAATAGTTCAAATGGCATGACATTTAAATGTCTAAGAGTAAAAGTAATCAAAATTGATTCAAACATCACATTAGAAATATTGAAGCAGATATATAGTTGGGCAAAAGCTATAACTTTTGTCAAACTATCTTATGTCTAATTTAGTATATATATATATATATATATATATATTTGGCTTTTTTAGATCCAACACGATACCAAATGTGTAGCCTAAAATGTATCATGATTCTTATAGGAGATTGCCATGATCCTTCTAGACATAAAGATGTATGTGTCACTGGAAAAATATACAGTTATACAATATAGATCAAATTAGCTTATTTAGGCAATAGTTCTGATTTAAGATATGAGCACTTATGGCAATAGATTCTTAACTTGTCCATTCATTAATAAAATATTTTTATTACTTGCACTATTGCTTTTAACTGCCTAAAATTCTCAATCTTAAAACATCAAGTAATTTTATTATCTGATGAGTCCATGCATATGAATGATATCTATTAAAATTTTTTGATAGAATTTTTTATTAAAATTAGAAAGCAAACTTTTTTCTTTTCCTTGGTGCCTGAACTTGTAATTGGGTGATTCTCAATCTCTTGTTTAGGTGATTCTTGAATCCTTATAGATGCCACATAACCAACCTGTTATCAACATCATCAATTGAACATGCTCTATTTCAAATTCTTTAAGTCTACCAGAAGTACACACATGATCTAAATTTTCCTTTTTTATATTAACTGTATATTTCACATTACTTTACATCGTTCACATAAATACCTCAGCTTGTTAAGTCTACTCTACTTAGGTGTTGGATGCCTCTTAGTAGATATCAAGTCTAAACATGCTAGATGAGCAGAGGAATCGAATTCAATAATATCACGTCTGAATATGATTTTCTTACAAATCCCATTCTTTTTAGTTAAAAATTCTGAGTAAATCATGATATATTGTATAGCTGCTAGATACTATTGTTTTTGTTTATTTGTTATCTTGTAATTTCTTCTTCTATTTATCACTTGGCTATTAGGGTATTTTATTTAACACCATTTGCAATGGGTTGTTCACATTCTCGGGGCCTTTTTCTTTGATGTAGATGGAATAGCATATCAAACTACAATGTGAGTGGTATCTTTTTTATGTTATTTATTATGTCTTTAATTAAAAGACATCTTAGAAGTTGTAATATATAAGGGACAAGCAGTAATTTCCCATTCTATTTAAAAAACATCTTTTATGTTATTTATTATGTCTTTATTTATGTTTTTATGTTTTTCCAATATATCTAATATATAAATTATGACTTGTATCAATCACTTCTACTTTTAGCATAGAAAACAAAGATGAGCTGGTTGTTTATGATGGAAAAGGATTATTTAGTGCAGCTTATGTCTGGTGTTAAGCCATGATATTGTGTCTAGAATATGGAATCTTTGATTTTGCTATGTAGCTTTAACTAATACCTCTCTTCACCATTCACTAGTTAAAAGGATGTTTCAAGTGTTTAGGCATGATAGAGTTTAGGTATTAAATGGTGGCCTGCCAAGATGGTGTGTATCAGGATATGATGTCAAATTTAGTGCTTTTGGTGATGCTATATTAAAGGCTAGTGCTGCAAGTAAGGCCAAAGATAAAGTATATCAGGGACAAGCAGTAAGTTTGGAATCTATTCAAGTAGTTTAATACATGCATATATGCATATCTTAGGAAGGAGATTATTCTAAGTAGTTAAATACTTGCATCTTGTTTTTTAAAGAGTACATGTGCTTTCTTATCACAGAGTTGTCCTATAATTGGGCATGTCTTCATTGCTTGCATCTAGGCATCATAAGGTTGGAATTTGGTTAATGATGATGCATTGATGCCATATGTCATCAGAGGAAAGCTTTCAAAGTAATAATGTGCTTTTAATATGAAAAGACCAAACTAATATTGGAATCCTATGGAACAGGGTATACATAAAACTAAAAACAAGCACTATTAATTTCATGCAACGCATACATATTTGGAAATGCATGACTTGCTAGTTACTTGAGATTTGATAAAGTTAAAATCCTTCAATTTTCTTTTCTATTGCTTTTTTATATGCGAGCTTTAAAACATGAACTTCAAGTCTACTTGTGATGTAAACAATTTAATGGAACCTTATTGGATTATTTTGATGGCTATTTAAAAAAAAAATTAATGGAGTTCGACATTATGTTGTGATGCAGAGCTATTTAATATGTTTACACTTTTTTTGTTTGAGCCATTAAGAGGAAATGATTCAGAATTCATCGATGGAAATGTTCATTATGTGTCTAGTTTTGATCCTGTAAGCTTGGCTACACATCTGTCGAATTTTACGCTTGTTTTGCTATTTTGGCCTTATCAATTTGAATATTTGTTCTTTTTCCTAGTCTAAATATCTTTTGTATTCAAACGATGTATTATTATTATTATTTTAAAATAATGTATTATTCTTCTTTCTATTAGCATTTTTTATGAATTGTGGGATATTGTCCCTTATAGTATATTGACCTTTAATTTGCGTAATTTTTTAATATTTACTTTTGTACTTTTGCCCATTTGTTATATGAATTTAGAAAAATTGAAGGCTGTGCTAATTTAGAAATTATTGTTATTAGATCACAATATATCCTATTTAAGAATTATAGTGCAGTACCATATTTTTATATGTGTGTGTGTGGTTTTTCCCCTTTTTCATGTGTGTATTGATCAGTTCTTGACTGCATGATCATAATCAAATGAATTTTTGTCCAATTATGTTAAGGAATGACCTCTTCTTCACTAGCTATTGAAAAACTAATTTACAATAACATTGTGGTAAATGTGTTAATTATTATCACTCATGGGGAGTATTATCTATAATGGTTAACGTAACTGAACAGCTTTTATATTTGCACCCATTCCTCTAACTTGTTCTCACAATAATTGTTGTAGATTCGAAAGATAC
The DNA here is from genome assembly GCA_032878935.1 of Erythrophleum fordii. Lineage (NCBI taxonomy): Eukaryota > Viridiplantae > Streptophyta > Magnoliopsida > Fabales > Fabaceae > Erythrophleum > Erythrophleum fordii. Next base: position 34,626,716 of record JAVQMF010000049.1, read on the forward strand.
CATAAAAGTATTTACATGTGCCTTAGGAAAGCATGGCTTTATTAACTATTTTGGTTTACAAGTACTTTTTTCAGTCACCCTCCTTTGCCCTCGTTTCTTTATTTTTGGATTAGTTTTCTTCCTTTGATTTGTTATGATAACATGCAAGTGTTCTAGCTTGAGATTAAATTCCCTAAATTACTATGTTTAGAAAAAAAAAATGTCAATTGTCATAATGGCCAGTGTATAACAAAGGTTTTGAAGTTCTTTAGCCTAAATGATTAAGCAAATGCTTGGCTAGTATCTTTTCTTGAAATTCTTCTATTCACCACTTTTTGGTTGATCTTGCTATTTGACCCCACACATAAAGTGCAAGTAAATAGCTTGTTTACTTTCATTTAACAATAAGGACTTATTTACATAATGGAAGGCTGATTCTTCAACTTCATGGGCTTACCCTTTATAGTGTTGGAAAATAAGCCTTGCAATAAAGGGCACATGACTTATGAATTTAGAACATCATAAATTTATTGCCATTATTTCACATTTTTTCTTATATAGTTCCACTTTTTGACAAAATTGTGTTTAACAAGGTAGTTGAATTTTATAAATATGATTCTTCATCTAATCATTAATAGTATATTACCAAATTGCTCTACCTTTTTCACTAATGAGTTTTTGCATATTGATATGATAAAGCAAGTTTTTAGTGGCAATGGATGTCTTATGCCGTCTGGAGTAGCACCTTTATCCATGGTTTTCTATTGGTGGTGGCTTATGCTTATGTCTTATTCCTTCCTTTATAATTCATCATAAATAACTTGAATAATTTATGCCATATGTACAAATGGTTTCAACATATTGTTTACTTCTATATAATTGCATATTAAGTATTAGAAATGATAGAGGAGTTTGAGAAATGGTTTCATTATCTCCTCTCAAAAAGTTTTTGATGCTTGATTTCTTAATGTTATCCTACCAAATATTATATACTAGATTTATATACAGTAGTTAGCCAATGTGCCACTATAAATTAATGTTAAGGTATTTTAATTAAGTGAAATGTCTTTTTGATTTCTAAAATTTATATCTTGTATATTTCATTTAAAAGTCATAAGATATGCCCATCACCGTTAACTTGGCGAAGATGTCTACAATAGACATTATTATACCTATTTGAGCTTGATGCCTACTCTTAGTGTTAGTTTCTTTTATTTTTCATTGTACCTGCTTGGTTTTTTTAATTTCCCATTGTATAATTACTTGCATTATTGTAAAACATATCCAAATACACAACTTTTTTCTTCTTTTCATTGTATAATTATATGCATCAGTTTCTTTCATTACAAAATTACCTGCATAATTATAAAACATATTCAAATACATACAACTCATACTCATAGCTCTTAAATGCAATTAATCTTATAAACTTTTTTTCCTTAATACAAATAAGTCATTATTCAATTTTTTCTATTTTCTTTAATTATAAAATTACTTACATCAGTTTCTTTCATTACAAAATTACTTGCATTATTGTAAATATATTCATATACACATAACTTATACTCATAGCTCTTAAATCTAATTAATCCTATGAAAATTTTTTACATAATACAAATAAGTTATTATTTAATTTTGTTTATTTTTCTAATTATACAAACAATTTTTAAACTAATTTTCATTCTACCGAAGAAAAAGAAAAAATGTCCTAACAATGCATAGGTCAAAGGCTAACTTGTCTACTAAATTCAATTAATCATCATTTGTTCAATTTAAAAAAATAATCCATGTCAATGGGATATTTTTGTATAGGAAGTATAAAGGCACATTACTTATGGTTATATTACAAGATGGTAACAAGAAAGTTATATCCCTTGCATTTGTTATAGTAGAGGGAGAAATAATATTAGTTTGGTTATAGTTCCTTTTTAAATTTTTAAACATATGTTGTAACGAATAAAAGGAGGATATGTTTGTTGTCAGATAGACATCCTTTAATTTTGGCCACTATCTTTAATTTACAAGTTGGGTGGCAACCATTATATGGATATTATGTGTTCTGTTTTTGGCATGTAGTTTGCAACCTTTACAAAGTAGAAGAGGCTAAGTAGTTAAAGGAAAAAATCATAAATATTTGATATAAATATGACTGTTATATGGTTGACAAAAAATTGGTTAGGCTAGCAATTTTACACAGGCAAATGACCACTTGGATAGCTGATATTTCCAATAAGTAATGGTTATGGGCATATGACATAGACAGTAGCTGATATGGTCACAAACAACAAACTTGGCTGAGTTTATGAATGGTCTTCTCAAAGGTATCAAGAGCTTACCCATTATTGGTCTCGCAAAGGCAACCCTATATAAGATAAATAAATACTTTGTAGAATGGGCTTAGCAAGTACACGCACAAAGAGTAGTCGATCAAGTATTTTATTTTACACTTGAGAAAAAGATGGATCCAATTATGCAAGTTACCCCTACATATGTTATAAAATAGTTCGATAGGAAAGTTGCATTATTCAAGATTCAGAAGGCCTACAATACGTTAAACCATCAATTTGGTTGGTGCTGCAAAGTTAACTTGCTTGAGCATAAATGTCATTGTGATGAGTTTTAGATTAAGCCCTATGTTAGCATGTTATTACAACATGCACCCATGTTGGCCTTGATGCATAACAATTTGTGGACTGGGCTTTTTACTTAAAAACAATGCATAATGCATACAACAAGAAGTTTCAACCTATTAGAGGCGAGGTTTATTAATCACAGCTAAAGGCTCCAAATTTTTTTTTTTATCTATCAATGATTCGAGCGAAAGGCTAACCTTACTCATCTCGCATACAAAATGAGATGGATTAAACATAATTGAGACAACCTAACATATGTAGGTTATATTGGCAAGTTAGTCATAATTGTTCCATCGGTCTACACAATCATGCTATTGAAGTAAAAACATATGTTTATTATACCTTTATTAAATTTTTTATACCTATATTGCTTATACCTTAATTGAATATGATGTATAAATTAACTAAATTTGTTTATGATGAATTTGTACCTTGGTTTGATTTGTTATCAAAATTTTGTATTGTGTAGGCACGTTAAAGTAATGGTGTACTTATCACAGGTTATCCAGCCAGGGTCAGAGGATAACTCGCTTCTATACATCCAAACGAAGCATACTTCACAAGTTGTTTGGGCATAGAATAATTAAATGCTTTACTCATGACGAATTATGCACAGTGATCATCTACTTACTCTTTTGCCTACTATTGTTGACTATTTATGATAGGCTAATTTTTATAGGGTGGCCCAACTAAGACAATTCTAGTATAATACTACACTCATATTAGCACTTATAAAGAAATGACATCCCAAGACTCATAGTTTCCACACCACCAAAGGAAAGTGCACAATCACTCTAAAGGATATTGTTATCTAATTAGGCATACTTTGCATGAAAGTTATTGTTATTGCTTATACAAACTACATTTGGAAAGATAGATGTGAATGGCTACTTGGAATTAGATCGTTATATGATCAAATCTATAAGTAAAGGGTAGCCATTCATTGGTTAGTTCAGCACTTCAATCACTTACCAAATGATGCAAATGATGAAAAAATGCAACAGTTTACACATGAATACATATTGAGATTGATCAGTGGTTTTTTTTAATATTAAATAGATTTAGTCATATGGTGTACTTGATATACTTACTAATATTGTAAGATTTTAAACAAGTTAGCTAATACAATTAGGAATTTACATTGTTGGCTCACTTATATAAAGAACTTTACAATGTAACTAACCTTGTAGAAGAAACCATAGGTAGATGTTAGACTCTTCTCCACCTTTAAGCATGTGATAGATTCCTAATGTCAGTGCCAAATAGATCACTATAACCAGATTTCCAACCAAATATCTATTTAATACTGCTACATTTGGGTTTTAGGTAAAATAATTAATAACTTGTAAATAGTACCATGGGTCTACTCATTTGGTTTTAACCTATTATAACCTTTTCTCATACTAATGTGTTATAATGTGCTTACTTGTAATTATAGATAGAAAATCATAGGCAAACCTCCCCGTTAGCAAACATGGCCTTGTAGTAAATAGGATATTATTGAATACAATGTTAGAGAATGAGATTCAATCGTTTTATATAAACAAATTTTTGGTAAATTTTCTCTTGAATATGTTGTAGTTATTGTAACATTTTGATATATTATGCATATATTATTTGGCAACTATATACATTAGACTATGTTCATTAGCTCATCCTACAATATTGCTTGGAGGGTCGAGACATTTAACTAACTTCGATGCCACTAATTAGTTTTCATATCATAGAATGACACCACCCAAATTGCATTTTAGTTTGGCTGGCAATAGCCAATTCTAGTCAATTTTGTAAACCTTAAATGCATTGCAATTGCAAGAAAAAATCACTGTAAATTTGTTAAAAGAACACTAGACATTTGTTGAGTTTTGAAATTTATGGCAAAATATTTCAAGCACCTATTGCTACAATATCCCTAGATCACTGTTAGTTTTGTGGTAAACTTTAAATGCTTATAGCTATTGTTATTTTCTTTTACTTAATGTATAATATCTCATCATTTAATAATGTATTTTTTTTCTATGTTGATATCATTAATGACCTTTACAGGTTAAGTATTCGTGGCTCTTCGCCAATGAAATATTATGAGTTTCAAGAGAAGGTAAAATAAGACCAAATGAACATCTCACTTGCTTTCAAGGAACAACACGTCATAATGATCTCCCAATCTGTGTTTATTGGCACCTGATTTATTATAACTAAAAATTCAAAAGGGCAAATCAAGCAAGAGATGTAATGGTTATATGTCAGCCTGTTTATCCATCACCATAAAGGATGAACCATATCACGATGACACTAGTGTAGCGACATCATTTATGCCAGTTAGAATTATTGCAACACAATAAGACATTGACATAGTCTATATTTTTTCATACCGACTAGCCAATATATTGATTTTAAAGGTATAAGTTCTTCTTGTCATGCGCTCCCCTCATCTTTGCCATAATTTAGATCTCTCAATTCCTTTTACTTTGGATAATTCATATCATTATTTAATAATCTGACTATTTTTAATGCTAAGTATAGTAGTTAATTTTTTAAAACTGGAGAATCATTACATACGGGATTTGTTATTCCATAGCAATTGATTCAGCTAGTTTATTCTCTTATATTCGATTTAAATACTCCTCATGCTAATCTTATTAACAACATACCAAATTAATAACATGAAAAACTTATATGCCAAGGATAACCACAACATGAAAGGCAAAAGGCTTGTTATGACATTAGCTGCCACTATTTATATATATATATATATATATATATATAATCGAATAAATTATTTTTATATAGTATACAAAATAACTTTGGTGACATTAATTCAGTTCATCACACTTGTAAAAACGCATCATATGGTTTTTAATTTCTCACATAATATTTTGTATTTTTAACTACATTTTAATACAATTTTATTTTTTTTGTATATTTATTTATTTAATTTATTGAATACATCAATAATTATTTTAATTATTACTATTTTATTAATATTTATTATCTAACTAAATTTATTAATAAATCATTACATAACTAATATTTGTTACATCTAATAAACTAATAATAATTAACTCTAACCAAATAGTCATGCAATAATAAATTGCTTTTTTATTACACCATGCACTTATCTTAAAACCAACATTTAATAACTAATTTTAATTTGTTTCTTTAAAAAATGAGACAACACAAGATTAGATTGATAAGTTTCAATGTTCACACATGTATAATATTTCAATGTAATTTTTCCTTTCAAATTGATTTGATAGTATAATTAATTAAAAAATATGATCTTGCTAAAAAAATCAATCATTTTTTAGGACTTCCTATCACTTTCTAAGTTAGTTTACACCTTGTCATTGATGTTGTCCTTCCATAAGCAAATATTACATAGAAATGTTTTGTGAGGAAATGATTTACATGGTTAGGTTTTTGTTAGATTTGGTGCTCCACCTAATTATAATTGGGTATTTTTATTTTAGTTTAGAGGTACTTGACTTAGTTACTAAGTGTTGGTTTTATTTGACCAAGTTGATTGGATTTTTTTTTTATTTTCGATAAAATTCATAAAATAATTTATTAAAAAATAAAAATTTATATAAATTTTTATTTTGTTCATAAAAAATATCATATAAGTTCTATACGTTACAAAATTATATTTTTTTAAATAAAATATTTATATAAATTCATGTAAAATTATATTTTGCCTTTTAAAAAGAATAAAATTTTCTTATAAGTTCTTAGAAAATTATTATTATTTAAATGTAGGACCAAACTTGTGACGACCCTAACCTCTAATTCCAGTAATTATAGTTAAATAAATGATTAATAATTAATGATCAAGATTTGAAGTCGTTACAATTAATTATAATAAGAAAATATAAGAAAATTTGAACCTTGATATTATTAGGGTCATCAACTAAACAACCATAAATGGGAGAATGCATAAAAGGAATTGCACTTATCATTAAGGGTTTGTGATTCATTCATCCATCAATTTCAACACACCAAAACCTCCCACAAGTGTTCTTATATCATTTCCTAGCATTACCATTGAAGAAATTGAGGTTTCTAGGCTAAATGTGGGAGTTTGACTTGAAACCTTTCCGCCAAGGCTAAGTTAGGTCCTGGAATTCGAAAACTAAGTTTTTTACTTTGTGTCGCAGCCCCGACCTTTTGGTGTAACACCATACTTCTAGGGCTCAATTCATGCCATTCATATGCCTTATCTTATGTTTGTTCTATGGAAACAATATAGTGGCATAGGGAGTTATGAATTAAAATGCATTCCTCTACGAGTAAAATTTTTCTTTCAGAGTCCCGTGGGTCATATGAATGCATCTATCACATTCTTACACTTAAACACATGAATATAGCTCGTTTCCATCATCAAATTTGGTCTACAAGTCATGGAAAGCAAAGGAACAAATTAAAATTCATGTTTGCATTTCGGCCAGAATGTCCTCTTTTCTGTCACAAACTTTGGAAAATTATAACTAATTCTAAAAAAATCAAAATCATGTGTTTTTTGCCATTATAAGAAGCTTCAGATGTCTACTTCACATAAAAAATATGCTCAGACCATAACATTCATCATGGAGAATGTTTGACATCCGAAAGCCTACTGAGGTCGTTGGTTGCCTGGGCTGCTCTTCAGATTTCTGATATAAACTTCTAAAATCTATAACTAATTCTATAAAAATATAAATCACACATATTTGGTTATTATGGAAATCTACGTATGTTAATTTGATAGTAAAAATAATTCTAGAATGAAATAGATACATTTATTTATTGGAAACTTATAGAACAGTAACCGAACTTTGGAGGCGCCATTGTTACTGATAGCAAACTTCAAAAATGCGTAACTCTCTGCTCAGACCTCCAAATGAGGTGATCTCGGTGGCCACAGAAAGCTTATGACCTTTAGTTTATGCATATAAAATTTCACAAGTATTAGATGCAATTTGGCTATCGAGTGACATAGAATTTCAAACTATCAGTATGAACAATACTCATACCAGAATCTATGAAAAATCTCAATTTTGAAAATTCATAAAATATTCCCTAGATCTTCGAAAATTATGATCTTTCACTTCACAGAAAGATCTCAATGGGACCTAATTTCATACTAAATTTCAGGATAATACTAACTCATTTGGCTAAAAAGTGACATAGGGTTTCATTATGGTCAAATTTGGCTTCATATGAGGTACCAAATTTGCCAAATGGCCTTCCCTTGGTTGTGCCACCTTTTGGGCAAGTCTAAAAGCACATTTGAGATTTATGTGAGTTGCCCAAATGGTCCCAAACTTCATGCATCTCATTTTGGCTATTCAACCCATATTTATACATATATTCATCAAACTTTAAACTTGCATACTATGGCATTACATACTCAAAACATGTGCTAGTAGTCATATATCATTTCCATACATTTAAACATCACATAATAGTATCTTTACATATGTCTCAACATTCATAGTACATATACAACATCATATACATGATAAACTATCATTATGGTTCCAAAATGGTTAAAACCAAGGCATAAGTTTGTCAATCTCCTTCCTTTAGGGTTGTTGGCTCCCATTAGCATATCCACTTAGTTCACCTAGCATGTTAGATCATTGGAGAGGAGGGGATGAGATTCAAAGAATCCCAATAGCTCATCTCCCATTCAATCATACACAATATGTGCAAAGCAAGCCTTTTAAATGCATGTATGGAGAAAATAGAAATCATAGACATTTTAAAGGCAACCTTGGCACGTGAATCAATCATACAAGACATTCAAGATCTCACTAAGTGTTTGGATTGACCTCACACTTCTCCTCATGGATTTTGGACTTGCCTCACCCATTCTTTGAACACTTTGGACTCAACCATACTCTTGAGAGCCCACTTTGCTTTTGGGAGACTTTTTACTTTGTCTCAACCAAGCTCAAGGGTTCTTGGCTCATCTTCACCCAAGGGAAGAGTTCTTGGCCTCTCCACACTCAAGCAAACTCATACAAATATCATGTGCTCACTTGAAAACATAACATGGCATTAAGCATCATGGCATATAAAGGCATGCTAGCATACTTTTCAAAGCTTGAAAATGTACATACAAACATTCTAAAATAAGTTAAACACACATCTATGCATGAGAGGAGGTGGAGAGAGCTACCTTGCACACAATCACATACTTTTTCCTTTGGACTCAAGCCTCCTCTTTCGGCCACACACCCACAAATTGGTGGAGATTGTTTCTCTTAGTCTAGACACAAATTATGGGAGCCAATTAAGTTCATGAACCACACTCTAAGGCTACACAACTTAATGAAACACTAGATTGCTCTATAACCCCCATTATGGTCCATATTGGCACCTAATGAAACAACACCCCTCAAATGATTTCTAAGCCTCATTCTTTCTTTTCAAATATGATTCTTGACTCCTTTTAAGCCTCTTGGAGTCGTCATATCATCAAAACAAAAGGCCTAGCACCATGTTGCTTCTTTATGTCATAATATGGAACCTAAGGCACCAAATCACTTTCTATGAGTTCTAAATTTTTTCCAAGGCCTCCCCTCACTTTCATTCATCAAATATGACTCAAGAATGGCCTTAGAAAAATTTAAAACTCTCCCTAGCTAGGAGAACCCATCTAGGCCGAGGCTATGAAGCATATTGGGTTCCATGGAGCTTTCTTTGTTTTTTCAAGGGAAGAAGCATATGGGGAGCCTCTTAGGGATCTTGGGAGCTCATTTAAACTCTTACTTAGGTTTAGGAATCATCATACAAAGTCAGATTTTACAAGGTGCAATTGAAACCCTAGAATTTGTATCTTGAAATCTAATGGCTTTTTGATAATTCCCTTTGCATATTCTTAATCTCCACGCCCCTTTTCCTTAGATTTATGATTGGTTCTGCCTAAAAATCATCTCTTCCTAGGGTTTTCTCAAGTGGGACGAAATGGTGGAGAAGGGGACAAAAAATGACAACCATAGGAAGAGAAATTACCTTATTTTCTTACTTTTTTTCACTTGAATATTGTGTTCTTTGAACTCCTCTCTTCAAATCCAAACTTTCCCCTCAATTTCTCCCTTAAAATAGATTTATAAACTTCATTATAATCATAGGAAACAAAGGAGAATGGAGAAGAAGAAGTTTGAAAGAGAAAGAGCATGAAAAACTACTAATTTTCATACCTTAAACCTTTGATTTCTCTTCCTTTTCTTCCCCTTCTTGTGAGTCTCATCCCCTAGGGTTTTCTTATGGTTTTAGGCAGAAGATGGTCGTGCATAATCAAGGGAGGAGAAGGGTGCATCATATATATAGATGGAAATAAGTTACACTTTTCAAAAATTCTCATTTTGCCCTTCATACTTTGCATTTTCATTTCTCCTTCATTTTAACTCCTTTTTTAGAACCGTCTTTTCCATTATAAAATTTAGGTTCCCAATCAAGTAAAATGTCTTTGAAATCACTCAAATTGAAGTTAAAACCTTTTCGAACAAATCTGTCAAAATTCAAGTACACTGACGTTGGAAAACGTCCACCGAAGGGGCTTTAGCTATCTTGGGGATTTTCATAGTTTTTAGAGTCTCTGAGAACCTCAGAGAACTCAAAACTTTCATTTAAAAAGCCCTCCTATGTGTTTTTTCAAAAAGTGCCCATATTTATGAAAATGCCACTGGCCTTTTGGCAAATTTTTTGAATCACTCTGGCCTTGATTTCTAGGCAACTCAAGGCTCAAATTCTCATTTTCTAATATTTAAAATTTTATCATAATTTTAGCTGGCCCTAATTCCTTCTATTTCAGGGATTTCCTTTTGTATCTGGCCTATTTCTGTCGTTTACGAAGAAACTGAACATTGCGTTTCTCACGTTTATGGAAGGACCGGATGTTACATTTGGCGCCATAGCTAAGTGGCTCTCGGGAATCATTTGGTAACTTACTCGAATTTCGCTGTGGCCAACTACGTGGCGCCGCGGCGGAGATGCCTCCTGGAGCTACTGTTTGAGGTCCTACGATTCTCGCCTTAGCGGAATATACTTGCGCCACAACGAGTTTTACTACTGTATTCTCCTTAACTAGTTTTCTCGACTTGCGCCGTGGCAGGACCTATTACACTGCGGTGATGTTTCATTCTGTCACCCTTTTGGGCGATTTTTTTTTGCATCGTGCCGCAGCTATATTTCTCAAGCCGTAGCGTCCCTCGCCACTGTTACTCTTTTAGTCACGGCGAGGCCTACCTAGTTGCAGTGTGACTCCCTCCTATAACTATATCTTCTACATTTCGTCTCATCCACTCTAATTCTCTTCTTAGGAACACCCTAGGACCACTTCCTCCCATTTTATATAACTCTAATGGTATTTATCTACTCTATTCACCTAGCTATTCTACCATTACCAATTCAAAACTTAAATGTAAATTTTCACTCCTCCAACTAACTTATATTAGCAAGTCCATAGAGTAAGAGTAATAAGAATTTATGCACTATTAACAATTAACATTCGATACACATTCTATTAGAGGTTTCATACATCAATGATTCATATCAATATCTAATGCATCACATAATTATATTTCTAACAGTACACTACACCATAAATTCAGTAAAATTCATACATAAAGTGTTATGGGATTCATACATCCGATATCAAGTTATGATGATGCTTAACTCCTCAATAAATACATCATAAGTAATCAAAATATAAAAGCCTACACTTGGTAACATGATTACATGATGATATTATACAAAAAGGAATACAAAATTTAGCATCTATTCTAAATAAACCAATCTAAGTGTAGCCTTCTCCCCACACTGTTGGAGCTCATGGATTTTCATCCACTTGCTTCCCATTATCCTTACCCGAAGAACCTTCACCTGAAATATTTAATCTTATGAAACGGGGTAAGATGTGAATCTCAATAACCAAAATAAATTACATTCATATATTTCAGTTTAATCAACATATATGCATGATTTCGTATAAACATCAGAAAACATACCAGTCATACCAGTAAATGAAACAATTAGGCTATCATAATTACTATCCCATACTAGCAATCATATTTTCACATGTTAAAGGCCAATAATACTGGGAGAGGCCCGTCCACGGCACCCACTCCCTAATGAGCACAACCAGGACTTAGTGCATTTGGGGTTTTATCATAACCCGGTACTTGATCAAAGCACATGCAGCCGCACCACAGCTCCACCATGAACTCGCAAGGTCCAATCACAACATAATAAATAGCCAACCAATTCATTCAACATTTTAAATCATTCGTGTACAGCAAACATGAAATTAAAATAAATATATGCATGGAATTAATATAGTCCCGGTTACCTCACTTGTAGCCAATTTTCTAAGAGTCAATTGAATGTTACTTCAGTCTATAGACACAAAATCAAGCCATTAGTATCCCTAATCACAATTTGTATAAGCAACCCATCACTTAAAAAAAGAAAAAACTATATAGGACTACTCAGAAACACTTACCCAATCACCACTAAAATCAAATTCGGATTTGGTTGCTCCTACCCCAGAAACCTCAAAATAACACCTCAAATTTTGAGTAAATTCGTACAAAAATAATACCCATACTATAAATCAGCTATAGGGGTTTCAAACTAGTAAAGAAAGCATCAAAATAAAGAGTTTATACTTACCTAATGTCATCCCTAGTCTCAGTCTATGAATTTTCACCATGAAAACATCAAATGGCAAGTTTCAAATTTCGGGTATGGGTGAAAATACTCCAAATGAAAAACTAATTAGGCCAAAATGAAGAGAAAGATGAGAGGATTAAGTTATATAACTATTACCTTGGCTGAATATTGCTCTAGAAGTGGAAAATGATAGATTTCTTGCCCTAAACCCTAACCTCCCTCTAAACTTCCAAATTTCTCTCTTGTGTTTCAGCAAAATGGAGAAGAGGCTGAAGTTTTTAGGGTTTTAGTTAGGTTTAAGTTGGGTTTTCTATGGGTTATGGGCTGCTCCAAAATCCAACTCCAAATGGGCTTCAGATTTTAGCTTTGTTGGACCAGCTTTAAGGTGTTGGGCTACAGAATTTCATTGGATCAGACCTAATTTTAAGAACTCCATGGTTTTGGGTCTGCACAAGATTTATTGGGCCATTTATAAGAGCCTATACAAGGTGAATCTTGGGCCTCTATCACATTAAATCAGATTGGGTCTGCACCTAACTCATTGGGCCTCCATTAGCATCTTATCATGATTTTTTACATTAATTTGGGCCTAGATGAAGTTTCTATTCCAAATAATTCTCAACTCATATTATTAATTTATCTCTTAAAATTTTCATTCACTTAACTTATCGGATTATTCCATATTAATTATTCATAATTAATCCAAATTCACGATTAGCATCTTAATTAATTTTGTGGTGTTACAAAACTTAACTGGGCAAAACCAACCATATGGCTGCCCTAGTTCTGTTTAAGAAAATATTTTTTTAGCTTGCCCCAATTGTGGTTAGGGTGGCGACCATAGGGCCAAATGAACACCCATTGTATGAAGCAAATTGTGTGGGCTATACCTACTTTTGGATTTTCGAATTAATTTGAAAGGTGAATAAAGATGCTTCCTTTTAGAGGATTTTGGAAATTTTAACCAAACCCGAACTTTTTTCCCTTTTAAATCAAAAACCAACCCTTGTGATATATAAGAGAACTTAAGATAAGACAGAAATTGTGTTACGAACATGAGAGACTTTAAGAAAATATTTTAAAGTTCAATGTTGCCTAATACGTGATTCAATGTGGTATGAGATACGAGTATGGGTATAAGGTGAGCTCATTTATATAATTTGCAATATAAGAGGGGTATGATTGATTAGTATGCTAATTGAATACGTAATATAATATAAAACTATGAATACTCAATTTATATGATAATTAACATATTATATATTAAAATAATATATTTTGAACTATTGTAACTAAAATAAAATAACACTATAAGTTTATCTATTATCAATAAATATCAAAATAATAGATATAAAATTAACATATCTTATCCCCCAATTTGCTTTGTCTCATTCTTTATCTATTCCTTAAACAAGTAAAAAAATGAGAGAGAATAAGAGAGTTTATGCTATTATATATCAAGTTTTAAGCCTAACATAGGTATTTTGCCTATGTGATGCTTGTGCTATTAAGTTTTCTAACAAAGATAGTAGCCAAGGTATTAACACCCATCGAGTTTTTTGGTTGATCATTATAATGTATTAACACTAGTTTTTATATTTACTTTTTTTTTTCTCTAGATCTAGATCATTTTTCTTTTGCCAAAGAAGCTTTGGATCTATTGATCTGGTTGCCAAATAAGTTTTTGGATTTGCCAATCTAAATTCTAAAATTTCAGATATAGGGTAAAAATTAAGTACAAGGTATTTCACATTCTAGGATGTGAACAAATCACATTTGCTTTGAATATTAGTGCTTTTTAAAAAATAAAAAAATTCACAAAAGCTTATCTTCAAGGTTCTAGAATTAGCTTTAAACTAAAAGGTGTGACTTGCTTGAACTATTTCAATAATAGCATAATCTCCATGTTTTTTCATTTTTTTTTTGGAGTTTTAACTTAAGTTGGAATAGATATGTACTTTGAAGTAAACACGGCTAAGTATTTGAAAATTGGGGGAAACAATTATTTTTTTTATCAAATAAAAAAATTCATAATAGTGCTCTTAAATGTGATTTTAATGTTCTATCTTGATATGATTCAATTATTTTAGTGTTCTCTTATGTCCGTTTTTCAGCATTGTAAAGAGAGAAAGAAAGCATGGTGGTAGACAAAAGAGTTGTAGAGAGAAGAGAAAGGGAAATTACAATTATAGCCTTTTTCTTTTATTTTACATGTCATTAACCACATGGACAAAAGTATGTTAATGCTCATAAATTAATGAATTCACTAATAATAGGAGCTTGTTAGTACAAAATCATAAGTTTAAAGAGGTTCGTTATAGAGTTTTAAAGGTTATGGATTTTTTTGCACATGAATCAAAATTCAAGAAAGTTATATGCATTTTAACTAAGAAAACATGAAAAAAAAAATTCTTACTTTTTTCCCTATTTATAGACAACATTGTGCTTATTGAACAAAGTAAGAGCATAGCTTTGCAAAGGATTTGATTCAACCATAAAAGTTTTACCTTTCTTTCACTGAACCTTCATTTTTATCATAAGCTACCATTATATATATAAAAAAAAGGAAACATCAAGCTTAACTCCAAAGATGAAAAGCATAATTTGTGGGTGAGAAAACCGTCCAAAGCTTGGGAAGAAGAAGATAGAATGGTGAGGCACTCCAAGTTGTGAAAATAACTGAAGCAAAAGGAAAGACAAAAGAGTTTAGTGCCAAAGTGAGAGAAGGTTTTATGTTAGTAAATCAAAGTCTTTTGCAAAGTTTTTCATCAGTGTCCAAACAATATGTTGCATTGTTTCTCAAGAGGCTTTGCCACTAGGTGAAATGATGTGTTTTGCTTCTCCAAGATGCACCATTTTGAGCTTTAGTTAAGACATCTAGAGGACGGCTCAAAATGCATTGTTTCACTAATGAAAATGGTGAGTTTTAAAGGATGGGCAGGGTCTTGTCATGTGACTACAAAACGTACTATTTTACTAAAATAAAAATGGTATTTTTTAGCCTTTTGGGTTCTTTATAAGGGATAAAAAAAGGTAAGGATGTGTCACACAAACTATGGTTGGATGCGTTAAATGGCTACAATTGTTTGGACTACACCTTGTGTAGTTACAAGTTCAACCAGAAAGGATTATGGACAAGTGGATAAAGTAACCAAGTTTCCTTTCATGTTACTTTCTTCGTGATGCTTTAAAGATTTCATACCTAATATGATAGTTTTGTAAGATTTTAGTCTTTGTCCCTAATTATTCATAAAAAAATTATTAAAAAAATGATAACAATTTTTATAAAGGACCCTTTTATCATTTCATTATTGTTATTTCTAATTGTCTTAGATTAATTATGGTACTAGATTTACAATAGATTATAATTATAAAATTTCCTTTCACATTGCTTTCTTTATGATGCTCTAAGGATTTCATACCTAATATGATAGTTTTATCAGTTTTTTTGTCTTCATCCCTAATTACTCATTGAAAAAAACTATAAAAAGGTAAAAAAATTTATAAAGGATCTTTTTATCATTTCATTGTTGTATTTCTAATTGTTTTATGATTAATTATAGTGTAACCCTAAAATTATTAGATTCACAATAGACCATAATTATAAGGTCACACGCTTGCTATCTATAATGATTGTGAATTGGATGCTACTTGGGCAAATAACATCTGGTTAGCTGTCGTTGAGGGCCTAATCAATAATGGTGTGTCTTTTAACCACCGAACCAATTTACAACTAGCACAATAACTTCCAATGGGGGAAGCTGGCCGAGAATCGCGGTTTCTTGTAGGCCACTGGCCCATTTAGTCAGCCCATGGGCCTAATCTAATATACCTAACCCATCACATCATAACTTCATTGCCATCCAATTTAATAAAGCCTATCCCATCACATCAATGCGAGCGGCCACTTACAAATCATACAGATCCCTACTTACTTGCCGTTCATAGAAGCCTCGCTTATTGGGCTACTATATTTGGTGGCTCACGATTAATCCCTTTGTACTTTTGGTTGGCAACAACAGAGAAACAAAAAAAAAAAGAAAATTCTCATGACTCATCTCTCCCTCTCTATGTTTTTTCACACCAGAAGTAACATAAATTGTTAATCCTTATAAAGTTGTATAGGTGCAAGGTGACTTGTGAATTAAAGTGGTCATCCACGGGAAAAATAAAATCATACGGCATGATTAAATATTTTTATGTTTGAAATGCTCGTTTAATGTGCAAGTCTTACATTAGGTAAATACCAATTCTTCTCGATATTAATCAGTTGATTGTGATTTTCTTGTCATTTTACTGTTCTTTATATAACTTGAGCAATAGAAATTTCTCTATAAAGACTTATAGTCTAGTCAAATATGAGATCAAATTTGAATTTTTCCCCCTTGACTTGGAAAGAATTAAAAACGTTAGTGAGATCAAAACTCTTCTTGGTTGGAGAGAAGAGTAGCCGTAAAAGGTAAAATCAAATACATAGATACTGGATTCTTTGATTGTCAGTAAAATCAAAATGCCTGTGCATGAAAGTGGACACATTCACATGATGCATAGAGGGTGCGCATCATTTTCTGGCTGGACAGCTTAGACTTTATAATTTTGTTTGATTTTTTGATTTTTTTTTGTTTTTTAAAATTAATTATCTATTTTTGTTTTTTAAACTAATTATATATTTTTAAAATTAGTAGTTAAACATTTTTTATACTAAATTAATTATCACTTTTTTAAATTAGTAGTTAAAAAAATTTTTATACTACATCTTACTTCATTTAAAACAAAAGAAAATTTTGAATGATCTAAATTTAAATTTAGATAATTAAAAAAGGATAATGCATCCTTTATACATTCTTTGGATATCGAAAAAAATCTACATTCCATATTTACTGCTGCGTGGTGAGAACCGAAACAGATCTTCTGTAGTACCTTAATTTTTTTTTAATTTTAGATTTCAAATTATTATATAGTTGAAAATTTTAAAATATAATTTTTATTCACAATTACAAATTTCAACCTTTTAATTTTAATTTTAATTTTTGAACTTAGAAATCTACAAAAAAACAAAGAGTTGAACTGTAAAAGATCTGCCACGGGGGAGAACTGCCCACTGTTTTTATTGCCGTTTGTTTCCAAATTTCTCCCATAATTCCCTCCTTGTTCAGTGGTGGCTGCAATGGTTGTTATATTTAATGCCTCCTCTCGTTTTCCTTTCTTACTCTGTTCGCTTCTTCCTGCGTCAGACTCTTTTTGGCAAAACGCCCAGTGTAATATGCTTCGAAGTTTTCTCAATAATTTTAGTTTTCTTTTCTCATTCGGGGCGATGCTTTTGACCTAAGGTCCCCTGAACAACTTATCACAGCGACGCTGTTTGCTACATTATCCTCCAGCAATTTCAAGGCTTTTTATTTGAATTTCCTCGTAAATTCTCATAATTCGTGATGGCCTTACGTATCTTTGAAAATTAAATCCACTAAATGGTGGAACTTTGATGCTTACGAAGTAATTCGTTGATTTCAGGTGGTGAATTATCGACCAAAAAAGTTGTCTAACTGTTTGGATTTATTGGCTATTTGCACAGTGGTTACATTTCGGGTATCGCAATTAAACGTTGTGGGGTTTACACTGAAAATAGTGAAGCTACACCGCATGTGTGAGTCTTACGGGGTCCTCTGCTCCGCTGTAGAGGATCCCTGTTGCAGAGACATGTGCTGTATTACTTTGATTGATTGAATTGGGATTTGTGGCTTTTAGCGGGAATTCAAGTTGGAGATGCTCTAGATTGTGGGTGGTTCTTGCGTCTTAAATTTCGGGGAAATGTTTGCTTCAGTGAGGGATGCAGAACATGAAAACAGTGGAGTATCAGGACCCATTCTGATTCCAAAGCGCTTTGTCTGGCCTTATGGGGGAAGAAGGGTGTTTTTAAGTGGTTCTTTCACGAGGTGGGAAGTTAAACTATAGAGCTATGTTAAATAACTGTATTTCCTGTTTGAATATTATTTGTGTTATTGAACATGATATATATGTCAGTAGATGTGATTGTCTTCCTTCTTTTTGAGCTTTCTAAATTTTTAGTTTATATCCCTTGATATAATTTTGTTGAATTTAACTTATATGCACAGGTGGTCAGATCATATACCAATGTCTCCGATGGAGGGCTGCCCTACAGTATTTCAAGTTATTTGCAGCTTAACGCCAGGATTTCATCAGGTTGTTTGGCCCCTAAGATGCAAACTTGAGGAAATAACCTACTTGTGGTTGAAATTTTTACATCGTGTACTTATCTTATGTGGCCAATGACCATTAGGTCTAAACGCACCTTAGTTCTCTTTGAAGATTAGAGTATGAGATGAGATCATGGCTCCAAAGCTCAAGTGTGTTTGCGCATGTTGTTACAGAAAAGGAGGAATGCACTTATAAATGAATTACTTTAGATATTAATTGTGTGATGCAGATATTAATATGTTGACATGGTCAGCCACAAATAAGAAACGTCGTGATGATCTTTAATTTTTTTTTTCTAGGAGTTTGTATCACTGTACGATTGTATAGAGTTTATATGGGTGAAAAACTGGCATGGTCTTGAGATGATCGGAGGCATAGGAATTGCCTCGTCCTTTTTTGGAACTATTGGAAGTTTGGAATTATTGGTAGAAATCAACAATTAAAGGCTAACAGTTGGATTTGAAAAGGAAAAGTATTTGGGTAATTTGCATCATTTAGACTAATATACTACAGATTAATTAGATTTTGCCATCTACTGCTTCAAGTTTGCTGTGTTTTAAGTTGACTGTAACCTAGATTGCAGATTAGACTACCTGTTTCCTTCGCTTTAGGAATGAATCTGAAGTCTCCAGCTGCTACCTTATTTAATATCTCAAAGCTCATACAAATTATCTTCTTTCTTTTGTGCAACCATAAAAAAGGAAACCCAAATACATGTCTTATTTTCTCCCCTTTATAATGATAGGACAAGACAGGATTATTAATTAGTAAGAGTTGTTCTATCATGAATTATATATATGATTAAATATAGAATATGATACTTTGAGAAGTTCTTATGCCAAATTTTGTATTGTTTTGTAACTCATTTGTTACCTGTCTAGTTATATTCCATCTTGAGAATTTCTTATCTTCTTGTGGGATATTTTGAAGTCTTGGCAGTTATATCAAGGACATTTGACAGGTTGCAATCTTGGTCCTAACATGTGAAAAATATAGTTATCCTACTTCCTCACTAAGTTGGTGTGTCTATATGTTATGTTTAACTCATGATGACAAGATGCATTATGGCAATGGAAAGGGATATCTAGATGAATAAATATATCAATTCTTACAACTTATTTAGTATTGAATTTGTCAATGATGTATTTTACATTCTGGCCTTCACAGTCACTAACGTAATGTTGATATTTTTATTATGATCCACCTGTTGAGAGTAATATCTGATATGTTAGGGAAATATTGAAATAACTTGAAACACATGGCAAGGATAAACAATTCAAGCTGATGGGGTTATATCGTTTCCAATTATGTGCAGTACAAGTTTAATGTGGATGGTGAGTGGCGGCATGATGAGCAGCAGCCGGTTGTAAGTGTGAACTATGGGGTAGCAAATACTATTTTTTTAGCAAGAGAGTCAGCTAGTTTACCTGCCATTGTCAATAGTGAGACACATGGTAGATCACAGATGGACCTTGATAATAATGTTCTTGGGCATGTTGTAAGTTTCTTTTGCTCTGCTGATTCTACCCCTAGCATTTGTTGCATATATTCTAGTGTTTGGTTGGTATTCTAATGTATGTTATAGGCATTTAAGTTCAGTTCTGATTATGATATCAAATATCGTTGTCCATAATTGGGCCTTCATTTTCTTCTGGGGACATGCATGCGTGCTAGCATTTGTGACATTGTTGGTATACTTCTGTTGTCATGAAAACTCCTTGTAAAATTTGAAATGATATTTATAAATATTGTGGTGTGGTGGGAGTATGTGTGCCTGAGAGATGGGAAGAGGGGAAGTGAAACCAAACCATCAAGTATTATAAGTATGATTGTATAATATGGAGGTTGCTGAAAATTCTTGAATATTTTCTTACATTGAAAAGGAAAAGAAAATCTAGGTAACCTTGACTTTGTGTAATGCTAGGAAGCTAATCTGAGGATGTCAAAGTCTGATTTAGAGGTTTCTCGCCACTGTATATCTGTATTTTTGTCTACACATACT
The DNA here is from genome assembly GCA_032878935.1 of Erythrophleum fordii. Lineage (NCBI taxonomy): Eukaryota > Viridiplantae > Streptophyta > Magnoliopsida > Fabales > Fabaceae > Erythrophleum > Erythrophleum fordii. The sequence continues at coordinate 34,647,203 of JAVQMF010000049.1, forward strand.
GCTTATGAGTTGCTTCCTGAGTCAGGCAAGGTTTGAATACAATTCCTTCCTCAAAGATTTTTTTGATGTTGTCATTTGATGGGAATTTGACTCTTATTTGGTGTAGCATTTTTCCTTCTGCTTTTATTGTTAAAATGGCAGGTGATTGCCTTGGACATCAATTTACCAGTTAAGCAAGCCTTCCATGTTCTTTATGAACAGGTATTTTTTTCTCTCTTTATGCCATGCATTAGTGTATATATGCCTACATGCAAGAATACACCTATGTTCATGCTGTCATGCAATGTATATGTATCTGCATGATTGGTTTTTACCTAAGATATCTTGATTTTAACTTAATCTTCTTTCAGGGTATACCTATAGCTCCGCTGTGGGATTTTTGCAGGAGCCAATTTGTTGGAGTGCTTAGTGCAATGGACTTCATTCTAATATTGAAAGAGGTTGGTGAGGAATAAACTGTTTATTTAACTCTGCCGTACAGCTTTTGAGAAGAGCAAAAATCTGCATCTTACAAATAATTTATTGGTTTGTGATAGGACCTTCTACTACTTAAATGAAAATAGACATAAAGAAATAGGAATTGTGATGGAAAACAACACTGAATATTATCCTCTCATTCAGCATGAACATATACAGAAAGACAACACTCAACATTCACCACTCACAACACAGAAGCAGAGATGCAGCAACAAAGAAAAACAGAGACAATAACCAAGGCTAACATTCGAGAGGCCAGTGCACTCCCTCAGACTTCCTTTCCAATTTCTCTACACCTCTTTCTCAGCCACACACCCTCCAAAATACCCTCCAACCACCCCGTTCTCTCTCTTCCAACTCACCCCCCTCAACATCCTTAATTCAGTCAGTTATTATTTTGAATTTCCCCCTGTCCCACATCCACCCCCAGTTCTTTTGACTCTTCCAGAATATGCTTTCAAATTTTCAGGTTCACTCTCCCTCTCTCTTCCTTCCCTTGGTCACCTCTCCTACTATAGGTTTTAATACAGCTGGCAGCAGTAGGCCTATCAGTTTGACATCTTAAACTACTTAACAACTGCTAAAAGCGGGAAAAAAATAAATAAATATGTAATATGTCATAGGCTTTAAAGACATCCATATGCATGCAAAGTTTGAAGAAATTATGAGGCAGAAGATGATAATTGGTTTCTCCAGAATTTCTAGTAATTAATTATGACATGTTTGCATTATGAACTATTTATGAATTTGGTTAAAGTAAGATTTATAGGCTTATATTAAGTCTAAAAAAGAATTTATTAGGGGAAGAGTCTTGAAAATATGTGCATTATTGTGTTCTTTGACTTTTAGAAGAAATCTCTTCTAGTTCTTTGATTCTTATATGTGTCTGTTTTATTTGCTTCTGATGATCATGCATGTTTATAACTTGTGATTTTTTATTGCCACCCTTTTGTTTTTATAATTTATAGCCTGCTTATAGAGAGTTGCTTGGTGCACGTTTTCTGATATTCAGTTAGTTATCTAACTTGTGTAATTTCAGTTGGGTAATCATGGGTCAAATTTAACTGAAGAACAACTTGAGACTCATACTATAGCAGCATGGAAAGAGGGGAAATTACGAAGTCACAGAATAATTGATAGCAATTTGGGATCATATCCTTGGCATTTTGTTCATGTAAGTCCTTCTGAGCAGTTGTGACAAAAGTCTAGCTCTCAAGTATGTGTCTAATTTATGCTTTTCCAATATCTTGTACGTGTAGGATCATCATCTTTTGGATATTTAAGGGGGTTGAAAGCTATGGTCATATATTCAGGAATGTAACCATAATTCTTGCAACATAATTGATGGACATTAAAGCTAGAAATTACAAGTCTGATACATAAATTTGATATGGAGACAGGCATACAAATTTGTGGAAGAGACTGATATATGGGTAGTTTCTATATTTTGAGGAAGTAAAATTTTCAAAAATCTCTTGGCAGGGGATCTTTTGGATATGAGGTAAGCAGGTAAAATCATTTCAGCATGGGGTGGCTGGTGGGAGCTTAGAGAGACAAGTAACTGCACGATGGAATTTTCTTAGCTTTCTATTGGGGTTAGGGCCCTATTTCTTATCTGCTGTGCTGATGATTCAATCTATGCTATGTGTACTTGCATTATATATTTATAGCTCAAAAGTTTTCATTTATTCATAAATTCTTAGTGTCAGTCTTCTTGAAATTTTGAGGGTACCTGATTTGGTATCTAGTGATTTGAGAAGAATTTATTGTTAACTTGGTAAACAATCATTGCTTTCATTGCGAAGAAATGATTGACCATAAAAGAAGAGTGTCTCAATTTTTATATTATGTTAGATGTTAGATAACATAACCCCTTTTGGTTGGCTGAGTAAGATGCAGGTTATATTTCTTTCTTAGATGATTGGCTAAGGGAATAGTTTGTGAGGTGTTTTCTTTGCACATGCCTTGTGTTGTGGATGTTTAGACTGACAAGAATCTTTTTTTCACATTGCTGTATCAACTACTTTCAGGTCTACTTCCATGCTTTATTACTTGTTGCGGGGTGGTTTATGCAATGGCTTCTTTTGTTTTTTTTTCGTTTTTGGGTCAATATTGATTCTTTTGTTATTGCTTGTACTAAGATTACTTTTCCATCATTCTCCTTTAATCTTTCGTTCTTTTGCTTTTGTTGAAAGTTTGTAGTTGGTTAGTTTTTAGGTAAAGTGGTAGGCTGTCATTGCTCCTTTGTGTTTGTAACGAAGAATTTCTGGAACTACTATTTTGTATCTCTCTGAACAGTTTTCCAACTTCTTTTTAATTAAATCTTGAGTTGTATGATAAATAGAGAGTACATATTTTTGCACATGTATAACCTCTTTTTCCTTTCTTCCATTTTGTGGAATGTGTGACATGGAGGTATTGCTTGTTGAATGCTGAACACAAACATGCTATGTCATAATGATCAGGGCATTATTCTTCTTCAATGCATCATTCAGTCATCTGTTATTCCTTTTCCTCTGTATTGTTTATCTTCATGTTACTCTGATTCTGTAGTGATACAAATCTCTGCAGCTGCTTTGCACTTAGTTTGTCTGGGGTGAAAATGGAGGGAATGATTTTCGGAGGAATTAAAATTGGGAGTGGAAGTTATATTACCTCTTTTTTTCTTTGGGAGGGGGGGGGGGGGGGTGGTGGTTATAAGAGGAGTAAAAATGACAATACATAATCTTAATTCAAACTAATCTAATATCTCCAAAATTGGAGAGGAAGTGCAGAAAAAATTATGATGTGAGCTAATAGTATTGTAAAGCCCACATTTGTCCTTAAAATTCTATCTCAAACATAAAAGGTTATGGGTGAATACAATTTTCTCTTCATTTTCATTCCCCTAATTCGTTCCCAAATCAGGTCTAGGCATCCATGTGGTTGATGCTGATTCAACACTATATGTTGAAGACATGGCTTTATGCTGATTGTGATTGCCTTGCCCAACCTATAATAAAGACTGCGGCTGCAGTGTTGTGCGCATGTATTATTGTAGTTCACGTTGTGTTTATTTTTAATCTGCAGGCTGGGCCTAATGATTGTCTAAAAGATGTGGCATTGAAAATTTTGCAAAACAAGGTGGCTACTGTTCCTATTATCCATTCTTCGCAGGATGGCTCTTCTCCTCAGCTGCTACATCTTGCTTCCCTATCAGGAATACTGAAATGTGAGCTTGAAGATCTACAATTTTTGCTTTTATGGTTTGGAACTAATGAAAGGACTTGATTTTCAGGTATGTGCAGGCGCTTTAAGCATTCCTCTGGTTCCTTGCCCATTCTCCAACTTCCAATTGGTTCAATACCTTTGGGCACATGGATGCCAAGAGTTGGGGAATCAAATAGACAGCCACTTGCAATGCTGAGGTCGAATGCATCTCTTGGTGCCGCCTTGTCTCTGTTGGTGCAAGGTGATCATTCTTCTGTTTCAAAGTAGTGGTCAAGGTATTTGTCTGGGTTAGATATCAAATGTTCGAGTAGCACTCAAGTTTGATAGTGCAGTGTTTTATTCGATGTAGTTGGGTAAGGGGAGTCTTTCACTGTTGTATATTTGAAATGTATATCAATTAAGAAAGCGAACAGAAAAAATATCCTTTCTCAGTTAGATATCTAAGGGAATCATTATGTTCTTGGCACGGCGAATAATTTGTTTTCATCTTGCCATGGAATCTGATAACTTAGTAATTTCTGACTTATTAGATAAGTAGCAGTATTGTTGTTAAGAGAAGAATAGTGTCATATCAATTATAGTCCATTGTTTGATTTGTTACATGAATCTACTTTTCCTTCTGCAGCTGAAGTTAGCTCAATACCAATTGTGGATGATAACGACACATTGCTTGACATATATTCTCGAAGGTAGTTTCTCTGCTTCAAGCCTGTTTAGCCCATCGTTTTGTGATTCCCATAGTTTTCCTCGAGCATAAATGATATGTGCTTATTATTGTCTTCTCAGTGACATTACTGCATTGGCTAAAGATAAAACTTATGCACGGATAACCCTTGATGACATTAATATACATCAGGTATCTGCTAAACGCTACTCTCTCTCTCTGGTATCAGTTATAATTATGACAAAGTATTGATTTGAGGAATATTTTTAGTTATTGTTTAGAGAGAGTGCATAATACAAAAAGTGGCTGAAAAAGCTAATTAATGATGCAACCTTCATACACATCCGCTATAGCATTCTATTAAGATGTATGCTCTTACTCATTTATTGCTTTAACCATTAAATGCATGAACTTTTCATTGTTTTGTTTTGGGGTACTAAAACCAGAATGAGACTAACAAAATGACATCATCTAAGACTGACAATAGGCCTATTTATTGGCAATCATAAACAAGAAATAGTAATGAAACTCAAAATTCGTATAATAAAGTCCTCCTGTAAAGATACTATGAGGGATAACTACCCTATGTGCAAATGCCTTTATTGGTGATCCTAGATCTTTTTATAATTAAACCCTAAATTATCTCAATTATCCAATTACAATCCCTAAACCACAAATGATGATTAAATCATAAAATAAAAAGAGATAAATAATATTATCCTACTCAAATACTGCATTAATACCTTTTATTAAACAACTTGCGCTTGAGTATAGATGAGCTCAGTAGTTCATGCATACACATACACATGAAAAGACATAGTACATAATTCTTTTTTTTTTCTTTTTAATTTTAATTACTCATCAATTTATCATCCCCTAAGCAAATATTAACTCAGTTTTTGATTTAATAAATATCTTTTTATTAGAGATCAATTTGCTTATCTATTATATAAGTCAAGTCTGAATGAGCTCAGCTGAACTTGAATAGCTCATGAGTGGCTAGTTCTCCTACTTCCTACCATCTGTGGATCCGGATTCCATTAAGTTTGATAGAATGGATTGCATGTCTTATGAGCTCATATGTACAGTCTTGTAATCGTGCTTCAACTGTAGGATCAACTAGCGTAACTTGATGGGTATGCACTTTATGTGCAAAATATGCCACTAGAAATGGGGAAAGAATATATAACAGATGAGGGCAAAGTTGTAATTTTAGTCGGCATAAAATAGATAGTTTTAAACTTCTAAGATTAATAGCACTCCTGTTTGGCTTTATTTCTTGGCAAAAACTAAATCTACATATTTGCACTGCGGTTATAGGCATTGCTTTTGGGACGAAATGCAAATTCTCCTTTCTGCTCTTACAATGGCCAAAGGTGTCACATGTGTCTTAGGTCTGACCCACTGCACAGAGTGATGGAGCGGTTGGCTAATCCTGGTATTATCTTGTTCTTCTACGAACACCCCCTGCCCCCGCGCGGTGGGCCGGGGGGGTGACTGCTTCCCATTCCTCCTTTCTTTATAAAATGAAAAAGAAAAAGAAAAAGAAAGGAAAGAGACGTAAAATTATTTTTCATCAACAATTTTATTCACCTGTATGTTGCAGGGGTTAGAAGACTTGTCATTGTGGAGGCTGGCAGCAATCGTGTGGAAGGGATTATTTCATTGAGTGATGTGTTCAGATTCTTGTTAGGCTAGCTGGGATATATTGGCCACCATCTCATATGAAGGGAATTCCGGTGTTGGCATTGAAAAGCGCTCATTAGTTCTATTAACACTATCTGAGTCTGATCAATGCCCCTTCCCCACTGACGCTCAATTTTCACTCTTATTGGGCATCTATGGCTGATGCCCACTCACCTTTATAGTGTGGAAATTGAAGAGTAAATATTGTAAATTGAGGATTCAATTTTCTCCTCTTTGCTGGCACATCTGCAATGTTTGTGCCCTGTGCTAGCAGAAATTAAGGAAAAGATAAAACATGAAGCTGTATGGGGTTCCTAAGCTGTTGGCGCTTGTAAGTAACAGATTTTTTCAGTTCATAATTACTTGCAATTTCATGCTGCTTTTATTGCGTGATTTTGCTTTTCTTTTATCCCAAAGTATTGCTTCCCGATCAAACTGAAATGAAATCCTTTTCAAGTACCTTTGTCAATAAGGAAAAATCAGCTTGAGTTAGTTATGTCTTATAGAATTTTTTTTGCGAATTCAGATTTTTTAAATAAAATAGGGTAAATATATAATTTTTTAAAACATGACAAATATATAATTTTTAGAGACAAGTATATAACTCCTTAATTAAATAATAAACTTGTTACCGTAAATAAAAAGGCATTATGTTTCAATTAAAAAATTAAATAATAATAATACAAAATATTACATCTAAATCTAATCTGATTTTTATGTTCCAAATTGACAAATCAATTAATTTTCTAAAAGTCATATACCTTACAAGTGTTAAATCAAATGTTACTCATCTAATATCAAATTACATATCTCGAAAGACGATAGGGAAGTAAATTCTTTTAGTTCATACAAGAAGAAATTTTACCACCTAACTAAAGCGATATCAGAATTGCAATTGAGAAGGTATTTATACCTTGAAGATCAAATTGATCAACTTCAGAGCTCGGGATGAAATTGACTATGCCCATGCTTGAGGGACAATCTGTGATCTTTACCTAAATTATATAGGTAATACTTCGAATCATTGATAACATTTACTAGTCCCTTACTAATGCCACAAAAGTCTTCAAATATGAAAAATAAACAAAAAATAAAGAATAATAGAATTTCAAGTCAGAAACACAGCTGTTCTACTCCCACCCGAATGAAAATTTATTGAAGAAATGGGTTAGTTGATTACATTAGGCTACAACTTGGGCGAGGAACTTGTGTAATTTAAACCAATATTCCAGCACCATATATAGAGATACCTAAGAAATTACTAGTAATAAAAAGAAAAAACAAGAAGTAGAAAGTCAAGTTGGGGTAAGAGCTAAAATCTGGGTCTTGATTCTTCCCATGCACATTTGAATTTCTCTGAAAATAGGAAGGTTTTGAGGACAACATGGATGCAGGCTAGTAACGGCGGAGTCTAATATCTGAGCTACATCAGCTGGAGGGTATTGTCGTTCAGTACAAGTCTGCAAGTTGGAGGATATTCAAGTCTGGTTAGCAAGATGACGTCCAATGCTAACAAAAGCATGATGTATACTTAAGATAGGGTAACAGGGAAAAATATAAACACCGCCTAATGTTGAAAAGGAAGATGAAAATAAGGTCTGAAGTATTCACTTTCAGTCACTGTAGATGGGCCGGGGGGTGGGGGTGGGGGTGGGAATTACCTGAATCATGATCAATGTAGCAACACAGGAAGTTATGAGCTCTGATAGAATTTGAGTATCAACTTTGTCAAATTCTTCATGCAATTTTGGACAGGATGCATCACTAGGCAAAGCCTCTGATGCACAGTGAATTGACCCATTATTGTGACCAGTACTGCTATTCACTTGCTCGTGGGACCTGATCACCGGTAACCCAGAGTTGGATACAAACTGCTGATTATCAATGGAATCCAATACCTGCCCAATCTTCATGAAAGCATCTTCACCTTCCTTTGTCAATGAAAACGCCTAGATCAGAGCATAAAAAAGTTGAGTCAATGCTTCAGGAGCTCAGAACTTGAGGCACTATTTGAATAATGCTCCGCTACAGTCTAGAGCTATTATTATAATGATCCATGAATAAAATACATACTCAAAAGCCCAGAGCATTATATAACTCCTTAGCATGAAAGGATAAACACTCACAATTGCATCATTTTAATGTGTCTAAACCAGCGATACATCAATTACTAGGAAGGAATGAAGCATAAAAAACAGTAAGAATAAAATGCAAGGACATTAAGCAGCATGAAAAGTTAGTGTCCTTGTATTACCAAAGTATGTAGACTATAGACATCAGAAAACCAAAAATATTTGAAAAATCATAATTTAAAATGACTGCAGATGCACTGGGGGCAGGTAATTTATAGGCCTTCTATACCTGAACTGCTGCAATCACCATGGCATGTGCTCTTAGTTTGGATACTTTGATAATGTCAATAACAGTTGACCCTAACTCTTGTGCTAGAGAACTATACAATGTACTGGTAAGGCCCTCATGACTATTGAAACTTGCTTGGGCCTTCATCCATGGTGGCAGAGTTTTTCCAGTGTAAGTATTACGTTGCCTCAAATGAAGCAAAGCAGATGAAACCTGAAAGAAATAACCAATCAAATGTTGCTTCCGGGCCAAGGAAAATTTTTATAGTGAAAGACAATAATCTATGGAAGCCACATGCCTGCCCACTGGCTTCCTTTAGCCGTACAAGTACCATGGCGTAATGCTTCTTGAAAGATTCTAAATCTCTTAAGCAGTCTATGTCATTTTGGTTTTCCAATATGTCATTATTTGCATTTCTAAGCTCCATCAGCAATGTTTCCTGTAGGAACCCCTCCCCACAAAAAAGTGTTCACAATCAACAACCAAGCTAAATTCACATATATAAAAAGATGAACCCAGGTTAACACTAAAAAAGCACCTAAAATGACTAGGGTACTTTAGAACCAGACAGCAGTTTCTAAATGAGTTGCATTAAATATTGTTTTATGTGCATATAAACCTTTTTATCTAGAGCACGATTCAGCTCATAAAGGGCTTGTATATCAGCTTCCCTAGCTTGATGATGTGTCGTTGCACAAGGTTGAGAATGTGCTGCTTCTTGTGCACAGGTGTTATCAATTGTAGTAGCCTCTAATTGAGAAATGGCACGGTCAACATCATCCTGTAAGATTACAGGAAAATAAAATTTCTTAATTTTTGGGATACATAATGTGTAAATGTTTGTAAGTTCTAACATCAACATTTCACCTTCGGCAGTGAAAGCCCTGCCAATAAGTTGCATGTAAAGCATAGAAGATTCAAAAACACCAGTATTACTTTAGCCGATTTTGAGGAGAATATAAAAACTGAGGGTTAAAAAAGTCATCCAATTAATTGTAGTAGTGTGAAACGATGGGACCATATAGAGGTTTGTCAAACATGGTAAAGAATACTGATATCAATGATTTAAAACAGTACCTTTGGAGCTCCCCTACAAACTGTTCAAGTTACTTGTATTATGCAGGATAAAAAATGAGAAAGATAATATATTTCCATTGGAAACCAATCTCCTGGCTTCTAAAACCTAAAAGGCCTTGGGAGTGCCAATAACATAATTTTCATTGTTCAACACACTCGCGAGCTAGTTTTACCCTTATGCATCCCAATTCAGTAGCATGCACACACATCAAACTTGGTGAATTAAAAGGATGAATTATGGTATTAATGGAATCTGTAAAAGGAATGTTTAAGTACTAGAAGGGGGGGAGGGGGAGGGGAAACAGAACAGCACGTGATGTACCAAGGATGCAGAATTTAGGACATAATAGAAGTGTGTTGATACTTGTTATTCATAAGCAATCTAACCTTTCCCTGGTTTACCAAAGTACTAGAAGGGTTGGATGCCTTCTCCCTTGAATTTCCATTCATTTGTGGCTCCTTACACGTACCAGAGATTTTGCCAGCACCAATCTGGCTCCGCAGAGCTTCTGGCATATTATCCGATGGATTCATAGGCATGCAATCAATATCCTGCACCAAAAAATTCAATTGTTAAAAAGAGAAAAGTAAATGTAAAATACTTTTAGATTTGACAATTCATGTCAATTTTCTTCAATTGAAAAAAAAAAGAGAGGATAAAAGCAAGTAAACAGAATCAGAACCAGAATGTAAAAAACAGTTAAATGAAGTCTTAGGGATCAAATTACTGCAGTGACAATATAAACCCTTGCATAGCATTATAATATTCTCACATTCAATCAACCTATTATGATTCAACTTTAGGGGAAAAAATTATCAAAAGGGTTAGTGCAAATTCATATCATGTGTTAAGCAGGTATGCACACCGTATCATCTTTAGCTACTGCACTTGGAAACAAATGACAACAGATATCAGTTATTATAAAAATAACAGTTATAAAAATTCACATACTTGCAAAGAAACAAATTCGCATAAGATTAAAAATAAATAAATAAATCATTTAAAACATTTTCCAACCAGCCAAAACTTGTTGGCTTTAAATAAATCCAATCCATTCAATCAGTTACCAACATTACCATACACATTAAAATCTTTACTAAAGAACTAAAGATCTGAACGATAAAGTATTACTATTGACCTTGCCTCAATAGCACTAATTCATTAATAATGATAACAAATGGAGGAGGAGCGACCAAAGTGGATTAAGGGAAAGAAAAAGAAAATTATCACTTTCACATCACTTATTTTTTAAAAAATATATTTACAGGTCAAATCAAAAGAAAATTACAGCACATGGAATATGAAGATTGTTTATTATACTATTGATGAAACCTTTGGCTTTAGGTTTGAAACTAGTTACAGCAGAATGACTATAATATTTAGACAATCAGCATGATAATGAAATATAATATTACCATCACAAATTCAACCCCTAATTCTGGATGATCAAACTGAATTCTGCACTTGTCATGGTCAACTATAAGCACACTCCCATCATGAACCTCTCTTGCTTTTGGGTGAAGAGCAATTACTCGTTGCCCAACAAATAAGGGTCTGGCTAAATCTGTCGGAAGTCCATCTCTAATTCCAGTCCGCAGTTCAGTGTAATGTTTCCTCACAGTTTCCCGATACTGTTCAAGCTTTTGTCTTTCTTCACGAAGAAAGTGATCAGAAAACCTGCGAGGTTTGCCAAGGGAACTGCAGAAACAGGCAAAAGCAATATCAAACATATCCTTTCCTATACATAATTATTGTTCAGAATGTCTAGCAGAATATAATGCTAGCCACAATTAAATTCCATACCTTTTTATGACACTCCACTCAACACGAGTTAGCCTTGGGATATTCCCTAGTCCAACATGATTTAGGTACTCCATGAACTCCCTCTTAGCAAACCATGGATAATCAATTGCACTATAAAACCATTCACAAGTACACCATCTACGAACCATACAAGATGACAAGCAACCAGAAAGCTTTTCCTGCAAGTTACATAAGATATTAAAAGAATACTTAATGCGTCTCTAGGCTCCAGAAATCTGAATCTATAAAATTGTAGATAAGGTTTCTACCTTTAGATATTTATAAGATTGATTTATGTTCTCAGAAGAATTCTCTTTTGGCATGAATGTTCTCTGTAGACTCATTTTGCGTCTACTTTGTTTTGTTGGGAAACTAACTTCGTTTGTAAGTGGAACTTCTGCTGTTGATACTGTTAAATCTGTCTGATCACTACAAAAGGAACCGTCTGAAGATCTTAGGGACTTCAACTGTTTTGGGAAAGTGCAATGTTGACCAGTGTGTCTTCCTTTAATTCCTGGTTTGCTCTTTTCGTCAACTACAGACTACAGAACATGGCATCTTTGATAAATATAATATAAACATATGACAAAAATCTCTTAAAGATGAGAAAGTATATAGCCACTTAAGTTCCTTTGCATATATAATATGTACAACAAAAACTTGCATATATCCAGTTTAATTTTATGTGACTATGTTCTATTATATATAAATAACTTTCTAACAATATATCCGTCTGCCAATCTAATCTAATATCTGCATGTGGCAAATTAAACAAATTTTGATGGCAACCCATAACTGACAATTACTAGCTTGCCAAATAAAACTAAAATTACATCTAATTACAATTACAAATATCACAAGCTGTTAAATCAGGTAGAATACTTAATTCTTGGAATTTTTTTAATCAATAAGGTTACCTAAAATTAATTCTTATTCCACCATTCAGCTACCTAAGCAAAGGTTTAGATGATTAAAATAACGGAAGTCTAAGGTGTAAGATAATCCTCTCACAACAATAAAACTTGCATTAACTTCCACAGAAATATACTTGGGAAAATAAATATTTAAAATTTTCATACCTCATTATTCAAGGGATCATTAGGTTGAGAAAAATCAAGTTTTGCATTTGATACCTACAATCAAAAGAAAAGTTCTCCATCACAATTTGACTAGCTGCAAATGTAACTGATTGAAAAATGGGTAGTGAGATGTGAACAATGAATGTGTTCTATTGGATAAGGATAATAACTAAAGAATTCCCAAGAAGGATACAATTACATTGTTCCTGTGCCACTTGACATTTCTAACAAGAATTCTGATTTTTATGAGTCAACAATACCATCCCTAAATAAAATACAATTTGAAGAAAATAAATATTTTTTTCTTTTTCAATCCTTCACGCCCATATGTCCCAGGTAGCTGTTCCAAACCAGAGATTCATTATTATATGGAACTATCCACTTAGCAGTCCAACAAGAGACAACTGGAAGGCAGACCTACTAAGTATAATTCACAAGATAATTTAGCATGTCAGTAGAATTTATCTCTCAGGAATATGCTACTTTCAGACCACCAGTTCTCTAAAAGAGGGCAATGATAATGGTTTTTGCATCAGATTTTGGGACAATCTTTGGGAGGGGGGCCTTCCTTTATTGAGCTTTACCTCATCGATATCTGGCTCAGCTTTTGTCTTACATAATACCCCTATCCAAAATTTCCTCAGTATTCAAGACACTACCTTCCCGTGGAACTTTCATTTTCCAAGGAATTAGAATGATGGAGAAACTTGTGAATTGCAGTTTGGTTATGCTTGGTTCTTATCATGTATCCTCCAATTTAGATAGGAGGGTCTGAACTTTTGATTCTTCCAGTGTGTAATCCTACAAGTCCTACTTACAGTCTCTTACCCAATCTTTGTACTGCAAGTACTCTTAGGACGTCCAAGGCTTCCCCTAAGGCCAAATCTTTCATTGGGACAACGGTGCTTAATAGGTTTAACCAATTAATGCTAATGATATGTTGTAGATACATAGAGCATCTAAAGCTTTTTATCTTTACATGTTAGCTGTGTCTGTCCAACTCTGGAATCTTCCACTCATCTTGTTTTTTACATAGTCCAAACCCACTTCAATATAGAATGTTGAGATTATTTTCATAAAAGTTGTGCTTTCTAAATTTAGAGCAGTTACTGATTTCTTCCAAAGGCTTTGGCCGGAGTTTGGAGAATAAAACATTATGGAACTGTGGCAGTTTTTCATATTTGGTTCAAGTAGGTGCTTTCAAGATTACTTCCATTTCCATAAAGCCGTTATATGACTATTTTTTTAAGGGTTCCATTTGGTGATCTTCCCATGGTTTAGTTAGGGGAACCTATCTTTCAAAGGAGCTCTTTTGTAATTATGAATCTCTTTTATTGTTGGTTTTCCCTTTTTTTTTTCAGTTGGCTGTCATTGTTTAGGTAAATAGCCCACCTTTACTCTCTAATTTTTCTCTCTTCTTTTGATGAGCACCCAAGTAAGGTGGGAAGCTCTCCCCCAAAAGCTAACTATTGAGGTGAGAAAATTACCCTACTTAAATACCTCAATGAGTATTCCATACCATTTAATGTGAAATTTTAGCATCCCATATTACCTTACTTTTTATCAATTGGCTGCCTTAGAAAAGCTGATGTTCCAATAGCTACACTTTATGACACTTCACTTAGTCTTCCACAAGTTAAAACCCTTTGTAGGTAGCCTTTTGTGAAGCCACCAAGCACTAGTTTTGATACCAATTGATGGGCACTCAAGTAAAGTAGAAAACCCTCCCTTAAGAGTTAGCTATTGAGAAGGAAGAAACACTCTAATTAAATACCCCATTGAGCATCTGATACTACTTAATGCAAGACTTTGGCATATTATACTGCTTTGGTCTCTATCATCTTCAAAATAAAATTTCTTCTTTCATCCCAAAAAAAAAAAAAATAATGATGTTAAACCACCAACTTGCATTAGTGATGCTCAATGATTTAGTAATCAAGATTAATACAATGAGAAAATAAGTCATTACCATGTTCATCATTATCACACTACTCCTCAAAATTTATAATTCCATAAATGCATATGACTAGCATATACAATCTTTTGTTCTGGCAATTAGAGATACTCTATGATTTTGTACCCAAGATTAGGACACCGAGCAAATTAGTAACTACCACAACAGATTATACATCATTATCACATCACTCCTCAAAATTTAAGAGATAATTTAGTCTCCCTTCACTACTGCCTTGAGATATATCATGCATTTGGAAGAGCATTAAAAGAATACACTCAAATTACCTTTGAACCAATTGGTTTCCTCTTTCTTTTCCATGTTCTATCAGAAGAAGGAAGCTGTTCTTTCAATTCCATGAGAGTGTTAGTATCATTAGTCAATTCTCTTCCAAGTATAGATTTTCTGGATGTTGAACCCTCAGCTCCAGGAGTTGCATGAACAAGCTTTTGTTTTGCACCAGGAAGTTTAATTTTGTCTCTGCTTTGGCTTGTCAATGAAGCTTCAGCTAAAGAAGACTTGTCATCTTCTTTGATAGCAATCCTTTCTCCTTTCAATTGGATAGATGATTCTAGATGAGGGAGGAGGAGATGGAAAGGAATGAATTTTAATCATTTGCAGAGAGAAGAAAATTTTGCAAAATATCAATGATCTGGCAATAACAACAAACATAAAAAGCAGCAGCAGCAATGAAAACACAGAGATTTTAGTTTCTGGGTTTTTAAATTGAATAAGTGCATGTTTGGAAATCCGGTAGCTTCCTCCAAAATCACGTTTTCTCTGAAGCAACAAATTGTTGCTTTTATACAAACATGGTTTGGCTCCGTAATTCCAAACACACCCTAAGAGTGTGAGGTTAGAGTTCATAAATGCACCCAAAACTCAGACAAGAATCTGAACTGAACTTAAAGAGACTGAAAGTACAATAAATAATGTCAAAAGTGAAAAGATTGGAGAATAGAATTTGATTGAGCTCCCCAAAATGTGCTCTAATTCTCTGTATCCCAGGCAGATTGGTTTAGTAGATAGACAAAGATGACGTACGTCAATCTAAGTTAAGTGAATGAAAGTAAAATCAATTGTGTTGAATGTGAAGGGGCCAAAAAATGGGGAGATCTTTTTCTTTGGCTATAACTCTCCCTCTCTCTTACAATATATAAAAATATTTATCAAAACCCATATCATACCAAATTCTATTGTTGATGCAGGCATCATCAGAGACAGATCAGCCAAAGTTTGCAAAGCATCCAAGGCAGAGCTTTCATCTATAAAACGAATAAATATTGCCACTAAAGACAGAGAAGGAAGAGAAAGAAAAATAAAATTCTACAAAATTCCAATCATCCACCCTGGTTCAGGGCCAAAGGGGGAACCCCAGAAGACAATAGTTGGCAAATACAAATTGCATAGATCTGTGGAACAGAATTACCTCCAAAATAAAGTTTCTTACTTCTTTTCCTCTGAGCTTCTGGTGAGAATTGCTCAGGTTTTGTATTAGCAACCTCATTATAAACCTCTTTCAAAGAACTAATGTCAACTCCCTCTTCAGTGCCATTACATGCTTCTCCACCATCATCAAACAGATGATTACCAACATTTTCCACTCTTTCTCTCTTTCTGTAAATTTTCTTCCCCTTCTGATGAATTTCAACAGTGCCAATACCTTCTATGTCCATCAAGGAACTAGTATCTCTAGCATATTCTCCATTTTCAGCTCCTCTGCTTTCTACACCAGTTTCCAAGCACTCTTCATGCACAGAAGCATTGCAAAACTTGGCACAAGGTGTCTCAGACTGTTGATGCTAGTTGACAAATAATTAATTCAAACCATTAAAACATCAATGTATTAAGCATAAACAAGTCAATTACAAAGCTTGGTGTTGGAGAATATGTGTCATTATGTGTCTATTTTAATTAAGTTGTTTTTATTTTATTCATTTTGTTTTAATTAAAGCTTATTTGTTTTTTAGTTATTTTTCGATAATGCTTCTATGTGATTAGATAAGTGTGCTGTTTTGATTACGATATAATTAGCATTAAGTTACATTTTTTAATGGGAATAAGAGTCTACTCACCTTTTATCTTCTATATATTTACATGGTTGCCATTCAATAAAGGAAGTTTAGAGGATTATTAAACTCTGAATTTCTACTCTTGGCATGAGCTTTTATTTGCTGTTTGCACTAGTTAACAAGTTCAGAACACAACTCACCTCTCTTTCAAAGCAATTATATAGACAATGGAAACAAGATAACGGCAGAAAATAGAGGTGAGCAGTTTAATACCATTCTTTCCCAGCTCTGAATAGGAGAGGACTTCTCTGCTCTTCTATATGGTGTTTGGGAAACTAGGGAGGAACCCTGTCGTTGTGCAGCCTCAGTTAATGCCAAAGCAGCAACATGTGCAACTTCATCATTACTGTTGATCCCTGACTTGCTTCTTTTATTAGGCGAAACTAAATTTTTCCTATCATCTTTCTTATAAGAATAGGAAACTGGAATGCGAGGTGTCCTTTTCCCAACTGCCCGAGGCTGGTTACCTGACTAATTAACGACCATCAACAGTGAAATTTACTGCAGATTATGTCACATATTATGAGAAGTACATTACCAAGTATGTTACAGAAAACAATAATTTAATTTAATATAACAGTACTCAGAAATCAAAGGGAAGTACTCAAGCTGCATCTTCTATGCTATTTAGCAGGAAGTAGTATGGAGGGCAGTTCAAAAGTGTCTAGTTTTATCACTCGTACTATTTAAATTTAATCACTGAGGACTTTCACACACAATGGAAATAAATCCTACCAAAGCAAAAGATAATTGAATATGATTCTTGAATACCAGATCATAGTATCACACTCAGCAACTAATGCAAATAATCTTGAGTTTCTGCAAACCAATTTCTCTTGATAGCACTTGACATCAGCTGGATAACAACCTTATTAAAGACAACAGATATATGGATAAATATTTGGCATAGTGATGAACTTCTTTCTCTACTGTAAATTTGCTTTTAATATGGTTAATCATTAACGTTCCATTAGCACCAGAATAAAGTCCGAACACCTAAGAAAAGGGGGATCCAAGATTCAGTAAGCCTCTCTGTTAAAGAAGTGAACTTTAACAACTTCCCCTTTCTACATGATTATTACTTTCCAGTTACAGGGATTTAAAACAGATATAACTTTCTGGTCATACCAAGAAGAAAAAAGTTGCTATTGGTGGAATAGGAAAAGTACAGACAAGACTTACTTCATGAGGAAAAACAATAAGGAAAAAAAAAACTATGAAAGGTATTTCACCATCAAAGCGTCTTCTCTTCAGCAAAGAGAGGCAACCATCATTGGAGGAAATTGACAGAGACTGGACAGATTCTTTTCCATGCTTTCGTTTCATAGGTTTTTGAGATTCAGATGGATCATTGCTCTCCCTTTCACTATTGCTCCCTTCCTGTCCATTTTAAGTCCACAGAATTAAAAATTCAGAGTTCATACTCAAAGTCAGTGAAACATATGACCCCCCAAAAAAAATTTCGCAAAGCCAAATCAAACTCAGAAGTATTCCACTTTGCCAAACATCAATCTCTCTTAACAAACATAAGAGATACCCAAATTTAAATGTCTGTGAATTACATTGCTTGTAATATCAGCATAGTTGCTGAGGATTATACTATACAGGAGACCATGCTGCCATGGCCAATAACCAACACATTTTCAATTTAGTTTTGTCTTGTTTCAAGAGGCTGAAAATTTTCCTTCACCACAAGGGCTTTTTCACACCAAAAGCTGTTTTCACTTTTCAGCTTTCTCAAAAGATTAAAGAGAAAAAATCCCTCCAAAACAGGCAAAAATTAACAATTTCGAAGCAAACAATAAAAGTAGCTTTGATACATCAATCACAGATATATCAGACAACTACAATCCTAAGGATCATTCAATTTCAACTCAAAATTTGAGCTTTGACCTTACCAGCACGTTATAGTGATCTGTCATCATTGCTATGAGGCCAACAACAGAAGCTGTCCCCTCAGGCAAAGATAGGTATGCCTGCAAATTAGAGGCAAATCAAATGAAAAGAAAAAGTACAATTCCAAACTTCAACAAAAAAACCTACACAACATTAATAAGTCAGCTCATGATAGAAAGAATTAAAATATTTGTGAACAAACATGGACTGAAATATCCAAATTAACAGAAATATAGTCTATAGAGATATAGGGCCCAATCATTAAAAGTTGGTGAATTGACAACCATGGCTTGATATTCAATAACTCGTCTGATTCTGAGATGGCAGAAAGAGATGGAAAAAAGCAGGAAGAACAAAAGTCTCAGTTAAGAAAGATAGAAACAATTTCCTAATGAAAAAGAAAACCAGCTTTCTATTAAAGGTCATAAACGATAATACATTCTCGCCAAATTAGTTTAAAAAAGGAAAAGAACACAAAGACAACACAGCTCAAGTCCCTAATAAAAGGCATATTACAGACAATAAGGCTCATGTATCTAGTTACAGAGCGAGCTACTATTTATGTACCCGATTCATATTGTAAAGTGCCTCTACCATTTCAGTGGATCTGTTACGTACAACAGCAGCCACCTGAAAATCCAAATAAATCAATAAGTGGAGAACATAACAAAAGCAATAATAACAGTGATGACAACAATGGTATGAAGAAGAGAGAACAGATATGGCTGTCCATGAATTGCCATATGAACAAGCAGGAGACGACAGAACATAACAGCAGAGTCACACCTTCTTCCAGTCTTTCCCGTACTTCCTGTATGCTTCATAAAATTGCCCTAGTTCCTCCTTGCTCCACTGAGATCCCAATTTATCCGACAACTTTTTCTTCTGTGCAAGCACATGACAGACAGGATTTACAAAGGCAAGCTTTAACAGAAGGGGGAAAAAAAGATTGACCAGCTCATGTAACATAATGGCCAGAAATCAATTAAAGTTATATACATACAACATGAACTTCTATCAAATGGTTTGCATCTATTTTAAAACCTACACTATTCTTTAAGCAAAACTCAAAAATTACCACTTCATCAGTTAACGGCAGTTTTTATAAAATAAGTTATCAACCAGGACAAAAAGCCATATTTGTAGCTGCCCTGTTGCTTCTAGTTACAAAACAGAAATGCTATCAACCAAAGACGTACCCGTTGCTTATTTTTATTCAAGTAAACTTCATCTTTCTCAGGGGAGACCTCGTTTAAATTTGAAATCCGCTTATTTACACTTCTAGGTTTCCTTGTAGAGGCCATTAATCCTTCATCTATCTGAACCCAAAAAGAATAATCAGTACTAAGCAACATCATCTCAGTTAAAACTCAATTATCGAACTGATCAACAATGCGTAAGAGAAACAAAAAACATATCTCTTGACAGACAATTACTTTTAATTAAGGCTAAGGTCAGTGCAAGTTCCTCAGTTTTCGGTCTTCCTGTTACCCCACCCACAGGCCCCACCACCCCCAGCAAAGGGCAAAAGCATCTTTTAAATTTGTGTAATCAGTATCATACCTGAACGCTTCCAAATAAATATCAAATTTTCAGCATTACCCAAAAAAAAAAGAAATTCACTCTCTTCATCTTCAAAGCAGAAATGCTAGAAATCATATCATATTTTGCAACTGGCTTCGAGCTCGGTATCAAGTTATCCAGAATAAGAAACCCCTTGAGCCTTCCCACTTCCGCCAATAAAAAGTACAAAGGAAAAAGAACGCAGATTCAAATACAATAATATTACAAATTGAAGCAACAGTCGAGTAACACATCTAGTACCAAACAGTTTTAAAAAACACTAAAATAAAAACAACAATGTAAGCTAAACCCAACAAGAGGTAACAAAAGGCCAATTTTTTTCTAATATAAAAAAATCATTGTAAAGATCAAATATATCGAGTTTCTTTAAATTCAAACCCTAAACTATATATCAGATAGTAAAATTGAAACTCGAGCTCTTGCCTTTTGAAGGGTTTATCCGATTCTCCCTGACACATAGGAGTAAAAGAGAAGAGAAGAGAAGTGGCTGGTTTTAGAGGGAGAAAAAGTTCCGAGAGAGACAGCGGTAGAAGAGAGAGAGAGAGAGAGAGAGAGAGGCGTTGCCGCGAAACTTGAATACAAGGTGGGTTAGCTAAAGAGACTCTGCGTTTTACAAGTGCGTGCGAAGGATGAAGACGGTCATAAGGGAGAACGAGTGTGTTTTAGGCTCTTATTTACCATACACGTATACATTTATGTGGTTTTGACGGCACAGATTGCGCACCTCAATGGGGATCTGAACGTTTGATCATATGTGATTATATTTGAAATTTTAGAAGAGCATAAGCGTCTCCTAACTTTAAAATATCACGTTTATGTGAAATTTTAATATCTTAGCGCAATGTATGATTTAACTTAAACTAATTAATAACTGGTAGTTTTTTAAATAGTTAAAATTCTCAATAATTTTATTTTATCTCATTATTTTTTAAAAAATATTATTTTATTATTTTAAAATAAATATTACGAGTAATAAATATATATTTAAGGATGCTCTATTAATACCTCATTAATTTTAAAATAAAATTTAAAATTATCAATATGATGAGGACATAAAATATTAATTGAGCTCCATGGTGGTGATTTATTTGTTTTCTCTCTTCTTCTGGATGCAATTAATATCAAAATTAAACTATAATATACTTTATTATGTGATTTTATAGAACAATAATTTATTATTATTATTGTCAATATATATATATATATATATATGACGAAGTTATTAACTATTGAACACAGATAGCATTGCATATTCGTTGTCCTCAACATCATAATTGTGTTCTCTAAATGGCATGTTAGGCATGACTTCCTTTGGTTTAGTAACTAAGAAAGTATATTTTACTTCGTGAGTTTTTAAATTCAAAATTTGGAATTAATACTTAAAAAAATTTATTTCTTAAATGCATTAAACTAATATAAAGAATGCACCCTTAATATTATTAAAAAAAATTAGTACCTAATGCTTAAGCCAACTTAAAGAATACTATAATAAAAAGAAATTAAAGTACAACAATTTCTAATATCTTAATATTGTTTTTTTTTTCAAGAGAAAGGGAGAAGGTGAGGGAAAATTTGGTAAAATATCAATTTTATCCCTAAAATTATTACTCAATTATTATTTATTATCTATAAATTATTATTTAATAATTAAAAGTAAAGGTATTATAAGTATTTCCTATTTATAAAATTACCTTCTTTTTTTTTCTATATCTAATTTTTTGCATGCTAAACGAGTTCTAAGGGCTCAAAATCTAAGTATAAATACATGCCCGAAGCAAGCTTAACATATGCATTATGAAATATACTTGACTTTATTTTCTTCCTTCAATTTATTCTAAAGATTCCAATATGGTATTAGAGCTTAAGGCTTCCGGGTGTTGATTAGTTGCCTATATTATTGTTGAGGCAAAAAATAATATTTTTTCATTAAAGGTTACATGGCAAGAGATGTAGATTCTACTTATTGATATGTTTAAACACATGTACTTTGTGTTCTAAGCTATAGCTTAGAAAGACACGTGATCTAGATCCGAACTTTATTTTGTGCTTGTTATAGCTTCTAAGGTATAGAAAACACTGGCAACTAAATATTCAAAGAATGCTACAATCTAGAACTTTGTTGAAAAGTTTGTGATATGGGGTGTCTCTTGAAATGGCTTCTGTCGGGAGCCTGTTGATTAGGAAAGCAATAATGGAAAAGACACTTGGCCAGTGATACAGAGGCATGGAAGCTTAAGCCAACATAAATAGGCCAACTTCAACAATTTGCTTGTGTTTCTGTTCAACAAAGCCATTTTGTTTTGAAGTGTAAGGACAGGTAAGTCTGTTTTTTATGCCAGCTTTCTTTAGATAGTCAGAAAAGGCTATAAACTTTCCTCCATTATCAGTTTGGAACTCGATGATCTTTCTGTTGAATGCTCTCTTTGCCTCTGTCTTAAATTGGATAAAGGTGTGCAAGGCTTGTGACTTTTTTTTAAGTGAATACCACTATATAAATTGAGAAAATGCATCAATGAAGGCTATATAAAAACTAAAGCCATTGGAAACAATTGGAGCAGGATCCCAAATATTTATAACTACAAGTTGTAAAGGATAGTCATACATAATAGATGAGGGAGCAAAAAGGAGCTTATGGCTTTTAGATAGTTGGCTGGATGAACATAGCTTGGAATTTTTATTCACTGTGAATGGGAGATTACATTGCTATGTAAATTTTTAAAGTACATCAATAGATGGGTGTCCTAACTTACAATGCCATATTTGCGAGTAAGCTTTTAGTGATCCTATGTTACATTGGACATGACCTTAGGACAATGGATCTGTGCACGTAGCTTTTAAGGTATTTGTTAATGTTGAGTGTTTATGCTAAAAGCGTGGCTGATATAGATCATGTGATGATTTGTCATAACTTCTTTGAAACTCTAGTCCAGAATTGTGTACAATCCCTTATGCTGAGTTCCTTGTAGCAGCAACTCCTTAGTTTTTATATCCTTGACAAAACATACATCAGGATAAAATTCAAAGTAAACACCATTATCTCTTGTAAATTTGGAAACGAATAACAAATTCTTCATTATTCGAGGCACATATAATATTAAGGTAACAGTAATGGAGTGGAACATGTTAATAAGAAGAATTGACCAATTCTAACTACTAGCATGCTGTGATCACTTTTAACTACTATCTTACCTGAACCAAGGATGTTACCAGATTGTTAGGGTTATTGGTCAGATGATGTGAAGCCTTAAAGCTTAGGTACCATGCTTCATCTGCTAATACTGTGGGAGAAACTAGAGCTTGTAGGATGTTAGTAAAAGTATTAGGAGAAGGATCAGTTATCATATTGGAAAAATGAAAAAGGGAAATGACATTAAACTTGGAGTGGTTCCAGAATTATTCTAAGTAGCATTTGTGTTATATCTTGAGGCAAACTAGAGCTGAGACAACCATATGAATTATTTATACCAAAAGCAAACATATCAGCGAGGCTTATGAGAGGAGCAAAATTGGATGGTATATGATTAGAGTTATTGTAATGAATGTTAGCTGAGTAGTTGCCGTGATATGAAGGATTTAAAGTGACTGAATGATGTGTTGCATGATGGTTATTGGGCGAGGAAGTCTGCAGTAAGTTGTTGATCTAGCTATGAGTTTGTGTATAGTTTGAATTAAAGCCAGTGTAGGTGTGATCAAAATAATAGAAACATCTAGTAGCTATATAACCAATCCAACCACAAATTTGACACTGAGGCTTACTGAAGGTGTGTGAAAAACGTTTTCTGCACGCCCTTCAAACAGTGACTATGATCGTGGTCCACGAGAGGTGAAGAGGAATCCCACATGTAACGCATTACCATCATCAAGATTGTTCCACATGTGAGGTTCATCAATCCTCCAATTATTGGTAGAGTGCTGGGTGAGATTTACAAATGCTACCTGTTGTGACACAAATCCTTTCTGACGTGCTTCTACATCAAGTAGCATGCATGACACTGCTCAAAGGTCATAGGATGGTTGTGCAACATTGATACAACAATGACGAACTCATATTATGATGTCAAGCCATTCAATATGTGGGAGATCTATTGTGACTGATTGATCTTCTATCCTGCTATGGCTAAATTGTCATAAATCGTCTTGATAGATGTCAGATATTCTTGCATGGATAGGTCTCTTTTTCATCAATTACTCAAAAGATTTCGATAATGCATAATATTGGATGTTGATTGAGTTGCAAAAAGTTGACACAATTGACTTTAGATTTTAGTTGCTAACTCATGTCCTAAGAGCTCTAGCAAAATTAAAAGACTTATTGATGAAATCAACCAAGATGCTAACGCAGGGTCTTGTTGTTCATAGATGATATAAGTTAGGTTCTCCACTTCTTGTTCCTGTGCATTCTTGATCTTTGCTAAAGGGACTTCACATATCCATCATAATAATGCCCAAATCTATGTTATCTTACCATAATAAATACTTGCTATTTCCAAATAAGAAAATTATTACCGTCAAGCTACACTGTAATCTTTTTGCTCAAGAAGATCTTTGGGGTTACAATAGTAGGTGACTCAGCAATGCCATGTTGCTGAGTTTCAAATGTGCCACATGCCTAGGACGCCGTGGATATTTGGCCTAGGATGATGGGCAAGATGAACTAATCTCGTGAGAGATATGACTCTGATACCATACTGGAATCTTTAGAAGAGGTTGAAGGAAGAAAATGAAGTCAAGTATATTTTCTGATGCATATGTAAAGCTTGCCTATACAAATGGCTCGAGCATGTACTTATACTTAGATTTTGAGCCCTTATAGTTACAGTGGTTACAACAAAAACAAACTACTCTTGCCACAAGCTGGTAATGAGATGAAATTTACTCAACCAATGATTACCAGATTTAAAGTTGGCATCTTCAGGCCAAAAGTCCTTCCTTATAGTGTAGCTAATTATTAGCTTCCAAATACAATTGAAGAAGCTTTAACTCATGATCAGTGGCGCATGGCAGTAATAGATGAATATAATGCCTTGGTTACATTTAATACTTAGAACTTGGTTTCCCTTCCATTTGATAGGAGAGCCATAAGATACAAATGGCTATTCAAAATCAAAAGAAATGCTGATGATACAGTAATAAGGTACAAAGTCCGATTGGTAGCCCAGGGATACTCTCAAATGCCAGGATCAGATTACATAGAGACATTCAGTTCGGTTGTTAAGCATTAAACCATGAAAGTGCTCCTTACACTTACAGCAACTCACAAATGAAAACTTAGGCAAATTAATTTCAACAATGCATTTCTCAATGGTGATCTCTAAGAGGAAATATATATGCAACAACCTCCAAGATTAGAGCAACATAGCTCCTCTACCTCCTCTCTTATTGTTTGTAAACTATACAAGTCTCTATATGGCCTCAAACAAGCTCCATGGGCTTGGTTCAATAGATTAAAAGACTACCTTGGTCAACTACAATTTCAAGCATCACAAGTTGATAATTGCTTGTTCATTTGATGGTCTCACAATTCTGTTATCTTCCTTCCATATATGTGGATGACTTAATCATCACTGGTAACAATTCAGATGAAATCTGAGAACCGACCATCACTATGGGCTCACATTTCTCCTTAAGGGATCTCAACAATTTGAACTTTTTCCTAGGAGTTGAGTCCCATAATCTAACCCATGGTAGTAGTCTTCTTTCTTGAAAATATATATATATATATATTATGGAGCTGCTAGAAAGAACAAAGATGACAGAAGCCAATCCTGTACCTACTCTTATAACCTCTAACATACAACTTTCCAAACATGAACGCAATGCCATGCTAGATGACAAAATGTATCTAAGTGTGATTAGAGCCCTTTTAATACATCTATAACACAAGATCAGAATTATCCTATTGCGTTAATCGACTCAATCAATATATGTAGAGCTTGCTTGATTCACACTGGCAAGCTGTTAAATGGGTACTTCGGTATCTAAAAAAGATCGTGAATCATGGTCTCCTAATCAAACCTATCAATACTCTCACATTCACAGCCTATGCAAATGCTGATTGAGATAGCAATAAGAATGACAGAAAATCAACCAGTGGTTATTGTCTTTACCTAGGTGAAAATCCCATTGTCTAGGGTTCAAAGAAATAAGGAATAGTGTCTCAATCCTTTACAAAAGCAAAATACAAGAGCCTTGCTGACTCAATCAATGAGTTATTATAGCTATGATTCTTACTAAAATAAGTGCACGTGAAGGTTGTTAGAATACTGACTATCTAGTGTGACAACATAGGTGCTATAGCAACGGTAGCAAATTCTGTTCTCCATGCAAAAGCCAAACATGTTGTGTTAGATCTTCACTTTATAAGGAAGAAAGTTCTAACAAAGCAAATACAAGTCAACTTTGTACCATTAAAGGAAGCTGATGTACTTACAAAGCCTTTGACAACTGCAAGTTTTGTTCAACTAAGAAATAAGCTAAATGTCTGAACAACAGAGGAGTTCAAGGCTGGGTTTGATGTCTCACGCAAAAATACCAATGATGGTGGTCAGATGAAGATGATGAAAATCAAACTAAACTTTTCAGTAGGGGAAATGTTATATGTAGTAAATAATTAAGGGCGGTTAAATCAATTTGTTTGTTAAAAGCTATTAAAAGTAATTTGTTTATGTTGTAATCTGTACATGCCTGAGCCATCTACATAGACAAGCTTTACATATGCATCAGAAAATATACTTGAATTTATTTGCTTCCTTCAACCCCTTTTAAAGATTCAGTAGATAGAACATAAATGACAAGTAATGAAAAATAAAATGCGTCAGTCAGTTTTCTTGTAAGGACCGTAGCCATAAACAGGTCGTTAATACTACATCACAAGAAATGCACGTGAAGGTTGTAGAACCTCCATTAAATAAAACTTACATAGTGACCACAAATATGACATCATAATTTATTTATCGTATATATCGTTTACGATTCTTATAAACTTGTAGACAACAATTGATGACTAGCAGTTCGGTTTGGCGCATTATAACACAACTTTTATAAGCCCTTAGGCGCAACACGATTATCAGCTGCCCATCACATCCATGGGTTAATAGACTGTTGCCTAATGCGCAGAAAGGAAACACACCCGTGTGGATTAACTTGGCTTTTTCACTCGATAAATCACGAGAACAAAATGTAGAGCCTTTTTCTTTTTGTTGGCTACGCAAAATGGAGGAATATAAATTTTGTGAATTAAAAAAGCACCTCATATAGCAAACCCCTAACACGTAAATCTAATAATCATAAGGGAGAAATACCCAAGGCTGAATGTAACAATTATTGCTCAGAACCAGTCGACCATGCATTTCGAATAGAAGCCCTCACCAGCAGCAACATGTTTCATAGCCAGTAGTTCTTTCTGAACTTTCCGTCTCTCATAGAACACCGAGCATGAAACTGATGTGCACTTCACATCACTTTCCAGAAGCCTGTCCCCACCTCCGCAATGATCACATATCTACGAGAGCGTACAAATATAGCTACCATCAGAACAATAAGAGACATATATATAAAAGTCAAAAAATGGTAGGGATTTATGGAAAAGGAAAAAGAAAGAGAAGCAGATAATTGACATAGAGAAATGGTAATCACATGTAAAATCAACACTACACAGTGCTCTCAAGCTTACTTTCCTTAAAGCAACCCCCCAAAAAAACAGGGAGGGGGGAAGAGGAGGCCAAGACGTACAAAATATCTACTGATTCCATGAAACAAAAATGATAAAAAATAAATAAATAAATAAACAACATACTTACAGCAACAAGATGCTGCATCTCTCTCTCCAACTTTGATGTTTTACTAATCACAGCGGCTGCAGCAGCCACTCCATTTTCAGAACACTGATTACATATATGAGCAGATGCCTGAACCAACCCGCCACACAGTATACAATGTTTTGACAGATAATAAGAGTCAATTCTTGTTCGATGTAAATTTGGGGCAACAGGATGCTTTACACAGGCTTCCTTTATAGGACGGGGCATCTCTGAAAACCACTGGTTCAGGTCAGCACCAAGAAGCCCAAATACCCGCTGCAAAGCAGGTATTATTTGTTTATTAATGTAATACAAGTCATTTATTCTGAATGGGGAATCAACTGCCAAAACTTCCAATGGATCCACAACCATATCAACCAGGCGGGCTCCAGGCTCTCCATGGATTACAACATAAGGTACTCTCTCTGCATAACGTGGTTCTGCCCTAGGATCAACCCTCATTGCCTTAGTAGCCACAATTGCAGCAGGAGGTAGGGATGAGGTCCTTGCACTATAGCTACCCAAGCGAACCTCCTTAGCAAAGACAAAATCTTTAAGGGAGACTCTGCCTGAAAGAATTCTCTTCCACTGCCGTTGGATATAAGTTTTCACCTAGATGTAGAGGAAAACAAGGTGAATAACAGGAATCCAGGTTAAACTAACATTGTAACTTTCCAACTGAAGTATTCAGAACAATTACTTGAAATCTACTTGTTTCTATGTACTTATTCTTACCCCAAAAAATTAAAAAAATTTGCCATAAAAATTTTAACGAGGGGAGAAAAGGGAAATTGGAAGGCATAGATGATAGATTTTTCACTACGATCATTTCCATTAAGAAAACCTAGCAAAGTCTGGATGTATAATTACAATATCGAGGTAATAGATTCAGCCAAAAGCATAGTAGGATAAAATACATGACAATGAAACTATTCACCATGTTCCCTTAGATTATAACAACATAAAATCAGCAAGCATTTATACCTCCAATAAATCCTGATGCTCAAAAAAGAGCCTCAAAGACCGTTCCATTATCTTTGCAACTGCACCACATGTGTCCCTACGAACTGTCTCGATCCCTTTAGCATCGAAAACAGGCTCAACTTGGTTGGGGCTTTCATAACTGTAGCCAACATATCGCTTCTTAGTAAGGAGGAAACAAGGATGAAAAACTTTCTCCAACTTCAGGGTGACAGGACTAGGATTCATAGCAGTGACAGCAGAAGCAATCTCACTCCCAATTTTGAAACATTCTTTAATAGTGCGTCCTTTAAGGAGAACAAACATGCTGCAGGAAAACAGCCACTTTACAGGATTATTTCTTGATAAAGTAAGGACAACCATGAAAGAGATAATAGCACGGTCAAGATTTAATATCATTTAACAGAATTAATACTAATGACTTGCTTCAGATTTGGAGGCCCCATACGGGCTATTCCTCCTGATGTTTGTGTGATGTGCTTTTGTGGTTCCAAAACAATCATCTGTTTCTGCATTGTGAAGTCGGAAGGCAGATTCAAAGTAGGTTGTTTGGTATTTTTCAGGAGCAATGGGCGTGTCCAGCAAATCTGCAGGCCTTTTTAACCATTAAATTCACTGGTTTTGGTTGGACGAAGGAGTATAAAACTCTTTGGCAGTGTGCTGTCTTGGCTGCATTGTGGTGTCTTTGGTTAGAAAGGAATGCAAGAGTGTTTAATCAAAAGTTTCTGCCTTCTAATCAGTTCTGGAGAGAGTTACTTTCTTGGCCTCCCTGTGGGTTTCAGCAAATGGTCTTTTTTTTTTTAATGTTTTTGTTGTGTTTTTTTTTTTGGTTTTTTTTGTGGGGGGGGGAGAGGGTTTCCCCTTTGTGGATTTATAAATGGATTGGAAAGCTCTTTCGAGCAAGAGTCTTTTTTTTTTTTTAACAATTTTGGAGGACCTCTTGTCCTCATTTCTTTGTGATACTCATTACTTATCTTCAATAGAATTAATTTTTCCATCAAAAAAATTATCGGAAATTTCATTTGTACAGCACATGAGCCATAAAGTTAGAAGTACTGTACAGCGATACCTATCAGTATCTCCATAAATGACTTTTGCATTCCACTTATCATGTAGATTTACAAATGATATAGCCTTTTCCAGTGTACAACGGCCACATTGAACAATACTGTCTGCAAGCTCTGCGCAAGGCATACGACCACTAAATCCAGCAGCAGTGTAGCCATATGTCACGTTTGATATAAGCTTCAAAGCAAGCTGTCTTGCATTAAATATCTGAAAGGAAGATTGTAGTACTTGTAAATTATGTTCTATATTATGTACATACAAGAACCACTTACAACCTCTCACACAGTAGATGCAATCAAATCTATGAAATGTAACAATATACTGATATGTAACGGTCAAAATAATTTAAGCATTCAAGATTAAATATTATGTTAAGAGCTCGGGCAATAAAAATTATCAAACTAAAAAGAAAAAAAATAATATTTCGAAAAGATCACAGACACTAAAAATTTATATCTATATGGTCTTTACCATAATAGAACAAAAGAAAGTGTTAAGAGGTTAATGGAACAAATTGATATCAAATTCACATCCATACCCGCTGAAGAACTTGCTGTGAAGGAGCCAACTTTTTCATAGCTTGTTTCACCATTATCCTGGTTGATAGAATTTCTTCCAATAAGTGTGGCAGTATACCTCGACGAACCTGTATGATAGTGATTAATATCACTTCATTCTCTCCACTGATCCTTGGAAAGGAGGTTACCAAAACATGGAACAGTTCCAGCATAGGATTGCCGTAAGAAGCTTAAAGGATACAAATAAAAGACATGCTGATCATATTACCAATAGAAGTTCACATAACAGCTTAAAAGGGGATTAGCATAGAAACAATGCATTGCATGACTTTCGGACAATGATCAACTGAACAGAAACTAAACCCCCCCTTTTTTTTCAAAACAAAAAAAAATGCAGTTCTGTCAAACCTATGGTATTCATTCAGGTCCTTTAATATCACGTGAGTTCATAATACTTTTAACTGTAAAACATAATTCAGATGGTAGACCGCCAGTCAAGACTACTCAATAGAGTAACAAAGATTGACAGAATCACCTTGGAAGGAACAAACATAACACCATTTGAAGTGAGCAAGATCTGATCTTTTAAATCCTGCAGAACATGTTGCTCTGGTGAAAATGAACTAATCCCAAGCGTGTTTGCCTTTGACATCACAACTTTGCCAAGACACGTACAATAGCACAGGTTGTATGCAATTATCATGGATGGATATAAGGACTGAAAGTCAAATACAACAACAGGATCTGAATAAAATCCTGACTCTGGTTCCATTACAAGGGGCAGGCACTCCATGGCAGGTTGAGAAGCAACCTAAATGAGACAGTCAAGAGTTGTTCATTCCTTTGGAACAAGTGAACAAAGCAAACACTGGATGATAATATAAACAGTTTTTTTTTTTTCTTTTGATAAAATGATAATAGATATAATCTTAAATAATTTTCTCATATAGACTTTATTCAAGGACTAATCATTTCATTGTGCTTGCTGTCCTGTTTTGTTATTCTGGGGGTTTCTTATACACACAAAATGTCAAATGACTAGACAAGATGACAACTGCAATGGTTAAATTCACAAATGACGTCATGTGGGAGGGGGAAGAAATGGACCAGCATAAAACGAAATAGGATAGAAAGCCAACATTTTTCAGTTAGAAAAGAGCTTCAAAATAAAAATGTAGCATAATGTATGTAGGACAGGAGGAGAATGAGGGAGAAGTAGAATAAAGGGGGAGAGGCAGAGAAATGACAGGAAGAAGGATGGAGGGAGAAAAGCAGATAATAATAATAAAAGATACTATTGATGAATATTCAGAGAGTTGCCTAATCCTAATTACTAAGGGCTTTATATAGAATTAAAAGATAACTCTTAATAATTTATAATAAAGATAATATTAAATTCTATTTCTAACAAAAGATAATTAAAAATTAAATCCTAACAAAAAGATAATTATTAAAGTCTAACAAAAGGATAACTAAAAGTAACAAAATAACTACTAAAACAAAGTAATTTAAATATTAGTTCCTAATCCTAATCTTAATAAAATATTACTTCTTATATTTATTTTTAATCCATAATTTACAAATAATTAATAATCACTTTCCTATTCTTTTCCCATTCTCCATTGATAACACTAACATGTCACATCACAGCACCATTAGGTATTCACAGATAGAAAAGGCCAGTGGGAAATTTTGTGGAAACCTGTTGATTCCCCGGCGAGATGGCAAGATAGTTTTGTGTATGCGCCAACCTCAGAAACATGGATTCAACACGATATTGTGAACCTCTGGAGAGAACAGAAAAAAAATCTATGCCAAAGATACGAGCAAGTTCTGATGTTCGATTTACCTACAGAAGCAAAACATCAGCACAACCCAACAGGAAATAAAGGAAGATTTGAAATCATAAACATCATAAGTGTTAAAAAAGAAAAAAATTAGCAGTATATAGAGCTTGGTCACTGCCAGTAGATGCATTGAGAACAAAAGAAAATGGAAATGTGACTTACTTCAGACCACTAAGCTAGTTTTAATAAAGCTAGTTAAGGAATCGAATGGGCCATAAATTCACAAAATTACATTTTCTAAGTCTACAATAGCCTGTTTTGAAATGATGTGCAAGAAACAAACGAGAATATTTTACTAAATAAATATAGCATGGTCTTTGCCATCAGAAAGCCATAATTAGTCCTGTAGCATTCCTAGCCAGGTTCTAAAATCCTATTGA
Organism: Erythrophleum fordii; assembly: GCA_032878935.1. Taxonomy (NCBI): domain Eukaryota; kingdom Viridiplantae; phylum Streptophyta; class Magnoliopsida; order Fabales; family Fabaceae; genus Erythrophleum; species Erythrophleum fordii. The sequence goes on from JAVQMF010000049.1 coordinate 34,679,660, forward strand.
TCTCTACAATCTCCTTCTACAACCTTCCTTCAATTAATGACCTAGCAACCATTTAAGTCATGAATTTCTATCAAATTGTTTAACTGAATTTACACAATTCCTTATTTACAGGTCACTGAAGCTTTAGTAAGTAATCATTTTAGTACCACAAGATAGTAGCCTCTTTAAATGGAAATATCAAGTTTGATATGTAGGCAGCAGGGACAGATTTCATTTTCTTGTGGATGATGTAGCAAATAAGTGGTGAAGTATTCAGAAAAGAAGGCTCACAATGAAAAGCATTAAAAGTTTCACAGATACATGAATTTATTACCTTTATGTCCATTCTTTGGATAAAAGAAGAAATGTCAGTATTTATTATATAGAAAAGACAAAATATAAGTTAAACAGAGGATGAGGATCAGGTGTCCTCCTTACCAATGACAATAATTTAAAAAAAAAATTGCCATGTTGTCCATTAGCTCAAAAGAAATTAACCTACATAACTAGTGAGAAAAGTGTGTTATTATAAACATCTTTTGATATTCCAATGAACCAAGACAAACCTTGAAAAACACTCCTGTAAGAGAGTATCACAAAATAGGCTATCCAATCTATGTGCATTAAAGACTCATATAAAAGAAAATCCTCATCCGTCCTGGTTATGGAGTCATATGCTATCATACCATATCAAGTTGGCTTAATATCTCAAGATTCAGCTTTGCCCTCCCAGTAATATATTTGACACACTGATATCTTGCCCTTCCAGGACCACCAGAAAACCATTTTGTCAGGACCTTATATTGAATTGAAGGGACTTTCCGCCTCAATACAGCCTCAGCTACAGCTTCAACTGAGTATAAATTGAGCTTAACTTCTCCACGGATCAGTCGCCACACATTAAGGACAATTCTGCCACCAACATGAAGTCCACTGGCATGTGTTCGTCCCCATTCATCCTTAATTATTGAACTTTCTTGCACATCATCTGCACTAGATATATCAGGAATGGCAGGTTCCAATATATCTTTCTCAGAAGTTCCAGCATCATCAGAAACAATCCAGGAGTCAGATGGAGTACGTGATAAACTATTAAGTAATCCTAATCCAAGATGTGAAGCCCTTTCTGCTAAAAAACCAAGAGAACCCCCTTGAATATCCCAACCCATCAAAATATCTGGGTCAGATGAAGACACAATCTTAATTAATTCTTTTAGCAAGTACTTTTCATCAGTGAAGACCAACACCTTGCAGCCTGATAGACCATCAAAATTTCTGCAAACAAATGAAGAAAAAGCATGGATAACAATTTCACAAACACATTCTAAGCTTGGAACTTGGAAGAGATATATAATTGCTAACTGGGGCATAAAGGTTTGAAACCACATAAAACCAGTTAGTGAAAAAAACAGAGTAATTAGCCATGCAAAGTTATATCACTTTCACCATACCTTTGACAAGGTTCAAGTTTACAATGCAAAAGGACAAGAACTTCAACAGTAGTGTCACAATCATTTTGAAAACCAAGAGCTACAATGTTGATGGCATCAAACCGAGGATCAGGTAAAAGGTCTCCTCTTGATTCTGCAAGAACCTACCAGTGTTGCAGTCAAGTCAGACCTATGTGTAACAAATCTGCAACAGAGGTTCATTGGAGAACTAACTAACAATAGAAAATGTAGCTCCAAAAGACAGCTAAAAGACCAAAAAATAGAAGAAAAAACTTTTTGAACTTACCTTCTGAACTTTTTTAAAACAAGCAGCAAAGCCAAATAGAATCCACATTTTTTTTTTCTGTTTTTGTTTTTTTGTTTTTTTGGGGGGGGGGGGGGGGGGAGATGAAAAATAGAATCCATACTTAAAGCAAAAGATTATGGTCACTTGATACAAGTATAAATGCAATCAAGTAAGAAATATTATCCATAGTTCTTTAGTAAATATCATTCAAAAGTATAGAACAAGATCTTGGGAAAAGCACTACATGTTACAATAGAGATGTGATAAACTACAAAAATTATGACCATAAAATATCTGACAACATCAAATAATAGAAACAATCATCCAAAAAAGAAATAGACAATATGCTTGATTATTGAGTTATCACCATCATCACATAGGCACAATTAGTAACGGGAATTGTCATTTGATGCATTTGTGGGAATTTGTGTATTTGTCACCAAAAATTTAGATTCTAATTAGTGTGTGCTAGGGAAAAGTTGTTTGACTCCAAATACCTAATATTTCAAACCAGACTTCAACATGCAAATTTGAAAGACATCAAAGAACTACACAAAATTTGCAAACACAATAAAATTAAGAAAAGCTTTATCTCTGATACCTCTATACTAAGTAAAGTCAATTGCTGTCCACAGCCAATACTTGCAGGGTCTTGAAATCCAATTTGACTTAGAGGAGTAGCCCCTGATTTCCCATCAGTGCCTGATATCTGAGAAATATCTTGTGAACCATCCAAGCATGTTTTAATTCCTTTCATTTGTCCTCCACTGATGCATGGAGGCTTCTTTTCAGAATCAACATCTTGGACCTGCTTATCCCTAAGATGAGGTCTGGTAATGCATTCAGGCACATGCTTCTCCTTTGCATCAGCTCCTTGAAACATTTGATCTGGAAACCAAATTCAGTTAAATCCTTAAAGCAAGCCAAAGAAGAACCAAAAATATGCTAAATGGTCTTTCAGAGAGTTTTAATAATCTCAAACCTAATTTGAAATTTTGTTCAAATAAGAAAGCAATATACATTTCAGATATGAAGTCCAGCAAGATTACTTTTCTACTTTATTGATTTTCCAAGCATGTTTCAATTTCTTTTATTTGACATGCATGTATGATTTAATTGATACCTCTCTCATCACAAGATAGCCATCTCTGAACACTATCCTCAGAAGGAGGCAAAATTTTGGGTTTCAATAGGCATAGGTAAGAGCCATCATTTTGATAGTAAGTTGCAACACCCAAGACCTTTTTCCCTTGAGAACGAGGGGCGCCAATTGCAACATGCTTGTTCCAAGTTTCTATCTGTTTCTGGGGACCACCTGCAGAAGTGGGAATAACATCATCCAGAGCTCACACTTCGAGAAACAAACAATTGTTAATCATAAGTTTCATCAAACAGGCAGCAGAATCAGGCCAGAGAACACAAAATAAAAATAAAAATACTAAAATCAAGCATATAAATGTCATAAGAAGCCTAAGTTTAGAAAATAAACTATAATTGCTGCTGTTGTTTCTTCCATGTTCAGGTAGTTCATCAACATTTTATGGAAAATAATGAACAAACATTTGAAAATGTAAGTCTCCAGCACCAAAAGGAGACCATGAGCAAAAAAGACAGCAACTGCAAACTTTTGCTATCCCATGAGTTCCTACCAAATATTAGCAATAATAATCCTATTTCCACACCCAGGTGGCTGGTTCCACATAGCCCTTTCCATGTTTCCTGTGTAAGTGCTAAATACTGAGCACCCTCAGAATGGCAAGTTCTATAACCCACAAACATATAAAGAAGGGCTAACTAATAGTACATAAATTAGCACAATGGAGGATTTCTTATTTAATCCCAACTTTGCCAGAAAAAAGAAATACATGCAATACAGGTATCACAGAAACCAGAAGAATTGAGTTTAAGGCAAAGGTACAACCTGACAATTCATCACAACTTTCCTCATCCAAATGCAAATGGGAATTAGAGACGGTTGGTAAGAATGGATTACTTTCAGGATTCCTCTCTGCCATGGCAGATATCCTGCCAATGGTTAATGTCATGTGATTACCCACCATGTCATCAACAATGGGTTCTATGCCAATAGTCCCACAAAAACCCAAATTCTCTGTAGGTTTTTTCTCATCACTTTTTACACATTGCAATACTTGCATGTCACTTGCAGAATTCATGCCCACAGCATTCTCACAATACTTCATCTGACCATGTTGCTCATAAAATTTGCTTCCATGAGAACACTTATATATGCAATTATCTCTGCTAGACCCTACATTCTCAATAGAAGAGCTCCGTACACTACTTAAAGCTGCAAAGTCAGTTCGCTGACAGTTGTCAGTTTGTATATATGTTGGGCCAACCTTAAACTTTCTACCACTGGAAGGCTCAGAGTAATCAGTTGAACAAGTAGAGTTAAACTTCGTAGGCTCATAGAGGCCCAGTTCAGTACACATCAAAGAAGAATCTCCATCCAAGGAGTTCATCAATACTGGACATGCTTCCAGACCATCCATTTCAGGTTGACCAAAATGTTCATCTTTCAGCATGCTAGCCTGTAAACAACTATCACTAACAGCTACAGAGGGCAGTTTCCCACACACTAAATAATCATGATTGCTCATTTTAAGATCACAGTTCTTCTGGAGTTCTGTTTCTCCTTCCTCAGTTTTCAGTGTTTTCAAACCCAGTTGCTTTTGCCAAAGGCATGTGTTCAGTCTCTCATCCCTGTCTAAAAAAGGCTTTTTAATTATTCCAGATTCACAGTCAGCTTGCTCAACTCGGTAGCATCTCTTTCTCCTCATCAAATCCCGCACAGAGCAATTAACCAATGTATGTACTTCTTTGAAATCTGAAGCACCTTGATCCTCATTCTCTATATCACATGCACCATTCTCCATCTCATTTCTAGTCAAGTAATCTGAGCCAGCAGATTCTCCAGTTCCCTTTTCAAAAGGATGGGCAACATGTAAGCTTGCATGTTCAACATGGTTATGGGCCATGGAAAACGGCAAAGATCCCCATACTTTATTCCTGTTATCTTTACTAGAAGTACTTGTTTTAGTATTTTGCATTATACTGTATTCAGAAGCCCTTTTGGCTTCACTTTTTTTGTCTACTGCAAATGAAATTCCAGCTGAACTATCTAATGGACTTGAAAACTCATCATCACCGGAACCATCAACTTGGGGAATCATATTGTTTGATGAAGACTCAATAGAATGATCAACATTTGAGGAAAAGGGTGGCTTTTTCTTTGATGACTCCAACTCAAGTAGATCATCAATTGAATCAAGAATATCCTGACACTCCTTTTGGGACTCAGTCTCGTAATCCATATTAGCTTTCTCCAGCACCTTATCAATTGTTGTAGCAGGTAACAAGGGACTCAAAATGGTTTCACGAATAAGTTCATCATCAGAGTTAATATCCTCTGCAGCTTGAGAAGTTGCAAGCCACTTTAGGAGATTCAATGCTTCCTTATCGGCAGCCTGAAAAACACAAAGTACAGAAAAGCATGAGATACTTTCAGAAACAGTTCACTTCTGGATAAACCCCATTTGTAATAAAAGGAGAACCAAATATTGAATAGTGCCATGATAAATCTGAAAGCCCTTTAGCTCCATTAGGTTCTATTTCTATAGATCTTGTTTGTTCATTAATTTGAGGAAAGAAAGGAAATTTAAAAACAAACACTTTTTTTTTAATTTCTGGAAAGGTTCTCATAAGAATTTTGATAACTGACTATTAAAAATAAGTAAATATTTGAAAAAATAATAACTAAAAATATATGGAATACATTACTTTTCATAGGGCTAGTCTACAGAAAATTTTTCCATAATAAGAAAAATGATTAAAGTAACTTTTCATCAACTTCAATTTAGAAGTGTCAAATATATTGTTCAATCACCCATTCTCATGTTAAGTTTTACTGATGTACACAATGAGCATAGCGAGAACTACTTAAAATTTGCACCATTTTTGTGATTAAAATCTGGACAATCAGCAGATGAATTACCAGATTTAGGAGATGCAGGGGTTTAGGGGGGGGGGGGGGGAAATGAAAAGTTAGAATCATCTCTTTTTTTAAAAAAAGAAACTCATAATATTTTACAAAATCCTAACCCAGTCTACAAACCAAATTGTAAACCATGTCTAAAATATGGATCTTTCATGGGATCCTGGCTACACCAATCACTGAAAACTTACAATTTGGAACACAAAGCAATATAATATGGCTATTTTAAGAGGGAGGGAGTGGGAGGAAGAGAATTTAGACATAACAAAGACAAGAGATACACATTACAAGGAGAAAACACATAAATAAAAACTGTCACGATAACAATAAACACTACGCAATACAATAATATCCCAACCGCTAAAGAAGGTGATCTCATAAAAAAAGTAAGAATCTTCATGAAATGTCATGTTAATTTGTTATTCATTAAGAAAAAAAGAAAAAAATATTGCCTTCATGTCCAGTGTTCCAATCATTTCAGATGATTGTATTTCATCAACAGTCAACAATCTAAGATTTGCATCAGTCCCTTCCTCATGCAATTTGGCATCTTTGCATAGTGAAGCTGGTGGTGATGCTGAGCCTATTATATCTGTTTCTCTGCAACAATTTAAAAATTTTCCACTAGTGTTATTAGTCTAAACATGTAAGATTAAACCATATACCTCTCAGGTAATGATGGCTTCACACAAACCTTAATTCCTTGTCAGAGGGAGTAAAAGATGCAGAGGTTTCAGCTGCACAGCACAATTCAAGAAATTTTTTCTCAAAGTCAAGACCAGCACAGAGATTTCTCATAACAACTTCTGGTAGTGGTTTGCCAGGATCAGGAGGCATAGTAGCCTCATAAATCCCAGTCCTTTCCTGCTGCTCCTGAAACAACATAGAGCAATTAAATTAGCTCATTCTCAGACACCATAACTTGTAAGTGAACATATAAAGACAGATGGATATGTTACCTTCCAGATTGGTACAAGAGACTGAACCATTTGCACATCTGATCGGGTTTGCGAGAGGGACGAATACACTTTAAACTGTTGATTAAGAATCTCTGCCAAACCAAATTATGTCAATTACTTCAGCAAAACAACTGCTAGCATAAGATAACCTTAATATTTAAGTACATATGTTTGTGTAAGCATAAGATAACCATCTACAGAGGCATCACTCTCCAGTTCACATGTGCTTTGACGTTTAGGGTGACGAGACTCGTGATTTGACGAAGCACCCAATTCACTTGGAGGTTGCCACATCCAATTAGATGATATCGTCGAAGACGTCCACATTGCTAACCCTAAACATGCATCACCATCTGGATCTGCCTAATGAAAAGATTATGTTATCAATTATAAATGTCCATGAGAGACATATTATACGATTAGAAAACAATTTGGTAGGTAAAACAGAGAAAGAGTCTAGGGAGATTATGAAATTTTAAGACATACAAGTCAACTCACCACTGTCTGTTGACTATTGGAATTCAATTTCTTATGGGAAGAATCTGGTATAGGGTGGCGGAACTTCATCTTTGACAAGTGCAGAAGACCCATGCCATACAAGTTATAGTCAACCTAACAAAGAAAGAAAGCTTATATTTTTACAATCCCCTTCTTAATTCTATTTTTAATTAGTGAATGGATAGTGAATGGATAGTAAATGTAATAGTTTTAAAAGTTTAAAATTTAAGTAACAACCCACTAACTATAACTTTCTATTTTTTAAGTTAAAGTTTACATATTAGAGATACCATGAGACCAAACCCCTACATGAGGTATATGTATTAGCAAAACAATATATTACAACATCCAAGCACATGGCTCACAAGAAAGTTGCTGTATATTACAAACCCATCCAAACTACTCCAGCCATGTGAATAAGGAAAAGCAAACATAAAATTGGATTAATTAAATTCAGCAGGTGTGTACGGCCAGATACTTATGTCTAGGTAAGCCAGCAAATAGAACTAACTAAACTAGAAAATCACTTTATCATGTTCACCTACCACACTACAGTATAATTCAGTTTGAATAGTTCATATGGAGGTACATACCAGAAACTGAAGAATAAAGGGAATATGTGATTCATAGGGCTGTAAGCTTTTGTCAAGAACGACACCAGCCTGAAAAACATGTGTCATTATGAAAGCTTGATCTTCATTGCATTGTATGAAACTAAGATGTATTTTTCTTAAGAAAGAATTTACTCTAATCAAACTGTACCAATAATAGATTAGCTGCACGGGAGACATCTTGTGGATAATATCTTAAAAATTTGTCAAGGCTTCCAATAATTTAAGCATGTTATCATCTTGGCTTTTACCTACCACAGGCATATCCAAACATGTGCAACTGTGCATATGATAACTTATTACATAAGAACAAAAGACAGAATAAAATATTAGGATACAGATATATCTTCACAAATAACTCCTCAGATGAATGATAACCATAAAATTTCCTTGCTCTTACAAGGCTGCAGCCATGTACATGTTGTCTCATCGAACCAATGCCACCTTTAAGCTGTACAAGTTTTTTTTTGGGGGGGGGGGGGGGGGGGAGGGGGGGCAGAGCTTACTAAATCTTCATTTGTAATATCACAACTATAGCTATTAACACATAATAGCATATACAATAGAGAGGTCAAACTCAATCTAGTTTGCTCAAGGATACCTTCAAGGCTTTCTCAAGAGATGCAGATACCTTATATGTGTATGCATCCCCTATGCAATATCAAGAAAAATCCATTCCAGTTATTAAGCCACTATACAAAATGTAAAATATTTTTGAGGCATGAATACCTAAGAAAATTGGACAAATCAAAAACAGCATCAAGAATAATTGAAATTGTTCAGCACTCCAACCCAGTGGACGTTATCAGATCACATATGAACAAAACATGCACTCATTTATCAGAAGAATGAAATAAAATAAAATTAAAATTAAGATGCCAACAAATGCTTGGTACAAAACGAAGTCCTCTATAACTTAAAATGCACTTTTCCACAAAAAACCTAATTCTGAACCTTCTCTTACCTTCTTGATCTGGTTGAAGAGGTATATCAGCACATGGCACATACATGTAGGGCAAAGCCTACAGGGCATAACATGAATATTTCAGACATAATGTGAAATAAAAACGAAGAAAATTTTAACGATATTGAATAATACAAGAAATAAAAAATGGAACGCCAAATGAATATAGTTCTAATAATGTATTTACGATAGCAACAATGTTTGCAACCACTTGTACATACTGTTAATCACTTAATTTAACAACCTCAGACAGTGATCTTTCTTACCCGATGTATGTGCAAACAAGTTTTCTGCCCAGCTGGAGTAGAACCATATATTCTTACAATAGGAACCTCATTCACCTTCCCACCTTCATATATTCAAAATAAGGTAGAAATATATGAGTGAGAAAACATAATCTCAAAACATAAGTTTCCTCGCCCCTGAATAGAAACTATAAAACACAACAACTAATTCAAGACATGAAATTATAGCATAATGGACGAAACTATGTAACTTTCAGTCGCAGAAATAAACCCAAAATCGCCATTTGTTCTTCAACTGTTCAACACTGTAACTGATATTACTTGCTAGCTAAACTGTACCATTCATTTCGCTTAAGCGTCCCTTCGGAGGCTCACATCCTACTTTCTATGCCAATTACATAGGACTTGGTTACAAGAGAGTTAGTCACTTGTACAACAAATACGGCGCGGTTTTGGGTAAATCTATTCTCGTACCATGGAAGCTGCTGTAACAGATATCCAGGCCTGGGATCGGCGGCGCCATGTAGTAGTCGATGGAGACAATCCGAACGCTGAACATTTTCGAATTATACTGTGAGTCTGCCATCGATTTTTCTGTACCTCCCTTGCCAAATCACCAACGCGAAGGAAGAAGAAAATGTATACGTTTATTTGGACCTGGGAAGAAGTCGGCTTCCAAAGCGCGAGGGAGAAGCTTCTTCTTTCAACCGCCTAAGGCTCCGTTCGGTTTACGAGGAAAGAAAGTGGGGAAAGGGGAGGGTAATGAAAAATTGGGTAAAATTTTAATTTTATTCTTAATAATGATTATTTAAAATTTTTTATAATAATTATTTAATTATTAAAAATAAAAATATTATTAGTATTTTTTTATTTATAAATTATTTTTTTAATTTTTAAACTTAACTTTTCATCTACCTAACGAGAATTCAAAGTATTAAATTAAATCGATTAATTAACCAAAAAATAATTTTCTTTTTTATGTTTTTTTTCCTCTTTTTTACAGAGAAAATTAAAAATATATATATTTTTCACTCCCTGCAACTTTTTCCTTTTTCTTTGACATTGCAGAAATCTAATATATATATATATATATATATATAGTAAGGCCTCATTTGAAATGTAAAAAATATTTTTGATAGAATAAAAATTAAAAATAGATTGAAAATGAAAAAAAATTTTGTAACTCATAATTATATTTGATATGATATAAGAAAGAATGAGAATATTTTTATTTTCTTATGTTTGATAAGATATAAATAAGATAAAAATGGAATGAAAGACCAAAATACTCCTAATTATTTTTTATTACTAATAATTATAAAATATAATAAAATAATTATTTTTAATTACCAATAATAATAATAATAAAATAATTATTTTTAATTACCAATAATAATAATAAAAATAATAATCATTTTTAATTTTCTTGCGTCATTTAGCACAAGATTTCTGGTTTATTTTATCTCCAATTAAATACAATATTAAGCTACTCCTTGCAAAATTGAAGAGAATAAATTTACATTGTTTTACTTTACTGTTTAAATTTTTGGGTAACACAATAAGAAGCATTTTCCATTTCGTCCTAATAGAGGTAAAACATTCAATATTATCATATTGCTACCAACTATCTCAAAAACCACACAAGGAGACGAAAATTAAGAGAACAAGAAAGAAAATCAAACATGACTTTCTTTGTACAATGCTTGAAGATAACAAGTGCTGGTCTTACGAGGTCTTCTTTGCCCCTCTTGTACCAAATCTAGTAAACAATGGCCGAAACAGAAGGTTGCAGCATTGGATACTAGTGGAAGGAAACTTTACACAAGGTGGACCATGATTCTCTATGGATGGTTGAGGTCAAAGTTTGCTCAAGCACGCCAGAGCAAGATAGTCCAAAAATTTGTTCTCCCTTGGGTCAGACCACTTTTTGTCAATATTGTGAAGGTTTGCAGTCTCCCATGTCTAAAGGTTTTAGCTTACTCGAAGGAAAATGTTACCTTACATACCAAACATATTTTCTCGGCTCTCTCATTTCCTTTCCCATTTCTATGAATCCCCTCTCCCATCTACCAAACATGGCCCAAAAAATTTTAGACAAGATGATTCATCTCTTAGATTATATGCTTTACAATTTATTTTAAATTATTATTAGACCTGAGAAAAGAATCATAAGAAAGAGCAAAAAATATTAAATAATATTTATTATATTATTATTATTCAACAATATTTTTTATTATTTTTTAAATAGAGATATAAATATCATTTTTATTTATTTTTTATTCTTTTTTCATTTAATTGTATCAAACATAATTTTATTATTAGATAGAACTCATAGACATTTTACTAGTGAAACTAGATGTAATAAATTTAGTAACACTAGCCACATAAAGACTACTCAATTCGTAATACATCATTTTTTAAAGGATGATATACGCATGTGCCTGCACATACATACATACATATATATATATATATATATATATATATATATATATATATATATATATATATATATATATATATATTAATAATAAAATAAATGGAATTAATATCGATTGAATTGACTAAAAATTAGTGAATAGATTTAGTTGACTCATAAAATTAACTTGTCAAAAAATTAGTTAAGTCAATTCAAGATTTAATTAGTTTTTTTATATTTAATAAACCTGAAAAATTAAAAATAAAAAACAATTGAAAAAATAAGATATTAAAACAACGAAAAATTTAAATATATATATAAAGGAGAAAAAAAATTCATATACTCAATATTTTTTTATATTTGTTCTCTATTATACTATATCTTTTAGTGCATCTCGCTCTTAGATAATAATATGTTTAACCAGAATTATTGATTTCTTTTTATTAATATTTAAAATTAATAATTAATAATATTTTAAAATTATTAGTATTGTTTATTATATTAAAATTTTAAAAATATGTAATTAATTATCATCATTCTATCACAATTCAATTATAATCAAATTAATAAATCATAAATTAATATCTCAATCTAATGAAATTGTCAATATAATGGAATGACATGACTCGATCAAAAGGATCTTTTCGTCTTTTAGAATTGCATAGAATTTTTTTATTCTCTAATTTATAAATTATTCATTCCAATCATCACTCTATAATTCTAAAAATAGAAAAAAAAAAGTAATACGAAAAAAAGATAGGAGCCATTCCGAGGAATGATTGGTTTGCCGGAAAAGGCAAGAAGGTTAAACTTCATTTCTTTTACTATCATTCATTGTTAAGAAAGATTCAGTGGACATATTTCTATCTCACATTAAGCTTATAATGAATTCAATTCTCAATTTTCATTCATATAATTATGAGATCTTTTTTTTTATTCATTTTTTTATATGATATTTTCAACTTTAGAGTAAACCAATAATCATAAACAAATTTCAACATATATACGAAACTATTCTTTGAAATTAGACTACTCTTTGAGTCCAGCTAATTTATTTCAAAAACATTAATATATACGCATGTATGTGTTATATTTTTAATTGTTCTTGGCTCTCAAAATTATGAATTTGTTGTCTTTAATTTGCATATATTAAATGAAAATTAAATGTGTAATTATGTATGCTTTTTAATCTTTTTTGGCCAAGATAATTTTTTAAATCACTTAAAGTTGGGTAGTTACGTAATATTTAAAAGCAATTTTTTAAAACAACAAAATAGATCATTATAATTACTTCAAATAAGTTCTTTAGTTTCATTTAAAAATTACAACTTACTAGTAGATTAGTAGATGTTATAAGTGCGTTGGGTTAGAGCGGAGCATGTATCACCATATGATTTAAAACCTACCACAAATAAGTAGTCCATTAACCTACAAGTAGACATTACTTAGACTTTAAATTACATGTACTATTTGGTATTCTTCTCGTGTCCCTTAATCTTTGAAGGATTAATTTATGGAGAAAACTTATATACTTACCCTTATATACTTAATATTAGGTTATCCAATTAACTAATGCCATTTGGATTTTATTTTACACCTCAACATCTACTTCCCACCACCGTTAACTCGTGTTTTGTTCCTTAAAAAACAAAAATCAAAATTCTACCTGTAGCCCTCGTCGAAGTCGTTCTGTATGCCCGCCTCTCTCCCATATCATTGAAGCATCTTGATCCCATCTGTTATTGCATCTGTGCGTCGAAGTTGGTTGTGGAAGCTGTGCCCAATCTCCAATTCCTTGTTCCCATCTGTTGTTGCATTTGTGCGTGTCTTCTATTACATCTCCTGTTTCATCTTGTAAGATTTCATCCTCTATTCCCATTCCTTTTTCTTGCGTCGTTTCATAGGCTTCAGCAACTTGTGTTTGATGTGGGGCGTTAGAAATCATCTTTTTTTATAAATGTGAATCTAATTTTTATCGGTACTGCACACATTATTACTCTATTGCCCATCTTCTACCATAATGCTTTATAAATTTATGGATTTCTTTTATCAGAGCATTACATGTTAATTTGATTTTTCATCAATAATAAATAAGTATTTGCAGCACATTTCAACAATACAATGGAAGTTTAAAATTATGATGCATTTATTGAGTTGTCCTACATGCTTCAAATTATTCTTTTTCATTGTGCTCCTTTGGCTTTTAGTGTTATTATATTAGTATGTTAATATATATTTTGCATTAAAAATCATGGTGAATTTGATAATTAATTTTTATTTTTTTTACAGTGAATTTGATGGATACTGTAGTCATATCTAGTCCCTTATCAGTTGAACCCCTTTTAGAACATGAAGTTACTGAAAAAGATTTAACTCCATATGTTGGCATGGAGTTTGAAACTGAAGAACATGCATATACGGGCTTCGTTGGTTTTAGTATTAGAAAAGATTGGATGAATAGAAGCAAGACAGATCATAAGACAATAATATCTCAAAAATATGTTTGTTTTAAAGAAGGATTCAAAAAGGTAAGTAAGTGCGAATCAAAAAAGGTTCGTAAAGATTTAAGAACAGGTTGTTTGGCCCGAATGACCATCAATTGGCAAGAAAATGGAAAATACATAGTTACATTTTTTGAGAAGGAACATAATCATGCTTTTGCTACTCCTAGAAGCAAACACAAATTACCATCCCAAAGAAAGATTTCTACTACACATGCTACTCAAATTGAATTGGCAAATCATTCTGGCATAAGACAAAAATTGATTTTTGAATTTTTGAGTCGACAAGTTGGAGGACGAGAGAATGTTGGGTGCACTCTTAAGGATATTAGCAATCATTTAACTTCTAAAAGGATGACAGAAATGAAAGAAGGAGAGGCTTACACCCTGATTCATTATTTTCAATCAAGGCAATTTGAGAATCCATCATTTTTTTATGAAATTCAACTTGATGCTAAAGATCAAATCATAAATATTTTTTTGGGCAGATGCAAAAATGATTGTAGATTATGTTTACTTTGGAGATATGGTATCTTTTGATACTACTTATCGTACAAATAGAAATTTTCGACCATTTGCGCCCTTTATTGGATTTAATCACCACTGACAAACTGTTATATTTGGTGCTGCATTAATGTATGATGAAACTGCTGAATCTTTTGAATGGCTATTTAGAACTTTTCTAAAGGCCATGTGTGAGAAGAAACCAAGTACAATTTTTACAGATCAAGATCCAGCAATGGCAAAGGCAATTTCAATAGTTTTACCTGAATCATGTCATCACTTATGCACTTGGCATTTATTTCAGAATGCTCTCAAGAATGTTAATCATGCCTTCAAGAAATCAGATTCTTTTGCTTCAGACTTGAGACGTTACATGTATGATTATGAGTATGAAAGTGACTTTCTTGATGCATGGGAGTCAATGCTTGACAAGCATGACCTTCATCAAAATAAATGGATGCAAGATTTGTTTGGAAAGAAAGAAAAATAGGCAATGGTATATGGGCGACATGCCTTTTCAGCAGGTGCTACATCAACACAATTGAGTGAAAGTTTCAATGGTCAATTAAGAGGTTTTATGAAGTCTACATTTAATGCGTTAGATTTCTTCAGACATTTTGAAAGGTTGTTAGAAGACATAAGATATAAAGAGTTAGAGGCTAACTATGAAATGAGTTAAAAAATGCTAACACTAAATATGGATGTTCTTTTATTGAAGAATGCAAGAGACATTTACATACCAGCAATCCTCTATCAAGTTAGAGAAGAATATGAGAAGTCCTGTAACATACTCTTTAAAGAATGTAATCAAGCTTCAACATTATTTGAATATAAAGTGTGTGCAATGGGAGATATAAGAGAGCACAAGGTTACCTTTAACTCAGAAGATGAAACAGTTATGTGTAGTTGCAAGAAATATAACATTGTGGGGATCTTATGCAGTCATGCTCTTCGAGTACTTAATCTATGGAACATAATAATTATTCCTCCTAAATACATTCTTAAAAGGTGGACCAAGCATGCTCGAAGTGGATGTGTTATAGATAATAGTGGGCGCATAATCAAGGAAGACCCAAAATTGGTTGTTTCAAATCGTTTCAAGGACTTATGTCGAAATGCAGTTGAGATAGCAAGTAAGGTTGCTAAATTTGATGATGCTTCAACTTTTTTTGTAAAAAGGTTGGTTGAATTAGGCATGGAAGTTGATAAAATCCTGAGTAGAAATTTTTCCATACCAAACCAACAGGATTCTAGTGATCATCATCAACAAAATAATGGGACAAGTACATCTAGAGAAAGGGATGCAATTCAAGCCAAGGGAATAAAAAAGAAAGAAGGTGTATCTCGTATTAATGGTCGACCTAAAAGTTATGTGGAAAAGAAGTCAAAGAAAAAACGAAGTTCACAGGTGTCAATACCTTCGTCAATTTCTTCTTTATAGGTATATTAATTTAGTTATCTCAATTAAAATTTTTTAATACATATGTCCATATTAATTCTAAACTCTTTATAAAATGTAGGCATCAATGTTACAAGGATGTCAAGTGTATAAACCTACAGATTCTAATATGATTCAAATTCCATCCTTGTCAATGCCTGTTACAACTCTATTTTTTAAGGTATATTTGTTTTATTTATTTTCAATTAAATTTTATAATGATATATCCATGATAATTTTAACTCCATGTTAATTCTAAACTCTTTGTAAAATTTAGGCATCAATGTTATAAGGATGTCAAGTGTACAAACCTACAGATTCCAATATAATTCAAATTCCATCCTTGTCAATGTCTGTTACAGCTTCATTTTTTTAGGTATATTTGTTTTATTTATTTCCAATTAAATTTTTAATGATATATCCATAATAATTTTAACTCCATGTTAACTTTAAACTCCTTGTAAAGTGTAGGCCTCAATGTATGAACCTACAGAGTCAACTATGATCCAGGTTCTTACCTTGTATTACGGAATATTTCCTAATATGTTCACATATAAGTTTCATATTATTTGCTAATATTTTTCCTTTTCTTTTTCTTTTTTCAATATGAAGGCACAGGTTGACTTGTCAAACCAGAATAAGGAATGAGCACATCTTATGATTTAGAATCATACAGAATCGGAAATAATGTTATACAATTGAGCAAAATAAAAAATAGTGTTTTTCCCCCTATTATGTAGATTGCTTGTGTTTTGGAATTATGTAGAACTAAAAATAGTTTTTCTTGGTAATTATGCAAATTATTTGTGTTCTAAAATTAAGCAGAACCAAAAATAGTGCTTTGGAATTAAGCATATCCAGAAATAATGTTTTCTTCTTCTTTTTTTCTCCTACTATATTGCTTAAATTTTGGAATTTTGCCATTTCTTTTTTGTACTACGATATATTTAAATACAATGCTTCAAACAAAAGAGAATATAAAATAAAGAAAGATTGAAAAACAATAGTATTTTTTTATTTAGAACCAATAATCTCATTGCACATCAATTCCAACAATATATCATAATAGTGAAATTACAATTCAAAATTATAATTCAAATGTTGGAAATAACTCTTCGCGTCTGATTTCTGAACCAAACTTCCTCCACTATCATTATTGCCTTGGGTGCTTCCAATCTCAGTACTAGCACCTTTCCAGCTCTATTTTGCAACTGTCCAATCACTTAGGCTACATCAATTGGAAAATCGATTAATTAAGTACAAACTAAAGTATTTGGAATGGATGAATTACATTAGATATCACAAACTTCTAAGAAAAAAGACCTATGCTTGGCATCATTATTGGCAAGATGAACATCTTAATTTTAGAAACAAAACCATTAGACTCATCTTGTCGCAAATGCAATAGGCTTACCAATATATTAAACCCCAATGTGGTATTTTTACACTAGCTCCTTAAGACCTATCATAACTGATATTAGTTCCAATTCTAGGATACTGTCAAGTAAACTACATAAATTAATCATGAGAATTTGTGGCACCCACAAGTTGTGTTATCATACTTGCAAGAAATGGCAAATCATTAATCGTATGCTCAAATACTATGAAAAATACAAGCAAACTAATCTTTAACCTCGGATAAATGAAATGAGGTTTACATATTATCTTTATTGGAGTGGTACAAAATCATCTGAATTCTAAAACAGAATACATTAAAAAGAAAATTAGATAATACAAAACAAATATCAATAAGATTAACCAATACAAGACAGATAATACGGGACTAATATTTAACTATTTTGGTTAATCTTATTCCCAAATTCACTAGGCTCAAATTTTATTTTATTTTTTTCATTCTATTCTGTTGTTCATTCGAGTTTTTTCCTTATCTTTATTGGAGTGGTACAAAATCACCTGAATTCTAAAACAGAATACATTTAAAAAGAAAATTAGATAATACATGACAAATATCAATAAAATTAACCAAAATGGTTACTATATCCGATGAAGAATTTAACAATGTTAGGAATAATTCATTATCTAGTCGAAATGCATAAGCCAACTTTTACATAGGTCAGTCCAAACAAGAATTAAAGGAAAGTCTTGTGCACTGCTATCAATCTAGTACCCCACAAAATATAGAAAGGATTATACATAAGGAAACTTGCAATCAACCAAAACAACCAACAAGAATGTCATACACATGGATAGGAGAGTTCGTAAAACCTACAATAACATGAACTGACAATAAATATTTAGAGCGAAAAGCCGATAAAAACATAAGATTAGTGTTAATGAAAATTGATAAAAATAAATAAATAAATTACATTATCAAGGAAAAAATTACCTTCATAGCAAGATCTATCAACTCTATGGATACATTCTGAGATGCTATTAAACTATTTGACCATTTCATCGGCTATTAACTGGTTTTAAGGGAAAAAAAAATTCTAATTCCTGTTCCCTTTTCTTTCTTTTTTCTGCAATTCATTGGCCGCCCCTTCCTCTTCTCCTAATTTCTCTCAAGTTTTTGCTCCATCTCCCATAGAAATTGACCACCCTTTCTCTCACTTAAGAGATAAAGGAAAAAGTAGAGAGAGGAAGAGAAAAATGGTGGGTAATGAATTGAGGAGAACGGTGGCCAAAGTGAAATGGAGAATAAAAGATGAAATCTTACCAGATGAAATAGAAGATGGACACAAATGCAATAAAAAGATGGGAATAGGGAGTTAGAGATGGGCATGACTTCGACAGCCAACTTCTACCACTGCCAGAGATACAAGATGACTTCGACGAGGGCTCCAGGCATAACTCCAGTAGATGCACAGATGCAATAACAGATGGGAACAAGGAATTGGAGATTGGGCATGACTTTCACAACCAACTTTGACGCACAGATGCAATAACAGATGGAAACAAGATGCTTCAATGATATGGGAGAGAGGCAGGCATACAGAATGACTTCGACAAGGGTTACAAGCAGAATTTTGATTTTTGTTTCTTAAGAAACAAAACGTGCGTTAACGGTGGTGGGGAGTAGATGTTGAGGTGTAAAATAAAATCCAACTGGCATTAGTTAATTGGATAACCTTATATTAAGTATGTAAGGGTAAGTATATAAGTTTTCTCCTTAATTTATATATATATATATATATATACATATAAATTATGGTAGAGTTACACTGTAGTTAAGTTGGCTATTGTGCAACTCCTACATAGATGTATGATGTCACTATTCATACGCTGTTTTATATTGATACATGTTTCGTACAAACATTGTTTATTTATATATATATTTTTTTTAAACTTTTTTTTTTTAAGTTCATAGAAACATATTCTAAATCCCTGCATTTTGCAGAGGAAAACACCTAGCTATGTATAAAGTTATTTTTTATAAATTCAAAATCTTATACAAGTAAAATTTTTGGTTTTTTAGATCTTTTGTACACATTAAATCTTAACAAAAATGTTAACGTAGCTCACTAAGTACTCAATTAACATATTAAAAGTTTACATAAAAAATATTTTTAGGATGTATAATTTTCGTTAGCTCCAATATAACCATGTGATCCCCAAGCCAGCATCTTCACTGATGTGGCTGGTTTTTTTTTTTTATTTATTTACATAAGGTTGGTTAAGAATTTTGTTGCCTCTTTTTTTTTTTTTTCTTTTTCTTTTTCGTCTTGTCTCTCTCTTATATAGTCATCTCATTCTTCTCACTTGTTTGCTCTTTCTCTCTGTCACTGTTAATAACCTTCCTTCAAACTCCATTCCCCATCGGTTGCTACTTACACTCGGTATGGTTGGCTAAAAGAAAAGGAAATAGAAAAGAAAGATTATTTTTTTATATAAGATCTATTATATTATTATTATTATTTAATATTTAATGTTTTTTATTTTTAATAAAATATAAAAATGATCTTCAATCACATTCTTTTTATTTTTATATTTAATAATTCTATATTTCAAACGAGATTTAAATATCCTCAATACTTGCATCTTTCCTTAATGGCATTCTTCATCTTTCCTTAATCAGTATCTAAGGCCGTAGCTAGGGGTATTCAAAAACATATCCCTTCTTCCATGTTCCTGATAATGGCTATTTTTGAGAGATTCATCAAACTCACCTTGTTGGGACCAACGTGTATATGGTTTTGACTTTTTTTTTTTTTTCAAATATTGACTTGAACACTTAGTGGCCTTTTTCTTTTTAATAAATAACAGAATAAGGGTTTGAACCTAAAATTACTTGGAGGACTCACACATTTTACCATTAGACCACCAAGTGGCTTTTTCACATATATTTTTTTTTCAAATATACGATAGAGCAAAGTTTAAACCTAAGACGCTTTGTTCAGCTACTTACACCTTCCGCTGTTAGACTATCACCTACTTGGGGTAAGCATCAATCAAGTTAGGAAAGATAATCAATCCCACTGTGTAACATGCAAGAAGCAAAGACACCATCAATTGCATATATAACAATATAATTACGTTACACAAATATCATATATAAAAAAATTACTTTATATAATTTGAGAGAGATTCAATTATGCGATAATCTGATCTCTCAAAAAATTAAACTCTCGTAGCATTACCTTTAATTTAATCTAATTAATAAATTAATATAGTCATAGTCAAATTTTTTTTAAAAAAAGAGAGTATTTATTTTATACCGTAGCATCATTTTGTTGCAAACACACCAATAACAAATACGAAGTCTTTCATAGCACATACAACATAAAATGTGCAAACAAAAAGTGCCAAAACAGAAAAAACACACAACAACTGAAATCAATCGAACGTAGCAAAACAACCAATGCCTTCCCTAGCTCTAGGAACATCTTCGTTGAAAATCAAAGCCATAAAATGCGGGTGTATCAAGTAATCTCAATGGGAAAGACTTCTGCAAAGATCAACAGTATCTTCTATTTTTGTTGTATAGCCCCAGTCAACAATATTCCACCACAATGCAAAAGAAATTTCATCAAGTAATCTCAAGGAGGACCAAGGCTGTACCATTGCTAAGTATCCCATGATAAACTATAGAAGATGATCCCTTTGCACACACCATGCAAAAACTCTTTCATTAGCTTCCACCCTGCGTGAATCATGCCTTTGTTGATACCTTTTTTTTTTAATATAAATTTTGTCAATCACAATCTTACTGTCGTGAATTTTTCAAGCATTGCACCACCTTGTTCATCCCACACAAAGACTAGTTTTTTCCTTTTCCATTGTTCTTATTGGATTGTCTTCTACTTCCATCGCACATCATAACAACAGAGTAACTAGTTTTACAATTAAAACTGTGGTAGAAGAGAGAAGGCAGACTCTCGCTGAAGAGAGAAAGAAACTAGAGAAGTAATTGCACTCTATTAAAGAAACAAATCAAAATGAAAGGACATGAATTGTAACCATACATTATCATGATTCTTAATTTTTTCTTATCAGATACATATTTAGTATAGTTGCATTTTGCGACCCTTGGAATATGATGTGCTACCCAACGTGGGGATTTTAATATTAAAATTCACTCTATATTTTTTACATCAACATAGAATAAAGAGCAATGCAGATTCTATCTCTCCCTTTTAGAAGGACGAACGACTTTTTATTCGAAAGGAAAAGAAGGCTACAAACATAAATAACAAATAACATAAACATACATATGTATTACTGAAGGATTACCATACTTTAGTATCGTTTCTAGACATCAGGATAACTAGGAACCCGGATCTTCTTTAAATTGAGACACTGTTTGGAATTCCCATGCCAGTTAGTCCACCTTCACTGGTAGCATAAAGTAAAGTATATGGCATCTTAACTGGCCCAACTCTATTTCTTAGTCTCTCATCATTATTCATTCTCATGATTCTCTCCTCAATTTCTGAGAGTCTCTTTCCAAACTTCTCAAAGGCCTCCAACGGTTCTGCATCAGATGTCCAATTAAGAGTGTCTCTCTTTCCAAGGTAAACCTCATCGGAAGAATGCCTGGACAAGATTTCTATAAGTGAAATACCGAGAAGAGTTTGAAACTGTGCAGTAATTGTTTTCAAGAAAGCCTTCTCAGGGTTTGTCACAAGCTCGTCATATTCTGGAGTTCCCTTTTCGGGTATGAACCGTCGGCTTAAAGACGGACGATTTGGGTTGTAGCCCGCATAAGGGTACTGTCCAAAGTTGATTGCAGCATGAAGAGCTGAAGCAATCCATATAATAATAGTGCAAGTCTCAATCAAATCTTCACGAGTCTGCATTATACGCCACCAAGGCGCATCTTTCTTGTCACCATGACCAACCTCTCTTAATTCCTTCCACCAAGATTGGAGTTCTGAGTCTTGACTAACTTTGTCGTCTGTCTTGTAGTAAAAGGAGCAATAGTCTTTGACCCATGTCTTGATAGCAAACCAAATCTCTAGCCCATCAACAGCATAAGGGTAATCCTCAATTAATAGCCGAAGGCCATGGGGGGAAGTTGGATCCTCAACCGCCATTCCTCTGAAAGAAGCAAATACAGGAGTTCATTAACAACAAAAGCTTTTATTAGTTTCGTTACATGTTTACACATTTTTCCAAAGAAAAATGACAAAATTTAATGCCAAATAACTCGAATTAAAACCATAAATCTTTAACAATTGCCTCGAGCTTGTACGCTTCACCTCTTAAGAAGATCTGCAGGAAGTGCTTGATCACGGAAAGCCCAATTCTTATAAATCACGGATGACATCTCCATAGAATACTTGGATGGAAAAACTGTTGTCTCAAGAATACCACCTGCATTGATGAGAAGCTGCCGTGCAATTGCATTTATATTCATGGTGTCACGATAGTGAGGATGCAGTAATTTATGAATCGGGTGAACCACGCTAAGCTGCCTATTTGTAGCAATAACAAATGGCTCAATTGCTGCATGAGTATTCAACCTGTATCTCATATAAGGACATCATTAGTTAATTTCAAAACTAGATATACTATGTTTATGTATTTAGTTTATTTGATAGAGTTATACCAGTGACTAATAAGCTGATGATAGCCTGAGTCATTTACCCCTACATAAGCTTTAGCTAATTGCCAGATGGAATTTTCAACACCTTCTTCTGCAGGCATGTAAACTCTACTAATGGCCCCATATTGATCTCCCTCAGGATGTGGCGAACTTAATTCAATGGCCAATGGCTTTAAAGTCCCAATATCTTGCAAGAAAAGAATTGTCCGGCTGGCATAGGTTTTTGTAGAAGTAGAGTTTATCCTCCTCAAATATGGATACAGTGCATCATGGTAGTCTAATATGAACAACTTCTTTCTTCTAATTGCCTATTGAACCAAATAAAAATCAATAGCATGATTCAAAACGTAAGAACAGATTAAAATAAGCCGACCTTGACTACCAAGTTGTTGTAAAATTCTTCACTTGAAAGGTTATTGTGAAACACATTATATGTACCTTGACACCTTACCTCATCTACAGTGAGCCCCTCCAGATTAATCTCTAACTGTTCTTTGGTTATTGTACTATTTTGCTCACCATAGTCTTTAGGATCTAGCTTGCTCGTCGGTGGGAACTCCTGCCATTAATTTAGAATAATTGTAAGGAGAAAAAGAAAACCCTCAATTAGGCTAGTAAGCCTAAGCCTATCCAGCTTAGGAAAAGAAAATTCGACATCCATAACAAAGATCCTATTTTTCAGTTGAATCCTATCGTTTACAATCAAGTATTATCGCTTGGGCTTACCTGGAGACATTGAATCATGACAGGGTTTATACCAGCTAGCATCTCTCTGGCAAATTCTTCATCAGTCCTCCATGCAAACTTATCCTCTGCTCCAAATTAAAAGCACAACTATTAAATGGGAATGGTTTAGAAAATGCATGAGTTTCCTATGTTCTTGAATGCAAAATAACACATTAAGTAACCCATGTCTATGTAAGTTGTCTAAGAGTCAAGAATTAAACCTTTAATAACTTGAGGTGTGGGAAATTTGAGGAATGGTTCACTATCAGTCCTGAGAATTTCCTTCAGTAGCTCTGCATGGATGTTATCCCTTATATCTTTAAGTATACCTTCAGGAACCTTAATCCCACCTTCATAGAGTTTAAACACATCTTCAAAACTGTCAAATTCATTGGGGGTTCTGTCAAATAGCGATTCCAGCTCAGGTTTGAGAACTTGAACTATGGATTTCAGGGCATAGGCAAGGAAGTCTGCCATTTTTACGTGACCAAATCTTTCATCCCTTGGGACATAAATGTTTAAACTCATGGCAAGATTCAACCTACTTTCAATACTGGGATCTGCTAAGATAACAACAAAATAAATTAACAGCACCACATCAGAAATTTGAGAATTACATTAAGTGAACTACGATTTTGCTTAAGCTGAATAAAGACAGTTGAAGCTCATGACTAACTGAACCAGAAGCAAGACAAAATAAGCTATGATATTTATAGAATACAATAACTGTGAAAAGGAAATCAATCTGATTATTTTTGCATTTACACATATCAGCCTTATCTCTGGAACAAATTAAAAAAAAAAAATAGACAACGAACAAAACTAGCAATGAGTATCCTGTATTAATCATCTAGAGCTGCCAATCAAGTAAACAACCATAATTAACAGCATTCCCATGTCTGGACACAAAATAAAATTGATGGTACATGAATCCTTCCCTTTTATGAAGAAATGTATGTATTACTTCACATGTTGACCTCCTCAAACTGAAAAATCACCAAACCTTTGTTATAGTGAACATGTCATTTATGAAATTTCATATTATCTCGACTCTGGTTAGTTTTCGGATGCCCTGAACAGATGGACAGAGAAAATACCCGACTTTTTTCCCCAAATTATTTAATAAAAAAGACTTGAATGAATAGCAAAATAACAAGTTTATAATATTCTAACCTGACTTTGAGGGATGTCTACCAGTTCTTCCCCTTCGAGGGTAGGGATATTGGCTAGACCCTCCAAGAACTGGACGAGCATAGTCCGGACCCTTATCTGGATCGCTCAAATCATTGTAGTATGCATAGTCATAGACCCTGTCCCATTCTTGGAGCTCCCCTCTTGCATCTCCTCTTAAATTCTCCAGTTCTTCTTCTCTGTACTTAAGTAGTGGCTCTGGTGTTTCACTTGGAAGGTATGCCTGCAATAAATTGGTAATTATGTAGCTTGTAGCATACAATTCAAAAATCCTTCTATTAATTCTAAGAATAAACTTAATTAAAATTGTGAAATGATATCTTCGAAAATACTAAAAATCGTTCAAGTGATTGCTGTGGTTGTGCATTACCTTGTTGCTGAAGAAAATGCGGTCATTCTTATATTTATGTGCAGGGTACACCCAAGAGTTGCAAACAAAGTGGATGTCGCCTTGCCCTGGAACATTTTCAAGTGTGAGAGTTCTGAGGTAGAACTCACTGTGATGATTATTCCTTATTAGAAATGCTCCTGGTGTTCCTATCTCCTCATCCCACTCAAACGTAACCCTGAATGCTGATTCCCCAGCAGTCAAGGGTGTGAAAGTGGTGATCCAGTCTTCCAGATACGCAGGCTTCCCAAGTTTCCCTTTCAAGCCATTTCCTACAAATATGAACGTATAAAATTGGCAAAGAAAGGAAAAAACCTTCAAACTATTATTTTATCATTTAACCGTTGCACTCGGAGTTGATCTAGTCTTCCAGAGAGTAGAGAACCATGCGAGAACGAACGGTCCTGGTTTTATTAGTATATTGGTGTTGGGGTCGCGGCACAGGCATCATTAAAATAAAAAGAAAAAAAGAAAACTGAAGAGGGTCACAATAATAGCTCAAAATAACTGTAGGGATACTTCCTTGCTCGGGAATTCATTAAGTAAGGTGAGCACACATTTTATTATTTATTCTTGAAGTGACTGGCCTGATGTGTAAGTTGTTAGTATAAATGGTAATTTTTTAAGATTCCATTGGTGTGACTTATAATCAATTTTCACAAACAAAAAAAAAAATTTCTCTCGTGTCCGTGGAGATAAGTTAAATTGGCTGATTCATGCTAATCTTTGTGTGTTTTTCTTGTTTGCATATGTTTTATTCTTCTGTTCTATAATCTTGCTTGCCGTGTCACACTCTCTATTTTTTCTAAATCAATTTTCTTTTAATTTAAAGAGAAAAAGAAAGAAAATGAGGGAGAGGAGAGAGCGGAAAGTGTGTGGCCCCATTCAGTGAGTTCCACCTTTTCTCATCCTCTCTTTAAACTGAGAAAAAATAAATTAAAAGAATGAAATGAAAAGAAATAGAGAGATCCTTGTTCTCCAATCACGGCCACCATAGAGTCACTGTTGTTGCCTTCCGTTTTTGCCACCATTTACTTTTGTCGTCGATTTGTTATGGTCGTGCCTGCTACTATAATTCCGTTTTTGTCGTTTGGGTCAATATAACACTTCACTTTCCGTTTTTCTTCGGCCACGGCCCAAAGTTCTTATCCGGATTTGCAACACATCTGCATACTTGCCTTTAAGGTCTAGTACCGGGTCTTTTCCCCTTTTTTCCATGTTTTCCCCCCCCTTCTCACGTTAGGGCTCGACATACTTTTTTTGAGAATAAGTAAATATTGAAGTCAATTTAAACGTTTGACTTGTAGTTGAGATTCATGCGTGTCAATAACGAAAAGAAAACAATACGCTATTCTGATCAAAGGAAACCTAAGAAGCATAACCGAAGCACCAAATCCTCGTAGTATACTCATCGCTTATTAAAGAAAATAAGTAAAACACATAGCTTAAGATTGATCCAGAGTTAACGAACAAATAAACCTAAACAAATAGAGGAAGGGTTTATTAGATCTGTTTTATTATTATTGGTATTTTAATGCAAAATATACCTGCAAAAACGGGTTGGAAAGAACAGAGAATAAACCATCACGAGGGAGAGAGAGAGAGATCAGTTGCATGGAATGAAGGATCAAGGAACTGACCAGGGTCAACGTTAACAGCACTTATTAACTGGAAAGAAACCCGTTTGCCCAGAAACTCATGAAGACGATCGAGGAAGGAGGCAGTGAAGTCGTTAAAGTCCAACACATTCTTCTTCATCAACACCACCCTCCCATTAATGCGTTTGCGCTTGTTGCAGATGCCAGTGAGGGCGTTGACGATCTTCTCAAGCATATCTTCCTTCCTTCCCTGTTCTTCAGGTCACTTAATTTTTGCCAAAGTAAAAGCAAAGTAACACTCTCAAAAGTTTGTGATATTGTGAAGTAGCCACCCACCCAATTTTCTGTGCGCATTTATAGACCAAAAAGAAAGAGCTAATGTACCCCAAACTATTCCATCCACTAATACGAAGCTTCCGCTTGTTCATAGATAACCCAAAGCCAACGTGGATTCAAATTCTTTTTGAATTTCCTTCTCCTTTCATTTCTTCCAAATGTGAGTTTGGTATACCACGTGGAATCTGAGGTGAATTTCCCATCGGCTTGTCTGAACTCCCAAGTCCCAACCTTCTCAATTGCTCGTCCCATATCTTATCCTTCTCAACTCCCAAGGCACGTGGCTCACACTTCCGTGATCACACTTCCTGCTACAAAGATTTATAATATTTGTCATTTTCCAAGCTTATAATCCATTAATTATTGATTAATCACATGCGACATTGGTAGTTAATCATTTTGCAAGTTAATGAAGCCGCCCCTTTGGCTTTTTAGGAAGATTGAAGGATGAAATTTAAAATTAGTGAGGTACATAGATACTAATGAATTTCAACTTGGCGCGTCCAATTCAATACGATATATTTTTGTCATCAAGTGCAGTTGACGAATGAGTCAAGGCCAATTTACCTCAGACTTTCATGGGTTATCCTGTACTCGCCCACACAAAAATATCATTAATCTCGGGGAGATACCATGTACTGATGGTATATTCACAAGCAAACCCACATTGCCAAATTCCTAACACCAGTCTTTTAATGGATCTCCAGGACCTAACTAATTAGGTCGTGATGTCCCATCTGTTGCTATTTAACTCTTAAAAGATGCCACTATTCTTCCTCTTATCTCTCCTATTAATTGGAAGGCCAATGACCCTTTCAGTATGGCACTTAAAATTGACAAAAAAAAAAAAAATCTCAAAAACACTTGTCAAAACTCCAACCACACCTCGAAGGCTGCTCTAAAAATCTACTGCCAAGTTAATTACCAATCACACTTGTATATTACCCTTGGCTTTGTTAGATCATCGGGCAGTGACTTTGCATTTTACAACACTTCTATGGTACTTATATGTTGGTATTCGCCACCTTAGCATTGTCTTTATATGCGATACTTTTATTTCATATGGTCTTTGCATGAACTATACCATATCCAAATATTTATTGATTATTGAGGTGCAGCGAGTGCATGTTAATTTTTATTTTATTTTCTTTTTTTGAATAAAGAGATTTAGCTAGTTTAAATAATTATTTATTTAATATTTTTATTTATTAAAGTTATATTAATTTTACACAATTTCCATTTAACTAATTCAATTAATAAATCAATTGTGATTAATTCATACTGGATTAATTCAGTTAGAATTAAATTAGTTTGGATTTGCTCGGGGCTAATTGAATGGAGTTCCCCTCAATTTTGGGTCAAACATTTTCATTATGTTTACATATCTTTTTATACACTTTTTCAAAGTTACCACGAATAACACACAACTTTAGCTTCGGCATTATATAAGCGTCGAAAATCATTATTGGTACAACGAAAAGGGTTATGTTTAGAATAGTGTGTCATTATAATTTTTTTAATATTTTGTCAATATTAAGTATTACTAATATTTTTACGCTTTTTTGTTATATTTATTCATTTGTTATATATTTAATATAAAATAACAAACAATATCAATAATTTTTACAATAAAATGTTAAGTATGAAAGAAAATGTGTATATATATATATATATAATAATTTTTTGTCATTGAAAAAAACCAACTGCCTAGTACACAGTACACATCAACGTCAAGTCCTTGATAGAAAGGCATTCTAAAACGTAACTAATACGTCCACACTCGATAAGAAACATGAATTGATGCGTGCTGCTCCCTTATTCATTGAAAAGCGGAATCCCCAACCAATCTTCATTGCTGCTGCCTCCCCATGTCACACTCAGTGGCTATTGGAATTTTAAGTCGGGGCCCAAAGGGTTGACGGGGCCAATCGGTAATGGGAAAATGAGGATGCTCGAGAGTTGTAAATCGCATATAAATAAGGATGGTGTAAAACTGTAAATCGCATAATTAAACAAGGATGGTTAGGAGCTGTAAACACAACCGATCATTTATGAAGCGATTTTACCAAGCACAGAGTGACAAGAATTTACAATTGCTGTTCGGATACATGAATGCGTCAGTTTCTTTGAGAAAAGGTACATACGTCTATGACTTGGACATTAACGTAGAAATGATAAAGAAACTCCAAGTGAACCATGACCACGTTACTATTTACCTGCTGACATCTATCATATAGCTGCAGATGGGCTTTTCCACCCCCATATGGCATGTATATACCCAAATGCTCTGCCGCGTTCCTAATTTCCTACGTCAAATGCCAACGTGACCATTAGTGTTCTGTTTGGAGGGAGAAGGAGAAAAATGAAAAAAAAAAAAGAGAGAAATGTGAAAGAAGAAAAAAAAAATATTTTTTTCTTATATGTTTGGATGGAGAAAAAGAGAATGTAAAAAAAAAAAAATGTTAATTTGATATATTTTAAATTTTTAAATATATATTTTTTTTAAAAATAAGAATAATAAAAAATAAAAACTAATTCAAAAAACTATTCAAATGATTAAAAAAATCATTTTTGAATAAAATAGAAAAAATTTCTTATTTAAAAAAATCCACACTTAAAATTAAAAAAATATTTAATATTTACTACAATAAATATTTTTAATTTTATAAATATTATTTTAATATATATTAATTAATTTCAATATAATATATATAATAAATATTTTTAATTATTATATATATTATTTTATTATATATATATATATATATATATATATATATATGCAGTGTCAAAGGCAACACATATATACATATATAATGCATTGCCAATCCGACTATTTTTTTTAAATTATATATGTAACACTTTTTTTAAATTATATGTATAATTTGTTAATTTTAATATTAAACATTATTATTTTGAAAAATATATTTATTATTAATTTTTTATAATAAAATTAATAATTAATAATTATAATATTAATTAATTAAAATGCTAAAAATTTTGTTAAATATATATATTTTTTTATATTCATTTTTGCAATTTTCGTATTTTCTTTTCCAAATCTCTTCATATTCAAAGAAAAAAAAAATTGAAGAAACTACTGTAGTTTTCTCTTCTTTTCAAACCAAAGGATCCTCCTCCTCCTCTCTCTTCTCTCCAATTTTCTCTCCAAAATCCTCACGGCTGGTGAGAGCCAAAATTTTCAACTATTTTTCTGTCTTTAAAACTTAAAAAACACTTACAACAGGAGTACAGCTACCACCCCCCCCCCCCCCCCCCCCCAAAAAAAAAAAAAGCCTAACGGTTGTCTGTTCAGTTCCACAATACTTCTTTCTAACTTCCCACTGAAGTCTACAAACTATTACTTCTTCTTCTGTAGGTTGGCTTCAATGGCAATCGGTGAACCATCCTCCTAAACTTCAGGTGAGGTGATTGAAATGAAAGAATCAAACGAAGTGGTGTCCGTGCAATGATCCCCCATATTTAAAAGGTTGAGAGGCATACCCAAATACCAATGAATCAATAAATAGTCGCATAAACAAGCCATAACCGAATACCCTAAGCAGAATTCATGCAACCATATACTGACCGGTCTGCGAAATGTGCCACTCAACTTTTTGAACATTGAAAGGTGCATGAAAGGGATGATCCACCAGTTGCCATTGAAGCCCATAGCGGTGTGGGGACTATAGCATGAAGTTAGAACGACGCATTGTGGGATTGACAACCTATGTATAAGTTTTTTTTCTTTTAATTACACTCATGTTTTAAGTTTTTAAAGTGTATTATTCTCAAACATCATATTGTCAAAATATAGTTTTAATAAGTAAAGTTATGCAATTAAAAAAAAAAAGTGGATGAAAACTTTGGCTCCTAAATCATCACCACTGGCGACAATTTACCTTAACATATTGGAAAATTAGGAACATGGCGCCGCAATTGGGTATATTAAGATATGCAATGCCTTATTAAGGTGCAAAAGCCGTTGGAAATGACTCACTCAAATCTTCATTGAAGAACAAATATGGTAGTCGATTCACAATATGAGCTCTCTTCAATAGGCGGAAAATGGATACATTGAAGAGGAAAGCTATTAAAGCAAACCTTTGCCCATTCCAATCCATGAATTTATTTCATTATCTATTAACCATTCCAAGCTAGGGCTGAACCTCAACTTATATTCCAAGGATTAGGAAGGTCTTACTTGCCTCTCCCACTGGAGGTCCGCAGAAAATTCAGAAAGTGCAGCTCCAGGATCACCATTTGAAATAGACCAGTAATATTGAGCAGTTTCATCATCAACGTGCATGCTTCTCCTCAAGGAATCAATTATCCTTTTCTTACCTTCGTCCATGGACTTTCTGTTGCCTTTGTCCAAGGACATTCTGTTTGATAAATAACTACCTCTACCGTCAGGTGCATCCTCTGGATATATTACCGCTACTTCTCTTTTTGCATAGACATCCAGCTCAATGTAGCATGTTCTGTTAATAAGAATATCAGGGTTGCTTATAGGAATTAGTAGCCTTTCCCTTGAGTATATCCCATGATCACTCATCATGTTGTTTAGACGTCTTATGTCTATAACCTGTCAAAACATGAAAATTAGCCCAACCGAAAAAAGAAACTTCAATGCAGTTTATTCAATTTTAAAAAAAAAAATGCTGCCAACCAGGAAAGCACATACGAATAAGGAAAAGAAAGTTCACAACAAAATAGTAAGAAAATTATAACCTTGGAAATATTAGTATACTCAACCATAAAATGACCTCGTGTTAATCAAGAAGTGAACAGGAAGGACAGCAACCATTGCATTCAATGCATTTTAGGATGATTTAACCCCAATTGTTCACTTTCCATTGGCTATATAGTTAATAATTGCTCTCCTTCCTCGTCTAAAACTGGATCACATATATTTTTTCGAAATTGCATCAAAATTGTTTGTCAGTTGGGGACCCAACAAAAAGAAAGCTAGCATTCATGCATTCAGAGCAGCTTTGTGCCTTTGTCATGCAAAAATCTTCAATATTGAACCCCATACAACGCTATATACAAGGCTATATACAATGGAAGAGGAAGAAGAGCAACGCTATATACAATTATACTAGCTATTTATCAAATTCACAATACACCAGCAGCAAATAACCTAGTATACCGTAAAGGCTATCAGTGGTAAAAGCTACTTTGGAGCTTTTTTGACAAATCTATAGAAACAAACACACGAACTAATATCATGAGATCCTTGATTTTTTATTTCAGTTCACTGCACGCAACGTTCATTCGAACTTTAAAATCAAATTTAAATGAACTGCTCAACCCCGTCGAGGGTTGATGTTTCACATAATTACCCATTGGTGTATTTCACTTTTCAAAATTAGAAAAAGCGTTAATTGGAACTTAATAAATTTGTCGTCTATTGTTGACTATAAAGTTTTCAAAAATCAAACGGAAGAAAATAGTGGGATGGGATGGGTTTGTGAAGGGAATATGGCACCACTTTATGTGGATTTATTAAGCACCGCAATATATTTCTACAGTTGCATCCACAGATATGATATATTAGCCACTCTCATATTTAGAACGTAATTACAACTAGACTCCGCTAATCGCAATTCACACATACCTGAACGAAGTATTTGACGGCAAGGCTGGCAACGGTATCCCCACGCACAATCCGATGTGAAATCGCAAACTTTCCCAAGCCGTTGTCTCTCCAAAAGCTTCCAGACAGCGGATTTCCAACCACATCCTTCAATTTCCAAGGGGATGTAAAAGCTCTGGTTACAATATCCCTTTCGGAGGCCACCGAGTTCCAGACTCGGCAGACGCATCTCGCCCGGGGTAGATCCGATATCGGCAGTTTCTCGAATATAATTCGGAGGATGTCCCTGCACGCAAGCGCCGAGAAAACAGAATTCATTTGTGAAATTATAGTGGTAGAGCCGAGAAAGGGGGAAGAATGGCCTAGGCTCTCTTCGGAGGACGACGACGATCTCGACGATAAATGAAAATTCATCAGATGTTTGAGAACGTCGCCGTCGGCTTCATCGCCACAGCTACCCATTTGCGCGGTGTGAGGGAAGGGAGAAAATGCACTTTGGACCATTGCTCTACAACGTTATTTAAAATAAATAAATAAAGTTTAAAAAAGATATAAAAAAACAAATAATTAAAATTTTTTAAATTTTTTAAATTTTATTTCAAATAAAAATTATTTTTAAAATACCTTTATTTAATATATGTACTCTTTTTTAATTAATAATAATAATTATTCATAATTTAAAATACTCATTTAATAAAAAATATAATTAATATATTATAATTAATATATCAAATATTAATAATTTTAGATTAAATTAAATCTAAAAAAAATGTTATATACGAAATAAGAGATGATATATATATATATATATATATATATATATCCCACCGATTTTGCCTACACTAGCATGGGATCTGGCTACGATAAGACGAGGGGATTCGGATACTGTTTAAGCTTTTAGTAAGGGAAAAATGTTGTGTTTTTTATTAATTTTTATACAAAATTTTATAAATGAATTAGTGTCACTTTTTTTTTTTATTAATCATGTAAATATTTTTATATTTTATTTATACTAATATATAATTATTAGTCACTTGACATATACTATTTTATAATCTTTTTAATATAAATGAAAAATATTTTTTTTACAAATAATAAAAATAGTGAGAAATTATTTAATTTTTTTACTTTCACATATATTTTTTAACTTTTTATGTTATAGTTTATATTTTATTTAAGTATTGATATATGACTTTGGAATCAAATATATATTGTGGCTATAAATTAATAACCTAAAAAGTGACAATACAATAAAATATCTTGTTCATGCTT
This sequence comes from Erythrophleum fordii, assembly GCA_032878935.1. Taxonomy (NCBI): domain Eukaryota; kingdom Viridiplantae; phylum Streptophyta; class Magnoliopsida; order Fabales; family Fabaceae; genus Erythrophleum; species Erythrophleum fordii. The sequence goes on from JAVQMF010000049.1 coordinate 34,713,649, forward strand.
GTAATAAAGTGAAAAAAGAATACCTATCTAACAGTGGAATGAAGATTTAAAAAAAAAACAAAAAACAAAAGTTTTGATTTGGAGGCTCTCCTCACGATACCTTAATGCAATTGAAGATCACCAACCTATTTCAAGAAGTGTTCACAAGAACAATGAATAACATAGATATATTGAAAAAAAAATTTAAGCATAGTAAAAATAAGTTAAAAGAAAATAAGCATGGCATTGGAGGGAGAGTAAAAACTTGATCTGAACATTTCTAAATGTACTCGTCCGTGTAACAGTAAAATATGAAGAAAAAATATATTTATAATGTTAATACTAAAAAATAATAAATTTACATGAGATTATACCTGAAGAATTGGTGGAATAAAATGAATAGTTAAGCTTGTGATGCAACAAAATTAAGTAAGAGCTTAGCTCTCAATTAATTAGTTGAGAAATATTGATTGACTTGCCAAAAAGTTTGGATTAAATAGCTAATGGGTATCCATTGACAAGTCAAAAGTTATTAATTAATTAGTTGAGGCGTTTTAATTGATGATTGAAAATGGCTTATTTGTGAATAGAAGAAGGTAGGGCGTGACCTATTTCAATGCAATCACATTCTGTTTAAGTGTGAAAGGGACTATGGAGTCATTGAATGCATAAAATATGAATTAAGCTTATTATGAGGAGCAATTACTAGCCAAAGAAAACAAAATAAATAGGGAGGAAGGACCAAAACATAAGATACATAGCAAAAATTACACAAAAAATCATTTAGCAATTTACTTTTATTTTACTTTACATACTTTTATGCTTTTCTTTATTTTCAATTTAACATTTTACCATTGTTTTTAACTCATTATTGAAGTTGTTATTAGTTTCTTTAAAGGTTTTCCATTGTCATTTATTATTATTTGAGTTTGTATACGTATTTACTTAATTTAAAGTAATATTGACAACTCCAATTTTAATTATCTCCATCCTTCTTAATTTATATCCAATAAAAATTTATTTTTCTTAGATTTAGTTATATTTTGGATCCAAGAGAACCCATTTTTAAAAAATCATCTCATATTCATTTTTTACTCAAAAAAATAAAGGATTGAAAAGAGTTAGTTGATATTACTATTCGTTGTCAATAATTAGCCAAAAATGGATTTTGTAATTTACCTCCATAGTTAAAATAATTAACTAAAATGATCATGTGGACCATGATAGTGCTTAGCAAGTATTCGCTTTGTTTTAAAATAAATGGTGTTTTAAAGATTTTTTTTTGTTTCAATATAATTATCAATTTAGAATTTCAAGATAGCATTAATGAATTTATTTACTAGTTTATCCTTAATGGGAGGAGAGAGAGTGTTGATAAATGAGGAGATAGTTAGAGGATTAATAGGAAGAGAGAGAAATTTTAATATTTTATATATTTAAATAAAAATACTTTAATCAAAATAATTATATTTTTTTATAATTTAGGCTATTTCATAATTTTTTATAATTATTTTAAACATCAATTATTTTAAAACAAAGGGAGCAATGAATTAGAAATAGTGTAAAACTAACTTATTTAAATTCAATTTAGAATGATTTAGCTCTCCGAAAATGCTACATAGGGTGTTTAAGAGGAGGATCAAAGGCAGAGTGTACATGGCTTGGGCATACAACGACACAATCACTATTAAATTGTAACGATGTTCATTGAGTTTAAAAGGCTGTTAGGCTTGTTGGGTAAATTTTTTTTAATTTATGGTCGATTTAATTTAAAAAATAAATTTATTTGTTTAAAAATAATTTTTATAAATATTTTATATAAAAATTTTAATTTTTTTAAAAATAAATTTATTTTTTATTTTTAAAAATTATTTTATAATTTTAATCATAAATTCAAAATAACTTTAAAGGACATATTAGTCCGATTAAGTTTAAACAAATAAAAAATATCAAAAATATTATTTAATAAAAATTTATATCAAATTTTTAATTTTTTAAGAATAAAATATAATTTTACAAGGATTTACATAAAAATATTTTATTTGAAGTCATTTTATAATTTTTATAATAAATTAAAAAAAATATCATACCACTTAATATAAGTCACCCTACTTGGTATTAAATTGAGATACGTTTGACATAGACAATAAGTTATAATTTTAAAATTCGTTTAAAATTAGGTTAGTCATCAGGAATCATGTTTTCAAAATCGGACTGGACCGGTTGGTTCGACTGGGAACCGATTACTGATCCGATCTGATTGAGTTGAAAAACTGACCAATTAAAGAATCGGTCAAACCAGTCAAGAATCGATGAAAACCGGTCAAAAACTGAATTGGAAAAACCGGTCTGAAGCAATTTTTTTATATAATAGAATAAATTTGATATTAAAAATTAAAGTTAAGCCCTCACAACTTTTAAAAATTTAAATCTATTAAATTTATATATATGTATTATGTAATTTTTTATTTAATTTTTTAAATTGATCTCAATAAACTTATAAATATTATATATATTACTTTTATAAAAAAATATTTATTATTATTATTATAAAAAAATAGCATCATCAAAACAATAATTTTCATCTAAATCTCATAAATATAACTTTTAGCAATAATAAATTAAAACTAACTTAAAAATTTATTGTCAGGCTTAAAAAAATAATTTAAGAGTCCAACATATCTTTCTAATAATTGAGATAAAATACGAATAATAACATTTACACAAGCAACCCTATCAAATTCGCCCCTGGCTTGGGGTCTTGTCTCAGTGGGCGATTCAATGGTCAACTAATGGCTTCACTGCAATACATGGACACTAACGTAGGGGATTTGGAAATTACTCATGAATGCTTTGCCGTCAAAGTCATGTTATAATTGATTTCCTATATCCCTTTATGTCCCATAGCTGTATCAGGATTATAACTATTTATTCCTGCAATGTGATTTTGCCCGCACTATACGGTTTGGTCTTCCTCTGGGTATCCGAGTGGACCGTCTCCAACCTCAGGACATTTAGTAATGACTGCAAATTTGGTTTTCACAACCTGTGTCCTCCTTTAATCAAGCTGAAGAATTCACATATCTTTTATTCGTTATCCTGTATGTCATCTAGAATCTTTGAAATCAACTCGTTTTCCAATCACATCATTCTTTATCTTTGATAGCTCTTTGTATCATTCATAGATCCTTAACCCTTACCCTTTGGGTTGGGCTAGGCGAACCTGTATGACTTCCCCTGTTGGGAGCGGTCAGCCTGATTCCAAAGGATGAACGATAATGCTATGGAAGCCTTAATATCAAAAAGAATTATTATCATAGTCAAATTCAAAGCAGTTACCCTTCGACAATGGTGCTAGTCCTCCCCTAGAGGTTAACCCGGACGCCGATGTCTTCTGAAAGCGATCCATTGGGCCCTTATTTTTCTTAAATCAAAGGATGTTACTAACTCCTTCTCTTTTGAATTACAGGTTTGTGTTTTTTCAGAATCTCATTACATTCTTCTATAACAGGACTTTTAAGGTGGCACATCTCTTCAGATGCTACAAGGTGACGTGTTGGAATCTACGGGTTGATTCCCATTAGCAAGATCCTGTTGCTCTCATCGCCAAATCAGGAGGACAAAATCTAAAAATTCAAGCACATAAGTAATTTTCTTTTGCAGTTGTTTTGGACCCCTCTTTATATATTTAATTTTTCTTCTTTCGATCAAAAAAAGAAACCCGGGGGGGGGGGGGGATTTTTGTTTATTGAAACATCAGGAGAGGTTGAAGTTTGAAGGTAATATTGTTTTTGAAAAATTTTTATTATTGAATTATATATAATTTTGAAATAAAAAACTATAATATCTAAGGATATATGTGCTGTGCAGAGATTTTTAGGTAAAAAGTTAAAAAATAAAAAATATATAAAAATAAAAAGATGCCTCCCTATGTATGAAAGATCTGCACAATACGTCAAACAGGAAGTACTGTGCGGGAGAAAAATTTGGATTGCATATTAATATATATTAAAATCGAATATATCATAAAAGTTCAAAATCATATTAGTATAAATTTATTTAATATTTACGGGAGGATTAAAGAAAAATCATATATATTAGGGCCAAATACATCATAAAAGTTCAAAATCATGTTGGTATAAATTTATTTATTTACGGAGGGGACTAAAAAGGTCAAAAAAAAACGATGTCGTTTACTAGATAGTAAATAGTAATAAGCCAATTAGCCAAAAGGCAAGCGCTGGCGCTGAACCAGCTTGAGTCCAGGGATTGCAACATCCAACGCCCATGGCTTAGGAGCAGGGTAGCAGAAAACAAAGCTGATGGCTTGTTCAAGTCCAAGCTGCAACTTGTACTTCTACCGTCCATCAATACCAATTTCATCTTCAACCACTGGCTGTTCCCTGTCTTTCTCAAACTCTATCTTTTGTGGATACCATGGAATTTCCCTTCATTGTGCAAGCTCCAGATCAAGAATTTGTGCCAAGTTTGAGAAATTCCAAGGTAAACCTCCTCAAGACGGTCTTCAAGAGGCCGAACCTTCATCTACAGTAGAAATTTTTGAGGACGATGAGGAAGATGACAGGTATGGGTTCCTTCAGTTAGTTTATCAATTTCAACTTAAGCATTGTAAATTGTATTCAGTTCGAATTTATGTTCTGTTATTGGCATAGACCAGTTATTAGAAATATATTATCCGTAGAACTCTATATTCAGGACTTTGCGTTTCTTTTGGGCCTAAGCCTTTAAAGTAATTGAAGACACTGATGCCTTCTATCAATTACACTTCCTTTTGGCTCTTTCTGATTGTTTCTGTAATCTTGAGCCACAATTTCATTCTGCCAAAATTGTGTAATTTTTTTTTTCGCTTTCTAGATTATAATTACATATTTGTCTAAAGTGTCTTCTAGAAACTGAAACATCACTTTATCGAGTTTACATGATTTGAAATCCATCAGTTTTTCTGACCCATTAATATGTTTTGCATGCTGTGTTGAACCCCATGACTGATGACAATAACTGAACTTTTGTTCATGTATGGCCACCAAGTTTATCATGAAGTGATATTACAGTATAAAAATTCTTGAGAATGTCTTTGCTGTCTTAATGATCAGCCTTGGTAAACTTTGCTGAATGTACTGGCTTTGTTTAATCAGCCTTCTTTATGGAGTAAATATCGAAAAATCTCTAATGGTTTGCATCTACTGATTTTGCAAAAGTTACTGAACTTTCCGGCCAATAAAAATGTTATTCAATATGTTTCTCTGATATATGTGCACCTTATAGAAAAATTTGAGTAACGCAATCTATTGCAGCTGTATAGGAATAGAAATCGATTCAATGATTCTTTCACTTCTTGTTAGCCTTAAGGTTTGATATAAATCCCAATAGGTATCTAAAAGCTGTTTACTTTTTGCTTTCTCTTTCAGTTGCTTGCCTCCAGACTTGGAGGGTGCAGTGCGGCAATCAAGTCAGGCCACTGCCCTTTTTGTGTCTTCAGGAGGGATGAGAGCGATGGTATGTGCTCAAGTTGATAATCTAGTTGGCAAAATAGGATGCATTATCTGTGCTTTCAGGCCTACTTTCAAATCATAATATACAAAGTAAAATTTGGACTATATGTGAAACCATTCCAAGTGCTGTACTGCATCATTTCAGTAAAAGTATCATTGCTATCATTGGTGGATATCTTGGCTGAATTCAGGAAGGGTGACTTAAAACCATTTTGCGGATGACCTGCTATGGTATTCTGCAATCTTTTCTAAAGAGTCTAGCCATCTTAGCCAAATTAAGATCAAGTACTTCCTAAGTTTTAATCTGTCTAAGGTGACCAAAAGTAAGACGTTGCAACCAAATGTTTATTCATACTTCTTTGTGGATACCTGCGATGAATTAAGGTAGTTTGACTTGATAACATTATGTGGAGGACATACTTGGAATTCTGCAGTTTTTTCTGAAGAGTCCAGCCATTTTAACGTTGCTATCTTCTAAGATCAGTACTTCCTAAATTTAACCTGTTTAAGGTGATCAAAAGTAAGATGCTATTTCCTTCTTGTTTCAATACTGTTACTTTATATTTTATTACATCCCATGCAACTAAAATGCTTAAGCACAGGCAATTTGGTGTCAAAATTATAATTCTAGGTGTCCTCCAAATTATAATTCTAGAGAATGTTGCCTCACATGTGGTTTGGTTTATCAATGAATAATTTTTCAGTTGTTGACCCCGCTCCCCCGACTCTCCCTGCATGTGTGTGACAGTATGAGTGAGTGAGTGTGCATCTGTCTGGCTTATTTACATTTTTTAACGTTTTTACAGGTTGAACTTTTAATCCCCCAACTGCAATTTTTAGATGATGAAGGTGCACAGGTGGAGCTCTGGGAATTGTCAAGGATTTTTTTGGATACACTTATTAAAGAAACAGAATGTCAGGTTAGTCAGATGGATCACTATGAGTTGTAATAATTCAACATATAAAGGATTATCAGAATTCAGTCTTTTCTATAAAACCTCAAGGTCCATTTGTGAAGTGCTTTTGCCATTTCCTATCTTAGACCTACAAATGTGCTCTCCGTGACATGATTGCTTGTACTATTGTGTTCATGTAAAATAAATTTGTTATTTGCTTGCCATGTGCATAATTTAAAAAAACCTTTGTAGCTGCTACTGCTACCACAGGAGGTAGTTAACAGGTTACTCCATTGATACCATTGCCTATTCCAGTTTTTCATTATCATAAGAAAAATACAATGAAAAAGAAAAATGTTTAGCCTTCTAAAATTCTTTTGACATAAGGATCAAAAGAAGACATGCTTGTGTTATAATTATCGACTTTCCTATTGCTGCTTGTTTTCTTTATGGTGCTTCCAAATAAAATTAATTGGTTGTTTCAATATGAGTGTTGATACTTTTGTTGTGTGAGTTGTGAACTTGGTTGCTAAATGCCATTAGTTTGATTGTCAGAGAGTCAAAGCCATATTTCCAGATGCTGGTGCAGCTGCTCTTCTAAAATATCGGTGGAAGGATGCTGTATTTAGATTTGCAAGGTGAGTGCCACCTCATTAATTATTTGTCTCTACTTAATTCTTTCCTTTGCCATGGAAATATGATTCTAGTGCGTACTTTTAGCCATTGGATTCTTACTTCTGTGTTTACCATAAGAACTTTGATGGCCATGCTGTCACAATTCCATGCATGGTTCTGTATATTAACGGCCATCTACTGTTAAATCATGTACAATTTTCTGTCATGTTCACCCAGCTTAAGTGACCGGAGGCCTGTAGAAAGTGAAGATGAGATCGTGGTCATGGTTGTTCCTGATTATCAAATGTTAGAATATGTTGAGAGAATTGCATCTAATCTCTCAAATGATCCAGTACGTTCCTGACCTCACATGCTTCTATCTTCAATGCAATCAATTTTTAACAGGAATTATTATCATAATATCTAAAATTTAAGCATCCACTACTGATCATTGTGATGCCTTTTAACATTTGATGGGGAAAGCAAAGTGTAAAATTTTCTTGAATGCGTCACTGACTTTATTCTTTAAATTAGCTTCTAGGTAGTTACAAGTTATAACATCAATTTCCCAGATATGATGAATTGAGTGGTAACAATAAATAACAAGGGATTCAACATGCATGGTACTTCTCATATCATATGTGTCATTCTAGTATACCACCGCAGGCTGCAAGATAGCATCACCCAACTACGCCATTTCAGCACCTTGCATTAGGTTCAGAAATTTGTATACTTGTGTTTGCATACAAACTTTGCATATATTTGCAGCCAAGGCCCCTCATCATGTGGAATCCACGCCTGATTAGTGAGGACGTTGGGGTTGGAGTTAATGTTCGGAAGTTAAGGCGCTACTTTTTAAGGTGTGATATTTAAAGTGTTTCATATATGCACGACAGTTTACTTAAATTTCAACCGACTGTTAGTATATTCAACTGGGAGTTAGAAAAGTTTGTTCCCATCCATGTAATTCAGATGGAAAAATCTCCTCAAGTTATCTGACTTCTCCCGCAACACCAACCACACCGCCCGCCCCCCCCCCCGCGGTTCTCTCCTCCTTTCTTAGTAAATGAGATATAGGTTCTGCGTAATGACTGGTCATGGTATTTTTTTTCTAGCAACCTTGGCAGGCTTTTTTAATGCTTTGTTATTATCTTTATTGGTTTAAGTCCGTGGCTTCACGTTTAGTCTATCTGTATCCTCAATTTGTACCCCGTATAAACTATGATGAATCTTTGGATAAATTACTCTTCTCCCACCTAAAAAATACCTAAATTACATATAGCATGTTTGGATAAGCTTTTGGAAAGAGCAAACCATAGTTTGTAAGGAACAAACCACGTTTTATAAGAAGCAATAAATAGCTACTTCTACACAAACGTGGTTTGCAACCGAATTTCCAAACATACCAATAACCTTTTCTTGTATTATGAAAATATACACAAACTCTGCTTAAATTAAAATATGACCTCAATACCCTCAAAAATAATTTTAATTTTTTTATTAAAAATATAACTTACCAAAAATATATTTTTTAAACTTTTATTTCCATATTATTTATTGTGTTGGAAACTGTAAATTTAATTTATTCTATGGTTAGAAAATTGACTATATTTATATTAGTTAAAAATATATTTAATACTTCTCATATTATATAAATAATAAATATAAGAATATTTTAGTTAAAATGATGTATTTGTAATTTATCTTTTGCTGCAGGGAAAGTTAATGTAATGCATTCTTTGATTTTAAAAGAGGAGAGTGTAAGATTTTAAAATAGAGGAGAAAATTATATAATTTCGGCATTTCTCAGGAAAAAAAATAATTTACCCTAAATATCTTTGTGCTACTTCTTACTTTCAGGCCCCAAGCTTACATTTTGTTACCCCCCTTCTAGGTAAAAATCATAATATCATTGAATAAATAAAGTTTAAAGTTTATCTTCAAGCCAGTAATTAACTGTCTGTGTTTAGTTCCTTTTAAAGAGTTCATTATTCTGATCGTATCGGACTACTAAACTGTCATCATTTGTTGTACAGCACTTTCACGACTGTCTATTCCATGCGACCACTACCATCTGGTGCAGTCTTCAGGTGCTATCCAGGGTAAGGTCTTTTGTTCCGCCTCCCATATGGATTATTATATATGAATATTGCATTCGGTTTTGATCTTTATAGCATCCAATTTCAGATTATTTACATCCATAGTTAATCCAAAGCCTAATTACCCCCGAGAGATGAAGCCCAAAACTTACCATTAGGATTTCACTTTTTCCTTCAAAAGCGGATTATTAGGTACACTTGTGTAGTTTCTAGATGTGAGGGCACCAGCATGATCTAGTAACAGGTTAGTTGTTATAGGATTCACTGTTTTCCATGGAAAATTGAGATTAGAAATTCGCACTTTCGGTCAAATACTAATTTTGGCTTGGCATATAACCCACCTCCATTTTTTTCAAGGTAAAATTCGGTCCATCTGTGGTTTGCTGTTTGATTCTTGTTTTGTTGATCACACTTAGATTGTGGAAAGTGTTCTATGATGACAAGGATAGGCCCAACAGATATTTACTAGCCAAGGAGTTCATAAGCCGTCCTGATGCTGAAGAACTTGAGGTTAGTAGCTTCAGTTACAGATTACCTTGCCAGATTATGTATAGATAACCATTTGGTATACCTGGCTGTTTACAGTTGAGGTAGTTACTGAATTAATGAATAATTTGTACTGAAAACTAGTATTAAAATAATTATAATGAAATCACCCGGAACCTGCCTCAGCCTCAAGGAAGAAAATAGAGGGTCACTTGCCTTTATTACTGCATTTCCCTAAAAACAATATGATAATCTAATTGTACTATTCTGATGGGTCCTTTGACCTTTATGGGGCAGATGATATTTGGTAGCGCAGAACAGGAGTCAGGGCAAGGCCAAAGTTTGCTTGACAAAGCGGCAGGCTTCTTCTCTTCCATAAATCGGTTCATGAAGGCTATTTCATGAGGATATTTCCTCCTCTCTTATTGTCGGCGCACTGTGCTTCCATTCATGCTTGTCATCTGATAGCTACACTTCTTCACACTTAAATTCTAGAAACTTTAAAGCGCGCAGCACACGCTGTAATACATTATAATTTATACATGTATAGTTCATTCTGGTGTAGTTTGCCGAGTGCTGGTTAAAATGGCCGAATCAATCCACATTTGAAAAAAAATTGTTTACAATCAAAATAATGTCTTATTCAAATCCAGTACAACAAATTCTTAAGATTTTGGAGTAAGTTATCTCTAGTCCTTTTTTTTTTTTTTTTTAAAGTTTACCGTCTAAACAAACTTTTTTATAATAAAAAAAATTTTAAGGATAAAATTATTAAATTATTTTCTTATAAATCTAAATAGTGATAAATATACTAACACAAAAGTACTAATTCCGCTAAAAAAAGGGGTATTGTAAATTAGTTTTTAATAGAATAGTTACTCTTCATAATAAGATTTTAAATTATAATTATTGTTATCGAAAATGTATTCAAATATATATATATATATATATATATATATAATGGGTACCATCTTGATTATCCTAACCTAGCAGACCCATCAGCCTAATAGCGATCCATGAACACTTGAGGGGGTCTACATTCCAATTGATAATCAAGTATGAAAATGAAAAAAGAATATACATGTAAATGAAATTAAATAATTGCCTTTAATATACTATAAAAATTAATAAGAATATGATTTTATTTTTATGTTTAGTTAAATTAAAAAAAGAAGTGTTGGAATGGAAAATAATGATGGGAAAATAATTTATGTACTCATTTAAAAAAAAGCTAATACAAAAAGCAGTTATAATAAAGAAAAAATGAATTTTATATAAATTAAGTATAATAATTATTTTTCATTCAAATGTTCATCTGAAGAAATGAATTCTTTCTCCTTCTCTAGTGTTTGGACAAAATTTAGCTACTAAACATGACATAGAAAATGATTCCTTCTTCACCCCTCTCTACCTCAGGCCGCCAAGAAGGGTGTAACGTATTGGACTAATCAAGTAAAGTAATTAGGTTATCTTTGGTAGGGTAGAATGATTTTTTAAGAGGATGAAAAAGAGAATAAGATGGAATCCTATAATCTAAAATAATTTTTGGTATGATATGAAAAGGAATGAAAATATTTTTTTTATTTTGATATTTGGTAGAGAAGAAATAATGCAAAAATAAAAATATAAGGTAAAAAAATGATTCAAACACCCTTGGTATCAAAAAAATTAAAAATTATTTTTATTAATTAACATAAAATAAAAAAACTATAGTTAATGACTTTAAGTTGAAAATATTTATACTAAAAAATTTTAAAATTTAAAAATATTTTAAAGGATTTAAAGATAAAAAAAATTTAATTGCACAGGGAAATTACAATTTAAGACCTCAAGTAAAGATTTTTTATTCTTGGATTCTTTAAAATAAGTTCAAATTTAAATTCTCTCAATATACATATCTTCAAACTAATTATTTTAAAAGATTTAAAAATCAAAAATTTTAATTGCACAGGGATATTATACTTTAAGACTTTAAAGAAAAATTTTTTGTTTTTAAATTATTTAAAATAAGTTTAAAATTTAAATTTTTTCAATATAAATATCCTCAAACAAAAATAAAATATTACTATCATTTGAGACAAAATAATATTTTTTCCTCTTTTCATCAACAACAATACTATTCCCAACCAAAAATAAAGGAATGAACAATGTCTCTCAAAAAAAGAGAAAGAATCTATCTATGATTTCTTTTCATTACTACCAAACATTCTTTCTTCGCTCTCCCATACCTTTTTTTTTTTTTTTTGGCTACCAAACGTGCCCTAAGGGAGCCAAGCCAAATCCATGTTGAACCTCTAGAGCACCTCTAGATCGTACGTTAACATCCACCTACACCCTACACCAAAACATCGCCCTCCTATGGGGATCACTTACAAACCTTACAACTACACACACACTTGCCTTGTATGCAACCGTTTTCTTATCGCATCTCTCAAGTTCAATTAGGGGCCAATGTGTGTCTTGTTACTACTGATCCGGCTGGAAGTCATCATATTGCCCCTTTAATCTCTCCTACATAATGCCCATAATTAACTCGAGTATGATTCAAGTTCTCTAGAATTTTTGTCTTGGATAAGACTCCTACTAAATCACCAGTGTTTGCACTAGTAATTGACCTCCTTCAAAACCTCGTCGGAATCACACAGGCAACCATCCTAGCTTCAGCCTCTTTGTCAAAGACTTCATTATATAACAAATCAAGCAAAAAGTGAGAAAGAATTAATCACTCATAATTTACAAAATAATAATTAATATTAACAAAAATCATTAATGCAAAAATTTTAAAAACATATTTATTATACAGGTATTACAGATTTTACATTAATCTCAACTATTAATTTATAGTAATGATGATTATTTCTTTCTCTCGCCTCTTACCATAGATCACTCTTCTCAGTAGATGCATCCCATATACATACAAATCTACATTCTAACAAGTGCGGAAACACCTGCTGGAAATAGTTGTCTGGGATTCCACCGTCCTCGCTCACCAAGTTGCTGGATTTTATTTTTCCGGCTATTCCGCCAGTTGTTAGTTCATTCTAAAGAAGATATATGACTGGGGGCATTGAATTCGTTGTAATTAGGCAAAAACAGATAGGAACTTGGGAACATGCTTTCTCGTCTTCTATTCTCTCATTGCACAGATTGAAACACTAATGCACCAGAAGCTCCAAGTAATATGGTCTTGTCTGTGATATGCAATTGAAAGGATCAAACTCCAAATGCCGCAAGGGGCTATATAAAACTTTTTGAGATACAAGAAAGTAAAACCATGAATTCCTAATACCTTATTTAAAGCTTAATTGCATAATATAAAAGTTGATCATCTCACAACTTTGCATCTAACATGCCTATACAGCTTCATGGATGGTTTGTCCATGGTAATTCCATCCATGCAGAGTGACTCGAGGAGTGACACCTGGAGGGACCTCAAAAGATATTCTAATAGGCATGGTCTCCCCCGGCACCAGAGAAAAATAGTTATCTGAATAATGAACTGGGAGAATTCTAGTGTCTTCCCCTTCTCTGTATTCCCTCTTCGAAGCATGAACTGAAAAATGAAGGAAGAAAGCAACTCCTGCATCGTGCCCATTTACTTCAGCAACCCTCAATCCATTTTTTCCACCAAGACATCTGTATATAGTCTTAAACAAACCAACTTCCTGTTCTTTTCCAGTCCTTCCATTTACAATGTCCAGTGACTCCGCAAGGAAGCTAGCATCTCCTTGACTAGCTGTTGAACTGTGCTTTAAGGATAGAAGTTTAGAGTCCGGTCTCTTAGATGTGTTCTGCACATGCATTTGAATCACATAAGTGGACCCTTCAATGAAAACCTTCGATGTTATCTTGAGAGGTATTTTCTTCTTCTTATATGGCTCTAGTAGCTTGTAATCTCCACCAGAAAGATGCAACCAATAAAAGTTTCTAGATAAAATTCTGTAATCTGACTTGTTGTAGAGTTTAAGAAGAAGAAAGTAGACTGACTTTGGATTTTTACTCTTCGGATACTTCATCTCAACAACAGGCACTACTTTTTTTGGTGGCACGGAGGGAGTTTCATGAACTTTGTAGTATGGACATGTCCCTTCGAGATCCCATACTGAGGCTTCAATAGATACATCAGACAATTCTTCTGATGTAGTATTAACGACCTGTTTATGGCAGGAAGATAAAACGTTACAAAACTTTACATAGCAGATATACTATGCTCTTCATAACTTGACCCTGCCATAAATGTGATAATTCCACCAGTGTAGTGACACTTGTAATTTCTTTCAGTTGTTGATATTGGCTTCCTATCTTGATATTTACTTTATAAGATTTAGTCGCATGATATTTATTGTACTGTTATTCCCAACTCATACAAAATAGAACTTTAATAGACAAACCTTACCTCTATAACATACGTATCCAGATTGAGCTGTACATGAATTGGCTCTGCAGCACATCGACAGCCATAGAAACCCGCAGTTTGGTCAAGTAGATGGTCATAAAACTGCCCTCTGAGACCAGTCCAAGGATTTTGTGTCTTCCAAATCAATACACCTGTATATTTGCTCCACATGCGAGAAGTCCATCCTTCTAGAAGAGCTCTATATTGAATGTAGTTGACAAGTTGAGCCTGAGATATTATAGCATAAAAGTGGAAAAAATCATCAAATTCACCAGAAAAACAGACAGGAGGATGAAAAATGCATCAAGCATGGATTAAACAATTTTCACCTTCACACAAAAATCATCAAGATCTTTTGGGGTGCCATAAAGTAGAATCTGATCATGAACCTTGGATGGTTTGGAATAAGGAATGTATTTATGGTATTCCCATATGGGATTTGGAACTTCTTCTACATAACCATCAGGAAGTTCCTTAAAGATCGGTATCTGCCATCCTTCTAGGGGCATTGTAGCTCTAATAGTAGCTGCAACTGGCATTCCTACACTACCAACCTCTGGATTGAATCCATATTGGTAAAAATCATTTTTGAAAAAGTCCTCAGGATTTTGAATTTCATAAGGGCCATCAGAGAAGCTCCCATTTCCCTCTGCAAACCCATCCCATAATGACCCTGGGATGTAAATGCGTGTACCATCAAGATACTGGCTAGGATCCCTCAACATCAGGGATGAGTCTTCCACAGGTTTGCCATTTTCACTTACACTCTCAAAATAAGGATGAAGCCTCAGGTCATTTTTCAGAGCAGCATTTATATCATCTGGTGGAATTTGTTCATTTCCTCCCACCCAGAGGGCAAGACTAGGATGATTTCTTAAAAGCTTGACTGTGTCTCTTGCACAGAACAAGAAAAGGTCATGGTCTAGTGGGCCTTTTGGATTTGATACTGGGACACCTCGTCCATCAACATCCCCAGTAATCCAGAACTCTTGCCAAACCTACAAGATTTAAATCAACAGTACAATCAAATTTAAGAAGCCCCCACTGTCAATAATATAACATCTACCTAAAGAACCTTAACACAGTGATTGGACCAAGACTGATCTGGTGAAGCTGTATAAGCTTCCAGCCCAGTGGAATCAACATTATGCCTGGTGCAGCTATAGCAGCACCTTAGTGCTTTCAGAGCATAAATGCACATCCCAGTATTATAACCAGCCGTTGTCATAATAAAACCCGAATGACAATCATTTTTAGGTTAATATATACAAATTATGAAGAAATTTTTTTGTAAGCTAAAAAAAAGAAAAAAAGTAAGAAAAAAATCCCCCACCTCCCCGACACTGGGCCCCCCACAAAGAAAAAAGAAAAGGGAAAAAGTAAACAACAAATAAGTTTCAATTGAGACAGAAATATCTAAGCCTGCTCGTTTATTGTGACAATGGAGTCATTGATGTTAAGATAATGCATAAATACTCAAAGGAAATGGAACACAAACAACTCTGACAAGTTCACAGCAGAACAAGATCAATGCGATAAGTCTATTTGAAAATATAACAAATGAAAAGGAATAAGGAACAGCTGAAGAAACATAAGGATGCAGTACAGCTTACCAGAATGCCATAATAGTCACAATAATAATAAAAATCTGGCCTTTCAGCCAGTCCACCACCCCAACAACGAATCATGTTGAAATTCATGTCTGCATGGAACTTGATATCTGTATTATACCGCTTCTTTGAAAGCCTCAGTAGCCCATCTGACAATATCCAGTTACCTCCTCTGATAAAAATTGGTTCTCCATTGACTTTGAACAACCTATGAAACGAGACATATGCAGCACACATATGAGGAAAAAGTTTAAACCTTGAATTAATTCTACTAAGAAATAAGTATAAAAATGAGACTATCAAAGAAGTACAAGAAACCACCATACCTTCCACCAGTAGCACCATCAATATGGCTCTCAATTTTGCGGAATCCAAAGTGATGTCTCCATGAATCAGATTCTCCATATCCTTTAACATCAATGTTAATAGCAACATCATACAAAGATTGCTTCCCCATTCCATTCGGCCACCATAAATTGGGCTTGTAGAAGAAAAGCTGCCAATTCAAAGTTTCAGACCGTGATCACTTCAATAGAAGCTTTGAAACTTGGAACCTCAACCTATGCAGCACAAAACAGGATGTATGGCAAAAGGATGCTTGGAAAGATTATCCAATCCAACAACAGACAAGTTCACATTGTTTTTATTTTGAACAGAGGCTACTAGGACAATCACTTGAGATATATATATATATATATTTTTCTCTGCCCTGTATTGCTGTGACTTTAGGGTATTTTGAACCTATAATTGATAACTGACATGCCAGAGACCATCTGATCACAATGCATGTGTTCAGAAAAACTTAACAGCTAACTCTAACAATTAAATATGGATATGACACAACTCTATACAGGATATGGCCATGAGATATATGACACAAGTCAAGCAGAAAAGTAGAAACAAAAACTACCACACTACAAATAAACACTAGGGTTCCCAGAATTATTGATTGAGTTGAACGTAGACTAACATTTTGCTGTAATAGTAGAATAAATAGTATCACCAACCTGAGGAAATGTATATTGCAACCTTGATTTAGCAGGAATTGAGACATGTTGAGTTTGAAGATGTTCTACTAAGCAAGTGCTGTCCTCAACTTCTGCTAAAACTTGGATATTCAGAGAACACTCAGCAATCCATGCACTCTTGTTTTCCAATTCAATTGTGGTATGCAGATATACTCTCTTATAATTGTCAAAAAACGATGACACCAGGTGGGGATCAATTATTTTTACAGGCTGCAACAAACATAGAGATACTGAAATGATCCTAGCCAAGGATGGCCAAAAGCACAATCAATGATCAAGAAATCAACTTAAAGAATGGATGATTTAATTTTTGAACTGCATGATCATAACAAATCAATAGTGTGATGGGCCCATGAATACCAAGCCTAGATTTAGAAAGGCCTACGTTGGAAGGAATAGGAGATAGAGGACCATCTCTGGTAAGGTGGCAGGTAGAGGGAATAACCTATAACTAACTCTTATGTGTGCTAGCGAAGCAGGAGTAAGAGAGAGAATGATTATGGAGGTAGGAAGGATAATATTGTGTTTAGGGTTGGAATTGCCTGTGGGAGAGGTCTTTGGTCTCTTGAAAGCCAAAGAGAGTGACACCCCCCCTTCTTTTTCAATGTTGTAATTCCTCTTCATCGTAGAGGATATTCTGTTCATAAATCGTACCAGGTTGCTTGGAGGCTCCATTAATTTGGCATTAGAGTATTGATGGAAAATTAAGTAGTAGTGTTGGAGAAAGAATTCAGTGAATTGCAGAATAGCAATGGAGAGTTGAAAGATGAATAACTTATGTCAAGTTGGTGATGCTCGAGCTTCGAGACTAGTTGAGAGAGTTATGTTCCACCTTAAATGTGAAGGTTAGAAGAAAGGTGATGAACGATGCTCCACAAAACCTTCTGACGGGCTCAAATGTGGTGAATCCTATCGTGGAAGTGAGCAAGACTCCACAAACAGCTCCAACAAGTCCAAGAGCTATGACCCAAGCTTTGGAAGTGAGCAAGAATGGTATAGACAAAGAAATGGGCAAGTACAAACTTCTGGAACTACCCGTATTCTCTTGTGAGGATCCAATTAGGTGACTATTTAAGGTTGAACAGTATTTCTTAGTCCACAATATTAAGGAAGTATAGAAGTTAGATGCTATGGCTGTTAGTCTGGAAGGTAAGGCACTAAAATGGTTCTAGTGGTTGGAGGCCAAAGCACCAGTGCACACTTGGAAGAAGTTTAAGAAAGAAGTGTTAGACCAGTTCCATTGTTATCAAATGGGAGATAGCTATGAAAGGCTAATAAGGCTTAAACATGAGGGATTAGTGGAGGAATACAGGGAAAAATTCGAATCTCTTAGCTCCTTTGGAAGATGTCCCTTGACGAGGTGTTGATAGGGACATTTAAAAACTGACTCACTAAAGAAATTAAGGTTGAAGTAAGACTCATGCAACCCAAGTCGCTAAAGCAATTGATGGAATGTGCTTTTTGAGTGGAGAGAAGGAATCTTGTACTACAAAGAGCCAGGGAAGAAAAGATATCAAAGGGGGTGAAACCCAACATAGTACCAAGATGGAGTGGATTTACTTCACAATTTTCAAAGCCCCAAAGTACAGGGGAGCCATTTAGGAGCATGAGCAGTAACTCCTTTAGGAAGAATCCTGAGAGTAAGGGTGGAGGAGAGGCTAAGACAGTAAGTAATAAGGTTACCATTCCCATCATTACTGCCCAAAGCAACAGTGGTAGTACCAATAGCAACAAAAGGTTGTCAGAGGCTGAAATTAATCAAAGAAGGGAGATGGGGCTATGCTTCAAGTGTGATGGGAAGTTTAGACCTAACCATACATGTAAAAATAGGTAGTTCCACATGCTGATTCTTACAGAGGAGGAGGATACAGAGGAATTGGAGACAAAAGAAGAAGAGGACCTATTAATGGAAGAACCCCAATGGTAATGGCCTCCATGGAATTATCACTAACTTTAATTGCTGGATTAGCTGGGTATAGGACTATGAAGCTAATAGGGAAGGCTTATGGGGAATAAGTGTCAGTGCACGTCAATAATGGGGCAACTTGCAACTTTATTTCAGCACCAATGGTTGAGAGGCTCAAAATCCCTCTACAAAATATTAGACATTATTCTATCAGCACCAAAGGGGGAATGTAAGGACATTCACTTAGAATTACAAGGAATGTAAGTCACCAAACTTTTGACCCATTTGAATTGGGTAATGTGGATGTACTGTTGGATATAGCATGGTTGGAAGTTCTTGGGGAATTAAGAGTAAATTGGCAACAAAGCGACAAGAAGATTAAGGTCAGGGAAGAATTGGTGTGTCTCAAGGGTGACCCAACCCTTACCCAATTCGTGGCTTCTTTCAAATCTATCATTAAAGTTGTAAAAAGCAAGGGACAAGGGTATTTAATAGAGTTTAGAGCCACCACTCCTGAAGCTGAAACTGAACAGCAGAGGGTGAGCGAGGAAATTCAAAGGGCACTGGATGAATATGATTCTGTGTGCAAACTCGTGGTTGGACTACCACCTCGTCGTTCCCAAGATCATGCTATCATGATTAAATTGAGGGAACAACAACCACTTAATATTTGCCCTTATGGTTATGCTCATTCACAAAAGGCTGAAATTGAGAAGTTAGCGAAGGAAATGGTTGTAAGTTAGGATAATTAGGCCAAGTGTCAGCCTCTATTCAAGTCCAATGTTAGGGGTGGGAAATAAGGCTGCTGATGTCTTATTGTGAGATGGAGTTGCAAGCTTTTTCATTGTGGCAATTTGAGGGAGTAGAGGAGCTTGACCAAGAGGTTAAACAAGATAGCAAATTAAATGCAACTGTGTAGCAACTCATTGCTGGAATTGAGGTTCCACAAGGCTACAGTTTGAAAAAAGGATGCCTAGTGTATCAAAACAAAATGGTGATACCCCAAAAGTCCCCAAGAATTACTGCCCTTCTCAAAGAATTCCATGATTCACCTTGCAAGGCCACTTGGGTTATTTAAGAACTTATAAGAGGTTGATTAAAGTTGTTTATTGGGAGGGAATGAAGTAAAGATGTACTAGCTTATGTGGCCCAATATGCAACATGTCATAAAAACAAATATCAAGTAATGAGTCACCCGAGCAAGTTTGGGAGGATCTTAGCATGAATTTCATCATTGGATTACCACTAACAAGAACGACATTATTTTGGTAGTCGTTGATAGACCCACAAAATATAGCCACTTTTTGGCCATGATCCACCTATTTACAACCAAAGAGGTTGCTGCTATGTTCACTAAAGAGGCGGTGAAACTGCATGGGTTCCCAAAATCAATAGTCTTGGATAGAGATTGCATCTTCATTAGTCAATTTTGGAAGGACCTTTTTAAATTAGCAGGAACCACATTGAAGTTTAGTTCAGAATATCATCCCGAGACTGATGGAGAAACTGAAGTTATCAATAAAAGCCTCAAGACTTATTTGCATTGCTTTGTAGAAAGGAAGCCTACTCAATGGAGCAAGAGGCTGTCTTGGGTGGAATACTAGTTCAATACCTCATTTAATTGATCTACGGGAATGACACCTTTCAAAGTCTTATATGGGATAGATCCACCAACATTACTAAGGTGAGAAGACAGTCCTTCAACTGTAGAATATGTCGATGTGGCTATAAGGGAAAGAAATCTGATACTAGCTGAGTTGAAAGAAAATTTGGAATTGGCCCAGGTGTACATGAAAGAAAAGGCAGACAAAAAGAGGAGAGAAATGGAATTTGTTGTTGGGGACCATGTATATTTGAAGTTGAGGCCTTACAAATTGATGTCCCTAGCAAAGAAGCTTGCACCCAGGTTCTATAGGCCATACAAGGTGCTGGAAAAGTATGGGGGAGCAACATACAAGCTAGAGTTACCCGACACTTCAAGAATTCATCCTGTATTTCATGTGTCACAACTGAAGAAGTACATGCCCATACTCCAGTGCATGAAATCCCAGTTTCTTCAACACAAGAAATGGAACTACAGCTGAAACCGAAATGGGTCTTCCAAGCTAGAAGACTCACAAGTGGAAAATTGGGTGTATTGATTCAATGGGAAGGTTGTCCTACATCAGAGAACACATGGCAAGATTATGAAGTAATCAACACTCAATTTCCTCATTTTCACCTTGAGGACAAGGTGCAACTCGTTAGGGCAGATATTGATGGGCCCATGAATACGAAGTCTAGATTTAGAAAGGTCTATGTCAGAAGAAATAGGAGAGAAGGGACAATCTGTGGTGATGTGGCAGGGAAAGGGAATAATTTGTAACTAACTTTCACATGTGCTAGCCAAGTGAGAGTGAGAGAGTCAACAGTTATGGAGGTAGGAAGAATAGTGTTGTGTTCAGGCTTGGAATTGCTAGTGGGAGAGGACTCTAGCCAGAGAGGGTGACTGAGTTATTTTTCTTTTTTCTTCACTGCTGTAAATCCTCTTCATCATAGAGGATATTCTGTTCATAAATAATACCAGATTGCTTGAAGGCTTCATCATAGTGCAATTCTTATTTCTAGCTCATGTCTCTGCAATAAGCTGGTTTTGTTCTTCATTCATCTCAGTGACTCATCAAAGTATATCTCATGAAAACAATTTCAAAAAACAGATGATTAGATTTACATGGTAGGATCAGTTCAGCAATATTTCACCATGAATTACAGCTGAAATGGTACCAGAAAAGAATATATTTCATAAGTACATGAAATTGTGGAAGGGTGTGGAAGAGCAAAGAAAGGCTTCAATGATTGGTGCCAACAGCAAATCCTAGGTACATAAGGGGAAAAAGAGAGGAAAAAAGAAAAAGAAACCAAAATACTTTGGTAGGAATTAGAGCATTTCACACTTAACTCACCCCAGTAACTGAAATGGACACCTCATCCCATATTCCGGTATTCCTATCTCTGCAATCAAAATAAATACTTGCATTAGAAATAGTGTGTGTGTGTGTGCATTTATATAATATCTTGTATACAGGATCCAATTCCAATAAAATCAACCATATTTTCATACAAATGCCTACTGCCTAATAGCTAGTGCTCAAAGAATTAACATTGTGTTCGTTCAATCACCAAAAGAGGAAAAAAAAAATTAATGCATTGATTCTTTTTAAATATAAAGACGATTAGAAGATTGTTACCACGGTGGTGGATTTTACAACCATGACACTGGCCAGCCAAAAGAGAAAAGGATGACAGGATTTTTAAACCAGCAATTGAATAAAAAGAAATACTTTATCCAGAACAGAAAACTAACTACCCCATATTTATCCTAAAACTAATAATAATTCACCTTATAGGAGCCATCCAATCCCAGCCTTCAACATATTGTGTAGCCACATCTTTTCCTATCTACAAAAACGCACAAAAAAGCATGACTTAAATATACGGAAAGCATGGGTTCATCTCATCTCCTCTTCTATCATTTCCTAACTAATTTAAAAAGTTATCAAATAAGTGAACTGATACTTGAATACTTTCACAATAAGAAAATTAACAAAATGAGAAGGGATTTTTTTTTTTAAGTCGAGAACAAAATAAGAAAGGTAAAATTAGTGACTCGTGTTCATGAATTTAATGATAACCTCATGATCGCCACCTTGTCCCCCCTGAGGGGGGATATTTCCAGGATGATCCGGAGGGTGAACAAGAACAGCAAGCAGGTTACTACCATCAGGATGCAGAATATCAGTGACGTCAAGAGAATGCCTACGAAACATTCCTTTTGGGAGAACCATTTGGTGGCCGTTTATAAATACATCAGCAGAGTAATTGATTCCACGGAAGTTCAGATCACAGTGCTGATTGGCTGACTGCAAAGGATCAACAAATTGGTTACGTCCATCAAACCTTGATGAAACTATCTTCAACCCAGAAACCACCATTTGTACAACAGATAAACTTTGTGTATTAGATGTCTTTCTGACTATAAGTTGGCAAACAATTCCACAGACTTCTTAGCATCATATTCTCTTTTCGCTTTAAAAAAAGGCATAGTTCACCAATAAAAAGGAAATAAGAGAATATAAGCCAGATAAGAAAAACCAAAAAGAAAGAGCACCCTGAAATCAAATCGAATTGTGCCACTTTGATGTCCATAATTGTATAATTTCAGGAAGCACAATTCCTACCAGCTTACACTGAAACGTTGTAAAGAACCAGAATGTATAATGCTCTCTCCCAGCATCAGCAATATCTATGATTGCTTCATTTTCCAGTCCATAAAAGGGATCGGGCACGATTTTGTTCTTCACCAAGGTCGAGAGAACGCTGTCAATTAAGGTCACTTAATAAGCAAAATTACAGTTAAAAGTAATAAACCCACGAGCTACTAACATTTATCACATAATGTATCAATAACAACGGAAGCAATCCGAGAATGGAACTGACTATTGAAATCTCTAAGCATCAAAACAGAGATTAAGGACTCAAAAATAGAAAAGTAAAATGTGCATTCCAGGTTGACTTGGACCACTAAAGAGGGAAAGAAGGATTACGTTCCAGGCACCACGGCTTCCATCCATGGTGAAGTGGGTCCAGTTGGAGGATGAGTCGTGGTGAGCTGAGTGCCAGTGCATTGAACCTTCGTGGACCTAGCGGCGAGCCACCCTGAATCGAGGGTGGTCTTGCCTATCTCAGCCGTAAGTGGCGCCATGACTTGCGTTTGAAAGGAAACCCTAGATCTCGGAGACGAGGGACTGCCCGGTTCGCTAGAGTCCCAAGAGGTCGTGCTCTCTTCCCTGTGCTGCTGTGTGAGTCTGCGTCTTGTGTACTTCAACGAAAGAGAGAAGCACCGACTGGACAGAAGGCCGTTGGACAAGTTTTATGGGATACACGTGGGATTTCTCTGTGCGACCATTGCACATGCTCACGTTCCTCCCTTGTTTCTCCGCTTACCTATTGTTTACATGAGAGAGCCACGTTGTTAATACTAACGATTTACCGCGAATTCTACCATATGTTAAACTGCACTGATATAATTAATAATTTTAAAATATGGTGATAATAATTAATTAATGGTAACAAGTTAACTAGTTTAAATGCTAACAATTATATATTATTACTATTAATTAAATGTTATCAATATATTTCAAAGTCTTTATGAGTAAGATGATAAATTGTCATTAAAGTATACTTAATTTTTTAGACAAAAACTTATATCTAATTTCTTATATTTTTGTTGTCAAATTTTTTAATGTAAATAACCAAGTGATTTTTTAATTAAAATATATGTTTGTTATATTTTATTAAAAAATTATACATTTATCATATTTTAATTAAAAATTTTGATAATAAAGGTATTAGTAATTATATTTAAATCTTATCCAATTATTTAATATATACTAAAAAATGTACTAGAGATTTATGATTTTATTAGAAATTAAATTTAAATATAATTCTTGATACTTATACATTCAAGTTTTTTAATAAAATTATAACATTTATAACAAAAATTAAAAATTTAATCATGTAATAATGAGTTGTAAAAATTATACATTTATTTACAAAATTTTTTTTTATATTTTTATTGAAGATTTAATTACAAAGGTATACAAATTAAAGCTAAGTTTTTTCCTTTAATTAATGTCTTTTAAAGATAAATGTTGTGTCCATAATATTAAAATTTTCTACAAATTATTTAATTGCTAATATCAAAATTTTTTAAAATTACAACTAGCTAACAAAACATAATATGATTCTGTTTGTAGTCAATGAAATTTTACTAATAAAAAAAAATATGGATAGATATAAAAGTGCTTTAATCATTCACGCTTCAAATAAATTTTAAACTTTATAGCATTTTCTTAACAAATTATGGTATCTTTTAAAATTAATTCTCTATATTTATTGTCTAAATGTGTCAGAAATTTTTGGAGAGATTGAGAAGGGACACCCACTCTTTCTTTTTCTTTTTTATCTATTTCCAAATTTATTTAGTGTATTTAAATAATAAATACAAAAGATCCAAATTAAATATTTTTCATTTTTTAGAAGAAGCAATTTCACACAACAAATTTCTTTGTTATTCTTTCCAAATACTTTTACCTCAAGTGCCTGAAGATGGTTATATTTATAAACATAAAAATGCGACCACATCCATTGATACACACTAGGCCAACCAACCTAATTAAGTGAGAGTAGGTCATGTGAAGGAAAAAAAATATATGTAATTTTTTATATTTTAATTATAATTTTTGGAAAAAGTATATAATTTTGTAATTAAATTATATATTTATGATATTATTATTTAAATAATTATACACTTTTATTATATTTTAATTAAAAATTTTAGTAACAAAATACAAAGAAGCGGATTTAAGTTTCTTGCCACGGAAAATCACCTATCTCTTGCCAACTTTTACCATATATCTTATTCCCATAAAAATATCTCGGTTGCCGTTTTTGCTAAAAGTAAAAAGGTTAGACTACTTAAAAGCTAGCTAGAATGGAGAGTTTTGTGGTTGAATACACCAAAGCGGCGTTGCCGTTTATATTGGATTTATCTTAGACGACATCCCGGGTCCATGTGGCCCACTCATACTGTTTGCACATAATTGAAATGACTGAATTTGGACAGATCAGATTTTACTTGTCTTGATTCAGAATCAGATCTCCTCTTTTATGTCACCCTGCGGCTAACGTCGACCAGCGGAGTCTGATCATCTGATAAGTTCTAATGTGTTAAGGTAAAAGAAATGTTAATTACACGTGTGAATGAATTGTCCATATTCAACCTACTCAAACTCATGGATTTTAAAAGGGAGGACTGAATATATCTAAAAGAATAATATATAAATAAATAAATAAATAAATATATATATATAAAAGAATCTACCTGAACTTGTCTAAAATTTAAACTAAAATCACAGAACTTGACATATGCCCGTCTCTTTTCACACTTCTATGTCTCTTTTTCACTTTGTGTTTGTAACCAAAAAAAAAAAATTATAGACTCAAAATATTTAATTTTTTCTTAACTTGATTTAATTTTAAAATTAGTAAATAATTTCCTAATAAAATTTAATTAACCAATGATCAATTAAAATGTCTTCATCTAGTCACAAATCTGAGTCTTGACAAAAAAAAAAGTATAAAGAGAGAAAGTAATTCTATATATATTTTTATATTTTTATGTTATTTTCTTTGTTCCAACTATATAATTGTATAATTATAAAAAATCTAAATTCCATTATTCAGCGACTACAAAGAATTTCAACCAAACGGTTATATTTTTCTAATCTGCCCCAACTCAACTTCTTTTTTTTTTTTTTTCCTTTGTCAATGAAAATTCATACTTCATACAAAGAAACAGAAATAATAACAATACACAACAGGAAAACCATAGAGAGAGTTCACGGCAATAAAAGACCTTAGCACACTGCTCTTCCACAAGGAGCAGAATCATAAACAAGAACTGATAACAGAAGAAATGGGAGATCAGAATTCCAATCAAAAGGACACATCCCCTTATCAGAGAACTTGACAAAGCAGTCTGTAACCAAGTTAGTGGAAAGAGGAATCCAATCCAAAGAAAAACTAGAAAAAGACTTACAGAGCTGGGTTATATTATCAACAATGGACTTACACCTCTACTCAGGACATCTCTCTTTCCCTGTCATAGCAGCAACCGTTTGATAATTATCAGTTTCGAACACCACCTTCTCCAAGTTCAGATTCAAACCCACAAGGATGCCTTTTTTAAGAGCAACAGATTCGGCCATAAAAGCAGAGGAAGCAACGCAACGAGCATAGAAAGTAATTCTATAGCATCACCACAATGATCGCTTAAGATAACACCAAGACCAACTTTACCACAAGTGCTATTGAACATACCATCTGTGTTAATCAAATAACGTGCAGGTGGCTTCTATTCTTCCTCAATTAAAGAATTCAGGGCATTGGTATCATTTACAGGACACAGCCAACCATTGGCACTCCAAAAATTATTAATAGAAGCAGAAGCTTTATACAAGACAGCCAAAGGGTCAGGATGAATACTTTCAAAGACCAAAGCACACTTACTCTTCCAAATAAACCAGCAAATCATGGTAGTAAGGGCTTTATCAAAATCTTCTAGATTTAATTAAAGTAAGAGCCAGCAAAACCAAGCATCAAATCTAGAAACAGAGCAGTGAACTACTTTAAAAGTAAAGGGACTGCAAAACCAAACCTTTTTGCACCAATCACATAATAACATCATTTGTTCCACGGATTCAATCTCCACCAAGCAACAAGGGCAGCTCGGGTTAGAACAACATTTTCTTTTCCATAGATTTTCTTTTGTTGGGATTGATCCAGTACACAACTTCCACTAAACGTGTTTTACTTTTGGAGGAATTTTTAGTTTCCACGGTGATTTCCAAAAACCAGAGGGAATTTGAAAAGATGAGCTAGCAGCATTTACTCCAAGTTGAATAGATAATTTTCTAGTGCTATGATACCCCAATTTCACTGTATAATTTTCATTTTTACCATTAGCCCATACAAGTTTGTTTTTTATGTTGCTTTTCGGGATTAGGATTCTGTTTATGGCACTGATTTCATCTTGAGACAGCCAACACTCAACAGATGACAAGTCCCATTTACCATTTTCAACGAACTCATCCACAGAACTGTCCTTTAAAGCTTCAGAATGTGCTTGAGAATCAATACCGAAATTAACAAGGTGTGGATCCAAGGGTCATCCCAAAATTTGATATTCCTACCATTCCTCACCACCCTACATAAATCATTTGCCACCTTTAAGGTTCCAGCTCTTAAGAATGAGGGATTCAACAGTGGCTTTGTTCACATTCTTACTTGTAACTAGCTTCACGATCAACGTCAGATCACCCTTACCCGATTCTTTAATCTCTTCCCGATCCAAAATAACAGAGTCAGACTGGTCTACACCATTCCCGAATTCAGCTTCCATCTCCTTTCAAAATCACCGAGACACCCAACAAAATAAACAACAAACACCGTTTAAAAGTAAATGAAAGAAAAAGAAACGAAGATCACAAGAAAACACTCAAGGACCTCCCATGGCTCCGAAACATAACCAAAAGTTCGTTCAGCATGGGGCTCTCCCCAAGGAGAGAGATGAGCTCTCACTAGGGAGAGAGAGGTGTCCACATCATTCTCCATTTCCAACCCAACTCTCTTTCATTGGATAAAATTAATTATCATCTTTTTTTTTTTCATTACAGTATAAATTGGTCAGATAACAATTAAAAAAGAAACTTTTATTATACTCGAATTTTATACACCGTATAAATATGAGTGATTTGAAAACGATTTCTTTAGTCTGAAAATATATATATATATATATATATAACAAATATGTATGCTCATCTAAATTTATATCTTTTCTAATAATTATTTATTATTTATTCTATACTATTGTAAGCTATGTATTGCATCAAGTATTTAAAAACATATTTCAGTTTTAAACTTTTTTAAAGAAAAATAAGGATAAGCAAAGAAATCTTTAGTTTTAGACATAAGAAATGCAACAAAGTGCTTCCATTATACAGAGTAAGAAATCATAAATTTACTGACTTTAATGTAAAATTGAGAAATTGATACTCATGGCCTAAATCCTAATTTAATTATTATAGGGAAAATTCAATTTCATTTTTATTTTCTATGAATTTGATTTTTGAGTACTAATTTGATCACATGATCACATCTTACAAATTTCAATACGATTCATTCACATAATATTAATTTAAAAAAAATTCTGAATCGCGGAGGAGGAAAATTAATATTAATATTTCTTCGCTGAGCCTGCTATGATGCCCAATATTAATGGAACAAATTTAATTTGATTTAACCCCAAAAGTAGAAATGAAAGAAGAGCCTCATTGTGCATAATGCTTCCTTCTAGGATCCTTAATCTCAATCTTCCAATGCCCATTAGCCAAGTTAGCATTTCTAGCTCTACCCCTCCACTTCATTAATCTCTCATCCATTTTCTTCGTGAGCCCACAATAAGATTGCAACTTCTTCGGCATATTTTCATAAACCTGCCACCACCTCCTGTGAGCGGAGTCACTAGCAAATAATTCGTGATCCTTCATGTCCCAGTTACAATCATAATCTTTATAACACATCCACGGCTTCAAACCCAGATAATGTATAGCATAAACGTCTTCTAGGGTCTCTATCCCTTTATCCTTATTCCCTTGTTGTTGATAAATTTTCAAATGATTTAGCCTCGAGGGCAACCTATGCCACCACGTGAACATCTCATTGAGAAAGCCTTGATCACCTCCGTTGTATGACTCCACTTTGAATGTTTTCTGCATCAAATCTTCAAACATGCACACGGACGGTTCAATTATCATTAACCCAGAATTGAAAAATGAATAATCATTAGGTGCGGCTGAGAGTTGAGGGAAAAAGGAGAAGTCATGGATATTCTTTAGGACTAATAGATCAGAATCTATGAATATGACTTTGTCATACTTTGTGAGTTTCCATATTTGTAGTTTACTGTAGTTCCACCGATTATATGAATTCTTTTTGGCAAAGGGGCTTAGGATGCGTTTGATACGCTTGATCTTCCATCCTGCGGCTTCAAGGCCTCTTATGGATTTGGGACCGATTGATTTATCAGCAAGGAGGATTAGGTCTGTGTTGGGCTTAAGGGTGTGTTTAAGGGTTTGAAGGATGCTCTGGGCTAAAGCTATTGCACCACAAACATAAGCTTCTGAAGAGTGAAGGACTGTGGCATAGGCTACTCTTGGGACGCGTATGGTGGCATTGTGTTTCATTGGGCGTGATTGTGACATATAAGGCCTCCATACCTCTTTACCTGCAAGACAACCATGCATGGGTGATCAACAAAACGTAACAATTCAATGCCTGGTTGGTCTTGTGAAAAAAACACGACCTAAATCCTGTGATATGGAAATGTTTAGAACAAAAAATAAACTATATACAAATGTTGAAATAATCCAACCTCAGTTATAATATTATTACTTTATAAATTCAGGAATTTTTTTAATTATAGTGTGTGTGTGTGTGGGGGGGGGGGGGGTAGTTTAGTACATCGGCAAAATTATAATTATGATATACCCGAAAAAGATGATAATCAGAACGGAATTAATAGCTTTTTATTAGTTACATAGTAAAATCATTACTTTCTGAATCTGTGAGGGAATTTTAAACCAGCTAGCATCACACAATCTGACGGATGGCGATAGGTTGAGTTTTAGAAGAAATGTATGAGTTGGAATTAGTGGGTGAATTATTAACCGTTATCAATCACCAATATTTTGCTTTTAATGTTAATAAACATTCTTGATAGTTACCCCAGAAATTGATGAACGGCCACCCATAAAAAAAACAGAGAGAGACCTTAGCAATAAATGTCAAAAAAAAAAAAAAGAGATAGACCTCAGCAATAAATGTCACTACTGATATGCCGTTCCTATATTTGCATCACCAGAGAACTCATCTGCCTTTGCCTTGCCCATTTCTTAAGAGTGATAATTAATACTATGAATTCAAATACCACATACTTTGATTAGGATGTAATAATTATTTTACATTTAATTATTTATAATATTAATTTATTTAATAATTGATAACTCTTATAATAGAATCAATTTAATTTTTGTATCATTAATGAATATAATTATAATAATAAATCTAATAAAAGGGATCAAATATTTTTTATATTTAATAATAATATTAATTATCGCTCATTCCACTCGTTTCTTTAAGGCCCAGAGTTGGTTGACCAACAAAAGAAAAAAAGACAAAATTTGAAAAACGTGAATTACGGAAGTGAACAAAAAACATACCTGTTTCTGCAAACCTAGGAGCAATCTGGCATGAGCCTACAGGCATGAGCGTTAGCTGCTTGAGCCTCCTTAACTGAGGCTTATACACCCAATACTCACCTCGATGCGTCAAAAGATCGTTGCATCTAAAAATCTCTACCATGGGACCACATGACCCAATGAACACAACAAACACCGTTCGATTAGAATCAAAATTCACCCACCCACTCTCCACCGCCAGATTAGCCACTACCAGGTTTACTTGTAACCTAAACACATCCCTAACCCCACATGGAACTCTGGCCACCACCACATCCAGACCCCGGTAATTCTCCGGCATCGGCATTCTGGGGCACTCCGGTGGGCCCCAATTCTGATCTTCATCAATCCACTCAGGGAAAAAGTCCTTCCATTTCAAATTCTCATCAACGTGATCAAAGTTGACAGGTACTGTCTCTACTTGTGGAGGCAGATGTTCAAATACGCTAGCATCAACTCTTCTATCGATATTAACGAGACCTACCTTAACCTTGTCGGTCTTTAGATGTTTTGCTATGAAATCAAACCAAGCAGGTTTTTTGTTTTCTTCCTCATGAAGTAGGTGGATGAAATTAGAAGGGGATTTCTGGGGCTTAAGTGAAAGTACAGAGAGGAGGAGGGGTAGGGAGATGAGAAGAAGACAGATTACAAAAGGTTTTTGCTTTGAAGACGAATGAGCAGGTGAGGAGGACCTAGAAGACGCCATTGGGTTGATGAACTAATTCCTACTGCTTGTGATTGGGGGGTTGAAGATTGAAAAAAGGGCTCTGATGATGCGAGATTGCGCATTTATTATATAAATATTTGATGGATTTTTAAATAGACATTTTGCATGGCGGCCCGTTAAGGTCCACACGCGTGAAGAGTCTAAGCGTGCTCTCACGTCACAGCACTATTGATTATTATTTTTTGTTTGTCTTTTTCGCTTCCAATTCTACCTCCCATATATATAGTAGATATATGATTAAACATTTTGTTTAGTTTTTTTTTTTTAGACAAGTTAAAGCTATTTCGTCAACCCCCGCCCCCATCAAAAAGAAAAGAAGTTAAAATGTCAATTTGATCCCATTACTTAATTAAAAATTTTCATTTTGGTCTATGATATTTTAAAATCATTTTAAAAATTCTTCAACTTTTAATTACTATCGTTCGTGTCTTTTAAGGTTTCTATTCCAGTCAGTTTATTCTCACGAGAAGATGTCCGTTTCTTTTGCTGTACTTGGTGCCAAAGATTGCAGGCAAGTGATGGTGGCTCCAACCTTTCGAAAGCTGGCTGTGGAGGAGAGAAAGAGAAAGAGAAAGAGAAATGTGGAAATGGGAGTGAGAGAAACGACTGTAGTTTTTGCAGAGGAAGAGATGGTACAGGAGAGAGAAGAAGAGGAGAGGAAAAATAGGAGGAAAAAGAGAAGAGGAGAGAGAGAGAGAAGGAAATCATAAAAATTGATGAGCCAAAAAAATAAAAGTCAAATAACATGCCATATATGCATTTAACAATAAATGTCTAATAAAATTGGATGAAGGATTGCCTTAATATAGTTTTAAAAAGCTAAGAGATTTTTAAAATCACATTAACAACCAAAATAAAATTTTTAATTTAGGGGACCAAATTGACATTTTGACCAAAAAAAAGGACAAATTATTGGTGAAGGGTTTAGGTTATAAGAGATTTTAAGTTCAACAAATATATACCAATTGTTCACCTAATAGGCATTATTAAATGCCCCGGAGCGTCATACTTGAAAACATTGCTTTGGTCAGGTTCGTCGGCAATTTGGCAGCCAATCCAAATTGTAAGGCTATTTAATATTTTATTATATCAAATATTTTTAAATTAATTATCTTCTGAAAAATATGTATTATTTGGCTGAAATTATTGTTTCTATATTATTTTGGGTGTTATTATTTTGTGGGTTTTAAACAGTTTTAATATTATTCTTGACAAAGTTGCTTATTATACTATCTCTGTTTTAAGCATTATTGTTGGACTAGCAAATATTGTAAGTTGAGTAATTAATATCTATTTTTATTGGGAAATGTTTTATAAAAGATGTCTTTCGGATCAAAGCTTTAATTGCAAAATATCTTTTAAAGGATCATGAAAAGTTATATATAATTTAACAATTGAATAAAAGTTCTAATAGGGAAGATTTCATTGACTCTGATATGAAATATTCTTAATCTCAATACGCATTTATATTAATTGGATTTTATTGATATGATTTTATAATCTTTGCACTTATAACCAGTCATAATTGTTTAAGGAATGAAAAAAGAAAATCCAAAAAATTAGGAAGCTAAAAGGAAAATTAGTTATTTAAAGTAAGCAGAGACAGAAATGCAATAATGAAAGATTTTTAGGTTTTCAGGATACTAATGGAGACGATAAAGCCGAAGATGGCCAAATAGAGACGAGTCCACAAGCAAGCAGAGACTGTAGTAGAATAATCTACGAACGTAGAGGTGAGGGCTGGCTGCCACCCTTTTAGAATACTACCCCTGTGACGGTAATATATCCCTTATTCCCCTAACACTAGACTGAAAGATATAAACTCCCCTATCATCCGTATAAGGGATTCCAAAGCCCCTTCTGGTTTTGGTGATTGTTTGGTTTGAGTCAACAAACATCATTCTAAAAAACTAGTCTAATAAATAAGAGTGCCTGGCATTTTGATTATTACCCCGTAACTTTATTTTTACCTAATGCGAAATGTTTCTTTTAGGTACCCGTTTGAAAAGAGCATCCGCAGCAGCTCACGCTAGATGACACTAAACACTTCAATAATCAATAAATCCCCAAAGACTAACTCATTACATGGAAGTGCCTAATAATTTGCATACAATGTTATATTTACATTTTTATCCAACGTGAGACATTGGTTTCAACCTTCAGAGAAGAAATAATAATAATAATAATATTTATATTATTTTTTATCAAAATTACATGTTAGAAGGTATTGCTTTGTACGACATTCAAAAATTGGGAAGGATCTTGTATATTTCTTAAGGGAGAGGATGCTTTTTCATTTTCCTCAAAACAGATGGGCCGGCAAGATAATACATTTATGTGGATTAATTCAACCAAACTCGAAAGAAACAAAATTAAAAAAAAAAAAATTGAATATGTAATTCATGCTGACTTAATGCATCCAAGAAACGAATTAAAGGCTGTAAAATTTTCAAAAGAGACAATTTGCAAAATGTACAATAGCTGGCCTCGAGGAAGCCAAGCTAGGATGTGAAGCTGGCAGAGCTTGCCAGGACCAGCTGCTTTCAGATGGAGTAAATGAATCTAACTAAATATGACTCATTTGCAAAATCTTCATCTTTAACCAGAAGCATTCTTCCTTGCGCAATAGACGCGATAAGCTGCCAGCCCAACTACGACCACTGCAGCTCCAACTGCAACGATGAGATAAAAAAATCACGTAGGCACCAAAAATAAAACGCCAGAAGCAAAAAAAACAGAAGCTCTTTAAAACCAGACCAAAATGGGTCATATTTTAAAGGATGATGCAAACTCACAAAAAAATGGCCAATTGGTCATCAAATTATTTAAGGAACCCGCCCAATGGTAACTGTTTCATGCAGCTACCCTACCAAGCAACTTCCACCAACTGGAACCGCTCAGAGCTAAATGGACACCAAGTTACAAACAACTAAAGGAGAAGAATAACAAAAGCAAGATTTACATAATGGCATGACGAGAAAGCACTGCAGAAACAATTTCTTGGAAAAGAACAATGATAACGATGACAGAAGTAAATATCTTGAGGTTACATAAGAGACAATATAAACTCAAACCAGTTTAGTGGCTCAATTAGAATTTATATACAAGATCAAACAGCTTAACACACAAGATTTAGTGGATGAATGAGTCAACCTGAAGACTGGCATACCTGAAACCACCAAAAGAGAACGATTTATTAGCTGTTGGTACTGCTTACGACTTCTTCCAGCTTCAGTCTCTGGAATGCTCAAATGAGGGTGCTCTGCAGCAGCTACAATTCGGCGAAACACACTGTTGAAATCCCCTAACTTTACACTGATTGGTATGGGAGCCTCTACTCCCATATTGTGACTAACCTACAAAGCACAATGGCAAGTCAAAAATGATATTTCAGTTGGTCCAGAAAAATGGAATTGCATGCATGTTTCTCAGCATCCAGCACATTTGTTGCAAGAACAATAGGCATACTAATCAATAAGGAGGACACAAGCAATATTTTGCTGACAATCTGCTGCAACACTCAGGGCTATACCTATCTGACCCATCATTTACACAAACATGACTTCTAAAAGGTATATCTAACTATACATTCTTCCTAGAAAGTCTATAGAAAACGTTGATATATACCATTGTGCAAATAAAATTAGACCATGTGCAAATAAATCCAATATGAACTCTCCAGAAATATCAGGTTTCAAACTGCAACTAGTAAAGTAACTAAAGAAATACCAAATTAACTACATTACTAAGGATGTGTACAAAAACTAAACAATTCTAGGCCAAGAGAGAGGACTACCAACCAGATAACTACTAAGCTCAATAAAACAATCACCACTAAGCCACTCACAGACAAAATGAACTGGCATCTGACATTTGTCACTTGCAGTATCAACAAGCCAATAATTAAACTTCTGTTTTGAACAATAATATTGTTGGTAGGTTGGTATTCTGACGGAACCCAAGCAAATACCCTAGAAAATATAATGGAATTACATGAAAATTTCTGGAAAACAGCAAAACAGAGGCAGAATTGCCTTTGCATGGAAACAGAAAACAATGCAGAAAGACAGAAAACAGTCTCTAGCTTTCAAGAGGCAAGATCTCTCCCCAAACCCACTCTAATTTTTCCATACCCATTCTTCACTCAGACCTCCTAACTTCTTCTAGAAGCACTCACTAATAGCCAACATGTGTCCTACCCTCTGGATTCTTCTTCAGCAACCATTGCTGTCCATGCTGGTTACACAACCCCTCACAACATATCTTTCCCTTACCCCTTGCTTATATTTTCTAGCACATATCAGGGGCCCATCATATTCTTAGTGATTCTTAAATTCAGAGCACATCAACTAGAGGTTGATGAGACTAAGCATCTTATGCTACCGGTTTTTTACTCTACTAGACACCAATCCCTAATTTGTAATCTCAACCCAATTCCAATGAAGATTTAGAAAAGACATCCAAAATTCCAAATGACTGTTGATCCAATTTAAGTATATTTCACTTCTTTAGTCCTCACCCTCACAAATTAGCAGAATGATTACAATTCTAGGAATGAGATTAATCTGTCTCACAATCCTGTCATCCACAGATGACATAAATGAACTTCCAACTAAATGTCGAAAAAAGTATTGCAATACTACCGTGGCTCAGTTAAATATCATCACAAAGTCTGAATATACAGAGAACCAGATTACTCCTTGCTAGATGTGCTATTCACAAAATCTGGATGAATCCATAATCTCAAAACACGGCGCATTCACTGTGTTAAAGCTTTTCAACCCCAACCAGTCAATAACTATAATGCTTCCATTAATCAGACCAGAAAGAAAGATCACAAAAACAAAACATGCATGATTAATTACGTACACGACCATGGAGAACAATAAGCCATTTAAAAATACCCTAGTTGACTCTTGTATGGCCATTGAAAATGAATCCAGATCATCTTTAGCAGCAACAATAAGGCAAGGCACCTCAAAGCCAGTATCCTCACCATGACTAGCAATTTCTACCAGAAGTTCAGATGCTGCTATCCAAGAAGACACGTCAGACCTGGAATGAAAACCAGGTCAGCTCTTTATAACTGACATTATAAAATATGTAAAATGATTTTACACTCCTAATGACCATGACAGGGCATAATAATAAAAAATACTGAGATAAATTGAACTCTTATCATCGCATTTCAGTTTCCATGAATGTGAGAGTTAACATATTCACCCATAGAAAAGAATCACCAAGCTGACAAATTTCATCTCATTATGATATTTAAATGGCACAGAAGTTATGACAATATACTGCTTCTAATTTTATCTTTTTGCTCTTTTTTTTTTTTTTTAAAATTTAAGTCTTCTTAAGTCATTAGGGGAAGAAACCCTACCTTCTGAACAACAAAGATCAGCAGGCCCCCCAATGCTAGTTACATTAATAAATCAGGAAGCCATATTTAGATTATTTGTTGACATAAGCGCATATTTAATAAGAGCAGATTCAATAAGTGCTTTGGCAAATTAGCAATATCTGAACAACAGCTTATTTTGAACATCTTATCAAATTGTTTTCAACTTATGTTCGTAATTTATAAATCTTAGCTTATGAATTAAGCCAGAAATGGCTTTAAGCTATTTTAGTAAGCCTTTTCCAATGATAAGAGATTTTTCTAAGTGTTTATGTTGCTGAATAAGTGTCAAGTAAAAAATGCAACTTACTAAAATTCCAACAGAACACACAAAAAATAAGGGGGGAAAAAACTGAGATCAAGGAGACAAATAGTACTTTCAGACAGACTTTCTAGACTCTGCTTCAAAATAGGTCGCTTAATAGGTTTAAATATCCTAGGCTGATTATAAATTAATGTTGTGCTCCATGAAAATCAAAGCTTTTTTCTGTGCTTGTTATCAGATTTTGGATCCTCAAACAGAATGGTATAATAGTGTATATCAGTGGTCACCCATCATGAACAAAAACAGCTATGTCACAAGCGGCCAAAGACTCCTTATTGGCCAACAGCTCTCTAACTCCATCTTCAGGAATCTCTCTCAGTACAAGATATTTTTTGTTTCCCTGCAGGCAAAATGATAAACATGAATGCTTTGAGAAGGATCAAATGCCCAGGCAAACAAAAACTCATACAACAAAAGAAAAGAACTTAGTGCAAGTAAAGAAAAGAGTAAGACAGATCAAAAAAGCTAGAAGTAGCCACTTATTACAATGGTTACAGAGTATCACCTTTAAACAGAAAGATGTCACAAACTCACAATCATTTGTTGCTTCCTCTTTATTAGAAGAAAGGTGTTAATTACACAATCAAATCATCAAAAACGCCCCCAGAAAGAAATCAAAGAATAGCTAAGAATTCATGATATGGATAATATATGATGCCCAATATTAAACTCCTCTCACTACATTCCATTAGCCTTTCAATCCCTTCTAGCAGCATATACATGTAAATTATCAGGGTCCGCAGCTATGGGAGTGGACACAAGAGTTTAAGCATACAAGTGCACATGAGACAATGTGAAAGAGATGGCATATTTGTCCAATAAGCAGCAGCCATTGTAAATCAAGTAACAATTACCATTGAAATATCAACAACATTCACTGAATAACGATCCTCAGTGGTTGGATTGTAACTATCAGAATATGGTCTGCATCATCAATTCAACAGCAATAAAGTTATATGATACTCAAATACTTGAAAAAAACAGGTAGTTTAAAATATTAAAACACCTTCCAATAAAAGTATTCAATAATGCAGACTTTCCAGCCTTCCTAGGTCCAAAAACAAAGCACTGCAAAACACTTCTTTCTGACTGTTGCTTCTTGCGATCTAAACGCCGCCTCCTTGTCACACGGATAGCAGACGACGGGTCACTAGAGTAACCAATGTATATCAGATTCTCCACACTATATACTGGGTTCAAGAGTGTCATAAGTGCCCACTGTCCAGAACAATTAACATAAATATATAAAAGAAACCAATAAATAATCAATGCAGAGATGTTATGTGCAAGAACAGGTGCATTAATCAGATATACATATCTAACATAAGGAAATAATTACCATATTATTCGAGAGAAGATAAGCAACTCTGGTTCTGTTAGATCAATTTTATACAGAAAGGAGAGATGAAACTCTCCTATGCCTTGCACTACTGACATTATTTAGCAAGAAGGAAGCTTTACACACCTCTGACAAAAACGCATCAAGTGATAGTCCTCCAAATGCATTTTTCTCTGCAGCATCCTCATATGGAGTTCCATTCCAGGGACTGCAATAAGAAAATTAACAGAAAAATACCAAACAATATTGCCAGGAGTCATTACTGGTTGAAACTTGAAAGTCTCAAAAAGGAATCCATATATTAAAAAAAAAATACCACGACTAGAGTTTCTAAAGCTATTGAAGAACAAACTAGGGATTAAAAACTATAGGTCAGGTCAGTGCCCCCCGGGGGGGGGGGGGGGGGGTGTGGAGGTGGAGACACACAGATAAACATATAAAGGGAAAGGAGGCGGGGGCATTTTCATACAATATTATGAGAACATACAGACAAGGGCTAAGACTGGAAAAGTTAAAAGCAATCATGCATCTAGAAACAACCACACAAGCACCTACACTGGTTCTATAATTAGAAAGAAGGAATTCATCTCAAGGCCAAATTATGATTGTTTGTCTTTATTTTTTGGCTTATTGAATTGTTATTAAGTAGCTTCAAAATCAAATCAGCCAAATCATGACACACACCAAGAAACCTAAAACACCTGAATTCAGGATTTTCATGACTAATAAAAGGAAATAACACGAGTTGTTGTTGACTCTATTTATACAAACCCAAGATGTAAACATAAATTGCATGACAATATGATTATGTTCAACTAAGTGGATTATTGTTGATATAATATAACTATAACAGAGAACATTGAACTGTGCACATCAAAGTAATCTGGCTTGCAATATAGAAAACCAAACTACCTTTCAGGGGCAGTGGAAAACAATTCTTCAAGTTCACGAGGTTGCAGCACCCCATCCTGGAGGGGGGAAAAAAATAAAGAAATGGTCAACTTTCAAAATTAACAAGGCATGTTGCCACTAATAAGCTAAATCATAGCACAGTGAAGTCATCCGAGAATGTTTGACAACAAAAGAATAAAAGGTTAGGAAAAGTAGAAGCATTCAAGATCAAACAACATACACCGTCACCATCAAAGGCATCAAAGATTCCCTTCAAAAACTCAAGTGCCTCATTTGTCAGCTCCACACTCTACAGAAATTAGAACTAATAGATCAGGAACAAACAGTTTCAGACAGGCATAACATATAAATATAACTATGTTTTATACACATGAAGTTTGTACAATTTTTTTTTTTTTTTTACCAAAAATAAAAGTATAGATAAACCAAAGAGGAGTTCTCATCCCCAACCAAACTAGATTAGTCTGGAGTGCTGGAGACAAATTATCAAGATGCATAATCCTAAAAAAATGATCATGTAGCTTCAATAATGTGGGGTATTTCAGATGCTTCAATTTCTTTAGTTCCTACAATCTGATAGGTGATTATACATGTTTCCTTGGTATCCAAAAGCTCAGAACATGAAACACTTGGTTCACTGTATTTAAGGAAACTTTCAATAGCTATTTTAGAAGACAAGCTCATACAAAATTCCTTAAGAGCATAAAAATCAGAATGAAAATAGGACCAAGCAATAATAAGATATCAATAAAAACCTACGCTAGTACATATCCAGATTCCACAACCAGCCATAAGCAACTCCTTTAAAACAATAAAAAGAATTCTTTCTGCTTCTTTCCAATTACCATGACATAAAATGAAATCATAAACAGAGTCTCTCAAATTCTAACCCACGACGTCTCATAATGCTTTTTTGAGAGGCAAACGAAGAGCCTCTGGCAGAAGCAACAACTCCTTTTTATTTTCTATATATTTATTTCATTTTTTTCCCCAGTTTTAATGAACAGGTTAAAGTTGAACATAAACATAGGCCTGCCTAAATTTAGAACCACAACCTCTCAATACACACTTCTTTTTAGAGGGAAAGGAGGAGCTTGGGGTGCCTGGGCACCAAAACCGTAGGAAATAGAAGTTCACTACACAAATGCTAAGCAAAGCAATAGTATTTCAATTTTCCTAGCATTCTTATAGTCAATGCTCAAAAAACTAAATCACAGTTCACCTCAACAAGATATACCTGATCAGGAGCCCGTTTCAAAGGTGGAACAAAATTATCAGCAAGCTTGATATCATCATTATATCCAAACTTCCTGAGAACCGTCCATGTTGTCTCAAGACGCCCTTTTTCTATGAAGAGGGCATGAAGGAATAGGAATCCAGTCAAAGTAAGCCCACGTTCATTCACACCTTCAGACAATTTTTCTTGTACAACCTTCTTAACCTCCACAATTTCAGATGGTTGCAAAGGAGCATTGAAACATTTTACCTGTTTATATTTTCATTAGATCCGCCATCACATCTCATAAGCAAATAATCTCATGACCTAATAGAAAGAGGCATATTATCTTGGTCTTAGAAGCCAGACTATGATACTCAGCCAATAAACAAGCCTCAATTCAAAGACTGAAGGATATTATCTTCAAAGGGGGAAAAATGAACCTGAAAATCATTCAGCTCAGCATCACTAAGAGCACCATCTTTGTCATGGTCACAAAGGATAAAAATTCGCTTCAAGGCATGCACACATCGAGGCTTTAGAGTCTGAGATTCCTGATCAAATAATGGAGCTGTGGGATGAAGAACAGCTTTTTGTGCATAATAGAAAACTTCGGGAATCTGCAAAGGGGGGAAAAATTGTCAAGAATCTCAGAAAAATAACGTTTTCAATGTCAACATCAATATTCCAAGTCAATGCCCTAAATAGGATGGCATAAGTACGAAACAAAATTCAGATATAATTTATCAGCACCTTGAAAAAAGGTGCTAATATAAATTTTAATTAAAATGCCAATAACCAGAGATACCTGGATATGCCTCATTGCTGAACACTCAATGCAAGTTTCAATTTCTCGGAACTGTTGCATTATTGGTGACATCACCTGTTCCAGGCTCAACTGTTGATTGTCATCCCTCAAATCGAGCTTACAACCAACCACTATAACTGGGACTTTTACCTGCCAATTAAATTCACATTTCTGTATCATGAATATATACTCTCATTAAAATTAAGTAAACATTATGGGCTTCTTAATTGGTTTCATGAAGTATAGATATATGCAAGCAGGCATGTAAGACCAGAAGACATTTTCACAAGAACGAAAAACACAAAATGGTTAACAGTTTAATTTCATTCTTGAGAAATACTCTTCTCTCTTTTTTTCTTTATTCACTTTTGAAAAGATCAACATGCCAATGATCCCATATTTCAGGGAGAGACAAAAAAAATTACAAAGGATCAAAACCTCTAAGTTACGAAGACGGGGGAGCCAAAATGTACTCAGTCGATCAAGTGTTTCAGGCCGATCACATGCATAAGTAAGGACAACTGCGTCAGCCTGCTTCAATTCTTCAGCAACTTTACCACTATCCTCAGAACTGTATAAGTAATAAAAGTAAAAACAAACATAGTTTGTAGAGGAAACGAAAACAAAAACAACATATGATTTGTCTCACACATTAGATTAAGGCATTTAAAATAATATTACCACACAAATTGATCAAGTTGTAAGCATAAAGCCACGTTGTTTTAAGAGGTTGCAAAGCGTATACTATTCCTAACTCCTAAGCAGCAAATAGCAATAGAGAAATCAAAATGGATCCTCTGGACCGTCCTAAAGGATGAGCTCTGGATGGTCCATATCAAAATTTTTTTTATAACAATATTTTTTTTTATTTTGATGGAAGCAAAATAAAAATAATTTTTCAACTGACAACTTAAAAAATGATGATTGAGATTTAAAAAAAAAAAAAGAATTTTAAAGGTCCAGAAAA
Organism: Erythrophleum fordii; assembly: GCA_032878935.1. Classification (NCBI taxonomy): domain Eukaryota; kingdom Viridiplantae; phylum Streptophyta; class Magnoliopsida; order Fabales; family Fabaceae; genus Erythrophleum; species Erythrophleum fordii. The sequence goes on from JAVQMF010000049.1 coordinate 34,755,769, forward strand.
ACTGAGCATCATGAAAATGCAGATGGTGGAGAAACACGGTGAAATTGACAAATCAAATCTCCCATAAATTTTGGCAACAAAAAGTAACAAACTGGTTTTAAAGAGAAACCATTAATGCATACAATATCACTTGGCTCCATTATTAAACGTGAACTCCAAAACACCAAAAGATATTCTAGGTTCATTAACAGCAATCTGTACTCACGAGTCACGACAGCAGACCCATACTGCCATCAAACATTCCACTTATTCTTAAAACGATGTATTATTGGCAACAGACTGACAATGCACGATTGAGAAAAACACCATGGTCAAGTAACCGTATTTGTTGAATGGATACCATTTAATGTAGTTGGATAACAAGAATAGGGGATGGACCAAGACGACCAGATTGATAAACCCCCGTTACACGATATGTAAATCTTAATTTTAAAACCACTTGTATTTCTAAAATGAAACTTTGCATGATCTAAATTAAAGAGAGGATCCTTCTCATAGAGTGTCTCGGGAAGCAAAAAGAATTATAATAAGCCAATAATCAAAATTATAATCTTCATACCGGGAAGAGGTGTCAATAATTGTGAGGGGCATGCGATCGGGATACAAATCTTCGGGCAACCTCGTTGGAGGCAACACTGGAGGTACATTAGGCGGGAAACTATCGGCTGCGGCAGTAATAATCAAGCTTGATTTTCCGGTGCTCTGGTCTCCGGCAACAACAATACGAACTCCGCTCCGGCCAGATGAGTTTACCGTTCCGGCAGAGGCTTTTGCCATCGATAGTATGTGCAAAAATCCAAAACCCAAATATTGAAGCCTGACTGAGCGTGAGTACCAAGTGAGGATTGATGGAATGACCAAATTGAAGTGATAATAAGAAAAAGTTGAGACAAGAACATAAGATAGAGATGGTAGAGAGTGAAAATCCTAATGAAAATTGAGTACACAGGCAAAAAGTTGGGATTTTTCAGATCACGGTGGAGTGAAAACAAGGCGAACCTGGGTACTGACAGAAAAGAGTGAGAACTTCTGCTGTTGTGTAAGCTAGAATAAAGACCAGCAAAAGCCGTAGCTCTTGTCCGGCGTTGAGGGCAGCGAACAGAGAGTGTCCATAGAGCGCGCGGAGAGTGCCTCCTGGTTGAAACAAAAAATAAAATAAATAAATAATAGAACTAAATGAAACTCGAGATGGTGTCCGTGTAATTTACACCTTCGTATTATTACGAAGGGAATGGATCACCTGAAATAGTTCAGGCATGCGAAGAAGGAGAAAGAGAGACCCACCTACGTGAGAGGCTCACATGACGTGACAGATGTAGATCCTACCTTCTCCTCTCTTTCTCTCTCCTTACTTAACTACTTCAGGGATTAAGTCCAGTTACGAAGCTTCCCTTGCAGGTGTGAATGAATGATCAAGTGGATCTCCCAGAGACCGAACCTCTGCGTCGACAATTTTGTTGACAAAATGACAGTTTAGGAAGATGGAAGGAGGCCACAAATTTGCTTCTTTTTCTTTTTTTGGTAAATATAGGAAAACATAAATTTGCTGCTGATAGGTTGTTTGGAAGGATTAGGATTGATAGTAAATTAAATAATTTTGGGAATGATAAGCTTTCTGAAAAATAAAATTTACAATTTATTTCGGAAATCTCTTTAATATAACAATTATTAGAATAAAAGAATCATTAATTTATTGTTATTATATTAGAAATAGAGTGAGTTGAAAGGATAAAATGATATGTGAAATTATTAAAAAAAATTATGTGTGAAATTATTGCTTTATGTTATTCCACTTTATTCTAAAAAAGCAAATTTTAATTATTAGGAAACATTCAAAATACCTGCACGGGTTACATTAAAAGTTAAAAATCAAGAAAGTAATTGAAAAACTGGCCCCAAAAAGAGAGTAGTTGGAATAAATGCCTTTTTAAAACTTTTTCAAATAAGTTTAATCTATTAATTAATTATATAAAAGTCAGTAAAAATTTATTAGCTTAAATGTTTCAGGTGATATACTTATCAAGACATACAAGAGCCAACAGCGAAATGCAGTCAAAGCACTTTGATGATAATTGAAAATGATTTTAAATAAATAAATAAAAAATCAATAAAAAAAATTTATTGGTAACTACTATCTCGTATATTTATATATTAGAATTGCATCCATGATGTTGCAAAGATATGTGCAAATTTATATTTAACATGACATTGCATTTTTGATTAATAACTATTTACTTATTTGTTAGATAAAATTTCAAAAATATAAAAATACAAAACAGATTTTATTGCCTAATCTTTATCCGTTTCGCTGAATAAATTAAAAAAGATCAAAACTCAAATTGAAAAAGATAATGGCGTTGCTCGAAAGTCAAATGATATGATGTTATAAACAAAGAAAGCTTGTATATATCTATAGAAAATAACAATTTTACTAATACAGTAAAACAAAAATCATAATATTGCTACTGTTGAATTTCGTTTATCCTGCAATAAAAAAAATTATTTGACGTCCACTTGAGTTTTAATTTATCTTTTTATAATTTTATCCAACGTCAGTTTATTTTATTTGAAAAAAAAATAAAATCACGTGATTTCCTTTGTTATTATCCGACAATCTTGTCGTATATAATTCTTGCAAGATTTTATGTACAGTACGCACTCAAGGACAACAATTCAAATTATTAAGGAAAACAGAATTTATCATTTGACATATTTTCTTATTAATAGTGATTACCCTTAAATTTAATAGGTTGATATTTTGATAAGAAAAATTAAATTTATATATGATTCTTATATTTCTGCCATTATATTTTTTTTGATAAAAATATGATAAGTAAACTTTTATACTTACATGATTAGATCTGTCATTTTTTTTTTACATGTCATTCTTTTATTAAGAAATTGATAAGAAATATTTAAAAAAACTTATCTAAGTCCAAACCATATACCTATGACAAAACATTGATAATTTTTTTTTGAAAGAATAAGCTTTGGATGAATTATTCTTTCTTTATTAAAGGTGTTTAAATTATATAACTTTTTTTGTTTGGAAAACATATACAAATACTCTAAAATCACATTATGACTAAATATCTTCAAAAATGATATTATTTTTTATCAAAATAAAAAATTAAAAAAAATATTTCTTAAACTGTAATTTCAATATTATTTATTTTATGTTTAAAATAAAAATTTTAACCTATTAAAAAAATCTATTAGATTAATGGAAATGCTCATGAATATTAATATATATTCAATACAAATTTCATTGCTAAAATTAAATTTTTATCTTTAAATTGATTGATTATTTCATGAATATTTTTTATAATTATATTTTGTAGAATATTTTATATTTTTTAAAATATTATTTTATATTAGTTAAATATATATTTAATACCTTTTATATTATATAAGTAATATATATAAAGGTATTTTCATTGCAATAAGTATAATTATAACTTATTTTTTATGTTAAAGAAAATAAATACAGTGCATTTTTTATTGTAAAAGAAAAAATATTTAATTAAAAAAATCATATGATTTAAATATTTTTCGAGTGAGGAAAAAGTATTTTTCACTGTAACTTTTTATTTCGTTTAAAACATGTTACGGGGCCCATAGCAGCAAAATGGGATCACATGGGCCTTTCCAGGGCTCGGCCCATTAAAGTCGTTTCCTCAGCACACCTAATGTACCTTGCGCAAGTGAAAAATTGAATAGTAGCATGAGAGACCAGGTAAACATATAATAAGACAAATGAGAAGGCCGTCATTGAGGAAGATAAAACTCACGCGGGTGATTGACGGAGGACGGATCCGTGGAAGCAGAAGGAAGAGGAGGAAGGGGACGAAGCAAGATTTGCAAAAATGATGTCCGGAAACTATACGGCCATTGATCATCAAAAGGTTTCTGGTTCCGTACCTGTGAGTCTATCTTTAAATTCCTCGTTATCTTCTTTGATTCTCCATCACTATTTCGGTTTTAGATCTCACTCGGAAATCCTCGTTTAATATTGCAGGCAGTTCCAGATCAAGGGCATGTCACCGTCAAGTTCGCAGGTACTACTGTTATTCTCTTGAATTTCGTATCCAATTTATACCTATTCGCTTTGATTGCCGGGGAGGCGTTGGGGAGGGAAATATACCAGTTTACACAGTCAGAACTGCTGGAAACTCCTGATCTTCGAATGATGATGCATAGCCATTACCTACATTTTTGCAGTAATGTTATAGTCATCATATCAGACTCTTTTGGCAATACTGTACCAAAACCTCTAGTTAGTTTAGCTCGCAAGACTTGCTCTTGTTGGGTTCATTTCAATATAATAGTTGCTTGATATAGTCCGTGCTAGCCTGGATAATTCATTTCATTTCGATCTTCATCGTTGGGGTTGATTTCACTATATTTGACAAAATTTGATTTTTTTTAGATTCAGATCTTCAGACGTTTCCTCCATCTGAAACACAAGGGAAGATAACTGGTGCGTCCAGGCCTCCTCGTGATGCTGATGGTATGTCTATATGTATCTGATTCCTTCGTTTCTAGTTATTATAATTATTTGTAAGATCATTGTCCACTTCTAAGAGTCCATGAAAAGCCTGTTGATGTCAATACCTAGTGGCTTTTTCATTTTTATTGAACAAATTATTAGCTTCCTAGTGGTTGGTTTTCATTGTTCCATCCTCTCCCTCCCTCTTTCCATGGTATGTTGCTTCTTTTCTGATACATCTAACTAGGCTTTTACCTAGAAACGTACATTGAGATTTGAGCTCGAGCGGGTGGGAATGTGTTGAGATTTGTAAATCTCTGGCTTTTTTATGTCTAATGTTTTTTTTTCCCCACTTTATGCAGATACATTTTCACAACCTGTATCTGGTTCTGAGGAACCACAGCAGAGTGGTTGGTTTCGGACTTTTACTGTTGCTGCTTACAAACCGTACTTTGATGTTGACACTGCGGACGTTCTAGAGAGGATTAAAGACTCACTCTTTCCGTTTAGAGGAACTTTCAACGAAAAAACTGCTAGCAGCCCTGATTTGTATGTGGATTGTTTTGTCGCTCATTTAATTTATTGATTTTGAAAAAAATACCAGTGCTATAGTTTTGACCCTTTTTCATAATTATTTTTAATTTTTATACACATGGATATAGTATTTACAGCTTAGTTTTTGCGGCTAGCATAAATATGCTAATATCATGGGATGAAAGGTCAGATATAAGACATGGATAGAGAGCTATCGTACATGCATGCTTTAGTTTTCTTTTTTTTGGGGGGGGGGGGGGGGAGAGAGTGGTTAGGTATTCTCTGTGTAGCATTCTATATCATGGAGATTTGCTTTTGAAGTATATTTCTGAAACAATTGTTTTAATAATGTGTGATGAGTGGCTTCAATGATTGTGTCTGTTTGTTGTAATTTGCAGGATTGTTCTCAAGTTCTTCAGCATTGTTAGTTGGACCATTAGTTAAGTCATATGTTTAGTCATTGGTGCCTGAAATAGATAACTTCGTAAACAGTAGACTTAACCGGTTTACAGTAGTCAGTCACATTTATTTGATTCCAAGGCTAGTGTATCTCTTGTATGAGCTAATGCTTTATTTAACAATGTGTAGCCTTTGTTTCATGTCTTAACTTTGTAACTTGGTTGAAGTATCATCTCTGGCCTAATTCCTTAGTGTGTAACACCAGTGTTCCATTTTGGGGAACTTTTAGGTGCTAATGCCATGATCATCAGTGGGCTATATTTCTGTCATCCAAGTTCCCTTGGAGGATAAATGCTGTCATTATTTTGTTATATGAAGGTGTGAATTTTGTGTTATTCTGCTGAGTGGCAGTTTGCAATTTTGATTTTCACTGTAAAATATACACAGGTATGGACCATTTTGGATATGCACCACATTAATATTTGTAGCGGCCTCAATTGGCACATTTGTCACTTATATAGCACACAAGTTGAGGAAAAAGGAATGGAATTATGACATAAATCTGGTGACTTGGTCTGCTGGTTTGTTTTATGGCTATGTCACTGTCGTTCCTCTTTGTTTGTATGTGATCCTCAAATACTTCTCTGCACCAGCGGGCCTCGTCCAACTCTTCTGTCTCTATGGATATTCCCTGTTTGTCTTTATTCCGGCCCTGGTTAGTTAATGCTCTTCAAATTTTCTCCCCTTTAAGAATGTACAAACTGTGGCATTTTCATCCTTGGTCTCTAAACTTTTGTTTCGTGCAGTGCATGTCAGTTGTGCCATTGGAGATATTCAGATGGGTGATTGCAGGTGTGGCTGGGTTCATGTCAGCGACATTTGTGGCACTTAACCTTCGCGCCCATATCAAGTCTGCCGGTGAAAGGTGGTTCTTGATTGTGGCGGGCATCTTTCTATTGCAGCTTGCTCTAGCCGTTGTCCTAAAGTTTTACCTCTTCACGGTATCAGTTTGAGAGGAAGTATTATCACGAAATGGTGGGAATAAAGTAAAGACAAAGAAAAGATAAAGAAAGAAGAGTATTGTTGGCGTTTGGATTTTCATTAATAGTTTGTAGCTGGAATATAATTCACAGATTAAGCCTCTCATGTATTCTTTCATTTGTGGCCAGGTGTATATGTGTTTGGACAATTTTTGTTAACGTCTTTTATGAGGTATGATCATTATAGCAAATTATTAGATGGAGGGGGGTGTTTCGAGACGTCCAAGTTGAGACACTACGGTCCATTGTTGAGTTTGAAGTATCAAAATTAAAATTTAAAATTTCAAAATAATTACGTGCTTTTTTGAGATCTTGCTAGTGCTTCTTTTGATTAGTTGTAAGAAAAGAAATCAACCTTGGTTACTGAATAATTCTTCTTGCGAGCGGGAGACTTGAAGGAGAGAATGGCACCACGAAAACAGTTACTATATCTTTGACTATATATCTGGTTTGACACACAAGCTGAGAAGCGTTTAGTGTCTGGTTGAAATTAAATCCAGTTGGTAATTAAACGTAACCAATTATGTGTCTAAATTTAATTTTAAATAAATTAAAGTTCAAAACTCATTCGATGATCAAGTTTATTGGGAATGTGTACATTATGTCTAATATATTTTGTTCTCTGGGCGGGAAATACATAACAGAAACACTTCTTGCCGTCTATCAGCCAATTCCTAGGTCTTTGTTTGGTTTACTAATTTTTATAGGCAACCGGTATTTAAAACATCAGTGCACATGATTAAGAGGATAATTTTTTGAGGCACAAATGGGACCAATTAGATTTCACAGACCACAGACAATCCTTCTCGCACAAAACTTTGGTAACTATTAAAGACCGACCAAAACGCACTGGTTTGCAGCAATAAATTAATTGAATGAAGCTCACGATCACAAGGGCAATTTTAAATAACAAAGATCTGACACAACTACTTGAGCTAAGATAGAGGTGAAGCAAATCCCAACACTAGGACATTACAGAATGAAAAACCTGCCATAAGCTAGTCCAAAGGAAGAAACAAACTTCCCATTAAAAAGGCATTACTTGAAACCTAAGCCCAACAAAACATAAGCTAAAATATGCCCTTTTAATCAAATATGTTGTTTCTTCAAAAGGCAAATAGTCTAGTTTTGTGGGACATTTATAAAATAAATAAATCAAGTACTACTAGTCTTAGAAAACTGCATTGACAGAATGTGAAGAGGTTAAAATATTTTTAGACTTTATGGGCATGAATGACCTAAATGACTTAAATCAAGATTATTTAATTTAAGCGTTTGAAATTTTGTGTTATAAAAAAATTGTATTTATCATACTTCTTTTTGAAAAAGATAATTTTGTTTGGTCCAACTCCAATTGTGGAAGATAATAATTTTTACGCCAAATTAAAAAAGTTATTGTTTACATTATAAAAATATATAAAAGAAGTTCTACTGGACCGTAAAAGAAAAAGGAAAATTTTTTAATTCTAATTTTGAAATGATTTGATTGTAACTTCCAGAAGATCAAATTGTAAGAAATTATAAAAAGGTCCTTGAATATTAATTTTATCAACTGAAGGCCCTTAAATTGAATTTTTCTTTAAAAAAACTGCACTGACAAAATACGACGACGTTAAATGCACTGACAATTTAGATTTAGAGGGTAAAATGCACAAACTAAAAACAACTAAAGGAAGAGTCGAATCTTAATCCTGAAATTGGGGTTAGTATGATGGACAGGATTAGGTTGAGCTTGGACTTATTAAGTTGCTTATTTGACTAATAGTGTACCGTTGTCTGATAATAAAGGGAAGACTGATTATAGTCCACATTTCGTCATCAATACACAAACTCAAAAGTTCTGAAACACCCCTTAATATCTGGTTTAATTACATTAAAATCAGTTATGTCTGCTGGTGCTTTCAAAAATGGTCAAACATGAACTGTAATTTTTTTTTTTTTAATGTTGTCGGCTAATCTCTGATAGTTCAGCTGTTGGTTTAGCGAAATTTCTAGGTGTAATATCATAATGGAGTTAAGTAATTTACAAAAGATTTTAAATTTTATCTTCCGTGCTGCTATATTTAAAAAAGAAAAACTGATAAATTAAAGATGAAATATTTAGGAGACAGAGAATCGAATTGGGAATCTCCTCCCTTGAAGACAGGGCTTCACACTACAGTTACCCTTGTGTGCTTGTATGAACATGAGCTCTGTTTTGATCAAAACAATTTGATTTTACTATTGACTGAGATATGAGCTGGACCACTCGTTATGCTGAATAAAACTTTGGGTTTACACGAAGTGTGAAGAGGGGAAAAACAAAAAAAATCAACTTAAAACCCCACATATTAAATATGTCTCAATCTGCCAATCTAACTAATATTTCCAACTTCAAATACTTTTCTTGTGCAGACGTCCTCACTCTTCTTAAGTCTACTCCTTTCTCTCTCTTATGGTGTGTGTCTCATACAACCACTATGTGAAATCTGTGATTTTTCTTTTCCATCTTTGGTCCAAATAACCAAAAAGGAGGAGTACTTTATGGTTGTTTAAGGTTGTGGGGAGGCCATGTCGATTTCAAGGACTCAAGTGAGGTGTTTTTTATTGATATTATTAAGTCTTTCATGTTTAAACCACAAAGTCTTGGAAGCTCGATATGCAAAAGAGGAACTAGAACATGCGCACAAATTTCAAGTATGGAGGAAAAGCTTTAGCAGTGAAACAGATGGAGGCGCTTTCGCCACAGTTGATAGAGAAGTACCCTCTTCTCCCGACCCCTTACACAACAGGTAGTTCTTCAATCTTCTGCAAGTGCAAGTGTTGTATATAAAAGACTGCTTCGCGTGGGATGAGCTAGAAGATATTCTTGACCGGGCAAGTTTGAGTGTAAGAACTGTTCTTTCCTTTAACCTTCTAAGTTATAAAGCATACATATAGTCTATTCGTCATTAAAATTTCTTCCGTATCAAACACTTTTAAAGCACAATATGCGTATTAGTTTTCAGATCTTTCAGCCATTTGAGTTAAAATTATGATTGCTTAAGTAACCACGTTGGTGAAGTTGACCCTATAGGTTTTTAGCTCAAGTATAGATAATTCGGCTTGTGAAATCTTTCTCTACTTTGGTTCAGTTTTGTTACCCCCCCCCCCAAAACCCCCAACAAAAAAAAGTGACTTATCCATTATAAAATTTGAGGTTGTTCTTTACAAAATGTTGACAGAGCCAAAGTTTTTGGCAGAAGCTGATCCAAATAGCAAGTACTTTTTTATGGTAAATTGTTGATGTAACTAAATTGATAAGGACTAATTTGGCCGTGTAATATGAAGGAGTGAACCTTATCTGCAATACCGGATCCGTTTTAACTGCTCCATGGATTGGATATAATTGTCATCCTCTGATCTCTACAGCACATACTGTTATCAGAATTATCCTTCTAGCAGAAAGTTCATGGTCATACATTTAGCTCAGAGAACGGTGAAACCGATAAGTTTTCGTCAAACGCTGCTTTAAGTGATATTTTGAGGGGGACAGGGGTGACTGCAATAATTTTGTGATTGTTGACGGTAAAGATATCTTGAATTAGAACCGGTAAAAAGTCACACGGAGCCCCGCAAGATCAATTATAAAAGCGGGCCAGCTTTTTTTTAATTAAAAATAAAAATTAAAGTATATAGTTAGATTGAGAAACATGGATCGGTCCTAAGCGCAAAACCTATAATTGTGAGTGCCATTGAAAACAATCGGCCGCAATCATCTCTCCCAAGCAATATCCCAATGTCTTGTCACTCGGCCCTTGGTACATAAATCCTTGAGAATCTATTTGAAAGGATTAATCACTATACGACTTTGCCGAATATTCTAGTCCCAATTTTCCAGATCCTATTCCTCTTTTCAGTCAACTTCGTAATAGAAGACAACATAGGCGCAGCTTGTTTAAATTGAACATGCTTGAATGCCCTGCGAGACAGAATGCAATGACTTTAGAATCCCCCACCGTCGACTCAATCAATTAACATTTTTTAAAGACATATAACATTAGAATTGAGCTTCTATGGCAATTCACGTTCACAGGATTAGCTGGCTTATACTCATATCATAATATATGAACGAAGTCAACCCTCAAGAAAGCTACTATTAAAAGTCTTTACCGGCAAACAATAAACCTTAATCCATATAAACCAGACTTCCGACTCACAAAGAACGCAAAGCAAATCAATACGCTGCGCCATTTTTATTATTTAATGTTGCGAGATAATACTACTCCGATAAAAAAAAAAAATTTCTTGGGAACGAGTAAGGAGGGGAAGGAGGGAGGGAAGGGCGGCAGCTATAGAATTCTCAAGCAAAACCAGCACATTCAAACAAAACTAGCATATCACAAGGAGGAGATCAACCATAAACAGATCCACACAGCAAAGCAAATACAAGGATAGGTTTATAAATTAATATGTTACAAATGATGAAAAACCTCTACCAACTAGTCACCAAAGGTTTCTAGTTTGCAAAACAATCTATGTTCTTTCTGCACCAGAACGTGCATGCTTCCCGAGATCTTTTAAGTTTTTAGGGAAAAGGTAGGAAACACAAAGAAAGGGGCAGCGGAGCAGGTTATGGTGTAGAATGTCACAGGAATCACCTAAACTTCCTTTGGAAATAATTCTTGTACTAAATATCATTCAGATTTAAAAATAATTCTATCAGGCCTTTGATTTCTTCCCTTTGGCCTCATTAGCAGGTTGGCTTTTGAAAGGAAGGAAAGTCTTTCCACCCATGAATGGTCTGAGGACTTCTGGTATCTCTACACCATCTTCCTTCTGGTAGTTCTCTAGTATGCAGCAAATGGTCCTCTCAGTAGCTGTGAGCGTAGAATTCAGCAAGTGAACATATTGCTTCATCTGCTCATTGCTCTGCAACAACAAAGAAGTTGCAACAGTCCAACAGTTAAATTCCGAAAGTATGTACATCCATAGGGTTAGAGTGCAGTAAAATGTCACTGGAAAGTAATTCCGGCCTGCTTTAAGATCAGGCAAAATCCCAACAACTCAAAATGAGCTTTCAAATTGTAGAAGAGGTCAAATGACTAGTTCGCTATATAGATTTTTAATGGAAGACTTTGATCTTAGGAAAGTATGAACTTAGAAATCACAATATACATTGTATTTTCAAAATTCAGACTATTCAGACATAGTCTCAAGGTCATCTCTCTTTCTTTCTTTACATTTTTATTAGATAAATACCAAGCTTTTCATTCATAAGTTCTGAAATAATGATAACAAAAGTCATCTTAGAATATAATGACATTTGGCATAACCAACCTTCTTCTGCCCATATCGTATTTCTAATCTTCTGGCCTGATAGTCTGTACAGTTAGAACACGAAACTAGCTCTCTATAAGCTTGAGATGCAGGAAACCATGCTTCTAGATCATACTTTTTTGCTGCAGCATCATTCAACGCACCAGATACAATGGCAACCACTTGATATGGAATGTTTAACTGCCACCAATAAAAGTCAAATGTATGAAATGATATAAAGCGGGGAAAGAAAGTTGCCAATTTATGAATGAAACAAAAATAAGAAACATGGTATTTATTGAAAGTTTAAACTCATATAGGGGAATAATGTTAAAACAGATTCTAGCTGCTTAATGAATAATGAAGAACAAAACCATACTGCCTTATAAAAATCCTCTGAGTTCTTTATCATTTCTTCATGCATTTCCCAAGAATCATTGCCATTTGGGCTAGTAATGCAAAATTGCTCCACTTTCTCAAATTGATGTACTCGGAATATTCCTAGAGTATCACGACCATGAGATCCAGCTTCCTTCCGAAAGCATGATGAATATCCAGCATATCTGCCAAAAGCAAATTTTTTAAAGCAAATATCAGAGCATTCTCTCAACTTTAATGTATCACAAAATTCTTATTACCTTAACGGCAGCTGGGAAGGGTGGATCCATTCATCCAAATGATATGCACAAAGGGGCTGCTCTGCTGTTGCAATCAGATACTTGTCATCTCCTTCACCAGTTACCTACATAACAACTCCTAAAATATGCTCAGCATAAAAAATAAATAAATAAATAAACTTCAAACATTGTGCATAACATAATACAATGAGGATATTGGCACTGAAAGATTAACCATAATAGTCAATCATACATGCAATTATTTCATTTCCTTATGTCAATTAATTGAAATCTATATATAGAGGCAGCACTAGTACTACTCTACCATCTACATTATCAAGCTGAACAATGACAAGGCAGATCTTAATTGAATAAACTTATGAAATTTACCTTGTAAAGTTCTTCATCGAATTGAGCTAATTGAGCACATTTGGACATTATATCTTTTCTCATGAAGAAAGGAGTATGCAATGAAGTGTATCCCCTTTTCTCCAAAAAATCAAGACCAAAGTTGATCAGAGCTTGATTAAGACGAACACCATCTCCTTTGAGATAGAATCCTCTACCTCCAGCTATATCAGCTCCTATACGTATAAAGCAGCATGACATAAAGGATTAGGATTTATATGGAAAGGTTGAACTGCAACAAACAGTTTTTCATGCACTAAAATGCTAATGGACAGAAAGGCTTCAGTAGATAACAAACAAAGTTTGAAGTGAGGCTAAGTGAGATGTGTCTATCACAACATATGTTGCATATTAAGAGCCAGCTCAAAGCAAATAAAAAATATCACCTGAACACGAGATGATGGAAGTTCATACCTTTTTTAGTATCTGCTATTTCTAGACGCTCAACTAGATCCACATGATTCAGTAGTTTAGGCTCCACTCTTTTATCCCCCCAAGATCTAATCACAGCATTGTTGGCCTAATATTAAAGACCTCATGATATTAGGATAAGCATTGGCGGCGAGAATAAAAGCAACCAAATGAGCTAAACAATAGACCTCGTCATTGCTGACTGGAACTGAATCATGGACGAGATTTCCAATTGTTTCCAGTCTAGAATTCAGCTGGTTTAGAGTTTCCCGAACCTCAACCTCTTTCTCTGCTATCAATCTCTTAGTCTCCTCTGATTCACTAATGATCTTGGTTGCATCTTCACCGGCCTATGGTACACACAGGCACAAATGGGGAAGAAACCAAAAAAAAAGGACTCAGATATCCAGCTCGTAGCAGTAAGAAAATATCAATAGATTATAAGCTTCAGACACCTAGCGTCATAAATCCGAAAACTGCATGATGGTTGCTTGATTTATACATTTCAAGAAAGTTAGCATCTATGAACAACAATCCACATTCCACGTCAGCAAACAAAACCCGTACCTTTGCCGCATGATAAATCATGGGAACCTCTGATTATCCCTTCAATGTTATTCTTTACAAAACATACTAAACTAGAAAATTTAGAATTCCAGTACAGAATCTGGGAAACCAATGAGGATAACAGGAATTGAAATACTGACACGCTTAAGTTTAGAGACTTCCTTATTGATCTTGTTAAACTCTTTCCGGAGATTCTCTAGCTCAAATTGACCTGAAAAGGGTATAAAGCAATTGAGAGTCAAAGGAAAGAAGAGCTCAATGTGCTGTGGATTGGAGTGAGGGGGAAGGATGCAGATATTACGCTTTCGCCATTCTTTGTCGAGATGGATGACCTCGTCGACTTGCTCGACGCTGGCAAAACGTCGACGTTGAGATTCGCGGATGAGTTCAGGGTTGTGGCCCTTTTCCTCCCTGAATAGATTGATGTCCAACATTCCGACGACGATAACGTCCCAGTGCACCAAGTCGGCGGCTTCTAGTCAAGAAACAGGGTGATACTACGGAGAATTGAAGAGGGTTGTTAAAATTTTAAAGATAGAGAAAACACACTGCATTCTAGACATTGGCCAATTGAAAAATAATAATAATAATAATAATTTTTTAATTTAGTTTCCCAACTTTTTTCGTTAAGCAAATCTCATAGTCTAACAAATTTATTGGTGTGACATAAAGAGCAGTTTATGGAATTAATTAATTCATGATGGAGATTTGTTCAAATAATATTTTTTTTAAAAAATGATGTAGTTTATCTAAATTTCACATTAATAATCTTTCCCAAGATGCTAATATATTATAGATTTAAACTATATGATACTAAAATGTAAAGTTTGCAAATGAGCCAATACAGAGTATTAAAATATAATTTTTTATCTTAAAAAAAAAAAAAGCATACATCAACATAAGGTAAAGAGATTGACCAGTTTGAGTGTATTTAATTTTAGAGATGGAAGAAACCCAGAGCATTCTAGGGATTAACCATCTGAAAAATAAAAAATAAAAAAAGGGACGAGATGCACATTAGAGGAGAGTTTTCATTTATTTTGTAGATTGTTGTGGTATCTCTTACAGTGTGTGACGGAGGAGGATAATAATTTAGATAGAAGTGTGAAAAATAATAATAAATTTAGAGTGAGATGAACTTAGGGTTAATTACTTGAAAAACGCACATTTATTCATAAGGTTGTGATGGACAAAAATATAAAGAAAGCTACTATTAGGGGCATGATTCATAAAGAATGGAATTTAATGGAAGCCTTGATAATTTCAGAGTTTGTCAATATTGTATTACATTTACTCTTAATAGTGAATGTGATTGCGCGCGCGTGATAAAAGATTGCTCACGGTATATCGTGGGGTTCTTGTTAATGGTGCAATTTTGGTCAGGATCAACAGAGGAAGTTTCTTTTCGTCATCGTCTATGCTAGTTTTCATTTTAATATGTGCCAATCGAAAGACAGTGCCCGAAGAATATTGTTCATCTTGACAGAAGTTTTACTTACTTTTCTGCACAGAAAGCTAAATGTTTGTATTCAGATTAATTTGGACGGTCTAAATTTATTTATTTTTATTTTAGATTTTAAAAAAATTTCAAAAGATACATAATATAAAATAAAAAATATACTTAATTGTGAATTTTGAAAAAAATAAATTTTTAATTTAAAAAAAAATTAAATCATTAAGATTTTAGTTTAAATGGTTGAGATTTTATAAAAAAAAGAAAGAAAAAAAAATATTAGAGAAAATCCATTTCATAAATGTTTTATTAACAAGCAAGCTATTGATTGGCTAGCAAAATTGCCGTGAAAAGAATGTGTCATGGGGATTGGATGATTTCACCCCATGCTCTTTGATTTTGATATTGAATTAAGATGCTATGATTACAAAGAAAAACATTGAATGGTTTCCACTCTACCATTGTATGTATTTTTTTGTATTGAAGTTTTATTATTATTTTTTTTCAATTCATGTTTCTATTTGCATTTTATATATAGTTGAATTATGTTAGAGTGATGATGTTATATTTTAGGAAATATCATATATTTTTAATTATAGCACAATTAATTATTAAATATAAAATAATATTTATTATATAATCACTTAAAATATCAACTTATTTGATATTTAATAATTTTTAAAAAAGATTTATTTAATTTTTGTGTAATTAATAAATATGATTATAGTAATAAATATATTAAAATAAATAAAAATATTATTGTATATTATTAAATATATAATAACTAATCCTTCGCTTGTAAGATGTGAGAAAATTAAAAAAATGACTCATGGGCTCCACAAAAAAAATAAAAAAAAATTGTGTAAATAGTAACCGTATATATATATATATACGGTTCATGTACGAATATCAACGATATCATGACACGCAATCCGTGAAAGTCATACTATTTATACGCCACGGCTCGCACAAATTTTTATATAATATATTGATTATTATAATATAATTAAAGAATAAATTGTTGTTAGAAATATGAAATCATCCTTCATTTTATTAAAAATATGTTTCATTGAATTTGCATTCGTCTTTTAATAAGATAATTTTACGGCAAGAAAAAAAAAGTTTATAAAGAATTAAACATCAACCAACATATGATTTTAAAAAATTGGACTTTATAAATTAACCAATGAAATTGTACGCCAAAAGAAACAAAAAGGCCAATGAAATTGGAGTATTCAACTATATTTGACAATTACAGTTACGAGTTATACTTGAGTAATTTCCATATGGGTGTTATGTTTTATGATTATTTTTCATCAGAACGGGTTTACTTTCTCTCAATATTAATACATGAACACTCAAAACAAAGTATGAAAATACACAGGGACCATTACACTCAATTGTGTCATTTTCACATGACTGATGAGTTTATTTTCATTATGACATATAACTAAAGGAAAGGATGATTTTTACCCCAAGAACAAGGGAAAAGAAAAATCTACGAAAGGAAAAGAGGAAAGCAGGAGAGGCAGAAGCAGGTGGTGTGCCTTGCACACATTAAGAAGCAGAGAGGTAGCAGAAGAGAAATTGCCAGTGGAAGTGTTGGTGGTGAGAATAAGGACCATCCATTGATTTTCAGAACCAATCCCTGCTCCCGTGTACTTGGAATCGTTGACATACTTGGCGTAGTGATCGGACTGTGTGTAATTGGAAAGCAAGTCAGCTGGGTCTAATTTGGGGACACAAACAGGCATGACCACCCCATCTGTGGTAGTGGTGATATTGATCCTACATTTCTTCACATGCTTTTCGAACTTTGGAATTTTGTCAGCGCCACCATCACCAGGCTCTGGGATGTAGTCACTAACGTTTTCACAGGGCTGATCCTCTAGTTCATCTGCAATCTCATCAGCTAAGCAAGATGCCTTGTCAGATTCCTTTAACAGAGGAAGGCTCAGATTTTGTCTGTACTTGTTGATTCCGTCAAGTAGATTATCCTCCTCGTCTGCAAGAAAAAAATCACAGAAAGAAAGCAGAGGACCTTGATTCATTTTGGGGTGCTCATGTTTTAGTGCATAGTATACATAACTAGAATGAATATTCACGTATTATATATATATATATATATATATTTGTATGCAGAAAGAGATAGAATAGCACGGAGATATTACCATCACACAGCACCGGACCAGAATGAAGGTCGAAAGCAAAGACAGACACAAGAAGGAAGAGGCAGAGTTTGAAGGAGGCCATGGTTAATTGGAGAGACAAAGCAAAGACCCATATGTGCTCATTCCATCTTAGCTCATATATATATAGAGGAGAGAATAACAGTAAAAAGAAGTTCCAAAGACTGATTTTCAATAGGAAAAGGGCAGGATGGAATAATAATATAATGAAGTAGTAATATATAAAAAAAGAAAGAAGGTATGAAAATCCAATTACAGAAATGAGAATATCTGTCATTTATTGAATCCAATCAAGTTCTTTTTTATTGAAGGTGAAATTTTATGGCTTTAATTTTGAAAGAAGTAAAATGGGTTTCGTCGTTCTTCTTCGTGGTTTCCTATGGTTGCTCAAAAAATGGAGATACTCCTCCCTCACTTTAATGGGTACCTTGCTTGGCCGCAGAGGGGGGGATTCCAAGCCATGATTCTCATTTGCTTCCAGGAAAAGTGTAACGAACTACTGAACTGCTCAACTTGAAAAGTTCTCGCTTCATCGTTCTCCCCTTCTTTTTCCTGTCTCAAAATGAATTTAATTGGCTGATATCTTGATCCTGTTTTTCATACAACCGGGATGGAATCTCACGCGTCACGATATATGTATTTTTTTTTAGATCAATAATTTTGGAATTGTAATCTATATTCCTATTTTGCGTTACATTTGGTCCAAATTCCATTATCTCCATATAGTAAATCACACATTTCTACAAAAACCAAGTAATAAACTTCAGCAATTAAACCTTCCATTAGGTGTTTAAATTATTTGATAATCACACGTGGGAGGAGTGAATAAATGTAATAAATAAAAATCATAAATTTTACAGAAATTTTTTAATTAAAAATATTGGAGTTTAGTTTTGGCAAATTTGGAGTGTGGTACAAAAATTTTGAAATTAACTCTAAATTTGGAATCCTTTAAAAACGGTAAACTAAAAGAGAAAGTTAAGAGGAAAAATGATATTATTTAGTTATTCTAATTCAACCTTTTTAATTTATATCTAATCTCTTAAAATTTTAAGAGATTTTATTTAAATCAAACTTAAATCACAAATAAGATAGTTTTACATGTAATTACTATCAATACACAGTCACTAAACTTACCAAAAACCTTTTTACTGAATGATTTTTTATTAAATTCACCTTAAACTTATTTTTTCTATGCTTATAAAAATTTATGAAAAATATGAGAATGGATTTAAACCATTTATTATAAAATGAATTACAATAAATATACTCTTTTTAAAGTTTCCACAAACTCAATAGAAACTAAAAACTAAACTTATACAATATAATAAAGAGAACAAGAACTATTTAAGTTTTCTTTCTTTTTTAGCTTTGCTTTATTTTCTTCTATTTATCTTCTTGCTATTATATAAAAGCCCAAAAATATAAATTTTATCTTGAAGTATGGTTAGTTATAAAGACAACTTTGGCCTTGTACAAATTACTCCCTACTTCTTTCACAATTTCGTATCGAAAGAGAGGGAGAGAAAGAGAGATTCTTCTTACTTTTGAGAAAACAAAGGGAAATAAAATAATAATTTTTTTATGTTGTTCAAACTTTTTATGCTTTCATCTCCCTTCGCTTTTCTTAAGTTACCAATCTTCTCTTTCCTGATTTTTTTCTGCTAAGCTTTCTTTTTTAGATCTTCTTTTTCTCATTCTTTTTTATGCGATTTTCTTTTTCTTTGTGTGCCCTTTTCCTTATTTGCATGAGCTCCAACTATTCTTGAAAAAGTGATTCAGTATTTTCACAAATACATGAATGCACTCCAGATATGCCAATACTTTATTTCATCTTTCTCCCACTTGCCCTTTAGTTTGAATAATCTGTACAATTAATGCCATTTCCAGCCATAGGAGAAGAACTTTGGAGACATCTCCAACTTCGTTCAGGTATGGAAAAAAAGAGTAACACGAGCTATAACTTCATTTACGATCGTCTCTCTCTCAACATGTCCTGTTACAGTAAATGTTTCAATAGAAAGAGAGAAAAAAGTTCTTTACAACTTGTAGCATATTTAACTTTCTTTTATATATACTCTTTCTTTGTACCATTTCCCTTTACATCCCTTGGGTCTTATCTGCAGATCTGTTTACAATAGACAAATAAGTTAGAATTCAATGACTTGATAAAGGCTTTGTGGTCCCATGAAGATGTTTCTTCATCTTAGTCCAGCACCAGATTTGTATTGGTCTATTATATGTTAATGTTTTCCTTAATAATCAAAATATTCTCCCAATGAGTCTTATAATTTTATTCCACTTAATGAAATAATATATATCATGATGTTTTTACAATAATGCTTTGTGC
This sequence comes from Erythrophleum fordii, assembly GCA_032878935.1. Taxonomy (NCBI): domain Eukaryota; kingdom Viridiplantae; phylum Streptophyta; class Magnoliopsida; order Fabales; family Fabaceae; genus Erythrophleum; species Erythrophleum fordii. The sequence continues at coordinate 34,775,503 of JAVQMF010000049.1, forward strand.
AGTGTACAGTATACAAAGTTGTGAACCAATGAAGCTTATTAATGCAAATGATATGAAACTTGATAATTGATTTACATAAAATGGCTCAATCAAAATATTATTTACACAATGCTCAATTATAATATATTTTGTTTCTGTTGAATAATTATTATTGTTTATTAAATTTAATGACTTTTAATGTAATAAATAATAAATAATTATTTTTAAGTTGATGTTTCTATAAATTTAATTAAGAAGTTTATCATTATTAAAATAATTTTAGATCGTATCAAAATCTTAAGGTCAATATCATTAGCTGAATGAGAAATCACAAACCCTTATAAGCGGAACATGTAATTGTTACAGTGAGAATGGAGAAGCGTTTGATAATGAAAGGAAAAGAAAAAGGTAAAGAGGGAAAAAAAGAAATCAAAATATAAAAATGAAAGAAAGCACTCAATATGAAGCTAGCTAGCTAGCTAGTTGATCAGCACATTTGTAAGCAGCAAGAACAGCATGCAGTGTCCCATGCAAGCATTAGTATTTAGTAGGGGAGAATGACCCATGTGTGGTGAGCATGAGTAAGATGCTTCTAGCGAACTTATTTAACCCTAGGATTGGAAGAAAAGAAGCAGAAACAGACAGAATACGAAAACAAAATCGATCCGGGATTCAGGCTGTGAGTGTGATAGAACAGAACAGAACGCTAGGCTGAACGAGAATAGTTACAGCGCAGAGTGGAGAAAGATAAGGGTGCCTCACTGACAAGTATCAAGTGCTCATCCTTCAAAAATTATTTTCCGATAAAAGTGATATCATATCCACGTTACTTCTGCCCAAAAAGTAAATTTCCACCTCATTCAAACACATTATATATAGATCTCGTTGGTGATTCAAACACATAATGAATCTAACCTCTTATGAACAAATTGTATCCAATTTAGTATTTTGATCCCTAGACCTTTTTTCAAGTGCTGACATCAACGAGTTCGGTGCAAAAGTTGGTCCAGAGTGTCCTTTTCGAGAGACATGTCCGCTGCATGCGATCAATACGACACGCGGAGAGCTCCTTCTGCCACCCATCACCGCGTGGCATCTTCAAATTCTTTATACAAGCCGTTCGGGGGCTAGCAGTAGCAGCACCATCCCTGTGTATGTTTGCCTGCACAATCTCTCCTTCAAGATCCTTAGCAGCCGGAGCTCTTTTCCTTCCTTTTTCCTGAAACCACTTGAAAACTCACTTTCCTACCCCATTTCCATCGATCCGCCTCTCCGTTCTCAAAGGCTTGTGCCTCAGAATGGCTTCTGGTGAACAGAAGTTCCCCCCACAAAAGCAACAAACACAGCCTGGAAAAGAATATACCATGAACCCTGTACCTCAATTCACAAGTCCCGATTACAAGCCATCGAACAAACTTCAAGTATATATATATATATATTAAAGAATTCTCATAAGTTTGTAAAATTTTCCTGGGGAGTAACACTATTTTGTTGTGTGGTTCCAGGGGAAGATAGCACTAATTACGGGGGGTGACTCAGGGATAGGACGAGCCGTGTGCAACTTGTTTGCTTTAGAGGGTGCCACTGTGGCCTTCACGTATGTAAAAGGACAGGAGGACAAGGACGCTAAGGACACGCTTGAAATGATCAAGAAGGCTAAAGCTTCGGATGCTAAGGAGCCAATGGCGATACCAGCTGACTTGGGTTATGATAAAAATTGCAAGAAAGTTGTGGATGAGGTTGTGAATAGGTATGGCAGGATTGACATCTTGATCAACAATGCAGCTGAGCAGAACGAGGCTGGATCAGTGGAGGAGATCGATGAGGAGAGGCTTGAGAGGGTGTTTAGAACCAATATATTCTCTTATTTCTTCATGACCAGGTCATATAATGTGGATTTGACTATTTGAGTGATTTTCTCTTTCATTTGATTGAATTTTCTTAAGAGAATTGAGATTTGGGACTTGATGTTTGTTTTAGGCATGCCTTGAAGCACATGAAGGAAGGAAGCAGCATTATCAACACCACATCAGTGAATGCATACAAAGGAAACGCTAAACTTCTGGATTACACATCCACTAAGGGTGCGATTGTGGCATTTACGAGGGGACTCTCTCTTCAACTGGCAAGCAAGAAAATAAGAGTGAATGGGGTTGCTCCTGGACCCATCTGGACTCCATTAATATCAGCTTCCTTCAAGGAGGAAGAAACTGCTCAGTTAGGTGAGGAGGTGCCAATGAAGAGAGCTGGCCAGCCTATTGAGGTTGCTCCCTCCTACGTGTTCCTCGCTTGCAATCATTGCTCTTCTTACATCACTGGCCAAGTCCTCCACCCCAATGGTATTCTGCTTCTAAATTCTTATTCTAAGCGTTGGTATCCCTTGCGTGCGTTTTCTAACAAAGCATATATGGCTTTTTGCAGGTGGAACTATTGTGAATGGTTAAAGGATAAGTGATGCTTCGGATATCAAGTGTTTTGTGGCTCTCTGCTCCATATAGAGGTGTTTTCTACAGTATTGGAACATAGCAGTAGGGGGAGTAAAAGGTGTGAATATGCAACTGGGCTCTTCTGTACTTGGGACGAATGTGCTTTTGAATGTAGAAACATGAAGAAAATAAGTTGTAATTTTGTGGAAGTATATATATTTATATAAACATGTGGCATATTGAAGCCTGGTTTGTCATCTCGTTTTGACATTATGGCTAACATATCGGTTCCTGGATCATTGACATTATAACTAGCAAACAGCAAATTGCTTACAACACCAGGATGATGGATTAATAAGTGGAAAACAGATTATCAGCCATGGAGGAAGGGAATGGCGTGAACTACTGAGAAGGTTTAAAAACTTGATAAGGAAACAGTGGACAATAGTAGTACTATGAACTTCAATGATGCCGCCACCAGGAAATCTTCAGGAAGTGGACGTGATGAAATTGGGAAACATCGACTAACTGCTTATAAAATAGTAACAAGAGCACCTGGTACAATATATGCCATAGGAACACAAATCTGCAGACTTGAGATCTTCATATTGGAAATTTTAAAGAATAATTTAAAAAAGAAAAAAAAAAAAAAAAGTACAAGTTCATGCACTAGATGGCACAAAGAAGCATATATTTTCATGCTATTATTCGAAAGATCCATTGGTAACTGGTGTCATGCCACTCCCTGAAAATAAAAAGAATCAGGATGGAACCCCAAAGCAAATCTCAACACCTTTCCCGCCGATTCCGGCAGTGAAACATTGGAACCCGCAAGACTCCAGCTCGGAAATTACTTTGTCAACAACAGTTCCTGATAGCACTATTGAGGAGTTGTCAAGGAAGAAGAAACAGACGTTTAAGAACAGAATACATACCAAGACATTAAAACGCAATTATCATCCGCTGCAAGGAGAAAATAATAACAAATGGGGAAGATAAAATAACATGGGTTCCTTGCTTGTTTATATATAATACATCAGCCAATCACAAAAACCTGGCTGCGTGTTTCTCTCAGATGCAATCAAATAATTTTCCCTCTCCTTTAGTGCTTTAATTACCGAAGAGTTTTTACATATAGCTATAAAATTTTATGCAAGTTGCAAAGAAGAAAAAGGCCAAAAAGCAAGACAGGATTGTAAAATTTTAGAAGTAAAAGGGTTTGACAATGTGCGGAAGGAATGTAAGAAAGATAAAATGATGATCCATAAAAGTTTGAAATTGGATCCTCTAAATTTCTTCTCCCTCAATTCCTTGCCAATTTAGTGTATGAGATCTATTCAATGGGTCCAACCCATTCTCTCTTTCTCTTTTCAAATTGTCAGGAAGTTGAAGAAGAGGAAATTAAAACAATCCTAAAAGTTTATGACCCAAAAGTTCATCAGATAATAAGTCTTCACTGTCTCAGAAGGTGATCTCGTCAGTATTGTGTACCTATATATATGTGCATGTGTAGTCTTTGTATCTAAGCACTTAGATATGTCTACGTATAAATACACAATAGCATGTTTATGTTTACAAATCAAGATCTACCTTCTAGGACATTTATTCCTGCTGAACGTAACGACGTAAAACATGAAGTTGCCCCATATATAGGATTCATTCAAGCATAAGCAAAATAATGGGAAATCAATCAAATGTAAAGGAAAAACTAGAAAACAGAGAAACCGCAATAGGGCAGAGAACCTTGGAAGCACAAGACAAACTAGATAACAAGTGAGAAGGATACAGGTAGGCAGCAGTGTCAGAACGCAGCCCCCACCACCAGCTCCTGTTAATTTGGAAGCCAACTTGTACTTCAGCGTTGTTCGAAGAACAGTTTCTATTGCGGCGTGACTAACCCCCATACATTGGAGTAAACCTTGATTCATTTCCATAAGCTCTTGTATCTTCCCTTCTTTCTCGGTAACAGAAAGGTCATCTGATGTGGGTGACTGGACAATCAGAGTCAATTCCTTGCTGATAGAATCAACAGCACTGAACACAAAAGACATGGCATCCGGATGCCTTAGTGTCCTCTCTGAAACACTAGCCACCAATGCCTTTGTGTTTCTCCCTACTTTGGTGTTAGTTATGAGCATTTTAAGTGGCATATTTGACTTCATATGCGTCAAGTTACCAGACCTGAAGCTGATCATGTTGCCTGATAAGTGATAATACTAATTTTTGAGTCACTTGCAACAATCAATAGCAACAACTCACTTGTCTTGAAAACAAGACAAATCTGAGACCTCTACGAGAAATGTTGACAAAAATACAGATGCAGTTCTTCTGAAGTAAATACACGATACATTGAACATTTCAATTTAGTTCTTATTCGGGCAAGGATAATATGGATCTCCCCCACGTAACACCACAGTGTAATTTTCAATTCACTTGTACAAGTCAACATCTAGAATAGCTGTTAGACCTTAAACTCTCCTTCTAGTGCTTAATAATCTATGATAATTCCAGCAAAGACTGTTGTGTCACCCACTAAGGCCCACATATTACATTCCAATTCATTCTATGCAAGTAGAAGTTTTTTCGGTCAACGACACGTAAAAGGTTCAAATAGTCGTCATTTATGACAAAAAAAATGCAGAAAGACAAGTTCCAACAATGAAATATCAGAAGTAGAATCTTCTAACATAGCTATGCCTTACCGTAAGTGCTTACTGTGTTGTCAATTCCAGACGGCTTCCCATGAATAATCTTCTCACCTTCAAAAGCCCATTTATTTACCAATTCAAGCTCCTTCTCCCCAAATAATAACCATCCTTGGTCGTTCACATCCAAACTAACAGAATCAGTGCAAGCAAGCAGGGCAGCTGCCAGTGCTACACAAAATGCTGCTGATGAACCCAAGCCTGAACTCAGAGGAAGTTCAGAAGTAACCACCATTGTAGCAGGCTTAAATCTACATTATGGGAGGACAGAATCAGAACCACAGAGACAAAATTAGAGGACTTTAATAGTTAAAATTGGATTCACACCGTTGAATAGATGAGTACAGCCAGAGAAAGGCTGAAACTCCAGAAGCAAGTCCAATTTTCGCCTCTGGAATATTTTGTTCTTCAACTAGAGCTGCAATTGATTTGGCAGACTCCATGGAACATGAAACAGGCACTGAAGAGGGTTGACTACCTGATTCAGGCAGTACTTCTGCAATTCTACTAATTGGCCAGGAAAATTCTAATCCCATGTCCTTGAGCTGGAGTTTCAACATATCGTCATTGTCTATGATGAAAATATGCAAAGTCAATGAGAATCCAGATTTGGATACAATCCATTTCAATTCATAGAATTGGTTAGCGGAAAAAAAAAATGTAGTTACTTTGATTTTTAAAGAAATACAGTTAGTAATTTAGTGCTGAATAAATAAATGCATTCCAATAGAAATATCATATTGAATGCTTGAGTTGGATAGCATCTCCCCAAATTAATTTTGCTGAGAGATTCTTCTTTTAATCATATTATATCAAAAACATTCTTCTAAAATAAAAACAGTAGTATATTTTCCCAGTCCTTTCTATCTATATTCTGTACCATTCGGTTTATTTGATATCCTCTTAATATTTATTTGCTGTTGTCATGTTACTTCTTCTGCCTTTGGCTTGCCCCTTATTGAGTTTTCAGTAAGTATATTATGCCTCGAAAGTAATACAATGTAGGAAGAAGTTTAGTTCGAACTTTAATATGATCCAACTCCAACTCAACAATAACTAGGACTTACGTATAAGAAAGCTTAACTGTATCGGCATTCCACATTCAATGAAACTATGTGCAAGTAGGACATAATAACAATATTTCAATTCCTTCTCTCGAAAATCAGAATGTTGGGTAACCTTTGATTCTGTTTCCATAAGCAACGCCAAAAGTCATATGAATGAAATTGGTGAATACATCATTTTAGAAACATCCCCTTCTCAATGTACTTTTTGGTCATCTTTTCAGATTGCAATTCAGAAAAAAAGACAAGAGGAACCGGGGAGGGGGGGGGGGGGAACTGAGGAACAACTACATAATTGTCATCTTGAAAGGGAGCTTTCTTGCAGAAAGTTTAACCCACCCAACTAAAGAGCAAAGAGATAATTGAACTCCAATGAATAGCAGCACCACAATGCACATAATGGTATCTCCCAAAGAAGGTTTCAATCAGATTGAATTGAATTCATAAGTTGAAGGGAAAGATAAAATTCCAACACACACTCACACACAATGGGAAGGGCAAAAAGGAGAGAATACCGGAAGGAGTAGGGAAGCGGAGAGATACGTAGGTGTACAAGTCAATGGACGCGGCAACAGCAGTGGATCCATGCACCACAGCGTGTTCGCCGGAGAGTATAATCTTCCCCGGAGCTCTGGCTTTAACCTCCATATTCTGCTTTCCTCTCTGATCTGCTCCTACTCTCACTCTTTCACTGGATCCTTCCCCTATATCGACGAAGCCACCAACAAAGTTAAGATGGTTGTCTCGGAGAACGTACAAAATGTTCCTTTTGAAAAAAAAAAATTGAAAATTTTCTGATTTTCTCTTCGTTCATGGAATGGGTAATGCCACGCGAGTTTCTGGGAGCGTGGAGAAATTTCGGCATTGAATGTGAAATCCAAGTACGCCAATTGGACAGTGTACTGCAGCTAGTGGTAGGTGGGTGTGGTTTGAGCTTGAGCTTTTGGAGTTAATGCTGCAACTGTAGTGGGCCTACCTGTTATTTTGGACAGGTCAATAGCCCAAGCACCCGTGGGCTGTTTCTACCCAAGACGAGACGCATGCGAAACGCATGAATTATTTTTTTTGGGGTTTCGTTTGCATTGGATGTAGAGGCTTTCATACCAACCATATCGTTGACTATGTTTTTTATTATATTTGCAGGCCTCTATAAGGCTGGCCCACCTTTTAACTGTTCAACGCAACCTTATTATTATTTCTTTAATAAATTAAAAAATTCATCTAATTTAATAGGTAAATCGAGGCTCTAATACCAAAAACGTGTACCCTTAAAAGAGGACACTAATATCAATTAAATTCCAACTCACCTTCTGAAAATTTTTTTGAGGGAAATACCATTCACGAAATACTTTGATATTTGAGTGTCTCTGAACATACTCTAAAAGGAAAGAAAGAATTTTATGATCAACCTCTTTTCTCTCTTTAGGAGTTATAAGAAGATAATCTTAACAAAAGTAATTTAAATAATATTCATACTTATCCCTTAATTTGTTAAGAATAGGTTCTATACTTTATCTTTTTAAAACAAAATAATCTATTATAGTTTCCCAATTAAAAATAATATAATCATTTTTTTGTGTGTGCTTAGACTAACAACATCTCTTTCTCTGACCTTTTCTCTTGTAATAGTTTCTTAAAATCAATTATTCTATTGATCTTTTTGAAAAATATTTTAATTAAATAACTCATAAATAAAGTAAGAACTTTTGCCAAAATTATTTCTTTGACAATATTTTCTGATGCATAGAATCTTAATACAAAACAAGTGTAGAGTATACTTGTATAGACAAGATAATCATAAGCGATTCACTATAAAAGATTTAAGAAGAATAAGAGCTTTAGAAAGAAGTCATGGAGAATACCAAGAGCTTTTATTGAACAAATTAGAATACAAGACTCTTCTTAAAAACTATTGAGAAGAGGTGCGCTTCTTATAGTCATAGGCTATTACAAACAAACAAACTTTTAGTACAAACATATTTTAATAAAGATACTTTAACATATTGTAAAGCAAACCACACCTAAAAAGGCACATCAACAAATTAGACAATTATTGTGCATGGGACAATCTAGCAATGGGTAAGCCTTATTCTTCTTTATAGGATCATGTGAAGAAGATAAATTTGGGTCCTCAGAGTTGTCACTATCATCCAAGTCATCCTTTTTGCTTTCCCCAAAGTGTGAGAAGAGTCATTCTGCAAGCGTATCAATATCAAATGGCTCATTTGGATCTTGGGAATCTTGCATATGTTCATCTTGATCCTGTGTCAGTTATGACTAAGAACTAGAGCCATGCAAAAAGTTGGCCATTTATGTTGGAGTCCAAACTTCAGTGTTCAAAAGATTAACTTTTGGTAGTCTTAGTTCTCCAAGGATAAATTCGCCAAAGAATGGACCTAATGTTATATAAAATACAAATTTATTATCTTAATAATTATTAATCTCACATAAAAATATTTTAAAATTTTTGAGAGCTTCATGTCTCTACTTAGTCCATTCAAAGAAGGTATTCCATTCATAAGCATAGTTCTTTGTTAAGAGCATATTTTATTCATTGGTCCAATAAAGATAACAGATGATGAAGATACTAGCAACTTTCTTATTTGCTTCAAGATTATTCCATAGATTATGCAAGGAGATGATCTTTTGTAATTCATAATGCTACCAATATAATAGTGAAAATCATTTAAAATGAGTTAAGAGATTGGAATTTTTATTTTCTTCTTAATCAAGGAAATTGTGATGAGAAGTGGTGGAAATTTTATGGCTTCGGAATAGAGAATAGTGTGAGCTCATATATACCATAATACATCATCAATGATATAAGTGTGAATCTGAAAAAGAATCAAGAAAGGAGTTTTTAGGTTTAAATAGAAAGGATAAGTACGAAGGTGTGAATCATTGAGATACTGATGAATATAGTAAAAGAAAGACTTTTTCTATGAACTTTTGGATTTTAGTGGATGGTACAACTGGGGATTGAGTGAGCGATGAAAATGAAAGGAATAAACTTTTGTAGGGGTGAGAATGTTTATGATTTTTAGTATGAAAAGATAATTTGATATAATGTTTGTGTGGCCTTTGATGTGTTCAACCTTGAATTTATAGCAGGAAAATCAATCTTTCCATTTAAGTAACTGTTTGTCAAGCAAGACTTTTTTCGTAGATTTTAAGATTTTAGAGAATGACGAGTTATTCATCTAAACAACAAATTCATAAGGGCTAAGATGAAAATTGAAATTTTCAATTCCATTTTTTACTATAAGAATCTCTTTATAAATTGTATAGTAATACTTTTCAGAGTCTTTGAATTGTCCACTTGCATGACTACAATAATATTTTTTTCCCATCAATCTCTTTTATGAGGACAATCTCCTAATAATTATTACTAGCATCTATTTAAAGGATCCTTTTCCTTTGATTGGGAATCTTCAAAGGTAAAGGATTTTGAAAGACCTTTTGAGGTGCTTCACAACTATTGTTTGCTCATGACCCCAAGGTGGGAGATTCTTCTTTTGCAAAAGTTTTGATAGTTGGCTTGTGTGATTAGATGCATGTGGGATAAAATCTTTGATGAAGTTGATTATTTTGAGGAACTGTTGAATTTGTTTTATTATGAGATTTTCATCTGGAAAAGTAAGTAGCTTCTGAGCAATATGTGGCCATAGATAGTAGTGTCCATTGAAGATGTTCATTCAAAGGAATTCTATTTGGGTTTGACCCAACTAACTATTTTCGGGCTAATAGCATGATCCCGTATTATTTAGTGATGTCTAGGAACTTTTGAAGTAGCCTTTTGTGATCTTTTTTTATTTTTGAAATAGAGCAAGATATTATCAATGTAAATGAGGATACTGTCTGGGATGGACTCAAAGATTTTTGTTATGGTTTTTTGAAATAGAGATGACGCCACTTTGACACCAAAAAGGCATAACAATCCACTAGTACTAGACATTAGGAATATAAAATGTTATTTTGTATTTCTCATTAGGATTAATTCCCAATTGCCAAAATCCAACTTTGAAAAAACTTTTGCATCCCTAAAAAGATTAATTTGTGAGCTAATTTTTGGTAATGAGAACTTGTCATTTTGAAGAAACATGTTAAGAGGTTTATAATCAATCATTAATCTCTTCTTGCCTCATTTTTGTTCCATTCTTTTTTCCATGTAAAAAACTTAACAAGCCTAATCAGATTTGGTTGTCTTAATAAGACCTTGTTTTAGTAATGCCACACACTCTTCTCTAGCTAAAGCTAAGTTATCAGGATTCATGTCAGGATGAAAAGCATTTGTAGAGTTGATATCTTCATTTCTCTTAAAGGGAAGTTGAATAAAAAATCCTTAAATTTTTTAAAGTGAAAATGGATGAGTAAATTGATCATGAGATTCTGGATAATATTGCATCAATTGATTTCATATATCTTTATACCCAAGAGGAATTAAGTGAAGTTCAAATATCTTGGGAATAATGGTATATGCCTTAAATTATTGCTTAAATATGATACCTTTAGGTAGAATCTGTAATTGTTTGGCTTGGTAATAAATATCCATATTAATAAGAATATCTTTCTCAGAGAGATTGCTTCTAAGGACTTTTATCCAAATGATATAGTTGAGGAAAACTCTTATACCAATCTTTTCTTCTGGTGATAAAATCAACTTTGAAAATTTTCCCATCAGCCGCATTAAAGTATTTAGAATGTTTCTTCTAGGTATTTGGAGGGAAAACTGTAGGATTCATCAAGCTCTTAGATGCACCTGTATCTATATAAGTAATAATAGGAATTGGCTTGTGATAATTAATTTTAAGAATCTGTATCTCTACATAAGGTATAGGTGGTTCTATTTGTTTTGTCCGGTTGCATGGCTGAACTAAATCACTATAGTAGGAAGAACTATTTATCTTTTTAGAAGTAATAAACACAGTCAAAATCAAAAGGAAAAGTTTGAATCTGATAAAGGTAATCTTAGTAAGGTAAAGATAGTAAATTTATTGGCATCTTCTTGTTCAGAGAAAAGTTTCTCAATTTCTTTATCTTACTAAAGAGGAAATGTAAAATGAATATAGCTTAAACTTTTTTAAAACTCAATTCAAACTAAACTTGGCCTAAGCAATATTTTTTTAATTATATATTTTAAAATTCTCTCAAGATCTATTATTTCTCTAAATGCTTACATTTGACTATTGAGTCTAATTGATACATTTCTTTGCTCACTGCTTTCTAAAGTTTCATTACAATCCCCTGCTACAATTTATGGCCCTTGGAAAAGTAGATTTTAAATAATGTAACATATTTCAACCAAATTGTTCATAATTTGTAATGGAGTTACTAGAAAAAAAATTAATTAATTGAATCATCAATGAAGACATTAATTTGTTATTAAGAGAAGGAAAAGAGAGAAATAAATACATTTTCCTTCCAAAAAGCCAAAGTCTCATTTAGCTTTAAGAAAGATCAATTCACCAATAATGAGTCTAGTTTCACATTGTCATTCGGTATGGTAAATGCAAATAAATCTTATTTCTACTTTCATGTGTAATATTTATTATATTTTTATAATTATCATTGAACAATATCTATCTTGTTAATTATTTTTTAAAAGTATAAATTTGACAATCATTTTCTATTTACAAAATTATATATTTCTTTTAATTTCTATTTTTTTTCTTAACAATTATGCATACCAAATAGCTAAGTCAAAATCAAAACCATGGATTAATTTAATTATTTATGTTCATTGATTATGTCTCCCTCAAGATTTCTTTTATAGTAATTCTTCTATTTTTAATATTGCAAGATTTGTCATCAACAATATCAATTTTCACAAGCCCAATATATATATATATATAAAGTTCAACTATATTTTTAGAATTTAGTTAACTAAAAAAATGTTTTAATCGAAAGTGAAAACTTCTAACATCTAATTAAAGGTCTAAATATTAGACAAATAAAACTTTATTTTTAGTATTTGTTAATTTAGTTTCGTATATAATTATTTTTTAATTTGATATTTATAAATAAAATATTTTTTAATTTAATTTTAGTTATAAAATTATCTTTTTAATATGGCCCAACAAACAAAATAAAATTTTATTATTAAACATGAGATCATGTATAGTGGGCTATCCGATTTAACCAAATACTGGGTCAGGGCCCGCAAGACATAGTCTATATTTGTTCAGCGACATCCAAAATCAATCTGGGTTCGCAGTCCGATTGTTGAAGACATGCAGTCCAAAAGGAAAAAGAAAAAAAAAAAGCATGAAAAAGACAAAAAGAGAAAGTACAAGCCCCTCATCATATAACAGCATTACACTCGGCTACGACATACATCTACAAGCGCGCCGGAGCTTGAGAAGTCAGTTGAGATTTGAGAAGCAATCATCTCTCAGAATCTAAAGCAATCAATATCCAACAATGGGGAATACAGAACTGAAAATTCCAACCCGTTGACCATGAGTTTGTTGCCAGAAATTCGTAGTCCAATTTCTTGATCATGTTTTAGATCTCTTCTCTTCACAATATGCCTAAAAGGTTCAATTGAGTAAACAAACTCTTCCCTCGCCTTCTTCAAATCGTAACACGGAGGCTCCCTCATTGCCGCCTTCTCTGGGCGCTTTTCACCCAAACATGGTATAGGATCAAACCAAAACGACTCTTTCTTCGCCATCTTCGCATTGTAGATTTCACAAGTATCAACATCATAAATTGATATTTTCACAGGAACCCACGCCTCCAAAGCTCTACGGCTACCCTCATTCATGTGTCCTAAAATGGATTCTTCAAACTCCTTCAAAGCTGAGATCTTGAGGCTATCCCAACGCATATGATCAGCGCTCAGTTTGATCCTAAATGGCCATGGATCTCTCAATTTCGGGGTTTTTGTCTTATTGCTATCTGCTTCCTCTCCCCTCTTCCCATTGCCCACGCCAACCTTCAACATTTTCTTGTCCAAGAAATTGAAACGGTATGAAAAATAGACCAAAGACTAATCTCTGCTTTATATTGAACATTCTCGTTTCTTCTTTGTTTGGACATACAAAAGTATGCATGATTTCCTTAACCCAATTCACGTTTAATTTCTTACCTTTTGGAATTTTCTTTTCATTTTTGGGCAGTTATAGTATTCTATAACCCAAAAAAAAAGGGGAGTTGTTTGTTCTTTGAACACCACGCTCATGGTTATCCGTCTATAAAGATACAGTAGTAACTGCATGATAACAGAAATGCACAGGTAATAAGCTCCCATACCATATATGCTCGAGGTTTTAACTTTCAAGTCTATGATTACTAAACCTCAGATTCAAATTCATAGTAAAACATGGATTGATCCGAAACAGTTTTTTTTTTTAATAATTAAAATCAAATATTTATGTCAATGTTAAAATGTCTGGATTCTTGTTGAACAGTTTAGCAGCCTTATACAATGCTATTCACCTGATCTGTCCGGCAGCTCATTCCCTTCCACATTAGGATTTTCTGGTTCAGTTATCCTCTCCATTTATAGCCACATAATGGCTAGGTAACCCCCTTTTTGGCTGCCTTTGCGCTGCACGGACAGCAATACCAGTTTCCTAATGCACGGACAACAACATTAGTTTCTTAATAGGCATGGCAGTAACCTCCGGTGCTCTACACTGTGTGCAATGCATTTACTGTTCTATATTCGTTAATTTTTTTTTCCCCTCAATCTAATACATTGATTACACGAAATTCGGTGTCCCCTGCAGATAAGCCAGTTGTCAGTTGTCAATTTATCTGCGGCAACATAGCCAATATGTTCTTATTTTAATTTTATTGTCTTTACAATTTCGTATCAATTTTAGGTAAAATCTTTATAAGGAACGACATTTGCCAGCTGAAATTACTGGTATCTTACCATTTCGAACCTCATAGTATTTTGTTCCTCATCATGAGACGCAAATAAGTTAGGATTTAATGATCGTCAGGAATACTAACATCAGTAGCTCGGTATATGCCCGGCTCTATTTTAACCAATTTAATAGCATGTTTCAAATAAACGCATCTAAATGACCATCTGTCTCCACATTGTTTCAAAGGAAGGAGGTAAATATTGCATTCAAATGTCTCAATAGTCACAATAATTGAGTTTATCAGAAGAAGAAGAATAGCAAATTGTGTTTCAACGAACGAATCTCTTGAGTTGCTTTTGAAGCTTTGTTTTGCACATATGCAGATCCTTGAGTTGTGACTTTACCATTTCGACGTCTTTCCTCATCATCTGTATCTCCTTGGCATTCAACCGTCTGTTCTCTAAATTCTTGCTTGCTCTGATGATCGTCTGAGTACTTGTTCTTCGGTAATTCGATCCATTACTTGTCATTGACCTTGTCATGTTCACTTGCTCTAAAAGCACAAATCTCGTGGTCAATTTCAAGGGTAGCCTCTCATTCTTCATCACATGCTGGCGTGCTTCTTGTGATAATCTATGGTACTCCAGAACCCTACACACCCTTGTTCGTTCTTCTTCTGTCAAATTCGGGTGTGTCTGCAAATTTGGGTTAAGTCCAAGTTTTCAATTTTATAAGCTAGAACTTGCAAGAAAGAAATTGAACAAATATTCATTAATACCTTAAGGTACGCGTCAATGGCTCCATAGAGGTTGTCATCACAGTATCGAGCATTTTGTGGCAGAACTTCAACAAGTGATTGGAAGCTTTCTACCGTGAGATTCTCATCCCTTGCAACTTGTGTTAGATACCCATCCACCAACCTCCCAACACTGTGGAATTTTGCTGCACCATTAGTTAACATGGAAGAAACATAAAATTGTAATACCCTAAGTACAACAGCCACATCGTACATAGAATCATTGTCTCCTTGATTCTTAACCAAGAGATTTTGAACACGACATTGCTCCAACACAAAAGCTATTCTTCTTTCTAGCACATTCAACAACTCTGGGTTTATTTTCAGCATCACCCCTGCCTTGAGTAGGTGAAGCAAAAAATTGCAAGGGACTGAGTTTTCTTCAGTAGGAAGTATTCTAATCAAGCATTCAGTTGTAACTCTGTGTAACTGGTGGGTTATGTGTTTGGGAGTCACCTTCTCCCCTAACGTGACTTGTGAAAACCATCTTGTGGTCCAATGTGCTATGCATGATCCTACCAGATCTGATCTCATTCCTCGTCTTTTAATAGACTGAATCACCTCAATGAAGTGATCTATTCGAAGGAGTGATACATCTTCGAACCACCAAGTATCCGCTCTGTTTTCATGTTCTGAGCTATTGGTTTTTCTTGCTTGAGCATTCAAGTACTCTGCATATTCATAATCAAAACTGAATGCTTTTGGGTTAGTGCAGGCCTTCCAAGCTATTGCTTCTGTGCAGCGTTTCACTATGTCTAACTCCTTGGCCCAAAAGGAAATGGGTTCGCTGCATTTAAGAACACGAAATGTGTCTTTCCATGAAGATAACATCAGAAAGCTAAGAAAAGCTTCTGTCTTGGAAATGAGATTTCCTTTTTCAAGGTCGTCACTCATTTCCAAGAAGTGTGCAGCGCAATAGAGTGGGGCGACATTGCTTGCTGTAATTTCAATTTTCCATCCATAACAGAACTTCACTACCAATTCAAAGGTTTTTGCCCCACCTGGAAGATTTTCTATTTGGATTCTGAGGATGTCACCAGCACTCTCTCTATTGCTTCTCCTATGAAAAACAAGCCTATTCAAATGTTCACTTCTTGAGACCATAGGAAGCTGAAAATCAACAAAGGCATGTGCAGTTAGAAGGGAGGGGTTGAAAAGCTCCTATCTCTATTATATTGAAGGAAAATTTAAAGGGGAATCGATGACCGAAGTTAAATTAATCTACTTGTGATGCAACGGATCCAAGGAGTTGATTCAAGTCATTTTTCACATGATCAAACTGAGATATAGCATTTGATCTCTTTGTTGAAGGAAAGATGCAATAATTTTCTAGAGAATTCAAGGAGTGGTTTAGTTTAGTCCACCTTGTGTAAGTGAAAGCTGGAATCTCCAACTTGTATGATCAAATCAGTAGCTGAATTCGCCCTAGCAATCCTGCATCAAATAAAGGGAAGACTCAGCAAACACAGATACTTATTGCGTATAATCACGAGAAGAGATGAGGGATGTGATGACAGCTTCACTGTTTTTTTTCCTTTTCATGGTGCGAGGGGAGCAGGGAGATGATTACCAGTTTTGGTTTCTTCGTTCAAACGAATCAGCAACCATAGGGACATTGGCTGGTAAAATGACACATTGGTTACGCTTCCCACCAGACAATATCTCACCTGTGAGATTTTCTCTATCAAAACTTCTTCCCATGACGGCCTTATCTTGCCCTGGACGCTGCAACCTGTGCTTCGTCTTTCGTTGAAGAGCTTCAGTGATCAGATGCATTTGTGGAATAACAGATAGGAAGATAGTATCATTGATATAGCCATGCACCGGGTTGCCTTTATTGTGGGGTAGTTATGGCATTAAAAGGTTTGTTACCTGTTGCTATCTCATGTCACTATAACCGTAGACAGGTAGCAAGCAAGAGTATTATAGTCAACATTCTACAATCTAAGCCACTAATTTCAGAAATACAAAGTCATCCCATCTTCATCAGTGTCGCCTTCGCCAATTTCGACGGGTGACTCTATATTGTACACAGAAACACGTCCCACCTAGAGAAACCAGCTTCTGGCCTCATGCTTGTTTGGTTCGTGCAATTCATTTGCTATCTCCCTTTTCCGACTTAAGTCTTGTGAATAACACGAAGCAATTACATTTTATGACAGCAACACGATAGGTATTAAAGTCTTAACATGAACTGTATCAAAGTTTGTGAGGCCAAGATCACATAATTAATGGATTTATCCAATGTAATACAGAATAAAAATAACTATTTAGTGTTAATTAACACCCCCTCGGCATAGGAAGTATTTGCGTCCCAAACCTCTGCCCTTCTTTTGTCTACCCCGCACCTGCCCTTCTTGCAAAATGACACAATTTGGTGTTAAAAATATTATAATCTGAGCTGTTCACTTGATCAATGGTAATGGATGGCTCACTAAACAAAATGACGTCATTTTAGTGTTTAAATCTTAGCCATTTAATCTGAAGTATAATCTTGACCGTCCATTCCTTTTAACTCAAATTTCCTCCTCCTCCACAAATCAGATTGTGTTTTTTTGGAAAGGAAGAATGAAGTCAGCACGGGAAAATGCTTTATGGTCCGTGAAGCATATCAAACATCATTGTAAAGGTATTTTTCATGTTTATTGGTGGGAAAAAGATAAAAAATAGATATAATGTGATTAAAAATGTATCATTTAAAATTTTGTATGAATTGTTTTGAAAAGGACAAAAAAATAGGATGTATTTTATGAAAGTAGGGAACTATTATATCAGTATTTAGAGTTTATAGTGCATTTTTGTTTTATATTTTTGTTCTAGAGATGTATTTTGGTTTATTTATGTTCCTATTATAAATTTTTATCAATATCTGTGAGGATATAATAATAATTTCACCTTGTATTTCAAATGTTTATTTTTTTATCATATAGAAATAATTTCTTTTTGTTTTAGATATATTTGCAATATTTGATTTGTAAAGTTTAAATTTTTTTTACTCTTTGTAATTTTTTGGCAATTAGTTTTTGTTGATTAAGTGGCATTTGCATTTTTTTTTAGATTTAACTTTGATGGATATCAATTTAACTTCTCAACTGGGTATTGAGTTTGAAAATTTAGAGGAAGTATGGCAATTTTAGAATGATTATGGCGGTAGAATTGGATTCGGCATCAGAAAGCATAAGTTCACTAAGAGTAAAAAGGTTGCTCAATTATTTGTTATAAATATGTGTGTTGCAAGGAAAGAGTGCGAAGGCCAGACAAAAGAGATTATAAAACTAAAAACCCTCGACCAAAGACTAGAACATGGTGCAAAGCAAAGATGACAATTAAATGGGTAAATGGGAAGTATAGAATCAATAACTTTGTTGATGAGCATAATCATCCTTTGCATCTTCAAAAGTCAGTGCATCTTCTAGCATCCCAACGTAGACTAACGAAACTTCAAGCCTATGAACTAGAGGTGACGCATGATGCTGGACTACAACCAAAAGCATCATTTGATCTAATGAGCAGGCATGCAGGAGGAAAGGCTAATTTGGGGTTTATTAGAAAGGACGCAAGAAAATATTTAAGTTCTAAGGGGCAACAAGAAATGGTATATGGAGAAGTCAAGTGTCTATTACAATATTTCCAACAACAATTGACAAATAATACATCTTTCTATTATACATATAAGATGGATCAAG
Source organism: Erythrophleum fordii (assembly GCA_032878935.1). Lineage (NCBI taxonomy): Eukaryota > Viridiplantae > Streptophyta > Magnoliopsida > Fabales > Fabaceae > Erythrophleum > Erythrophleum fordii. The sequence goes on from JAVQMF010000049.1 coordinate 34,793,976, forward strand.
CTGAGCAAATAACAAATATATTTGGACCAATGTAAAGATGTTGATCGATTATTTTTATTTTAGAGATGTGGTTTCATTGGATACAATGTATTGTACCAATCGTTATCATAGGCCCCTCACTTTTTTTTTTTGGTTTCAACCATCATAGAGGAACAGTAATATTTGGTGCAGCATTGTTATATAATGAGACTATAAAGTCCTTTAAGTGGCTCTTTGAAACGTTCATGCAGGCACACAAACAAAATTTACCACAAATTGTTTTTACGAATCAAGATCAAGCGATGACAAGAGCATTGCAAGAAATAATGTCAAATGTGAAACATGGACTATGCACATGGCATATTAATCGAAATGGCTTAAAGCATCTTGGCAATTTAGTGAAAGATAAATCACATTTTTTAATAGAGTTTAATAAATGTATGTATAACTACCAAGATGAAAATGAATTTGAGGATGCATGGAAGAAATTATTATCAGACTGCAATGTTGAAGACAACTCTTGGTTGTCCTTTATATATAAGTTAAAGGAGAAATGGGCTGCTTGCTACATGAAACATTTTTTCACTCTTAGTCTGCGGAGCACCTAACTCAGTGAAAGTATCAACGCATCAATAAATTATTGCATGCAACCCAACCTTGATATCAATGAATTCTTTAAGATGTTTGAAAAGGTGATGAAAGATAAACGATATAATAAGTTGAAACTTGACTTTGAAATACGTGAGAAACAACTAAAAATGGTTATCCAAAGTGCACCTATGTTGAGACAAGTCTCTCAAGTTTATACTCCCACTGTATTTGATTTGTTTCAACGAGAATGGGACTTAAGATGTGCTTGTCCTATAAAAGAGAAAGATTAGACAAAACTTGTATATGAATATGTGCTTTGAATGGTTGGTGAAAGAGGAGAATGGAAAGTTAATTATGATATCATTAATAAGTCCATCAATTGTAGTTTTAGGAAATTTGAGAAATGTGGAATATTTTGTTGCTATATATTGGAGATATATACACACCTGGACATTTTTGAAATGCCTAAAAAGTATATAATGAAGAGGTGGACAAGGGAAGCAAGATGTGGGATTGTACATGATATTCAAAGGAACGAGATTCAAGCAGATCCTAAGATGGAAAGTTCAATATGTTATAAATAATTATGTCCTATACTTATAAGACTTACTGCTAAAGCATCAAAAAGTGTAGAGGCTTTTGCCATTATACATTAGGAAGTGTTGGACCTTAACAAGGAGGTTAATGAGATTCTTTCCACTTGCGTTTCTCCTGAGTGAAAACCCTCCAACAACCCCCAATAGAGTGTGTTGAAGGTGAAACTTCCACCCACCATCCTAAAGGTTTTAAGAAGAAAGAGGGGAAAAAAAGAAAAAGCCGACTAAAGAGTTGGGTTGATGAGTTAAAACAAAAGAAAAGAAATGTGAGGTCTTCACTAACGAATGAAGAAATATCAAAAAAATTTAGTAAGAAAAGGAGGAAAGGGAAATCTTCCCAAGCACCTGAAGAAATAGTATATTTTTTACTATTTTGTGTTATCACATAATAATATTCAATGCTAATTATTTTTGTATTGTAGGTCACTTAAAGGTCTAAAGGAATATCAAACTTGGATCTCCAACACATTAACAACTTAGTAAGAAAAAGAGGAAAGGGGAATTTTCAAAAAAATCTTCTCAAATACCTAAAGCAACGGTATATTTTTAATTATCTTGCTTTGTTATATAATAATAGTCAATACTAATTGTTTTATATTATAGGTAACTCAAGTGCCACAAGTATTATCCAATTCAGCACCGCTACTATCATCTCAAATTGAAGCAACGATATATTTTTAATTATATTGTCTTGTCATATAATAATTGTCAATGCTAATTATTTTACATTGTAGGCAACTCAAATGCCACAAGTTATATCCAACTCAGCACCACCTCTATCATTTCAATTTGAAGCAATGTATCCATGCCCTAATATAAATGGAAGTAAAATAAGTTATACTTCAATGTTGATGGTAACTTGACACTAACTTGATGAACTTTTATATCATGCTAGGCTTTAATATTATTTCAATATTTGCATTAACTATATTTTGCCCATAATGTAGGCACAACTTGATAGCAACTTGGAATCACTAGAAGTAGTACACTTCAATCAAGCAATAACTAATGGTATTGAGAAGAGAACAGCAAAACTTTTATTAAAATGCAATATCATTATGCTTACAACAGAACAAGTTACAATACATTTCTTTTATTTACAATAATTTCACTAATCATTACAATTATAAATCAATATTTCATTACAATATCAATCTGTTGATAGTCTTTTCCTATCACAAATAGGTGCATCATTCAACTTACAAAGTGAGCATCTTGTCCCTAAAAGATCATTACAGCTGCATCAGATTGCTGCAGTATCTTGACCTACTAGGCAATGCACCAACAATTTGCAAAGTGATGAATTTCTTCAATCTTAGCGTAACATCAAGAGCAATAGATAGTTTTTTGTTTTGTTCCATGACAACTTTTTGTTAAGCACCATCACAGTTTTTTGTTCAGCCTTGCTACAACAACAACAATGGACAGTTTGCTATTCAATATCATGACACTTTTGTGTTCAGCAGTGCACCATCAACAGCAACAGATGGTTTTCACTTCAATACCATGACAATTTTTTGTCCAGAATCACCAAAAGCTTTAGTTCAATATCATGCTAGTTTTTTTATTGTTAATTTTTTCCCTGCACCAACAATTTCAATGTACATATTTAGTGAGCTTTAATTCAAAATCATACTAGTTTCTTTATTGTTAATTTTATCCCTACACCAACAATCTCAATCCATTTCAGTAAAGTAAAAATTTTCAGCTAGAACTGTAATTTTTTTTACAAGAGAGAAAACACACTGTATCAAACCAAAAAAAAATAACAATATAAAATTTTTTAGCTTGCAACTTAAAAGGGTAAATTATAGGCATTAAAAAGAGGAATTGAGATTTCATTGCCTTTCTAAGAGGTGGCAATGAAGAATTTATACAATAAAACAACCAGAATTAAATAATGGAAGTTCCATTATCATGTTATGTTTGCCAAATCCTTTTAATATTCCTATTCCTTCTCATAAGAGAGAATAAAAGTTTTCAGATAATTTAATTCATTGTTCTATGATAAACCAATTAATAGGTAACAAGTGGAGGAGGAGGAGAATGTTTATTAGAATATTTCTATACAATTATATCAGTATCAACTTTGTGAAACTTCTACCAGCCAAATCCTTTAAACCAAATCAGAATGAGCTTAGAACTTTCATGCTTCTTTGAAGTTGAAGATTGTACTTTGTCTTTGAGGCATGAAGTCAATGAAAGATATTTGCAGCAGTTTTTCATATTATTTGCAAAAAGTAATAATTTGTAATTAATTGCATGAATGAACTTCTATCAACTACATTGAAGGGACAGAGGCTAAAAATACACAAGTTATGGTTATCTTTAAAATTGCACAGATTATTGATTCACAAAAATAGGAGCTTATCACTGTTATAAGTATTGTAAAATATGCATAAGCTTATCTTTGAAAAGGAGATTTCACATTGAAAGTAAGACTTTCAAAAATTTTGATATAATAAAGAATTTAATTAACAGAAAGATCTATCCACATGTCAACTTAGATTTATAATTAATACTCAACATCTATTATATCAGCAATGTGAAGAGTTCAAACTTACTCATCTAGCAAATAAACCAACATTAATAATATTGTTTATTATAAGCTTGAAAATCCAGGAAAGTAGATCCACATACTCTCAGGCCATTGATTGCAATCTCTATTGCCATCATCAATGTCCACAATGAACAAACCTCTTTGCCATCTCCGTCGCCTTCGCACGAGGTCGGACTTCCCTTACGGAGCCCCCAATCTGTTGAGCCACAGTCCAATGCAAGGTTAGAGAGGAGAAATTCAATTTCTGTCAACATCATCAGCATCCATAGTGAACATAACCTCTTTGCCACCCCACATCTCCATCGCCACCGTGCATGCCATCTCTATTGCCTCCACGGGAAGTCGGACTTCTCTTACCCAGCCCTCAATCGTTCGAGTCACTATCTGATGCGAGATTGGAGGAGAAATTAGGTAGAAGTTGAATGGACAGACACGATCATGCCTCAGAGTGAACGGTTGAGATTAAAACATTTTTAAAGTAACATGTCATTTTGGGGAAGGGCAGACGTTGGGTAGAGAAAGGAGGGGCAGAGGCTCTGGACATGAAGTATTAACACTTTAAACACAAAGCTATATTTGTACTTCATATGTCGAATATTTGTATTAAATCCTATACAATATTTTAAATTATATATAAACATTTTAAATTTTATTATATATCAATGGTGGGTTCTATATCAATGTTTATGCCTTTTAAGATAAGATAATAAAATAAAGACCCCAGATGACGCTACGCTTATTTTTGTGACAATTTCAATTGGGCCCATGAACCATCCAAATATACGGTCCGCGAATTAGAATAACAGCATGCTATATTCATATTTCTATTTTCCAATTCAAAACAGATATTTTCCGCCAAAATAAAACTTGAAACATATATTTATATGTTTTTAATGAACGTATATATTTATTATTTGAACTTTATTTGAATATAAAAGATATATTTTTACTCAAATATTTTATATTTAAGATACTTAAAAGCTTATATAATAAAATATACAATACGTTATTCTTGACTGATATTAAATAAATATGAAATAATCAAAAGTTAAATTCAGATCCCAAAAAATTTATTTAAATATTAATATTATATTTCAATCTTAAGTTGAATATTTAGGCCAATGTACATATTTTTGGGCAGTACTTTATAAAGTTAAAAATAAAAATAAAAATAAAAATAATTTTATGGATAAAAATAATTTTTATATTTTTATTTAAAAAAATTATAAAAATAAATATTATTAAATAATAATTATAAAGATCAAATAATTCTTCAAAATTTTTATTTTTCTCTTTTTTTAACCAAACGAAGGCGATAAAGTTCTAACGGTCGCCCCTCACACTCATTGCTCCCTCGTCACTCTTCCGTACTGTGGTTTTTCCTGTTCTTCATCTTCTGCCTCGTCTCGTTGTGTGAGCGAAAGGCGATATAGTAAAATGCTGAAGCCCTGTATCTTCAGAAGCCGATGCCAACTCTTCGATCACCCAATCCTATCATACCCAATTACCAAAACGAATTGTTCTCTTCGCAATTCCATCTTTGTACCAAACCCTCCCTATTTTCTCTCTTTGATCCGGACACAACAACCAATTGCATGCACCAGAAAGAGTAACAGGCGAGGGGGCTCTCAACCATCAAGAAAATTGATGCTTGAGCTGGCATCCATGGTTGCATTGAATCTCAAGATCTTACCGCAACCGTTAAATTTGCTCATCGGAGAATTCGCCCAAAGAGATGGAAATGGGTTCTTTTTGGAATTTCTGAAAGTTCTCAGAGGGGGAGCATTTGCTGGATTGAGAAGGAAAAGGCAAACAAGTAGAAAATTATCGTGGTTCATTTTAGTATTAATCTGCGGTCTGCGTCTGGTGTCTTGGAAAATTTCAGAGTTAGACCTGTTTTTGAGGGTCTCGTGTTTTTGTCTTGTTGGACTTTCTATGATTCAGTTGTGGCGAAGGAAAGCATTCAAGGAATGGATTTTAGGGTTTCTCCTCGGAATTGTTTTATTGAGTTCTAGAATGGGAAAAGAGGACGTGAAATTTTGGGTTGAGAAGCTTAGGTTTCGTTCGCCAGTTGCGCAAATTGTAATCGAAAATAGAAATAAAAGTAAAAGAAAATGGGGAAAAGTATGGTGAGGCAATGAACTTATGAGCCGTTTGGTTTCGCGCATGTATATTTTTTAATGTAATATTTATTACGTTTTTATAATTATTATTTAATAATTTTTTTAAATTTAAATTAAAATAGAGACACATAACATTTTATCTATAAAAAAAATCATTTTTAATGTCCGATTTATATTTTCCATAATGTAAATCATTTGATGTGTGATTTATATTTTCCTTTCTTGAATAAATGTGTTTCATAACGTGATTGTGTTTCACAATTTCTTGAATTAACGATGATCAGCATTTTCTCCTGTACTTCATTAGCTAGTCATGTTTGGTTTGCAATCGTATAGAGAGCACAAGTCTACAGAAACTGCACGGTTTGTGTCATCAAGGATTCTTTCAACGATGTTTGACACAGCTGAGTCAACAGTGATGCTTCTTCGTAAAATGATTACCTCCCTTGAAGCATTTTGGAAGGCCATGAGGATGGTAACTGAGTTCCAATGTTAAAGGACTAGGTAGGATTGTTGGAATGAGGAAATAAAGAATGAATGTTACCGTTAGCCATAAAAGATTTATAAAATTGGTATATCTATCTCAACTATAATTTTTGACCGAAGAGAGATATAGGGACATTTTCATCACCATTTGAAAAATCTACAAACAGCCGTGTATAATACCACTTTATTCCCTCGCCCTTTTAATCCATGTTGGTGCCGTACAAGATAATTTCAGACTCTTTTTTATAAAGAAAACTTTTAAATTAGGTTTTTTTTATAGAGAATTTTTTTAACTTAAAAAAGAAGGCATATATCATAATAGCTGTCCTTCGATGGCAATTCTTTTTTTGGGTTATATTTTAGATGACAGTAAATCAAAGAACCGAAGACAGTCACTACAATCCAGCCCTGAAAATCCTGAGAATGAATAAAATGTTCCACAACGAAGCTAAGTTCCAGAGTAAAAGTTCTACTATACACCTGTAAATAACTATTACAATCTGAATACAACAAAAGTTTAACTAAGAAAAAAACACCAGCTTGCGTGATCAAGGCGAGATAAGTTTTCACTAGCACTTATCTACATAAACGAGATTTGCATTGGTAAGCTATCAGCTACACTTTCTGATCACTAGGGACCTCTCTCGAACCTTTCAATCTGACATTCTCAATGCCAGAAGGGTAGGCATAATCTGGCACAGAAGGAACTATGATTCTTTAACAGTATAAGCAATGAGCATGATGTTTAGCTACTCAAATAAAACAAACTCTAGGTATAGCACTAAAGCTCTTTAATAAAAGAGCAAAAAGAATGGTCATAACATCTCTTGATTAAACGATCAAAAAAGCTCAAAACAAAGTGATCAAAGAGAAAGCCCGTACTTGTTCAGTCCAAAAGAAAATAAAGTAAACGATTCTATATTATTATGTGATTTTAAGAGATCTCGGTATTGAATTCTTAAAAGCTCCAAATCTCCACATAAGAAAGCAAGAAGGGTGAGGAGATATTCAATCATTATACTGACTTCCTCACATTGAGTGTGCTTTTAATCTCACAGGACAACTAATAATAAATAATGGCACAACTAAAATGCTAAAGACAATGACATAGAATATAATCATGTCTTACTATCCGATGTCAGGTTTGCAGTTACTATAACAAAAATCATAATAGATTCCATGACATCAGCACTAGAAGCAAGATAAATCATGAATCTAGTGCTAATAACTGGTAAACTACAATCAGTTATTTCTATCATTACATGCAATATACTAAGACTCTATAATATATATAAAATAATATTGATTTTTGATGAGAAAGTGGGAAAACAAAATTCTATAACAGCAGAATCAAATATCACTATCATGTACTAAAAGATTCACCATGAAATTTAAACCACAAAACTTGGACATGCATTTAAAGAGAGAGGGAGAGAGACCAAAATTCACCTTAATTTCCATGACACATTATAATGATATAGCAGCTAATGATCTGGAGATGATTGTTGTTGCTCCGGTGGTGGTGGCCACATTTGTTGTGCCATGTAGGGATGAGATTGTTGAGCATATATAGTTGGGTCCATCACAGGCTTACCCATTATGACACCAGCCGTGCCAACTTGAGGCACATGCTGTGGTGGCATATAGCAATAAGGAAGTGCATCAGCAGGCCCTGCAACCGGCATGGTTCCTCTGGGGATTGATGCAAGTACTTCATCTTTCAAGTCCTCCCGGGGCACAATATCAACCAAGAAATCAAAGATGTCTGTCCTTGTGATTGCTGCTGCAATATCATTTTTTTGGAGTGTTCTCCTTTTGTTTTCTTCAGTGTGGTTCCAAGAACGCAAGGTTAACTCTAATATGAACATTTCACATGCCCTTGCAAATATAACTGGCGCCTCAGCTGATATCATCCTAACATCCTCATCAGCTTTCATAATCTTCTTGATCCTTGCCAAAGGAAGGCTGTGGTTCTTGAAATCAGTTACCCTCTCAATTTCTTGGTATTGATTTGCCCAAAAGGATTGGAGTTGTTGCTGAAGTTGCTGCTGTTGTTGCTGATGAATATGCTGATAAGCAAGTTGATGTTGTCCCAGCTGAGCTCCAGCAGGCTGACTGCTAGATTGAATGGTCCCAGCTGATGTAACAACAGAACCAGGTGGCCCGGTTATTTGGTTTGGCTGGTAAGGATTAGAACCATAAGGCAATTGAGCTCCACTACCAACAACCCCCACAGATGGATTCGAGCTATGCCCTTGGTGATCCATTCTGCTCCAGTTGAAAACAACAAATCAATGCCTACACTTTATATGCTACCAAAACAAAAAATCATCAACCATTGAAGCAAATTTTCCATATTAAACAAACCATGGGTATCACTACATATACAAAATCAAAACTGCAAAGAAAAATGGGATTTTGATGTCGTGATTCCAATTATGTACTTCTTTAGCAATATAATCAAGTTCATCGGAAAAAGGAAACAGAAATCTGCATTTTATTATGGGCAATAGCAGTCGTAGCTTTCTATGGAAAATTGTATTTCAAACCGAAGAATAGTTTTGACAAGATTTTAGCACACCAAAATGCCTTGTCAAATTAATACACAACCAACAGTCTGCAAATCAAAAAAAGTATCTTCCCCCAAAGACCAGCATGTCTTTCCTAACAAAATTCAATTCAAGAAGCTTCAAATTACCTGGGACAGCTTAACAACTCAATTACATAGATTGAGTTCCATCCACTTTAAAAGATTTCACTGCCACATGTCCTCAATTTTGTAGTTAAAAAAACCTTATGGATCATATAAATATGAGGTATGCACCTAAGAGGTAAATATTCCAAGGGTTATATTTATACACAGCATAGACCTTGGGAGAATAACTATAATTCAAGCACATGGCTTTGATCCATGGGATGTCTGTTCTGGTAAACTCTGTATGCAGAGAAGATGAGTAGGTATTTCAACGTATGCCTAATATTAACGAGGAAAAATATACAAAAAGAGAAACTTTACTATCCTATCCTTCTCAAATGTCATAAGAAGGAAGAAAATTCTTTGTTTATATACCCGTTTTATAAACAGAAAAGAGCAACAGTAAATGGGATCACGAATGCCCAGTAAAATTCACATTAAAAAGACAAAAAAGCGCAAGTAAGTTCTCATTCTATTGGTACCTTCTACGACAGTTGATGCTCTGCTATGCAATATCAGGACCTGACAAAGGAAAAAAAATAGTAGAGGGAAGAAAAGAATTATCAGAATTAATTTTTTTCTTTTTTAACCAAAGATCTATGCCATGAGAATTACGCTGAATCGAAGGTCAAACGCGCTTGTAGGAATTTTTTTGGTACTGTGAAAGATCCCAAATCTTGGACTAGGGTTTCAAAAAGAAATATGAAAAACAGAGCTTTCTAGCTGGACGATTAATGATGTTTTCTTGAAGCGAACCAAAAATAGGGAAGTACGAAAAAAGCTGTGTGATCGATTCTGACTTTCTTTGTCAGAAGCTACCTCTTTTTTTTTTCACTTTTGTTGTGTTTTTGTTTTTCATTTATGGGGGCCCAACCCAATCACGGTCACAGTCCAGTTTTGTTTTTGGGCTGTTGGGATCGAGCCCGGATTTTTTACCATGTGAAAAAAAGAAAACAATAGAGATTGAATACTTTTTCAAATAAGGCTTTTTTTTTTTTTTGCCTCTGTGGTGCAATAGAAGATCCAAAATGATCCGGATCCCCGCCTTCAAGATTGGAGCTCCATGTTGGGAGGAGGAGCAAATGTTCTTCATATTTTTTAAATATGCCATGTATATAATATTAAGTTATATTTTTTTATCTTTTAAATTTTTTAAACTTTTACATGTATATAATGAACTATAAATCTTTTTTATTATTTGACTTATTAACTTAAATCAACTAAATTCTCACACACACACATACATGCGCGCGCGCGTGCACACATACACATATATATATATTAGGTATATAATTTTAACAAAAAACTTTTATTTTTTAATCATTTTTTTCTTTTTCCGCCTACTTTCCAAATTAGTGAAAAAAAATTATCATTCAAATATGTTAATTTTTCATACTTGAGTTGTAGTTGACTATACAGTTTCTCATCCTCAATCTTTTGTTTCTTCTCTTCCTTATTTCAAATTGTACAACTATTTTTGTTATTATATAATTTGTAATATATAGTAAAATTTAAGTCTCATATTAAATAAAAAAAATTATTTAAAGGTGAATAAAGATAAGCCTAGTTAATTTTTTTAAAATAATATACATATACACACCTATATTAATAATATATATATATATTAAAAGATTTGAATTTGAATGTAAGTCTTAGATCTTTAAAAGAAATAAAATCTTATAGTATTAATTTAATTTAATTTAATTATTTTAGATTTTTAATTTATTACTAAATCAAAAGATATGTATATTAAGTTATATATCTATTAGAGAATAAGTATATTTATTAATAAAAAATATACATATTTATTAAAAGATATTCGTTAAAAAAACATTATATATAAATCTCTATAAATAATCACTCTCTCTCATTTCCAATATTCCTTTTTTTTTTTCTAACATCTTTTTCTTCCCTATCTCTGTTTTTTCTCATTCCATCATTCCCTTGATTTGGTGATATTTGTTTTTCCTCATTTTGTTGTGGCGTTGCTGGCTAGTGGCTTTTGCCTTCAGAAATCTAAATCATTCGAATTAATTTAAATGGTTTAAATCTTTTTATTTTTTTATTTTAAAAATAATTTTTTTGTATAGGATGCAAAATATAGTATAAAAATAATTTTTCAATTACAAATTTTAAAAATAATAATTTAACTTAAAAAATAAAAATAAAAATATTGAATCGTTCATATTTTAACTTAAATAATTTAGATTTTATGAGAAAGAAATCGAAGAGAACGGTAAGAAAGAGAATCTGAATCTGTTGCTGGCTGTCACAGAGAGAGAGAGAGAGAGAGAGAGAGAGTGAAAGAGAAAGGAGCTTGAAAGTCCGTTGCCGTTGCCGGTGAGCTCCTCCGTCCGTTGGTGAGCTGCGTTGCTAGTTTCCTTGGCTTTGTGATATTATAATGAAAGTTTTATATATTGGCTAATGATGTTGTATTGATGGAAAACGAATTTTATTGCAGAAAACAAGTTTTATATACGTTGATTCCAGGATCAGGTACTTTCTTTTATTGCATTATATCATTATATATATATATATATATATATATATATATTATAGGATATCAAACTAACAATATTTATTTAGAGCTTATGAATTAATATCCACTGACAATAAATTGAGATTAATTTAAATAAATAATAAATAGATATAAAGATGATTCATTGTTAATATTAATGTAAAAAGTAATCAAATTTATTTATAAATGTAGGAAAAGAAAAATTAAAATATTATTAGTAAATTATTTTTATTTATTTTAATATAAAAGTTTAAAGGAAAATATTTTATTTAAATAATATAATATAAAAATATATATTTCAAATAAAATATAAAAAAATTACTGAGAACTTTGTTTTCCCCTCCGTAACCTAAGGAAGCTCCAACATGTTGTTCCGCGAAGGATAGTCTGGAATCATTCAGCAATTAAGGAAGCTCCAACATTTTAAAATTTGAAGTAATCAGGGCATCATGTTTGTTAGTGTGATCTAATTAGACACATCATCGTTTCACTTTTAATGAAATGATACGTTTCATCCTGAAATTTTTTGCCTCTCAATGTGACAAAACATGAAGCATCCCATATAAGAATGTAAAAGAATCCCAAAACGCTGTGTTCTGGAATCACCCATATGAAGCATCTCCTGTACATTTCGTAGCAGCATTCTGAGGCAGCCATTTTGGAGACTCGCATTGCTTCAGCTTGGAGCCATTTTTGTCGTTCCCTTATCTCTTTGGGGCTGGTTCATTCGTCTCAATCTGTTTATTTTGCTGCCATCTTGACATTTTTGTTCTTAGAAGCTTCTCTTGCTGGTTTCTTTGTTTGAGCTTTGGAGTTTGAAGGTATGCTCTGTTTTTTAATGAAGGAAGCCATTGCCTTTGTTTGCTTTTAGGTATAAATGTGGTCTTTTTGTTACTGAATAATGAAAAAATGAAGAAGCAATGATGGTAGAAAGAACCATTTTTTCTCCACTTCATGTTACTATAATTTTTAAGCTCAATATTGTTTATTTAAAAAAAGAAAGAAAGAAATGGAAATATAAACTTTTAGGTTTTTTGAGCCAAATCCATTCAGAGTGAAAAAAAAAAAGAGTCAAATCCATGTAAAAAAAAAATATTACACCAAGATACTATAAATGCTCTGGAAGTCAGATTCATGGGATCCGATTTGTCAATTAATATATTTTTTTTAAAAGGCTTGAAGTTGAAACCAATGGTTTCGACTTCAAGAATGAAAAATATATATATATAACTAAAGTCGGATCCAATAGGTTCAACTTCAAGAATTTTAAAAAATAAAAATAAATTTTTTTTTTTGTTAAGACTATAGATATATATTTGATAAAATTTATATAACCAAAATTAAAGAATTAAGTGCATCAACGTATTATCAATCACTTTTTAATGTATCGGTCTAACAATTGTTATAATATATTAATAATATTTAGTTAATGTATTAATAACTAACTATTAAGTATAATAATATATAATTATAAACACTTTAAGTATATAATTAATAATAATTTTTTTATTAGTATGTGGTTGTTTAAAGTATCATTACCAATATATTATAATAATTATCATTAGCATAAAAAGAAGTCATTTACTAATACACTTAAATTCTTAATGTATACTAAAGAATTAATGCATCTATAAATCTATATTTAAGGAGAAAATTAATAATTAAAATGATTGCTAATGATATGTTGGTAAATTTTTTTAAAATTTTCATATCTTTCAACATAATTTCAAAAAGCTCCTAACATTTACTATTATATTAAAAATTTTAAAAAAAATTGGCTGGGACCTATTCAATAATAGTTTATAATACTAATTTTAATTAAGTATTATTTCTTATATTTATTTTTAACCCACAATTTACAAATAATTAATAATAATAATTTTTATTATTTTCACATTTGGCATCATAATCATCACCTCTCACATCTCTTACCTTGATTTATTTTGAATTATTTATAAAAATTTAAAAATTTATAATTATGAATTATTATAAATATTAATAATTATGTTAAAAAAGTAACGGTGTTATCATTCATAAAAATTTAAACATTCAAGCCAACCAAAAAGTAAATAAAGAATTAATTTTATAAAACTTAACCAATTTTCATTTTAATTCGTATATATACAAAAATATTAACATTTATTATTATATAACTAAAAAGTAAGTATATATCAAATTCAGTTGTTGTCATCAAATGAATATTTTTTTGAGTAGACTTTATGTTTTTTTTTAGTTTGGTTGTCATCAAATGGTAATTTAAATAAAGAATAAATTTTTATCGAAATTAAAAAAAATTATTTGTGAAAAGCATATATAAACTTGATGAGCGAGCACATACAACATCTTTCATTCTATTTTTCACTAAAATGATTATCAATTTTCAAAAATAAAAATTTTTCATTGTCTCATTGGATTACTTAAGATAAAAATGTGCTTTTTTACCACATTTTAAACATTAATTTAAATAAAACTATTATTTAATTTAAAATTAATATTCATCATAATGAATAGTAAATAAAAGAGAGAGATTTGAGAGGGTAATTATTGGCAAAAGAAAAAAAAATAAAAGACCGAATTGAGAATAGTTAATTTGTGAAATAATTTAATTTTTTTAAGTCATATTTAACTACATAACAAAATAATTTTTAGCTATTAGATGATAATGTAATTAATGGTTAAATTATGGGTGCTGTATGCTAAAATCACTTTACATGTAGAATTAACACTTACTTATTCAAGTGATTCTTATAATATCAATTTAATTAAATACAATTTTATAATATTAAAAATTTTAATTTCAATCTAATTTTTTTAATTAATAGTATTAATTTTAGATTTTATTTTATTTTATTTTGTTATGTAGCTAAATATGACTTAAGTTATAATTTTATTTAAAAAAAAAAAATTTGAAGTCAAAGTTATTGGTTCCGACTTCAAGCCTTTAAAAAAAAAATTAATTGATAAATCAGACTCTCTAAATTGGATTTTCAAAACATTTATAGCATCTCAATGTAATATTTTTTTTTGACATGGATTTGATTTTTTTTTTTTCACCTTGAATGGATTTGGCTCAAAAAACCTAAACTTTTATGTATGCTTGCTGGTTTGTGGTTCTGTATTCTACAAGATACCTGTTATAGTAGTGCTATGGTATCAAAACCAGGAGAGGGAAAAGATTTATGGCAAAATTCGAAATTTTTTTAGCTAGTAAAAAGTCAACAATATATTACTCTCTCCCGATCCTTTAAAAATTTTAATTCTTATTACAAAATTAATTTGAAAAGGGAGTAATTAGGAAAGATTAACATTTATATTTTATTTATATAAAGCAAACTTTGGGAACCTCCACTCATGATTATGTAAAGCAGAGTTTGTAATGCAGGTACAAATAGACAAGTGTGTCTGTGTGTTGAGCTCATGGATGCTTTTGTATTCCTTTTTTTTATTTTTTACTGTATAAAAATTTTCTTCTCCTTGAATAGTGCTTGAAAATATAAAAGTGCGTTTGGTTTGCTGAATTATGAGTGATATAATCGTCAAAAAAATGTTGAGGTAAAAAGGATTATCTTGTTTACGTTTGATTTGTATGGAAAAGAAAATGGATACTTTTATATTTAGTGGTTTGGTTAGAAAAAAATTAAAATAAAAATGTAATAAAAAAAATGAAAGGACAAATATGCCCTTCCTAGAAATGAAATTGTATTACTCACTTAGGGCGAAGTGGGACAGCAAGGTAAGGGCGTCGACGGTGCCTAGGAACAAAAGCTTCGACGTTGGGGTGGGCTGCACGTTCGCAATCGAAAATGGGATGCAGTTGAGAGATGAGCGAGCGTTGTATTCTGCTTCGGTGGGCTTGTTCAGTTGGGCATGAGATAGTATATTTCTGTAGGGGCAAATTTGGAATTCTATTATTTTGGCTCCAAGCTTGTGCATTCTCCCGCCATTTACTATGTAGAAATCCATTTAATTCCCTCCCACCGTCGCATGCGGATGCTGCCAACCAAACAAGAAAAGGAAATAGATTGTGTTGCAGACTCCTTCACCCACTGTGAACCAAACGCATCGTAAGTATGTGTGAAGGGTGCCATTTGATTGTATCTTTGGTCGCTTGAAAATAAATCTTTTAATAAAAATTAATTTGAAATTTAAATTAAGTATAGAGTTAATAGTTTAGTATGAAATTTCTGGATAGAATATGGTAAGAGAATTAAATTTGGAATTAGAAAATAATATTTCAATAAAAGCCAAAAAAGAGTATTATAACATCATATAAATATGTTTGTTATAAAAAAAATTTTAAAAGGAAGATAAAAGATATTTTATATATATTAAATCACAACTTGAAATCAGGACAAACTATAAAGTAAGAATAGAGGTTACACAGATTATTTGTGATTACATGTCATAGAAATAAATTTTACAACAAAGTGATTAAAATTTTTTGAGATTATAGATATTTTTTATATTCATGTATTAGAGTTAGAAACAAACGAATTAGATATATGGAAAAATTATAAATTTTAAAAAACGACTTTAGACAAAGTCACTTGACACATTCTAGTGTTAAATGAGTAGACAGTCCTAAAATTAGAATGAAAAGATGATCCATCAAATTTACGAAAATGTATGCATAATCACGTTTATAACCGTGGGTGAGAAACTTAGCTTTCTTAAATATACAGGTATAGATGTTGATGTCTGCCTAGATTACCATAGAATTGATTGATTAATGCCCCCCTTGACCGCTCCCGTGGAAAAGGTACCCCGAAAGTGTGATATTGAACAATTAATCAATGAAATGATTATCGGTAACGTTTTTCAACTCCCAAAAGGCTGAAAGACTTTTACGAAGAGGCTTTTGCTGATAGCAAAAGAGTATTCTATTTCGCTACTGCCCGCCTACTGGTTTAAGGTAAGCAGATACCAAGAGAAACCATTTAAAACAGGCACGACAATAGAAGTACTGAACTCTAAAAAAGTCGTGTGCTTCTTCACTTCCGTCTAGCGTAACCTTATTTTTCACCCCACAGCTTACGTCGTAACTCATGCACAAAATTAACCCAGTAATTGGCTTTACAAAGCTAGTCTTAATAAACATGTCTCTACACATATCTCCATGATAGGAATAAAATCTTTTTAATTTTTTAAGAAATCGACAGGGTCAATTAAAAATCTCACACTCACACAAAAAATATTTATGATTGTATTTATCTCTTTTCAAAATTAATATGACAGATTTCCTAATAAACTAAGAAGATCCTACAGGACATCAAATCGGTATTACTGGTAAAGCTTTTTCAGCAACCACTTTCTCCTTGCTGTTGTATCCATTGCCACAAACATCTTGGCCTTCCTTTCGTCTTCTAGGAGTATACAAGCCTCCAAGAAGAGTTCATCATCCAAGTCTGGCACAGTTTGAAGTGCAGCAACAATGCTTTCTATAGAGTTGTAGTCTTTTTCCTCTTCATTTCTAATCGGTGTTTTGACCACTTTCGGCTTCTTCTCTTCCAAATCTTCTTGCCTCCCATCTATTAAGGTTCGTTGAACTTTTCTAACATATAAGGAAGCTGACGCGGATTGAGATTTTCGCTTGTTTCTCTCAGATATTCTAAATTTCCTAGTATAAGATTGCAAGTCTCCCATGATCTCATCAGTCTTCAAACCAAAATAATTATTACTCGCCTTCGTTTTCATTCGCACACAGCCTGATCTTGTATTCTGGTCTAGATTCCCAACAATCAAGCACAAATCATTATAATTATCTAGGACAGTCTCTCCATATTCAATAGCATCTGGATGCCCCTGCAAAATGTCATTTATCAGAGCTACTTATATATATATATATATATATATATATATATATATATATATATAAAATAAATTTGATTTGTCCTTTCCAGAATTGGCCTGTAAATAAAATGATTTCAGACTTTAAAAAATATTATGAGGAGAAGGTATAGGTGCCCCATGAGTGACGTGTGCATATAAAGTGAGAAGTAGGCATGTCTCAATTTAATGAGTGCCTTCTTGCTATATTACGTACACGGTGCCATTAATAACCAAAGGAAAAGAAACGCACCTCAAAATAAGCATCCCAAACTTCATTAGCTCTCCCTGCATGCAGAATGTCGTCCCCGGCAATGCCATTCTGATTAAGAAGATATGTCATATCTTTGAAAACCTTCACAAAGCCCAAATATCGATCTTCTAGCGCATATTTGTCACAACGAAGTCCAAACTCTTTATTGAATGATGCAGTCATCCAGACCCAAGCTTTCGAACTGAATGTATTACCATTTTTATTTCCTCTATTCAACTGCTCCAATAAAAGGCCAATCAGATAACGGTCCGTATTCACTGTCCAAGCCATCCTCAATGGGTCACTGCTAGCAGGCGATTGGTTGTACTCCTCACTACCTACATATTAAAGTAGGCAGTCTACATCTTAACCCCCAAGTTCCCAATATAAAGTCTATCAACAATTAAGGAAATTAATTACTCCAGGTACTAATTTAAATTTCATTTTTCAGCATTCTCAGACACTAGCTTTTTCCACCAAAAATAATTAAACAGCCCTTGACACCAATGCCAAACTACATGCGTCAGACCAGTTGCATGCTTAAATGCATGTGTGTTTATGCATTAGAATGAGGGGGAGAGAGCAGGCAAGGAAAGAAAGATGTGGAATATTACCAGTACCCAGGTCATTGTCCATTGCATGCCTAGAGAAAGTAGAATAGTCTTGATTTCTGCCATGGCTGGTATTTCCATATATCAAAAACAAATCATTGAAATTCGGAAGAGTTCTATTGCGGTACATTTTTACATCAGGGTGTTCCTGCAAAAATACATGTTAGCTGATAGGGACATTACACACACACAAAAAGTCAATAGGAAGGAGCACCTTCACATAAGCATCCCACAATCTGTTGTCAGCTGTTATCATCTGCCACATTTCATCCCATGCAAAACCACTGTGGTCAAGCAGAGCCTTCATATCATTGAAAGTCTCTCTCAAAACTATAAATCGACTTTTTAAGACATTTTTGTTATACTGGGACCCAAATTCTGCACCAAATTTTGCCACCAACTCCCTCCAGGCTAATTTGTCAAATTTATAATTAACCATGCTTCCACTGTGCACTTCCTCTAACATCAAGTCAACAAAATATCGGTCCATTGGTGGTGTCCAGTCACTTCTCCACTGAGAATTTTGAAATTTGATACCTTCAAAAGAAAAAAAAAATTCAGACAACAGAATAATGGAGACTGCAATGGAGAATATATTATTTTATTATTTTTAAGATGTAACAATCGTTTGAGAATTAGATTCGTAATTGGAATATTGGGATAATTTAGGATTTAGTTATCACTAGTTAGAGATATGAATAAAGGTGTTTGGACCTAGGGATATACTATCCCATGGTAGTATCTGTTTAGAATTTTATTATTGAGTTGAGATAGCTAAAGATTTCTTGTTTAGGTTACCTACAAATAAGCCTAAAGTCAGTTGAGGGAGATTACCCTTTCTCACAAATGATTGATATTGAGTTTTATTTGAGTCTTTTAAGTTTTAATTGAGTCTTTTAATTAATTTCCTTTTGTTTTCGTTCCTGTTCTACATATCAGAGGAACATAAAGGAACAATGCATTTCATGTACCCTTAAACAAATATTTCATAGTTGGTAAAAGGCCATTTTAAACAAAATTAAGGTAGAAGAGCAGTGCATCAAGCTGTTCTAATTCGTGTTTCCTAGAGAAAATATCCTATTAGTGAAGCCCAAAATATATAAATACATTATAGACTCATGGGAGACTTGAGATGTTACATTAGACCTACAATCACTTAGTAAACAGCAAAGAGTCAGCTTATCTGAGTTAGACATAAAAAACAAAGGCAACAAGCTTGCCAAACAGGACACTTACCAACACAATGGTATGCAGCATCTTGACCAGCTACGTTGCATGCCAACTGAGGAGCTGAATTTCCATAAATCAAGCATAGATCATTATAATTTGGCATTCGTTTGTTTCTGTAATAATTTGCTTCAGGGTGCTCCTGTGTAGTCCAAGTTTAGCCACTAATCATTAAAAGTCAAAAGTAAGACATAAAAGAAGTGAAATGCACCTTAATATAAGCATCCCAGACATCATCATGTGCTGTGATCATTTGGTGCATTTCGTCCCATGAGAACCCTCTCTGTTCGAGAAGATTTCTCATACCATGGTAGAACATTTCCAAACACTTACAACAATTTTTCAAGAAACCTTTGTCAAATTGTGCACCAAATCTTTCGTTGAACATTATGAAGATATCTTTCCATACTTGACCATTGAGAACATAATCAGTCTTGTTCCCCCAGTGAACTTCCTTTAGCATAAGGTCAATGAGATAACGGTCCATTGTAGGTGTCCATTCTGTTCTCAAACAAGCACCAACTGCAGGTTCTTGGATGTCCTCATCTCCTGCATACCAGAAACAAATCTAATTCACTTGCATCATTTAAAGAAGACCATTAAGAATGTTCATCACTTTATGATTAATTGTAATTCACAATCGAGCATTTTCACATGCATTTGCAATACCTGCCCCTGCCCCTCATCGGCCAGATATTTTATTGACATTGTTTAATTATGTAGTTGCTACCTCTCCCTCCCTTGGTGTAAATAACATGAGTTCTTATGTCGTATCAGCAATGACTTTTCTTAATCTTCAGCACTAAAAGAGGGACATACCCATCATTAAATTTGTGCCATCACTGTTATGATCTACACTGCAAGCAGAGTGGCTGAATCTTCCCTCAGAAATTTCTTGGCCATATATCACAGACAATTTGTGATAGATTGGGACGAACTTATTTCTGTAAGACAGAGCATCAGGATGCACCTGCATTTATCTCACATAAATAATAACAGCATGTGAAAAAGAGCATCACTTATAAAATATAACATGTAGACTGTAGTTCACCTTGGTATATGAGTTCCATTTATAGTCTTTAGCTGTTCCTATTTCTTGTTTTCCATCCCAAGAAAAGCCAGGCTGCTTGAGAAGAACTTGTAAGTCATTATACTGCCTCCGTAAATATTTGTATCGATCCTTTAGAACATCTTTGGTATAATGAGATCCAAATTTTGAATTGCACAAGTTGACCATCTCATTCCAAGCTTGGTGGGTGAAATCATGATTGGTTTTATTTCCATCAAGCACCTGGTTAAGTAGCAAGTCAGCAAAATAACAGTCCATGTGTGAGGTCCAATCTCCTCCCAAATATTCGTCGCCACCGGAGGGATCATACTCCTTTTCTTTGCCTACTTGCATCACTAAATGTAATTAAAGGAATTCACTCATCAAAACAGTTTCTGGTTTCAGAAAAAAGTAAGTTGTCCAAAAGTTTCATGGGTTTCAATATTTTGGAATCTAGCTACAGCCATATGAAGAGAAAAGCTGAACCTGAAAATCCAATTTCCAGTAAATGATAAAGATTGAGATCTAAACATGTGCCCGAAAAATTCCAATTTTGATTCCATAATTTGACAGTAATCAAAAAATTCAAAATATAATCATAAGCTATCAATGACCAATTCCTTTTTGAAAAAAGAACAAGAAGAAGAAGAAGAAGTTCATCAAGTTATAAAAGTAAGATGTCAACCTTAAAGTTCTTACCTTCCTGCATGTGACTGCAATGTCCATTGCAAATAGCATTTCCATATATTAACCCCAAGTCTTGATAATTAAGCAAGGTCATGTTCCTATATGAACTCGCATGTGGATGTGCCTACATAATCACTTGATTGTAAAATCTAAAAAAGAGTTACACGATCATAATGTTAATAAAAGTATACCTTGATGTAATTATTCCAAACATCATCATCAGCAACAATTCTTTGCTGCTTTTCATCCCAGGAAAAACCTTTTACTTCAAGTAGATCTTTCACATCAGTATAGTAATTCCTAAGTTTCTGGTATCGGTGCTTCAAGAAACTTTGGTCATATTGAGCATCAAATGTTTTGTTGAACAATTTATGCATAAACTTCCATGCTTTTCTGTTGAATGAATTATGGATCTTATTACCACTTTTAAGTTGGCCCACCATAAGCTTCAAAAAATAATGGTCCATTGCTAAAGTCCAATCTGCATTTGGACACTCTCTGGCAACTGAGGCTGGAGTGCTTGCTGTAAAACCTACAATTTGAAGTTCTAATCAGTCATTATCCATTTACAGCAGACAATACCTCTCAAAGTAATTTGTTTTTTTTGGGGGTTTCTCTCCATATAGAAATTTAACCAAGAACAAAAATAGTTCTAGATTTTTAATGCCATGAAGAAAAAAAGAACATAAAAACATAAATTATACTTGGTATCACTTAACCTGCTAGTAGTTAGAGATCCACACTGTCCAAAACAGTATATGCGCAAGTCTACAGTATGCTTCTTCATGGATCAGAGAAAGGAAAATAGGTTGGGGGATTTTTTTTTTCGGGGGGAGGGAGGAGGAGAGGCCCCTAAGGCCAAGAGCATGTAGAAATATGAGCTGGAATGAGGATTTATATTTATATCAAAAGAGTATCTTTAGAAAGCAAATTTTAGCATGGATTATGGATAAACAAGACTTTGAATACGGCTGCAGGTAGTGAACAGTCCTAGATAACATTATTATTATTATTTTTTTATGTATTCCTAGTTATCTTTTCTGGAGGATCTAAGATTTCATGAGCTCCAAAAGTTAGGAATTTTATGTTGGATAAGAGCTGTATTAAATCTTATATAAGCTGAAATGATGAGGCTCTGACAAGAGTCTCACTTTAAATATCCAATTAGAGTGATATGTGTCTTCAATGCTTATATAAAATCATCAAAACAGTGGTCAGCGTTCTATAACATTATAGAAACACACCAGTGTTCACTCCTTGAATATCATCATCGAAGTCTACATCATGACTTGACAAGCTATATCTTCCATCTGCGCTTGTATGTGCATATATTAAGCACAAATCATTGAGGTTCACCAGCACTTTATTTCTGTAAAACTGGGTATCGGGGTGTGCCTGCATACCTGCTAGTCAGTTATATAGCAACATGGTAAAGAATATACTGTGAGTGAAGAAGTGGTACACCTTAATATAGGCATCCCAGACATCATTACTCGCAACCACCATTTGTCTAGTTTCATCCCAAGAAAATCCATTTTGGTCAAGAAGATTCTTTATGTCATTGAACTGTGTCCACAAAGAAGTGTAACGACTTTTGAGGACATTTATATCAGAAGGAGATCCAAAGTTAGCATTAAACATGGGCAGCATTTCATTCCAGGCTTGTTTGTTGAAAGTATGGCCCATCCTGTTGCCTCTGTGCACCTGATCCAACAATAGATCAATAAAATAGCTTTCCATTGCTGGTGTCCAATTTGTCCTCGATCGGTCACTGATTGTAGGTATTTGACTGCCCATTCTCTATTGCAATATAATTTATCAAAGTTTATTAATTTTTTTTTGTCCTTATAGATATAGAATGAGTTGACCTAGGCTTAAATCACAAGCATATCTTAGCTTGAGATGTGCTTAAAGTTGGAAATACAGTCCACCTCGATTGCAAGCAATACAGGATTACACCACAACATTCGCTTCGTTTGGCATATACAAGACATGGCTATTTTGGATAGTCCGAAATCTGCAAACCACGAGTTGAAGATCCACGTCAAATTAGCAATAATTGTAGCGAAACCACTAAGAAGACTGACCTTATTATCAAAACGATACCTAAAAGCTCACTACGTGTTACCAAGAAACTGA
The DNA here is from genome assembly GCA_032878935.1 of Erythrophleum fordii. NCBI lineage: Eukaryota > Viridiplantae > Streptophyta > Magnoliopsida > Fabales > Fabaceae > Erythrophleum > Erythrophleum fordii. The sequence continues at coordinate 34,817,315 of JAVQMF010000049.1, forward strand.
AAATAAAAGGATGTCGTTCAATTTTACAGAAGACGCACAGCAATAAACTCAAGCAATCCAGCTCTAATTACTGACACGAAGAAGCAGAATGGCAAAGAAAGCACAACAAATTGCAGTGAAATTCAACGAGTTAACCTTCCTTTAAGTGGCAAAATAACCGATAGCATATAAACTAGAGGATAATTACTCACATTTACGCTATCAAATTTGTTAGGTTTCACATAACCAAAAAAGCTAGTACAAGACCATGTTTGTCTGGGCTTGGCTCTAAGTTTAGATAACTATGGGCTTCAAAAGTAACAATTCTGAGATTTGTTGCCAGAAATACATTTAGTTCCTGCATTTTTCTCAGTGACCAAACAGCAATTTCATACGTAAAGCAGAAAGAGCGTGAGTAATTGGGATTTGGTACCTTAGCTTTTGAGCAGCAGACAGACATGGAAGGCTTGACCGATTCTGCTTTTTGTTTCGTCATCACTGATATTTCTTCGCTTGTCTCTGTACAATGAGCATGAGGACCTTTGTGAACGTAGCCCTGAATTCATGCTTTTCCTATTGTTCCAAATAACTCGAAATTTCCAAGAAAATGTGTTTCTAATAACAACTGATTGCTTTCGCACGGTAATTCAGTTTAGTAACTTCTGGAAAAAAAGAAGATATTATAACTATTTGTGTAATTTAGAATTATGGAACTTTCCATTTGAAAGAAGAAATATTATACATCCAATAAATGAATATTTGAGTTTATTCATTTTTCTTTGATTTTTAATAATGACTTCTTCAACTTTATATAGATTTATTAGTTTAAAAGTATTTTTTTAGTTTCAATGAAATTTTTAAAGTTTTTGAGTAAGTTTGTACTTCACAATACTATTCAAATATTTGTACATAATCAATTATTCAAACATTAATTCATCCTAATATCTTATCTATTATATTAGCTGAAAAGAAAATAATGCAAACAAAAATTGAAGATACTTTATTTGCAATAAAACAATATATGTACACGTAAGAATCTTTTCTTTTCACGATCTCTCCCAATATCCTCAATGCCATTTTGATTTCTTTTTCCTTTCCAAGGAAACGATTGAAAAAAAAAAATCTTTTTGCCATTGATCAATTTGATTACAATCTTCTGCCGCTTAAAATGGGTGAGATAATTGATGTCATGAGGTGCTATCAATCTCAATTGTAGAAGTGTGCATAGGTCAAGATAGGTTAAAAATTATCTCAATTCGTTTGAACTTGTGACAACATTTTTGTTTTGAGGTCGGAATTTGGCTTAGTCACTATTAGGTTAAGGACAAGTTAATCGAACTAAATTAAGCCAAAATGAGTTATTTTTTTAATTTTATAAATTTTATAAATTTATGTTTGTTCAATCATTTTAGATATATAATTTTTTTTTATTTTTCTTTAATTTACACAATAGATTTAATAAAAGCATAAGATTATAAGAGAAAATTAAAAAAAATACAAATATAATAACTAAAATTTCAACAAATATATATTTTTTAATATTATTTTCTCTTATCTAAATATGATAATTAAATTAAGAAAAGTCTTAACAGGAACTTTGACCTTTTTTAATAATTTATAATTTATAAAATATATTCAAAAATTTTTAACTAAAATTATAAAAAAATCTTTTCAATTTAGTTTTTATCTTTTTATATATAAATATATATATACACACACCTTTGAGTTGGATTTGACAAAACCAAAAGGTTAGTTTGAACCCGGCATAACCCAACCTTTTATTTCAACTCGACCTTGTTCAAACTTTTTTTTTAATTTTTTAACCCATCTCAACCCAACATAGTTAAGCAAAATCAGTCAATTAGATCAAATTGAACTATGTGCATCCTTACTTTATTGCCTATTCATCCTAGGATAAGTAGATATTTTGTCAAATTTAAATCATTTTGATTTAATTTGAGTAGTATAGGTTTGATATTTTCATTTTATTAATCTTAATTATTATTTTTTAAGTTAACAATTAGAAAATTATTTTTATTTTACATCTTACATCATTCAAAACCAAAAACATAAAATCAAAATACAAAAAAAGAAAAAAAGAAAAATCAAATCTTAGTCGTCTAAGTTTAACTTGAATGACTTAAACTAAAAGAAGTACTAAGATAAGTAAAGAGAAGATCAATAGGAAAGCCAAATTGTAGGTGCTATATTGTAGTTATCTTAAGAAATTCTTAACAGAGTATTGTTATTATAGTGTGTATGGGTCAAGATGGGTCAAAAATTGTTTCAGCTCAAGTTTAGGCCCAATTTTTACTTCAAGACAAATTTTTTGTCTTGGGCCCAACACAATCCAAACCTAACAAGTGGGCCAGACTAGGCCAACAGGCCAATATTTTTATTTAAAAAAAATTTAAAATTTTTGAAATTTATATTTTTATATTTCTTCAATTATTTTGGATATATAATTATTTTTTTATATATATTTTTTTAAATTTGTGCAATAGATATGAAAAAATATAAATTTAAGGAAAAAAATAAAAAAACAAATATAATAGCTAAAACTTAAAAAAATATGCATTTTTTAATATTATTATTTTTATATAAATGTGATAATTATACTTAAGAGAGTTAAATTTTGACTACCCTAATTATTTATAATTTATAAAATATATTTAAAAAATTTTAACTAAAATTATTTAAAAAACTCGTAAAAAAATTCTTTTAAATTTAGTTCCTTTTTTATATATAAATATATATATATATATATATACACCTAGTCTGCCCAAGTCTAATAGGACCTGAGATGTCATCCTGACCTAATCTTATTTCATTTTTCTAAATTTTTTTGACCCGTCTTAGCCCGATAGAGCTGGGCCCAGCAGGGCCAACCAGGCCAGATGGGTCTTGCACACCCCTAGCCTGAACGGCTTAAATCCAGAAGCACTAAGATGTATAAGAAGAGAATTAGTAGAAAATCTATAATGGAGGTGTTATATTGTAGTTATCCTAAAAAATCCCTACTGGAGTAGCGTTCTTGTCCTACCGTCCATATCACGGTTCGTGTGTTAAGCTCCTGATTGGGTCTTCCAGGGTAAAGATACAATGATTCTCTCCAAGGTGAGAATAGTTCTCCAGCAACCAAAATAATTTACTCCAATTTCAAACTTTCACGGTAGAATCATAGTAATGTAATTCATTTCAGCCTAACAGATAACTCAAGGCACAATCTAAAAACACAAGAAAATCTTTTAATTTTTAAGTATTAAAAGGCTATTCATTTTCAAAATTTTCCAATCGTGATTTCTTACCCCTGATTTTAGTTTTTTAAGCTGCGCATCTCACAGAAAACGCTGAAGTTACAGCAGTAACATTAACAGTCCACCCAAAAGAAAAACCCTCATCTATATTCCTTAGGCAACCGGTAGCCAGGCATGACTATTTTATCCGCATGCATTTTGCCAGTCTTGGGCATGACATGCCAGTGCAATGTCAAGTTAAATTCTTTTCCACGAAAATTGCTTCCCTGGCCATAAATAATGTGGGAAAATTAATTCTTGAGCCCTGAAGCAAATCATGCATAAAATAACAGCCTCCAAGAATTGTGTACCTGATCAATGAGCCGGTACTTGTTTGAAGTTTGAATTGAAAACTTTGCATGCTCTTTAGAAGGAATAATACCGTCCCACAGGGATATCTACAAAATGGCATATCAAGAGTTAAATCAACAAATCTAGCATATTATGCAACAAAACTTGAAAAGAAAAGGGGAAAAAAAAAAAGTCATACAACATAAAATGCAAAAGCATAGCTAAAAATTAGAACGCCAACATATTGAAATAAAAGATACAACCAAACTGATCAAAATCTCACCTGATTCAAGGAATTCTTTGGGGTTTCATATTCAGCAGCTAGAAATACAAAAACCTGCAAGCATATAATAAGAGGCAAAACTAAGTCCCTAGATAGCTCTGAAATTCTAGTTTCCAAATTGTTAATTTGACAGAAATTAGGACCCTGTGCATTATATGCAAGTATCCAATAAAAAAAACCAACGCCTTTCACATCATTAGATCATTAGTAATTTTGTGCATGACATAACGCTACAAAGAATGACATGAATAAAGGGAGAAAGTAACAAAACAAAACAGAAAGTGAAAAATGACATAACAATAGCCAGGGCACCTTAAACACTAGATGCCAGCCCACTAACTGGAAATCAAATACCTCGGGTGAACTTGGAAGAGATGAAGAAGACGAGGGAATGAGGGAGAGCAATGTATATAATACATTGAGACATGCATCACATCTCAATACATCATAAATTTTCACTCCTCTCCATCCATTCCTCCCATTCTCGGTAAGCAAATGAGAATACATATACAAAAGAACCATTAGTAATTAAAATGATTAATACAAATTCATGTCAATAACCTGTTTTGTGTTCCATGTGAAAAGAGATTGTAAATCTGCTGATATGTTCAGTGTCATGCTGACCTGCGAGAATAAAAAGGCTTTTCATTTCAGGTTCAACTGTGTAATAAGACGACATTTGAATATCAGAAAACAAGACATCATATTCAGGTGGTTTATGACACATTTATATGTGACGTAGATCATATACAGTACAGAATCCAGAAAACATGCAATTAACAACTATTGATAGTTGCATTAAAAAAAAAAAATTGGGATCTCTTATCATGCACATGTTTGTATGCATGTTTAGCCATCTACAATAAGTTGGCATAGCTTATTTAGTTTACATTAATAACCTCCAAGTAGTAGTGAGGGCAAATTTAACCAGGGACACCCATTGGTAAAAGATCATATTAACAATCTAACTGAATAAGAGTAGTACCAGGTCCTACATATATGTCTATGCAGTCCTTTCAACCGAAAATGACTTCTTCAATAGCTGTGAAGCTCTATTCTTGGCATTATTTCGTAAGTAATTCTACACCATGTGTGATGCTGAAAGCCCATGACAATATATATTCTTTCTCTTCAACGAACTTTTCTCCGACTATACTCTATTAAGATTCTGCATATCAGTTATGTCCTCTATCACATCCAGAATCTATGAAATTAATATTTGCATATAAAATTTGCAGTCCAAAAAAGTTTAGATAATCAATCTACCCAAGCTCTCCTATGCCCAAGGATCATATGGCCTTAACTTGCCCCAACTTAAGTATGAATGGCTAGATATAGATCTATCCTATCTTAATAGCCTGGAGTCGTGGACTGGTAACTACTTCTATGCAACTATAAAGGCTGGACTTCGTTAATCAAATTGGCAGCTAAATGCATCATGTTTCAAGAAGAAGTTTTTAACTTATGTTACTATCACTTATCATCAAAACTTTTCACGAATGTTTCTACTTTAAGGCTTTCAGCATATTGTCTTTTCAACTAAATGCCAACATGATTCGTGTTCATGACATACATTGTTACATTTCCTTTTGCTGACCATTAAATAGTAAACTAACCGTTTGGAAAGGCCCAGCCTCCATGAAAGGAGACAACAAAAGTGGAAAAGCCAACCTCGGGTAAATTCATATATCTCAGCAGATATCAATTTCCATGATTATTGAACTAATTAGCTAGGTGGGTCGCACAATTATTTTAACATGCATTTTATCATCCATTGCCAGACTTAACAAGGCAAACATGTTTGTAGCAGGTCTAAACAATGAGAAGCAAACTCCAAAAATCGGCATAGTTGCTAGATACATAAGATGAAACCATATAAACAATTGCAGAATAAACATCCGAAGATAAAATCTTTAGATTAAGTTTGTAAATATGGAATGTATTAGTCAAGGATGAAACAAAATTAAATACAATGAAAAATCGACAGAAGTATCGCAAACCCCTTAAAGGCTTAAACCAGCACAATACTTTTAATGAAAGCAAATCGCAAACTAACACTCAAAAACCAAATCAAAAGATACCTCGTCGTTCCCGTTCGGCTGCTTCTGAAACCAGTTGATGTTCAATACCTACATCCGCAATCCGCATATACCAACATAGACTAATCAAATCATATTGAGTTAAGTAATCGAAAACAGATAAAATACAGTGAATTACAGATCCGTAAAAGGGAAATTAGTGGAAAAGAGAGAGAAGGAGAGCGACCTGGACTTGAGCGGATGGAGAGGGAGAATTAAGGTTGTCAGATAGAGAGGCTATGGCGCACATGAGGGCGAGAATAGTTACGGCAAAGGTTAGCAGAGCGTTAGCTCTGTAACCAAAAGAATGCATTTTTTTTTTTTATAAATTTTTGGGGGGTTTTCTCCGATTGCTATAGCAGCGGTCCGATATGAATGAAAATGGCGGAGGCAAGGAGTTAATGGTAGTAACGGAGACAGCGAAGGTTAGATTCGTGATTTCTGCTCTTTCATTGGATCTTATACGTCGTCGGTGGGCCACCCTTTTCCAACAGCGATTTATATTCTTCCGTTTTCTTTTTCTTTATTTACTATTACATTAAAATTCTTTTCTACGTTCTTCTTTTTTTTCTTTCTTTTTTTTTTTTTTTGTAAGTCAAACCGGCGTCAGATTTTGATATGTCCGACTCCTCAATTCTATTATTCAATATATTCAAGTTAAGAATATTAAAATGAAATATTAAAAATATGCAATATATCCACAATTGATTACATCAATAAAAGTATTTCTATTTGCGTTATAAATTATGACAAAATGGTGTGTTTGGTATAATAATGGACTAAAATTAAAAATAATAATAATCTGTAATTTTGTCGTTTTCTTTCTTCAGACGGTCGATAATTGTAAGCACTACGATGTTTTGCCATTATTTTGAGTCTCTCTCCCTAAACTACAATCTCAGTGGGATGCGGATCCTCTGTCCCCAAAAGCAATCGGTAGCTTCATATTTTCAATATTTATTTTTAAGGCCCTTTGTTATAACCCAAACTATATGAATTGTCAATTTGTCAACTTTGTTTCGGATGGCTAGCTGGCGGAATGAAATTTCATTGGTAACATTTAACCACACAAAGGTTACGTTTTATTTACTTCATTCACCTTTTATTTGATAATCACTACAACGAGGTAGATGCTTATTGCTTAATCAGCATCCGCATCATCAACATACACCCTCTGGCTTTGTCATAACAAGAGTCTGAATTTGAAGGTCCCTATGGAGAAGTGGTGAAGTTGTAGTTGGCACATTTAGTAGCGCGGGAGAGCAAGGAAGAGCTAAAGCCGAGCTTGGACCTAGCCAGATCAAACACCACAAGGTTGTCTTGCAATTGGCGTGCCCCTATCACAATGGCCGCTCTAGGTTGATGCCCTCCATCCACAAACCCTACACACCTCACCCCAGGCCTTGCCTCCACCATCAAGTTCTCTCCCGATATTCTCCAAACCGCATTAGGCCTGTCCAACACTAGCTCCACGTTCGGAACCTCGTTCATTTTCTTCCAGTCTAAACATAACCCAAATGGCTCCACTGCTTTCACCTCAGCTTGTTTCGGAATTTGATTGGCATATACTTGAATAAGAGCCTCGAAAATTGAGTGGTGGAGAACTGTATAAGGTGATGCGGTAGTAATCATAGTTCCTCCGAGACCCGTATTCTTTTCAAGTGACAGGAGAGAAGGGTTCACTGGGACGACAACTTGGTTGTTAACTTTTATACTTGTCACTTGGATGTGGTACTCTCCTAGTGGGGTAATTGTGAGTGGGGTATAAACCAAATCACGGGAAATATCAAAGTTAGGACGCAAAAGATTTGGTTGTTCCCCGAAGAATATAACCCCGTTTGATTTAGGGTCGCCAGAGAGGCACATGGTGAATCTGCGTTGAAACCCAAAGTGGGAAGCAAGTTGAATTGGGAGAGCAATGGGTTCGTGGCCCAGTCCAGCAACTCCTTGAACGTTGTTGGGCAAGCCCTGTTGGAGTAGGAAGGAGGGGGCGCAAGCAAAGAGGAAGTCAGGGACAGTGATCAATGAGCCCAGTTTGGATGGACGAGGGGTGGGTTGAGCTTGAACGGCGAGGATGTCTTGGGCAAGCTCGGCCACGCCAGATTGGAGAGTGACGGGGTTGACGGACATGAGGCCACAGGTGTTGTTGTGGCAGCCGGGTCTGGAATCGGAGGTGCAAGAGTGACAGAAGTGGGTGTTGGCTCGGGAGCATTGGGTTGAGTGGCAAAAGGGTGCTCTGTATGTGGAGGATAAGTAGTGTTGGTCACAGTTTACCCACAAGAACCTGCCGTTAAGGTCCACGAGGACTGGAACCCGGACGAGAGGGGTTCGCTTGTGGATATAGGCCCAATGAAGACCCGAGGAAGCATCTTTTTGCACCGGCAAAACCAGAAGATTTGGTTTGGGAGACTGGTAGGTTGACTCGGAAAAGAAGAAAAGAGAGATGAGGAGCAGAACACGGAGGATAGAAGAAGCCATAACAGGAAGTTCTTTCTGTGGGAGAATGGAGTGGGGATGACTGGGGAGGATGATGCGTTTTAATAGAAGGACCACTGTTGGAGTGTGGAGGACAGTACATAAGATGGGTTTGGCAAAGAGTCTTGGATTTGTTTGTAGCTGGCGAATTTCAAGGCTAAAGATAGAGATAAACGCTGCTGGTAACAAAACAAAGGATTGATAAGTTTGAAGGGGGGGGGGGGGGGGTTACTTGGCAAGGAAGAAGATGCTTTAAGGCTGCAATGCTGTTTTGCATCGGTTTCGTAATAGAAGCCGTATGGAGTTGGTGCATGCACAGGGGTTGTGCAGGTTGTAACTGACTTGGCTTTGGATTGTTGCCTACCTCGGGTTCCCACCACATTGTTTGATTAGCCTTCTCTTCTGGCACTATGGATGGGTTATTAGCACAAGAAATTACAATGCGGTTTAACAGTACCCGAGCAGAGGCTGAAGAAGAAGCAGATATTCCCTTATTAACAAATTTTAACCCAAAAAAAAAAGGAGGGGTTGGGGGGGGGGGGGGAAGTGATTGCTTAGTGAATCCATTGCCGTGCAAGCTCATCCCATACATTCATGCCTCTGAGTTTCACTAGAAATTAAAGTCTGAATAAAATTTATATATACAATTTCCTCTATTTTTATTATAAATTATTCATTTCAAGTATAATAAATATGTAATTTTTAATAACAACATAATAAATATATAGTTGTTTTGCACAACACCTAAGTCTAATCTTTGAAGCCCACAAAAACTATAGGTAGATTGGCTTGCCTCTAACGTTTTTATTCCCCTTTCTAGTCAGTTGTCTTTTGATATTCTGATGGAAGCCCAAGTATATTGGCTCATGGTATTTGAGCCCACTTATTGTATTGCCCTGGTTATTGATTCAAAAGCCCAAACTCATATGCTCCATTCGTAAGGCCTCAACATGTCGGTACTTCATTTCCTTTTGCAGTGTCTGTTGCAGTTGGGATGAAGGAAGGTGGGAGAAAGGGCAGGGAGATGGAGATACTATGAAGAAGATGAGGGCATTTGTGGGTTTTTCTTAGTTCGTTCAAATGTAACAAAAAATTTTTATTTACTAAGTAGGAGCCAGATCTTGAACTTTTGTTAGTATTTATAACGATATTAGCCATTAGGATATCATTAAGAATTTTTAAAAGAGTGTGGAATGAAATTAACCAAAAAAAAATGTAAAATGAAATTGAAATTTACTCAAAATTTCGAAAACGAAAATAGCCCCCTCTTTTTTTTTTTCCTTTTTGTTATTGGGATCTGCATTATTCTTAAATTCGATCAGGCTAGGTCTCTTCCCAATTGGTCTTTTATTATAGTGTTCAAAGTCAAGCAGACAGACAAAATGAATAGCAACTAGCTAGAGAAAGCCAGAGTGTCTTCTCTGAGTCACCTTTTCTTCACTTTTATTCTTCTTCATTCTTCCCCTGCTCTTCATTTTTTTGGGGTTTAACTAGAAAAGTAGGTGCTCCATTTATCATTGGTATTCTATACTAGATGCTTTGTAATCAATCATTATCAGAAACCCGCATGTTTCCATATAATATTGAACAAAAGTTTGATCTAAATTTAATGGCGCGAGATATCAAACCTAGAGGCTCTTATTATTAAAAAATTGAGAATGAGGCGCACTACAACTGCTAAAAGTTCAAATATGTTTACTAATTTTGAAAGTTATAAAGGTTGAGAAGCGAAGTTGACAGGCCAGGATAAGCTTCAGGCCTCGTTTACAGATAATTGAACTGGACAAATAATCAGATATCTAATAATTTTCTGGACGAAGAGTGTGAAGTATGTCTATTACTAAAGTTTGTGTCAAAGTATCAAAAGCATTTGTCTTTTTATCTTTAACAAAAGTTTCGTCCAACGCTAATATGAGAACGAAAGCTTCAGGATAATAATTTATAGCAGTACTCCGCAGTAAATAAGTATAGCACCATCGTCAACTTGTACTGTGAAAACCATTTTTGGCCATTAGTGCTTACAGCTAGCACATGGAATCTTGAGTTAACCTAGAACCATGTGAGCGCCTGTCATGACGCTTTTCTAAACTTTGTCGCGCAGGACACAGAACAAAATAAAAACACTATATGAATTTTATATTATCCTAAAATTTGCACATATCTAACAACACTAGAACAAAATTTCATGAAACGCCAGAGATACATGGAAAAAGAAACACAAATAGAAATGAAACAAAACAAGCTCGCTAATCTACATGATAGTGCAGCTCTCAGTGTTCTCATCACTGAAGGCGTGGGTGACAGGATCAGCCGCGGGATAAACGGGGATCGGCGGCGGCGGCGGCATGTAAGGCCGCCCATACATCATGGGTGGTGGGTACATATTGTTCAGATGTGGTTGCTGTTGATGAGTATGGTTCATCATCATCGGGAAGTACTGCTGCTGCGGGATATACGGAGGAGGAGGAGGTTGCATTTGCATGCCTTGGTAATACCCACCACCACCACCACCGTTCATGGCCGGTAGGCCTTGCGTTACGGCCGCTAAATTCCTCATCTGCTCCATCTGGCCCATTGGATTTGGGCCCATCTGGCCCATTGGATTTGGGCCCATCTGGCCCACGTTTCTATTACCATTACCATGACCATGACCATGACCACCTTTGCCGCCCTGCTTGCCTCCTTTACCATGATGAGGAGTATCAAATTCATCAAAATCATCATCTGTATCGTGGCCCTCAAATTTCCCCCCTCCCTTCTTTCCTTGTTTCCCTTTGTTATTTTCACCCCCACCTCCTCCTTTCTTCTTATTTTTGTTGTTTTTGTCACCTCCTTTTTGACCAAACCCTAGTAACCGACCTAGCAAACCACCACTGGTTTTGGTGTTCTTTTTATTACCTCCCCCACCGCCACCCTTGTTTTTTTTACCCCCATCCCCATTGCTTTTCTTTCCTCCATTGCCATTTTTAGACTCTTTATTTCCTCCTTTGCCCTTGATTTGCTTTGGCAGATCCATGACGTCACCTTTCTTGGCACCACTCTTCCCTTTTTGCCCATTCATCATCTTGTTAGGCGTAGGATGGCCATGAACATGCTCTTCTTCATCCTCCTCATCATCATTATAGTCGAAATCGTCGTCAAACTCATCCTCGTCGTCAAAACCATCATCACTTGCATAAAATTCCTCCTCTGGTAAGTTGAACTTGACAGATTTGTGGTCTTTGGAGGGTTGCTTCAGATCCTTTGCCCCTTTTTGGAAGTGAGACAGTTGAGCTTGACCACCCCCTTTCTGCTGGTCCTTCCCACCCTTCTGAGATTTATTGTCCTTTCCCCCTTTGCCATGATGATCAATTTGCAAGTTCTTGAACTGGTTGGTGGGAAACATCGTGCCTTTCTGCCCCCATATTTCGGCATGTTTGCCTGAACTTTTCAGCTTTTTAATCAGTTTACTCGGATCCACATTATTCCCTGTCACTACCACCTTCCCTTGCTCTGCATCTATGCTCACTGTATACACCTCTGTAAACAAACACATATAATTAACAGAAAGTAATTACCAATTCTAGCCCATTAAAAATTGGACTAGATTAATTAACCAAGTAAAATTGAAGCAGTTGAATTTGAAAAAGAGAAGTGCGGTATATATATATATGTTTTAAGTGACGGAGTCATGGGAAAGTTGAAATATGAAGCATATTGACATTGGATCTGTAAAGGGGAAAAATAAAACGGGATTATGATAAGCATATACCATCGATTTTCTGTAGCACTTTCCTTACTTTCTGCTCGCAGCCATCACAGTGGATATTAACCTTGAGAATACAACTCTGCACAAATCCTTTGGCGTGAGTAAAGAACTAGTACCCGAGGAACAAAAGTGGAGAAAATGAAGTGTCTTAACTAGTTTAATAATTAAACTTGAGACATGAAATTACTCAGAATGTGTACCTGAATTTTCTGCGAGTCTTGCTTACCCATATTCTCTCTGTTTGTGTGTGAAAGCCCGTGAGTCGTGAGAGAAGAAGAGGAGAATGAGATGTTAAGATATTTTTAAAGGGCTCAAAGGTGGTAGGGAAGCATGGACAACTTATCTCTTTTACCTTTGTTCCCCTCCTCAAATTTCCGTACAGATTACACACACTCGCACGTACACACTCGCAAAGAAAGTGTGATGGATAGAGAAAGAAGGCGGTTGCTGCAGCTGCAAACAGCAGGATTATAAACAGCTAGGAAATAGGAATAGCTTTCTCTATGAGTAGGCTTTAATGGCTTTTTATGCCTTTGTTATATAAAAAAGGCCCAAACTTTGAAGGTGTATGACAGCTTAATAATGCCATTCTTGGACATGAATAATTTGACACCCTGGTCGACTTCTTATTTTTTTGTGCTAACTATGGACCGGGTTATTCAGCCCTTATTTATCTGCCCTTTGGTTTGGTCCCAGATCTACTAGCAGATTTTTTCTTAACCAGGAGAAATTTAAAATAGAAAAAGAAAAGCTACCTTTCCCTCAAAATTTCTTTTTTATGTCAGTACAAAATCTTAAAATATTATTAGTTAATTGTTGCGATGGAAAAAAAAAAAAAAAGAGGGAGAAAGTAATAACTTGTACACGAATGTATCCTACTGTCCTTGCGTGCAAGCAGAACCTCCAACCTTATTGGTCGACTTAGGAAATGATTAATTGAGAAGTTTAATTCTTCGAAGACATAACTAGGGGTATGTTAATGTGCAATTTGACCTTTGTGACTTGATACTATTTTTTTTCTTTTGCGAGTAAAATATTGACACCAACCAATTTCTTTCTAGTAAAATATTGATTCAGCAACTTTTGGCAGAATTATAGTTTAAAATTTTAAATTAAAAATATTTATATTAAAAGATTTTAAATTTTAAGATATTTTTAAAAATTTTAAAACTAAAAATTTTAATTTGAGTCATAATTTTTTTTGTGTAATTTAAATTTTTATCTCAAAATTTTAAAATATTTTTATTATAATTATTTTTTATTTAAAGTTTTGAAATATAATTTTTTTAAAAAAATTTCTTTTCATTCCTTTTTTAAAAAAGAACAAATCCAATAATGAATATCGGTGAGTGTCGGAGAGAATTTCGGGAATGACGATAGCGCAGCATTAAAAAACACACACGGAAGAAAAGGACAAATTGATATGTTAATTATATAATATAAGAACTATGAAATATATAAATATTTTAACAGAAGGACCGCTCAAATCCCCATCCCCAATGGCTCTGACACGTACAGCCAATCACTAGAGTCACAAATAATAGACTGTGCTTGAAGATTGAACACCGAACGAGGATCTTTTGGGAGTTTGGACTCTGCTTTTGCAACCAAAATCAGTGTTTGTCTTCATTGAATGGAAAATTGCTCTCCCCTTTTCTTCTCATTTTACCCGCTTTTTCCAAATTAAAAAGAAAAAAAGATAACAGTAAGATGTCTTAATGGTGACAAAAAAAGCTCCCACAAAGGGGAACACCCCCCCCTAAAAATCCTTAGTCTATCAAAAAAGCTTTTGTAGTGTATATGAGATTGCTTGATCTCAAAATATCCACTTTTCATTTCTTGTTTTTCTCAATCAGTGCCCCAGTACTTGATTATTTAGCTAGTGCATGCTAAACTGCATTTGGTTCTTTACATCATACTTCATTTTCTTTTCGCGGCACAACATAGTGGGCAATTTCTTTTCATACTTATTCATCTTGTGGCAAGCCCAACTAGTAATAAAAATATACAAAAGATTCGCAGATCTTTGGTTAGGGGAGCTGCCACTGAGATTATAATTTTTTTAAAAAAAATAATAACTAAACCACTCATATTAGACCTGAAACTCAACAATTATCAACCAGTTTTTAGTCCTGATGAACTTAAATAATTAGCCGCCAGTGATTTAGTATTTGGATGTTTAAAATTTGATTGATTCTTTTCTTCCATCTACAAATTGCCCTAACAGTGATATTGAATAGATATTTCAACTCCTGGATTGATTTTAAAGTTTGACATGAGTTAGTGAAATGGGGGAACATACGCTGGGTTTAGGATTATAGCAATCACAAGAAAGTTACCGAAGATGTGCTTGAAAAATGATCTGTCACTAGGATGCCATCAAGATCATACCTAAGATGTAATTAGAAAACAGTCCAATACACTTGATTATTGTTTTCATCATTGTAGATATATTTTTTTCTTTGGGTGGCCATGAAATAGACAGGTCATGCAGATATGGACAATTCCCAGGTTGAAGTTTGGAAAATATACGGTAGAGAGCAATAGAGGACATCTTTTGGACTGAAGCCTAGTGGGTTAGTTGATAAAAGAGTGATTTATTAGATATAAATACAATCAGAAATCGTAATGTGTGTGGGAAAAGAAAAAGAATTGCAAGACCAAAGAAGTTAGGTGGATGGTAAAACTGTTGAAAGCTGGGAGGAATTAGAGTGGTACAAGTAACTTGGTCGATTTTGGACGGAGGGGGGGTTCCGATTGGTAGGCAAAAAGCGCAATAGTTGGAGAGTTGAAGCAGAGGATAGTGAGGGAGGGAGGGTCCCTCATGAAAGGGATAAGCTACCTTTCTTGGAGGGACATCTGCTTCAGATATGGACTTGACCGGCTCAATTTGAGAGTTGTGGACCCCGCCATCACTAAGCTCAGCGGCATAATGGAGTTGTTGGATAATCACTTCTGCTTTTATGCACAGGACGAAGACGAATGGCTCATCACTTATCTGGACTTCCCTTGTGCAAGTGGAGCCCGGCTTAATCATGGCCATGGATGAATCGGATACACACCTTGGGTCGGATTACTAGGCTTGGACACAGTATTGACTGTTGAGAGCTTCAATTCTTTATCATTTGATTAGTTCGAAATTTAGGGGCATAGTGATAAAAAATTGCTTTAAAGTTAATCTCAAAAAAGTCTAATCATAGACAATTTAATCTCTCAGAAGAAACGATCTGATAGAAAGAAAACAAGCCCTGCAAGATTAAAATCCTAGTAAATGATTCTGTACCCCTGAACATGCGTAACTTTTGGTAATGGGTAACCCTTTTTCATCAATATTTGAAATTCCGTCCATTTTTGACATAATGACATGCTAATTATGAGACAACTGATACTATCTATTCCCACTTGCGTTTTTGCTTTTTCTCTTTTCGGATTGTGTGTGTGGGAGCAGCACGGTGAGAGAAAGAGACGGTGAGTTTAGTTCAGGTAGATGCTGCAAAACACTGGGAAGAAGAACAAGACGAAGGAGGAGGAGGAGGAAGAAGGAGAATATATAAATTGGCCACGTTTCAGCTCTGTGTCTGTCCTTTGAAACTAGGCACCTGCACCGCAAGACAGATATTTCGGTACGTCTATAGAGGACTACTAAAGCAGCAGACAAAAGGCACCAATGCACGAGTTTGATCATCAGAATTTAATCTGCTATATGAATAAGGTTCTTTACTTCTCTTAAAGATTACGTGGGAAACAAACATTTTCTAAGAACTTAATTAGACCAATAAAGATGCATAGCAAATCAAGACAATCTTTTCTGCAACAAACCAAATCCTCATCTCTTGCCCTTGAGTAATTTTACAGAAGCATGTTTATACCTTTCTTATGCATTATTTCTAGACTCTAATAACCTCTTTTCGTTGCTCTGCGTTTGTGCACACGAACATGGCAGCGTGATTAATCGGCCATGGTTCTTAAATCCTAACTGAGTAAAATTCTGTAGCTCAACTAAGCATGTGATGTCTTTATTATCCGAAACCCAATACTTGATATCCAGTATTCTATTTTTTTGGAGTATTTTGGCTAACATAGACCAGCGACAACGCAACAACCCTCATCCCAGCTCATCTGGAAGAAGCCCTCATCTTTTCGTAAGAATGGCAAATGGGCAATGATTATTCCAAACAAGATACTTATATCAGATAGGGTAAAGATAATAAAATTTTAATATCTAAATGGGTAATGATTGTTCTGTTAATTTGTATCAGTGTCAACTTTAAATCTCTATTTGTTTATTTTAATATTGAATG
Source organism: Erythrophleum fordii (assembly GCA_032878935.1). Taxonomy (NCBI): domain Eukaryota; kingdom Viridiplantae; phylum Streptophyta; class Magnoliopsida; order Fabales; family Fabaceae; genus Erythrophleum; species Erythrophleum fordii. The sequence continues at coordinate 34,833,766 of JAVQMF010000049.1, forward strand.
TGTTTATTAAATATATTCAAGAGTTAGCATTATAATATATACTTTTTATAAATGAATTAGTCTTATATGAAAAGTCAAAGAAAAAATAAGTCAGAATTTAAAGATGTTTTAAAAATATATAAATTCGGTTTAAATAAAAATAAAATAGAATATATAAAGTATAAATTTAACAAAAAATACATTAATTATAGTATAAAAGTAAAAATTAAAAAATATAACATATTATAAGTCACATGATTTAAGTATTTTAGATTTATCATATAACATAATAAAAAAATATATGAAGATATAAACTATAGAATTCAAACACAATAGTATAATAGATGAAATAGAATAGTACTTTTGATATTATTTGTAATAAAAGGATATTACTCAAATTTAAAGATAAATTTTATCATATAACTATAAAAATTATAATATTATATAGAATTGAGTGTTGAATAATAAAAAATCAACAAAAAAATAAATTTAATATTATATGAATAAAAATGTTATATTGGATGGGTTGACACACTAGGTAATATAAGATTAAAAATAATTGTATTACAAAAGAAAATTGAAATTGCATCTATTATAAAAAATTATAAAATCACACTTAGATGGCATGGGTATGTGTAAAGAAAACATATCAAAGTCTCAATAAAAAGAATAGATTAAATGGAGAGTCATCTAATAGTTTAAAATAGAAAAAAAAATTTATAGTCAAAATAATTAAAAATAATTTAGATTTAAATATTTTATCTAAAAATATAATTCATAATAAAATTTTATAATATTTTTTGATTTATGTAGTTAACTTCATTTAGTGAAAAAAGACTTGTTATTATTATTATTGTAATAGGTATTGGATTTATGCAAATGTTGGCCTATGCTTCCTTATATTTGTTTAACATGAGTGGAAAGATAGAATATCTAATAAATAATAAAAGTTAAAAGTTAAAGTAGTACAAATACACTTTTAATTTTTTATGTTACACTCAAAGTTTATTTTAATTTTAAAAATTTATTTTGTTTTAATATAATTTTTAAAATTTAAAAATTGGTTTAATATTTTTTTCATTAACATTATTATCTCTACTAATAAAAATATCTTATGTGAGATAGCATTGTATATAATTTTATAAATGGAATAAAACATTAACTTTGAAAATTCAAAATTAAAGACCGGTTTGATATTCTTGTTTTAGAATAATTTTTTTAAGAATAAAAAAAACTTGTTTGATAATATATTTTAATAAAATATTTTGTAAAACATAAAAATAGAATTGTATTTTTTCAAATAGAAAAATCAAAATATTTTTTAGATAGTTTGTTAATTTTTATTATGTAGAATAAGAGAAAAAATAAAAAATAGTAATTTTTTAAAATAATAATTCAACAAAATTTTAAAATTTTCTATTTTCAAAATTTGTTCTAAAAACATTAAAACTAAAACGGAACAGGGCTTAAATCAAACTTAAATTATACCTATTGGCCAATTCCATAAATTAAAAGCTACTTTTTGTCTGTGGGAAATTTGTAGTTTTTTGAGATAAACTAATGGAATTAGCAAAATAATGTTGTTTACCTATGAATTAGATCTTCGCTTGCCCGTTAGTATCTTATTCAACAGTAAAATTACGTAAGATGTTATGTCAAATATTTTTATTAATAAAGTGAACGATATTAAAGAGAAAGAATGATATTAAATTATTTTTGAAATTTTAGGAATTATATTAAGTTATTCTTAAAATTTTAAAAATTATATTGAATTAAAATAAATTTTTAAAATTAAAATAAAACTTGAATAAAATTTTAAGAATTATATTAAATAAAAGTAAGATTTTAAGACTCAAATGAAAGTTAAGATAAATCTTTTAAGACTAAAATTATTCTTTTGCTGAAACTAAAAAACTAAGCCGTTATTTGCCTGGTTGCCCCGATTGTCCTGTATCCCTAATTCTAACGACGCTCAAAGCCTTCCTCATGCCCTCTCACCCTCTTTCACTTCGAAATCGATCAGTCCCAGCCAGTCCGAGTGTACGATGTCGCCTTCGCCTTTAGCCAGTACGCCGTCGGTGAGTTCATCCGTTTTGGATTCTGCCACTTTGTATACTAAAAGGCAAATCATAAATTCTGTCAAAGTGGTTACTGCATGTTTCAATACTTGGGCATTTGATCTTTTTCCTTTGTAAAAGTGGATATTGCATGTTTGCCTCATATCCTGAAGAATTTTGGTTCCTTCCCATCTATTTGCTCTGTGTTGGGTGGGAAAAGAGGGATGCTCTGCGTTCGGAAGGTGGAAATATTTTTTTTTCCCTTGGGATGGAAATGAGAGTAAACTATGGAATTCTGTGACGTAAAAGATGATATGAAAAGGAATAAGAATGTTACTATATTTTTATGTTTGATTGAATAACAAGAAAGTAGGAATGAAAAAGAAAAATGATAAAATGACCGTAACATCACTGGATGAAAAAAATAATAAAATAATGTTTTTACCTAATAACTGGAAATAAAAGGCTTCTATATGTCTGGCACCGAAAAAAATAAAGGCACAGATCCCCTCTTCATCGTCAGTATTCCAGGCTTCGGTCAGCTTAGGCATGACTGAAAATAGCATTCATAGCATCAGAGTGCATATGGGTCTTTTCAAGTGGGATTTCATTTCATGGGAGGCTATTCCATCAATTTTCTGATGGAATCAATATTTCAAAAATTTAGGAATCTGTGTTGCCTTAGTAATGGAATGCATTTGCGGTGTCTGTAACCAAACATGTTATTATGGGAATTTCATTTCCATTCCCAACTTTAACCAGACGGGACATAAGTCTTTAAATTTCATTTTGAGTTAGGATTCATGTGCATTTGCTGCATGGGTAATTATGTCTTCTGTTTTTTTTTTTTTCGTTTATGTATTTTCTGTTTTTGAGTTACCCTGTGATGGAGAATCTCTTGAAAAATATCAATAAATATCGGTAATTCCACCTTGTTGAAATTATGGATTTGCTTTAAAAAGCTTCATGGTAACAATTGAATTTGGGAGATCACTTTGACAGATGGACCATGTTTAATAGCCATATCTTGTTTTTGACAGATTGACCATGTTTTAGTACCCAGTTTTATGGGTATTTGACCCATAAGACTGGGCCAAGTAGGATCATGGGCTATGCTGGCCTATAAACGCCTCTATTTGGGAAGGCCAGTTGTGAGCCAACCCAAGTGAGCCGGGTTAGCTCCAGCTCTATGTGGCCATTTGTCAAGGGACTTTCAATTTTCGAAAGCAACTTTGCTTTTAATTTCTTTTATTTCGTTCGATCTCTGTAGTTGGAGATCATCTCATTGACTTCTTATGATACTATAGTTCAACAATTATATTTGTTCTCATAAAAGTCAGTTGCTTCAGTTGAAAATATTTGGACAAGATCTGCACTTTGGAGAAGAGATCAACTAGTCTAAAGGGAGACCATGAGGGCGATGATAAGACAAGAAGAGTTGTTTTTGTAACTGTGGGGACAACTTCTTTTGATGCTTTTGTGAAAGCAGTGGATTTTTCAACAGTGTAACAAGAGTTATTAACAAAAGGATATACACACCTCCTCATTCAAATGGGCCGTGGATCTTATGTTCCCACAAAGGTAGTTTTTAAAAAACTTAGCAGCAGTGCTTTTTCTTTCTCCTTGCTGCTTTTTATTCTTTACTAATCTGATGTCTAGACAAAGATGTAAAGTTGAACTATTCTTAGCTTCTCACTTATATAAACTAGTGATGCTGTGTCTTGAAATATGGTACATCCTAGTGGTGAAATGGAATTCAAAAGTTAAAAATGAGGAAATATTTTAAATGCAAAGTTTGGAAATGCTTCCACTCGAGGTTCCTTAAATGCTTTTGACATATTGTTTTCTAGTGTCAGTTAAAATTTTTTGGAACACTGCAAAGATATTAATACATGATGGTTATGCCACCCAGGAATTATGAATTAGGATTTAGGAGAGCGAGTCCTTCAATTTGAAGTTACAGATGCTTGTTATTGTACTGAAGCTTTATTTTATAAATCTTAAAATTGTATTGATATTGACATTAGCATTAGCAGATGCTTCTCTTGTTTACCGAATTTCTTATAAGTTACTTTTTGTAGTCTGAAGGAGGTAGTTCGGTGGCTGTAGACTATTTCACTTTTTCATCCAGCATTGCCAACCGTCTCAAATCAGCTTCTCTTGTCATTAGTCATGCAGGTCACTATTATTATTATTATTATTATTATTATTATTATTATTATTATTTTGTTCTTCACTTTTAATATAATTATAGTATTATCAAATTTACACCAGTAATGCTATTACTATTTGGTCTCAGTGGCTTCATTTTTATTCTTCCATCTGTATGGGAGAAGTAGCTGTCATGCCAATGGCCATTGGTTACATCTGATACACTTCTCCTTAAAATAAAGTTGGATGTGAGAACCATTGGATAAGTGTTAACTGGATTTGTGTGTGTGATTCACCACTGCTAGGACCAAAGAAGAAGAAAATGAAGATGAGAAATGAGCTGCAGCTGTCATCACAGGCTGGTGAATTTGATTAGATTAAATGACAGAAGGGCGTAATGAATGAGGACAAATACAGATACTGGGCATTGCATTGGACTTAATAGCATGGAATTGACTTGTGTGATATTAGTAAGTTAAAATAGCTTGGCATAATTGATATACTTTATGCTGGTTTAAGAATAAACATAGGATCTGTCAATTCCCTTCCTTCCTGCCTTAGACTGAGCATAGGGAAAGTAGTTTTGTTCATAACAGTGAGTGGACTTTTTCCTATTTCTAAACGCACTGCCCCTATATCTATCCGCTTTAGGTCTTATGTCTGCTGAAACTTCTGTATTGTGTCATTCCGCTTCATCATGAGTTGGCCACATATTGTTAGGAATTCACCGAGTCTGGATTATGTGACGTGTTTACATGTTTGTTGGTACTTGGTACCTTTAATTGCTACTACATTTTTCAGTATCATCAGTTTCTTATCTAGTCCCAAGCCCCATAATGCCTGCCATGCGTTTCAGAATGAATGAACAAGGTATTTCATAATACCAAATGCCTGCCATGCATTTTGTATTTCATTCCCCAAATGCTTTCTGTTATTTTTTTTTTGGGAAAATCATGTGGGAAAGAATGAATAGAAAATAAACACGTGAATTTGCTGCCTGTTGAGGGTATCTATATTTTTATCAAACCAGGAGATTGCCAAAACATAAAAGAAATGAACGACAAAAGTTTTTTTTTTTTTCCTTTTGAAATTTTATATTTTTAAAGACATGTTTATACTGCAATATTACATTTGCTGCATAATTTCCTACGATGAGGGATTAGGGAAATGTAACTGTTTTGACTCCATGCAGGGTCAGGTGGCATATTTGAGACATTACGGCTGGGTAAATCTTCAACTGTGGTTTTAAATGAGGGTTTGATGGACAATCATCAAAGTGAACCTGCAGAAGAATTCGCAGACAGAAGACATTTGTATTGGGCTCGTCCTCAAACTCTCCATCAAACTGTAGCATATATGGATTTAAATTCTCTAATTCCCTACTCGTCGGGTGATGCCACTCCTGTGGCAAAGCTCATAAATAGATTCCTCGGTTTTCCTGATGATTGACCAACTTTAATAAGATCCATCTAACGGTCTGTTTGTTTTTAATATATAAAAAATGTAAAATTTAGTTTCTAGTCGTCACCAAAGTGGCTAAGTGGTAAGACACCCATGTGTCCAATAGTTGATGGACTTTTGTAATATTGAACATATAAGTTTGTTAAAAAGCATTTGTGAGGACGTACAGTTACAAATCCCGAAATGAGATTAATCTAACACCAACAGTGTTAGCATACTCTTGGAATACCAAGAGAATAATGGATTTGGACATATTGGTATTCGGGCGTCCTAGATATATGCAGTGTCAATGTTGTGCAGCTTTATGCGAGATAAATATTTATTAGTGAAAATATAAGTACGCTCTGCTCTGTTCTTCTTGGTGGCCTTGCACCTTCTGATGTAGGAACAAGCAAGCAAGTCATTTGTTCATGGATATCACATTACTAAAATTCTTCAGCCGTTTGTTATTAAAATTATAAATAAAAGCACATGTGAAGAAAACGTTTTGAAATAGCAAATTATGTGGTGTTAATAGCAAACCCCTAAAAATAAGATTTAAGGGCTTTTTTTTTCCGTATCCAATGTATGGGTGGGCTTATCCTGGCAATTTAAATTGGGGCTTGTCTGGAATTATTGGTGCTTACAGGCAAAACTGCAGCGGCATCATCACTGATAGCCCGTTTGGTAACAAACGGGAAAGGGGAAATGAAAGGGAGAGTTGCGTGAGAGACGTAGGATGGACATTCAGATGCAAAATGGTGTTATGAAAAGGTAAGGTAGGTGGTGACAACAAATGCACATGGTATAAGATTGATATGACATATTTGAGATCTGAATTGAAAGCGAAGCTTGAACGACAATAGTTACTTTCAGTTGACGTGGTCCTCCTCCATCTTGATACAGCTTGGTACCCCGTACCAGCTTTTGAGGGCCACATGAGTTGCGTGACGTTCTTTTTTCCTCTTGTTTTTTTTTTTTTTTAACTTGGGGCAATGACTTGTGATTTTTTTTTTCCCAGAATGACTTGTGACTCTCAGTGCGCCATTTTTATGCTCTCTCCTGCGGATAATGATATTCTACCCCACGTCTAATCAAGTCACCCTCTCGTCACGAGGCAATTTGTCTATTGAGGAGGAAGAAAAGAACAACTATGAACTGCGCATTCTATTTCTTTTTTTCTTTTTTATTTTTGATAAAATTGAAAACATTACATTAACTAAACAATATTATATTGTTACGAAATTGAGTTTGAAACCTAACAAATAAAGAGTTTGAACTACACAAACGCCTAACATTAACCCCTTTGCCTTCCAATTCAATAGAACTAGCATTAGCCCCTTTGCAGGTGAATGGGAACCGAAAAAGTGGAGGGAAAGATCTTTTTGTTACAGAAAAAAGGAGGCCAATTGGTGGCTTGTAAACAGTGCTTATTCTACTTAATAACATTGGTGGCGAAAAAAATCTTCTAAAATTTATATATATATATATTGATGTGCTTCATCATAGTAAAAAGGGAAGACCTTGACCAATGAATTAAATTATACATGTTATCTAAATACATCCTTAGTTTTTACTACTTAGATTTGACAAGTATTAAAACATGCTTGTTCCGAATTGCAATGGTTTTCCATTGGTTATTGAGATTGAATCTGTGTCTTCTTATGATGGCAGATATTAGGTACAGATATTTATTTTGGTTGACATGTTTAAATGCGGATGAGGAAAGATAAAGGAACCCTTGAGAAGAGGATGAAGGGAAAGTAGCAATTGGTCATGTAAAGTGATAAGTCAGGAAGTGCCAACAGGGGATTTCCCTTTCTTGGATGAATCCTTGGGATTGGGAAGCCTGTTTTTCAAATGAATTTCGTATTTGTCTCAATTCTGAGACATAGCTTGCGCAAACGAGTCAAATATAGCGTATCCGCAACGGTTTGAGAGTGTTTTCCTCTGTGATCTTATGACTAATTAGACACCTAAGAATGCATGTGAACTTTGACTCTATTAGCACTAAAAGCCATAGGAATATGCAGTATTATGATCCAGATTTAGTTTAGCATGTCATGTCTGGAATGCAGAATTTATTAAGGCTGAAATTGACCAAAGTGTTTGAGAGACCCATCAGCCTTCCCTGATTGCAGCCCCATCTCATCAACACTGATTGCCACCGCTTTCGCTCGTGGCTGATGTTAACATTTACGTATTTGCCAGTTCAATCAACTTTTCCCTTTTTTTCTTTTCCTTAGATTTCAAGCTATCATCAGGCCGCAGTTGATTTAGCGATTGATTAACTTTTTTTAAATTGATTCTCAAGTTCCATATAGGAGGTATTTCTCAAATATAAAATTATTATTATATTTTTTCTTATTATCGTTCGTTAGAAAGCGGGAGAATCGAGATGGGGATGAATGATAGCTCAACTTTTTTCCTACCAAAACTATTCTTCTTTTGAAAGAATATTTTGTAAGAAAATAATTATTTACATTAAAACGATATGATATTGTAACAAGAATAAGAAAAAAAAAGTCGAGTATGCAATATATATTCATCGTAGATTGTTGGATGTTGGGAAATTAGGTTTGCACAATACATTTTTCTATGTGGATCCAACTACTATTAAAAAAGAAATTATATAGCTGTCTTCTTCCATTTATATTGAAATAATGTGTCAAACGATTAGAATGGGAAAGCTAAGTATTGGCTTACTGAAGTTTCTCAGAAAAGTTAATTGTGGTGTATCTATAAGAGAGGGATTTTGTCCCATCTTCAGAATTCTTACCCAAAGAGAATGAAAAATAATAATAAGAAAAATAATTCAGGGAGGAAGCATGCACATGCTCAGCTTAAGCTTTGATTTCTTCCCCCCTTCGTAAGCTAACATATTATTGGTGGTGACTATGTGCATGTTTGGTTCAGCTTCTTCTCTCCTCAAACTGTGGTTTTAGTTGAATTAACAAGTTATAACTTTTATATTTTGTGGTTTGCAAACAGACTTTTCCCATCTCTCACCGTAGAACCAAACATGCACTATGACAATGCCATCTTGTTAGCTGGCACAGGTGCTCCAATCGGGACACTCCCCAAAAAGCACCATTCTTTATTTGAAATTAAATTTAGAAGAATGAGAATATTATATTATATGCATTCTATAATTAGGAGATTATGAGGATTTAGAAGGAAGAGCATGTGTGAAGTTAAAAAGATGGTGTAAAAGCTTCCAAGACTTTCTGATAGAAAGAAAGGGACAATTCCATGGAAAATACAACACAAGGGACGAATGAAGTACACAATACCACTTTCATTAATTATTCACGAGAAAGGAGAGAGAGAGAGAGAGAGAGAGATGACCTCTTACTCCTTGGAAGAAGGAAAGCTCAAAACTAGCAAATACTAACTTGCACCCTCCATTTTGTCCTAAAGATCAAACCAACCCTCTCTCTTTCTTAACCCCAGGTGGGAAAGCCATCTCTTCTTTCTAGCTTTGGTCTTTTGGGGTCATGGAAGTTAATACCACTGTTGTAGCTGCAGAATCACCAAGTGTTGCCTCCAAGAACCATGCCTACATACAGCACCGCTTACATTCAGGAGATTATAACCATCATCACCATCCCCATTTCCCCTCCAAAACCGTTCTCATAATCATCATAACCCTCACCTCCTTTATGCTTCTCTTTGCCATTTCTCTCATCATATTCATGCTTCGTCGCCTAAAATCCTCTACCAAGAATCCAACTACCAAACATAACAGTGAAGTATGTCATGACACAAGTAGCAGATTCATCGCTTCGACAACTTTGAACTTCAATTCTAGCCCAGGTAACTTGTCTATCCTAATTAATGTCTTCAATATTTAAATCTGTATTATTTAAATTATAGATTAATATTGTGGGGGCTTTTAACATTTGGAGAAAGTTGCAGATGTGAAGGGAGGGTGTATTTATGGAGGAAATATGAGCAGAACAGCAGCACCTAAATTCAGAGGAGTCCAAGTGTTCACATATAGGGAGCTAGAAGTGGCGACAGAGGGATTCAGTGAAGCAAATGTAATTGGGAATGAAGGATTTGGTTTGATGTACAGAGGAGTCCTAAGTGATGGCACTTTGGCTGCAATTAAGTTGCTGCGGAGGGAAGGTAAGCAAGGGGAGCGTGCCTTCAGAATAGAGGTGAGCCCCTTCATTTATTATCTCATTATCTATAGTCAGGTGTGTTTGAAAAGGTATATACTTAAATTATTTGATATTTCAATTTTACACGAATTAGTTTTTAAAATTTTTTTATTCACTATTATTTTTCATTAATCTTTAAAAAAATACATATTCAGAAATTAAATAGGTGAAACATATATCATTAAGGGAAAAAAAAATACATTCGTCTCTTTGGTTTTGGTACACAATGTTTCTAACTTTTAATGTCTCTTTGTTCTTACTTGCTCCCCCACTTTCTCTCTCTGTCTGTGTCTCCTTTCCTTCTATGTAATCCAGCTTGTTCAGACTCCAGAGAGATTGCTTTTGTCTTTTTTATTTGAAAGCTGCCGTTTACGTGAGGAAATCGAGAACAAAAAGCAAAGTCAAAACAAGTTATTTTAATGTGAGAAAGGACCTACAGAAAGACAACCTTTGTATAAGCTATTAACCCCCGGCTCATCTTTTCGATTATGCTGTCATCTCAGAACTGTAAAGAAAACAAATTATTAACTTTGACTCACGATCTTCAAACAATAATAGTGTTGCAAAAACCCCTTATCTGTCTACCAGTCCATCCCTCCCATTTGCCAACTAACATTATGAGCTTCATTCAAATGTCCTGCATATGGGTGTGAAGAGTGAAGTATGAAAATTAAATGCCATTTTATTGCAGGTGGATCTTCTAAGCCGCCTGCACTCTCCTTATTTGGTGGAGTTAATAGGGTATTGTGCTGACCAGCACCACAGGCTTCTTGTATTTGAATATGTGGCCAATGGTACACTCCAACACCATCTTCACTCTGCTCAGGATCAAGTTCAAGCGTTGGATTGGTGGACCCGCATGAGGATAGCCCTTGATTGTGCCAAGGCCTTGGAGTTCCTGCATGAGCATGCAGCCACGCCTGTGATACACCGTGACTTCAAGTCTAACAATGTTGTATTGGATCAAAACTTCCGTGCCAAGGTTTCTGACTTTGGATTGGCCAAGATGGGCTCAGACAAGATCAACGGTCAGGTTTCCACTAGGGTTTTGGGGACCACCGGATATCTGGCTCCAGAGTGAGTACAGTGTAACCCCTCTCTCTCCACCCACCATCTCCTGTGATTGTGAAGCACCTTTCCTTTATCTTCTCGATACACAGTACGAACATTGCAATGTTAAAGGAAAAGAATCATGCTAATGGACCCAGTCATAGTCTAGTCCCTATCATGCAAGCTGTCATTTTTTCATTTAATACTAGGGTTTTCTGGTAACAGCTATAAATTTCGTTATTAACTAAGATTTGAAATGCAGGTATGCATCCACGGGAAAGCTTACTACAAAGTCAGATGTATACAGCTATGGTGTGGTTCTTTTAGAGTTGCTAACAGGGCGTGTACCGGTTGACATTAAGCGGCCCCCTGGAGAACATGTCCTTGTCTCTTGGGTTAGTGATATGATTTTGGAGCAATTCTTGGGTGCACTATAGTTTATATACGCGAGACGACGAGGATTGCATCCGTACGTGGCCTCGCGTATAACTGTAATTCTGACTATACCATATGCATTATATTGCACCAAGAATTTTTCATGATTTTGTCTAAAGAACCACACCCCCCCCCCCCCCCCCCCCCCCCCCCCCCCCCCCCTCAAAAAGAAAAAAAGGCAAAATGTTATTTTAGTAGTTGCACTTTGTTATGTGGTGGGATCTGTAACTTCTAGGTGGCTTGTTATTATTGATCAGGCTCTGCCAAGGTTAACTAACAGAGAAAAAGTAGTGGAAATGGTTGACCCAGCTCTACGAGGACAGTATTCTAAGAAGGATCTAGTTCAGGTCAATTTCCTTTATTAATTATTATAACCATTGTCACTTGAGGAGTGATGATTTTATCCCGTTGACTAATTGTTTTGTGCTACTGTTTTGGTTTATAGGTAGCTGCCGTAGCAGCAATGTGCATACAGCCAGAAGCAGATTATAGGCCGCTAATGACAGATGTAGTACAATCACTAATTCCACTAGTTAGAAACCCATCCTCCGTTAGTTCATCTAGTTCATTAAGATTTCAAAAACATACCTCAAGTCCAAGCCATTAGCAGCAGCAGCAGCAACAGATGCTTTTTGTGCTTCAATTGCAGTACAGTAGAGCAAAGTCAAAGTTGAAGGCTAGCCAAGAAACTAATTCTGGAAGACTGAAGCGTGGCATGATGGGTTATCATCAAATTCCCAACTTTGATCAGAAAGAATACGGGCAAACCCGCTCCCTTCAAGGCTTCCACCATGCAGAAAAGAGGGAGGAAACCAAAAACACAAGGGATCGACTACTCCAAATCTGTTTAAAGGATAAAAGCAACGTCGTCTGCATTTCGTCAATCCCCTCATTTTCTGGATTTTACATGTTTTTCCCCCCAGTAGAATGGAAGGTGAACGCTTTGTGGGTTGGCTTTGTAGACATAAAGTAAGTAGGTACCAAATGTAGGGGAATGTGGTTTTTTCTTTTTATTTATAAAGTATATATACTGCAAAATGACGAAACTTTGAGTCCATTAATTAAAGAGTTTAATGCCATCTCAAAATCTAAAACTCCTTAGCTAATCACTTGGAAATCGCCTCGTCAACATGCTTTAGTCAAGCTAAGTCAGTTTTGGCTAAAGGAGAAGTGACCTAGAATTTGTAAAGCTTTCACTTGCAAGTAGGAAAACACGGGACACATTAGAGGCACTTGGACTACCAAATTGAAAGCTTATTCACTTTATCCCGGCAAAGAGCTTAAACTCGAGGCATAGCACCCGAGATACCTGAACAAACTATACAGGAAGATATTTCAACCCTTCGATAATATACTAATTTACATTCACCCAAAAAAGTGGAAAAACTAATTTACAACTGTGGAGGCCGTATTGGAATAATGCCAACCGGTTGGAATTTATTATACTAATGGCATTGGCTGCCTACGAGTGATTTCTCCAAATGCTACTAAGCACACCAGAATGCCATCAGCTCATATCAATCAGCAATTTTGAGACAAAAGTTGCAGCATTATAATTGTGGCGGCAAGACTCAATCAAAATACATGTATGTTAACAGCTGGATTGAACTAAGAACCAAAAGTCAGAATGCCGCTGGACTAGAACGCAATTGGCTAGTTCCAACGCAGTGATCTTGAGCACCAGTCCAGTGGGATAACCATTCATACAAATTGAACTGCATTTGGATTCAAAATGTTAACGAAGCAGCAGCATATTATAAAGAGAGATACAAACAATTTTCTACATTTCACTGAGCAAATGGGCAGCATTCACCACATTGTAGCCAGTGTCTACATCCAAACCTGCAGAACCCCACACTGAAATCTATATTTCTAACTTGATCTGCAATTTGGCCATTGCACTCTTCTAAACCTGTACAAGCCCCAATCTAATATTCAAGTGGGAGCAAGTGCCACTGCCATTATAAACAAAATGAAGCCCAGGCTGCATCTAGACCCAAGAAAAGTTCTAGACTGGCTTTAGACACACAAAGATTGTAAATCAATCATCTGAATCTCAAGAGATCACCATGCTCTTGGCCAAATTATTAATCAACTAGTAGAAAAATTCACTATAATTTTCTCTTATCAGCTTTTGATTCCATTACAACACTTGATTCTCCTCTCTCCTCCCCTTCGGAAGTGCTGTTCTTTCTTCCAATTCTGTCAGCATATTTGGCGAAAGCTGCAGACAGGGCTGATTTGACAGTCAATTCAGTTTCTTTCTTCCTACGTTTGCTAACATCATCTGCATCCTTATGCTTGTCTTCATATAAAGAAGAAGGTTCAGCATCATTCTGGGCTGAAGTCTTGGGACTAGCTGTGTTGTTCTGGACAGAAGTCTCTGGAATGGTTTGCCAGCCTGATTCCACACGCCTGAAGGGCTCATGAAAAGTGTCAAACAAGCGCTTGACCTGAAGACAGGAAGTGTACATAAAATTCAGAGCTACTATATCAGCAAAATTAAAATTGCCACCACTTTTTGATACCATTAGCGTCTGTTAACTATGGCATCATTTCATGTAATCACAGCCACAAGAAAATAAAAGAAAATCATTATCTTGTCTCACTTCTAGCACTAGAAAAATACCTTGCGCTCTCCTATGCCAGGGCAGCGTGCTAGATCTTCCATGGATGCACCCATGACGTGAGATAGAGACTAAAATAACAATTTAGCTTTTTAAAATTATTATGTAAATAAACTCAATCTATCTATGTGTGTGTACCAAAATAAATAAATAAATAAACATACCCCAAATGTAGTTCCAAGGGTGACTACATCAGTCTTGTTAACATGCCTAACTGTTGTAAGGGCATGCATTAACTACAGTTAAAAGTAAACTAGCTTCAGCACAATTATTGAACATGCTGAAAATTCAATCAAAAGAAAAAGTCCACCCAAAACATATTGCTTTTATAGTAATATAACCAATTGGAAACCACAGTTAACTATTATCATTCCATAAATTGATTTATACACCAAATACCATAAGAATATACCCGTGAGAGATAGTCTGTATCCATTTGGCCTTGAATAATGTCCGCAGGCTTGTTTTCATAAACCTTTATGGTCTCCAAGTAACGACCACATTCCTCCAGGCTACAGCAACAGCAGATGGGAAATTTAATGAAATCAGACAGATGAGAGGAATTTTCCTACCTATTGCTTTATAGGCAATAAAATTCAAATGCATGCCATAACAGTAACGACCACATGACTCCAAGCTATAGCAACAGCAGAATGGAAGGTTATAAAATCTAGTAGACAGGTCAAAGGAATCCCGCTAGTTACTATTACAGCTACTGAAATTCATAAGCATGCCATACTAATTCCAGACCTCCTTGGACGGTACAGATTCTGCTTACAATGTACATCTGTAACTGAGTCACTTAGACAAGACAAACCAACTGCTAAGAAAGCTACTCATATTAATGTCCTTTATCAAGATGAAAGCACAAGTTTTCATCTTTAATAAAAGATTTGATATCACCTAAAAAAATTGATTTGATAGGCATATGGTACCTCTAATCAGATTTCAATAAGATATTCTTCAAATTGTAGTCAATAATAGCAGCACTCTCAGAATCCTAACAGCTGAAATGACATTTTGAACATGCCTACTTCATATGCAGTTAGAAGCAATGTCAATTGTACCTCCATCCACATAGAAGGGTACAGTCATGAAGCAAAGCTGTTTTAGTAACTTCAAGTAGAGGCTTCACCACATCTTCCTGAAATCAACAGGAATAATACACAGAATGTCTCTTACTCATGTAGACAGTAAATTAGCTATGTTTAGACATCTAAATAGACCATTGCTAGACAGAAACAAAAATAGACACTATTATAATTCTGAAGTAAATAGCAGAGAACCTGACCACATCAACATGGCACAGAACTACACGGAGCTTAAAATTCTTCTGCAACTCCCTTATTCTGTAATATAGGTAGTCTGGATGCAGGAGATGATACCGAAGACTGCATCAAATCATCCTCGAGTTAGGTAGATGCATAAATATGAAAAGCTAAAAACCTTGAACAAATCTCACATAGCAATAAAAGTTATCATATACTAAAATTGCAAACGGTTCTATAAGAAAGATGATTTAAAAAAGAAATAGGTCTTCGTTAAAGTGTTTCACACAACATAGATTACTCACTTGATTGAATCACAAGATATGAATCTTGTTAATGATTATGAGAGATCGTAATTTGTAAACATTATTACTAAATTTTAAGGGTCATTAATTCATTGTATAGCACATATGGGTAAGAACTGGGACCACGTGGCAACACTACCACTGACAGATAGGATGCACCAGGACATCAGGTGATTGGTAATTTGATGTGAACAATAAAAATGCAGCCAAAATTTTGTCTATTAGGTCTCAAAATATTTTGATAATCAAATGCTTATCCCGACACTACTGAATGTAAGTCTGTAACAAATAAATTAAAGGCTAAATTATGCATAACTCCCTGAACTTCTAAAATTTGCAATGAATCTTTTTTAATTTTAAATAATATGTAAATAACCCCCTGAACTTTGGATATATGTAGATAACCCTCCTAAACTTTTTGAATTATTTGTAAATAATCCCCTAAACTTTAAATTATTTGCAAGTAACCCTCCTCATATGTCACACCTTTTAAGGGGGTTATTTGCACATTTCTAAAACTTAGGAAAGTTATTTGCATATATCCAAAGTTATCTGCATATTATTCAAAGTTTACAAGGATTTTTTGTCAACTTTTGAAGTTCAGGGGTTATTTGCACATGAAGTTATATGCAATTTTGGCTAAATTAAATGACATCCTAACCATCGCCTGTAACTTCTCTAGAATAATTAGCATATTAACAAGAGAAGCAGAGACTAGAACCTGAGATAGAGTGCACATGAGCTTTGCCCAAGCAAGTAGTCACAGACAACATCAGCAAATGTCCACCTGACATTCCTAATATGTTTCAGCAAAGGATTTCCCTTCTGCAAAAGGGGAAAGAAATATTTTTTTAAAGATTAAATATGATGTTGAAATCATAAGGCCACGTCCAGAACAGAAGCTTAAGCACATCTGAAAATGGTATTAATATTGGTCAAAGAAGAGTGAACTATGACCCCTATATACAGGTATAAGAAAAGTTGATTTTGCTAAATTTCTTCAGAGGATAAGAACATATCACCTGTCTGTGGCTTACAAGGATTGCATTGCGACTTTGAGTATGTTGGGAGGATGGTGATATTGAAACAGCTGCAGAAACAGTAGCAGAGGTAGATGTTGAAGATGGGGCGACTAATTGACCAGTTTGCCTAATCAGAAATTAAGGGACTCAGAAACTTAACTTCAGCCATGGATAAACGGAGAAAAACAAAATCTGAAGTTATAATTTTTTTTAAATACTACACTAACACAGTGAAGGAGAAAAAATGAGTTGAAATTGCAATTTGCAAATATTCATAGTACTTAACTCCGTACACTCCTAGCTTTCTTGGGTTCTAAGCATAGAGGAAGAAAATAAAAAAGCTATCCTCTCATTCACATATCAGAGATGGAAGAAATCTATTTGATCAATTACATATCCAGATAGCTCAGAAATTCGCATATCTGCCACGAAAGCCCGAAGAATGCATGAAACTGTAGAAATTAATCACAAAAATTAACCGAACCCCATTTCTCATAATAACATTTTTGAGTTACAAAACACACCCTAGACGACGAAAGCAAATATAGAAAACAATTAAAAGAAAAAGAAAGAGGCAGGAATAGAATGGGAGAATGAGTACCTTGAGACAGTAGAGTCAGAAGACTGGGAAGAGAGTGAAGGCTTCGAAGAGGTGGTGGGAGGGGGAGAGTAGAACTCAGAGGATTTAAGAAATGAAAAAGCCTGAGAAAAGGTTTGGGAGGGAACGAAGAGGGAGGGCGGAGTGGATCTTGCCTGCGAACTTTCAATAACTTCTTGATAGGATGGTATTGTTATCACTACGGAGCTCTTCTTGTTACTATTGTTGCTGCCTTCTGTACTTTGATGCTCTTCTCCCTTCTTCTCCATCTTCTTCCTCCCAATCCCCACCAGTCTCTTGCGCTCTTGCCGCCACCGTCAACGCCCTAACGGGAATTGATTCGAAATGAGTTTTTTCCTTCTTGTTTTTTTTTTCAAATACTTGGGGGCAATTAGAAGTACAGAGACCAGAGGCCTTCGCTTATAATTTTGGGCCTAACGGAAACCACAAGTTATTTTAATGGGCCAGTAATGGCGTCATAAAACTCATGATAAGTCTGATCCCATCCAAATTTGCCAAATTATGAATAAAAAAATAAAAAAGACGATATTAAAACATTGAATTGACCCAACGATTAACACCCAGTCCTCTCGATTTATGGTATTCTATTTTTGTTTTCATTTTCTTTTTTTCTAAATCAATACTTCTATAGATGCTAAATTTTAATTTTTTTTAATGCATATAACAAAATAAAAATTTAAACATAATAAGTATCAATTTGATCAAACTACCGCAATAGCAAATTAGCAACAATCAGACAATCAAAACAGTCCATTGAAGGATTAGGCCAACTGATACCAAATGAAGAATAAAATTGATGAAAAAAATTTTATATGATATTTGTTATTTTTTTGTAATTATTATCTAATCATATTTATTTTTAATTATTTTTTAAAATAAAAATATAAAAATTATTTTTTATTCACAAAATCATATTTTTTATTTTTGTTTCAATTCTTAACTTTTCATGTATCAAACAATTCCTAAAATCTTAAAACTATTAAAATTAATATATGTACAACAGAGAACATCTTATAACAACACCCATGGACCATGGCTACAGAGCATCTCATGAATATACTGCGTTGTCTAGAATATCTATCTCACTGGTTGTCTGGATCACAACTCTTGGTTCTTTCACTGTTCTACTTCCACCTGCAAATACACCTTCATTTTCACCTTCCATTTTCCTGCAAAATTATTTAATGAGAAAATTTATCAGGGAACGAAGCACATGAACTGTAATTATCTTAAAAGTGAACAGTAAAAAAATCCTACCACCTTTGTTGGGCATCTACTATCTCAGTAAAACTACATCAGTAAGTTGCCGATCTACTAAAGAACTCTCCACCTTCTTTTTTGTTGGGCAATTGGGGTATGTGCATTTGTAGTAACTTGTTGGCTTTTCACTTCCTTTCACTTGTTTTTGCCCATACTGTCTCTAATTATTCCTGTCATCTGATCTTCTGCTTAAGGTCTGAGATTGCGTTCGTGGGTTGTAATTGTTGTATTTCGCGGAATGAAACCTACTTGGTATCTCGGGAAAAGTTCTACATCGAGGTGTTTTCGGTTTTAACCACCATACTCTTTCCTGTAGAAAAACTATTTCCGTTTTGCACTTCCTCAATCGTGGTTGCTGTTATAAGATACTTTGCAATATGTATTACATAGAACGGGGTGGAAATATCACTAGTTGTATTTATGATTTTTCTTTTTCTTTTAATTTGGAGAACTTAGCATTATTGCCACCGAGTTTCTCAAATTTATAACATTTGAATTAAATATTTTTTATTTTTAAGAAATTGATATAAAAATATTTTTGGGGAAAAGGTTTTTTTTATTCTATATACTATTTATTATACTTTTATGGTTAATTACATAACAATTTTAATCTTTTATTATTATTTTATTAAAATAGAAATAAATAATTAATTTTTTATACATTTCATTTATTTTCTTCTTTTCATTTCCAATTTTATTCCTCACCCTCAAGTATTTGGCTCAAAAAGTCCCAATGGAAGTGACCGATGGCAGCCTGGAGGGCTTGTAGCGTTGAGGGGTAGGTGGTGGACCAAGATATTCAAGAAACTGTAAATGGGACAAAAAGATGAATATAAAATGAAAATAAAAATGGATGTGAGACCAATGATGACGCGAATAGAATTTGGAAAAAGGGATAACCAATTGCAAATTGAATTGCTTGATGCGCAAGTCAAGGAAGGCAACCACAGAATTTGAGCGTTGGAAGCAAGCTATGCCATGCCACTGACATAAATACATACTTTTAATTTTTAAAACCAACTATTTCTAAGGCACCGCACCTCATTCTCTTACAATTTGAACCCACCATACCATATTCGCTCCATATATCTATATCTAGGCCCCCCTTACCCACTCATAAAATCTTGGGGTCAATACGTCAACTCTTACATTCACACTCTTCTCTCCAACATTTTTGCATCACTAATCACTAATTATTACCTATTGTTCTTTCGAAATAATAAGCTTACAAAAATTTTAGAATATAAATTCCCGTGAGCAATACCATCATACATATATTGAGAAACCCTACATATGTTTCATTTGCAATTGAATTCATCTCATCAAGTTGGATCAAGTTTTAACTTAGTCTTATAGAAATGATCATGGACTAAGTATTAATGTAGCTTAAATGTCCAACTCAATATTACACCAAGCTTCTTTTTTTAAGGTTTGATATCTAAGCTTGATCTACTTTAATTAGTATTGGTTAAAATTTTATATAATCTTTTGTTATCAAATTTTATTTTATTAAACTTTATATTACCAAACCTTATTTTATATAGCATTCCAAAGGAGCCTCAATTTCTCTTAAGTAATACCATCATTCATATATTGATAATTCCTACTTGTGTTATATTTGCGATTGAATTCATCTCTTAAAATCGAGTGTGTCAATTTAATTGTGTGCAATTTTGATAATTGGTTGCAAACATAAAAATGATTCAAATTCAAATTCAAATTAATCAGAATCAATGAAATTTTGGCAAAACTAAAATCCACCAACACAAAAAAGCTCAGACTATACCAGTGGCACTTCACGAGTAAATAACTATCGCTCAAGCTTTCTTTATTTTTATTATTCTCTATTCGTTAAGCATTTCAAGGTTTTTTGTTTGAAAGATCGATGTCGGAGCAGAACATTTTATTGATTTTACATAAATTTTATTGCTTTTAATTCTGAAAATCGAAATTAAGAAGTCATAATAATGAGATAATATAGTTGTCGTGCTTTTACTGAAAAAAAAAATACATACTATACACATTTTACAAATTTTGCGGCTGCAGATTAAAAAAATCAGTTAACTACAAGAGATGAAGAAAAGCTTCAGAAAAAATTGTAGAAGAAAAAAGGAATCGTTAAACCAGAGGCCGGCCCGCATCTGCCGTTGGCGGCGTGATGAGGTGAGTGGAGGTCCCTTCACCGGCGCTACCGCCCACTTTCGGGGACCTGATCGACGATGCCCTCACTAGGAATGGCGGCGCCATCGTGAAAACCCATCGGTCCGATTTAATCCCCCGGTCCAGCCGCCTCGAAAACCTCCCTCTACTACTGCCATCACCACCGATTCGATATCCCCGTCTGGAACTACCTTCTCTGGGTAAGACTACCATGCTTGTCGCCCGATGCAATTCCCGGTTTAGTATCTGGTTCCTCACTTCTACAGGCAATCTCAGGGTGAACCGTTCTGTGTTTTCACATGGCTGAACCAACGAATGCCCGGTCGAGTGCGACCGGGGAAACCGTCGTGCTCGACCCGATCGAGACCCTCGCGTGCGGTTTCGTTTCATCGTCTGATAAGGCCATAGAACTTCAGGCACGGCTGGTTCTGGATCAACCTCCGCAGTGTGTTGTTGCTCGGATTCGGGTTGCACGGCGTCGTTCTGAGCTTCAATATCTACGGCGTCGGAGTTGATGATTGGAACTCTGTGGATGGACTGGTCAGGCTGGGGAACAAGGTTGGCTCGGCAAACGGGGCAGGTGGTATGGGAAGCCAACCACTCGTCGATACATTCAGGGTGGAAGACGTGATCGCACTTGGGGATCAAACGCAACGTTTCGGTGTCCTCGAACTCGCACAAGCAGACGGCACATTCGAGGGCGCCTTTCCCTATCTTGTGAATCTTAACCACGGAATATTCCAGAGTGGGAAACGTCTGGATGACATCAGGATCGAGGCCACGGGGGGCGTGCCTGGAACGGCCGGCCGCAGAACGGAGACCGATGGTGCCAAAGCTGCCGGAGGGAGAATCGGCGCAGTGGCGGATGTAGATAGAGAAAAAGCCCATGAGGAAAAGAGCGGCAATCAAGATGACGATGATGATGGCCATGGAAGGGGTGAAGTTGTTGAGCTGATTGTCTTGGTTGTTATTATTATTGGTTGGGGGTTGTGCAGCGACGAGGAGGGGGAAGAGGAAGAGGAAGCAGAAGCTAAGGGGAAGGATTCCATGGCTACAAATATGCTTGATCATACTGAGAATTGAGGAGGACGAGGCTTCACATGAGAGTGATAAAACAGAAGAGAAGAGAGTGAGGAGGGGAGTTTATAAATGGAGGATTGGAGGAATCGAGACGGGGAGAAAGAAAGAAGGGGGAATAGTGGATGGACTAAGGAAGGTGTGGCTGTGGCTGCGGCTGCGTCTCCGGCCATTGGGTCTAAAGTGACGTCAGAGATTGGTCATAGACGGTGTGCCACGCGATCCGACTTTTTGCGGACCAACCCAACGGAAGCTTCCAACCTCCGACTTAAACTTAATGTGCTCTTGGTCAACGTGTTTCGATGTTGGATTTTTGGATCAAAGCCGGCTAAATTGGTTTTGTAAAATGAAGAATTTATTCTATTTTATGTTATTATAGTCAATATAATTGATGTTAATTTTGTTAAGTGATTTGAACTTTTTTGTTACATATATATATATAGATAGAATTTTATACTTAATTATTTAATAATTAATTTGTATGAATTCTAAATTTTATTAAATAATAAGCAAATACATCATAAATTATAAATTATATATCTATTTCTAATTATATTTTATGTCTTTTGCAAGGGTTAATAAATTAAACTTCAGAGTAACTTAATTATTAATAATAAATTAATCATGTATTATATTATAAAAATTGATGATTTTACATTTGAGTTATTGGATTGACTTTAACTCATTAAATGAGTTTTAACCTATAAAAACTGAATTCCACCTAAAAGAGAGTTTAAGGGTGACTTTGTTTTACTTAAAATACCATTTAACAAATATTTTGCATTTTTTTCTTTTGATATTTAGTGTAAAAGGTGTTCTTAAAAAACGTTATCCGACGTTCCCAAATTTAAAAACAGTCATATTAGTATAATATAATTTTATCTTTGTCTTCTCTTGTTTTAATTTACCCCAAAAAAAAAAGAATTTTGGCAGCTAACGTTATTTAAATAAATTGAACATAATTTAATTAACAATATGAAAGTTAAAGGTAGCGCATGAAATTTCACTTTTACGATCTGACACACCCGAGTTTCATATTATATATACCGTTATGTCTAATCTTGTATTGCAACTGTATTAAAATAGAGGAACTGGCTGGATCGTGTACAAGTGGACCATTCCTTCCTCCGCTCAGGTCAATGAACTATTTTTCTTTTCTGTTTTTATTTTGTTTAGTACGTATATATATATATATATATATATATATATATATATATATATTAATCCTATTTAGGCTTTATGAATGTATATTGTCATTCATTTCAATTGTTTATTGAAGATTGAAGAATTCAATCCCTCATGAATGTTAATTTGACTCTCATCTTAATTATGAGTTTATAAATTGTGTGAAGTTTTTAGGGGAAGAAAATATATTTTATCATTTAATACGAATAAAAAAATTGTTAAAATTTTATTATGCAAAGACTCTGGAGTTTTTTTGGGGGGTCAATTTTGAATTGTGTATATTAAATTTATGATTAAAATATACTAATTAATTATCTGTAAATTTTAATGAAGCATATTTTTCTTCTTAAAAATGTTTTTTTTAAAAGACCAGAAGTATTAAAAAAACCGATGCTTAATAATTAATGTAAAGGGGAACAGCAACTGAGCCTCTTTTGTTTTTATTTTTATTTTTATTTTTTGTGGTTCTCATATTACGAGAATACATTCATAGAGTTAGTTACACGAGATGCACGTGTTATTTGATCTCAATAATTCCCATCCCTCTGGTAAAACAAAGTTTTGCTAGAATCATAAAGGATGGTTGGACAAAGGGAAGAGAAATACATTATATATAGTTGACATATTTTTTTAAAATAAATTCATAACTCAAAGGTTAAATTAAAAAAAAATTAGAAAAATTATTAACAATAGATCTCACAATATAAAATACTCCCTTCGGTCTCCAATATAAATAATTTATTAGAAGAATGTCTTGATTCAAAATATGTCACATCTTCAAGTTGTTTTGATTATTAAATAATTTTTTTTAATAGAGAGTTATTAAAATTAATGTAATTTACTAAAGATGAAGATAAACTCTTTAATTAAGAATAAATATAAAAAAAATTATATTTTGATATAAATTTAATTAGTTAAATTATCTTTAATCAATTTTTTTAATATGTGTGAGATAGATATGGGTAACTTATATTAAAAAATGGAATGAGTATATAAAATGGCATTTTAGAAGATTATGAGGGCATTGGACTTGGATGTATTATGTTATTTAATGCGTTTCGAAATCGTTGAGGTCAACGAAGGAATTGATTAATAGATATGATTCAAAAATCAAAATAAACAAAGAAGCAAAGGTCGTAACAGCTAATTATAGGGCAAGTCCTTGAATTCAAATTATAAGATTATGAAGCAACCGCACAGGCATGCACTTGGATGGCTAATAACTAATACGCAATAAATAATAGTCGTTTTTCAGGTACTAATTAAAGAATGATATATAAATGCTCTTAAAAACAATATATTCAATGCAATAATTAATAAAGATTCAAAATTTTTAAGTTAATTATTATTATTTATCATTATGACAAAATTACTCTTAAAATCATGAAATTTAAATTTTTTTAAAAATAAAAAAATTTGTGGATTTAATTTTTTAAGGACAAAAATATCTTTTAACATATTTTTAAATTTTAATTTTTAAAAATATTTTAATATTTTAATAATATTTTAATATTAAAAAATATTTCAAATAATTATTCCATTTTATTCTTTACTTTTTAAAAAAAATATTTAGTGTCCTAAATTTTAGAGTTAAGTATTTAAATTTTAAAATTTTAAGAATTTAAGTTTTGCTATTTTAAGAGTAATTTTGTCACATTGATATAGATGATAAAAATAATTATGATTACTATTTTTTAAAAAAATATGAATTACTGTTAAAAATATTTATTACTATTTAATTAATATTTGAAGGACATTAATTAGCCGCATCCAATAAACAAGGGTGACCATCACAAGATTCAGAGAATCAACAAAGCAGTAGTAACACCGAGGTGCATGTCATTGTTATGATCCCCCCACAAAAAAAAAAAATTATTATAGATGTTTTATTTTTTTAATGCAATTATGAATATCATTTGTCAAATCAAATGGAATGTGGGCATCATTGAAAGATCAGATAACTGAAGTATTTGTTTCGTCAAACAATTGTACTACATTTTATATTATTATTAGTAAGAAATTCTGGAACGTTAAGTGGAGGCCTCATGAATTGAAAAAAAAATGATAATATATAATACAAATAAAGTGTCGTGAGATACATAATAACACGTAAGATGTAGAAAAAGATTGCTGGGGAGGGCAAGCGGAAATTAGTGAATATAATAAAAACACGAAGGAGTTTGATATGGTCGACGCGTAACCATAGTTTGATTTTTGGTATATCATTCAACTGCTTCTCTTCTCTATAAGCTGTACATGGAAAATCAGGACCACCAGATTAAGCTGCTTTCTAGCTGATTAGAAAGGTATTTATACATATGTCTCCACCCCTAACAAGATAGCAAGAAATATATAATTAATAATATGTATTTAGCACCGTAATAATTATATACCACTCAAAAATAATAAAAATATATATATAATAATCAAGAGTGAAGTATCAATGGTAAGTTTGGTGAAAAGATATAATGATAAAAGAAATGTAAAAAATAAATAAGTGAAAGTAAGTAAAATAAAAAATAATTATTTTATTTTTATTTTTAAAAAATAATTTGATAAATAAATTAATAAATATAAAAATATAATAAATATTACACAACATATATAAACATAATACATTGTATACCACTTAAAATGATAAGTGAAAGTAATGATAAAGTGAATGGTAAGTTTAGTGAAAAGATGTAATAATAAAAGGAATGTAAAATATAGATAGGTAAAAATAAATGAAATGAAAAATAATTATTTTATTTTTATTTTCAAAAAGTAATTTGATAAATAAATTAATAAATATAAGAATATAATAAATATTATTCAAAATATATAAACATAATACATTGTATACTACTCAAAATGATAAGTATATTTTATTATTATTTAGCTTCATAATAATTGTGTACCACTCCAAAATAATAATAAAATATACATAGTAATCAAGAGTGAAGTATCAATGATATGTTTGGTTAAAAAATATAATAATAAAAAATATATAAAATATGAATAAGTAAAAGTAAGTGAAAAAAAAAATTATTTTATTTTTATTTTTAAAAAATAATTTAATAAATAAAATAATAAATATTATATAAAATATGTAAAAAAAAAAATGTTCATAATACAACAAACCAAATGGAACCCAAATATAATGTGGGGACAAAGGGATAAGCCAGGGGGTAGATAACCTTTTACCTTCACTGGCTGGTCGTTTTTGTGTATTTAAAGTGTCTACTTTGAACAAGGCGCAACACAGAAGCACGTTTTTGTTGCTTCACCATTAATTGACCAGTCACCATTATATTTATATTTGTTAATACATGTATGTACAGACAAAGACAAATATATATAACCGAATTTGGTTTCTTTTTTCTGTCCTAATGATTAAATGAATGAAAGATATAATAGTTAGGCATATATACGAACGAGCTGAGCGCACACAAGCTGTGTGTGGTTCATAAGTCATCTACCAAATATATATATATATATATATTTTATACATTAGCAGACAGAGGGTGCTTGAAATCTTCATTGTTCAGAGTTTATAAGCACATCATTCATGGTCAACAACACCCACCCCCTTGGTCCAGCTCTTTGTGCTTTTCAAATCAATTTGTCAATCGAATATATTTTAGAAATCTCACATTGCATTTCATTTCCATGTTGACCTGTTCAATCAAAATATAGACAAACAAAATCTTTAACCACATCCTATATATTGACTTTTTACTAAATCGTAATCAATTTCAAACATTTTGACGCCACCTTAATCCATCGTAACAATCAAACTCATGATTATTCATAAGGTCTACCTTTCACTTTTCTACTTTACCTACTCAGCTTTCCAGAAGCATTACGTGCCTTTATGCCCCCTTCTTCTATCATTTCTATCTTTGGACATTAACGCTATCTTTCATTCATATTTACATTTTACATACACCCTATAATTCTGATGTTAAATGAATAAACAAAAAGAGAGAGAGAGAGAGAGAGAGAAAGAAAAACCTATATATTATAATCCACTGGAGTTGTCTCATTTTTTCCAATTACACGAGGAAGACAAGAAGCCCATTGCTATTACTACACCAGCCTCACCCCTCTTTTCGTTGTGAAAGAAATCCAAGTTTAATTTGGGCCTACCTAGGCCCCCAATTGTAATGAGGCCCTGGACCTTAATTGTTGCATGAAGTCCACAACCACGAGGAATAGGGTGATTCACATTGCACTCTCTGTTTTTGACCCCCAAAAAAAAAAAAAAAGATTGACCTTTCTGCTACAAAATCAAAATTTCGTAACGTGAATTCTAACTTCACATCGACCCAAAAAAAAAAAAAAAAAAGAAAAGAATCCTAACTTCACATATTTACTCTTTATAATTTTTTGAGGTCACCCAAATCTCTGGTGAGTTTTGTATGAAATGTTTACCTTAGAATCATAATATCAAGACAGACTATTTATACGTTACGAGTAAATTTTAAAAATTTTTAATAATAGAAGCAGGCTAAGTATGAATTGAATTTGGAAACTTTTTGTAAATAAATTTTAATTTTAATTTTTTTAAAAAATAAAGAAATAACTCAATCCAAATAATTTATAACTAGAACAAGCGTCTCTTACTATAACCCCCGTAGGAGTATAGGACCATCCAAGTCAAACAAACACGCACATTCCAGCTAGGGCTTTGTTCAAGCAGTTTTTTCTTGCCGCATGAGGACTGGTTTTAATTCAAGCACACAGAAACAATTATATATGCACCAGCTAAATCAGGATATAGCTATAACCCTCGAAAATCATATCTGCCTTTTCACTTAAACGAACTAATGAACAATACATTGCTGAATATGAAGAGAGAGAAAGAGATGTAAAAGGAATTTTTGAGAAGAAAAAAAGGGTTTTCAATGTCAACTTCATTAATATATGGGCCCCAAAAATTAACAAGCAAGATGAGGATTGAGAAGTCGACACGAGAATTGCTAAATGCTTCCCCTAGGCCCCTCTATATTTAACTCGATCTCTATACTTTGGAATTTTGTTTAGGTTCTAAGCAACAATTATTATCATCATATCATAACCATGATGATATATTACTTACTAGTATTATTAATTTTTGAACCATATCCCTTTTACTCGTTTCCTTTCACGCTTCACCCAGGTGAGAATCCCAAACATTTTTTTTTTCTCTTGTTGGTCGATTATTTCAAGTAAAGCCACAAGCTAGCTAGGGGATCGACTTTTCGTGATTGATCATATTCAGTTAGTAAATACAATTGTTTCCCGGCCCGCTTTTCGTCTTTAACGGTTTATAATAATAATTTATTTCCATTGAATTCAATTTTTATTACTGGCCTCCGGGAAAACAAGAAGTGTTCAAGTTCGTTTGAAAATTTTGACCGCTGATAAATAATATATAAGGTTTACATGGGGCTCTATATTAGGGACGGAAGTGCCTGCAGGTCCATGACTTTGGTGAGTGGGTTCGCAGATCTTATATTTTCTGGAACGCCTTATATGAGCTCACTTTGATATTTTGTATTTTCTTCTTTCATTTCTATTGAGTCCGTCTAACCACTATCACTTTGAATTTTCGTTTAATTGCACGGTCCCAAGACAAACTGAAAATTCAAGTTAAAATCTCTCTCTCTCTCTCTCTCTCCATTCTCACACACACACACACACACACACACACCCTATATATATATTTCCATGGAAACTAGTCACAGAACACAGATTATCACATACCAGTATCTAACCCTGAAGTCTAAGGACAATTCCTAATTAACTACCTTTAGGCCACCCAACCAATGAGATCAATGATGAGAGTAACATTTCATTAACGAAAATGACGACATGCAGAAAATCAGACAGAACTTTTAGAGGATGTGATAGTGAGTTAGAGAGAGGGCCTGGGTTGAGGGGGCAAGTGATATGAATGGGCCCCAAAGAGATCCAAAATCATCTTATCTTTGTTCTAGATATATATGAATTTTACCGGAACAGTACGTAGCATCACAAAATGTACGCAACTTTGGTCTAAAATTTGGTGAAATATCAGAGTGTGAGATGTTGCGAAAGACACATGCCCCCTCATAAATATGTCAACGTCAAAGAGAGGTGAAGGTGAAGGAACGTGTTTGTTTGGTTGGTTGGTTTGTGTGTTCCAAATAACAGAAACCGCTTCTACTTTGATAAGGTGGTTTTCTCAGCAGCCGCTGTTTTTCATTCCTCGCTAGCTAGCTAATGGGTGCCCTGCTGGACGAGGGAAGTGTATTATGCGATGTAGGGTGCAGTTATGTCACAAAGGCGCCACGTGTAAGGTTGAAAATGCTCCATCTTGGTGCTTTTCCAAATGCATGATGACAAAGCCTTTATGTCCAATCCAACAGTCTCAAATCACCAAAAAGATATGCTTGTTTGCCCTAATAGGCCCAACACACCACCACTGCCGTTGCCTTATATATGCATGCATGCATGCATGCATGCATTTTAGGGTTTTGAGTCCTGATTGCTTCACCAGCAGGGAAGGTTATACTTCACCTACCAATCATATGATGCCACGTAGCAATTTGCCAGTGGCCTTTCCCACAACAATGAATTTATTAATTTGCTTATATCTATTCTTTGTGACACTGCCTGGCTGCCTCTCCCTCCGGTTGTGAATTTGTAATTTAAAAGAGAAAGAAGCAGAGGAACGTTTACCTTTTTAGAAAACGCGCGCTCGCTCTCTCAACATTAATTTCGACTTTTAAACAAGTATGGTTTCTTAGTTACTTGACATGATTTTTGAGATTGTTAGGTGCGGTAAGTGAAAACCAACAAGCTAGTACCTACCGAGTTTTTGTTTTGTAGCAACGTGTGGTCACAGTGGAATATGCATAATGAGAGATCTCACATTACACAAATTGGCAATGTCCATATATATAATTGTGTTTTAGAAAATTGGACGAAGTTTGCTAGCACCTGGAGATCCCAAAAGCCTTGAGAAGAATTCGATTGGAGGTGAATGAACTTTTTTATTATGAGAATCATTATAATTAAACAGAGAGTTACTTGGGAATTTGGCTTAAAGAAGGTAGGTAGGGATTGTGGGCGGTCGTGAGAGAATTTGATAAAGCTTTTTGCTAGGAAAAAGATTTGCCTGTACATTAGGATATACATCTGAGGAAGAAAGTGTTTACCTTTTGCAATTGATTTTCTGGCTGAATTGGCTTCTAAAATTGACCCATGTGGGTCTGATTCATTGGTAGAACCCATGATTTTTCGAAACTGTAGTTTGAAATCGAATAAAATGTACTCATTTGCTATGTGATGCAGACCGATAGCTATCTCGATCTCTGTCTATTTTCTTCGAGTTAATTTAGAGTTGGATTGAGGGAATAAAGCATTGATTATGAGGACCCACCACAAGTTGTGCTTTCACATGATGAAAGGATTAAAAGCGATAAGTTTTTGTACCTCAACTCTACCAAATACTTTTTTCTTCCACAGTTCCAGTGAAGTGAAAATAAAGCAAGGAATTTTCTCCTTGTTCTTTTGAGGGCAGTGAAAGCCCTGCCAGGTCCACCCCCTTCAAGTGACATCAGGATTATGCAGAGATATATATTTGAGCAAGCAATACTTATACACTTAAGTGTTTTTTTTTTCCTCCTAGTAAATCCTTTTTCGTTGGTCTCCAAAATCCAATTAGTGCAATTGCACTGTCAACATCTTTTCGTTCAAAATGTTTGTTTCAAGATGCTAGTAACTAAGTGGCTCATTACCAAAGACTTTTGAAATGCTTGTAACTTCCTCCTGTGATGCTGATAGCGAGATAATGGATCGGCAACGCAGAAAAACGATACCATCAATAGTTGGTTGCCAGTATATTATTAAAACATTACTAGCATGATAAAAAAACATTATTAGCAATTGCAATCTAGTACAAAATATGCACTGTAAAATCTTCATACATATATATATATGATTACTGCTACTAAAATGTTAATAGCATTCTTCTTGGTGGTCTCAACCTTATATCCACAACAACAATTAATTAAGTTGTTGCATTAATTAAGACACACGTTGCAATTTAATTATGTTGGTTATGACTGCTAATTACGGCTAATATAGTAGTGCTTCTTTTATATATATATATATATATATATATATATGAATATACGTATGTATGAATATATTAGCTAATATATAATGTTTTGGAGATGGATAATATAGAATGGCCAGTTGGCCACTCGAAGACAATGATATACTACAAGATCCTGAAATTTTGGACACTATATTTCAGTTTGGTTTAAGTAATTCTTAAACTAGACAAAAACGCGTAGGTATCTTAATTGAAATATACAGCTGTTTGTTTAGTTTCGGGTGGAACCCTGCATGTATAGAAATATGTTAATTTTTAGGCTTTTCAATTAAATGGAATTTGTTTCTTACAATAGTGTTTAAAACGTTAATTATGATTTGTTCACGAGGGTGGGTGAGCTGTTACACATTAGGATAGGATAGAACTGATTAAATAACTGTTTTATCTCGCAATGTAATTGGAGACTCCATAAGGGACAAAGCTGAGTGTAGACACTGGGCGGTGAGTGTTTCGTCCTTCTTCGGCAACAACAAAATCTGAATCCTTGAAAATAAAACCCAGTCGTTTCCGTCCACACATTTTAATCTGATATATACCGACAAAATTTTCGGTATCTTTAGGGAGATACGAATGAACCAAACCCTTTTTCCTTTTTTTCCAGTTTTAATAATACTAATAATAATATACCACTTTGATATATAATCTCAATTCTTAATTCTTATACCGGCTTCCCTAGGAGACGCGGCATGCAGCCATTTGAGCTTAAAATCCATCCCAAACCCTGACAAAACAAAACCAAGAGTTCGTTCAGCATTAACTTGATAAGACGTGTATATGTAAAGTTGTAAACCAAATTAGTTAACCCTTGCCAATGAAATTGCAGTTTGACTTCAAGAAAAGAGATTAAATAAATGCAAGTCCAATTAAGATTTTGTGTATAGCTAGATATTGCTTCCATGCATAATTTCTAATTAATGACTTTGTGGAAGTCTTCGGCTCCAAGATCAAACCGGCCTAAACCCTAATTAATTGTCATAGCCTTAACTAGATCCACTTTTAATTAATTATAATCGTTATTTAGTGTGGATTCACCTACTCAGTATCTTCTATTTTGATCCTCCATTTGAATTACTAATGGACAGATGTTGATCATGGTTCCTTTAATGATATTCACTTTTTTATTATTTTTATTTTTTTTGTCCTAGCACGCCCTAGCATCACTAGCTATAATTACACGTTATGTACGTGGGTTTTGATTCCTCTAATAACTCCTTCCAACATGCCCGTGTGTTAATTGGATTTGAGCTTTTAGAATCCTATATATGAATAATCTTCACAAAAATTAAAGTCATGGAAAACTAAATATGAATGCGGCTGAAAGTCAATAATAATGCTGATCATTTCATTAATTGCACATAATAGTACATATTTATTTACAATGCCAGCAATGCCACTCTCTCAAAGTTTCTGTTGTTTTAAATCCAGAGTTCTAAATTATATATCCATTATAACCTTCTGCAAAATGACAAGTATGACTTTGAATATGGAAATAAGCCAAGAAATAAACAAATAAATGTCTTGAAATTTTTAGTTGGCGGATCATGTCGATCCAAATGGCTTTAATTGTATGTTTTCGTGAACTAAATACATAGGCATATAGCTTACATATTATAATACTACAGATTAATTATTGATTAATTTTAGCAATTTGCTCGTCATCAGCATGTGCCCCCATATATAGGCTTCCCTCTGATTGAATTAGGAAAGGGAGATACACACACACACATATATAGAACTCCAAAAAATGGTTCTGTGACTCTTGCAATAATTAATATTTCTCAAATATTAGTATGTGTAATACTCTTTTAGACCGCGTAAGTACTGTTGTGGTCTGCATTAGCTGCAAGGTAATTCTTGGTACTTTGTACTACCCACCAGTAAATAAAGAAGATTTCAATTAACTTGCAACAACTATTTTTAATAAATGCCTTTTTTTAAAATATGTTTACAGCTCAACATGATTGACTATTTTCAAATTTGTTCATATTATGTTTTGATCTGAGAATTTCTTAATAAACACACATAAGGAATTTTAACTTATTTTTTTCCTTTTATTTTGTTGGCAAGACACGTCTACGTATTGATGTACATATAACATATGCTCCTATTGTTTTTGTGTCTGAAAACAGCCAGAACAATGCACTGAACTGTCTAGTGACAAGGATTATTATATCCGATAATAACAGTTCATGAATACACTAAGAGGCCCCCACTAAATGGACAAAGATGACAGGGTTGCGTAATTTCTCTTTCGCTACAGTACCTTTTGTTAGAAGGATCTTAACCACATAATCAATATCTGTGATGATATCTGACAAAATGCTTATATGATTTTACTGTTTGTTTAGTCTACAGGATGAAAAAAAATGAAATAAAAAACAATTTTGACAATTAAAAATAAATTTTATGTTCTTATTTAAAAATAATAATAATAAGTGATAAAAATTGTTAAGTAATAATTATAAAAACATAATAAATATTGTGAAAATCACTATATCAAACGGCTGTTAATGTATAATATATAATTGTTACTGAGAAAAAAATAAATAAATAAAGGATTCATCGGATTGCCGACTTCTTTTTCAACGTATCTTTTATGTAACATGCTTTTGATTCATTCAATCGGGTGCCAGTTGGGTCTAATATTTATTTTAAAGGTTATTAGGTTAGCGAACATTAGCTATTTAAACTAGTAATATTAATTAATTGGGTGCAAGGTGGCAGGTTTTTTCCAAGTTAGAAATATAGCCCTCTAATTAAATTGGCATGTTTCAGTAGATATTTTTGAAGATTAACTCTTGTCAGCAAGTAATTAGCTGACAAAGTTCTGTAAAGCACTTTTCCTTTGAGCTTTAAGTTTGACCCAAAATTTATATGTAAACACTAAGAAAGTGGAAGCAGTTATTTGCGATAATGCAGATATTGTGAACCAGTGTTGACTCGAGAGAGTCAAAGAGAAAAGCATTACGCTTTTTTGATAATTTGAAGTGGGTTTGGAAGATAGGGTTTCTCTATTTCGGAAGCTTTAATTTGGTTGCTTATGGTTGTGCTGGTTAAGTTTTGAAGCACATGAATTCTCTGCATATATTTGACCGCGAAAGCATGGTGCTGCTTTCACTCTCGACTAAGTTCATAAGCTTTTTCTCTGTATATGTCAGCCTTAATTTCTTTTTTCATCTGTGTTGGTTGTACTCCCACCGTAATATTTCCAAACGAAATGACGAATCCCTTCATCTCTTTGTCCTTAAGGGCCATTCATCACAATATAAAGTAGAAGGATCCCTATATAAATTTTTTATTCTTTGTTTGCCCATGTTCTTCAATACTCTCACTTTTATATGTCTTGAATTCTCCTAGTTTTCAGATACAACAAATTAGCCATCAATTGCCAGCATTTAAAATGCATGTAAGGGTATGTAAATCTTACACATAACCATATCAATCTAACATATGCCAAAAATATCTATAATATGTTACACCAAAATGGTGTCGGGACAAACGTGGATTAGATAATTATGTCGATTCATTTTATCAAAGAGTTTTGAGCAGTGTTTGACGTAACTTCGTATACAAGAACATTGACGTACAATTAATAATACGTCTTGTATAAAATTTAACTATCTCTTTTTATTGAACCAGTGACTCTCTATTTAAACTCCTATCCACCAACCACGTCAACTAGTCTTAGTGGCATCATAATTATCTTTCTCATGTTATTAGTGTTTAAGGATATTCAAATTTAGCCTAGGGGTTAAAAAGTTTTTCAGATGTTAATTACTCGCGTTCAAAATTTATTTCTTTAAATGCATAAGATCAATATGATAATATGCATTTAAAATTACACGCAGAAGGAGACACTCAATGGAAATTTCTTTAATAAGTGTTCATCAACAATTTAATAAGAAAAGTAATCTTCTTATCTTGTGAGTGTTTTAAAGCGCACGTCTTCAACTAGTTTTATATATAGTTGAAACTGTTCAGAGGGAAGCTATTTTATTTGAGTTATCATTTATTTAGAAAAGTAATTTGAATCTTTTGAATTTATATTTAACGAAATTAAAATTATATTATCAGCGATTTAAAAATACATACACGTTTTAATGTAAACTATTTTCAAGGCGATGAATACATGTTCTATGTAGAGTCATGAGAGAGATTAAATCAATACTCTGATTAATATGATTAACAATTTTAGTGTAATTATTGTTCATGAATTATTATAAAAAATTTTGAAAATTTATAATTAGCCTACAACATTTGGAGGATAATCTATCTTTCTCTTTCTCTAAAAGTGTGAAAATTTCTTTTCAATTTTAAATTACTTAAAAATTAAGTTTGTAAATTGTTACATTTCAAAAGATGTTATTCTGTCTTTTTTTTTTTTCTTACAAAGTTAATTCAAATACCATCAATGAGACTTCCTTATAATAATTGTCATATTAATATTGAGAACAAATTAAAGCTTATCACATCTATTATAAGAAGCCATAGACTTAGAAACAGTCTCTTGTAATTTTATTATTAGATTTTCTAATGAAAATATAACAAATATATAATTTTTTAATTAAAATATAACAAATATATAGTTTAATTAAAAAGTTATACATTTATTTGTAAAAATTATATATTTATCATATTTTGATTTAAAAATATAATAATAAATATATAAATAATTATATTTAATTTTTTTTCCCCTAAAAAGTCTGATGTAAAGTTTGAATTAATGCGGTTAAGGAAAATGCACAAAAGAATATATTTCTTTGAGTATGAAAATTGAAGACCGAGTTTTTATCTTGGTTATTTATTTATTTGAGGATCTATTACATCGAGTTACAATTCACGTGCAGGAAGCACTGTGCAACATGTATGGTAAAGGCCTTTATAAGCCCAAATGATGCTGTGGAGAGGACCCAACTTGGCTTATTCCTACTTTCAGCTTTGTAGGGCCTCAACTTCAAAATTGTGTTGTGTGCATGCGCTCGCTTGAGGAAGAGAGATAGCCGGAGTCATGGTCCTAGAGGCAGTGGTCTATCCACAAGACCCATTCTGTTATGGCGGCAAAGACCTCTACAACTTCAACTTGTTACCCAACTGGGGCTATCAAGAAGCAGACCATGCCTCTCTTGATTTTCTCGAGAACCAAACAGAAAATAATCATCCTTATGCAGATTGGGATTGTTCGCCCCCGTCATCATTGTTACCCCACTCGAATGAAGTTCATCTTTCCAACCCTTCCTCCTCAGACACCAACAATGCCACCATTACAATTCCAAGTGAACCTCGCCATTTGGATACCTCAATTTCCATGCCTACTCGTCCCAAGAGGCGCAGAGCCAAAACCCGAAAGAATAAGGAAGAAATTGAGAACCAGAGAATGACTCACATTGCTGTGGAGCGCAATCGAAGAAAACAAATGAACGACTATCTCTCTGTTCTTCGCTCTTTAATGCCAGACTCCTACGTCCAAAGGGTACTTTCTTTCTGCCTCCAAATTCGAAAGGCCTACTATTCTAAGCATGATATAATGCTTCTACTATTGGGTTTCTTGAACTGTGGTTTGTTTTGTGTATTAACTAGCAAATGCACTGCAGGGGGACCAAGCTTCTATAATTGGAGGAGCTATTAATTTTGTAAAGGAGCTTGAGCAGAGGCTGCAATTTCTCGGTGCTCAGAAAGAAACAGAGGGAAAATGGAATTCAAATCCCTCTGCGAAGTTGCCTTTTTCTGAGTTCTTTACATTTCCTCAGTACTCAACTACGAGTTCTAGTGGGTGCGACAATAACTCTAGGGCTATGGGAGACGGAGTGGATGAGGTAATTCAGTCTGGTGTCGCTGATATAGAAGTGACAATGGTGGAGAGCCATGCAAATCTCAAAATAAGATCCAAGAAACGACCAAAGCAGCTCTTGAAGATAGTCTCCGGCTTGCATAGCATGCGTCTCACGATCTTGCACTTAAATGTCACAACCACTGGTGAAATTGTCCTCTATTCTCTCAGTGTTAAGGTATGGTTTTCACTTTTCAGGCACTTCTAGCACTTTAGGGGATTCTTTTCTTGTTCGTTTCTCTCTAGGCAAAATTGAAAATGAACATGTATAGAAAATTTCATGCAGGTAGAAGATGATTGCAAGCTGGGTTCAGTGGATGATATAGCCGCAGCTTTATTTCAAATGATGGATGGGATCCATCAGGAGGCAATGTTGAACTAAGGTCCCAACTTGAATTAATTGACTCAATTTTTTTTTTTTTTAAGTTTTTTAACCGTAAGACCTTATTAATGGGTATTATCTTTCTTTATTCTTCTTTTCGATGTTGAACTAAGGTGTAGTAGCTAATTATTGCAACTTTTGTTACTGCTTTGTTGATGAGCTCCGTGGAGGAAGTTTTCGGTTTATCCCCCCTTATATATACTATTATTATTTATGTCTTTCTACTTTTGCTCTCATTCTTCTCTTTTTCTTTGTGCTGCTTGTGGAGGAGGTTGGAGTATATGGTAGTTGAGACATACACAAGTGTTTGATCATTTCTGCCCACCTTGCTTTAATAGTGGTAAGCCATGTCAATCTCAACCAGCAGCCAAATTCTGAATTTTCAAGAAAAGTTGAATAAAAATGATAACCAAAGATTTTCGGACTCGGGGGTATACATTTGTCCATGAATGACTGTAATATCGAAACTATCTAAGCTGCACTGTTATCAGAGTTAATTTCTGCTATGGTCATTTGACTTGGTATTATGATCATCGAAGTTGTTTTTGAAAAATATGATTAAAAAAAAAAAAATTGAAGGCTTGCACTGTATACATATTCTGAAGATGGAAAGCTGTTGTAGACTAGGCAGCGAAAGGTCAAAGGAGATCCATCCGCTGTATATTTCTGATTGTGAAAATGCAGGGAAAAGCTGCAAAGAACAGCTTTAGAAGGCCTTACCTTTCACAACTAACACAGGACCAAGAAACTGGTCCATTCTTGTCATCGTTATCTAAATGGCCAGTTGAATCAACACATTTGTCTGAATGTACGTGTACGTGGAATTCTTTTTTCACTTTCTGCGTCAACAATCATTTTATGATAATATTTAAAAGAGAAAAAAAAAACCAAATGATTAGCAAATTGAAGGTTAAATAATGGTCCCTCATGGAGTTGTACGATGTTCGTTGTCGAATCCCTAGGTAGAGAAAAAGTTGATTTGTTTTTCGTGGGGTAATCGCGTATCTTCAAGAGCAGAATGAAAAGAATATAAAGTTCGATGTGCATTACTGTCAAAAGAACTTTATTTTAAGTTAATTTGCTGGTGTAGAGAGAGAGAGAGAGACTTGTGAAGGGGAAAGAGTTTTTTCCTTCATTGAGCTATAATTCTGTCCTCTACCTTTTCATATGCTTGGGAGATTTAAGTTAGCTTGATGACTGCTTGAGTAAATTATTTTACTTTCTATACAGTGATCATTGAATCAAGATCTCATTCTGTGAAATTTTGCCAAAGTTTAAACCTTGTTTTTTTCCAGATCTAGTTAAATGAAAACTCTTTGATGGGGCATATCCAAAACATTTATATACATTCCCAATTTTTTAAGGATATTTATCACTTCATTCATATAAACTTATACAGCTCCAGAAAAGAAGCCAAAAGTTGCCAGTAATTTGCTGAGAAATTTACAGATAAGTCTACGACTGCCTACATTAAACGTTAAATAATACATTTCCCAAAAAAAAAAAAGAAGAAGAAAATTAGCGATAGACATATATAGCAAGATAAAAGATAAGACGTTGATTATATGATATTGTGCTCTGCAGATTGGGGTGCCCTTTGGAATATAAATTAGGTCCCCTTTTCCCATTTTTTTAATATCAGATTTCACATGAATCGTATAAGGGTCAGCGTCTGTGTGTACAGCCCAGCAAAGTTATATTTCTATTCATTGATTATATTGTACAACCTGCAAGGTTATATTTTAGAAGATTCCAATTCCTATGCCTATTTGTTTTCATCTTCTTGTTCTCTAGTGGGGAACATGGCCTTCATAGATTCCAACTCAAATTTCTCCCTCTCTTTTATATTATTTCATACTTTCCTTGAATAGGTTGAAGCTAGTGTTTTTAAAGCCTAGGGAAATAGAAAACATACAAAAACAGATGCAGGATTTGGCTTGCAAGGCTTCGTAGCATATAACATAGAGTCCAAGGCAGGGTTATAAAGAAATAAACAGGAGACAGTGATACACTTTGATTGAATAGAATAAAGCAAGAGGAGATGAAGTGACTAGAAATGCAATGACAATCACTCCAAACACAGGAAATGATATAAAAGCAAACAAAGACACCAATAATTGAAGGAAACAAAGTGAATATACCCCCCTTGTTGGTCCACATG
Source organism: Erythrophleum fordii (assembly GCA_032878935.1). Lineage (NCBI taxonomy): Eukaryota > Viridiplantae > Streptophyta > Magnoliopsida > Fabales > Fabaceae > Erythrophleum > Erythrophleum fordii. Next base: position 34,873,065 of record JAVQMF010000049.1, read on the forward strand.
TAATGAAAAGGCTTTTGGGATAGATTAATGTCACGATTTATGAGCTTCATGAAATTAGGAAACAAAAAAAATCCTTTCTTTTTTTTGCTTTTAATAAATATATTAGGAATATGTGAAATCATCAATCATCAATAATTAATAATAAATATAATAGGACTTGAACGGTGACAGGAAAGGACATGACTCCCATGGCAAAGACCAAAAGACAAGCAGGCTAGGCCCAAACATATCCTTTATCACAGAAGAATCTCAGCCCGAAAACAATTGGGCCAAAACTCGACCTTTATCAGAATGACTATCCCAGTCAGATGCTGCAGCCGCTGGAGGGTCTTTTCCTAGCCACATGTCAAGGTCAGTCAACAGAGAGACGACGATGCTGACAGCTGAGAAATAATCTAGTTCTCTACTATATTACTGTTCAAGTTCAACGCAGATTCTTGTTTTGTCGTTCAAGTGGAATACAAGCTTAGATCAATGGTATTCCATTTTTGGGAAATACATCGGTTTTCTTGTATATACATCTCTCCAGTCATAGCTGGTTGTGATAAATAAAAGACAGCAATAGCAAAATGCTGCAAAAAAATTTTAGGTCAAGTGTCTTTGATTGTTTCATTACCTCTAGGAAGGTACTTCTAAGTTGTATATACTTTTCTCACACTGGCATCTGAGTTTCATGTGCTTAATGAGACGCCAACCAAAAGGACAATTCTCTCGTTTTTGGAGGTGTGTTAGTCATTGCCTTCGTCGTTCCTATGGCAGAGTTCTATGCTTATGTATCCAAACTCCATCAAATTCAATTGTATAATGCTCAGTTGTAATTCGTTCATATTACAGTTGAGCATTAGAAAGTGGAAAAATAAGATCAGGGACTTAGAAGTGATCACATGCTCTTTTCAACAAAACATGCATTTCTGTATGGTGAGCAATGGAATTCATTATGGGTGGGATAGCTTTCATTTTGGGAAATTCATGATAAGAATTACATATACCCGTAAATTGATCTAATCCTTAGAATTCATTAGTGAGAGCTTGAGTGTCAATTCAAGGTCTACAATCAGATGTTGATTTTACAACACCAGTAAAGAAAGAATCAAACAATTATAAGAACAAGCATATTGGGCATTACTATTTAGAACTTGAGCTTGAGAAGGAAAGGCATTTTGTCTGAGAAAGGAGGGTCAGAGTACTTTCCAGAGAGAATTTGGGATGCCACATATTGATTTGCAGCCTCAGTGTAATGAATCCCATCCCAGTTCACATACTCAGTACTATCAGTGCAACCTTTTGCTGTGATAGCGGTCCCATTGACGACCTTTGTTTGCCCACAAGAAACCCGACTATCATAGTTCAGCGGTGCACCTCCATATCCACAGCAAGCCATAAGAGGTTGTTCAAACCCTGCAAACAATCAATCCCATAAACTCTATTGTTTCCCCACACATACTATATGATGTGAAAGTTAGTACTTGATTATGACTGATACTGAGCCCAATATTTGCTACAAATACTATATGCAACGAATTGACAAGGCAAAACCATATTCTTATCCGGAGATACTAACCATATTTAGAATAGTTTGCAATGATGTTTGACTTTATGGTGAAGATATCAACAAATGTAATATTTGCATCTGGAAATTGGCCCTGCAATTTAGTACAGAGAGCATGAAGCTGTAGATTAAAGGTTTTCGCAGCTTGGTTGTGTGAACTAACGCATCCTAGCTCGTCAAGCTTTGATGGATCAGTTCCAAATTTGGCAATATTCTGAGCCAAGCATCCGAGAGGACCTGTGTTATGTATCCAGAAATACCTGGCTCCCTGGTCATACAGTCTCTGGCATACAAATAAAGGAAGAGTGAGCATTCATTTTTTTTGTTAATTTGACACGTCTTGTTGGACGCAATGACACCAACCTTTATTTCAGTTTCAAATTCTAATAGAATTGTTGGAATTGAGGCAAGTATCTGGTCCAATGTTTTTGAATAGAATGCCCCAGCAAGATCGTTCTGGCCTATATCAAACATGTATAACCCTTTCTCGAAATAATCTTCTGTTGGGACGTACTTATCGAATTTCTTACCTGAACAGAGGAATAAGATTAACTACTAATTTGGTTTTGCGGTTTTATTATTGAAGATATTTGATTATCTAAGCAGATACCATTGGCAAGCAATTCAAGAACCCGAGCTTTGAATCGAAGAAATTGAGAGACCTGGACCCCGAAAGAGAATGGGCAGATGGATGATGCAGTGGCTGGAAGGATAGTTGACCCTGCTGCTGCGAAGTTGCACCCTTTTTGAAAATTTGGCAACCCCACTGAATCCAGATATGCATTTAGGAATGGCAAGTCCATCGCATCCACTGCAATAATCAGCCAAAAACACATGAAACTACATGGAAACAGGGCAAGAAAGCGTTTCAATGAGCATTATCAAAAGATTACAAAGGAAATCAATGATGAGACGGCCATCAGAGTATCTCCCAGATGGTACTTGGAAGTAAGTCTGTCCATTGGGGGGGTAAAGACTCTCAATTCCAGCGGCAATTAGGGCACCAGTATCAGAATTCGAGTCACCAAAGTTGAAAACCGCAGGAAAATCCAAGTGCATGGATTTGGCGAAAGGTAAACAGACAGAAATGATGGTGAGAATGCCAAGGATACATGTGTTGGTTGCCATGGCTATTGAGGATTTGCAAGGGGGGCTTTTTAGCCTTCTGGTTTTTGCTTGTGTTTCAAACCACCTATGTCTGTTCAGTGAGTCATACCTTTCATTGGAAGTTTGCTTTCGATCATGGGGACCAGGCGTATCCAGCAGGAAACGTCATTTGGAAGAATGAGATGCATTAAGAAGCATAATGACCTGCTGCCACTTCTAATGCTGTCGTTTCCAAAGTCTTGCGGTGATTACGGCTATAGGGGGATATAACATGCATACTCCCAATTTATAATGTCAAACTCACTTGTCCACAACACCTCTAAGTTAACTTAGAAAACAAAAAATCATTGTTATATTCTATTGCTAATCTTATTAATCATCTCATCTTTTTGGCATATCATAGTGCTACTATTTGGCACCGTCTTCACGTTGATGCTCAAATATATGATACTTTGTTGACCAGGCTAACGTAGATTGTGCTTTTCGAGGCAACCTAAATTTACAGGACATCCCTTGCATAATTATAAGAGCCAACCCCAAGTACCTAATGACTATAGAAATCAAGTAAGGGTTAGAAATTTACTGAGGAAGTCAACTATGAGACGACCATCGCAGAACCTGCCAGATGGGGTTTTGAAGTAACTCTGACCATTGGGTGGGGGAGGTTGAAAGCCCATTCCGGCAGCAAGTTCACCTGTGTCCGAGTTTGAATCACCAAAGTTGAAAACTGCTGGGAAATTGAAGTCAACCGAATTTGCCATACCCAACCACATGGAAAACAATAAAATTTGAAAGGCAACAGTGTAAGAAGCCATGGTGTATACCGATTATAGCTTCATACGCCCCGTCATGATGAAAACTTACTCGTTGCCTTTTTATATGCACAACCGATTGGTTGCTTCTATTGAGCTAATGTTAAGTCCTAACAAAAAGGAAAAGCTTGCTTTCGATCGTGGGAATGCCAAACGAAAATCTTCTTGTTTTCCTGTGGTTTGAATTCCCTTGCAATCCTTGTGCCATTCAAGAGAACTAGGCTAGCACATACAAATTGTGGCCCATCAATGGTGCAATTTTCCACAAGTAAAGAGATGATTTTGGCTTGACGGGTTGCATACTTGTGCCGTGACTTGCATCTCCAAGGAATTGCATTGCTTCGTCAGATTCTTGATCTGTTCAGCTTGCTGCTTACGAGAGTGAAAAGAAAGGACACGTACGGAATTGAAGAAGTCCAAATTTTCTGCATTTTGCTGTTTATAATCAATATGATCAGGTTCAAAGTAATTTCAAAGGACAAGGTTTTTGCCAAATCATCATCTAAAACGCAATTGTCCGGTTACAACCTTGAAGCCTACTTCTGTATTGTTTAACTTCAGCGCGCCCGTAAATTTAATTTTAAAATATTTCGTTATTACAGGTCACTAAACTGGTGATGCACAGAACTTTTTTCTGAGACAAAAGATGTTTCGCTTCGTAAATGGCATTTTAATCATATTCCCTTAGTTTAACCCTCAGTTTTTGCCCTCTTTTGTATGCTTCCTCTTGGTATCTCCCTGTCGATTTGTCTCTCTGGCACCATGGGCAAAAGCTTGGATATAAAAGAATTTTCAAGTTTCTGTTTTTTAGATTATTTGTCCTATTGATGATTTTTTTTTTACCAGAATTAAAGTGATATATAGTTAATTTTTCTTTAATATGGGTCACAGATGGTATTCTAGAAATTTAAGTTGGCAGGATCCAATTAGCGTGCATCACTTCTGAGGGGAAAAAAAAAAAAAGAATTACTGTGCATCACTTCATCTCTTCAAAAGTTGCCGTTGTAGCTGGAGATAAAAGCAAAGAGGTAATGCTTGTAAACTTTCTTTTTTTTTTTTTTTCCCCGACTTGTGATGTTGCCAGGTTATCCATTCCCTAACTTTTCTGTCAATATAGGACAACTTATTAAAGCATTAAGGCAAAGTTGGCAGTTCATTTCTTCAGGGGCTTATATTTTCTTCTTAATTGTTAGAAAACTTGGAAGGAAGGCGTTTCTGACCGCCAACATCCATTACTTACTGGAATTCAATGCATTGGTCTTTCTTGAAAATGAAGATCTCCTTTTTCTTTCACAAATTCATGTATTTCTGTAACGCTCAGGTTCTTGTGCGTGATATCTGAGAAGTCTCTCATGCGGAAGGATATCAAATCAATGTAGCTACCTCCTTAAAACGAAGATACCAATGTTTGTCCTACTCATGTTAGTTCTGGCTGTTCCTACGTAACTCTCGAGCTAAATTAATATATTAATTTGTCGCTGAAACTATGAGCAATAAAGTCGAAAATAGTTTTAGACCTATTCAAAATTTACGTCCCTTGTGGAAAAGGAGATGGCTAGCATCAGCCATCAGCTGTATGAAGTAAGAAGCGTAGAAAAACTGGCAGAGTGATTGTTAAGTTATTGTAGAAAGTAGAAATAGGTAAAAGTAAAACAAACAGTTTTGTGGACCATTCTTATCAATTTGAAAGATTCTTTAATTAGAGTTTATTTATAAAATAATAATAGGTAAGTATGTGAACCTCTAATCTAGTAAGTTTATGTTGTAATATCCAAGTGGCCGTTGATCACACCAAAGCCAGTGGTTTGGCCCATTGGGTGATCATCAGCGGCAACTTATTAGATCTTTTTTTTTGGCCCTTTAACATTAATTATGAAATGAAATGTCCCACAAGCATGCACGTTTCCTAAGACGGTAAGTGTATTTTGTCACGGATTAAGCGTGTGGTCGGAGTATGATGTGGAATATCGCAAGCTACACGTTTATTTTATTCTTGCATTCCCCGAGTGCGTTATGCTCTGTTTAATTTACGGTAAGGTGAATTTATTTATTTTAACATAATTTATATAATATTTATTATATTTTTATTCTTGTTATCAAATTATTATTTTAATTATTAAATTATTTTTAAAAAAAATAAAAAAAATTATTTCTTATTTTACCTGTTCATATGTTACTTTCTCTCCTCTTTTTACGTCATTTCACCAAACACGTTATGAAGTTTGAACAGAGTTTATAAAAGCCATTTGCTTCAAAGCTCAAACCCGAACGAAAAGGGATTAATCAATTGCTTCTAAGCTTAAACTTGTACGAAAAGGGATTAATCGATCTCCTCCGACCATAACAATTCAGCAGATGGATCAAAGACAAGTCCATCTTCGACCCGTGGGCATGTGTTACAGACTCTTTCACTTCATCGTGGAAACCTTGATTTCACAATCATTGAAGACGGTGACTTTGGGGCATCCTGGTTCACCTCAGGTGCCGATTTCTAGCTCTAAAGCACACAAGCTGGTGCAGCCGGACACACCATGTGGAGATGAGGACAAGGAGTTCCTACCAATCCAAGGTCTCTGTGCAGAAGGAGAGAAGAATAACCAGTTACTCCAAAGTTTGCCTCAAGCGTTAGCGAAGAAGAAGACGAGCACATCCTTCCAAAAATCAGATTCTTTAGAGCAAGAAGATGAAGAACCAGAGCCTCTGTGATCCATTCTGAAACTAGGTTCTAATCTGAATTGAGATATGAAATTCAGGGCATTACAGTAACGTTACAAAATAGGTCGCAGGCCACTGTGATGGCACTCCGGAGTAGTTTATAGCTTAGAATCTGTATGTTAATTAGACTCTCTTGTTTTTTTTTTTTGGCCAACACTCTGTTAATTAGCCTTTTAAACTAGTTTTGTATTTATTTTCTTTCTTCCCTCTCTCTCTCTCTCTCCTGTGTTTTGGTTTTTGTATAATCGCTTTTCTTTTTCTATTTCTCATTTAGCACCAAAGAAAGATTGGCATTTTTATTCTTCAGTCCTTCGAAAACTTCATTCGAGAACGATCAAGTCTTTTAAATTTAGTGAATTTCACGCAGTTGCGTGTCAATTAGGTGTGATGGTTCTGTCATGATATCTTGGTATCACATTACGTTTAGGGATTGAGAATTATGTTACTTATGTAAGCAAGAGGAAAGTGGATCATCTGTTATGCTATTGGAATTTTTGTTCACTTGTGTTGTTGGGAGAGTGGGAGGCGATTCGATTCGATTCGATTCTCTCCTCTAAATGTTCCCTCTGCTGTGTCTCTCCCAAATGTTGAACGGCATAGTTTTGTGGACAGGATTCTACTTATGTTGGAGAAACTACATTTAAGTCTACCAACATTAATTACAACTTTAATAAATAAATTTTAAATTATTACATCTACCCCTAAAACTACCATATAAAATAAAAATACTTGACAAAACATATAAACATATAAATTAATTTGTCTTGAAGCAATCATCACAATCCTTTAAACACAAAATTATTATATCTAAAAATAAAAAAAATATTAACATAATATTAAAAGAAATAAAAATATTATTCCATTGATACACAAAATTATTATATATTGCAAGAATTATTATCAGAGTCTTTAATTTTAAAATTGAGATAACACAGCAACATATAAAACTAAAATGCTAATAATGGATTATAGTTTTTATGAAGTTGATCGTTTATGCCTGTTTGGTATAAAGAGTTAAAAGGTAAATGAAAAGAAATTTATTGAATAATCATGTTTAATATATATATTTTATAGGATTAGAGAAAAAAATTATTTTCATTCTATAGGAATAAGTATGCAAATTAAAGGTAATTGTTTTTTTTTTCATTTTATGTAAAATCTATTATGTCTTTATTATGATTTTTTTCATTTTAATACTATTTTTAAATAGAGATATGACATTTATTTTTTTAATCATTTTTTATTTATGTATTGTTTTTATCTAGTTAAATATATAAATGGAATAATATTTTTATTTCTTTTCATATTATGTTAATATTTTTATTTTTTATATATAACATTTTTGTGAATACATTAGAATGTTCTAATGTGTGTTTAAAGAGTTGTGATGATTGCTTCAAGACAAATTAATTTATATATTTATATGTTTTGTCAAATATTTTCATTTTATGCCCTAGTTTTAGGGGTAACGTGTAATAATTTAGAATTTATTTATTAAAGTTGTAATTAATTTTGGTGGACTTAAATGTAGTTTCTTCAGCAAACGTAGAACCCTGCGCACAAATCGATGCCATTCAACACTTGGGGGAGACATAGTGTAGGGAGCATTTGGAGGAGAGAGGTAGGTATGTTTTGATTCTTTTTTTTAAAAAAAAATTAAATTCACTTATCTTATATATATTTTTTTATTTCTTTTAATTGCATTGACAACCAACAACAGAGAATCCATTTCTAAGCAGGAGATATCATTTTGTTGGGTTTTTTAATTACGGTGTTGGTCCATAATTAATTATTTAATTATAATAATATTTTTGATATACGTTTGAACAGAATGTTCATGTAATAAAGAATTTTACTTGGCTTCAAATACAAACAGTTTTAATTAATCATTTTGAAATAAATTATAAATCATATGTTATAATTGTTATGGAGAGCAATATTATAAGTAATAATCATATGCAAGTTGATGAAAGTATCAAAAAATGCAAGAAAATTCATGATATGTGTTAAGATACTTTTTTTTTTTTAAAACAATACTAACATAGCTAATAGTGTAAAATAAAATTTTTAAATTTGAAAAATGACAAGTAATATATTTTTTAATTTTAAAAGTAGTTATTGTAATTTTTTTTTAGTTTAAACGAAAGCTTAAAATGTTAGGGGTACGCCAAAAGTTGCTAAAATTAGTAAGATATCCAAAGTAAAATTTAAAACAAAAAAAAAACGAATGATATTTTTTTAGAATTGAGATTATTATAGTTTACCTATAATTTAAAAATGTGAAATGGCATATTATGGTCACGAGCTCGCGAGCGTGGGCCGGTGGTTTGAAATTACACAAGTCCTTAGTAGTGATTGTTGCTCATGGACATACAGGGCCTGGGGGGGCGTTTGTTTATCACCAACACGAGTATGGCCATGTGTTTCTTTCTCATACGTGTGACTACACGAGGGATTTGCATGTTTTCCTCATGTCTCCTTTGGTTCATGGGATCAGGGTCTATGCAATGAAAATGGGAGAAGTTTTCCCACGGGTATCATGGTTGGTTTGAAAAAATTTATATATAATTTCTTATATTTCTATTATTAAGTTTTTTTTCTTTTAAATATAATAAATATATAATTTTTTAATGATAATATGAAATGCATATAATTTTTGTAAATAATTATGTAATTTGTTTAATTAAATCATATACATATTATATTATTATTAGAGGATTATATAATTTTTATATTTTGATTAAAAAATTAAATAATAAAAATATAATTAATTATATATAAATTTAATCCTTATTTGATAGCAATGTTATTTCATTTTCATTCCTCATAATAACTATTCCCACAAATTGAGATATTTGGATTTCATAAAAAATTTGATTGAATGATGGAGCAATCTTGAGAATGGGATAGAATTTACATCACTTCTTTTAATTATTTCAATTTCATTGCACTATTCGGTATATCATGTTTGATGTTTGAAAAAAAATTTAAAATAAGATTTTAAAATATTTAAATTTTTTATTAAGAGTATTTTTTAAAAAATTTCAAAAGAATAAAATAAAAAATAAATATTTTAATATATTTTCTACTAAAAGTATTATGATTATTTTTTATCTTTCTTTTCTATCCTTATATTATTTTTATCTAATTAAATAAAAAAAGAAATGGATTATCTATTCCTTTTTATATCATACAAAATATAATTATTACATTTCATTAAATTTTATTTAAATTCTCAATTTTATTTTTATTTTTGTTATTATTGATATTTTTATTCTTATAAAAATTACTTTATAAATCAAACGAAATCTTATTAATTCTGTGATTTATGTTATATATTTTAACTAAAATTTTATTAATCAATATGTCTTGTTAAAATAAACTCTAGCTCCAATTTGTTTAAACTTTCAACTTTGTTAATAAAAATATGTAACTTATCTATATATATATATATATATATATATATATGATTTTTTTTTTTTCAAAAAAGGTAACTCAACTAATTCTGAAGTATCAACCTCTTTCTTTCTTTCTTTCTTTTTATTTTTGGGTGAATTTCGCTTTTTTGTTTTTGTTGACCCAAAAAGAAGTAAACATTTGTCGTAGACCCGGGTGAAGTACGTGCGAAGGTGGGGGAAGCTGAACGCATACTCAAGCAGTGTGATACCGAAAGGGCAAAAATAGTCAAAATGGATGCTGCCCGTCTCTCGTACTGCTCCCTTTGCTCAAATCCTATCACTTCACATTCAAATCTCTCCGATGTATCACGAACAAGGTCACTCTCTCTTCTTAACTGCCCAATTCATTTGCCCAAACCCTTCAAACTCAACCTCAAATCTCAGCCCTTACCAGTTCTGCGTCTGAGATGTGGGAACGCTGAAGAGATGGTGACTCCGGAGCAAAGTACCACCAGCCCCATGTTGGATTATCATGCTATTGATCAACAATTGCTGCAGAAGATGGTTTATGATGCTCTTGTTTGGAGCTCTCTTCACGGGCTCGTCATTGGTGATAAATCTGTTGAGGTCAGTTACCCATTTCTTAAGCATTTGTCTGCACCTTGTGGTATGTCGATAGTATTCGACTGTTTGTTAGAACCAAAAGTAGTCAATTGATATTAATTTAGTTCTTTAGTAATCTTTTACTGGAGCCAAAGGTCCCCTCTCCTTATTTAAATCCTCTCTTTATGATGGTATAACCTAAATTCAGAATTGGTGATTGGCATTTTTCTTTTATGGTGGCTACCTAGATAGTAATTGAATTTGATGTCAACGTGTTTCCAAATTACAGAGATCAGGAACCGTTCCCGGCGTCGGCTTGGTGCATGCGCCACTTGCCTTATTACCCACTTTATTCCCTGAAAGTCATTGGAGGCAAGCGTGTGACTTAGCCCCTATATTTAATGAACTTGTTGATCGGGTGAGTGTGGACGGAAAATTTCTGCAGGATTCCCTCTCCAGGTACGCTTTTTAGTTTTCATCTCATCTACATACTGACAAAATCTGTATAATTGGGAGTTGTTTTAATTTGCACGTCAGCAAATCAACTCGAATTTTGGTCGTGCATTTTAAGTTTTGTCCTGCTAGATTTTTTTTAAAAATAATTATTGCTTAGTATCCATGAGCGTTTTACTGTATTCATTGGTTCTTGCATTATTTTTCGACTTCAATGCATGAACACTTACCTTTGCTCGGCATGTGTGAGACTTACATTTGTTCTGTGGTTGTACTAGCTACCTCAAAGCTTCTTTTTTTTTTTTTTCCATACTCTTTTTTTCCCCTTTGTTTATGCTTTCAATTTGATATTATTTGCTTGTTCATCACGATGCAGAACTAAGAAAGTGGATGAATTTACCTCTAGACTTTTGGATATTCATTCCAAGATGCTTGAGATTAACAAAAAGGAGGTAAGTGCTCATTAGTAGGACATTTGGACCAAAATTAAAATGGGAAGAACATTTGTAGTTGTAGCCCTTTAGTTCAACCTAGTTATGTTATAAGTTAAAAATGATGGCGTTTTCTTTAGATACAATCTTCAAATAGTATGTCCGTAGAACACATGTTAAGTCATATTCAATATCATGAGATACACGTTGGAATTATTCTACTGTGCAAGTATTATTTAGTAATATGTTATGTGGAAAACAGTTATCCTATATGTAATATATTTAATTTAGTAAATGATCAGGAAGGGACATATATAGTTTTTTCAATCATTGATACAAGTGGATATACTCATAATTTCTTTTGTCCCCTTTTGCATTCATTTTCATAGGAAATACGTTTGGGATTACATCGCTCAGATTATATGCTTGATGAGCGGACTAAATCACTTCTTCAGATAGAGCTGAACACTATTTCATCTTCATTTGCTGGTCTTGGTAGCCTTGTAACTGAGTTTCATAGGTATATGTTGCTGTAAATTACACGTATGGTTTGTAATTAAGAATCTCCTAGTATTGTTATGAGGGCTTTGCCTTTCAATGCAGCTGTGGGTATATGTAAGTAAACACCAGATACCGTCTTGGTAGATATAATCAAAATTAATTGGAAACCTCCTATTAGATGCACAGATATTAATGCATGATAATTGAGAATTAGATTACTCATATGAATTCTAAAGTACTATAAAAATTATTACAAAGAGGTGTCTTTATATTAGTTGGTCATTTTCCAGGAACATACTTTCTGATCATGGAAAATTGCTTGGACTAGATCCAGGAAGAATTCCTGCCAATACTGCTGTCGGTCAGTTTGCAGAGGCATTGGCTAAGGCTTGGTGTGAGTATAATAATCCCAGGTTAGTTTGTAGAAAGTTCGTCCTTGTTTTTTCTTCTGTTGCTGGTTTTGTTGCAATGCTATAATTTGTGAATAAGAATTTCTCAATGGTTCTGTACAGGGCTGTAATTATGTTTGTGGTTCAGGCCGAAGAACAGAACATGTATGATCAGCATTGGCTTTCTGTAGTTTTGAGAGAAAGATATCCTTTTTTGAATAGTTGTCCAAATGATAAAAGTTTCAATTTTCCCCCCTCATTAGCAGACTGATTTGGAAACCAGCTCTATCAAAGTGAAGATGAAAATGGATTTTAAATAATTTATATATAGAAGTTGGTATAACTTGAAATAAACCATTTTGTATTTGGGTTGTTTGCTTTTGGTGTGTACTGCGGTCAACATTTCACAATTGTTTTCGTATTTCAGAAAATACATCTGAACACAAATTTAAGTGAAAAAGCTTTTGTTTAAATTTTCTGAGTTATTTTCCTTAGCTTTATAACACACATCATATAACAACAATACGGAAAACATTGGCAGAAATTGATCAAGAAGGAGAACTTCTACCAGATGGAACACTTTCTTTGTATGTAACCTTAAGACTTGAAACACCAAATTTCCTTCTCTAGATACGAGACTTATTAAATTTTGTTTCTGACCTTGGAAATATATCATGTCTTGGCATTGGCAGGGACGGACAAGCAATTGCAGTCATTTACTTCAGGGCTGGGTATACACCGCTTGACTATCCTTCAGAGTCGGTGAGCAACTTGACTGCAGTTTCCTGCTACTAATTATAATTGTCCTATTTGCTTGTAGAAATATCTGTTTATCTCCTTGTTGATTTGAACATCCTACTTTACATTAGAAAATGCTAGCCTGCTGGACCCAGTATGACTTTGGTTTCCAAAGTATTTCTAACTTACTAGTGTTCAGTAGTATAATTATCAATTTATCACTTAATATTTGATTAACCTGTGTGCTAGTTGAACAACCAAGATTTACATGATCAGGAGTGGCAGACCACCTGTCAAATAAAATCAGGCACTTATGTACTTTCCTGTGCAATGGAGGCTAGTTGATACACTGGTGCCATCCTGCATCATTTGCCATAGACATCTATTCAAACAAATTAGAAAGTACATGTACTTAAACACAGCTTGCAACACAGGAGATGCAAAACTAATTCTGAAGTTAATCAGGTTAGGATTAATTGTATGCCTGCAAATTTTGTTTACAAAGTCGGGTGTCTTCTTGGGATAAACCCAAGTATAACATAGCATGTGGGCCCTCCAAATGTTGGTTTTCATATGCAAAATTCATGGATGATTGGTAAGACAGTTGCTACATGACATCATCCTATGATAAATTTTTGCATTTTTAGGATAAGAGTAATATGGCCTGGCCTAACTTTTTTTTTTTCCTCATGATGTCATACTGTTTATTCCATTTATTATCTTCTACCCTAAAGTAATTATATACGACAATCCTTCCATCTAGAAAATGATTTTTTACTGTTTGGTACGTCTTGCCCAACATGTAGGAATGGAGAGCTAGGCTAGTGATGGAACAGTCTTCTGCTATCAAATGCCCATCAATATCTTATCATTTGGTTGGAACCAAGAAAATTCAACAGGAACTTGCGAAGCCCAATATTCTTGAGAGGTATCTTGTAATTAATATTCTTCCTATCCCCAGTGCTTTTGTGCTGAATTTATTATTCAAACATGAAAGCACTATAACCTTTTGTGAATGAATAGTTATGAATGATTTCCATATGAAGTTTAAAATGTATGCTTAATGTCTTGGAAACAAAAAGTTCACGGATGGAATTTATGTTTCCTCAGAATTGCCCTCATACGTCCAATCAAAAGGTAACTAATGGGATTGTTTTTGTTTCAAGGAATGAGAAATTTATATGGACCTCTTCAAAAGCTAAAGCATGATGTTTCCCCCTTTCATTTTTATTTTAGAAAACAAGTGTCTCAGTGACCAGTATGCATATTTTGGCTGATTGGAGTTTGTTTCTCACACTGATAACTCTCCCTAAATCTTCGAGTTAAACTGTAAGCAGGTTCCTTGAAAATAAAGATGACATTGCCAAACTGCGCAAATGCTTTGCAGGATTGTGGAGTTTGGATGATTCTGACATTGCTAGAAAAGCAATTGAAAGGCCAGAGTTATTTGTAATGAAGCCCCAAAGAGAAGGAGGAGGTCTTACGTTACCCAAACTATACCTCACCTTTTTGTCCCTACTTTGTTGAGAAAAAATATAGCGAGATAGAGTGAAAACTACTTAATGATTTGTAATGACATTACAGGAAACAATATCTATGGTGAAGCAGTGAGAGAGTCTTTACTGAAATTGCAGAAAGCAGGATCTGAAGAAAATGCAGCTTACATCCTCATGCAGAGGATATTTCCAACTAATTCTACAACATTTTTTATGCGTAATGGCTATTGTCACAAGGATCAAACCATTTCAGAACTTGGTATATTTGGTACTTATCTAAGGTACATAGCTTGTTTACATATGAATCACAGTTCCATGCTTTCTCAAATTAGCAAAACGCTTGACATCCATGGACTGCAATTGCAGGAACAAGGACAAGGTCATGGTAAATGACCGAAGTGGCTATTTGATGCGTACAAAAATATCTTCGTCTGATGAAGGTGGGGTTGCAGCTGGTTTTGCGGTATTAGATAGTGTATATCTGACTTGAAAGAGTCAAACAATATCAGGGTGATCCAAAACATGTTGCAATTGATGGTTTACATGTAACATCTTATTTGTCTCTGATGATTTTATTTCTCTGCATCCATAAAATGGGGAGGAGGTCCAGTTTCGTTTACTTCACTTGGGCTTCTTGGGATTTTCATTTTTGGGTTAGCGGCGCTTCGATTTACGCTTTCTATAAAAAGGGCCTAGATTGTACTTAACAACATTTTGATTGTAGCAAATAAGATTCCTGAACTTTTCCTAACTTTTAATTCTATCAAAATACAGTTTGATGGGAATTTTGTCGTTCAGATTATCAGATTTTCTTGACATGTGTTTGATAAAAGGAAAAATGAAAATAAATGTCATTCGTCAAGACAAAAGAGTAAGGTGACAAAAGAGCATTAGCAATCTGGTAATTTTGTATTGCTCTGCGAGTGTCTACTGATTAATTTATTGAAAAGGTGCCTGATTAATTTGTGTTACATTTAAGCCGCGTAAGAGACGTGGTTGAAATTGTGTTACATTGAAGCCTAAGCCTGTGGACATATTCACGAGCTCGTTTTTCCCATAATGCAGAAAGCGTGCGTTCTTTCGTGAGCTCTGCTTCAGCCCTCTCTCTTGCTTCCTCACAAATTGCCATCCCCATATTGCACTTTTCTGCTTCTTTTTGATAATGTGAAAGGGCTTTCATGGCATCCGCTACTAATTTTTTGGTGTGTTCCAGTGTCTCATTGGCTACAATTTTCTGCAAATGTAGCTCCTCAGAGAGTAGAGTCACTACATCCTTCTCCATTTCCTCTTTCATAACTAGATCGTGTTTACCACAGTCTACAATAAATAAAATAATGAGAAAAAATGGCTTTTGTCCGTGCTCTTAGCAAATAAATGGATAACTTAATGAAGAAATGCAAGTTTCTAGGACTATCACATCCTTCACAACTAGTTTAGGGTGAAATTCCAAATCAAAATTTTACAGAGAATTAGCTGAGTTTCAGGGAAAGACGATATTGAGTTAAAATTAATGTCAAGCGCTTTTATAGATGCAGGGGCATGGCTACTCTTTAATGTCTAAAACAGAGTCAAGCATCATAAACTTACCGTTGACAAGTGTAAAAGTCAAATTTAAGTAAAATCAACAATAAAAGCTAAATAAAACAAGTAGAAGTCACAAAAAGCGATAAGCTAACCAAGTTTAGCCATACCAACTTAGAATGTCAGTACTAAAAAATACAGAGCAATCAAAACTCCAAAAGTAATAAAAATAGCAACTAATTCATAAAAACTACACACTCAGTTCTAAGATGCATATAAATATAAAATTACCAAAAGGGGAAATTTTAATCGTATGCATAAGCAAAAAGTATGGCTCTTATCCGTTATATGCTGATGAAATTGCATTACATTCAGAGAGATTTAAGCAGTAAGTTGAAATTGGGACTCACCCAAAAAATTGAAGAGATATTCCGATGAAGAGCAGTGGCAATGACATGGAGGGCATAAAGATTGAATAGATGAACTCTTCTTCAACCGCCAGTGAGACGGGGATCCAACTGTGGATACAAGAAAACAAGCACACGCCGAAACTAAAACCAACCTCAAAACACCATTGAGATAAACCCTCTGGCCTGGTGGACGAGCCCTCCACACCCTCATTAGCAACCAAACTTAACACTGACTTGATTCCAGATGATAAAAGCAAGTGACCCGGAAGCACAGTTCACACTATCATTTGAAGATATGGGTTACTGGGAATGAAAACAACTGTTGGAAACACTTGAGGTTCTCTTGAATGAGTGTTAGTATATTAGCAAAATTGGAAAAATGCCCATATCATAAGTCAGAAACCCTGAAAAAAGCGGGGTGAAAGTCAGAAAACTCAGCGTAAGACAATGATTACGACCCCTTTTAGCGTCACGTAGAAACTATTTAATGCGGGATGGTGGAAGGCAATCTCTACTTTGTCTTTAGGGGAAAATAAAAAAGACCCAGATGGCCCAGATCCCGGGGAAGCGTAAAGATGATGTTTTATGGGATCTGCAAATGTGAATTTGTGGCATTATGATAGTGAGGGCGAGAAAGAAAAGCTAAGGGTCAGTTACGGCTCGATGATTGTGTTTGTTAAATTTTGAAACTTCAATTCAAGTCTCAATCCACTATTCAAATTTGCATCGCATTGGCAGGCACGCGGCGTAACGTACTCAAAGCCCTCAGCTCTAAGGCCTTGTTTGGTTCAGAGGAGGGGAGAGATTTTAATGGAGGGGAGGGGAGGGGAGATATATTGTTTGGTTCAGGAGAGGAGGAGAGGAAAAATAATAATATATAGACCATTTTACCCCTTATATATTTTAAAAGTAATGATAATATAATTAATTATTTTTTTATTTTTAAAAATTTAATATGTTCACCACCAAATTAAACAAATGTCAAAAATTATTTATAATTATAATTATTTAAAAAAATTAGTAAATAAATAAAATTAATTAAATAATTATTTTAACAAATATATAATTTAATATATTTTATTTCATGAAATTATAATGTATTTGAGTTAGGAATATTGATATGTTTATTTTTTCCTCAATATGACAATATACCTATATTAATTGATAAGTTAAAATTTTTCCTCAATCATACTTATAAAAATTTTATAAAATATAAAATTAATAATCAAGAGGGGGACATTTTGGTCTTTTTCCTAACTTTCCCTCCCAATCCCCCCAAATTGGAGGGAGAGGAGAGGAGGGGAGGGGAGGGAAAGTTTAATGACTTTCCCTCCCCTCCCCTTCAAAAACACATGCCAAACAAGGGGAGGAGATCTCCTCCCCTCCCCTCCCCTCAAACCAAACAAGGGGTAAATTTAAAAGCTTTGGGTTTTCTTTTGGTTCTCGTGACGCCTTTTAGGTAATGATTTTTGGTGTGTTTGGAATCCCGTTGGCAAACCACGTTTGTGCAGAAGCTTGAATTTGTTACTTCAGAAAAAACGTGATTTTGGAGGAAGTTACCGGATTTCAAACACGCACTTTATGGCAGAAGACCAAAGCTTTAATTTTTTTTAAGGGTTTAGGAATAAATATAGAACACAAAAATTATAAATATAAAAATAAAAATTTTAATAGTTAGAGAAAATTATATTTTAAAAACTTTTAATTGTATAATATAATTAAATATCTAAAATATAATTTTGTTTACAGCTGAAATTTTTTCCTTCACAATTCTAATATTTATTTTTCATATTTATTCCTAAATTAAAAAAATATTTAAACACCTTTTTGACGTTACAAAATCCCATGGAATAGAGTTGGATCCCTTATTACAGGGGATCTTGATTCAGTACGTTTGGTACCATGGAAGCAACTTTCTTTAGAAGGACACTGCTGATTAAAAAAATGAGTTTATTATGTATTTGGATATATTAATTTTAATTATTATTATTATTATTATTATTATTATTATTTAAAGTAAGAACATAAGTATTATTTTTCATCTTATCTATTCACTTTTTTCTTTTGCTTTCCTCCCGTTTTTTAATCTTCTTTTTCCCATACTAAAAGTAGCCATGGAATTTATCATATACCCTATGATTTAAGAACGTCTCTATGAAGAGATTACTTGGATGCAACGCAGAGAGTGCCCACATCTGATGGCTACATGTGTCATGCATCAAAGTTTTTTTTCTTTTATTTTTTGTAAAGGAGAAAATACTTAGAAAAAGTTTTTTTTAATAAATACTTGAGGCCAAAAGCCAAAAAAAAGATCAAAAACAGGAGAAGCAAAACCTCCCATAGCATCAACAACTAACAAAGGAATTAAACTAACCGGAGGGCGGTTCCAACTAGCAAGAATCTCCACCTGAGAGGTTGCCTTTCGAGCTAAATAATCTGTACACGCATTGACACTTCGAGCAATATGAATAGGTTAACAGTTCATTGAAGGCGGAGCAAAGTGTGGATTTTTAACACTAATCGATTTTGGGAGTTAGCACCCTTGTTCTGCATATGACATAAACTAATTATATTTTTAGCATCAGTCTCCACCACCACTTGCTTAAAACCATACTTCCAAACTAAAGAGAGCCCTTCACAAAGCCCCCAGATTTCCGCCTCCAAAGACGAGACGAAACCAAGCTTCCTACTAAAACATGCAATAAAGTTCCCCTGGCGATCTCTAATAAGGCCTCCACAACCCCCCATTTTAGATGAAGTGAAGATAGAGCCGTTACCCAGCCCTTTTCAGGAAGGGACCACACACAGCTGCTCACAGCTCGATGAGGATTGATTCTCGTTGAAACAGAAAGATGTTTCGAATAGGTATCCCTAACTCTGCATATGGAAGAGGAAAAGTCCTGGGTTTGTTTCGCTCCTTTTTTAATGATATGGTCATTCTGCCACTGTCACAGTAGCCACACACCATAGCCCCAAGTAACAGACCAAGGTTGATCAGAGTTGAAACCAAGAGAGTCATAGAGATTATGATCAATCCATTCGTACAAGTTCCAGGTAAAGAAAATAGCACGACAATCCGGACGCACAAGAGGAAGCCATGCTTTCTAAGCAAACTTACAATCCCTAAGCACATGCAACTCATCCTCTATTGTATTTGCACACCAGTAGTAGTACGGACTTCCAAGGTTCTGCCCATTCCTTCTCTTATTCATTAGTAATCTATCATGATGCATAATCCCAAGAAATAATGCACACGCTCAGGGCCTTTTCAGGGCCACAAATAGTCCCAAATATTAGCTCCTTTATGATT
Source organism: Erythrophleum fordii (assembly GCA_032878935.1). Lineage (NCBI taxonomy): Eukaryota > Viridiplantae > Streptophyta > Magnoliopsida > Fabales > Fabaceae > Erythrophleum > Erythrophleum fordii. Next base: position 34,892,498 of record JAVQMF010000049.1, read on the forward strand.
CTCTAGACTGAGAAGCTTATGGTATCCACTTCTAATGATATAGCCCTATTAAGGGGTGAGCGGAGCAATGTAAAACATCAGCGCCGACATTGCTATTTGGAGGAAGAATTGGCCAGAAACGTTTAATCACATCTTGGTCAAAATACACTAATAATTTGTTATAATCCCAATTACCATTCATGGAAACCCAATCTCTAGCTTTGGATTCTAACAACTGGGGGAGGGGGTATCTCTTTTAGCATAATTCGCAAGAGCAAGGACAGAGCCATGCCAAGAGGACCCATTGATGATGAGGTCTCTATTTTGACATATAGCTTTTCAGATAGTTGAATCCCCACTTCTCCGAGCTAAATTCGGCCCCCTCTTGCTGTTTGCATTGCATTCAGAGCTAAGATCTCATGCCTAAAGAGCATCCGAATCTGTCAGAAACCTCCAAGTAAGTTTGGCGTTGCAGGCACTTGTCATAATTTGGGCTTTCTTAAACCCCAGATCTCTTTTTCTATTTAGGAAGGCAAATATTGTTCCAGCTCATAGGATGCACTTTTCTACTTAGGAAAAGTTCTACATCTGACATCCAAATATAATGAGATTGTCCAATATTAATGCTGTATATTTAGCTTTGCTTGCATACAATACGCAAAAATCACCCCCGCATTTAATCATGCATTCCCACCTCGCAACAAAAATGTGATATAAACCAACTCGGAGGATTACACGCTGATCTATTCGCTTGTAAGGAATCAAATGGTTGGTAATAAAATTTCTCCCTTTTGATGATAATGTCCAGAATTATTACTGGAATGCTGGAAGCCAAGCACTGACTTTCTACTTGACATCCAAATGATGAGCACTCAGTGCCCTAGGCATCATATCCATAGCTTCACAGGAATACTGCTTCATGTTCTAACGTCCTCTTTCGACCATACTGTATCTTTGAATCCAGTGAAATTGGAAGCTCTGTCTGCAAAATTGGATGTTGATTTGGCGGGATTGGCGTTTTCTAATGAGAATCCACTGGTTGAAGAGAGGGGAGGGGAGTAATATCAATGATCATTCCAAGTGTTCTGACTGGATTATAGAGCCAGCCAGTTGGTATATTGAAGATTGTCTCGTTAGAAGCTTCTGGTTGCTCAACATATTGGTAGTGATGGATCTTGTAGTATTGTAGCCCACTAAGCCGCAAACCAGGCAGTTAATATTGAATCATTGAAGATGTCCGGTGATCCGGCCAATGGCAAGGCTAGCGTTGAAAATTACCATCGCTAGACTGTACTGTTAGTACAAGTAATTAGGTGTTGTAATTTAATTTTGCACCGAAGGAATTGCTGCAGAAGTAGACCCCGAATGAGGAAGAACAATAGGGAAAATCTCAAGCGAGAATTGAAGAATATATATTTTCAATTAAGCAAGGTTCATTAACAATCTTTTATTCAAACAAAATCTTTACATGCTTGAGTACAAACTCTAACATTACAATCATTGAATACACAATGATAATGCAGGCAAGCATCTAAGCAAACAATCCCTTAAGAAAAAGTATAAATTGGTTCCCAGTATCCCTAATTAAAGACAATCAATTTCTTTAAAGGAGTTCTATTGTAACGGGTAAGTAGCAATGAACAACCTATTTTCAAGAGAGTGGTTAATGGTAATCCTAAACCCAGATGCGGGGCACACTATGCAGGTATGCTTAAAGAATTTGTTTCATCTTCTTTGTCCATATTGTCATCGTCAGAGTCAGCAAGATGATCAAAGAATTCATCAAGGTACCAAGGGCAGTGATCATTCCAGGCACCCCTACTTGCATTGGCCCGCCACTTTTGGTCCGCTATCATATCAGGGGAAAGCCCCCATTCCATCAATTCTTCATCACTGTGATGGACTGCTAAGCTGTATTCGCCACCACTTCCTAGCTGCATAACCCGGAGGTCACAGTTTCCAGGATTGTTTAAATGCTCAAATTGTTCAACTGTCCACTTGAACCACTTCATTAAGAAAACCCGTGATGTTAGCCCGTGTGACACAATTATGAGATTCAGATCATGGGAACAATCGAGATGAAGCCTATTCATGTCTATGTCCCTCCACAGAGATTCAAGGAAATCTGAAAATGAGATAAATAAGTGCTTCATTAGGGGGACATCTCAAAACCAACACTAGATTTCTACATCACATTAATTTCATCTACAATCAAAATGCATGTCTAGAACTGAAAGACTTGTGTTAGGGATCCATAACCATGAACACCCAACAAGTCAATTTCCTTCCTTAAATTGTAGGAATTGACACTTCTTCGTTTCTTATAATAAATTAAAAAAAGAAAATTCTGCATGATCACTTCCTCAGACAATTTTGTCCGTAAAGTTTCCTTTTTGTCCCCTAGATAAAAATAGAGTTGTTGTAAGATATCACAACCCTCTGGCAATTTCCTATGTGTTGCAGTAATTGAACTTATATCAAACGTCACCAAGCATTTGCCAGTAAAGCACATTTTAACCAAACGTCATTACTGTACATCAGACATCTGGTCACTAGATATTATGTAACGACTAAAACAATCTACAGATAATATGCACAATACATCGAGCTGAAAAACATTCAGAGGGATGCCCTAAAATGCAGGGTAAAAATATCATTCTTCAATATCGTGTTTACAATTTTGCAAACTAAGCTTCAGCTGAAAAGAAGAGAAAATGGATCTAGAATTCCAAATATGGTCCCCAAGTAAGACAGGAGTCAAAAGGGCAAGCCAAACGGGGCAAAAACTCATCATAGAAGAGAAGAACAGTTGAGTGAACTTTGAGCGTTAGTAAGTAACACAATGTTCACAATCACTTTTGATAGTTCTTCCAAAATATTCAAAATAATAATAATAATTAGTTGGCCTTTTTTTTTTTTTCGCTTAAATGTAATGCCCCAGTAGGGTGAATATGATTGGAAAACAATAATAAGACTATGCAAAAGACAAAAATACGATCGATTCCATTGCCAAAGAAGAAAGGCAAATAGAAAGGATATAAGGGGAGAAGAAAGTACTCGAAACGCGATCGAAAACATCGGCGGCGGACTCCCCCTCTGGGAAGCGATAGTAGAACCTGCCGAACCGTTCGCGCGTCTCTTTGATGGCTTTCATCCTCTCTTTTGCCTGAAAATTCCCAAAGTCTTGCTCTCGGATTCGACACTCCTCTCTGACACCAATCACCCTTTTCTTGGAGAAAGATCGACCAATCTCGCGAAGGGTTGATCGAGTGCGGTCGTAGGGGGACACATAAAAGTAGACCCGCCAATCGGGACAAGAGCCGTCGCCGGAAACGATCCGCCGTAAATTAGCTCCTGCGAGGCGGGCCTGTGCAATGCCTTGTGAGGTTAACTGAATCTCGTGGTCAGGGGTGGTGGTGTAGGCTGCAGTGTCAAGGTTGCCATGAGACTCACCATGACGAACCAGTATTATCCTCTTCGGAAGGATTGGCTTCTGATGCGGATGCATACCCTCACTCCCTCCCTCTCTCTCTCCTTCACACTTTCTCATTCTAATACGAATTGATCAAAATCAGAGATAAGAAGCAAGCATGAGGTTGGGTTCTGAAATTGATGGGAGTCTCCTCCCTCCCTATATACAAAGTTCAATTTAAATTTTAATATTTGGTTTAGCTTCTGAATTTTTATTTTTCAAATACTTTGACTACTTTCGTCTGGTGAGATTGACAAGAACATCAGTGTATTTAAATAATACCTATGAAAATGTAATTTTTTGTGTTTAAAAAAAAATATACTTTAATTATTTAATATTTAAATTTTAGAAATAAAAAATTTAATTTTTTTAAAAAATTATTTAGTATTCAGTAATTAACATTATGTAAGTCAAACACAAAATAAAAATAAGACAAATATGTTCACAAAAAATAATAAATATGTGAAATATTGATAGGGCTATATTTAAAATATCATCAACCATTCTTAATGAAAATGTTAAATTATAAAAATGTAACAATATATTTCTAAGAATATGATGCACCAAATGTAAGAATACCATATTTTTAAAAATATAGTCTATAAGAATCAAATTCTCAAGAAACAAAATTATTTTCAAAAATATAAAATATTGTAATCCAAAAGTCTCGCGAGCGATGAACGCTATGGTAAGAATGGTGGGATAAAGTTGAAATCAAAACTAGGAGGAATTGGCGATTGCAAATCTTACGCATTAGATGTCGAAGTTTCAATGTTTCAAGTTTCTTCTTTTGGGATTAATAAGTTTCAACGTTACGGCTGGCATATAGATTTTGCGGACAACATGCTTTGGTAATCCAAATTGGTTATGGGGCTATGTCAAACGTCAACACCTAATAATTGATCATAGAAAGATGCCATTCACACTACATCATGGTTGGTTTGGTTCAGCCCCATAAAGATGTACTTACCGTTAACGCTAGAGATCGCAAGACAATAATAGTTAAGAGATCATGGACAAGGCTTATAGAGTATAATTCAATTAAAAAAATTGTGAAGAAGTAGTTAAAATAAAACACTAGCTAAAGATTAAGGCTATGGGATTCTCTGTGCATTAAGGAAGATGCGTACTGCATGTGCAGTGGGGATGCGACATCGTACTGCTTCTCTATAGCCAATTGTGACCGTTCATCTTATGCGATCCTGAGCTTCCATTTATTCCTCCAAAACGCACCGTTTTCAGCCAATTTGAGCCATCTGTTATGCACGATTAGGGCCCTTCGTTTGAAAATCCCAAAATTCACTATTATGGATCCCTAAAGGTCATCTGAGCAGTGCGTTTTGTCCTCGCTTCTTTATCCTCTTGTTACACTCATCTAACGCGAGAAAAACCTTAGTTCTCTTAACAAGAAATATCACTCCTCACGTAGTATTTCAATGAAGAAGAAACTATATTGTGTAACAATGGTCAGGTGGTATGAAAGAAATTGTTTGATCATTTTCAAATTGGGCCAAATGCACACACCTTCATCAAATGTTGATGCATAGTTTGACAAAGCATTAACGATAAAGAGAGCCATTCATGCAAGAAGTATATTAAGATTTGCGCCCTACCTTGTAGCATGGATCAATAAAAGACAAGAGATTTAGATTAGTTCATATATGTCAGTAATTTGGATTAAGAGTGAAAAAATGATAAAGACACTCAACATCATCAGACCTAAGGATAGACACAAAATCAAACGAGTAACATACACTGATTTGCAATTATGCTTGCCAAATTATAAAATGCCAAAGATTGATAGACAAACCAATTTTATTTCTTTATATATGAACAGCCGCATAAACATAAGGAGGTTATCATAGGATAAACCATTAATTACTTCATTGAGCAGCAAACAGATCAAGATAGATGCATACAATCCAACCCAGAGATGAAATATATACATATATAGTAGAATGACAGAGAGAATTGGCCTTCAAAGCAAGGGCACTCGATAATGATAATCGCTATAATCTTCTCGTGTAGCCATGTCATTATCAACCCTCTTGGTAATTTTTTTCATCTTCATATTTCAAACCCCCTCCTAAAGCAAGCCCACCCAAAGCTCCAGCAACAGCACCCATTGCTAGCCCTATACCCATAGCCATTTTCCCACTCTTCGGCTTAAATTGAGGATGAACAGAGCCAAAGGTTGAAGATGAGGGAATTTGTTGCATTTGGGTGGTGAAAGAATGTGTCAGGTGAGTTTTAGAGCTTTCAAATGGACGGATCAGATTGCATGCGATGAATCGCAAAGAATTTGCTGATAAACAAGAGGACGAGTCACACTCCGGAGCCATACATTATGCAAACAGCTGGGATCAATTGGATGAAACATCGTCATTTTGTCGCTTCACAGGCCCTGTGCATCTCTTCGCTTCATAGGTGATCCGGACGCAAGATTAAGGTGTAAGTTCAACTCTCAAATAGTTAAATTCCACGTCGTCTCAAACAAAATAAGTAATAAAAGAAAAAGTATAGATACATCATAATAATATAAATGCATTTGAATGCCACCATTATCATTTTTTAAGCCAACAAACCAATAAGTTAGGCATAATTAGATGTGGCTTAGTGGAAAACATATTAACAGAAAAAAAATATTATAAATTAGAAGTGAGATTATTATGCAATACACATAGAAAATCATCAAAAAATTTGTTTTACAGCTTCTTTTAATTTTTAATCATTTATCAATTTTATTTATCATTTTTTTACTACTTTTAATCTAATTCTTATTAAAATTGTATTTAGTTTAATTTGAAGTTCTCTGTTATCAATTTTAAAGCTTGTATATTTTATTTTGATACAATTCAATACCCCTTTTAGTTTATAAACTCTTTTTATCTTCACACTTATATATACTTGTCAATTCAATCCAGAATTTAACTACGTTTAAGGTTTTGAAATGCTCTTTCTTTTAAGAGATTTATTTCTTGCTTCTTTTGTTTCTCTAAAAATAGAGATTTTGGTTTCCCAATTTAATTTTAAGGCAGAGTTCCTCAGTCAATTCTCAAAAAAAAGAAAAAAAGAAAAAAAAAATATGACACCATTTAACTACTAACTTTAAGCTTTGACTATTTATACAATAGCTGAACTTTTGGATAAGACTTTGAACGTAATAACCAAGACTAAAAAGATAACGGACCTTATGCAATTGAATTCCATTGTAAAAGTATGTGAATCAATATTAATTAGAAAAGTGCATCAGGAGCTATAGTACCATTTAAAATATTAATACCTACCAATATGATTTTTTTTTTTTGGCCAATACTTACCAATATGATTGAAAATGACTAAGTCACAGAAATTTAACTTTGCAAAATCTAGTTGTACTTTTAATATTTACGAGTTTGACTCCATGATAAAGTTATCTATGAATTTTTATTTAATAGTTTAATTTTTTGAGTTGAAATAATAAGTAAAAACTTTTTAATAATTTTATTATAATATGTAACAAGTTCTGTTATATAAAAGTCCTTTTATACTTTAAGGGTAGACAATATACAAACTGAACATAACTTTTGTCGAAACTTAATATTAATAAGAAAAAAATTCGAAGCGGCAAAAATCAAATTTCTTACCATTTAATTATGGAAACATTAGTACTATGTTAAGGACTTAATAATTTGAGGCTTTGAATTGAGATGCCCTTGATAATGTTATCATATCTCTAGTTTGATCAACCTTTGATCACCAGCATCAGATTATTGATTTCACTCACTTATATTCAGCTCATCAAATATGCGATATTTATCTAGTCTCCTTAAAATTGGAAAAAAAAAAAAAAGAGATCAGTTAAGCAAAAATTTGGTATTTTCTCAATTTATGTAAAATTTATTACAAGATATTTATATAAGTTTTCTAAAGATTAGCTAAACATGAAAACAATATTGATTTATAAGTTTATGTAAAAAAATTTCAATAGATATTTATAAATAAAAATTTGAAAATGTTTCACTAAATTACGTTGTGTATTACGTTAATAACACACTAAAAAAAATGTAAAGTGGGATGATAAATACGAATTAAAAATATAGTTTTCTATAAGGCTCTGCTTGCCTTGTGGTAAAATAAAATTATAAATTTTTTTTGTGGGAAAAATATTCTGTGAATTTGTGTTGTTCGATTCCATTATGAAAAAATAGATGGCTCTGGTATGGTAAGGTGTTGGTTGGGAACGTGATGCAAGCAATGAAAGCAATAGTTGATAGATTACAAGACAAGGGTTAGACTTTCAAATGAAAAAATATTCAGATTTAAGCCTAAGCACAACTTGCTTTTCAAAATTCTTGTTTGGCCCCAAGCTTAAAATAAAAAGAAGTTATGATCCAAGACCACACAAAGGAAGGCTAATTTTTCAAACTTGAATTTGACCAAAGTAAAAGTATCTGGATCCAAACGTATATAAATCAAGGTTTGAACATTTACAGATTTAAAAATTTTGATTTTATACGCTCAATCTAAATTATGTTTTTTTTGGGACAAAAATAAGGTACATCTCATTCTAAAACTGTTAAAATAGGTTAAATCTATTAAGTTGACCCATTTAATACACTAATTTGATGAGTTGAGTTATTCCACTCTTTTAAAAAAAATTCTTTTAATAAAATAACTTTTAAGTTGACCTACCTATTATATGGACAAGCCCGAATAATGCAAAAGTTGGTTAATTTATTTATTTAATATTTTTAATTCTTCTAATCTAAAGTTATATTTATGCCTTCTTCTTCTTCTTTTTATTCTTCTTTGAATTCTTCGTGTTCAAGACTTCGACTTATTTGATTAGGTGGGTTTAAAAAAATCTAACCTATTTAACTGAATTGACTTAGCACAAGGCAGGTTAATATGTTTACCGACTCTATCTTATTTTAAAAACTTCTATTCCAAATAATAAAGTTAACATTAAATCCTGGTCTGCTTCACTTCCAAAATTTTTAGTTTGACCTAAATACATTTTATTTGATTTACTCACTTTAGCCCATGTATATATCCCATGTTGAGTCTTTGCTGATAATGTTCGTCTTAATGCTGATGATAAATTGATAGCATGAAACAAAAATTTTAAAAATGATTTTTTTAAAAGAAAAAATTTTCTTTAAAATATGAAGAAAACTTAAATAATGGAATTTTGGGAAAAAAATTGTTAAACAAGACACAAATGAGAAGCATAAAATTTTAATATTTTGAAATGTTCTGGAATTAAAAAAAGGGAAGAATTCCGCATTAAAAAAAGGGTACAGTATGAGTTTCAAACTCAGATTGAATTAAAGAGTTGAACGTCGACATGTCGGAGTGGTTAAGGAGACAGACTTGAAATCTGTCGGGCTTCGCCCTCGCTGGTTCGAACCCTGCTGTCGACGTCGTTTCGCATGCCTTTTTCATTGCAATTTGCAACTTAATCATCTCCCACTTCTTCATGTCTCAACCTTTCAATCACAAAATTATACTTTCATTTTATACCTCAACCCGTAACTTAATTTTACAGCTTCAACTGTAGTAATAATTTTTGTTATGATTTCTTTCTTTCCTTTTTAGCAAGAGAAAGCTAAATAAAACAGGACAAACGATAGTTCTAAAATACACAAGAGACATAAAATTTGCAAGAAGACTAAAAATTTATTTAAAAATATTAATAAGGACTAAAAAATTAAATTAATTACTTTTCAGAATTTTATATTTCTAATTTATTGTGAATGATTAAAAAATTAAAAATATGGCATATAGTGACCAAAATACCCTTAACGAAAGATCTTCCAATTTTCTTATTCTTCGTCTTGCATTGCTTGCCTCTCCTAATACTGTCACAATAAAAAACAAACACACACACACATAATTTGACTCTTGAGCCCTCATTCATAAATTTTCAAATTTGACAATGAACTATACAGATCACTTTCAATTTTCTTTTAAAATTTTTATCGATCAGAGATATGAGTCTCCCATCTTTGACATTAAAATATTGATAAAACAAGGGCATGCACTGCATCGTTTTATGCTCTAAAGCCAAACAGCAACCAACGCTTGATTAGAGACGGAACTTTGAGGCTAAGCAAGTGCAATAATATAGTGTAGAGAACTTCAGGTGAAAAATAGAGTGTAGACAAATTTGTTGAAAATTGTGATTTGATAATTTTTTTAGGTGATTATTATTTATATGTGTATCCAAAATGCTTGATTATATATGTAAAACTATTATAATTCATATAATTTGATTAATATAGTTCATAAAAGTGTAATTTATGTATCAAGTATTGAATAGAAGTCATAAATTTAGTCATTTTGTAAGTCTATAAATATTTATGTCCGTACTTGATAATTTGAGATAATGTAAGGAATTAATTAATTAAGTTGATGCCAAATCCCTTCTACCATAAAAATAATTCTTCCTATTCCTTCCAACAAAATTTAATGAAACGAAGCAAACAATGTTTGAATAGTATGTACTTAATTTTTTTTTTATTTTTTTTTTTTGGGATGTTTCTAAAGGAACAGAGAAGACATGTAACGTTGGTAATACAGCAAATACAATCGATGTTTCGAATCCTCTTCCTGCGTCCGTTCTGTTTACCCTCTCCGCCTAAACTACAACGTTATGCACAGAACACTTATGCAGCATCGAAGTGACACATATGATCACCACCTTCCTGCTCTACCCAAAATTAATATTGCAATCATTAACAAACCAAGGAATTGACATTATTGACATCAACTTGTGTCCGTTTCCTGCTGCTGCGGACGTCACATAATGCTGACTCCACATATCCGCAGATGGTGGTGGTGGTGATGATGCCTCCCATGATTCACCACTTCGTGACACCTCCTCACACCTACACTACTTCCCCCCGTCGCTCTCTTACACTCTTCTCCCATCCTCTCTTCCTTTTCTTCTGATTTCTCATTTCTAATTTTCTCCCTCATCTCCTTTTCTTCTTCTTCTTCTTCTTCTTCCTCCTCCGCATCCTCTAGAGGATCAGGGATTAGATGTAATCTCAGCCGTCCATCTTGTCGCGAAGCATGAAGAATCTGGGGCTGATGTATACTCACTTCTGTCAGCTCCAACCTCCCGTCCTTCCTCACCGGACGTAGAAAAAAAGCTAGGCTTGCCGTTCAGATTAAACGTCGTGAGCGGCGGTGGAAACGACTGCACCTTTTTGTGATCCCTAATCTTCCCCGAACAAACCCCATCCTCGTTACCCTTATCATCCATATTATTGCGATTGATCATTTCCTTGATGTCCTCAATTGGATCATCGACGACCCACCTCTCATCGGAGCTCTCGAACCCGAGACTCTCAGTGCAAGACGTCAACCCATCCACCACCCCAATCTCTGTTTTGGTTGTGGGCTTCACCCTGGCCCATTCTAGAACGGGGGGAAGCTTATTCCCGTCCTTAGCGGCGGCCACAAGCCCTAAACCACCGGCGAATGGAGAAATGTGGAGGTGATTAGAATCAAGATGTAACTTGTCGGTCGTGGTAGAGAGGGCGAAAAAAGAGCGTATGTTGTTCTTCAACACGTTCATCATAGTGAAAACAAGAAGGAAATTAAGGGAAAATATTGCAGAAAGAAAATGATCATAAGGGGTATAATTAAGCTTATGAGTGGGAGTGATTTCAAGTTTTAAGGTTAATGCGTATATATGGGTAGGAATAATATAATAATTGTGAGAGAGGAAAGAAGGGTGTTTAATATAAGATAGACATAGTGAATTGGAGATGAGATGAGATAGAGAAAGAGAGTGCAAGCGAAACTAAAAGGATATATAGAAATTATATATATATAGAGAGAGAGAGAGAGAAGGTGAAGAAATGAAGTGAGAGAGGAAACGGTGCCGGGTCCCACGTAGGAGAGACTATGACTCCGCCCAGATCGCCATTTCACCTCCACTCTTTCTTCCTCACATTCATATATACATCATCGTCATTTCATCCGTGTTTTATTAGTACGTATACTTTTCTTTTTCACCAAGGAATTAAAAAAAGAAAAATATCGCTCTGTTTGGAAGAGTTGTGATGGAATTTTAACGACAACAAATTCGGGGTCAACTGAATGTTTTATAGTTGGTGTCTTTCTATCCATGCCAGCCTCTTCGAAGAGAGAGGGAGGGTGGAGTTTGCATGGGTTTGCTTCTGCTCCAAGTGGACATGGATAATAATGAGAGCAATTTTGATGTACACCCGTTACATCACGTAATTTATATACTTTATGCTTCAAGTTTATTTTGTAGTGTTGGTATAAATTCAATCTTATTCATTAATTTTTTTAAATATATTATACTTCAAGTACATTTAAAAAAATTTCAATAATACATCTTTGATTTGGTCAAACCAACTCTATAGTCAATTATTATCCATATCCAAACTCTTTTTATCCATTACGTCTTATCTCAATCGCCCCACACGCGCGCGCATGTACATTCATCTCTTATTACAAACTAGGTGATTTCTCCTGCAAATATAGGAGAAATCAAAAAATATTTTATGAATCTCACAGAAAAAAATTAAATATACAAACACTTACGAACATAAAACATTATATAAATAATATCAATATACAGCTTGTGAAAAAGCCACATAATAAATAATTTAGTTACAATGCGGCTCTCCATAATTTATATTGATATATATATAGATATAGATATAGATATAGATATAGATATAGATATAGATCAACATGAATCACGTACATTTCGCCATCCGTGAGTTGACCTACCTATCATAAAAATGGTCATTAAAACTTGTGCTATGAAAGGTGATAATAGTGCATTTTCCGTAAGATAATATTTCATATTAAAAAAACACTTTTCTAAACATATATCATTTTTAGGGTCCGTTTCCATGTGCCACTCTAGGGAATTATGTAGTTATTTTTTCATAAAGCGTAAAAATAATTTTTAACAAAGTAAAAATAATTTTTGATAAAGATTTTACAAAAATTAATTGACATAGTGTTTAGTAATAATTTTTAAAAGTTGTTGTAATTTTGTAAATAATAATAGTGGGTATATGTTAAAAAAATTTTTAATAATAAAATTTTATATGAAGTTGTTAAAATAACATATCCTAATTGCATAGTTGCTGAAGGTCGATCCCCTTAACTTTCGAAAAGCATCCCATGTCCACGACCTTCAGCCGAATATTATATTAATTAAATTGATGAAGGTCCAAAGTCCATATTAATAATTAAATCAATAAAGAGTAGTCATGTGATTAAAACTAAAAAATCAATTGATTTGGCTTTCCATTAAGTATAATAAATTTTTTTCTTAAAAAAATCCCAAGAATCTTTCTTCTTTATCTTTTTTTGGAGGGGGGGGGGGGGGGAGTTAGCACAGAAAAAGCAAAACAGCTTAATTCTGGGTTATGAAAGATAAGAACATTTGCGGCTTTGGAATATACAAATTAAGGTTTCATTTATATTAATTAATTCATTTATGAGGTGAGAGGTGGCATGCGAGGAGGTTGGCATCGATAAAAAATTCAAAGCTGCCCGTACAACCTGTTGAAATGGAAGTGTGATTAGATCTGAGCAGCGAGTGGCTTGTCGCATCAACCGAATCGGATTCCGATTTGAAACAAAACGAACCCACGGACTGTTACATGCTCCAAATATGTTTAAAACAAAAATTAAAGAAAAAATCCACTAATACGACACTTGAATTCGTCTATTAATTTAGACGAAAATTAATTAAAAAAAAAACAGAGCACGCCAATCGGGATTTGTTCCTTTGATCTGATGGTAATTGAAGAATCCCAAAACAGAAAATGTGTTCATCAGAATATGATGCTCATGGGATTGGGTTTTCAAAAATAGTGTGTAGGTGTTGCGTGATTGATTTGAAATAAATGTTTGAGTCAATAATGGAGGGACCTGCATTGATGGATGCAACGTTGAAGGTAGTGGAAAGTTTCAGTGATGCGGAACAAGCTGAGGCTGTAGGCTCTATAGTGGGTGCTTCTTATGCATATGCTAGGGAACTGGGAGTGCTGGTTTTGCTTGGATTGAAGGGGATATTGAAGCGGACACTTGTTGCTTTGTAGCGCACAGGTTAGCTCAATATGATCATCGCGGTCATAACAAAGAATTATTTAGAAAAGTTGCACCACAATAGATGTTTATGGATTAAGAAGACAGGAATAAATACAGGGCCCGTTGTACATTTATTATTATTTACTAGGCAGAAAGTATGATTCAATTCAGCATGTATACCCTATGCCTCTGCGTCGAGTGGGGCAGATGGTGAATAAGCAACTGGATAAAATACCAGCCACCAATGGCAAATAAATGATGACGGAGTATTCCTTGTCTCCCGCTCCGGGAAAGAAGCAATCCACCACTTGGCTGCTGCTAATTGCGAAGATCATGAACACCAACACTGACACCAACGCATGCACAAAATCTTTCCAACAAACCTTGTATTCATCTTCTGCTAACTTCTTTCTTATTTCTTCATCTGCTTCGCAGCTGCCGTTTAACACACACAGCCCCCTGGTCGTCACAAACCCGTAGTAGAGCTTCCCATCACTTCCACTATAGCTGTCCGTGAAAGACGAAAGACAACAAGCAATGGCGCAGCAGGCAATGGTGCATCCAACCAGGTACTTATTCATGCTCAGGCATTTCCCGCTGTTGGAGAGGGAAGGCGTGAGTGCCTGGAATGCTAGAACCGTCCCCGTCGGCAAAAGGTTTGCCAGATTCGCGGCCTTGTTAGCTAGTTGACCACTAGCCCGGTGTTTCAGATCTTTAGTACCCACAGCTGGTAGAGAGTTTCGTAGCATGTTAATGACAGGACTATTCACTACCTGTTCTGAGTTTGATTGGGTTTGCTGGGCTTGATCCTCACCTGCTTCTGCCACGGCAGTTACATTAATATGGGATTGGTTCATCTGTGGCCAGCTTTTTGTTTGTTGCAGTTGCTGCTGATCCTGAGGGACATAAACCACTGGTATGAAGGTCTGGTGCTCGACTCCTATATTTGAAATGAGGGGTTGAACAAGAGGCGGTGGCTGTGGTGACAAATTCTGGGCAGGTAACAGTTCGATTGCGCCTGATTCGTTTCCTGACACTGGAATTGATTGGTTTGTCTGCACAGATATTGGACACATCAGAAATGTTTCAGTAGTACTTTCGGGGATTTGATGGTATTTGGATATCTCTGGGTTTTGCTTCACCATATATGATGCAGCTTCGGGATTTCCATAAGTTTGGTTGATCGGATGGTTTGTCGATCGTTCAGCAACAGCCGTGACCGTCACAACTTGGTGCGGTGGGGATGAATTTAATTCGACAGGCATGGGCATTGCTACTGGAGAGAATAAGCAGGATAGGAGAAGGCAGAGAGATTAAGTCGATTTGCTCTGCATTGAATGATTGATTGGGTTATACTTTATATAGAGAAAAATTTTGCTGATTCAAGTGATGAGAAGCTAAATTTGACGGCAACAAATGCAGCATCACCCACTTGTTGTTGGGATGCCTTAAATTTGTAATCCACCCAAAAAGTAGATAAAATTCTAGGAATCTCACTTTGATAATTGTCTACGTTGATAAAAAGTAAAAAGTATATCATACAGTTAGCTGTGAATATTTAACAGAGAACCTGCACTACTCTACTATAACCCGCTGATTGAGATAGGCAGAGAAATATAAAGATATGGCAAAAAAGGTATAAATATCTGGTAGATGGATTTGGTACCATGCAGTACGGAGTTATGCAGTATCAACATTATCAAATTTAAAAAAAAAATTTAAAAAAATCTGACCCCTGGAGGGTCAGGTGTTGGAGAATATGTGTGTGTCAAAAGGGAAAGAGAAAAAGAAGAGTCCCACATTGCTTAACAAGTGAAGGCCAAAGGGTATAAATATTAACATGTGATTATAGAAGAGCAAAATGGGTCTAGGAGGAGAATGGGCTCGGTGCACAAAAAACTGGGCCAACATAGATGAGCACAGTAGAAATTTGGCGATTTGCCTCCCCTGCGCGTAAAAATATACGCGGTGTTGGACAATTTTTACCATTGCCAGAATTTATTTTTTGAAAATTAAATATTTCCAAATAGCCTTTCCATAAAATTCACAATTTTAAAGCTTCGATTATGAGTTCATTATGTGAACGTTTCTGAACGTTGGTCATCATTTACTGGTAATTACTAATCCATTTTTTTGCTTTTATTATCTGATTTAATGTTTATTAATCCTAATGTCAAAAACCGCCCAACGTTCAGAAACGTCCTCATTAATATAATTAAATGTGGTCCAACGTCTCGCTGCTTTTGTGTGCCTATAAATACCGCGTTCCTCATTGGATTCTATGCACTACAGCTCCGGACAACACTCGAGCTGTTCTCTCCTCTTCTCTTCGTCCCTGAGTTCATAATTCTGCTGTTCTGCTTCCCTGCGCCATCGCAGAAGAATCCGTTCAATCCTGGGGAGTGTCGTCTTGTGGCAGAATATCTCTCAAGGACAGTGTCCTTGTGTATGGCTCGAATTTATTTTATACTAACAAATTCCTTGTGCAGCTTTTGATTGATAAGAATCTTTAGAGATATGGAGTCACAAAACAATGCTCCTGCTTCCGATGGCCCTACCGGTGCTAGTCTTGGTCCTATATCCTGTGTTCCGTTCACACTACCTCCGATGCCACTGTCTAGGCCACCACCAGATATTTCAAAAATTGAAATGTTCAATGGCAAAAACTTTCGAAGGTGGCAAGAATGTGTTTACTCAATCCTTGACCTATATGGAATTGTTGCTGCACTCACACAATCTGAACCTTCGCTAGATATTGACCAAAATCAAAGGATTGCTTGGGAATATGCCAACAAGGTATGTAGAAATACCATTATTAACACTTTGTCTAATGATCTGTTCGATGTTTATTATGTGTACAAGGAAGCAAGCAAAATCTGGGAATCATTAATTGCCAAATATACTGCTGAGGACGTTGGGAAGCAAAAGTTTGTTGTTGGAAATTACTATAGATGAGAGATGACCGAGGACAAGGATATTAAGTTGCAAATTAACGAGTACCATAAGCTGCTAGAAGAGTTGAGGGCAGAAAAAATTAACTTACCTAACGAGTTTGTTGTTGGAATTCTAATTGAGAAGCTGCCTGAATCATGGAAGGACTACATACAACAACTGAAACACAAACAAAAACAATTGCCATTGTCAGACCTAATCACTCACATCATAATCGATGACACAAATCGAAAAGAGATGCAAGCTGCAAAAGGCAAAGAGATGACCTCAAAAGTAAATTTGGTGGAGACAAAGCAGTATACTAAGAAGTATGACTCTAAAACAAAACCTGACTACAAGCCCAAGAGTTCTAACCCCAAATTCAAAAAGAAAGGGAGTTGCTTTATTTGTGGAAAACCAGGCCATCTTGCTGCTCAATGCAGGAAGAGGGCTAGAAATGACAATCCTCTTAGGGCCAATCTAGTTCAAGGAGATGAAGAAAATGAAATCATTGTAACGGTCATTTCCCAAGCTCTCTTAGTATCCGATGTGAAAAAATGGGTGGTAGACTCTGGGACTACCAGGCACATTTGTGCAAATCGTGAGATGTTTGTCTTCTATAATCCTACCAAGGAAGGAGAAGACCGCGTCTACCTTGCTGATTCCAGAACTGCAAAAGTTCTAGAAAAAGGAAAGGTTGAACTAAAATTCACATCTGGAAAAACTTTGTCACTCAGTGATGTTCTTCATGTGCCTGATGTTAGAGCCAATTTAATTTCTGTAACTCTATTAAGCAAAGCTAGGGTTAAGGTGTCATTGGAATCTGATAAGATCGTAATGACAAAGAATAATGTATTTGTAGGGAAGGGCTATTGTACTCAGGGGCTGTTTATACTCAACATTGCTGATATGAATGAAAATGCATCATCTTCTGCTTACTTGCCTGTCTTTATGGTTGATACTTTTGATATATGGCATGCTCGATTAGGACATGTTAGTAAGTTATATTTAAAGAAAATGCAAAAACTTGGTTTAATTTCTGAAATTAAAAATGATTCTCTAAATAAATGCAAAATTTGTGTAGAAGTTAAGTTAACAAAAAAGTCTTATTTTTTTGTACAAAGAGAAACTGAATTGCTTAACTTGATACATACTGATTTAGGTGATTTAAAACAAACTATGACAAGAGGTGGCAAAAAGTATTTTGTAACTTTTATCGATGATTTTTCTAGATATACTAAAGTTTATTTATTGAGAAATAAAGATGAAGCTTTTGATAAATTTCTTTTATATAAAGCTGAGGTAGAAAATTAATTAAATAAAAAGATTAAAAGGGTTAGGTCAGATAAAGGAGGAGAATTTGTTTTATTTAATGACTTTTGTGAAAAAGAAGGAATCATTCACGAAGTAACTCCTCCATATTCACCTGAATCAAATGTAATAACAGAAAGGAAAAATAGAACTTTAAAAGAAATAATGAATGCTATGCTTGTAAGTTCTTCTGCACCAGATAATTTATGCGGTGAAGCTTTGTTATCTGCATGTTTTTTACAAAATAGGATACCTTATAAGAAAATAAATAAGACATCTTATGAATTATGGAAATGATACACTCCAAATTTAAAATATTTGAAAGTGTGGGGGTGTCTTGCAAAATTTTTATTACCTGACCCTAAAAAGAGAAAAATTGGTTCTAAAACTTCTGATTGCATGTTTATTGGATATGCTGAACATAGTGCATCATATAGATTTCTGGTTTTGAAAAGTGATGTTCTTGATCATAACATTATTATTGAAACCAAAGATGCAGAATTTTTTGAACATATTTTTCCATTGAAAATTCAGCATATGTCTCAAACAGCTGAAAATTTGTCTTCTTCATCTAAAATAAATGAAAGTGAAAATTTTGTTGAAAATTTAAAGAGAAGCAAAAGACAAAGAAAAGAAACTTCTTTTGAAAATGATTTTTATACTTTTATGTTACAAGATGAGCCATCAAATTTTTCTGAAACAGTTTCATCTTCTGATGCTCATCTTTGGAAAGAAGCAATTAAAACTGAAATAGATTCACTAAATTAAAACAAAACTTGGGTTTTGGTAGACTTGCCTCTGGGAGCAAGACCTATTCGTTGCAAATGGGTTTTTAAAAGAAAATATAATCCTGATGGATCCATTGATAGATATAAAGCGAGGTTAGTAGTTAAAGGATTTACTCAAAAATAAAATATTGATTATTTTGATACTTTTTCTCCAGTAACAAGAATTTCCTCTATTAGAATTTTGATTGCTTTAGCTTCAGTTTACAAGCTTTTTATTCATCAAATGGATGTTAAAATTACTTTTTTAAATGGTGATTTATAAGAAGAAATTTACATGGTACAACTTGAAGGGTGTGTTACTCCTGGACAAGAAAATAAAGTTTGTAAACTTGTTAAGTCATTATATGGATTGAAACAAGCACCGAAACAATGGCATGAAAAACTTGATCAAGTCTTAACAAGTGATGGATTTTCCACTGTTGAAGTAGAAAGATGTGTTTATACAAAAATTGTGAATGATGGTTGTGTGATTATCTGTTTATATGTTGATGATATGCTTATTTTTGGTACAAGTATAAATGTTGTGATAGAAACTAAAATGTTTCTTTCTTCTAAATTTGATATGAAGGATATGGGTGAAGCAAAGGTGATATTAGGTGTTAAGATCATAAGGAGTGAAAATTGTATTTTACTATCTCAAGAACATTATGTTGAAAATTTTTTTAAAAAATTTAGATTCTTTGAAAAAATACCTATAAGCACTCCTTATGATGCTAGCACCAAATTAGTTAAAAATAAGGGTGATCTGGTAGCTCAATCTACATATGCACAGATTATTGGGAGTCTGTTGCATTTAATGAATTACACCTGACCTGATATAGCATATGCTGTGTGTAGATTGAGTAGATATACTCACTGTCTAAGTATTGAACATTGGTTAGCTTTGGACAAATTAATGAGTTATCTGAAAGGTACCATGAATTATGGTATATGTTATAATAGATTTCCCGCTATATTAGAAGGATATAGTGAAGCTAACTGGATCTCAGATTCAGAAGATACCAAATCCACGAGTGGCTATGTATTCATTCTTAGTGGTGGTGCAGTAACCTGGAAATCAGCTCAACAAAATATTATAGCAAGATCCACTATGGATTCAGAGTTCATTGCTCTAGAGTTGACTAGTAATGAGGTTGAGTGGTTGAAAAACTTCTTGGCAAATATTTCATTAGGTGAAAAACCAACACCATCAATGTTATTACATTGTGATAGTCAATCGGCGATAACCGTTACTAAAAATAAGACCTACAATGGCAAAAGTAGGCACATTCGTTTAAGACATAATATTATAAAACAGTTGTTGAAAAACGGAGTTATATCGATCGATTTTGTAAGGTCAGAATTAAATTTGGCTGACCCCCTAACCAAACCTTTAGGGAAGAAACAAATTTTGGAAACATTGAGGGGAATGGAACTTAAGCCAGTTTGAAAATTAACAGTGATGGTAACCCAACCTCTGTGATTGGTGATCCTATGAAGGAGGTTCATATGGGTAAAAACAAGTCATTTGTTAATTCTACTAGCACTTTATTATCATTTTTTTATCTCTTCTTATGATATGAGAAAAAGTGTTAGGATGCATTGTTGGCGAGGCTAAGCAAAAGCTCTTAATGATTTCATATTCCTTATGGATGGTGTGATCATTGCAGTCACACTTGATGAAATCACCTATATGAATGTGGAGTGGGGTCGCTCCTATGAGATCATAGCAAAAATCTCTAGAGCATTCATTAAAACCAGGCACGCGCAAGGCGGTAGTTTAAAGCGTAAAACTGTGATAACAGCGGAAATTGTGGGGGTATAAATTGACTTTTAAGGCCTCTAGTATACAACGAAAAATTGTTAGTTCATAGAAGATATAAGCTTCACCTACAACTTTGTATACTAAGCTTTATCAGTCTGGGAATGGTTCATAGTCCATAAGACACTATATTTGAAATGTTTATACTTATATGTATAACTCAGATGATAGTGATCTTTTGACACACATGTGGGGGATTGTTGGAGAATATGTGTGTGTGTGTCAAAAGGGAAAGAGAAAAAGAGGAGTCCCACATTGCTCAAACAAGTAAAGGCCAAAGGGTATAAATATTAACATGTGATTATGGAAGAGCAAAATGGGCCTAGGAGAAGAATGGGCTCGTGCGCACAAAAAGCTGGGCCAACATAGTTTAGCACAGTTGAAATTCGGCGATTTCCCCCCCTACGAGAAAAAATATACGCGGTGTTAGATAATTTTTACCGTAGCCAGAATTTATTTTTTGAAAATTAAATATTTTCAATTAGCCTTCCAGAAAATTCACAATTTTAAGGCTTCGGTTATGAGTTCATTATGTGAACGTTTCTGAACGTTAGTCATCATTTACTGGTAATTACTAATCTATTTTTTTATTTTTATTATCTGATTTAATGTTTATTAATCCTAATGTCAGAAACTGCCCAACGTTCAGAAACGTCCTCATTAATATAATTAAACGTGGTCCAACATCTCGCTGCTTTTGTGTGCCTATAAATACCACGTTCCTCATTGGGTTCTATGCACCATAGCTCTGGACAACACTCGAGCTGTTCTCTCCTCTTCTCTTCCTCCCGGAGTTCGTAATTCTGTTGTTCTGCTTCCCTGCGCCATCGCAGAAGAATCCATTCAATCCTGGGGAGTGCCGTCTTGTGGTGGAATATCTCTCAAGGACAGTGTCCTTGTGCATGGCTCGGATTTATTTTATACTAACAAATTCCTTGTGCAGCTTTTGATTGATAACATTAGGATCTGCATAGCCATGCCAAGCACGATGTGCTATGCAATAGAAAAAGTGGACGCTAAATATCTGATTGGTGAATGATTCTTCTTGCCAGTTGCCATGTCTCACCTGCACTCATCTTTATAAGAACATTGGCTCTAGAACAAAGTTCTCTTAGATGGAGAAGAGAATTTTTCCAAATATTTCTTATAGTTAGATTTCGCATGGTAAAGTAGCACAAGAGGTTTATGGGTTGCTCTATAATATTTACTTTTTTCAAGTGACGTTTACTTAGGATAAGCATAAGCACATTAAATATCAAGTGTCAAGACATGAAGAATATTGAAGATTTATTAGTTGTGGATATTAGTTGTATTTGGTATTTTTTGGAAATTCTTCTTGACAAATATATGTGTAGCTACTCTCATTGGTTAGCTGATTAATTTTTTTTTTAATATTGTATTTCTATTACCACCTAGTAGCATTTGCTTGGTTAGCTTGTAATAGAATTGGTGATAAATTCATTGTTTTCATTAGCCTTAGTACAAGTGTTGAGAGCATCCAAAATCATATGTAATCCTTTTTGTGTTTACTCATTTTTCAAATTAGTATCAGAGTCGTCTGTAGGCTCACACCATAGACTTTCAAGCAACATTTATACACATGTTGCAAGCTATCAGTCCAATTTACATCTCGTAGCTAACAGTCAAAGGATTACTTCATTGATTTTCCCCCTCAATCAAATCTGCTTTGTCAAACTAGACTGAATTATCTATTTATTGTAGCAATTCATGACCCTGCTCATCATCAAAGGAAACAAGCTTAATGGTTACATTCTGAACATGAAAGCTTGTCCTTTAAAGTTTCTCTTTAAAGGTGTAAAGAAGACACCAAATCTAAAATTTAAAGAGCGAAATATCAATGACCAGTTGTTGCTCAGTTGGCTCCTTAATACCGTGACAATAAAGATCGTGTCTCAAATGATCCACTACCAATCTTCCACAGATCTATGGAAAGTTGCTAAGGATTTGTCCAAAGCTCATATACAATCTAGAGTCATTCTTTACAAGAATGAATTCTAGACGACTAGGAAAGGAACCATGAAAATAAAGGATTATCTTGCTAAAATGAAGAACATATTTGATAACTTTAATTGGTAGTCCTATCTTTATGAATGATTTAATTATCCAAACACTTCCTAACTTATATGTTGATATAGCCTAATTGTGGTTTGGCTTGCAAATAAAGCAAACTTGTTTTGGATAAATTTGTTAGCCACACTCTTAACCTTCGAAAGCATAATAGAGCAACTGAATAGCTTCAGTAATCTGAGCATTCAACCCTCTGCAAATGTTATAACACCCAAGCAAGAAAATTGTTTTGCCATAACACTAGTAGAGGCTCTTGGCATGCTTCTAGATGAACGAACTTTAGAGGTGGCTAGCTTGTAGTAAATTATTTAGAAACAACAATAGACATGCATGCTAAGTTTGTGGCAGAGTGGGTCATACAATTACTACATGCTATTTTAGATTGGACAAAGCCTACATGGGTTATTCCCTAAAGAAAGCGAAGGTCATAATAGTAATGAGCATTTTCTACTTACCTAGCCTCTCTAAACACTATTGGTGATCTTTCTTGGCATCTAAGCAATGAAGTCAGTGGTCATGTCACCAATGACCCAAATTAGATCGATAACTTTAATGATTTTAATGGTAAGGTCAATCTCATTGTGGGAAATAGTGAACAAATTTTCTATACTCCTATGTTCTAATAAAAATATTTTGATAAAAGGTGTGATGCATGTACCTAAAGTTACTAAAAACTTGATGAGTGTCTTAAAATTGATTGTTCATAACAATGTCATTGTGGAATTTCACCCTTGATTGTCTTGTGAAGGACAAGCTCAGAGGAACCACTCTATTGCAACGGAAATGCAAGAGAAACTCAAGGAATGCCTCTATTGAATTGACCAAACACCTTCAAGTTAAAACACATACCAGCCAAGCCTCAATCAGAAGTTTGATATTAATCTTACTATTTTCTTATAAAAAATGGAAGACTGGTGTCATATCCGAAAATGCGACCATGTGGCACTAGAAAAAAAAGAATTTTTTTCAAAAGAATTCCGATTTTCAAAGAAAATGAAAACCGGAATCAAAGTAAAGTAGGAGTCACCACCAAAATTTTATTTTTTAAAAAGCAAAATTTTGAAAAAAGTCTTTTAATAAGAAAAACGGTCTACGAATCAAATATGGGTTTGGGAGTCGATTGTGAGTGGGGAAGATGTTAAACACCCTACTATACACATTTCTAAAAATAATTATCCTAAGTTAGTTATGCAAACTTAATATGACTTCGATTTTATTTTAATTCTCCCTAACAAATCACATGCAAAATAAAAGAAAAAAATTTTGAGGAAATAAACTTAAAAGTAAGAAAGAAAAAAGAATTAACGAAATAAAATTAAGAAAAAATAAAAGAAAATAATTAAGAAAATAAAAATTAAAAGAAAATATTTATTTACAAATGCGGACTTGACTTAAGATAAAAGCCTAAGGCCTACGTACTCTCCAAAAGAAATCAAAATCCATATAGTTCGAACATAAAACTATGTTGATTGGTATTTGTTTTGTTTTGTTTTTGTGAAAAGATAAAGAAAATAAAAATTACCTTTTCCCTTTAACAAATAAAATGATTTAAAATTGGTTGATATGTTTTGATTTGCTAAATGTTTTCATTTTTTTCTCTTTTATTTATTTATTGTTTTTGTTTTGTTCTATCTTTTTAGGTTCCTTTTTTGTTTTAATTAATTTTTGTTGACTTTTATTTTTTTTTCTTTTTTTTTTTATAAAGAGAGGAAAAAGGTAAAATTTATTCTCAATTTTCACAAATGAAACAATTTAGAAATTGATTTGTATGTTTTAATTTGTAAAACTGAGATAATTCTACTTTTTACTCTCTCTCTTTTTTCCTTAAATGATTTTTATGATGATTTTTTTTTATTAATGGTGATTATGATTTTTTCTTTTTCTTTTTAAATTTTTTTCATTTTTATTTGATTTTTGATTTTTTCCTTGTTTTATTATTATTATTTTTAATTATTATTTGATTTCTTTTAAGATTTAGATTTTTTAATTTTTTTAATATATATATTTTTTTGTATTTTTTGTTTATTTAAAGAAAATAAGAATTTTCCATTTCTATGAAATATATTTTTATTCAAAGAATTTTTTTTTTAAAAGTTCATGAGTCTTGAAAGTTAATTTCTCATTCACTCTTCATATTTTCTCTTTCTTTTTTTGGTTATTTGTTTGGTTTTGTCTTTTTGTCTTTTTTTTGGTTTGTTTACTTTTCCCTTTTTCTTTTTATTGTTTGGTTTTGCCTTTTTTGTTTGTTTCTTTTTATTGTCACACCCGAAAATGCGACCGCGTGGCCCTTCTTTTTTTTAAAAGAAAATTTCTCGAAAAGAAATTCCGATTCAATCTCCAAAGAAAATGAAGACTGAGATCAAAATCAAAATGAGTAGTAGAGTCGTCACCAAAATTTTAATTTTTAAAAAGGCAAAACTTTGGAAAAGCCTTTTATTTGAAAAAAAATAAGAAAAATGGTCTACGAATCAGAAAATAGGTTCGGGAGTCAGTTGTGAATGGGGAAGGTGTTAGGCACCCCACAACACTCGTTGCTAAGAACGGTTACCCTAAGTCAGTTGTACAAAATCAATATGACCTTTAATCTATTTTAATTCTCCTAACAAATCATATGCAGAATAAGAAATAGAAATAAAAGAAATAAAATTAAAATAAAAAAGATAAAGAAATTAAACAGACAAAATTTAGAAAAAGCAAAATAAGAGAAAATTAAGAAAGCAAAAATTAAAAAGAAAATTTTATTTACAAGGACGGACTTGACGTAGGATGAAAGCCTAGAGCCTACGTACCCTCTGAGAGGGATCAAAGTCCACGTAGTTCGACCAGTTGAAAAATAGATTTTGGTTTTTGATTTTTGTTTTTTCCTTTGTTGTTTTTGTTTTTGTTTTTATTTTTTATTTTTTTTCTTTTGTTTTCTGTTTTTTTTTGTGTTCCTTATTTTTTTAATTTTTTTTTTAGGTTTGGGTATTGTTTTTTTTTAAAAAAAAAAGACTAAGAAACAAATTACTCTTTCTTTAACAAGTAAAACAAATTTTAAAATTGGTTGAAGTGTTTTGATTTGCTAAAGGAAAATTTAATTTTTCTTGTCTCTTCCAATTTTCCTCTTGCTTATCATTTTTTCCTATCATTTTCATTTCATTTTTTTGTTTATTTTTATTACCCTTTTCTTTGTTTTTTTTTGTCTTATTTTGTTTTTATTTATTTATGTTTTTTTTAATCTCTTTTTGGTTTTGTTATTGTTTTCTTTTTTTTTTGTTTTTTTATTTGTTTCTCTTTTTTGTTAATTTTCATTTTGTATTTTTTTTCTTCTCTTTGTTTTAAATTCAAATTTTTATTATTCTTTTTTTTATATATATTTTTTATTTTTTTGATTTGACTTTTGTCTGATTTTTCTCTCATCTTTTTCGTGTTTCCGTCATTTTTTGGCTTTTGTTCTTTTATTTTTTCTAATTTTTAATTTTAATTAATTTTTTATTTAATTTTTCCTTTGGGTGTTTTTTTTCAATAAGGGCGAGGAAAAATAAACCATTTTTTTTCTTTTAACGAAAAGAATGAGTTTTGATGTGTTTTAATTTGTGAAAAGAAAATTTAGTTTTTTCTTGCATTTCTGATTTTTATCTTCTCTCTCATGCTTTTCATTTATTTTATTTCATTGTTCTGTTTCTTTTTCTAAAAAAAATTCGTTATTATTTTATTAGTATTATTTTTTTAACCTATTTTGTTTTGTTTTATTATTATTATTTTTAGAGCGCGTTTTATTCTCCCTTTTTTTTTTCTATCTGAGCTTTTTAGTGTTATTTTCTGGATGAAAAAGGGCAAAGAGGATAAAAATCACTTTTTCTCTTAAATAAAAAAAGGTTAGAGTTGTTTAATTTTCTGGATGAAAAAGGGCAAAGAGGATAAAAATCACTTTTTCTCTTAAATAAAACAAGGTTAGACCTTTGCAAATAGGAATGGTTAGACCTTTGCAAATAGAAACCTTGAAGGTGGTTTAAGGATTTTTTTTACTCTTGAAAACTAGATTTTTTTTTTAAATTTTCAGACATGGGCCATTGGAACAGAAAACCTATTGACAAAATTTTCATGACTAAAAAAAAAACGGTTGAAGAGACTTATTGTCACATACAACCCTTCGATTTGCTTCTATATGCCTGAGGAGATATTAAATCTCACACAGTGTCCTTAAAATAGAGAGAACAGAAAAATGGTAGTGAAATAAAAAAGAAATAATAAGAAAAAAAGAATAGAGCTGAAACCAAATCCCTACGAGGGTGTAACATCTTTTGCCGTTCTAATACACACAGAACCAAGGTTAGGTCCTTGCCTAGACTTGTACATCATCTCCTTCGAAGGCTAAGACTCTAATGTGAATGATATTTTCTCACATTTTCGCTCGAATGCAGTTGCAATGGCCAATAGTAAATTTAGAATAAATTTACTGATCCAAGAAAACAATGAACAATACATGCTGAAACTGAGAAAATAAGATAGCGGGCAGTGTTTTGTATCAAACTTTTGCATAACCTCAGATTACCAGTTCGAGGTTAGAATCAGTTCAAAGACATAAGGCAACAACACTTATAGTAAACCATATTGAAACAAGGAACCACATTTGACGCCCCAATAATGGAGCTGCAACAAAATTTAGCCAACAATATACTATAAAACACTCCTGCACTCAACTAGTTCTGCGATGTATTCGGCAATCCAAAATCCTCACATAACCAGGGGAAATCTATGACAAATCAAAAACCAAAGTCACTGGAATGAGGTTATTTATACTACATTCGAAACCAACACATTCTCAGCAATACTACAGTTTCCATTAATTCAAAATACAAATCAGGCAATCTTAATTAGGCACCAAAACCCAACTTAAACCTCTCTCAGACATTTTATCAAACACCTGCTGTGCATTCCGTGGGGTCATCTGGGGAAGGCTTCCTGGACTTCGACTATGGCTACCCAGTACAAGGATACTCACTCAAACACCTATTTTCATCTCAGACCATCATCAACCACGGAGGAATGAGATTGTGGCTTACCTGCAGGAGTTTCAATGTCTCTCTTCGTGTTTCTCCTTCGATTTGCAACACTGCATCAGCTTTCATTTTTCTGCCTCTCCTTCTTGAATCCAGAAACGCCCTCGGCCTCCCTTTCTGCCGGTCTCCTGCTGCCTCCAATTCGTGGATATTCCTCGGCTCTTCCTCAATTCCCTCGGTGTCTCTCTCTAATTCCCCGAAAATTGACTCCCCTCTGTCTCTCCTTGATTTGAATCCGAAGAAAAACCCCTCTCTGTCTCTTCATCCTCAATCTCTCAATTTTCTTTCGGTCTTCCCCTTTCCTCCGTTCTCTCCATCGGTTTCTTCATCTCCCGATTTTTCGGTTCCCCTCTGCTCCCACAATTTTTCCGGTCTCTCTTCCTGCTCTGTCTCTTTTTGCGCTTTCCCCGCCTTTTTCGATCCCCCCTCCTTCCTCCTTTTTCTCCTTTGTTTTTCGATTTCCCCTTTTATCGCCGAAAACTCCCTTCGACCTCTCCCTCTCATTCTGATTCTCCTCTGCCTTTTTCCCTTTTTCTGGCTTCCCCCTCTCCGGTTTAATGGTGAAGGCGACATGAGGAGGGAGTCAACTCCTTGAGCCCCTCGCCGCCTGAACCCTCTCCCATACCCTTCTGCTCTTCCCTTCCTGCTCTGTCTGTGCTCAACGTTTTTTCTGGAGTCTTTCAGCCTTCCCCTCTTGTGTGTGTCGTCTTGTGTGTGTGAGTGACCATTTTCTGCCTTCGCCGAATGTGGACCAAGAGGAAAGTAGATCAAAGAAACGGGTATGGGTTAAACCGATTGGATATTGGCTCATGGCCCGATGGCCCAATGCAAAAGAGGGAGAATTGACTTGGGCTTCAGAACTTTGGCTTATACCTTCATTTTTTTCAAAGCTTTTAATTAAAATCTTATTTTTTCTTTCTTTTCTTCTCCCTTTTAATTTTTTTTTCTTCTCCTTTTTAATTGTTATAGGTTTTTTCTTTCTTTTTTTTTCTTACTCTTTTTTTTTTATTTCTCGAATTTTTATTTTTTGTTATTTTTTTCGTTTGATTTTTATGTTTTCTCTTCCTTCTTTCCAAAAAAAATTTTATTACCTCTTAAAGCTTTTAATTTAATTTTCATCATTTTTCACTTTCTCCTAATTTTCTATTTTCTTTTTTTTTTGTTCTCTCTTTTTTTTTTTATTTGTAATTTTGCTACTTTGATCTTGTTAATTTTATTATTTATAATTGGTCCGGACAAAATACGGTATTCACAGTTTGGTTTTGTCTTTTTGTCTTTTTTTTTGTTTGTTTACTTTTCCCTTTTTCTTTTTATTGTTTATACAACTCTTTTTTAATTTTAACTATTTATCCTTTTTTTTTTAAAATACATACTGCAAGTAGTACATATTTTCAAAAGAAAGAATATCATTTAGCTTTTATTTGAAAAAACACTTACTTATTTATTTTTATTTATTATTATTTCAAAAAAAAAATTCAATGTTGTAAAAAGGGTTATATGGATCTAAAAAAAGAAAAGGAAAAAAAATCCGATGAATATCAAGGAGACTTGTTGTCTCACATAATTTCTCGAATAATGTCTGGGGAGAAAAATATCCCACACAACAAATTCTAAAATTAAACAAAAATAAGAGTAAAAATAAGAATGAAAATATAACATAATAGAACAAAGTAACGCATGTGCAGGCAGATATTTATGTTTATGCATGTGCATATTTTGTCACACTATTGCATCATTTTTTAACACATTTTCATGAGAATGGAGAAATTGTACAGTAAAAATTTTGTCTTAGCCCATCTATTCATCTAATCATACAATAACCCCTATAGGCATGCCAGTCAGAGTTCTCTCTACACTGCTCCACCTCTATGCTTGTGTCTCCATCATAGACCCAATCAAATGCCCAGCTTTCACGGTTGCAAGCCAGGGTTCCTCAGGAATTGCTCCCCAACATATTTGAGTAGTTTCAAACAGCGCCACTAACACAATCCAACAAAAAAAGAAAAATATTGCAGCAAGGAAATATGTAAAAGCATTCAACATTTTAGAATTAAGCTAACAGGCTCCTAGGTATGAAGTTTAACGAACACAAATGATCAGACAATCAAAGATAATCCATGTTTGAAATTTAATCCTATAATCCACTTAACAGAGCAAGACACAACTGAGGGAACCTTTGCATCCCATATTAGAAATTCTACCATTAGACACTTAAACAATCTACAGGACCTCATTCGGGCATTCTATCAAACATACACTAGGTCTGCTTTAAGAAATGTATTGAATACAGGATCACACCATGCATACAACCAGAATTACACACATAGCCATAGTGTTCTAGACAAAATCCCATTGAAACGAAATTTACAAACCAACTAAGGAATTAATCTATCTCTCTAGAGTAGACTCGAGGTAACAGCATCATTAAAACAACAATCGGGATCCCAGAGTCCAGCCACAAATTCATGGTTTATTCATCTCAATAGAGAAAAGAGAAGAGAAAAATAAAAAGTCAAATCCTTCGAGGCTTGCTTCTTCAAATTGGTTACAGAAGCCTTCAACTATTTCTGAGTTGCTAGGAATTGTTCTTCCTTTCCAGAAAGCCTCCTTCAAAATCCCTTTCCACAGAACCAAACACCAGGAGAAATCCTCCTCTCGTTTTTTTTCTTCCTCCCATCTTGATTTCTCCCTCAACTTTCTTCTAGTGTAACTCTCACTCTGGAATCACTCAGACTCAAAAGGAATCCCTAAATCTCTCACTCTCGAATCCTCAAATCTCCCAGCCTCTCCAGTCTGAAAAACCCGTCTCCTCTTCCTTTCTAATCCTAAAAATCCCCTTTTTGTTTTTTTATTTTTATTTTTTTTGCTTTCTCTTCTCTCCAATAGCTTCCCCTTTCTTGATTCTCTCTCTCTCACTTTTTTTTTTTTTTTTCTGTTCAGGTGTCAATCCCCCTTTTAATCCTTAAGCTCTTCCTCTTTTAAAATCCCCCTGAAAACCCTTCTCGAATCTCTCCCTTTAGGCTCTACTTCCCTTCTGATGTCTTTTCCCCCCTCCATATATCTTTGTCTCTGTCTCCCTCTTACATTTTTATGTTTTCTTCTCTCGGCTTGCGATGGTGAAAAGGACGTGAGGGGGAGGTTAACTCCTCGAGCCCCTGGTTCTTTGCTCCCCCCTTTGTCGGTTTCTCTGAAATGCTGCCCTGCTCCTTCTATTTTCATGCTCCTCTGAGACGTTGGTCTGATCTTTTCCTCTGTCCCGTTTCCTTTTTGGGCTTTGTTTTCTGCCACAGTCTCATTCTCCGCTGGTGGCAGCAAACGAAGCGATGTAAGGGGAGCGTCCAGCTTCTCTCCCGTAAGCGCGCGAACGCTGCCTTCATCCCGTCCAACAAATCCAGTCGTCCAACAAATTCGTCTATTGCTGTTAGGCCACGAGTCCAAAGTTTAATGAAATGTTGTGTTCTCAGGCCACCAAACATGGAAAGATCGCAGCTGTTGGTTTCTCTGGTTCCAGATTGTCACACGTAGCTGCTGTAGCTTGTCCTCCTCCTCTCTCGCTGCTACCCTGTTATATTACAGAAGAAAGAAGTTTAGGCAGGAAAACAAGCCACACTTGGAAGTAGCTTTTGGCGTTGCTCCATTAATGAAACCAGAATGAGAACTTGATTCAGCAATCCTGTAGGCACGAGTCTGGGCTACGAGGTTCTTTTGATGCATTGAGAAATCATCCAGCTGCTATTATATTCAGAGAAGGTTGCACCTCGCTTCTCCATTACAGCTTCTCTTCCTTTGCTCCTTTCAAATGAAAGTTTCACTTATAGAAGACACGACATTGCGATATGATAAAATCTAAAGTGTCCTGTCTATGTTTCATAATGGGTTCATGCTTATGTAGTGGTAGATTCATGAAAAAATTCCTTAATTTTTCCCACTTTAGATTAGATTTGTTTTTGTTTCCATACTGTGCTTTTATTTCCCTTTTTACTTAGTTTAAGTTAAACAGCAATTTTACAAGTTTTATGTTCTAAAATTATTTTGTGGGTTATAAATGTGTGTAATTATTTGTTTAAATGCAAATGTAAATAAACTTTTGAATAAGAGAACTTGGAGATATAAAAGAATTTATAAGTATACAATAGATATATCTCAAGACAAAAGTAGAGGAATTAAAAGAGTGTATAAGTGGATGAAATAGCAAAATTAGGTTGGAGTAATGAAATAAGTTGGTTGGTTAACTTTTTTGAATTTTAAAGAAATATATATGTGCTTGAACTTTAGTTATATAAGCCACTTGATTAACTTCTATGAACTCTAAAGAATTTAATTTTAAAAAGTCTAAAAATATTTTTAACCTTAAAACTATAAAAAAGGATTGATAGAATATAATAAAAATATGTAGGTAATTTAAATTTATAAAAATAGATTAATAACAAATAAATATATAAATATGTTGGGAATAATATAATTAACAAGTGAATAAGGAATCATTGGCTTAAGGAGGCATGGGAAGAACATAATTTAAATTCTATGAAATGTTTTATGTGGTGAAGATGGGAAGGAACATAGAAATGAGTGAAGTTTAGTTTAGATCTATTTGAGTATGATCTTTTTTCTTCTTTATTTGGTTTTATTTCTTTTCAATTTTGCATTATTAATTTAATCTATATTCAAACAATATATAAATGTAATCTATTTTTTTTTGTTTAGATATGATGATAAACTATATTTCTAGAGGAGAAACTAATAATACTAAAATTTTTGCAGGTACTAATCGTTTCAATGGAAGTTGATTTCAAACCTAAACTTGGGATGGAATTTGAGAGTTTAGAAGCTGCATGGTTATTTTAGGTTAATTATGGTAGGAAAGCTAGTTTTGGAGTTTGAAAACAATATTGTAACAAGAAGAAGGATGGCCCTATAACATCGTGTAGATATGTATGTTGCAAAGAAGGGGTTAAAAAAAAAGATAAAAGAGATTTTATGACTATAAATCATCGGCATGAGACTAGAACAGATTGCAAATGTTGAATTGGGTTAACACTTGTGAAAGGCATATATAAAGTGCATGACTTTGTTGAGGAATATAATCACTTATTGCATTTTGCAAAAACTACTCACATGCTAGCTTCATATCGTAAAATATCTCAAGTTCAGGTTCATGAAATTGAGTTAGTTGAAGATTCTGGGGTTCGTCAAAAAATATCTTTTGACTTGATGAGTATGCATGCGGGGGGAAGAGGAAATGTCGGTTATACTCATACGGATGTAAAAAATTATCTCACTGCAAGAAGATAAAGAAATATGATGTATGGGGATGCTGGAGCATTATTGCAATATTTTTTAGACCAATTGGTAGAAAATCCTTCATTTTTTCATGCTTATCAAATGGATATGGATGAACAAATTACTAATGTCTTCTGGGCAGATGCAAAGATGTTGATTGATTATGGGTATTTTGGTGATGTGATGTCTTTTGATACAACATACTGTACTAATAAAGAAAATTGGCCACTAGCTCTGTTTTGTGGATTTAATCATCATAGGGGAATAGTAATTTTCGAGGCAGCATTGTTATATGACGAAAGGACGGAGTTTTTTAAATGGCTCTTTGAGACTTTCTTAGCTTGTCATCGGTAAAAAAAACCCTAACTATCTTTACTGATCAAGATGCAGCAATGGCTAAAGCATTATGTGATGTGATGCCTGATGTGTCTCATGGATTATGTACATGGCATTTGATGCAGAATGGCATGAAGCATTTAGGCTATTTGATGAAGAATGGATCTCATTTCTTAAGAGACTTCAAGAGATGTATGTACAAGTATGATGAGGAAACGCAATTCAATGTAGAGTGGAGTAAGTTGTTGGTAGACTATGGTGTTCAAGATAACAATTGGTTAAGTAATATGTACAAGATAAAAGAAAAATGGGCAGCTTGCTATATGAAAAAAGCTATCACCTTAGGCATGTGAAGCACTCAAGTGAGTGAAAGCTTGAATTCAAATGTTAAAAGTTTCATGAACCTAGATTTAGACATCATTAAATTCTTTAAGACATTTGAAAGGGTGGCAGAAGACAAGCGGTATAATGAATTAAAATGTGAGTTTGAATCACGTCAAAAAATCCCAAGGTTGAAAATAGAGCATTCGATTATGTTGAAGCAGGTTGCTCAGCTTTACACACCCGCTATCTTTGAGTTATTTCAAGAGGAGTTTGATCGATATGCAGCTGCCTGTATAAAGCATAAAAATGAAATTTCACCCTTAATTGAATTCATTATTTCTATGGTCAATATGGAGGGGGATTACACAGAGGGAGATTACAAAGTGACATTTAATCCTTCAAATAAGTCAATCTCTTATAGTTGTATGAAGTTTGAGTCTTTTGGAATATTGTGCAGTGATGCTTTGAAAGTGTTTGATCACATGGATGTTAAAATTCTTCCAGATCAATATATTCTCAAGAGATAGACAAAAAAAAAAAAAATGAGAAGTGGTGTCATTTATGATGTGAAGGGAAAGGAAGTTGAAGGAGATATAAGGTTAGAAAGCACGCGACGATACAGACAGCTCTGCCCCATGCTAATAAAAATAGCATCTGAAGTGTCTGAATGTGAAGAAGCTTTTATATTGGCAAATGAAGTTATGTCTAAGTTGGCTAAATAGGTGAATCAAGTCATCTTACAAAATTAGTTTTTTTTTAACAAATAAAATTAGTGCAACTTTTATATATGTTTGTATTGGACAAATAGGTAACAGAACTTCGATTAAGTCAGAAAAGTGAAGCATGTGAAGGTGAAGGTGCTTCCACCTCATTATTGCCAAGTGAATGTATTAAAAAAGCAAAGGGCTTCAAGAAGCGAATTGGTATAAAAACTAGGAAACACATGAAGAGTTTTCTTAAGCATCATGGTAGAAAAAGAAGAAAAGGTGCAAGTCTCCAGAATTTGCAAGTTCAACATTCTTTGGTATGTATAAATGTTAACTTATTACTTTTTGATAATGATTTAGTATTCATGAG
This sequence comes from Erythrophleum fordii, assembly GCA_032878935.1. NCBI lineage: Eukaryota > Viridiplantae > Streptophyta > Magnoliopsida > Fabales > Fabaceae > Erythrophleum > Erythrophleum fordii. The sequence continues at coordinate 34,927,001 of JAVQMF010000049.1, forward strand.
TACTTGTTGCAGAGTAATCTTGCACATAGTCAGATTGACATTAGGGCATCAAGCTCAACACCTAGCTTAGCACCATCAATGCCATCTACACAACCACAGATCCACGATGGTAACCTGACTTTTACCCAAATGATTATGGTAAGAGCTTTTAGTTTATATGATAATTATATTTTTATCAACAATTACTATGTTATAATTAAAGAACATTTTGCAATGTAGGCACTTATGGATCATCCTGTGCTATCACTTGAAGCAATGCAATTTAGTGAAAATTTCTCTAATATGAATTGAGTCAAGGTATATTTTGCAAGTTGTACCTGATATAGCCTCTATGAAGTTTTTTAGTGACACTCATTTTTTGGAAGTTATATAACATATAGCATTTGTGAAATTTTCCTATGGAAGTTGTATTTTTGAAACTGTACATGATATAGCTTTTGTGTATTTTGTATATTGCAGTTATATTTTGGAAGTTGTATTTGATAATATTGTAATATCAACTGCAAAAAAGAGTGACAAATGAAAGAAGTTGAAAGAAGTCATTTTATTCAACATTTGCCTTCATTACAATCATACCAAATTACATTTGTTTATTTGAAACAAATCATTTGTACAGTATAGAGACTAAACTTCAAGTGAATTAGACTATTCATACAATGCACAGACCCAGCTTTAATTGAAACAGACCATCTGTATAGTACATAGGCTTGAAACAGACCATTTATACAGTAAATAAACTTGAAACAGACCATTTGCACAGACCAAACAAAGTATGCCTAAGACTAACAGCTACTGTCATACTCCACACAGATGCTGTTTGTTGGCTGGGATTCAATAGGTGCTTTGAGTTCAGCCACTAATATCTTTGTCCTATTATCACTCTTTTGATCCTTGACCAAGTAGTTTTAAATGGAGAAAAAAGCCAATAGTGATTTAGCCAATAAAAGAGAGATGAGAGCTGAGACATGCAAAAACAGGATTCTAAGCAGAGAGACAATCTTGACATTGAAAAAGAACACTAAATTTAAATAGAGAACCTTTATTAGCCTCTTGGTGCCACCCTGCATCAACAGATACAAAAATTTTGTCTGTACAAAAACTTTGTCTATCTGTTTCCATAAATACAAAAACACATTAATTTCATTAACACAAATGCATTCATTTCAAACTTCAAAAGACCATTATTTGTTTAAGTAAAAATAGAAAATCAACAAGTCAATTTCAATTACACACAGCCACAAGTAAGGCCACTATCAGCCTTGTTGATTGACATTTTGGCTGAATTTGGGTTATAAAGAGTGGGTAAGAGAAATTCAACCCTTGCTGAAGCAGGCAGAGGTAGAGCAGAGTTATCCATCTGGGCATTACAGTTGTGTATATTAATGTGTACAAGACTATGTCTGAAAAAACAAAGCCATTAATTGAATTCTGCAAAGAAACAACATATAACAATCCAGAGCCTCAAAAAGTACTAGAAAAATAAGATATGCATATTTGTCAAAGATCTTAATCCATCTCAGAATTTGCTTTACCAGTGGAAAGTTAATTACTCCGAGCATATAAGATTACAAATTCATAGTTGAATTTCAAATAAATAAATGCATCTAAGCGATCAAGCTTCAAGTTAGCCAATGAGAAAAATGAAGAAATAAAATAACTAAGATTTTAGGTTTTCATTTTCCTTAGCAACAGGTGCAGATTGCATACCTTTATATATGATTCTGGGAGCTCGAGAAGACGCAAAGAGGAGCTGGTCCTTCTACCGTTATATTTCTCTGGGAGATTTACTTTTCGAAAATGGGCAAGCCATTCCAACTTATCTCTCTTATCGCGTACAGTTATATAAGGGTACCGGTGATTTGAGTTTCTTCGAAGCTTGTTCTCAGCCCCAGTTACGAAGCACGTCACTCCTTCCATCCATCCGAAGTTGCAGCTTTCGCAAATTAAGGGATTCGAACTCCATTGAAGCTCTTTCAAGCTTTGGTATTTGCACAGTAAAACTTGGGCATCCAGCTTCTCTCGTATGCTCTCTACTCCTCGTGTTTGTTACTGATCCAAAGAGGGGAGCTTCAGACACCACGTTTTGGGATGTTCAGTGGCTACGTGTGACAATCTAGAATGAGAGAAACCAACGACCGCGATCTCTTCATGTTTGGTTGCCTGGGAACGCAGCGTTTCATTAAACTTCCAAGTTGTGGCCTGACAGCAACTGACGGATTTGTTAGACAATTGGATTTGTTGGACAGGACAAAGGCAGCATTCGCGTGCTTACAGAAGAAAAGCTGGACGTGAAAGGGGGCTGGGTCAAAACGCAAGACCCCTTTTCATCATTTTTCATATATTATTATTTATTATTATTTTTTTGTTTTTGTTTTTCTAGTCTTTAAGCTAATGGGCTTGGGGCAACTGAACTTGAAAAATTGGGCCAATGCAAGCGAACACCTTTTTCTTTGATTTGTTTATCTTTGGGCTTATTTTTTTTTTGGTTTTTTCTCATTGCGTTGGGCTATTCAGTGTTAGGCTAAGGTTGGGATTTTTCTTAACTATTTGATCTTTTAATTAATTTGATTGATTGATTTTTTTGATTTTTTTAACATGCTTTTGGCCTTTGCTCTCTTTTTATTTTTTTTGGTTTTTGTTATCATTATTATTTTTATTTATTTTCTAGGTTTTTAGGATCTCCATATTTAGAGAAAAAGAAAATTGGGATTTATTATTATTATTTTAATATATTTTTTGTTTTTCTTATTTTCCATATTTTGCTATTTTGATATTTTTCATTATTTTTAGATGTTGTTCGAACAAAATGTGATGTTTACAACTGCTTTTGTGTGAGAAGCAAGGAATGAGATCATTAAATGCAAGGATAGTGGTGTCTAGTAGTGGATCTTGTTATAAAGAATTGTTGAGGAAAATGGTTAGGGATAATTGGATATGTTTGGGATATATGATATCTTTCATAGCGAAGCAAGAAAGCCCAAGCATGACTATAATCACTATACAAGCATTGACGTCCATACTTTATAATACAAATATAAAGGGTTTACTGTTGGCCTAAAGTTATAGGTCTAATACTTTGATGATAATAAAACTCAATCAATACAAAGCACATTTAGATTCTCTCGCCCATTGTATGAATTTTATATGGCTCAATATGTATCATTTCAACCCATGATGTATATGCTTTCAGTTGGTTTAGCTATACTAATGAACTAAATGACAAAATAATTAATACATAAATGACAAAAGAGTTATGGCTTATGCATAAATTGAGAATAAAACAGAAATGCTTTTTGCTACGACTTTCTTTGATTATTATAAGAAAAATAAATTATTTCTTTAACTCATGTTTTGAGTTTGAAATAATATTTATGATGAGTTGATTAGATAAGCTGCATAGAAAGAGCATTATTGACGACAGTAGCTAAAACACTAAAAGTTTTTTAATGTTAGAAACAAAATAAGAATGCTTTAGCCAAAAAGAATGTTGAATATTAGGATTATTTCTAACGGTTAGAAGATGCAAAAAGCCTATATATAAGTGTAAATTTAAGTGCAAGGAGTTGAACAATTGTAGAGAAAATGAAACAAAACGCATTCAAAATTTTTTGTAAAATTATTATGTTTAGTGTATGGTATATCTACTTATTAGAAGCAAAAGTTTCTTAAGTATTAAAAAAATCTCAAAAAGAGATAAAGTCATTTTAGCAATTTAGCAATTCTGTGTAAAATTTTGACTGACATAGTTGAGAGGTAGCTATATAAAATCTTACTAAAAAGTTTGTGGTGAGCGTGGAAGTTTGTGTTAGTGGTGAGCATAAAATAAAACCTTCATCTTTGTAAGTTTATTGTTTTTAGTAAAAAAATCCTTTAAAATTCTAAAGGGACTGAACAGGTTGTCGGTTTGATGATCAAAATGATAGGATTTGAGAAAGATACCCAAAAGGAAAAAAAAAATTGATGGAACGTTTGACCAAAAGATGAAAAAGGAACGGTTGATCTTGAATGAAATGGGTGGAAAAGAATATTGAGAATGATAAAAGAAGAAAGGGAAACCATGTAGTACTTTTCAGTAGTGGCTGGACGATCCCGTAGTTTTGATTCCTCACCACATCAAATAATTACCATGACTGGCTTCCATGGTGAATGAATATTTAGGAACACTTAACCAAATACCAAATCTCATTATAACTAGATGTTATTGCTTCGCAGAATATGAGTTTGAATTATCTTTGTGAAAAAAAAAAAAGAATTGTCTTAAGTAAGTATTGGTCATTTAAATTATATAAGAAATAAATAAATTGCATTAAAAAAATAAAAATCTTAAAGTAAGTCAAACGATAGAAATTTATTTAACATAACCCATCTTATTTTATAAATTAAGACAACTCAGATTACTCCCACTCTCCCCTCATCCGTCATCTCCCATTTCTCTGTCTAAGTTAACTAACATTTCTCAAAGTGGTTCTCCTCTTTGTGCGTGCATGTTTCCTCTGATTCCTTCCCTTTTCTTTCTCCATTTTATCCCATATGCTAAGTGGGAAGCGTGCTTTTCCTTTCACACATCATGCCATCCAATGTCAAGTTTTGTCTTCTTCTCTCTGATTAACTTTTGTCATATTGTAAACAAAAACTTATTTACAAAGGTATATTCCCAGCTGCTAATGATTCATATTTTTTTTTTTGGAAGTTCACAAAGACAGAAATTAATTAACAGTGAAATGTTAGGTTACAAACAAACGACACTGCTTGCACAGCCATCTCTTTCTTTTAATTCGATTACTTTTTTTCTTTGTCAGTCCACAGTAGTTGCTAACCAACATAAATTTTCATGCATGTGTTGTGTTGTAACTTTATGGTGATCTCATCTGAAAATGTGACTGCGTGACATTAGAAAAAAAGAATTTTTTTCAAAAGAATTCTAATTTTCAAAGAAAATGAAAACTAGAATCAAAATAAAATAGAAGTCACCACCAAAATTTTGTTTTTTAAAAGGCAAAACTTTAAAAAAATCTTTTAATAAAAAAATGGTTTACAAACTAAATATGAGTTTGCGAGTTGATTGTGAGTGAAGAATATGTTAAACACCCTATTACACTCATTCTTAAGAATAATTACTTTAAGTTAGTTATGCAAAATTAAAATGGCCCCAATTTTATTTTAATTCTTCCTAGTAAATCACATGCAAAATAGAAGAAAATTTTTTTAAGGAAATAAACTTAAAAGTAAGAAAGAAAAAGGAATTAAAGAAATAAAATTAAGAGAAAAAGTAAAAGAAAATAAATTAAGGAAATAAAAATTAAAAGAAAATATTTATTTACAATGGTGGACTTGATTTATGATGAAAGCCTAAGGTCTACGTACTTTCTAAGAAGAATCAAAATCCACGTAATTCGAACAGAAAAATGTGTTGATTGATGTTTATTTTATTTTATTTTTTGGGTGAAAAGGCAAAGAAAATAAAAATTACTTTTTCCCTTTAACAAATAAAATGATTTAGAATTAGTTTATGTGTTTTGATTTGCTAAAGATAGAGTTAATTTTATTTCTTTACTTTTATTGCATTTTTAGTTTTTATCACTTTTTTTTTCATTTTTTCTCTTTTTTATTTATTGTTTTTGTTTTGTTTTGTCTTTTTAGGTTCCTTTTTTGTTTTGTTTTTGTTTTGATAAATTTTTGTTGACTTTTGTTTTGTTTTTCTTTCTTTTTTTTTTAATAAAAGGAGGAAAAAAGTAAAAGTTAGTCTCAGTTTTCACAAATGAAACAATTTAAAAATTGATTTGTATGTTTTAATTTGTAAAACTGAAATAATTCTACTTTTTTATTCTCTTTTTTTTTCCTTAAATGATTTTTATGATGATTTTTTTTAATTAATGTTGATTATGATTTTTTCTTTTTCTTTTTAATTTTTTTAATTTTTATTTGATTTTTGATTTTTTTCCTTGTTTTCTATTTTTATTTTTAATTATTATTTGTTTTTTTTAGATTTAGATTTTTTTATTTTTTTAATATATATATATTTTGTATTTTTTTTATTTAAGAAAAACAAGAATTTTCCATTTCTATGAAATATATTTTTATTCAAAGAAATTTTGATAAAAAAAAGTTCATGAATCTTGAAAGTTAATTTCTCATTCACTCTTCATGTTTTCTCTTTCCTTGTTTGGTTATTTGTTTGGTTCTGTATTTTTTTTTTTGTTTATAAAACTCTATTTTCAATTTTACTATTTATCCTTTTAAAAAAAAATAATACTCCAAGTAGTACGTATTTTCAAAAGAAAGAATATCATTTAGGTTTATTTGAAAAATACTTACTTATTTATTTTTATTTATTATTATTTCTAAAAAAATATTCAATGTTGTAAAAGGGGTTATATGGATCTAAAAAAAAAAGGTAAAAAGTGAAAAAAAATATATTCGATGATGAATACTAAAGAGACTTGTTATCTCACATAATTCCTCAAATAATCCCCATATATCTGAGAGGAAAAATATCCCACACGACAAATTTTAAAATTAAACAAAAATAAGAATAAAAATAAGATTGAAAATATAACATAATAGAACAAAGTAGTGCAGACAGATATTTATGTTTGTGTGTGCCTTGTGTATATTTTGTCACACTATTGCATCATTTTTTAACACATTTTCATGAGAATGGAGAAATTGTACAGCAAAAATTTTGTCTTAGCCCATCTGTTCATCTGATCATACAATAACCCCTATAGGTGTGCCAATCAAAGTTCTCTTTACACTACTCCACCTCTATGCTTGTGTCTACATCATAGATTGAATCAAATGCCCAGCTTTCACGGTTGCAAGCCAGGGTTCCTCATGAATTGCTCCCTAACATATTCGAGTAGCCTCAAACAGCGCCACCAACACGATCCAACAAAAAAAGAAAAATATTGCAGCAAGGAAATATGTAAAAGCATTCAACATTCTAGAATTAAGCTAACAGGCTCCTAGGTATGAAGTTTAATAATCCATGTTTGAAATTTAATCTTATAATCCACTTAACAGAGTAAGACACAACTGAGGGAACCTTTGCATCCCATATTAGAAATTCTACCATTAGACACTTAAACAATCTACTGGACCTTATTCGGGCATGATATCAAACATACACGGGCATTCTATCAAACATACACTAGGTCTGACTTTAAGAAATGTATAGAATACAGGATCACACCATGCATACAACCAGAATTACACACATCGCCATAGTGTTCCAGACAAAATCCCATTGAAACGAAATTTACAAACAGACTAAGGAATTAATCTATCTCTCTAGAGCAAACTCGAGGTAACAGCATCATTAAAACAACAATCGGGATCCCAGAGTCCAGCCACACAGATTCATGGTTTATTCATCCCAATAGAGAAAAGAGAAGAGAAAAATAAAAAGTCGTATCCTTCAAGGCTTGCTTCTTCAAATTGGTTATAGAAGCCTTCAACTATTTCTGAGTTGCTAGGAATTGTTCTTACTTTCCAGAGAGCCTCCTTCAAAATCCCTTTCCACAAAACCAAACACCAGGAGAGATCCTCCTCTCGTTTTTTTTTCTTCCTCCCTTCTTGATTTCTCCCTCAGCTTTTTTCTAGTGTAACTCTCTGCTCTGGAATCACTCAGACTTAAAAGGAATCCCTAAATCTCTCACTCTCGAATCCTCAAATCTCCTAGCCTCTCCAGTCTGAAAAACCCCGTCTCCTCTTCCTTTCTAATCTGAAAAATCCCCCTTTTGTTTTTTTGCTCTCTCTTCTCTCCAATAGCTTCCCCTTTCTTGATTCTCCCTCTCACTCTCTTTTTCTTTATTTTTTTTTCTGTTCAGGTGTCAATCCCCCCTTTAATCCCTAAGCTCTTCCTCTTTTAAAATCCCTCTGAAAACCCTCCTCGAATCTCTCCCTTCAGGCTCTCCTTCCCTTCTGATGTCTTTTCCCCCCTCCATCGATCCTTGTCTCTATCTCCCTCTTCCATTTTTGTGTTTTCTTCTCTCGGCTTGCGATGGTGAAAAGGACGTGAGGGGGAGGTCAACTCCTCGAGCCCCTGGTTCTTTGCTCCTCCCTTTGTCGGTTTCTCTGAAATGCTGCCCTGCTCCTTCCATACTCGTGCTCCTCCTCTGAGACGTTGGTCTGATCTTTGCCTCTGTCCCGTTTCCCTGTCGGGCTTTGTTTTCTGCCTCAGCCTCATTCCCTGCAGGTGGCAGCAAACGAAGCGATGAAAGGGGGCTGGGTCAAAACGCAAGAACCCTTTTCATCATTTTTCATATATTATTATTTATTATTATTATTTTGTTTTTTCATTATTGTTTTGTTGTTTGTTTTTTCTAGTCTTTAAGTTGATGGGCTTTGGGACAACTGAACTTGAAAATTTGGGCTAATGCAAGCGAACCCCTTTTTCTTTCCTTTGTTTATCTTTGGGCTTTTTTTTTTTGGGTTTTTCTCATTGCGTTGGGCCATTGAGTGTTAGGCTTAAGGTTGGGATTTTTCTTAACTTTTTGATCTTTTAATTAATTTGATTGATTGATTTTTTTTTTATGTTTTTAACATGCTTTTGGCCTTTTCTCTCTCTTTTTTTTTTGTTATTATTATTATTATTATTATTATTATTATTATTTATTTTCTAGGTTTTTAGGATCTCCATATTTAGAGAAAAAGAAAATTGGGATTTATTATTATTATTTTTTAATATATTTTTTTGTTTTTCTTGTTTTCCATATTTTACTATTTTGATATTTTTCATTATTTTTAGATGTTGTCCGAACAAAATATGATGTTTACAATTGGCATAGAAACTAATAGCTGCTTTTGTATGAGAAGCAAGGAATGAGATCATTAAATGCAAGGACAATGGTGTCTAGTACTGGATCTTGTTATAGAGAATTGTAGAGGAAAATGGTTAGGGATAATTGGATATGTTTGGGATATATGATATCTTTCACAGCGAAGCAGGAAAGCCCAAGCATGACTATAATCACTATACAAGCATTGACGTCCATACTTTATAATACAAATATAAAGGGTTTACTATTGGCCTAAGGTTATAGGTCTAATACTTTGATGATAATAAAACTCAATCAATACAAAGCACATTTAGATTCTCTGGCCCATTGTGTGAATTTTATATGGCTCAATATGTATCATTTCAACCCACGATGTATCTGCTTTCAGTTGGTCTAGCTATACTAATAAACTAAATGACAAAATAATTAATACATAAATGACAAAAGAGTTACGGCTTATGCATAAACTGAGAATAAAACAAAAATGCTTTTTGCTACGACTTTCTCTGATTATTATAAGAAAAATAAATTATTTCTTTAACTTATGTTTTGAGTTTCGAAATAATATTTATGATGAGTTGACTAGATAAGTTGCATAGAAAGAATATTATTGACGACAGTAGCTAAAACACTGAAAGTTTTTGAATGTTAGAAACAAAATAAGAATGCTTTAGCTAAAAAGAATGTTGAATATTAGGATTATTTTTAACGGTTAGAAGATGCAAAAAGCCTATATATACATGGAAATTTAAGTGCAAGGAGCTGAACAATTGTAGAGAAAATGAAACAAAACGCACTCAAAATTCTTGTAAAATTATTATGTTTAGTGTCTGGTATATCTGCTTATTAGAAGCAAAAGTTTTTTGAGTATTAAAAGTATCTCAAAAAGAGATAAAGTCCTTTTAGCAATTCTATGTAAAATTTTGAGTGATAGAGTTGAGAAGTAGCTATATAAAATCCTATTGAAAAGTTTGTGGTGAGCGTGGAAGTTTATGTTAGTGGTGAGCATAAAATAAAACCTTTATCTTTGTAAATTTGTTGTTTTTAGTAAGAAAATCCCTTGAAATTTTAAAGGGATTGAACATAGGCTAAAAGGTTGAATCAGGATAAATTTTTGCATGTTTTCTCTCTTTTGTTACCTCTTTTTATTTTGCTGGGCTTGTCTTCTTTACCTTTGAATGACCTTGATTTAAATTGCCTATTTGCGTATAGGTTGATCTTGCTTGTTTTGCTTTTGTATTTCAAATTTTTCCTCTACATTATTATTTACATCATTTAATCTTGGTGAAGATGGTCAATTTAAATTTTTATTTGTTGCATTTTATTGAATTCATTGATTTTTGTTAAACACTATTCACATCTCCTATTTTCTGAACGTTTAATTTTTAGTGGTCAATTGGTCCTTTATCTTAGTTAAAGCAAAAAATTTACTTTTTGTATGTGATATCTATTCACCCCCTCTAAATGTGTTTATCACTTACAATTGAGGGAATTACATGAGAAAAGAAAATGAGAAAGTGATGAATGTTGCTCCAAAACCAGCTTACAGCACAACATACCCAAAAACTTGAGAAACCAAAGGACTTTCAAATTTTATTGATTCTATTTTTATGCTTTTCTTGTAGCTGCCATTACTTGAAAGTTTAAAGTTTTAAAGGAGATGATGGGTGAGTGATGCTTGTATTTGCTCTAAACTCCGACCCTTTGTCTCTGGCAGCAAAATTGTAATGAATGGAAGCATTGAACCACAAAAGCCGGCGTATATAAAAAATGTTCCTGCCATTGAACAACCACGTTGATGCTACTATATGTCAAAGGGTATGTTTGTAGCGTTGTTACGAGGAATCGAGTGTGGTTAGGGTACCTGATTTGCTCCATTCCAACATAAAATTGTAAGTGTAAGTGGCTATCCATGTAGATAAATAATTGGTCAATGTTACCAGGCTTCCAGCTGAGCCATTTATATTCATAGGATATATCTGAAATCCAAAGTCATCATCTTCTAATCTCAATTGAATTATGTATATCCCACAAGTTTTAATAAATATCGAGGAAGCTACAAACCTCGGACACTACCACCCATGATATTCCAGCCACACCTATTGGGAAAGCCACACTATATCCCTGAATGCATTGTCAATAAAACACTTTTCAACAACTAATGTATATATTCGACAATGCTGATACACTCATGTTATATGCTTATCTCAAAGCCATCAAAGATAAAATATGGCCTATAAAAACACTTACCAATAGCCCAATTAGCACCAAAATTGGAGTAAGCTTGTTGAATAAATGAACTTCCTGATCATCACAAAGTGTAGACAATTTTATGGATCCAATACTGGCAGGTATATGTGTATGTGCATACGCGTGTAAAGAAAAATCACAAAATGTACAAATCTAATTGTGGCATATAAACCTGAAAGCAAAATGACAAGCCAATAAGGAAGCAGCTCAAACACATTCCAGCAGCAGACAACTGCAAACAATCAATTATATGTCACCTATATATTATTTCAGCTAAAATAATGAAGAGTTATATCTGAACAAAATTCTTATCTTGGACCATTCTCATTTCTCACCATTAGAAGAGGTCGTCTTCCACATTTATCTGATAAGATTACACTTAAAACAGCAGCTGGAATCTGCCAAATCACATCGTCAAACTCTCAGAAAAATATTCATCACTGACATTCACTGTTACACAACCAGTCAAGTATAAGTATGCATGTCAAGTATGCCTGTATAATGGCCATTGCTGTGGTACCAATGGTACTTGAAAAACCTGTCAATTTTCATACCGAGTTAGAGACAAGCCTTTCATCTAAATATACATAATCATGTAACGGTCCGATATATTAGTATAAACATGCACGGATCCTATTGCATTTGACTTACCGGCTTCCTCAAATATGGAACTTGCATAATATGCAATTGAGTTGGCGCCCCCAAAATTTTGCAGTGACATCAAACCAACCCCAATCTATCACAACCAGAGTGGGAAAAAGGCAATATCCAAGTAAATATAATTAACCAGTCATGCAATTATATATTTATATCTTTAATTTCTAAGTAAGGCTTACAATTAGTACACGGGCATATCTCTTCTGAAATATTTCAAAAAAATTACTTTTTGATTGTCGACGCATAGTTTCTGTGAAATCCTGTCAAATCCTCAACTAATTTAAAAACATTGTCGCTGATGTATATTCTAAAAATAATTATAATTAAGTCAAGGTTAATATTACTCTAATATCGGCAGCTTCTTCACCAACATCAGCGTTTTTCCCTCTAAGACGTTGTAGTGAAGCTTCAACATCTTTTTCACGACCAACTTTTGCCTGCATTTATTGTAGGTGCCATTTTTCACTTAATGGACCAGAAAGGAGAGAATTGCTAAGCTGAATATGGGCATCATGGAAGAAAGTTTCACGCATAACATATATGAATTTGGATTCACCATCCATCTAGGAGATTCTGGAATGAAAAATAGTCCAACAGCTTGTAGCAGACTAGGAATTACACCTGAAACAGTATTAAAAGTTGGATTGAAATGTTGATGATTTTCAACTATGCAGCCAAAGGAGAAAAAAAATAAAGGAAAAAAAAAAACAACCGAGAAGAGCCAAAATGCGCCAGTTAATGATGATGCCGACGACATATACCAGTGAAAGTCCAAAGCATACGAGCAACTGCACATGAATTAGTCATAGCAAGCGTTTAATTTCTGGGCTATCCAATCAAATATATTATTAGTAACTTTTCACATTAAATATATACCTGATTTGCTGATGTAAGTAGTCCCCTAGTATTCTTGGTCGCTATTTCTGCAATATAGACGGGTACCTGTTTTGGATAGAAATATTTTGATCTTCGATGTTGGGTGACTGAATTATATTGTATGAACCCTGCAAACTCGACCCAAAATAATTAATTACCACGAAAACTACAATTCCAGACGAAAAGCCCGAAAACAGCCTGCCAAGGTCCAGCCAAAAAGCATTCTGCAAATCATAGACGAAAATTCCTTAAGCCTTAACCTAAGTGAATCACATTATCGTCGTTGCTGAGAAATAATGGAGGAAACACTAAACCTTTGCAAAAGCTATAGCAATCCACCCGGCTATGCTGAAAACGTTAGTGATCCACAGTGCCTGATATACAGGAAAGAATTGGATGGGGCGAGGTATTAAGGAGGCAAATTTTGCAGGGAATAATTAGAAGACATACACCTCTTCGGCCGAGAAGATCATCTAATTTCCCATTGGCAAGTGCACCTAATATTCCCCCTATTGTGAATATTGACCCGAAAAAGGAGTACTAGAAAGATGACGAAAGTGCCTGCTGGTTAGGAAGTTAGACAGAAATAGTGGAAACAATTGGGAGTGTTGAGAATAGTTACTTGTGCAACAGAGAGTCCCAAATCGTGCATGATTCCTGATTCAGAAGGTGATGAGAATCCTGACTACAAAATCAACAATCACAGTGGCTTATATTCCATCGAGAGATCCAAAAGTTGGTATGGTAATGGCATTGATGGAGCAAGAGAAGATAGTGCTTACAGCATATCCAAAATTCACGGAACTGCAGAGGGCAACTAAAGAACTGAAGCCGACAGCTGGTGTCAGCGAGTGATGTTTACTAGGTTGTCTCCAGTTGTTCAGAGGTACTTCTTCACTTACCTCTCCTTGCATGATTTCTCTCTCCCTTCAACGTACTTGCTTCATTAATTGTTCATGTCTCCAACTTTATAAAACTCCCCATTGAATGGTAGGAATATTAGAAGGGCAGGAAGAAGCATTTGTCAGGTTGACAAGTGTTTTTAAAAGAAAATACAAATTTGACTGTATTTAAGCTTTATCCTTCAACTTTTTAATTTCATGGATTGAGTTCTTAATGTTTTAATTTATCTTAATAGAAGAAGAAATAAAACGAACGGTATGAATTTCCTGGATATGTCTATGCTTTGAACTAAAATTTTCACAACTACTGTTCCTAATGCTTTGAAGTTTGAATGGTAGGCAAGTGCCCATTTCAGAGAGAGGGGGATGGATAGCTACCCAGTAGCAGCAAAATTAACTCAGTTTTTTTTTTTTTTATAAGATGAAAAAATTTTTGTGCCTTCAGATAAAATGGGAGTCAAACATTTTTTGGTCGTTGTTATATTTTTTACTGTGTACAGCATCATTCTATTTTTTATAGCACTTTTTGCCATAAAAAATTTGCGCTGGATCCTTACGCCAGCCGAGCTTGGAACCAGTTTCTCTGTTCCGGTTAGCGGGCTTGGAATCGGTTTCTCTGCTCCTGTAAAACAGGAGCAGAGTGTGTTCTTGTAATCTGGATCATCTAAAATAAATCTGGAAGGTCCAAATTTCATTCTGAACTTTTTTAAATTTTTAAATATTTTTTTAATTTTTAAAATATAAAAAATAAAATAAAAATAATTTTATATTATAAACTTATAAAAAAATTAAAGTTTGATATTTAAAAAATTAAAAAAATTCAAAATAAAATCTAGACCGTCCAAATTTTATTCTGGACGGTCCAGATTATAGGAGCACACTTTGTTCCTGTTTTACAGGAGCAGAGAAACCGATTCCGGCCAGCTTGTAGAGTGTGCTGCAGCTTTGCCTTGGAAATGCAGAGGACTTGAAATTTTGCTTTTGCTTGCTTCTTGAATAAAAAAAATACCCAGAGCCATTAACCATACAAAGTTTAGGATTATAGGGAAAAAAGAAGTAAACAAAATGACGAGAGAAGACGACTTGAAATGTGCCCTGTTTCATCCATTTATCTTGCACGGAAGCACAGTTGGTTTTATTATTATTATTATCTTTCATGATTCACACATATTACGACAACAATTAAAGCATACAATTTCAAGTTTTATTCATCTTTTAATTGGCATTTGGCCAATAACTTATCCAATCGTTCTGAAGAAATGAAATTATGGCATCTAGATGAACTGTTGAAATCAAAGCTTACAACAATAGTTAAAAGTAGATAAACAAAGCATAATTAGCTATGAATGGAATTCAGAGTTGGGAGTGAATATTGAAGCTTGAATTGCTTCAAGAGTTCGAGCCTTTGTCTCTGGTACAAGATTTGCCACAAAGACAAACGTTGAACCACATGTACTGGGGGGGAGGGCGCCTGATAAGCTCCATTCCGCCATAAGATTGTAAGTATCAGATATAATCCAAAACATATCCAGTAGCTCGTTGTTACCAAACTTCCTGCTGAACCTTTTATATGGAATAAAGCTGTTCATGCACATTAACTCTTCTTTTTAATATAGAGTATATACCAGCAACTAATTAAATATCAAATGAAAGTTGAGTTCACAAACCTCTGTACTATCACCCATGGTATGATATGATTGGAATTTTAAGTTGGGATATTTTTATCTTTAGGTAGCAACTGTAAGGGTAACATTGTAATTTCCTTTCAACAGTCATTGTTGTGGTAATGGGTGTCAAAGCCACCAAAAATAATTTCTTATTTTTAAAATAATTTTTATTGTTAATAAAGTAAATAAGGTCGTATTCCATAAGGACTAATCAAATTATATAACCCAAAACTAAAATATAAAAAAATAAGAGATATTTTTTTAATAATAAATAAATTTAGAAAATATTTTCAAAAAGAATTCAATACAAACAACTCTTAGCCAAGGTTTATTTCAAGTCTAAATCAACCAATTTAATCATTGAATACTCCAAAAGAAATATAAATAATTTATCTTATAAAATAAATTGGTTATGAACATCAATTAACTCTTATGTTCTATTCTTCCTTAAAAGTGTTTAAAGAAAACAAATTTTTCAATTAAACCTTGTTCATTAATTAATCCCAAATGAGCTTCCAGAATTTAAATCATGAATACTATTAAGAATAAGAAAAATCATCGATCATCATTTAACAATATATATGCTCGCATGTTTAAGATAGAAGAAATATTTTCATCAATATACAAAGATAATTTTGGTTTATCAAAGATATTGAATTACTATTTTACTGAATTTAAAGAGCAAGTACGAATTCACAAATTTATATAGCAGTAATTATTCAGCTAAAATAAGGTTCCCATTTAAATTAATTGAATAATAATGTTATAAAAATAGAAAATATTTCATATTCAAAAAGAGAAAAACGAATAAATGAAAACTCTCACAAATTGTTCATTGAGCTAAACCCTTAATAATCTTAACTAAAATTAAAAAATTAGCGACTTATAACTTTGAAAAACTCAAGAAAAATTTTGTAGAAATTTGTAAAGAGGTTAAAACAAAAAAAGAAAATGAGAAGAATATATGGGAAAGGAGGAATAAAAATAGATCTCAAATCTGATTTTCTTTTTTCTTTGTGCACCTTCGACCTCTGCTTATATAAGCCTTTTTTGCCAACACCTCTCCTTATTTTTCTTTCTACACAAATATTAAAAAGGAAATATGAATAAGTGCACAAATATTAAAAAGGGAATATGGATAAGTTATGTAATAGAATTTCTTTTATTTTTTGAAACTAAGTATGGAAAGAGATATATATAAAATCAGTTTATTATCCATATAATATTTAAAATTTATATTACTTAAATTTTCAAAATTATATCTATTTAAGTGTGTAAAATGTACTCATCAAATTCTCTTACACTTAAATTATTACTTGTCCTCAAGCAAATATACTAGTGTTAGAGATTTTATCACTTAAATCAATGAGATAATATTATTTCTTGTGCTCTTCATTAATAACAAACTCTTATAAATAAATAGGTGAATTATTTAATAAAAAAAAATTGCAATTTGACTTTTACCTACTCATCACTTACAATCATCAAGTAACTCTAGTGTGTTTGTGTGCATGTCTAAAATGATATCAATGCAAATAGTTGGTTGAGTAAAAGGATTAAAAATTATAATATTTATCTAAAAATTTACAATGCCCCAATCAATCATGTATACACACAAATTGCACAATAGAGATCATTAGAGTCCTTTAATTCAGTTCTCTCACACTTATAATTTTTTTCTTTATTTTTCATTAAGTGGAGGTAAAAGAATTTTTCTTAATCTCTTTCTTAGACCATTATAGGCTCTTTTGATGCGAACCTTTATGTTAGTGATACAAAGGTCTAGTTACTCAAACTTACATAACCTACTGCACTAAGATGTTTTGCACACTCATGGCCTTAATTGCACCATTTGACATGAGTCAACATTGGTGATGAAAACCCTCAATTACTAAGTGCAGCTTGAGCCAGTGGAGTGAGAATTAGCTCACTGTCCTTTGTTTTTGTAAGTGCTTTGAATCATATCTTCACCTTAACAATATTTAGTATGCAAAAATTGATTTGAACATATAAACTTAAAGATAAATATATAATAAGCGACCCTTCTTACTCAACTACTTATTAACATGGCACACAATCAAACAACGATGCTCAAATTAAGTTCCTAAGTCATGCTCATAATTTATGGGTTAATTACTTTACCATTTAATTTTAAAATTAAAAAACTTAAAAATTAATAAATAACAACTAACTTATTAAGATAAAAGAATAATAAGAAATAGTAACCATATTTTTTTTAAATCATCAAAATTCTCTTTAACTCAGTATATTACCAAAAGGAGTAGCAATTATAACTATAAAACTTAACTAAACCCCTCCTCCACACTTAAAATCAACATAGTCCTTAATATTGCAGTCATATATAAAGGTAAAGAAAAGTGGGACTGAGACTCCCCTAATTTATGGATGGCTTTATTGTAGTTAGATATCCCTAGAGCTTCCCATAGCTTACTTGTAACAAGTCTAGAGGGGAAGAGTAGTAACTTTTAATCAAAATAAAGGGGACACCAAAATAAATAAAGATAAGAGACATTACTTAGAATGTTGGGGACTTATTAAATAAAACAAAAAATAAGATAAAACTAAAAAGACTATTTTTTTTTGTTTTTTTTAATGGTAGGTTGCCTCCTATAAGCGCTTCTATTTAATGTCTATGGTCAAATAGAATGCTTCATTACTCAATTTCCATAAATTGAGAGTTGTAGCTTAATTACTTCTAAGTTGTTCGCCTAAAATTTTTCATAGTAAGGTTTTAGACGATGTCCATTAATCGTAAATATTTTATCAGTGCAAAGGTTCTAAATTTCAACTACACCATGAGGAAACACCTTAGTGACAACAAATGGTTTAACCAAATGAGACCTTAATTTTTTAGGAAAGAGTTTAAGTCTATAATAAAATAAGAGAATTTTTTGTCCTATTTCAAAATTCTTTTTAGAAATATGTTTATCATGATAAAGCTTAGTCTTCTCTTTATATATTCTAAAATTTTCATAGGCCTTATTTCTTATCTCATCAAATTCTTACAACTATAACTTCTTATGTGCACTTACCTTATCTATGTTCATATTGCACTGTTTCATGGCCCAACAGGCCTTATGCTCTAATTCTACAAGAAGATGGCAGGGTTTACCAAAAATTAGGCAATGTGGAGATATACTAATAGGAGTTTTATATGCAATTTTGTACACCTATAGTGCATTATCTAGTCAATTACTCCAATCTTTCCTATTTGGGTTAACAGTCCTTTCAAGAATAAGTTTAATCTCCCTATTAGACACCTCCACTTGACCATCATATTGCACTGTTTAATGGCCCAATAGGCCTTAAGCTCTAATTCTACAAGAAGGTGGCAGGGTTTACCAAAAATTAGGCAATGTGGAGACATACCAATAGGAGTTTTATGTGTAGTTTTGTACACCTATAGTGCATTATCAAGTCAATTACTCCAATCTTGCCTATTTGGGTTGACAGTCCTTTCAAGAATAAATTTAATCTCCCTATTAGACACCTCCACTTGACCACTTGTTTGTGGATGATACGTTGTTGAAATTTTGTAAATCATATTATATTTTTTCAACAAACTTTCAACTATACGGTTGTTAAAGTGCGTGCCTTAGTCATTAATGATTACTTTGGGTACTTTGTACCTTGTAAAAATATGACTTTTGACAAAATTAACAATAGTTTTAGCATCAATAAATTTGGTGGCTTTTGCTTCCACACATTTTGAAACATAGTTAACTGCTAAAAGAACATAAGAATTACCAAAAGAAGATGGAAAAGGCTCTATAAAATCGATTTCTCATACATTAAAATTTTCACAAACTAAAATCGAGTTCAATGGCATTTGATTTTTATGGCTTAAACTGCCACTCCTTTTGCAATTATCACATGCTTTACAAAAAAAATATGAGTCACAAAACAAATTTGGCTAATATAATCCACATTCTAACACTTTTCGTGCTTTTCTTTTTAGGCCAAAAGGTCCACCACATGCATATGAATGACAAAATTCTAAGATTGATGGAATTTTAGTTTTAGAAACATACTAGTGAATTATTTGGTCAGAACATTGTTTCTATAAATATAAGTCATCCCATATATAATATTTAGACTCACTTTTGATTTTATTTTTTTATGCCTTAGTCAAATCATTGAGGAGTGCTCTAATAACCAAATAATTTATTATATTAGCATACCAAGATGTTGAATTTTTAACCTTAAAGAGATGCTTATCTAGGAATGCATCTTGAAGTGATCCAAGCTCCTCATTGAGTACTAGTTAGCTCAAATTATTTACAACTGAATTTTCTACTCATTTCTTATATTGAATCTCTATATCAAATTCTTATAATAGTATAATCCATTTTATCAAGTAGGGTTTAGCTTCCTTTTTGCCAAGTAAATATTTTAAAGTTGCATGATCTGAAAAAAAAATAAATTTAATACACAATAAATGTAATCAAAATATTTCTAAAGTAAATACTATAGTAAATGACTCCTTCTTTGTTGTAGAATAATTTCTTTGAGCACTGTTAAGTGTCCTTAAAGTATAATATACAGCATGAACATTATTTCCAATCCTTTAACCAAGCATTGCTCCTACTGCATAATTGTTGGCATCACACATAATTTCAAAAGGGTACTCCCAATTTAGTGGTTGAATGACAGGAGCTGAAGTTACTCTTTCAACTGGTTAAATGCCTTTTTGCAATTCACATTAAAATTAAAAGGGATATCTTTTTATAGCAACTTATAAAGAGATGAGAGATCTTTAAGAAATCCTTTATAAACTTTCGATAAAAGCTTCCATGACTGAGGAAAGAACACAATTCCCACACTGATATGAGGTAAGATAAGGATTTAATTAAATCAATTTTTAACTTATCAACTTCTATTTCCCTTGAAAATACTATATGGCCTAGTATTAATCCTTGATTAACCATAAAATGGTATTTTTCATAATTAAGCACTATATTAATTTCAATGTATCGTTTAAGCATTTTAATTAAATTTTCCAAATAGTCATCAAATGAATTCCCATAAACGATAAAATCATCCATGAATATCTCTATAATATTTTTCACATGGTCTGAAAAAATACTAATCATATATATCTAAAATATTATTGGAACATTGCACAAACCAAATGGCATGCAATGATAAGCAAAAGTACCAAAGGGGTACATGAATGTTATTTTCTCTTAATCCTCGAGTGCCATAAGAATTTGATTAAAACCTGAAAAACCATCCAAACAATAATAATGGGAGTGACCAGCTAATCTTTCAAGTAGTTGATCAATAAAAGGTAATAGAAAGTGATATTTTCTAGTTAAAGCATTTAGCTTCTAATAATCTACACAGACTCTCTATCCATTTTGCACATGAGTTGGAACTAACTTACCATTATCATTCTTAACTACTGTGAAGTCAATCTTTTTAGGTACTAACTGAATTGGACTTACTTATTTATTGTTAGAAATTGAAAAAATCATATTGGCATCAAGTAGCTTCAAAATCTCCTTTTTGACTACTTCCATCATTAATGGGTTAAGGCGATGTTGAGCTTCCTTTGAAAGTTTATAGCCGTCTTTCAATAGTATGCAGTACATACACATAAAAAGGCTTATGTTTTTATATCTATTATCGTCATCCCAATAGCCTTTTTGTATTTCTTGAGGACTCTAACCAACTTTTCTTCCTCCAAAGGAGTCAATTTGTTGGAAATTATCACTGTAAGGTTTGATCATCACCCAAATAAGCATATTTTAAATGACCTAGCAACTCTTTCAGTTCTAATCTAGGTGCCTGCAAAACAAATGGAAGTAACTTGTTGTGAGTTAATGGAAGATCAGTATAAGAAATATTATACCTAACATTCTTCAATGATTTCAACTAAAAAATTGACTTATTCAATTCCTCATTGATGACAAATTTCTTGTCAAGAGATTCTAGCTTTTTATGATTAAAACTCTCACTGATTGCTAGCTGCAATTTTTCTTCACATGTTAGCTCAAAAACTTACTGTGTCATTGAGTCAATAATATTAGTTACAAAAACAGAATCAACATCAGTAGGATATCTCATGGCATCATATATATTGAATTTTATTACTTCTCCATCAAATTCCATAGTTAATGTGCCTTCTGCAACATTTATTTTTGTCCTTGATGTTTTCAAAAATGGTCTTCCTAGCAAAATTGGTATTGAGTTAGAAGAATGGTAATCTTCTATATCTAGAATATAAAAATCAAATAAAAAGACTAACTAATTAACTTGTGCTAAAACATCTTCTGAGACCCTTTCTGGATATGCATTAGACCTATCAGCCAATTGAATAATAACACAAATTTTTTTAAATGGTCCCATATTCAAAGAAAAATAAATCGAATTAGGCATCTAATTTATTAAAACTCCTAAGTCTATCATTGCTTTCTTAATTTTAAGATTGCCTATTTTGCAAGGGATAGTAAACACATCTGGGTTCTTAGATTTTGGAGGTAACTTCTTTTAGAAGACTGTAAACATATTCTCTCCCATGCAAATCTTCAAATCTCCCTTCAACTTTCTTTTACCAGTGTATAATTCTTTAAGAAACTTTGTATAACTAGGCATCTGTTTAATAGCATCAAGGAGGGGAATATTAATATCTACCTTTTTGAAAACCTCCAGGGTCTCTTTCTCTTGCTACTTTTCTTAGTCTTTGCTAATCTACTTGAGAAAGGAGAAGGGATGACTATTGGCTACTTAGTCTGGGATGGCTCTGAGTTTTCTTGTAAAGGTAATTTCATCTGCTTTTCTAAATCTTCCTCTTCAACATATTTCAGAGCTTTCTTTTCAAGCTCTTTCAACTCTTTATTGCTTCTCAAAGTAATAGCACTAGCATTTTATTTTGAATTCACTTCAAGCTGAGATGGTAATCTTCTAGAATGCTAACCTTCCAACTTTCCTACATTTGTAGCTAATTGGATCATCTGGTTTCCTACTGAAATTGTTGCATGTTAATAGCTAAAGTGAAAACTATTTGTTATGGGGGACATACCTGACTTAGGAAGAGAAGGTTGAGGTGTAGGAGCTTGTTGCCTTGGTTGGTAATTAGGCTGTTGAAAAGTATTGGATCTGTACCCATAGTTGAGGTTTGGATGCTATCTCCTTCCAACATTATAGGTGGGAACATAAGGATCATATTTCTTTTAGAATTGCTGATTTTGAAATCCTTCTATAACATTAACTTGTTTATCTTCTTGGAAAGTCGGGCACATGTTCGATAGGATGATCAACACGTAAGCAAATCTCACAAACCTTGACATGTTGACCTTTTGTAATCATTTTCTGTATAAGAGAGATAAGTTTATCCAATCTTTGTTCAATAGAATTTATACTTATCTCATTTACCTTTTTAGTTGGAGGGTCCTGGCGAATTCCAAACTATTGAGTGTTGGCTGCCACTTTGGTAATCAACTCCTTAGCTTGAGCCAATGTCTCATCCACCAATGCTTCACCATTAGAGGCATTTATCATATTTCTACGATTTAGTAGTAGACCTTTATAAAAGTATTGAATTAATAGTTGGTATGATATCTAGTGATGTAGGCAACTCGTGCAAAGTTGATTAAACTTCTCTCAATACTTATAGAAGATCTCTCTATTATATTGGATAATATTGTAGATCCCTTTTTTAATTGCCATGGCTTTGGAAGCTGGGAAAAAATTTTCAAGAAATAACTTCTTTAATTAGTTCCAAGTTGTAATTGACCATAGCAGGAGATAATATAGCCAATCTTTTGCTTTGTCTGTTAGTGAAAATGAAGAAGCTCGTAGTTTGATCTGCTCTTCAGTCACTCCTGGAGGCTTCATACTAAAGCAAACTATATAGAACTCTTTTAGGTGCTTGCGAAGGTCCTTACCTGTAAGCCCACAAAAGGTAGATAATAAATGAATTAAACCAAACTTGAGTTTGAAATTTACCTCTATATTTAAAAATTCTATGCATAAGGGTTGCTGGTTCATATATGAATTAGCCATCTTTCTCAAAGTTAGTTTATTTTCAGCCATCTTTTCAGGTTCCTTAAAAAATTCAGACAAATCAAAAACTAAATTATTATTAAGAACAAAAGTAAAAGTTGCCTTGTGCTCTTTGTCTCCTTTCTTAACCTTCAAGTTATCTTCTATATTTCAGAATCAAATATTAATTCACTTATATGAGAAAAACGAGGCATAAAATAAAAAAATTCAAATTAAACAATGACACGCGTCCTCGATAATGGTGTTAAAATTTGATGGGTGCTGAAGCCACTAAAAATAATTTTCATTCTTAAAATAATTTTTATCGTAGATAGAGTAAGTAAGGTCGTATTCCACATAGACTAACCAAATTATTTAATCCAAAATTAAAATATAAAATATAAAATAAGGGAAATTTTTCTTTTTTAATAATAAAGAAATTCAAAAAATATTTTTAAAAAGAATTTAATGCAAATGACTGTCACACCCGAAAATGCGACTGCGTGGCGCTTTTGAAAAGAACTTTTTAAAAAAGAATCTTTAATTCAATCTTCAAAAAAAATGAAGACTAAAATCGAAATTAAGACAAGTAGCAGAGTCGCCACCAAAATTTTAATTTTTGAAAAGGCAAAATTTTGGAAAAGCCTTTTTATTTGGAAAATAAGAAAAGTGGTTTACGAATCAGAAAATAGGTTCGAGAGTCGATTGTGAGTAGGGAAGGTGTTAGGCACCCCACAACACCCGTTGCTAAGAACGGTTACTTTAAGTCAGTTGTGCAAAATTAATATAGCCTTTAATCTATTTTAATTCTCCTAACAAATCACATGCAAGATAAGAGACAAAGATACAGGAAATAAAGTTGAAAAAGAAAAAAAAAAGAAGAAATAAATTAAAGAAACAAAATTAGAAACAACAAAATGAAAGAAAAGAAATTAAGAAGATGAAAATTGAACAAAAAATTTTATTTACAAGGGCGGACTTGATCTAGGATGAGAGCCTAGAGCCTACGTACCCCTAGAGGGATCAAAGTCCACGTAGTTCGACTTGGGAAATTATATTTGGTTGAAGTTTCTTTTTTTGTTTTTGTTTTTTCTTGTTTTGTTTTGTTTCTTTTTATTTTTTTATTTTTTTTTTGTATGTTCTTTATTTTTATTTTTTTTTAATTTAATTTTTTTGGTTTGGGTGTTGTTTTTTTCCGTGAAAAGATGAAGAAAATAAGTTACTTTTTTTCTTTAACAAACAAAATGATTTTTGAAATAATTTGATGTGTTTTGATTTGTTAAAGGCAAATTTAATTTTACTTTTCTTGCACTTTCGCTTTTTCTCTCATATTTTCTTTATCATTTTTTTTGTTTTTCATTTTTTTTATTTTGTCTCTCTTTTTTTTTTGGTTTTGCTTAATCTATTATTTTTATTTTTGTTATTATTTTTTTATGAAATTAAAAAAAATATTTTTTTTCCTTTTTGCATTTTCAAAACTTTTATTTGATTTGATTTTAATTTTTGACTTTCTTACCTTTTCTTGTATTTTGATTTTTGTTTTTGGTATAATTTATTTTTGACTTTCTTTCTTTGTCTTTCTTTTTATTTTGACTTTTTCTTTTTCATTTTAAACTTAATTTTGTTGATTTTAATTTTTAAAATTTTTCTTATATTGTTTTTTTATTTCCTTTTCTTTTTATAATTTTGTTTATTTAAAGGAAGCTTTTCATTTTTACAAAATATATTTTTATTAGGAGAAATCTTCACTTACCCTTTTTTTTTATTTGTTTGTTGATTTAGTCTATCTCTTTTTTCTTTTTTATTTTTTTATTTTTTTTTTGGCTTTTGTCTTTTTCTTCATTTTTTTTAATCTTTTTTTCCTTTTCAAAAGATCTAGTCAAAAGAGGAATAACTAACTTTAAAATTTCTTTTAAAATACTAATTTTCATATTTTTAAGAAAAGAAAGGAAATGGCTTTTTTTTAATTAGAAATTTATCGTCGAAAAAGGTTTTTTGTTTTTTATACTTTATTTTGTCTAAAACAAAACTATATATATTTTTCAAAAACTCCATCTAGTCTTTTGAACCCTCTTTTTTTGTTTGTTTTGAATCATGTTTCAATAATTTAGATTTTTTTTTTAAGCACACTTTCTTTTTCTTAGAAATTTTTTTGAAAACAAAATTAATTTTGTAAGAAGATTGGAACACAAAACTTGCAGATATATGAAAAAAATACCAATAAGCACCAAGGAGACTTATTGTCACATATGACACTCTGGTTAATCCTATGCGCCTGAGGAGATATAAAATCTCACACGGCTATTCTAAAAATGAAAAAATCAAAATAAAAAAATAAAAAAAATCAAAATCAAAATGAAAGTAAGACAGAGGAAATAGAACAGGCAGATACTCATGCTTGTGTGTATTTTGTTATGTTACAATACCACATTTGAACGTATCTCCACATGAATGAAAAAGGAAGGAGAAAGAAAAGAAAATTGTATTGCAGAAATCCATTCCTATCACAGGCTCTTGGCTAAATTGATAAATGACCTTCGTGTTTTCTAGCTCCATGTGTTGCTTCCACGTACAGCTTCCCTTTCTCTTCAATCCACCACTTCTCGGGGGCCTCACACATAACAGAAACAAAAGGTAGTATTAACTTTTGTGATAATAAGTTGTACTCTATAACTGCAAGGTTGGTCGCTCAGATAAGAATCCAGAGCAACATCAAAGTGTCACAAAACAATGGAAGCATTGAAAAAATCATAGCACAATAATTTTACTCAATGGATAATGTAGCAAGGTATCTAAATCATGAATCAGCATAAGATCCAACCCATATTTAGCTCGTGTGACAATATGATCAACGAACCTTCCCTATTCATAATCACAATGGAGCAATCACAAACTAGATGGTGTGAAAGTAGAACAATCAGGATCAGATCCACAATAGTTGAAGAATGAGGGAAGGATAAACTCCATATTCAAATTGAACTTTCCTACACCTTATCGTGTTGGAAACTAAACTTAAGAAAGGAAAAATAACCCTATTTATCTCCACACATAACTGGAGGCAGCAGAATAGTAACCAATTCAAAACCAACTTAAGATCCAAATGAAGCGAAAAAAAAAAGAACAAATGCTAAGTCAAATCAGAAATAGCCAGCAGGTAGAGGGGAATCACAGGACATGTTTAAGACTCAAACAATAATAGGACAACAACTAATATTCCTTCTGAAATTGCATTACACATTAAGGTTGAAAACCAAGGAATAAGGAATCCTATTTCGAACGTTATTTTCGTAAAGCATGCATTAACTAAACATTGTTAACTAAACGTCGGGCTAGACTATAGGGCCACAACGAATCTTGACTAAAATCAAACGTTCAAACCAAGATGGAACCAAGATCTGTACAGAGCTACCCAGATAGCAACCAGCACAAACAAAATCAACTACTTAGCAAGTGAATCAGAAACCATAGCACCCGAGAATGGATCCTCTACTATTTATCTTCTCTGTTATTGTTCTGTTAGCACAAAGACAAGGTGTGTTTTAATTTTTTCTTTTTTAATTTATAATAAGTTCATTCACATGTCTATCTCTCCACTTTTTTATTTCTTGACCTCTCGTTATTTTCGTAAAGCATGCATTAACTAAACATTGTTAACTAAACGTCGGGCTGGACTATGGGGCCACAACGAATCTTGACTAAAATCAAACGTTCAAACCAAGATGGAACCAAGATCTGTACAGAGCTACCCAGATAGCAACCAGCACAAACAAAATCAACTACTTAGCAAGTGAATCAGAAACCATAGCACCTGAGAATGGATCCTCTGCTATTTATCTTCTCTGTTATTGTTCTGTTAGCACAAAGACAAGGTGTGTTTTAATTTTTTCTTTTTTATTTTATAATAAGTTCATTCACATGTCTATCTCTCCACAAACAGCACAACAACAAGACAAATATAACTACAGAGGATCCATCCTCTTAGCAACCTCAGCTGGGGCCTAGAATCAATGAAATCTGGAATGGAATCCTTTCAGTGACAGGATTCACTCTCATTCAACATTCAACGCAACGGGAGATTGAAAACAAGATAAAACCACGAAATGAACCACCCAATCATACATGTAATGCATCGAAACAGTGGCACATTATATATCTTGGCTTCAAAATTTTCTGGCAACAGAAGTTCCAGATATAGCTACTCACTAATTAGAAAATGAGTGGGTTACAAGCTTAAGGTAGCATACTCACATACTCACATATAAATAAAAGAGTAAATAAACCTAATGGACCAAACGATTTCGAGACACAGCCTCCCAACAGCCAGCACACGAAATTGTTGGCAGCAATTAACGAAATACCTTTGTGAGCTTTCGAATTCTGGACCCGTTTCCTCTTGTCCCAATCCTCTAATTCCTCTGCCTTGGTTCGTCTCACTTCCACTCCAATCAGAAAAAGAATCCCGTCTCTCCTTCGCTTTCTTTTTTTTATTCGAATCTCCGTTCTCTCTCTCGTTCTTTCTCTCGGCCTCTTCCTTCGATTCACCTCAAATCTTGAAAGCTCTCCCCCTCCCTCGATTTTCTGCTTTGCACTCCTCTCTTTTCTCACTCCTTCCTTCCTTTTCGATCTCCCCTCGCTTCTTTCCGGTCTCCGTCTCCTCCCCTGCTTTTTTCTTCCTCACTCTTAATCTCCTCCTCTCGTTTTTTTTCCTTCGATCCCCTTTTCCTCCCTCCGAAAACCCATTTTCTCCAGACCCCCTAGAGATGCGTCCCTTTCCTCTGGTTTCTGCTCTCTGTTCCTCACAAGTCTCGCCTTCCTTGTTTCTCAATTTTTTTTTCGGTTCTCCTTACCTATCCTTGCTCTCTCGTTCACACTCTCCCCTCTGTCTGATTCCTTTTTTCTTTCGGTTCCCCTCGTCCCCTTTCGAAATCAGCTCCTTCTCCTTCTCGAAATCTGCTCTCTCTTTATCCCTTCGTCCTCTCCTCCTCGCCTTTGTCCTCTCTGCTCTGAACTTCCTCTCCTTTCGACTTTCTCAGTCCCCTTTTCCTCTCTCCGAAAACCCATTTTCTCCAGACCCTCCAGAGATGCGTCCCTTTCCTCCTCAAACTGTCTCCTGCTTTTCTGCCTTTTTTCTGTCTGTGCTCAGGGTTCTTTCTGGAGTCGTGCAAGAGTGGGAGGCTGCCAAAGAGAGATACGGGTAGAGTAATGAATGGATCCGGGTTGGGTCAAGAGTTCAACCCAAACCTTTTTTATTTTGTTTTTTTGTGTGCCCATTTCTTCTTCTATCTCCTTCCCTTTTTTTTAGCATTGTAAAGATGGGCTTTTTTTCATTCCTTTTCCTTTTTAATTTTCTTAAAAAAAAAAAAGTTAAGTTCTCTCTTTATTTTGTTATTTTTTTTTCTTTAATTTTCTATATCCATTTTTTTTTGTCTGAGTTGATGGCCGGGTTTAAGAAAGTTGGCTACAGATTCCTTTTCAAATTTGGGTTACTTTTCCTTTTATTTGGGTTGAAGGTATTTTTTGATTTGCTTATATTTTTTCATTGAGATTAATGGGCTTGAGAAAGGGGTAGTACTAATGGGCTTGAACGAGTTGGGCTGTAACGAGTTGTAATTTTTTTTTAGGCTTTTGAGCTTTTTTTATTTTTTTTGTTTCATTTTTCATATTTTGTTATTTTGATTTTATTATTTTATTTTTTTGTAGCCTGTCCGGACAAAATATGGTGTTCACAATGACTCCCAACTAATGTTTATTTCAGATCTAGCTCAACCAATTCGATCATTAAATACTTTAAAAGAAATATAAATAATTTCTCTTCTAAAATAGATTGGTTAACAATATCAGTTAACTTTGATGTTCTATTTTCCTTAAAGGTATTTAAAGGGAACAAGTTTTTCAATTAAACCTTATTCATTAATTAATCCCAAATGGGCTTTCAAAATTTAAATCATGAACAACATTAAGAATAAGAAAAACCACCAATCACCATTCAACAATACGTATGCTCACATGTTTAAAATGGAAGAAATATTTTCATCAATACACAAAGACAATTCTGATTTATCAAAGATATTAAATTGTTATTCTACTGAATCTAATAAACAAGTATGAATTTACAAATTTAGATAGTAACAATTACTCAGCTAAAATAAGATACCAATTTAAATTAACTGAATAATAATGTCATAAAAATAAAAAATATTTCAATACTCAAAAAGAAAAAAATAAATAAATTAAGACTCTTACAAATTATTCATTGAGTCAAACCCTCGATAACCCTAATTAGGAAACTAAAAAATTAGTAACTCATTGCTTTGAAGAACTTAAGAAAAATTTTGTAAAAATTTGTAAAGAGATAGAAAGAAAAAGAAAATTAGGAGAATATATGAGAAAAGAAGAACAAGAATAGATCTTGAATCTAAGTTTTTTTTTTGCACCCTCAACCTCTGCTTTTAGAAGCCTTCTTTGTCACCACCTCTCTTTATTTTTTTTATACACAAATGTTAAAAAGAAAATATGGATAAGCACACAAATATTAAAAAGGGAATATAGACAAGCTATGTAACAGAATTCCCTTTATTTTTTAAAACTAAGTATAGAAAGAAATATATATAGAATCAACTTATTATCTGTATAATATCTAAAATTTATATTACTTAAAAATTTAAAATTATATCTATTTAAGTGTGTAAAATATACTCATCAAATTTCTCTACACTTAAATCATTGCTTATCCTCAAGCAACTATACTAGAGTTAGAGATTTTATCACTTAGCTCAATAAAATGGCACTATTTCTTATGTGTTTCATTAATAACAAGCTCTTATAAATAAATAGATGAGTTATTTAATAATAAAAAAATTGTAGTTTAGCTTTCACTTATATCACTTACAATTATCAAGTAACTCTAATGTGTCTGTGTACATATTAAAAATGTGATCAATGTAAATAGTTGGTTGAATAAAAAGACTAAAAATTACAATAGTTATGTAAAAATTTACAATGCCCCAATTAATCATGTATACACACAAATTATATAATAGAGATCATTTGAGTCTTTTGATTCAACTCTCTCACACTTATAATTTTTTTCTTTATTTTTCACTGAGTGAAGGTAAAAGAATTTTTTTTTAGTCTCTTTCTTAGGCCGTTATAGGCTCTTTTGATGTGAACTTTCATGTTGGTGATACAAAGGTCCAGTTATTCAAGCTCACATAACTTGCTGCACCAAGATGCTTTTCACACACATGGCCTTAATTGCACCATTTGACACAAATGTCAATATTGGTGATAAAGACTCCTGGTTATTAAGTGCAGCTTGAGCTAGCGGAGTGGGAATTGGCTCACTCTCTTTTTTTTAGTGCTCTAAATCATATCTTCACCTTAACAGTATTAAGTATGCAAAAATTGATTTGAACATATAAAATCAAAGATAAATATATAATAAGGAACCATTCCTACTCAACTACTAGATCAATAAGAGATTTGTGGAAGTAGAATTACAGATGGTTAGGATGCAAGAGATGATGCGAGGAATTTTGCTCCCTTTGATTGATTTAGTGGAACAAAATTGAGATTGAAATCGCGATGATAGCAAAGAAAAGCTATGTTTGGAGATTCACATTCAACCATGGAGTACCAGTTGCCTACTTACTTTACCAAGGTAAACTTCCCAAAATTCACTAGCAATGATGTCTTTAGGTGGATTTCTAAATGCGAGCAATTTTTCTTTTTAGATGGCATGCCTGAATATAGTAAGGTAATTTTGGCTAGTCTTACACTCAATAAAGCTTTATACAAATGTTGCTAACATTATGAAAAGGGGAGAAATGGGCGTATTAGTTAAGCTACATTTATTGAAATTGTCAAAATTAGGTTCAGACCAATCCACGATGAACCCATGGAGGAATTAATACAACTTAGGCAAATAGGATCTTTATCAAGTTCTAAGCCAAGTTTGATGAATTAGTCTGTTAAGTAGAATTGAATGAAAGCTAAAAACTAAGCTATTTTATGGGAGCACTTAAACATGAATTAGTTGTTAGGGTCAAATTATTTTATCCTTAGACGTTATTAGAAGCTTCTTAATTGACTAAATTAGTTGAGATGGACATTCAGTTATTGCAAAAAAGAGTGGCAACATGCTTAGGAATTACTAGTAAACTAGGAAGGTTATAGAATCCTAGTGGAAGTGGTGATTTAGATAAATGGAAGAATCAAATAGGAGACACTAAACTTGGGGTGGCTCCTACTTATGGGGATAGAAAACAGAAAGGTATCCTTAGGAAACCTTTTGTGCAATTTAGACAACCCTTGTGGAGATGGAGGATATAAGGGCCAAAAGCCTATGATTTTTTTCATAAGAAGTATGTGCTTGGTCATGATTGCCCACAATAAAAGAAAATGCAAGTTCTTCTTATGGAAGTAATTGGAGATGAAGAGGGTAGTGTGGATATAATGATGCTTGAAGAAAAGATAGAAGAAGTAGAATTAGGAAATGTGGATGCTCCTATACTTTCCCTTAATGATTTGATAGGTAGTGCTTTATATCCTACTATAAGGATAATGGGAAGGTGTGGAAAATGCTTAATAAACATTCTAATTAACACTGGCAACTCACATAATTTTTTGGATGAATCATTGGCTTCAAAAGGAATATGCAAAGCTCAACCATTAACATTGTTATTGTGACAATGGCAGATGGGAACAAGCTAAAGGGAACTTAAGCCTATAAAGGCTTCAAATGGCATACTTAGAGGTTAGAGTTAAAGGCAGATGTAATCCTCATCCTTTTAACTGGCTGTGACATAGTGTTAGGAATGTAGTGGATGAGAGACTTAGGGGTCATTAGTTTGGATGCCAAGAACCTGATTATGGAGTTTTCATGGAAGGGGAAGAGAGTAATAATATCTACTACCGTTAATGCTAAGAATAAGGTGATTAGGAAAAGTATATTACCACATCTTATGAATCATACACCTACTCCATACATGCTACAGTTAATGCCCTATTAACCTAATGAAGGGAGTTATTATCTGAAGGCCATGAACCTTGGTGATATTCCCTCTGACATTAGTGAAGTATTAGAGCAATTTAAAGATGTATTTGAACAATTGAAGGGGTTGTAATCTAGTAGGGGTCATTATGATCATTAAACGATTTTACAAGAAGGCACTAATCTTGTCAAAACCCTACCACTACCTAACTCTCCAAAAAGATTTCATAGAAAAATTAGTGCAAGAGATGTTAGAAGCTGGGGTAATATAGCATAGTATTTCATCATTTGCTACTCTTATGGTGTTAGTCAAGAAAAAAGATAAAAGTTAGAGGATGTGTGTAGACTAACGCGCTCTCAACAAGGCTACCATTAAGAATTGATTTCCTATTCCTTTGATTGAAGACCTACTTAATGAGTTAGGAAAAGCTAAGGTGTTCACTAAGTTAGATTTAAGGTTAGGCTACCACCAAATTAGAATAAGTGAAGGAGACATTTACAAGACTTCTTTTCAAACACATTCAGGGCACTATGAGTACTTGGTGATGCTTTTTGGACTCACCAATGCTTCATTTACCTTTCAAGGTATAATGAATGTTATTTTTGAAAAGTTGCTTAAAAAGACTGCTTTGGTCTTCTTTAGTGATATTCTGGTATATAGTAGTGATTTGCAAGCCCATTTACAAAATTTAAAAGAAGTGTTCAGAAGTTTAAGAGCACACAAGTTTTTTGTTAAAAAAAGCAAGTGTACTTTTGCTATAAGTAAAATAAAGTACTTGGGGCATATTATCTCTTTAAAGGGTGTGACAGCAAATCCTTAAAAAATACAAGCTATTGTTGCATGGCCAATACCTAAAACCATCAAAGAATTGCATGGGTTTTTGGGCCTTTCAGGGTATTACAAGAGATCCATCAAAGGATATGGCATTTTAGCAAAACCACTCATAGAGCTTCTAAAAAAGGATAACTTCTTTTGGACAGCAAAAACTAATCTTGCTTTCAATCACCTTAAAGAGGCAATAGTTTTAGCACTAGTACTAGCACTCCCTAACCTAGAACAACCTTTTATAGTGGAGACGATGCATCCAATGTAGGAATTTCTGCCATGCTAATGTAAGAGAATCACTTTATAGCCTTTGTGAGTAAGGTGTTATCTCAAAGGAATCGATTACTTTCTATTTATGATAAGGAATTGCTTGCCATTGTTTATGTAGTAAAGAAATAGCATCAATATCTCAGCATTCAACCTTTCACCATTCTTACAAACTAAAAAAGTTTGAAATATATGCTTGAACAATGGTTATCCAACCCTTTTCAATACCACTGGATAACTAAACTAATGAGGTTATAATATGAGATCATATATAAAAAAAAGGATGCTTTTTCTTGAGCCACTTATAGGGTGTTGTTATAGCTAAGTCTCTCACTAGTATTTACTGAGCTTTGGGATGCTATAAAGTTCTAATGGCAGATTGATGTTGTCCAAAAATGTATTATTAAAGAATTGGAGCGTAATATCAATTCTCATCTTAAATATACATGAAGGTAGGGGATGTTGACCTAAAATAATAAACTGGTAATTGGTTCTAGTCAAACACCATTAAAATAGCTTGTCTTATCTTGGCTGCACTCTTTTCCCTAAGGTGGACACTCTAGGGTGAAAGCCATACTAAAAAGAGTGAAATCCCTTTTCTATTGGAAGGGTATGCATGAGGATATTAGAACCTTCTTAGCCAATTGTGACACTTTCCTTTGGTGTAAGTATGAAAATGTTGCTTCACCTGGTACCTTGTAGCCCCTGCCCGTCCATAATGGAGTTTAGCAAAGCTTAGCAATGGAATTTATCAAAAAACTACCTAAATTAGCGGGAAAGGGTACTATTTAGGTGGTGATTGACTGGCTCAGCAATTATGCTCATTTTATAGCTTTATCTCATCCATACCATTACTAAATTAGCCCAAAGTTTCATGGATAGTGTGTATAAGCTACATGGAGCTTTTAATAATATAATTAGTGATCGAGACTTTTTATTTATCAACAAGTTTTGGCAAGAGTTTCTAGTTAAACTAGGGGTTTAACAAAGTCTCTCTACTTCTTATCATGCTCATAGTGATGGCCAAAGTGAAGTGCTTAATCGATGCTTAGAACACCATCTTCTAAGCTTCACATGCCACTCCTTAAAGGATTAGTTTCGCTAGTTGTCCCTGGCCGAAAGGTGGTATAACACGACCTTTCACACATCTATAGGATACATTCCCTATGAGATCATGTATGGACAACCACCCTTGTTCCAACTACCTTACTTTCCTAAAAAATCCTTCATGGAAGCTATTGATTACAATTTTTCAGCAAGGGAGGCTATGTTAGCCAAACTAAAACAAAATTTAGTAATGGCAACTAATAGAATGAAGCAGCAGGATGATAAACATCAAATTGAAAGAGAATTTAAAGAAGGAGATTAGGTGTTCTTGAAACTCTAACCCTTTAGGCAATTCACAATTAAGAGAGAGCTTTTGATAATCAAGTAATCTCCTGAGTTGGAATTCTAGCATATACCATGTAATTACTTTCTAATTCTAAGATACACCTTACCTTTCATGTATCTTTACTTAAAAGGTGTCATAATCCTCAGATTCCATCATCTCAGCTACTTACATATTGGGATCCTACCATTACTACATGTGAACCTGAACTTATCTTGGACAGAAGAATGGTACATAGGCATTAGCAAGCTGTGACTCAAGTTCTGGTTAAATGGAAAGGTGAACTACATCAAGAAGCAACTTAGGAGTAATAGTATGATTTGCAATGGAAGTTTTCTACGTTTGCTCAATCTCAACACTTTTAGGGTCAAAGGTGATGCTAGGGGGAGTAGTTGATATGATTGGAATTTTAAGTAGGGATATTTTCGTCTTTAGGTAGCAAGTATAAGAGTAACATTGTAATTTCTTTCCAATGGTCACCATTATGGTTGTTAGTTGGTTTGTTCTAAAATGTGTACTAAAGCCAATGCAGGTATGCAAAATGTGACTAACCTTGTCTCGCTCTTCCTCTCTATTCTTCTCTTCTTCCTCTTCTTTCCTTTTTGTCCTCCTTTCCTGCTTTTTTCCTATAAACAACAACCCTATCATGGTACTCCTGCCATTCATGCCTGATAACTTACGTTGTACCCCTGAATTCATATATATGAGCTCACTACTTCACATTTTGGTTCATTCTTTTCTTATTCATGATTAAAAATATAATAATTAATTTTACTCATCAATATTAATTACCAATATGCCAAGGAGGACCAAAGGGGGGGTGAACTTGTTGAATGAATGGATTTGCCACTCATAAGAGATAGTAAAGATTTCCAAAGAAAGAGATCAAGAAGAAAGAGTATAAATATTAGGAAGAAATAGTGAACCTAGAAATAAAAGGACAAGCCTACAAGGCAGCAACACAAGCACATTCCATTCGCAGACTAGTACAAATAAAGATATTGTTATGCATTTTTCAATAATGCCAAAACCTTCATCATTTTAAGTCTCACCATTAGAAGAGATCGTTTTCCACATTTATTTGTTAAGACTATGTTTAAAGCTGTAGCCGAAACCTATTAAAATGAATCATCTCAACCTCTCTCTTGTCAACTAGTATGGTTCCACCTATAAGTATATATATGCATATATGACCGCACAATGGCAACTATTATAGTTCCAATGCTGCTTGAAAGTCCTATAAATCTTATCTATCAGAGGTATGAACAAAGGCTTCAAAAATGGTTATTAATTCTATAACATTATCTCATCATGTGACACTATTTTAATTACCAACTGCCTCAAATATTGAGCTAGCATAAGAGGAAAATGCTTTGAGCCCTCCAAGTTGTTGCAGGCACAGTAAACCAAGTCCAACTTAAATCAAATTCCAAGAAATTTAAGGGAAATCTAAAAGTATACCACATTTACTTGTAATTTTTTAAAATTTTAAAGTAATTTATTCTTCCAATGAGTGCATGGGCATATCTTGTCTGAAATATTTCACAAAATGAAGTTTCTAAATGTTGTTCCATAGTTTCTGTAAAATTCTGTAGAAGGAAATGTTATATTTGATTAGAAAAGACCATAAATCAAAGAGCTCATTTCAACATGTAAAACAAAAAGTACCTAGCTTGTATATAGAAATAGTTAAAGAAGGAGGAAGAAATTTGGAGATGGTTACTCTGATCTCAGATGCTTTTGGACATATATTAGCACTCTTTCCCTTAAGACGACGAAGCAAAGCTTCAAAATAATTTGTTTTCACCAAATTTTGCCTGCAATTAATTTGTTGTGGGTATCACTAGATGTTACTTCATATGCATAACATTTCACTTATTTTAAAAGATTACAAAATCACCACCCATCTAGGAGACATTAGAATGAAGATTAATCCCACGGCTTGTAATACACAAGGAATAACACTTGAAAACAAATATAAGCACCCTTAAAAACCAATAAAAATGAAGATATATATATATATATATATATGTAGCAAGATTAGAATGTTGAAAAATGCAATGAAGAGACTCTACATATATATACATATATCTGTTAGAGCCAAAGTGTGCAACCTAATGATAATGCCCAAGAAATATACCAAAGAAATACCATTACTCAATAGCAACTGCAAAATTAAAAGAAGCACAGGCTTGCAGAAGTTCTATTATGTGCCATTTTATTCAAATTTCAAGCCCATAATGTTACTTCCTTCCTACTTTTTACTTGATTTGCTGACGTAGATAACCCTTTAATATCCTTTGACTTTTTCTCTGCAATGAAAACTAGTACCTACAACCACGTACTATTATGTTTGAAAATTTAGGGAAAGATATTTATTAATGGACCTAAATCATCAAATAATTATTTGTAGATTTTTCAACGGATATAATTATTTTCTAGGTAAGAAATCCTTGGCTTATTCTATTATGAAATGATTGGGAATCTTTTTGTTCAAAAGAATTTGTTTAACAAAAATCATATATGAAAAATTAATTTAACGTCAAGTTTATTTGTGTAGTTACAATTTTTATGAGCCTAATTGTTAATTAGTAACTTTTATTAATAAACTTGGTAATAAATTTCTATTCATTTTTTGCTTTCTTTGATAAAGGCAATTAGTGATGAAGCAAAAAATGTAATTTTCAAATTTTGACATTTTATTCTTAAATAATAAAATCAATGAACGGATGAACAAATAAAAATAATTAATAAATTATATACTAAAATTAACAAATGACAACCTCCGACAATAATTGTAAAAATCTAAATAACAAATAAAATATCAAAATGATATTTAATGAAGTATGTAATATCCTATTTGAATTAATTAAACTTTTTGATCTTATAAATAGCTAGTGTGATCATGGCACTTGAATAAGTAGGCAATTAACACGAATGATATAACCTCAAGTGAAAAGCACGATAAGAGCCTTCCAAGGTCCAGCTACCAAGAATCCTGCATGAACCATTGAAATCTTTATCAATGACAAAATTTAGAAGCAGAAAGTTTTTTTAATAAAAAAAAAAAACCTTGGCAAATACTATTGCTAGCCACCCAGCTATGCTCTTATTAACCCTCCTATAGTTAACATTGAACTGAACACCGAGTATTGCAACATATCTATCTATATTAATCAACATTACTATTCCTCTTCCATGATCATTTCATTTAATTTGGATTAGAGGTTATTTATAATTAGTAGTGAATAATTTTAGGATAAGATGGAGTATAATTAATTAATTACCTGTGCTATAGATAGTCTCAAATCTTGCATGATCTCTGATTCTATAGGCAACGAGAATCTTGCCTACAAGATATTATAACAACCATTAATGTCTTTTCTCTTATTAAGGATCTTCATAGCTATTGCTACAAGTTTAATTAATGACACAAGCCATCTTTTTGTCTTTTGGAATAACATGCTCTCTCTCTCTCTCTATCTCTCTCTCTCTCTCTCTCTCTCTCTCTCTCTCTCTCTATATATATATATATATATATTGAACTAGTTATCTTAACATAGCCCCACTTTTTATAATAATAGAATGGTAAGGACAATGTATTGTCATATTTAATTGGGATTCACTAGCTGCTAAAAAAAGAGTTCTTTTTTTTTAGTTGTTGTTGAAACCAAACCATGCACATGAAGCTGATGGAGTAAGCACTTATAGCATAGTTGATGGAAAGGGAACCGTAGAGGGCAACCAAAGTGGAGAAGGAAAAAATAGGAGTTAGAGTGGACTTCATTGCATTTAGGTTTTCATCTTCACCAATCAAACACTTACTTACTTTTCTTAATTCCATGCTTGATATCTTGATGCTTTACTCACCACATATTTGTGACTCATTTACTTAATTCTCTTTATAGATTGTGAAAGGGAGACTGTCATCTACCAACTGATATTCTTATTACAATCTCTTGCCCATATATTGTGTCTTCTTCTCTACCGTACAATTCTGTCCCATATTACCCTACTTGTACTTTTAGCCTTTATGAAATTAGACCATCTTTCTTTCTTATCTGTCTAGCCCCCATAATTATCTCCCTCCTCCTTTACCATATTCTTCTTCATTGACCATCTGTTAAAACATGAAACCAGCACGCATTTATGCCCAGAAAATCTAGTTTGTCACCATTGAACTTCAACAAACCAACAATTCTACATGTTATGTCTCCACTCCACTCATCAATATGAGATGCTGTAAAGAGTTTGAATGCTAAAATGGTCGCTTCCACATACTCTATTCTCTTTCTCTTTTTTTTTTTATTTTTTATTTTTTCATTTGTCTAATAATACGAGTTAGCCCTATGTAATAATTTTTATTTAGAAGTTTAATTTTATACTTTGTTCTTATTATTAAAAATTTTACAAGCTAAATTTATTGGTCATTCTTTATAGTTTGTTTTGAGTCATCAAGTGTCCTCTTTAATTTTCATTTTTACTTTCTTCATTTTAGTATTCCAATTTATCTTTTTAATGGTCTTAACTCTTAATTTTCATGAAGTTCAAATATTTAAAATAAGGTGAGAATTAAGAAATGTGAACTTTTATCAAACTAAAGAATTGAGAATCAAATAGATAAAATGTAGTCAGAATAAATCATTCCTTCCAGGTTCCAAAATTTTTTTTGTTAATTATCAAACATATTATAGTTTAGTTCCTTGGGTTAGAATAATTTTGTTTATTCTAGCTAAATTTACTTTTTCTAAAAAAATATCGTGTCTACAGTTTGTAGCATACTTTATAATATCCTCAGTATAAAAAAAAAATGCATATATGCCATTTAAAAGAAAAAGATTTAAGAATCAAATAGCATAAACAATTTGCATAAAACACTTAATTTGGGAGGGATACTTACTTTCTTCCCACATCATACTTATTTTGAGTTACACAATTTAAAATAGCTTAAGAATAATAATTTCAAGTTATGAGTTATAAAGATGGATCATAGATTTTTCAATTTCTTCAAGTTTTTGTCTCATGGTCTTTGGTACCAACCATAAGGTAAATAGAAAAGTCGAAGCACATGTGGTGAGAACATGAAAAATATTCCTAAAATAAAAAAATGGTATTACTGTAGTATGCTAATAGTAAATAGTAATATAGCACCAAACTGTAAGATATAAAAGCAAAACAAGAAGGAAGGAGATATATACCGGTAAAGCTCCATTCCAAAAGAAAGTTGAAAGTATAAGTAACAAGCCAAGAAATAAACTAGTGAAGCAAAGTGACTAAGCTACCCGCTGAGCCTTTCATGTTGATGGGAAATATCTACATTTATCAACCTCTCATTTTGTTAACCTTACTTCTAAAATCTTATCTTCTACTTAAGGATTTATACATATGGTGATATATCATATATGTCCCTACCTCTGACATTATAATCCATGGTATTCCTGCCATACCTACTGCAAAAAATCCCTTATAGCCCTGAACACTTTTATCAAATCATAGTTTTAGTTTCAATTAAATTGTATGTCAATATGACTCTTTGAATTAAGATAAAAGGATGCATTACAATCATGCCTATGAGCACAAAGTGGGGGCAATCTCCTTCAACTTCTGATGGCCCTATTCATATACGAAACACAAATTTGTTATTCAGTAGCATCAGAATTACCACACAAAGTTAATATGGAATAGAAGAGAATTATGAATAAAAGAATCAAACTTTTTTTTTCTTTCATTGATAAACAACAATTAAAATCAAAACCAATAAGAATAAAGTTATGAGAAATTCTGGGGTGGTCATTATAATGCTGCCTTTTGATCCTAGAAAACGTCCAAATGAAATAGCTACAACAGCACTATGAACCTGTAAGAAAAATGATATTGCTACAAGCGAGCTACCAAGGCACATCCCAGTTGAAGAAACCTAGAATATAATTAGTCCACTCACTATCATCAATCAACTACTAGTAATAATATAACAAATTAAAGCACAGTCTTAAATATCTTTACCATTAAAAAAGGCTTTCTTCCCATTTTGTCCAGTAAGGGAACAGACAAAAAAGCCACACTTATTTACATATATATATATATAAGTAGCATTTAGGACACAAGTAATTAAGAAGAAATGCACAGGAAAGAAACAACTCCATTACTTATGAGAGTTAAAGAACCTTGAGGATGCCCATTGCTGTTATCCCTCTTCTCCTTGAAAATCCTACCAAATTTTAGAGTTTAATAGCTTTATTCTTCATCATTCTTATCTAATTAATTTATCATCTGCTCGATCAACTCACCAATAGTCACGAATGTATGACTTGTAAAGGTAGTCATAGCAAATACACCTCCTAACTATTATAGCATCACCAATCCAACTCCAACTAAGACAAATTTGAATGATATTAGTCAAAGGTAGAAGGACCAAGATGAAGTATGTCAAAATGTAAAGGTTCATTACAATGAGTAAATGAGCATATCTCCATTAGAACAAGTCTAGTATCCCTGCTTCTCAAAGAAGATGCCCAAAGGCCTCTGTGTACTACTGTGAATCAACATTGACAACTTAGTAGTGAAATCAAAATATCCCACTTCAAACATATTCCGAAATATGCAATGCCTTCCCCTAAAAAGGAAGGAGTTGAAATGTTATTCTAATGAATGTGGTTTTCAGTG
Organism: Erythrophleum fordii; assembly: GCA_032878935.1. NCBI lineage: Eukaryota > Viridiplantae > Streptophyta > Magnoliopsida > Fabales > Fabaceae > Erythrophleum > Erythrophleum fordii. The sequence continues at coordinate 34,968,278 of JAVQMF010000049.1, forward strand.
AAATATCAACATTCTATCCACAGTCTCTATAGAGTATCTTCTAACTCTTTTACTCAGCCAATCTCTACCTACGTGCATTAATTTTTAAAAATCATTCTAAACATGTTGTTTCATAGGTAAATTATGATATAAATAACTAAGTTCTTGGTAAACTCACTAGCTATCTTAGGGATTATGGAATAAACATCAAACCTGAAAGTTGGATGAGACATATGGCAACACTTGACATTCTGATTAAATTAACAAGCCTTAAATAAAGTTTATTCAATTGGCTAAAATAAGTATTTTAAGAGGATTTCCCATGATACCAACTAGAGCTAGGGTGCACTAGGTGATAAAAGATCCAATGAAGAACATAAATGACATCCCACTTTTTAAAAGGAACTATTCATTCAATTAAGTGAACCAATATTACAAATCATGTCAAATTTGTGAGAATTTTATTATTTCTATTGGAAGACAAAAGTAAGATATATAAGAAGTACTATCACAATATTATATGGAAGAGAGATACATAAATCACTCTTTATATTACATTATAAACTATTTTACAAATCATCTCTTTTTCATCACACACCAACACTTATTTCCTATTTATACTACTATTTCAAGACTCTTAAACTCCCTCTATTAAATATATTTATAACATACACATTTCTATATACATATTTATGACACACATATTTCCATATATATGAATTATATACTTCAAGATAATAACTCATGATATGTAATACTAAAAGTTTTCACTTCTTTCTAAATACAAACACCTAAAAGACTCATAAAATATGAAGAGACAATAATAGCATCCTAAAGACAAAGTCATTAATTCCAAGCTGTAGTTATTTAGACATATTTTCAACACTCATCCTTGTCTTAATAGCTGGAGACTCCTAGTTTGATTCTTAAAGCTTCGAATTTGACTTTTGGAAGGGCCTTAGGTAAAATATCTACACTTTGATCTTCAGTTCTACAATAAAGTAGACTGACTTCACCTTTTCTTTGTACTTCGCTTAAGAAAACAATTTGATCTTAAAATTCTTAATCTTGCCATGAAAAATATGATCATTTGAAATGGAAATTGTAGCTTGATTGCCAACAAAATTTTGTGTTGGCTTGTTTTACTTCAAATGTAAATCTACAAGAATGTTTTTAAGCCAAATTGCTTGATTCACTGCAATGGTGGTTGTGACATATTCAGCTTCAACAATGCTTTGAGTCACAACATCTTGCTTCTTTAAACACCATGAAAAAACTCTTGAGCCAAAGCTAAAAGAATAACCTATTGTGCTTCTCATGTCATCAACCGAACCTCTCCAATCACTATTAAAATGTCCATGAAGCTTAAAATTTTGAGATTAAGAGTACTTTATACCATAAGCTACAATGCCCTTAACATGTCTCACAATTCATTTAGCAGCTTGAAGATGCATTTCATTGGCACAGTGCATGAATCTTGAAAGTATGTTTACTGCAAACCTAATGTCAAGTTTGGTTGCAGTAAAATATATTAAGCAACCAATTAGGCTTTTAAAATGATATTCATTAACTTTATCAGTTCCATTATCTTTGCTAAATTTTTCCTTTTAGTTCATTGGAGTAGTAGTGCATTTTCAATCCTTTATATGAAAATTTTTTAGTATTTCCTTTACATACTTTTTTTTTTGGCATATGAAGATTCCATTATGATTTTGCTTTACCTCTATTCCCAATAAAATGTCATTAAGTCGAGGTCTGTCATCTTAAATAATTAAAGTATTTCAGCTTTAAACTACTTTATTAACTTCTCATTATTTCCTGTTACAAGCAAATCATTAACATAATCAGAAATTATGGTTACATAAGCATCTATCTGCTTCACATATAATGTAGCTTCACTTGGACTTTTAATGAACCCAAAATTTTGAAAATGATCATCAATCCTACTGTACTAGGCATTTGGGGCTTGTTTAAAACCATACAAGGCTTTTTTTAACTTGTAAACTTTCTCTTCCTATCCTTTAACTTGAAACCCCTTGGACTACTCTACAAATATCTCCTCTTGCAAATAACTATTTAAGAAAGCAAACTTTACATATAAATGGTAAACTTTCCATTTGTTATGTGCTATTAATGCAAGCAACATTCTGATTATATCAAGGTGTATAACTAGAGCAAATGTTTTTTAGAAATCTACTCCAAACACCTGAGCATATCCATCTACCACTAATCTTGCTTTATATTTGTTTACAAAACCATCTACATTAAGTTTGGTTCTATAAACCCATTTGACTTCTATGGGCTGTTTGTGTTACGGTTTGTCCACTAACTCCCATTTTTTTTATCATTCTGAGGTCTTCTTTCATTGCTTCAATTCACTTGTCATCCTTCTTAGCTTCTTTAAAGTTTGACTATTCTAAGATAGCAACATTGCTTCTTTCATAAATTTTTGATAAAAACATTGTACCTCTAACTGCAAAATCATCTATTTCATCTTTAAAGTGTTATAAAATCTTCAATAATAGTTTCTTTATTGGCTCTTCCTCCATTAGATTTAAAGCATAACTTTTAGCTTTCATTTTCACCTTAAATGCATATATGCCTTTTGTATCTTTGATCAAGCACCATTTGTCATTAAATATAACTTTATAACCTTTTTCAACCAGCTGCGCAACACTAAGCAAATTTTCATCAATACTAAGTACATATAAAACATTTGTGACATACTTCAAACTTGTCAAGATAGCAATATTGCTTCTTTTATAAATTTTTGATAAGGGCCTTGTACCTTTGATTGCAAAATCATTTATGTCATCTTCAAAGTGTTGTTGAATCTCTGGCAACAATTTTTTTATTGGCTTTTCTTCCATCAGATTTAAAGCATAGCTTTCAGCTTTCATTTTCACATTAAATGCATCTCTACCTTTCTTATCTTTGATCAAGTACCATTTGTCATTAAATATGACTTTATAACCTTTTTCAACTAACTGCGCAACATTAAGCAGATTTTAATCAATATTAGGTACATATAAATTGTCTGTGATATACTTTAAACCTGTCAAACTTTTTATAACTATTGTTCCTAGGGCTATACATGGGTAGGGCTGGGCTGGACATCTAGTCAGCCCGATTCCCTACCTGATTAAGACATTGGACTTGTATTTTATGCCCCTGGCCCGAACAAGCCCAATTTTATTACGGGTTAGGATGGCCTGAACTTTTTTTTTAATGAATTAATACTTGTAATATAAAAATATCTTTTTATAGACTCATAAATATATATTTCAAAATAATAAACTTTTAGAACTCTTAGATTTTTATCAGTAATAAAAAAAATAGTCTAGTATTGTCAAACAAAATATAAACTATACTAGCATAATTAACCTTAAATAAATATGTGTATTTTCATTATTTAACAAAAGAAATACCAGTAAGTATACACATTAATGATGAAAACAATTAAGAAGTAGGGAAAGTTTACGTAGGTAATAAAAACTGCAATATGTAGAGAAAACCAGATGAAATACGAATTATATATATATATATATATATAAAAGATGATAAAATGTTAATAATTAAAAAAGTTAATTATTAGGGTAAGTTGGGTAGAATATGCTTCGCCTGTGACCCCGCCCGACTTAATATAGTTTTGTTTAAAGTTCTGTCAATTTGTATTTTTGGCCCAACCCGACTCGATTAGACCGAGCTAGGACGGGTCCCTAGGGCATGTCAAGCCAATGAACACCCTTAATTGTTCCTTTTCCTTTTACTAGTATGAAATCACTATTTCCTATTTTTACTTTAGAAATGGTGGTCTTGTCAAGCTTTTTAAAGAGCTTTTGGTCATTGGTCATATGGTTTGTGCAGTTGCTGTCTATCAGCTAAGAATTGTTGGAGTTGTTACTTGTAGTAAAGTATGTTGTAACAAATAGTTGTTCTTTTTTATGTTGCTTAGTAGATGTTTTTGCCTTTTCATGTTATTGGGAATTGCAAACTCGTTCCATGTGCCCAATATTGCCACACTTATTGCACTTGATATTAGGCCTCCACTAACATTTTATTTGAGAATGATTTATTTTTTTGCAATGTGGATAAAAGGAAAAAGTTTAGTTGTTTCTCAGTAGATGTTTTTGCCTCTTCATATTGTTAGGACTTGTAAACTCGCTCCATGTGCCCAATATTGCCACACTTTCTGCACTTGATATTAGGCCTTCACCAATATTTTCTTTGAGAATGATTTTTTTTTTTTTTGCAATGTGGATAAAGGGAAAAAGTTTAATTGTTGCTTAGTAGATGTTTTTGCCTCTTCATGTTATTGAGACTTGCAAACCCGCTCCATGTGCCCAATATTGCCACACTTTCTACACTTGATATTAGGCCTCCACCAACATTTTCTTTGAGAATGATTTATCTTTTTGCAATGTGGATAAAGGGAAAAAGTTTCATCTTTGTTAGCTTGTTACTTGTTGGAGCATTCAAGTTTCTTGTTATTCTTCCCTTTGTCATTTTTTTTTTGTCTTTGCCTCCTTTTAAATTTTGTGCTTTTATATGGAAAGCACCTTGTACTACCTCCGCTTGTCTCATCATTCATCTTTGCTCTTGTGCTTGTAAAGCATTTACTAATTCTCTCAAAGAGATACTTGATAGATCTTTTTGTTAGAGATTGTGTCTTAGGCTAATCGTTGTGTTGCAAACATTATACTTTATTAAGAAATAAGAGTCTGCTTTTATTACATTATTATATTATTTGCATGTTCTATATAATAATATCTTTGAATAAATCATATTGATTATCCTAAATATCTCTAGTCGATTATCATTGTAGGAATGATAATAAATTAAGAATAGTATGATTTTGATTGATGATTATCTGTTAATCATATATATAGATACGAATTGAAATCATAAACACGTCTTTGGGAACAAGATGCTGGATGGACCTATTATGAGATAGCTACATGAATTAAGTTATAAGTGTATTTCATATATAACCATGTCACTAAACCCTTAGACTTGAGATTATCATAGTTTCCAACATGAGGAACACTATATTTTGGTATAGTTAAAAGTCATCTCTAACCGGGTGATCATAAAGGCTATGATCGGGCAAAGTAGAATTCATGTAGAAGAATATGAGTGGTCAAGATGGAATTTGTCCATCTGATTAATAAAGAGATATCTATAGGTCCCTTGATGAATGAGATTGAGAAATGCATGGCTGTGCTCAAATAGAAGGGTTTCCATTTGTACTGTCAGTTTACACATAAATCGAGAAAGCAACGATCGAGTAAGATGAGAATGACATTTTCATGCCTTATACTTGATTTAGATATCATGTGACAAAAAGGATGTGATAGGGTTATATGATAGGTTGCATCGGATCACCGATCCCTATATGATTTGGATAGTCATAATGTCTTGATAGAGGCCACTTGTGACTTGTAGGTCAAATAGTATCATTAGCCCACTGCCAATGTTATATGGGCCTACAGGGTCGCACATAAGAACGAGTCAACCTGAGCTAGATTATCCAAATTTATTGAATATGAAATTGTATCTAGATTCAATGAATGTCATGTTCAATTTAGGGTAAAAGAATTATATATATATATATATATATATATATATATTTATATTTATATGTTCGAAATATATATATATATATATATATATATATATATATATATATATCCTTTAATTAATTTAAATGAATTAGTTTTAAATTTAAGTCTATATAATAGATTTAAATTTAAACTAATATGATAATTTAAATTTTATGAGATGAATTAAATTTGAATTTAGTTCTAGATTTAGATTAAATAATTAGTTAAATTTAATCTATTAGATAGACTAAAAATTAAACTAATTTATTTAATTAAAAATTAATTTGATTTAATTTAAAATAATTATTTTAAATTAATCAAATATATCTAAAATTCTAAGGAGATACTTCTATAAAAAAAAGAAAAAAAAAAAAGAGGTTAGGGTTTCCTAGAAAAACAGAGAAAACATAACTCTGAGAGAGAAAAGAAAAAATCCTAAAGAGAAAAAGCGTACTGACAATGTACAGACGCTTAGAAAGTGTATGTGTCTTCTCTAGCAAAAATGTGTATGGACATTGGTCAGAGGTGTTAGCACGCCATTCGAGTTGAGTAACAGTTTGTATGAATACTGATAGAGGGAGCAGATATGAAGATCAATTCCTGAGATCCGATGGTGAAAGAAGTATCACGTAACAAAGGTAAATATTTTTAAATCTACTTGATTTAAATAACATTGATAGATCACAGGAAGAGATTCGGGGTTTATAAATTTTAATTTTTCACTGTGTGTCCTGGAATTCACAACACTTTTGACTATTCTAATGATGATATCTTGGATTCATATTTTTCGGGTCTAGTGACAAGCATTTTTTGCACTATTCTTTTATCAGAAAAATCCTTACCAAGAAGTTGTACTTTATTTGCAATATTTAATAGCCTTTGAAACTTTCTTCTCTTTCATGCTTTGCACCTCGAATTTTCTGATCAAGTTGAGCACTTGCATGCCTTTGGTTATTTCACTGCCTTGATATTTTGATTTACGATAATCCCAAATGTCCTTAGCAAAATGTAAATTCATAATTCTTGTAAATATTACACTTGACACAGCAGAAAAAAGACAAGCTTTAGCCTTAGACTTCTTTGTCTTCCTTTCTTTATGATTCTTCAAGTGAGTCATTGTGGGGTTTTCAGGCAGTAGAAAAATTTCATAATCATTTTCTATAACCTTTCGAAGATCTAAAGCTTCAAGATGAATAGTCATCATGATAGCCTAGCTTCATAGTTCTCACCATCAAAAACTGGTGGTGCAACGGTTGTAGATGATATATCAGCTTTCATTATGGGTTCACTCAATTCACAGATCCCATAAGAAGAATGCTATGATACAATTTATTGGAAGACAAGAATGAGATATATAAGGAGCACTATCACAATATTATAGGGAAGAGAGATACACAAACCACTCTTTATATTATATTATAAACTATTTTACAAATCTTCTCTTCTTCATCATACACTAACACTCATTTCTTATTTATACCACTATTTCAAGACTCTTAAACTCTCTCTATTAACCATTATATTTATGACATACAATTTCTAGATACATTTTTATGACACACATATTTTCATTTACATGAATTACATACTTCAAGATAATAACTCATGATACATAATATTAGGAGTCTTCACTTATTTCTAAACACAAACACCGAAAAAACTCATAAAATATGAAAATGAGATAATAGCATCCTAAAGACAAAGTTATTAATTCCAAGTTGCAGCTATTTAAACATATTTTCAATAGCAGCAGCAGCAATAACAACAACAACAACAAATACAACAACAACAACAACAACAACAACAACAACAACAACAACAATAATAATAATTATTATAATTCTTTCGAAAATGTATGATTGTTTATATAAAAATGTAAATACTAGAGAGAAAAATATAATCAAGTAAGTGGTCATTATTGAAGAAAGAAAGGGACATACAGTGTAATGGAATTATTTGGCTTCATCTTATGGCTTTTCCTCTCTTTCACAATCCTAATTCAAGTATGTAGGACTAATTTTCTTGTTAAGCATCATGATGTCTATGATATATTTTTTTAATTGATTGTGTTATGGAGAGTTTAAATTTTTGTTTCAATAATTCAATTTTTTTAAATTGCACATAATTTTAAAATTTATAAAAAAATAATATTTTATAATTGTATAGAAAAATTAAAGGGTCAAACTTAATAAAGATCAAGTTCTCTTAAACACCGCCTTTTCCTAATTTGAACACAAAATTAGTGAAAGTACTAATATACTACAATAAAGATGATAAATTCTAAATATTGGTACTAGATTCCAAATTAATTCAAGTCCAATGGCATTTATTGATAATTAGACATACATGATCTTAAAATATTTTTTTAAAAAAATAAAAAAGAACAAGTTAAAATGCACAAATTTTGAAATGAGAGGTTGACCAAGAGGCAGTAGTAGTGGTGGTTGTGGTGATAAATTCTAGGCAAGTCATTGTTCGATTGCACCTAATTCATTTCCTAACATTGGAATTGATTGGTTTGTCTGCACAGATATTGGATACTTTAAAATTGTTTTAGTAGTACTTTTGGGGATTCCATGGTTTATGCATGTCTCTGGGTTTTGCTTCACCATATATGACACAACTTTGGGATTTCCATAAGTTTGGTTGATCAGATGGTTTGTCAATCGTTTAGCAACAATTGTGACCGTCACAACCTGTTGGGATGAGGGTGAATTTAATTTGACAAGCATGGGCATTGCCACTAGAGAGAATTAAGTAGGGTAGGAGAAGGCAAAGAGATTAAATTGATTTGCTTTGCACTGAATGATTGATTGGGTTATTCTTTGCCTAGTGAAAAATGTTGCCAATTCAAGTGATGAAAGCTAAATTTGATGGCAACAAATACAGCATCACCTACTTGTTAGGATACCTTAAATTTGTGCTCCACCCAAAAGGTAAAATAAAAATCTAGGAATCTCACTTTGATAATTGTAAATGTTGATAAAAAAGTAAAAGTATATCATACAGTTAGCTATGAATATTTAATATAGAACCTACACTATTTTGTAATGACCTGTTAACTAAGATGAGATTGAGAAATATCAAGAAACGCAAAAAAAGGTATAACTATGCTGATTAGTGACTAATTCTTCTTGCCAGTTGCCATGTCTCACTTTCACTGATCTTTATGAGATCATCATCTCCAGAACAAAGTTCTCTTGGATGGAAAAGAGAATTTTTCCAAATATTTCTTATAGTTAGATTTCGCATGGTAAAGTAGCACAAGAGGTTTATGGGATATTCGTTATATTTAAGTACAAGCACATTAAATTAAGTGTCAAGACACGAAGAATATTGAGATTCATTAGTTGTGGATATTCGCTATATTTGGTATTTTTGTAAATTCTTCTCGATGCATATATGTGTAGCTACTTATTAGCGTAGCTAGTCTCATTAGTTAGTTGATTAATTTGTTTTTGATATTTTATTTCTATTACCACCTGGGAGCATCCACTTGGTTAGCTTGTAGCATAATTGGTGATAAATTCATTATTTTCATTAGCCTTAGTACAATTGCTAAGAGCATCCAAAATCTTATGTAATCTTTTTTGTGTTTACTCATTTTCTATCTTAGTATCATAGCTGTCTTTAGGCTTATGCTAAGGATTCTCAAGTAACATCTATACATCTGCTGCAAGCTGTCAACCCAATTTATCTCTTGCAATTAACAGTCAAAGGATTACTTCACTGATTTCCTCCCTCAATCAAATCTGCTTTGTCAAGCTGGACTGAAGTATCTATTTGCTTTGGTAGTCAATAACCTTACCCATCATCAAAAGAAACAAGCTTAATGGTTACATTCTAAGCACGAAAGCTTGTCCTCCAAAGTTTCTCTTTAAAGGTGCAAAGAAGAAACCAAATCTGAAATTTGAAAAGTGAAATATCAATGATCAGTTGTTGCTCAGTTGGCTACTCAATACCATGATAGTAAAAATAATGTCTCAAATGACCCACTACCAATCTTCCAAAAATATGTGGAAAGCTACTAAGGCTTTGTCTAGAGCTCATATACAATCTAGAGTCACTCTTTACAAGAATAAATTCTAGAGGACTAGGTAAGGAACCATGAAAATAGAGGATTATCTTACTAAAATGAAGAACATATCTGATAACATAACTTTAGCTGGTAGTCCTACTTTTATGGATGATTTAATTACTCAAACATTTCCTGACTTATATGTTGAATATGGCCTAATTATGGTTTAGCTTGCAAATAAAGCATACTTGTTATGGATAAATTTGTCAGCCACACTCTTAAACTTAGAAAGCATAATGGAGTAGCCAAATAGATTCAGTAATTTAAGCATTCAACCCTCTACAAATGTTATAATGCACGAGCAAGATAATCATTTTGTTAGCCCTAACTCTAGTAGAGACACTTGGTGCACTTCTAGATCAAGGAACTTTAAAGGTGGTCGAGCTCATGGTCAAGGGTTTAGAAACAATAATAGACCAACATGCCAAGTTTGTGGTAGATTGGGTTACACAACTACTACCTGTTATTTCAGATTTGACAAAGCCTGCGCGGGTTATTTCCCTAAACAAAGCAAAGGTTAGAATAATAATGAAGATTTTCTACTTACCTAGTCTTTTTAAACACTATTGGTGATCTTTCCTGGTATCTGAACAATGAAGCTAATGGTCATGTCACCAATGACACTAATCAAATTGATAAATTGTATTATTTCAATAGTAAGATCAGTCTCATTATAGGAAATAGTGAACAAATAAAAGTTAAAAGCATTGGTTCTTCTATACTCCTATGTTGCAATAAAAATACTTTGATGAAAGGTGTTATGCATATGCCTAGAGTTACTAAAAACTTGATGAGTGTGTCAAAATTGATTGCTAATAACAATATCATTGTGAAATTTCACTCTTTTGGCTGTCTTGTGAAGGTCAAATTCACAGGAACAACTCTATTGCAAGGGAAATGTAAGAGAAACTCAAGGGTGACCTCTACTAAATTGATCAAACACCTTGAAGTCAAGACACCTACCAATCAAGCCTCAATCAAAAGTTTGATGCTAATCTTATTGTTTTCCTTGTCAAAAATGAAAGATTGGCATAGAAACTAATAGCTGCCATTGTGTGAAAAGCAAGGAACAAGATCGTTAAATGCAACGCAGTCGTGTCTAGTAATGGATCCTCTTAGGGAATTGTAAAGGAAAATGGTTAGGAAAAATTGCCTTTTGTTGGATATGAATTTTGGGATATATGATATCCTTCATAGGGAGGCAGGAAAGCCCAAGCATGACTTTAATCACTATACAAGCCCTGACATCCATACTTTATAAATATAAATGCAAAAGGCTTACGACAGAGGCAATTACATGGGAAAAGCAAATGAGATAGTAACAAATATTGCACCAAAACCAACTTACAACACAGCACAACCAAAAACATGAGAAATCAGAGGACTTAAAATTTGATTGACTTTATTTTTATGCTTTTCTTTTAACTAACATTACTTGAAAGTTCAAAATTTTAAAGGAGATGATGAGTAAGTGATGCTTGTATTTGCTCCAAACTTCGACCCTTTGTCTCCGGCACCAACATTGTAATGAATAGAAGCATTGAACCACAAAAGCCGGCATATATAAAAAATGTTCCTGCCAATGAACGACCATGTTGATTCTTCTATATGTCACGGGTATGCTTGTATCCTTGTTACGAGGAATAGGGTGTGGTTAGGGTACCTGATTTGCTCCATTCCAACATAAAATTGCAAGTGTAAGTGACTATCCATGTAGATAAATAGTTGGTCAATGTTACCAAGCTTCCAGCTGAACCTTTTATATTTACAGGATATATCTGAAATCCAAAGTCATCATCTTCTAATCTTAGCTGAATTGTGTATATCCCACAAGTTTTAATAAATATAGAGAAAGCTACAAACCTCTGATACTACCACCCATGATATTCCTGCCACACCTACTGGGAAAGCCACACTATATCCCTGAATGCATTGTCAATTAAACACTTTCAAGGTCAACAACTAATATATATGTATATATATATATATATATATTGGACAATGCTAATACACTCATATGCTATGTTCATCTCAAAACCATCAAAGATAAAATATGGCCTATAAAAATACTTACCAATATCCCAATTAGCACCAAAATTGGAGTAAGATTGTTGAATAAATGAACTTCCTGATCATCACAAAGTGTAGACAATTTTATGGATCCAATACTGGCAGGTATATGTGTATGTGCATACGCGTGTAAAGAAAAATCACAAAATGTACAAATCTAATTGTGGCATATAAACCTGAAAGCAAAATGACAAGCCAATAAAGAAGCAGCTCAAACACATTCCAGCAGCAGACAACTGCAAACAATCAATTATATGTCACCTATAGATTATTTCAGCTAAAATAATGAAGAGTTATATCTGAACAAAATTCTTATCTTGGACCATTCTCATTTCTCACCATTAGAAGAGGTCGTCTTCCACATTTATCTGATAAGATTACACTTAAAACAGCAGCTGGGATCTGCCAAATCACATCATCAAACTCTCAAAAAGACATTCATCTCTCACATTCACTATTACACAACCAGTTAAGTATAAGTACGCATGTCAAGTATGCCTGTATAATGGCCATTGCTGTGGTACCAATGGTACTTGAAAAACCTGTCAATTTTCATACCGAGTTAGAGGCAAACCTTTCATCTAAATATACATAATCTTGTAACGGTCCGACATATTAGTATAAACATGCACGGATCCTATTGCATTTGACTTTACCGGATTCCTCAAATATGGAACTTGCATAATATGTAATTGCGTTGACGCCCCCAAAATTTTGCAGTGCCATCAAACCAACCCCAATCTATCACAACCAGAGAGGAAAAAAGGCGATATCCAAGTAAATATAATTAACCAGTCATACAATTATATATTTATATCTTCAATTTCTAAGTAAGGCTTACAATTAGTATACGGGCATATCTCTTCTGAAATATTTCAAAAATATTACTTTCTGATTGTCGACGCATAGTTTCTGTGAAATCCTGTCAAATCCCCAACTAATTTAAAAACATTGTCGCTGATGCATATTCTAAAAATAATTATAATTAAATCAAGGTTAATATTACTCTAATATCGGCAGCTTCTTGACCAACATCAGCGTTCTTCCCTCTAAGACGTTGTAGTGAAGCTTCAACATCTTTTTCGCGACCAACTTTTGCCTGCATTTATTGTAGGTGCCATTTTTCACTCAATGGACCAGAAAGGCTAGAATTGGTAAGCTGAATATGGGCATTATGGAAGAAAGTTTCACGCATAACATATATGAATTTGGATTCACCATCCATCTAGGAGATTCTGGAATGAAAAATAGTCCAACAGCTTGTAGTAGACTAGGAATTACACCTGAAACAGTATTAAAAGTTGGATTGAAATGCTGATGACTTTCAACTATGCAGCCAAAGGAGAAAAATAAAATAAAATAAAATAAAATAAACAACCTAGAAGAGCCAAAATGCGCCAGTTAATGATGATGCCGATGACATATACCAGGGAAAGTCCAGAGCATATGAGCAACTGCACATGAATTAGTCATAGCAAGCGTTTAACTACTGGGCTGTCCAATCAAATGTATTCGTGACTTCTCACATTAAATATATACCTGATTTGCTGATGTAAGTAGTCCCCTAGTATCCTTGGTCGTTATTTCTGCAATATAGATGGGTACCTGTTTTGGATAGAAATATTTTGATCTTCGATGTTGGGTGACTGAATTATATTGTATGAACCCTGCAAACTCGACCCAAAAAAATTAATTACCACGAAAACTACTATCCCAAACGAAAAGCCCAAAAACAGCCTGCCAAGGTCCGGCCAAAAAGCATTCTGCAAATCATAGACGAAAATTCCTTAAGCCTTAACCTAAGTGAACTGCATTATCGTCTTTGCTGAGAAATAATGGAGGAAACACTAAACCTTTGCAAAAGCTATAGCAATCCACCCGGCTATGCTGAAAACGTCAGTGACCCACAGCGCCTGATATACAGGAAAGAATTGGATGGGGTGAGGTATTAAGGAGGCAAATTTTGCAGGGAGTAATTAAAGACTTACACCTCTTCGGCCGAGAAGATCATCTAATTTCCCATTGGCAAGTGCACCTAATATTCCCCCTATTGTGAATATTGACCCGAAAAAGGAGTACTAGAAAGATGACCAAAGTGCCTGCTGGTTAGGAAGTTAGACAGAAATAGTGGAAACAATTGGGAGTGTTCAGAATAGTTACTTGTGCAACAGAGAGTCCCAAATCGTGCATGATTCCTGATTCAGAAGGTGATGAGAATCCTGACTACAAAATCAACAATCACAGTGGCTTATATTCCATCGAGAGATCCAAAAGTTGGTATGGTAATGGCATTGATGGAGCAAGAGAAGATAGTGCTTACAGCATATCCAAAATTCAAGGAACTGCAGAGGGCAACTAAAGAACTGAAGCCAACAGCTGGTGTCAGCGAGTGATGCTTACTAGGTTGTCTCCAGTTATTCAGAGGTATTTCTTCACTTACCTCTCCTTCCATGATTTCTTTCTCCCTTCAATGTACTTGCTCATTTGTTCATGTCTCCAACTTTATAAAACTCCCCATTGAATATTAGGAATGTTAGAAGAGCAGGAAGAAGCATGTGTCAGTGACGTGTTTTTAAAAGAAAATACAAATTGGACTGTATTTAAGTTTTATCCTTCAACTTTTTTAATTTCATGAATTGAGTTAATGTTTTAATTTATCTTAATATAACACTTCTTCTACATCATTCGTACATTCTCTTTTTATTTTTATTTATTTTTTGGGCCAATTACATCATTTTTACATTCTAAATGAATATAACTGTGAAATAATGGAAGGCACAGAAGATAGAAGAAGAAACAAAACGAACGGAATGAATTTCCTTCATTTGTCTGTGCTTTGAACTAAAATTTTCACAACTACTCTTCCTAATGCTTTGAAGTTTGAATGGTTGGCAAGTGCCCTTTTCACAGAGAGAGTGAGAGGGATGGATAGCTACCCAATAGCAGCAAAATTAACTCAGGTTTTTTTTTTTTTTTTATATAAGATGAAAAAAATTTTGTACCTTCAGATAAAAAGGGAGTCAAACATTTTTTGGTCGTTGTTATATTTTTACTGTTTTCAACATCATTCTATTTTTTATAGCACTTTTTGCCATGAAAAATTGGCGCTGTATCCTCCCTCCAGCCGAGCCTGCGGGGTGTGCTACAGCTTTGCCTTGGAAATGCGGAGGATTTGAAATTTTGCTTTTGCTTGCTTCTTGAATGAAAAAAATACCCAGAGCCAATAACCATACAAAGTTTGGGATTATAGGGAAAAAGAAGAAAACAAAATGACGAGAGAAGACGACTTGAAATGTGCCCTGTTTTCTCATCGCTGCTTGATTCTTCAGTTCATCCATTTATCTTGCATGGAAGCACAGTTGGTTTTCTTTTCTTCTTCTTCTTCTTCTTATTATTATTATCATTCATGATTCATACATATTACCACGACCATTAAAGCATAAAATTTCAAGTTTTATTTATCTTTTAATTGGCATTTGGCCAATAACTTATCCAATCGTTTTGAAGAAATGAGATCATGGCATCTTGATGAACTGTTGAAATCAAAGCTTACAACAATAGTTAAAAGTAGATAAACAAAGCATAATTAGCTATGAATGGAATTCAGAGTTGGGCGTGAATATTGAAGTTTGAATTGCTTCAAGAGTTCGGGCCTTTGTCTCTGATACAAGCTTTGCCACAAAGACAAGCGTTGAACCACATGCACTTGAATATATGAAAAACGTTGCTGCTCCACCATTATTATTGTTATTATTAAAATACCAAACAAGAAAGAAAAATATATTAAGTGGGTTTTTTCTTTTTTGGGGGGGGGGGGGGGGGGTGTTTGACCTGATAAGCTCCATTCGGCCATAAGATTGTAAGTATAAGATATAATCCAAGAACATATCCAGTAGCTCGTTGTTACCAAACTTCCTGCTGAACCTTTTATATTTATGGGATAAATCTGTTCATGCACATTGACTCTTCTTCTTAATATATAGTATATACCAGCAACTAATTAAATATCAATCAAAGTTGAGTTCACAAACCTCTGATACTATCACCCATGGCACTCCTGCCATTCCTGCCAGATAACTTGAGAGGAGGACCAAAGGGGGAGTGAACTTGTTGAATGAATAGATTTGCTGCTCATAAGTGATGGTAAATATTTTCAAAGAAACAGATCAAGAAGAAAGAGTGGGAATATTGGGAAGAAATAATGAACGTGGAAACAAAAAGACAAGCCCACAAGGCAGCAACACAAGCACATTCCACTCGCAGAGTAATACCAAAACGTTCATCATTCTGTGCCTCACCATTAGAAGAGGTCGTCTTCCACATTTATCAGCTAAGACTACACTTAAGGCTGCAGCAGGAACCTGTTAAAATGAATTATCTCAACCTCTATCTTGTCAACTGAAATGATTCCACCTATAAGTATATATATATATACCTGCATAATGGCAACTGCTATGGTTCCAATGCCACTTGAGAATCCTATACATCAAATGTATCAGAGGTATGAGCAAAGGCTTCAAAAATGGTTATTAATTCTATAACATTCTATCGTTACGTGACGCTATTTAATTACCAGCTGCCCCAAATATTGAGCTAGCATAATAGGAAAATGCTTTGGGCCCTCCAAGTTGTTGCAGGCACAGTAAACCAAGTCCAGCCTAAATCAAATTCCGAGAAATTTAAGAAAAATCCAAGAGTATACCACATTTAATTTCAATTTTTCAGAATTTTAAAGTAATTTAGGCTTACAATGAGTGCATGGGCATATCTTGTCCGAAATATTTCCCAAAATGTAGCTTCTGAATGTTGTTCCGCAGTTTCTGTAAAATTCTGTAAAAGGAAATGCTATATCTGATCAGAAAATTGAAGACCATAAATCAAAGAGCTCATTTCAACTTGTAAAACTGGAAGTACCTAGCTTGTATCTAGAAATAGTTTAAAAGGAAGAAATTGGGAGATGTTTACTCTGATCTCAGCTGCTTCTGGACATATATTAGCACTCCTCCCCCTAAGACGACGAAGTGAAGCTTCAAAATCATTTTTGTCACCAAATTTTGCCTGCATTTAATTTGTTGTGGGTATCACTGGATATTACTTCATATGCATAGTATTTTACTTATTTTCAAAGATTAGAAAATCACCACCCATCTAGGAGACTCTGGAATGAAGATTAATCCCAGGGCTTGCAATACACAAGGAATGGCACCTGAAAACATATAGAAGCACACTTAAAACCCAATAAAAATGAAGAGATATTATATATGTCGCAAGATTAGAACGTTCAAAAACGCAGTGAAGAGACTCTACATATATATACGTATACCTATTAGAGCCAAATTGCGCCACCTAATGATAATGCCCAAGAAATATACCAAGGAAATACCGGAACTTAACAGCAACTGCAAAATCAAAAGAAGCACAGGCTTCTAGAACTTCTACTATGTGCCATTTTATTCAAATTTCAAGCCCATAATTTTACTTCCTTCTTGGTTTTTACCTGATTTGTTGATGTAGATCGCCCCATAATATCCTTTGGCGTAAGAGTGAACAAAACCGAATCAAACAAAATAAACCAAACCAAACTAATCTATCAAAAATCGAATAAAACCAATTAAAAATTAGTTTGGTTTGGTTTTTGTGATTGTAAAACTGATTAAATAGGTTTGTTTGTCAATTTTCTCTGTATTTAATTCGGTTAACCGGATTAAACAGAATCATTAAATTTGTAATTAATTAAAATTTAATATTTTATTTTTTTTTAGATTAATGAGATCTTTTGTCAATTAAACTTGTATTAAAGCTACATTCTTTATGTCGTTCAAGAAATATACAAATTATTTATACTATTTTATTATAAGATATTGCTCTTTTTTTTCACTTTTTAAAATTTTTTTGTGAATGTATGAAATTTTTTTAGGAAAAAAAAAGAGATAAAAATAATAAATTATTCCAAAGTTATTATTGGTCAAAATTTTAAGAGATGTAGGATATTAGAAGTTAAATTTTACATATTACAAAGAATAAATTTTTTTTAAAAAAATTACTTTTGGAAAACAAATAAACTAAATTGGACCAAACCAAATCAAATCAAATCAAACAAAAATTGAACCAAACTAATTAAAATTTAAAACCGACAAGGTCTAATAAAATATTAAACCGATTAGATTGGTTCCATTTGATTTTGGCTTAAAATCGAACCAAACCGAACCTTTGAACACTTCTACTTTGGCGTTATCTTTGCAATGAAAACTGGTGCCTAAAACCAAATACTATTATGTTTGTGAAAATTTAGGGAAAGATATTTATTAATTGACCTAAATCATCAAATAATTATTTGTAGATTTTTCAATGTATATAATTAATTTCAAGGTAAGAAATCCTTGGCTTATTCTGTTGCGAGATGAGAGGGACTCTTTTTGTTTGGATGAGTTTGTTTAGCAAAAATCATTTGTGAAAAATTAATTTAATGTCAAGTTTGTTTAGGTAGTTACAGATTTTATGAGCCTAATTGTTAATTAGTAACTTTTATTAATAAACTTAGTAAGAAATTTCTATTTATTTTTTGCCTTCTTTGATAAAGGCGATTAGTGATGAGGTGAGAAATGTAATTTTCAAATTTTGATATTTTATTCTTAAATAATAAAACCAATGAACATATGGACAAATAAAATTATTTATAAATTATATACGAAAATTGACAAATGACAACCTCCCACGATAATCGTACAAATCCAAATAACAAATCAAATATAAAAAATTATATTTAATGAAGAATGTGATATCCTATTTGAATTAACTAAACTATTTAATCTTACAAGTAGCTAGTTTAATCACGACACTTGAATAAGTAGGCAATTACCACAAATGATACAACCCCAAGTGAAAAGCCTGATAAGAGCCTTTCGAGGTCTAGACACCAAGAATCCTGCAAGATATTGAAACCTTTATTAATGACAAAATTTAGAAGTGGAAAGTTTTTTTTTAATGAAGAGAGAGAGAACCTTGGCAAATGCTATTGCTAGCCACCCGGCAGTGCTGAGAATAGCAAACCACATGGTCTTAGATGTTTGATTATGCATATTTTGGATATTTGATTGTATGTGTATACATTTGAACTAAGAGATATGATTTTAGCTATTGATGTAATGTGAAAATAAATTTACGAAAATTATATAAAATTAGAATACTAAATTAACTTACTTGTAGAAAACATAGTGATAGATTTGAAAATGTTCCATTAATTTTGAATCCTTAAATACTCGAAAAGATTAGAGTTTTTTTTGTGATTCACACTCCTTATCATAATTTATAATGAGATAAATTGTAGAGTCAAAATTTGATATGAATACAGAGAGGATCTAGCTAAACTTAAATAAATCCTAATACTCACCCATTATAGCCCTATGGGTTATGGGCTCGCACTATTATTCATATTAATCAATCATAGATATCCAGTCTAAAATAATAGGATCATCAATTTTGTAGGTGGGTCCAAATGCATCCCAATAAAACATAAATTAGTCTGAAAGTCATTTTCAAAATAAAAATTTTTAAAATAGAAAATTAATTTTGCCCAAGTAAAAAAATGTTAGAATTATTATGGGTTACAATCAATTGGTAATTTTGTTTTTAATAAAAATGAGATAATTTATGTTCTACTGGGATGTATTTGAGCCCACCTACTAAATTGATGATCCTATTATTTTGAATTGAATATCTATGATTGATTAGTGTGGATAATAGTTCGAGCCTATAACCCATGGGCCCATAATTGGTGAGTATTAAGATTTATTTAAATTTAGCTAGGTCCCCCTGTATTCATGTCAAATTGTAACTCCATAAAAGTGTGAATCATAGAAGAAATCTTAATCTCTTCATGCCTTCAAAAATTTAGAATCAATTGAGTATTCTCAAATTTGTTCCCATGTCTTCTACGAGTAAGTCAATTTGATGTTCTAATTTTATATAATTCTTATGGATTTATTCTCACATGCTCTTCATGTAACGCAACAAATTAGCATTAAAATCAATCAAACAGAGATGAGAAATGTATGAACAATAATTAAGTGGAAGATCTACTTACACCTCTTCGTCCAAATTGATTCGCTACTTTCCCATTCACAAGTGCTCCTATTAACCCTCCTATAGTCAACATTGAACCGAACACCGAGTCCTACAACATATCTAGCTATATTAATCAACATCACTATTCCTTTTCCATGATCCTTTCATTTAATTTGGAATGGGGGATCTTTATAATTAGTAGTGAATATTTCTGGAATAAGATAGGAGTATAATTAATTAATTACATGTGCTATGGATAGTCCCAAATCTTGCATGATCTCTGATTTTGTAGGCGACGAGAATTCCGCCTATAAAACATTATAACAACCATCACATATGTCTTTTCTCTTATTAAGAATCTCCCCACCTATTGCTACTAGTTTAATTAATGACATAAGGCATCCTTTTGTCTTTTGGAATAACATGCTCTCTCTCTCTCTCCCTCTCTCTCTCTCTCTCTCTCTCTCTCATATATATATATATATATATATATATATATATATATACATATAGATATATATATATTAGAACTAGTTGTCTTAACGTGGCCCTGCTTTTTATGTAATAATTGAATGGTAAGGATGATCTCTTGTCATATTTAATTTGGATTCGCTAGCCACTAAAAAGAGAGTTTTTATTTTTGGTTGTTGTTGAAACCAAACGATGCATGAAGATGATAGAGTAAGCACTTACAGCATAGTCGATAGAAAGGGAACCGTAAAGGGCAACCAAAGTGGAGAAGGCAAAAACGAGAGTTAGAGTGGACTTAATTGCATTTAGGTTTTCATCTTCACCAATTAGACACTCATTCACTTCTCCTAATTTCATGCTTGATATCTTGATGCTTTACTCACCATATATTTATGACCTATTTACTTAATTCTCTTTATAGATTTTGAGAGGAAGACTGTCATCTACCAACTGGTATTCTTATTACAATCTCTTGCATATATATTGTGTCTTCTTCTTTACTACACAATTCTGTCCCATATTGCCCTACCTGTACTCTTTGCCTTTATCAAATTAGACCATCTTTCTTTCTTATCTGTCTAGCCCCCATAATTACCTCCCTCCTCCTTCGCCACATTCTTCATCATTGACCATTTGTTGAAACCCACGCGCATTCTACATGTTATGTCTCCACTCCACCCATCAACATGGGATGCTGGAAAGAGCTTGAATCCTAAGATAATCGCTTCCACACTCTCTTTTCTATTTTTTTAATTTTCATTATCCCACCTTCTTTCCTTCTAAATAACTTCTGCAATTTTCCTCCTTTCTTCTTTCTCTTTTTTCTTTATTTTTTTTATTTTCTCATTTGTCTAATAATACAAGTTAGCCTTATATGTCATAATTTTTATTTGAAAGTTCAACTTTATATCTTATTCTTACTATTAAAAATTTTTACAAACTAAATTGATTGGTCATTCTTTCTAGTTTGTTTTGGGTCATCAAGTGTCCTCCGTGATTTTTATTTTTACTTTCTTCATTTTAATATTCCAATTTATCTTTTTAATGGTCTTAACTCTTAATTCTTACAAACCTCAAATATTTAAAATAGGGTGAGAACTAAGAACTGTGAACTTTTTTTCGACTAGAGAACTGAGAATCAAATAGACAGAATAGACTAAGAACATATCATTCCTTCTAAGTTTTTTTTTGGTTATCAGACATATTATGGTTTAGTTCCTAGGGTAAGAATAATCTTGTTTACTCTAGCTAGGTTTACATTTTCTAAAAAAAAATAAATGGGGCTACAGTTTATAGCATAATTTATAGTACCCTCAGCATAAATTAAAAAAAAAAAAAAGCGTATATGCCATTTAAAAGAAAAAGATTTAGGAATCCAATAGCATACATAATTCCCATAAAACACTCATTTTGAAAGGGATACATACTTTCTTCCCACTTCATACTTATTTTGAACTACATAATTTAAAATAGCTAAAGAATAATAATTTCAAGTTATAAGTTATAAAGATGGGTCATAGATGCTTGAATTTCTTCAAGCGTTCGTCCCTTGGTCTCTGGTACCAACCATAAAGTAAATAGAAAAGTCGAACCACATATGGTGGAAAACATGAAAAATGTTCCTGAAACAAAGAATGGTATTACTATAGTATGCTGATAGTAAATAGTAATATAGCATCAAACTGTAAGATATAAAAGCAAGACAAGGAGGAAGGAGACATATACCGGTAGAGCTCCATTTCAAAAAAAAGTTGAAAGTATAAGTAACAACCCAAGAAGTAAACCAGTGAAGCAAAGTGACCAAGCTACCCGCTGAGCCCTTCATGTTTATGGGAAATATCTATATTTATCAACCTCTCATTCTGTTAGCCTTACTTCCAAAATCTTCTCTTCTGCTTAAGGATTTATACAAATGGTGATATATCATATATGTCCCTACCTCTGACATTATAATCCATGGTATTCCTGCCATACCTACTGCAAAAAATCCCTTATAGCCCTGAACACATTTATCAAATCATAGTTTTAGTTTCAATTAAATTGTATGTCAATGTGACTCTTTGAATTAGGATAAAAGGATGCATTACAATCAAGCCTATGAGCACCAAGGTGGGAGCAATCTCCTTCAACTGCTGATGGCCCTGTTCACATGGGAGACACAAATTCGTTATTCAGCAGCATCAGAATCACCACATAGAGTTAACATGGAATGGAAGAGACAAACCTGTAAGAAAAACGATATTGCTACAAGCAAGCTGCCAAGGCACATCCCAGCTGAAGAAACCTGGAATACAGCTAGTCCACTCATTGTCATCAATCAACTACCATTAATAATATAACAAATTAAAGCGCAGTCTCAAATATCTTTACCATTAAAAGAGGCTTTCTTCCCATTTTGTCCAATAAGGGAACAGACAAAAGAGCCATGCTTATCTGCATATATATATATATATATAAGCAGCATTTGGGACACAAGTAATTAAGAAGAAATGCACAGGAAAGAAACAACTCCATTAGTTAGAAGAGTTAAAGAACCTGGAGGATGCCCATTGCTATTATCCCTCCTCTCCTTGAAAATCCTGCCAAATTTTAGATTTTAACAGTTCCATTCTTCATGCTTCTTATCTTAATTAATTCATCATCTGCTCAATCAACTCACCAGCAGTCACAAATATATGACTTGCAAAGGTAGTCACAGCAAATACACCTCCTAACTGTTGCAACATCACTAGTCCAACTCCAACCTAGACAAATTTGAATGATACTGGTCAAAGGTAGGAGGACAAGGATGAATTATGTCAGAACGTGGGGGTTCATTACAATGAGTGAATGAGCATATCTCCACTGGAACAGGTCTAGTATCCCTGCTTCTCGAAGATGTTGCTCAAAGGCCTCTGTGTACTCCTGCGAATCAACATTGATGACTCAGCAGTGAAATCAAAATGTCCCACTTTAAACATATGCCGAAATATGCAACGCCTTCCCGTAAAAAGGAAGGAGTTGAAGTGTTACTCTGATGACTGTGACTTCCTGTGAAATATCAACGTTCTGCCCACGTAGTCTCTGTAGAGTATCTTCTATCTCTTTTACTCGGCCAATCTTTGCCTGCATCCATTAATTTTGAAAATAATTCTAAACATGCTGTTTCACAAGTAAATTATGATATAAATAACTAAGTTCTTGGTAAACTCACTAGCCATCTTGGGGATTCTGGAATAAACATCAAACCGGGAAGTTGGATGAGACATAAGGCACCACCTGACATTCAGATTAAATTAACAAACCTCAAATAAATTTTATTCAATTAGCTAAATTTAGAGTTTCAAGAGGATTTTCCAACATACCAACTAGAGCTAAGGTGCGCCAGGTGACAAAAGATCCAATGAAGAACATAAACGACATCCCACTATTTAAAAGCAACTGTTCATTCAATTAAGTGGACCAATATTACAAATCACGTCAACTTTTGTGAGAATCTTATTATGTTTTATTAAAAGTAGGTTGTTATATTATTTGCATTGAATAAGAATAAGGATTCAATTGTAACAGTGATCATTATTGTTTAAGCTGCACACCTTGTATGGATTAGTGTAGTGGAGTAATGCAGCTCTAATAAGCCTATGATGATAGGGCTTTTAGGATTTTTTACTTATTAACTCAGTCTTCTCCCTACTTTTACTATTGAATAATCACTTATTGTGAAAAAATTATAAGAAAGATCCCAGCCAACGATGTTGGTTTGAGCATCTATGAACTTGTAACCTATCAAAGACACAGACACAGACACATACCCGTCTAATCTCATTTTCTAACTGGGGTTCTAAATATATATATATATATATGACAACTGAATTGTATCTTACAAACTTTCCCATAAAGATATTTTCAAAAAAGAGAATAACAGAGAGAAAAACTGATGTTACAGGTACAGCCGATGCTAATGCGCCACGAAGATTCTTGGGTGATATCTCAGTAATATATACTGGTACCTGGATACATGGCAACGAAATTTCGTTAACACCATTTGCACCGATTGTTTAATATTTATATTAATTGAGTTGATGGAGCAAAACATAATCGAGTAATTCATTACCACGTAACACGCAATGCCAGCACCAAATCCTGTGGATAATCGTCCAATATCAAGCAACCAAGCCATCTAGTAATGATTCACAGTCCAAATCAATTCTTAGACTGAGATAAGTCAAAGTTAATTTCTAATTACTAGAAAGGGGTTAAATAGAGAGACCTTAGCAGATGCCATTGCTAGCCATCCCAACAGGAACGACAAGTTTGCTGCCAACAAAGTCTGCAATGCATATAAAGATAACCAATTTCTACTGTGAACTTAAAATTTGAAGAAACAAGGGAGTCACACACACAGAGACACGTGCCAATGCCTCGTAAGAAAGAGAACTCACATGTCTACGACCGATTATATCTGTTATTTTCCCACTCCCCACTGCACCCATCATTGATCCAATCGTCGCTATTGACCCAAAAACTGAGTACTGCATATCGCATATCAAAACACCTTCAAATTAGCAATATGATCAACCTACTCTTCTGCTTATATAACTCTAGCCCAAATACCACACAATATGAATCTAATACTTGACCAATTTCAAACCCCATTTACCACTCATAGCACCAAGATTCCCAATATATACATGAGGGTTCTAAACTTTTGAAGTGGGAGATATCTGTGACTTGGAGTACAAACCTCTGCCACAGAGAGGTCCAGGTCAGCTTTGATTCCATACTCAGATGGTGCTGAGTACCCGACCTACAGGCAGTACCCACATGAGCTTGAGCTATATAATTAATGATGTAAAAGCATATGCAGGGTTGGTAGATGGGTGGAGATTGGGATGTATACGTATACTTACAACACAGCCATAAGAGAAGGTACCGCAACTTGCAACAATTACGCTGAGGAAAAGGACGAGAGTGATACTCCAATCATTAGGTAGCTTTTCATCAATAACACTAATTCCTTCATTATCATCCTCATTTATGCTATTATTTGAATGTTGTTTAACTATAAGTGATTCTGTTGTTTCGCCTCCCACTCCCATACTTACTTTTCGTTTCAACGCCTTTCACAATTCACAACTCGGAGCAGAAGCTAGAAACCAAAACTCAATTAAATTAGAGGAGAAATGGCGGATGCATGATGATTCGCGGTCAACAATAGTTTATTATTGTTGTTTTCTTAAATCGTTCGTTGATTTGTAATGATAATAATAATAGTAGTTACAGTTCTTTCGACAAATGTATAAAAATATAAATATAATGACCAGAGAGAAAAATATAATTAAGTGGTCATTGTTGAAGAAAGAAAGGGACGTGAAGTCTAATGGAATCATTTGGCTTGGTCTTGTGGCTCTTTCTCTCTTTCACAATCCTGATTGAAGTAGGTGGGACTAGTTTTCTTGTTGAGCATCATGATGTGTATGATTTTTTTTTCAGTTGGTTGTGTCGGGGAGAGTTTAAATTTTTGTTTCAATTGTTCAATTTTCTTAAATTGCATCGATAATTTTAAAATTTATAGAAAAATAATATTTATATAAAAAAATTAAAGGGTCAAGCTCAATAGAGATCAAGTTCTCTTAAACACGGTTTTTTCCTAATTTGAAAATAAAATTTAGTGAGAGTATTAATATACTAAAATAAAAATGATAAATTCTAAATATTGGTACTAGATTCCAAATTAATTCAAGTGCAGTGGCATTTATTGATAATAAAAAATGCCTGATCTTGAAAGATTTTTCTTTTAAATAAAAAAGAACAAGATAAAATTGTACAAAATTTTCTTAAACATTTAAATTATGTAAAAATAATTTTTATAATTTTCAAAACTTAACAATAAATTTTTAAATTTTTAATTTTATATAGATAACTTTTACTATTATTAAATATATTAATTTATTAATAAAATAGTGATATATCTAATTAAGTGGGCCTCTAAATTATATGTTTTATATAAATAATTCTTTTGATTTTTAAACTTTAAATCATATATAAATAATATTTTGATATGTTACTTTTTGATTAGTGAAATAATAATATCACTAACAACAGAAAGTATTATTTATATATAATTTAAAGTTTAAAAAAATTATTATTAAATTTTAAATATCAAAAAATTATTTAATATAATTTAGAGTTCATTTCATATGTAAAAAATGAAGTATAGAAATGAAAAAAGAATTTTATAGATAAAAAATAATTTTATTATTCTTATTTTTTATGATTAAATAATGATTAATAAATAATATTAAATAATAATTAAGTAATAATTATAAAGAAAGAATAAATATTATTAAAAAAAATTCTTTCCTTTCATTTTTTTTTTTCAGTCTCTTACCTTCCAAATTGACAAGTTTTTTACGGAAAGAAAAAAAATTGAGGATTAGTGATGCCTTCAGTACCTTCCCTCTTCTCCTGCGCAATCAAGTCAATTGTGTATCTACCCCATTCCTTCCGCTTTATACATGCCTATCTCCGTACCTAGGCAGCAACTCCACTACTGATTTTTTTTCCCCCCCCAAGCAATCAAAATATTCAAAACGTAAAAGTACAGTGGATTTTTTTTATAAAATATTTCAATTTAGCCTCAATCACTTGGAACTTTGGCTGTGGTCATACCTTCGGTTGACAACTTTGCCACCCTTTCCATATTTCAAATCTTTATATACAAAAACCAACGGCTTCTCATGTTTATCTTTATTGTTTATACATTGTTATTTACAATGTTTTCTTTTTTATTAAGTGAGATTTATTATTTTTTTCCTTTTTTCTCTATGAGGCTCCCAAGAAAAAATTTGCATCTCTCTACATCCTATAGAGGCCTTACTAGTTAATATAATTTTTTTTGAAAAAATACTATTAGAATCTTTTTATGAAAAATGCATATTTAAAATAGTTAAAATTTGATTAGGATATATATAAATAAAATTTTTATATTTCCTCAATATATTTTATGTCGATGCATAGTGATTTGGATTTCTATGTATTTGTGAGACGAAATCATGCAAATTAATTTTGTTTTCTTATTATACTAATATTATTAACGTGACTCTAAACAATTATTTATAAAGTGATGTCCAATATTTGACAATAATTTTTATTAGAGGCTGATCAAAAGTATACCATTGACAAAAAAGGGAGATATTTGTTCCCCGTAATGAAGGATGTGAAAGATAGTGGGGAAGGCCTCCCTATTCCCACAGTCCTGTTACACTTCCTATTTCTTATTATTATGTCCTATTACAAATGCTTGTACTTGGTTGTTTTCATTAGTTTATATATGATTGTGCCTTGTGATAGTATCACCTTATATTTCCTTTTTACCAAATAAAATGAAGGTAAATTAACATGATTGAAGAATAAAAAGAAGAAAAACTTAAATACTATAGATGAGCACAGAATTTGAACTTTATGTACAATAATTAAAGAGGGTTAGACAAGGACAATTTGAAATCCATAGATTAGTAGTAAAGGGCAAAACAATTTTTTCAAGACTGCAACTCAATAAACAAAAACATGTGTGTGGAGCCATGGGACCATAATTTTCCAACACGTGAGACCACCACCCTATTGCCTTCATACATAAACACGAGAAATCACGAAGGAATACAAGCAAAGTGAGGGAGTGTTTATCTCTTCAAAATTCTTCAACAGACTTGAGGGCTGAAAAATTCCACTGTAGAATGCCCTTGAGAGCCACGATGATGGCAGAGGTGTGGGGCTTCAATTGGGATTTGGAGAACGTTGAAAATGATGAAGGAATGCTTCAGAAAACCGAGGTGATGCAGACGAATGGTGTTCCAAGGTTTGTTCTAAGTGAACGTCAGTGAAGAACGATGACTGGGTGCTTTTGCGTCAAAGAGTGGAGAACCGGGGATTGGAGGTAATGCTGTGCGTTTAGTATAACGGAGAAATGATATTTTTATCATTCAGTGAAGCTCGGCATTTTGGCTTTGAAGAAATGTCAAATGCCACATTTCCTCATTTAATTTGATGTGACATCTTTTGTTAATAAGTTTGTAGTAAAAAATTAAAAGTTTAAAACTTTATTTTAGACTTTGAAAAGTCAAAAAAGTTATATGCATTTTAATTGAAAAAAAAAAAATTGTTAGAGAGGGCTCTTATCGAGCCGCTTTATTTCATTTGATTACTCAAGCTTATTCAAAAGCATTGTTTTTTTTAGGATCCGGATCCATTATTCATGGAAGCTATTGTTGGATATTCTCCAGATAAAAGTCAAAATATGGTTCTTATGACTTTTGACCTTTTTTTGTCGTCTATGTAAAATAACGGTTGACCGTTTGGCCAAATCAGCGCGATCCCAAACTGATTATATAAGGATGCTCAATTATTTCAATCTTGCCCCTTTCCAGGATGTACAATAATTTAACCTGTTCGTCGGTTACACAGCACTTTTAAACTTGGATATGTAGATATTTTATTTATAGTAGAAATATTTTTATTCAGTGTTAAAAATGTGTTGCTTCATATATTTTATATAATAATAATAATAGTTATGTG
The DNA here is from genome assembly GCA_032878935.1 of Erythrophleum fordii. NCBI lineage: Eukaryota > Viridiplantae > Streptophyta > Magnoliopsida > Fabales > Fabaceae > Erythrophleum > Erythrophleum fordii. The sequence goes on from JAVQMF010000049.1 coordinate 34,997,096, forward strand.
AAAATTGTAGTTGATAACTCAAAATTTTAAGAATCCCAACTCCTCCCAACCGCAAGACTAAAGTTTGAACATCCCCAATTGATAGTAGATTTTCGTTCTTTAACAATGATTTCCATAACCTCCCATTTAGAAAACTAATACATACATACATATATATATATATATATATATATATTGGAATCAAGTAGCAATGCCACATAATTTTTCATCTTATCATATATTTATCAATATCGAATATTTAAAATTCTAAACTAATGATGTGTTTTTTTGGGCCAAATTTAAATGCATTAGGTTGAATATGAAGAATTTTATTCTCAAAATTAAATGAAAAACATATTTAATTTTTTGAGCAAAATTTGAGGACATTCATAATCATAATTTCCAACAAATATGATAATTATTTTTTATAACAAAAGATAAAAAAATGTAAATGTTATTTGAAAACTAAGCGACAATTTAAAATCATTGCTATAACTGTTATAATTGCGCTATTTATTTTGGTTTTTTAGATCAACCTTGCGTTATACTAACTTCAAATAATAATAAAAAAATTTGATTAGGTGAATAACAAATTAAGTTTGTGTACATTAATGTTTTAAGGAGCAAATATGAACTTTTCACCCTCTAATGATTTGCAAAATAATTTGTTAGAAAAGAAAAAAATTTTCAAAAAACATTAAACTCGAAAACGTTTGTTATTCAAATTTTATTGGAAATAAATAAATGAGATTTATGGAAGAGATAAATTATTATTACATTATGCATCATCTAATTTTCTCAGATATCCCCGAAGGGACAAAATACTCCATTATGTGGATCATATATTAAATAATTAATTAAATATCTTCCCTCTATGATTGTATTACAACTTAGTAGCCCAGAAATCAGAAATTCACTTTCTAGGCGCTCGTCTGTTGAGAAAATCCTAAACATTTGGCCCAAAGTTGAAATTTGTGAAAGGGTGCTATCAGACTAGAAAACCAACGTTCTCATTTCTGGCTATAAAAAGCAGTGGGGGAGAAAAAAACACGACGTTGGCTCATGGCTGACACGTTCCCTCGTTTTCTCTGTCTGAAACGTCCTTACTTTCTGTGGAGGGTTCAAAAATGGGAGCAGAAATCGCAGCTGATGCTGAGGTTTTACCACCTGTCCAATGTTCTGTTTAGCTAAGCGGCGACTCTTACGGGCTTTTTGTGAGACAGGCAGAGATACATAAAAACAAAATCCTCTGGAAATTTTTCTCAGGCTAGCGGTAGTGGGTGCGTGTCAATGACAACTTTTTCGCATTTAATATCTGGGTTTACAATCTCTTAATTTTGTAACTCAGAAAAATCGATAGCTTTATGAGAGGAAGATAAATAAAAAGAATACCTTTACCGTTCCTCCCAACCGCTCTATTTATCGGCTTTTCTCTGCCACATTGACCTCCTTTGTCTTAGTTCTTTCGCAAAGTGCGAACTTTCATGGCGAATGGCGGTGACCAAAATGTTGATTGTTTGTGGTATGACTGTATCTTCCGTTACGTTCTATTATTTGGTTGTCTTTTGAAAAAAATAAAAAAAAATTTACATGCAGCTCTTTCCTCCTTTATTTCTGGAAGTTGATGGGTGCGACATTGCGGATTTTGTAGATGTTAGTGTGACTTAGAGCATGTGTTTAGGGCTGCGAGACCAAATATAGCCAAGGAGTTACGAATTTACAAGTTCACATAAATGCTACTTATATTCAGAAGTATGAATTCTTGTGTCTTTAAAGCATCCCTTTATCAAAATTTGGGAAGTTACTGAGTCTTATCTTCGGGTTGCAGATACATGGTATTTGCATGATAGCCTAAGGGAATTGAAGAATCTGATGTACGTCTTTTTTCGCCTGGGTTTCTGTGTGATTCATAATTTCCAAACACACTCTATCACTCCCATAGTTCTCAGCTTCATAATTTCAAAAATTAGATTTTCCAACTACATAATTGAGCTTTTTCTTGTATTTGGTGCGTTTTTGCTAGTTTATGTGATCAGTGGCAGGCAGGTGTGTGTAATGGACCGAATTATGTCTCAAATTCTGTTTTGTAATTTGTTTACGCTTCTTAATCCTGTGTCTTATGGACGACAAGAAACATGCACGACTACAATTGCAGGGATAGGTTGTTTTCCATTGCTAAAACTTGAAATTATGTGCCATGTAGGGACAATAAAATGGATTCTGCTAACAAAACAAAGAGAGTCCCAGCTAATGATGCTTCTATAGTGAAACATAAAAAACGAGGCTTTTTGTTTCGTTCCTCTGCTTCTGCCCAAGGTTCTTACATCCCAAACAATTAGACTTCTCTTTTGGTATTTTGTCTGCCTATCAACTTATGATTCCATTTTAGTCCTGTTATGTCAGACTTGAGACATTTTGACTTGAAGAAGGAGAAAGAAGATGTTTCATCTCCTAGAGGAGTGTTGGAAGCCTGCATTCGAGACTTTGACTCTCTACAATCATCCGAAATGGAGACCCGTTGTTCAAAGTCCAAGGCACTGGTTAATTGGAGCAAATATTTCAAAAATTGGAAAAAGAGATCAATTAAGCGTCTAGCTTCCTTCCCTCCTCTTGGTGTGCCACCGATACCAAAAGGGAAAAGCAAAAGCACTAGAGAAAATCCTGTTCTGAGTAATATATACGACTTCAGGTCTTCGTTGGCGAATTTTAGACTCTCTGAACTGAGAAATGCAACCAACAATTTTAGTAACGGTCTGTAGTCTGTTCCTGGATTTCAACCCCTTACTTTGTCTACTACTTAAGTCAAGTATAGCATAATTTGATTGGAAAATTACTCATTTGAAAATTCGTGCTACCTGCATTGATGCTCTTAGAGAAATCATTTTTACTTGCAGAAAATTTGATTGGAAGAGGTGGTTATTCTGAAGTTTACGGGGGTCGTCTCAAAGACGGGAGCCTAATAGCTGTAAAGCGACTGACCAAAGGGACTCCAGAGGAGAGGACTGCAGGCTTTCTATCTGAGCTGGGCATTATTGCTCATGTTGACCATCCCAATATTGCAAAGCTTATTGGATGTGATGTAGGAGGAATGCACCTTGTCTTCCAACTATCTCCACTGGGAAGCTTAGGATCTCTTCTTCATGGTTTGTATCTTGTCTGCATTCTCCTCGTGTGTGAACTATGCTGTTTAGATAGATTTAGTCATTTACTCCTTACTCTTTTCTGACATATTCAGGTTCAAGTAATAACAAGCTAGATTGGAGTAGAAGGTATAAGATTGCTCTAGGCATAGCTGATGGCCTCCTCTACCTTCACGAGAGTTGTCACAGGCGAATCATTCATAGAGATATTAAGTCAGATAATATCCTGCTTGCGGAAAACTTTGAGCCGCAGGTGCTTTTTATGTTTCATTGGATAGAATGATGAAAGAAATTTTGTACAGTAGTACCTTGATACTTCATAAGGCTCCTTGTATGCATTCTTTCTTTAGCCTTGTAGTATATATAGATCCAGGCCTATTGAAGGTGCTGCTTAGAAGTTCTGCTCATTTCTAATACTTGCGCATGGCTATCTCTAGGTATATGCCCATCATAAATATCAATTTACAATTATGTTCAAGTGGCTACCTATTAGGCTATTACAGATTCACATACACACATAAATCGAACTCCACCAATCAGTGGTGAATAATTTTTATAAAAGTTTTATTTCTTGAATATCATGCTCACGAGATTTCACATAAATCCATAATTGTTTTGTAGCCAGTCATATAAATATATAATCTTCAATCTTAGGACCATGGGGCCATTTTTTAAACTACTGACTCTTTGGTTGGATAGCAGTATTTTATCTGTCATTCTGTTGTGTTTTCAATAGCCAATGTGAAAAACAGAGTATCTCACAAAGTTACACCATCAAGGTAGCAACATGAACCATCTCTCTTTTATCTAATTTATCAGATCCTGATTAGATGAGATTTTCTCCAGATTTGTGATTTTGGGCTGGCAAAGTGGTTACCCAAACAATGGACTCACCATAATGTATCAAAATTTGAAGGCACATTTGGGTATGCAATTAAAAAAAAGGTTCACTCTTAGAGTTTATGAGGCTGTCATGATATCATATTCTCCCCTCATTATCTGCTTGGCAGGTATTTTGCTCCTGAATATTTCATGCATGGCATAGTAGACGAGAAAATTGATGTTTATTCTTTTGGGGTTCTACTCTTGGAGCTTATAACTGGGCGTCCAGCTGTGGATCAAAATCAGCAGAGTGTCGTAATATGGGTAAATCGTCTTCTCTAAAGATTGTTATGTTGTATCATCTTATTGTCATTACATGAGAGGCTTCCACCCATGGTGATTTCTTGTAGGCAAAGCCTTTGCTTGATGATAATAATGTTAAAAACCTTGTTGATCCTTCTCTTGGCAATGACTTTAACCGAGAACACATGGATCGTGTTGTTTTGACGGCATCTCTGTGCGTTGAGCAGTCTCCACTCTTGCGTCCCTGCATGAGACAGGTATACAATCTGGAAAGTTGAATTTCTACAACTGGTTCCTTCCAATTCACATCCTGCACAGTGGATTTTGTCATAGACTCGGTGGAATCTGGAAGATACATAGAAGTTTTATTTAAATTTAAATCAAAGAAAATATCGATGTTAAAATTTCTCTTCCCTTCCATCAATCCAAACATACTTGAGGTTATGAATAAAATTATACGTTGAAGGTTTTGATAGTCAAATACTTTTTTTTAATCTTATTAGAGATGGTCATGAATCATAATTTAATTAGAATGTGTGCTGAGAGAGAAGAGATGAAATAAAATGAAATGAAGATAAGGCAGCAGAAAGGTCGACCATGTTTTTTCTGTTGGGCGCAGGCTGCAATACTGTTAAGAGGTGATGACTATGTCATGCAATCTACAAAAGAAAGCCAGAGACGGTCTTTCCAAAGAACATACTCAGAAGAGCTTCTGGATGCACAAGAGTACAACTCAACGAAATATCTAAGTGATCTCAATCAACATAAGCAGATTGCCTTGGGATGTTGAGAGCTTCAGTTTTTAGTACTAAAATGATGTATATAAATCTCGAGTCAGCTATTTATGGTTACTCTTAAGACAGGCCTTCTAGTGTTTGAGTCCATGGAAACTGAATTCAATTGTATATACGAGTCATGAATATGCTACTCACATAACTACTGCATTCATAAACTTTGTACAACTCGTAGAGCCAATTGTGCGGTTGATTGCAGAAATATGTAGGTAGCATAACTCAGTTATGTATAGTTTGGTTAGCTATTGAAAGGGTAGTTCCTTCTCCTAAATTTCAAACAAATTGCCAGAACCCAGCATCCAACTTGTAATTTTTGATAGCGCCATTTGTTTTCATAAACAGTTGGTATTGAGCAATTTTATTTTGGGTGCATCTAGATGTTATCACAGCTTGCGCCTGGAACCTCTATCTGTGGATACTTGCTCAAGTTTCAAGACATGTCTCGATTTTGAATGCATAAAATTCTTGAAAAGTTGAACATTAGAAAATGATTCTCAATTTGCATTGATTTAGATTATGCAGTGCAGTGGATTTGGATACTCCACCTTCAACTACGAAGTCAATACTCTTTTCGGGTTTGGCGATAGAGATTCAAATTGTTACTAGAGCTTTAATCACGTTTGGGAAAACACTAGTATAAAATCATATGTTGCCTAACCTGTCACGAAATGATTTGGAGATATACAAAATATTTTTGAAAGATCAACCAAGTTTAGAAGAGATTATGAATAAATTATCTCCTGCACAATAGCCATTGGCAAATTGGCATTCCTCCTTGCCCCACCATTGAAAAATGTCACCTTGACAGCAAAAGCAATTGTGATTTGATGGAGCCAACTGTTACTCCATTAACCAATTCCAATGAATATCAACATCCCTATTTGGATTTCTGGTGGCAACAGCTAAGATGACACATTGCGATACAGTACAATCTTCTTTGTAGGTATAAGGAACACCGAACACCCACCCAAAAGTTACTGTTTATTCTTGGTCTTGGCCTTGGATACTCGAACGTCCTACACCAATTTGTACTCTTTCTACCTTCAGTGCCAAGCTCCATAAATGGAATGAAACGATGCCTTGGGTATCAAGCGCCACAGGTTCACTCTAATACAAGAGAGTCTAAAAATGAATTTGTGAAGGTGTGAAGAAAAAAGATACCTAGTATTCTGGTAAGTAGGTCCAGTATTATCATTATTTTTCAGGGGAAAACTATAGCAGCGTTACCTTTTCCTATTAAAAATCAGCTCGCATTTTACTTATAAATGCAACCATTGTAACGTCTTTAAGTGACCCCTCCCTCCCATGGTGCTCAAAGAGACAGCTCGTGCTTACTATTCATGAATTGCCCCTACTAAATGTCTAAGCTTTTGACACGTGTGCAAATGCACCCCAGGCCCCCCAAGAAGAATTTCACCCTTCTGCACCAATAATTTCATACACACACTGAGAAGGTTGGAACATTATACAGCTACATATCACAATAATTGGTGAAGAAGAAAGAAAGAAAGAAAGAGAGCACATTAAACAAATATATGAAGTTAAAAGCTGAGCAAGTAGACTGGAGCAACCTTTCCCCACCTCATCACGCCTAAGGAAAGAAAGAAAGTTGTGGGGCAGATCCTGTGGTAAATTGTCGCTTTTTTTCTTTTGAGTTAATTAATGGCAGTTATTGACCCAATCAAACATCGACAGCAACAGAAACTACAACAAATGCAGCAGTGGTATCATATACATAATCTTTGGAATGATAGAAAGCATAGGTGTAAAATGTAATGGGATAGGGATAAAAGAAGGGAGGTGAGTAGGTAAGACAAGATAGAATTAGATATGCTTTGTGAATAACTATGAGGCAATCTTATGACGTACCTAATTGTTGTTAATAGAGGGATGGGTTAATTTTTCACTCTTCATTGTCTAAACATTTCATTTGTCTTTTGCATGAGACAAAAATCAACCAAAAATTATCTTGAGATACTCGATGTAACAGTACTTCATGTCGTTTTTCGGTTATCCCCCATTGAAGATTTGCTTGATGACAATGTAATTATTTGGCCGCTCTTGAAGGAGCAATGAAGCAAGTGTACTGTGTTTGCCACGAAACATGATTGTTGCACCATAATTGACGGCTTCAATTTGTCATCAAAGAGCGAAGCTAAAGATCACCTCGAGGATTTAATAAATTATTTATTCCCTTTACCTCCATAACTGCATTGGAGTAGGAAGCAATAATTACTGAATGAAAAAGACGGAAAGATGAAATGGTACATGACATTGAGTTTTGGGTCTTGCGTTCCTATATATTAAATGCAGAGTTGAAGTTGCTCATAAATAATATTTGAGGGGAAGCTAAGAACGGAAACACAAGAAATCACTTACTTTTAACTCATTTTCGTATAAAACACCACATCAGAGTTAAGCATATTTGACATTTTCCAAATCTCTATCTGGGAATCAGTAATTGCCAGTCTAGAGAACAAAACTCGCAATATATAAACTTGGGCACAGAAGATAGACGAATTGAATACCCAAGATCTAAAGTGGGTGGTTCAACTTTGAGAGAGCGACAATGGAAGGTGTGGTTCAGTTGCAGAGGCAGCTAGTAGATTATACCGCCTCCCTATTTCAGGAGGTAAGTATGCTACACTGTTCAATTAATTACCATTGTACATTACAGGAAGCAGAAATGAAAAGTTTGATAATCTATGATTCTTGTATTATTGCATCTGTTTTTTGCTTTGAAAAGGGCTATCTGGATGAACAATTTAACCAGCTTCAGCAGCTTCAAGATGAAAGCAACCCACAGTTTGTGGTTGAAGTAGTAACTCTCTTCTTCGAAGAAGCCCAGAGGCTTCTTGATGAGCTGGCGAAGGGACTGTATGGACACATTTTTCTGATACTACAATTCCTTGTTTTTATGTCTTTGAACCGAATGCTTTCTTTTTCTTTGTTCTTTTATTATCTTTCTTAGCTTCTTCATTCAATGTTAATTAATATAAAACAGAGGCCAGGAAAACATTGATTTTAAGAGGCTGGATGCCCACGTTCACCAGTTGAAGGGTAGTAGCTCCAGGTATTTTTTTAATGACTAATTTCTCCATACCTGAAACGTCAATGTGTTACTCAATATAGAATGCTCCTCAAACAAACTAAAGGTGAAACCTTTCAATAGACATGATTCAATAATTTTGTTATATAAACAAGTATTTTTCACGCCCTCTTCTAACGCCTTTAAGTTGTTGTTCGAGTGGTTCTCTGAAAAATATCACACTCGGAATTTATCCTGGCTGAAAACCGTTTTGTGCAAGTTTTCAATCGTCATTGCACTAATAATTCGATTATATGATTGGGTTTAATGGGAAATATAGCATTGGAGCACAGAGAGTCCGGACAATCTGCATTGCTTTCCGAAACTATTGTGAGATGCAGAACGTTGAAGGGTGAGTTTCATGACTATTCCATATTCAAACTTTTTTTTTTAAATGGATCCTGTAAAATATCATGCATGTGACATAAATTTCTATATGCTTGCTGATAAGAAAAGCCTTGGTATCTATTCAGGTGTCTTAACAGCTTGCAACAAGTAAAACAGGAGTATTCCTTGGTGAAAAACAAGCTCGAGACTCTGTTCAAGGTATATCATGGGAAGAATTGACAAAGTTTTTCATTTCTCCTTTTAAGTTCCAGTGATCTTATTTCTCTACTCATCTGATTTGCAGATGGAGCAGCAGCTTTCAGCCGCAGGTGGATCGGTTTCTATGCAGTGAGACTAAAGAAATATCATGTCCAATCTATAAACAGAACTCCCGCCTTGTATTTTATTTTGTCCAGTTTGTGTCTGTCTTTGAGATGGATTTGTCATTTAAGCTTAGAGATTTGTTGTCATCTTGCAGTTGCGCCTTGTTCAAGAATCTTTGAAGCTACCCTTGCTTCTTGAAATTGATAATTTAATAGCATATTTTCTTAGGGCGAATCGCTTAGAGTCATAGCCAAGATTAACGACGTGGAATATGCTGCAGATTGTAATGTGCAAATCTCCTGCACGAGTTGATTTTGGTTAATAAAAATAGAATTGAAATGCAGGGTAATGTTACACTGCTCAATTTCATTCTAACCTAAAAAAATCAATAATTCCTTACAATCCTTTAATATTCCTTTGAAGGTTTTAAAACACAGGGAGGTTTTAGAGATAAACTTGGTTTTCCCTTTTCATTGTTTATGGTTGTCAACCCTTCGTAAAACATTCCTTTGACAGTAAAAAGACAAGATGGTTTTGAAACCTTGTTTCATGACTGGGGTAAAGAAAACGGAGAAAATGGGGGGGCAACAATCATGTGAGTTGTTGGTTATTAATCGTTTGGTTGGATAATATGGAAGGGACAGGGATTGAAAAAATAAAAAATAAAAAATAATTTTGTATTTTTTAAAAAATAATTATTACAAAAATATAATAAATATTATATAAGTTATATAAAAAAATATATTCATAATACGACAAATTAAATTAACTATGTGGTGTTAATCAAATTAATTCATATCATAGTTCAAGGACAACTAATATGACCATCAATTGAATTTTTGCATTTAAAAATTAAAAATAACTTAATTTATAACTAATCATACATATTATATGACAATATATTTCTAAATTTTAAAATAATAAAAGAGATACTAGAAAGTTATAATTATTAAATAAAATAAAATTATAATAACATTTTGAAAAACTATTAAATGGTATAAAAACTATCATAATAATAAGGGTCAGAGTTAAATATGTTATTTATGTTTTTATTATTAAATTTTTAATTAAAATATAATAAGTATATCATTTTTTAATTAAAATACCATATGTTATAGTCTAATTGAGAAATTATATTTTTTTTTTATAAAAATTATACATCCATTTCTTATTATTAAACGATCATATATTTATCACTTTTATTGAAAATTGTAATAACAAAAATATATAGAAACCGTAAAAGGGAAATCTAAAATGCGCTAAGTATACATATACCAAACGACTAGAATTTGATCCGCACATTTAAGTTTGCTGTAAAAAGTAAATTCTAATTGTTAATTATATATACTTTTGGTATATATAAAAATTTCTAAAAACTAAACATGTGAGGTTTTTTGTTTTTTCAAATAATAATAATACAGATAATCGTTTGGCAATTGTGTGGGTGATGGGGACGGCGGACGCCGCGGGTATCTGAACAACTTAAATATAATGGCTCGAAAATGTTCGAAAACGAAAACGAAACAGCAATTTCCCGCGAATCTCAAAATAGGTGCCAGGCTGGCAATCGCTGTGATCCCGTATCGACCAATCAGCGCGGAGTCTCGGGGCCTATACAATTCCATTCCACGAGCTCAACTCAAATGCGCGTTGGGTTCCTGACACTGTCCGCAAAATCTAGGGTTAGGGTTCGATCAGAGTGAAATATGAGTTCTGCCGGTGGTACAACTAAGGGTGGCAGGGGCAAGCCCAAGGCCTCCAAGTCTGTGTCGAAGTCGCAGAAGGCAGGCCTTCAGTTCCCTGTTGGAAGGATCGCTCGCTTCCTCAAGGCTGGCAAGTACGCCGAGCGTGTCGGTGCTGGAGCTCCCGTCTATCTCTCTGCTGTTCTTGAGTATCTTGCTGCTGAGGTTTGTTCTAATTCCTTTATCTGCTTCGTTTTAGGGTTAGTACCTATGATATGATACTGTTCTTATCCAAGTTTCCGTTCGTGGGTTACTTTGGGGATGTGGATTCTGTCTGATCAAGCTTTGGGTTTAATTGATGATGATAATGTGAATGTTCAGGTGTTGGAGCTTGCCGGGAACGCTGCCAGAGACAATAAGAAGAATCGTATAGTTCCGAGGCACATTCAGCTTGCAGTGAGGAATGATGAGGAGCTTAGCAAGCTTTTGGGGTCCGTAACCATAGCAAATGGAGGCGTCTTACCTAACATCCACCAGACCTTGCTTCCTAAGAAGATGGGCCAAGGGAAGGGTGATATTGGATCTGCTTCTCAAGAGTTTTAAGAGTTTCTTAGGCTTCTCTTTTTTTTATTCCCCCCATTTACTCTAGTTGTAAAGTACATGTTTGGTTGGTTTTCTCTATCTTGTAATACTTGCCCTCTGAACTAGAGCACAATGAACGGGTTGATCCATTTGCAACCTTTTCTTTGATTTTTAACTCTTCGGTGCGTGTGCTCTGTGGACTGCCGATTGATATAAATGCGAATTGGTTTTCATCAACAACGTCTCAATTTCTGGCCGACTGTGGGTTCAGAACATTCATTTACTAATCACATATTCCTATAGCGTCTAGGTTCTATTGTTGCTGGGCTACAGTTTCTTCAACTTGAGCGCTAGGAAATAAGGCTAGTAGCAAGGTGGGTTCCTCCGCACGACTACAATGTGGTATCTTTACACGAGCACGGTATCAAATGAGCCTTGTAAAGAGTAAATCTTGTTTCTTTGATCGATCTTGTTTTGGTTTGACTTGATTGTTGATTTTGCATTTCCGAAAGATGGTGAGTTCTACTAGGACTCTAATATGTCAGTCAATACTATAATAACACGCCCATTAATTGTTTTAGCCTCAGATTACTCGTTAAATCATTGGCGCTGTTTGTCTTGTTAACTTGGACTGTCCTAAACAGTGGTAATTTCGAACATGAAATTTGACCGTTGATGTATTTCATTTTCATATTTTTTTCCCCTGAATTCAACAAAAAAGGGGGAGTCTACTCGATTCATTCGTGTCAAGGTTCGCAAGTTTTGATACAACTATACAAGCCATTATACCTCCCGGTTGCCAAAGGAGCCCTTAGTAATCAATAACTTGGATTTACAGACCAAAATTACACCTCAAGCAAAGGACGGAGGGCATTGAGTGAGGAAAAAGGCTCATAGTAAGCGTACTTTTTTATTTTAAAAAAAACGGAGTCGTTTCTGTGCCATGTGTTGGGATCATCCTTCGTCCTCGTATTATATGATTTCTATATTTTCTATTTTTAAAGGATGCGGTGGACGAATGGTCATCTTTATTATGTGGTCAATAACGCATGCTGTAACGGCCTCCAGACGCTGGGTCCGTGGAAAATATTCCGATATCGTTTATGGGAGAGTAATTTCCTGATAAATAAACTTTATCAAATGGTTACTTTAATGCATTATGTGGGTATGACATTGTCATGGCCCAAGCGACTGAAATTTATGCCTTTCGCATCAAGGGCCAGATGCTCCTCTGAAGTTGGGGTTTCTAGGAGACAATTACTAGAGCAAGTAGACAAGGAGCTTGCAAACGGGGATGATAGAGCTGCACTCACGCTTGTCAAGGATTTGCAGGGCAAGCCCGGTGGGCTTCGATGTTTCGGTGCAGCCAGACAGGTTTTGTGCTTTCTAAATTTCTTCTTCTCAAGTTTCTGAGTTTTAATTAATCTTCCTCCTATGCTTGATGCTAACTCGTGTTAACTCAGCTGAAAAGGTTTGCGTCAGAAAGGGAAGCTATATTATGTAAAATTCGGTTTCTTCGTGCCCTATTTACATTTGAAAATAGCAGTCATCAGCCGTTTGGAAGTCCTAATTAATCGCTTTGCTGGTTTTTTGTTCAATCTATTATATGGTTTCTGTCAAAAATTTTATTTGTAGTGCTCGGCTTCTTGCGCAAACGTAGGTATAGGGGATATCCGCCTTGATTAAGGGGAGCTTGTCATAGCTCTGTATCTGCTAAAATAATTTGGTTTTAACTAAATCAGGTATAACCATACGTGGTAGCCAAAAGCCGATTTACATGAATATATATATATATATATATATATCTGCGTTGAACTAAGATGTGAGAATAAGTGCACAGTACAAGTGAAGTTGATACTGATCTGACAGAAACTACAAGACAATACTCAGAAGAAAAGAAGCAACGGGGAGAAAGAAATCTCATAATCTTCCACACACTTGCCCGAAGCCATTTCCCTTCTTTATTCATTATTCTCCCTCACTCTCCATGTTGGCCTCGTAATTTTGTTATTCCTCGTAACCTCCTTTTCCACGTGTGCCTCAGATTCCATGTTTACAGGATCGTTTGCCACCTGTCTCGACGGAATAACCAACTCGGATCCTTGCTGCCTTTGCTGAGTTGTCATAACACTATATCACAACTATAAAGTTATATACCATGGAATTTCATATAATAAAGGTGGATAAGCGGGGCTAGGGGCCTATGTGTATAATTTGTTTGTTTCACTGACATCGCACCATATAGTGTCAAACTGTGAAGCATTGCCAGGAAAGATGGGGGTTTGCTTCATGCATTGAGTATCTCTGTGTGTAGGTGCCTCAAAGACTTTACACCTTGGATGAATTGAGGTTGAATGGAATAGAAACACAATCTCTTCTATCACCGGTGGATGCAACTCTTGGTTCAATAGAGAGAAATCTACAGATTGCTGCTATTTTAGGAGGGCTTACTGCGTGGAATGCCATTGGACTTACCCCACAACAAGTCTTCTATACAACTCTGGGATTGCTATTTCTATGGACACTAGACTCGGTAATGAACTTTGAATGAAATTGATATATTTTTTTTTCTTCTTTCAATTTGACGGGACAAATGAAGTGAAGCTCTTATTCAAGAGCCAACCGTTTCATATTTGGTTGCATGTTTCTATTCAGCATAAGTATGGGTTTCCTTTTGTGCAAAGCAGCAAAAGAAGACGTTGTTCAGTCTATAAATTCTTACCTTATTTGAGATGGTATAGTCCCACTAACCTATCTTTGGTGGTGAAAATGTGGACAATGCATAATATCTATCATTCATCACATCCGTTGTTCCTCTGACTTCCATTACATGCATGTTGGTTGACTCACATGCTGCTTGATTACTCCCAGTGGAAAGATCCTCTCATTCTCGACCATGCTAGAGTCTCATCAAATTGGCTGTTTATAGGTCTCTTTCAATGGAGGTCTTGGAAACTTGCTTCTTGATACAGTTGGTCACAACTTCAGTCAGAAATACCACAATAGGGTTATACAAGTCAGATTCGTCTCCCTTCCTCTAATCTAAACAATTTACATAATTTTTATGAGCATTAAATAACCCTCAAAATAATTAATTATGCAGCATGAAGCTGGTCATTTCTTAATTGCTTATCTGGTAGGAATTCTTCCTAAGGGATATACACTTAATAGTTTGGATGCTCTGAAAAAGGAGGGATCTCTCAATGTTCAAGCAGGGACTGCCTTTGTGGATTTTGAATTTGTTGAAGAAGTAGGTTGCTTTATTTATTCTTTTTATTTTGCAATCTGTTTAGTTAAAGGGGGCCAAAGAAAGTGAGGATGAGGGAAAGGATTAACTGATTAGGGAATGGCTAATAGTAGTCCTAGTCATCTGCTTTTGACCTCACACTAATTTATTTGCTTATCCTGTGTTCTGTATTACTGTAAACTGTATTGGTTGACAACAATCTCTGTTATTTATTAGTGCCTTCCATGTCATGCAGGTTAATGCTGGAAAAGTATCAGCTACAGTATGTTATTGTCTTTCTGACATCTAAATTCTCATTGCTCCTTAGTTTGTTTCTATGATACTTGACAGTTGACCACACATTTTGACTCTGTTGTTTTATATTGTTAGACATTGAACAGATTTTCATGTGTAGCCCTGGCTGGTGTTGCAACCGAGTATCTTATATATGAAGTTGCTGAAGGAGGTCTGGATGACATAAGAAAGGTTTATTGAGTTATTAACTATTTCACGCACTAACCATTTTAATTAACACAAGGAAAATTCAGAGGGCATTAACATCTCAAATAGGACTTTTCTTTTAATCATGGTAGTTGGATTTATTGCTTAAGAGCCTGGCCTTCACACAGAAGAAAGCAGATTCTCAAGTCAGATGGTCTGTGCTTAATACAGTCCTGCTCTTGCGTCGACATGAAGGAGCTCGTGCTAAGCTAGCTGAGGCCATGTCCTTGGGAAAATCTGTAGGGTCCTGCATTGACGTTATAGAGAATTTTATTGAATTTTCAGATATCTGATTAAGACTGTGTGTCTATGTATATAGTTACTGCTGAAAGCAATTTCATTCCACGGTTTCTTCTGTTGAGCACTTTTAATGGTTTAATATGTGAATGGGCATTTGCTTAGAGGGAAGAATATGTGATAAAATTCTGTATAGTCAGCTCTGAGCACTTGACAGAATAGAATAGTAATTTTAACCTAAATTTGCGTTATACGAATTCATGTTATTTACTTGCTTAAATCCAAGCCGGCGTAAGATTTTTTGAATGTTCCAACTAAAGAAATATAATCTTTTTTGGTTTTATAATTGAAAAAAAATTGTAATATTTGACCTTGCAAAAATATGATCATTCACATTGATCAAGTATCATTTAATTAGAGATATCATTAAAAGCTCTTGTAATATGTATTTTAAGCCAATTGTTTTAAACTTTCCCTGAACTCAGATATTCATTGATAAATTATTAAAAATATTTTTTAATGAATACGGTGTATACTTTCCAAAGGACAGTTGTATCTAAAGAATTTTGAATATTATCACGGTTAAGAGAGACAATTAAGGTTGCTTTCTTAATTTCTTTACAAAAAAATCACCACAAGTATATCTTTATTATAATAATTTCATTAAAATCCTTCCCCTTTTCCCAGAAACTATAGGTATATTTTACTCTTTTATTTTACTTTATTTATCGTTCGGGGATGATGTGGTGGAGCTTGGTCATACGCAACACGCCAAGTGCCATAAGAAAGACAAATTGGGAACTCTGGAGACGCAAACAAACTTCTTGTGGTTGTGGTGGTGGTTTTGTGAATAGACATATCACTGCGCGATGGCCGTACAGTGGGTATTGATATGCCATGGATTGGGGACTCTGCTTATAGTTGCCTCCTTCCTCTGCGGTCAATGGCCCATCTTTCAGGGCACCTTCATTGAGCGCATTCACGACTTCCTTACTTTCGGCGCATACGATTACTTCCTGTACCCTCGTCTTTTCCCACTCCTTCCTCCTCCTCTCTATTTCGTTTAATCTTTACTTCAATTGCTACGTCCTTACAGGCGTTTCGTTGGCGCTGTTTTTGGTTCAAAGTGTACGACTGCTGTTCTTTCTGTGGAATATTACTGCTGCGATCGACCCAATCCTATCTTACAGGTTGGCAAACCTACTTTAACCTCAGCGGGTCCGCATAATTTTGTATGACCCAAATTTTGGAATAATTGGCTTCTCCTTCTTCTTGCTTGGAGGGTTATTATTCTTATGGTGTAGGGTTAGGCTACTTACAATTGAGTTGGGGTTACAATTTACTATGGTTTTGTTTCAAATCTTTGGTGGTATTTTATTTAGAGGAACTTGGATATTCCGGGATATGCAGAAATTGTTATTAACGAGTTCATTGGTCTATCTGTTATGTGTCTTGGCAATGTCATAGGAATAAATCCTGCTTTCTTTTGTGGTGAGGAGTTTTATAGAAAGAGAGAGGATTATCTCCTCTTGCGTGTGCCCAGTGGGCCTCAACAAACCAAAGAAAAAAGAATAAATTTCATTCAGATTCATGTAATTTTGTATTCGATGTAATTTTGTATTCGATGAATTGCTATCTATTTTATAAAGGATATAGAATTTTCTCGTTCGTCTATCCAGGTTCAGTCGTTTCGGAAATTTGAATTACTATATTTGGCGCTCTAATTTTTATTGTCATATGTTAGATGAATAGGGTTCCAATATAGTGCAATTGTGGAGTTCCAAGTCCATTATAGTCTGTCGGGCGAGCAACTTCCTTTTGGTTGATTACTGTGAAAGAAACACTGCTGGATTTAAGTGTCAATCCCATTTAGTATCTCTGTAATTGCTAAACTTTCCATTTTGCTGAGACACCATAAGAGATGGAAATCAAGAAGAGAATATACATGAAAATAGCACAATAGTAGATCATTGAATGACAGGAAGGAGTGATACAACCAAAGCAACTGTAAAAGTGTCAATGAGTTCAAACCTATTAACGCTGTAACCAATCTCCTCACACAGGTCCCTCTTGGCCTCTTGGTTTTCTCAACGGAAAATGTATGAAAGTAGTTTTGCATTTCTATTTGGTCAATAAGTTGACTGATCATGCTTCTCTCTCTCCCTCCCTATATATATATATATATATATTTCCGAACCATTTACAGAGACTAGTTACTTCGCTGCTGCTTTATTTGCTTCCTTTTAGAATTTTTTGCTCTTGTCATTCCCATCATTTTAGAATTACCCTAGTAACATATTTCTATTAGCATTCGCTTTATTAAAACAATGGTTTTTGATAATACCAGTAACTTGGAAGCTATTCTATTTTCTGTCAAATCATTGCTCTAATTTTGTTGTCAAACATTCTTGTTTCTGAAAAAAAAAAATTCAAAGCCTTGATCTGTTTTTCCTCTTAATATCATCAAGTGAAGTTGAATTTAATTGATAGCTGTATATTCATGTGTAATTTGGTGATCATGGCTCTGTTGGTTATCTGAACAAATTTCTGTTTGATGCAGATTTTATATTTTGGGATACTCAGCCTAACCTATTATTTTATTGCAAAATCGTCCTTTGTCTATATTCCTGGCTACTATTTAAGTGGAATTCACAGGTAATTCACCACAGAGCCAATATATTTGCTCTTTCAACTCTATGATTATCTCAACATTATTCTATCATGAATTTCGTTAGACATTATATGTTCTTTTAGGTACACAAGCTTGTTGGCAGCTGCTGTTGGAATTATGCTCTTTCTTTTGACCAGCTTTTCTGATCCAGGAACGATAAATTCTGAGAATGTTTCTCAGTATCTCTCTGCTTATCCCTATGATAACATCATTTATGCAGAGAAAAAATGTTCAACTTGCAAAATTCAAAAGTGAGTTTTTTATCTGTTGTAAAATATTGGCTGGTCTCTGATTAAGTTTATCTATAAAATGATCTTAATCTATGATGCAGACCTGCTAGGTCAAAGCACTGCAGCATATGTGACCGTTGTGTGGCACGATTTGACCATCACTGTGGATGGATGGTTGGGAATCTTGAAATTCTCCCACTTTAGGAGATTGTTTATGTGTCTCATTGTAAAACATCCTCTTTTCTGTTTGGGTTGTACTAAATGTTATTTTACTTGCAGAATAACTGCATAGGGGAGAGAAACACCCGGTATTTCATAGCTTTTCTTTTATGGTAAGTGCTATATTTGGTTCGTTAGAGCGTCAGTATCTTATAATTAGCAATATGTATCCTTACATTCTTTGTACACCAATTCGTTTGCTGCCCAACCTCCTTATCTATCTGCTGAATGTGGCTTGGTATTGTTCTAGAAGATGACCTAAAATCCACTAGGTAGATAACTCCGGAATTCACTGAAAGCAAACATTTTGAAATAATATTCATAATAGAGAATATTAGTTGTATCTCATTTTATGCACAACAGTTCCTCCTAAATGCATGACTAAAATGCTCAAAACTGTTGAACAAGGGTTCGCTGAAAGAAATATTTCAGGAGGGATCTTCTGGTGCTTGGTTAGATCGTTGTACATCCAGAAAGATCCTCTAATTGCAACCTAACCAAAGGTTCAGAGTAGAGGACCTAAATTATTTTAATTTTTCTGCACCAAGTTACTGAACTACTGTCTCTTATACTTTTCCAATTTTCAACACATTATAAACATGCACAATTTGATATGTGAATTTTGGCCATTCTTTTTATTGTTGCAATGCATATGTTAGCTGACTTTACTGTGTCAATCTAATCTGGCTCGGACATTTATGCTACCTGAGTTATACCAATGACTTTTAAGAAAGGTTCCTTAACACTTCTGGTCTCCTGTTCTCCTTGCCACTTCTAGTTACTTGGCTGATTTTAGTTTTACTGTAGACGGTAAAAATTATGCATTTTTCATCTCCAATTCCATTTATATTACGCGATTCTTTAGTGTCTTGTAGGCATTTCCTTCTATGCTTGTATGGAACAGTTGCCATTGTTTTGGTTCTTGCTGGAAGACTAAAAGAATTAAGAGTTGTATATATTCTAACAGGTAAAACTGATTTGCATGTAAGATCTATCTTAAGAATAGGTTGCTTCTTATATTAATATTGAGATTTCTCTCTCACATATATATATATATATTGCAGTTTACTATGGAATAGAAAATTCTTTTCTGGCTTTAGCTCCGCATGTTGTACAGGTGAGGGATTTGTTATTATGTCTTGTTCTTTCTATATGTTGACATGTTGACTCTTGAACAGACCTACTAATTTTTTGATTCCAGTTAGTAAGAGGGATCTTGAACTAAGAAATAGATTCTAGATGCTAAAAAAGGGTCTCGTGATCATTTTTAATAATAAAGTTCATTGATATTCTTGACGTTATGAATTACATGCTTTTGTTCCTATTTTATTCTATACTTCCCATTTTATTCCATACTTCCCATTTTAATGTCTGATGGTATTTTGCTTTCATATAGTGGTTGTTAGGATCGTACCACACTCTGATACTTCTTGTGGTATTCCTTGCAATTGTTGGAATGCTATTGGCTGGATTTTTTGGTTACCACGCCAAGCTCTGCCTCAGCAATACTACCACTAATGAGGTCCTCTCTACCTGTAATCTTGCAATGTCTATTATATATTATTTTTCTTTTGGTAAAAACTAAATAATTAGGAGACAGGAAAAGACAAGGAGCCATCTTTCTTCATGTGAAGAAATATCCTTATAAAAGAAAGGATTGGATTGCCTTTAAATAGTTGAGCTAAAGATACATAGATACTTAGCATGGAGTTAGGTTGTTGGAACAAATTTATAATATGTCGTAAGAAAATCCGACTGTGATTGGGAACTGAGTTGACATGAATTTGATATGATGTGAATTACCATGATGTACGATGTAACTAAGAGGCATTTACATTTAGAAAATTTGCTTGTTTTGTTTGACATGGTCAGATTTCATTCCACTTCTGCCTTGGGGTTGTGGGTTTTGTAGAATGGATCTATCATTAGGTAGGATTAAAGCATAAAACATCTAGAAATTACACAAGAACATGGTTTTGGGTAGCTTACTGGTTTTATGCGATCTTTGTGATGGAATATGAGAATTTAGAACCTAACTTCCACTGTGTCCTGGTAAATATGGTGTGGCTAGTCATGTCAGTTTTCATTAATTAATTGATTGTTCTTCCCCTGTTTTTGTGTTTGTGTTTCCTTCTTTGTCTTCATTTTACATTTAATATCCTATTATTGACCAGTTCATCCAAATCTGATTCGAGGGCTTTGATGTTCTGACCCGTTGATAAAGTATTGAGTGAAATTTATACTCACAATCCTTGCATTTACAAACCTGCATAGGTGGCTTCATCTGAACGTTATTTGAAAAAAATTATGTGGGGCCATCTAAATTCAAGTGGAGCCACTTGTACTGTTTGTGCAGGTTTTGTGAATGTAATAGGGTGCAAGTATTCCACAATATTTTATCATCAACCAAATGTCTGGTGATCTGTTTATGTGGAAAACCTGATGCTTTTATTGGCGCTACTGATTTTATGAAAGGTCAAATGAAACGATTGGCTTCTTTTGTGGATCGCAGACCTTCAAGTGGCAAGAGTACGCGAGCTGGCAGAGGAAGCTAAACGAAGCAAAGGCCAGTGCTGCAGCCCTAAGAGCTAGTGTAAGTGGAATGAGCAGCGACAGAAAGCCCTTGCTGAGCAAATGGAGAGCCTTCTTCCGAAGGTCACCTTTAGAAGATGTGCAAGTTGTCCAAAATAATGTTTATGATAAAGGATTCCTTCAGAATGTTCTGGAGGTTATTTCCCCCTTTTCTTCAAGACGGTCATTTAGACGAACCAAATTGAAGCTGACCTGAGAGTGCTCCTAATGTTCTTGTCTTTGTGGACAATAAATTATTGGAAGTCTTGGTGGCTCGTTGGTTTTGTTTGTTGAGAAGTTGAAATCATTGTTTAAATTTTGAAAAATTATGATTGTAATTTTTAATTTTCTGTAGAAGGAGTTCGTGAATAGTTGCAGCAGGAGGATTAACGTTTAGTTAGGAAATTTTACTTTTATATATATACACACACACACATATATTCTTTTTTGGGTTATAATATTATGTACTATGACGCACAAATACAAGATAGAGAGATACAATACTAAAACAACTAAGAAATAAAAGGTGGAGAAAACTTGAGTTACAAATTTTGTACTTTTCATATGAAATTTTTTAATAATAATATAATAAGTGCATGAATTTTAAAGATATGTATACATTTTACAATTTAAAATTATATGATTAAGTTTTTTAAAGAATTAGTCTCGTATCTTGTGTTATTGTATAAGTTCTAAGACATTCAAAACAGTATTTTTATATGATATATAATTTTTTATACATCATGTTTTTATTAAGGATTTAATAGCAAATGTATTAAAAAAAAGTTAGACTTAAATATAGTCTCTATAAATATGATACCTTTGTGATACATTAGTATGAATTCATCAAAAACGAAATTAGTAATGTTCAACAATCAGAAGAAAAAACAAATCAACATAAGCATTAGTATATCATAATTATTTTTGTTATCTGCCTTGTATAATAAAATTGATGAACCATTATATATTTTTCATAAAATATTATTGAAAGTACAAGGTTTTTTTAACACTTGTAAATATAAGTGTTTTTATTTTTTGTTCTAACAAGCAAAAGCAAGTTTTTTTTTATTCGGCTTAATTATCATGTTAATTTAATTTAATTCTTTAACTTTCCATTTGGTTACATTTGTCCTTTGTCGTTATAACCATCAAAGACTATTTTAAAATCCTAAATAAAAATTAAATGATCACCTTAAAGCATAAGATAAATGAATAAATTATATACATTTTTTTATTTTAAAATATATACAAATCTTTTTTTAAATAAAAAATTATTTTATATTTTAGTCTAATATAAATTTTTTTTACTAAAATACCTTTCATTAATTTAAATACATATCCTTTAATTAAAAAATTTAAATGACAGGTGTTTTAGTTGAAAAGATAAAGTTGGATTACAATGTAGGATTTTTTTTGTTTATAAAAGATTTGTATAATTTCAATAAAATTTAAAAGACATTTGTGTAATTTATACTAAATAAAATTAAAGATAAATGTAGTATAAATTAAACATTAAGAAATCAGATAAATAAACAATGTTAAGAGACTAAAATAAAATAAATTAAGGATAATTTTTTTATGATAATATTACATCTCATTGGTATTTAGTACTAAAAGTTATGCTATTTTCTTAAATATTGTTTGTAATTTTTATATAAACAAATTTTGTCATTGAAGATTATACGATTTATTTTTTATTATATAAGAACTGTTCAGACATAAATTTATTCACGTGATTTTTTATTTGCTATTGATTTAAAGTTAATTATATTACATGTACATTATGTGTATTGATTTAAAGCTAATTATATTATATGTACATTATGTGCGAATAGCTGAGTTATTAGTTAAGAAACTAAAATGATAATTTTATTTTTTTGGCTAGTACTTGGAAATACAATTTTTCTTGGGGCCAAACTTACAAATACAAGTCAAAACTCAAGTTTAAGGCAAAATTTAGGTTGGGATGATTTTCAGCTGATTTGGCTCACGGCAACATAAATATATTTTTCATATAATTTATATAATATTTATTGTATTTTTATAATTATTATTTTATCTATTAAATTATTATTTTTACTATTAAATTAATTTTTAAAATATAAATATAAATATTATTTTTTTTATCTCATTTATTACTACTTATCTATTTTTGATGCTTTCATCCTTCTTATATGTGAGCCCGGAGGAAGAAATGAACCCAGCTCGAAGAAGCGGATGCTTCGTACCTGGACGGCTGAACCTGAAATAGAGAATACGACCCAGAGGAAGGCGAAGACGCTCTGGTTTGTCCGGAAGTTCCTTTCCTACCATCTAACTACACGTTAAAATCCTCACTGCTCTCATCCATTTTCTTTTTTCTTTAGTTATTTCTCACAAATTTCTGTAGCACCAGTCACCCCCCTACCGGCGCATATTCATTCGAAAACGGAAAGGAAAAAACCCCCGTGTCCATTCCGTGCACCGGCGACATCAGAACCAACCGGCGGGCCAAGCCGCTCGTCCTCACTGGCGCGCTGCGTCGCTTCAAGCGATATCAATTTTAGAGCTAAAAGACTTTTCGTCTTTTCGACTAAAGTTCAAGGTTGGTATTAAGATTCTAGTCATGCATATGTTCCATTCTAAGAGAAACTTGATACACAATCTGAAAATACAAGAAGCTAGGGTTTATTGTTTATGAACTGTAGATGAACTTAAGGATGGCTTGATGATCAGCTTTGATGGTTTGACGCTCAGATTTATAGTATCAAAATATGTTCTTTTATACTTGACCTTTTACAAAAGAAGGAACTATAAATAGAGTAGACCAGACATATTTCATGGAAATTTAGGTCCTATATTCCCGTTGCTGCTTAGATTCGTTCTTTTTCATGCGTTACGGTTTTGTTACAAGCATTTTTGGTAAAGTTTGTGATTAGACCTTATGGTCGAAAGTCCATCCGTTATAATTGTCCCTTAAAAAAAAAAAAAAAAACCAAAAAAATTCATTTTAAAAAAGTCCAAATATATTTTTTTTTTTTTTGAAAAATTAGTGTTGCAATCAAACTTAACCTTACCCTGGTCACTCGCATCATTTGTGAATGGGGCCGAGAGGGGAGGAGGAGAAAATCGGAGACTGAGGGTAAAGAGAGAGCGAGCTGAGGGGGAGACGTAGAGAGAAGGAGGGCGAAACAGAGAGAACGAATTGAGCAGGGGAGAGAGGCCGAATTGAGAAGTCGAAGAACAAAGGGAAAGAAGAGACGAGACCCATTTCTCTGGGTCTTGAAATTGCGACCTCGGCGTGTCGTGAGCAGAAAAGAGAGACGGAGGAATACAGAGGACAGAAAGAAAGAGACAGAGAGGTTGGAAGATTGTCCTATCAAAGTTAATTCCTTCCATTTTGATTCTGCCTATTGCTTTTGATTCTATTGGGTCAGTTAAAGAATACATGTGCTTTGAAGTTCTCTCTTGAATCTGTCTTCTTGATAGCATATTTCTGGTTTGATCCCATGGGGTGAATCGAATTAATCCGTTTGAGCTTTATCTAGGATTTGGGTCGCGCATCATTATAGTATGAACATGTCTCTTTGCTGTTTTGGCACGGTTTCTCCATAGAAATTTTGGGGTCCCAGAGTTTAGTTAGTAATGCTTCTCCGTTGAGTTTTGATCTTGTATAAAAGATTCAGCTAAACTTCTATTCATATCCAGTTGCTCTGCGTTTCAATTTGGCATGAAGATTCAATCTTGCTGCTCTGCGTTGTGGTTCTGATCATTGGGGTTAAAAAGAAAATTTTCCATATCCCATTACCTCGTGTCTCAGTTTTGAGAAGATTTTTTAAGTTCAGAAATCTGGGTATATCTTAAATATATTTTTCTGATCTGCATGCAAGAATCCTTGGGTAAATTCTGAGTTTACTCTCTTTGCTGTAATGGCTCCATCGCATAAAATGTTTGGATAAATTCTGGTTGCGCCTAGTAGTTTTAATTTTCTTTCAACTCATTATTATTTTGATCCCCCCCCCCAAAAAAAAAAACTTGGCCCTTTTTAATTGAGGCATGCTTGGACCTGTTTTATGCAAACAGTACCGGACCGGGGCCCAGTGTTTTAAATTTTTTTGCCAGGCTTGGCTCATTTTTAAATGAGTTTAACCCGTGAAGGTTTATTTGTGATGTAGTAGTATTAGTAGGAGAAATTCTGATATTCTTATCCATTGATAAAACAAATGCACTTCATTGTGTTTTACATAATTAAAATATATTTTTTTAATTTTTTTGATGGATTACACGGGTGACTAGCCCTATTTGTGATGTAGGAGCAGTGGGAGAAATACTGATATTCTTATTCATTGATAAAACAAATGCACCATTTCAAATTTTTGTGTAGCTTTTCTATCTTTTATTGTGTTTTATGTAATAAATTTTTTTATTTTTTGATGGATTACATTGGTGACTAGCCCGGCCTAGGTGGGCTGGGCTGCTTTAAAGTCAGCCCGTTTCAAATTGGCCTGGCCCACTTTTTGGGTAGCCCATGGCAGGCTGAGTTGGCTCATATTTACGGCTCTAAATCTAGCCTATAGGCTGTATCTAAAGTTTCAAACCATATCTTAAATTAGGATATTTTTTAAAAGAATAGTATTTCTGTACCTCATCACTTATATGGGCACTCTGTGCTCTCTATGGCGTCCTTGTTCCTCTGTCCTTAAGGATAGCCGGCTATATCAATGAGTGATTGTCATGTGAATTTGGTGACACTCTCATCTTCCTTTCCTCTCATTCATTGCCCGTAGTTCAAATCTTGAAGATAGGTAGTAGGTACTGTTTCTCTCTGACACACTCATTTTGTTTTAATTTTCATTAATTAAGTTCCTCAATTATGAATTTCTTTCCTACCACCAAAATGGAGCTGTATGGTTCATTAGCTCATTTCATCTTTAGGTTGAGGATGATGCTTATACTGTGTTAGATTAGGTCTAATCATGCATCATCGATGATATATATTTATCTGTGTTTTGAAAATATAACTAGGGTTTTTGTATGTTGCTACAGTTTTGTTGAAGTTACTCAGGTATAAAGGATGATCTACACTGCAATTGACACATTCTACCTCACAGATGAGCAGCTAAAGAATTCACCCTCTCGGAAAGATGGCATAGATGAAGCTACTGAAACCACTCTTAGAATCTATGGTTGTGATCTCATCCAAGAAAGTGGCATTTTGCTTCGGTTGTATCCTTTTTTTGGTATTCAATCTTCTGCATGTTGGTGCCTGTTTAATCGTTACATTTATTTAGTTTAGAATTCAAATTGTTTCCTTAATTGTCTGGCAGACCACAAGCAGTCATGGCCACTGGGCAGGTTCTATTTCATCGTTTTTACTGTAAGAAGTCATTTGCACGGTTCAACGCGAAGGTCATTATCTTGTACCATAAATGTTATTCGCCCTCTTTTCTCTTTTGTGTTTTTAAACTACTGTTAAAACAGAAAATAGTAACGAGGTGCCCTTTTTTTTTGGGCCCTCTTTTCTCTTTTTGGTTTTTAAACTACTGTTAAAACAGAAACTAGTAACAAGGTGTCTTTTTTTTTTTTAATTCCTTTTCTCTCTACATGGTCATGTTCTGATATTTGGAGTTAAGCAGTTGAGTCAAAGTGATCGTAGCAGGTTTTTTTTCACCAATATCTTTTCCTTAAAACTGATGATTTGAGCTTTTAAGATCCTCTGTGTAGTTTATTCCAATGGTGACTAACATTTTATTCTCTTTATTCACTTAAACATAATTGTGAATCATTTATAATTTTTAGCGTAGCTCAATGAGGTCTGATAAGCTCTTTTTGCAGAAAGTTGCTGCAAGCTGTGTATGGCTTGCTTCAAAACTGGAAGAAAGCCCCAGAAAAGCGAGACAAGTAATCATTGTTTTTCATAGAATGGAATGTAGGAGGGAGAAATTACCAATAGAGCATCTAGACTTGTATTCCAAGGTTAGAAGCTTTTGTTCTGTGAGTGTTTATGTGTGTGTTTCCCACATATAACTCCTATTTTTCTTGTTCATTAATAATTTGTTAGCTGGAAAACAGAAATATGTGGACTTGAAGATGGAGTTGAGTAGAACAGAGAGACATATTTTGAAAGAAATGGGATTTATTTGTCATGTTGAACATCCTCATAAATTTATATCAAATTACCTTGCAACCCTTGAAACACCTGAAGAATTGAGGCAAGAAGCTTGGAATCTGGCTAATGATAGGTAAGTAACTGGAAGTATTACTTTAGTTGTGCATCTTATTATAAATTCCCGCATGCACACATAATTTACTGAACCCTGCACTTTATCACTCTTGAGTATCTTCTTTACATGTCAAGACTGCTGCAACTCAAAAACTTAAACATATTACTGATTTTGGAGTTTTTGCTGTTTGATTTGGGAAGTTATAATATAAGATAATTCATTTCGCTAATTAGATACATGGGCTAAACTTCAAAATACATGTAACCTGCAGTATCTGTACTTCATAAAGAATCCGCCAAGAAGAAAAAAGAAATGATGATTAAGTTATCGCTGATGATGTAACTTTTTTTAATATATAATAACGTGATGATATAATTTCCATCCCTAAGCATATTACTGATTTGGGTTGTGCAGTTTAAATTGAAAACGGAGGCTATTGTAAAAACGAATACATGCTTTGAAGTGTATCATACTGTAATGTGGGTATGTGGTTAAATGAACTGATGGGCTTATTAAAAGATCAATGCTTCTAATCATCCTGTGGGTCGACTGAGAACTTTGAAACTTGTATGTTACTAATCACTTTATCTGATTGATTCTAACTTTGTAATTCCCACTATTGTTATCCAAGAAAAATGAGTTTGTAATTGCCATTAATATTATACTATATTCCTAATTCAACTCTTTTTACTCACAAGTTTCCAGTTGGCAATCGGTGGAAAGAGTTTATTAACACGTTGGACAGGTTCAGATCATTTATGGTACTGTCATTAATAAGCAAATGTTTTCTTTAGGACTTTTGCATAACTAGTCCTCATTCTAGCTGGAATGGTGTGTTGATGGTAGAGTTTGGCTATATAGTTTAGTTGTTAATTGCTACTTTCATATCGGATTACATAATTTTTGATAGAACAGTAGCCTGACCCCAAGCATCTCTCATTTATTGTGAACATCAAAGTAGCTGTATGTTTGTTGACTGAAAAAGACTTACTGGTAACTAACATTTATTTAATTTTCTTGGTTTCTGTTATCTTTTGTATCCTG
Source organism: Erythrophleum fordii (assembly GCA_032878935.1). Taxonomy (NCBI): domain Eukaryota; kingdom Viridiplantae; phylum Streptophyta; class Magnoliopsida; order Fabales; family Fabaceae; genus Erythrophleum; species Erythrophleum fordii. The sequence continues at coordinate 35,025,039 of JAVQMF010000049.1, forward strand.
GCAAAAATGCATCCAAAGTAAAATACCTAGGGCTTGTAGCTAAGTACATAAAAAAATATATAATTGATTAGATCCAGAATTATGGCCAAAAGCAATAAAATTATGTAACTTGATGACTACATATTGTATGTTAGAGCATTGTAGCAATAAGGCATCATCAGAACTGCTTTCAACATGCATTTTTTTGGGGCTGATCTTAACATGCATTAGAGTTGTGTTTGACAATGAGCACTTTGGCCAAAAGAATTTAGATTGAGTGCACTTGTAGACATGTATGAAGGTGAGGCTTCAGGGCATGTAGGTTAACATATTGACATCATATCATCTATATTGGAGAAAATCTAGAGCTTTACCGTAGGAACTGCACGTGGCATTCATCCTTTACCACCAAAACCTATTGCAACCTTTAAGCTTCCCCTGCCCGGGGAAAAGAATATTAGATCTGTATTTTGTTATTCATTTTTAGTATAAAGCAAGTCATGACATATTGACAGTTATGGCAACAGTGGTATAGGTGTTATCTTTTCTTTCTTTTTCATTTCCCTTTCCCGTTGGGATATGTAATGTAAACCAATGCATATTCTGATGTGATCAGGCACAAGCCACAGTCGAGCTGAAAATTTTTTGGCTCATTCAATAGCTAGACTGCAATGAATGTGTCTTTGGTTATGAATTGTATTTCACATCTTCTCTAAGAACTTAGTGCTTGCTAAAAATATTCAACGTTTTCCTTACTCTTTCTGATGCAGCTTGCGCACTACATTGTGTGTTCGATTTAAGAGTGAGGTTGTGGCTTGTGGAGTTGTATATGCTGCTGCTCGTAGATTCCAAGTAGCCCTTCCTGAGAACCCTCCATGGTGGAAGGCATTTGATGCCGAGAAATCTGGGATTGATGAAGTCTGTAGGGTTCTGGCTCACCTGTATAGCCTTCCAAAGGCACAATACATGGCAGTCTGCAAGGATGGGGACTCGTTTACATTCTCCAACAAATCAGTGGAATCACAATCTCAGGCTGCACCAAAGGTGATGTCCACTTTTTCTCTTATTTGACTCTTCTTAGCTTTGTTGGACTATGTGCTCTAGATTTTACAAGTTGTGCTTTGGTGGTGCAATAACAGCATTAGTTGGCTGTGATAAGACAAAAGTTTATGGCATGATTGTTGCAAACGCCTTTTCTTTTTGCTACTTGAGGGTTTTGATCTAACATATTTTAGACTCTATTTGTATTTTGTAGGATGTTCCACAGAGTAGCCCACCAGCCGACACTTGCACCTCTGTTCCAAAGGGAGCTCCAGGGGAAGCTAATATTGAAGCCAGTGGTAGCAAGGGTGCGTTGGTAAAGCAAGCCATTGATAAGCTGAAAGAGTCCAAGGTTGATGATGATTCCAAGAACACAGCTACAGAGGGAGAGGCAAGAGATGAACCCATGCTAAAATCCAAATCTGACCGTAAAGTAGAGACCAGTGGGGAGACACGCAGGGAAAGGGAAAGAGACAGAGACAAAGACAGGGACAGAGACAGAACAAAAGCCCGAGATCGCGATAGGGGAAGGGATTCTGACAGAGAACGAGATCGAGAGGAGGCTGATAGGGATAAGCTCAAAGATCGAGGTCACCGTTCTAGAGACAGAACAAAGGATTCAGGTATGCTTTTGATTTTTCAGTAAAATCCCATTTTGGTCATTCATAGAAGAAGTATTTCTTAATTTGATTCTTCATAAAAATTACTTTATCATTTTGATCTTTGATTACTTTCTCAATCTAATCTTGCACATCTGAGTATTTCTTAATTTGTTCTCTCACAAATAAAATTGTTATCTATAGGATTCTTTTGTCGATCTAATGTTAATAAAACTAGCAGTTGATTACATATTATATTAAAGGCCTTCATCGGGCCTGAAGGCTTAGTGGGCCCAGCTCTGCCTGGCCAAATTGTGCCAGGTTGGATCGAATACAAAAAATAAAAATTTAAGGCCGGCTCATACCACAAAATAGGGTCGAGCTGGGCACTAGGTCAGTCCTAAGGGCCATATTAGCCTGGCTTGGCCCAAAAAATTTAAAAATATTTTTTAATAAAAATTTATATTAAAATTTTAATTTTTTTAAAGATAAAATATAATTTTATAAAGATTTATATAAAAATCTTCTTTTTTAGGAATTATTTTATAATTTTAATAATAACCTGGGCTAGTCTTAAGGGACATATTGGTTTGGCCAAGTCCAAAAAAATAAAAATATTAGAAAAATAATTTTTTTATAAATATTTATGTCAAAATTTTAATTTTTTATAAGGATGTATATAAAAAAATTTAGTTATTTTATAATTTTAATAATAAATTTAAAAAAAAAAAGAAAAATATCAGGTCGCGTGGTATTGGTTCGCCCCTGTTCAGTATTAAATCAGGTTGGGCCCAAGCAAGTCCATTTAAAATGGGGCCCAGCATCAAATTAGGGCGAAGTTTGGCCCAGTCTGCCCATGAACACTCTTATATTATGTAATAGTGATTAAGTGGTAGCTTGTCAAAAAATAAATTGAGAAATATCATTCTATAAAGAATTAAATTGAGATATTTCATAAAGGACTAAATTGAAAAAAAAAAATTATGAGAGACCAAATTGAGAAATATCATTTGTAATGGATCAAATTAAAAAATATTCTATTTACGAATGACTTAAATAATTTTAGTCTATGATTTTTCGGCTGGTTATCTCTTGTTGAGTATTTTATGTTAAAGATAATTTCTTATTTTTATGCAGGACATTCTGAGAAATCAAAATATCACTCCTCTCGTGGTATGAAACTCTTCATGAGTTTGACCTTTGTTTTCCTTCTTGTTTTCCATCTTCTAACGCATTTTAATTTCAGATCGCGACAACTATGGCTCCTCTTATTCTTCAAGGGAGAAGGACCGACATAGACATCATTGACATACTAACTCAGTTATCAAGATTTATCAGTTTGAAAGGTTACTTTTGTCATTGAGAATGATCAATAGAACAAGTTCTGTCCCGATATCACTCTTTCATTGGTATAAGTGCATGCCTAATTCCACACTGTACAAAACACATCTGTAACCGTTATTGATTGTTGCATAGCCTGACTGCTGGTTATCTGTCTTCACATATCTAGCGAAGAGACTGAACTTCTAATACTACACAAAACGAACTGTCAACCTCAAGGGATTCCCTGAAGGGAGGTTGTCATGGAGATTATCTTTTCATTTTAAATGGTATTTTTCATGCAGGATGCATGTCTAGCTTATTTATACCTTGTAGCTGTACACTCTAGTGAGTTAAGGAAAATATAGCTATTTCACTTAGGAAAATAGTTCATATTCTAACATTAAAAAAAAATTAAAATATATTATAATACGAAGAATAACTATAGTCAATACTAACCAAGTTATTAGAATTTTGTATATTTTCTTTTTTTTTTTTTGACGATATTCTTGCTGCAAAGGAAAAAGATACCCTATAAATCAGAAAACCATTAAATGAAAATAAGTGCAAATTTGCTTTGCATCTTTAGGCAGTTATTTGACTTAAATACCTTTTCTCCATCGTTTTCAATTGCATAATCTACTGATGATATGTAGTGAGACTTTTCAATCAGCATTACTCCCAGTTATGCTGTGCATTGTTAGACCCAAATTAACGACACTTATAGATGATATATTTATTTAATTTTTTACATATGAAATTGATATCCCATGATAATACTTCTATACTGCGTTAGGTCAAAGGTATGGAGCAGACACTTGTGAAGGTCGGTATACTGAGGTCAACGCATTGCTGTCGGACTAAGACACCCGTACCATGCTGCAGATGGGTATCTCACACTTCACAAATGAAAATATAGCTGTTCTAATGTTTGTCCCAGGTTAAAAACAATGCCATATGCTAATGGCATTCGTGATGAGGTTGATACAAATCGACTTAGATAGAGAAGTGAAGTAATTCTTTCAGCAAATGAACGGGGCAATGGACGATTATTGTAAGGCCGTGCCTCCGTAGTCCGTTCGTCCAATGAATCGATCTTCCCAAGAGAGTTGACCCACACCTTATTGGTTGACCACATAAGCCTGGCTACAGTTGAATTATCAGAATGAGCCAAGTCAAGCAAGATGCAGATACCCATAAAAGACGATGCATATAATTTTGTTTAAACAGGACTCATAAACTAAATATATTTACAAGTAGAATGTCTAGATCTCCCTATATTTTCTTCATCCAGGGACTGGAGATGGTGAAATTATCACATAGAAGCCATAATGCATTGACACAATTTGGACGCCAAGCCAGACACAATCTGGCAAGGTATCTCAGCAGAACGGTGTGGAAGCATGCACCCAACTTCTAACCCAGAGATGGTGAAGTGATAATAAATCAAATCAGAGTTAAAAACATACTCTAAAGACACAATTATCAGAAATTGTCGAATTAATGCTCAACTGTGAGAGTATCCTCTTGGGACAACCTAAAGTTTTCATTGCTCGCCACTTTGGTTTTGGTCTGGTAGTAATCTCCGATCTCAACAACTTGAGAGACGCAGATTCAATTACCACCTCACAACTGATGACGTCTACCTTCTTAGGACAACAAAATACAAACTTTTCATTATTCTACGTTCTTTCAAAACTTTAAGGAAGCCAGGTTCAAGCAAATTGGTGCTCAAATAAGATCCAGAAGACATACATTCACGAGGTCAGCATTCATTCCATACAATACGAGTACTTGACATCATAATGAGTGAAACTTTCGAAGTTCTTTCACACAATGACCCATAATTTGTCAGGAAACACTATATCACCATAACTTTCATAAAATCTGCATCTGAAAGAATGAGTCCCCAGTGGTTCCTTGGGAGCCCTTCCTATTCAACAAGTCAACAATATTCTACACTCCAGAAAACTCATGGATACCGAAGCATTGTTTCACAAGATGCAAATGCTTCCATGCCCTCAAATGCTTCCACTCTAATAGAAACATAGCTATAAGCTGTTCAGGCTTTTTATGCGGACCACAAATGAACCTGCTCAATGATATACAATATGATGATCAGAGCAAACCATGCAAAGAAGGCAAATTTCCAGAGACAAATATATTAATTCAAATTAATGAAAGATGCTAAAATTCCAAATCCAGCTGAATTGGTAATATACGTTATCACCCAAGTTCAGGGTCTAAAATTTATCAAGAACCTTAATGCTGGAAACAGGACATGCTAACTGAATGATGCTTTTGCAGATATCAACATCAAAACCAAGAGTAATTTAACCTCAACCTCAATGTCTGAGTGGGAGGGCAAAAATCTTATTTAAACTTGCAAGGATATTAGAGATTTTTAGGAGTTCTCCAGAAGCAAATGCACATAGATTCTTTAATAATTTGTTCCATAATGAAAAGACCAATAACTCACATCTAATTTCAGATATAACTTTTCAAATGATTACCATCAATCTGGACCTTATTTGACCGTCTCAAACTACTTATTCATGCCTTAATCATTCTAAAAGTAATCAGTCACGGTTAAAGAATGATTCATTCATTTGTGAAAACATATATAGGCAAGCTTGAAAGGAATCTACAACAAACAAGCACAAAGACACAAGGCTTGATCCATATGATTAAATGTGATTAAAAACTAGAAATAAAAACTAGTGATATGATCAAAGGGTATAAATTGAACATCCAGAGAGAGATCTCATACTCAAAATAGTGCTTCTCTTAACAGACTTCTTTTATCCCACAGAGAGAGAGAGAGAGAATGAAAAAGAAAATACTGAGAAGATCCATACATGCTGGAAGGTTAGATATGTCTGCAGAAACTGCACAAGGGATTCCCAAGTTTGAAAGAGCTCCTCTAATGATCCCACATGGGAAATAAAGATGCATACTCATTGCTTGTGCTGCCTTGTTTTCAGCTGTAATCGTAGTATTATCTTCAACTGAACTGCCATCAATCAATGGATCAATTGACATGTGTGCAAGCCAGCGAAAGTTATTATCTTGCAACACAAAGGTACCCTGAAGCAAAAGCAAATACTATTTTAGTTGCAGCCACTCAAAATATATATAGCCCTTGTTGAGTTTATCTCTGTAACTCACCCTGTGGTTAGTCTTCAAGTTGTCAATCTGCTTCTTAAAGAGCTCAGACCAGAAGTCCTTGCAGATGAATTTTATAGCCTCCAGATGATCACTGAACCGAGGCCGCTCCATGGTATACCTGTACACAATTTTAACCTACCAAATAGTTAACCTACAAAAGTTGTAAGGTAGAATTGAATATAAAATCATTACAATTTTAACCTACCAAATAGTTAATATCATGACATGATGTTGAAAGTTTCTTTTCATATTTAATATTTATCATCTCATCATCCTTTTATTTATTTTTGCTTAGAGCTTCAATTTTCTTTCTTTCTCTTTAAATAAAAAGTTGTATCACCGAATAGCCTTTAGTTTTAATGATACTTGTAATGACAGAAATTCCATGAAAAGTGTTACAGAAAAGGCAGATCAGGGCATGGAAACAGTCATGATTTGCCTCTGCAGAGGGGTTTTAAACCATATTCTGCGTTGTTAAGGTATCCGAACATTTGAAGAATCCAGAAAGATATAAATCAACTACAAGAGCCTTGCATCCAATTGAAACTATACATCAAATGCTCATAATACAAAAGACTAAATTCGAAAAAAGAATTAGATTCATGAAACAGAAATTGACAGAATAATCACTGGTCAAACAATTAACAGGAAATATGTAGTATGCAGACCAAAATTTAGAAGCAATTTGATTCAGCTAAGCCTTACTTGCAACTATTAGAAATGCTGTGCGCCTATGCATACCCTGATTTTCGTGAACAACTGACGCTGTTGCTAACTATACATAAGACAAATCTAATTTGGAGAAGGACTAACAAGTATTCAAAAACAATTAATACCAGATTGCTGCAAAATTTCTCTGAGAAATTTCATCATGCAGGTTCATCCAAATGAACACCTAGAGATCTATGAAACCAAAAGCTGTTACATTATTGAGAAACAAAATGTGCTCACAGTAAGAAAAGAAGAGAAAAGAAATAGAATAGAGAGGAGGAGATAACAGGGTTAGATGAAGAGGAAAAGAGAGTAAACTGTAAACCTTTCTGAGAGCTGGTGACCGACTTGATATCCAATGGCCTCGATTCTGCGGGCGGCGAGCTCAGGTTTATTGGCGTAGAATCGATTGCAATAGGATGCCACCATCTCCGTCAGCAGACTATCTACGCAACTCTCGGACACTTCCCTTCCCATTTTCTTTCTTTCTCTTTACCTTTCACTCTGATTTGCTACTCGAATTGCTTCCTCTTCTCCCGATCCAAACTCACCTACGCTGGAAAATGCGGATTCCTTCTTCCTCCTATCACCTTTAATAGGGTTTAGAGTTTTGGCCCAAAACGGAATTAAGACCATCAAAATTTGATAAAATCCGATGATTCAAATTTGAGAAAAGAAAATTATTGAACGAAAATAATGACGTCCTGGACTCTTATCCAACCTCTAGGCCATACCAAGTCAATGATCCCGTAGGATAGCCACAAAAACAAAACAAAAAAAGGTCAATAATCCCTTGGATTACAAAGAAAAGAACCAAAAAGAGAAAAAAAAAAAAAAAGAAAATCATCTTGTCACCTTATGTAATGGACATTGTAAAAACCGAAGTCATGGTAAAATAATTTGATAAAAATTTTCAATTAAAGGATCATAACCATTATAAGCATATAAAAATGCAAAAATGAATAGTACAAACTTAAATGTGTTTATATACATACAAACATATCAATGATTGATATTCATACCAAAACAATAATTCCATAAATTAATATATTTATCATTATTTAAGGTTATTTAGTACATGAATATTTTTATTTAATGTTTACAAAAAAAATATACAATTCATCATATTTATGAAAATTGTTACAACTCTATCAACAAAGAAATAAACTAATAAGCTTTTTTAGATTAAGATAAATCTGATATTAACAATTTGATTTTTTTTTTCTCTTTTTATTAGCTCTCTCCTCCCAACACCTTAATCCTTTATTACCATTAAAAAATGCAATTAACATTTTGATTGACCATTGTAATGCAATAAATTATTAAACTGGACTCGAAAATCTTACCCTGTGATTCCGTGATCTTTTAGTTAACACTTAAAAGCTATAAAATGAACTTTACATTTGTTAAAAAAAGTAAAGATATACTTGGAGAAACTTAACTGATAGTAAAGTTCTTGTCTCAAGATGAAACGTGGTTTAAATCTCTGAAAGGAAAATAAAAAGCAAAATGACACTCAAGATATTAATTTGCCCCAGTTGCCATCCGTCAAAAAAAATAATAAATAAAAATCTACATCTTTTGCTGTGAAGGTTCTGTGGCCCCCTGTTTGGAGGCTGCCCCATTTTCTTTTTCTTTTTTTTAATTGAAACATCTCTACTGGAATAGTAGGTACTGTTCTAGCAGAAGATTTATTTTGCCAAAAAAAGAACTTCACCTTCTCGCTTATAGTCCCCTCAAAATATAAAGTAGATACTTCATTACAGTTGGTAATAACTCACGCTAAGGCTGCCAATTATAAGTATTGCCGCAGCAACACCGATCAACACCACTGCCAGTGAGTGTGATGCCACCTTATGCATATAACAGTTTCCACTAATCGCAAGCGTCATGGACTTGATTGCTACCTATGTCACGTATGTTTTCTTTACAATCTTTTCATGTGGGTAATTTTGCACATACACAAGCTATGACATTGATAATTTTGGACTAGATAGGTCATAATACCATCACTGATCACCCAGTGTCAAAAGTTCAAAACCTCCAATATATCAAAATGTGACCATCACTAACCCTCACATTTACACATATAAAATGGAATTATGCCTAAGCTTCTGCTACTAACAAGCTCAAAGCAATTCAAAACGTTAGCAGCTGCATGAACATTTTGCCAAGTATCAAGAGTGTGAACGGTATCCAAGGAAGACACAGATAAGTGCCACCATGCAGACATATAAAAGGGGGAATCCAACTTGAACTCTTCTTGCACCTCTCTTACTCAGATCTGCCTGCAAGTACAAAATAAGCCAGCTTAACAATCAGTAAATGAAATATACTGAAGTCCTACACTAAAGATAAGGAGGTACCGCTTTCCAACACCTCTTCTTACCAACAACTAGGAACAAGAAAGGGGAAACAGAAAAATAACTAGAGTAGCAAGCAGCGCTAATATAGTAATCTGTGTATCTTACAGGGCCTTAGCAAGCACAACATTAAATCGCCATTTGCCACTCCCACTCAATTTCGAACAACACACACAACTTTTTTCATCACACTAACATACAAATAACAAAGGTAGTTCCCACATAGCTCCCGCCCATTAAATAAAATAAACAACGGCTATTGTTAAGCTTACTATTTTTTCTTGCAAGACTCTAGTCTCTAGATTGCTTAGCCTCCTCTCCTCTGTTAGCTTTGATATTGTTACTCCAGCCTACAAAGACAGAAACTTGATCGTTGACATAGTTGGATCAAGTTCAAAGTATCAACAATACAACTCAAGAACCACAATCACAAACGTCCATTCAAACTTAGTAAGAAACAGGTTTTACGGGAGCTCCAACCATTTGTGTGCCATCTATTCCAAGGAAAGGGAGGGAGAAATCAAGGTATAATAGTATCAATGAAGATGATTAATATCCATAATCATGCCACAGTCCATGAAAAATAATATAAACATAAGGATCAACAATTTTGACAACAAGGTGGGAGGGTTCTAAATATCATTTGAAACTCAGGCCCCCACCCAAAAAGGAAGAAAATACAAGACTGAAAAAGTGCCATGATAAGGAATTAGTAACCAAATTCCTATTATGGTTGGAGGAAGAGCCCATATAGTCTAATGTTTCAACATACAATGCGCTAGGAAACAAGAAAAGCAAACATATAATACAAGCAGGTAAAATATTTATCAATAAAAATGCGGAATGGCTGACCTCATTTAGCTTTGACTCAAGTTTATCTAGTTTAAACTTCATCTCTTCAATAGTTTCCATTAATTTTAGCTCCTCTACACTCTTTGACACATTTAACACGACTTCTTTTTCTGCCTTCAATTCCTCTACATCCTTTACTGTGTTGAACTCCACATCTTTTGACACGTTTAATTCTGCTGTTTCTGGTCCCAGTTCTTCCACATTCTTCATGGTTCTCAACCCCACATCTTCTTCCGCATTCAACTTGAAGTACTTTTCATGGTTTAACTCCTCATTAACAATCCTATGCTCTGCATTCTGAACAATCTGACATGCACATGATAGCAATGATACTGTCAAGAAGGAACCTAAAAACATATTCCACTAAAATGAACAAACAAACAAATATCAAGAATTTGAAATGTTCAAATAATTAAAACAGTAAACCACAAATAATTATTGACAAACTCTTGAAATATGTAACTAACAAATTGAATGAATTTCTCCAGAATTTAAGATGTTCAGATGAAAGAGACGGAGGTGAAGAAAACAAAGTAGACTCAAACATCAATAATTTTTCTCTAACCTTGGGTTCTGGGGAAAGAATTTCCTTTCTGTCAACTATCTGATCTTTTTCATCAGCAAGACCATTCTTAAAGTCTCCATTGATTGGAGAGAGTTCTGGTGAAGAGTTAGGGCTGATCAGGGCCACTTTCAGCTTGTTTTCTTCAACATATCTGTCATTATCTTTGACAAACTGTCAAATGCCAAAAAAGATAGAAAAGTAAATAAATATAGACGTTAAAAATAAAACCTTTGAGAGTACAAAACCACAACTTAATTCATAAACATACCAAGCTGGAAGTAATATCTTCATTGGTTGTTTCAACAGGAACAATTGCGCTCTGGATTAAGAACTTGTCCTTGCACACCATATCTGCTGGGGCTTCCTTTGGAGCTTGCATTGTCACTGTTTGATGCAATAGTAAAAGTAATAAAGATTAAATTTAGGGAGAAAAAGTAAAAAAGAAAGAAGCTGGACCAGTTCCAGAATTTCAGGCACAATTATACATTAAGATATGCAAGCATGAACATAATCATCTCCATCACACTCGAACCTCAAAGAACTTGTTTGCCTGTGCTTTAAGGTTCATCTCAAATAGGCAACTGCTGCCAAACTTTCAACTGGAAACCTATAGAAAAACTGGAGATGGATTCCTTTTATCTTCTTCTTCTTCTGGCTAGATACTCTCCAAATAAAACCCCTGACAATTTTGTGCACTGCATGTTGCCATGATCTTCACCTTCATGCTCTCTCATGGACAAACGCTTAACATAGGCAGCTATCTCTTGTGTTTTCTTAGCAGTTCAATTATACACACACATGACAGGTGTAAAGCCATGACTATAATTTTTCATTTGATGCCTATTTATTGACATTGGACACAATAAGCTTTTGAATCATCTTTCATATTTCTCAAGTAAAATTTTATTAACAAAGCCCATTCCTTTGATTTGCATGCTACAGACCTAGCGAGAAACATTAATGCTCTAAACCTCCATGACCTATCAAGTCGTATGTTCTAAAACCTAAAGTTGGAAAGAACTTTGTGATATTAATTTAAGATGAAGTGTGTGGATTCATCTTCTGCTGTTGATATTGGACTACTGATACTCCTGAAGACAAAAATTCATTCCCAAATTACTTTGAGATGAAAATTTTCATTGGGAAATTGCTCTCTCAATGTTTGGCTGAGTTTCACGCCTATTTATAATTCAAAAGGCATGCAAAACAATAAAAGAAAACTCTGAGCAACAATCGAAACTCTTTTCTACTTCTAGCATGAGGTGCCAAATTCATTTACAAATAGCATCTGTCCAAAAACCAATCCATCATAAGTAACTTATTGCTCAAGGGTATTATTTATGCCTATGATGTTATTGCAACAATGAACCACAAATATCTCTTTCTAATACAAACCAGAACTGAATCTTCCAAGTAAAACCTATAAAAATCCGTCACTGATTAAATGCTACTAAAGAAGAACAAGTAGTAACAATAACAACACAACACAGAAATGATAAAGTTATACCTATGAATTCACAAGTGGATTTTGGCATAAGAACTCCAACATTTGGTCGCACTGAATATCTTTTAGGTGCCGTCGTCTTGACCTGCCAACATTAAATCTATTTAGCTGTCGAGCACTCTATCTTTAATTAAAAGAAATTGCTTGTCTACAATCAGAATCTCAAGGAGTGAAGATAAAAGCAAGCTGCTTGGACCTTGAAAGCGACATGGCGGTTGGTGTTATTAGTCAACTGAATTGAGCATGAACTTTGCTTCTTTAATTCAACTACAGAAGCAAAATATTGAGGCACGTCAGTCAATTGGTAGTATAATTAGAAATTACAAATGAATGACTGGAAAGACAGAAACATTATAAACTTAGTTACCTATATTCAAGTTAAAAATGTAAAAGAAATGTATCAGATCACAGAGGCCACAATCAGGAGCTAATAACAATTGTTAAGAGCGTGTGCTGGCAAAATGCAAGGTAAAGTCTAAATATTTTGGTTCTGATTCCTCTCAGTTAGCAATAACTTTACATAAGAAAGAGAATAAAAGTAAAAGAAATGTATCAGATCACAGAGGCCATAATCAGGAACTAATAACAATTGTTAAAAGCGTGTGCTGGAAAAATGCAAAGTAAAGTCTAAATATTTGGATTCTGATTCCTCTCAGTTAGCAATAAATTTACATAAGAAAGAGAATAAATTATTTTTCCCATCCTAATATTTTAATTGTAATTTTAGATTTAAAGGTAAATATTTACAGCATATAAATTGTACGAATCTGATAATTAAAAAGGAACAAGTCTAGAAAGAATGACCATGGACAACTTATTAATCATCTACTCACACAAAAATTTCAGTTCCTTGGGTTCGATTTCGAGAAGTCGATTGTTCATGATTACTGCTCAGAAAAGTCCAAATTCGAGGTCAATCCACTCAGCAACCAAAGCTAATAATTGAATTCCACGCCTTTCAACCAGCATATCATAAACAATAAGGTAAATGTAATGAACACCCGACTTGCCAAAGGCCAAAACCTTTCTACTGAAAAGATGTTCGTCTATAATCAACAGACTGCCTCCACAACTCAACTTCACTACAGAACAGAGGAGGGAGCAATATTGCCAAGAGACGAAAAGGAGAGAGAGAATGATCCTCTGAAAAGATGATCAACACCTAATACAACAGAGTTCTCTGTGAGGCAAAAGACAAAGTGAAACGGCAAGTTCGACGGAGAAGAAGAGTGGAACGAATCAAGTCGTCCCAAGCTCAACGAGTCAACTTGTGAGACTCGTACGCTTAAAAAACGAAAAACAAATCACAGATCATTGATGAAGTCCTCAAATTCTGAGAGATAAAATATAAAACTCGGTTTTCAACTCGTTACCCGACGGGAATCATGGGGAAGCTGGCAGATGACAGCAATAACGACAGCGTTTAAACTTCATAGAACTCACCGGTTCTCTCGCTGAGAAAAAGGAATAGAATCGAATGAAAATGGAGTATATGTGTGGAAGTAAAAAGAAAAAGATGAATTTTGTAATTGCAACTTGCAAAAAAAAATTATTGTGATCGACCTAAACAACAAAAAGTGGAAAAGAAACTGGAAGAGGATTTGGTAGTGTAAGAAGCAAAGTTATTAATGTCAGGATTACTGGTGAGGGAAGAAAATTGGAAGATGAATGAGTGAAAAGTGGAGTAAAATGGAGGAATAGAAAGCAAACGTAAAAGAGATGCTTTACTGTTTTTCTTTGCGTGGGGCAGCGTTGGCACCGCGTTTCTTTATTTTATTTTTCAATTACGATTTCGCCCTCCACACCGAGCGCCACGTAACTAATGAAAGCGACGTGCGGATCACATTGATTGTACCGAATACCGGCCTTTTACCGACACGAAGCCGGTTTCGGTTCATGGCTCGGCGCAACGGTTTTTCTTAAAAATTAAACTTAAGACAATTTTTTTATTTTTATTATTAAATTTATTAATTAAAATATAATAAATATATAATTATTTAATGATAAAATGATAAAAATATAATTTAATTATATAATTATATAATTCTTTAAAAATTATAAATTTATCATTTTATCATTAAATAATTATATATTTTATCATATTTTAATTAAAAAAATTGATAATAAAAATATAATAAATTATATATAAATTTTGTCTTTTTTTTAAACCAAATTCTTTTAGAATCATACGAATTTTAATAACAAAACCATCTATATCATTAATTTTTATTTAAAAAATATTCAATAAAAACAACAACTATTTTTCACTAAAAAAATAAATGTTTTGAAATTTAGTAAGACATAAATTAAAAATTCATTACAAATATTTTACAAAAATAAATTCTAAATTTTAAACTATAACCTAACTATAAAATTAATGTATATAGTCAAGACATGACAAAATTCTAATAAACTTTAAATATAAAAAAAAAATCATCTTTCTAAACGCTAAATATAAAATCTTTTTTAATGAAAGAGTGTTTTATATTTTAAAATTTTTAAAAATATTTTAATTACATTTCAAAGTTTATGTATTAATTTTATAATAAATTTATAATTTATAAGAATAAAATATATTTTTTTGTTTTTTAAAAAATATTTAATACCACTTATTGGAATTATGTATACTAACGAATTATAATTTTGGGGATTAGTGAAGTTGATAGCAGTGGCACTAGCCAAGCCATAGGCGCGGCTAGTGTGGGAGACTTGGCAGCGGATTCAGGGCGAACATTTCTTTGTATTTAATTATCTTCCTATAAAGATAACATCAGGGGACGGTACACTTCACTTGGCGAGTTGTCGATTTCTGATATTATTATTTTAGGATGAAATACAAAATTGGACGGATGAACCCATGATTTTGTTCATCATTGAAAATGATGCTTCATTCTACTCCTAAACCAACTCCATGGTTCCAGGGACGTTTGCGGCAATCTTCGATTGATGTTGACTTCTAGTAGCAACCCTTCTTAAAAGCAAAACTAGTCAAGCATCTGAGCGTCGCACGGGAGCCTTTGAAGAATATCTTTTTAAAAGATTGAAGTATATAATTATTAATTTGAAGTTTTTTCTTGGATAAATATATTTGTGGGATATGATGAAAAATATTTTTTTGTTTAATACAATTTTAATGTACTTGTGATTGTGCAGCTAATGTCCTCTAAAAAAATGAGATTGTAGTAGTTTTGTTGATTTTTTTTTGAAGTAAAATACAATAATAGATATAGTTGTGATTGGGATATATTTAGCTTAGCAGTTTATTGTCGTGATTGTGCAGATAATATGCTTTAATAAATTCGTATAATAAATATAAAAGTAAGTAAATATGATCATAGGTAAAAAGAAGTTGGAATTATGCTAATATACGACAAAATACTTTGGCACCAAATTATCTGCAACAATATGTTTACATAAGCAAACAAAATAAATATGCAAGGCAATTATTTAGATCAAAACTTAAAATATAATGATCAACAAACTAGATAAGGTTAAAACATTAAAAAATAAGTAAAACTTTATTTCAGTCATAAATCATAATTGTAAATGAGTAGATAAAATATTCATAGTAACACCATTATTTAAACCCAAACTTTAATATAATATCAAGAAATTTAAAGAAAAAGAGATAGATGATTTTATAGAATAATTTCCGTTTTACTAAAATCTATAGAATGATAACATGTAACAATCAATGTGTATTGATATTTGTTGAAGAAAGTAGAATCATATTATGAAATCCAGAATGTGCCCTTTGATTGCATATAAGTTTCCAATAAATAATAATACAAACAAAAGAAAAATATAAATTCCATGGTCTTTTTTATTTCTTTAAAATGCGTATTAGTCATCAGTAGTGTTCCCCGCGAACCTTTCATATAGAAAAATTAACTTGATCGCATCCTCGTCACTTTACTATATATATATATATATATATATATATATATACTTTCTGCAATAATCAACCATATCAACATTATTTTCTTTAATTTTGTTTTAATGTTGTTTTGTCATGTCTTAGCCCACACCATACGCCACAAATAGCGGAACAATCAAAGCTCAATAAGTGCTGAGAAATTTTCAAAACTTTTTTGCAAAACTTGCACATATTTTTTTCGCAAACTACAAAATTGTCCCATTTGCTTATTTCCATGCATTTGACACATTCGTAAAATTAATGCAGCCACCACATAGTGCTGAGAAAAGAGAGAGGAGAGAGAGAAAATAAAACTCAAGTTTTCATCCTCCCACTGCCATTGTTATGGAAAGTATGTTTTTTTCTTTTTCTTTTTCTTTTTCCTCTTTTATCAACAGGAACAAGTTATATTAAATAATAAACATTACATCAGTCTGAAAATAAATTGATAATCCTAGTTCCTATACAAAAAGAAAAAAAAAAAGTGTCATGTGAAGTATCTAGGTGTTTGAATATAAGAGATAGCAGTAAAAATGTTTGCAATTATTTATTAGATGATCTCACATATTAATATAATTGCATATGGGTCAACTATTTTATTAAAATAGCTCAATTATATGTTATAATAGGATATTTAATTAAATAAGCTTATAAAAATATTATTTTTTAAGGTACGAGCCTTTTATGTATAGAAATCTGATAACACCTCAATTATAATTAATGATGAATCCATCAATTATTATAATTTCTCTGCCACGTCTTAAAAGAGTTCTAAGACAAAATATCCAAGTTTAAAAATTTCTACTCCAAGGTTTCATTTTATATCAAGATAACTGTTTTTTATTTTATTCCTTCTAGTATTATTGTCTAATGCATTTACCTGCATTTGCGTGACTTTTCAATTGAAATACTAGTAATGGTTAAAATGAATTTCTTATTCATATATTACTGTAAGCTAGATAATCATTTATAAAAGGCAATGACCTCTTACAATTATAGAACTTTCTACAAAGTTAATTCACACACCGCGCAATTTTATTAGTGCTTTATTATCACTTAATCACACTGAATATTTTTTATGTAAGAGATTAAATGAATCTATCTTTCATTATTCACATTTTCATTTTTCTGATAAAAATAAGATAAATTTCCGTAACTCAATTTTAAAACATTACATTATTCGTGAATCAATTTGAAAATCTAGATACACGATATTTTTTCTTTCTAACTTAGATATCCTTTCACTCGTTTATGTTAGTTGCACAAATATACGCAAGTAGCATGATTTTAGTTTATATTAGAATGAGTAAATTAAAGATTAAATAAATATTTTAATCTATATAATTTCACTATATAGGATATATACTCTTTGATGAATGATATATACCTTTACTTTGTATTTTTGTCACATCTACATTTTTATAAATCATGCAAAGTAACTCGGAATTTTTTTTTTCTAGATTTTTCCAAGATCCTTTTAATTTGCTCTTTATTACAAACTTTACACCAAGTTAAATTCTCTAAAGTGAAGGCACTTTTTGAGGATGAAAAATGGAGGATGCCTCCTTTCCGCCTTTCAGCTTGCTGACGAAATTAAAACAAATTCCTTTATCATTAACTTTAACTCTGCCATGGTTTGGTCATAGCCACATGCACGTGCATAATCATATCATAATCACGCATATCGAATAATTTGTCTTCTCACTCAGCATACATAAAATCAAAAAATCAAAAAAAAAAAAAAGTGTCTTTTTGTTTTCTTTATGCTTATGGAATAATTATTTCAACAAGAGGCTAGAGACGTGGAACAAAACCTTTTTCCAAAAGGAGGCTAACTTTTTTCTTTCCTTCCAACAATAAAAATTAAGGTGTATATGGAATCAAGTACTTGTAGCAGCCCGTATCGGGAAAGAGATGTACTTTGTATAATATTTGTTATGTTTTTATAATTATGATTTAATAATTTTAATCCATTTTAATAATAATTATTATTTAAAATAAAAAATATAAAACTATTTTTCATTTTCAATATCATTTTTTATTTTATTTTATTTTTTTCATTTCTTTCCATTTATGTACCAAACACACTCTAGATTGTGAACGTGCATGGATCAACAACCTCCTCCATCCAGGACCGCTTTGTTTCTTTTAAAACTACACATCGAAACGAGGTTTTGCACACGTGGTTGGCTCTGCTCAAGTATTTCTTTTGGGGTTTAATTTTCATCTTTTGAATATACCTAAATGAAAAAACACGGCTGTACTGCCTAGCCGGTTTGGTAATACATAACTGAACCCATTATTTTGGGGTGGAATTGTGCGGGATAATTAAATTAAAATCCCTATAAATATTGGTTTTTATCATTATGGCAGATGATTAATATACTATAATTGTATAAGAACCCAATATTCTCGTCGACCCTAGAATATTAGAATATGATTTTGCGAGGCATCGTCATCAACAAGCTTTAACCTATAAATTTTGCCTTAATTTGGTAGCTACAGAATGATCAAGCGATCTAATTAATATGCTAACAATATATATATGTTTACCTCTTCCATCTAACCGAAACTCTTCTCCCTTTTTAAACAGATCGAAATTAAGATTTAGTATTAATTCCTTAAAAAATATATATATTATTGTATGCAATGTAATGCAAGTATAGGGACAATTAACATATCCTTGTCAGTTGATGAACTAACTTAAGAAGGCCGAAAACGAAAGAAACCCAACTGAAAAGAGAGTTGAGTTGAAATTTAAAGCCAACAAGGAATGGACCACAAAGAAAACCACTTCTGACCTCTCCTGAATTAATTATTCCACAAAGCTAACATTCTTCCAAAACCTACCCACGACAACAAAGCAGAACAGTGAAATAGACTGTGGAGCTACCAGCCCGATCCCTTGTAGTTAAAGGGCCAACTTAGGGATACAGTATGTACTTATAAAACTTTTCTTTTTTTCAGAGATTAAAAATATTAAATATAAAAATTATAATTATAATTAAAAAATTTAACTATAAAAAATATTTATATTTAAAAATTTTAATTATATTAGGTTCGGGTGGGGTATCTGTTTTGGTGGAACTACTATCATATGAGAACTCACTGGAACTCAGGCAAACGTGGAACAGTCACATTAAATGCTGAGACAGAGATATTATTCAACGGAGACAAATGCACCCCGATCCTCACGATAACTCCATCGTCACCAACCCTATCTTGGCGTCTCACCCACGAATTCATTTTTGACTCAAATATGAAAAAAAATAAAAGAAGTAAATGTGTAACATTTAAAAAATATTATATATATAATTGAATTAATTTTTAAGTTTATCTTCTTTTAAATTGGGAATGCTTGTGGCTCCGCATTTCTTTTTTATTTTTTTCATATCTTTTTTACAATTTTAAGGGATGCAGAGGCTCAGCGTTCCATTTTAATTTTTTTAGTTATTTACTTTAAATATTTAAAATAATGATTTTTAAAAAAAGTATTAAAAAATTAAAAAATTTATTTTAAAAATTATTTTTTAATTTATTTATTGTTTAAATTTATATAAAATTTTACTAACTATGTATTTTGTAAAATATAATGTCTTCTCTCACTCACACACACACACACACACACACACACACACACACACACACACACACACACACACACACACACACATATATATATATATATATATATATATAATTTTTTAATTTTGTAATTGTGATAAATTTATGTTTTGAAAAATATTAATTAATTTTTTTTAAATTTGTAGGAATTAAATTTTAAATAATTTTTGAAAAAAATTCAAATAAGAATTCAAAAAATATTTAGTAAAATTATTTTAAAATCATATTTTAATTTATTTATTATTTAAATTTATATAAAATTTGTTCAACTATAAAGAAAAAAATTTTATTTGTATTTTGAAGAGTATAATATCATAATTTGTATATATAATTTATTTAATTTTGCAGTTGTGAGAAATTTATATTTTAAAAAATATTAGTTAATTTTGTTTAAATTTGTAAAAATTAAATTTTAAATAATTTTTTTAAAAAAATTTATATAAGAATTAAAAAAATTAGTAAAATTATTTTTAAAATTAATTTTTACTTTATTTAATACTTAAATTTATATAAAATTTGTTCAACTATAAAGAAACATTTTTTATTTGTATTTTGAAAAATATAATGTCTTAATTTGTATATATAATTTTTTAAATATTGTAATTGTGAAATATTTATGTGTTGAGAAATATTAATTAATTTTTTTAAAATTTGTAAATATTAAATTTTAAGTAATTGTTTAAAAAAAGTTCAGATAAGAATTTTTAAAATAAATTTGTAAAATTATTTTTAATATATTTATTATTTAAATTTATATAAAATTTTTAATTCTATCAAGGAAATTTTTTTATTTGTATTTTGAAGAATATAATTCTTAATTTGTATATATAATTTTTTTAATCTTGTAGTCATGAAATATTTATGTTTTGATTTTAATTTTTTTAATTCTTACTAATTTTTTTAAAATAATTATTTAAAATTTAATTTCTTCAAATTTAAACAAAATTAATTAATATTTCTCAAAATATAAAAATTTGACAACTACAAAATTAAATAAATTATATATACAAATTATGGCATTATACTCTTCAAAATACCAATAAATTTTTTTCTTTATAGTTAAACAAATTTTATATAAATTTAAAAAATAAATAAATAAAAATATGATTTTAAAAATACTTTTACTAACTTTTTTAAATTCTTATCTGAATTATTTTTAACAATTATTTAAAATTTAATTTCTATAAATTTAATCAAAATGAATTAATATTTCTCAAAACATAAATTTCTCACAACTACAAAATTAAAAAAATTATATATACATGTTAAGATATTGTATTTTTCAAATGCAAATAATTTTTTTTTATAATTCAGAAAATTTTATATAAATTTAAACAATAAATAAATTTAAAAATAAATTTTTAATTTTTTTCTTAACTTTTTTAAAATTATTATTTTAAAATTTTTTAAAAAAATAATTAAAAAATTAAAATCGGATGCGGAGCTTGTAGCTCCATGTTCCCAAGTTAAAAAAATTAATTTAATTATATATATGAAAAAATATTTTTTATGGTTACACATTTATTTATTTATTTTTAATATTTGAGTCAAAAAGAATGAAGTAGCATCTTTCACTTGTTTAAGTAAAATTCAACGCAATGGACAAGTGTAACATATCTATCAACCCACGTCATCGTCTTGGCATTGTGGGGGGAAACCTTTTTTATGTTTAATATATAAAAAAATTTAGTAGATTAAATTGATAGAACAATAAAAAAAGTATACATATGAAATTTGAGACCCACTAAACGGTTAACATATGCAGGTATTTGTTTAATTGACATTATTCATCAATTTTGTTCAAATAATTAAATCCATGCAATACCTTCTCAACATGAAGCACGCGTACAAATATTTATAACACATGATTTATAATTACAATATTTTTACTGGTTGTGTAGGTGATATGTTATGATGTATGCACAATTAATTACATACGCATAATTAATATATATATATATATATATATAATTATCGCTATCTATGAAATATATACGCATGTGTAATTTCTAAGTAAATTAACTCGTATTGATTAAAATAAGCATTTTTTAGTAGGAAAAGCCCTGCTTTTTTGTCTTTTTCTTTCTCTCAATAATCTTTCTCTCTTTTGTCTTTAAGAGGTTTGGGCGACTTTTGTTGGGTAAAATATTTAGATTTTTCTTTTCCAAAAAAATGCACATAATCTTTTTTAAAATTTTTTATTATATGCATATAATTTTCATAACATTTAAAATTTTAAACTGGACATCTCAAACTCCATTTTTGTATGTAGACAATCTTTATCATTAGTGAATCTATTAATTTATTAATAAAATGGTAACACATTCAACTAAATTGCCTCCTAAGCTTTTATTTTTTTTGGTACAAATAGTTCCCTTAAATTTTGAATCATATATAAATAACCTCATTTAATATGTCACACTTCCATTAGTGAAATAATAAACTACTTAATAATAAAAGATTACTCACACATAATCTCAAAAAGTTTATTTTAAAATTCTAAAGGT
The DNA here is from genome assembly GCA_032878935.1 of Erythrophleum fordii. Lineage (NCBI taxonomy): Eukaryota > Viridiplantae > Streptophyta > Magnoliopsida > Fabales > Fabaceae > Erythrophleum > Erythrophleum fordii. The sequence continues at coordinate 35,047,188 of JAVQMF010000049.1, forward strand.
CAATAAAATTATTTACACATAACTTAAAATTTAGCAAAATTTTATACATTTTGACCTTTTTTTTTCAAATTTAATCACCATTCGTTATGTGTGGTTTTTAGGTCCATTGTTTATGCCCATCTTTTCTTTCAACTTTGTCTATTGCTATTGTCCCAAATTTGCTCTTTGTCCTCATGGACCATTTTGCCATAGTTGTAGCTTGAGATCCTCTCCATTTTGATCAGTTGATCCAGAGCTGTCTCTTTTAATGCCTTTCTCCATCCATTCAATTTTAACTTTTCTCCACCCCATTTCGATCTTCCACTATATGTCAAGTTCGATCTACCTCTTCAATCCATGAATTCATCCTCAATTGCCATGGAGTTGCTCTCGCCCACCAAGGATTCATCCATCTTGTTGCCATCTTCTACTCAACACTAATCTACCACTATTGTTAATCACCTCTCCCTCCCCATTTGTTTTTTGTTTTTGTTTTTTGAATATTTGGCTAATCAAGCTACATTTGCCTCCATCCTAGCTAGCATTTCCTTTTGATAATGAAGAAGTGAAGGTTTAAACTATAGTGAGAGAACACACTAAATAGGGAACATACTTACAAATTGATTAAATTCCATTGTTGTTCTTAAATCCACAAAGGTTCTACATAAAAGAAAGAGAGAAAATGCACGCAACACATAGAGAGAGAGAGGAACAATTTACAATGCTCACTTAGGCAAAATATTTAAAATGTTAACTTATTATAAAAATAAAAATAACTCCATAATCAATAAAATAAGACTATTAATCATAGACGGGTTGTAAATTGAGTTTTTTTTTTCTCAATAAGCTTAAATTAATTTGACCTATCATAAATTAACCCAAAACATGGCTCAATCCCTTTAAGCAATGCCACATACAAGTAGTTAATGAATATCTTAATCAAGTGAAATAATTTGTATACTTTAATCTACTAAATGATTAATGCTAATTTACTAATTTGATTATTAAAATAAATAATCGAACAATCTTCTACTTGAATAATATTAATCAATTGTTAGACTAATTATAAAAACAAAATAACAACAAAATATTAAATAACTAAAAAACACATTAAGCCTTAGTTGGTTCATTTACTATTATAGAAGTTTCAATTTGATCTTCCTAATTTAAAAACAAACAATGTTGTCTTCCAATTTTAAAAAATGATCCAATTTTGCTCATCTCTCTCATAATTGATCTAAAATTTAATACAAAAGTTAAAAATATGTTGATTTGGACATCAAATCTAAATGTGAGTTAATGATATTAAGTAAATAAACTAAATAACATCTAAATTAACAAATTTTTAAGTTTAATGTTAAATTTGTATGGATTATGAAACAAATAAGTAAAATTAGATTATTTTGAAAAATAAGAGGATAATATTATTTATTTTTAAATTAAGAGACCAAATTGAAAATTTTATAAAACTAGAGGAACCAAAATTGCATATAAACCAAAAAAATTTACTTGTAAAAAAACTCGTATTGATTTGTACCAAAGAAGACGTGTACTAATTATGCATGTGCTTTTCAATGGAATTGAATGTATAGTTGTCAAGCCTACACTTTGTATTTACACATATCTTTCATACCACTTGGGCCTTTTGGGCTATTTGGCCCAAATTCAATTATCTTTCCTTCTTTGGTTAAAACACAGCCAACTCTTAAACGATTCTCATATCATAAATTATTATTATTATTATTATTACTACTTTTTGTTTTTTTGGCTCAGAAGGTCTCATATCATTTAAGCCCCACTTTGACAACTTTTTACCTGGTCTGTTATAACTTATAAGTAGCCAAATTTCAATTTCTTTAATTTATTCTTAGACGCCCTCTTGATTTCACAGTCCACGCGTACTCCGTCACTTTCACTCACTGTCTTTTCTCTTCTACCATTCTGCATCTTTGCGCCTCCGGAGCAGCACGATGGCAACCAATTCACTGACGGGAGCATCAATCTCCACGCGGTCTCGCTTTCCTCAGTTGAATCACAGTCTGGTTCGTTTTATTTTCCGATTCGATCCTCTGCTACTGTGCGTTTCATTTTTCTTCTATACGCTATCTGTTTATGATGCTTTTAGTTGTTCCACTTGCTTTCTTTGTTCGATATTTATTTTCATTCTCGTTCTTACGCATATGTTATTCTATGAATTCTGCAGGAGTTGTGTAAATTTTGGATTTGATGGGTATATCATATTTTGTGATATAGGTTATAGCTTTTACTTGGAGATTTTGATCTGATACATTTAAGGTGTGCTTGGTAGAGTTGAAAACGGGAATGTGGAAAATGAAGAAGAGGAATTTGACTTGCTATTTGGACACAATATAAGTCTTGATACATCCGCCATTTTCATTCTTCGATTTTCCGGCTTTTTGTATTCTCACCTTCAAAGTTCATTGCATAGCTGCACAACGCATTACGTAGATATGTCCATCCTGCAGCAAGCTTCTTGCTTTGCTTATATTCAAAGAACGATAAATCATGAATTCGAATAATGATTAGTTCCCTCTGCTTTATATTGTCACTTTCTACCAATTTTGTTAGTGATGATTAATGAAAGCCAAGACTTTCAAATTTGGACAAAAATATGTGAAACTCTTTGCATATTTTTTCTACATTGCTCATAAGAGTAAGACACATGCAAGTAACAGCTTTAGAGCAGAGGTTTCGTTCTATACTTATCTGACACTTATATCATATATTGACGCAATACTCCTAATTGAATTAAAACACTAGATGTTTTTTCATATTGAGTCATGTCTGGTGTCTATATTAGTATCTGTACTTCTGGGCTCAGTAACAGTTTACACTATTTAAAAAAAAAGAAAAAGAAGCATCTATAGTGTCTTAGAATTGTGTTTTCTTGTGTCATTCTGTTGATCATTATTCTGTGATGAAGTTCTTATAAATGCATATGTTGAACAGGTATTTTATTCAATTTCTGGGAGAAGCAACCTTTCTTTTAGCCGGCAGCCACACTCAGTTTGCCTTAGAGTATCCTGCGCTGTATGTAGTGCTTCAACCTTCTTCAAGAGATTATAACTTCGGGTTTATTTGGACACTGAATCACTTGATGTTAAACTTCTTAAAACTATAGTTAATGGGAATCTTATTTGATGTTAAATTTCTGGGAGAAGCAACCTTTCTTTTAGCTGGCAGCCGCACGCAGTTTGCCTTAGAGTATCCTGCGTTGTATGTAGTGCTTCAACCTTCTTCAAGAGATTATAACTTTGGGTTTATTTGGACACTGAATCACTTGATGTTAAACTTAAAACTATAGTTAATTGGAATCTTATTTGGGTTGCATGAAATGAGACATGGTTTATAGCGAGAGTGTTTGAAGTCTATAAGTTTGAAGCTGAGATAATTATCAGTTGACGGAAATTGTGGAGTGAAAGATAACGTGGTAAACATATCAATTTCTGACTCATGTCTTGCTCAATTAATCTCTGGTTGTGACAGGGAGGCTATAGCGACCTATCTAATCTCCATACTCTGTTAGAATATAGATAGTGGATGGAATGTACTGAAGAAATTCCTATGTCTTGAACCTATATGCACTGCTAATGGTTTTATGCGGATCATAGGCTAAGAATGTCTATATCCTTTTCATCAGAGTATGTGAATTAAATTTTCTGCATTCTGATACCCTGTTTTATATGAAGCTTCTAGAGGGTATAAAGGTGATCAGAGTATGTTGACATGTTATAGTATATGTGTAATTTGAAACAAATATTTCATCTATCTATGTATAGAAATTATTGATTTTTCCCAGTAGCATCAGTCAACTCCAGGATTACTGTGTGAATATACACTCTGCCCCACCTCTCCCACTCTTCCCCATGTAATGGATCTTGAACCTCAGGACTGCTCCCCCCCCCCCCCCCCCTCTTTTTCTCTTCTCTTCTCTTCTCTCTGTATGTTGTTATCATGCTTATGTTGAATGTCTTGAGCAGGCTAAACCAAAGACAGTAGAAAAGGTGTGCAAAATAGTAAAAAAGCAGCTAGCTTTACCAGATGATTCTAATGTTACTGGCGAGTCAAAATTTGCTGCTCTTGGAGCTGATTCCCTTGACACGGTATTCAGCAACATCATGTGAACATTTAACATGCTGCTATTTAGTCCTGGAATATTTCCTGTCCTGAGTATGAATTGATGACTGTAATAATGGAATAAGCTGATATCGACACAATTTACATCCGCTGTCCTTCAGGTTGAGATCGTGATGGGACTTGAGGAAGAATTTGGCATTAGCGTAGAAGAGGACAGTGCACAGAGCATCACAACAGTTCAGGAAGCTGCAGATCTTATTGAGGAGATCATTGAGAAACAAAGTCCTTAGGGTGATCCATATTCAGAGTGTGGGATAATGTGTAGTTTAGAGTATTCTAGTTGTGAATTTTGGTATTGCTTTGTTTCTCGGGGTGAAAAAAATAATAATAAACAAGCCTTATCTAAATCATGAAACTGCTTTTGTGCATAAAGAAAGGGATCCCATAGATTTGTGCTTAGTCTTGGTATTTTATGTTGGTTTTATTGAGTAGTGAGAACCGGCCATTCCGCAGTTGCGATAGTGTGAGCGAAGAACCTGAAAATAATGTTAACTAGATCAGCAGTGTTTCTAGTTAAGTGTTATCCGTCTTATGGGCTCAGGCCTCTTTGCTCCACCCAAAAGACTGGTATCGACGGTCATTTGAATTTTGATGGGAATGGGAATCTTACCTTCTGTTCACAATGCACAATGACCATGAATTAGATGAGCTGGGTTTAAGAAATCAGATAAATTAATCATTGGCGTGCTGAATAGAATGGCAGGTAAACCTTTATCTTGCCACGGGTTATACTAACTGCGTGTAACGTGTAAGCAGTTGTCCTTTTCTATCGTTTTTTGACTTTGTAAAAGTGGTCAAGTTCCACTCATTGAAGAATGCATGTTGGGAGTTGCCTTCTTCTTCCCGTAAATAAAGTCGGTCACTAAGAATAGTGATAAGAAAAAAAAAATACAGTTGTATATTCTTTGAAAACAACTTTCAGCGATTAAATGAAGTCCCATCCTTATTTTCCAAAAATTTAAGAACAATGGATAAATGGAAAGCATTGGCACACTTGAAATCATTGGAGGGCGAAATGCAAACTATGTGAAAATTAATTGATATTTATACTTTTTATGTTCAAAAAGAAACGAATCCCATGAGAGTGAATGCCAATCAAAATGACACATCATCTTCCTTTGAGCCGGTGGTCTTAAAGAAAGAAGGGCAGTCCATTGATACCCAACAGTTGAAATGCGGTTGAACAGTTGAAATCTTAAAGTCTGATGTCTAAGTACATATTTACTTTTATGTACATTATATGTCGCGAACAGAATGTCTTGCAATTATTACGCTGATGCCGTATTAATTCAAAATAGTTGATAACACATCATTCCCATTCTGCGTTAAAGAAACCAGCATCTTTCATCTCAGAGTAATACCCATTCTCCAAATGTAAATCATCCTCCTGTCAAAATGACAATAAGAACAACCAGTCAGATCAATACAACATAGAAGGTTGTCTTTGTTTAGAAAAAGTAGAGGCTTGGAAAATAAAAACCGAAGTAAGGTCATCAAGTAAAGGACATGACCTGGAAAAAGTCTGCTAGGAATGTTATATACAGAAGAGGAAGATAAAAGGCGTGGTAACAGACGACAGTGGCACCATACAACCTGTGAACAAAAATAAACACAAAGCTTTAGTGGAAGATGCCAGAGAAAAGACTTTACAAGAATTGTTTTCTGCTCAAAGTTAGTAGAATCTAACCAGAAACCAAAATCAGCACCACTTCCAGTAAGGCCACAAGCAAACAGTGAAATTGCATTCAAGATGAACATGACAGTCACGTACTTGTAAAATGCAGGTCTTGCTGCAGAAAAGGAAAGTAAATTAAGCGACCATGATGCTAAATACATTTATGATGTACCAATCCACACAAGTAACTTACCAGGTAACCTTTCCCTCCACCTGGAATGGTACATGAACAATATGAAGCCATATACAGCAGTGAGCAACAGCTTGTGGACAACCCACAAGTTCCACTTCACACGATGGGTTTGGCCATGGCTGTCGACGAATAAAGGGATACCAAATCCAAATAGATAAATAGCCTGAAAAGGAAACAGGTGTAATGGTTTATCTCTAACACGATGCAATACCAGATTAATGTTGTAATTCTAATAGGAAAATAAAAAATAAATAGAAATCCTCAATCTTTTTCAGAGATTCATATTTGAAAAATAAAAAATGAATAAATGATCAAGTGCTTATGTGGCATTGCTAATTTCTGATGTTGAGAGAAGCACTTATGTGGAAACAGATTTTTATGAGAGTGAAACACACAAAAAACAAAAGCAATTTAGCCCAAATGTATATTTAAGTATTACTTCCAGCAAAGCTCCAAGTACCTGCCTCTCTTCCCCAGGAAAGAACAATAACAACAAAGCTTTTTCCCACTAAGTGGGGTCAGCTACATGGATCAATCGACGTCATAAACCCCTATCATAAATCATATTTTTAGACATATCATTTAAATCTAAATTTCTCTTAATAATTTCTCCTATAGTTTTTCTTGGTCTTCCTCTACCTCTAATTATTGAGTTATTTTCCATCTCATCTACTCTCTTAATTGGGACTTCTATAGGTCTCCTCCTCACATGACCAAACCATCTAAGTCTCGATTCTACAATCTTTTCTACAATAGGTACGACTTTCACCTTCTCTCTAATGTATTCATTTCTAATCTTATCTCGTTTAGTGTGTTCACTCATCCACCGCAACATTCTCATCTCTGCAACATTGAATTTATTTTCTTGTTGACTTTTTATTACCCAACACTCAGTTCCATATAACATTGCAGGTCTTATAATTGTGCGGTAAAATTTATCCTTAAGTTTGTGTGGTACTCTTCTATCACAAATAACACTCGAAACACTCCTCCATTTCATCCATCCCGCTTGAATCCTATGCTTTACATCTTCTTCTATTTCCCTATTATGTTGTATGATGGATCCAAAATACTTAAATCGTGTGGCTTGTGGTAGAATATGTTCTCCAATTTTTACTTCTACGCCAGAAGTGGTGTGCCTCTTACTAAACTTACACTCCATATACTCCGTTTTACTTCTACTTAAACGAAATCCATGAGCTTCCAAAGTTAGTCTCCACCTCTCCAACTTCTCATTCATTTCCTCTCTCGATTCTCCAACTAAGACAATATCATCTGTAAAAAGCATGCACTGTGGCATCGGCTTTTAGATATGTTCAGTAAGCACATCCAAGAGTAAAGTAAAAAGATAAGGGCTCAGAGTTGATCCTTGATGTAGACTAATAATTATCGAAAAATCTTCCGTAAATCCACATTTTGTTACTACGCTAGTTGTAACCTTATCATACATGTCTTGGATTGCTCGAATATAAGCTATACGAACTCCTTTTTTTTCTAAAGCCTTCCATAGAACTTCTCTTGGTACTCTATCATATGCTTTTTCTAAATCAATAAACACCATGTGTAAATCTCTTTGATTCTCCCTATATCTCTCCATTAATCTTCGCAACAAATATATTGCTTCCATAGTTAACCTTCCTGGCATAAAACCAAATTGATTCTCCGTAACTTGACCTTTTTTCTTAACCTTCGCTCAATTACTCTTTCCCATAATTTCATAGTGTGGCTCATGATTTTAATTCTTCTATAATTTGTACAATTTTGAATGTCCCATTTACTCTTATAAATAGGGATTAAAGTACTTTTCCTCCACTCGTCTGGCATCCTCTTAGATCTCATAATTTTATTAAATAACTTTGTGAGCCAACTTATACCTTTCATTCCCAAACCCTTTCATACTTCAATGGGTATATTATCCGGTCCAACTGCTCTACCATTATCCATTCGCTTTAATACTTCTTTTACCTCTACCTTACAAATCTTACGATAAAAAATATAATTTCGATCCTCTTCTTTAATGTTTAGTCTATCCAATTGCAATAAAATCTCATGTCCCTCATTAAAAAGCTTATGAAAATAATCCTTCTATCGTTCTCTAATATCTCGTTCCGTGACCAACACTTTCCCTTCTTCATCCTTAATGCATTTCACTTGATTTGCATCTCTTGTCTTTCTATCAATACTTTTAACTAACTTGTAAATACTTTTTTCTCCAATTTTAGTTCCTAAAGATTGGTATAACCCATCAAATGCCCTCGCTCTCGCTTCGCTCACTGCCTTCTTAGTGTCTTTCTTAGCTATCTTATATTTTTTCCAATTTTCATTACTCTTACATAATGACCACACTTTATAACACTTCCTTTTAACTTTAATCTTATCTTGCACGCTTGCATCCCACTACCAAGATTCTTTATCCGTAGGTCCAAAACCTTTTGATTCACCTAATATTTCCTTTGCCATCTTTCTAATCTCTTTAGCCATTCCATTCCACATATCGTTAGCACTTCTTTGTATTTCCCAAGGTCCTTCCTCCACAATACGTCTCTGCAAATTCTTTTATTTATCCCTCTTTAGTTGCCACCACTTAGTCCTTAACATTCTATCTTCATCTTTGCTTTTTATTCTCCTCTTAACTCTTACATCCATAACCAAAACTCTATACTAAGTAGTTAAACTCTCTTTCGGTACAACTTTGCAATTTATGCAAAAATTTTTATCTAATTTCTTTATAAGAAAAAAATCAATTTGAGAACATACTCTTCCACTTTTGTACGTGATAAGATGTTCCTCACACTTTCTAAAACAAATGTTAGCTAATATAAGATCAAACGCTAATGAAAAGTCTAAAATAATTTTACCCTCTGCATTTACTTCTCATATGCCATATCCTCCATGAACACCCTCGTAACCTGAAGATACACTTCCCACATGACCGTTTAGATCTCCTCCTACAAGAATCTTTTCTCCTAATGGTATTTCCTGAACTAAACATTCTAAATCCTCCCAAAACTTTACCTAATGATATTCTTCTAACCATACTTGTGGTGCATAAACAATAATAATATTAAAGATTCCCTTTTCTACTACAAATTTTAATGCAATGATTCTATCTCCTAACCTTTTAACATCCACTACAGCATTTTTTCAAAACTTATTTACAATTATACCTACCCCATTTCTAAATTTAGCTTTACCAGTGTACCAAAGTTTAAAACCTGAAATATCTAATTCTTTCGCTTTTTCTCCTACCCATTTAGTTTCTTGTAAACACATAAAATTAATTCTCCTCCTAATCATAGTATCTACTATTTTCATAGACTTACCTGTAAGTGTACCTATATTTCAAGTTCCAAAACGAATTCTACTCTCATGAACTAGCTTTTTTAGTCACATTTGTTCACGAAAATGTGGGAGCCCTTGCTTATTTTTCACTACACCCAGGCGTCGATGCAGCGGCTCTTGCTCACTTATCACTATACTCGAGCTATAAAACACGTTACTTACGGGCAACGACCTAGTCTTACGTCTAATATATCGATTGTCCATGTCATAGAGATTCGACAAAGTTTTACGTTGGCTGTCGACTGCCTAACACAGCCCTTATCTTTTTTCCTAGTTTGGGACCGGCTATGAAAAATAATTCATGGACAGAGTTGCCTCTCTTCCTTAAGAAAAAAAAAAAATTCTACTGCTATATAAAAGCACTTTTATTTATAAGCCAAACACCACATGAAATACAAAAAAGAGAGCACATCAACACAGGGTCTAAGCTGGCTACAATAGAGCATTGTCAGAAGGAAGAGAGTTCGCATTTTTCCTCCTGGTGTTGGTCCCATACAAATACAAAATTACCAGTAGGACAAGAAGGCTTCTGGTGAAAATCAATGAATTACCTTTAACGATATATCCAAACCAACAATGATCCCTGAGATACCAAAAGTCCGTGTCAATGCTTCTAAGCCACTTGCATTATTTCCCTGAAGTAAAAAGGCCAGCAAGCTTACTTCTAGGAATAGCATTGCAGATGTGGTAAACAAGGACAATAAGTTCCATGCCAGCTCTTTCTCAGGGGTGCACTCCCATGCCTAACACAAGAAATATTGAAGCAGATTTACTCTCAAGTATCATGGCGATACCAATATTAGTAAAAGAGAAGCATAACAAAAATCAAAGTCCATTGCAAGTACGATCTAAAACAATATGAAATAAGAGTGCCCTGGTAACAATCTTTATAAACTAAAGCAACACAAGCTCCAAGAATAATATATTTAAACTAAGGTTTAAGAAAAAAAGTTAGAACAAGAAGTGAATAAAGAATATCTAATCCCACTTATTTTGGCAAATATCATCTTGATTTACAAGCATATATTGAAGTATGGAAGAAATGGACTCTATATTAGCATTTAAAGAATGTTATGCAGTTAGTATCTCATTTTTTATTCCCTAACATTCTCTAAAACAAGGAACCCGTGGTTCGCTCGTTTTGGAGGGGAGAACAACAGGAAGAATTCATTTACAGCCAGACATACTTTATTTAGAATGGTTATGTAGGTTAAAAGGCAAAAGGCATGCTTTTAATTCTAGTAAGATAGAGCATTTGACATTAATTCTCAGTCACCAAGATTTAAGACTGCCTTGTAAAGTTCACTAGGGACATATACGCACACTAACAGGAAAACAAGCTTATCAGTGGTGCTCGTGAAGGACAAGCTACACAAAACCAAACAACAATCTCTTCAAGTGGATTCGCCTTGTACATCACTGTTGGACAGGCCAAGTAAATCACTAAATCATCAAAGGGATGTCGAGATCAAAACAAAACCTAAATAGAATCTCTTCATATTTATTTAAAAAGAATTACAACCCTTGCATCTATAACGCTCACTGACCCTTCACATGAATCCAGAGATCAAACGAACCATGTAACCATTAAATTTAAAGAACAAACCTGAAAAAAGCACCAAAAAAGATTGAGCACGCTGGCAAGCCAAAGGCATACGTAATACGATATAATAATATAAGAGCGGCCATGCGAGAGCCTTATTAAGCTCTGCTTGGCTTGAAAAGCCAAGTACAAGACGAAAAGAAATGAGGCTATAATCGAGGCCGAATTATGCCAGAAGCCATGACAGTCGAGAAGCCAATCGTAGAACCTGGGGTCAGAATTCTCTGATAATACTGTGCTAGAATTTGAGCCTTGCGTTAGCACAGACTGTGAAAGCATCTCTCTGAAAGCTCGCTCTTTGGTCACAGACTCAAAAGGAAGCTGACGCATTGAAATGAAACTATGAAGAGAAAATCAATTTATCGGAATCACGGAGGAAAGCCCCAAACCTAATTTGAATTTAAGAGAACTGCGGAAAAAGGAACCGTGGACGAGCGAATATAACAGAAATAATCAATTTCTGGTTTGTAGAGCGTAAGGAGGAGCTCCGGACTTCCTCGGAAACTAGAAGCGTGGTGGAATGGCAGGTGAGCTGGTATTCTTCTCTCGATTTTTGGAAGAATTACAATCTTATAATTTTTGACAAAAATAATTTAATATAAATAAATTCTCAATGCATAAACAGCGATGTATAAATAATTAATTTAATAAGTAATCAATATCATCTAAACAATTTTCAACATCCTTTTTTTTCACCCAAAACAGTACTTTCAAATTTAAAAACATTAGTTACGTAATTCTTATGTAATATCATAATCAGTGATTTTATAATTTTTTAAGTAATATAAGATATTATCTAAAACAGTATCATTCTATAACATTATTTTAGAACATCTGTGGTATTTAAATAGAAAATGAAATAAAAGAAAAAAAATTTATATAAAATTTTGTAATTATTATTTAACAATATATTATTATTTAAATATAAGCATAAGAGTCATTTCTCATTTATTTTTTATTTTTATTTTTTCCCTAACTTTGTATATAATAAACAGTATGCTAGTTTAAACGATTTTGTTATTTTAAATATTAATACACTAAATATAAATATGTTGAGTGATACATATCATTTTATACACTAAAAGTCAAAATAATACTTACCAACTTAGATACCAAAATTAAAATGAAGGTGATTTTTTTTTTTTTGGTTATATGTGTCAAGATCTTTAAACCATGACTAATTTAAACATCGCATCCATTTATATATAACAAGTGTTACAAATTGCAAGTGTGAAAAATTAATCATTTAATTTTTATAATTTATTTAAAATTTTAATTTAGCTCTTACAACTTTTTTTTTTTTCATAGCAATTCCAATAATTCCTAAACAATTTTAAGATTTTGTTTGTGACATGAGATATAATGTAATGAACCCTTTATAAAGACCTCTATATCTTTGCCCTTAGGTGTTTTTAGCAGGGCCAACTATAGTGAGGTGGCTCCTTCAAAGAAGCTGTGAAAACTGTTTTCTTACATCTTTGAAATTGGTCGTGTTGTAAAATCAAGGGATCAATTAATTGAAATTGCCCATTTCATGCCACTTTACATGGGATATTACCACAAGACTCATCAAAATTTGTTCAAAAACATGGCAAGAAAGGCGACAAATCCGTACTTGGCAGTTTCGCAATCGATCAAACACTTTGCTCAAAGTGAGAAACCAAATCACAAAGTAGGAATAAAGATTATCACTACAAGTCACACGGAAGTGAGATTTAACAAGCATACTATGCGATAAAAAAAATAAAAAAATCGATATTTATAATATTATATGTCATGTAATAATTTTAATCGTGTTCAATTAATATTTTATAATCTTGCTTTTCACAAAATAAATAAATAAATGATGATATAGATTAAATCTTAAATGTTTAGGAACTATAGGAATTAATTTAAAAAATTATAAAAAATAAATTAAAATTTCAAACAAAATATACAAGAACCAAATTATTAATCTTCTCTAAATGAATTAAACAATGAAACAAAAAGTAATATATAAGAGAAGAAAAGATACATGGGCTTTTGGCCGGTCTATATACAAAAGAGAGGAGTTAGGCCATGAGATGGACCCATTAGGCCCATGAATCACAGGAAGTTCGGAGACCGTTAAAATTTTCGACCAATTCGTGGCTTGTCTACGTCACAACCTTCGACTTCGTGTCCTGTTCTTTGCCTCCGCTGTCCCCATGCCTTGTTGAACGGATCCTTCGAGCCTCCACAATTGCAGGGCACTACAAAACTCTTTTATCATCATTTCATTGTTCTGGAAATTATTTGAATCTATATAACCCACCATTTCTTCCCCTCGATCTTTTCTATCAGGAAATGGCTGTGCGGAAGATATCGTTGAATTCGTCCGGTTCTTGAACTACTTATGGAATTTTCGTGGATTTTTTCTTCAGTAATTTACATTATAATTTTGAAATCAATTGCGAAAATGGAAGATTAATTTCATCACAAGGTCAATTGGATTGAAAAAATTTGAATTAACCCTTTCTTAATCACTCAGCGGTATGCCACTCGAGTATCTTCTGTTTCTTCTCTTTGATCCTAATGCGTATGCTCTTCCTGCTTGATGCGTTTTCTGAGATCAGTGTTTTATTTTTACCTTGTAGATGGACCGGACGAGAATGTACGATAGGCAGAGGAGCAACACAGGCTCGCCGAGAGCGCCAACGTCACCGACGATGTCGCCTGTGAACCACCATGCACGAGCAGGTTCAGCTGGGGCGTTCAATATGCGAAGAGGACCAAACAATGCGGCCAAAGCTGCCGCTCAGAGGCTTGCACAGGTTATGGCACACCAGTCAGCCGACGAGGACGAGGACGAGGACGACCTTGCTCTTGACTATGCTGCGATTAGTGGCACTGGAAGCATTGGACTTGGAGGCACTGGAAGAGCAACGCCTGCGCGTGCTTCCATGGTAATTGCCTTCATGCCTCTCCAGTTGAAATCACCTTTACTTCATATTGCTTATTCTATTCCTTTTAAATGTGATGAAACTATTGAAAGCCGAAGCTTCCATGTTGCTTTTATTAGGCTGTTAGGCCTGTTCAAGAACAACCGACATCTGCAAGAACGCGAATCCCAATGGTACTTGGCTTCTTCGTATTCGAGATAATTGAATTCTCATTTAACGTGATAAGTTAATTTTGAAACTTTGTTTTTTCTATTAGGCAATTCGGACTGTTCACAATAATAATGATCAAAGTCCAGCTGATGCAAGACCGCGGTCCCCAATGGTAATTGGCTTATTTCTTCCCATGGCCTTTAACATAATTGGATTCTCTTTGAATGATAAGACGACCTAATTTTGCATGCTTACTTGAAAGTTGAAACTTTAATGTTGTTTTTTATCAGTCCGTTCGTACTGCTCCGGCAGCCCAAGAGCAACCTCCATCCGCAAAAGCCATATCAGGCGGTCGATCATCTCTCCCAGCTGTAAATACTGTTGAGCAACTGTTACCTCCTGTAGCCACATCGGTGCGATCAGCCATGCCTGGCCACCACGCGGAGCAAGTATCTACTACTCATACAGTATCAGCAAGCCGAGCTCTGGAATTGTCTCCCTCTGCTCGTACTATAATAGTTACTCGGTCACCACAACCCAGCGCTATGAACGATCAATCCCCGTCTGCTCGCGCTGCTGCTGCTGCAGCTGCCCGTCCTAATCTGGGACCTAAGGCTGTTCCCACGGTTCCTATAACACTCAGGCAAACCTCTTCTGGTATTCCTCCAGAAGCTACTCAGGAAATTAGAAGAGACAAGAGGTATGCTGGTGTTCTTTCCGTTTACAACCCCTTTCTCTGAACACATATTTGCATTATCATTTTCATCTTCTATTACATCTGTTTACTTGACATTCCTACTATTCAAGTACTCATTAAAAAATACATCTTATCAAGTTAGGAATGATATTGAGATTCAACAATTACTTTCAACGCTTATGCTCTCATATCTAATCCTCTGCACTTCTGGTGAATACATAGACTGTCACTTGATCTGGGGAGTATGAACTTGAGAGATGGCACGATCAATCGACGTCCACCTACTACTGCTACTGCTCTTGAGGATGAGGTATGGACACTTCAGCAAAATAATGCTCACACTCTCGATAGCTTAGCAATTCTAAGCTTTTTTTTTTTTTTTTAATGTCACTCACTAATAAATCATGTCCTTCTGCTTCTCCTCCCTACCACCCTCCTCAATTTGAATACACTTTCATTTGAATAGCTTCAACTGGCTTCTCCTTGCTGGACTTCTATTTTTTTTTTTTTAGAAGAATCTACTAATCAGATGTGAACATCGTTGCAGCTTGATATGCTACAAGAAGAAAATGAAAGTTTGCTTGAAAAGGTGATACAATACAACAGACCGAGTAATTCATTCTCCTTAGTTTTTGACATTCTGAGTTATTTAAATGTGGCATTGTAAAAGAATTATTTGACTTATACATCATCTCTGCAGTCTAGCTTTCTTCAGCGGATATTTGCCAATAGTCTAATGTAGCTATTTAGATTCAGACATAATATTGTGTTCGATGTTATCAACGTAGGGCTGTTGTTTGAACACTGCTGCTTCGTCCATTTAGTGAAATGATGATATTGTGTGATACTAGCATTGACCCTGAGCAATTTTTACATATACTCAATGCGTCGCGTCATTTGTACATTCTCCGATTCAAATTTATTCTACACGTGGACTCCACCTATACTACACATGGATCCCACCTGTACAAATTTAATCTTATTTATTGATTTTTTTAGATGCACCATACTCCAAGTGTATCTAAAAAAATTTCTTGATCTCTGGAGATCTTGGGGTTTTTCATTAAAAAAATGAAAAAAAAATTCAACATAAAAAATTTTAAAAAATAGTATGGATAAAAAGTATTAAACAATGTATGAAATAGTACAACACTGTGAATAAACAATACACAATGGCAAACCTTATAAACAGTGCAACAATGAACCATAATTCCACAGCTTTTTATATATAAAGATGATTAGCTTCAAATGCACTGTTTTATAATGAAAAATTATTTTTTTGTTGAACATAGATGTTTTACGGTCACTCCTTTATGATATGTGTATCCCCAGCTTCGACTTGCTGAGGAGAGGTGTGAGGAAGTTGAATCAAGAGCTCGGCAGCTAGAGCAACAGGTAATTTATCTTGGGAAACAGCTAAAGTGTGCTTGTGTACTTTGAATCATGTTTGTTTACTGATTGATCTACTAGACAAGCATGCATGTGGTGTCCATGTGCCACCGAAGCTCATGTAATCAGAGGTTTTGGAGCAAAATTTTTGATGAAGACATGGTCACTTGTTGAAAGATTTGGTATGGAACGAAGATAAAATGAAATATTAATATGCTTGACGAATTATTAGAATGTTGTTATTACTGTTCAAAGTGTGTCCAATCCCGTTCTCAATGATTTTAGTTGCAATAAGGTGGGTTGAATTTTCATTTGGTGAGATAGTAGAACATCAGGACTTAACTGTCTCTTTTCATATGCTTTCCTATAGGTTGCCAATCTTGGAGAAGGTGTAAGTTTAGAGGCCCGCCTATTAAGCAGGCAAGTTTAGTCTTCTTGACACGAGGGTTGAGAGATATAAAATCTAAAATAACTTACACCAACATTTTTTTAGATTTATTTAAATTATAAATTGATATTTTTTCTTTTTAAAATTATTATACAACTTCCTGGGCATATATTATAAAATTTCTCTGGATTTTATTTTTAATATAGTAATAAAAACAAACAAATAATTTTATTTTTTTTGGAATGAAATGCATATTATGCATAATTTTATCAATATACAATAAATTAAAAAATATTTTTATAATATATATATCATATATCAAAATAATTAAATACTATTTTTTAAATAAATGAGATATGAAATACAATTTAATCAAATATCAATAAAAGAAAATTAATGTAATTTATTAAAATCTAGTTGCAAGCCACGCACTTCAACATTCCAATCAGATTTCACAAAATATTATCATATATTGACCGAGTGGTTTTCTAACTTTATTTAACTTTTCTGTTGGTAATTCTTCATAATGTTTGTCTATTTTACGATTCCTTTACTCGACTAAATCTATTTTGCAATATTCATCGCATTGCATCTATTTCAGCGGACATAATAAGAGAAAAGGAATCTGAGTGGAATGAACTTCAAGCCGATGTTAAAAGAATGATCAAGCAAATTGTCATGTCTGGGTTAAAAACATATGAGGGGAATGTGAATCTGATCACTATCACAACACGGCAAATTTAGTTTCCCCTTTTTCCCTTTTTTGTATTCTAACCTGTATTGTTCGTTTTATTCTTCAGAAAGGAGGCAGCGCTGCAGCAAAGAGAGGTTTGTCTCCTTTTCTCTTTCTATCCTTTTGCTTCTATCTTCTACAGTATGCAAAGAGAGGCTTCTATCTATCGTTGTTATACATTGATTCCCAGCAAATAATGCTCAAAAAGATCTCACGTGGACATAATATATGCTCTCATATGTTGCTTTCTTAAAAAATCAATGGTGTTTTAGATAACTTCTACACGTTATTCAGTTTATACTTTGTTGTATTCTTCCTGATCCAACAGAGAACTCAAAAAAAAAGGGGAGGGGGGGTTTCTTTTCTTTTTTGTTTATAAAAAGAAAGCCACTTCGCCCTCATCCGAGTTTCTCAAAAATTGTGGTTAGGATTAAACTTTGATCATTATTTCGTTTTTCAGGCTGCTCTTAGAGTTGCTGCACAAACTCAAGGGGGTACAACTCCAGACGTTGCAGCCCTTCGGGCGGAAGCTGAGGTATCCAGCACCTTTAGCTTGTACGTTTTATAGTTTTCTTGTAAACTCTCTGAGAATTTTAATTTCACTGTAACATCTTGTTTTGCCCAATGTAATTTACTTTTATTGGATTTTGGATTAGATTGCAAGAGATGAGGCAACATCTGCATTAGAGCAGCTGCAAGAAACCGAGAGTGAATTAAAATCACTGCGGCTTTTGACTCAACGAATGATACTTACCCCAGAAGAAATGGTCAGCGTTTAATTTTGATGAATAACTTCTCATTTCTACTTCTTCTATCGCCTTAGTTATGTGATTTTTAGTTCCGTCTCTTAGGAAGAGGTTATTTTAAAGAGGTGCTGGCTTGCTCGTTATTGGGGTTTATGCGTTCGACATGGTAAAGTCATCTTATTTTTTTTTCATATTAAACATGACTTTTATCAATTGATTTTGTTTAAATTTTGAGGGCCACAATTTTTTTTTAAATTATATTTTTCACTACAGTTGCCTTACTTATGTATCTTATGAAACCAAATCCTTCCCAACCTGAAATTGGAAATGTAAGTGCCCAGGGTCTACAGATCTAGTCAATGCTTATCATAATGTCAGTATAATTTTATGCGTAAGAGCGTGAATGATTCTTATGGCAGAGAAGGTGTTAATCAGTGCTTGTATGTTCAATGTTCAGATGCACAAACCCAGCAGTAATCGTTATTCTCAATCTGGATTTTTGTAATTATAGATGTTATTAATGGGGACTCTTTATAAGACTTAGAAAGTAAATCTATCTAGTTGTAAGAAGTCTGACTGCTGTCATATTGGCTGAATAATTAGATATTATCGAAAGGATTCGAAAAGATAACGCGTAGCAGAGCCTAAAATAGATGAAAACTAGAAACAAATTTCTGATATGTGCAAAACCAGCAAAACTGCTGGCTTTTTTTTTATATTTTAGTTTGTACTTGGAATGAAACTTCTCATTTTTTCTGTTAATTTATTGTCCAATCGTCTATTTGGGGGAGGGGCGTCAGATTCAGATGAGTTGAATCATCGTGTAGTCCCACTTGCGGCTTTAATTTTTCATGGAACCTTTTGAAATATACTTTCTCAATTCGCAGCTAGGATTAATTTGAAGTTATACTTTTAATGAACAAAAGATTGAAAAAAAATAATATTCACATCCCATTTGAGGGCGCTGAAATATTTAGCAGGTGTTTATGGCGACATTGCTGGGGCAAGATTTAAATTCTGGTCTTCATTTGCCCCAGATCCTATTGAAGTTATATTAGCCGCTGGACAGAAAGCTAAAATGGAGACGGGTATTTTTACTTCATAGGATTCATCTTTCTCTCTTTTCGTTAGCGTTATTCATTTCTATATTCATTTTTCTCATCTTTCAGATATGTTAGTTATTATTTTTCTGTGCCTTTTGACAGGAAGGTGGGGATATTAACTTTCTTCAATTTTTTGTACTAAACTGCAGAAAACGATCTAGAGATAACAGATAATCCACGTGACCTGAATGAGCTTTCTGGGGAGGAAAATATTGAAAACATGCTCTTTGTTGAGCAAGGTTTGCGGGAATTGGTTTCATTGAGGGTATGTCTGGAACCAATTCTACTAAAAATTCAATAGAACTTTTTTAGTTAATTAAATTGTATTTGCCTGTTTGGAATAAATCTTAAATTTGATAGAGTTCAATTAAATTTAATCGTTTGAATTATATTTTAGAGTGTTAAACTTCAATTATATGGTTAATTTGCGATAATATCATTTTCTAATATTATATCGAAGAAATAATAAAACATGAGGAAGTCTTTTTGTTACCAAATCAATTCTTTGATGTTGATATCCTATCAATTTTGGTAAAATTTGAAAACTATAGTAAAACCCACATTTGAAAAAAAACTGAATTCCACCATCAATTACATTCCAAACAAAGTTAAATTAAAAATTCTAAAAATTCAATTCACTTCAATTTAATTCTCAAATTTTGATTGTTCCACATTCTGTCACATCTTAATATTCAAATATCTAAGGATTTCTTTGTTAAGTACATCTTTTTAAATTGATTAGAAGCGTTTTGCAATGAACGGAAGTCTCGTGGAAATCTATATAAACTTTGTAGGAAGTCATTACTGTTCATCAACTTCGGAACAGTATGGCTTCCTATTTTTTGGGCTCCATGCACTCTTTTTTTTTTTTAATCTATTTTAAAATTTTAAATTTTTTCTTGCATTGAGACCCATACCAATAGGACGCCCCATCTTCTTATTCCAAATGATAATTAATACTGAATTCTGCCTATGCTCTTTAACACAGCATCTCATTTGAGCGTAACGTATTTTTCTTTTCTGATAATGGAATCTCAGAACTACCTCTTCTCTCGGTCTTGTTCAGCAATATATTCTTTTTGTTTAGACTGCTTGCTAATTAAACTTTTCTTGATATCGATTCCAAGGATGCTCATTATCAATATGCAAATTGTGAGAGTAACAAACTGAAGACTCGTGGTGTTTAAGCAGATTTTTCATTATTTTTTATTAGCAGCTGTTGGTTACCAGAATTTTCTTTTGTTATTAGCT
Source organism: Erythrophleum fordii (assembly GCA_032878935.1). NCBI lineage: Eukaryota > Viridiplantae > Streptophyta > Magnoliopsida > Fabales > Fabaceae > Erythrophleum > Erythrophleum fordii. The sequence continues at coordinate 35,067,516 of JAVQMF010000049.1, forward strand.
TTCTTTTTGTGATTTTTAAGGTAGAAGAAGCATTGGCATTTACGATGGCTCAACATAGGCGACCAAATTTACTGAAATCTGGCTTTTCAGGTATGAAGTTCTATAATTCTTACAGTCAAATGCCGTCTTTATCCCTCACTTGGCCAGTGCATTCTGAACTTTGAGTGACCAAGGAAAAAGAAGTGTATTATAAAGAAGTTTGACTTTGAGTGATTCAATTTTTTCTTTTTTCTGGAAGAAATCTTGTTTTGTTACTTGCATATAAGTTATTTCTTTTTGTAAAAAACTTATTTCTTATATCTTTGTTATCAAATTCTAAATTAAAATATAATAAATGTATAGTTTTTTAGTAATAAAAAATTTGACTTTGAGTGATTCATTTTTTTTTTTAAAGTTATCTTGTTTTGTTACTTGCATATAAGTTATTTTTTTTTGGAAAAAACTTATATATAATTTCTTATATCTTTATTATCAAATTCTAAATTAAAATATGATAAACATATAATTTTTCAATAATATTATACCAAGTGTATAGTTTTTGCAAATTATTATGTGGTTCCCTAATTTAACCATATACTTGTAATGGTATTATTAAAGAATTATGCACTTATTATATTTTAATTAAAGAACCTGATAATAAAGATATAAGTAACTCCATAAATCTAATCCTTCCTCTTTTCTTTGTACTATATTTCAGAAAATTTGGAGGGTCTAGCTCTGACATATTTTCTCCTGTCTTGATCTTTGGTACAGATGTCATGAAACTACCAATTGAGGGGCATTTTGATGCATATGGTAAGTTTATTACGTTTTAGAATGGCACTTTACATTTTCCATGACTGCATGTTAAAATTTGAAATGAGGCAGTGAGGATGGTTAATATTACCTGTTAGTCTGAGATGAAAAGGTCATCCCGTCGGCCTTGTTTTGCAACTTGTCAGCTAGGAGAAAAACAGCCCATGGCTATTTTTTTTTTATTTTTTTTTTAAATATGTTTATGTAAGTCTTGCCTCTGAGTACATGCGTAGTAAATATATTTGTTACTTGTTTTTAACTTGTCCTGCTTCGCATGGCCACTAGTGTAAGACTTCCAAGACTTCCAATGACATTTTAAAGAAACCATTTTCTTCTGTTAGATTGATGATGTACATATCATTTAAGAGAAATCATTGCTTTCAGAATTGGGCCAGGACGAGGCTGAAGACGTGTCTTTTAAGCAGGTACATATATGACAATACTTTCGGTGTTAATTCATTCTGGTCCTCAAGCTAATGTAGTTCTAGTTATTTAGTTCTTAAAACAGATTATATCCTTGTTCTTTCCTTGGATTAGTCCACTTATTCAAGCTTTTCTTTTTAACTGGATTGTTTGATAATTATAATTTCATAAGAATACTGAAATTAAGGCCACAAGTAAAAGACTTATTTCGTTGTGTTTCAATGCGGACAATAAAAGAAGCTAGCGTTTGAATGTCAGGTTACAACATCTGTTAATTTTGAGACTTGAGATTGCCCCGGAAAAGGGCAGGGGGAAAAAGAACGAAAGAGGTAGGCTTCCATCTTGAAGGTCGATAAATGTTGAAAAAAGTGTTTCTGCAGAGTTACTCGGCAGAAAACGTAGGGAATCAGTTAATTTGAAATTGAAATTTGTTGCTATTGTCATCTGTAGTTGAAGAATATATAAGGTCTTCTTTTTTTTTGGGGTTGGTTAAGAATATTTAAGAAAGAGATCAGCTCTCGGTATTTGGAAGGTTTCTGGACATTTTTTGGTGGTCTCATCCACATCTGCTGCTTTTATTCATCTTTCAATTCTTGTATATTATGTGTTTTTTTAGGCCTGGCTTACATACATTTGGAGGAGAGCTAAAAAGCATGGGATAGAACCAGACATTGCAGATGAGCGTTTGCAGTACTGGATTAATCATAAGGCAAATACTTCGCATGATGCAGTCAGTGGTACACTCCCTCTCTTTCATCACATGCATTATGGTACTTTATCTGCAAATCTCAAATACTATGGTGATTGGTTTCAACCATATTCCTCGTTGGGTGAAAACCAAGATTCTCCTGCTGTGGTTTTGCCTTCTGTAGGCTATGTTAACACTTAGATACCATTTAAATTATGCCCCCCTCTATGGCTGTCTTCTGCTTCGAGGATCCAATAGTAGATGAATAGCTGTGATCTGCTTTTGTATAATATTTGGTTATATTCGGCCAACCTTATTATAGGTTATCCATAGTAGAAGACATGCCATGTATTCAAAAACTCGTAGGTAAATTATTTACAAGTATGTAAAGATCGATAACCTTCTATTGCAAATTTATCATTGCTTCATGGTCGAAAATAAACTTCTAGCAATTTATCCCTTCTGCAGTTGAACGTGGCCTGGCAGAGCTCAAGAAGTTGGGCATTGAAACGCAGTTGTGGGAAGAATCTCGCAAGGAGCTGGAGCAAATCATTGACGGTTCCAAAAGATTAAGTCGTTCTGAATTTTGAATTAGACAAGGAATTTGCAATGTGTTTAGTTTTGCAGTGAAAAAGTTAAAAATTTTGTTTGTCCACCGATGGTACATAGAAGTAATAATTCATTGATTTGTCTGAAATGTGGTTTGAAAAATGACACCGCTCATCCAAATACGCACTTGATTGTTCCGGAGATCCCTGTTTTTGCAACCCATCCCATTCATTCAATGAGGTTGAAGTTGATCCATGGACATATCTCCAACCATGATGTAAAGTCTAGAAAAATGGCTATTTTTGTTAGCCACATCCCCTGCCATTCTTTCACGCCTAAAATTATGTTTAGACAAATGAGAAGGGATAAAATGATAAAGAGTAAAATAATTAATTTAAAATAAATTTTTGTTTGAGATATTGTTTTATGATGGCATGAAATAGTAAATAAGTGATTCTAAAGTTCTTCTTTGCCACTCATAATCCTTTTTTTACCTTTCAAATTGTGATTTGAGAAGCAATTGAATAAAAGAGTGGTATAATTACAATAAATTATTCCTTAACTAAAAATTGGTTAGAATTGTATTCTAGTTATGAAAGTAATATTAAAAAATTATATATAAAATATCCTATTCTATTAGTAACTCCTTTTTTTTCTCTCACTAAACTCCTAAACAACAAAATTACACATGTCTTCTATTTTATTTGCCTTTTCATTTTGCTTCTTACCTTTTTATTCATTTCCATTTCTTTCTAAACACCAAAACAAAATCTAAAGCTACAACTATAATTTGACGATTCCACTTTGACATAGTACAAGAATCAATATGTGCCCATATATGTGACGAAAAATAAGAAATTGTTGTAAATAATATAACAATGTAGATGTCCATAACCTCCTAAAAAATGACTCTAGGATCTTTTCTCATATTTAATAGTATATATTCTACAACTTCTAAAGGATTTATATTGTAGAATTATATAGATTAATTTTTTGATTTATATTGTTGTAATTCATAAGTCTATTTTTATAGCTAATAAATAGATGTTATATACTAAAGATGAAAAATCCAAGTAAATAAAAATTATCTTTTTTTTTCCTCAATTTTGTATCTAACTCTTGTTAGATTTCTTATATTTTCATTAGTTTTACAACACATTATTAACATAAGTTTTTAACAAATTGGTATAAAGCATCAATTCTTGGAGTTTGGTGTTCATTATATTAATTAAGGTACAAGAAATTTTTTGTCATTAATTTATATTAGTCATATATTTTATATTTTATATTATTCATAAATTCAAGGTTTATTCTATCAATTTAATATTGGTAAATGTTTTAAAAACTAAAATGTTAAAAACGATTAGATAAATGGCTAGCAGTCACATCATTTTTTATTTTGGTTATTTTATAACCAACAATTTCATCATTTAAATAAATAATATATATGTAGAAAAAAATCGTAATATACTTTGATGAATTCAACATCAAATATATATATATAGTAAGTATTTTCTCATTAAAAAAAATTATTGAAAATTTATATGAATATCCATTGAAAAACTAAAAGATTTTTTAATTCAAAGAATTTTAAGGTGTTGTTTATTCTTGAGGTAAATTAATTACTATATTATCACTAGTTAAATTTATGATTAAATATCCTATATTTCTAGAACATGTTTAATTAGATATACACACTCATATATAAAGGGTCCGTTCATCCACATGTGGATTATTTGAATATTATATAATTTTGATGAATGCACCTACAAGATGGTTATATATATATATATATATATATATATATATATATATATATATATATATATATATATATATATATATATATATATATATATATATATATATATATGTTATTAACTCACAACTTGATATTTGTAAGATTGTTTACTTAAATAATTCGATTAAAAGCTCAATTTTTAGATTATGTAATCAAAATAATTTTTTTTGGGATAATGTTAGCGAGTTTACATTCCAAACTTTTGATAATTATTGTATGTCTATTAAACTAAAGTTGAAAGGCTATTTCTAATATTTATACACAAAACAATCTAGTAGAATTATTCATTAAATGTCTTAAATTAATAGCTAGATCATTGTTTATGAGGATAAAACTTTTCATTTTAACATGGGATATGTAATTTTATTTGTAATAGTACTTATAAGTATTAAGCTAACAAGTTATTATAAATTCTTTTAATTATAATCAGCTTTTGATCAAAAGTCAAATATTTGTTATTTTAGAATTTTTTAATATGCGATTTGTGTTTCTATAGCCCCATCACAACACACAAATATAGGTCATTAAAAAAGGTTGAGAATATATATTGATTATGAGTTCTCTTTTATTTACAACATGATTTGTCAATTGTCATTTTTGACAAAATAATTTTCCCAAAAGGAGATAATAAGGAGTTGGAAGAAAAAAATATATGAAATATGTTATCATTATCTCATTTAGATCCTTAAATAATGTAATGTGAACTAGAAGTTCAAAAAATAATACATTTATAAAATATTACAAATTAATTGCCAAATGCATTTAATAACTAAAAGATAATTATTAAATTTTGTACACTAGTTGAGAATATTTCATTTTGAATGGATGTCCTAGTAGAATAGTTTATTAGTGCAAATGAAAATAATTTATGTTTGAAGCACATAAACTAATCAATTTTAAAAATTTAAAAAATAATTAAAAAAAGAAAAGAGCAAATGGCCAAAATGGTCATATTGAGAAGGCATATACTCTTAAAAAAATTCAAGACATAACTAGTCACAAAATCTTAAAGGAGGTTTAGATACTAAAAAATAATAAAGAAATATCAATATATTATACTGCTATGGGAAAAAGACATAACCAAAAATATATAATTGTCGACAATAGATATATGTTTTTCATACAATATTGCTATTGCAATAACAAAACAAAATAAGAATCTTGACCCTAACTTTGTTAAATAATGTAAATGGAAAGATGTTTGGCCAAAATTAAAAGATACAATTTAAGTAAAATTAAATTTATTTTCAAAACAGGAATTTTTTATACTTGAATCTGAACACTTGAAGTATAAAGCTAGTAAAATACAAATGAGCATTTGTGTGAAAATAAAGTAAGAAAAATGAAGTTATCAATTATAAAACATGACTCATACCATGAGTTTTTGCAAACACTTGACATTTATTATGAAAATATATATTCTCATGTAATGAATGATCACTTTTAAATATATTATTAATTTGACAGTTTATAAAAAGATTGACATGTATCTAATAACTATTATTGCAACTTATTTATATGGTCCATCATATAATGAAGTTTATTTGAAAATTCATGAATCATTTAAAATGTCAGAAGCATGTTAAAATTATTGAGAAAATTGTTCAATACATTTATATAGATTCTTATATGAATTAAAACAATTTATACATATGTAGTATAATCATCTTAATGAATATTTGTTGAATGAATATTATAAAAATGATTCAATTTGCCCATATATTTTTATAAAAAGATTTGAATCATTGTTTGTCATTATTATTGTATATATTGATGATTTAAATATTAGTAGAATTTCTAAAGAGAAGCTGATTATTTGAAGAAAAAATTAGAGATAAAAGATCTTGAAAAACAAAGTTTTGTCTCAATTTGCAAATTGAGTACCTAGCAAATTGAATTGTTTTTCATCAATCAACTTATATTAAAAAGATTTTTAAAGCAATTCTATATAAGTAAAGTGTATCAATTAAATACCTTGATGATTGTAAGATCGTTAAATATGAGTAAAGATCATTTTTATTCTTGAGAGAATGATAAAAAACTTCTTGATGTTAAAATGTTATATCTTAATGCTATAGGAACATTAAAATATCTTGTTAATAATACACAACTTGATATTGTTTATGCAATAAGTTTGTTAGCAAGATTTAGGACCCGCTTAGTATACAAAAGGTTAAAAATAGAAAAAGAAAGAGAAAAAAAAAATGTCATTTTGTAAATAGAATATACTTATAGTACTCTTACTTTTAATAATTGAATAATTATTATTAGAGAGTATTGAATAATAATTATAGAGGTCGAAATGAAATTTTCTCAAACTTTCTATTTTCCCTTACCTTTTTCCTTCCTATTTCTCACTATCGAATGAGCCCTTAGTTATTCGTTAACAAAAATATATTAGGATGGAGTTAAAGATTTATTATAATATCTTTGAGAGACTATTGATATGGGCATTATTTTACTCAATTGAATCTGGATTGTAATTAATTAGTTATGCAAATCCAAAATGCTGATCTGATTCACATAAAACTTAAGATTAAATTAAATTATTTATTTATGTGCAAGGTGTGGTTATACCATAGCATCTTATAAAATGGATTTTAATTGCTACTTTATCAAATCATATAGGAATAATTGTAGTGTATAAAGCAAGTCAAAAATGTATTTATCTAAGGTTAATGATATAACATACTCAGAAGATGTATAATTTGCCTTTGAACAAAAAATTCAAACAATATTACATGAAGACAATACAGTATATATAAATTAACTAAAATACCTTCAATGATAGTGTTGATTCCTTTTATAAAAAAATCTAACTTATTGAAATGTATATTTTTAAAAATGTTTTTTAATATTATTTATTGTATTGAAAATAAAATTAAACTTATTTTTGAATTTTGTAAAAATAACTATTTTATATTGATTAAAAATGCATATTTAATATTTATTATATTATATAAATAATAAACATAAAAAAATTTTACTCAAAATAAATATAATTATAAGTGGTATATATTTATATTTTAAAAGAAGATAATGTAATTTTTTAATAAAAAGTTATGTAATTCAAGCACTTTCAAAAAAGAAAATAGTTTATTCTAAAAAATTATTAGTTGGTGCAGCGGACAGAGATAAAATTTTTTTGATTGCCATTGTTTTCTTGTTTTATGCATACGGCTTTCCACATACGGATTAAACATTATATGAAGTATTAGGACAGCAACATGCGAAGATAATTGAAATTAGATCAATTATGATAAAAAAAAAATTGTTGAAAATTTACAAGCATATTTATTGAAGAATTAGAAGACCTTTCAATTAAAAAAAAAATCTTATATACTATTTATTCTCAAAATAAATTAATTACTTAAATTGATACATATGAGTCTATTCATTACTATATGTATCATTTAAATATAATATGGTTTTGATAAATATATTTACAATAAGATTTTATATATGTTTGTTATTAATTCACAACTTAGTTTTTGCTAGATTATTTGTTCAAATAATTTAATTAATAGCATAAATTTTAAATTATATAGTAAAGACAATTCATTTTAATAATATTAATGAATTTATATTTTAGACTTTTAATAACTAATATATGGCTGTTATAATAATAGTAAAAAGTTTATTATTCATATTTATATACAAAATAATTTAATAAAACTTTTCATCAAACATTTATAATTAATATTTAGACCAATATTTATGAAAATGAAACATATATATATATATATATGGAGATATGTAATTTTTTTATATAGTAGCACTTATATGATTGAATCTAACTAGTTATCATAATTTTTTTCAGTTAAAATTACCTTTTGGTTAAGAGTTATATAAATTTTGTGTAAAATTTTTAGACATACAATATAATAGCTCCTCCACAATTGTTTGTTATTGAACATTTTAAAAAATTATTGTAAATATTATAATTAGATAGTTGTCTGTAACTACCGAAAGATAACTTTCTAAGATTTCTTCAAATATTTAATTATATATGTTTTATAACTTTCAAAAATTTATATTATATAATTAGATATATTAATTAATTAATTTATATTATTGTACATATTTATTTTTATGATTGAATACTTATAAATAAAAGTTATATATTTGGTCAAAAAAATTTAAATAAATAAAAATTATTTTCTCTTCTCTTTTTTTTTTTTAAATTTGTTCTATTACTTTTATTATAATTTTTACATTTTTGTTAATTTTACAACAAATCCTTATCTGTTTCGTCGGATGGAAAGGCATGAATTATTATTATTATTATTTTAATAGTCAGCTACAAAACAGAATACGGCATGACTCATGCGAAAAATACTTCAAGCTGGATAAGTGGCTACTACTTAGTGGTACGTCTGGGTCTTACAAATCTAATGTTACCATTTTACCCTCGAAGACCATTATGCTTCGTTAATGCTTAGCGGTGCTCACCCGGTCACACTTGTCGGACTATAAAAGAAGCCCACCCTTTCCACCAGCACCTCATTCTAGGTTGTTCCTTGGCTGAGCTCTGCATCTCCCATTCTCTCTGGTTCTTCGTTTAGGGGTGGACTGAGGTAAGCTTGCCAGTCTGTCTTTTCGTTTCGAATTTCGAGAAGAAAAATGAGGTCAGATGTTGCTTTCGATCTGGTTTTTCTCCTCTGATTTGAACACTGCGAAACATCATCAAATTTCCTTCTAGCTTTTGTCAATTTCTGTTTCTGTCTTCCGATTCTGTGTTGTAAATCAATTTGGAATGTGCTTGATCGCTTGGTGAATTCAGATTTTCAAAATCACATGCCTAGTGTTTTCTCATTTTGTTTATTATCACTGAGCTTATCATTTGTGCTATACTTTGATCTTCACTTTTTTTTTTTAATTATTACTTCGGACTTGAGACGTACAGAAGAAATGGTGAGAAAGTTAGAAAACAATAAGAAAGAAAAAAATAGTTGCTTAATGGCTGAAAGAAGAATCACGTGAAGGAAGTTTTTACTTGCAGCGTACAAACTGCGTTGTTCCGTAACTAATCAATATATTACAAAAGTGATATTATTATATACGACTGTGAGTTGTTAACTGGAAGTAATTGTGTTGTTTCACTGTTTAGTACATGAGGGCTAATATCCATTTAATTAATTGATTCATATTCAGAATGGATGAAAAATGTAGAGAGTTTGCGTGGTCTACTTTTGTGTTCCTTTCCTCATAGATTGTCATATAATATAAGCAACGTGTATTTCGTTGAATTTTTTTTTTTAATTATTTTAGATCTCTCTCTCTTTTCCCTTTTTCCCCCTCTTTTTTTTTTTTTTTCTTTCTGCCAAAGAGGATGCCTATGTTGTCTTATGGACTTATTCCAAATGGCTGTTCAACTTTTCTGTTCTTCAGATCACATTAAACGATGGTGAAGGCTGTGGCAGTTCTTAGCAGCAGTGAGGGTGTTACTGGAACTATCAACTTCAATCAGGAAGGGAATGGTAAGTTAAATTGGCACTAGATCTTCCAGAAGATTACTTTTTTTTTTTTCCCTCCTGTATTAATCAAATCCCTTATATCGTGAGTTGTCCAGGTCCAACCACTGTAACTGGAAGTCTTGCTGGCCTTAAGCCTGGGCTCCATGGATTCCATGTTCATGCTCTTGGGGACACCACAAACGGTTGCATGTCAACTGGTATAATTTATTGACGATTACTTTTATCGTTTTTTATTTTCTGAACCCGAAAAATGGAACATTTGCTGAAGGGATTGCTTCCTTCTTCAAGTTTTTGAACTTCCGTCTTCCTACTTCTTCTCCTAACTAATTCCCCAAGCAGAATGAAGTTTCTTAAATGACTAAATTTATGAAATTCCATCACTTAGTAATACCATGAGGCTCAATTATGATTACTTCAGGACCACATTTTAATCCTGCTGACAAGGAGCATGGTGCCCCTGAGGATGAGAACCGTCATGCTGGTGATCTGGGAAATGTTAATGTTGGTCATGATGGTATGGTCTTATTCTTTTACACATTTGCTTTTCTTTCTTGGGACTGTACATCCTAAAAGAAGTCATTCATTTTGCCTATGTTACCATATGCTTGTATGGCCCCTTAACAATGTTTTGATCTTACTGTATAATTCAGGAACTGTTAGCATCACTATTACTGACAATCAGGTTTCTGATTCATCTCCTTTTCAACATCTCTGATGATTTCTTCTAGGGTCACAATATAACCTTAAAGTTTAATCTTTAATAAGCTGATTTATATTTGCAGATTCCTCTCAGTGGACCAAATTCCATCATAGGAAGGGCTATTGTTGTCCATTCAGATCCTGATGATCTTGGGAAAGGTACTTGACAATCTATGTGTTTATAATATAGATGACCTCTAATAATTAGAATGAACCATTGATGTTTCTTCTAATTGAGCAAGGAGAAATCAGTAGCTTCATCGCATTTTGCTCCACGAAGATTCTTGCTCTTCCAAAATAAGAGACAATTGTCCCAAAATAGTTAGATGTTCATAATTTCTATTTAGTTGGTTTGGTGCCATGGATTTGACATGAAAGTACGCTAATTTTGAGGCTCACGAATTAGTCTTTTGTTTCACCACCTCTATGTATCCGAGCGACTATTCATTCCATGTGAAAGTATTCTGTTGCATTTATTTTTCTTATTCAGTTAATATTCTGTGTTCTGTATCCAGGTGGCCATGAGCTTAGCAAAACTACCGGAAATGCTGGTGGCAGAGTAGCTTGTGGTAAGCATGGTCGCCCAAACCACATTTTGTTGAAGACTTATCTCTAATGTGCTATGTAATATCAAAATCTTATACTTGGTTGCTACCCCAAAAAAAAAAAAAAAACTTGGTTGTGATGCTACAAATTAAGGTCATACGAAAGGCTTCTTGGAGAATTTATCAACTGACAGATATAGGTTAACAATCCTCTTCAATTAATGTTAGATACAAAACTACTATGTTTTATGCTTGGAGATTTTGTTTTTTCATTGTATCTTGGTCTGATGACATGCAATGTCTCCAGTTTTTTATTGTGTTGTCTGCTTATATTGACTGAGGTGCTTATCCCTTTGGCTTTATTCGCTTAGGTGTTATTGGTTTGCAAGGATGAACCACCTCTCTCAACTCTCGATCCCTGGGTGACGTGAAGTTGGATGTATGCGTGATCATGTGAAGAAGCTTTGGAACTCTTAAGGAATAAACTTTTGAAATTTGAAATTGTGTTTTGCTCCTGTGGAACTCTAATGCTTAGTTAAACTGTTACTTTTGACGCTCTTTGTTAGTTTTGGGTCGTTGGCTTGTGTTATCGATGTATGCGACATATTCTGGAGAAATAAAATGGGATACTTATAATTATATGAATTAGTCTTTTTTTTTTGTCCTCTCTTTTTTTCTGTTTTAGGTTTGTCCAAGGTAGAACACTTTTGAACACTAGTAGGGTAAGACTCGCGTAAGCTGCTCCCATTGAAGGTTTGTATGTTTGTTTTCCTTCCCCCTGCCCCTCTCTCTCTCTCTCTCTCTCTCTCTCTCTCCCTCTATGGATTTAATAAGTATTTGCTAATGAAATCCCAAAGATGAAGACCGACATTCCCCAGCGAGTTTAGATATATGGCTTGTTGGATGCTACCGTGTTAGGCATTTTTACAATTAAGACTTTTTATATTAGGAAAAAAAGATTATATTGCGGCAACCTCATATGGTCTTCATTTAAGATCGATGGACAATTCGCAAAATATGCATTAGAAACACTACTGAAGTAGTTAATTTATCTGCACTATACCAGTTAACGACGGCGAGAACAAAGTCTCTTGGTGCCGATTATTTGAATGCTTATATCTATATCTATAGATATATATATATATATATATATATTTCAATGCAGCAAGGGATTCATGGCCCACCGCTCAGTCCCTATACCGGAACCCCGAGTCCGTAACTCAGTTGCTTCCTCTCCGTTTCGCCCATTTTATTTGTTGGCAATATATGAGGGAGGCCACCAGAGAATAGGTCGCTTGGCCTGGGATTTGGTATTAGGGTTGAACATCATACATTTGAATCCCGATGTACAAAAATGTCTTACTGGGGAAACAGTTATAAGAGGGGTCTTTTATGCGTACTTAGAAATTTTCAAGTCTTCCTCCATTAGATCGTGCTTCTTTACTTGCGGCATTATGTCATCTCATCATCATTCTACTGTTAAAAGGCCTAAAACACAGATGACTAAGCTGGAAGGACTATGGCATCAACTTTTGTTGCGGCAACACTTGCAGTTTGCGCCATTATAGATGAACTTTGGGTGCTCATTAATCGGTTATTAAGTCTACAAATTCAGCGACGTTAACCAATCACACCCAGTATGTCATGTAATGTTTGCATTTATCAACTGTTGGGGCATTTGAACCAGGCAGACTGAAAATTCCCCCTCCTCTCACCGGAAGCACTAGCTGCACATTATAATTTAGCAAGGGTACAAACCGCAAATTTGGCAAATTTATGATAATAATAATAAGTAAAAAGGTATACTAAATAATAATTTAGCTTAACAGGAGACATACAGAGAGGACCTATGGTCCGCTACACAGCGTTCTCACTACATAATACATATCAAAATTTCTATTCGTGGTTCATAACATACATTACTTGAGCTCCTTAGAATTTACAGAGCTTACTTTACATTTTAAATATTTCTTTGGCTCTCTTCTCAATGCCACTAATGATGACCCTTGCTTTCAGTTGGTGAGCCAGGATCTACAGGAACAAAACCCCTGCCACCAAAAACTGGACGCATGAATGCATCATCAAACTTACGCCAGTAACGATGAACAGTGTGTGTTGGAGTGGTGAGTAGTGCACGAATGCTGCTTGGACGATGAATATAATGGCCATCAAGATCAGCTTCAGAATCTTGGGCAGCTCCAAGAAGGGGCACGGTTACTGATTTTGGAGTAGATGAATCTGCCCTCGTCATGCTGACTGTGGGTTTAGGATGAGGCAGCAAAAACCTTATGAGTGGCTGAGTCATCAAACCAAACACCTGAAAATTTTTTAATTAGGATGTGTCAATACCATCTCTAAAGAAATTTTTGTTTGATATTAAACCACATATCTGATTTGTATAAGATCTGAATAATAATTTGTAGTCATAAGGCGAAGGTGCAGTTAGTCTTGGATTCATGCAGATTGACAAAATAGGGCAATTTATTTAGATCATAGGTGCAAACATTATAGCAGTAACCTCACCACTATTAGTGTCAGATACATATGAGGAGACCAACACACTTACAAAGCAGCAAAATCAGGCTACTCAATTACAAATTTGATATCCTGGTATTAGACAACCTCAAACAGTTAACTATCACAAAGCAAAGATCAGTGATATGAAGTTTGTGTAACATGTCAAAAACCACAAAGAAGCAAATGTCTTACCACAGTGCTGACAAGCACAACAGTAATGGTGCTGGTGATCATGATTGCATTGGACCGCTGTTGAGTATGCCCTGACATGGTAAACTGCATTTTGAAAGAATATCAGTTTTGCAATAGTCACAACTCCAAATAAGCAAAGTTTTCCCTACCTGATTATAAGCAAGTGCCATTGAAACAGCACCTCTCATAAGACCAGCCCACCAAATGATCACCTACGATGAGAAACTGTCAGCATAACTTGGTAGCCTAGGAAATCCAGAAAAAGGATATACATAAGTTACAGAAATGAAGCCATACTTGCTGCCGGAAGGAAATCTTCTCGTTTGGTGACTTTTTAGCCAAGTTGGATAAGAAGGATAAGGGAAAAACAAAAGCTGCTCTTCCAGCAAGTACTAGACCCAGCAATATTGAACTCACTGCTACTGATGTTCCAGGGCTGCAGAAGAAAGAAACCAGTTGGGGCACATTTTTTATTTTCCCTTTCTAAAAGACAAGGAAGTTTTATTGAGAGAAAAGAAAGATTAAAGAGTGGATGATAACATGTCCATAAACATAAGCAGAAAACTTAAAGGGAAAAAAAAAGGTTGGTTGAAGAATTCTTCGGACAAAACTTTGGATAAGATGTCAACATCAAATAATTCATGGACAACTAATCAAAACAGGGGTTGTTTTAATATAGCAGCTACATAGTTACATTTGTTGAAGTAGAGTTACAGAATTCAACAATGTTTCTTTTTTCAAAAAAGACCAACTAGTAAATGACCATTGATTATGAGAGACCATAGAACATACCTATCACTGATGAATCTCCACTTTTCAATGTCCAAGGCATCCATACCAACATAGAGAAATATGAAAGTCTCAGCAACAAATGACAACGTTGCAAAAGCATGCCTGGGATAGCCAGTGGAAAATATATAGTTACAGATTTGGATTTTCTCATGCGACATGAGGGTGATGGAGAGAAAGAAGAAGGGGGGGGGGGAGGGAGAGAGAGATTGACAGACATACGTGTGCGCGCAAGCGCGCGTGCGCACACACACACATAATAATTAATTATAAAAAGGAAAAGAATTGTGTTTCTCTCTCCTCACATGACTATCATGTCACATGACAACAAATCCATAGTTAGACATCCCCGTAAATACACTTGGACAGTATTACTATCTCAAACAAATTCATATAGCTTGAGAAAATTAGTTAGGAATACATACTTGGTAGTCACTCTTGAGCTCTCCGTCACATTATGCCAAGTATAATGTGACATCACAATCCCACAAAAGAATACAGTGAGAATGCCACTCAGATAGCATAACTGCAGAAGATCTATATATATCAGTATCATGCATTTGACTAATATCAACCATCAAAATTATATAGACTTAAAGCTCAAGGAAGATAAAGGCTAGAGCAAAACACTTCTAAAATTCTTGAAATCTTACTTCAGCCAACATGTATGAAAGGTATGCCATTAGCATCATAAGAGCAACCTCACGATCTGTTGAGTGCCTAAAGTTTGGATAGAAATTTGATGAACCTCAGTAAAAAGACTGTTATATGCCAGGTCTAAAAGACTCACACTCAAGATTAATAGGCATAAAGGTGCAGACACACACACACACAGGACTGATAGTAATATGACAAGTATATGGCTAACAAACAGAGGGGATGAGTCAAGAGCCACTTACATGCCCAAGGAATTTAGAGACAACAATGAACTATCTGGTGTTTATTTGTTAACTAGATTCCCATAGCTAAAATATCTCGTGCCGCTAATAAAAAGACAATGATATTTCATCTTCAACTAAAATTTCTTCATGAGGTTAATTGTTTAAATTTGTTCCCATCGTGTGGTATGAAATCATCTGAAGTGGACAAAATTATATCTAGAACCAGTTAATTAACGAAACCCTTGACACTGGCTTCAAGCCAGAATAAACCCATTAAACAATCAAATTAAGTGCAGCTTTATCTCCTTCAGCTGTAGACTTCGTGCATCACTGATAAACGGATAAAACAGGAATCCTTTATAGTATTATTAGATTGTCCACTACTGTGGTTTTACAATGGATAAAAAATATACAAAATAAGACAATGATACCATCGTCATAACTGCATGACATATAATGGCAACAATCCTGTCACAAAGATACCTGCCAATATACAGCTTTTTGATAATGTAAGCACTAAGCAGACCAGCCTGCAAGGTGATAGAGATATGTTAGACCAGGGAAAGAAACCACATGCAACATCATCATAGTGAGTGCATGAGATAATTTGAGGGAGTAAGACAGTTACCAAAACCCCAAGCATTGTACTGGTAATAAACAAATACACGAAGTTGCCCAAAAAATGCAGTGCAGTTCTGTGGTCAATATGGTTGAGGTCAAAGCTATGGATTGCATTGAAAAGCACCACTGATGTAGCATCATTAACAACACCCTCACCAAATACAAGACTGTAGAGTAAAGGAGTCTCATCCTGATTTAGCACCTGCATTATCATTTATTAAGTTCAAAATTAGCATTGCAACCTTAGTTGCAGGAAGATTGCAAGAAATATATTGCTCCAAACCTGCAATGTGCACACAGAATCTGTAGCAGCAAATATTGCACCAATTGCTGAAAATATTTGAAACATAGTGAGTCAGAAACAGAATGATGAGTTGCAAAATAGAGAGAGAAGGGCAACATAATACCAAGATACTCCCCTATATCCAGTAAGCCAATATTCATCCTTTTAAAAGCTTGCGTAACACCTGCAACAATACATTAAATTCAAGTCAGAATAAGAGAATTTCCTGTATGGTGAGTTTACTTAAAGTGATTATCTTATTATATCTTTGTGGAGAGTTATTTAGCCGTTAGAACCTTCAATCTAACAAATACAGTTAGTAGCAAACTAAAAATCATTCAGGTTGGAAAAATAATTTTTGGTTTTATCAATCTTAGATAAGAACCTAAACCCCTGTTAAAAACAAATCCACATAGAGGCAAGACATACCCAGAGTTATGATGCTACAAGATATTAATGTACCAACAGCGCCAAACAGGACGATGGTGATGAAGTTTTTAAAAAACTGCTTCTTTTTCACCTGAAACCTGGAATAGATTGCAGAGAATAAATTTGTAACAAAATAATAATTGCAAGCTCAAAATAAAAAACTGAATCCAGGGCACACAGATATTGCAGCAGAATATTTAAAGGAGAAGGAAAGGAAACAATATGATTCCAAAGTATTTCACAACATGTAAGTCCTCTATATTCATATCTTGCGTAAACAGATGACCTCTTTTTTAATTATTCAGCCACATAAAAATGTAAATCAGAAGAGATTATATAATCCAAGTAATTCACAAGCGAGAGCCAAGAAGACCAGATTGAATTAAAGTTGTATCTTGAATGTCCTTCAATATCGTAGAAATGGGAAAAGGAATGAAGTTCACAAACTAAAGATTTAATAATCCCATGTCACTTGTAGTACTTATGCGAATACTTATATACTTATACGCAAGTTAATAGAGTACTACTACCACCAGCCAAATTTCAAACATCTGAACTCCAAGGATACCATATGTTTCTAAAATTTCTCTGCCATTAGTTATGTAATATTCAGTTATGCCTTATTCTTTTTGAGCACCACTGTTAATCAGAAAAACAAAAAATTAGATCCCACTAAAAATCTCATAAAGGTTCTGCTGAAAGATATTTCTTTTGAGATACAACACCATAATGATGTATATTATTCATTAAAAACACTATAATATAAGAGCATGTGCGGGTCTGCAGACCACTTTCAGATTATCACATTGGAGTGTCTGTGGACAAATCTTCATTTTATCACCAGTGAATGGTTCACAACAAGCTGGCTCATCACAATGACAATTACAGAGCCAAATATGGATTCTTAGTTTGTGCAAAAGTTTACCCGGCATTAAATATAATAGGTGGCAGAAGGTATATAAAGAAAAGATCTTCACTGAAAACAAGAAGATGCGAGCTTTTGCCACCACTTAATAGCAAAATCACTACACCAGTGCAGAGACCCTGAAATCCATATGAAATTCAGTGATTATCCAGTAGAAAGTAAACAAGGAAAAACTGCATCCATTATTGCTCAACCTACTCATTATACACATATCCATTGTGGCGTCTTCAAAGTAAGTTTTTTTGGGTGGGATGGATTCATAACAATATATGGTGTAGAAGTCAGTTTCTTTAAAATAAATGTATTGCGAACGTGGTATAGAATAGCTAACACTTACAATCAAAAGTGCAGTGATCGACTCATTCATCCACCGATTTTCCTCAAGAAGATGGCCAATCACAATACAAGCACAGAGGAGTGCCACAAATAGGTTCATGGAGACGACCGAAGTATGATCAGACGTGGATAGCATTTGCAATTTTGAAAGTACAGAACTTAAATCATAAGCCATTTTGTTCACCTCAATAACAAACAATTACAGAACCAGCGTGTGTAAACACGATTATAGTTTAGTTACAAAGTTCAAAATCACTTTAGAACTTAAAAATCTTCAGACCTATGTCTCCAAGCTGTACATATAAAGAACCTTCCGATCTTATTCACGAGAGAGTCTCTGCAAGAGCAAGAAACATTCAAATTAAATTGGCGATAACCAAGAGAAATACTAAAGCCTAGGACTCACCTTGCAACATGTTTCTCTTCAAAATCAGAATGAACAACTCTAATGAAACAACTAAAATCCGAAAAAAATACGCCAACGACCTTGTTGAAAGTACACAAACGCTGGTATGCAAGCGTTTATTATTTAATAAAGCAAATGGATCACAAAATCGAAATGAAAACAAATTTGTGAAGTTCAGTAACTAAGAGAAACGATGAAATTAAGATACGCAGTTTAAGTAAGGTTCATTCTTTAGCCTTACGATGATATGCTCCGACTATAGAAAATTGAATTCCGCTTAATATGTCATAAAACAAACGGAGAAAAAAGTTGGACCCAATAATTCATCTACTAGCTGCATAAAATGCAGCAAACTTACCCAAACGCCTCTTGCTAGCAGGCAAATGAAGGGCATTGTAGAAAACTTTGAATTTCTTCACTTTTTTTCTGGAAACAATGAAACCAACGTCAACAGAATTGGGACAGATAAAGCTAACAAATGAGTCTCTACTCCGAGTTCCTCCCAAAATTAAAGACTTTCTGCTATCTATGATGCCCGATTCAAAGAACACAAGCTCCAGTAAGCGACTGCGCGGGACAGCAAGGAACAGCGGCTGGTTAAGATTCAATGTGAAGCACAGGGAGGTGGTTGGAAAGTAAAAGAACAAACAAGAAAATGAAGGATCTCTTTTTTCCCAGATATTTTGGTTTCAAAAGTAAATTAGAAGCACTCGGATGTTGAAAGCTCTAGAAATATGTAGAGATAATGGAAGACAATCGTTGAGAGGAAGAAGTGAGAAAACCGTGAGGCGCGGAGCAGAGACGGAGACGGGTGAGAAAGCGAACGGTGAAATCGATCATCGTCCATCGGTTTGATGCACATCAACTTCTGCTTTCCTGAGTACCCTCTCATATCACGTGAGAGGGGAAGATAACTAGCAGCAGGCGACGGGTGTTCAAAGGTCAGGCATCCAAAAAAAAATCAAAACCGACCAATTTAATTGGTTTAACATTTTATTAAACTTTAATTAATTTTAAATTTTAGTTGATTTGATTTATGTATTTTTTTATTTAAAAGTAATTTTTTTAATTTATTTTTTATAATATATAAAATTTAACTTTTAATATTTTATATTTTTAAAATTTTTTATCAATAATAACTTTAGAATAATTTATTATTTTATCTTTTTTTATCTAAAAAAATTTTAAAAAATAAAAAAAATATTTTATAATAAAATATTTTAAATAATTTATATATTTTTTGAACCATATAAAAAATGTAACTTTATTACAAGTCTAATTAATAAAGAATCTCGTTAATCTAAAAAAAAGATATTAAATTTTAATTAATTACAAGTTTAATGGTTCAATTTGATTCGATTAACCGAATCAAATATTAAGAAAACCAACAACCGAATCGATTTAATCGATTCTACAATCACAAAAAATAAACTAAATTAATTTTTAATCAATTTTATTCAATTTTTAACGATTTGATTTGATTTAGTTTAATTTAATTGATTTAGTTCGTTTTTGTTCACCCTTACCAACAAGATAACCATTTAGAAAAGGGGAAAAAAAAAGTTTACTCACTACATTTTTATTTAATTTTTAATATTTTAAAATTTACATTTAAATTATTATAATTTTAAAAAATAATTTAATTCTCATTATTAAACTTTTATTAAAACCATCAATTATATATATATATATATTATTTAATATATATAATTTAAACTGATGTATCCACATAATTCAATTCACATTGCATCTCGTATTATATATATATATATATATTAGTTAATTTTATTTATTTATTTTATATGAATTATGCATATTTATAATATTAAAATAATACATGATAAATATATTATTAAGAATTAACATAATATTGTCAAAAGTTTATCTAACATTATATTAAAAAATTTTAAAATTATAATAATTATATTACAAAATTTTAAAATATAAAAATGAATTAAAATATAAGAAATAAAAAATATTTTAATTAAAAATTATGTTTATATGCACGATAATTTGATGAATATGAACTTTTTAGCTTGCAGATGTAATTTTACAGGGAATTTGATCAACTTATATAAATAGAGATACATACCATCGTTCTTATATATAATTATCATTACGTATTGGGAGGCTGCATAGGGACTCATGCCTCAATCTAATTGTAAAAAAAAAAAACACAAATTTAAAAAAATTTACCCAAAAAAATAAATAGTATAACATGAATCCAAAACAAGGAAAAGCTGGTACTATTTTAAAGTTGATAAATATTAACTTCCTATATTTTTATAATATATATAGATTCTAACTTTCATTAAATAATAAATATTTGTATGCTAATTATTGGACAATATCAAGAATTATTGAAATATTATTGTATAAATTAATCATTTAGTATGTGTTATTAAAAAAAAAATCCCATCTTCATGGTAAGAGGGGGATAAAAATGCGAACGGATTCCCTCTAGTGCACGGAGTCGTGTGCACTAAATCTCAACCCTTCATTTGACTTAGTAGTCCACAATATGACATGTTACCCCAATTTTAATTTTTATTCTTTAGAATTTTGCAGGGGATCTCAGTCATCCACGAGATCAGCAACCCACAATGTGCCACGTTGCCTCTTCCTAGTTGTTGGATTATTTCTGTTCAACTGTCTCTCGATCTTAAAATCCAAGTCATTAGAACAAGAATACCCTCTTGTTCAGGTGGGAACAAGAGGGTTTTACCTTGTGTTCTTTCATGCTTCATTTTCTTCTTTCTCTGGGCTTTCCACAACTATATAAGACATTTCAAAATGAAAGAACAAGACCCTTCTATTCCTGCTAAACCCGCTAGAACAAGAGGAGATGCCGATTCAAGTTATTAAACTGAGTTTATACCATCAAAGCACAAAATATATAAATCATAACAGAAAAACTTCAGGTTGATCGATTAAGAAGATCAGCCCAAAAAATTAAAAATAATTTGAAACACAGCTAAATCAGTAAAAATCATATGAAACAAAATCTTTTAATACCTAATTGGTGACTATTTTTCAAGCTTAGGTGCGGCTCAAGAAGGCTCGAGAGAAGAGCCATGTTGTATCTGAAAGGAAGTCTGTACGCGATATCCATAAAATAAAGAATCAAATATTGTTTTTCCCACTTCCTCGCATCCTTTTTTTTTTTTTTTAATTCGGATTTCCCTTTCCCAGTCTACGCCTCCCTTGTTTTAACGTCCCTTTCCCTCATGAGATGTGTCACCGACTTAGCTTTTCCAACGAGCGTGTGGCAGCACGCTTGTGTCAGATGGTGACTCTACCTACCCGTTTTTGTTTCTGCTTTTTTGATAAAATTAGAAAACGCTGCTACAGTGTGGAGGCAAGGAGCAAAATGCGATAGTGGGGAATGCTTCATCGACACGTAGTGTTTAGCAATGAGGAGGCAACATGGCATGTTGTGGGTTGTTGATCTCGTGAATGGCTGAGATTCGCTACAAAATTTTCAAAGAAAATTGAAAAGGGGGCCAATGTGTCACGTTGTGGGCTGTTAGATCAAATGGAGGGCCGAAATTTGGTACATAGGACTGTATAGAAGATCAATTCTCTATAAAACCTACGTAAATTTGGCGCATAAATTCTCTTATGTACGTGACTTTGTGTTGTACAGTAAATTTTTTAACTATATGGAAAGAGAATAAATTGCATTATAAAAAATTATTTACAAATTTCAACTTTTTAAAAATTTTGTCTGTTTTGTTTTTTATTTCAAATTTTTTATTTTTATTGTTTAAATTTAAACTAGATTATGAATTGACATAAATCTTAAACAATTGTATGGGTTTACATCTAATTAAATAAAAAATAAATTGAATAGAGAGTTACACAAAAATAACTAAATAGAATACTACGCAAAAATGGATAAATCCTCTGTTTTGTATAAGATTATTATTAACTTCTAGTTTATTAATACTGAATTAAATATGAAGAGTGAAGAATTCCAATTTGACTTTTTCTGTCAAAATCAGAATTATTATTTTTTTAAAAAAGAGAGCCATTCTTTTTACTATTTTTTTTTTTTTATAAAAGGTGTGTTAATCAACGGACGTCTCATGAATTAACTGACATTCACTCTCGCCCACCAGTCCACCACTCATCCCCTGCCATTTCCATTACAGTCACGAGGATCAATGTTTAAGTGTTTTTTCTTTTGGTTGGCTATAAATATATAAGGAATGTACATCAATGGGGTGATTTAAAACAAAAACTATAGAACGAGCCCTGTTTCTTGGATCATGATGCAAAGAGGAAATACCGAAGCCATGACCCGCAATTTCGGATTTTGGACCGATTAAAAGTACAGATTCCTTTTCCCCTGCACGAGAAAACAAACAAATAAATGCAACTTTGCAAGGATTTTGGTTGCAAGACAATTAGATACGGCTCGTTTGGTTGCGCAGTAGCAAAGAAAATGGAAGGAAAAAATTTGGTGAAATTTTATTTTTATCTCTTTAATTATTATTTAATATTATCTATCTATCCTTATTCAATCCTTAAACATAAAGATATTATAAATATTTTTTATTTCTAAAATTATTATTTTTTATTTTTATTTCCATCTTAAAGTTTCTGTGTATCAAACGGGTTGTAAATGACTGTGGACAAACATTAGCTGCAATGGAATAAACGTTTTTTTTATTTGTTTATTGTTATGAAAAATGGGTTATACTTTTTTTTTTTCTTTTTCTTTTTTCTGTTTAATATGATCTTCTATTATGACAGGGTCAAGCTGATATTTTATAGGTGTTCATGTACAATTATTATGCGCCTAATTTATAAAACAGTCCTTGTTTACCGATTTATGAGATAACGAGAATAATTATAAGGACCTCTGTTTGTGTGAATTCCCGTGTCAATAAAGTATCTAATCAGGGAGAAAAATGAATTAATTGAGGAAATTGATTCGAAAATGTTCAAATTGCAAAGCTAAAAATAAAGTTAATAATTAAGTAATTACTTTTCTAGGTTATCAAGAGGGAAAAGGCCGTAATTAATTAATTCTTGAAAGATAGTTTGTACGATCATATTTCAAAACTTTATATATATATACACACACACTCACAAGTTGAACGAATAATATCCCCTGATTGATACTTTATTAATATTTCCTTACAAATAAGAGCACTGAGGATTAAGCCTTTTTTTTCAAATAAATGACCTGAATTTTAAATTCTAAATTAAATGGTATTAGTTTTACAAGTCCAAATTTTTTTTTTATTGCAGAATTTTTTGAAGTATAAAAAACTTATTACCTAGGATGCCACACATTGCACCGTCTCACAAGGAGGTTTTCTTCCTTTTTTAGTCTGGAATGACAGGAATTGGATTGGGTTAGAAACCAAGGCCCGCTATAAGATCTAGCCCAAAAGAAAAATGACGAAAACGGAAATTCACTATTACTAGAAAACGGAAATTCACAGTTACTGCGTGGTGCGGGGGACTCAAGTTTCTTGCGGAAGAGAAAATCAGGAATACGCTGCGTCTGTTCACTAATCACTACCCAGAAGCCAGCGCGCCGCAGCGCCACTGGACCTATCAAATTTTTAGGTTTCAGTTTTATTGATGTTGTTGCTGCTGCTTACTTTTCCTGAAATTTCACTGTGAGTGGCTTTGAGGAAGAAGAGGGAGAAGGAGATGGGTGCACCGAAGAAAAGTCCGGTTAAGGTTTCGGAGGAGGCCGATGAATTGGCTCGCGTCCCCTTGCAAGCCATCCTCTTGGCTGATAGTTTTGCTACCAAGTTCAGACCTATCACCCTCGAACGCCCCAAAGTACTTTCTGCTCTCATATAAGCTTCAAGATTCTTGCTGTAGTGTTCGTAATCTAACTCAGCGGTTTGTTCCTTTCCTGTTATTTGAATTTATAGGTTCTATTACCTGTTGTGAATGTTCCCATGATAAATTACACATTGGCGTGGCTTGAATCTGCTGGTGTCGAAGAGGTTTTTGTTTTCTGCTGTGCTCATTCTAAGCAAGTGATTTCTTATTTGAAGAAATCTGAGTGGCTCTCCCAACCAAATTTTGCCGTCACAATGATAGAGTCGCATCATTCCGTTTGTGCCGGAGATGCTTTGCGTCTAATATATGAGCGCAATGTGGTATGCCTTCTTTTTATCTCCTAATTCTTATTGGTATCCCTTAAGAGTTTCTGCAAGCTCTGTTTTGTGGATCATTCGAAGGATAATCAGAAGTTCAGAAACTTACATGCTAGTTCATATTAATTATTATTATTATTTAGTGCTATATCACTACTGTTGTCTTGGTAATTGTTGACGTATGCTTTTTTCAGGGCCCATAGTTGTCCACTGAGGCCTAGTTTAATAGAGTAACATTTTTTATATATTTTGTTGTTTTCAAGATACATGGAGATTTTGTCCTGATCAGTGGAGATACGGTAAGCAACATGTCACTTACTCAGGCTCTTCAAGAACACAAGGAAAGAAGGAAGAAAGATAATGATGCCATAATGACCATGGTCATTAAACGATCAAAACCTCATCCAGCTACTCATCAATCTCGACTTGGTACTGATGAACTTTTTATGGCCATTGATCCTAATACCAAGCAACTTTTGTATTATGAGGATAAGGCAGACCATTCCAAAGGGATTCTACATCTTGATAAGTCATTGCTCCTCGGTAATCCTTCCATCTCTCTGCACCATGACAAGCAGGTTCAAGCCTTTCCTTAATATATTTATGGTTTATTTTGTGATTTTAGTAAAAGAGGAATTGAGTTTCTGATTCTAATAGAGAAACATAAAAAACCATTTTAAAATATCTTTTAGTTTTAGTCATGATAATAAACAAAATATTGCAGGAAATGCTGCTTTTTGTGACTATCAGTGACTTTTATCTCATTTATTAATGATCTATTAATTTTCCATCAAATGTGTTCTTAGTCTATCTCTGTAGTCAGTTGATATGTGAATATAATATTTATGGTTGTTATTTTTATTTTTTTTTTAAATTATGACTTCATTTACACGTTGGAAATAAATCCATGGTCTGAATTCTATCTAGTAAATATTCCTGACATCAATAATGTCTTTTCTGCAGGATTGTTACATTGACATCTGTTCGCCGGAGGTTCTCAGCCTATTTACAGACAATTTTGACTATCAACATTTACGGCGTCACTTTGTCAAGGGATTGCTTGTTGATGATGTATTTCCTCTTCCATATTCTAACTTAGGTCAATTTATTTTGTATCACTCTAATTTATACTGATAGTATTCCTTGTTCATAACGCCTGGTGTTTGCATTCCTACTTATCTTTATGAAGTTCTTTCTTTAATGGAAGAAATGCGCTACATTGTTATTAATCAATAATGCAGCTTCAATAGTTCTTCAGAGGATGCTGTCATTATTGTTGGTATCTTTATTTCGAATGATTTGATAAACATTATGTACATATCTTTTTTGTTTGTGAAGTTTCAGTTTCTTGGTCTGGGGCTTGCTGGATAAGTCTGCAAAACTTTACAGATATATAAGAAAAGGTTGAGAACAAGTATTGGTTATAAAAGTAATCTGAACTGAAAAATTGTTTTAGCTTGGTTCAATTTTTTAATGGCTATTGAAAGAGTTTTTTTTTTTAAATTGATATTATATCCAAAGAAAGAGGTGTGAGCAATGCTGTTACAGTTGGATAGGGATGGTTTATATCTTCCATGAACATATGAAATATGTTAATCTTTCAGAACAATGATTATCTTCATTGTTTTATTTGAAACCTTTACCATCTACTTAAATCATATCATATTTGATTTGTTTGCATTTCTTGATTTTGGGTATGAACAACGCATCTGAATCATTTTTCATATTGGGAATCGTCTTTAACATTTGGTGCTAGCTGGCTGTTACGCATTTTTATATCTTCTTCTATGGCACATATACTCTTGATTCAGCATTCCGTAGTACCTCCCTTCTAAGATAACGGTATATATCTTTCAGATTATGGAATACAAGATATTTACTTATGAAATTCACTCAAATTATGCTGCAAGGATTGATAATTTCCGAAGCTATGACACTGTCAGCAAGGATATAATTCATAGATGGACATATCCATTCGTGCCAGATGTTAAGTTCTTTGGTAATTCTGCGACTAAACTTGAACGACAGGGAATGTATCGTGCATCAGGTAAAGGATGAGAGTTTATGTGTAACATTTACTGTGCTTTGCACTTGTATGGGCTAATGATGATGTTATAACATGATAATATGGTGTGTTCATCTATTGATACTTGTATTAATCAATGGTCGTGATAATATGTTCATAGTATTGATACCTCCCCAAACATTAACCACTCTAGTCTTTTAAGTTTAAATTCTTTAGTCTTTTAAGTTTAAATTATAAGCTGAGTTCATGTTAACCACCTATAATAAAGAGTTGTTTCAAATGATATGTAGTTAACTTAAATGATGGGTGGTTTTTTAGTAAAGTAAACATGGAACCAAATTTGTTTGAGCAAAATAAATGTAGAAATATTGGAAGTGGTATCAACATCCCATGAAGTATATGTGGTATTGGAGGTGCGATCAAGTTTGTTTGTTTGGTTTATTTTGTTATTTATTTCATGCAAGCTTAACCTTTTTTGAATGATCAAGTTCTTTTCCAAAGATTGTTGGTTCATAACTTGTAATTTTTACCTGACTTTCCTTCTTTTATTTATTCATTGTACTTATTATCTCAAATAGTTTCCCTAGTGATTTGATGAATTCTTTTCTCCCCTTTCAGAAATATCACAATCGCATTCTGCAGCTATTGGCCCATTTACTGTTATTGGATTTGGTACCAAAATTGGGGATAACACTCAAATTTCAAATTCGGTTATTGGAGAAGGATGTACAATTGGGTCAAATGTTCAGATAGAGGGATCCTATGTATGGGACAATGTCACCATTGAAGATGGTTGTAAACTTAGGCATGCCATTGTATGTGATGGGGTGATTATGAAGTCAGGAGCTGTTCTGGAACCTGGCGCAGTTTTATCTTTCAAGGTTTGCATCTTTGAGCCATCTATACCTTTTTTGCGGCCAGACTTTTGTCCTTCCAGTTTCTCATATGTTTGGGCTTGTTTAAAAACTGTTAGGCATCACTGGATAGTTACGTTCTCATGAAATTTAATTGTCATAATCTTGTCAAATAAAAACTTTATTTGATGCTTGAGGTTCCATAAAATTGGATTGTAAGCTTGTAGGTTGTAGCATTGTAAGAATTTACAGACTGGCATATAATTACTGAATCCTTAAGTTGTGAAAAGGTTGTAGTCAAGTGCACATGTATAACTTCATTTTTATTCTTTAAAGAATAAACTACTATTTTGGTCCTTGAAAGATATTGCCTCCATCAATTTAGTCCTTGAAAGTTTATTGACATCATTTTAGTCCTGATGTAGGAATAAATTGATGTCGTTGGAATCTTTCAAGGACTAAATTGATGGTAATAAACTTCTTGGTCATGACTAGATCATTGACAATTGAAGAAAAACATAAACGAGGAGAATTTCAGAGATAATTTTTGTCTCTCATTCATTTTTTTTAATTTGAATAAAGAACATACATATATGCAGAGACAAATAGAGACAACAATCATTGAAAATAAATAAGCAATAATGAGGAATAAAATTTGGAAATAAAAGAGGGAATAAAGCATTGACATCTAAAACAGTCAATGTAGATATGATGAGACACATCTGAGTAGTAATTGTAGGCATAAATCAAGGGATTCCAACACTCCCCCTCAAGTAGGGTTGTATATGTTGAGCATGCCCAGGTTGGAAGTCAACTCTTCAAATCTGACTCTTGAAATACTCTTAGTTAAGATATCAGCTACTTGGGATTGAGTTATAGTGTAGGTCAACCTAATGACTCTCGATTCCATGTTTTCTTTAATAAAATGTCGGTCAATCTCAACATATTTAGTCCTATCATGATGCAAATATTTTTTTTTGCAACGCTAATAGTTGCTATATTGTCACATAAAACCTTCATAGGACCTTTCACAGTGACTTTGAGTTCATCAAGTAATGTCTTCAACCAAAGACCTTCACAAACACCTTGTGCAAGAGCTTTGAACTCTACTTCAGAACTGCTTCTATCCACCACTAGTTGTTTCTTGCTTCTCTAAGTGACAAAGTTGCCTAAGTGACAAGGTTGCCCAAAACAAAGTTACAATACCCTGTGGTTGATCTTCTATCAGTTATGGATCTAGCCCATGCTGCATTTGTGTAAACTTCAAGTCCTTTATTTGTACCTTTTGTGAAGAAGATTTCCTTGCCACGGGTGATTTCCAAGTGCTTGAGGATTCTAAGCATTGTCTCCAAGTCTTCCTCACTTGGTTTGTTCATGAGTTGACTCACCATGCTAATTGAAAAACCAATATCTGGCCTAATATGTGAGAGATAAATCAATTTACCTACTAACTTTTGATACATTCCGGTGTCAGCAAGAGTGCTCTCATGCTTAAGACCAACCTTATAATTAGTCTCCATAAGTGTGTCAATATGTTCACACCCGTGCATTCTTTTCTCCTCAAGTAAGTCCAAAGTGTACTTCCTTTGAGAGATATCTATTCCTTTCTTTGATCTTAATACCTCCATTCCCAAGAAATATTTCAAATCTCTAAGGTTTTTTTAATCTCAAATTCTTGAGCAAGAGTAGATTTCAGCCTTATGATTTCATCTGTATAATCAACAGTGACCACAATATCATCAATGTAGGCAATGGAAGTAGAAATTTTACCTTTAGAGGA
This sequence comes from Erythrophleum fordii, assembly GCA_032878935.1. Lineage (NCBI taxonomy): Eukaryota > Viridiplantae > Streptophyta > Magnoliopsida > Fabales > Fabaceae > Erythrophleum > Erythrophleum fordii. The sequence continues at coordinate 35,096,660 of JAVQMF010000049.1, forward strand.
AAATTTAGTGAAAAGTGTGTGGTTAGCTTGCCCTTGGATATACCCATATCCTTTCACAACCTAGTAAATTTATCAAACCATGCTCTTGGTGATTGCTTTAGTCCATAGAGAGACTTATGTAATTTGCACACTTTATGAGCATTGTTCTTTTGGGAAACTGGTTGTGCTTCCCTATGCATTTCATCCTCCAAATCACCATTTAGAAAAAACATTCTTCACGTCAAGTTGATGAAGAGACTAGTCAAGATTAGTTGCCATAGAAAGAAGTGCCTTTATAGTGTTGAACGTTGCTACTACTGCAAAAGTTTATTAGAAATTAATTCCCTGTGTTTGATTAAACCCTTTCGCCAGTGGCCTTATTTTATGATGATTGATACTTCTATCAAGGTTATACTTAATAGTAAATATCCACTTGCATCTAATGATTTTCTTCCATTTGGGTAAATTAGTAAGCTCCCACGTGCCATTTTTGTTAAGGGCATCCATCACATCTTTAATGGCTCTTCTTCGTTTAGGTTTTTTTTCATAGCTTCACGAATATTCTTTGGGACTGCTCACTTGAGATGCTAGCTACAAAACCTTGATAACCAGGAGACAACTTGTCATATGAGATGTAATTACAAAGAGGATGCTAAGTGTAAGACCTCACCCCTTTCCTCATAGTCATAGGCAAGTCTAAATGATCATGATTGTCGGGCCTTGGACTTAGATGGGAAGATGGCTCAAGAGGTACCTTAGGTTCTATCTATCTCACTCCCTTTCTTCCTCCTTGAATAAACTAGAAACTCACTTTGTTTGTTGTTGGCACTTTCAGTCTCAAGTTCTTGGAAAAAATTGGTGAGGTGTTATTCATTTGAAGGTGAAGTGGTAGTTTCAAGTGTGGGGTTGGAATTGGTCATGGGTTCGAGGGAGATCCTGGTTTCAATCGGTAGTGCAACGACATGTGTCTCAAGGTTCAAGGTTTATTTGTGAGTGATTGGATTCAGATCTAACATTATACCACAAACTCCATTCTTGCATATTCTCACTCTCCTCTTGAATGGATGTGTTAGGGTAGAAGGGTTGGTTCTCAAAGAAGGTAACATCCATGGTAATGTAGGTTCCTTTTGTTATTGCAGGGTAGCATTTGTAGCCTTTTTTGGTGGAAGAGTATCCAAGAAAGAAATATTTAATGGCTTTTGGGTCGACATGAACAAAAGAAGGTGTAGCTAAAAACCTTTGGGGAAGGAGTGGACAAGATTTGAGTTTGAGAACAGGTTTAAAGGAGTCGATGGTAAAAGGTTTTGAAATTTAAAGTTTTGGAAGACATTTAGTTGATAAAGTATGTAGCAGTGAGAATGGCTTTATCCCAGTAAAATTTTGGAACACTGGTAGCATTCATAAGGCATTTAGCAACTTTAAGAGGTGCCTATTTTTTTCTCTCAATTACTCCATTCTGTTGAGGGGTATCAACACAAAAACTTTAATGAATAATTCCTTGGTGAGTAAGGTGATTGAAGAGAGATTGGTGTTGATTGTCAAATCTTAGGATCTTTATTGTTGTTTGAAGTTGTGTTTGGACAAAGGTGTTGAATTGTTCAAAAATGTAAGTGGTATCATATTTCTCGCTCATAAGGTAGACCCATGTGAGTCTTATGTAATTATCAACAAAAGTAATGAACCATCTAGCCATGGAGAGGTTTTTAATCTTTGAGGGTCTCCAAATGTTACTGTGAATTATCGTGAATGGCTCAGTGTGTATGTGTTTGTGTGAAGGGTACGAATTTTTGGTATCCTTGGAAAGTTGATGCACTTCACCTTGGAGAGGTGTAGTATTGTTTTTGCACAAGTGAGGTTAGGATAATTTGAAGTATTGAAAGTTGGGGGTGCCCTAGTTTAAAGTGCCATAGCATGATTTCGCTAGAATTGCTAGCAACATGAGCCTTTTTCTCCACTGTTTCAACTGCCGTAATGAGATATGGCCCATGGACTTCTTTAGCATTACCAATGATCTTATTACCATCCAAGTCTTGCAAATTACAGCCATCTGGATAAAATTTAGCAACACAATTAAGATCCTTTGAGAGCTTGCTAATAGAAAGCAAATTGCAAGTTCAATTTAGTATGAGTAAAATATTTTTCAAGATCAAATTCTTCATGTATCTTTGTTGTCGCAATTCCAAACATCGTAGACAAGGTTCCATTAGCAATTTTTACAACCTAATTTCCACTGCAAGATACTAAGGCATCAAGAAGTGAGGCATGATCCATGTGATTTGTTGCTCTCGAGTCAACTATCTAAGAGATGTTGAACTTCCAACCACCTTCCCAGCAGGCTATTAGAGAAGACAGAGTCAACCATTTTTGGGCAGGAAGGCTGGCTGGTTGGTGCATGATCTGAGAATCCATGGCTGCAGAAATGCCATCATGGTGTCTGAACTTTTTGATGTCAGAGTGATGTGTTCTGAACCTTCTGAGCATGAGAGGAAGGTATCAATGGTGTTTGCCCATCTTGGGCTTTGGTATCGAATGCCAATCCTTGGCTAGATTTGATGAAAACATAGTCAACCATGGTGAGGCTCTAATACCATGAAGAAAAGCATAAAGGAGGAAAATTTCAGAGATAAGTTCTGTCTCTTATTCGTTTTTTTGATTTGAATAAAGAAGATACATATATGTAGAGGGTTGGCTAATGGCTATAGACAACAGCCACTCACCCCAGACAAACAGAGACAAAAATCAGGGATTATAAGTAAGCAATAATGAGGAATAAAATTAGGAAATAAAAGGGGAATAAAGCATTGACATCTGAACAATAAATGTAGATATGAGGATATACATCTGAACAGTAAATGTAGGCATAAATTATGGAATTTCAACAACAACAAACTTTCAAGGATTAAATTGATGTCATTGAAATCTTTCAGGGGCCAATATGATAGGTAGTTTTTTTTAAATAATTAAATATAGGGTATACACTTAGAGAGAAATCATGTTTTTTCAAATCAATTATACAGAAGGAATGCAGGCTTTTCTCTCAACAGAAGGTAGTATCTATTGTTTGTTGTTCGTGGATTTTGGAATTTGTAACCTTTCATTGCTAAATTGTTAATATTTTTGTGAGGGTGATGTTCTTGAAATTGGCCAGTTGTGTGAATATGGGACTTTGTAAGTGCGATTTTAATTAGGTTCATCTGCTGGATATGGGACATGTTATGAATTGACTAGGGAATTCATTAGTGCAAAATGAAATAGATCAGTGCTCAATGTAAAGCTTATCTAGCTTTGGATACGAGTGATCATACATCACATTTTGAGAATTCTCAAAGTGGCAGTTCTTGGTATTGCTTCTCTGCTGTTCATCTTTAAGTCAAATGACTTGCATATTGATTTTTGAGACGTCCTACATTTTAGCTATAATCAATATAAGAAAAAGGTTCTATGAGTGTATTATGGAGAATTGATGGCTTATGGCTCAAGAATAGTGGAGAATTCACTTATCATTTGTTGTCAGATTGTATGTGACTTGAGGTATGTTGGACATCATTCTTGAGTTCTAATATAAATTTGCTTATGCCTGGTTCGATCTTTGTAGCTCTCAAGTTGGGAGGAGGAAAGAAGAGGCAGTAGGGGAGGGTTGTTATGGCGGCTGGTAGTCATTGGGATGTAGATAAACATGAGGAACCTTAGTGAAGAAGAGCTTGCAAAGAATGACTTGAATCAGGCTGGCTATTTAATTGGTTGCCTATTTTTCCTTATTATGGGCCTAAGGGCTTTTGTCTTGAGTTACTGCACCTTTTTCTGTGTGGTGGTGCTTTGATTGTCTTCTTTCATTTGTTTTGCCCTTGGTGGTCCTTATTTGCATCCTGTGTACTTATGTTTGCTCCTTCTTTTGTTTAGTGTGTTATCAAAGAGTGGGGATGATCAGAAGACCCATATTCTATGAGTACTTGTAAAATTTACCCATTTGATTTTGGATATGGAGGTTTTTATGGGTAATTTAGGGGTTTGGGTAGTATGATACCTACGCTGCCCCCAACTGGTAATGTATATATGTTTATTATATATATTAATCAGTATAACATATTATAAGCAGTAATAAAAAGAAAATTCCTTCCAAATAGCGTTATATGGTTTTGAATTATATTAATAGTTGTTTAAAGACATTTTATTCGTTGTTGTAATTTTATATGAATAGTATGTTAACAAGTCTCAACTTGAAAAAAATTTATTCATTATGAAAATTTTCCAGATAAATGGGCTCAGGTCTAGGGATTCAATGGGGATGAGGAATTTTTTACTGGTTAAATATGGCTTTGGGGATGGGGTCCATGGTATTGTACTCATACCCTACTAATGATCATCCCAATCACAGAGAGAGAGAGAGAGAGAGAGCTTGAGTGACTGACTTCCTTTGGTGGTGACATTTACCAAAGTATAACCAAAGCCCTTTATTTCATACTATGATTATCTGCTTTAGTTTTCTTGCTACACATTAAATATATCAAAATTCAGTGATACTGTTGCATTTTTCATGTCCTATAATTTGTTTAAGAAGTGTAAAATTCAATTTCTTATTTATCTCAGTTTGTAATTGCTAGATGGGAATATAGAGGGTTCATCTTTTATCAATTATACAGTCTTGATGGTTTCAGGAATTTTATGCTTTCAGGTTGTAATTGGGCGGGAGTTTGTTGTTCCTTCATACTCAAAAGTATCTTTATTTCAGCAGCCAGTTGAAGAAGATAGTGATGAGGAGCTGGAATATGCTGATAGTACTGTTGGTATTGTTAACTTCTCATGAAACTTCTAACTTCACCGTAGCTTTTCACTTTTTTGATTATTAATCCTATTACAAGAGCATGATATGAAATCTGTAGTTGAGATCTTGGTGTGAAGTTATAATACAGTGTCTCATTTTAAATAACTCTTATGCCTAGATAGTATTTTACTTATTCCTGAAAATGTACATTGACAAGACATTAGTGTGGAACATGCGATGTTAGAGGAGATGGTGGCTAAGGTGCTTGTGAGACCTGAAAGTCTCCCTGGAAGTTAGGTTACTTTTGAAGTTGCCTTTCCAGTCAATGGAGAGATCTTATACTTTGTACTCCACTTCTACTGAATAATTAATAGGCGATAGAAAATCTGACATCGTTGGTGTATGAAACTTTACCTGGAATAAACAAAATGTGGGTGAGGAACGGCCAGAGAATGAAGGAGAAATATATTCAGCTTTAATGAGTGAATACTTCTGAATTCTTTACAACTAATGGGCACCACTATTTATAGGCCTAGAGTTGACTTTACAATGGTACCCCAAAGTGTAAGGTAATTTACAATAGAGCTAGAGTGACTTTACAGTAGTATCCCTAAGAGTAAGGTTATATACAATAAACCCAAAAATAAAGAAAGAAAAGGAAAAAATAAGGAATTCCACACTCCCCCTCAAGTTGGGGGTATATATCAATTATGTCCAACTTGGATAAGTGAACAGAAAATTGGGTTCTTGGAATAACTTTGGTCAAAACATCACTTGTTTGTTGATGTGTAGGTGTGAAAATCATCATTTCAATGATCCCCTTGTCTAATTTTTCTTTGATAAAATGCCAATCAATTTCAACATATTTGGTTATGTCATGATCAACTGGATTCTTTGCAATACTTAATGTTGCTTGATTGTCACACAATAACTTCATGGATGTTGAAGTAGGAAATTGAAGTTCTTCTAGGAGTCTTTTTAACCATATACTTTCACAGATTCCATGAGTCATGGCCTGAAATTTGGCTTTAGCGCTATTATGGGCTGCAATTTATCATTTCTTGCTTTTCCAAGAGAGGAGGTTATCTCAGACATAAGTATGATAGCTAGTGGTTGACTGTCTATCAATGGGAGATCTAGCCTAGTCTATATTAGAGAACACTTATATGTTTCTATTGGTTCCTTTCTTGAAAAAAAAACCCCTTTCTTGATGTCATTTTTAAGTATCGGAGGATTCGGTTTATTGCTACTAGGTGTTTTTTAATAGGATTATTCATAAATTGACTTGTCATACTCACTGTGAAGCTGATATCTAGTCTAGTATGGCAAAGGCATATCAATTTTTCCACCAATCTTTGTTACATTCCTTTACCAATTGGGACAGAATTTTCTCTTGTCTTAATTTTGTTTGATGGATCCATAGGAGTATTAGTTGGCTTACTGCCAAGCATACTAGTTTCCCTTAACAAATCAAGGGTATATTTCCTTTGGGATATCGAAATTACTTTGTTGGACGAAGCCACTTCTATTTTGAGAAAGTATTTTTTTAAGGTTCTCGAGTCTTTAATCTCAAAGTCCTTGCTTAGGATTCTCTTGAGGTGAGTGATTTCTTCTTCATTGTTTCTAATTACAATAATATTGGCTACATAAACAGTGGGAACAATGATCTTACCCTCTAATGCTTCAGTAAAAAGGGGGTAATCTATCTACCTTTGTGTGAACCCAAACTATTTGATTACCTTAGTAAACTTCTCAATCATACTCTCGTGGATTGTTTGAGGTTATAAAGAGGTTTTTGTAATTTGCATACTAAGTTGGTATTGTTGGAATTTTTCAAACCTGGAGGTATTTCCATGTAGACTTTCTTATCTAAGTTCCCACTAAGGAATGTAGTCTTGACATCAAGACTAGAAGCCATAGATAAAAGCACCCAATTTGTATTTAGCTTTGCTACAAGAGCAAAGTTCTCATGGTAATCTAACCCATATGTTTGGGTGAAGTCTTTTACAACTAATCTTGCTTTGTGCCTTTCAACATTGCTATCGGCCTTGTATTTCACATTGAACATCCATTTGCAACCTATAAGCTATTTCTTTTGAGGTCTTTGAGTGAGCTACCATGTAGTAGTCTTTTTAAATGCTCATAGCACTTCATTCACAGCCCCTCTCCACTTTGGATGCTTGAGGCATCTTCCATACTGTTTGGAGGTTTAATGTTATCCAAGTTAACTATAAACACCCTATAACCAGAGGACAACTTTTCATAGGATACAAAGTGAGAGATGGGATGCTGGGTACATGATCTAGTTCCCTTTCTCCATGCAATAAGGAGACAAAGATCATTACAGGTTTCAAAGTCATCATTACCTTGATTACTTTGTGTGCTTTCTATGGAGTTAGTCTTGGGTCAAATTGGTAATGCTTTCAGATAGTGCACTATTGCTCAACATGCTTATTGTGCTTTGAATATACCTTGAGATCCTTTCTAGCTCCTTTATTCAACGTTTTAGGACTCTCAGGTTTAGTCATAGGCTCAAGTTCAGGTAAGTGGCTTGGTATGGGCTTTGGGTGTAGGAGAGATATGGTCCTAAAACTTTTGTTTTTCTTCTTAAACTATCAGAACCTCCCCTTGAATGTGAATTTTAGGATAGTATGGCTTTTGTTTAAGAAAGGTAACAACCATATGGAATTTTCAAGTGTGAGGAGAGTAATACTTGTAACCTTTTTGATATTTGGAATATCTGAAGAAAACACACTTTATAGATTTTGGATCAAGTTTGCTTCTTTATTGTTGAGGGATATGGACATATGCAGCACACCCAAACACTTTTAGAGGAATGTTAGTGAGAATATGGGTTTGAGAAAAGGCTTTGAGGAGAACTTGGCAAGGAGAGTCAACTTTGAAAGTCTTTGAGGGCATTGGGTTGATAAGTTGCAGTTAGAATGGCTTCTTCCTTGTATTGTTTAGGGACATTATTTGTGAACATGGGGGATTGAGCAACTTCAAGATGTTTGTTTTTCTTCTCAATTATACCATTTTGTTAAGGAGTGTAAGCATAAGAACTTTGGTGAACAATACCATTTTCAAGGAAAGATTTCTCAAGGACAAAGTTAGAATGGTCCCAAGCATTATCAGTTTGAAAGATTTGAATTTTTGTCCCAAATTGATTTTGAATCATGGAATGAAAGTTTTGGAAAATGGAAGCAATTTTAGACTTATCTTTCATAAAAAAAAATCCAAGTGATATGAGTGTGATCATCAATAATGAAAAGGATCCAAAAGGCATTGGTTATGTTTTGAATATGGGATAGCCCTAAGATATCATTATGAATCATAGAAAAAGGATGTGATGGTTTGTCAACATGACTGGGTAAATGTTGTAGTTGTATTTGAATAATTGACACACCTCACATTGAAGATTTTTTTGGACTTTTATTGATAAATAGTAAGGGATACATCTTGGCCAAATGCATGAAATTTTGGGTGTTCCAAATGTTGGTGCCATAACATAACAATGTAGTCTAAATTATTTGCAGGTGTAGTCGCATGATAGTTATGAGTGACTTTATTAACCTTGATTTAGTATAGATACTTATTCTCTTTAGCATTGCTAGTCGTCCTCCTTGAATCCAAATCTTGAAAAAGACATTCAAAGGAAGAAAACTTAGTGGCACACTTCAAGTCATGGGTGAGCTTGGTAATAGAAAGCAAATTGCAAGATAAATTTGGAATCAAGATTATAGATTCTGGTGTGAAGGTTTCAAAATTTTCACTCTCCTAATACCAATCATTGTGGGTAGAGACCCATTGGCAATCCTCACTTTATAATTATCATAACATGGCTTGTATTCAACGAACAATGAGATATTTCGAGTCATATAATCTGTAGCGCCTGAATCAAATATCTAGGAGGCACTGTTTTCTGCTTGAACATGAAGAGCATTTAAAATGGTACCTTTTTGTGCCATAGTTCTAGAGGCAACATTAGAAGTGGATGATGATGAAGCTTGACTGATCAGTTTGTGAAGCCACTCCACTTGTTCTTTGCTGAAAAATGCAGGTTCATTTGTTGGTTTTTCACTTGCTTTTGAAGTGGCAGCATACCCTCTATTCTCTTTCTGTTTGTTAGGCTTCCAACCCCCTGATTTTCCATATATCTTCTAGCATGTTTCATGGGTATGGCTTGTGTGTTTGCAATGTTCACACCAAGGCCTGTCCTTTTGTTTATTGTCATGATTCTGGTTCTTACTTCAAGATACAAGGGCAGAACCATCAAATGAAGTTGTAGCAGCTACATTGGTTCCCATCATAAGTTTCTTCCCGTTATCCTCCCTTTGTACCTCAAAGCAAGCAACTTTGAGTGAAGCTAATGGCTTTGAACCAAGAATTCTCCCCCTGGCTTCATCAAGGGAAGATTTCAAGGCTACAAGGAATTCAAACATTCTTTCTTTCTCTACAATGTGCCTATATTTCTTTGCATCTTTAGGATAGGTCCAATCTACGTTCTCAAAGAATTCAATTGTTGCCACAAATGCATTAGTGTAGTGAAATATTAGGTCACTGACAACTCTCTTTGAATGAGATCATGGAGAGTACTTTTGATCTCAAATAATTTAGAAGTGTTTTCTTTATCAAAGTATGTCTCTTTTGCAACCGTCCAGATTTCATGGGTATTATCATGGAGCATAAGATCCTGCCCAATATCATTGTCCATTGTATTGATCAACCAAGGTATGACCATATTGTTTTCTACCCTCCATATCTTGGATTTTGGACCCTTCTTTTCTGTTTGGACAGCAGCTCCAGTAAGGTAACCATCCTTACCTTTGCTTAAGACAAACATTATTAAGGATTTGGCCTATTGCAAGTAGTTGTGGCCATTTAATTTATGTTGTGTGATAAGTCAGATGGATCCTTTTGCTCCACCATGGTTAGAGAGATCTTGTCCAGAGGCCCTACTAGGAACTTGATTTGTCTTGAATGCCACAAGGTTCTAGACAAGGCAAAGAAAGTGGCTAGGGAGGTTTCAAACTAGTCACAGATATTGAAAAACTAGTCAAAAGGAGTGGTGAGTTGAACACACCACTAATGTGAAAATAGAGAAGGACCAAAGTTGGGCTTAAAGGTACATTGGTTGGAGAGGTTTGAATGGGTCACAACTGCTTGAAAACAAGCCAGAAAAGGGTGGTGACTTAAACACTCCACGAGCAAGGTCCAAACAGGGAGGGAATAGGGATGGCCTTGGAGTTATAGTGGTTAACAATCAGTTTTGGGCAAAAGGCAATTGGGGAGGAGTTGTCACATGCTCTCACGCATTGGTGCATGAGAGACTATGCAAGGAAATAGTATAGGCACGTGCGATGGCAGTGAAGGTGGAGGTTTGGCATCTTGGAATGTGTCAACCGGCGATGTTTGTGGGGATTCCTAAGGTGTTTGGGATGATATGGGGTCAAACAATGGATAAAAAAGAGATATGCCTCAGGAACGAAAGCCATAGAATGTGAGATGAAAAGCTTAAGGCTCTGATACCATGAGGAAGAGCCAGGGAAAGGAGGAGAAATGTATTCAATTTTATTGAGTGAATACTTTTGAATTCTTTATAACTAATGGGCACCACTATTTATAGGCCTAGAGTTAGAGTGACTTTACACTAGTACTTCTAAATGTGAGGTAATTTACAATAAAGCTAGAGTGACTTAATAGCACCACTAAGAGTAAGGTTATTCACAATAAACCCAAAAATAAAGGGAGGGGAGAAAAGGAAAAAAAAAAAAAAAGGGAATTCCACTGGGAAAAAATTGTTTGTGTTATAAAGGCTATGGCATAGAATTGATACTTTCTTTCCTCAGAATTCTATTTATGTTTCAAACTTTCAATTTTAATAACTCTGCTTCAGATGAGCATGATAAATATTTTCACAGCTTATTTCAACTGTCACAAGATTTCTTTAATCAAGAAAATTTTTGTGATGCTGATGCATTATTCCAAACTAAATTTTCAATATATGTATATTTAAGAGATCTAAATTTGATTGCCATTTCATTTAGTGTCTATTAAAATTTCTCCTTTGTAAAGCATGGGCATCACTGCGTTAGTAGCTTTTCCAAAAACTATGATTTCTATAGTTCTTGTGGGGTCGAAAAACACCGGTATTTTTAGAAATTAACTTGATTAACTTCTAGACCAATCTTTTTCATCTCAAAAAATTCTACTCAAATCTTAATCATTTTACTTTTTTCTACTTTCTAATTGCCTTTTAACATCAGCATTAGTTATTTGTATGCAGCAATCACTAGCACAGTGGATAAGTATGATGCAGAGGCTGCTTCGCAAGTGTTGGAGACACAATCTTGGTCTGCATCAGAGGTTGGTTACTAAAGGTTTTCCAATATACTGCATCCACCAATTGTGTGAAGTATGTCTTGATTTATTTTTGGCAGGCAGTGAAAATATAGCTTAGATGCATGCAGTTATTTTCATGAATTATTAGAATATTTGATAAACTATTAAAAGTAGAATTTAGGACTAGGGATGTGCTTGAGAACTAATTTTCGCATCTTAATCTGTATTTTCAACACATTAGTGCTTAATGTTTTCATAATTATAATTAATTTTGTTATTGGATTAATTTTAATTAGTGAATTGAACAATCTTGTCGAGACATTTGTGCCAGTCTTTACACTGCTGCAAATCAACACCATCTGCAATTTATTGCCACTAAATCCTGCAGCTGATGCAATTGTCACCACAGCTGATGTGGAGGAAATAGCAAAGGAGCAGCTTTGAAACAGTATTAGGTTGCGTAGTAATGATTGAAGTTGCAACAACTAAATGTGGTTTTAGGATTTAGAAACCTCTTCAGTCTGAATTTATGATATGGCTTGCTGGATATATGGGCAGGAATTCCTTTAGCTGCCAACTGGTTGAAGCTTATTGTTACTCTAATCCATTTTTTTTGTATGGGATTGTGACATAATCACTGCCGCTTCCTTGTTTGAAGAGTCTAAAGATGAAGCTGATAACTTCTTTTAAGTTGTCATATGAGAGATCTCTTTCTCCATGAAACTGACAAACTTCTTGGTTCTACTGTATTTTCTCTTATGTTTCTAGTATTTATAGTAAAGTGTATGATAAACGTATCTAGAGGCTTGAGTCAAGGCCACCCCTAGCAACTTGGTCATTCATTTTTGTCACTTGGAGAAATCTATTCAGGTCATGAAAATGATAATAGTGGATGCATCATGTGGTTGAAATTTTAGGTTTTGTTACATAAGATCTGGATAATTAGGATTTTATTCAATTTGAAATTTAGTGTTTCTTATTACACTTTCTTTTGCTGATCAGTTAGGTGTGGGTGGGGCCGGCTATGTTTGGTCAAAATGTGAAGGAGGCCATGAAGAAGAATGGAGGCATTCAGTGGCTCCCATTCCTGCTGATAAAATTTCTGAGGCAATGAAAATTTTTGAAGATGATTTGGAGTTGGCCCATGATGGCGGTATTCTTCCACCTTCTGGAGAGCTGAAACCTGATTCTAATGATTCAGATATTGAAGATTCCAGAGATGACTCATACTTTGAGAAAGAGGTGAGATTTGACCTGTAAACTTATGATTCAAGCATTTTGCAGATACCAGATTTTAAGTGAATTATTGCAACTTGCAGGTTGAAGCAACTTTTCTCTGGGCTGTGCACGAAAACATAAAAGAAGACCATTTGATCTTAGAAGTAAACTCTTTGAAGTATGTTTTATATATATATATATATATATATATCCTTTGTAACCATATGTAAAACTGAAAGAGTTGTGTCCTACTTCATCTGATTCTTGTCAATATATATATATATATATATTATTTGCATCCTTTAGTAGTTCAGATCATAGTTTAAAAAACCAAACCAGACCAGATTGATCGGTTCGATCAGTATGACTGGAAACTGGTACTTAGTCTGGTTATGTTGTTCCAAAAAACCCATCAATCATGGAATCGGTCAAAAATTAGCCAGTCAAAATCGTTCCAGCCAAAACTAGTTTAAACCAGCTAGTGTAATTCTTCTTCTTCTTCTTCTCTTTTTTTTCTAAATTTTTTTTATATCATAGGATAGTTTATCTTGAACAAATTTGACAAATTAAAAATAGAGAATATTAGAAGAAAGAAGGGTTTGAAATATAAATAATTTAAAAAAATAATATAAAAGAAATAAAAAGCACATACTTGGTTATTTTTGGTATTTTCTCTTCATTATGTCCCATCACCTAGTAGCATTTCTCTCAAATATAAAAATATTTGGCTAGAATTGTTATTTTTTAATGATAAGTGAAATCTTAATACAATTTAAAAACTCTAACAATTCAATATTAAATATTCTTAACTTCTAATTATAGGTAGTTTTTGTTTTTCAATTAAAAAATAATTTCTCAAATATTTAAAGAAATATTAAATTAATAATCAAATATTTAAAATTTACTAATATTTATTTATTATTTTAAAATTTTAATATATAAAATTTTAAAATGTATATTTAATTATTATCGGTTCGACTATTGTTCAATTACGGTTTAACTAATAACTGTGAACCAATGTTTCTACTAGTTCAATGACCAATTTGGTTTTAAAAACATTAGTTCAGATAATAGACATAAAATTTGAAGATAACAAACCTATACTTAGAAGTTGTTTGCATATTATAGTGGATACAGCACATGATTGTGCCAAATGATTTTTTAATTTCCTTCTGTTTTTGTTTCCCATTTCCCCTTTGGTTTCTTTTGGTTCACATGGTATCTGTCTATCTTGAACTTCGGACGTACTTTGCATTCCTATCCGCTTCCTACCCTCCTCTTGTTCAATATATATGTCTGCTTCCTACCCTCCTCTTGTTCAATATATATGTGGTCTCTCAATAAAAGTTCCCCCCCCCCCCCCCCTCCTTCTCTTTTGCTATTGCTAATTGGGAAATGAGACAAACATTGATATGATGTAAGGTAAAATATGAACCTGTAAGTTGTGCATAAATGCCAAACAAAGGAGTAGGCCCGGTACTTTTGCATTACCCTTAAAGAAAGATGAGGAAGTGTGCATTTACTAGGCCATCCAATGAGACTGCTTTGATTCTGTAAATCTGTAAAATATATGCTTGACTTTTGCTACCAGTGTTCTCATCATATGGTTGGATTTTTTCCCCCTTTTATTCAGTTTGTATTATAGCTATGTTAGCTTCCTTTACATGGCAGGTTGTCATACAATAAGTTAGCAGCTGATTGTGCTGGAGCTATTTTTCATGCCATGATGAAATACGCTTTAGACACCCCCCATAGTTCAGCTGGTGACTTTTCTCTATTCCTACTTTTTTTTTTAAATAAATATTTACCAATTAATTTTTATAAGGCATTGCTTTCTTATTAGACAAAATAATTGCTGAACTTTTGTTCAGATTTACAATTCTACTTAGAAAACCTGTCATCTTGATCTTGTTGTAGACACTGAATAACAGAATCCGCAGAATTATATGGAATCTCAGGATACAGAAGTTTTGGATTTTAAAATCTTAAGACACTAATTGTATGCAGTGTTTTGATATTTACATCTGCAATTGGAACTATGGAAGAATAAGCTGATATGTTTCTCTACAGTCTCAATGAGTAATACCTATATGACTAGTGACCCTTTTTTTTTTTGGGTGGCTACAATGAATGAATAGTGACTTGATGGATAATATTTTACTAGTTTGATCTTACTTTTTTGGCTTTTTTGACTTGATGGATAATGGTAGTTGTTTTTGTGTTCTCTGTGGTTGCTTAATGTTGTTTGGGACCCAATGTTTCCAGGTAGCTTGGTTCAGACTGTTGAGGGTATACTTACAACATGGAAAAAGGTTCTAACGTCCTACCTGGCTGACATTGATGAGCAGGTTTGCATCTGTCGGTTCTTTCGCCTTACTTGTTAAAGTTCTCCATCTTATCTTTTAATTAGAATATTTTCTGACTACCTTTTGGTATTATTCTTTCCCCCCCCCCCCCCCCCTTCTTTTAATTCTAAGCAGTTTTGAAGTATTTTTCTTCTTTTATTTTACAACATTGAACCTTCAATGCTGTTTTCCTTCTGCGTGTTTGGTTGTTTTCTTCTCTATTAATTGACTTTATTAGTATACATGGTGTGTTTACTTCTTGATTTAAATCTGTGCCTTGTGATTGGACTATCTCAACTGTCAGTTTCTTCTCTCTGCTGAAGTAAGAAAGGAATTTCTTTACCACTTTTGGATTCCTTGTTGAGCATTCCCTGAACCTAGTTATTCTTTTAGGAAAAACCTTATATGCAATTCTTTATATCTTTATTATCAGGTTCTCCAATTAAAACATGATAAGATTATGATTTTTGTAAACAATTATATGATTCTTCTATTAAAGCATACATGTGTCATATTTTAATTGAAAAATTATACACTTGTCATGTTTTAATTGAAAAACTTGATAATAGGGATATAAGAAACTGTATTTAAGTTTAGCCCTTATTTTTTATCCGATGCTTACATTTTGATGCTCTTTTAAAGTTATTATTTATCAGAATATTAAAAGATGTGACTGCCAACATAGTAGCACGTGATTAATTTGGACAAATCTTGCGGTGCCATATGTTTTCTTGCTGGGGTGTTGTGGGATAACTTTACATTATCTCATGAAATGTTTTCACTTCTTCAAGCAATAATTTAAAATAATGTTTCTAAAATTAAACCGATTATTGAACCAATAAAGACTTTAGCTCACAGTTTACTGATTTGACTGTCGTCAAACTGATAAGAATTATATATATATATATATTAATTTTATATATTAAACTTATAATGTAATAATTTATAACAAGTAAATACTGATAAAATTTACACATTTTTATTACTGATTACCCATAAAAACAAGGCTAAACAAGACATTTCACAAGACATTCACCTATCAACATCTTCACGTCAACAACATTTTAACAATCAATGTATAACTTGGAAGTATTACATAAGATTTATCATTAAAAATAATTTTGAAACTTGAACAAATGAGAAAACATGTGATTATTATTCTTCATTCTTCCTCTCTTCTTTCCTTTCCTTCTACCACTCTTCTTTCCTTTCCTTCTACCAACTATGAAAGAATTTCAACCTCACTGCTCTGCGTGTTCACACATAGTTGATTAAGCGGTGCCTTACAACTGTAAATGAAGTTTGAAGGTTAAGATCAAAAGCTTCGAAATCATTACCTGACCCACTTCACGTGAAATGCATAAAATAAACTTTGACTAAGAGGTTTCCAACTCATCTCCTCCTCACACTACATGTGAAGAACACAATGTTTTCATACTCCTTCCCAAGCTCTGATCCCCAGTGACAAGCATTGAGGAGGTTCTGTGATGTCCAAATTTTCAGATTTTGATGATTCAGCACAACGTCTTGCATGCTTCTCAGCATCTTGGCTGTCCGAAGATGCTGAAACAACAGGAACCGTTCTATGGCTACATTGACATAGAACCTCCAGAACAGCAAAAGAATAGCAGCATTGAGCACAGAATTGAAAACCCAAGCTCCAATCCCATTACACCGTCCTCCCAAGAAATGCAGTACGCCCCAACATGACCCACGCCACTAAATTAGAACCCAACAACAGTTACTAGCAATGTGAGACTAGGAACTGCAGGCCACCAAGAAATAGAAGAAGCTGTGGGAATAATCTGATGTCCCATGTGGATAAAGCATAAGAGAGGAGCTGAGTCTCTAAATAGAGAGCCAACCCAACCCTGCTACACACTTCCCTGGACTGGGCCAATGGAAGGCCCATGGTCTAGAGTTCTATTATTTAAACCGGGTAATTGTTGACCTACCTGGTTTTGACTGGTTTTACTGGTCCTTTACCTTTTTATTTACTGGTTTTGTGGGTTGAATGGACTGGAGACATGACCGGTTTAGTGGTTTTCTAATTGAATGGGTTGGTCCAGTCCAATTTTAAAAATATTGATTTGAAATATAGTTATTTACATAGTGATTAATAATCAGATGCCCCCTGTTTAATGGTCTGCCCTCAACTTATTTGTTATTCCTACTTCAGATTGAAGTGATACTAAAGTTTGAAGAAATGTGCTTGGAATCTGCTAAGGAGTTTGCTCCATTGTTCACAAAGGTATGATTATCCTTCTTAAGTTGGGATTATATGTGTGTCTTTGTGTTTGGATGCACATCAGAAAAGAAATCTGTAATAGTTCACTGAACTCTAGTAGCGTCGTATGTATCCTTTAATTATTTTGATATAGATACTACTTTGGTTTCATGAATTGTAATTTAGATAATGCTCTTATTTTTAAAAAAGGTAATTTGATGTGTTAAATTTTTGTCCTGTCATCCTGTCTAAATCCTCCCCACCTAGTAGGAAAAGGCCTATAGTTGTTGTTGTTGTTTTATCCTGTCTAAATCCTGTCGTGTTAATAATGCTAAGATGGATTTTAATTCGGAAGGAAAGGTTACTGGAATTTCATATTCTCTCGCGTGCGTATATGTCTAGCCGTGTTGTGGGCAAAGAACACGAGATATTGGGATTTGGACAAGTTCTTAATCCTAGCCTCTTCTCGCTGCTTCCATGTAACATAATTGAAGTTAATTTTTCCACATGCTCTCACCAAATCGTTTTTATATTTTGTTCCCCTCTGATATGACACTTTTTAAAAAAAAAAATTCTTTCACAGATATTGAGCATTATGTATGACAAAGATATCATACAAGAAGATGCCGTTTTAAGTTGGGAAGATGAGAAGAGAGACGCAGACGAGTCGGATAAACTTTTTGTCAAGCAGGCCCAGACATTCATTCAAGTTAGTATCTATTAATTTATATTAAACTTGGTGTATATACATGTGTTCATATCCTGTGGTTAATTTTTTTCTTTTTTTGGGGAATGAAATATTTAAAATTATTATGCTTTTTTTTTATTATTATTTTGTTCCAGTGGTTAAGAGAGGCCCCCGAAGAAGATGATGAAGAGAAATAGAAAGGATTTAATCCGTTTGGCCTAATTTTTGCAAGGCTAGGTACACCATGCTATGTAATGTTTGAGAACATCGAACATTTATCAAATATCTCAGGCGCTAAAGGTGATTTTATGCATTCATCCACCCTGGAATTTGAATGAATAATAACTTTGATATATATATATATATATATATATATATATATTTGTATGGTATTTGAAGGAATATAATGAAATCTAATGTCTCGTAAGTCATAGCATAGCTTCTCAAATTTGTACCTTGTGATTTGTCAATTTTATTCACAGCGGTCGTAGTGGTACGAATTTGGCTATAACAACGGTCTCGGCAAATTGCACGACATTGGATGTAGGTTGAATATAATTTAGAGCGGAGTATGTCTTAATAATTTGGAGTTCACAGAATTTTAAATGCAAAATTTGATATGAAGTTATAGCGATGAACATGTAATGGTATGCAGAGTTGCATCTTAAGTTTCACCACTTGCTTTTAAGAAGGTAAGCTCACGTGGTACACTGCCCAACTGGAAGAAATGAAACTTCTAAACATCTAGAACTTGGTATATATTGTAATTTCAAAATTTGATTAGAAAGGAAATGACATGCCGACAAGGCAACACCAAGTCAGCATCCACATGGCCCCGGGGCGTGCCTCTGATTGTCCCTCTCCTTCCAGTCGCAGGCTTGTGAACCGAGTAGAGACTGGCGATTTATCCGTCTGAAATCTGAACATTTGACTGGATATCACATGTTTAAGTAACAGCGAAATAGAAAGTTACGGATGGAACTTGAATACTATATATCAATGCTCACAAAATGGCTTTTGACCTGCCATTGCATCTCCAGTTGCTGGGTTTGAATTCAAAATTTGCATGTCCTTTGCGTTGGACAAGAGCCAACGTCGATATAGTAGTTGAGTTTCATTCTTCTGCCATTCATCTGTTAAAAATTTGATAATACCTTACACTACGGCTGTAAATAAAAGCTTTTCTGGTTAAAATTTTATAATATGCGCTGCAGAGTCGAAAGATAGTGGTGCTGTTGAACTCCAATTTCTACTGTCTACAAAACACAATTGTCAACATTTCTAACAAACATCTTTGCGTTAGCACTGTTGTTAAATTCTAGTCTTAGTTCATTCGTCAACTCATAATGCAATTTCCGAGTATTAAAGTTCTCATTGAGGTTTTACTTATTTGGCATAGCAACTGGGGCAAGTTTATTGTGAAGATAAATTCCAAAATCAACTCATATCGCAGACCAACTCTTAACTATAATTGCATAAAATACATCACAGACTTAATATTTGGCTAAATGCTTTTCTAGACAGAATTTAGAAATTAAAGATGCTAGGAGTAGCCTTGTTATTCACGTTCTCTGATTCCCATCGAACAGAACAGCAGTGACAGAATAAAAGTATCATTATTTTAGTTCCTCCATCGTCATTCGTTCCCTTCACTATTGGAATGCATCAACATGTAACACGAGGTTTGAGATTGATGATCAGAAAGGACGTCCAGGGGGACCAGGGGGTCCGGGGGGTCCAGGAGGCCCACCAAACAATGGTCCACAGCAGCTCTCGAAGACGCAGCAGCAGCAGAGAACATAAAAACTGCCAACAAATTTGAGTTTTAAGCCAGAAGAATTAGTATCCTGCTTAAAATTTGATACTTCAATTGTCCGTGACTTTATTTAGTTTGCATATAACCCAAAGACAACAAGTAGACCTATATTGTTCATTATATTAAGCTCCATTATGTGCCTGTGCCGCTAAATCTATCAAAAATTAAAGACCTATTTTATCAACCAAATTAAAAAAAAAAAAACATCTTTCAAGAATTAAATTATTAATCTACTCAAATTATAGAACTCACCAAGAAGAGATCAGGCGACCTACGCCGTTACAGAGAGCGCCGAAGCAACCGAATGGTCCCGGCGGGCCGGGTGGCGGTGGACCCCAAGGTGGAGGCATGTCTATCTATCAGTTTCTTCTTTTCTTTCTTTCTTCTTCTTCTTCTTCTTTTTTGGCCTTAGCTTTCTTTTTTCCTTTCACTATGAACGCAGGTGGCTTGTTCCCATATATGTATGTGAATATATATATTGATCAAGAAAACCAGAAAACTTAACTTATAAGAGTACACGAAGCTTCTTGAACCCACTACGACTGGTAAGTAAAACATCTGTTGGACCGACACAACTTTTGACATGCTGTTAGTCTCATCATCAACTGCCATTCTTCAACCTAAAATTCAACCAATATCTAAGTTTCAATTTTTATGAGCACCCCGTTGGCCCATTAGATGCAGTACTACTAGTTCCTTCTTTCGCATTTTCTTTTCTTGTAAAATTTTACATTGTTTTAATTATCATCCAATTGGATGAACAAAGGATATTACTAAAATCCGAGTCACTACTCTGGATATTATCCTAATCTTAACGTTATTATATTACAACCAATTAAGGGCCTTTCGTTTCATGCGCCAATGAATTGATAAAACAACCGAATTTTCAAAGAGTTGAGGGCCTTCCGTTTCGTGGGCCAATAGATTGATAAGAGGATGAACTAAGCAAGTCTCATTTAAAAGAGGATGGGTTGAATTGTGAGAAATTTTTATGATGGATTTAGTTTGCTTATATGTCAATTCAACGATGATTAATTCGTTATCTTATATCATTTCTATTTCACTTTCAATTATTACTTTTCAAGTTATATAGGACCCTAAATCTCATACAAGGATTCTCAAATTTTGTTGAAAAATGTATATCGTGAAATGGCAATACGCATATCTCTTTTTCTTTTTATCAAGTATATTGTGTTGGAAATATATATATATATCATTTACATCCTAAAAATTTATTTTCCTCTCAATTTAATTTTTTTTAATAAAATTTTCAACCAAAATGTCTCTTGTATTAAGTTATGTTCATTAACAAACTGATTGACATCGCGTAAATGCTTTCATTTGACTATTAACTATCGATTTAGATTTGTTAAGGTGTAATTCTTATTCAAAGAGTTCATTTTGTCAAAATTTTCATAGCCAACTTAGTCTAATAAAATGAAAAAAAATTAAAAAGAAAGATATTATTTGAAAGAAAATAATTCTTAGATAAGCCTAAATTTTTTCTGCTCCATTTGGTGTGTCTCAAATAAGGCTATTTAAAACTGAATTTAAATCCTATCTCATGCACACTATCTCCCATGTACACAAGAGAAGATTTAAATTATCTAGATAGAATTTAGACAGTCAAAATTTTTTGTTTAAGAAGTAAAACAATGAATAAAAATAGTCTTCTAAATATGAACTTAAAAATGATAATTAAAATTTTAAAAATAAAAAATATTAAATCTAAACTAGTCAGATTAGTTCAAATTTAATCTAAACACTTCAAATATTCTTTTATGGACACAGGAAACAATGCACACTAAGAGAGGATTTTTATTCATCAAAAACTACTTTAACAATGAAAGTTGTTTAGCCAATGAAAGAGAAAGAAAAAAAAAAAAAGAGTAAACTATATCATTTTTTAATTTTTTTTGAAATTATATAAAATTTTTATTTATTTTAAAAATATATACTCTAATCTAATTTTAAAATTTTTTTATTAAAATGTTATTTATTAATATAAGTATAATAATATGTATTATATCTAAATATAAACAAATAAAAATAAAAAAGAGTAGATTTTATTTTTGAATATGCATATACAAAAATTAAAAAAGATAGATTTTATTTTTATTAAATCTAACAACAAATATATTTAAATTAATATAGGATATTTAAAAAAATTCAAAATTAGAGTAAAATATAGCGTACCTTTTTATTTCAAAAGAGGGTTGTGTGTGTGTGTGTGTGTGTTGGAGGGTTGGTTAAAGATGAAATGTGAAAAATATGTTGTTTTTATGTTTTTCCTTCAATGTGTTTCAAACATAGCTATCCAAAATTGAATTGGGATCCTTTCTTATATCTCCTGTGTACATGGGAGAGGATTTGAACCATCCAAAATAAATTTAAATGGTCTAGATTTAATTTAATTTTTTAAAAGTAAATAAAATATAAAATAAAAATAATTTTTCAATTGTGAATTTTAAAAAAATATTGATTAAGGTATAAAAATAAAAATAAAAATAAAACAAATTTGAATAGTTTAAATTGGCCCAGATTTAATCTGCACAATACAAATCTTCTCCCATGTGCACATGAGATAGTGAACATGGAGGAAGATTTCGATTTATCAAAGTCTATCTCAACAACAGTTGTTTAGCCAATGAAAGAAAAAAAAATAAAGTAAATTATATAAGTTTCTTTATAATTTTGTTAAAATTATATAAACTTATCATTTATTCTTAAAATATACATTCTAGTTCAATTTTAATTTTTTTTAACTAAAATACCATTTATTGATCTAAGTATATTAATATGTATTATTTCTAAATATGAACCAAAAAAAGTAGATTTTATTTTTAAATATGTGCATACAAAAAAAGATAGATCTTGTTTTTATTACATTTAATCAAAAAATTATATTTAAGTTTATGGAGGGTATTATAGGTAAAAAAATTTAAAATTAGAGTAAAGTCTATGTAATTTATTAAAAAGAAGGTTTGTGTATATTTTAAAAATAAAAAATATTATATAATTCTAATAAAAATTGAGAAAAGGTCCGTGTAATTTATTTTTTTAAAAAAAGTCAAACTTTTGTATACCATCCAAAACTTCTTGTCATATACTGTAGTTCTTAGAATTAGGGTTAATCTAACAATTTGCAATTGATATGAACAATTAATTTGTTTCAAATGTCCTTTGTGGCCTTGATTCTATTGCTTTTTTTAGAATAAATCACCAACATCTTTTGCCACTAATTAATATTGCATTCGATGCTTGGGGTTGGAAATTGTCATCCATGAAATAAGGCCTTGTTTGGTTCAGCATATTTAATGCAATTTTCAAGACATTCATTCAACATTCCTTATTTGGTTTGACATTT
Organism: Erythrophleum fordii; assembly: GCA_032878935.1. Classification (NCBI taxonomy): domain Eukaryota; kingdom Viridiplantae; phylum Streptophyta; class Magnoliopsida; order Fabales; family Fabaceae; genus Erythrophleum; species Erythrophleum fordii. The sequence goes on from JAVQMF010000049.1 coordinate 35,119,404, forward strand.
TAGATTGCAAGGAGTGCTAAAGATTCAACATAGTGAATTCATTGTGGTGCAAGAAGAGAATTGGTTTTGGAGGCAAAATTTTTGCAATGGCCCTTTTGCCTTTTCGTTTATCAGATGGAGGACATCATGATTTTTCTCATTTTGTAACCCTATAATTCAATTTTCCTTAGCTCAAAGTCTTATGGCCAATTCTAGTTGCCATTGTTGAGTCTAGATTTAAGGTGCCTAACAACCTTCGTGCCTTAAATAAAAGATCGATGTGCCATAAGTAGCAAAAAATTTACAACTGTGCTAATGCTCACCAAGTGAGTCTTGATTGAAGAAAGTAGATAGAGGTGGAGGCTAGTGATTATAGCGGTTCACACAAATGAATGGCGTGGAGGATGTAGTCCCATTATAGATCAACCCAAGTTTAGTTGATTGATAAAGTTGAAGAAGTTTTTTATTTTTTTTAAATTGCCTAAGACAAATTTTTTAAGGGCATTTTAGTTTTTTTATTGTCCTTACTTGCTATTTCTTACATATTTTCTCCAACCAAACATGTCAATACTAATGCATTCATTTTTCTTTCAATGTCAAACCAAATACAATCTAAATAATTGCATTCAGTTATGCATTTTCTTTCTCATTCTCCAATCCGATATTCAATGAATTAAACGACTTATAAGAGTGAAAAAATAATAATAAATTCAATCGAAAGGTTATTATTATTAAATGATTATATCATCAATTATATTCAACTGTCTGTAGAACATGATAATACAAACCAAGAGAAATATTTGCCTTCCATAAGGTAGAGTCCTAATTATTATTACAAACTACAAAAGAAGCAAACCCTTCTTTTCCTCCAATACATGAAGCAAACTCAATTCAAACCCAAAAAGGAAATAGGGAAAAGCCGCAACAACTCATGGAGGCCCAGGTGGCCCGGGAGGTCCAGGAGGCCCAAATGGACCCCCAAAGCAGTCTTGTAGCAACCAACAGCAGCACAAAAAGCTTAGGCTGTCAAATATCCATGAGAACATAAGAACAAAAATTAGCATTTACAGATGCTAAACAATTAAGGAAAAACGTATATCTATTAAAAAAAATGAAGAAAACGTTCATTTTTCATTCTTTTTTTTATTTGTCTTGTTAATACTGATTAAATGCATAGCTTACCTAAATTTCAAATTTATTACTTGAGCCAAGGCCCAAGAAAAAACGCTCAACAACTTAGATAGTTTTCAATATCCTGATAAAAAATAATGTTTTTTTTTCCAAATAAAATTGTACTTTATATCAGAATTTTGGGTGTAAGTTTCAAAGTTTATACGTTATCATGTAAAATAAAAAGTGAAATACAGTGAATGGACGAAAGTACAGAAATCACTCGACGAATGGAAGACTGACAAGCATAAATTTTGTCTCAAAGTGAAAGAAATAGAAATTATTTAAAAAAAAAAAAAAAAGAGAGTATATTTGTCTAACAATTCAAATGTTAGATTAGGCTTTAAAAACAAAAAAAAAGGGGGCCAATGGCAGTATTGAAATCTACTTACCAAGAACCGATGACATCACAAAACCCACCGAAAAAGCCTGGGCCTGGTGGGGGTGGACCCCATCCAGGGGGCCCTCCAGGACCTGGACCTGGACCGCCGGGCCCCATCCCTATTGATCTCTGCGCAAAGGGTAGCCTAGGAGGCTGGCTCAGAACCTCTGCAACGCACAACGTCTCCCCAGCAAAGGACGTATGAAGCACAATGTGAGAGATGTTATCTCAGTTGCTTCGGAATTTATAGAACCTCCAGAGAGTCTAACTTAGCCTGGAAGCATCTATTTGTCTACTCGTTCACATACTTTCTTCTCTCAACTGCTCTTCCAATCCAATCTACCATTCAAACCAGTTTTTTTGTTGAGGGTCCTGCTTTTTTATTGTTTCATGGATGCTATGGTAGACATGTGAGGTTCCATCCCATTGTCCAGACTTCTCTTAGTTTCAGCTTTAAAAGAAAAATGGACAAGTGACGATTCTTAATTTAGACAAACAAATATTTCAAGTTCAAAACTCATCAAGAGGGAGTAGGGTGAAATTAACAGGCACGGTAAGAAATTCCTAAATTCCAATGGACAAAATTTTTGACATGTATGTTTACATGGGATGGGATGTTTATGACAAAAGCTACAGTGTTGACCCGCCCAACAAATATATATAATTATTCTTTCTTTTAAAAAAAATTTTGAATGACTCCTAATAGTGTTTTAAATCAATTTATTATTCTAAATAATTTGAGATGATTTTTTATATAAAACTTTTTATATAAATAAAAATATTATTTTATACAAGTAAATTCAAAAATTAAATTTTTATATATAATATATTATATTATATTAAAATAACTTTCCCCACCCAACCCCCCTCACCCTTCTCTCCTCTCTCTCCCCCGCCCCTTCTTTCCCCGTTATACTTGCCAGTTGCCACGCCTGTTAGCGCGATAGGTAAGGAAAGTATGGTTTTGACTTTCCATAAAATATTAAAAAAGAAAAAGTGGAAAATTGAACTTCTTCAAAAATATAAGATATAGATAAATATTTTTGTCAAATACAATTTTAAATAAAAATATTATTTTAATTAGAAAAAACTCAAAATTCTAGATTTTGTTCTATACTTTTTTAATTTTTATTGATCTAAGGTGTAGTGAATTGGACATCTTCTAAGCAAATCCCTGGTATGTTTTTAGAGTTTTTACGTTGTAATTTTAAGTCGGTCTGCATTTTCCTTCCAGAAAGGATTGATTGTGGGAATCGTTTTCGTTAAATGTTGGTGTGTGATTGTGGAATCGTTGTTCGATTATGAACTGATATTTGTGCTTATTTCACAATTATAATATGCTTTCTGTTATCGCAAGAAAGTTTTAGAGAAAAAAGAGAGAACTTAGAAGACAGAAAAAGGGAGAGTCCGGAGGCAGAAAGGGATAGAGAGTGATGCTTTCTTTCTCATCAGTCCTGTTTTTCCCCTTCATTTTCTGTATGTTAGAGATTTGTGTCCGTTGAGAGCATGCATGCGAGAAGTCAAATAAATGATTTAACATATCTGTTCACGAGTTTGTAAATAAATTTTGTATAAAATGAGAGAGTTGTGGAACTCACATGAAAGTAAAACAGAATTATTTATTATACCACTTTACGTATGAAGAAAATATCTATATTTTGCTTTGGCTTGTGGAATATGATTGGCTCTAGAAATAAATGCTTTAATATACATCCAGCTAAATTATGCTTTAATATACTGGAAGAAGCACTATTTATACTCATTTTTTGGTGCGGTGACAGTGTAGTTGGCTACGCATGAGAAAGAGGTCTTTTATATGACAATGTTAAATTATAACTGAATAATATAACTATAATTATATTATAATTTTTTTTAAATATTCTCCGTTTAAACTAATTTAAATCAACTGCTCTTTATAGGAGACTATATTGACATTTGAACTGGTTTGTTTTAAAGGCTGCAGAAGAAATGCAATTTGGTGCATCACAGTTGATGTTGAAATGGCTGAATTAAGATCATCTATTTATACTTTTCCTTATATACTATTCAGACTTAAAGCATTCTTGAGGTTGATTTTTTCTTTTTTTAAAGCCTCATAAGTATTTTAGATTTTTTGTTTCTTTATATATTATCGATTTTTATTTGGTGAAAACTTCAGATTGACATATTTTTTATTGTACGATTCGGCATTGATATAATACTTATATTATGACTTATAATTATAATTATATTATTCATCAAAAAAATAATTTCACGTTTCACGCATCATAAAAGTTATTGGCTAGTTTGAGAAAAATTGCCCTTCTTTTTCTTCTTTTACTATTAAATAGAGTCATCTGTGTGTTTCTAAACAGGAACAATATTATACCATCAACTAGTGTCTTCTTAGAATATTAGAGCAATGTCCAATAATTTTGTACCGAACACCAAGATTTCGATAAAACAACCATCAATTCATGACTGCATTTCTTTAGCTTAGCTCATGGAAACCATCAGCATTAAGTAGTATTGGAGGGCAACGTGGTCATAGGCGACCTCAAATCGTCCCTCTCTTCGTCTGAACCACTTTGGTGCTACATTTCTCACTCTCAGGAAACAGGAACGCAAATAGCTCGACAATTTATTACAATTTTCAACAAATTAGACAGAATCCAGGTATTAACAAAAGGATCTCACTAAAAAAACAAGGAAAGAAAATCACAATGTACATTGTAGAGTAATTCTTTAAACATTACAAAAAATTGGGCACAAAAATATTCCTTATCATCATAGAAACCAATATATAAAAAAATTTGGAAAAAGAAATTGAGATCACAAAAATTTTTGAAAAAAATTACCCTTGCAATTCAACCAAGCAATAGACTTCACTAGGAGACAGGCCAGCAAACTGGCAGATTTAAGATGATTTTCACAGAAGTTGGACTTCGCGCGTTAAATGTGGTGGCAGAGGCAGGGGAATTTCTTGAATATTCTCTCTATATGAATGTAGTGAATACCTAGGCTTTGATTTTCTTTCCTTTAACCTTATCCTTGAGGGAAACTGTGTGTGGTTTTGATAAATCCAATGTATCAGCTGCAGTGTGTTTCTTCTTCTTCTTTGGTGCATCAATGGCAGCAGTATTACCTATGGGACCTGACCAGGCTTGGAATGGTTCCTTTGAATAAGTAAATGAGGTTGAATTGAAAGCGACATCAGGAGGAACAATGTCTGGATCTATATGATGTGAAGCTCCTAACGGATACCCAAGTTGTCCATCTTGATGTGGTGGAGGAAACTTTTCGCTCTTGCTCTTGGCATTTGCGTGACTGATTAAACGCCTTCTCTGTTACACAAAGAATCATAGCAACAAATTTGATCAACTGCTATTCATAAGCATGTGGATATATATATATATATATATATATATATATGTATATATAAAATAAATTTACTTATGAAAGAAGACGGGACAATGGCCTCTCTCCGGAACATGCTGAGGATTATTAATTTTGTCAAAAAAGGTTCCAGAATCAATCGAATTGGTGAGTAACAAGTGGAGAAAGAGAGATAGGTTGCAATTTCAGAGTCCACAAGTTTAATTTCATTATCAGTCTACTTGTACTTCTTAAGACAAAGTTGAGCAAAAAGCGCTCAACAATCTACTTGTTAGAAATCATTATTGCTAAATGTCTGTGCCAGTTCCAGTCTGGAAACAATCCCCTACGAGAAAAATCAAGAAAGTAGGTTTGCCAAATCCTAGCAGCTTTCCCTACTTAATTTCAGTCACTTAATCTAATTATGCATTCTTGGAGGATATAATGTTCTCGGATTCTGTCTATGCACAAACTACATAATAAAATCATCAAACATGTAATTACGGAAAATAAGTACTTGTTTGAACATACATCAATATTAGACTGAAGCTCGGCATTGGCTTCAGGGGCAGGAAATGCTTTAGCACGTTCACGTGTTCGTGGTTTCTTTGCACCATCAACCTGAGCTTTGCTTGTGGCTCTTAATCTGAACATCCACATCGAAAAATTATCCAAGAGTTGGTCAAACTTAACACCATGACTACATTATAGCCAGCAGACATTGACCGCAAAGAAAACAGTACACTTTTTGCATACTGATTCTATAAATCTCCGTGTGTGGGGGTGGGTGTGGATGAGTGTAAGACAAAGTGGGCTCCACCTGTATCCACTCACCATCTTGTGCACAGTCATAAGCTTATAGCATTAGGAAAATGTAGTTTACCATATATGAAGAAATCAAACTTAATAGTATGCATACCTCTTTGCTTCATCATCCCGTCGTTTAGCATCCATTTCCTTGCTTGGGGGATATTTTGGAAGACTAGAAGGATCACAAGCATATGGTTCTGTTGTGAAGAACTGCAAGACAATAGGAAAAACATGCAAAATGACGGTATGAGTTTGATTTATAAAGGAACATGTAAACTCATCAAGGATAATATCTAAGCCAGATTCAAGACACTTTACAATTTCATACACCTATAACGCGTAAATTAATTCTGAAATGTCTATATTACAACAATTTTTTGAATCACGCCATCCACATCATGTAGGTACTATATTAACTTCTACAATCAAGGAATACAGACATGAAATTCATATTTCAACATGTTAGTATCACGTAGGTACCATATTGACTTCCATGATAATCCAGACACCCACCATGTTAGTATCAGATAGAATTTGCTGATCCTATTTTAACATGGAATTTATATTTCAACATAGGCATAGCTCAAAAGTTCACAGCATCAGGCGGGTACAGAATTAAAATAACTCTTCTCTTTGACACAACATTCATGATTTGATTATTCTCTCGCATCAGGTTTTTAACATTCAAGGGCATTGGTTTTATGAGTTATCCAAGACAATAATTTGAAGAAACAGACTCTTCATTGATTTTTTATCAACATCATAAATCACAAGGATCTACAAGCAATTATTGCTATTAGATATCATAAAGTCCGATAATTTTTTTTTTGGGGGGATAAATTACTCTCTCTTCCCTAGAGAGATCTATAAATTATATAACTTTTCCCTTTATTATAAAAATATATACAAACCCTTTGAGGCTAAAATATGACTAAAATGCCCTTAAGAATAATATTAAATTTTTAAAAAGATAACTTATTAAAAAAAATATTTTTTAAACTGTTATTTCAATATTTTTTTTGGATGAAAACCATAAATTTGATTTATTGTAAATTTAGAACATTGATTATTTTTATATTGGTCAAATACATATTTATTGTTTGTTATATTACATAAATAATAGATATAAAAGTATTTTGGTCAAAATAAGTGTAATTATAACTTATCTTTTATAAGAAGGTTGGTGTAGCACATTTTGTCTATTTCAAGGGAGAGGAGTGTATTTTTTCAAAATAGAGGGAATGCCATGTAATTTGGACATATATGGGGGAGGAGAGTAATTTATCCTCTTTTTTTTTTTTTAATGCCCCAACAATTTCATGTTCAACAAATATTCATATTTCTTTTATATGCAGCATGAAATCACAATATCGGCAAGGCATCACAAAATTTGAGAATGCCACACCAGCATTTTATTGACAAGAAGATCAACCCACCTCACTTTTTAAAGCATCTGAGGCAGTCTTCCGTTCTGCTGGATCAATGGCAAGAAGAGTATCAATAAGGGGCAGTGCAGAAGGTGGGAAATCTTTAAATGTGTCTCTTATGCATCTCTTGTATGGCTCTCGAGGTTTAAACAATGTAGCATGAGGCAACTTTGACTTCTTCCAATACTCTTCAGAAGGTGAACCACATAGTTTGTATATCTTGTGCAGTTGCTCTACCTATGTAAGTATTCAAGAAAAGGATCAGAAAGGGTATGAAAGATGGCCATTACACATTTTTCCATGATGCACTGAAAATAAAATGAAAATATTTATTACCCAGCAAATAGAATGCAGATACTGATAAATCCTTAATGCAATACAAATTTCAACAAAACATACAAGGTAAATAAGAGCTGAGCACAAGATCTATTATACCACTAAACAAGGTGATTTAGCATCAAAAGATGGGGAGAGGCACTTAAATAAACAGAAAATTTGTAGGCATTACATTATAATGCAATACGCTAGTCATTGGTCCACATTCCCGCATTAAACAATTGAAGCCAAATTACTTTTTCTATTCCCATAACCAATAATACCTCTAATTCCTCATAAATGAATGCTGATTACCCTTCTACATTCAGAGAGTGTATGAGTTGATTTACTGTTAATTCACTACTAAATATTTTGGGCAACCTATGAATATATAATAGTCAGATTATAGAAATTATTTGATAGAGCAGTAATAAACATTGCAAATTAGTACTGGTCATACATCTACTCTGATAAAAGGTTTCTAGGTTACCTCTGTACGACCAGGCATTATTGGCTTCCCAGCCAATAACTCTCCTAAAATACAACCTGCACTCCAGAGGTCGACACCCACACCATAATCTGTGGCACCAAGAAGCAACTCAGGTGGTCGGTACCAAAGGGTAACTACACGACTAGTCAGGGGGTGCTTGTGGTTTGGATCAAAGAAAGAAGCCAGTCCAAAGTCAGCAATCTTAAGTATTCCTCCATCATCAATGAGAAGATTTGATCCTTTAATATCACGATGAAGTACATGCCGTTTATGACAGTGCTCAAGGCCAGAAAGTAGTTGATGCATGTAACATTTGACCTGCAATAGGAGCCACACAGTATTATAAGACATCAAATATCACCACTTCAAAAGAATGTGTACTGACGGGTATCTAATTATATCTCAAAATTTCAAGGCAAACCTGATCTAACCTGAGGCTCTGTGAACTTGATTCCTGGGCTTGCAGCAAGTCCAGCCAAATCATGCACCATGTAATCAAATACCAGATACAAACTACATGACATCCTTGATGTAACTAAACCTTCCAACTTTACAACATTGGGATGATCCAATCTTCTCAGAATAAGAATCTCTCTAGCCATGAATTTTACACTCTCAGGCTCCACATTGTCAAATCGAACCTTTTTCAGTGCTACAATTTTACCCGTCAACATGTCTTTAGCCTTGTACACATTACTATACGTTCCTTGGCCAATCTAATATGAAAGGAAAATCATTAAAAGAAGGAAAGTATGAGAAGAACTATAGTTAAATACAAATGAGAGATTGCATAAATTGATCAGTAATACATATTGAGTTTTGACAATACCATTGCCATATCAATAAAAGGTAAGAACAAGCCTACCTTATCAATTTTCTCAAATGTGTCAGCCTTTCGGGGAATCCATCCACTAAGTGCTTCACCACAAATAGCCGTAAGCCAGGGCGGCCACCCCGCTGCTACTTGCTCCCCTCGCAAATGTTTGGGAGGATTACTTAACCTTGGGTTTGGCTTTGATCTTCTTCTTTCGCCCCTTGGCCGTTGGGCCTGGATCCCTTCATCATCACCACCCGCCTCTTCCTTTTGGTTCCCACCGTTCTGAGCCTCTACCACGTTCTGAGCTGACGCTTCAGCTACCTTCCTCTTCGATTCGGTACTCAAATTCTTCTCCTCTTTCACCTCAGAGATTATTCCCGATGAAACTTCTCGACTAATCACACACCCCATTTCTTGAATCTAAGAGTCAGTTCTTGACATGGTCTATCTATTGGCTTCTTGCAATTATCGATATAATCACTACAATCCAATCAGAAACACAGGCACAAAAAAGTAGATAAATACCTCTACACTTTATCCTTAACTATGGAATCCTTCAATTAACGAAACCATCTTGCGAAAGTGCCAAAAAGATGCATCATGTGATGAGCAGAATTCGAAATCGAAAAGTAAACTTCCAAGGTTTAATGGTCAATGAGCCACAAAGCACACGACGAACCAAGGAATTTAGAATTAAGTTGAGTCAAAGGTAGCAAGATTCAGTGGGTGTCAAAGTGATCTGGATTAATAGAAGGAAAGTGAAAACGAAAGATTTTTAGATAAGGAATTTGACGGGTTTAGAAAGGAAAAGGGGCAAAAAAACAAAAGAAAAGATTATGCTGTATCAAAATGAGAGTCTTACAGTGATTGAAACAGAGTTATGTGTTAGGCGGGATTGTTGTCGCTTAATAGAGAGAGTATTTCTGAGCTGCTTTTGTTGCTGTCTGGTCCCAGTACTGTTTGGTCTTTTGCCGTCTTTTCTGGGTCTTAATCTCTCAGAATAGGGAAGGAATATAGAGAGCGGAGCAGATCACACAAAGTCAAAGCCCCAAATCTCTCCTTTTCAAGCCACAATCATATGCATTCATATTCGCTAAATTGACGGGCATTTTATTGCTCACTGTTTCGAATCCAAAAGGCATGGGTAATAACTAATAAATCTATAATTTTCGAGAACTTATTTGATGTTCTCGGTCAAAGAAGGACTTTTCCATATTCTTTTTGAGCTTTTACGATGTCTATGTAACTCCTTTAATTACTATTTACTTTCAAATGTAACTTGATTATTCCTATATATTCTTGACCTATTTTTATTTGGTGTTATTAGTAATTATTTGAATTGCACTTTTTTTTTTAAGTAATCAATGGGAATCATGTTATTTATTTTAAACTAACTTTATTAAAATGTTCAAAGCTTTAGAATCATCCAAAACTGTCACTTGTCGTTTTCTATTAGTTTCTATGTGCAATTTATTTAAATTATTAAAATCATTTTTTACTTAATTTGATCTGCAGTTTAATCATAAATTTTGATTGTATCAATTTATCTCGTCACCATGTGCAAATGGAGTCTTTTATCAATCGATCATTCACTATGATAACAAACTTACAACATCTTGCCCGTCATTAATCCAACTATGTTACCAAATTATTTAATGAGCTGACAAAATTTTAAGGGGAGTAATATCATAAAAATCTAATATCAACAGAACTTTGGTCGTGTGATGATTACATTTGGCAAGGAAACCAGAAGTCTATTCGTCTAGGACATAGAGATATTGTTGTACATTGGGATTTTGATCAAAGTAAGTAATAGGAAGATTTGAATCCTAAGAATGCAACGATGTGACTTTAAATTCCTCATATACATCACTATAATATTTTTTTTAAAATCTTTTAAGGCAATCGTGTCCTTTTTTATTTTTAAAAAAAAATATTTTTTTTAAGGACACGGTTGCTTTGCAATTGTGTCCTTTTTTATTTTAAAAAAAATATTTTTTGTCCATTTAAATAATTTAAAATAAATTAAATACATGACTTTTAGTTTGATGCATCGGAGAATTATTTTTATATTCAAATTTTTATATTTTATATTCAAAAAATGAAAAAAAGAATATTTTAATTTTAAAAATTTTTATAGCACTTAAATAATTTTTACATAAAAATTTTTATATTCATTTCCTAAATAATTTAATTAATTTAAAAATTAATTTATTTTAAAAAGTAAATAAAAGACTTTAGGAAAATACATTAGAAGAGAATCATTTTTATATTTATATTTTTTATTTAGAAAAAGGTAGCAATATTTTAATTTTCAATTTAAAATTTACTATAACACTTCAATAATGTTTATATAAAAATTTTTATACTCTTTTGTTAATATTTCAATGTGATTTCTATGAAAGAAATTTATGTATAAGTTATTATATTTTTTATTATTATATAAATTAAAGTATGATGAATATATAATATTTTATAATAATAATAATAATAATAATAATAATAATAATAATAATAATAATAATAATAAGTATATAATTATTATAGTTTAATATTATGTGGTTGAGTAAGTGTTTTTAAAATTTTTATAATAAATAATTTTAAAACATATTAAATGTGCTTTTTAAGTGAAGCAAATAATACCACAAATAATAAATTAGTTGATATTAATAAAGTAATAGCTTATAATTTAAAGATTGATGGACAAAAAAATTAATTTTACGTGAAGTTGAATGATATTTTAACTTAGCTGCAAGCAAAATGGAAATTTAGGATACATTAGGTTGTACATATATGTTCACAAAAAATAAAAAAGTTTCAAAAATTTGTTATGTAATGTGTATTGTATTATTGTAATTATAATTTAATAATATTTTTATTATGGTTTGAAAATAAGACTAAAAGTGTTGAAAAATAATAAGAAATAGTTGACATGCAACATCCAACACTGAACACTAATTTTTTTTTTTCTCAATGAATTGCATGGCATGCAAAGTAAAGGAAAGAAAAAAGAGAAATAAATAGTAGAAGGAACAAAAATAGAACTAAATAATGTTTGAGAGGCAAATGGATATCGCAATTATGCTTTCATGCTAATCGACACGGATGCTTCATTTGTTTTTGTGCCATGTCTTTTGTCTTTGCACAAATTTTAATTAACATTCTTGATCTTGGTCATGGTACCATAGCCCCACTTAGATGTTAATTTAGAAGTAATTTCCTGTGGGTTAAAGTTTGTTTAATTTAATCTTTGTTATTAAATTTTTTTTGATAATATGTTGTTAATGTTTTGTAGCGTCGTTAATTACACGTTATCTTGATATTGTAAATACATGTAACAGCATCATTACTTTTTGTTCATTCATATGTGATAAAATACGTTAGGTAAATTGACATAATTCAATTTTTTGGGGAGAAAACATAGAAGTGAGAAATATAAAAAGTTCAAAAAAAATGACTGTCTGTGCCACATCGAGTTCGTGTTCTTAATCGTTGACCTCGTCGTCGAGCAGGATAGTTTTCGTCTTCTGCCTGCTGTACCTCACCCTCTTGCTCAGTGCCTTCATCATTATTGACCTCATCTTCATCTTTTTCATTATCATCGTTTCCTTCTTCTTCCCCCTGTTGGTAGGGTATAAGATTCACATTCAACCGGGGGGACTGAAGTGAAGGAATTAACTGATAAGGTGTGATATATCTCGTTTGCTGTGATCTAGTGCGTGAAAAGGACCCAGAAGCAAATTCAAAAGTAGACATTGTTTGGTCTGCGAAGATAGGTGTAAAAGGAACGGAACCAAATGGCATGTAAAATGAAGAGCTAACACTTCCAAAATCAACAAAATGCATGGGTGGTATGGAAGAAGATGGACCTGCCGTGTCATGATGGGTCTGTGTCGCTGTGGAAGAAGAGGGACCTGCAGTGTCATAATGTATCTGTGTTTGTGTCGATGGGGACGAAGCTGGTCTAACAACATCAGAGTGGACTTGCATCTCTGTGGATGTATGAAAAGAAGGACCAGGCATTGCAGATGCAATGCTAACACCAGGGGTGGAATCACGATAAGGTTGATCTTCCACCATGGACTCTCTAGTAGATATAAAACCGCGAGCTCTCTTTATTGTAAGAGGTGGAGGAAGCTGTGGCCTTGGCAATTGAGGGGCAGGAAGAGCAGCTTGAGAAATTGTCATGTCTCGATACTGACCAAGTGCATCAAGTATACTAGTACAATTGGTGACCACAGCAAGACCTAACGATGAGCAGTCATCTATAGCAAGAACTCGTAAGTGATTAGCAACATCAACCTGTCAAAGAAAATTGAAAGCCTTACATATAATAAGTATAAAAAAATTGCAATAAAATAAATGTGCTACATCTTTAACAATTACCATAAAACCCTGGGTACCACTAATGGGATGGACCCACCGACGAGTAACCATCTAATACCATTTCATATATTCTGAAGAACGATCTAGAGGCTCCAATGATATTGGTGTAAGTGATAAAGTATCTTGCCAACTCTACCAAGCATGTATGAAGTTCTCATGCTCCTTTTGCCAGTCCAAGTGAATCTTGCCTTTGAGAGTAAGTGTATGGACCTCTTCTAAATTATAGGGAGCAGGCGGTATTAGCTGCAACCGACCAAACTGTCGTAAAACACGATCAACATGATGCCACTCTACAATGTGAAAGGAAATAAGTGGCACAGATGCAAGCTAAATATCTGAGGAGATTAGGCAATAGTCAGGTATCAACTGGTGTACATTATTTGCATCATATGGACGCCATATGATCTATAAATAACGAAATAAAATATGTAAGGATACAATATAACTAAGGTAAGTAAGCAACAAGCCAGTAAGAAGTGTTTTAAACCTTATCAGCTCTCATCTGGTCTAACAATACTTTGTAATGTTGTATTGCTAATTTTCTTAGATGTGGATGTTAACCCATACGCTTCCACCTGTAAGATGTAGATGGAAATAGTTGTTAATCTTGATTTATATAAGCAACATGAACTACGTAGTAGGCATTTAGCTCGCAATAGGATTCATACCTATAAGCAAGCAGAGGGAGTACATCATACACATCAAGCTGAAGGTCTGGAGGTGGGGGCCTTTCAGGGGCTAGCCTAGGAAACCGATCCCAAACCCACAAGTGAAGTAATGTTAGACAGCCACTAATATTGACCTCCTTATAATCAGTGGCATTGAACACTTCTTTATAGAGGTATGCCAACACTACGGAGCCCCAACTGAACTGACCTGCTGCTTGAAGGTCTTGGAGGAATGTCAGGTACATAAGGGGAACTCTATGTCCTGACCTGTCTGGCATGAGGACTCCACCTATCAGACGTAATATATAAGTACGTGCAAAATATAGTATGTCATTCTCATCCGCATTCTTTGGAAGTGCCTCAAAATGATTGGCGAGCCAAGTAATACTAAGTCTCTGACCATCAAACTCCTCCTCTGGCAGCTCAATCCCAAGAAGAATCCCACAAACACCTCGCCAATTAAAGTTCAGTGAACCAGTGATAGGGAGACTTGCCACTAGAAGACCTAACTGCACTGCTATATCCTGTAACTAATGGTACACTCACCCTGTGTTGTATGGAAAGTATGTGTCTCAAGCCGCCATCGCTCAACGAGTGCTAAAACAAGAGCCGCATCAAAATCAAGTGCTGTGAGACGAGACACCTCATAGAAGCCAGCAGCTCTAAGATGTGGCGCTATAGCTGGTGGAGGAGACTCTAATCGTGGGCCATGTGCAACTTGACGTAGTCGAAAAATACAATCTGGCTATTAGACAAAAAAAATTTAAACCATTTGTAATGATAGAATAGGAAAAGAGAAAAAATTTTACTTTTTTTAATACAATAATAACATACCCTGTTCAGCTATACTGCTTGAGAAACGTGTCTGGTCTGCAAATACAACAATGATTCGTCCTCTGGGCCTGGATGAACAATGTGCCTCGGGTCTGACATAATTCTATACTGCAAAGGGTATAAGATCATATTGAGCTAAAACTTATAGTACGATATTTGATAAATACATAGGTTAATTCGTAACAAGCGAACTCCTAACAAAGCATATGATAAAACAATAACGCAAATAGTAGATAGGAACAAAATGAAGTGGATTGAATAATATAAAGCAGCATCTTTGACAACAATAGTAAAACATGTAACATCTATTGTTGAATAGTTCATAATCACATAAGCATCACATGGAAAATCACATAGCAATACAATGCAGCTGCAATCCACCAGCTGAAAAAAAAAAAACAACTAGCACAGTAAAAAGCTATGTGTTCGGGGGGCAACGAGAGGGACAAGTTGCACGGTTATGATCCGTCTGCCTGCACAAAGCACATCGTGGCAGATCTCTTGAGGATTCTTACCAATCTATTTCATTTCGAATTCGACTTGCCTTGGGTCGACCTTTGCCGCGTGTCATTGTAGGATTTTGAATAAGTATTGGCCCTTGAACCTGGGGCCAGTACATTTCACTTCCAATGGGGCAGAATTCATTTTCATAAGTCTTTAAAAGAGTCTCTAATCGAAACACTTGATCTACATACTGTATGTAGTCTACTCGAACGTGAGCACAAGCTGCTAATAAGTGCTGACAAGGATATTTCAAAATTTGAAATTGACCACAATCGCAAGTACGACTGATTAAGTTGACTTTACAGGATCGGCCAAATTGTTGATTAGTTGGATCATATGGCTCCTCAACCTCAAACGTCGACCCACGTCTATCAAATCCACGAACTGCACATGTTGATGCTCTTCGAGTTCTGATTGCCAACTTCAATCTGATATCCTCAGTTATGACTTCTCCTGCTTGAAGTTGTGCAGTTTCCTTCTTGGCTTGCTGGACCCAATACTTGGTTAACCGGTAAAATGTTGCCCGAACCAACCCTAGCACAGGTAAGAATCTAACCCCTTTAAAAACTACATTTATACTCTCCGCTAAATTTGTTGTCATGTGACCCCATCGTTTTTCATCAACATCGTACGCCCGACACCATTGACCTTTAGGTATCTCCTTAATCCAATTAGTAGCATGTGAGTCGAGTCGTCGTATGTGAGCTAATTCTTCATCAACTTTGCACTGCTTATATAGATAACCTGGACATAGAAAGGAACGAAAAATAGTAATTTTGATAAAATTGTATCATCATACTAAATGAATAATTATAAGGTTACATGGTAATAAGATGTACCAATTTTTGTGAACTATTTTTTAAGCCACTGAAATCTAAATTTTTTGTTGATGTTGCTAGCCAAATGTCGAAGACAAAATATATGATAAGCCTATGGAGGCTGCCACCCTATGCTTCGGTTGGCCACGGCAGCTAAGATACTAGCATGATGATCAGAAATCAAGCAAAGCTCATTTTTCTCTTTCATCATATGTGCTCGGAGATTAAACAAAAACCATGCCCATGCTTCATAAGTTTCCCCCTCTACTATTGCAAAAGCAAGTGGAACAATATTTCTCTCACCATCTTGTATACTTGCAATTAATACGGTTCCTTTATATTTGCCGTAAAGGAAAGTTCTATCTATTTGGACCATTGGTTTAAGGTAGTTAAATGCCTCAACGCACGACCTAAAGGTCCAAAATACTCGATGAAACATGACAGACTCACCATTAGCAACGCTAGTTGGTACAGGTTCCTTATGCATAAAGTCATGGTAGGAACCCGGCATAAAATATTGAACAACAACCAGCCACCTAGGCAACAAAGCATACGACTTCTCCCAATTTCTAAATGCATGTGAGATGGCTCGATATTTGCCCTTCCAGGCCTTCTTGTACGTGACATTATACCCAAATATCGAATGGACCCGCTCAATGATCTCTCGGATTGACACCCCGGGATTCTCAATCACCATAGATACAATGTATACTGAAATAACATCAGAGTCTAATTTTGGGTGATCCTGCGACAAAGATGCTGAAATACATGTATGAGGCCCATTGTATTTTGTTATCTCCCAATGATTTTCTTTCTTTCTGTAACAGGCTCTAACCCTCCATTTACATAACCCCTTTTCATATTGAAGACACTTGTATTCTGTATATTTTTTAGAGGAATGGTATACCTTAAAAGTATGATGTACACGAACTGAATATATCTTTATTGCTTGACGAAAAGCGCGCTGATCATTATATAGCATGCCTACATGTAATTCTTGGCTATCATTCATGTTTATCATTGCTTCCTCCATTTCAGCATAATCAGAAACTCTTGCACCATCTGCAGCTACTTGTTCAAAGAACGCAACCGTTGAGTCATCATAAATATTAATGGGAGCTACTAGATTCAGGACGGCATATGCACAATCAGTGTCATCATCATCATCTGTATAACCATTGTCCTGACAATCATAAGGAGTAGTATCATATTCATCCTCTATCTCAAATTCATCCATTATGTCCTCTGTCTATTCTGGAGGAGAAGGGGGGGACCCAATTAGTTTATGCCACGAATACGGGTGCGAGATATCATCAACTGGCAAACCAGATGAACTCAGATGAGAGGTATAGTCAATCGAACCAATTGGTGGATATTCACCACTACCTGTAAAGTACGTCATAAACAGGGCAGGCTGCTCGTGGGTGACGTTACCGTGGCTGGATGATGGAAGGGGATCTGACATATTTTCAACTGTGCCTTGAGTTCCCACATTTAAGTTAATGTGTCTAGACGATATTTTTGCATACAATTCTACTGAACCCAATTGTGATGGAAACTTTACATTTGCCACCCACATAGCTTGAACATTGACGTCCATCCTTAACATACATGCTCAATATTTTATGGGCCTCAATGACACTGGATGTCTATATACTAAATCAAACACATATTGATTTGAGTTCAACTGTAACTGTTCGGCAACTTTTTGTTTTAACCCCTCTAACGAAATGTTATAATCAACTATCATTATATCAACTGTATTTGCAATAAATGTTGCACCCTCTTTAGTTTCGCATATTTGCCCGTTTGCATATATGCATATAACCTTCTTTCCATTATTCATGTTGCCTGTCTAAACAATATTATTGCTAACATCCAAACTAGAGCAGAAAGATTATAAATTATTATTTCATTACTATTTTATATTATACTGAAATGTTGACTTTTTTTTATTTTGTTCTTTTTCACTTTCATTTTTCTTATTATTACACTATTTTTGTATGACTCATCACTTTTATTTTTTCCTAACATTCTTCATCACTTTTTCCATTTATTCATTCTTATTTCCCATATTATAATCTTCTGCAACAAATTTTTTCAAAATAAATATTTAAAATTTTTTCCTTGTTATTTTTTTCCATATTAATCCTTTAATATTCTTTTCCCATTTCATACTCTAACAATATTTTTTTGACGTCACTTTTCTTTTTCCCCAACATTCTTTAACATTTTTTCCTCATTTTTTTCCATATTTATTTACAATATTTCTTTATATCTTTTTCAAAATAACATTTATTATTTTAGATTATAGTTCAAAATTTTAGATTAATGATTGAAGAATTTTAAATTTTAAAAGTCTTTTAAAAGAGTTTCGAACATAAAATTTCAATTGCTTGAGAATATTATAATTAAGACCTCAAATTAAAAATATTGATATTAAAGGACCTTAAATTTTAATCTTATAATCTTTTAAAATGATTATACAATTTAAAATTTTAGATTTATAATCCATAATTTTCTCTCAATTTTTTTTTTATATCAAATACAATTCACCTTCGTTTAATACATGACTTAACTATTACGCTACATCCCCTTTTAAATATTAAATAAGATGCTTGTTTGGACAAACTACTTGAGTAGAGAAAAAAAATTAGATATTTCTTTTAAAAGGTACATATTTTAGAAATAAAATGTTGGCCAAGTTTTAGAATTTTTTTAATAGTAATAAAGGTATTTTTTATTATTAACAAATAAAAAAAATAAAACTTCTATCTCAAACATAAGTAGAAACAAAAACAATTTGTTGTAAGACAAAATTTATCTAAACTTGAAATTATTAATTACGATTTCACCAATTATATTTTTTCTTATTAATAATTTTTATTATTAAAAAACCAAAAAATAATGCTTGATCTAAAATACACACCTAACCTAACTTGTGAATTTTAAATGTACAAAATATTTTTCTTATACTGTCTTTTGGTCTAAAATTCACACTTTCATAATATTTTTTTTTATTTATTATATGTTTTCAAAATATACAATGCTTGCCAAATTTTTTCCCTCCTATACTCTTTAACAATATTTTATGCCTCACTTTTATTCTTCCCTAACATTTCTCATCACTTTTTTCCTTTTTTTATAATCTTCTCCTACAACATTTTTTCATAATATTTTTTTCAAATTTTTTACCCATTATAGCATTTAATATTTACAAACTTCTTTTAAACTATAGTAAATTTTTTTTTAAATTTATTATTTTTCAACCTTTACCACATATTTTTAAAATTTATTTCATCTTCTTACATTAAAAAATATAAATTATTATTTTTCTAGGCTATTTTATCCAAACCTTACAATTTTTTTTTTTCAATTACAACTAAGTTTTTATAACATAAATATAAATAATCATTCCACAATTTAAATTAATCACATACATAAATCACAAATATTTAATTTTAAATTAACAACAAATTTATATTTTTAATAAAAAAAATTTATATTCAATACTTTCATACCAGATCAGAATATCAGGAATCACTTCTGCTTGTTATCTTTCTCCTCTTGTAAAGACTCTAGGACCACTTATTCCTCTACTTATCTTTCTTCCTTTGAACCGATCCAAAACTACTGAAGGAGGTTATTATCTATGTGGCAGTAAAATCTTTCTTACTCTCAAAGTTGGATGAAGGAAGCAAGCATCAACCAAAAGGCACTACATGAAGAAAACGGAGAAGAAAGAAGTAGCGTGGAATGGAAAAAAATGGAAGAACGAAGGCTCTGGGAAAAAAGAACAACGCTATATTTAAGGAGAGGAAAGCCAACGGTTCAAAAATACGAATAAATACTATGTCCTTTAAAAAATTGCCACGTGGCAGCATAATTTGGTTTCACCAATTATGCATTGCCACGTGGCATATCCTATCTGCGTGTCAGGGTCAAGCATTTGACCCTGACACGTAATACAAAGGGACACGGTTCCCTTTTTTCACGTTGTCCAGCGTGTCAAGGTTGACCTTGTCACGCAGGACAACATTTATGTAGAAAGGACATCGTGTCCTTAAAAAAAAATATATTTTTTTAAATAAAAAAGGACACGGTTGCAAAAAAAATATATTTTTTTAAAATAAAAAAGAAAAACAACCATGTCCTTAAAAGATTTAAAAAAAAATATATTATGGTGATGTATATGAGAAATTTAAAGTGGTGGCATTACATTCAAAGGATTCAAATATTCCTATTACCTACTCTGGTCAAAATCTCGTTGTACATCTATCCAACTTAATTTTTATTGGAGATGCAAATATTTCCAATTTAATTAATGATCTATAATGTTACATTTCATCTTTGTCATTTCCCCATTGAAATCAGTAACCTTTATGGGATTCGAATAAGGCTGTGTAGGCAAATCAGAATCCAGAGATCTTCTATCGTTCTCATTACATAATTTATCAAATTGCATCTCAACTCTCCAATTGCCTAGTCCACATTAAAGGTTAGTCCTTTTTTTTTTTTAATTAACTGTTAAAACAAGTGTCTTGTAAGACAAAAGAAACTGTTAACGACCTCACGCACCAAACAAGAATCTAGAGTTAACCTGCTGAAACGCCCCAAGCAGACTTGGCCCTTCATCCCCGTTAAGAGGCACCACAGCTTAGCAGAACATATCATTCCCATCAAAATTTTGAAACACGGCGTTGGGATCAAGCACCAAGTCTGCACCTCCTTCAAAATGGTACGTCATGGACGGGTTGGGGTAGCTCTGACTCGTCTCTTTCTTGCAGCAAAGGTCATATGGGTAGCCTTTGCCCTGTTATAGGATACTTTCCATGCCGTTCAAAATACCCTGATATCCAAGCCTTCACCACATTATAAGCACTTTTAATAAAAAAAGTGGGCCCACTACCCCTATCAAAGGCAAATCCACCACTTCCATCAGGTTTCAGGGCCCACAGCGAAGGGTCTACAGAGAGCAAATTTCCATTCAAACTGATTCCTGTGCAACGCACGTAATATCTTGGCAAGCCTTGAGGTAGTAACTGCATTGTTTTAATATCTTCGCTCAATTGTGCGTCATTTCCAAAGTGTAAATAACTAGAACGAGTCTCCTGAACGGTCCATGAGACTAAGCGGTAAGAAAAACGAAGGTTGGTTGCAGGTGCTAATTGGGTGGGCAGTGATCTTGGCCCTGCTCCTATACCAAATATTCCTGCTAATGGATTGAAAGGTCCTACTGGTCCACCGAACATTATATTTTGATAGTCGAATCCACAACCAAAAACGACATTTTTAAAGCTTATGAACCCGTCGTTGTCAGGAAAAGTGAAGTTTTCAGCGGTAAGAATGCCTCTGGTTGTGGCACCTCCAACGTATCTAATAATATAGAGACACAAGTTTTCGGAACAGATTTTGGGATTACAAAGTGGGTGATCACATGACACAGTCGTGTAAGTTTGAGATTTGTGATAATTGAAATTGCCTCCACTAAGTGGGAAACAGCTGAGGCGTCCATCACATTGAAACCAGGTATCATCAGAGCCAGAGTCAAGCAACAAGTAAAGTGAGTATGGGGTTGTGCCTCCTATTATTTGACCAATTTCGAGGCTAGTGTAAATACGCAATACAGAAGGTTTCAGAGTTTCAGGAGTTGCAGCCATGGATTTGAAGTATAGAGCACGACCTCTAGAGAGTTGGACAAATCGGTCATGCTTTTCAACCAGAGTAAGAATTTTTGGGAAGAGGGCTGAGTCGATTTTGAATCTCGCGATGATTTTGACTGTGAAACCGCTGTTGCTAGCGATGGGGATGTAGGCAGCGAAAGTATGGATGAGAAGGGCGATTAGAAAGGTGATTCTCACAGTCATTTTCTTGTCTCTCGTAATGTAAGCAAGCTAGTTTGCAATGGTGAGGCTCTGAGGCTGAGCTATTTTCAAACATGTGAAGGTGACTGAATGTGAATGGGTGCATTAGTACCGCAGTGTACAATTAATCTACAAGTTTAATTGTACGAACATTATATAGTACCTAAAAATTTTTCTTAGTTGCGATTTCACTAAAACTATAATAAATTCTTAGATTTGCTTTAAGAAAAAAAGGAAATTAGATTAATTTATGTTATTTATCATTTATTTCTCACGGGAGTCAACAAAGTCCTTGCATTAGAAATAAGAAACATATATACTATTTTAGTAATTTTTTATTTATTACAGGATTCATTAAATAAAGGAAATTAATTTCATCTAATAAAGTATTTATGAAACAAACTAAAAGAAAACTTGCTATCTTACTTGAGGGGTTTGAATTCTGTTCAATAGATAAGGTTCTTCTGCTGTAATACTCTAAATTTAAGTCTATAATAAGCCTTAATTATGGTAAAATTATTATTATATACAAAATATTATTTTAACCATACTTATTAATTACACAAAACCAACTCAATTTTTTAAATATAACTTATAAGTATAATTATAATATAGTAATAACTATACACTTGTAATCTAAATACTATTGTTAATTATAAAGTATTAATTATGATCATTAATTGCTATGATTTCTATAACAACTAAATCCAAGTCATTTAATATGGCACAGCTACTCCCAATTATGAGAGTTTAGATTCTTTCATGTTTAGAAGTTTTTCATATAAGAGAGAGAATACTACAGTAGATAGAGCTCCTACATGAAAACCTTTTAAACATAAGAGAATCTGAATTACAATTATTATGACAGAAGCACCCGCGTTTCAGGAAAATGGTTTTGGAGCAGGGAATTAGCAGAAGAAATATTTGTGCACTATTTGGCTCTTTGTGGTGCAAATATATGAGCAAACAGCTCAGAAAAAGTTGAGATCCTCTAAGTTTAAAGAGATTGGGTTTCATTTCGTTATATATATTTTGAAATTATTATTTTGGATTCCTTGTTCATCTCTTGTTCTTGTTATGATGGTTGGTTGATATTCTCGCATGGATCAATTTTTTATCCATAGGTTCCCCCTGGCTAGTGGCAGAGTAACATTACGTAACTTGTCACGAGTTTTATATACAAAACCCCAAGAACTTGTATTGCGTACTCTGATTGAAAGCAATACTTCTACAACATACATATAATTTGACAGGATTAATTACAGAAATTTGACCGAGGCTCGTAAAATTCCTATTTGTTAAAAAAAAATTCACTTAAAAAAGATAGTGTAGATGCATTGACATCATACAATAACCGATCATAATTTATTTATTAAAATGGTCATATCCAACACCATCTCATAATATCACTGACGTAAGAGGCTGGCTCTGGTTTACAGCTTTCCTCTCTAACACCAAGTAGTTACAAACACCAAGTTGGCAAAACAGACAGAAATAAACAGATAGAACTTAACGGATAAACCCAAAACGACTAGAGATTCTCGTGTACATGTGGTGTGCATATATGCAACAGTCCAAATATAATCCGTATGTAAGTCCTACATGTACAGATTAAATTTGGATCAGTTGCATGTACACAAGAAATTTTTGAGAATTTATTGAAATTAAAGTATCCGACCGATAGAAGATAAGATTAATGGACGATATTAATTGTTCGCTAATAATTAACAAAACTCATATCTGCATGGAAATGGTTATCACTATCAGACTCTGGCTCCATTGTACTTCTTCTGAGCCTGCCGGCTGTCGATGGTGTTTCCATAGCGCTTTTGATCGTCCCTCCTGTCAATAGTTTCTATTATTAAAAACTGTGCGTGGGGGAGTGCGTGATCTTGATTTAAAGTTGAAGTTTCCATACCGCCTTGTAGCGTCCCTGGTGTCCACGGGTACTCTGTGGTAGTCATCCTTGTGCGGCGTTGTTGGCTCACCCAAAATTTTATTCTTAAGAGACTTTAGCCTCTCAGCTTCCTTCGCCAGCTCCATGGCCTTGTCAACTTTACTTGGCTCACGAATATGAGAACCGCCATCACTGGGTGGCTCAGCCCATATCGAGGGGTTTGGCCTATCCACCCCATGATAGCCCTCATCCTTTGGCCTTCCCTTGTTGCTATAGTCACCATAGCCGTTAGATGACACCTTTGCAGCTTCCTTCAATAGCCCCAAGGCCTTTCCAATATCATTGGTTGGCTCACTCAGATGGGTCCCGTTTCCGGGTGGCGCAGTCCAACCTGAAGCAGGCCTGGACCACCCCCTGGCAGAGTTTCTGTTTGGTTCCAAGGAACTGTAGTTGTCTGCAGGCTGATACCGATCATAGTTGTCGTTTCGAGTGCTGCTTCCAATCGGCTTGCGTCGTTCTTTGTCGTTGTAGTAATCATAGTCACCATAGCCGTTCCCATAATAGTTGTCGTTTCGAACGGGACTGCCAACTGCAGGGGGTCGGTTAGCTTCATCCAGGACCGTGGTTAGGAAGTCATCGACTTTCTGCGGGAGATCATCTCTTGTGGGGTAAGCCTTTGTTGGAGAGCCATTTGTGCTGTAGTCATCATCATGTGGTCTGGTAGCAACCGGTACTACTGTTTTTCTGGCGGGGTAAGCCTTTGTTGGAGAGCCATTTGTGCTGTAATCATCATCATATGGCCTGGTAGCAACCGGTACTACTGTTTTTCTAGTGACATAGCCTTCTGGATTACCGTTGGACTTAGGGACAAAAGGAACAGAGGGCCTTCTTATTGCAGGCCGCGATGGTTCCTCTGTCTTGTAGGTGGAGTAGCTCTGGTACGAGTACCCATACCCTCCCATGGCTTCACACTTCTCGCTTCTCACACACACTTTACCCTCTCGTTTTATTATAGGAGCTCTTTTCAATCTGTAACCTCTCACGACTTCCCCTTATATAGTAAAAGACTTGACCTTCGAACTCTGTTTCTCCCCCTGCCTCCAACGAAAACCAAAAGACGAAGATTCAAACGAGGTTGCCTTAGGGAACCGTATGCTAACTACTTTATGTAAAATCTACACAGATATGGATTCTATTCAGGTTCCTACGTTGATAGAAATATAGAATCGAATTCCGCCCATAGGTGGAGGGGGGACTAATTTTTCTATCGCTTTCAATGACATAAGTTGTTTTCTTGTGGGTTTGCATGGCTTCCTCGGTTGATGTTGGAGTCCAACGTCAAGAGAACAGAGTAGACAAGAATCCATAGAAGAGACAAAGAAGTAAAAGTGGTGGAATATAGCAACCAACCGTAATGTTTCCATCTGTTATTCTCCACAGACGAGTATGAATTGGTTCTCCCCTTTTGTCCTGTAATCCACTCAAGTTCGGCCTTCCAACTATTATATTCTGATTACTCACTGACAGCGATCTCCATTTCTTCCACTACCACTTAAATCTCTCCCTTCTCACCTCTTTAGGACGTATATTGCCGTTTGGAAATTTCTTATTTTTTCCTTTTCTTATCTCCCATTCAATGTCCACCAAATACAAATCAGAATGTTGATCAAGTACGTAAATTTCCTTCCACATAATTATGACGACGTTAATATATATATATATATATATGTTCAACATTATCAGGGGTTAAAAGCTGGAGTCTCAGAAGGATAAATGGCCTGATACAATTTTCTATCAATCAAGTTCCTGTAGGGATCTTCCTCCCTCTTCTTGATCAAGTAATTTAAATGGTTTTGAATTTCAGACTTCACCTGCTGGTACACCTGCTGTGCATTCTTTTTGTCTTTTAGCATCTTCTCCCTTCCTTTCGTTCTTATTGGTTTCCCAAATAGATAGTAAAACCGACCCGGCAATTTGGGTAGAAGCACTGGAATAGCGAGGTCTTGATTTGCCACCTCCCCAAATGACTTATCTCTACAAATCAACAAACACGTGTAGCTTGTAACAATAAAACAAGTCCACACTTCAAAAACGAAATTACTTGCTCTTTTATGGTTTTACTATATAAACCAGGGAAAAAGTAATATATAATTATTACAGCAGGGAGAAAAATTACCGAATCTTAACAACATCACGAGTAGTATTTCGGATGAAATCATTGACTATGGGAATTTTCATTAGGTCGTTGTGGTCAAGTACCATCTGTTATATCCAAACCAATAACAGGATTAGGTATTATGGCTGAAAAGTAAAGAATCTGTAAAAAGAAAAAGAACAACCTACTTCAGTTATATCATCTTCGCCTACAGCTCCAAATGGCACAATTGTAGCGCCAAAATGTGCTGCCATTCTCACAAATTCCTGTCTATTTGGCCAAATTAACTTATATTTTTCACCCTGCCAATTATGGGGAAGCACAGTAAGTGCGGATCTTAAATTTAGACAAAAGACATCAAAGAATTTGTTAGAAAAGAAGCAGACACGAAACAAGGGAAGTTGATGCACCTTAAAATGGAGGGCCTCTCGCGCACCACCAGGATATAGGAGAACATGTGACTTTGTTGAAAGTAATTTATAAAGATTGCTTCCTGAAACAGAAACCGCACCACATACCTTGAGCCAATCAGCCAGACTAAACCTCGAACCTGAACTCTCTTGATGTCCCGTAAACAGCTGGGTATGGGCTATCCCACGAATCATAATACCTTTTTGACTTAAAAATTCATCACCAATCGAGATCGTCTCTGAGCCCAATAAATTGTGATAACCAACCAATAAGACAGGACCTTCGTCTGGAACACCACCAAGACCTTTTACAATCTTTCCATCCTCCATAGTTGAGAACATCACAGAACCTATGACAAAACGAAAAAACCTGCCATCCACGTGATCGGTACATGAGCTTTAAAACCATAATTCCCATTTCTTTGGAAAAAAGGGAGCAACCTAAACAAATTGTTAAAGAAGAACATGCAAATAAAACAAATTGAGGCTGCAGCCAAGACTTAACAATATATGGCACACCCAGAAGTTGATGACAAAGAACAGCAAGAAGTATGATTATTGCCTAATCAAATTACCCAGTTACTTGATCTCTTGCATAATTGAATTCTGTCATACTGGGAGGAATGAAATCCATGGGCAAATTATGACTCCTTGAACGACGGTATATGCAAGTCCCCTTGATTATTGTCAGTAAACCAATACCATCTTCCTGCACCACCACGTACATAATACATAAATCAACCAACAGAAAGTTGTTATCACAAAGGACTACATCAGCATTAAATGCCCCACTAATATTGTTAAAACAGATTCACAGAACACTCACAAAAGCTATTAACTTCATCCCTTAAGGGATTGTTTGGTTCAACCAAGGGGAGAGGAGGGGAGGAGTTTTAATGGAAGACAGAACATTCACAAAAGCTATTAACTTCATCCCTTAACCAAGGGGAGGGAAGGGGAGAAGTTTTAATGAAATCTTTTTTTGGTTGATTTGGAGGGGAGGGGAAAGGAGATAAAATTAAATAGACAATTATACCCTTATGATATTAGAATTTTTTTTTTTTTTATTTTTATAAAAAAAGACTTTTTCTTGCTTTTTATTATTAAAAATAATTTTTTATTTTTATTCAAAAAATATTTTTTATTTTTATAAAAAATTATCTTAAACCCTATTAAAAAATAAGATTTATATTATATTTTAAATGAAAATAAAAGTAGGAGTAATTTTGTCAAATAGAGGTAAAAATTTTCTCTCCCCTTCCCTCCAACTTTTTCATACCAAACAAGGGGAGACCCTCCCCTCCCCTCCCCCCAAAACCCTCAAACCAAACACTATCTTAACCTCATGTGCATATAACACAGATTATAGCATCTCAACAGCATATCATTTTACTTGCTTGTTGTTTCATGGATAATCACTGTAATTGAATTTTCATGAGTTTAGTCACTTCAAGATCTTGAAAGGCATAAAAAGAGAATTTAATAAAAGTGTGTTGAATTCTGTCAGTGAGTGAAAGAAAGGGAGAGAACGCCAGAGAGGTATGGATGGATCATTGACTTTACTTACTTTGGCTCTATCTGTCTATGTATAATCATAAATTAAGTCAAAGACAAAGGCAATACAAATAGTACAAACCTATCTCACTGTTCATCTGGTCATCAACACACTAATTTTATCCTACTTGTCGCCCACTCACACTATTCTAACACAATGAAAATACATTTTCGCAATGCAAGTTCTATTGACATTAAACCTCTCCAAAAGCAGTAAACTTACCACAAATTGAAAGAAACTACTTGTAAAATTTAGTTTCCTTCAATGTAATTAATAATGGGGCACAACACAATCTACTACTGGTGGTAAGGAAAGATGACAAAATAAGTAATGGTTGTAAAAGCAATTAGATTAGAAGAAGAGAGAACATACTCAAATAAGTTTCAGTGACATATGATGAACCCAAAAAAGAAATGGAAGACAAAATGTTGCATGTTGAAGAAAACCAGTAGTTGGGTTGAAAGGGGGAAGAATAAAAATAGAAAAAAAGGAAGCAGAACTATTGAACACTTTGATTCACCATCATTTGGTTTAACTGAAATTAGATAGGGCCAGAACAATATGATTCAGCATGAACTGTGTGGGTGAGTGTGTCTGTATTCACTCCTCATACTCCAAGCAGCTATAGCATCAAAAGATGATTCCCAATGAGTCTCTACGAAAATAGATACAAGCATATAGTGTAATTTTACGTACCAATAGAAGGGCGTGCCCTCTTTCCTTGAAGTGACGGACTTTGCACTTCCGTAATGAGCTTGCAAGTCGTTTAGCTTCATCTCCACTGGGAAGCACGTTATCCTGGCCACTAAAGTGCAAAATTCTATCAATCGCAATTCTCAGAACCGAAAAAAGAAAAAAAAAAAAAAAAAACACTTTGTACTTTTAAAATTTGACAAGCAGAAAAATTACATAGCTTCGGAGGATGGACATATTTTGTAATGCTGAGAATTAATAAAACACCAATCAACCCCCGAAGAAAACAAATAAAATCATAATGAGAAGACAGAAATGATATGAAATATAGAAAGAATGAGAACCTAGCTAGCACAAGCACTTCAGCCTTAACAGCATGGAGACGTGAATTAGCATATACAGCAGCATATTTAAGAAGTTTCAGCTTCCAAATGAGAGTTTCCTTTGGTAAAATTTTGGCCAGCTCCTGACAATACATCACACAAAGTAAAATACGTATAGCATTTCAGTATAATACTGCACTGTAGCAATTTTCAAGATTTTGTCTGGAAAGTAGAGCAAGAAGGAGAAAATACCAAAACATCAAAAGAAGGAGGGATAATTAGACTAATCATAACACTACCTCCTTTTAAAATTTTACAAGCAACTGTGTGACCTAAACTAGGATTTAATTGAGTGGTCAGTATCATCACCTCCCACCCCCCCCCCCTTCTAGGGCATTAAAGTTCTTTTTAGGCATTACGATAATCTATGAGGCAAACCTGTGGTGCAAGCTTGATTTTCTTGTCAAGTACAGCCTAGAATAGAACCCTCAAACAATTTAACAAAGATTATGAGAATATGGACAGAATATGAAAGAGTACTTACAAAAATGCGTAGCAGCAACGAAGTAAGGTTGCAAGACATGTAGAGGACTTCTTTTTTTTGGGGTAATGTGTAGAAAAGTATATATTTGTTATGTCTTTATTGAAAGATTTAAAGTTAAACGATTTGTTTAAAATTATGATTTACAATAAGATTTTACGGTGTCAGTTGATTCATGTAACTAACCTCATCCAATAGAAAAAAACTTGTTTGTTGTTGTTATATGTCTTTATTGCAGAACTTAATAGTTAAATACTGTAAGTAAATTATCTTCATAAAATATATCATAGAATAGGACCCTTGAACTTTTTAACAAAGATGATGAGAAGATGAACAGAATATGAAACAACACTTACGGGAAGACATGGCAGCAACGAAATAAGGTTGCGAGATAACTGTTCAATTTTCTTGGCAGGCAGAAGCTTACTTTGAATATTCACTGTTGCCATTTTCACTGGGTCACCTGATGTCATGAAATTATATAACAAAAATCATGTACGATGGTAACCAGATATCAAGAATACCGTTGTGCCCTAACCCAAACCCAGAATAGATTGATACATTAATTAATAAGAGTGGTTTTAAGTATTAACTGACCAATGAGAGAGTGAATACAAGGAAATTTACCCATAATAAAACTAACAAGAAAAGGAAATGTGAGTTGGAGTCCATCAGGGCAAGCCTCCAAGATAGGTAACAAAGGTTGCAATTGAGATCTGCCAAATGATGTACCTAAGGTCCAGCCAAAGGCAAATTGTCGGATTTCAGTACCAAACAACTGCATTAACAAATTTGAAAAGATGGGCACAGTAATTACAGCATGTCCACAGGGTCACCTGGATTGACTAATATGAGCACTAAATCAAGTGTTGGATTCCTAGCAGCAACAGCAAGTGCAAGGCATGCTCCAAATGAATCTCCCACCAAATAAATTGGCTTCTTTGGAGATAAAGCAAGCTCAACCTGAACTGCTTCTTCAACAAGTTTTACCAGTCCTTCATTTGATTAACAAAGGAAAATGAAAAGGTAAGTTCCAGCTAAGTGCCCTTAATAGAACAACCACCATGGCTTGCACATTATAAGAAAAAAAGTCGTTAAAAACAAGAATCAACGTGATGTATCATTAAAAGCATCAACAATAAAAAAATCGCCAAAGAGCATACTTTAAATGACAAATACCTTCCGTTGGTGTTCGATCATGAACAGGAATATGCAAGCAACGAACTTCAAAAACCCTGTATTGAAGAATGTAAAGGTATAAAGAGGGGGAAAAAAAACTACATGAAAGTGAATAGAATAATCTTCGTAATCTCTCAGAAGATTAAATTTTGCCAATAACCTTCAAATAAAACTTTCTAATAGGAAAATTAAAGACCATTGTGGCATTGAATAATACTCCGGATTTGTAATGTTAGAAGTCTTGGTTCTCATCCTGCAGACTTGACAAGCACTAAAAGAAAAGAATGCCTATTTAAAGTAGTATTGATTGATAATAGTTTTGGGGCATATGAATAATTTAGAATACAACGTACTTGCCAAGAGCTTTATGGTGCAAAATGAGGCCCAATCCAGTTCCATCTATCCCTGTACGCATTGAATTTTAGAAAAAAGGGAATTATAGCAACTCTAAAATTATACATCTACATTTTAGTGTAATGTTGAAAAACAGACCATCATAACTGGAAGTTCACTATAGATTAAACAACTCACTCCTTCCTTGAAAACAGAGAAAATTACTATCCTGATAAATTTCATATATCACGGAGGCCTTAAAATTAAGTAACTAATGCAGTTTGAACTAAATTTAAGCAGAAAGTAATGATTACCGGGTAGAAATAAAAGAATGGGAGAATCTTTTAGAGGGCTCCCACAGTCAACTGGGCAAAACCACCGCGGTGGACCACCATCAGACACATTCATCTCCTTGGCTGCACTGAAGTAATCTTGTACAGTCTGAGTCCCGTACCCATCGTCCCAAAGCGCTGCTAATTCTTCAACTTTGGTATTCCTTATCATCTCTTCAACTCTACACCCCAACCTTCCATTCCCTTCTTCAACTAAACCATCATTTTTGTCTCTCTCAACAATCACAGAAGCTTCACCTTTAAAACTCCGAGCTTGGACTCGAAAACGATGCTTCATACCCGACTTTATCGCAGAAAACGGTGAAACCACAATTCCCATTACTGATGCCATGACTTCTACGGCTCAAAGGTTGCAACGTTTTACAACATGAAAAGTTTTCCCTGAACTAGCGCTTTATAAGGGCTTAATAATTTTTCTTTCTTGTTTTCAGTGGAAGTTCCGTAAACTACTCTATCTGAACCGTCACACGATATCTGTTTAACTCAAAATATACAAAAGAACAGATAGTGAACCAGGGAAGTGAAATTGCAGCAAAAGCTTAAAAACTCAAACGGAAAGGACTGTCTGGTTCACAAATGATTGGTCTATTTATAAAAATGCATTTGTTGTGTTTTGCAAGTCCGCAACAACGGCTATAGATTCTGGTAAACTCAAAAAGGTAAAAGATTAAATGATATTTAAAAATAATAAATATGGAAAAACAGTAAGTTTGCGTGGGCTCCATGATCCGGAGACGACTGGATTCTGGAATATGGCATAGGGGTAGAAATGGATTCACCAACCTTCAGGTCGGAAAGAATGGGCTTGCTTATTGGAACATAACTTCATTCCCATTCTCACTGGGAGAGCAGGCGCCTATCCTGTTTTCACGTGAAAATTACGATGGCGGTGCCGTGATCCTTGTTAGTGTCATCATATAAAATATGAAAAAATAGTTAGTAAAAAAAAAATTAAGCAGAACGTAGCCTGTACTGTTTATATAACATATATATATATATATATATATGATTATATGAAATTGAGCTGAAAACCGAGAAATAGATATTAATGACTACTTTTTCATCAAAAAGTGCTCACTGATTCATTCTCTATTTTACTCCTTGGGACATATTTTGCATTCACAATAACAGTCAGAGCTTAATCATTTGCTTAATGCTGTTAATCCTCTCATTAGTTACTTCGTGTTTTACCATAATTGCCCAAATAGGTACTTCTTGACAGTTGACAACAGTTCTTTATCTTATAAAAAAAAAAAAAAACATTTCTCCATATACGTGGAGAAAAGCACTATATATAGATAGGCTGAATATATGAACTGTAAGTGATGATTTTTTATTGGAACGATATCATGAAAGTATGCACCAAAAAATTTAATTACTCCATATATATTTCACACTCAATTATTTCTTTTTTTATCCCAGCGATTTTAAAAATTTTTTTTAATTTAGAAAAATGACTATGTTATTGGTATTTACTTATAATAATATATAACAAATATAAAAATATGTTAGTCCATATATATATAGTTGTAGCTTGTGTTATTAACTTAGATAATGTTTACATTTTTTTTAATAAAAAAAAGTGTATAAAAACAAAGTATTTTACCTTTAAACCATAGACCTAAAAGTGTATCTAATTAATCCGATTGTAACATACTTCATTATAACTAGATCTTGGATACAAATAACATCAAATAAACATCTCACTCCTTCCTTGAAAAACAGAGAAAATGATATCTAGATAAATTCAGTACGTCAAGAAGGCCCCAACAACAAGTAATTAGATCGATAATTTAAAGGAAAGCTTAACTTTTCAAGAACTGAGTAATTCAATCATTAAATTTTATTTTTCATATTTTTATTAATAAAATAAAAATTTTAATAATTTGATAAAATTATAATCAAAATACTCAAATTTTTTAAAAAATAATTGGATAAAATTATAATTAATTAGGTTTGCAAAGCAATAGCACAAATGATTACTTGGTAGAAATAAAAGAGTGGGAAAATCCTTTAGAGAACTCCCAATCCATCTCTTTGGTTGCACTAAAGTATTATGGTTTCAAAGTTTTGATATAATCTTAAATTATTTTAATAATAATAATAAAACTCTCAAATTAAATTTATAAAAGCATTAAGTATTTTATTGTTAATAAGTAATAATAATCATTGAAAGAGAAATAAAATAAATTAAAATGGAGTAATATGTTAATATGTATTATTTTCATTATGCTACTATATTTAAATCAATTCATTAAACTTCATATTATTTACTTTATTTTACTAAAATTTTTAATTTAAATGTGCTTATAATTTGTTTAGGCCATAATATTTGAAATTATTATTAAGTTTCATTCTATCTTGTTGGACCTTATTGATTTGTATACTTCAATACCAAAAAAAAATTATAAAATGTCTTTGAATAAAAAAACATTAAATGCAAAAGGGAAGTAACAAAATAATTATAATACTTTTTGCTAAAAAAATCAAAATGTGTATATGTATTAATTGCATTGAATGAGTCTTTAAAAAAAATTATATGTTACTTTTTTAAAAAAATATGGCATGATTGGAATAATATAAGAAAATAACAAATTACTTTACACATTTTGTAACAAAAACAAAATATTTTGGAAAATATGGCAAAGCTCAAACAAAAGAAAAAATATACAATATCTCTTTCAATTCTTTTCATTACTAAAACCAAACACGTACAAATTTTTTAAAGGCTTTAATGTAGAGAAAAATTAATATTTTATTTTACCTTATTTTATTTTCACCTACTTTGTTTGAGGTATTAAATGAAATATCAAAAGAGAAAGTCTTTTCTATGTAGCTATTGGAATAGTAACAAGAAATAAGAAAAATAAAGCCCATATAAACTGAAAATTATAATCATATTCACTTATGTTTTATAATAAGCAAGATAAAAAAAAAGGGCAACAGATATTTTGTAAATTCCTCTCTCCTTCGATGGCTATTTTTTGAAGCTACTATCTAATAGAAATATTTTGAAGTTTCTATATGAAAAGAAGAAGATAAACAGAAGAACAATGAATTGAAACAAATAAAAAAAAGCCAAAATTATATTATAGTTATCTTTTATTTTTTTCATCTTATCTTAAAGCTTTATAAAAGTAAGCTTATTATAATCTCCTTCCTAATTAGTGTTCTAAATTTATTTTTTATATCATTCTATAAATTAAGTTTATGATGAGTTTAATTAAAAATATTTAAGAAGAATAAGTTTTAGAAGAATTTGTGTAAAATTCAAGTATTGCATTAGTTTGAAATGAGTTAAAAAACTATGTGTTGGTGATGAACAAGCTAAAATAATTTTTAATGTAATGTGAAAATTAATGAGAAAAAAATTTTAAATTTAAAAGGACTAGACGTAAACCAATGATTGAACTAACATAAAATTGATAGTGTTTTTATTTATTTGATTATCTTTCTTTTATTACTTTGTTTTTAAGTCTATTCCAAATTTGGATACTATTTCACTTTCTTATCTAGAGGATGTTCCAATTTGTATTTGCTTGTGTCTCTTTCTTTTTTTAGTTGTGTATCTAGCTTCTTCCACTTTTGGAAGATTCACATATATAAACCCATTCCATTTATTATTTGTTTACTTTACTTTGTACTTT
Organism: Erythrophleum fordii; assembly: GCA_032878935.1. NCBI lineage: Eukaryota > Viridiplantae > Streptophyta > Magnoliopsida > Fabales > Fabaceae > Erythrophleum > Erythrophleum fordii. The sequence continues at coordinate 35,154,308 of JAVQMF010000049.1, forward strand.
TTCCATTTTTATATTTATAAAATTTTGTATTATTTAATTTTTTGCATACAACGCATATTTACCCCATTTAGGTATGTTTATCCATTAATATTAGAGCTAGTTTCACTTGTTTTTTTTGTTTTTATCAGCCAAAAGTAAAGGTCCTTTATTATTTTTTGCAGAAACATAATGTATCAACCACTTGAAAAATGTTGTACATTGGTGGAAGGATTTGATATTACTAAACTCCTTTTCTTTGCTGCAATTAACTTTAGATTTCAAAAAGTTAGAATGAATATTTTTTCTCAAATCTCTTGATGTAGATATATGGAACATAATAGAAAATAATTTTGTGTCTAAATCAAGAAAAAATTAGGATAAAAATGATAAGAAATTATTGGCCTTGAATATTAAAGCTATCTAGATATATGGAATACTTTTCAATCTTTATATGTTTTTGAATATGAGAATGTTGACGATTTTTAAGAACCTATACAAGAAGAGGAAACATGTTATTTAGCTCTAGAAGATGATTAACATTAAATCAAAGAACAAGTTATTGGAAGTTTAAGTGAAAAGAAACATTTGCATGAACTTATTATCAACTATGGAAAAGAAGAAGATTTATAAAAAAAGCTTATTCAACAAGAATTTTAAAATTCATAATCTATATCTCATAAGGACTTAAATGTATATGGTTTTAGACTTGTCACTAGTCATTTTCATAAAAATTTGCCATATGCATTTGATGAGCTACATGATACAATGTCTTCCAATTCTGAATGTTCCAGTTGTTGCAAGGAAAAATAATATGCCTGTTGAAACATCTAACTACTTTAAGGCGTGCTAAAAAAAAATAAAAATATATCTTTTGAAAAGTTGAGAAATAATTCTGAAATAAATATTTTAAAAAAATTTTCAAACAAAAGGTAAAAGTTTTCTAAAAACTTTCAAAATATTTGCACATTTATTATTTATAATTATTGTAGTCGTCAAAGATATATTTTTCACCTATACCTTATTAGAAGAAATTTTTATGTGAAAAAAATATATATATTTGGGTTACTAAAAATTTTAAAAGTCTAAATACTAACAATTAAGGACCCAAATTAAGATGAGTGCCAAAATGTTCTTTTAGCATTTTAATTATGTAGAATATTTTTCAAATGAATTGACAAATTAATATAAGGAATGAGGAATCACCAAAGGAAGCTTCTTAAAGACACAAAATGGAACTTGTAAAGTCTAAAACTTGTGAAAAAAGGTAAAAGTTAAGAAACAAGCATCCTCCATATACCAATGTCAAGGTATCGAATTATGAACCTTCTATGTTACTATTTTTGACATTCACTAAAGTATATTATTTATGACCTTAAGTATAAGTATTGCATTAATTATAAATATACTGTCATTAATACATATTTAGTCATAATTTATGCTTTTAGATGATTAATTTGAATAAATTACTTATAATGCTTAATATCAATATCTCTTATGCATCACGAAACTATGTGTTATAGTGAAATCAAAATGTTTGTTTAAAAGATTTATGGGTACCTAGAGGTACTTATGCACATTAAAAAAGAAAAAGCTAATCTTATAAGATCTAAGAAAGCTTAGGTACTAAAATTTAAATGATCTCTACATGTTGTATATGTCTAAGATTCAAATTCTAAAAAAAAAAAATCAACTCAATACTCTCTTTAGGCATATAAAGAAAGTATTACATTGAGTGACAAAAAGCCAAATGTGAAAGCAAGTTAGTAGAGCAACGGAAAGTGATGAAAATTGAATTAGCATTATTGCCAAGTTTTAAACTTCAAGAAAATGCCAAGCACTTTAAAGATAAAATTAGTATGTCACCAAAAAAGAAATTAGGTGCATCAAACTCAAAAAAAGAGGAAACTCTATATAGTAGTTAGAATGAACTAAAAGTTAGAATGAATTCCCATATATAAAATCAAAAGTCAACTTCAACTGAAGCAAAAGGGAGAAAAGAATCCAAGAGCACTCTAAAAGTCAACTTTAAGCCTTCTCAAGATAAAGCCTCCTTCGTTAGAGCCTTTTTTTACTTTTCTAGATGGAGCTTCTTTCACTTCCCAAAATGGAGTCTCCTTCATTGGAGCCTCCTCCACTTTTTTGGATGGAGCCTCTTCCATTTCTCAAAAAGTCTCCCTCACTTTTTAAACTTGAGTATCCTTCACTACATATATGTGCACTTGGTATGTCTTAAAAAATTTTTAAGTGTACATACAAGAGAAACTTTTAAATGTATGCAAGAAGAAATGGAAGCTCACTTTACATTGGATAGGGAAAGTATAAAATTTGCTTTTATTTTATCCTTTAAAGCTTTCCTAAAAAATTTGTTTTGAATAAGTTTTGGATTGTGAATTTGAATTTAGATTTAACCATATTTGATGGAGTCACTTGCTTACTTATCTAGTTAGAGTTGCATTTTCTTTAGAGTTACTTACTTTGAAGCATCAATTGTTAAAATAATATGCTATGTGCTTTGTTGATACTCCATCAAATTTTTTCTATGTTATTTATGTTTCTACCTTTATGCTTTACACTCTGAGGCTATCATCTATTTTATGGGATGCTCATATTTAGGGGGAGCAATTGCAAACTTTATTAATATTTTCTTAATTTTTTCTTGTTGAAACTTATGTGATTATAATTTATATAAAATGTTTAGATAATTATTATGTCTTAAATACTTATTTTTTTTTAAAATGTTATCCATTCTTTGATGATAACAAATGAGAGAAAATTTATGTACACGTTATCTAATGATTTCACATGAGTTTCTTTAAGAAATTAGGTATAAAGATACAAAGATTATTGAAAAGAGAAAAAGATCTCTAAATAACAGTTATTGCACCTTTTTTTTATGATGTCAAAGAAGAGAAGGATATTTGTAGTATAAAATTATATTGCTGTTATGTTTGGAGCAAATTCAAATAAGTATTCTCATAATCTTATCAATCACATATTCAAAAGGAGGTTAAAGGGAGAACTTTAAAACTTAGATATTGACGATTTTATATTGCTACCCCTTATAATTAATACTTCTGCAAAGTTTTATACTTAATAATTTTATTATCATAAAAAAAGAGATTGTTAGCCCCAAAATTTTGATATGACTTTAAATTATTTTAATAATAATTCTTAAATTAAATTTATAAAAGTATTAAGTTAAAAATAATTAAATATGCATTAAAAGTCATTTAATTTAATTTTTAATAGGTAGTAATAATTATTAAAAGAAAAATAAATTAAATTAAAATGAAATATTGTGTCAATATACAATATTTTAATTAGATTATTCTATTTAAATCAATTGATTAAACTTCATATTATTTATTTTGTCTTATTGAGCTTTTTAATTAGATTGTGCTTATAATTTGTTAAGGCCATAATATCTGAAATTATTATTAAACTTCATTCTATATTGTTAGATCTCATTGATCTGCACACTTTAATATTAAAAAAATTATAAAATGCATTTGAATTAAAAAAACATTAAATGCAAAAAGAAAGTAAGAAAATAGTTATACTACTTTTTGTTACAAAAATCAAATGTGAAAATTCATTAATTGCATTGAATGAGTTTTGAAAGCAAAAAATTATTTATTATTTCTTTTAAAAAATGTAGCAAGATTGAAACAATTCAAGAAAATAACAAATTGCTTTACATATTTTGTAATAAAAGAAACATTTTGTATAACATGGCATAGCTTAAACAAATAAAGAAATATATAATATCTCTTTCAATTCTTTTCATTATTAAAATCAAATATATGTAGATTGTTTAAAGGCTTTAATGCAGAGAAAAAAAAAGTAATATTTTATTTCATCTTACCTTATCTTTTCTTACTTTGTCTGAGGCATTAAATGGAAAGTAATAAGAAGAAGTCTTTTCTTTGGAATTATTAGAAAGAAGAAAAGTAAAGTCTCTTTGAGTCGAAAGTTATTTTTATAATCACCTCTGCTTCATGATAAGCGAAAAAAAAAAAGAGAAAAGGCAACAATATTTTGCAAATTTTTTTCTTTTTTAAACAAATTTTTTTGAAACTACTCTCCAATAGAAATATTTTAACAATTTTATCTAAATAGAAAAGGATGAATAGAAGAACAATGTATTAAAATAGAGAAAAAAGGCAAAATTTACATTATAATTTTATTTTATTTTATTTATCTTATTTAAGTTAATTTTCTAGATAATAAAGTTTTAGAAAGAGTGAGCTTATTGTATTTTGTTTTTTAATAAAGGTTTTAAATTTATTCTTATATCATTTTGTAATTTGAGTTTAGTAAAAAACTAGAAAACGAATTTTTGGTGAACTTATGTAAAACCAATATGCTTTATTAGTTTGAGGTGAATTAAAAAATTTTATGCCAATGATGAATATGTTAAAACATCTTTATTATAATTTGGAGATTGATTGAGAAAAATCCCTTAAAATTCAAAAAGATTAAACTTAAGCCAATAGTTGAACTATTATAAATTTAATGGTGTTTTTCTTTATTTAACTTTCTTTCTTTTATTGCTTTATTTATAAGATTATTCTAAATTTGTAAGTTACTCAACTTTTTCATTTGAAAGACACTTCAAATTTGTATTAACTCACTCAGATACTTATGTATCTTTTCTATTTAAATGTATATTTAACTTCTTTTAGTTTTAGAGAATCCTTTATTTGCATACACAAGTAGGCTCTACTTTTATATAAGTCACTTTACTTACATATAGTATTTTGCTTCATTAGTCTATGATAGCTTGCTCCATTTACTCACTATTTGCCAATTCTACTTTGTACTTTCTCCACTCTCATTTGCAAAATTTTGTATTATTTATTTTTCTGCATACAACACTTATTTATCTTACTCCACATGTGATTATCAAAGTAATCCTGAGCCTGACTCCCATACCCATCGTCCCAAAATGTTGCTAATTCTTCTAACTGTGGTATTCTTTATCTTTTCTTTCACCCTACACCTGTCATTCCCTTCTTCAACTTACCCATCATTTTTGTGTCTTTCAATACTTGGACTCAACAACGACGCTTCATGCCCAAATTTATGGTAGAAAACTGTGAAATCACAATTCCCATTACCGATGCCATGACTTGTTGCAATACGAAAGAGCTCTGCATGAGCTGCCATTTTACAAGGGCGTAAGAAAAGGGAAAAATTGCATTTAAGGATTTATATAATATAAAATTTACAATGAATAATTTTAAGAATTGAAATTATTTTAAAAAATTATCATTATCATTAAGTTTTAAAAAACTTACTATCAATTTTAAAAAATTTATTATTGAGTGTAAAAAAATTCAACACTTTTCTATATCCATTAATAAATCTTAATAATAAATCTCCTAAAACTTAATAGTAACGATAATTCTTAATGATAATTTTAATTTTTAAAGCACTTTATTATAAATTTTATATGATATAGATTCTTAAATATAATTTTTTTTTTTTAAGGAAAGAAGTGAAAGTTCCTAAACTACTCAAAGTGAACTGTCACACGATATATGCTTAGCTCAAAATATACAGAAGGACAAAGAGTGTGCCGTAGAAAGTGAAATTGAAGCGTAACCTAAATGAAAAGGACTGTGTAGTCACAAGTGATTGGTGTGTCATTTTAAGGAAGCATTAGTTGCCTTGGCAAGTCTGCAGCAACTGCAATAAATTCACGTAAACTCTAAAAGGTAAAGATTAAATGATATTTAAAATATGTATAAGGAAAAACGGTAACTTTGTGTGGCCTCTAGCTCTATGGTGGTATGAAGACACTGGGTCCTGGAATTAGGCTTGATGTGCTATGTGGGAATGGATTCACCTAACGTAAATCAGAAACTGGATGGTTTTGCTTATTGTAACATCACTCTTTGCTCTTAGCCTCTCTTTCGAATGGCCGTTTCGATCACTCTGACCTGTGCACTCATATGATTGGGAAAGTGGAGGCGTATTCTTTTTCTTATGAAAACGAAATTGAACTGAAACCCAAGATGTCACACGCTCCACATCTTGAAATTCTGTTGCTCAATTTATATGATTAGGTAGGAGTAAGAAATTGTTGAATACAAAATTTGGAGAATGAATTTTCATGCGTTCATAGATATTAATGACTACTTTTTTCATCAGAAAGTATTCACTCTCTATTTTGGGGATCTGGTCGGTTGGCTTATTTCCTAAGGTTGCGTTTGGTTGCTAGAAAACAGTGTTAAAGGAATGGAATGTTGTACGGCATTCATGCGATATTTCCGTTTGGTTACAAGAAGATCAAGGTAGCAGATTCCATTGATTTAGCTCCATTTCATCGTATGCAAGATTGAGAATTCCACCCAAAAATTAATGGAATGAGGCAGGAGGCGAAGGAATGACACTTGCTTGGACAAAAAATATTTTTCATTTTAGCTAAAATTGACATAGCAGATAAAAAACGCACCTTCAAATATTTTTAATTCATATATTATTTTTATTTATTTAAATAAAAAATAAAATCATATTCTATTTCTTTACATGATATACTAAACATATTTATATAAGTTATAAATTTTTTTTTATTTCTTTCTATTTATTTTTATTCTATTCCATTGAATTCATTTATAACAATCAAACATGTTTTTATACATTACAATATTTTTTTTTATTTTTTTTCATTCCATCTAATTCTCAGAACTAAACGCACCCTAAGTGATGTGACATGGAAAAAATGCTAGTTCTGTCACTCTTATCTCTATGGGCTAGCCCCTAGGAAGTTAAAAAATTGGGAAAAAAGTTAATTAAATCCATATCCAAGCTCTATTTTGTACGATTCAATATTAGTCTGTCTTTGCATGTTTATTATGTTATTTGGTAAACATACATAAATATCAGTCAAAAGATCGCGTATATCTCTAAGGGAATGAGCTTATGTGTGGCGAGTCCAACGAAGCAAAATGCACTAAATAATTAGTACCACCGGTAGCAGCACCTCCACAGACGAATTCATAGCGTATAACTGCAGTTTCCAAATTACACATTTCCTGATTCAGCAAATGTATGCATAAATGATGAAACATATAAACCCGCGGGCAACAACTCAGAAAGCGAGACCCAATATAGACATCTGGCTTCAACTTGGATCCTGATTAAAACTTCGGCACTCTCAAAATTGCATGGGAAGAAGAATAAGAGCCAAGAAAAGAGCGTCGGAGAAAAGAATCCAGGTATTAAGTTTCTAATTTGAAACAAATGGGAATAATATTATTTGCAATCTACAAGATGTAAAATATTACAGAGAAACGAAAAAAGTAGAGCGATGGATGTGAAGATACACCTAGAGAACAGAGTTTCTATGGCTAGGTATTGAACGCACAATTCAAATGTACAAGGATTTTGATGTCATCTCTAAATTGATGACCATCTAATTCCTGGAAAACATCCCAATAGGCCAGTATGATCCCCCACTGATTCTCAATAGAGTCAGAAAGAATAAACCTTCATCTTGCCAGGAGAAGCCCGTTACTCTGCCATGTCCAGTGTATGTGTGCAAGCCAGCGAGATAAAACTCAAAATTTGCAGTAACGCCTCTCCGATAAAGAAAATTCTATCCAAGCAGGTTTCGAGAATGCCTGTAGATTCGGTACTGAACGAGATTCTCAGAATTTACAACTTTCTTATAATACCACCGATCAACACAAGCACTCCCAGAAGAATCAATGCTCTGAAGTATTTTACACGATCACAAGCAAACCTGCAAATATCATAACAATGAAATCTGTGGACCTTGGTGAGACAACAAAAGTCAACTGCATATTTTTCCCACTTAATAATTCCTGCATGACAAGAAGTGAGTATTTTTTCAATGATAAAGCTTAAATCAGGAAATTATTAAAAAAAAAGGAAAAAAAATCAATATGTAATACGTCCACAGCTATTAAGTTGTGTCATACATCTTTCATTTGGGAAATTGCAAAAGTTCGTAACATTATTTTTGTCCAATTTTGGACAGAAAATTTTGGGTTTTATCGCCTAAATATCACTTATTTCAGCAGCCCAGTAAATAAACTAGCCATAAAGCCTTCTCAATTTGGGGAGCTCTACTTGTATCAATTAAATTAGAAATACCATTGATAAACGTTTAAAAAAAATTTAAATTAAGAAGTAAATTACTCTCCCTTCCCATGAGAAATGCTCAAATTACACAGTTTCCTCCTTTATTATAAAAAAATACACAAATCTCACTTGAAGTTGAAAGGTAACCAAAATATCTTAAAAAATAATATTGATTTTTTTAAAAAATATAACTTAATAGAAAATATATTTCTTAAACTTCTATATCCATATTATTGATTTTGTATTAAAATCATAAATTTAATTTATTCTAGATTTTAAAAAGTAACTATTTTATATTAATCAAATATATATTTAATACTTGTTATATTATATTAGTAATAAATATAAGAGTATTTTGGTTAATTTAGATGTAATTGTGACTTATCTTTTGTTATAGAGAAAGTGATGTAGCACATTTAGAGGAGGAGAGTATAGTTTTTCAAAATATAAAGGAAGGCTATGTAATTTGGATATCTCTCAGGAAAGGGGAGAATAATTAAACCCCAAAAAAATGCAAGAATTAAAGCCATAAAAGTACCAACACCATCTTGTAACTGAAAAAAGCTAAACAAAGATCATGGTGCTACACCCACCTTTTTGCATAATCAATCTGCAATCACCTGCCTTGAACGACTCTGTAATTAAGGACCAGATCATCCATTTTCTTCCACACATAAGCACGCACTGTGGCTAAGCTCATTTCAGGTGACAATACCTGGAAATATAACACCAAAAATATTTAAGCTAAGACTACAATAAACCAAACTGATACTTTACAGTCAACTCGGGGTCAGACAATATGAAAAAAATAAACAAACAAATACTGTCATCAAAACAATTAGAAGACATAATTTCAACAACTTTGCTAAGACATCTGATAACCAAGTAGGTAGCACAATTATAAAACTACAGATGAAACTCAGTAATCGCGATCTATTATAAGACTTGAATATACTTATTGAAGTTACGAGCATATAAGGTCTGAAATTGACTTCTCTAATTGAAAGTACAGCAATATTATTCGCAGAGACATTGTTCTTCCAAGTCTCAGTTTCAGTTCATCTTACTGCATCCAGTGAAGGTAACCTAGAACATGGCAGATCGTATTTCTGCTGATTGCTGTTTAAATTGAGGCACATGTTTCAAGGTACACAAGAATTAAATTTTTTAGTAATCAAGCCTGTGCTTGTTTTAACCCCATTTGAACTCACTGACCAAGATTCTGTTAATCAATTCTGCAGCATGTTCTCTAGAAGAGGGTTGAAGTTGTAGCTTTCCAATTTATACCCAAGACAAAAAGGAAGAACACAACACTTAAGAGTAGTTAATGTCACTCATGTCTTGCGGAAAAACACCAAAAATAGGAAACCAAGGTGGTGAAAAGATTTTAGGAGGCATGCGCCTGAATTGAGGAGTAAGCCAAGTGCAGCAAAATAAAGCATCAGACTTGCTCAATTTCAGCATCTAAACATCGGTATTATATACACTGTCAAGAGACTTTAGAGTACATATAAACTTGCCTGATTGTTGCACAATATTTCAATAGAAGGTTTAAGCTTTTGCCAAGACTTCAATCCAGATCGGAAAGATCCATCCCCAATTGCGAGTCCAGAGGCAAAACTACCTTCCGCATTTAAGCTATCCAATGGCTTGTCAATGACCATCTTTTCTATCACATAATTAATAACCTAGACCGACAAAAGAAAAGGGGGGAAAAACCTCAGTTGCTTACTCTGAAACACATCATCTACCAAAGAGAAATTCAGGACGAGTACAGATTCAATCCAGAAAGTAACGAAAATTTATCATCACAAAACAGAAAAACTAAGAACACATGCCATAATTTCATCAATCTTCCATGTCTTCCCTGCCTTTTGCTTCAGCCCCCATATGAGGATGTCAAATTACGTTTTTCCTCTTACAGCCTTTCTCCCATATAACATGTCTCAATAATAAATGATATAGACAGAAAATGAAACATTATACATACAGGACGAAAACCTACAGTTTTGGATCTCATAGTCATCAACTAACCATCCAAACTTAATCAACTGGCCTAAGAATGCATACCTGTAATAACAAAAACCTAACTATCTAATCCTCTCTCATATTTGTTCATGGCCAAAATTAAGGCATAATTCATTTAAGAAAAAATTGAAAGGGAGAACAGTATAGTTTAAAGGAGAAAATATTCTTTAATGATAGCTGCTCACTTTCAATCACAGATAACATGTAAAACAACAGAAAAAAAATAACCTAGCAGAAGAAAATAGTGCCACAAGCAGAGAACATTGTCATGGCTAGCTTTTCAAATATTGGGTAGGTTAAGTATACCCACTAACAATTTAATGGTAGTGTCTTCAACACTAAAAACGCAATTCCCCACTTCATAAATAAAGGAGCATCACATTGCTCTCTTCCTATAGAGCATTTCATTTAATATGGAGATGGCTATTTCTGGAAATGGGAATCAAGGAAGGACCTCTATAAAGAGAGCATGTCTGCCTTTTGATTCATAACATAATTATTTCCCCAACTGTCAATTACTGTGAAATACCTTGTATTAAAAAAATAATAATAATTACTATGAAATACCAAACTTACTTTGTGAATTCTCAATATACGTGGAGCACTTAGTTTTCCTTGTGTAAGGATCTGGACAGTGGAACCTTCACATGGATGCAAAAAGAAACTGCATCTGCATAGGTTATTACAAAAGAATCTATAATAGGGAATATTAAATAACTGGTATAAAAGCACTGATAATCATAAAAAAATCCAGAATGATAGGATTGTTATCGGAAGTAATAAACTCAAATCCATAGAAAATGCTTCATTTGGTTTCTACATCTAACAAAATATAATGAATTCAATCTTTTAATGACAAAAACTATAAAAATTAAGAAGTACAAAAAATGCTTAAGATACATTGGCAACAGCTACCATTGCTGCACCATCTAACTCTATAGAGTCAAGTTACCATTCAGAAAACAAGAACAAAGCAAATATGAATAATCCAAATATATTTAAGATATGACATTGAGCTATTAAAAAATTTGATAATAAAAATAGATTCAACATAGCATCAGCCAACAAAGTATGAACATTTTATAAACATGGTTTCTTTATTGGAACCACAATCGTAGGTAAAATGTAACCACTTCAAAAGAAAATAAATAATGCAGAGGAAGGCAAAATGTTATTTAGCATTTTCTCTAGGAGGCAACGGGTACACAGTCGAGACACCACCAGGGGACATCTTAGAAAGAAAGAAAAAAATGCAAAAGAAGGCAAAAAGTTACTTCGTATTTTCTCTTGGAGGTAAACGATTATTCAATACACAGTCCAAACACCAGCAGGGGAAGTCTTTCTCATCCTCAGTTCCATCTAAATCAGTAATTTTTTTCCTCCATGGACCTCCATGAGTGCCCTCAGTAATAATGGATGGAGGGGAAACAACCGAAAATTCAAACGGAGGATAAACCATGGCATCATTCTCAGTACTACCATCAATCTCAATTCTAGAATGGATAAGACTTCTTGCAGTAGTATCCTTTCCAGGTAATACTTCCCCATTAGCTTGGAATCCCACTCTTTGCTTTCGTTTCACCAACCAATGAGCCAAGAGCCCCTTAAGGGTTTCTCGAGCCAGATTAACCTTCAGAAATACAACTAAACTCATTAATTGCTTTCAGTACATTTATTGAAACAAAAAGACATCAATTTTGGATAGTCAATAATAAACTATTGCAAGCTTCCTCATAATGCCATTGGATGCTTTAGATATGGATACATTAGAGGACTAAAAAAAAAAGGATAAGATAAACCTACTTCTGGATATTCTAGATTCTAGAAGAACGAAATAAAACTCATCCAATGTCAGCTCCACACAAATATCTCATTTTACAATAAAACTTAAAATTTAAAAGTTTCTCATTTTTAACTTTCATATTAACTCAGATACTGTTAACCGTTTTTGGGATGGAAGTTTCTTAATTCAAATCCCAATTAGAGCCAAAATTAACCAAAAACGAAAGCTTCAAAAAATTAAAATTTAGAAGTGTCATTTTTTTAACTGTATCTCTATAATTATTAGCATGTATTATTTAATTAACTTCATATTCATCCCTTTTTAAGAAAAAAATTTAACAATTGAAATTAGAAAAATAGGTAAATAAATAAATAAATAACCAATTGGGGGCACAAAAACCAACAAAATTTAACAATTAAAAAAAAAACTTAAGCTTTTGGGTGAGGGATGGGTGTAGGGTAAGTAGTGTAGTTTATATTACATAATAAGACCTCAAAAGAGAAAAAAAAAGATAAAGGAAAAAAGAAAAGGAAGGGAGCAGCAGCGTGGCCAGGAAAATTATTAAAGGAAAGAAAAAAAAGAAGCATTGGCCGCAAAAAAGCTTCAGTAATTCCCAGCTTTCTTACAATAATATATAGATATAATCGGAGCAAAATCTACAAAGGAGGCAATCTTAAGAATAAGAAATGGGCAAGTGAATTGATTATGACTATAGGTCCATTTACCTTATCATCTTCAGGCTTGTTGGCAATGTTAAGGTCTGCTGAATACATCTCCGCAGAGAAGCATTGAGGAGTGTCCATATGGATGGACAAACTTCCAAGCCTGGTATCCACTGTGAACCATGCAGGAATGCTAACCTAAGGCAGTGGGCAAAGAAAATAAAAAGATCAGCTAGAACTAACAAGCTCCATAAGTTGTTTATGACTTTATCTTGTCTTATATATATATATATATATATATTTATTTATATTTTTTAAAAAAAGGAGTATCAATAATAATAAAAATGATTATGATAATTTGTCAATCAGTAATCATACCATCTCAAACAGCTCTTCCTTTATCTCCTCAAATGAAACCTAAAAAGTTGACATTTAAAGCATGAGCAATTATGAGCTCACAAGTGAGCCTTATTAGCTACAGTTGAAATTTGCAAATAAGAATCAGTAAAACAAATAAGCTCCTTCCCCAAAAGACAAAATTTCCATAAAAGTAATCCCATCATTCTAACTAGATACAGAAAGTCCAGACAATGCTCACCTTTCCATAATCTTTGATCACAACACCCCTTGTAATCTCCCACAGCTTCACTGAACCAGCAGTATCCTATAAAGATAGCTATTTATCAGTTCACAAGATTACAGACAGAAAGAGTAGCAATTAAGCAGCAGAATAGATAACAACACTAACAGATACACCCTTCATATAGTAACATATACAGAAATCATCATGATTACCTTTGTCAGGACATGCCTCCTATTATTGAGAACTTCATGCTGCACTATTCCAGGGGTGCCAGGAATAGTTAAGGTTGGTTTTCTATAAACAGGTGCCTATTGACATGGAAATTTTGGCAACAAACCAAAAAATCATCAGCGCCCAGTACAGAAAGAACTAAAAGAAGATTAATCTTCTAAGAAAAGACCATTGGAAGGCAAATCCCATCATCCCCAAATAGTACAGGATATGTAAACAATATGTTTCTTCTATACAAGTTGTATATTATGTAAATGGTATTATGAGCTCCCATGGCACTACACTACTTCATAGACTAAGTAATATTATCATATATTGGAAAGTTGAACTTATGAGAATAAATATAACATACAGGCGTAGATCCTTCCAGTGACACCCTTGCCCTGGAAAAGGACAAGTTTCCAGCCAAAAAGGAATTGCCTCTTTGAAAAATCTTTTGAGGATAATGTCCTTCAACAGGCCATCCGTAAACTGAAGAATCCGTTGATGCAACCCATATACTATTATCATGCAAAGCCAATTGCAAAATAGGGTTTTCGCCTGTGCAAAGCAAAAGACTCTCTCTTGTTTGCAAGTCTGTCAAGTATAACTGCAAATATAAAAGAAAAGGGCATTAAAAAGATAAGCTTAGCAAGTTAGACAGAAGATATCAAATAAAGTCAAGTCAAAATAATAAATTAACATCAATGTTATTTCCAAAGGAAAACTGCACTCACTGAAAGGTCTCTCCCACCACTATAAACATGAGTAAATGATGGAGTGCTGGCCAGTGCCCAAACAGAATCTGTATGAACTGCATAAGAATGCACACATCGTTGCTGACCTAGATCCCAAAGTCTATGAGGAGAGATGGTGAGATTAGTCAACCATACATCACCAAACTGAAGTGCTTATAACATCATATGCAAACATTACCCTATCTTTTCTTTTATTATACATTACCTTATCATAGAGTCAGATGATCCTGATAAGCAAAACCTGCAACAATGAATGTTTAAAGTATCTCAGATGACTAGCCAAAAATTATTAATTTTCATCTGAGAAATTTATCCAACAAAAAGATGCATTGCTGTATAGTGCATACAATGGTGATGATGACCAAATTCATTTTATTCTCCACATTGCTGACCACAAATAACAATCTGTTGTGAAATTGCCAATGGATATAATGTCATTTATGTCATAGTTATTCGTATGTTGTAGGAACCTATAGATAGGGGTGAATTTTATGATGCATTTAAAAAGACAAAAGCAAGTTTCAAACTCAAACATCTGTAAAAACTACTTCTCAATAGTAGGAGGAATACTTGGCAAGCAAGGTGAGGCAATAGGCATTGAGTTATAAATGTCAACTGAAAATTTGATCCTAAATTTCCACTCAACAAACCTGCCAGTCGAATCCAGAAGTAGAGCCCTAATGTTATCTGTATGCCCTCTTAGCTTCATAGTCTTTGATCCAGATCTTGGGTCCCAAACACGCACAACCTAAAGGCACAAGGAAAGGAGAAATAAACCATTAAGGTCAAACATCAAAGACAATATTCCACAGGCTAGCTAATGAAATTTAAGCTATAAAAGGTTCAGAACACCACTGCTTCTAATTTCAGAGGCCAGAACTTACAAGAGAGGTCTCACCAACTCAGAGCACAGAAATGAAAATCAATGCCATATTGTACCTTTTCTGTGCCTCCAGAGACAAGAAGTGTTCCACCTTCATTCATTGCTAATGCATAGACAGAATCCTTATGGCCTTTGGCAGCAATTGGAATACACCCTTGACACTGAGTAGTGTGCGTGGAAATATTATTGCTTGAGCTGATGGTACGTAAGCCTGTCATCGGTAGTGAGTTTCCAGAACCATTGACACAATTTGAACAATCATCATCCATAGCTTCATAGTGCTTTGAAATTGGAGCACTTGAAGCTTCAAGGTTCCATATAAAAACCTCCCCACCCAGGCCACCAGAGGCAACAATATTGCTCTAAAATGCACAACACTATAAAAGGATTAGACAATAAATTTGATAAAGATAGAAACTATTCATTCAATCAAAACTACCCTCTTCAAGATTTTATGAGGATCATATAAAGCGTAAAATTGAACCCTCTTCCTCTTTTAATGTACTTAATAATTGGATTTAGCACAGAAAGTTTGAATATATTACATTTTTTTCTGCTGCTGCAAGGCAAGTAACATAATCAGAGTGTTGGCTGAGAGTCCTAGTACAAGCTCCATCAGACAAGGCATCCCATGTCTGGCACCCCAGAGGAAAAAAATTTTAAAAACAAAAAAAAAAGGTAAAGATAATAAAATATTTAATGGCACCTTAGTAGAAGAGTAGAAAAGATTAGAACACGCAATAATTAACATTCAACAAACCTTAAGGGTTGTATCTGAAGAACAAGAAACAAGCGTACTATTACCCACAATAACAGCATCATTCACCTGCAGAAGCAAAATCAACTTATATATATGCCAGGGAACTTATGCATGAATTACAGATTGTGCATGGGCATCATGTTTTGTGAGAATGAAAACGTCAATTATTTCTGTTGCCCATTGATGTAACACATAAAATTGAATGCTTGTGATATAGTGTTTTGTAATCAAGGTTCAGGAAGATTGACTGCTTGAACATGAAGGACTGGCTACATTGCAAGAAACTAGTTGCTCAAATTTCTGTGTAACATAGTATAATTAGACAAAAATGTTATATTAAAGGTGAGCATGGCCAAGAGACGCTTCAAAAGATTTGGCTTTTCTAAAGAAAAAAAATAGTAACATGATGAAAAGATGGCCTCAGGAGAAGTTCAAGCATTTGGTGCCTATGAAACTTGCCTCTGGCTGGGCTTACCCAAAGTATCAGTAGTCAATCAAATTTCAATGCAATTTTAAATTTGTTTAGTACAAGAGAAATTAAGGGCTTTCAATGCCTTTTTCTTCTAGACAATCTTTACAATTTTTTTCTTACTATGGATTTTAATACCAAGAAAAGACACCAATGATAGTTACAAAGTACAAATAAGAATGTTTCATGCAAAATACAAATTGTGTATCAATATTCAGCAATTGCTGACCTCCATTGCAGATGAAGACTCAAGAAATTTAATATTTATCACAATCATACATCACTTACAAGTCCCACATATTACAAGTTACAATCCCAGGAATAAGAAATATTTTGTCCATTGCGTAGTTTACAGCTTTCCCATCTCACAATTTTGGACCTAACTATTCTGGTTGGACATTTAAGTAAAAAAATGCCTGAATAATTAACTTGAAATCCCCTAAGCTACCCATTCAAAAATATCCATTGCAGATGAAGCATCATCAAGTAACTTGTAAATAAACAATAATGTGTTCCTAGATTGATAAATCAGTTTGTAACCTAACAAATGGAGCAGGGGAAAACTAAATAAATAAGTTACCCAATCTACATGAGACTCAAAGGTAGCAGAGCATGTTGCTGCATCATCAGCCAGAGCCCATCGTTTTAATGTGCCATCACGGCTCCCAGTGAAGAGATAATCGGACTCAGACCCATTAGATACAGAAGACTTAAGTACAGCCAAACAATTTATGCCTGCACAATGCTGTAGAAAAGAAATAAATTTCAAACAAAGATGGACAGAGCAACTTAGACAAATTTTAAATGATTTTCCAACCAAAATTTTCGAGGGATGCATAAAAAGCACCAACTGAAGCAAAGTACTTAGTACTCAGCAAAAGGGAGATGGGGGTTAAATAAATAGAAATAAGGGGGAAAATATGTACAAAACTGAAGGGCAACTATTAAATGATAGAGAATAATATTATTATCAACTCCAATTTTATTTTCACCCAACTACATGAAAAAGATGCATATATATTACCTTTACGGACAACCTAATCAGTCTCAAGTAATTGACAGGTTTTGAGGCACATTTGTGAAACAATATGTTGGAACTTTGAAGGGTTAACAATGCAAATTACAAGAAATAACCATGACACTTAGGTGTTTTGGTGGAACAAATACGAAAAAGACATAATGGATTCACCTTTGTGTCATCAGAATCACTCAAAACATACGTTAATCTCTTCTCCTTGCGAGGCCGAGTTGAATTATTTGTATTTCCCGCACTACCCACACGGTGCATTGCAGAAACTAGGACAATAATTCTCAGAGTGTCAATAGAACATAAAGAAGTTAACTAAAGAAAAAGCAAAGGAGGTATACAAGATCAAATGATTTCAGTCATACATGGATCACATGCATGCCACAGATATTAGATAATTTACTTATAATTTATAGTAAATTAGCAAGATATTAAAGTGCCTGTCTCAATTTTAGAAGCCTTGAACTTCTAAAAATTCATTGACATCTCAAGAAATACCTTAGACAAACCAATCACACAAATAACAAAATTTCAAACATCAGAAACAATCCAACTTCTGTCTCCACCGTTATAAGGTGAAATCTGGAAAAAAAATGCACTTATTGAATCCAAGTGTTCAAAAGAAAAACTTTCACCAATGGAGAATATAGCCTCTCTTAAAAAGAAGGTTAACAGTAGACAGTACACAAGAACTCTCAAAGTCATTATTGATGAGATGTCCAACTACTTTTAAGAAACCCAACTCTATAAAAGCATTCGGCATGAGCCAGAAGCCCTTAAACCATGTAAATCCACAGCATATATTTCTCCACTAGGGTTGCAGAGTATAGTCCAATGTCTCTTCAGAAAGTCCATAATTACAAAAAAAATTCTATTGACCTCCATGAATGTCTAGTTTTCTATAGCCTATAGATACAAAATAACAAATTTAATGTTAAAATTGTACTTTTAATATGAGCCTTGTAGACCCAAGACCTTCACTGAAGTGCAGGAAACTTGATCAATATAATCTCAAATAAGACCATAATGATGTGTAAATGCCAACAGTCTCAACATAAAAATTAGACAACCCATATGAAACTTCAAGAACTAAATTGAAGGATGGAGACGTAAACAACATTATGAAAATTCTCCTGAGTATAATGTTAAACAACCCAGCCTATGTTACCCATTTCCCTGGACAATTCCTTCAGCCATTGTAATGCGCGATTTCTCACCATCTCAATTATTTGATTCAGAAATCTACCGTTTCAAGCGCTTCACTCGTTTTGTTTCTCAAAATCATGCCATGGTTTAACATTAGCATCACCCCAAACTCATTCTTCTCACAATGTCCGAATAATCAATCAAAGCATATATAGCATATCGAATTTACTAGGGACCAAAGGTGAATCAAACAAAAACCTCAATCGTCAAAGATAAACCTAGAAGAGACAACAGATTGAACCCTTTAAAGCGATCGAATACCTCAAATCATTCTGACAAACAGAAAAAAAATATATCAAGAAAAGAGAAAAGGGCCCCAAAAGAAAAAAAAGACCGCCACCAAAATTTACTAAGACGATCATAAGTTTAAGCATTTTAGGGCGCTCGGAGACAGAACCAAACTTATTGTAAGATGTAGAAAGTTATTTTGGAATAGAAACCAAAAAAAAATCGAGAATTTAAAATCAAGTTAAAGAAGGAGAAAATGTAGAAGTAGAAAAAATGGTGAAGTCCTAACCTTGATCAGTGAGAATTTGAAGCTTCCTTCAGCTTGTTTCCTCCCACCGCCGAAGTGTCAATTGGAGAGAGGTTTTTCCGAAGGGAGAAAGGGAACGGAGGCGTAAAATGGGCTTCGATTTTATTGCGGCAGGTCCTTTGACTGGGATTGTGTTCTTCAATCGAGGACAGGGTCGTCTTTACACGTCAAGTATAAACTCCAGAGTGGAAATCGTTACTGTAAATTGAGGTTTGCGTTAATTTTTCCGCAATCGCTAGGGCAAGTGACCTTTTTGGGGAAGCAGGTATCGCGATTCGCGTGTAATTATGTGGCGGTAACAAACTACGGCGTCTGTTCCTACTCTCCTTTTCCATGAGGCTTAGATTTATATGTGGTAATGATAATATAATTTTATTAATCATTTCTCAATTAGTCTTAATCTTGATTACAGTTCTTTTATTTGAAACTTTATACTCTGTCCACGCAACTGTTCGAATTTTCTAAATTAGTCTTTGTGATATATTTATTAAAAGATTTAATTATACTCATGATATCTCATGAGGGCCATGGTTAATTACCGTCACTTACAGTTCACGCTCCAAGCTAGGGTGCACAAGTCAGCTATAAAACATTTTAACAATTTTACTTACTAATTTAACCATATACCAATAGCTTAAACTTATATGTAGAAATGCTGTAAAATGCATCTCATTGTAAATTGAAATTTGTTTGCAAAAGGGGAAAAGGTAAACGGTGGAATATCACTAAACTTTGCAGGGATTTGGATCTTCTCCTATAATTTTTTATTATTATTTTTCTTATAAAATCTAAACCGTTGAGATTAAAATTTTGATGGTTCAAAATTTTTTTTTAATTTTTCTGAGTTTAAATATGTTTTTGTAATTTTATAATTTAAAAATTAATTTTATTTTTTTAAAAAAATATTTTTTAAAAATAAAATAATTTAAATTTAAATCATTTAAATTAATTTAGACGATACAAATTTTGTATCAGCAAAAACACGGAAGAAAGGTCGGGAGAAGATCTCATTCTAAACCAAGCATACAATGATAGAAGTTCATGAGACCTTTCGTTTATTGGAACACCATCTTGATTTTAAGCTGCAACCTGCAAGTGGCATTAAAGTCGATAATCCTTCAATTTTTATCTCCCACTAGTTTGGTTGGGCAAAGGTGAAAGGATTTAAATAAAAAAATTTTGTATAATGTTTATTTTATTTTTATAATTATTATTTAATAATTATTAAAAATAAGAATATTAAAATTATTTTTTATTTTTAAAATTATTTTAAATTTTATTTTTATTTTTAAACTTAACTTTTTTTATATATATTAAATAAGTCATTGGTGAACTTTTACGATCTTTTCCCTTGATCGAAGTTTATTACAAAAAACTCAAAGTGCATGTTTGGTTCAACTTTTATTTTTTTCAGACCGTAATTTTACCCAAAGCAACAAAATATAACTTCTGATGCGAAGTTTATCAAAAAAAAAACAACAAATGTGGTTGAACGTGGACGTGGTGTTCGTTGGCTGGATGGTCAAATGAAATTGAACAGTGATCCAATAAATCCGTTACCAACAAATGTATATAAAAGAAAACAAAACAAAAAAGGATAAACTTGAGATGTACCCAAGTACATGGGAGGTAGCATGATTACTCCGATTCAGAAACACTCTCAACGTGTTTTTTTACTCTTGAGTATTTGGGCTCGGATTATAATTGTGTAAATAATAAAATATAAATAGAGTAATGGGAGACTTATATGTCTAACTAAATAAAAAATAAAAAGATAAACTAACCCTATGCTAACACCCCATTTTAAGTTGGAGCATTTAAATTAAATGTGACCTAGTTTGTTATGAAGTATTAAAAAAATTCCATTAAAATCTATTTGAAGGGGAGAACAATAAGCTCAAATAAAATTACTCAATAATAGAAACCCTAATAACATTCCCCAGTGACAATTTTATGGACATCATGTGGACTCTTCAAACAAAACACCTTTTTGAACATTTTGTTGATGACTCTTTAAACAAAACACCTTTTTAAAAGAAAATAAACACACAGCTATAGCACCCAACCATATGGAAAGGTGGTCGAAGAAATAAAGTAAATACGCTCTAACAAACAAACATACGAAAAGTTTCTAGATGATTGTCGAAGAAAGGGGCTAGAGTTAACTCTTTTTTATCCTAATCACTAGTTCCGTGTAAATAAAAGGAAGAGAAAGAATACTCTGGAAAGCCTTGATCAAGAAAGGCATTTGATGCATATATTTACAGGAGAGAAAATGTTTTATAACTTGAGATATAACCAAACTGGAACTTACATAGTCTCTAACTAAACAAATAAAAAAGATAAACTAATACTAATCTAAAAAATAGGATTGGACCTAGCTAAAAAAATTTTTTGGGTTTTAGGGTTTTCTAAAAAAACATATGATATGTAGAAGAAAAATATATTTTTTAATGTTCAATCATATAATGTTTAGTTTAAAAACTAACCACTTGTTATATTTTTATAAGAGAATTTGATTTCTCAAAAAAAAAAAAAAAGCTTAAAAATTATATATAAGTTTTTTTCTAAACACTGAGTCAAGGTCTAACAAGTAAAGTGATCAACCGAAGCCAGAGATAAGAGGTGAGGGCATACTAATGGAGGAGTTTTTCTCATTTGCCAGATTTGTGAGGCAAGAAAAGCTTGTCAAAGATTTTGGCAATATTGGCTAGGGGCCTCCATCTAAAAGCAATGCACGCTATGCTTATATATGTTACTGATTACCAAACATTCAAGCCAATGTACACTTCAAACTATTAGTACTTGCCAGCCATAACAAGTTTTCCCACACGAATTTGAACATTCCTTGTCCCCGTCCTTCATCTTTTAGACATTGTCAAATCATCCATGTCAAAGAAACCAAGAGCCAAGTTGACATCTTTATCAAAAACATCAAAAGACAAGCTCATTCTTATTCATCGCTAATGTCAAATTTAAAATTATTAAGAATCTTTTCCAGTAAAAACCAAATAAACTCCATAAGGCTTAGCCTTTTCCAACCGAATTCTTCATCTTTTAGACAATGTCAGGTCATCCATATCAAAGACACCAAGAGCCAAGTTGACATCTTTATCAAAGACATTAAACACAAGCTCATTCTTATTCATCGTTAATGTCAAATTCAAAAGTATTACGACTCTTTTGCAACAAAAGTCAAATAAACTCCATAAGGGTTAACCTTCTCCAACCAATGTGCCAATAATGATATAAACCAAAGGGAAGATATGAATTTCACTGCACGGCAATTGGGTATTTAATAAAGGGTTGCAATATCTTTGCGAAGCAAGTGCGAAAGGATATAAATGGTAGGAAAATCACAATTCCAAGCACCAAGTTTAATCACATGGATGCTCACCACTGAAAAGAAATTTTAGATTTCAAAAACATCATTTCATATTTTCATTAAATAGTAGAAATATTTATTAGTGGATCTTATTTTATTTTACTTTATCAATGATATAGTTATGTGTTTTCATTAAACTTTTGTGCATCCTTTCATCTCATAAATTATGTTTCGTGTTTTCCCATCTTTTGCATTTCCTTCTCAAAAGATTCAATGATTAAAAAAAAAACTAAAAACAATGATATTTCTTATGAAATACTAACTTGATATAAATGAAGATAAAATTTGAGAGTGATTGATGATACAAACATAAAATTTATTTTTTAATTAAAATTTTAAAGAAACAATGCATTCTTATGAACAAATCATTGGCCCAAAATTATAGGCCAAAGATTTTTACGATAACAAAACCTAATTAATATTTATGTAAAAACTCACTTTGATTCTCTGACTCATTATGTGAATTTTATATAATTCAACATATATTATTATTTTAACCTATCATTTATCTATATTCAGACATAAGTATCAACTATACTAACGAACTAAATGACAAAATAATTAATACATAAATGACAAAAAAGTTATTGCATTTGTATAAATTGAGAATAAAACATAAATGCTTTCTACTACAACTGTCTCTAATTATTACAAAAAAACAAATGGTTTCTTTAACCTATGTTTGGAATTCTGTAATAACACATATGACGAGTTAACTCAATGAGTTATATGAGAAGAGCATCATTGGCGATAGTAGCTACAATTGTAAAAGTTTTTGAATGCTAAAAACAAATCAATAATGCTCTAATAAAAAAGAACATTGAATATCAAGATTATTTTTAGTGGATAGGAGATGCAAAAAGTCTATATATACAAGCAAGTTCGAGTACAAAGAGCAAAATAATTATAGAGAAAAATGAAACAAAGCGCACTCAAATTTTTGTAAAATTATTAATCTTAATGTCTAGTACATCTACTTATTAGAAATAAAAGTTTTTTGATTGTTAAAAGTATTTTAAGAAGAAATAAAGTTATTTTAGCAATTCTATATAAAATTCTAAGTGATATAATTGAGGATTAATTATATAAAACTTTGTTGAAAAGTTTGTGGTAAACATGAAAGTATGTGTTGATGATAAACACGAAGTAAAACTATCATCTATGTAAGTTTATTATTGTTAGTGAGAAAATCTTTTAAAGTTTTAAGGGGACTAGATGTAGATTATGGGATTGAATCAAGATAAATCTTTACGTGTTTTCTCTTTTCTTTTAACCTTTTTTGTTTGCTAAACCTACTTCCTCCACTTTTGAAGGACTTTGATTTAAATTGTCTATTTTCGTATGTGTTGTTGTTGCTTGCTCCATTTTCATACTTTAATTTATTGCTTCACATTATTATTAACATTATTTTATCTTAGTAAATATTGTTAATTTATATACTTATCTATTATATTTTATTGAATTCATTGATCTTTTGCTAAACATTATTCAAATCCTCCACTTTTTGAGCATTTAATTTTTGGAAGTCAATTAATTTTCTATTTTAATAAAAACAAAAAGTTTGTTTTTTGTATATCACACCTAATTACATTCTCTAAATATGTTTATCACAAATTATGTCAATAATATGAGACATCTTCATCTTCTTTAAAAAAAAAAAGGTTTATCTTTAATTACCTCAATTGAGGCATGAAGTAAATTTGCTTCTTTTATTCATAATTAATGAATACTTGGAATGGTAATCTTTCAATTGAGCTTTTATTTCAAATATCCAAATAACAAGAGGGAGTTAAAGTTTTTCATCTATGAAACACTAAT
Organism: Erythrophleum fordii; assembly: GCA_032878935.1. Taxonomy (NCBI): domain Eukaryota; kingdom Viridiplantae; phylum Streptophyta; class Magnoliopsida; order Fabales; family Fabaceae; genus Erythrophleum; species Erythrophleum fordii. The sequence goes on from JAVQMF010000049.1 coordinate 35,178,506, forward strand.
TAACTTTAGGTTTTGTTTGGTAGGCTTAAGAGACTAATCCTGAAATAAGAAAAAAAGTGAGACTGCTAAAAGACACATTTAATACACAGAAAAACTACATCCACGTAGGGGAGCTATACACATGGGAGTATGCTATTCTCCATAAAATCGAGGGAAAGAGATCTACTTAGTAGGATGCAAAATTAAAACCATCTTGTCATTGTCTATTGTCAAGTTCTATTGTACCCATGCCTGCAAAGTGCGAGAGTTGGCTTCCATCAATGGTTGAAAAAGGGCGATGCTTAGGGAGAATTTGTGAATGTGCCATTGAATCTAAACAAACTCAACAACAATCACGATTGCAATCCTTGAATAAACCTCAAAATAACTGTGGAAGAGAGAGTGAAAAGCAACTCACAAATCTCACTATCTTCCCAATTTGGTTCTGCACTGCAAGTAAGGATGATAGGAAGAAGACTCCCACTACCCTTTCCAGAACTTCGATCCTATCTAAACATCACGCTCTACTTATGGCTAGGAGAGCAAAGGATGCAAGTTTCGTTGATTGGGATGTTTGGAGCTTGTATAGCTTAGGGTTCCACCATTGCTGGGCAAAGACGAGAGTTAGGCATTTTTTTTTAAACATTACGTTTATTGGGTAAATAAAAACAATTAACTAAAGAAATAGTTATTTTTATTATTTTTATTATTTAGAGATATTTTAATCTTTTAAATTTTTTTTTCATTTTATATTTACTTCATTTCTATTTGACTAAACATCATGTTTATGAGATATATGACTCTTTTTCATTTTCAATTCATTTTTTTATTCTCATTTAAAAATAAAAAAACTCTGCCATGTCAAACAAGGCCTTAGTCAAACATCCTGTGCTTTCAATTTCTTTCAATACCCAAGATGAGCTTCTATATCTGTGAATTCGTTCTTTTTTTCCGTAGAATATAGTAGAAAATAAAAAAAAAAAAGCAGAGATTTTAAGGGATTCATCTTAGTACATCTTAGTAATCTTGACAATTTCACAATGAAAGTAAGATTTAAAAGTCAAGTTGACAAATAGACAGGAAACCCCCCGAGACGCGCCGCTTAAATAGACGACATTCTTCTAACTAGGTTCACTTCCCGTTCCACCAAAACGACGTGCTTAATGATATTACACATTAAGATAAGATGGCTCCCAGCATCGAAACGCTGTCGTTGATATGTCAGGCAACGTAACTCGGTGTGCGGTTACCGACTAGGAAGATCCCGCACCGACCCTGATCTGGAGTCTGCCTTGCAATTGCTGGACTTCCACGCGGGGACTGAGAACGTAGAGATAGTCATCGATGGCACTCTTAGCGTCGCCGGCGACGTCGAAGGGCATAGTGGTAACAGTGCCGGTTCTGGTTCTCTCTGCTTTAGTGGGCGCTGTTTTTCTCTTCTTCCTCTTGTCAACTCTCTCTTCTTGCTCTTGCCCTTCAGCTGCTGACACCCCCGTCTCCAGGGGTAACGGTGTCGGTAATGACCTCGCCGTGACTGGCAGCGGCAATATTCCCTTGTCGACGACGAAGGAGGACGTGGAGTGGGTAAAACATCAGATCCGATTGAATGGACTTCATATGCATGACAATGTGCTCCGCAAGGGCATCAACCCTCGCACTAGGGCTCAGCAACTCGAGGATCTTAGACAGTAAGAACCAATGTCCATATTTGTCTGCATTTATTGGGTAATATAGTTTTCGTATTTGTTTTAATACATCTCTTCCATTAGGAATTTGAAGGGATCGTTCTGTTATTTGTAAAGCATCATTAGCTTGCATAGAAATTTCTCTTTTTGCAACCAAAGCCACGAAGCACAGGCAGCCAATAAACCGCCCGAGAAATCAATAGAAGCATAACAAATTTCAAATTTCTTGCGCAACTGAATCATACTGTTAAATGTTTGGCGATCCTCATCTAACAATAGCTGCCCTGTTCTCGTCTAAAATTAACCTGAGCTTAGGTCTGAGATACCTCTTGATCCAAAGTTGCTTCTTTGTTTGTTAGCTATATTCATATTCCCATCAGCAGATGTCTTTCATAGTCGCTCGCCATACATTTTTTTTTTAAAGAGAGTTCTAGCTTGTAAGAGAGAATTGGAACAAACTTCAAACAGATTAGAAGTCGAGATAAAGGATTAACTGAATGAATTCAAGGGATGTATGGTAAACGTGCATGAGACAGCAAGATTTGAGAGAGGTAAGGAAACGAACGAAGATGGGAGTTTAAGGAAATCTGTGCTTATGCCAATGCTTCATTTCTCCAAATATTTTCCTCGTGATGCTGAGCTTTTAACTGAATTTGGTCTGCATGATTTTGTTTAATTGTGAAGATGTGTATTAACATTGTTCCCTCTTTCATTTTTTTATATTTTTTTTTCCACCCATTTTCAATCTGCAATGTATTGTTATATATAGTTCCTTTCTTTCTGATGTTGTTTTGTGTTTGGCAAGGTGCAGAAATGATCTTTTTGGTAGCTAATAATGGCGAGTTTTGTTCAAATTAAATCCCACAAAGCACGTACTTCAAACCTCTATACTGTGTCTATTTAGTTTGATGCACATTTTCATTACAGCACTCTATAGAATAAACTCTTTAGGTTTATTTTTATCATGATATCTTTTAACTCGAAAACTGTTATCTTCTGTTTTTTAAGTTACCAATTCAAGGACCTCAAAATGTTGTTTCTGCTTAGTTAATGCGTGAACAATGATGCACTTGGTTGCATTTGGAATGAATGCCTTATAGGGTATCTGATATGGTATTTCTACTCTGTACAGGTTTAAGGGCATATCACACTATGAAGAACCTGAATCAGATAACCACACTGCACTGCCTTGCCCAGGGGAGCTCCTGGTTGAAGAGCACCACAGCAACTATGGTGAACCCTGGGCAGGTGGAAGAGATGTGTTTGAATTTCTTGCTCAGTCCTCTCAACTCAAACCAGACTCACGTGTCCTAGAGATAGGTTGTGGCACTCTCCGAGTTGGCTTGCATTTTATTCGGTTCTTAAATCCTGAACGCTTTCATTGCCTTGAAAGGGATGAGCTCTCGCTTATGGCTGCATTTAGGTATGAGATTCCCTCCCAAGGCCTCTTATCTAAACGCCCTTTGATTGTAAAGGGGGAGGACATGGATTTCAGTAAGTTTGGCTTTGGAGTTATGTATGATTTGATTTATGCTAGTGCCGTATTTCTTCATATGCCTGATAAGCTCGTTTGGGTTGGACTGGAGAGGTTAGCAACTAGATTGAAACCTTATGAAGGACGAATCTTTGTATCACATAATATAAAGTTCTGTTCACGACTGGGAGGAGAGGAATGCACAAAGAGGCTAACGAGTTTGGGGCTTGAGTATCTTGGGAAGCATACTCATGATAGTCTGCTATTTAATCACTACGAGATATGGTTTGAATTTAGGCGGTCCAAGGCTTAATTGTGATAGAAGCATGAGAAGTAGCTTCCAATGGCCGCAGTGCACTCCTTGTGCTTCTGCTCTGAATGCCATTTATTGGACAACTCAATGATACGTTTGGTTGGAGAGCGAAGAAGTGAGATATTTTTGTCATTGGCACATCAAATTGTGCCGGGAATTTGACTCTGTTTTGCTCGCTTTTAGATAGAGAAGGATCATCTGTGATTTTGATGAAAGACTCAACGGAAAGCAAGGACACTTGAGTTATATATTAGTGTGGTTTGGTGGAAAGGCTAGCTTAATTTTTTTATAATTATTTTGTTCTAGTTTAAGCTTTGATATAATAGATGTAATTTAGCTTTCGTTATATTTTGCGACTGATTGTTGTTTTACCAATCATTATATAGGATATAATCGGTGAAATTGAAAGTTATATCTATCAGCTCGTATAATGCTTCTCCTTTCTCCGTATCTATTTAAATCTGTCGTACTCGTATCCGCTACTCCTCTATCTACCACTTGCCACTTGTGAGGTTTTCAATTTTCTTGACATTTCCTGTCAATTGTATTATTCTTTCCGAGTATGAAATGGAACCTTGAGAACCCGACTAAGTTATTTATGCATAATATTCTTTTGTTTTTTGGGAATAGATCCAATTAAGTATAGGTAAGCAAAAAAAATCTGGATGTTATCTAACCGCCTAAAAATATTGTTTTAGAACTATGACTCTTTAGATATAAAATGTTAATTCCGTTACCCAATTTTTTCCGGTCGAAACTCAACTTTTTGCAATGACATATTAGAACCACGTTTTTAAAGTTGTATATGAGAATTATTTTTGCTAACCCTTGTAAAAGTTGTTTGTTTAGATATATTAAAATTATAATTGTAACATTTGGTAAATGAATACTTTAATTTGTAAAATGCGAATATGCCATAGGTTCGTAATGATACATCGAATGTGTAAAATTTGGTCATATATATTGTTAAGATTTTACAAATACATTATTTTCATCAAACAGGAACTGATTTTACGAATACATTATTTTCATCGAACAGGAACTGAAGTGGCAGCGAGCGCACGTGCATGCCATTTGGAGCAAATAAACGACGCCGTTGCCTGATGGAAAATCCAACGTCGAACATTTGAGGGTGAAGAAAACGCAAGATCGAACAAAGTTGCATAGCTGCGGAATCAAGAATGGCTGGAGTTCGCATCTTAAGCAAGTCACAGTCCCGCTCAATCTTCTTCACAGCGCCGGTCCAGGGCTCCTGGATGGAGAGGGTAAAGGGCGTCTTCACCGGCGAAAAGACCACCACTGACTCCGCCGAATCCGAAGTCAGCTCCAATTCATTCACGCTCCTCCGTGAGCTCCATTACCCTTCTGCCATTTACGCTCTTGTCTTATGCTATTTTTTGTGATTCATGATTGCAGATTATTGATAGAAATCCTTCCTGCAACTTTATGTTTTTTGCTCCTTTCCTGAAGGCTTTGCGGATGAAATGAAGAAAGCAAGAAGAGTGGGGGCGTTCAAGCGGTATATAGTTGGTCGAAGCAGTGAAGCGACCTTTGCTGATGCGTTCGAGAAACAGGAAGCGATAATTCGATACTTAGGGGGTTTTGACTCCACTGGAGAGGTTGTTTCCCTTCTTTTCCTTTTTTATTCGTCAGTCATGATGCCCTTTTCTTTTTCGTTCCTGTATATGTTAACATAAGGACCGTGAATCTATGCGCTTGCGCGCACATTTGAAGCACTCAAATTGTATTAGTAGGAGATTATGTTTTCAATTTCAAATTTTTCTCTTGAATTTCACACGTCAGTCATCTTAGCAGGTGCTTGGTAATATTGTCGTTCTTCTTTTTGAATTTCTAATGTGCTAAAAAAGAATAGAAGATCCGGTAACTGATATTAGCCCTTCAGGAAAACAGCCATGGTCACACTACTTATGAAATTTATTGTCTAAAACTTAAATAATGCTTTTTGGGGTGCATTTATCACTTCCTTGTAGGGCATATCTTAAAATGGTCCTCGCCCCAAATATCATTTTTGAACTTTTGGCACAATCTAATTGTCTTTCTGATTGACATTTGTATGCTTAATGAATTTCTGCATTGATCGTTTATTTATCTATATTATTTTGGGTAGTTTTAATGAAAGATTGCTAGGAATATCTCCTGATTGTAACCTTATATTTTCTCATTTTCAGAACCTCCAGAACGTTCAAAAACAAGAAACAGCAAAGCATTGTAATTGCACGATTTCTGATGTAGAGAATGCACTTGCGAAGTTTACTTGGGCTAAAGAAGCACAAAAGAAGATAGAAAAGCTAAAGGAAGAAGGAAAACCGATGCCAAAAAGCATTGCTGAGGTAGTATAACTCTTAGTTTGCTACAGCCTCATGCCCCAAATAAAAAGAAACAACATAAGCCTTGGAGTGTTTTTGTGTGCACATTGTGGTTATTATTGTTGATATCAATCTTCTTCTTCTATGCAGAATTGGCCACAAAACATGCATGATTTAGCTATGTTTCAAATTCAAATACTGATCCACTTTTTTTGTTCGTTAATTCTAGTATATGTTAGAATATGTTCGAGATGCATTAGTTTGCTGTGTCAAAATTTTAATTAAAAAAAGGTTGTGTAAATGATTTTCCTGGTGCTAGTATTGAGGCTGATTTTGAGTATATCCAAATTTGTATTTTATGTTCTCTAGGTGCAAAAGCTGGTGGGTTCAACTCCATTGGATTTGGCTAGATCTAATTTGGCCAAGAGTGGACAAGTTAGTAGGAATGCGCTTTGTCCATGTGGTTCCAAGAAGAGATACAAACGGTAATTTTGCTCTGTTTTCAAATTTTCTGTATGATAAAGGGTTATTTAAATTTACTTATATCTTAATTCTCTCACAAAATTAAAGACTGATTAAAATTATATTGTGAATTTATGAGTTCAAACGAAGAATTCATCCCTGATGGTTGTTATTTCCAAACCCTTGATATTTGGTTGACTGTCTTACACGACAATTTAACTAATTGCAGTGAATGATCTAGCTATATATGGCTAAGCAAACAATTTTGACTACTCCTTCCTTACCTATAGTCGACCATCTTTCTTTCTTTTTTGATTGTATTAGTTGGCTACCTGGTGTATTTTTTCCTTACTTCCCTAAGTATTTTTTTCATATTATTTCTGGAAACTTAATTTTGTACTACCTTCTAGCATCTTAATAAAAATATGATGAATTTGGTATTTGAAAATGCATGTTAGAGGGTAAAATCTGTTGTGTCTAATCGTAGACGGTACACTCTTGGACAAAATACATGGGTATTAAAATCTTTCTTTTTTAATTATTTAATTTTCTTTTCTATTGAAAGATACACTCTCTGATGGACTTGATTCAATGTGAATAGATTTTCAAAATTGATCAGCTTATGCTTCTCTATATTTTTTATTAATGAAGGTGCTGTGGAAAGGATTGAAGTAATTCGGAAGTTACATATTAAAAATAGAGGGAGCGGGACTCCATGTTTTGGTTAAGAGAGGCGCCCAAAAATGGTAGAATCAATCTGCAGTCATTCTCTGGTTTACTTGGTTTAGTTGGACAAGCTACCCGATGCACAGTACTGCCAGCACGCACGCAGTAAGCTGATGCGACGATGGGATCTTTCACTAATTAGTTGCTTGCACTTATTTTTCTAATTTGTTGAGGACTGAGGTGGACGTAGGCGGTTATGAATTGACGCAAAGCGATTTCATCAAGTTGATGAGTAGTCCCCTTATTTCCTCCACTTTCACTCCCCAAAAACAAAAGAAGTTTTATGATATTTTGTTGCTATGCCTCACTGTCCATCTGCGTGTGGATCCTCTCATTTTAAGGCGCGGACAGGATTGTCATGTGTAGTAAATTTTCGCCGTCTGCTTGATTGTGCGTCTCTCTGCGTGTCATGTGGCTCCGTTTTCTCTGTTAAGCATCTTTCTGAGAAGCATTGATACGGGTACGCGTATCGGGTACAACATGATACGATACGTGCGATTCATTAATTTTTAAAATTTTAAGATACGGGTACAGGAATATATATATATATATATATATATTCAATAATCTAATATATTAAAAATTAATTAATCAAGCATAATTAGTGAATGAAATAATTAATTAATTAATGAGCAGAGGAATCAAAATTAGATGAGTTCTAGTTTGTTTCATCAGCTTACAAATTGTAGCCATTGTTGTTATCCTTGTGAAGAGTCATTATTTCACCTCCTTTGATTGCTACGCTTAAATGGTTGAATAATGAACAGGGGAAATTAGATATCACAAATCCAGAACATTCTAGTTTAATTTTCTGCAAACAGAGGCACATATCACAAGAATGAATTGAAACACAAGTAAGGGAGATAAATTATCAGCCAAGTTACAAGATTCTAGGCTCGTTTTTCTCTGTCATTCAAGTTTTTGAAAAAAAAAAATTGAAAACAGAAACCTTGCCACCGGAAAAGAAGATGCACTTGCGACTAGCCGGAGAAGATGACAGAGGAACGGAAGGCGTCGGATGAGAAGATGATGCAGCAAGCTATGCGACACACAATGGGAAGCACCAGCACCACAAGCAGCGGGCGAGGAAGAACTGAAGCTGAGGGAGAAGAACCGAAGCGTTTGAGGGTTGGGGGTTTAAATGATGGACGAAACGAAGTCGTTCAAGGAAAAAAAAACGTTTCACCGCCGTTTCAAGAATGTTTTGGAGCCGTTTCTTAGCCTTGTTGAAACGTTTCGGTACGCAAAGAAACGTTTCGAATACTTTTGTACCCGTACGGTACGCGTATCCATATCAGATACGTATCCGGTACGGGTATGGCTCCAAATTTGGCGTATCGGTACTTCTAAGGAGCATACTCACACTCCAGAGCCTGCGGGAAGGGAAAACGATGGTTTCAAGCAAGCACAAGTGGAATACATATTGGTGACAATAAAACTAACTTGGGATGCTTTTCCACAGATATAGCTCTCCATGCAGAGTAATCAAACCAAGTAGAAGGAATCGAAGCAAAACCCAAGTAATCATACAATTCCAAAAAATTCGAGAAACACAAGAAAAGAAAGAAAAAGAAGAACATAGATTGGTATGCAGAAAGTTAAAGATAAAATAAAAATAAAAATAAAAAATAATTTGATAAATAAAAAATATTTATAATATTTATATTTTTATTGATTGAATAATAGTTAATAAATAATATAAAGAATTGACGTACGCGTGGACTATTTTGTCTCCTTCCTTGGATTATTTTTCAAGAAGCACAATAAAAAAAAAAAAAGAGAAAATGGAGCGACGTGGCATGCGAAAAAAATGCATAGTCAAGCAAATGGCGAAGATCTGCTACATATGGCAATTCTGTTTGCGGCCTAAAATGAAAGAATCCACACGCCTGTTAATCCACTGGTTACTCTTGTATTCTTGATTAAACAGTCAACATGGCCCAACACATTTGTTTAGCATATCAAACTAGAATTACCCTTGGAATCAATTGGAGATTATGTTGGCCTCAATTCTCAAATTCTCCTTTCATTGCCAAAAGGCAATTAACCATATCATAGGGAAAAATTGTTAAGAAGAAGAATTAAGAAAGATTGAAGAACAGAGAAAGAAGAAGACGGAAAGGAAGAGAAGGTTCAAGAGTTTAGTATTTCAATGGATCAATATGGTTTCACAGAGGAAGTCTAATACCCATGACTCACACGTGCCATGCAAACCTCACACGATAGAAGTAACAGAATATTAGAAAATACCATATATATCCTTAATACAATAGCAAATGATCACTGTGCCCCATATATTATTTTTTAATCCTAACAACACTCCCCCGCCAAAAACATCCTTGACCTCAAGGATAAAGAGAACGAGCAAAAACAAGGTAGCGTTGCTAGAACAGATGCCATATCTCCCAAGTGGCTTCTTCAGGAAGCTCTCCAACCCAATGAACAAGAACCTGGGTAATAGGACGGTGATTCTGCTGTACCATACAGCGATCCAAAATGGCATAAGGTTCTCGAGGCCATTTAGTAGCATCTATTTCAAATGGCAAGTGATGAACAGAGATACTCAGATCGAGGCATTTCTTCAACATAAACACATGAAAGGTAGGGTGAACTTTGTAGTTGGAAGGAAGTTTTAATGTATAAACAATTGTTCCAACACGAGCTTCAATCTAATAAGGGCCATAGAAATGAGGTGCCAACTTCTCTGAAGGATGTTGAGCACCGAAAGTTGTCGATGAGGTTACAACTTTAAAAACACCCAGTCTCTTACTTGAAACTGTCGCTCAGTGTAATGATAGTCAACATATTGTTTCATTCTATTGACAACAACTTCAAGATTAACCTTAAGACGCTCCAGTATTGCTTCACGAGCAAAAAAAGAACGATCAATGGAGTCCATGGTAGACTCGTGTGGCAAGTAAGGGAGTTGCAATGGTGGAGGTTGACCATACATGACTTCAAATGGAGTTGTGCCTGTAGAAGTATGAAAGGTAGTGTTATACCACCACTCCACAAGAAGAATCCACTTAGCCCAATCTTTAAGTGCTTGCCAATAGAAGTAGCAAAGATAATGTTCTAAACAGCGATTAAGTACCTCACTTTGGCCATCCTATTGTGGATGGTAGGTCGTTGAAAGCTTCTGTTCAACTCTCAGGTGAAGGAGAAATTCTTGCCAGAATTTACTGATAAAAAGAGGATCATGATCACTGATTATGTTGGTAGAAGCACCATAAAGCTTAAAAATATGATCAAGAAAAAGCTAAGCCAAGTCAACAACCGAGAATGGATATGACATAACAAGAAAGTGGGCATATTTGCTGAAATGATCAACAATGACCCACACAGTATCCTTGCAGTGAGACTTAGGAAGATGAACTATGAAGTCCATAGCAATACTCTACCATACACCTTGAGGAACGGGTAAAGGTTGCAAGAGACTAGGATAAGCCACCCTTTCATAATTGCAGCGAAGGCACGTTTCACAACTCTGCAAATACTTCTTTATATCGTAAAGCATGCCTTTCCAATAAAACAAAGCTTTCACCCTATGATAAGTAGCCTTCACACCTGAATGACCTCCTTGAGGCCCTGAATGTAACCATTGCAAAATGAGGTATTTAAGAAACTCTTGCACATGACCAATAACTATGCGATTCTTTCGAAGCAAAATTTAGTTATGCTATTTATATTTGGGGTGAGATGTAGGATCCTTTTGTACCTCATCAACAACTTACATTAAGGTAGGATCAGTGTGATATTGCTGCATAATTAAATCCTAAAGTTCTATAGAAACAGAAGAAAAGCTTAATTGTAACAACTCTCCATGAGTGGCACGAGACAGAGCATCAGCCGCACCATTTTCAACACCTCGACGATATTTGATTTCATATTGAAGGCCCATTAACTTATTAATCCAAGTGTACTGTGATGGAGTTAATAAATGCTACTTCAATAAGAATTTGAGGCTACGTTGATCAATTAAAATAGTGAATGGCTTGATGTTCAAGTAAGCATGCCATTTAGACACTGCATGTACAATAACAAGTAACTCAATGTCGTAAAATAAGAGAAGTTGATTTCGTGGTGATAAGACCTTGCTGACATATGCTATAGGGTGATTGTCCTGAGATAAGACAACACCAATACCAATATGAGAAGCATCTGTTTCAATTATAAAATATTGTTGAAGATTGGGTAGAGCCAGCACTAGAGCTTCAACCAAAACTACTTTAAGAGCCACAAAAGCATGTTCAACACCTGGGTTCCAACCGAAATTATCCTTTTTCTAATAAGTTTGTAAGGGGTTAGGCAATAATACCATAGGAACATATAAACCTACAGTAGTATCCTGAAAGACTCAAAAAACCAAGAAGTTCCTTTATAGTCTTGGGTACTGGCCAGTCAGCAACCACTTGAAGCTTAAAAGGTTCTGTAGCTACAGTACCATTTGAAATGATATGACCCAGATATTCTATGGTATAAGTAGCAAAAGCACATTTGCTCTGCTTGACCAAAAAGTTATGGTGCTGCAAAATAGAAAACACTAAACGAAGATGACCCACATGAGAAGCAAGATTAGTGCTGTAAACCAAGATATCATCGAAAAAAACTAAAACATATTTTCACAACATGTTAGCAAATATATAATTCATAATGCCCTAAAATGTCGATAGTGCATTGGTGAGATCGAAGGGCATCACCAAGTATTCATAATGATTTGCATGTGTTTAGAATGTTGTTTTATGCACATTTTCAAGACGCATACGAATCTGATACTATCCGACTCTAAGGTCTAGCTTGCTGAAAATTCTAGCGTTACCCAATTCATCTAAAAGGTCCTTAATCAACGGTATAGGAAAGCAATTATGAATAATGGCTTTATTGAGAGCTCTATAATCTACACACATATGCCAACTATTGTCTTTCTTTTTAACTAAAACCACTGGAGATGCGAAAGGAGATGAGCTATGCTGGATAATGCCTTGGTCTAACATGTCTTTAATCAACCCATCGATGATAGCTTTTTGTGAAGAAGGGTAATGATAAGGTCGCAAGTTAATAGGCTAGGTACCCTTTTTGAGAATGATTTGGTGGTCATGAGCACCTTTACTTGGAGGTAAGGTAAATGGTTCATCAAAAAGGGATCTGAATTCATTCAGCAAAATTTGTATATCCATAGGAACATTAGGCGAGTCATGCACCATAATGGTGTGACAGGAAGCAGGTTCTAAATAAGGAATTAACTGATCAGTTAAAGGATCTTATGTTTCTTGTAACAACTTAATCATTTTAGTATCGTTAACGATAAAGTTTTGAGTAGCATTATAAGCAATCAATCGAATTGTTTGTCCCTTCCAAACACAATAAACAAACAAATTCACACAATCCATTATGGCCTACATCTTACTTAACCATTGCATACCCAAGATCATGTCACAGCTTGCAAGTGGTAGTAAAATGACATCAGCACAAAATTCAATACCTTGAGTCAACCACTTAAGATCATCGCATTTGGCAGTGCCCAGTAATTTGTTACCGTTAGCTATCAAAACCGATACAGGTTGGATGTTTTGAACAATGAGATGTAACTCCTTTGCTAAAGCTAAGTCAAGAAAGTTGTGTGTATTACCTATATCCACTAGAATGTGAAAAATTCACTTCCCAATACGCCCTAACACTCTAATAGTATTAGGAGTAGTAGTTCCCATCATAGTATTAAGGGAAATAATAGGATCAGAAACATCATCTTCAGAAGTAGTGCTACTTGACCCTTCCATCAACTAAATTTTAACGTCAGGAGCAACATCAAATTCATCACAATTTTCCATAAGGAATAGTTGATATTTCTTTTATTGAGAACAGACATGGCCTGGAAAGTATTTAGCTTAATAGTAATAGTAGAGGTTCTTAGTTCGGCATTCATCTAATTTCTCTGGACTCAGTTTATGTTTGAAGACAAGGTTGGGTTTGCCCAATATTCCCTTAGCAGAACTAGGCACCACAACATTCGAAGAAGTTATAGGTAACTTCTTAGAATCATGATTGGGCAACTTAGATTTTTCTGGTGGATGGCGAGCTTTAAGAGGTAATGGGGTAGGCAATAAACCAGTAGTAGGGGAAGGCATATACTGACCTTGAAAAAGATTCATAATGTGTTGATGCAAGGAGTTGAGATTAGATTCTTGCAAACGTGCCAACTTAATGGCCGCAAGCAACGTCTAAGGACGCAACACCTTGACGTTAAGTGCAAGTTTCGATTTCAGTCCACCGATGAAGCAACTAAGTTTTTGAGTGTTTGTCAGATTCAAATGGCATACCAAGTTGTCAAAGTCAGTTTGATAATATGCTAGACTGCTTTGTTGCTGAAGATGCATCAGTTCTTCCATTGGATCATCATATAATGGTCCATACCGAACACGTAAAGCATCAACAAAAGCAGTCCATGGAACGACCCCATTACGGCTATGTTCAAAATGCAAGAACCACTTATAAGCAGCATCATCCAAAGCAATGCTAGTTAGTACTATTTTTTTAGCCTCTGGTGTTCCATCAAGCAAAAAAAACTATCCATATTTAGCTATCCAAGCCTCCACATCAAAAGCAGAGAAACGGGGAAAATCTAATTTCGTCGAACGGGTGGGCAACTGATAGTTGTTGTCTTGCTGTGCTTCTCGTCCCCGATCATGAGGAGCATTGAGATCCACCAATTGGAGAGACAAGAATGTAACACCCCGAAATTAATTAAGGTGTTAATCATGGATTAAGGTTAATTAAGGATAATTAATAGAGGATTATTGGGCAAGTTAGTGAATAGGTATTCTAGAGAGATAAACTATTAATCTGGGTTAAGAATTTATTTGGGATAGAAACTTCACCTAGGTCCAAATTAATGAACCATGATAAGAGGCTAATGGAGGCCCAATGAATTAGAGGCAGACCCAAACTAATTTAATGAGATAGAGGCCAAAGATTTATCTTGTATAGGCTCAATTAAGTGGCCCAATTACCCTTGTGCAGACCCAAGCCCTTGAGCCCTTCAAATTAGGCCTAAACCCCATTAAATTTCAGTAACTCAAGATGTGAAAACTGGCCCAACAGAATTATGCAGCCCAACACTTAAAAACTGGCCCAATAAACAAAATCTGAAACCCAATTGGATTTGGACTTGGAGCAACCCATGACCCAGCCTCTTGACCCAACTTAAACCCATCTAAAACCCTAATGCTTCAGCCACACCTTCATTTTTCTGAAACTCAAGAGGCAAATTCGGAGGTTGAGAAGGAGGCTAGGGTTTGGGGCAAGATTCCTGCATTTTCTCATACTTAGAGCAAGATTTGGCTAAGGTAATAGTTATACAACTTAATCCCCTCATCTTTCTCTTTAATTTGGTCCGATTAGTTTTTCATTTGGAGAGATTTCATTATACTCAAAATCTGAAAAGTGAGTGTTTGGAGGTTTTCTTAGTGGAATTCGTAGGTTGAGGTTGGGGTTGGTATTAGGTGAACTTAAACCCCCCATTTTGATGCTTTCTTTGTTGGTTTGAGACCCCCATAGCTGATTTATATTATGGGTACTAATTTTATACGAATTTGCTTAGGATTTTAGGTGAAACATTGAGAATTCTGGTGGGAGACACTTGAATCCGAATTTGGGATTTGTGGTGGCTGTTGCAATTGTCTGCAAGTGAGGTAACCGGGGTTTACGTTAATTCCATGCATATATCTATGTTAATTTCATATTTGCTGTATATGAATGATTTGAAATTGCTGAATGAATTGGTTGGCTATCTGTTGTATTATGATTGGACCTTGTGAGTCCATGGTGGAGCTGTGGTGCGGCTGCCACCCGTGCATGTGCCACGATCGGGCACCGGGTATGATCAACCCCAGATGCACTGAGCCCTAGTTGTGCTCAATAGGGAGTAGGTGCCGTGGACGGGTCTCTCCCGGTGTTAATGACCTTTAACATGTGATAATATGATTGCTAGTATGGGATAGTAATCATGATAGCCTAATTGTTTCATTTGCTGAAATGACTGATATGATTCTGATATGGATTTTGATTCGTGCATGTATGTTGATTAAACTGGATTATATGATGGAATTGCCTTGGTTACTGAGATGTGTATCTCACCCCGTTTTGTGGGATTATAATTTCAGGTGAAGGTTCCTCGGGTAAAGATAAGGGCAAGCAAATGGATGAACATCCATGAGCTGAGGCCTAGTATGGGGAGATGGCTACACTTAGGTTGACTAGTTAGTGTAGATGCTAATTTTGTATTCCTTAATGTATAGCATCATTATGTATCTATATTGCCAAGTGTAGGCTTGCACATTTAATTTATTGAGGATGTATGTATTGAGGGGTGAGACCTCATCTTAATTTGGTAACCGTTGTATGGATTCATGATATCTGCTGTAATTTATGTTGACTTATAATATGGCTTATCAATGGAAATGTAACCCCTTGAGATATTGATATGAACCCCTAATGCATGGAACCCCCATTGATTGAGTATTTATGGATGGCTGAGGGTAGTTCATGTATAATCTATTGTTGCTACTTTATAAACTTGCGGATAGAAGGTAATTGGAGGAAAGAAATGGGCATATAAGATTTGAGTTGGTAATGGGAGCATAGCTAAGTAAATAAGGTAGATAAATGCCATTAGAGTCACATAAAATGAGGGGAAGTGACCTTAGGGTGTCCCTAAGAAGAGAAATGGAGTGTAGGGGGCGAAATATAGGAAAAACAGCTACAGGAGGGAGTCACGCCGCGGCCAAGAAGGCTTCGCCTCGGCCTAGGGGGTGACAGTGGTGAGGGACGCCGCGGCTTGAGAAATCTCACCGCGGCGCGGAGTGAAAATAATTGCCTAGGGGGTGACAGAACGTAACCTCGCCGCGGCGCAAGAAGTCTCGCCGCGGCGCGAGTTGAGGAAATTAATTAAGGAGGTTACAGTAGCAAAACTCGCCGCGGCGAAAGTCAGGAAAATTCCAGAGAGAAACTTGGCCGTGGCGCAATAGTTCCAGGCCGCGGCGCAAGGTTAAGAACATGATTTTCGAGTCCCAGAACCCAGCTTAGTCGCGGCGGGAAAGTTCCAAGTCGCGGCGCAGGCCCCCAAACTCCTATATTAGACCTAGAAACCTTAATTTCAGTAAGGCTAATGTTAGGGAATAATATGAGTACATTGGTGGGATGTTTTTGTGGGTTGAAATTGATCAATGGATGAATCATAACCCTTTAAAGATGGTATAAACCCTTTTTATGCATGATCCCGTTAAGGTTGTTAGTTGATGATCGTAGTTGTATCAAGGTTTAAATTTTCTCTATATTTCTGCAAAGTAATTGATTGTAGCAACCCCAAACCTTGATCATTAATTATTAATAGCATGTTTAACCTTAACTATTGAGATTAGAAACTAGGGTCGTCACACAAGTGACGCATCACATTCTGCAGATCATGAAGTTGAGTTTGTAGGTTAGGAAGAATGGCCACTTGTGTTTCCAATTGAGAAAATTGAAGATTGAACTCAATATGAAGACGTTCTTCCAACTCGCGCATCGAAGTATGAATCTGGTCCCCTCAGCCATAGGAATGAATGGCTATGATACCAGTGTTAAGAAGAAGAATTAAAAAGGATTGAAGAACAGAGGAAGAAGACGACAAAAATGAAGAGAAGGATCAAGAGTTCAGTATTTCGATGGATCAATATGACTTCACAAAGGAAGCTTAATACACACGACTCATGCATGCCATGCAAATCTCACACGACAAAAGTAATAGAATATTACAAAATACCATATATGTCCTTAATACAATAGCAAATGATCATCGTGCCCCCCTGTATTATTTTTTAATCCTAACAAAAATAGGTAAAGGAAATTTTAATTATTGCGTTGATCCCTGCTAGTCAACAACGTGAGAAATGAATTTTAGAAATAGAAATAAAGGACCAATGGGGAATGGCCTCCCCAAATTCCAAAATGACCGAAAGTGCATGACAATAAATACTTTGATTCCCAACAGGATTGGCATGGGATTGGAAAGTAGTGCTGATAGGTCAATTTGACCTTCCTTTAATGTGGGAAAAATCCAATTTTTGAGGTAAAATAGATGCTTAAAAGTGTGGTCGATTTAGTGTTTGAAAGACTAAAAGACCCCTTTGCATACTAAAATATTAGTTTGTTTTACAGATTAGGTTATTTGGTTTGAATTAGATTTTTTTTTTTCTAAATTTATGTTTGTCCCTCAAACCTTCAATTGCACCAAAGTGAAAAGAAAAAATATTTTGTTTTGAATACTATATTGATGACGAAAATTATTTTTAGATAGAAAATTGTAAATATAAATTTTTGTTTTATAAACTCACTTTTGACTAAAATTTAACTTACAAAATCAAGTTAATACTGCAAAACTCCAATCCAAACATATTAAGGTGATCTTGCAATAAACATTTCGATGATGGGTGCTTCCTTTATCCATTTTAACATTTACACATAAATATTAAGAGTGTACTGTGCATGCATTTCATATTTTTCTTTTAAAAAAAAAGAGAAAAGACTACATTTGACATTTTCATTAACGAATTAAACTTGCCTGTCAAGTTAAATTCTTATGAGTTCCGAAAGTATTCTTTTCAAGTTGCATGATTAACGACAAAATATGGCATAAGCATGGCTTATATCGGAAACTTCACCAAACAATAGACATGATACTACTTTGCAAGGCATATTTCTCGTGTGCAAATATCAGGTTAGACTCATTTTTGCATGACATTGGTATTCACAGTATCTTTTCCAATACAACTGCTTGATAACGTTGTGGAGATTTATGTTGTTTAATTCGGTGGGAAAGTCCGCAGGGAATAAGTAAGAAAGATCAAATGGCAATTTGGACTCATTTTACTGAACTGGGTTCTCTCTTTCTCCTGAAGTCTTTCGGCTTATATATTTTTAAATGATATTGAAATCCGAAATTGATTTTTATCAACGCTCTCAGCTCTTTATTCCTTCTCAAAGTTTGATTACTGGTTCGTTTGTGCTTTATAGTTTACGATAACTGGAGTCACACATTCTGTTTTATCTCTTTTATTTCCCTACTTTTGTAGCGAAAGTGTGTATTTTCTTTTAAAATAATTTTTAATTAGTTTTACATGGTTCTGAGGATATTTTTGTCTGACTGGGAAATACGTTCCAGTATAGGGAGTACGGACAGTAATGAGCTTGTTCAATTCTTTCAATCAGAAAAGCTGTTTGTCTCTGTTGGAATGGGAAGAGCAAATTATGTTGTTTATGTGAGAAAGAAGAGCAAACTATATTTGATTTTGTGGGAAAGGCAAGCGTAAGAGTACATCACACAATGAGAAGAAAAAGTAGTCTTCTTGCATTTTCATTCATTACATAAAGATATTTAAACTAGCAGAAGGTGTTTTTTTTTTTTTTCCATTCTCACATGTTGTAGGCAAATACTAACTTGTATTCTAAAATCAAGCTTCTATCAGACTATTGACATCAAAGTACAATCGCTATATTGAGACATAAAATACACATACATTATTAGTGATAGCAAGCTTTGTCAACTCCAACAGTCTTTAGTTTTCAGTTTTTGCCTCAGCAATCTCAATTCTCATTTAGCTTTAATGTTTTAGAGTCGATAAGGTTGATGAGCACTTGACTTTTTGTTACGAGTATAAGTTCTTGGAAGAAACACATACCAAAAGCTAGCTATTAGAGTGGGAGAGTCCAAGTCCTTATAAGGACTTCCTTTCAAGGAAATCTCCCTGATGTGGGACTCATAACATTGCCACCTCTTTTGGAAGGAGGCGTCCCGACGGCTGCACTATGCGACACTTCACTCAACGGCGCTTTATTCGACCACGGTCAGCCCCTCCACTGGTCAAAACCCTCCGCAAGTAGTCCTCTTCCAGTTGGCCGACTCTCAATGAAAACAACATTTGTTATGAGCATAAATTCTTAGAAAAACTGTACCCTAAAAATTAGCTATTAGAGTGGGAATGCCCAAGTCTTTATAAAGACTCCCTTTCAAAGAAACCTTCCCGACGTGTAATTCATAACACTTTTTTGGTAATAGTGCTTGTAGCATTAGTGTTGAAATTTAGGTGTCCTCATGAGGTCTTGGAATTTCTTTTACTTTATTTTTTGTCATTAAGCATACATCTAATCCTCTGCTTTTTAATATTTATCCAGTCATATATTTTTTCAAGATAATGCTAGTCCATATCAACTAAGTTTTAAGAAGAAACTCTAATTATCATTTTTTTCCTGTTGGTATCTAATCAGAGTATTTGGGAGCCTTTGCTTATAAAATCCAGTTTAGCGACGGACACAATCGGAAAGGAAAAATAGAATGATGAATATTCTGTCATAGGAGGAAAGGGCCAAATTGGGTATATTGATTACAAAGATGATGAATTTGTATCTTGTAATGATGTCAATGAGGAAGATCCAGTTGTTATATCTGCACCATTTCGATTAATAAATGGGATGCCTCAATCTATGCTGGTTGGAACCACTTCTAAATGTGCAATCACCATAAAGAACGCCACGAGTGATCCAGTAGAACGATGGGATGTCAACATTTTCTGCTCTAATCCTGCAGATTTATTTACCTTGTCCCTGATAGAACCGCTTCCTAGAGGCATTTTCCATAGAGGATAGAGTTCGGCCACATGAGACTTTGACCATTTGGTTATCTTGCAAACCAGAGGAGATAGGAATGCACACATTCATTTTGTACTTCGATGCAGCTGACACAAGGGTTGAACGTGTCATTTTTGTGCTGGCCGAAGACAAGGTGCCCCAGTCTCTTGCTGCTAACAAGTCATAAGCTAAATTTCCCAGAAGAAAACAATTAGTTGTGGATGAGTCTCTGAGTTTTCCACGTCCTTCAAGGATGAAAGAAAAACGAAGTCGATATAAACTCCCCGAATTTGAGATTCCCCGGAGTGTTGAGAGTGTCACTGGAGAATAAGCAACTCACGGGAGTTTTTTCTGAAGGCTTAACAAGGGGAAATTATGCCATGTACTTCAGTACGTTACTAATAATGGAAGAGCAACATTTGGAGGTAATTGTGAATTCTTCCAAGGTTAAGTCTTACCCTAATACAATAAGGGTATAATTGTCTATTTAATTTTATCTCCCCTTCCCTCCCCTCCCCAACCAAACAAGATTTCATTAAAACCTCTCCCCTCCCCTCCCCTCTTTTGAACCAAACACTCCCTTAGTCATGGTTGTATGTTGGGTATATATTCTAATATCACTGTTGCTGTTTTAGAATGAAATAAGATATTATGATATGGACGGTGTCTCCTTGAGGAGGAAGGGGATTCACTTAGTGGCTCATGAGGTCCCTAGGCTTGCAGAGAAAAGGTCCTTTCCCGTGCATGGTGATCAAGTTTATGCAATGCTTGTCTCTGGAAGTAAAAATGAGGGTACTTCTTGTGGGGTTTGCTCTGCATCACAAATGTCATGTGTCTTATCACAAGGATGATGGTGCATCATATTCTTTACCTTGCCACAATATATGACACCTAGCAACTCTTGGATGCATAGTTTAGATCCTTGATAGGCATCCAAAGGAAGTAGGGAATCCTATCCCAAAATCTAATTGTTGAGGTCGAAAAATTATCCTATTTAACTATCTCATTAAGTAGCACATATTATTCAATGTAAGATTTTAGCATGTTATATTATCTTAGTCTCCATCAATATTGTTTTTTTCAATATGGTATCAATGGGACAATAGATTAGCTCTATCAGTTATTTTGAGTCCCGATACTTATATGTCTTGTTTTCTAGGGATATATTTATACGTTGAAACTGATGAAGTGCTTCTTAGATTTCCCAATGAACTCCACGCCAGTCACCAAAATTGAACTTGTATTATAAGGTTTGCCTACAATAGGATAAACATGGGGAGGATGAATCAAGCTGTTCGAGCAGCAGAGAGTCTGGAGCACACTGTTCTCTTTCCATCTGAATCTACCAACAGGAGATTGATCAAAGCAAGCCCTTTTGTTCCTTTCACTTCTGGACTTAACGAGGAGCAGAAGCATTCTGTAGAAACGATTCTCAGTTGCAGCGGTGCTCCTCCTTTTGTTATATGTGGACCTCCAGGTACAGGTAAAACAATGATTCTAGTCGAAGCAATCTAACAAATATATAGCACCAGAAAGGACACACGCATTCTTGTTTGTGCTGCTTTAAAATGTGCAGCTGATCACGTTCTTGAGAAGCTTACCAAGAATTCTGCAGCCAGAATAAAAGATTATGAAATTTTTTGGCTAAATGCCACCAGCCATCCTCTCGAGGATCTACAACAGGATTACATTCGTTTTTGTTATTTTGAAGATTGCATTTTCAAGTGTCCGCCACTTAAAGCCCTGAGGCGTTATAGGATCATCATATCTACTTATATTAGCTCTTGTCTGCTTCAGTCAGGAGTCACTCATGGCCACTTCTCCCATATATTTTTGGATGAGGCAGGTCAGGTTTCAGAGCCTGAAACCATGGTTCCTATATCCAACCTTTTTCAAAGGGAAACTACAGTTGTTCTTGCCGGAGATCCAGAGCAGCTTGGTCCTGTTGTACATTCTAGGGATGCGGAGAATTTTGGATTAGGAAAATCTTTTCTGCAAAGGCTATTTGAATATACATGTTATAACAATGAGGATGAAGGTTTTGTGACAAAAGGGCGGAGAAATTACAGACGTCATCCAGCAATTTTACACCTACCTTCCAAGCTCTTTTATAAAGGAGAGTTACTCCCATGTAAATAAAATAAGTCCCATGCTCAATTCGACTTCCTTCCTAACAAAGAATTTCCTGTTCAATTCATTGTAGTTCAGGGATGTGATGAGAGAGAAGGAAACAACCCTTCATGCTTTAACCGAATTGAGGCAAGCAAAGTTGTTGAGCTCATCAAGAAGCTCATATTTGGTACAGATGCAAATGAGTCTGATATAGGAGCAATTACACCTCATCACCAGCAAGTGGTGAAGATTAAGAAGGCACTTGAAAGCTGGAATCTGCTGGATGTTAAGGTTGGGAGTGTTGAACAATTTTAGGGACAAGAGATGGAAGTCATCATGGTATCTACTGTTAGATCTACATCCACACATAACAAATCTGACAAAACTTACAGTCTAGGATTTCTTAGTAACCCAAGGAGATTCAATGTCGCAATTACTCCTGCCAAATCACTACTTATAGTAGTCGGGAATCCACATGTCATCTGCAAGGTGAGACATGCATAATTTATCAGGTTAGCTGAGTTGAATCGAATTTAATATAATGTGAACATAAATTAACCTTTGGGGCACTCTAAACTCGCTAACATTAATACGAGACCGGAAAAACAGAAATTGGTATCAGAACATAGTAAATAAATAGGCTGAGTTTTGGATAATAATTATGTTTGGGTTACATGATGGAGCTTTGTGAGAGTTGGTTATCTTCCCATACTTGCAAGATCTTCAGCATGTGCTATTCTTCATCCTAGGCAGTTAACTAACCGAGAAAAAAAAAAGTAGAACACATTTTTATTCTTTGGAGACCTTTGTGAATCTGTTCAATTTACTGCAATACACATTATTTACTGGTGCTTCAGTTCAGCCCACTTGGATAGTTCTTTTGTAGTATTTGGTGCCAAAACCACAAGAAGAACCAACAATGGCAGGAAAGTTTTAAAGTATATATGAGAGGTAAAACTGTGAGGTAAGACAACTAAAGCGGTAGGACATGGTGCCACACTGCAAGACCTTTCTAGTTTGCATGCTAAGTGGAGTTTTAAGTGATCCAATCTGTTTATGATCAAATTTTTATGTACTGCAGGACCCTTACAATAACTTCTACCAGGGCTGTCCTCTTCATTGTCAAGATGAAGAGTCAATTTCTTGGGAGAATCTGAAAGTTATGACTCAGCGGTCGATGCCCTTTGTTTTCTCAGGCAGGGAACTATACGGATTCCTTGAGGTGGTTGTTGAATCAATAGGTAGTTGAGAGCTCGTTATTGTCCTGAACATGGTTTTGTGGATTGCTTGGATGGAATAAACTAGTAACACCTTCGTTAATTTGCAACTTATGTTGGACTCATGAGAAATTTGACTCTTAGGAGTTAATCGCAGATAAAATAAATGTAACTAGTTTTCACTGTATGTGCTGTTGAAACTGTGAATATAATCATTAATACAGCATCTAAAAAGAGTTTCACCAGTCTAGATAATTGCCAGTTTTCGAATTATCAACTGGTTGTTGGCCTCAAAACAGCATTCGTGGTTGTCTCTCATTGGCTGGTTATGCCTTCTTCAAAAGAAAATGGCCAAATAAATTAAATCAAAAGTATATGAAAATTTAAATTCAAATCTCTGTTGTGCCATATATTTTGAGATTTAGATTATAAATACTTTAACCACCTTAAGTGAATATATAAAAGGATTTGTGGGCAACCTCAGGGATCCGGTTATCTCTAGTTTTTTATCCACAGATAATTCTTCTGCAAACTGATAATTATTGGTAATGATCAGCCAAAACTTCCAATAAAGACCTAGCCTGTGCCTGTTGACTGTTATTGTTGTATCACGTCTTATATAAATATAATTTGTCTTACTAATACTAATTAATATATATTTTCTCTTTGGGTTATTGGCTTTATTATTGCTGTGGTAGGCCCTGAATCAATGTTCATGGTCAACAATGCTCCTATTCTCTGTGCGGGATGTCATGTGCTTGTTCCTTTCTTATGGATTGGAAATATTACCTCTTCACCAGTCAATTGACATAGATATAAACAATATTGTTTATCTACCTAGCCTCCTTCTTACCCTTTTCAGTGGTAACGTGCCTTCCATAGGCCACCAATTACAAATACTAGGGCTGCAGTTTGTTCAAATGCTCTTTAGTCTAAATCCATCTCATGGTGTCGTTTAATCTAGGAAGAATCACCAACGTTTTGCAAAACTATGAGTCACTTCACAAGGCGATAACCTACCTACCATTATTTTTTATTTTTGGATGAACAGACAAGTACTAGTTTAAGCCTTCGAATTAGAGTTTATACAGTTAAAGGGATTAAAGAAAAATAGTCTGATGGAATGGCAGTTTATATAATAGTTATTTTATTTATTATATTTAAACAAGTCCAACCAAATATTTAGTCAGCAATCAAGAGTCAACACCATGCACAGAAACACTGCCTTGATACGCGGCTGCAACCAAATCGTCACACCTTCCAGATCCAGAATATTTGATCTTACAGTTGTTCGTGCAAAGTTCTTCTGTGTCGCAATCCCGAGTTGTGAAGCATTTTTTTGCTTCCGCAATGTCAACCATTTTGCTACCTGCAAATTTCTTCAACTGAAGGGATTTCAACTATACTTTCTTTCTTTCTTTCTTTTTTGAATACTCTTTCAGCAATAAAAGGAAGATAAAGAAAAGTCATCTACGTTAATCCCAACTTCTTTTTGAAAGTAAACTCAAGATCAAGCACATCATTTTCAAAATTAGAGGTATATAGCAATCATATCTATGTATGTTTTACTAATTCAAATAGGAGTTGAAAAACATTTACCACCAAAAGACAGGATGATGAGCAAACAGAAAACCAATACTTTTGCCATCTTCAGTGATAATCTTGGTCTCTACTGCATTCTAAGAACGTGATGGTGATATGAGGTGTAATATATATAGAAGTTCTAGTATGACAGGTTTAATGTTTTTACTTCTTATAATGAAGTCAAATTGTCCTAATCTTTTAAAAAAATATTAATAACTGGTAATGAGATTAATGAATAATAAATATAGTTGATAGGGTTACCTTTACTGATGCATTTAATAATAATATTTACTTCATACTCTAGACTTAGTTTATTGATCATTTTTTAACTCGTGTTTTGGCTTACAGTTTTATGACCATTGGTAACAGTTCTTTATTGCTTTCATGCCAATTTCATGAACTCCAAATCATACAACACCAGTGGATGTTATTTGACTGATAAATGACATTAATGAACCATAAATATGATCAATGGGATTGCCTTTATTAATGCATCTGATAATAATATTTATTAGATACTTCAAACTTTATTGATTATTTTTCAGGTTCATCTTTTGACTTAAAACTTCATGATGGTTAGTCGCTCTTTATTGTTTTCATGTCAATTTCATGATGTCAAGAAAAAAAAAAACAATATTTTTAAATTTATGTCACACAACACTAGTGGGTGTGATTGATGACGGATTTCATGGTTCACCAAACTTTGCAGACCATGCATTCTAGTTAGTCCAACATCGTCTGTAATATATGAGAACTTTATAAATAAGGAACAAATGGCATCATTGCAAAATACTTACAAAGCTAACTTCTCTTTTGAATTCAGCCAAGGCAGCACCTGAAAAATTCTGATCCAAAAGTTTAAAAGTCGAGAAACAAAGCAAACTGAGAATTTACTAGTCAAGCAAGAGATTATCCAAGGCCCTGACTACTTGAGCTGAGCTCTGGAGAGCATTTCATTGTACCATTTGATGAAACACCCATGAAAAGTGACACAAGCATGATACAGTGGATGATGCAAAGTGCTTCTAAAAGTCTTCACATAAATATCTATGTAAAAATTTAAATTCTTTTGAATGTCCTTATAAATATTTAAGATATTTTTGTAGATGTTGAATATAAAATATCAGATTAAATAATTAAATAAATCTACTAGTCATTGACGCTAAATAAACAAGAAGAAGACACAATTGAATTGTATTTTATTCTTGTAATATAAAAGTCATTCTTCAAACTCTCTTCCTTATTCCCTCTCTTTACAATTTCTTTGCTAGTTACCTCTTGTGATTCTAACCTCTAGTTAGATTTTGGATAAGAAAAAGACTGACTTAAATATTAGTTGAGAGTATGTAGATACCGCTCATTGGTAAACCTAAGTCGATGACAAAAGTCAACAAAACTCTAAAAGCTTTCATCAATGAATCTACTTAAGTTTTGCAAGAAATATTGACTGAATAAAATATTAAGTAAAAGTTTTTCTTGAAACTCATGTCAAAAAGGAAAAGGAAAGTAGTAGCAAGCAAACATAACAACTGAGGCGATAAGAACTGGTAGAGATTGGACCACAAGGACAGCATCTTTAAAGTATATAGAAGCCAATACTCATCGTATGTCCTTATAATTATCGCCCAATTCAACATACAACAAGAATCTTTCTAGTCAAGTACACAAAACAATTACGGTAATCACTATGTCATTCCAGTCAGTATGGTATACCTCCCCATATGAACCTGTTAAAAGAAAGCATGAACATTAAAATTAAAATTTTAAAAGAAAAAAAAAATCAGAAGAAACAGTTTGTACACATTCAAAACACCCAAAGCATCAATAAAAAATCCTCTGAATCACCACAACCATACGACCATGCTTGCATGCGTAGAACTAAATCACCACAATGAAGTGATCACATAAAAAGTCAAGTGACCTACTCAGTAAATATAGATTATCAAATGGTTGATTTGCAACCTTACTGAACTCCTTTTACACTAAACAGCACCACATCAACCTCCCAGAGAATAATGACATTCCAACAAGAAAATACAAACAAGTCATTCACACACCTAGACCAATTCTTTCGCCGAGAACCAGATCCTCCCATGGAATTTCACATTCACCCACGTCTACATCATCCAATATTTGGTCAACCCTGTTTGTGATGGAATCATTTGACGAGCTAGGACACTCTGGATCTTTTAATTTCAAATTGCTCCTCATTAATCTGTCGTGAGTGCAATTTCTCCAGGCATGAATTCCACTCTCATTGTTTTACTTTTCTTTTACCACATCTATCACATCATTCTGAGATTTTTCCACATTCCCTTTGTTTTCAGCATTGAGATCTTCAACCCTGTTCTGATCATTCGAACCGGATGCTGATACTGTACTAGTAACTTGCATATCGACGGCACTAGGGGTCAACCAGAAACAGTGTTTTCTTTTGTACTATGAACCTCAGGAGCTTTATTTTCCCCAGGTTTGGTATTTGACGATTTAAGGGGTAGAATTAGTTCATGGCCAAACAAGGGTGTCGACATGGAATCCGCGGAGAGGGCTAACCGCTTCATGCACCTCCTGCAGAACCATGCCCAATTCGGGTTCATAGCGGTTAGCTTGGGGTACTATGAGACCCTCATGTGGAGGACACAGGCCCTTGCTGGAATGTCACCGGGTCTTGCCAGGACGTCTGTTGGAACTTTGGAGCACCGGTGGACTCAGCTGGAAAAGGCACTCTCCACACTTCAGGAATATGGCTTCCCCAACTAGAACCAAATCCTCTGCTTCTTTTTATCCCTGTATGTGCAAATACAGGTTGTCCTTCAATTAATGTGTTGTAATCTCGTACTGGACATAAGTCATGATGTTTATCTACCACCCCTCAACTCGTCTTCATCACTTTTATCCTCTATTTCTGCATTATCAATAATTTAATATAGATGATGATGCCAGTTATTAGCTAGTTAGAGCAGGAGCATAGCAATTCGTTATACGTTTAATTTTTGAGAATCAAGATCACAGTGATCAAGGCCAGGCTTAATGAGGATGACGTGGCTATAAACCCATTAATTTATTAGTTCAGCCCAAGCATGCAGTAGCTGCATTTCAGTGTTGAATATGCATTACCCACTGAATTGAATTTATTTCTGCTTTGTTTCTTGAATCATTCAATGAATCATCCGACCATGCATTTGACGATTGAATTAGTTACAGGAACTTCAAAATTTTAATATTGAAACCAAACATAACTCATGAGCTATATGAATTAAATTACAGAAACTTCTTTCAAAAATCAGAATGTATGCACAACTATGAATATTATGGATAATATGTACATAGGTATCTTTTTTTTTATTGAATAAGTTTATTTTTTACCCAAAAAAAAAAGTCAAATTCCGGCAAAGTAACAGACGAAGGACGAAATGTTAGTACTTAGAAGGGTCATTTTCTATAATCTCATGAAGCATCACGGTGGGTATAATAGAAATAAGCAACGAATGTAAGTTCTAACTCTATGTGCATACTCTGCGGGAAGCAAAGCTAATAAACTATGAATGTTTATTTTATATATCTATATCTGGTGTCCAACAACATAAGGATGGACAAAATGCAAGAAAACCAACAAATGACACTAACAAACAAAGCAGTGTACGCCAAAGCAACGCAAAGCAGGTTTTTATTGACTTGAATAACCACACTGCTCTTTCCTGACTATGGGTTCGGAAGTTTCGTAACTCTAGTATTTGACTGACCATTTAATTTAATATTCCGAAAAATTTGGCTATATAATATATACCAGACTAGAGTAGCAATCTCGGTGGCTGGTTTGGTTAGTGGGCACAATTATACGTGTTTGAGGGAGATGGCAGTTGATATGGCAAGGATCTCACTGCGGCCATTCAAGGTAAGCGATGTTGAAGACTTCTTGTTATGGGCAGGAGATGATCAAGTGACTCAAAACCTGCGATGGAAGACTTGTGGTTCCAAGGAAGAGGCTTTGGCTTTCATCAGAGATGTTTGCATACCTCATCCATGGCGGCGCTCAATATGCCTCGACGACCGTTCGATCGGCTTTGTTTCCGTGTTGCCTTGTTCAGGTGATGACAGGTGTAGGGCAGATATTGGTTATGCTTTAGCAGTCAAGTACTGGGGCCAAGGGATCGCCACTAGAGCAGTGAAGATGGCTGTGTCACAAGTGTTCAAGGACTTGCCTGATTTGCTAAGGTTACAAGCTTTCACTGTCGTGGAGAATAAGGCTTCTCAGAGGGTCTTGGAAAAGGTTGGGTTTCAAAGAGAGGGCCTGCTCAGAAAGTACTCATATCTCAAGGGCAACCTTAGGGATTTGGTTGTCTTTAGTCTTTTATCCACAGAGAATCCATCAGTTATCAATTATCAGTAATGATTTGCCAAAACCTCCAATACAGGAAGAAATGGGTCATATAGCCTGGCCCCTGTGTGCCCGTTAGATTGTTATTATGGTATCACGTTTCGTATAAATATAATTTTTCGTACTAATACTAATTAATAAATATTTTCTCTTTGGGTGCTTTGCTTTATTAATGCTGTGGCAGGCCCTAAATTCATGGTCAAGGTCAATAATGCTGGTTTAGTTTTTATGGACGGGTAAAATTACCTCTTCAACCTTCAGTTGACATAGATATTGTTCATCACTGCCTAGTCTCCTTCTTATACATTTCTATGGTAAGGGGCCTTCCATAGGCCACCAATCACAAATACCACGGCCAGAGTTTGTTGAAATTCTTTTAGTCTAAATCCATCTCACAGTATCGTTTAATCGAAGCAGAACCACGAAATTTTGCAAAATTAAATTTGATTCTTTAAAGAAAAATAGTTTATTGGAATGGCAGTCCATATATATGATAACTATATTTATTATATTTGAACAAGTCCAACCACATATTGAAAGGCAACAATCAACAGGTCAACAAAGGTATTGTTTTTTGTTGGCAATTATTTAAGAATCACTAACAAAAGGTAATTTTTTGTTAACAGTTATTTAATAATTGTTAAAAAAAGTTAGAGCTAACAAAAGTTTATTTTTTGTTGATAGTTTTAAATTGTCAACAAATTATTAATTTTTTTGTTGCCATTTGTATTGTTAGCGGTTAAAAATTGTTAATAAAAAAAAAATTAACTGTTGACAAAGCCTTTTCCTAGTATAGTATAGTGATATGAGGAAACATGTGGGCACTCGATATATAAGCAAACAAATAGCATCGTTGCAAAATACGGGGCTAATGAGTGTCCGTTGATTTGAAGTGATCTGATTTGTTGATTTTGCCCAATTAAATTGATCTAATTAGATAGGAAGAAGTCTTATGTAATAAATCTAGCCATTTCCAACAAATCAAACTAATTTAGTTCAACTTTAATTAATTTCAATTAGATTGGATGGTTAGTTTTTGAAAAACAAATTGTTGAAAACTTTTAAAAATTCAACATTAAATATTATTCAATCTCAACCATAAAAATAGACATTTCTAATAATAAAGTTTACATTAAGAGTATTTTAACACATTTTTAAACATATTCCAACTATAAATAAGTTAAAATTCAAAATAAAAATAAAGTTTATTAAATAAAAATTTAATATACATAAAGTTAACAATTGCAAGTCTTCAACATGAAAATTTAAAACAATGTATGAGAGAGAGAGAGCAAATGTTAGGATTAAGTATTTACGTATTTATTAAAAATTAATAATATTATATATAAATATATGATATAAAATATTAATATATAATCTATCACTTTGGTTGATATTAGATATTTAACTTAATGGTCAAATTCTATTCAATTGATCCAATTAATTAGTCGATTTTAATTGCATCGGATCAATTCAAATTAAAATAGATTTGATTTTGTACACCTTTGTCTAGTAGGTGATCAAGAAATCGATCTCATGGCCTAGGGTAGTGACCTTCGTTGCAGTTGGGAGGTGTGCTATCCTAAGGTCTCCCCTGTGGGAGAGATAATATATCTGTTTGGCCTATGACAATGCTGTCTCGTTTTGTCGTATTAATCATTCTCTACGATTTGCAAATTAGAGTTAAATATTTTCAGCTGCACTGATCGATTAATCTATTGAAGATTCCACCGAATACAATATTGGTCTCCCATACCTCTTGTTTGTTTTTTGGTCATGACAATAATTGTCATCAACCTCGGGGGCGTGTTTGGCCACAAAGTTTCACCCATGGAGATTGATCTATCAAAATACACTAGCTCAGCGACGGGGAATATGTCATGTCATGGGCGGGTGATGAGCAAGTGACACATATTATTTGATTAATAAACAATTTATATAAGTTCATGATATTTTAAATATGTCATGTTTGTTTTATATTTAAAATATCAAAATACACATATTATTGTTTGTTGCTGTTTCTGTGGTTTTAATGAAATTTGTCTCTGTTTATGGTTATGAAAAAAAAAAAAAGAATGAATTGAATTTTGATGATTGAGACTTGATTTGGTTTGTAAATTTTAATACCGGAATGAGAAACTTAAATTCTAAATTTTGATTTATAAATTTTAGTTCATTTATTTATTTTAATATCTCTATTATTGCAATCTTCGAAAAAAAATAGAGACCAGGTCAAAAAGTGGAATTAAAAAAACGCAAGCAAATATTTTTCTCATGAAAAAAAAAATTCAACATTCAAATGCAAAAGCATAAATTATTCATAACACTTACAACAATGGAATATTTTTCTCATGAAAAATAAAATTCCATGCAAAGAAATTTTAAATTTAATAACAAATGAACTTATATAAATTTCTTATTAATCTAAAAGGCAAATAAAAGCTCTCCTTCTTCCCTGAATTATATTTTTGGAATAAGAACTAATGAATATAAGAAGATACATCTATATATATATATATATATATATAGGTAATAATAAATAAACCTAACAATAATATGATGAAGGATAAGAAGATAAATTTTTTAATCAATTTATTATTTAAGTACTTGTCTGATTTGGCAAGATTGCAGGCTTTTGCTGCAGCAGAGAATAAGGCTTCTCAGAGGGATTTGGGAAAGGCTGGGTTTGTTAAGGAGGACTTGTTTAGAAAGTATGCTTATCTGAGGAGGATCATCAAGCATGTGGTATTTTTCTAGTTTTTTGTCGCCAGATACTCTTCTAAGCACGCCGTCAGGGCTTGTTATAATCTATCTTCTACTTCCATAGTCCCCCCTTCTTTTGTAAGACGTTGGAATACGAAATATATGTGACTGGCGTTCATGTTAGTTTTTCTGTCTCACGATAAAGAAGAAGAGGAAAAGGCAGTGACAAATATAATTTTCCCCATAGTTCCTATGAGAAGCTCACTTACAATTCTGTATCTGGAATACAAGACTAGTGACCAGTGAGGCCTTTTAACATATTTGTATGATTCAAAGGAGGATTTGAAAATTCAAGCTTTCAGTCAGCCTTTAATGAACTTTAGTATGTGTTGAAAACCAGTCTGCCTTAAATAGCGATATTAGTATATGACATTTTTAGAACTGAACTTGTCTGGTTAAGTTTGATGACTACCGATAAAGTCCATGTATAGTTGCTGTCGCAAAGAAACAGAATCGTTTGCTTGTTCGCTGAAGAACTCATGCTTTCTTTTATAACCTTCAGAAACCAAATAGTTTACTGCACTTGCAGTTGGACACCATGCCTCCAAATCAGTCACAAACCGTTCTCTTTTCGCATGGGCAAGCCAGCGGGCATTCTTTTAAGGGTTAAATAGGTCAATGAAGTGAGTGCGGATCTTTTAATGCGTTAAAAAACACAGTTGGTGGTGTAGGGCTCCACAAATAGGGGTTGTTCAAGGAATTCTGTCTGGGGGCAGTGCACCTTCTACTGTGTCTTTAGCACTCTAGAACATCTGAGTTTGTTAGCACAGTAGAGGATTTGAGTTTATTGTTTCAAGGTTTTTTTATCATTTGCTGTGCCTTCAACTAAGGTGCCAACGCTTGCCAATGCTTATTTTATTTTATTTTTTTTAAGTTATGGGATCTTCTAATGGGATTGCACAACCCTTTCCTCCTTAAAAACCTAAATTTCAAAAAAATATAAATAAAAGGTGCTACCCTCTTGTTTGGGAGCACAGTAGAGGATTTAACCTCTACAAAAATTTGCTCATTTCCATTTATTTATATTAATAAAAATATATATTTTACTTTTTTTCATTTTTGTATTTTTATTATTTATTTATAATTGAATTTTATTTTTAAAAATAATTCTATATAACTTTATTTATAAATGGCGTGGACACACATTGAACATAGCACGATATTTCCACTTTTCTTTTCTTTATTTAAAAATATATTTATACATGGTATCGGGCATACAGTACAATCCCCTCCCCCCCTCTCTTTTTGGGTCTCTTTCGCTTTCTGTCCCTGGTTAGAATGACTGTGAACGGTTTTAAAAAGTATGGGGCTCACAAATTTTCGATAACAAAAGGAAATTTTCTTTCTTTCTTTGTTTTTCTCTTTTTTTTTTTCCCTCCCTCTTCCACCCTATCAAACAAAGCATTATTCTTGTTCTAAAGTTTCTATATACTCCAAGCACCAAACGTATTATTGAAATGGTTCATTGTTATATTATGAGGTCATAATATGTGTGAACTCAAAAACATGGTCTTACATGCTATGCATACAATCTGCACTGACTGAAACGCAGGTGATGAGAGTAAACTTACTTTTGAGACTTGAGAAAAGGTAGTTTACATATGTTAGTTTTGGATCGTTGGTAAAACTATTAACATTTATACAAAATGGTTCTGCAGTGGTTTGAGCTGCAGCACAATTCATATGTTCGTCAATACAAACATTTGCCGTACAAACTTTGGTGTGATATTTATTTTTCTTTTTCCTTTGATACGTGTATATTCACAGAAGTAAACAATCCAGAAAGCCTCCTTATCCACGCTCGAGAAATTAAGACAATTCAAGGGGTAG
The DNA here is from genome assembly GCA_032878935.1 of Erythrophleum fordii. Classification (NCBI taxonomy): domain Eukaryota; kingdom Viridiplantae; phylum Streptophyta; class Magnoliopsida; order Fabales; family Fabaceae; genus Erythrophleum; species Erythrophleum fordii. Next base: position 35,212,016 of record JAVQMF010000049.1, read on the forward strand.
AATTTACAGAAATCTCCTGTGCTAGAGGTGAAGCCAGCTGGTCTTGATGAGACGGGATAACTAGACGCTGCAGGGGCTTTAGCGCCACCATGAGCTGTGCAAATGAGGGACGCAAATTGGGATCCCTGGGGGAAGAAAAAGGGCATCAATTGAAAATTTCGCTTAATGTTGTGCAATTTTTTAATGTTGTAGAAAGTTGTAATATAAATCGAACTTAGAATTGATTATGCTTACTGTTGCCAACATTCCCAGATAATTCTTGCAACTAAAGGATCAACTTCCTTGGGGATGTCTAAGCGACGATTTTGGAAACCTACAGCACCAACAACTTGCATAGGATTCATCCCACTCCATGGCAACTTTAGGGTGGCAAGCTCCCATAGGATGACTCCAAAACTGTATACGTCACACCTGTACATTCAACATCATGCTTGTTAATAGAGATATCTACACAGCCCTTCTCAAGCTTCAGCAGCCTTGTTTTCCAAGCCTTAAGCCAGAGGAGATTTAACATGTGAATTGGTGACGGTAAAATCCATTGATGGACTCGAGCAGTCAGAACCACTATTAAGTTGTATTACTATCATACAACAACAACAACAACAACAAAGCCTTTTCCCACTAAGTGGAGTCGGCTACATGGATCAATCAACACCATAAATTCCTATCATAAATCATATTTCTAAACAAACAATTTAAATCTAAATCTCTCTTAATAATTTCTCTTATAATTTTTCTTGGTCTTCCTCTATCTCTACTTATTGGACTATTCTCCATCACATCTACTCTCCTAACGGGGGCTTCTATAGGTCTCCTTCCTACATGACCAAACCACCTAAGTCTCGATTCTACAATCTTTTTTACAATAGGTGCGACTTTCACCTTCTCTCTAATGCATTCATTTCTAATCCTATCTCGTCTAGTGTGTCCATTCATCCACCGCAACATTCTCATCTCTGCAACATTAAACCTATTTTCTTGTTGACTTTTTATTGTCCAACACTCAGTTCCATACAACATTGCAGGTCTTATAACTGTGCGGTAGAATTTACCCTTAAATTTGAGTGGTACTCTTCTATCACAAATAACACTCGAAGCACTCCTCCATTTCATCCACCCCGCTTGAATCCTATGCTTTACATCTTCTTCTATTTCCCCGGTATGTTGTATTATGGATCCAAGATACTTAAATCGTGTGACTTATGGTAAGATATATTCTCCAATTTTTACTTCTACGCTAGAAGTGGTGTGCCTCTTACTAAAATTATACTCCATATACTCCGTTTTACTTCTACTTAAACGAAAGCCATGAGCTTCCAAAGTTTGTCTCTACCTCTCCAACTTCTCATTCATTTCCTCTCTCGATTCTCCAACTAGAACAATATCATATGCAAAAAGCATGCACTGTGGCACCGGCTCTTGGATATGTTCAATAAGCACATCCAAGACTAAGGTAAAAAGATAAGGGCTCAAAGTTAACCCTTGATGTAGACCAATAGTTATCGAAAAATCTTCTGTAAGTCCACCTTTTGTTACTACGCTAGTTGTAACCTTATCATACATGTCTTTGATTGCTCGAATATAAGCTATACGAACTCCTTTTTTCTCCAAAGCCTTCCATAGAACTCCTCTTAGCACTCTATCATATGCTTTTTCTAAATCAATAAACACCATGTGTAAATCTCTTTGATTCTCCCTATATCTTTCTATTAATCTTCGCAACAAGTATATGGCTTCCATAGTTGACCTTCTTGGCATAAAAACAAATTGATTCTCCGTAACTTGACTCTCTTTCCTTAACCTTCGCTCAATTACTCTTTCCCATAATTTCATAGTGTGGCTCATGAGTTTAATTCCTCTATAATTTGCACAATTTTGAATGTCCCCTTTACTCTTATAAATAGGGATTAAAGTACTTTTCCTCCACTCATCTAGCATCCTCTTAGATCTCATAATTCCATTAAATAACTTTGTGAGCCAACTTATACCTTTTATTCCCAAACTCTTCCATACTTCAATGGGTATACTTTACGGTCCAACTGCTCTGCCATTCTCCATTCGCTTTAATACTTCTTTTACCTCTACCTCACAAATTCTACGATAAAAAATATAATTTCGATCCTCTTCTTTCGTGTCTAACTTATCCAATTGCAATAAAATCTCGTACCCTTCATTAAAAAGCCTATGAAAATAACCCTTCCATCGTTCTCTGATATCTCGTTCCGTGACTAACACTTTCTCGTCTTCATCCTTAATGCATTTCACTTGATCCACATCTCTTGTATTTCTTTCCCTACTTTTAGCTAACTTGTAAATACTTTTTTCTCCAACTTTAGTACCTAAAGATTGGTATAACCCATCAAATGCCCTCGCTCTCGCTACGCTCACTGCCTTCTTAGTGTCTTTCTTAGCTACCTTATATTTTTCCTAATTTTTATTACTCTTACATAATGACCACACTTTATAACACTCTCTTTTAACTTTAACCTTATCTTGTACACTTGCATCCCACCACTAAGATTCTTTATCCCTAGGTCTAAAACCTTTTGATTTACCTAGTATTTCCTTTGCCACCTTCCTAATCTCTTTAGCCATTTCATTAGCACTTCCTTGTATTTCCCAAGGTCATTCTTCTATAATCCTTCTCTACAAATTCTTTTCTTTATTCCCCTTTAGTTTCCACCACTTAGTCCTTAATACTCTACCTTCACATTTACTTTTTATTCTCCTCCTAACTCTTACATCCATAACCAAAACTCTATATTGAGTAGTTAAACTCTCTCTCGGTATAACTTTGCAATCCATGCAAAATTGTTTATTCGATTTCTTTATAAGAAAAAAATCAATTTGAAAACATACCCTACCACTTTTATACGTGATAAGATGTTTTTCACGCTTTCTAAAACAAGTATTAGCTAATATAAGATCGAACGCTAATGAAAAGTCTAAAATAGTTTTACCCTCTGCATTTACTTCTCCTATACCATGTCCTCCATGAACACCCTCGAAGCCTAAAGATACCCTTCCCACATGACCATTTAGATCCCCTCCTAAAATAATCTTTTTTCCTAATGGTATTTCCTGAACTAAACATTCTAAATCTTCTCAGAACTTTACCTAATGAGATTCTTCTAACCTTACTTGTGGTGCATAAGCACTAATAATATTAAAGATTTCCTTTTCTACTACAAATTTTAATGCAATGATTCTATCTCCTAACCTTTTGACATCTATTACAGTATTCTTCCAAAACTTATCTACAATTATACCTACCCCATTTCTAGATTTATATTTACCAGTATACCAAAGTTTAAAACCTGAAGTATCTAATTCTTTCGCTTTTTCTCCTACCCATTTAGTTTCTTGTAAACACATAAAATTAATCTTTCTCCTAATCAGAGTATCTACTATTTCCATAGATTGACCCGTAAGTGTACCTATATTTCAAGTTCCAAAACGAATCCTACTCTCATGAACTAACTTTAGCCACATTTGTTCACGAAAATGTGGTAGCCCTTGCTTATTTTTCACTACATCCAGGCGACGATGCAGCGGCTCTTGCTCACTTCTCACTGTACTCGAGTTATACAGCGCATTACTTACGAGCAACGACCTAGCCTTACGTCTAATATATCGATTGTTCATGTCATAAAGATTCGACAAAATTTTACGTTGGCTGTTGACTGCCTAACATAACCCTCCTCTTTTTCCGGGCTTGGGACCGGCTATGACCAATAAAATTCGTCATAGGCAGAGTTTTGTATTACTATCATACCATGGCATAAATATTTCTATATGTAGCATCTCCACATAAAACTTCTCATTCATGGATACATCTATGGGCAATTTAATATGTTCAACAACTAAATTGTCATTTCATTAAAAGCTATGGTGACATTAACCGGCATAAAATGCTCCTTTTATATCTAAAGAAGAATTTAATAAATTTTACTAAATTCTTAAAAAGCTTGCCAAAAGATTATTTCAGCCATGAAAAATAAATTACCTGCCAAGATACATGGTAAGGCAGGTCTAGCGTAACCTAATTAGCGTCAGAAAATGACACCACAGGAGAGCAGCTGTGACTAGCTGCTTGGAGAAACTTGAATAATTTTGTACCAAAATATTAGCAATACTTTCCCACACTTCCAAGCGACTCAGTAAATATTTGGGAACTGATGATGGACACATTGATAAGGGAAATTAAATATAAAACAAAACATTCACTGAAAGCTGAAGAATACACAATAAAGGTTTTAACTTAGATAAAGAACAACTCACTTCTCATTTGAGGGCTCATTGCGAAGAACTTCAGGAGCCATCCATTCAGGCTAACATGTTGAAGAAAACTCAAGTCAGGGTTGAACATAGAGAATGCAGATAAATAAATGATCATCCCGAATAATACACAATTGTTCAAATTCTCACCGTTCCAGCAGTTGACTTGGATGATAAAAATGTGTTGTGCTTCAGTCGTGACAACCCAAAATCAGACACCTGCAGAAACAGAAAAGTAGGCTGTCAAAGTTTCTTCCTCAATACAACCCACAACTACTGAATGCGGATGATCATCACAACTCACTTCCTCAAAACCAACCGCCCCCCAAAAATAAAAAATAAAAAAAATAAAGCTCAATTGAAAATGTCATAAAAATTTACAACCTACATCATTTATATTTGACAGGTCATCATCGCGTTAAACTAACTGATGGAACTCTGGTAAATTCTGGTATTATTTACGTATATGAAGTGCAAGTCCTATTCCAAACAGAGAAATAGAAATAGGAAATAGCAGATTCTGGTGATTACAATAGGAAAAAGATGAAGAAAAATAACAGACAAAAGAAATAAAGTTCCTCTAGGATTTGAGAGGCTAGAGACTCTCCTTTCCCAAGAGAATTCTTTATTCATTCCCTCAAACCACCACCCATCAGATAAACCTCACCAACAGACCTCTATACGCTCTCTCCTCCAGCTTACCCACCTCATGTCTCGTGCTCTTTAGTTATTGCTAGATAATTCCTCCCTTCTCCCTCCTGCCACCTCATCCTTAGCTATTTCTCTCTGATTCTTACTCCTTCTCTCATAGGTCTTTAACCCTCTTCATCCAGTAGCTAGAGGCCCATCACTAACAAATATATAATTTAGTGGGTGAAGAAAGAATTCAGGAGCAGGTATAAATGAAAAAAAATTGGTAAGGCACATTGATAATACATTAAGTTTCAATATACACCTTGACATTCCAGTTCTTATCAACCAAAAGATTTGGTGACTTCAGATCTCGGTGAACAATTGTAGGTGTGCTGGTATGTAAACAATTCATGCCCCTTGCCTGCAAATCAGAGGAATCTAAAATTGAAAGATAACCGATGAAAATTTTGGTTAAAAATGAAGTGAATTATTTCATACCACATCCAGAGCCATTTTAATTCTGCGTTTCTCATCTATTTGACAATTAGGACGATGAAGAATTCGGTACAAGCTTCCTCTGTAAAGCGCAACATCAATAACATCAGTGCTATATTTGTGAAAAGAGTAACCTAAAATTTTGCACCTCATCCCACAACTTGGTAGAGTTGTACAGACCAACACAGATATTAAGAAATGCCACTATTATCTTTTATCTTTTGGGACAAATGGGGTCATAATTTTTTGTAACAATAATAACAGTGAAAACTCTTAAAGAAATGAAAATAAAATAAAATAAAAAGAAGGTGCAGAAATTTACCTTGGAAGAAACTCTGTAATGATGGAGAGATTGGGAGGACGAGTAACAGCACCCATAAAAAGAACAACATTCGGATGACGCAGCCTACGCATTATCCGTACCTTGCAGAGTATAGATGAAAAATGGATTAGCCTTTTGGCCTTAATTAAATAACAATGGTGAACCCTTACCCATGTAACCACTCCTGTTCATTATGTCCTCATGACTTATCAATCATGGTTTAAACTAAAAGGTTATTTAATCCATCATTTGCCAAGTCCACTGTTTCAGTTGGAAATAAACTTCTGACACACAAAGTTCGCAGACTGACCAAAATCAAATGACAAATGCATTGGGCATCAAACCTTCAACCTCCTACATAGTTCATGTTAACTTTTCCACACTTCTATGGATGAAATCTTTTGGACACATTAGGATCAAGAATAACTAAGGTAGTAAGTGAGTAGATGGTACATTATTACCATCCGAACTATTTTAATTGATCTCCATCCTTATTTCTACAGATGCCCACCATAGGTTAGATTCTTCCCTCTAATAAATTATCATTTACAGTGGTTGAATGCAGAAAAAGCTAACTTAATGCTTACTTCTCTTTTGAATTCAGCCAAGGCAGCACCTGAAAAATCCTGATCCAAAAACTTCTTCACAGCAACTTCCTGATAGTTCAACATATCAGTCAGAAGATCAGAGAATAGAACTAATTCCCTTTTGGTAAAAAGTCTTGGAACAAAGCAAGCTGAGACAATAATGAGAACTACTAGTCAAGCAAGAGACTATCCAAGCCCCCCTCCCTTACTGCTTGGGCTGAGCTCTACGGACCATTTCATTGTACCATTTGATGAAACACCCACAAAAAGGCAACAAAACTCTAATGGCGGCTATTGCCAAATTCATCAATGAATTTATGAAGAAATTTTGCAGGAAATATGGACTAAATAAAATATTAAGAAAAGTTCTTTTTGAAACTTATGTCAAAAAGGAAAAACAAAATAGCAGCAAGCAAAGATAACAATTGAGGCAATAAGAGCTGGTTAGGATTTTACCATAAGGACACCATCTTTAAAATATATAGAATAGCCAATACTCAACATATGTCCTTTAGACATCTTCCAATTCAATATACAACAAGACTCTTCCTAGTCAGGTACACAAAGCAATTATAATACTTACTGTGCCGTTCCAGTCAGCATGATATACCTCGCCATATGAACCTATTAAAAGAAAACGTGAACATTAAAAAAATACTCAGAAGAAACAGTTTATAGAAACACAAAACTTACACACCAAAAGCATACATAAAATCCTTTTGAATCCTTGCCAAGTAATACCATATGCGAAAATAAGCAAATTTGAGAGGTTAGAGGAGCTCACCACAACCTTATGATTATGCTTACATAAGTAGAACTAAATCACCATTTTGAAAGTCACATTATCACATAGAAAGTCTAGTGACCTACTGAGTAAATATAGTTATCAAATGGTTGATCTGCAACTGTGGTGAACTCCTCTTACACTAAACAGCACCACATCAACCTCCCAGTGAATAATGACATCCCAACAAGAAAATAAAAGCAAGTCATTCACATTACCTAGACCAATTCTTTCACCAAGAACAAGATCCTCCCATGGAATTTCACATTCACCCACATCTACATCATCCAATATTTGGTCAACCCTGTTTGTGATAGAGTCAATCGACGAACTAGGACTCTCTGGATCCTTTAATTTCAAATTGCTCCCCATAAATCTGTCATGAGTGCATTTTCTCCAGTCATGAAATCCAATTTCATTGTTTTCCTGTTCTTTGACCACATCTACCATGTCATTTTGAGATTTTTCCACATTCCCTTTGGTCCATTCAGCGTTGAAATCTTCAACCCTATTCATATCACCAGAACTGGATGTTGATACTGTATCATTAACTTGCATCAAACGTCTATCTTTACCTCTATTAATATTTGAATAGTGTGATGAGTTGGAACCATTGAGATCAATCTTTTCTGATACAGAAGAACCATTGGAAGCTAATGAAGAAGGGTTATATTCATTAGGATTACGGTTAATTTTCTTGGGGACTTCATTGTAAGCATAACGATTCTTCCACATCAAAGGTACTGGGGGTCGACCAGAAAAAGTGTTTTCTTTTGTACTATGAAATTCAGGAGCTTTATTTTCCACAGGTTTGTTATGCACAGCGGTCTTGCCAGTTCCTTTTATCTGGAATGGGTTAAGATCTGCAAAGAGGCTCCTAGAGTCATCTTGGCCATTCTGACCATATGGTACAACATTAACATTCAGTCTTGTACCATCACCAATAGCATTCATTCCACGAGTCCCTTTGTACAGAGAACTACCAGCTGATGGGGGAAAATTTTCCAGTTGGCTAGGAGTCGCTTTACTAGGCACTTTGGAAGGACCAACACCAGTTTCTCCACTCAAACTCAAGTTTGAAAACATGAAATCAGACTTCTCAAAATATGGTCTTACATTCAAGGGTGGTGAATCACCTCTGATCACAGAACTTTGGCTACTTCCTTCACCATGAGATGGCATTGGTCTTGAGTAAGAAAATCTAGTTTCCTCAGTGGATTGTAAGCTTGGCAAACTCTTGGGATTGTATGGCTTAAGGGAAGGATCCTTAGGATTAAAAATATCAGTTGGAATAAGTGTACCAGGAGCAGCCATGAGATCAACCAAAAACTCCCTGAAGGCAGAAAAGGGCACATTAATACCACAAAGAACAAGAACAACTGCCAAAATACCAATACATACTAGTGAAGATAGATGACAGCACACCATCAAATAATGCATACACTTGTTCATGCGCACACAATTCAATAACAGGAAATAGATGTAGAAATCAAAGAATAACAAAAACCATAACCTTTCATCCTCCAACTTTATAATGTTGACAGCATCATCCTCAACACCAGTGTAATGACTACCTTTTACCAGTCTACAAGGCATCCTGATGTTGTCAGCTAATACCTACATGGACAAAAACAAGTTATATTATGCAGTCAACAAGTCAAAAGGTGGGATGTTCAAAGAACCAAGTGAGGACGTCCAAAGATCTTGATAAGATTGATAATAACCTTAATATGATCATCTAGTACCCAAAAGCACTGAAATAATTTAGAGGATTTATTATTCATATGCTAGACCAGTAACAGTTTTACCAGAAATAATAATGAGCTTATCTAACCTAAAATTTGATTATTCAAGCCAACTTTATTTGGCAGAACTTTCCCAGTTTGGGCTAGCAGGGTAAAATTTACTCAGTGTGATCATTCTATTCTAGATAAATCACATAATTTTATTTGTTTTGGATTTTAATCAAATCTATTATTTTCTTTTACAAATTATTTTAAGTAACTTAAAAAGTAATCAGATATCATGCTCAATAAATTTCAATAATTTAAATATGCCACATCTTTGCAATGATGATGACTAGACTATAGAAGAGTATATCACCTAATATCAAATTATGGTCTAAAAGAATTCAATCACCAACAGCAGCCAAAATGCTGACCTTGAAAAGCAAAGCACGATGTCTGGATAGTCCAATATTTATGGACCCAAGAGGTAACACACTCGTGTGAAGAGATGTCCGTAGCTCTGTACTTCTTTCCGTCCATCTTGCTAATATATTATTAGCATCCTTTACAGGGCCACCCATATGCCCTGTAACAAGTTCGGCCAGTCTTTGTACCAAAACACCAACCTCAGTGACAGGACAGTCTAATGCTACACAATGCGCAATTTGCACCAACTCTTCCAGGGCAGGATCAATTGCTCCATTCACTATGACAACTTCAAAGGTTGAATTTCCCGGATTTGCTTCAAGATCTGTCAGAGAGGGCATCTTTCCTTGCATTGCTGAATCAGTACAAAGCCCATATACATCATAAAAACCGTCTACTACTTTCTCCTCATAATCAAGCACATTGTATTCCTGGTCAAGAGAATGATGCATGACAAGCCAAATGAGTAGTATATGGAAAGGGGGAAAACATTAATGGACACAAAAACAAGCAGTAAGCATTCTAAGTTCACCAATTACACACTTTGATTAGCTCAGACAACAGTACTACATGAATTCAATTATAAGTTCATCAATTACACATTATGGTTAGCTCCTTGAGCAACACTGGAATTTCAGAATTTTAAAGGCTGGAATAAAAAGCTAAATCAAATTTCCGACTCTTTGATAGTTCTGTCTGCTTTCTGGATGCAACGAATTCCACGCAGCTGGTCAGGATACAGTCGGTAACCCGCAGTTCACACGAATCGCTAGCCTTACTCACACTAAATCCCAGAATCTAAGCTCCACTACACAATTCACTACATGATGAACTCAATACCAGGATAAAAAAACCATAATTAACATCAACACAAAAATTATTCAGCATAAACCCCTAATTCATGCCTTCATTTCAATTTACCATGATGGAAGATCATAAAATTACCAAAACTGAACTTTAATGACCGAAACCGAACTCACCCAGTACTGTCGCGACAGCGCCTTCGCCAATTCATCATGATTCCTCGCTGAATCAATTCGATGGCCTCCCAAGCTCAGCAGCGTCGCCGCTCGGATCTGGTCCTTCTCAGGATCATCTCGGAAGTCAGACTTGGAAGCACTGATAGCTAGGGCTAGCTGAACCTGATACTCCTCCTCCGACGAAAAATAGTCTTGCCGGTTGGGCATAGCGGGTGGCGGGGGGGAAACGCTGGCAGCTGCCGTAGAGGGAGATGATGAAGAAGGACTAGCCGGAGAGGGGGCAGAGTTTTGAAGGGGTGCAGCACGCTGATCGGAGGGGCAAGACGGTGATGCTACGGAAGCCGGGGTTTCATTGGATCGATTAGGGTCGTGGTTGCTCCCCTTGTGAAGCTTCTTGAAAATGTTTTTCATTTTGCCTTCGAACTCTCTCTGTCACTCAACGGTCAAATGAGCCACTTCCTCTCTCTATATCTTCAGTTTAGTAATTCATTTGGCAGTCTCCACTTCTGTACTCTCTCTAATTTTCTCTCTTTTGATGTTTTGGAAGACTTGGGTCAAGACTCGGGAGGAACGTACATGGAGGGAAAACTCAACGCGGTAGAGCAAGTATTGGCGTCTAATCAAATGGGCATACTTTTCCTCGAAATGACGGAAATGGCATGCACAGATTAACGCAGCGCGAAATAAACCCACCAACCACATTTCGCCATGATAACTTACGCGTCAGATTAATTAGACTACGTGGATGTCAGTGTCCGCATTACGGAAGCTGTTTATATATAACTTCCTGAAATTATTAGATGCATCACAGTATCAATTTATTTATAGATTACCTAACGAAAAGAGGTTAAATGATATAAAATGAAACTCATATAATACATTTTTCTACTCATCAATTAATAGAGTACTAACCGAAGAAAGAAATTTATGTTTTAATAATAAGAGAAATTTATTATATAAAATTTCATTTTATATCACTTAATTTGTTTTATTAAATAAGATATGAATAAAGTGACACATCAAGTACGTGCAAAATTTTTCTATAAGTGGACGAGGGGAAGAGTAGTCAACCTTTTAGAAGAAAAAAAAAAACTACGGAGTCGAATGCATGTGGTGGCTTGGAAACAGTGTTGCGAATGAATACATCCTTGTGAGTTATATATATATATATATATATATATTGGTGTGCTTTTCTTCGCTCTTTCTACACTTTCAGTTCTATCTATAATAAGCATATTTTTTTATTTGGGTGGAGAGACTCATAAATAATTTTAGATAGTCTAGACAGTAAAAAAAAAAAGTTCTTCATAACATTAATTTTTTTATTTTGCTTAAAGAACTTTATTATGAAAAGTTAATTTATTGAAGTCAAGTTTATAGTGGTTAGATTGGTACAAAAATTATATGTATGATAATAAAAGATTATCGATATTTTTAAAATCAGATCAATCATCGAATTTGTGGAAATATTATTTCATAATTTATTAGTTTAAATATAATTGAATTGATAATAATTAAATATATACTTTTAAAATTTTATATGCTAATATTTTAATGTAATAAATAAATATTAATAAATTTTAAATATTTGATTACTAATTTAATATTTCTTAAAATGTTACAAAAATTATATGTATGATAATAAAATATTTTTAATATTTTTAAAATTAAATCGATCATTAAATTAGTAGAATCATTTATTTATGATTCATTGGTCTAAATATGATTGAAGTGATAATAATTAAATATATATTTTTAAAATTTTATATACTAAAATTCTAATGTAATAAATAAATATTAGTAAATTTTAAATATTTAATTACTAATTCAATATTTCTTAAGATGTTTGAAAAAATATTTTTTAATTAAAAAATAAAAAAATACTCATAATTAAAAGTAAAGAGTATTTATTATTGAAATTTTAAAATTCTCAAATTATATTAATATTATACTTATCATTTAAAAAAATAAAAAATAATTTTGGTCAAATATCTTAATATTTAAAAGAAATATTGTGAGAAATAATGCCTGAAAATAGTTAAATAAGTGTTCTTATTTCTTTTATATTCTTTTATATTTTTAATTTCTATCTTTTTCAACTCCTTCTTTCTTTTAGTGTCTTATATTTTTAGTTTTTGGATTCATGTAAAATGAACTATTCTATCCAATATGAATTATTTAATTTAATTGATTTTTAACTAATTCTTTAGTGGATAGATTTTTTAATTTAATCAAAACAGACCAATTTGGTCAATTTGGTCTAATTTTAATTACATTGAAGATTGTTATATATAATTTTTAAAGAAATTTATAAAATATTTCCAAAATAAGAAAGGCAAAAAGAATAAACTTCAAACATATTTTTACTTATTATGTTTCTCTCTCTTTTTAAAAAATATTTTATAAATTTCATATTTTAAACAACACACTAGATAAGTAAAACTAATTATTAAGTGACAGATTTTTATCGTGAATATTATTTACTAAAGCAAAAACTTCTCAATAAAGTATATATTACAATTGGTACAAAAATTTTGTTGTCTAAAATAGTGTTGCCTAATTCATCCTTCTTCCTTGCAAATCCCGTTTCCATTCATCCATAGCAAAATGGAGTATGTTTGCTTACTGAATCAGTGCAATGGACAAACTAGAACTGAACGGAGGAAGAGGAACAATGCTGGCCCAGGTGTAGCTTCTCTTTTAATTCTAGTGGAAGGAACTAGACGGTACATTTGTGAGAGAGCTCTGTGACTTTGAAAATAAATAAAAAATAAAGAATATTATCTTTTTTTTTATATTTGCAAAGTTGGCACTGAACTGGAGAGAATCTTCTTCTTGCTGGCTCTTGAACAAGATGAAGAGCAAGAAAGTTGAGTAACAATGTATTTTGATTGAGAGAAAAGTGAAAAGAAGAGAAAGGAGGGAAAGGAAAACAACGAAATTTTTGCCTGTTTGGTTCAAAGAGAAAACTAGAAAAATGAGAAAAAAAAAGTACGATAAGTCCCATTGAATTTTTTTTTTTCAAATATAGAGAGATTTGGAGGAGAAAATACGAACATAATTGCAGGAATAAATAAAAATATATATATATATTCAACAAAACTTTTTAACATTTTTAATTAATTAATTAATATTATAATTATTAATTTTATTATAAAATTAACTAATAATAAGTATATTTTTCAAAATAATAATTTTTAATATTAAAACTAACAAATTATATATAATTAAAAAAATGTTACATATAAATTTTAAAAAAAGAACGTCTAACTCCAACCAAATGACAGTCAGACATATATATCCAACTGCTATTTAGTCAGAATATATAAGAATAATATATATATATATAACAAAATTCTTTAACATTTTAATTAATTAATTTTATTATAAAATTAATTAATATATTTTAAAAAATAATAATATATTTTTAATGTTAAAATCAATAAATTATATATAATTTTAAAAAATATTACCTATAAAAAAAATACTGTCCAATTGGATTGCAACCGGACAAAGTCGGACATATATGTCCAACCCTATATACAATGCATTGTCTAATGGGCAACGGGCAACGCATATATATATATATATATATTATATTTTTAAATATATAATATTATAATAAAGTTAAAAATATTTATTATATTTATATATTTTATTTAAACTAATATATATTAAAATAATATTTATAAAATGTTAAAATAAGTACTGATATTTATTATATTAAAATAATAATTTATAAATAATTTTTTACAAAATAAAATTTAATTAATTTAAAGAATATATTTTTAAATTATTATTTTTAATTTTAAATGTGTATTTTTTAATGAAATTTTTTTTCTTATTAAAAAATAATTTTTCTTATTATTTAAATTAGTTTTAATTTCTCGTATTATTCTTATTTTTTATAAAAATATGTACAAAAAGTTAAAATAATAATAACATTATTATTATATTAAATTAATATATATATTTTTAATTTTTTCTTTTTTCATCCAAGCGTATAAGAAAAAAATGTAATTTTTTTTTCTCACATTTCTCTCCATCTTTTTTTCCCTTCACTTTTTTTCCTTCCCCGTTCAATCACAGCAAAAGAGATTCGTAGGGTATGTACAGGTCGACGGCTGATTTATGTAAGAGAATGAAGGAGAGGTGCAGAGTGGCAGACGAGCGCAGAGGCAGAAGAAACAAAAGAAGAGGGAGAATAGTTGAGAGGGCACTGGGACCGGGATATGCCAAATGGAAAATATTTAATTTAAATTTGACTTTTAATTTTGACAAGAAAAGATACAAGAGTGGAAAATTTTGTTTCGATAATTATGATTTGAGTATTTAAAATAATAATTTTAATATATATATATATATTGGATACTTTAATGTTTATTATTTTAATTATGACAATTATATCACTTCAACAACATGTTTTATATTGCTATGAAACATCACGTATGCACTGTTGAGATTTGAAAATAAGAAAAAAGAATAGAATATAAGAAAGAGGCTTGATTTTTTATAATTATAAATAAATTAATAATATATATTATTTTAATTATAAAAATTATATTATTGCTATATTAACAAGATGTATATTCTATTTAATATATTATTTTAATTAAAGTTATAAATAAATTTTGTTTTTTTAAATTTTAGCAAATTCAATTTTAGAATATTTAATTTTTTGACGTAATTATAATTATTAATTTTTTATATCATTAATTTATTAAATATATAAATTATATAAAGTAACCCAATTTTTTCAGCTTTTATTATATACATATCGCTTACAAAAACTACCCCGTACGGAAAATTATATAAACTGACATAGTCCGTATCCATGTCTGTACTGCGCACCATGGTGAACCACACGAATTAGACAACACTAATCTAAAATATTAATAAACGCGACAACCCAAATCCTAGGTAGATAGCTTATATCAGAGCAGTTGCAACCAGGTAGCAGTACTAGGTATATTTGCATGCACTAGGAACACTAAATAGAAACCTGGCGGTGCAATCTGGGGAGAGGATGGAGTCGTCACCGTAGCATAATAAGTGTCCGGTCCCAAATGAAAGATCCCAATTAGATTCAATACCACCATTCTTTGATTCATCGCAAAAGAGTGCGTCGTAAACGAAGGAGCCACCAGCCTAACTGACACTTCACTTGCTGACATGTAACAGCTCACCATGAATGTAATATGACACGGCACCCCGTACCCCAAAACATCATTGCACGTCGTGTACATAATCGTCGGCCGCACCGGATTAAAATCCGGCGACAAATACGGCGGCGAAAAGGCCTCCAAGCTAAGCTCCGTCGGGAACTCAACCCCACTGAAACTGTAGTTCATGTGTGGGTTGCTACCTCCAACCAACACTCTTCCATCCGTTAACAAGACCGCCGAGGAATGATAAACTCTAGGCCTCGACGCAGCTGACATCACCCTAAACCGCCGCCGTGAGTCCTCCTCCGAAGGCCGATATATGACCGGAGAAAGCACAGCCTCGCGGCCGTGGTCCCACCCGGCGGTGCCGAACCCTGCGCCGTTGATGATAATGACGTCGCCGGTGGGGAGGAGTAACATGTCGCCCAGTACTCTGGGCATTGGCATGGTCTCCATCTCCCAATTGGGGTTTGGATCAGTGACCTTGAGGCGTCCACATGTTGTAAGAGCTTGTATGAAGTTCCCCTGTTCGGCTTCGTCGAATGAAGCTCGGGGTGCGCCTCCACAAACCATGACTTCGGCTTCATTATTAGGTTTATTATCGTTTAGCGGGAGGAGTACTGATGAGCCTGTGCTTGGATAGTTCCGAGGATCTTCACCTGGGATGCGAGGAAATTCTTTGAGGACGAGGTTTTGGTTATAGTCAAACAATATGGAACGAGTATTGGCGAAAATAAAAAGGTTTCCGTCGGGTAAAAGGTGCAAAAACGGGTACAAGTTATTTTCATTGGGATCAGTGGTTTGTTGGAGAAAAGTGAGAAAGAATGTTTGTGTAGGCGAGGACGAATCGGTGGGGCTTCTAGGATGGAATTCGTAGTTGAATTGTCTTCTTCCTCCAACCACAATGATGCGACCATCAGGTAGTATTTGATTAGTTGCGTACCATCTTCGCTCTAACAAGTAATTTGGGAATTCGACCCAATCACAGGTTTCGTCGAAGCAAGGAGTGAACATGCGAATGCGACGCTCACCATCGTTGAACCCACCAGTCTGGACGAGGGTACCGTTTGGGAGAACAGAGCCAGAGGAACACCAAGTGTCTGTTTGAACCATCAAGGGTCGGAAGGTGTTAGTGGGTATGTCATATAGGACAGAGTGAGCAGTGCAATCAACGGTAAGGGCATTGTCGGAGGGATCCATCCGGCAACGACCATCGGGAAGGGAGATGTTGGAGGGGCCAAAATCTGTACGGTCGAACATGATAATTTTGTCATTTCTTAGAAGTTGCATGTGCATGGCTGATATGCCAATGCTTGCCTGCAAGAACTGCCATGCTCCTTCATTGCCAAAGTTAGAAGGCACAAACTGAGATGCCACTTGTGCTTGAAAATTTGGAAACGAAGCGAGTATGAAGAGAATTAGGATCGCGGTAGCCTTCATGTTCTGGATTATAGTAGAGAGAAGGAGAAGCGTTGGAGGAATGTAGTTGAATTTACTAGTAATAGAGTTGGCGTGGGTGGTCCCGGGGGTGTCGTGTGTGGACATATAAGGAAATCAAATTTATACATCGAATTAGGAATGAGAAAAGAAGGGTATCTTTGATATGGATGATGGATTTGGCAGCTAAACCGGCACAACACAAGAGTGCAGAGTATAAGATCAAGAAACATGAGCATGAAACTACAAGTGAAGAAGAATATATAATCAAGAGATTTTTTTGGCCGAGAATCGAGGGATAATTAAATGTACAAAACATGGGCTTATTCGTCCTCCAAAATACTTAAGATGAATTCTTTAAAATAAGTATAGAAAAATTCAGATAATTTGATATTTCCTTTTAAATGAAAAGTACAAAAAATAATTATAATTAAGATTAGACTTAAGTACATTTATTTATTATGAGATTCTTATATTAAACTATATCAAATATATAATTCTTTAATAACGTCATATACAATTATAGAGTTTAATTTAAAAATTATATAATTATTTATAAAAAATATATACTTATCATAATAGCAGTATTAGATAATTATATACTTGTCATATTTTAATTAAAAATTTGATAATAAAAATATAAAATACTACATATAAAATACTATAGTTACCCCTAGTAAAATATAGGTGTAATCCCAAAAAGAGAAAAAAAAAAAAAGTAAGAAGCAACACACATGCATAACGGGTATTTAAATGGCTTTTCTCTATTTTTTTTTCTACTCTTATTTCGTCTGTTTGAAACTGCAACTTATCCATCATGCAAGTGGAATATTTAGGTTATGTTTGGGAGTTTAGAAAGAAATAAAATAAAATAGACTAGACATTAATGGAATATAATTGAATAGAATAAAATGGAGGAGAGTGGAGTTTAACAGAACGTACCATTGTTTGAGAGTTTTACAGGGGGATAAAATAATTTCATTTGACCATTATTTAAGAATTATTATAAAATAAATGGAATAGAATGGATAAAAATTATTATTTTTTTAATATTATCCTTATAAATTCTTTAGATAAAAAGTGTGAATAAATTCTCAAAACTCTTCTCATATTTAAAAGGAAAAGAGAGATGCAGATATTTTAAAGATATTTCTTATTATTTAATAGTAAATTCTGAACTAATACAAATGTAGAGACTAATATTTATAGAAATCTAATTCTAATCCTAATAAAAGATAACTTCTAATAATAAAAGATAAATATATAAAATCTTAATCCTATTAAAAGTCACATACCTAATTTTAAAATAATTTAAAAACTAACAAAAAGATAAAAAAAATATTTTATTTGTTTTTCTAAAATTAATATTTTCTAAAACTAATAATTTTAATATATTTATACTAAGATTTTCATAATTTTACATTAATTAAATAAAATTAGGATAATCTTATAATTTAAATATTTAAATTTGATCATTCTATTCTTGACCCTCCAAATTGGGGAACAAGAAAAAATAAGTTTTGAATGACTTAGAAAGTCATCTCTTGCTATTCCACTCACCTCTAAAGAGAATTTCTAAACAATGATTTAACTCTTATATCCATTCTATTCCACTTCATTCTCTCCTAAAATAAACTTCCAAACGTACCCTTAAATTACTTTTCTTCTAATTTTTTCTATCCTTATTTCGTCCGTTTGAAACTACAAACCGTCCATCGTCTGCTTGAGCTGCAGCTTGGGTGTAGGCCCATTAACTAGCACGTCCACTGAATTCAAGTTTGTTTCAGATTTTGGCATGTCCACCATCATCCCCAGTAGCACTGTCTTCACTATCATCTTTGTCCTCGTCGTCATCACTATTCACAATCTAGCAAAGCAAATATGTCTATAATTATTAGACCATTCACAATCAAGCAGACGATCATCTGATTGTTTCTTTGCACATATGATGACAAAGGGAAACACGGTGCATGCACCATCCAAACATACTCAGTGAACAAACATAAATGGCAACTGGCAAAAAACTGCATATGAGAATCACTGTGCCTATGAATATACTTCTTTCACAAGGGTGTGAACAATGCCATTCCCTCCTAATTTCACTTCATCATGCAGTAAGATCACTACTTTCATCAGGTTAAGCAGGGTAACTCATGACTTATTTTCAAATTTAAAGAAGTGTGGTAATTCTTTACTTATTTTGAATCAATTCTCACAATGTCCAATGGT
The DNA here is from genome assembly GCA_032878935.1 of Erythrophleum fordii. Taxonomy (NCBI): domain Eukaryota; kingdom Viridiplantae; phylum Streptophyta; class Magnoliopsida; order Fabales; family Fabaceae; genus Erythrophleum; species Erythrophleum fordii. The sequence goes on from JAVQMF010000049.1 coordinate 35,231,079, forward strand.
ATATGCCATGGAAAAAGGAATACGGATGCCAAAAACACCCAAAAAGATATAAAATTTAGAACTAGCGATTCAAGTGATTAAGAGAAGAGTTTGGAGATTTTCAAATTACAGGCAGGGCAAAATGATTTGCACTAGAATATGACATGCCAGCACTGAAGCATACAAGATTTTCTAATCTTAATTCTTACATATTCCACTCCATTTTCTATTTACAAGAAGGAAAGAAAACAAGAACAGAGGATAAGACATATTGCACTGCAAAAATAAGAAAATATCATTTCTAGGAGGAGGAAGAAAAAAGCGAAGTACATCGAAATGATGAAGCCCTTCAACCTCTTGAAATTTTGTATAACCCTTTAAAACTTCACTCCTAATCGCCTAGAATCCTAAAAAGATGACACAAAGATTATCCTATCTATACATCGTGTAAAGGTCATAGGTCCATGTCGGATTACGGGAAAGGCTCAACCCCTTTCAGTAGTGTCCGCACATAGGCGTCAATAGAGTAGCAGCCATTTTCTAATTTTCAACCAAATTATACCCCACAAAATCTTTCCATTTTTTTGACATAGGGCATGCCAAATTCATAGATCATGTCAAATGATAACTCATTGCTCCCCCCTCCCAACAAACTCCACCATGTAGAAGTTGTGAGAGCTAAAGTCATTATATATAACCCAACAAATTAATATAATCAATCTCATTATATAACAGTAATTCTGTTCTAAAATTATGTTACTATAATAAACCTGTATTACATGAGGGCAAGCAGGCTGCTTAGAATCTCAATAGACCTAAACCTACCTTCTAGACATTCTTCATGCATAATCATTAGTTTCTCAGTAACCTGCAAAATCATAAACATGAAAATGAATGGACAAAAGATAAAAGAACAGCTATTGCATACCACCACTGCAAGTGTGTGAGTGAATTAGAAACTAGTAATCAGAAGCGGCATATAAAATTTTATTTGACCAAATTCCCATCAACAGGCATCCTAGCAATAATTAAAGTTTAATCAATAACCCATGGAAATAGACGGAAGGGATCTAACAGGAAATTGGCTAAAGACAATTAAACACTCATTCACTTGGCATGCATCTGAAAATAAGAACTTGAGCCTTCCTAAACTGTAGTCAGCAGCCATAACATGGTACTAATTATTAATGAACTCTGATAAAGAAGGGTTCCAACAACCCAATAGGCCAATATATGCTTTAAGAATATTTATGCAAAAACCACTAAGTTGATGTGTGACTCATTCTCAAAAGAGCATTATGTATTATAATTGAGAATAGAAACAAAACTATGTCCATACAAGTGTGTTTTCCCCTTCAAATGTCGTCAATATAATGAAATAAAAATTAGTTGATACCACGCATGTGCTCATTATTAAAGCTAATGACAGATTACACCCACAAATAATTACTGATGTGAGAATCTGAAACCAACTATCACAAAAAAAATAACCTCTTCAACGCAACCATCCTCGACCTCTACCTCGAGAGAAAGCATACCTTCATTGAGCATGTTTTCCAAGTCATCAATATACAGAGGGTCTGGGTAGCAAATTAACTTCGAAAGTGAATAGTAGGTCCAAAATCCTAATATATACTTTTTTTTAATTATCGCTAAAGCAAACCAGAATTAACTTCAATCTAACTTTTAACTAACATAAATATAAAATTTTACAACTTCATCCCTTAATCTAGCTTAAATATAATCAGATTCTAAATCAAATATTACTAACTCAAATGTTTACATATACCCCTGGATTTTGCTTTTGGCAAAACAAACAAGGTAATTTTTTGGGCCCCTATTGGGTGAACCAGGAGAGAAGGTCGGTGCCGAGTTGTTCAGCCTTGCGGCGAGAGCCAAGGCCTCCCCATTCGTTCTCAACGACCATACGGAGAGCCGAACAGAGATAGAGAACCAGAGCAATCCCTTCGTTGAAAAGAGGGATCAAAGCTGCTGGTAGCTTTCTCTCCATCTTTCTCTCTGAATATTATGTCGATCTAACCGAGTCTTGAACCCTCTGCTTTGAGTCCAGTCCAGACTGCTTTCTAGTTTCAGACGGCGAGAAGGGCACCTTAAATAGTTTTCCCCCTATACGTCGTGTTGGATCGCAAAAACGGTGCGGCCTCTGCCCCAAATGAAAATAATTAATTAAACTACAATACAAGAAGTTTAAAAAAAATCTTAGAAACAATTGTTCTGATTTTGAAGCAACCATCAAAAATAAGAAATTAATACATTAAATAAATAATAATAACAATAAAAAGAATAGACTTTATTTAAATTGTTTAAAATTCCTATTATTAAGTTTTTTAATAAAAATATAATATGTGGCTAATTTAAAACAAAAACAAAAACAAATTATGTGATATAAAGTTATAAGAAAAATATTTACTTATTGTGTTTTTGTTAAATACTCTAATAATAAACACTTAAAAAATACAATAAGATTTTTTCCTTGATTAGACTAACATAATATTTTTGCGAAAATTATAATTTAAATACGTCTCATCTCGCAGAGACAATTTTTAAGACATTTGACCCCAAACATATTGATAAGACTTTATTTTTAATTGAACCAAATTAAGTCTCCCTATTTAAAAAAAAAAAATTACATGCAAGGTGCTCAAATTTTAAATATTATATATTTCATAATGACATGACAAACAATCTTACAAATACAAGCATCATTTATAAAAATCAGTCAAATATATTTACGTTGTGCCTTTAAAAACTTACATAATTGGCAGTTTTTTTTTTGGAAATTGTACGTCCATATGTGTGTTTTCGTGTGGGTATGCATGTGTGAATTCATAATTTGCACATATGATACATATTTGTAAAAATGTTCACATTGGTTAGCTATTTTTTTCAATTTTTAATCACATATATATGCCATGGATATAAGGTTTAAATTTGCCAAACCCAAATATTTTATAAGATTGAAAGTTGAAATTGGATGATACTATGAAACATTAAAGTGATAAAAAAGATAAAAATGGAACCAAACTAGATGGAGCCAAGTATTAATGGAATCCAAAACCAATCCCTTCTCATCCTAATTCAGATTTATATGTCCAAGCCTAATTTTGGATTCGATTTTTTTTCCTAGTCCAATAAGACCAAGTCATACGAGTTTGCTAGGTCAACTGAGCTTATATAGACCTTTATTATCTCAAAAGTTAATTCTATGTCTCGTAATATTATTTCACTACTTAAAAATTATGTTCCAAAAATCATTTTGGGCTTTTTGACCAATAAGTCACAAATAAAATAATATATCTAAATGTTGCATTGCTAATTTTATTCACACAAGATATTATAATGTTATTGTTGTAATTGTTGTTATAAATGTTTGGAGATTCATTTGAGCATTGATACGAGTAAGGATAATCATAGGTAGGTTTGTGACTGGCCTAGTTTTATACTAGGCATATTTTTTAGGCATAGTGGCTCATCCAAACTGGTGAGGTTGGCTAAAACTAATAGACTTTCTTTTGCATTTTTTTAATATACTTTAAAGGATTTAAAAATTTTAAAAGTTTATATCTTTATAATTATTGGACTATTTTAAACATATAACTATTCATTTTTATACATTTTTACAAGATCTATATGATAACCAAAAAATGTCTAGAACTAAAAGAGGAAAAAAACATAAATATAAAAAGTAAAACTTTAAAAAATTATAACTCAACCTAAAAATCTAGTTGGAGTTTTTTTTTAATTTTGAATAATTTTTTAAGACAAAGTTGGTGGCAAACCATCAATCCCACTTATTTTTCTTAAAATATATGTTTTCTCTCTCTATTTTGAGATTTTTAGTTTTTAACTCCTTTCCTTTTTGATCTTTTCATACAATAATCATACTTAAAAATTTACCTCTCTTAACTTCTTATAATTTGTAAAATATGTTTAAAATATTTGGTCAAAATTACAAGATCACCCAAAAATAAATATAATATTATGTAAGTTCTATAAAATACCTTCTTGATCAGTAAGTCAAAATTACCCTTTTTTTGTTTTGATCTCCAGAAAAATGTCAACCTTTCATATAAGTCCCTACTTTGAAAAAAAAAATACATGGTCAAGCCCAACTATCTAGCACACATAGCCCAATGCTTAACCCAACTTGATTTAATCAAACTCACCAAGCCGACATGCATCCCTAAACAAGAGTCTCTAGCTCCTCTAAATTGAGACTCATAAAGTGACTACATTAGGTATAACTTGGACATAATCAGAGTCACGAAAAGGGAGTTAGTAAAGTGCCACATACAACACTGTAATTACCCATCTTGATTACAATGTCATGTTACAATTTCTTATTGATCCACTGCAACGATTAGAATATTTTTTTATAGGGAAAAAAATCCTCCTTATCTCCCCACCATCCAGTTTAAATTCACCCTCCATCCCTCCTTCATACTCATTTACTACAAGAAAATAATAAAATTTTCACAATATTTTCATTAAAAAAATCTCAAATTTTCATAAAAATTACTATTCTCTCACAAATTTTCAAACAATTATCATACATTTTAGCTCGTGAAAACATCCAAAAAATTTCACAAAAATTTTCAAAAGTCATAATGAAATTTATAACCTTCCCATAAAATTCTCACAACAATTTATCATAAAAACCAAAAAAAAATTCAAATTTGTGTGTTCTAATAATATTTTAACATGAGAAATTGTCATGGTAAATTAGCATGCAAATTTTTTTTATGATTCTTCTAGTAATTTACCACAAGAGCATAAAAAAATTGAAATTAACACGAGAATCTTGAAAGAATTTGCAAATTTTTTTAAAAAATTCTAATATTTTCACAATTTTTTAGCATAACACAAATACTAAAATTTTATTCGCACAATAAAACACCATAAAAACAAAAAAAAAAATCCAAATTTGTAACATTCACACGGAAAAATTCTCAAAAATATTACAAATTTTTTGTTATTTGCGTTGCATTTGACCATCCTATATTGCAGTATTCGATGGAGGCCCTCCCCACAATGCATTCGGGTAGATACATGGATTTAATTGTATAATAGACACAGATCATTACATAAATATCTTGAATAAGAAACAACCAATTAGATATATTTAGGCATGCGAGAATAAAGTATGCATATATACTGCACAACAATTTTAGGAGACGGAAAATTCTTATTATGCATGCCAAGGTATCCCACGTGCTTAAGAAAAGAATTGGTTGACATTTACTACAAGCATTAAACAAATAAGTTCCAAGATGTCTCAATTCCTTCATACATCCACCTGCAAAACTGTAACAAAACCCGTTATAGACACTTAAGTGAAAATGAAATTCTAAACCACCCTTCAATCCATTTCATTTTTCATTGAAGTGGAAATTTGAAATAGAGGCTTGATAGGTCAACGTAATAGGCAAGGATTATTAGCTTGTTGAAGGACGGTTGACTGAAGGAAGAAAAAGAAAACTGGGTGAAAAATGAGGAGCATGGAATCAAAAACTAAAAGTTCCTTTCCCAGCCCGGGTATGGATCTTTAACCTTTTAAAAAATTTAAGGTAAAACAGCACCTGATAAGATATTAAAGCAAAACCATATCAACTAGTAGATATAAAGAAATACCAATATTTATGTCACCAACCAAAACCATAAACTACCATTTCTGGAAAAGTGTCATTATACCATTTGATATTGAATACCCCGTCACCAAAGCTATCGGGTGTATAAAGTTATGACACTTCCAGACAAGAATGAGACTGATGCTCTAATAACAATCGTAAGCTGCAAAATAGTCAGATTCAAGGCCAAAATTAAACTCAATCTTACTCTAGTTTTCACCAGGGAACAAAAATATAAAAATCTATTCTACTCTCCAACCTGATTTGTTGTTGCAAGCCAGGTTATCATCTCCTTTCTTTTGCTTAAGTCATGGAGTTAGGTATAAATCCATGTATGAGATATATTCAGAAAAGAAAAAAAAGAAAGGGGGGGGGGGGGGGGAGGGGAAGAAGAAGGAAAAGAAAGCAGAATCCTACCTCAATTTCATGTTCTTTCATCGATTGGTTTGGATGCTCCTCTCCGTTTGACAACTGCTTGCATTATTGATTATCTAATATATCACAAACAAATTTGCAGTATAAAGAGAACAAAATATGTATGAACCATAACTTATGGAGTAAATGATGTTTTGCAGCCACTCAAATCAGTAAACTGGATAGCCTCTTCATGTATAAAGGGAAGTCAAATTGTGACTTACAAACGAAACAAAATATAAACCAAAATCAGCAGTAACACCAGCAATATTTTTGAATTAAAGTATAAAGAATTAACAAATTCCAATGAGAAGGGGCATTATAATTCCTTTTAATGGTAAAGCATTATAATTCCTTGTTAAATTGGAAGTATACATAAAAGAAGATTTAGATTTATGTTAGTTAAACTTAATTATAGATTATTGGATTCTTTTTTAAAATTACCAACTATTGTTAAAATACCAAAACATGTATATAATATAATTATCAAAAAAACACAATTTATACATTCATTAAAATAAAATGGTTAGTGCTTCAAAATCCTAATAATAAATTGATAATCTGTTTGTACATAATACTAATAAGATAAATTTCTCCCAAAAATTTATATATATATATATATATAAGTGCAAATTAATTCCTAACTATTTGGGGCATGGCTTGAAGAAAACCTCAAAATTCAGATTCAAAAACACAAATGAGCAAATCTACCTTTAACAAACTAAATTTTGGATGAGATTAATCCAATGGCATTAAACAAGCTAATATCATTGGCACCTATAACCAATTCAGCTCAATGTTATCATTTATGAATCAATATGAACCAAGCAACTAACATAACCTGAAATAAATGGCTATAAAATGTCTTTGTGTTCACCATTTGTTCAATTATGGGCCCTGCATTAGATATTATCATTAATATAATTTCAAACCAAAGCAAATCTCAATGCATTAAACATTATTGACTTAATAGCAAAGACACCCACGATGTGGTTATTTAACTCATTTTAATATACAATGATACACATGGTCCATATTTTGTCAATAAATGAGCAGAACAACATTAAAATTATAAATGAAGACATCACTTTACATAGCTTTAGAGTTTAGATAATATAATATCCCAATCTGAAAAGATGAGCTACGTCTGTCATTTTTTTAGAGTTTGTGCAAGTATTCAGTTGGATTAAGTATAGACACGAGTGTTATCTGTGCCATTAGAATTTAAAAGCCTGCATGAGCTATAGATAGCAAGTGAGAAAGAAATCAGGCAAAGGATTCACAACAGAAAAAGAATGCTTAATTCTCAATGCATGAGGCTGGGCTCCAGGCGTCATGTATATACAGAATACCGTTACAACAGACCCAATATAATATAGACACGTGTCTACAAGGAATACAAATATAGTTGCACAGATATATACGAATGAGTCTGCTTTAATTTCTAGTGGGCTTGGGCTTTGCTTTAATTTCTAACATTCCCCCTCAAACGAGAGGGTGTAACAGATATCCCAAGTTTGCCTCTGAAATCAGAAAATTGGGAATAGGACAAAGCTTTGGTAAAACAGTCTGCTACTTGACGATGGGAGGGTACGTAACAAATATCAAGACGTCCAGCCAACACTTGATCACGAACAAAATGGACGTCGATTTCCACATGCTTAGTTCGAGCATGTTGCACTGGATTGGCAGCTAATGCATTGGCACTGATATTATCACACCAAATAACTGGAGAACGTTGGGGAGAAAAACCAAGTTCAAACATCAATGAACATAACCAATTAACTTCTGCAGTAGCATCAGCTAATGCTCTGTATTCCGATTCTGTGCTCGAACGAGACACCACTCGCTATTTCTTTGAGACCCAAGATATTAGAGTATCTCCAAGATAAATACAATAACCAGCCGTTGATTTTCGATCATCTATACTAGTTGCCCAATCAGCATCAGTGAAACCAATCAAGTCAAGATGTGGAGATGGTTTAATATGAAGCCCAAAATGATATGTGCCCTTTAAATACCGTAGTATTCTCTTAACAGCTTGAAAATGCATATCAGTTGGTTTAGATAAAAATTGACTGAGTTTGTTAACTGAGAAAGCAATGTCTGGTCGAGTAGTAGTGAGATATTGAAGAGCACCAATGGCTTGCCTATACAGTGATGGGTTTGTCAAAGCCTTACCGTCATTAATAGAAAAATGTCGACCAGTAACCATTGGTGTGGAAACTGGAGCACAATCTAGCATGTTAAATCGTTTTAGCAGATCAAGAGTATATTTGCCTTGATTAAGAAAAATACCAGAGTTATCTCTAAAGACCTCAATTCCAAGGAAATAATGTAATGTGCCTAAGTCCTTAAGAGAAAATAAGCAGTTAAGTCTTTGAATAAAGGACTTGAGGTGTGGAGGATTGTTACCGGTCACCAGTATATCATCGACGTAAATCAAGACGAAAACTATCAGTCCATTTGCACAGAATGTAAACAATGAATTATCACTTTTGGAATTCCGAAATCCCCATTGTAATAAGGTAACTCTCAGACGATCGAACCATGCTCGTGGTGCCTGCTTTAATCCATAAATTGCCTTTACAAGCTTGCAAACATGTTGTGGACAACGATGATTGATGAACCCCTCTGGTTGCCGCATGAAGACATCTTCTTTAAGATAACCATTGAGGAAAGCGTTATTAATATCAAGTTGACGTACTTCCCAATTGAGACTCACAGCAATGGTTAATACAACTCGTATGGTTGCAGCTTTTATGACTGGGCTAAAAGTCTCCATGTAATCAACACCAGGTTCCTGTTGAAAACCTTTTGCAACGAGTCGAGCTTTCCGTCGCTGTACAGAACCATCCGGATTGAATTTTGTTTTAAAAATCCATTTACAATCAACTATCTTTTGATTTCCATCATGTGGAACAAGCTGCCATGTCTGATTTCGCTGAAGAGCATTAAATTCATCCACCATAGCTTGTCGCCAGTAAGGCGAGCTTAACGCTTCTTTGACACTCGAGGGTTCAACCACTTGAGGTAGACTGTTGTAATCTTCAGAACGTAGCAGCCCAACAAAAGGATATTGTGGCTTTGAAATTCCGCTTTTGGCTCGTGTAGTCATAGGATGGATATTAGTTTGGGCTGGTGGTTGTGTAGATAAATTTGGATCTGATGATCTGTCATGAGTCGCTGAATTAGAGTGAGTGGAATTCGTGGGACTAGACATTGCCAATTGGTCCATTGGACATATTGACCCAATGCTTTGTGAGTCATGCTGAGGCGTCTGTGATAAAGAGTACTTGGATTTATTTTCAACAAGTGCTGGAGAGGGTGAAGAAGAAATTAACGCAGGAACAACACATTCAGTATCTGTTACTGCAGTTCGTCGATTCAGAAAACCTGTAGCAAAAGGGAAAACAGATGGATCAAAAATTACATGTCGAGAGATGTAAATTCGTCCAGTAGAGCTTAGACATTTATATCCTTTATGCTGAGAGGCATAGCCAAGAAACACACATTTTTGACTATGGAACTGAAACTTATGGCTATTATATGGTTTCAGACATGGGTAGCAAGCGCATCCAAAAGTCCGAAGAGATTTGTACTCTGGCTCTGTTTTGAAAAGTTTAAACAGAGGTGTGGAACCATCAAGTGTTGGAGTAGGAAGTCGGTTGATTAAATACACAGCCACCTGAAAAGCATCCACCCAATATGTTAATGGCATATGCGCCTGTGCTAGAAGTGTTAAACCTGTTTCCACAATATGGCGATGCTTCCGTTCAGCTTGTCCATTTTGTGAAGAGGTGTACGGACAAGTGTACCGCATATTAATTCCTTTTTCCTGAGCTATACTGACAAATGGTTTATATTCAGTCCCCATATCACTTTGCAGAATCTTAATCTTTCTATTAAACAAATTCTCAACGAGAGCTTAAAAGTGAATAAAAGCTTGAATGGCTTCTCCTTTGTGCTTAAGTGGATAAAACCACGTATAACGACTAAAATCATCTACAAAATGTATATAATACCGATGCCCATTGCTGGATTGAACTGGGGATGGTCCCCAAATGTCTGTATGAATTAATTCTAAGGGTGCAGAAGCATGAGACTCAGAATGAGGAAAGGGTAAGAACTTAGATTTACCAAGTTGACAAGCTTCACACACAAATTTTTCCTTGTCTTTCAGGTTCACATTACAATTATTCAAAATTTGTTTCAAAGTTCTATCACATGGATGTCCAAGTTTCTAGTGCCATTCAGCAAAATCAGAGTAGAACGCAGTTGGAACGAGATCTGCCTTCGCCTGAGATTGAAGTGGACTAGACTTACTGGTCATTGGGTAGATTCCTTGTTAAAGCTTCCCATGCATTAGAAGCTGACCTGTCATTTTGTCCTTCACATCACAACCATTATCAGTGAACTCAACGGAGACTTGATTATCTTCAATTAATTTGGATACACTCATTAGATTCTTTTTAGCAGAGGGAACAACAAGTACATCATTTAGCTGAATATTAGAAGAGTGACAAGGAATTGATGTACAACCAATAGCTTGAATACGAGTTTGCTCACCAGTGCAAGTTAAAAGATGCTTCTTACCTACTGGATGGAGACGATCCACCTGTTCAGAAGATGTAGTCACATGATAATTCGCTGCACTGTCCATATACCATGCGGGGTCTGACACAGTGCCTGGTGAAGCATAATAAGCCTGTGGAGGAAGTGAGTCTCGTCTAAAATCTGTTGGAGGCTGAAACGATCGATCAAAACGATAATAACAATTTGCTACCGTATGCCCTGTTCGACGACACAAGTGACAAAATGGTCTGTTACCCTGACCACTACGACCATATCGTCCACGAGAACGATTTCCTCTAAAACCACGATTGCCACGCCATTGCCCTCGTGACTGGCTGTGAGCAGTCTCGGATCTTTGTCCCTCTTGCTGTGCGAAATTTGCTGTAGGCTGAAGCGAAAGATGAGTAAATTGGTTTAGCTGTTCAAGTCGACTTTCAAATGCGAGTAATGACGCTTGAACATCAATCCAAGTAAGATTAGATTCATCAATCAATTTAACTACAATAGCATTATATTCGGTATCTAGACCATTTAGAGTTTGGATGATAAGGTCCTCAGTAGAAATTGGAGTCCCAGCCAGAGCAAGTTGATCAGCTAAGGTCTTCATTTTTAACAAATAGTCCTCCATCTTCATTCCATTTTTGCGAGTTCGTTGGAGTTCCGACTTGAACACCATAACTCGAGCTCTTGTGGAAGCAGCAGACAACGCCTTAGCACTTCCCACAATTCTTTAGCCGTACGACAATGGAGAAGTTGTGCTCCAATCTCCATGCTCATTGTGTTTCTTAGCCATCCAACAAGCAAATGATCTATAGCAATCCATTCATCATATTCTGGGTTAGTCCGTGTCTCAGTATTTTCTGAGATGGTCTGTGGTGGTGGGATACCAGTGGATATGTGAGTCTCCAATCGATTTCCCTGAACAAAAGGTAAAACAATAGATTCCCAGAACAAATAATTTTCTCGGTCCAACTTGACCGAGTTGAACTGATTAAATGAACTAAACAAAGGATTAGTTTTAGAAACAGTGTTAATAGGAACAGTCGATGGTAACCCAGACGATGCAAGTGAACCAGAGGATGATGAGGCAGATGATGCCATGACAAACAGACAAACGAATTTCCAATAGCTCTGATACCAAGAAAGAAATCAGGCAAAGGATTCACAACAGAAAAAGAATGCTTAATTCTCAATGCATGAGGCTGGGCTCCAGGCGTCATGTATATACAGAATACCGTTACAACAGACCCAATATAATATAGACACGTGTCTACAAGGAATACAAATATAGTTGCACAGATATATACGAATGAGTCTGCTTTAATTTCTAGTGGGCTTGGGCTTTGCTTTAATTTCTAACAAAGTGGCATGTAACAATACATAATAGTTTTAGAGGCTTACTCACATGTATGAATGCCATCTCATCTTGATAAATTCAAACTCATCAGCTAAGACTTAGTTAGCAGACATATCTTCATGGGCATCTCTCGTATGACAATACTGCTGCTTTCTTCAATGCTTTTTGAGTGTTACCACTTCACCACGAATGACTATATTGATGAAAACTCCATCTGCACATTTGTGCAATCTTAGCAACCTACATAAATCCAAACTATCAGTTAACAAAAACTAAAGAACTTGGTATTAGAAAGGAACAGATGCTAAAAAAGTTGCTATGTGCCTCGTAGGTGTTTCCTGTAGGAAGCAGAAAAATTGATATGAAAATTAAATACAATTTTTTAAAAAGAAAAAACCTTTTTTTTTTTAATATTGAAATTAGATACAGCCTTAAGCTTTCTTTCTACAATTGCAGCCAAGTGTAACCTGATCAAGAGCCTCTCTCCATCTTTATCTTGATTTCCCTCAGAAAGCATCTCATTCATTCTGTTCTATAATGCATCAATATAAACACTTTAACTTAATTTATAATTTAATCCTAGTTAGAAATACAATTATGCAATCCGTATTTAAAAAGTTACATCCAATTAGCCTATAATGATACTAAATTATCTAAATTATCAAATAGAAATAGTTTATGCTTCACAGTGCGTCTTATGGACCAAATAGTTATTAGTTTATTCAGAATTCTGTAGATATTCTCAGTAAAAGCTGCAAAAGAAAGAGGGGGCAATAAGACAAAAATCTATATAACTCGACCAACCTTTTAATGTCTGCTAAGATGAGAGTCTGGACAATTCTGAGATGAAAACAGCATGACTGCTTTCCACTCCAACCTGAAAATCCTTTGAGCTTAAAAGTATAGACGAAATACCGGTCTACCATAAAGTATAGATAAAAATAACAGTCTACCATAATAATTTGAATTTTAAGAGAACCAAAGCGCCAGAAATGTAAATCATTTGATAATTTTCGTTTTCGAACAGCAGGGTATCGCATTATACATGACATGAACAAGCTCAAAGGCTAGAGGTATACAGCATCTTTAATGAAGCACAAGATGAAAACTCTAAAAAAATAAAAGCTTGTAATTCTAATATAAGATAACAGTCAAATCTATACTTTATCAAAAACTATTTTAACTCAAAAGTTTAAATTGTAAAGTGAAAGACAATAAACAATAATTTTAAATTTCTAACAATATGCAATTATCCATGTGTCATAATGCAAAATAAGAAGAATAAAATTATCAGGTGACCTTGCTTTGCTAGTGAATTGGATCAGTTAAAGCATAACGTCATACAGGGCACATTGTTTGGCTATGAATCCCACATAGAGCCCCACTTAAAGTGCTCTTGAAATCATTTAGGGAGGAAGTGATACTTTTCGAACAAGGCGTAAATAAAATGCTTTAAATAAAATGCTTTAAGCATTTACTATTAGATTTTTTTAATAAACTATATTATGTGAAAAAAAGATATAGCTACATGCCCACGTAGTTGTGTTTCATATATCTATCTTCCCAGAAGTACATCCAGCTCAAGCATTCCAAATTGTGTCATATTATATATGCTTTCATTCTTTTTAATAAGAGCAATCCTTTTACTCTCCTGAGAATAATTTGACTAAAATTTCAGGAAAACAACATGCAGAGGGCACAAAACATAAAACGACAGTAGCACTTTGAAAGTAAGCACTGTATATTTGGGAATTCAGTATCAGCTTTAGACCCTAAAAGTTGGCGGTTCTCCATCTCATTCTCTTCGAATACAGCTTCCGCTTCCTGCGACAATGTAATCAAAATAACCAAAAAGCACAAGTATATTCAGGATGTCCCTCATATGGTTTTCTTTAACAATATGAATTCGAGATTTCAGAGTAATCCAATATTAACAGAACATGGAAATCTACTACAACTCAAACAACACCAGAACAAATATTTCCTCATGTTAAACTTTCCCACACCTAAAAGTAAGAGAATCCATCAATTCGGTCACCAAAATAAAAAACCTTAAGCGAAAAATAAGGAAATATGAGAAAGAGAAGCATCGGCTTCTTACCTCAGAAATTCGACCTTCAGCAACTCCAAAGATGGAAGATGAGAAACAATGATGATTCGGAGAAGGAATAGTTGCCTCAATATATTGGAAATCTTGAAACCAATATATTTGCTAATAATATTGGAACCAAATATAAAAGAAATATTGTGAAAAAAGATAAGAATTATATTGGAGGTTAAGGGAAGAAAGAAAGAAAAATATTTGCTGCAGAAATTTTTTTTTTATTAAACTAAAATGATGCCTAAATACAGCAAAAATTCAACAACTAGAGCCTAGAATTACACAACTATATGGTACATGATTCCATGACCAACAAACTCCTAAAAATTGACTAAAATAATAAACAGATAACAATACTAAAATGGCTAACAAACATGAGAAAATCCAACAAAGTGGTTTGACAAATGCTAAGGCAATTTTTTAACACTCCTCCTTGCTTCAGTTACTGCAAATTCCAAGCTTTTCTCTAAGCAATTTTTTAACACTCCTCCTTGCTTCAGTTTCTGCAAATTCCAAGCTTTTCTCTGAGAAATTCAAATTTGCTTTTTGGCAAAGCTTTGGTAAACATATATGCTAGTTGAAGATCAATCTTGCAATACTTTAATCCAATAGATCCTTCTTTCTGCACATCTCTGAGAAAGAATAATTTGATATTGAAATGCTTGGTTTTCCCATGAAAAACAGGATTATTTGAGATAGCAATAGCTGCTTGATTATCCACAAACACTTATGTGCATTCTTCTTGCTTTAAATTTAGATCAAGCAACACTTTTCTAAGCCATAAGGCTTGATTTGCAGCAGCCGTTGCTGCAATGAACTCAGTTTCAGCTGTAGATTGTGCAATAATTTCTTGTTTTTTAAAACACTAAGAAAATGCCCCTGAACCAAGATTAAAACAATAACTAGAAGTGCTTTTCATGTCATCAAAAGGACCAACCCAATCACTGTCACAATACCCCTGCAACACACACTTCTGACTTGCACAGAACTTGATTCCAAAAGTCAGTGTTCCTTTAACATATCTCATCACCCTTTTAGCTGCTCTAAAATGAGTATTAGTTGCACAATCAGTGAATCTAGATAGAAGACTTACAACATGTAAAATGTCAGGTTTGGTTGCTGTAAGATACATGAGACAACCAACCATGCTTCTATAAAGAGTCTCATCCACTTTTTCAGCTTTATCATTCTTGCTCAACTTCTCCTTCTGACACATTGGAGTAGCTATTTCTTTGCAATTTTCCATTCTGAACTTCTTCAAAATCTCTCCTGCATACTTCTTTTGACAAATGAACGATTCATTTTGCTTTTGCTTGATTTCCATCCCCAAAAAATAAACCATTTCTCCCAAGTCTGTCATCTCAAAAGTATGCTGCATATCTCCTTTGAACTTCTTAACAAGTTCATCATTGCTTCCTGTAATTAGCAAATCATCTACATAAAGTGAAACAATAATAAAATTGATTTCATCACCTTTAATGTAGAGAGTAGCTTCACTAAGGCTTTTTCTAAAACCTAGCTGTAACAAATGCTCATTTATTCTGCTGTACCAAGCCCTGGGTGCTTGCTTTAATCCATACAATGCTTTCTTGAGTTGATACACTTCATCTTCATGCCCTTTGATTGTAAATCCTTCAGGTTGCTCAACATAAATCTCCTCCTCAAGAAAGCCATTCCAGAATGCAGACTTAACATCTAGTTGAAACACTTTCCAACTCTTTTGTGTAGCTATAGCCAACAATAATCTGATGGTTTCTAATCTGGCAACAGGAGCAAATGTGTCAGAAAAATCAACACCAAAGATTTGAGCATACCCTTTTACAACAAGCCTCGCTTTGTGCTTGTTGATAGAGCCATCTGCATTCAGCTTAGTTCTAAAAACCCACTTCACTCCTATGACTTTTCTGTCTTCAAGTCTCTTCACAAGTTTCCAAGTTTGATTCTTCTCAATCATGGTGAGTTCTTCTTTCATTGCAGCTCTCCATTTTGGATCTTTTTCTGCTTCCTGAAAATCTACTGGCTCAAGAACAGCCACATTGCATCTCTGATAGATATCAAAAAGTGTTCTCGTGCCTCTCACAGGGATAGCATCCACCAATTCATCTTCTTTCAGCTGGAGATTTGGTCTTTGATCTGGAAGTGATATTTGTTGAGTTTCTTTCCAGTTCTATTCTTCATCCTCCATGAAATGCACATCTCTACTTGTTAGAATTTTCCTTATATAAGGCTAGAAAACTCTGTAAGCCTTGGAAATAGTGCTGTAACCCACAAAGATTCCAGCTTCCGCTTTTTTATCTAGCTTGTCTCTTTTGGTCTGTGGCACATAAGTAAAGCACAAGGATCCAAATACTTTCAGATTTTTTAAAAAGGGTTTATAACTATACCAGGCTTCAAATAATGTCTTTCCTTCCACTACTTTTGTTAAAAGTCTGTTGAGTAGAAAGACTGCTGTATGTGCAGCTTCTGCCTAGTACTTTTTTGGCAAGCTCTTATCATACAATAAACATCTAGCCATCTCCATTATGGTACTATTCTTCCTCTCACTAACTCTATTCTGTTGTGGAGTATACGGAGCAGTGAGTTAGTGTTCAATTCCAACTTCTTCACAAAATAAATTATATTGGTCAGATATGTACTCCTTGCCATTGTCAGATCTTAAAGCTTGGATTTTGTGACCACTTTGTGTTTCAATCCATTCCTTGAATTTCCAAAACACACTAGCAACTTTTGACTTGAATATGAGAAAATAGATCCAACACATTCTAGAATAGTCGTCAATAAAGATCAGGAAATACCTACTCCCATTGAGAGATGGAGTTTTATGAGGTCTAGCTAAATAAGTGTGTATCAATTGTAGCTTTTTAGTAGCTCTCCAAGTTGCTTGTTTGAAGGGAAGTTTTGATTGTTTTCCTTGTTGACAGGCTTTACAATCTGGAATTTCAGATTCAAGGTAAGGGAGACCTTGAACCAATTCGTTTTTCTACAAATTCACCACAACTATATGATTGAAATGTCCAAGCCTCTTGTGCCATACTCCTGCAGAGACTTTTGTTACAGAGAATGCTATTTGCTCTTCCTCCAATGGATCAAGTGCAAAACTTTTCCCTTTCATTTTTACTTTGAATACATCATTGCCTTTTGTATCCTTGATTAAACACTGATTTGTTTCAAAGATAACTTTGAAACCTTTCTAAATCAACTGGCCAATACTCAACAAATTTTGACTAATATTAGGTACAAAATACACATCTTTAATTAGTTTTGTACTTAAGGAGCTTTTAATTACCACAATGCCTTTGCCTTTAACAGCAAGATAGTCTTTATTGCCAATTTTCACTTTGGAAACTATTGAAGTATCCAGCTCTTTGAAGAGATCTCGATCAACGGTCATATGGTTTGTGCAGCCACTGTCAATAAGCCACTTGTCACTTGAGCTGCTAGTTGTAAAACAAGTTGCTACAAAAAGTTGCTCCTCCTCTTCCTAATCAGCTATTTGTGCAATATTTTTCTGCTGAATGTTGTTTTTGCAAATCTTTTGATGATGTCCCATCTTCTGACATTTCTCGCACTACTGATGTGGCCTTCTCTAGCACTTAAACGGTGGATGACCTTTCCTCCCACAATGCTTACAAGGGGGAAAATCATATTTTGTTCCCCCATTGATGCTAAGAGAATCAGAACCTAAGTTTTCCTTCTTATTCTTCTTTTTATTCTTTCCTTTGTCTCCTTGATTTGACTGAACTTTTGCAGGTAATGCACCCTCAACAAACCCTTCAGACCTTATAAGCCTTCTCTGCTCTTGTGCCTGCAAAGCATTCAATAATTCTGCCAAACTAATCTTTGACAAATCCTTGGTATTTTCCAGCGAGGAAATGGTTGCTTCAAACCTTTCAGGGACTGTTACAAGAATTTTTTGAACCAATCTAGAATCAGGAAATTCAGAGCTAAGTAATCTTACTTTGTTGGCAATGTTAAGTAATCTATCAGAATACTCTTTGACTGTTTTTGAATCTTTCATCTTTTGAAGTTCAAATTCTCTAATCAGGTTGAGAACTCGCATTCCCTTGATCATTTCATCTCCTTCATATTCTTCCTTTAGGAAATTCTAGACCTCAAATGCTGATTTCATTGTCATAATTCTAACAAAGATTTCAGGTGAGACTACAGCAAATAACGTAGCTTTAGCCTTTGATTTTCTTATTTTCTTTTCCTTATGATTCTTTATTTGAGTCATGGTTGGATTTGCAGGCAAGGGAGGAACTTTGTAGTCCTCCTCTATAGCTTCCCAGAGATCATTTGCCTCCATGTGTGCCTCCATCCTTGCTGCCCGACATGATAGCCTTATCCACTAAAAACAGGTAGTGCGAGTGCAGTGAAAAGGGCTTGTGAATCCATAGAAGAAGAAAAAAGATGTGTTTTCCCTCAGTTACAGGTCCCTCAAGAAGAAAGCTCTAATACCAATTTGTTGGAGGTTAAGGAAAGAAAGAAAGAAAAATATTTGCTACAGGAAATCTTTTTTTATTAAACCGAAATGATGCTTAAATACAGCAAAAATTCAACAACTAGAGCCTATAATTATGTAACTATATGGCACATGATTCCATGACCAACAAACTCCTAAAAATCAGCGACTAAAACAATAAATAGATAACAATACTAAAATGGCTAACAAACATGAGAAAATCCAACAAAGTGGTTTGACTAATTCTTGCAGTAGTTGAGGCAATTTTTCAACAAATTAAAAGCAGACTCTTAAAATTTTATAATTAAGATAATACTCACAAAAATACAAACACACTATAATTATTTTTTACATACAATTGCACAAAAAAAATCAAATATTCTTCACTCTCACTGGAGTCTCTGCCTTATTATGTTACAAGGCAGATAATGCTTTAGTTTTTTTAATTTATATTCTTAAGACAATGGAACCTATTTATAGAATTTGCCAGTTGATAATCTTCCTTCACTGCCTATTACTTCGTTTGAATTTCATGATTAAAGCTACTTGGAATATTACTAGATGTTTGTGGCACCACGATAATAGTCTTTCACTTGCTTTGTATTTCGGCTTCACAGATTCAATTCAGTGCCCATAATTATAAATGTCACCATTTGCCTATTGTGGTCGCAATGCCCATTTTAAAATCAATTTAACAATCTCAATCAGTCTCTCTTTAAATTGATTTTGAAATAATACCAAGTATTATCTTTGATTTCTCAAATGCACTTACTTTGAGTGGCTTTGTCAAAATATCTACAACTTGTTCATCAAAACTACAAAACTCGAGCTCTATTTCTTCATTCTTGATCAATTCTATGATATAATAATACTTAATTCCAATATGTTTGCTTCTATCATGAAAAATTGGATTCGTAGCCAAAGTGATGACTGACTTATTATCACACATAATTATTGTTGGAAACTCTTGCACCTGTTGCAACTTTTCAAGTAATCTATAAATCCAAACTATTTGACACATTGCAGATGTTACTATCATGTATTTAGCTTCTGCTATTGATAAAACTACCACTTATTCCTTCTTTGACAACCAAGAATACACACTTCCTTTAAGACAGAAAATAACCAAAAGTGTTTTTTTTGGTTTCAACATCGCTTGCCCAATCACTATTTGTATATCCAACTATATTGAAATTATCAAATTTAATATAAAAAAGTCCATGATCTCGAGTACCATTGATATATCATAGAATTCATTTTGCTACTTGCAAGTGTGATTGATATGGTTTTTCCATGATACAACTAATAATCCCAATTCCATAAACAATATCTAGCTTAGTAGAAGTTAAAAAACATAAACTACTAACTATGCTTTTAAAGTATGTTGGATTTATCAATTCTCCCTATCTTTCTTTCTTTTCAAGGTGTTCAGCCATTGGGGTTCTAATGGGGTTGCTAAATCTATCTTGAATTTCTTCAAAATATCATTGGCATGCTTTTTCTTAAAGATAAAAATACCTTCATCAGTATGCTGTACTTCAATGCCTAAAAAATAAGCCATCAATCTCATATCTATCATTTCAAACTAGTTAGTTATAACCTCACTGAATTATACAAAAATCTCTTTAAAATTTCCTATAAATATCAAGTCATTAACAGAAAGACATACAATTATTATATCTTCATTAGTTTTTGACTTGATATAGAGCGTATGCTCATAAGGATAATTTTGAAATCCGTCTTGCAATATATATTCATCAATTTGTGTATACCACGCTCGAGGTCCTTGTTTTAATCCATACAAAACCTTTTTCAAATGATAGACTTTTTCTTCCTATCCTTTCTTCACATAGCTTAGTGGTTGTTCAATATACACTTCTTCTTCAAGGATGCAATTCAAAAATGCTAACTTTACATCCATTTGATGAATCTTCCACCTATTTTGTGCTACAAGGACAAAAATTAATCGAATGGTATCCATTTTAGAAACTGGTGCAAATAACTCAAAGTAGTCAATTTTGAGCTTCTGTTTGTAGTCTTTGACCACCAATCTGGCTCTGTAGTGATCCACTTGATCATCCATTTTGTATTTTGTCTTGTACACCCACTTGACACTAATGGAATTCTTACCAGGTGGTATAGTTGTCAACTCCTATGTGCCACTTTTCTCTATTAAATGGATCTCATCATCTATTGCATGAATTCATCATTTATTAGTTGCTGCATCTTCATAGAAAACTAGGTCATAGTTTGCAAATAAACAAAAGTTTACAATAGTCTCATCAATAATTATGTCATCATTGTCATTGTCTGATGTGGCCACCTAATCTTGCAAATCGGTTGGCATCACTCTTATTCGTTGAGGACGTTTTGACGTCACTAGAACTTCCATTGGTGGAAACGACCAGCTAGGAGATGGATTATAAGGTAAAAAGTTGTTTATGTCTACTGACTATGGTTCATCTTCTAAAATGACTCCACGTTGCTATTGTATATCATTTTGATTCCATGTCCAAGCTTTATTTTCAATGAATTGGACATCTATACTCACAATTACCTCCTCTGTTATTGGGTTATATAATTTATACCCTTTGGTCACATTACTGTAACCAATGAAGATACACTTTTGGCTTTTTTCATCAAGTTTCTTTCTTCGTTCATTTGGAATACGGGGATATGCAATACACCTAAATATGTGCAATAAGGAAATATTTGGCTTGTTACTACTCCAAGCTTTTTCAGGATTCTTCTAAGAACACTTTTTGTTGGATACCTGTTTAACAAAAATACAACACAAGCAACATCTTTAGCCCAAAAAGGTTTTAGCATATCTTTAGCTTTTAGTAAACTTCTAGCTATTTCAAAAATTATTTTGTTTTTCCTTTTAGCTATACTATTCTACTGAAGTGTATAATTGGCTATTAATTGGTGTTGTATTCCTTGGCTTTTACAAATTTTAAGAATTCGTTTGAAGTAAATTTTCTACCTCTATCAGATCTCAAGGTTTTCACACAAAAGCCATTTTGTTTTTCTATAAAAATCTTAAATTCTTTAAATCTTCCAAAGGCCTCTGATTTTTTTTTAAAGAAAATATACCCAAGTCTTTTTGGTAAAATCATCTATAAAAATTAGAATGTATCTTTTATGATCAAGTGATTTTACCTTAACTGGGCCATAGATATTTGTATGCACTAACTCCAATGGCTATCTGGCTCTTTTAACTTTTCCAACGGGAAAAGAATCTCTATGCTACTTTCCAAGAATACATCCTTCACATTGTTGATTAAGAGCTTTAATTATTGGTAAACTAGTAGCCATCTTTTTCTGAGCCAATAGCTTTAACCCATGAAAGTTCATATGACCAAATCGAATATGCCATAACCAATAATTGCCTTTCAATATTCATTATAGTTTTTATTTGCAAATTCAAAGGAAACATGTAATTTTCTGTCATTTACACTTTTGTAATCATTTTGCTACTTTTGTTTTTGATTGTACAAACTTCATTCTGGATATCAATTTTGTATCCTTTTTCAAAAAGTTGGCCTGCACTCAATAAATTCCAAAAAAGACTTGGCACAAAATAAACATCAACAATAATAACATTTGTACCATTTTTGGATTAAATGTTGATATCTCCTTTATCCATGACATGAATTTTGGATTTACTTCCAAAATTAACTTCTGCACATATAGATTCATCCAAATGTGAGAAAAGCTCGTTTTTTCCACACATGTAGTTACTACATCTGGTATCAAGATCCCATGTATTTGCATGTTCCACATCTAGCTTATTTGTCTTACATGCAAGTACTATATTTTCTTCAATTTCAACAACATTTACATGTTCTGTTGCATCTTGGTATAACACTCGTTTCGGTAGTGTCAATAATTTTTGCATATAGAACACTGGACATTAAATTTGTTACCTACTCCACTGTGACCTCTTCACCCTTTTAAAAAGTTGCCATCATTTGATCTTTCTCTGTTGCTGGGATTAAAATGTCCACCTCTTCCTTGTCCTCATCCTCCTCCTCGTCTACTGCCTTGATAGGTTCCACAACCTCGACCACTTTAATAGCCTCGACAGTTTTGTTGAACCACCTTGTTTTATAATGCTTATTCAGGACTCAAAGTAGTGACTTTTTTGCTCATTTGATGTTCGTGAGAGCATAATGAACTCAACAACTTATCTAATGACATGGTCAATATATCATGCGATTCTTCCATTGTTGTAACAACATATTCATACTTTGCAGTCAAAGGTCGCATAATTTTTTCCACTACTTTAGTATCTAAAACATCTTCACCATTGACTCTCAACTAGTTAACAATGGTATGAATACGATCAAAGTAAGTTGGAATTGATTCTGAGCCATTCATGTGTACATAAAATAGTTTCAAATATCAATTCTTCAACCGCTTGAAAGCTTGCGAATAGTGCTTTTTGATCTTTTTTCCTGTCTCCACCAGTGCATCTTTCCTATCTTTCTCCAATGCATCAAATTCCTGCTGATCTTTTACTTCGGTATAGCCCTTTTTCCATCAAATTCTATAGATCCAAAAATCTGAAAAATATTTTCAACTGAACACTTAAGTTGTTAAATGTGACGACCCTAAGTTCTAACATTGGTAATTATAGTTAAATAGATGATTAATAAATAATGATCAAGGTTTGGAGTCATTGCAACTAATCACATTAATAAAACATAGAGAAATTTAAACATTGATACTACTAGGATCATCAACTAACAACCATAACGGGAACATGCATAAAAAGGGTTTGTACCATCATTAAAGGTTTAGGATTCATCCATTAATCGATTTCAACCCACAAAAACATTCCACCAATGTCCCCATGCTACTCCCTAACATTAGCCTTACTGAAATTGGGGTTTCTAGGTCAAATATAGAAGTTTGGGGACCTGCGCCGCGACTTGGAACTTCCTCGCCGTGACTAAACTAGGTTCTGGAGCTCGAAAACTAAGTTTTAAAACTTGCGCCACGGCCAAGTTGCTCTCTGGAAATGCCGCGGCGAGTTGGATCTGCGCCGCGGCCAACCTATATGGCGCCGCGGCGAGTTTTGCTACTGTAACCTCCCTAATTAATTTCCTCGACTCGCGCCGCGGCGAGACTTCTTGCGTCGCGGCGAGGTTACATTCTGTCACCCCCTGGGCGATTATTTTCACTCCGTGCCGCGGCGAGATTTCTCAAGCCGCGACGTCCCTCGCCACTGTCACTCCCTAGGCCGCGGCGAAGCCTTCTTGGCCGCGGCGTGACTTCATTCTGTAGCTATTTTCCCTATATTTCGCCCTCTACACTCAATTTCTCTTCTTAGGGACACCCTAAGGTCACTTCCCCTCATTTTATATGGCTCTAATGACACTTATCTACCTTATTTACTTAGCTATGCTTCCATTACCAACTCAAAACTTATATGCCCATTTCTTTCCTCTAATTACCTTCTATCAGCAAGTTTATAAAGTAATAACAACAAATTATACATGAACTACCAACATCTATCCTTAAATACTCAATCAATGGGGGCTCCATATATTAGGGGTTCATTTCAATATCTCAAGGGTTACATTTCCATTAATAAACAATATTATAGGTCAGCACCAATTACAGCAGAAATCATAAATCCATACAACAATTACTAAATTAAGGTGAGGTCTAACCCCTCAATACATACATCCTTAATAAATCAAATGTGCAAGCCTACACTTGGCAATACAGATACATGATGATGCTATATGGAATTAAACAAAATTTAGCATCTACCCTATTACACTCAAACCAAGTGTAGCCTCCCCACACTAGGCCTCAGCTCATGGATGTTCATCCACTTGCTTGCCCTTATCCTTACCTGAGGAACCTTCACCTGAAATTATAATCCCACAAAACGGGGTGAGATACACATCTCAGTAACCAAGGCAATTCCATTATATAATCCATTTTAATCAATATATATGCATGGATCAAAATCCATATCAGAATCACATCAGTCATTTCAGCAAATGAAACAATTAGGCTATCATGATTACTATCACATACTGGCAATCATATTATCACATGTTAAAGGCCATTAACACTGGGAGAGGCCCGTCCACGGCACCTACTCCCCATTGAGCACAACCAGGGCTCAGTGCATCTGGGGTTGATCATATCCAGTGCTGGATCGTAGCACATGCACGGGTGGCAGCCGCACCACAGCTCCACCATGGACTCACAAGGTCCAATCATAATACAACAGATAGCCAACCAATTCATTCAGCATTTCAAATCATTCATATATAGCAAATATGAAATTAAATTAGATACATGCATGGAATTAATTAAACCCCGATTACCTCACTTGCAGACAATTGCAACAGCCACCACAAATCCCAAATTCAGATTCAAGTGTCTCCCACCAGAATTCTTAATGTTTCACCCAAAATCCTAAGTAAATTCGTATAAAATTAGTACCCATAATATAAATCAGCTATGGGGGTCTTAAACCAACAAAGAAAGCATCAAAATGAGGGGTTTAAGTTCACCTAATACTAACCCTAACCTCAACCTACGAATTCCACTAAGAAAACCTCCAAACACTCACTTTTCAGATTTTGGGTATAATGAAATCTCTCCAAATGAAAAACTAATCAGACCAAATTAAAGAGAAAGATGAGGGGATTAAGTTGTATAACTATTACCTTGGCCAAATCTTGCTCTAAGTATGAGAAAATGCAGAAATCTTGCCCCAAACCCTAGCCTCCTTCTCAACCTCCGAATTTGCCTCTTGAGTTTCAGAAAAATGAAGGTGTGGCTGAAGCATTAGGGTTTTAGATAGGTTTAAGTTGGGTCAAGAGACTGGGTCATGGGTTGCTCCAAGTCCAAATCCAATTGGGTTTCAGATTTTGCTTATTGGGCCAGTTTTTAAGTGTTGGGCTGCATAATTCTGTTGGGCCAGTTTTCACACATTGGGTTGCTGAAATTTAATGGGGTTTGGGCCTAATTTGAAGGGCTCAAGGGCTTGGGTCTGCACAAGGGTAATTGGGCCACTTAATTGAGGCTATACAAGATAAATCTTGGGCCTCTATCTCATTAAATTAGTTTGGGTTTGCCTCTAATTCATTGGGCCTCCATTAGCCTCTTATCATGGTTCATTAATTTGGACCTAGGTGAAGTTTCTATCCCAAATAAATTCTTAACCCAGATTAACAGTTTATCTCTCTAGAATACCTATTCACTAACTTGCCCAATGATCCTCTATTAATTATCCTTAATTAACCTTAATCCATGATTAACACCTTAATTAATTTCGGGGTGTTACATTAAAACTTTTGCCATTAAATTTGGGAAGCTGCAGCTAGATCGAATTAGATGTTATCATACAATCAAGACTCTGATACCAAATATTAGAACCAATATATTTGCCAATAATATTAGAACTAAATATAAAAGAAATGTTATGAAGAAAGATTAAAACTAAAAAAGACTCTTAAAATTTTATAACTAAGATAATTTTCACAAAAATACAAACACATTATAATTTTTTTTCTACTCACAATCGCACAAAAAAATTCAAATATTCTTTACTCTCTCATTGGAACCTCTGCCTTATTGTATTATAAGGCAGCCCCAGAATTCTCCTGCACTTTATGCTTTATGTTACAATGCTTTGGTTTTTCTGATTTAAACTCTTGAAGGTAATGGAACCTATTTATAGAATTTGCAAGTTGGTAGTCTTCCTTCACCGCCTATTACTTCTGCTGAATTTCATGATTAGAGCTACCTAGATATTACTGGATGCTTGTAATGCCATTATAACAGTCTTCCACTTGCTTTGTATTTCAGCTTCACAGATTCGATTCGACTCCCATAATCATAAATGCCACCGTCTGCTTATTGCTAGCGCAATGCCCATTTTAAAATCAATTTAACAATCTCCATCAAAATCAACTTTGATTTTGTAAGGAAGTACATTGGATAGAAACTTGGAAAATGAACAAAATCAAAAATGTCTCTCGTCTTCCTATATGTAGGATTTGAAGAAGAAGCAAACAAAATCAAAAGAAAATGGCATGACAAAATCAAAGCCCACTAACTCGAACCATAACTTGCCCTAAATCAAACCTTAGTCAGCTAATTAGAACAACTTGAGTCCAAGTGAAAAACTAAAAATTAAATCTAAGTGAAAGAGTCTGAGAAGGAGAATAAAAATTGCTTAAGAGGTAAGATGAAAATTGCTTTGAGTGGAAGAGTGAAAGACTCTGAGAGGAGGGAAAGCGAAAAATGTAGCTTCCGAGTGAGAGAGTTTGAGAGGAGGGAAGTGCAAGATGCAACGAATGAGAGTTTCTATTTATTGAAATTCTTGGCAATCTCTTAAGTTTATTTCCCCATAATTTTCACAATATTCTTTAATAAAAATTAAAAAATATTTACTAAATATTTTTTATAAAAAATTTTCATAAAATAAATAGCACACTATTTTTATTATAAAATATTGAGAAAATAAAAAAGTAACATTTTTATAGTGTTTTATCATCAAAATAATAAAAAAATTTCAAGATTTATTTTATTTTTATAATTTTTACAAAATTTTCTTTACAAAAATTTAAAAAAATATTTGTTATGAAAAAGTTCTATAAGAATGGTTGGCACACTGTCCTTATGATAAAATATTGTGAAAATAAAAAAAATTCTTAACTTTTTTTATAATATTTTAATATGAGAATAGTAAAAAAATTTTAGGATTTATTTTTTTATAATTCTTATGATATTTTTATGAAAATTAAAAAAACATGTGTTAATTTTATTTTCAGAAAAAAAAAAATTTGCAAAAATTATTGATGCATTATTCTCACACTAAAATATTGTGAGAGTAGAAAAAATTTCAAATTATTTTTCTGTTTTTGTGATATTTTGCTGTAAGAATAATAAAAAATATAAGATTTATATTTTTATAATTTTCATGGTACCTTTCCATGATAAATAAAAAATTATGTATTAATTTTGTTCTCACAAAAAAAATTCTACAAGAATTATTGGTGTTTCATTCTCATCATATTATGATACTTTTGTCATGTATTTCTCTTAAAATTTTTTCAAGAAGTTCTCACAAAAGAAAAAATTGCAAGAATTTTCTAATAATTGTAAAAAACGTGTAAACTATGATAGAGTCTGTAAGAATATTTGCAAAAAATTGTTACTATATAAATTTTTGCAAAATAATAAAAAAAAACTCTAATTTTTTCTAATGATTTTACCCCATGGACACTCGTTTTCAGAGAAACTGACGGAGTACTGCAATTGTCTTTTTCTTTCTTCTTTTTCCTTACCTCACTACTGTATTTTACTTTTGTAAGTTGAAGCATTTTGAGCTTTAGCCCACCAAGTTGGGGCATTATGAGAGCAGGAGTGATTTTAAAAATTTTACATTGACTTTCAGTTTCTGGTCTATAGTGAGCATGTTTAAGAAATGTAGTCCTAAATATGTATAGAAAAATTATGTTTAAACTGTTGTATGTAATATGTTGTGACTCCAAATTTTCAAGTAAAGCATTCTATTTGTATATTTTTTTGCGCTTGTTTTGATAATTGATAGTTTATAATTGGTGGCCATGTGTTTCTTCCAGAACACCAATAATAATAATAATAATAAACAGTATAACATTTAGAGAAAACAAAATTATTGGCGTGGCATTTTGATCTTTTATTATTATTATTACAATTTATTGATAAAGAGCCAAACATTTCATACATATATAGCATTACAATTAGACATTTTTTATATAATCATTCAAAATAGATTTTATTAATAATTAAGAATCATATTACTGTCCACATTGAGAAAGAAGCATAGTTCTAATAATGTCTTTTCGTGAAAATCTTTCTTTATTCTTCGCTCTTGTGTTTTATATATATATATATATATATATATATATATATATATATATATATATATATATATATATATATATATATATATATATATATATATATATATATATTAGACATGTTCTTATAAAAAAAACACTGGAGATATTTTTAATCCTTTTTTTGTCCAAAAAAAAGGGGAATAGGGACAGGCCTTTGTTCCCTTTAAATGTCAAAAAACAACGGTTGCGCCATAAGACACTGCCTATGGGTGCCCATGTGTTTCTTAATAATAATAATTTTGATAGAATGTCATCATTTTGAATATGTTGAATTTCATTGTCCAAAAAACAGAAAAAAGATATGTTGGCCTTTAGTCCAAATTATTTTGATTCTTTCCAATAGGAACTAGGCAGTCTGATATTTTTGTTGACACACATGAACTCGAATATATACCGCCTCATTGAGGGGAAAAAAAAAAAGAGAACCATCCAAGCAATTTAATAACATATAATATATCAATGAAATAAACGTCCAAAGAATTGCGTACTGGTGTTTTAGTTCTTTTTAAAAATATTAATTAGACACCAATTTTTATTTTTAATCAGATTGGAAGTGAAAGGCTATTTCATTTAATCTGATATATTAGTTTTTTATTAAATAAATAGATTTATTAATAACAAAATTATCTACACAAATTTAAAAGTTTAAAAAAAATTATTATTAAATTTTAAAAATTAAAAAATTATCAACACATAAGTTAGTATTCAAGAAAATTGTATATATTAGTAATGTTTTTGAAATTAGATTAATTTTTAAACTAATAAAGATATTAGTTCATAGTTTATTAATTTAAATATAGTCAATAATAATTAAATATATTTTTTTAAAATTTTATATATTAAATTTTTAATGTAACAAATAAATATTAATAAATTTTAAATATTTAGTTCCTAATTTTATATTTTTAAAGATATTTAAGAAATTATTTTTTAATTAAAAAACAAAAGCTACCTATCATTAAAAGTTAAAATTATTTAATATCAAATTTTTAAAATTTTAAAATTATATTAAGAATCCATTTATCATTAAAAAATAAAAAAATAGTAATTTTGGACAAACATTTTGATATTTCAGATAAATACCACTTGAAAATGAGATATGATGAGATGCAAGTACCAAAAATAATTAAATATGATCTTTGTTTCTTTTATATATATTTTTTTAATTTTTTCTATTTTAAATTTATTTTTTTAAATGCATTTTTTTATTTTTTTTATATCTGTTTAAGATGAATAATTTTATTTTATAAGAAGATAGGATATGATAAAAAGCAAATGACTAAGTGTAACCTTTTGTTTCTCTTATAATTTTTATTCCAAATCTTTTTCTATTTCAACCTTCTTTTTCTTATAATACATTTTATTTTCAGTTTTTTATATTTATTTAAGATAACTATTTTATTTTATAAAAAAATCTTTAAAAATATTAATCACTGATTCAATTGATTTTTTATTGATTTAGTTTTCACTGAGTTTTTTATTAATTTTTTAATTGACTAATTTGTCTAAACTAACCAAATTGAATTAAGTTTAATTTCTGATTCAATCGGTTTAATCGGCTAATCCAGTTTAATTTTGATTATATTGTATATTAAAATAAAACAGAGGGTATACGTTTTCGCCAAAGTTGAATATTTGATGGTGGGAAAAGGAACAGGTAGTAGAACACTGTAAAATCAAAAAGTAACGATGCAGACGATGATGCCGCCTCTTCAGACGCAACAAGAGGGGAGAGTTGGAATTGGTGGGTGTGGGGGAATTACAATCGGAGAAGCACGGGAAGCGACGGCTGTCACAACGTCAAAGAAAGCACCGGAACGTTGCAGCATTCAGGCAGCCGAAGCGAGAGCCACAGGTTGTACCAACATTATCCTGGGCGGTGTTGCCGCCGCTGCCCTTAGTGCCCGCATCACAAACAACGCCGACAAAACTACACTCGCTGACATTCTCATCGTGAAAAGCTATCTCTGCCTTTTCAATGACTTTGTCTATGTTTATATAGGCAAATTAATTGAAGCTTAATTTGATAAATTAATTGCAGGATGCGACTTCAAAGTTGCCAGCAAACGAGGTGGCAACGAGGAAAGATGCGAAAGGGGGGACGTGCAAAGATGAGAAATAACCCTAACCTCGCCATTCATCCCGCCGGCATTTCCATGACCCTCACTGCTGCTGCTGCTAGGCTTAACCAAATTCAGAATTAATTAAATTCACTCCTCTATATATATATATATATATATATATATATATATATATATATTGCTTAATTGGGTTTCTTCTTGTCCTTTAGTTACGTAGCAAGCTAAAATCAATTCACAGGAACAATGCATTGAACCTGCTCTGCAAATCTCCAAAAATGAACCCTCCAACGACAGTTAGAACCATTAGTTTACTTTGAAAGATCTTTATATACCTATGTTTTGTATAACTAATAAGCAATTACGACAGGTAGGAAAATTGTAAAACAACTTCTCCCCTTCTTTCTTGTATATTTAAGACGCCGCTATCATGTTGTGCTTAGTGATTTCCCGAAACAGGGTTCTCCCATTCAAGTTGTGTATTTCTCGAGGGAGATACTTAATTAGGATATGAAACTTTTATGTGTATATATGTATGCGTGCGCATACATGTGTGCGTGTGAATGATGTGAATGTTGATTGAGAATTACAAGTGTAATATTGGAATACAGAAATCACTGTCATACATAAGTGTAAATTCCATTTGGTTTCTCACAATTCCACATACTGCATTTAGGATTTCAGAGCTTAGTCAAATGCCATTTGTTCAGCCTCCCGTCTAATGGATTCAAACAATGGTGTAGAGAGGTAACGCTCGCCGAAACTGGGAAATACCACCTGAGAAGGAAACAAGCATCAGCTTATGCATTTGATTACAATTTCAAATTAACCATCAGTGCACTATAGTTAGAATTCTGATCGCACTGTTGAAAGCATTTACAAAGAGCAAAATATTAGGTTCCCAAAATGACATATTATTCTCCCCTTAGTGAGTAAGGAAATATTGTTGATCAAAATGTTTTCAAAGTAAAAAGATGTGCGGTTATAAGGTGTTACAAGGCGAACACCATTGTATAATTTGTGTAAATTTCTA
Organism: Erythrophleum fordii; assembly: GCA_032878935.1. NCBI lineage: Eukaryota > Viridiplantae > Streptophyta > Magnoliopsida > Fabales > Fabaceae > Erythrophleum > Erythrophleum fordii. Next base: position 35,262,652 of record JAVQMF010000049.1, read on the forward strand.
GAAGATAGTTATCTTATAATTTCTGTCCAATCAATTTATAGAAGATGACAAACTTACAACAATGAGCTTTCCTGCATTTTCTGGTCTCTTCCCTAATTTTATTGCAGCAGCAGCAGCAGCTCCAGATGAGATTCCCATCTCCATAACAAGTATTCATACGTCAGCATGAAAAAAAGAAATTTGGACACGTACCATAAGAGAAGCCTATAGACATTTAGTTCATACTCGGTAGAAATGAGTGTACAAATATAAAACACTGCATTCCCACAAAGAATAAACAAAGCAAGACAAATAATTGGTACCATACCAGCAAACCTTCTTTCAAAGCAAGCAGCTTAGCAGTTTCTACCGCTTCCTCACTTGATACCTGCAATTTAGAGAACCTTGATAGTCAAGAAGCCCTTGCTTTAGCAGATAGCAGAGAACACATAACGTAAAATTTTATGAAATCTTGACATGCTTCAATAATATATATGCATATATATATATATATATATGTGTGTGTGTGTGTGTGTGTGATGTGCCACACTGTCATTGTACAATGCACGTTCATGGATCAAAATTAAATTTCATACATTAATTTTTGAAAGCTACCTGAATAACTTCATCAAGTAGATTAACGTCCAGTACATTTGGAATGATACCAGCACCAATTCCTTGGATTAAGTGCTTGCCTTTGACACGTATATGCAACAAAGCAGTCAGTAAACACCCCCATGTTGTTGTATAATGTTTTCCTCAAGATGAAAGAACACATTTTTTAAAGATTTATGTATGCCACCTAAACAAACAATTATACCGCCAACATCACATAAGTGCTAAATTAGGAAATGAAGTTTGTAATTTACAAGACAATCAGTCTAGATTCAAGCTTCCAATAAATAGATTGATCCCAAATTAAAGAGGATCTACCCAGATGGGCAAAAACTCCCAGATGTCTTCCTATGCTTCTTGATCTTCATGGATTGTTCTGAATCATTTTTGACAGAATATAAGCTCTAACATCGGTAGGCTTTTATGGACTCCAACTACTTCATTCTTGTTCGGTACAAAACAACCAGAAAGATTTAGTATATATACAGAATGATAAAGTCACCTGGCTGTCCTCCGCTCAGGACCGCACTTTCAACCGGTTCTACACCATACACCTAGGGAAAACATAGCAGCAGAATTCATGAAATTAGCATAAATGTTGGGAATACAAAGTCCTTCAATCTCTTGTTCAGCTCAGAAATCATGTAACTTAATGATGGAAACCTTGATATCTGGGTTTCTTTCCTTGAGGAACTTCCCAGCACCTGTTATTGTTCCCCCAGTTCCTATCCCAGCAACCAAGGCATCAATTTTTTCTCCTGAATCTCTCCAAATCTCAGGGCCTGTGGTCTCATAGTGGATCTATAAGAATGACAAAAATAGAATGTAAGTCTTCTCAACCTGGCATTCAAATTACAATAATATCGATGTAGGTAGTACCTTTGGATTGGCAGGATTATCAAATTGCTGAAGCATGTAACTACCAGGTGTCTTGCTTATTAGCTCCTCTGCCTTTTGAAAAACCCCATTAATTCCTTTGGCAGGGTCAGTCAGATATACCTCAGCTCCAAAGGCTCGAAGTACAATTCTTCTCTCAAGACTTACAAAAGCTGGCATAGTCACTAAAAGTTTATAGCCCTTCAATGCTGCTATGAATGCCAATCCTATGCCAGTGTTACCACTTGTAGGCTCCACAAGAGCAGTCTTCCGCCACCATTATTAAACATATCAGCATACATGAAAGTTGTTTAAAGCATACATTAATTAATATGGGCTCAACAAGTACATTGCAATATAACAAAACATATACTTTGAGGAACAATTTCTGAAGGTGATAGTCAGATATGAAATAAATGTAGGAATGATTGTGAGTTACAATTAATTATTTTATTTTAAATAAAAACGGGTTGATTAATGATCCATGAGAGATGTATTTGGATCCACTTATTATTAGTGATACTATTATTTTGGGCTGAATATCTAATTGATTAGTATGGATGAAGGTGCAAGCCCATGACTAATAGACTCATAATGGGTGGGTACTAGAGTTCTATTTAAACTTGGCTAGATCCCTTCTGTATTCACATCGAATTTTAACTCTACAACTTACCACATTATAAATTGTGATAGTGAGTGTGAATCACAGATGAAACCTTAGTTTCTTTAAACCTTCAAACACTCAAAATCAATAAGATATCCTAAATTTGCAGCCATATCTCTACAAGTAATCAATCTAGTATTTTAATTTCATATAGTTGTATTGAACTCATTCTTACAATAAATGCCTGCAACCATATATTCGCAATAATATTAGCATATCTGAATGAAACATGCACGTTTGCTGTCATGGAAGCTTCTGGAAAGAAAGAGACAGAGCCAAAGTTGATGAGCATATAGCAATGTTTTTAAAACCGGACCGGTCAATATTTCTTAAGATATTACAAAAATTAATGTTTAGTTTAAAATAAAAATTATCTATGATTAAAAATTAAAAATATTTAATATTAAATTTTTAAAATTTCTAAATTATATTAAGATTCTACTTATTATTAAAAAATAAAATAATAAATAATAATTTTAGTTAAGTATCTTGATATTTGAGAGAAATGTTATTAGGAAATTGAATATAATAAAAAGCAAATCTAAAAAATAATTAATTACACATATTTTATTTCTCTTATATTCTCTTTCTTTTTAAAAAAAATTTTATATTTCAACTCCTTCATCTTTTTTATTACTTTCTATTTTTAATTTGTCAAATTTATTTAAAATGAATTATTTTATTATATAAGAAAAAATTAAAAAAAAATTGCTTCAAACCTATTTTTCCAGTCCACTTTTCACCGATTTTTACCAGTTTTGACCGATTCTTGACCAATTTTTTTATTTCTCAATTTTTCAACTCAACCGAACCGGACCAAGGATCGATTTCCAGTCGAACCGGTCGATCCAGTCCGATTTTGCAATCACTGGCATATAGTGAAATGGGATTTGAATAATATCATCGAAAAAAAAAAGAAAAGGCGTGTGAAAAAGTGCATAACTGCAGTACTACAGGCCTGAGGCCACATGAAGAATCTATGGATATGTAGACTTTTCGTGACTAACCTTTCCAGGTGTGATCAGGCCTTTATCCTCAGCGTCCTTGATCATGCTAAAAGCTATCCTGAATATGAGAAAGAAGATTATCATTATAAATTCTCAAATAAAATCCTAATAGACTCAGACAACTCTATATAGTAAAAGAAAGGAAATCCATGCCTATCTTTGACACTAGAGCAGGGCTCCATGGACTCCAGCTTAGCAGCAATACGAGCTACGCACCCATCCACAATATTATTCAAATAAACCATTGGGGTGTTCCCTATTAACTGGAAAAGGAGAAAAACAAAATATATATAAAAGAAAGAAAGGGGAAACTGCAAGCATATCAGAACAATAATGAAGAAATATTACTTCAGTGACATCTTTCTTGATTGCGTACTTTGGCTCCATGTTTCCTACACAGAAAGGCCTACTGTAAGACAAAGTGAGGCAACAAGAAAATATTTTAGTATAAAGGCTCAATACAATTCGATTGCAGACTTCCGCCTGATTAGTTTCGTAAACAGGTAATGTCGCTATATTAACCGTCCAATCAGAACTCTCAGAAAACAGAAGTCCGATTGTTTGACCCCCTTGGACGTTATAAACGAAGCTAGCACCATAAGAACTCCATTAGCCCAATTTAATGATTTAGCGCATACAAAGCACATAGTGAATTTTTAAACAAGAATTGGCTAGTAACTCGAAATCCTGAAGATTTTGGAGCCAAAAGAAAAAGAAAGTCAAGCACCCAAACCAAATGATTCAACAAATGATGAAAACCCAAAAGTTATCGTTAACTAACTAGCATATATTCCGTCCCGAATTAAGAATGATACTTCGCACCCAATAATACGAGGAGGAAATAGCAAGCCAAACAATTGAAAAACCAAGAAGGTTGAAAAAAAGAACGATGAACATAGACACAGAGGAGAGACGTCAAGGGTCAAGTACCCGCTCCTCACACCGCAGATAGTGCAGGAAGTAAGACTTGTTAATCCTAGAACATAAACCAAATAACAAATGCAGATGGCCGTGGAGAACCTCTCTGGTTTTTTTTTTTTTTCTTGGTAAAACCTCTCTGGGTTTTTTTAAACTATGGGTTTGGTTAATCATCGTGTCATGGAATTTCCCTTAGCGTTGACCTGGTATCTTCTCCCTTATTATTTTCTTAATTTTTCTTTAATACAATCTAAGCCATTCAAATTAGGTTAAATTTTTTAAATTAAAATATTATTTTTTAAAATTCATAATTAAAAAACTATTTTTACTTTATATTGTATCCTATAAAAATTTTTATTTTTAGAATTTTAAAAAATAAATAAATCTAAACATCCCAAATTAATCATGACAATTCAAATTTTTTACTAGAGAGGCCACGGAGAAGGCACCGCTAGAGATCGAATTCCCCTTTGAACCTCCTCCTCGCATGATTGGGCGCTTCCCCATTATTGCAGTATCCTTAGCCGAAATACATAAGAGCCTCTCCATCTCGTAGCAGAAGAAATCAGCGCTACCCTTGTATGAATTTTTTAATGGATTTTGCTACATGTCTCTTCATCCTAGCCAAGAGCCAACTCCATCTTAACATTGGTGGTCCGTACGCAATACCTAAGGGTCAGATCACCCGAACTTTTCTGTATATTTGTCGGTCAGGGTAGCATATCTTTCAAGTGTTCCATTATATTTGGATTCTCATATTTTTTTCTATTTTTATTGTTCCTTCTACTATTGAATTTGGATGGATCGTCCCAAATTGTGCTGCTCTATTTTTTTTTTAATTTAAGAAAAATATTTTTAAAGAGAATATGTCACAGAATAAAAATATTTTTTTAATTATAAAATTAAAAAATAATATTTAAATTTTAAAAATAAAAAAATTAAATCAAAATCATTCAAATTTTAATTTAAACAATCTAAATTTCATTAAAATAAAAAATAATGGAAAGAGTTTCTTGTGCCTGACCTCATCCTCAGCTTCTGCTGGAGGTTTTTTCCTCGCTTTCCCGTCTTATCACGTCGCTTGATACTCGTTATTCATGATAGCAAAACTTAATAATTAATAAGCCAAAGCAATTATTTTCTTAATCCTGATTTTGATCAAAGGGCAAGGAGAAGTATTGACTCAGAGAAAAGTACAAAGGCACATTTCAAACATCAGAACTTGGAGAAAAGGGGAAGTCGTAGGAAACTGATATCGTCCCACCCATTCAAGAGTGCGCAGCCGGTTCGACAGAACATGTTTGATTGGCTATTGGAAAGAGGACAATGAAAATTTGATAAAATATTAATTTTATTTTTATGATAATTACTTAATTATTATATAATATTATTTATGAATTATTATTGAAACCTTAAAATTAAAGGTATTATCAATAATTTTTTATTTATAAAATTATTTTTTTCATTTTTATTTTTATATTTGACTTTCTATGTATAAAACGGGATTAACATCTTTGTTACTCCAGCAACATTTTGACAAATCAATTTATAACTTGAAAGTATTAGACGTATTTTTATATAAAAAATACATTCTAAATACAAAACGTATTTTTATACTTAATTTCTATATATCAGTTAACATTCTTCCTACCAAACGAAAGGAATCAGTCATGTCTACTGAAACTTATACTACTCCTGGACGGCTCTCCTATTTGTATTAGAAGTGAGTCGGTGAACAAGACAGAACGAACAAAAAATTGCAAGAACCATCAAGGAGAAAGAAGCAAGAATTCTCTCTCGTTTTTTTCCATGAAAAGGAGCAAGACATCTGGTTCTATTACCATTTGCCAGTGCAAACGCAAAATTCTTCGCATGGAATATTTAAGACTTGCGAAAACTACTAGGGGGACTGGAATTTGTGGGAGTCTGTAGTCCCACATCGGATAAAGTGAAAGGAGGACCAGAGTCTCTAATATTAAATAACCAACAAAACCGACTAAGCAACTTACTTACCTGGACGGGGTCAATGGGTGATCAAGATGGCCCATGGCCTAGGATGGTGACCTCCATTGCACTTAGGAGGGGTGCTATCCTAAGGTCTCCCCAAGTGGGAGAGCCTACGTCATAATTTGTGGCAGTGGGGGCCTGCGTTCGCGCGGCCCCTCTCCAAACGTAGTTCAACTCATTGCTATTAATGCTGGATTTTAGAGTTGCGGTCTATACCGCTATGACTCTGTGTGGTCTAAGATCAATATTCCTCTGTAAAAGTAACGAAGTTGTTCAATATAGACTGCGAAATTGAAGAGAAACAGCCTCAATGAAATAGCAGAAAGCACGGTGCACATCTACATCTGTGATTATTGGAAGCAGAGATTTGTCAAAAGATTATAAGCTCAGAGGAAGAGCTGAAAAAGGAGGGAGGTGATCTTTGTAATGTTATACGCAATCAGTCCATGGCAACGATATATAGTAGCGGCACCAGATTCTGAAAGTGAGCCATTAGAGGGAAAGGCAATCGGGTTTTACGATGGGCAGGGGTTTTTGTTGTGTTGGAAATCAAAAAATACCCCACATCGGTCAGGTTGCGCGAACGGGGAAAGGAGGGAAGCATATAAATGAAAGGAAAATTAACGGGCAAAACATACATACCTGGACGGGGTCTATGGGCGATCAAAAAGGCCCATGGCCTAGGTAGATGGCTTTCATTGCACACCGGAAAGTGCATCTGCCTAACATCTCCTTCGTGGAGACTGTACGTCAAAATTTGTGGTAGTGGGGGCTGTGTGCGCGCGGCCCCTCTCAACTCTTAATACGCCAACTCTTTAGCAGGTCTCTATTTTGGTTATACCAAATCGTAATGGTTACTAGTTCTGTATTTTGTTGGGCTAAATTTTGATTTACTGATAAATAATGTTTTGTTGCAGTTCCATGAACTATATCTAAATAAATCCCAAATTGGAAAGGATCCATTACCAATAATATTAATAACACATTTTTCCCGGCTTTAAAAAAAAAAAATCAAAACACTGTAATATTCGGCACCAATTTACAACAATGCTACTGGAACTATATGGGATTGTAAAAGTCGTCACTTTACTGTGATTTATTATGGACTCCCAAGCGGCACAAGCCCGCCCATTACTATATAAAGTTTCCCATTTTTCAAAATGATTTAGAACCAATTCTCAACTCCATTGGCAATTAATGATGGACCAATGACTTTGCTGTAATTACATACACCGGCATTTGACTGGCAAACAAAACTAGTTTCTTGGCAACATAACAAGTATCAAATAACCATAAACGAGTTTGAATATCCCAGCCACACACTACTGGTATTTATCGAACGGTTGTAAATTTACAAGCAACAGATTTCATACTTATGTCTCAGATACGAAGTAAAAGGGAAACCAAGTCAGATGACAAACTACAAATTGAGAACCAAGAGTTGACCTTCAATCCCTAGCAGCAAAAACCAGAAATACAAATCAAAGGACAAACTACAACTTGTAAACCAAGGATAGACCTCTACATATCCAAGCAGCAAGAGTCATAGGCTTTTAGTTGAGCTCAGTGCTCGACAACCATGTTCTCTGCCTCTCGCTTCACAGATTCAAAGAGCACAGATGAGAGATAACGCTCTCCAAAGCTCGGAAAGACCACCTGAACAAGTTTGCAACGAGTGAATTAGGCTGCAGAATGGCAAATATAATATCTGGAACAGTACCAACGGGGTAAACCCCCCCCCCCCCCCCTCTTTTTTTTCCTTCAATGCCAGTTGTGTGCAGAATACAGGAGACGGCTTATCATCAGAAAAAGCGAAAATGAAAGAGTTTTTTCAGCAAAGGAAAAAAATGAAGTACAGCAGAAAATAGGCTACATAACCAAAATTAGTAAGACTATTAATACACATAAGTTTATAGAAAATAATTATTTTTTCAATCCAAACCTTCCAGTTATCAAGGAAGAAAGCTCTGATCAAAGCCATCAACTGGATTGATAACAAGCAAAAGATATCTTAATTAGCTAATGCCAAAAGCTCACCACTGGGGTCTTGCTTTGGCAAAAAGTATTTCTTCTTTGTGCTACATAAGCATATTGACATTGTAACAGAAGCAGTTCTTATAATAGCAATCATAGAGGAGTATCTAATATCATATAAACAAACCACAAACTTACAACAATAAGCTTTCCAGCATTTTCTGGCCTCTTGGCAATCTCAAAGGCAGCAGCAGCTGCGGCACCCGATGATATCCCCACCTGCAATACATTCATGTATTAGAATAACATTAAAAATGCCCTTTTTTTCTTTCTCTCCTTCAGAACACACAAAATAGAAGGACACTTGAGGATCCCATTTGAGACGTCTCTTTTAAAGAACTTACCAGTAAGCCTTCTTTCAATGCAAGAAGTTTGGCAGTTTCGATAGCTTCTTCACTTGATATCTACAAAAGTAGACAAAAATAAGTGGTTACCATCTATCTCTGGAATGTACCCCGTGCACTAAAGAAATGTATAAGAAACTGAGAGAGAAAGATAATGGCAACAAAAAGACATTACTCAAATTTTGAAAAACGTTTAAAGAGGCAAACTGCCACATCCAGAGTGCCGGGACAAATTATCAGAGCTCCTGTTTGGCAATACTCCCACATATGAAGCAAATTATTCCACTTCCTTCCTCACTCTCACGGATGAAGCAGGAAGTACAAATCTTTATTTTTTATTTCACGAAGTAGGGGGGACTGGGGAGGGGAGGATAATAGAACAGATTACATACTAACATGTTAATACAAAGGACATCGTACAACAGTAAGAAACTTATGTACCAATTAAAAATTAAATAACACCAATCAAAAGTTTAATGGCTTTTCACCCAAAAAAAAAGGTTTAATGTCTTACTTGGATAACTTCATCCAGCAAACCAACGTCCAAAACACCAGGAATGAAGCCAGCACCAATTCCTTGGATCTTATGAGGGCCTTATACATAAACAACCATGCATTCATCAGATGAACGAATGATACGGACAATTGTTGGTAGGTATTTTATAAATATCAATGCAATCATAACAAATTAAGTAGAAAATAGAAGGTAAATTATGCTGCAAGAAATACAACTATTTTGCACGTTGGTGGTGGGAGAGCCAAAGACGGGCACAGGTGAGAAGGCAGACTGAAGTCAAGTGTCATTTTGACCTCCAAACACATTGATAAGTAGCACATGGCATTCATGTATTTACATGTTCTCATTATGCATATGCTTGCATATATCATTGTGTCTTTAAATGTGGGAATCAGATTTGCACATGGTGACTAAAGAAAATCACCCACACAGACTGCCTTGGTATAAAACCAGTATGAGAACGAAATTAAGAACATTAGCAACCATATGAGGAACTTCGACAAAATTACACTCGATTGATACATAAAAGACCAAACATAACAGACCATCATAAGACATGTACAAAATCAAAGTGAGAGGGTAAAATTTTAACCAGAACGTGACTTAAAAAGAACTTAAATGGACAGTTATGATTTAACTAAAGTCTCTGAATCCCACCACCTCATTAAAAAAACCCAGGGGCAGCAGAAATCCCAGAGACACATAAAAAAACAACTGGTACATCAACCAAGCTCGATGGTCATAGAGCTGTGAGTTCTCAGCCAAGCAGCCAACTTCTATGTAGTATGAGCAGGGGTATAAAGTAAATAGCATGAATAAAGCTTAAGCAATTAAGATTAAATTCAACAAGAAATCAACTTTTTATAGCATAATGGGAAACCAAGTATACTGGTCAAGAAGAAATTTACATATTCCACTTTCCACATCATACTGACTGCAGTTTATTTTATTGGACTCACCAAGCAATTGTTAAAGCATGTACATTGGATGTAATAATTAGAGAAAATGATTTTAAAAAATAATAATAATAACTCACCCGGTTTCCCTCCACACAGTACTGGACTTTCAACTGGTTCAACACCATATATCTAAGTAACATAAAAATAAGTAATAAGAAAGACTAGGAGAAAAATAGAAAAACAAAATTGGCAAAAAGAAAAAGCATCTACATATTAATGTAGCAAATAACACAAATCAGAAAATTAAAAGTCCCACCTTGATATCAGGGTTCTGCTCTTTTAGATATCTCCCAGCACCTGTTACTGTACCTCCAGTCCCTATCCCAGAAACAAGAGCATCGACTTTCCCACCAGAGCCCTTCCAGATCTCTGGTCCGGTAGTCTCATAATGGATCTAAGAAAAAAGTGTGTGTGTGTGTGTGTGTGTGTGTATAACTTAAATTATTTTCGATCAACTTATTCTCCAAGCACAATGCACTGACACACTTAATACCTTTGGGTTAGCAGGATTTTCAAACTGCTGAAGCATATAAGCATTAGGAGTCTTAGCCAGTATTTCTTCTGCCTTCTGAACAGCTCCTTTCATACCCTTGGCTGGATCTGTGAGAACTAACTCAGCTCCAAAAGCTCGAAGAATTGTTCTTCTTTCTAGACTCATTGAAGAAGGCATGGTTATAATAAGTTTATAACCCTTAGCTGCAGCCATGAATCCCAGACCTATGCCAGTGTTTCCGCTGGTAGGCTCAATCAGGACACTCTACAACATGAACAGCATTAAATTTCATGATTTCACCACTAATTTTCTTCATCTTCTTGATTAAACCATACAAAATTTCTATGCGATTGTCACAAAGCAACAAACTTGTCAATAAAATCAGTTCACTTTATGAACTAAAATTAGCGATGGACCTATATTGTTTGATTGAATTTGTGGTTAAATCAAAAAGAGAGGGAGAGAGAGAAACTTCCAGCAGAAATTTTAAGTTGACCAGTAAATTGCATTCACTAATAAAATTCAAAAGCAACATAATATCAGTGTCAGCAAGAATCAAACAATATTTATTTAAGCAGAACAGTTTCAAAAGTGAGAAAGAAGGAAGGAAGCTTCAAAAAATATGAAGTACGAGATGACAAGATGTACAACATGAATTCGCATATCAGAGAAGGACAAGAAGAACTAAAACAAAAACTAACTTCACCCGGTGTAATGAGTCCCTTCTCCTCAGCATCTGCAATCATGCTATATCCTATCCTGCAGCAAAGGAAAGAAATACATACTAATAACGGACACTTTCAGGAAACCTGTTACTGCATGATTAATAGATTAGAGCCTTGGCCTACCATACTGCAACATCAATTCCAAAATTATAGGCTGCATGATGCCAAGTGAAATAGATCTCCTAACCAAACTTAAATAGAGATAGCACTATCAACTTAAGCATTTAAGATGGGTACAAACAAAAGCCATTAAGCAGCAATTCATGAGTAAATTGTAAGATGCCATTTTACTAGTTCACTTCCTAATAGCTAATTAAAGAAACCTTTATACCTGTCTTTGACACTGGAGCAGGGTTCCATCATCTCCAGCTTTGCAGCAATTCGGGCAACACAGCCATCTACGAGATGGTTGAGATACACCAATGGAGTTTTTCCGATCAACTGTACATCTCAAAAATGAATTTATATGTACTGAAAGTATAATAATTCATTATGTGGACAGGGAAAAGAAAAAAGGAAGGTAAAGCTGATTATGACTTACTTCAGTGACATCTTTTGCAATGGCTGGCTTCTCTTCTGCCATTAGCAAAATACTGCAAAATCATAAAAGAGAAGAAGATCCCAGTAAACAAATAGATATTAGATATAATAAATAAAACGATGAGGACTTGGATTGGCTGAATTAATTTATTCTCTAAGGAAGTAAGCGATACCAAAATTCCCTTTAATATCTTTCATTAATCAACTAAGAAAAAAAAGATCATGACACCATCTAGTAAAAGGTGAGGGAGCTGAGAAACCAAATTTTTTCAACTATGAGATTGACCCGACAAACATATCGTACTTGTGATTTTAAAAAATTATTATTATTATTAAAAAAAAAGAGATTACAAGTCAACGGAAGTGAAATTCCTAATCCACTGTCTTGAATCAATCTAATTTTAATTGGCGGGAAAACTATACAGCAAAAATTCAAAAGAAAAACGAAAAATAAAGCAATATAACTGGGGTTAAAGTAAACACGAAGAATCAAAAGGGCAAAACATTACGTATCGATAAAGTAATAAACGAAATGATGCCTGAAACTTCTATATGGAAAGGCCACGGTAATATCTAAAATTAAGAAGAAACAGGGAATACACAATTAACCCATAGAAAGGATATACATCAGCCAATTAGGAAGATTTTAAAGCTATACGTACATAATGCTGGAAGCAAAACAGAACAGAAAATAGACCACAGCAATTATTCCAAAAGAATACAGAGTTAAGGAAAACCCCTTGAAGAAAGTAAGGAGGGAAATGGGATTGCCCAAGTTGAATAGCTCACCAGCAGAATCTTATCCGAGAAATGAGTGTCAGAGAAGAGAAGCTTGAAAACTGGACTTGTAGACAGAAGGGACGAGAGTAGGAAGCCTTCTGTTCTGATTGATTTGGACTCTTGATATACCGAAACAAGTTGAAAATGGCCGCCTTTTTTATTCTTTCCTCATTTCCTTTTCATACTCGCCACCCTCGTGGTTCTTCCAGGATTTGCGTACGATGAAATGACACGGAGGAAAATAGCGGTCCGACCTTTTGGAACGGAATAGGGTGTGTATACTTTTCGTTGTGATCGGGACCGAGCTGAGCCTAGTGTCTTAATTTTTTCTCAATTTTTTTAAGTTTTTTTAATTCCTATTTTTACTCTCTTTAATTTTTTTTATCTAAACTAAACTTTTATTTTCATTTTGTTTAACTATTTCATATCTCAATTAAATTGATATTTTTATTCTTTTTTATCTTAATTCAATTTTTACGTCTTTAAATTTTATCTAAAATTATTTTATTTATATATATACTGTTTATCTTTACATCTAAAAATAAAAATATCTTTCTACTTATCAATGCTTTGCACGAGTCAAGTAATTAATTGGTTATTAAGCATATAAAATAGTCCAACTCATTTTTTGAGACAAAATCGTGACATCAACCTCTTTAATTATTTGTTTAATGATTATTGAAGCTCATCATTCCCTGCAGCTTTTGAAAAAAAAAAAGTGAAAATCATCTTCCATTTAAGTAAAAAACCAGGGGCGGCCTCTCGTGCAGTTCAAGAAGATTTGATTGGATTTATTCTGTTATTTTTTAAGTATGAATCTTCAGTTGTAGCTTGTAATTTACGTTACAGAGTACGAACCTGTGGAAAAGTAGATGGAACGTTAAACCTTAAATTATTACTAATATTATTTATTTATTGCTCTTGTCAAACACGTAACTAGACTCCTATAATATAATAAACAAATAAAACACTAGAACCCAAAAAACTACTACACTCCGGACAGCTCAGCCCCATGTTTGCCATTTTCTTTTGAACGTACCTTGAGATTCAAACAATACTGGTCAACAAGCTCTGAGCAGTGGTTCGATTAGAACGTAACATACAAAAAAAGAAAAAAAAAAAAAAGGCTTATTCAATTTATCTAATGAAATGTTAAGGGTAATAGAACAGTTGATCAGATCAACGACTCCCATTAGATGATTATATCGCCCTTATGCAGCATAGACTTTATCAACAACTTAGGATGATGCAAATTTAAAAAAATAATAGTAATAATAATAATAGTAAAAGAGTTATGCTCTGGATAATGTAGTAGAACAAAAATTGCATTGTGGGTCATCCTTTTGGAGAATAACACACGATGGTTAGTTTTTTTCCTTAAAAAAATCTTAATTATCTTGTCCGATAGTCATACGTGTTGAAAAATATCCTGGCCCTAAATGATGAAATACGAAGAGAAAATTTTTTTAAAAAAAATCCCAATGCCAACAAATTGAATACCTGCATGTATATTAATAAAAATAATGAATTAAGAGTGGGCGGAGAGATGGGTAATATTACGAGTTCAATCTCTCTAACGTATTATCCAAAAAAAATAAAAAATAGTGAATTATATAATTTTTTTTTTTGAATTTTGTTAAAATTATAAAAATGTTTGGTTATATATATATATATATATAAGAAAGGGCTAAAATAGTTATTGGAATGAAAACGACGCTTGGATTCAACCAAGTTTAGTATAATACTCTTTAGTACCATTGGACCGCAAGTTAGAAAGTAAAGCATAAGAGAGATACGACATATCAAGGTTAGAGGAGAAATTGCACTTATTCGCTGCGATTTTTGCTTACAATTGTAATGTATTGTTTTTTAAAAAAATAAAAAAATATTATAGACCTCCTTATTTATTAGCTGATGACAATAAAATTCTTCTTATTTAAATTAAAAAAATTTAACTATATAAAATTATTAAAATACTCCTTTTTTTTATTCAATACCCTTTTGCCTTTTCTTTATCCTTCCTAACCAACAAACCAATGCATTGCCTTCAAATTTTACTATTCCCATTTATTTATTTTCATATTTAATTTGGTGTGGATTATCTCAGAAAATTCTTTGAGAAATCAACCCGGTAGATCAAAAAAATCTTTAGCCTAATTTTTTAATCTTCATATGCCGCAAAAGCCCTCGCTGATTGCCAGTTACATTACATTCGACTTCTTTCTCAATCCCCGTGCATCACTGTGGCTGTTCATGTTTTGGCCAAGAACATTACTTCTTTCACAACCTCTTTCTGAAGCTCTTCCACCTTCCTCACTGGGGCCTCCATAGAACACACTTTGCATCTAATGTAATGTACACTACTAATGAGCACATATTGCTGCAACCCTCAAAACTGAGACAATGACACTAATGGAGTTCTTTGGCCATTTGATCAGAAACAGCTATATCTAGAAAAATAGAAGAACATAAAATTGAAAAATAAGCTTTGAAATGTGAAGAGTTGCTATCTTTAAAGAATAATTATCTATATATTGGAGATTATAAACAATACTGAACAAAGTCTCTTGGAAGTTTATCTACATAAACTAGTGGTACTGCCTGTGCAGACATATGAGTCGAAAAAAACTTGAAGGCCCACAGTTAAAAAAAAAAAAAACAATACATAAGTTGCGGAAAAAAAAAATGTAATCACTTCATGAACAGTTTAAAAATAATAACACAAAACTTTACTTTTATACATATATATATTGATATTTATTATTAATGTATATATATTTTAATTTAGTTGGATATAAAAAGAAAGTTTCTCATATATACTCTCAACTTACTTAATCGCTTTTGAATGTGAGACTTCAAGTCTCATCAATATCACAAACTACATTGACAGTTATTAGTAATGAGTTCAAGCAAAAAGCATGAGTGTAGCCTATAACAAATATATAATGTAAATTATTAGTACAAGAAATTTTCAGCCACCGAAAGATTTTGAGATGACCACCCTCCCCATAATAAAGCCAAACGCGTGAATAATAGTAAAATTTGAAGGTTATGGATGAATACATTGGTTGGAGAAGATGGAGAAGAAAGCAAAAGAATAACGAATATTTTAATAATTTTATATAATTAAAATTTTTAAAATCAAATAATAAGAGACTTATTGCAATGAGATTAATAAATAAAAGCGTCGATTGTGATTTTTTTTTTCAAATTAGGTAAACAAATGTTATGGAAAATAAGCGCAATTTCTCAAAATTAAAACTTTTTATTCAATTGTTGTCAACAATTTAAAAATTCTTAAATGCATGATTTATTTGTTTTTATCAGTAGAATACAATGTTAAAACAACTTTTTTATAAGATAAAGGAATGTGCCAGCTTCTTTTGAATAAATTAAAGATTTAATTATTAAAAGACCACCCTTCTATTAATTTCGTCATTTAAAGATAAATTTTTTTAATTTAATCCTTTAAATGTATTCATTTTTTTTCAATCAAAATTGTCCCCGTGAAAGTATTTGTGGCTTCTGATACATTAAAATCTATCTCATTTTTGTGTTAAAAATATATGGGCAAATTCATATAATTAATTAATAGTCACAGAAAATTCTAATTTTACCTAAATATGCGCCGCTTTTATAACAGCTATATGCTTTTGGATGCTTTTGTCTTTTGGATCTCAAGTTAACATAAAAATAAAAAATAAAATAATACTTTAAAATATACAAATGTAAAATTATAATTTAAAAGAGAAAAGTTAAAACGTATGTAAGAAAATTAAAAAATTATTTAACTTCTCACTTTTTTATTTAAAATATAAAAGTATGTCATGAAAGTTTAATCCGTTTAGCTTATATATAAGTTAGATTAAATCTGTTGGTGAATTTTAAAACTTTCATATAATGTTCATTAAACTTTTCGGACTTCTTACAAATAAAAACAAATAGATTTATATGGTTTATGTTAAGAGTTATTGCAATTTTTGAGTTAATTTTAATTTACTAAATGTTAAAATTAATTATAAATTTTGCATAAAATTTATGTAAAATGTTATATTTAAATTATTTTTAGCCTACAATTTTTTTAATATAAAATAAACTTTAAAAATTAGCATGTTCACACGGATGCACTAATTGTGAAATTCTCACGCGCACGCGCACACACCCACCAATAATACTATGTCATTTACATTATCTCAAATAAAAGGACATCAAGGGGCATTAAATGGGGTTCACATTTCTCTTCATTCGCACCAATAATACTAGGTCATTTTTATTATCTCAAATAAAAGGACATCAAGGCGCACTAAGTGGGGTTCACATTTCTCTTCATTCTGCCCATGGATCCATTACATTTAATGGGTTAAATACAAGGGCTAAATTTTATAAAAGATATGAAAAAAATAGAGTGTACAAGGTCCAAAAGAGTTTGTGTGCTTCACTTACTGAATTTTAACTTTTTTTATTGAAAGTGAACGTTTGTTTTTTCAATAGAAAAAAGGGAGGGAAGGGTTTGTTTTAAGAATTGAATTAAGGAAAACAAAATTGAAGATACCAATAAATATTAAAATAAAAAAATTTAGAGCCCCCTTTTCTGGTTTTAAGGGGCATTCTCACATATATTTTTTTGTATCATTTTGATAGCATGGCTAAGCGGCAAGGTAAGGACTACAAATCTTATTTTTCATACTTCAAACGGTAGTGTCACTTGATTGACAAAATATCTTATTTTATTTTGTTGATATGAAAATTGATAATTTTTTTCCAATAGAAACAAATAAGGAAAAAGGACTCTTATGACTTTCTTGATTTTAAATTCTAAGCATCAATTCTTTCTTTTCTTTTTTTTTTCTTTATCTCTTGCTAAACGCATAGAGTCAATTTAGAGGGTTAAATGCAAGGCATCCACATTCCTCCATTTTTTTTTTTATAATTTCTCTCTAGGTTACCTACATTTCTCTCAATTTTTTAAAGAATTTCATTTTCCATCAATTGGTTCCCACTTCTTTCTCCAAGTATCTTCTAGATGCTTTTCTTAAAATAAGGAATGCATGCATTGCCTTAATTAGTTCATCTAACAATCTAGATAGTTGTAGCTTTTTTATAGTGGATATAACAATGATAATCTATCATGAGGAAGAAGTAAGAAAGTAAAAGGGAGAGAGAAAGGTTAAAAAAATTTTATTTTGGAAAACTACTTGCATCTTGAATAGCCAGTGACTTTATTTTATTAGTTTTAGTAATTGAAAATAAATGAGTGATTTTATTTTAAAAAATTGAAATAATAGCTTTTTGGTAGGACATTAGAATAAAAAAATTGTTAAAACAAAATGGTTTTGCAATATATAAAGGTGACCTATTAGCAATTAATGGAATGTTTCATGGAAAATAATATGAATAATTAGTTGGTGAGAGATACATTTTGGAAAAATAGAGAGAAATGTGAGCCTTCTTTGGTGTGACATGGTATTTTTTTAATTAAAATAGTATAAACAATGTGACATTTTTGGTGCATATAAAAATTGCTCTTGACTAACCAATTCATTTGCCTAAAAATTCTAACTTAAGTAATATCTCATTTAAATTTAAACATCAAAGCAATGGACATATTTAAGAAACAAAAGGATGGAGAATGTTGGAGGAACCAATGGCAAGGTTCTTCACATAAACAAGGAAGACCAATGGGGCAAAGCAAAAAGAAAGCGAAACTTGATGTAGTAACGACTGGTGGCAAAAATACAATTATGATTAAGGAGAGATCCTTATAGGGCGAAAGGAAGCTATGTTTACCTAGAAACAATTTTATGCAAGTCTTTTATAATAAGGATTTGCTTTTAGGGATAAATGGCAATGAGGGGTCGAAGAGTATTACGGATGAATTTATGTGGGATGAGGATGGTTTTTATGAAAATGAGGAAATTATGGAAAAGGAAGATAATCATAATCTTTTTTTGCCCATATGTTCATGTTTCAAAAGAGGAGAGGATGAACCTTTGTCAATCTTGGAGAAATGTGCTTTTAGAGAAAGTTCTGGGTAAAATAGTGGGGTACAAATTCCTTTTAAATAAGCTCTAAGCTTTGGGATCTTTCTAAAGTTTTTAAATTGATTGATATAATTCAAATTGTATCAAGAAGAGCAACTAACTAACAAGGTATCCAAGTGGGGTGCAATAGCCAACTAAGAGCTTTAGAATTGATTTGTATACTCATGCGTAGAGAATTATAACAAGGATGAATTTTTTATCAAGAAGAGTGATAACAATATTGTACATTAATTTTAAAGCAAATGACACAATTTTTAATTAATTATTTTTGAAATTTTATGAACCTTTTATTTATTTAGCTACCACCACCTATATTAATCTGATACTTTTGAAAATATTAACTTCACAATAACATTTTTTTTTTTAACTAAAACCTTAATGCCCAATACTCTAATATAATAAAGTTCTCTTTGAATGAAATTTTATAAGTGATCTATGTATAAAGATTTCTTTTGTTTTATTGTCTACATTAAAAATAAATAAAAGGTTCATAAAATTTTGTGTAATTTACTTTGAAATTAATATACAATATTGTTATCACTCCTCTAGATAAAAAGATCATCTTTATTATAATTTTTTATGCATATGCATACAAATCAATTCTAAAGCTCTTAGTTGGCTATCACACCCCACTTGGATATCTTGTTAGTTAGCTTCTCTTCTTAGTACAATTTGATCATAATCATTTTTGGCCATATGTTTATGTTACTTTTTGGTGCATTTTTCCTAATTAAATGACAAATTCTTTGCATTACACTAAGGGCCATGGATGATTATTGGGCATTATCTCTTCATATAGAGACGGAAATTAGAGTTTCAACTATGACAATATCTCTTTAAAAAACATATTGACTAGGTAAGAAACATATTCCATAAGTCCTAATTAAGCATTATTATAAACATCTTATTTAAAGGAGTGGGAATGCTATAACTAAGACCTTGAAAGTTGATGTCTATATTTTTTGCATGATTATAATGATGGAGATGAAATGGGTCTAATTGAAAAAAAGGTAGTTTACAGAATTTTGCATCAAGATCAACTTGTATAAAACTTTTGTTTCTAAAGTGTATATCAAGAAGAGGGTGTATTATGATAAGTTTATTTTGCATAGCATTTATAAAAGGAAGCAATGACTTTAACATCACTTAGAGGGCATTGACCGCAAGCTAATTTGCTAAGATAATGAGTACCTTCACAAATTTCAGAAAAAAAAAAACTCTTTAAATAATATGAACAAATAATCTTTAAGAGGAAATTACCTAGTATTAGAGATCTAGGTGTAATTGGCTTCAATCTGATGACCATAACACTAAGTTTTTTTCATGCTTGTACCATGATAAAGATAAGGAAAAATCATATAAACACCTTCAAAGATGATGATGGCAACCTCTTTTTCAACAATGCCACCTTAAAAAATATGGCTACAATTTCTTTTTCAACCTCTATTATGCTAATTTTCCTTTGAAAGGTTTTTTTTTTCCCCTTCTCTTAGTAAAAAAGTTCTTGTTGAGCTTGAAGTTAGATTTTCTAATGAAGAAATTAAGCAAGTTGATTTTAGCATAGGATTTTTCAAAGCTCCTAAGCCATATAGGCTTCATGCCATCTTTTTTCAAAACAAATGAAAGCTAATTGGTACTTCTATTTGTGAGTTTATTAAGCAGTGCTATGATAATTTGTCATTTATTAGGAAAGTGAATGATATTCTTTTGGTGGTCATCCTAAAGGTCAATAACCCTAAACATTTAAAGCAACATAGACATATTTCTTTGTGCAATGTTATATACAAGATTAACACAAAAATAATAGCTATAGGACCTAGAACTCATATGGATCATCTTATTGCCTTTAATCAATGCAATTTTGAGCTAGGGCATCACAACTTTGATAATGTGGTGATTGCGTAGGAAGTTATCCATACAATGCATAACAAAAAAAGGAAAAAAGAGGGATATTGGCCATTAAAGTATATTTGGATAAGGCGTAGGATAGAATTAATTGAAAGTATCTTTAAGATACTTTATGATATTGGAGTTTCTCCCATATTTTCTAATCTTATCATAGAGTGTGCTACCACTTGTAGCATGACAATTATTTGGAATAGTGAGGTGCTAGATAGGTTTCAAATGACAAGAGGTATCTGTCAGTAAGACCTCCTTTCTCCTTATCCTTTCATTTTTGACATAAAAAATTAGGCCATGGTATTGAGGAAGTTATCAAGCATGACTTTTGAAAATGCATATAGCTTAATAGAAGAGGCCCTCAAATCTCTCACTTGTTTTTTATTGATGACTTGATATCTTTTGAATGAGCTATAGTTAAACAAGTAGAGATAATGCTTACTTGTATTAAAATTTTCTCCTCTAACTTAGGGGAAAGAGTTAGCAATGAGAAAACTAAAATTTTTTGTTCTATAAATGTAAATCATAATGTGATTATGGAATTTAGTCTAATTTCAAGATTTTCCCTTACTTGCAATTTAGAAAAATACCTTAGGGTACCTCTCCATTATGGAAAGGTCATAAATGAGATGTATAATTTCTTTATAGAGAATATGCAATCTAAACTTAGCTTTCAAAAGATAAAAAGGTCTCTTTTGTTGGCCATATCACCCTTACTCATTTGCTTCTCAACTCTATTATGCTCTTTTACATACAAACCACACTCCTTCTTACAAGTACTTGTGATGCTATAAAGAGGGTGAGTCAGAACTTCATTTAGGGCTATACAAGGGGGAAAAAGGAACCCATCTTATTGTAAGGGATAAGCTCTACACCCCTTGAGCAGAAAGAGGTCTTTGCAATAAAAGCTTTTAGAGAATGAATGACACAATACTTATAAAGCTTGGTTAGTGTCTTATCATTAAGAAAAGTGATTTTATGGGCTAGAGTGATCAGATTAAAATACAAATGCAGTCATGATATCATTCTTACCATTAAACGCACCCATATTGCTTCCAACATGTTCCACAATGTTTGTGAAATTTGAGGTCATATAAAGATTAAGCTTAGCTAAAATGTGGGGACAAGAGAACTAATCTTTTTTTGGCATGATAAGTGGGTCCCTGGGACTTCTACTTTGCTTTCTTTTGCTTTCTCCCTTATCTAAGTTAACTAACAAAAGGATAAGGTTAATGCTTATGCTTCAAATAGGGATTGGAATTGGTCTATGTTTAATTCATTATTTTCTTCTCACATTTATGCTCAAATTGCTACTACTCCTCCTTCTTCTCAAGTAAGCAATAGTGATACCATTTTGTGGCAACTTTCCTTAAGCAATGCTTTCTTAGTCAAATCTATCTATAAGTTTATTAGACCTCATTAATAATGCTTTAAAACTTTTAATTGGCATCTCATTTAAAAGCTTGACATTATTTGACATGCTAAGTGCTTTCTTAGGCTGATTATTCATGGATGAATCTTAATCAATGAATGCTAGGCCTATCTTAACTTTATTACTTTGGAAGTTTGTCTTTATTGCAACCTTAAAACTTAATCCATTCCCCATGCTCTTAGAGACTCCCTCATGATCAAGAACATCTAGCATATTACTATTGCTACCCATTATTGGTCTAAGTTTTTCACTTGTGGCTTAGAGGACTAGGCCTATCTCATTCTGAGTAAGAAGTTAGGCAGGATTGACAATAAAGGGTGGAATACTTTCTTTGTTATAGGTGTTTAGAAAATTTGGTTCAAAGAAACAATTGTATCTTCGATTATGCTAAAGGTGATATAGGGTAGCTTCTTGTCTATATATTAATGGCATCAATAAAGCTTAAAGAAAGCTATACTTGTCTTCTTTCATCTTTGATTATCAAATGCGAATGGCTAATTAGTTGGCAGTTTCTTATGAGGGATTGGATCAAGTGTAACACTAATGAATCATTGAGAAAAAGAGGTCCCATATGTAAATGTGGCCGGGTTTTAAGAGATGCTACAGAGAGCTTGTTTAATGGCTTCACTTGTAACATCGGCATCGATAACACTCTTTGCTTAGAGTTTTAGGATATTCTCATAAACATTGACTTGGTTTCGCAACTTGGTTTTAGATACCTTTAGATAGAAACAAATACAATGATTGTTGTGAACTTAGTGAAAAATGGCTAGGTAAAAACTCATCTTATGCATGAGTTGACAAAACATATCAAAGATACCTTTAAAAAGGAGTGGCCCATCATACGCACAAAGAAGGCAACAGAGTAGCTAACTGACTTGAAAATTTTTCACATGACAAAGCTATGGGTATTCATGTGCCCAATCAATTTCTTAATGATTGTTTTCATATCTTGATGGATGATAGCTCAATGGTTTCTTTTCCTCACTTTATTGATAATTAAGCTTTTTGAACCTCATTCTTTTTTATAAAGAAAAGGAAAAATTAAATATCAAAAGATCTTGATGCACATAGGTCAACTTCCACTTCCTACCTTTTTTCTAGATAAGTTCTTACTAGAGTCCTCTTTAAACCAAAAAAGAAAAAAGAATCCACATATATAAAGTTATGACCACAAGTTTTAAGGTTATTATAGAAAAAAAATTGGCTCATACTAGGGATGATAATCCAATCTAGTCTTGTTTGGCCACATTAAGCCGAGTTGGCCAAGCTAAAAAAATAAAATATTGACTAGGTTAAGTTGCCTATATTGTTTAGTTTAGCTTGACTTAGTACTAAATATTTTTTAAATTTGTTTTAAGAGTATATATGAAATTTTTTTTATATAAGGGTCATTTTATAATTTCTATTCAAAATTAAAATAAATAAATAAAATGATTCAATATGTGTGGTGAACCAATCGACCTGCTCGATATTAAATCAAGTTAAGTCAAACCAAGTTACCAGACTTAAGAAAATAAGCCTAATGCAAAACTAAGCCAAGTGCTAAACTAGGCTAATATTTGACTTAACCTATGTTTTGTGCATCACAAACTAATTCATTTGAAGCTAATTGACCATAGGTTAGGTTGGATTAATTTATGTTGAGAATGTCATTTATAAAATATGATATTTTCATCAAAAAATAATTAATTAATAATTTAAACTTTGAAATATTATTTTTCTCAATTTAGTTCTCTTAAAATAAAATTTTTCAATTTAATATTTGAAAAGTTATTCTCTTTCTAATTTGGTCATTTAAAAATAAAGTCTCACAATTTAATCCTCTAAATATTTTTTGTTTTAATTTATATAGTCCATTCGTTAGGTAATATTTGAATGAAAAGGAAGTGATATAATGAAATAACTAAAGTGAATTGGGCCATTGCTTAATATATATATGTATGATAAAATAGAATGATAAGAGATGACATCAAATACCTCTCATTTCTACTTAGAATCCCAATTTTTGTGTTCTTTCAAATTGGGATGTCAAGAATTAAATGAACTACACTTATATTGAAAATTACAAATATACCTTTATATTTTTATAAGTTTCCCACAAACCTACTATGTGAGTTTATTTCTTAAAGATATATTATTGAAATAAAATATTATAAATCATTGTATTCTATTCATTTTATTGCAACTTGCAAAGAATGATTAAGAACTTTGTCCCTTCTCTTATTAAAACTCCTAAATAGTAAAATGACACATAACTTGCCATACAATTTTATTCCATTCAATTATTTCTCATTCTACTTTATCATTTCATAAACTCTCGAAAGTACATTGCAATAAAATAAAGACATTGATTCCAACCAAATTACCAAAATAATAAATAAATAAACAAATAAAGATGTTGCTAAAATTTGTTCTATATATTGGACTATACAACTTAATTGTCTAAGGCCTTGTTTGGTATGTGACATTATAATATGAGAAAATGGAAAGTTTTTCAAAAAATAAAAATATCTATTATCCCTTGTAATTATTATTTAATCATATTTATTTTTTTAAAGTAAGGACATAAATATTATTTTATATTTCACTTGCCCACTTTTTATTTTCTTTTTCATTTCATTTTATTCCTTTTCCTACATATCAAATGTAATCTAATTACAATGCATAAAAGGAGATATTTAAGTGAAATTCCTTTAACAAATTAAAAAACAAGGATTCAAATTTAAGTTCATTTGATACTCTAAGATGTTGAAATGATCTTACGACAAACTAATCCAAACAAAAAATTTTTTTAAAAAGAATGTCAGTTTGATTGTGGAAAGGAAGAAATCGTTTATTCTTTCGAATGTAATTTTGTGAAAAAAAAAACTGTTTTTGAGTGATAAAAACAGTTATTTTATTATGTGAATGCAAGGAAAATTTTGAATTTTCTTTAAAGTAGTTATAGAAGCAAAAAAGTATTTCTTTTAAAGATAATTGTACTCATACTCAAAATTATTATTTATCATAACTATTCTAAATTATTTTCACTGGATTTCTATTACAAAGTCAAACCTATACATTCTCTTTTTCATAATTTGACAATAAATTTTTTTTTTTTATTTAAAACATACCACTTATCAAATCATTTTGCCAAACACAAATTACTTCTTTATCATATCCCTTCGTCTAAAACTTCATTTGAAAAGTAGTTTCAAAATAAGCAAAAACTCACGACATGTTTGGTTACTCGATGGACAAGGAAAGACAAAGTGAAAGTTTGAAAAAATGACATTTTTATTCTTATAAATATTATTTAATTATTATTCAATAATTAAAAATAAAAGTATTATAGGTATTTTATATTTATAAAATTATCTTTTTTATTTTTATTTTTATATTTAACTTTTTTTGTATCAAACGAATTGTGTAGTAATATAAAACAAAGTCAATTTGGCGATGCTATTTGAGAAGAAAAGGCTATCTATTTTTTAAAATGTACTTACTTTGGGATTTGGAGATATTTGCCTAGCTCTTGCATTGGAGGAATGGGGCATAAAATTAGAGCATCAGAAGTAGTAATAAAGGCAATTTTTTAAAAAAGACAATCATATTCCCACTCAAAATTATTATTCATCATAATTATTTTCAATAATTTTTATTCAAACCTTTAATACAAAATTAAATATGTACGTACCTTTATTTGTAATTTGACTAGTACAAGCACTTTTTTTAATTCACTAAGCACAGACTACTTTATAAAAATTGACAAAAATGTTTATGAAATAATTTTATCAAATATAAATTATTTGTTCTCACAATATATTTTTAAATTTTTTTAAAAAATTTAAAACAAACAAAAATTCACATTAACTGCTAACGAGAATAAGTGAGAAGTGCGGCAGCTCCATGGTTTTTCAAACACGCGATCTGTGTGCTTCTGAGAATCTCTTCTCCATCCTCCTTTTTTAATTTTTGGTTTCTTTAAAAAAAAAAAAAGAAGACTCTATTACCTGTCTTATTTCTATTCATCTCCCGTGTCATTACGTTATAACTTCCAAACATGTCTAGAGTATGAGATACTATGGTCCATTTGGCCGTGCAATTTAGAAGGAAAGAGCTACTTTTTTTTTAACAGGTACAAAATATTGTGTTTGGTTACAAATTAGATCCTTTATATTTATATATTTAAAAAAATAATATAAAAAGGTAAGCGTGTATATGAATTTATTTTTTCTCTGTATATTTATTCTTTTTTTTAACCTTTTTTTCAAATATATTATATACATTCAATTTATAAATATTTAATATCTGAATTTGTTTGGTTAAGTTTGGGCAAAAGGAAAAAAAATACTAGTACATAATAACAAAAGTAATTTTTTACAATAAAAAGAAAGCATCAAAATAATTTTTTTTGAACGTAATAGTAAAAGTAATTTTTTCAAAGACAAATTGTGCCTTCAGTCAAAATTATTTTTTACTATAATTACTTTCAATTGTTTTTATCAAACCTTTATTATGAAGTTAAACTGTGATATGTCATAGTTTAAAGCAATTTGTTTTCAGAAAAATTTACCAAGCATAAAATTGCTCCTTAAATATCAATAAAACTATTAATTAAGTAATTTTGTCAAATGCTAATGACTTCTCTTTAACAATATATTTTTTTAAAAATTTCAATTATAAAACTGTTTTAAAATAAATAAAAATCCGCAATTATCCCAAACGAGGATTTTAGCTTTTAGCCCTTTTATCAAAGCCCATGATCTCTTTAGGGTTGAGATTTCATTCAAGGGATACCATTACAGTCATTTTAGAGTTATATTAAAATTACCCCATTTATTTCGGAAACTAGTTCGTACACAAATTTCAACTTAAACGACAGCTTCATATAAAATAAAAATTTGAATATGACATAAAATATAAATTTAAGATATTATTATATTGTTTAAATATAATATTAGACTTAAGCATAATTTTTTATTAAAATTTTTAATTAAAATATAATAAATATATAATTTTTAATAATAATACGATAACCATATATTTTAATTAAAATGCATACATTTATTTATAAAAATTATATATTTATTATATTATTTTTATAATATAATAAGTTATAACTGCTGAATATGTTATAGCTTCACATATTGAGCAATTACTGTGTGCTTGCAAGGCATTATCCCTCTTTTGCCGCAAAAGACCATTAAGAAAAGAAGAAAATGGAGAAAAAGGAAAAAAAAATAAAAGGGAGAGGAAAGAAAAGAAAACAACTATTTTTTTTAAGAATTTAATAATTGTTGTGAATACATATAATATGAATATCCATCTCTTCATATTTTTTTAAGAGTTGTAACTTTAAAACTTTTAGACATTTATCTCCTATTTTTTATGTCTTTTTTATAATATATTATTTTACATTAAGAATGTAATTTTGGATTATTTATCTTTACAAGTTTGTATCTATAACTAGGCACTTCATTTGTATTGAGATGTATAAATAAAAAATTAAATAGCATTTTTCTTATTTTCTATCTTCTTTAATTTTTTTTTCTCTTAAGTTATTTTATAATACGTTATCAATACAATTTCTTTTCTAAATTTGTTTTCTCAAAATTTTTCCTATTTTATTTTAATGTATGATTGCTTTCTCAAGTATTTATTTATTTTTTATGAGAATTGTTAAATTTGTAATCCTCTTTCTTTTGTTCTATTTGAATAATTTGAAATTCTTATAGTTTGAAAGAAAAAATAAATAAATTGGTTAATCTTTGCTATTTTATTAATTATGTGAGCCTTGTTATTATACTTATACTTTGATAGTAGTTTATACTCTTTATGCATTCATCTCACCTTTGTAATATTAGATTTAAATATTATGATTATTTACATCATTAGTTTCTTTTCATTAAATTTTAATTAATGGTTTAGCTTTCTGCACACTTATTTTTTATAAATTGGGCATAAATTATGTACTTATGATTTACTAATGATTTATTCATATCCTGAGTATATAAACTATAGATGTAACTATCTTCATACTAATGTTATCACTTAATTTATATAATATTATATGTTACCCAACTTGTTTTATATTTATATAATAGTACTACAATGTCGAATCTCACAAAATTTGAATTAATGGCTCCTGACATTATGAGAAAGAATTATTTATCTAGAGTGTTAGATACTAAAATTCATTTAAATACAAATAGTATTAGAGATACTATCAAAGAAAGAAATCAAACATTTAACCAAAATAAGGCCAAAGTTATCATTTTTATTCATCACCATCTTTGCGAAGGATTAAAAATTGAGTATTTTATATTAAAAGATCTATTTATTCTCTAAAATAGTTTAGAAAAAAATATAATCACTATAAAGCTATCATTCTTTCAAAAACTCGCTATGAGTGGATACATTTAAGGTTATAAATTTTTAAAACTGTAAGTAAGTATAACTCCGTAATGTTTAGAATAAGTTCTGAATTAAAAATATGTGGAGAAAAATCACCCATAAAAATATGTTAGAAAAAACAATTTTCACTTTTTATGCATTCAATTTGTTCCTACAACAGCAATATCAAGAAGAAGTTTTAAGAAATATTCTGAGTTGATTTCTTGTATCTTTGTGGCTAAACAAAACAATAAACCTTTGATGAAAAATCATGAGTCCATTCCGACTAGTTTTGTTCCATTTCCTAAAGTGAATATACCAACACATGACCATTTCACTTATAGACAAACTCATTGTCAGGGATGTGGTGGTATACATGGTTGTGGTCATGGTTCTTATACCAAGAGCTTAACTTCCCATTAAAAATAGAAAAATGAAGAAAAAAGTGACTGGGAAGACGTGGGCAAAATAACAAAGATATTGAGAACATATGCTATTGTTGTGGTGGCAAAGGCCTTAACCAATAATTACTTAAAAGATAAAATATGGAGACAAATTTTGCATGTGAAGATGGTGACTTTGATCATGGTTATATTGATGTCACTTACTTAGATGTTATTGATATATATATATATTTGCTGATCCTGATGGAAAATTTGATTACCTAATTCATGATGGAAATGTCCAAAAATAATTTTATTATATTTTTCTTTTAGTGTTTTTTTTAAATCAATAAAAAATTTACTTATAAGATTGTTCTCCTTTGAAATATATTCTTATATGTTTAATTATTATTTTCTTGTATTGATTGTTGATACTTTTGTTTTAAAGTATGAGTGTTCCTGCAATTGGCGACAATGTTAATAATAAAGATATATATCTTGTTAATAGTGCAACAACTCATACAATTGTCAATAATAAAAATATTTTCCTTATTTAGTCATGTAAGAAGAAAATGTTAGTACTATATTTGGTATTACAAATTTAATTGAAGGCTCTTGAAGAGTTAATATTTTTTTATTTGAAGGAACAAAATTACACATTGATAGTATTATATTTTATTAAATCTCATAGAAACTTATTGAGTTTTAAGGATATCCATCAAAATAGATATCATATTGAGACAACAAATGAATAAAACATTTAATATTTTTATATTACTAGTATAATTACTAGTCTAATTTTAGGTAACAAATGTATACTTGAAAATTTACTTGCACTTTCCTTTGATTTATACTATATATATATATATATATATTAGTACAATCAAAATATATGTTATCGTAAACTAGAAGTTTATAGATTATGATAAGTTTATTGTTTGTTAGTTGGACCATTATAGATTAATTATGATGTGAAAAATAATTAAAAGTTCATGTAAACATCCATTGAAGAGCCAGGAAATTCTTCAATTTAAATTTTTTTTTATGTGCTACTTGTTCTTAAAAAAAGTTAATTATTTGACCATCTCCAACAAGAATTGAGAATAAATCTCTTAAATTTTTTAAACCTATACAAGGTGATATTTATAGACCAATTTATCTACCATGTAGACCATTTAGATATTTTATAATTTTAATTGATGCATCAACTAAATGGTTATATATGTCTTTGTTATCATCTCACAATTTAGCATTTGCAAGATTACTTGCTTAATTAATTCGATTGCTAGCATATTTTTTTGATTATCCAATTAAAAAAAGATGACTTCATAATGTTGGTAAATTTATTTTTCAATCTTTCAATGATTATTGTATATCTATTAAAATTGATATTGAACATCCTATAACATATGTTCATACACAAAATGGTTTTGCATAATCATTCATTAAGTCTTTAAAATTAATTGTAAGACTATTACTTATGAAATCAAAATTTTTAGTTTCTATTTAGAGATGTGTAATTTTGCATGTTGCAGCACTAATTTACATTACACCAATAAATTATCCTAAATCCTTCCTTTTACAATTAGTTTTTGATCAAGAACATCATATTTCCTATAAAAAGGATTTTTGGATGTACAATATATGTTCCAATTACTCCACTGCAACGTACTAAGATGAGTTTTCAACAAAAGTTGTGAATATATATTAGATATGAATCTCCATCCATAATAAAATATTTTGAACTGTCAACAAGGGATTTATTTACTATTAGATTTATCAATTATCATTTTAATGAATCATTTTTTTCAATATTAGGGGAAGAAAATAAGTAATTGAAATAGGAAATTAGTTAGAATGAATTATCATTATCTCATCTTAATTTTCATACAAAATAATATGAATTGAAAGATCAAAAGATAATTCATTTATAAGATTTAACCAATAAATTGCCAGATGTATTCATTAACCAAAAGAGAGTGACTAAATCACATGTATCAATTGCTAATACTCTAATTAAAGTTGATGTCCCTATCAAACAATCTATTATTACAAATGAATTTGATACACGCATGAAGCATGATAAACTCATTGGTTCCAAAGATAAAATTATTCAAAAAAGAAAAAGAGCTCAGAACTAAAATGACC
Source organism: Erythrophleum fordii (assembly GCA_032878935.1). Classification (NCBI taxonomy): domain Eukaryota; kingdom Viridiplantae; phylum Streptophyta; class Magnoliopsida; order Fabales; family Fabaceae; genus Erythrophleum; species Erythrophleum fordii. Next base: position 35,293,391 of record JAVQMF010000049.1, read on the forward strand.
AAATTGAGAATGTAGATAAAGTGACTCTAAAAGAGTCCTTAGATAACATTACTATTTTAGTTCTAAAAGAAACTCAGGTATATAAAATTAATAAAAATAAAGAGATCTCAATAAATCATGTCATAAATGGAATACGATGAAATTGAAATAAGGTCAACATTGATGATATTTTCGTATATAATGTAATGCACAACATAATAAATAATGACAAGAATTATGAACCAAAGTCTATTAAGGAATACAAACAAAGAGATAATTGGTCAAAACAAAAAAATGCGATCAAGTTAGAATTAAACTCTTTAGCAAAAAGAAAAGTTTTTTGGACTTGTAGTTCGCACACCACAAGGTGTAAAGCTAGTTGTATACAAATGGGTTTTTATGCAAAAATAAAATGATAATGGTAAAATTGTAAGATATAAGGCACGATTTGTTGTTCAAAGGTTTTTACAAAAATCTAGCATTGATTATGAAGAGACATATTCATCTATGGTGAATGCAATTATTTTTCAATATTTAATTAGTTTAGCAATACATAAAGGACTCGATTTGTATTTAATAGATGTTATTACAGCTTATTTGTATGGTTCACTTGATAATAATATTTATATGAAACTTCCTACAGGTCTTAACTTGCTTACAACATATAAACCAGACTTTCAAGAAAATTGTTCAACCAAATTAAACAAATCTCTTTATAGATTGAAACAATCTAGATGTATGTTGTATAACTATCTCAGTAAATATTTGTTGAATGAAAGATACAAAAATGGTCCTATTTGTTTATGTATTTTTATTAAAAAAAAATCAAGGAATGAGTTTGTCATTATTGCTGTTTATGTTAATGATTTAAAAATTTTTGGAGCTCCTAAAAGGCTTTTAAAAACTGTAAATAAAGAATTTAAAATGAAGGATTCAAGAAAAATAAAGCTTTGTTTTGGATTACAAATTAAACATTTAAAAAATAAAAATTTTAAAATTTTTGTACATAAAAAAAACTTTTATAACAAAGGTGCTAAAGTGGTTTTATATAGACAAATTATATCTATTGTGCACCCCAATTGTTGTAAAGTCACTAGATGTGAACAAATATTTCTTTAGATCTTGAGAAAAGAATGAATAACAACTAGGTATTGAAGTACCATATCTTAGTATAGTTAGAGTACTAATGTATTTTGCTAGTTATATACGATATAATATATTGTTTGTTGTTAATTTATTCACAAGATATAGTTCTTCACCTATACGAAGGCATTGGAATGGAGTCAAGCATCAATTTCATTATCTTAGAGGTACGATAGATATGAGCTTGTTTTATACGAATACTCAAATTAGACCTAATTGGTAATGTAAATGCAGGATATTTTTCTGATCTTCATAATGGTCAATCACAGATAAACTACTTATTTACATATGGAGGTACAAACCATTTCCTACGTGATCTATGAAACAAACTATAATAGTCACGTTGTCTAATTATATAAAATTTTTAGTAATACATGAGACAAATAGAGAATGTGTCTGGTTGATATTTATGATTTAACACATACAAAAGACTTGTGACTTATCTTCTAGAAAAATAATCCCGATTATCTTATATGAAGATAATATTGCATGCATCATTCAATTGAAAAAAAAAAAAGATATATTAAAGGAGATGGAACAAAACATATTTTATCAAAATTCATTTTCACTCATAATTTTCAAAAGAATGGTAATATAAATATTTAGCAAATCCATTTAAGTAATAATCTAGCAGATTTGTTTACCAAGACATTTCCTACTACTATATTTGAAAAGTTAGTCCATATTATTGGAATTATTCAATTTAAAGATGTTAATTGATGTTATCATAAAGGGAGTTAACACGCATTGTACTCTTTTATCTTTCTCTACAGTTTTTGTCCCATTGGGTTTTTCCTGACAAAGTTTCTGATGAAATAGTTTTAATAGATATACTATTTTTCTTTCATTAGGAATTTGTTCCATAGAACTTTTACCGATAAAGATTTTAATGAAACACATTCTTAAAATAAATAGACATTAAGGGGGAGTGTTATGAATATATATTATGTGGATGTGATCTCCTCGTATTCTTTCAAAAGTTGTAACTCTAAAACCTTTAGACATTGGTCTCCTATCTTTATATCATTTTTATGGTTTATTATTTCATATTTAATATATAACTTTTAAATTATTTGTAATTACAAACTTGTGTTTATAAATAGGCACTTCATTTGTATTGAGAGGTATAAATGAAAAATTGAATAATATTTTTTTTATTATCTATCTTCTCTAAATTCTCTTTTTCTTTAATCTCTTTTCAGCTATTTAATAATAATAATAACAATATAAAAAAAGTATATATAATTTTTTAAAATATTATAAGAAATGCATAAAAAAGTAATATTAAAAAATATTACATATTTTAAATATTAAAATAAGAAATAAATTACATAGGCCTTCTATAAATTTTATTAAAATTACATAAATATTTTATCTATTTTTAAAACATACACTTTAATTTAATTTTCTATTTTTACTTAAATTTTTGTACTTAATCTAAATATATATATTTTATAAAAGATATTTTATTAAAAAATTTAAAATCAGATTAAAGTATAATATAAATTTTTATTTTGAATAAATTTGTATATATTTTAAAAAATAAAAGATTGATAAAATTTTTATAATTTTTTTTAAAAATCTGTATAATATTCTCTAAAAATATCACAGATGAAGGATAATTTTACAGCTCATTTAATATACAACAAATTAAGTATAAAAATAAAAAATAATTTCAATATTCTTCTTTTTAATAATTAAATATTAATTAATAAATAATATTAAATAATAATATTAACATTTTATATTATTTTTTTCCCTCACTACTACTTGCTCCCATATCCGCCTAATTATCCTTGTGGGAATGAGATGAGTCGTAGTGTATATTTGGATATGCTTTACAAAATCATATTTATATGCAAGCACCAATTATTTGCTTTTAAATAATATTTATATGCAAGCACCAATTATTTAGTGCATGTTTGGTTCAGTAGTGAGAGATAAAAAAATCACATTTGTAAACCACAAAATGTAAAAGCTACAACTTATTACTTCAGCCAAAATCACATTTTGAAGAGAGAAGAAGCTGAACCAACACGTTGTAAAACCAGGTTAAAGTAAAAGTTTTCTTTACTTGCTGCTTCATATCAAATGTGATTTGGGAGGAGTCTAACATGTATTCAAACGCACCATTACTTGTCGTAAAACATGGTTTGCTTCTTATCAACACCTACCCAAATTTGCTATCAATAAAAAGAAAAGAGAAAAAGACGGCAAAGGTATCTTTTGAAAGAGTTTGGTGAGTCAGAGAGCCCTGGAGTACTTCGAGCCGCGGACGCAATAGAGGGGCATTATCGTCCTATCGGAAAGCAGCCCCTTTGCAGTGGCCCGTACATTCTAAACGGCAACACCGATCTCGAATTCTCCACATTATTTCCTCTACCTCTAAAGGTCGTTTCTGAACCGGGTCCAACCGAGCCGGAAACATGGGAGTCCCAGCCTTTTACCGGTGGCTCGCCGACCGCTATCCGCTCTCGATTTCCGATGTGGTGGAAGAAGAGCCCGCTGCCGGCGACGCTGGCGCTTCATACCCTGTTGATGTGTCGAAACCTAATCCCAATGGCATGGAGTTCGACAACTTGTACTTGGACATGAATGGTATCATTCACCCTTGTTTCCACCCTGATGGCAAGGTACATGCTCCAGCTCAACTCAGTTTTATCTGTTCCTCTTGTTCCACCAATTACATGTTAATTTATTTCTACTTCGTTTGAATCTTCAAATTTTCAAGTCATTCACATTTTATAGAGAGACTGGAGATGGTATGGGTGGGATTAAGTTTCCCATACTTTAGAAGTAGAGTAGTAGAATTTTACGTTCTCTTGCAATGCTTCTTAATGACTCTGCTTTTTGTTTAACTTTGCGTTTTCCATATTGTAATCCTGACGGTAATGTCTCCTTCTTGGGTCCAAGAGAGTCGGTAAATACAGCGAATGATAAAATCAATTCAAGAGACAGAGAGCAGAAAATTCTAATGGCATTTATTTTATTTCTCCTATATTCTGTCTGGAATTGAGCATCTTTCCGTTCATTATGCTGAAAGGGAAAAGAAATTCTGAAATTTCTGTTTCAGCTTCCTAGAACATGATTATATGACCAGGGTAGAACATCATAAAAGACTACTATGCCAAAGCCGTTGGGATTGGTGGTTTCAGGATTTTTGGCGGACCATACCACCAAGAGATTGAGACTAGAAGGGACAAAGTGGTGTACTTTAGGTTCTGTAGAAACGCTTTAGCTGGTGGGTCTGTCTAGTCTGTTTAACAAATAGTGGTCATTTGATAATATGGTGACATGATTTATGAAGTGATTTCTGTAAACTTACATTGCTGTTCTACAAATTGTTTCTGATAAATCTCTAATTGCAGCCTGCACCTGCTACCTATGATGATGTATTTAAATCAATATTTGATTATATTGACCATATCTTTTCGTTGGTTCGCCCGAGGAAGCTTCTCTATCTTGCAATTGGTATGATGCATGTGTTATTTTTATTTATTTCTAATATAATCCATCGTTGAGGTATCATATTTCTGCTGGCAGATCTACTATATCAGCTCCTACAATAATAGGTTGTAAGTCCATGGGATTTGAGAACTTTATGTCACAGGGCCAAAGAACCTTTTTATCTCTCTTTGATGTTTATTTAATGGGCCCATTACTGTATGGTCTGTAAATTTTAAATTTAGTGAAAATTTAATCAAGTTAAATACTCAGATATTTGTTTGGAAAATAATATCAAAGAGCCAAGATGGGAAAATAGTACCTGTATATATCCCGTTTTTAGAAGCAAGCAATCTTTGTGTCTTTCCCAAATGCTAAGGCTATTAGTTCTATATCTTGTCATTTTCGAACTGCTAGTTCTCTTTTTCTTCTGTGTTAAAGTTGAATCACTTTCTCACCTTGCCAATTTCTTTTCATGTGCACTTTTCTTTCTCTTAAAATTTCCATAAAGTTTTCCTTATTCCATATTTTGCAGATGGTGTTGCACCAAGAGCCAAAATGAATCAGCAGCGTTCTCGGCGCTTCAGAGCTGCAAAAGATGCAGCTGAAGCTGTAAGAGACTATGGTTATTTTATTACAATGGTTCTTTATTTCCATGATAAACTTTTTGACCTACGGTGCTCTTATGTGTGAAACTGTAGCAAGCTGAAGAAGAAAGACTGAGAAAAGAATTTGAGGCTCAGGGAGAACTTTTACCTTCTAAGGACAAGGCTGAAACTTCTGACTCAAATGTCATCACCCCTGGCACTCAATTTATGGCAGTGCTGTCGGTGGCACTTCAGTATTATATACAGACTAGATTGAACCACAACCCTGGATGGCGGCATACAAAGGTGCTACTAATGTAATGCTATGTAATCTTTACTTCCCTTCGTCCCTTCTAGAGTGAATGATGTATTTTTTGTGGAGAAATCCTGTCCGTGTTTTTCTTTTCCCATATACAAATGGATTTTAGGACACTTTGACTCCTTTATTTTACTTATGGGCTGCATTGGGTGCTCATTTGAAGGTTATACTTTCTGATTCGAATGTTTCTGGTGAGGGGGAACATAAAATCATGGAATACATCCGATTACAGCATAACCTTGCTGGTTCTAATCCAAACACTCGACATTGTTTGTATGGGTTGGTGAGTAGTTTCCGTTATATCCATTTTTTTTCTTGTGCTTTTTTTTTGGGGTGCTTTCCTTGACTTATACATGGTATGGTCTTTAAATTAGGATGCTGACTTGATTATGCTCTCTTTAGCTACACATGAAGTTCACTTTTCAATATTGAGGGAGGTTAGTTTCCAATGTAATAATCCTGATGGTATTAGCTCATTGATCCCTATGGTTGGTCTAAATGATTAATTACCTGGGTACACAGGTGATTACTCTCCCTGGCCAACAGGAGAAGTGTTTTTCTTGTGGCCAAGTCGGTCATTTTGCAGCTGATTGTCATGGTAAGCCCGGTGATAATGCTGAGGACTGGAATCCTGTAGATGATACCCCAATTCACAAGAAAAAATATCAGGTTGGATGATTGATATCCAGCATCTTGAGTTTAATCTATCTTTGCATGTGCAGTTTCTTTCTATCCTCTGGATTTTTAGTTTAATCTATTCATTGTATGTGCAGTTTCTTAACATCTGGGTACTGCGGGAATATTTGCAATATGAATTGGAGATACCCAACCCGCCTTTTGAGATTGACTTTGAACGCATAGTGGATGATTTTGTTTTTCTATGCTTCTTCGTTGGCAATGACTTTCTTCCGCATATGCCAACATTAGAGATCAGGGAGGTAAGTGGTTGGAAGACCTGTGTTCCTTTGAGTTGTAACCTGTAACCAAAGATATCTCAAGTCTATCTGCTTGTTGTTGCTATGTAGTGATTTTCTAATGTTGCATATTTTTCTTTCTACCGCCTTGCTTATGCTGTTGTCTTTCTAACTTTTTACTAATTCAGGGGGCTATAAATTTATTGATGCATATTTATAGAAGGGAATTCACTGCCATGGGTGGTTATCTTACTGATGCGGGTGAGGTAAATTTCTCTCTCTCTCTCTCTCTCTCTTTTAAGTTCAATTAATATCTTCTTTAGCTATCATATTTCACTTTCTTGTTTTGTGCTTTAGAATTAACTCATAAGTAATCAGCCTGGAAGTCCTTCCTTTTCCATAAGTGTTGCAATTTGAATCTTTTTATACCTCCAGGTCTTCTTGGATAGAGTGGAACATTTTATCCAGTCGGTTGCCGTTTATGAGGATCAAATCTTTCAGAAACGAGTTCGAATTCAGCAGGTATTCTGCTTTCTCTGTTTATCGATATTTTGTTTCTGGGAGGGGTTACTATCATAAATTTTTTTAGACTTATGGTACTTGTTGGGGATTTGAGTTGTCTACTATTATTTATATGCTTGAAAGTTCCAGGAATATTATTGGCAAGTATAATTGAGAACTTCCTTGGTGACTATACTGCTGACTGGTTACATCCAAAGTTGCATTAAGCAGATCAGGCGTAGCTGGGTTTACTTTGGCTGTTGCTGGCATTTGATCTAGTTGTAGTATTCTTGCTGTGGGAGTGAGACAATCAATTCTTTCTAATTCTTCATTGAATGGAGGAATGGAGGAAAGGACTGTAAGCTGAGTTCAGTATTTGGACAGGTTTTTGTTAACAAGGGCACCTACAGAATTCTTGAAGGCCTTTTTCATGAAAAGTATTGGGGGGATGATTTGTTGTTCCTTTTTATACTGTTTACCCTCTCAAAATCTGGTTTCTCACTGATGTGGTTGTCAAATCTGTGCACACACACCTATGCAATTATCTATTCTTTTGGTCCTTGTTGTAACACCTTAGTATGCTAACTCTATCTAGCCTCTCACTGGGCTCGGTTCCATATGATTTCCAAAGAACCAATACTAATCCGTGGCATTTTCATGCTATGAAACGGGGTTTCATCCGCTCATATTTTGCCCTGTGGGTTCTGTGAACCCATCATTCACATTCTCTACTCACACTCCATTTATACAACTCATACATAGCATAAAACAAGTCATAAGCCACGGGTATGGAGCCAAAAACCAGAAAAATGCATTTTCTCGCTTGGACCCAAAAGTCATATTTTGGCTCTAACTTTGGAAAATCATAACTAATTATAGAAAAATGAGAATTTAGTGAACCATAGCTCTCTGGAAAGCTCTAAGTGTTAACTTTACACTAAAAATAATTCCCAATTATAATCTCAGCGTTTGGATCATGTTTGATATCGAAAATCAGACAAAGGTCCGGCTGTCTCTGTTTCTGGCGCAGCTTACTGTCATGAACTTCGAAAATTCGTAACTAAATCCACAAAAATCCAATCTGGGCATACTATACCAATTTGGAAAGCTACAGATGTCTACTAGAGGAGAAAAATAAGTTCAGATCAGTTCAGTAGCCCTTACACCCCGAAAATCGATGGAACAGTAACGGAGGTCAGGTGGCTCCCTGATGCTGATACAGAACTTCAGAAGGTTCATTTTCTCTTTACAGACCTCCGATTTAGGTGATTCCAGTTGCTATAGGTCACTGTGGTTTTCTAGTTTATATGTATAAAATTTTATGACATTTGGCCACCGTTTGGTCTATGTATGACATGGATTTCTTTTCTGACCTATGGTAACAGTACATGACCAAATCATTAAAATTTTTCAATTTCAACAATTCACCAAATATTCTCTAGACCTCCGAATATTACCCAACAAATTTCATGGCAAGAGAAGCTCATCTGGTCATACTTTGACGGAGCTCACAAAATTAACGGTTTTGGCACCCAAAAGGTCCAAAATGGGTCCAAATGGCCTCTCACACATTTTCACACCTCATGGACAAGTTTGAAAGCATAAAAATAGTCTATATAACATGTTCAAGTGGTCCAAATCATCATACATTTCAAACTCGCTATGCTACGGGCCAAATTACACTATCACATACATTCAACAAAAAGGGCAAAAACCACATTTCCATTAATTTGGCTCTATGCATAATTTGTACATCATATATCCATACATTTACACTTGTTACAACATTTATATCTCAAAAATAGTGGGTGCATATACATGTTGGCACTACTTTACATCAAAAAGACCAAAATAAACTATCATCTAACTAAACATGCTCCTAGGCTCCTTGGTGTGCATTCGGTTCTCCTTGAGCTCCACCTAGCATGTTAAGTTGGGAGGGGAAGGGGTGAGATTCAGGGAATCTCAGTAGCTCATGCACTCATCCAAGAAAGCAATCAAGGCATATAACAAGTCAAAGCATGTAATTTGGCATCCAACCATTCTCAATTACATAATTCACATTGTACATGCTATGGAAATCACAACAATGCCAAAAATGGGCTCCAGGGACTTTTGGTCTAGCCTCACCCGAGTTTAGGGACTTTTAGATGGCCTCACCTGAGTTTAGGGACTTTTGACTTGGCCTCACTCGGTTATGAGACTTTTGGCCTTGTCTCACCCATTCTCAAGGGACTTTCGGCACTATCTCACCCGAACAATTCTCACAATACATCACACGAGCACATTGGTAACAATGCATCATGGCAATAACATATGGCATATCTCACACAACAAGCATATACATAAACATACATTGACTATTACATCCAAGAATGCAATAAGAAAGAGCAGAAAGAGAGCTACCTTATGAGCCAACACAAGCCTTCCCTTTTAATTTCTCTTCTCCCTTCTTGGTTTCACAATCACACCTTGATGGAGGTGCTTCACTTGAGCCTAGGCACAATTAAGAACATGGAATTACTCTCTTAGAATGTAATCTTCAGAGCAAACCCTCCTAACATATAAGAATCTAGGGGTTCTCTCTCTCTCTCTCTAGAATGTCACCAATTCTTTTTCTCTCTCAAGCTCTCATGGTAGTGGAAACCACATTTTCAAAGAAAACAAAGGAATTCAAAAGTGTTTTCCACTTTTCCTCTTTTGACCCATGCCCAAAACCTCACTAATCTCATAAACAAAACCGTAGGAAGAGAGGGCAAAGAGAGGAGATCCAGATTCTAAGAAGAAATGAGAGGAACTTGCTTACCTTTCCTTTGTTCTTCTTCCTTCTCTTGGTCTCTCTCATTCTCCACGCCTCTTTTCTCTCCTTGGGTCGAAGTCTAGGACAAATATGAGAGAAAGAATGAGTTGGGTCGTTTAAAGGAGTCAAATTCTCGCATTTTACTTTTTTCCAGACGGACCCTCGCTACGGCGAAAATTAACCTTCGCTACGGCGAGCTCGTATCAGCTGCCTTCGCTATGGCGAGGTTTAGCTTTCGCTATGGCTAGCACGCATCAGTTCTCTTCGTTATGGCGAGATTTAACCTTCGCTATGGCAAACTCGTATTAGTTCCAGACTCCCACTCTCGCTATGGTGCACGTTACGGCGAGCAACTCCCTGGTTTCTGTATGGATTGCTGCCCGCACTCGCTATAGCTAGAATCACTTTCGCTATTGCGAACAGGCACTCTCGCTATAGCGAGACCATTTCTCGCTATTGCGAGAAGACTTGAGAAAATCTTAGGATTTCGAAAATTTTCAGCTTTCTACTTTCTTTTCCTTTTCCCTTTTCTCGGTTGTTACATTTTTACCCTTCTTAAAAGAAATTTCGTCCTCGAAATTTAAAGACTTACCTCAAGGGAATAACTCTGGATATTTTTGCCTCATTTCATCCGCCAATTCCCATGTTGCTTCCTCAGATGTCAGACCTCTCCAGATCACTTTCACCAGAGGAATGTTCTTGCTTCTCAGCTGTTTCAATTTAGCATCCACAATTCTCTTCGGTCTCACTACATAGGAAAGATCTTCCTGCAATTGTACATGCTCATATTCTATGACATGTGAGGGGTCTGGCAAATACTTTTTCAACTGGGAAACATGAAAAACACTGTGGATTTGGGCTAGGTTAGGAGGTAAGGCTATTCGGTAAGCCACGGGTCTAATCTTTTCAAGGATTTCAAATGAATCAATATACCTAAGACTGAGCTTCCTTACCCTCATTGACCGACCTACTCCCGTCATTGGAGATACTCGAATGAACACATGGTCTCCAATCTCAAACTCTAATGGCCTCCTACGCTTATCAGCATAGCTTTTCTGTCTACTCTGGACCGTGAGAAATCTCTTTCTAATCAACTCAATTTGTTGGGTGGTTTGGTCTACAATCTCAGGTCCTATCATATTCCTCTCACCTAGCTCAACCCAACACAGAGGGGATCTGCACTTTCTCCCATACAAATCCTCATAAGGGGCCATCTGAATATTGGAATGGTAACTGTTGTTATACGCAAACTCTGCTAACGGTAAATACGCATCCCAGTTACCCCTCATTTCTAGCACACATGCCTTCAACATGTCTTCCAAGGTCTGGATGGTTCTTTCAGTCTGACCATCTGTCTGGGGGTGATATGCAGTACTAAACCGCAACCTGGTCCCTAAGGCATGCTGCAATGACCTCCAAAAATTCGATGTGAACCTGGGGTCTCTATCCAAAACTATGCTACTGGGTACTCCATGAAGTCGCACTATCTCTCTGATATACAACTGGGCTAATCTATCCAGTGTATGAGTAGCCCTGATAGTTAAAAAGTGTGCAGACTTCGTCAGTCTATCCACAACTACCCAAATAGCATCGTGTCCAGAGAATGTCCTGGGTAACCCCATAACAAAGTCCATGGCTATACTATCCCACTTCCACTCAGGGATATCTAGAGGTTGCAACAACCCAGCCGGTTTTTGATGTTCTATCTTTACCCTCTGACACACTAGGCATCTAACCACATACTCCGTCACATCATTCTTCATCCCTGGCCACCAGAAAATTCTTTTCAAATCCTGATACATCTTGGTGGCACCTGGGTGGATAGTATACTTACTCTTATGTGTCTCTTCTAAAATGTTTTCTCTCAACTCATTCTGACTAGGCACACAGATTTTCTCTCTGTATACTATCATACCATCCTCAGACACCTTGAAATCTGATGTCTTACTTTGGGTAATCTCATTCCTGATCCGTTTCAGGAACTCATCCTCTCTCTGGGCATCTAAGATATTCAGACCGTATCTAGATCAGTTTGTAGTGGTCTTTATTGATGATATTTTAGTGTACTCCCGATCCTTTGAGGAGTACGAGAGGCATTTGAGATTAGTCCTAGACACCTTGAGAGAGAAAATGTTGTATGCCAAACTTAGTAAATGTGAGTTTTGGCTGACCGAGGTGAGATTCTTACGTCATGTGATCTCACGAGACGGGGTCGCGGTTGATCCCCATAAAGTTGAGGCTGTGTTACAGTAGGATAGACCTAGAACGATCACCGAGGTTAGGAGTTTCCTAGGTGTGGCAGGGTATTATAGACGGTTTATTCAGGGCTTTTCTTGGATGGTCTTGCCACTGACGAGGCTAACTAGGAAAGAGACACTTTTTGTGTGGGATGAGAGATGTGAGAAGAGTTTCTAGGAGTTGAAACTCTGTTTGACCACTGCCCCTGTACTGATTATCCCTGACCCTAGTGAACCATTTGTGGTTTATTGTGATGCTTCGGGCAAAGGGTTAGGATGTGTGTTGATGCAGCAGGGTCGAGTAGTGGCATATGCCTCGAGGCAGTTGAGGCCTCATGAGGAGAATTACCCCACACATGACCTGGAGTTAGCCACCGTAGTGTTTGCTCTTAAAATTTGGAGACACTATCTGTATGGTGCTACCATAGAGATCTATAGTGACCACAAGAGTCTGAAATACCTGTTTGACTAGAAAGAACTCAATATGAGACAGAGGAGATGGATGGAGTTCTTGAAAAACTATGATTATGTGTTGAAATATCATCTAAGCAAGGCCAATGTGGTGGCGGATGCCCTGAGTAGAAAATCCATCCATGTAGCCCATATAATGATTAGGGAGTAGGAGCTCCTAGAGAAGTTCAGAAATTTGAACCTCTCTTGTCAGGTGGTATCGGGTAAATTGTATCTGAGTGAAACCCGAATTGAGAATATCTTGAGAAAATTAACCTTCGCTACGGCGAGCTCGTATCAGCTGCCTTCGCTATGGCGAGGTTTAGCTTTCGCTATGGCGAGGTTTAGCTTTCACTATGGCGAGTACGCATCAGTTCCCTTCGCTATGGCGAGATTTAACCTTCGCTATGGCGAACTCGTATTAGTTCCAGACTCCCACTCTTGCTATGGCGCACGTTACGGCGAGCAACTCCCTGGTTTCTGTATGAATTGCTGCCCGCACTCGCTATAGCTAGAATTACTTTTGCTATTGCGAACAGGCACTCTCGCTATTGCGAAAAGACTTGGGAAAATCTCAGGATTTCGAAAATTTCCAACTTTCTACTTTCTTTTCCTTTTCTCTTTTCCTGGTTGTTACACTTGTCATACTATGTTGATCAAAAAGTGCTACTAATACATCAAAATAGATATATTGTAGAAGTTATACTGTGACATCAGACTTTTCTTTGCGGGTTTATTATAACAATATCTGATCAAGGCCCTGTAATTATTTTCATGAACTAATGTGCATATGCTATATATTTCTTTGTGATTCTATATACAGGCTGCAGAAAATAATGAAGAGATGAAAGCTAGGGCAAGAGGGGAAATGCCTGAAGAGCCACGGGCCTCAGTTGTTGATAAGGTTCAATGATAAGATTTGTTTCCAGAATCTTTCTAGCATTTTGGCTTGAGGAAATTTAGTATTGATGTTGCTGACATTTTAAGGGTATTATGTCTGGGAATGTTAATATCTAAAAAGTGTTTTCTCAGAAGTAAGTTTGGTTGGAGAGCTTAAAGATGTTCCTTTTTTTTTTTAAAAAAAAAAAAGCTTACCCGGTTGCTTTTGTGATTTCACAAATAATTTTGTTGGGTATCTTGGAGTATTCAATGTGGAGAGTTTCTTGTACTTCCTGTATTTTAGTGCCTCCCCCCCCCTTCCAAAAAAAAAAAAAACTCTTTAATTGTGTACACACGAACACAAAAGAAAAAAAATATTAATGTTTGTTTTGAAGTAAACTACTTTCTCAAATTCATCATGAAATAAAGTGGCCTTATGTTTTAGTGCCCCCCCCCCCCCCCCCCTCCAAAAAAAGTTCCTCTGACCCCCCCTCCCCCAAAAAAAAAAGTGATTGGTCTTTTTCTTTCTGATTAGAGTTTGTGTTTTTGTAATCATATGGTCTGTATTTTCAAGATTATAAGGATTTGTATGGGAAATTTTTTTTTGCAATTGGACCCCAAAGCTAGGCCGATGTCTGACCATTTGAAATCCAATGACCTTAGCTATCTAGAATTGCTGTGAAAATTCTTATGTTGTTGTTAACTGAGTGTTTATTTTTTTCTCAGGTTAGGTTAGGGGAGCCTGGATACAAGGAAAGGTATTATGCTGAAAAGTTTGGTGTGTCAGGGCTGGAGGAGATTGACAAGATTAAAAAAGATATAGTGAGTTCTGTCAGTCTTTGTGGCTTCAGAGTTCAGAGTCAGACTAATCAACTTAATATACCTTTTTGCTGTTCATGGGTTCCATCTCTCTCTCTCCCCCCCCCCATCTATCTATCTATCTATCTATCTATCTATCTATCTATCTATATATATATATATATATATATAATTGTGGTCATGTTCCAAATTTGATATTAACTTCCTAATTGTTGGCTGGATTTGTTGGGTTCTAAATATTTCCCTGTTTTGCTAACTAAAAACCTATGCAATTCCCATACTTTGTCGTTTTAAAAGATATTCATGTTATATTAGGAGACAGCTAATTGTCTTAGTTGTTTTTTGTAGGTTTTGAAATATGTGGAAGGCCTATGTTGGGTTTGCCGGTACTACTATCAGGGTGTCTGCTCGTGGCAATGGTTAGTTTGACTTTTATCATCAATTGTAGATTATATTTGCTTACCTGCTCCCTGCTATATTTGTTTCTCTATTGGCTTGTTAAGTTGCTAGATTTACGTACATGATATAATTGACAGCTTTTATTGGTGCATTTTGGAGAAAAAGCACTTTTAAACACATGCCAAGAACCATGAAGTTATCCACTAACCACTAAGACTTTGCTCTTGGTCCCTTGCATGATTGAATACAGTTTGGACATTTTGTTGTGCTAGAAGCTGACTCTTCTCTAAACCTAATTGTCTATAGGTTCTGAATTATTTCTTTCTTTCAATCTATTCTGGAATAGTGTGTAGGCTTGTATCATTGGAATATGATGTTTTATCTGAAGGATTACAAGACAGTTACAAAAATGTGGAATGATTCATTTTGGTTTCATAGTTGAACTAAATTATTTGATGGTGTCTTGATGAATGTCTTGGTCCATGATGTTTTTAGTATAAATGAGAATTTTGGCATCTTTCTATACCCATTGAACCTCAATGCTACTCGAGGACTTCTAACTTAGAACTCGGCATTTTGTGAGTGGCAACTTATTGTGATTTTGTAAATATAATTAAACATAATATTGACCTGATGCCCTGATGGTTGGGATCTATGCTTTTCGTGAGTTGCTTTAAGACAAGTGACAAGAACTGCTAGAAGGCTGCCTTTTTGATGAAATATCACCTGTGAGTGTTATTAAATCTCGGTCTGATTGTTGTTACAGGTACTACCCATATCATTATGCTCCTTTTGCTTCTGATCTTAAAGATCTAGTTGATCTGGAAATAACCTTTTTCATGGGAGAACCATTTAAGCCATTTGATCAGCTCATGGGGACCCTTCCTGCTTCAAGGTTTCTTCCCCTTTCCTGTCCTTAGATCTCTTGTTTTGTGCTTCTCATGCTGATAGATATGTCCATCACTTTCTTGTTACAGTTCAAGCGCGCTGCCTGAAAAATATAGAAATTTAATGACTGATCCTTCATCACCTATTTTTGACTTCTATCCTGCTGGTAAGTTCACTTGACTGCTTTTGATTTTTTCTGCTATATCTTATATCATATAATTTCTTTGCTGGTATTACTTTGATTCCTTTTGGACAGATTTTGAGATTGATATGAATGGGAAACGATTTGCATGGCAGGTAATATTTAGTGTTTTCACATTAGTAATGCTTTTAAAAGAATGAAGTGGTAGGAGTGTGGTGGGAGTCAAGATTTATTTATTTATTTATTTTGTGGAGTGCCTTTCAGGGTATTGCCAAGTTGCCATTCATTGATGAGAAGAAATTACTTGCTGCTACAAGGAAGCTTGAAGGCACATTAACGGTCTGGAAAAGGAACTTTTTCTATTATTATTTTTTTGGAAGGGGTGGTCTTAACTGTACTTGGTTCTACTTTTATGAGTGATGACTAACTATATTAGTTTTGTGTCGAAAATTGTTAGTCTTCAAAACGGACTAAAGAAGAGGTCGTCAAATTAAAGCTGGTGATTTGTAAATTTTTCTTTAAAGATTTTTTTGGGTCTTCTGGAATTTATTTGGATATAAGTTATTATTTAGGTTGATGCTGAGCAAAAATTAGAAGAGTTTAGGGTAGCACGTTATTCTTCTTATCCTTATGCTCCTATAGAAGTTTTGAAAAGAAGATAACTTGGAAGGAAAATTTTTCCCAGTTTAGCCATGTTTTGCAGCAGAGTAATAGATGAATTTGGCATATTTTTAGTGGTCAATTTCATTCAGATTAGTTACATGCAGGTGGAGGAGCAACTTCGGAATAGTGTGATGCTTGACCTGCTTTATGTCAGCCATGCAAATGCTTTAGCTCCACATATTTCCTTGTATTACCAACTTTATCATCAATCAGCCCCATACAAGAGACCTGCTTGGCGAATTGACACAGATGCTAGGTTGGTGACTGCGTTGATGATCAATATTCATGAACTGTGAATAGTGTTTAATCAGGCCCATGTGTTTCCTCTGTGTCTTTTTTTTTTTTTTGTGTTTTAAAAATTAGCAGTGGTGGAATGAATGGATATATTTGGCTATGTGAAAGGAATGAGTTGAGACCCGTTGTATCCTCCCCCATCAATGGATTGCCAGATATTGGGTATAACCAAGTCTTGTAAGTTTGTTTTATATGCCCATTGCCTTCCTTACACACACACACACACACACACACATATAAAGACCTTTGAGAGAACTGATGCTGAGTTTTTGGCATTTCAGAAACGTTACTTATCTTACTCCTCGTAGCCATAGACACATCCCGAGACCTCCTGCTGGTGTAGTCATGCCCCAAAAGGTGTGCATACTCTGGCTGCTTTAAAACTGGCAATTCATTATACATGTTGACTTGTCATTGGGTTATGCTGTTTTATTTATTTATTTTTAAAAAAGAAAGATGACAATTACAAGTATTCATCGCCGTTTGTCTCCTTTTTGGTTCACTAATGTAGATCATATTTACTTTGACATTTTTCCTGTTCGCAGATTTTAAAACCCATAGATATCAAACCTTTTCCTGTTCTGTGGCATGATGACCATGGTGGTCGGAGACATGGAAGAGATAGGTGAGGATCTATTGCTGAGGTTTACATATTTCTGTGATATTATTGGGATACAGTATTATTAGGATATCAAAACCAAATCTTTTGGAGTTCTTAATCAATCTAGTTGTTACAACTTACAAGTAATCATTAATGTTTATGCCCTTAAAATCCTTAATGCATGGACAAACATACTACAGAGCTTGTTGCCTTACTTTTTGCATCCGATACATCTTTACAGGCCACAAGTACCTGGAGCAATAGCAGGCCCTCAATTGGGAGAAGCGGCTCATCGTCTTGTCAAGAACACCCTTAATATTAAATTAAATAATGCCTCCCATGGATTGTTGGAGCAACCTTATCAGAACATTCCAGGCCATCATACAAAGAACAGACTTGGACCAGCTGGATCCTCTGGATATGGAAAATATTATGGTGAGGACACAAGCAGTTATTATGGACATTATAATAATCATCAGGGCATAATGAGCAGGCCTAGATTTCCAATCTCATCTGATGGTGGACAAAATGACAGACAGAATTTTAGGATACAAGATAGGTCACAGTACCAAGAACAATTACATAATGTGAAAACTGGGTTTTCTGCTATGACAATGGAGGAAGGTGTGAGATCTAGATCATCTGCCATGGTTTCATCAAAGCCACCTGTACTGTCATCGAGGGTGCCAAGTTCAGGGTCAGCATCCAATCTACAAAACCAATATGTGCAGAACACGGGTCCTCCAATACCACCTCCAAAGTGGATTAGTAAAGCACCTACTATGAATGGAATATATACTAGACATCATGAAGCTGCATATGGCGTAGCTTCTGATAAGCAAATGAAGAAAGTTTACCAAGTTAAAACACGTCATACTCAAGATATGCCAGAGCATGGAGATCGATAGTGATTGGCGGGGATCTTATTTGCCTTTGTGTTTTGGCTGCAATGGCCTGCCTCTCTACCTGTTTTTCAAATTGGAGACCTCAATATATATGGTCACCCAAGTTCGCTGATCTTTTTTCTTTTCTAATCTGTGGATTTTGAATTTGGGGGGCATCGGCCACTAATTTGATTACAACTCAAATTCAGAGCAACAGATGGTCAGTGTAATCCATAACGCTGATTTTCACAGCGAAGATCCTGCTGCGCTCAACTAGTGAATAGACGGGTACTTCCTGATGATAGACCAGGCTATGCCTGTTGAAAAGGCGCAAGAGCTCTATGAGATTGTAATGCTTGTTACTTTTCAACTTATTAAATGATACTGATGCAGATGGTATTGGCAGATGGGAAACACTAACTGGCTTAAGTGCTGATTATGTGGTCCTCAGCATGACAGTAAGGGCGTGTGCTGTATGTGTAAAACCCCTTGGGGCTGAGGAGAAATTTGCTTATCTCGCACCACACCTGATGAGAATAGAATATCATTGTTTTTATCTTTAGTTTTCTAGCGGCAGATGCAATGTTGGTCCCGATCGTGGTTGGGCACAAACTGTTGATAGCCGAATGTGTATGTATGTAACCCAGTCCACTGTTCACATCCTTGTTTGAAATTGGAGCTCAGTTGCTCTAATTGCTAACTAGTCCTGTGAGGCTTCTATTTTCGCAAATATTAAGGTGCACTCGTTACTATGAACAGTTAGCTTTGCGTAGAAAATTAGATTTAAGTATAATTTTTTATATTTTTATTATTAGATTATTTATTTAAAATATAAAAATTATATCATTATAATTTAATTAAAAATTATATATATTTATTAAAATTATACACTCTCTGTGTTGTTATTAAAAAAATATATTTATCATGTTTAATTAAAAATATTTGATGATAAAATTATGAAAAAAGCTAGTTCCTTCCGACTGTACATTGGGGAAAGCTGGTCTTAGGAAATGCACGAGCCATTGTTATTAGATGGAATGCTTACTTCTGAGGCGTACGGCGTGGAAAGATTAGGTAAATTAGACCCAGGGAACTTGGGAAGCCTTCTGTGTGTGAAAGAGAAATGCAGGGATGCCATGAATTAGCTATGAATATTGTAATTTCCTTTTCTGTCCCAGGAGTAACTTTTGCTTAGGGTCCCGCTGGGTTTATTTACATACCAATTTGTGATCAAAACAAAATTAACAAAGTTCCGTGCCATTATCACCAAGTGTCCTCGTATAGATCGAGCAAAGTCTTTTCATTTTTTATCCAATTTTATTTTCATCGTTGCATGATGTAATTGTTTTTCACCATTTTTCCCCTCAACAGATTATAATCAACAATGTGTTCCTAATTCCATAAACCCACGTCAAAACCTTTAACCAGCTCAAACAGCCAACTTTCCGAAAACGGAAAGTTGAATAAAATATTAATTAATTTATGAAATCAGCGATTAGGAAAGGAGACATTCAAAACATTTTCGGTGCAACGGAGATAGGCAGAAAAGGGCCAGCACTACCCATAACTTGAGACTCTGGAAGAGAATTCCGTAGGGCCGGTACAAGAATTCGAACGGAGATACAATTTTAGACACAAGTCGCTTTTAGAGTGTGTTTGATTGGAGACTTTTAGAAGAGAGGGGAGGGGAAGGAAAGAGTGAGATATTTTTTTAATTTTAATTTATTTTTTTGTTCATTTAATTTTTTAATATATTAATATTTAATAAAAATTAAGATAATTTTTTTATTAAAAATTAAAAATAAAAATAAAAAAAATTAAAAATTATAATTTCTTTTAAAAAATATTGATATAAATAATTTTTTTTATAAAAAATAAAATTAAAATAATATAAAGAATAAATTTGTCCAAATATAACTACTTCCCCTTCTCTCCCCTCCTCTCTTGAACCAAACAATAATCTCTTCTTCTCTCCCCTCTCCTCCCCTCCCCTCCCTTTTCCTCCGCTCCATTAACCTCCCCTTCCTTCTTCTACATTGAACCAAACGGAGCCTTAAGGAGGCATGCGTTGCCATATGGGAAATTCTCTAGCATTCAGTATAACAGCATTACTTGAGTTCAAAGCTGGAGTGAATCAATCAATCCATCAGGACAATGCTTAAAAGAATTCACGACATATTATATATTGATGCAGTAGTGAGGTTACACGTCCAGAGATGGAACAATGGACATCTGATAACTAATCATTGCACAAGTCTCAATAGTCGATCAACAATCCATCCTTACAGAAATGTGAATGCGCCTTACTAGAATTCACTAGTAACAAAAACCTGAGAGTAGTAAAAGCTCTAGATTGTGATGATTGTACACTAATCGCTTCAAACAACATCAATTTTGAATAAGCTGTTACACCCGCTTTAAGATGTAGAACACTTCCTTTTTTTTTTATTGGACAAAAAACAGTGAAATACTTCTGATCGGAGTCAGATACACTTACTGAAAGATTTAACCGTTTAAGTAATCATGCTAAACTAGGCACAAAATCATAAAGTCAACCATGAAATGTTAATGCGTGTGAATGTCGATAAATTGACTTTCTTCACTTGATCATTACTTGAGGAAGAAAAATTTCCGTCTGACCCAAGGTTAGGGGAATAGATTGTTTCCCATCAAGCGACAAATCCAACTTATTTGACAGGAATAATAGCAGAATATCTTTTGGATTAGGAAATCCAATCTAAAAATTGATTAAAATATGCTGCTATCCAACAATAATACAAAAACCAGCAAGCCCCAAAGACAAGCGCCACTACGTGCAATTTTAATAAGAAAGTAACTCCTCTTCTGAGTTCTGATTTGAAAAAAAAAAAGAAAAAGAAAAAGAAGTGAACTCTTTCCATGAGAATGTTCCCCTATACAACACTGACTAGTGCATCCTTTACAGCATATCATATGGTACGATACGATGGCATCCTTTACAGTACACTGATAATATGATTATAAGATTATAATTAAAGAGCATGAAAAATCTACAGTAAGCTGACATTTTATTCGACAACTGTTCTATAAAATCAGCAAAAGATAAAATTCAAAGAAAATTACTAGCTAAACTATCATCCCATTGACAAACTACCAAGCAAATCTTTATGAAGTAAACATAGACATGAAAAGGGACAGGAAGAGGAAGAATTCCAATCACTCACAATAAAAACACCGTTAAACTAAAAGCCTTGGTCATCGTCCAGTGGATCGCAACTCCTGCAACGCAGCTTTGATCTGATCCTGTACCAACTCCAGCCGCTTCGAGTACACCTCCAACTCCAGAATCTGTTGCTTCCTCCACTTCTCATCCACCATTTCTCCGCTCCCATAATTCATCAAGGATGGCACACCGAAGCTCAATGGCATAGGATTTAATGTTAATCCTCCAAACCCTCTAGCCCCAAATGGGCCACCCATGGCAGTAGTCAGTATCTCCTTGAACAAGGGCGACAAACAACTCCTCACTGTCTCCTCAATCAAACCTGGTATGTTATGGTTATTGTTATAATTAGTATTAGTATTAGCATTGGCATTACTAATACAATAATTATCTTTGTTTGACGCCAACCCATCATTCAACTCGCGCTTCTCATCGGTTCTGATCCCCGATCGAGACCGTGACCGTTTCCGGGACGATGGCGTTTTCTTCTCCGCAGGAATCCCGATGATTACCTCATTCTTGGACAGTGAGTGGCTAAAATTAGGGTTAGGGTTAGGGTTGGGGCTGATTTCATCGTCATCCAGCGCGTTATCTTCGGCAGCAGCGCCGATTGAACCCAAATTGCTCCAGATCTTACGAGAAATTTCGAAGGTGGCTTGATCATGGGGACTTTTAAAGGACAATTCTTTACCGATGCTAATCTTATTTAAAACATTGCGGTACTTCTTTTTCAACCTTCGGAGCTTCTCAACAAGCTGGTTTTTGTTGAAGTCGAGCTGCAGCTTGGACTTGATTTGGTCGTAAAACAGAGCGGTGTCATTGTGGTGGGAGGATCCTCGTTGTGTGGTGTACTCAAGGAAGCCCTGTAAGAGCTCGATCTCGTCCTCATCGGTCCAAAGACGTTGAAAAAGCCTCCGCGAATCGTCCAGAGGCTTTTTCTCTTCGTTCTGGTCGATGCGCTGACGCTTCGGGTCGACGGAGTCGGGGACGACAATTGTGGTCGCGGTACTCGTCGAAATTGGGGCGTTTGCACCGTTGGAGACAGCAGAACCGGGTACGGCGACAGTGACTGTGGCGGAAGCATGAGGGACGGAAGCGGCGATGGCGGAAGAGGTGGAAGGAGAAGCTTCGTGATCTTCATCGTCCTCGGGTTCACCAAGAACATCGTCGTCGTCGTCATCTTCTTCGTCCTCTTGAGATTCGTCGTCGTCGTCGTCTAGGTCCTCTTCAGGGAAAACGGCGTCGTGTTGATCGGATGCCATGGGAGAGAAACGAGGTGGTGGGCTCAGGGAAATTGATTAGTTGGGTTTGGTATGGTTTGTTAGAGTGAGGGTGGCGAGCTGGTGTCTGGCGTGATGGTGCCAACTTTGATGCTGGTTTAGGTGGTGCATCTCCCAACCAAACCAGGAAAAACAAAACCACTTTCCTCTTGACCCCACTTTTATTTTAATTTTAATATTATTACAAGATCTTAGGTCGTCATCATCATAGTGTATCAAATATCTGCTTTTGTTGGGGCACATATTCATTTAGTTAAAAATAATTAAATTTAATTATTAAAAAAAAAACTCTTTTAATTGATGAATTTAGAAACCAATTATCTACGTAAAATATTGATACATTTTTAATTATATAAAAAAAACTCTTCAGTTAATGAACTTCAGAAAGTAATTATTTTCTTGTGCCGCTGCAGGGTTTGGGATGGATGGGTTCCGTGTCAATGTGACCATCAGCGTAATGGAGTTTTCCAGCTGGCTGTTGAAACTGGAAATCTGAAAACTTTGAAACTCAACGCATCACTGCCAACCACCAGGTGGCCAATGGGCTAGGCTGCTAGCTATGCTATCTTTGCATAGTTTATATGTACACAAGTGGTTAGTGCACATCTTCAAAATATTTTTGTTTTTTATTTAAAATAGGAAAAAATATATATATTTTAAAATTTTAAAGATGCTTTTCATTTTCTTTCATCAAGCTTTAGAGTAAAGTAGTTTATATTCGTAAGCTGCCAATAAAATCAACATATGTGAGACTATCTTTTTATAGAATAAAATGTTTTCATAAAAAACAAATAGATTTGACTACTTTATATATTGAAAGAAATCACTTCCTATACATTTTTAAGTGTCTATATTAATTTTATATTTAAAATTCTACTCATGTGTTTGTATGTATGTATATATATATATATATATATCTTAAATGGTTGGTTAAATTATATTTTTTATTCTTATAATTATATTTAATTTTAATTTGATCTTTATAGTTTTAATAATTATAATTAAGTCTTTATTATTTAGAAAATTATTTAGTTCTGTTAATATACTTTTGCCAATATTTTATTAAATTTTATTGATTAATTATTTATCATCTTATCATTCTGAATATGAACAATTTAAATTAATTCATGTCACTTAACATAACTTATATTATATCCCATATATGTAAGTTAATATTATTTTATTATCTACTTTTACTCATTTTTATTATCATAAATTATATATATTTAAAGTATCAATATAGCATATAATTGATTATATCAATAAAATTTAATGTAATACTAACAAAAGATTAACAATAAAGACTATTTAACATTACAAGCATATTAATCC
Source organism: Erythrophleum fordii (assembly GCA_032878935.1). Classification (NCBI taxonomy): domain Eukaryota; kingdom Viridiplantae; phylum Streptophyta; class Magnoliopsida; order Fabales; family Fabaceae; genus Erythrophleum; species Erythrophleum fordii. Next base: position 35,317,148 of record JAVQMF010000049.1, read on the forward strand.
TACATATCCAATTTATTCAAACGAATTCATCAAAGCTCATAATCAAAGAAACACCTCAAAATTTTAAAATCACACGTCAGCTAGCTCTAATTCCTAGTTACATAACGAGGTTAAATTAACTTTTTTTTTTTTGGGTTACACTCTGAATGTCAAAAAGTATCTAATTGCTAATTTTTGAATTATTTTTAAATGAAATTATAACAACAAAAAATTATTTAACTTAAATTTGCACATTCTTCAATATTGAGAGGGGGGAATATTAAAAAACAAGAGAGGGAGGGGGGTGGGGGGTGGGAATGGAAGGCTTGCTTTCACTGCAAAGGCTGTGCACGAAACAGGACGAGATCGAACTACTGAAGGGATACTTCGATTACATAAGTTAGCAATGATAAGCCGCCGCCGCCGCCTCTCCAAAACGACGTTGCTTTCTTCTACGACCACATTAGACCTAATTGATGGTAGCTTTCAATAAGAACCAGCTCGTCGAGAAGCTTCGTAGGTTGAAGAGAAAACACGAGACCGTTTTCGACAAAAATCAACCCAGGCAAGCAAGTTTCTTTCAAGTACCCCCATGAGAAGGTCATCTTCGAAATTTCCCGAAAGATTTGGAGCAAAAACATAAAGAGGAAAGGTGCAAAATGGAGTGAAAGTTGTACTGTCTTACTGCTCTTGATAGATGATATATACATATTACAAAGGAGCGTAGAAAGGAGTTTACAATCACGAAGAATCAGAATGAATCAGAATTCAAAATATTTACAAGAAAGGAAAGATTGTATTGACCAAATCACAATTGACGAGAAGCAATCAAGATCCATGATAGTGGCATGAATTTACGGTGTTCTGATAAAACAGAGATTTAAATGCCTTCGACGATGATGATACTGACAAATCAAGCCCCAATCCTGATACTCATGATTTTGCCAACATTAAGGTCAAGAAAGAAGTTGATGGCGATGAAATGGAAAACAAGGCGCCGAGGCCACAGAAGGGTCCACGTTGAATGATGGGTTGGGAAATACTAATAAGTAGGGGTTGATGGGGGAGACAAAGAGGTCCTGTTTGTCACCATTGTTGAAGGAAGTTTTGAATAATGCAGTCAAAGAGTCACATGGTTCCGTGAATCCAATGCCTTTAAGTTGGGGCGAGAAGTCAATGGTCCATTTTAGGAGTGAGGAAATGGAGGAAGCAGAGGATTTTGGAGCTACAGGTGTATTTCAAGCGTTTGGAGTTATTGCAAAACCAGATCAAGGCTAGAATGGAGGAGTTGCGATCTAGCGTATAATGATAGAGGCTCTAAATGGAACAGTAAAACACTTGTTTGGTACGTCTCAAGTACTTAGGAAACTTAATTATAAAAAATTTGAATTTTGACATATATAAATATGTTGGGAAATTCTCCATCTACCAATCAGCGCCTTAATATACGCAAAAGCAGCATGTGTTCTGCTCTATACAATTAGCCATTTTGTAATCTATAGTGCTGTGTAGTTTCGATGTAACATAACTTATAAAATCGAGCAACCTCACCATGTTCCCTCTTTCCTGTCGCAACTAGTCCCCTTCTTCTGTGACCTAGGTCCACGGTTGCTACTTCGATAGTCTCTGGAAAAGGGCAAAAAAAACGAAACTATATGGTCAGAACTTGCATTCTTTTTGCTAATGGACTTGTTATTAGGACATGGAGTCCAGTAGGTCATCAGCCCAGCTGCTTCCCTCCTTTGCAAGGACTTGTTTTCCCTCATATGGAACTCATACAAGTAAACAGAGGAGATCCTTTGTAATTTAACGGACAAATAATGATTTTGAACAAAGAAATATGCAAATATTATATTCCTTGAAATTGAAATTCATGAATTCAGGATTAGTTAGAAACTGAAACTTTCCTAAGGAATTGTTAAGAATAAAACAATCAGTAGAGAGGAAACTTGGTCTTGGTCTTCTCGAAGACTTGTTCTGCAATTACGGCACCACTGCCATCAGCCTTTTTGATCTCCAGGTGAGCTTTCTGATAAAAACCAGTCCCCCTCAGTGCATCTGCAATAAAATCATCAAATCCAATTGCTATGGCAGCTTCTGCTTTGGCTCCATACACCAACCTCTGTTTCAGCGTAAACGGCACAAAAATAAGAGAAATTTTGAATTTCTTTTTTTTGTTTTTCTTAAATAAAGAAAAACATATGATATAAGTAGGAAATGAGGGGAACGTTCACCTTAATTCTTGAAAGATGAATTGCTCCAAAGCACATTGGACAAGGCTCACAAGATGCATATATTTCACAGTCAGAGAGCTCAATTTGATTTAACTTTCTACAAGCCTACAGATGAAGTCCAATTCCAAGATGTATATTTGAAATAGAATAAGGGTGGGACAATATAATCACGGTTTCCGATATAGTAATTAAAATTAGATAATGGACCTCCCGGTTGTAATAAGACTAAGCAATATATACCTGGAGACTTTCCCATCTTATTTATCAGAGTCAAATAAGTGCTTCTAAAATGTATATAAAATAAACTATCTGGGGCTTACCCACTTCAGTACTCCCAAAGTTGGAAATCAAATTAAATCCCATACTGATGCAGGCAATAATAGACGATAGGGAAATTGGTTGATAGAGAAGCAAAAATAGTAGATGGAAAAAAAAAAATACTCATATCTGAATCTATCTGATGAAAGAGTTCGATAGTCCCAAAGTAAAGGGATTAACGCTAGTTCAGCTTCCCGCTCATGAGAGAAAGTTGCCTTCCATTGTAAACGAAACCAACCTTGATGAGAGGTATAATGACTTTTTAAATTAAAGTATTTTACGCAAAAAACTAAGCATGTACGAAGAGACGAAGAAGAAGGAAAAACTGACACAAAACAACTTGACAGAAGATTCAGAACTGCGCAATCAATCCAACTAATATGTGCTAATAAATGGAATCCAAATTGTGTCTATGGGCATGTGACAAGAAAATTTTCAATAAGAATAAAGCAGATGAAGCAACAATGATTATTAATCTGACCTGTCTTATTGCAGTAACCTCTGCATGAGCGGTGGGGTCAGTGTTTCTTAAAACCATATTATGACAGCTTACAACTACTTCATCGTTTCGAACAACGACAGCACCAAATGGACCTCCATCGCCACATTCAACCCCTTTATATGCTTCTTCCACTGCTTTTGTTAAGAACTTGTGGTCTCTATCCTGAACAGCTGATTTAACAGGACAAGATAACACTCATAAATCTATGGAGTAAAATGTTTGGCAGTAACCAACCACTCTCACTTCCTATGTGAGACTACCAGTGGGAGAAAGAATGATCTACAGGTATAAAGCAACAAGAAAATTATTTTAATCAACTAATTTGGAAAACAATTCTTCAATGGCTGCAGATCAAACAGAGAATGTAACTCTCTGAATAACAACAAATGACACAAATTTGAAGGCTGATATGAGATGCAGTTTTTCTTTTTCCTGGTAAAGAGATGAATGTAATTGATCATACCTTCTTGGAAAGCGGCAAATGCAGAAGCCACAGAAATAGTCCCATCTTTAGGTTCCAACACTATGATCGAAAGCAAGGTAAGAGAAAGTGATGACTGTTAGATTCCTCCAGCCATAGAATCAAAACTAACAGAAGGTATTGTTACATAATACTTCTAGATTGCAAGAGAACAAAATTGAAGGTAACCATTGGTCAGATTTGATGATACGGATCTTCACAGTATAATATATGGACAAATCAAGTTAATGAAAAATGCATGTGACAAGCCGTAATTCAAGAATAGTTAAATTTAACTAAATTTTAAAATCTCACCCGCGGTTCAATTTTACTTCCAGAAAACTCCATAAAATTGGGGTTAAAGAATAGACTTTTAGCCTTTGAGTCTATACACTAATAAACACGCTATGTCTCATAGTCCTATACACAGGACTGTTGACTGGATGCGTTTGGATTTGCAAACCCAGATGGTTCAGTCCTGGCTTTACACTGTTACTTATAGCAGTTTTCGCTCTGATTCCCATCTTAATATAGTTCCTTTATCAATCAAACTTCGAATTTGGTTCTCAGCCATAATTAAAGCACTTCATGCTTTCATAATGCACAAGAAAGACACCCAATTGACTCTACCGAAGAACATTTCTATAACAGGTTCAATATATTGATAAAAACAATAAAAGATAATAAATTTTGTATGAAAAAAGCAAACAGAAACAAAATTAAACTGGCGATAATTAACAAGAATTTTACCATCAGCAGCAGCAGAAGCATCCTCCATGATGATATCAGGTGAATAAGAGGACAAAGGAGAGAATCTAGGAAATGGGTATTCGAGAACCGGCTGGAAACTAGGGGAGATAGAGAAGGAGCATAAAAAGAACGAGGAAGAAACTGGACCACGAATTATATAGATGGTTTGATACGGCAGAGAAAAGACTGAGCCAGACACAAACCGAGAGAAAAAGGAGACTAGTAGCAACACTTTTATATTTCCACCATAAAAAGGAGAGAGAAACGAAACTTCATGGTATATTTATTATTTTGGGCCGAAAGGGAAACAACATTTCCGTTTTTCAAATTCGGGCACCATACCAGATTACCAGGAATTCTCCGATGATATTCTTCTGACCAAATGGAAAAGCATTTTTAGTCTTATGCCCAAAGAGTATTAGGATATTTGTAAAAAATTAAAAAATAAAGAATAGAAAGCTTCTTTATTGAAAAAGTAAATAAATAAATTACACCAACCTTCTTTAAAAATATTGAAATAGATTCCTTATAATACTAGAGATGCAATTGAAAAGAAAAAAATTTAAAAGTTATTTTTAATATTGACTTCACGCTCTCAATTTTTTTTAACTGCACGCTATCAACTTCCCTCTAAATTGTAGAGGATCTGAAAACTAAACCTATCATTCAACTTTGCTAACAAAAATCTCTATAATTTATTTTTTTAACAAAATTAACTGTTTACACAACTCAAAAATAATTTTATATGATAGAAAATAGTTAAATTGATATTAAATTTTAACATAAGATTATAATTTTATTCCAAATATAAAAGTAAAAATAAGTAAGTAATGTTTTTGAAAAAAAAACCAGATTGTATAAAAAAATAAATTTCATTGAAAAAAAGAAAGTTTAAATAAATTACAATAAATATAAAATTTCAAAAGAATGGAAACAAAAAGCTATTAATAATAATTCAGTTAATCGAATTAATATAATTTACTTAAAGGTCAAAAGCATCTTTAGCTGCGCCTCTACAAGTATTCCCTGCCGTACAAGTATGCTCCTCCCGCGTCCAAATTCTTTGCTCGCACTTCTTTAGAAAGTGATTTGAATTGTTTAGAATTTTTAAAAGGTGATTTGGATTTTTAAATATAACTTGGACGGTCTAAATTTAAAATTTTTTTATATTTTTTTAGTCAAAATATTTTTTAAAAAAACTCGTAATTAAAAAATTATTTTTATTTTTATTTTATATATTTTTTAAATAATAAAAATATTAAAATTTTTAAAAAATTAAAAAATAAATCTGAATTATCCAAATTTGTCAGAAGCATATGATCTGTACTTCCCTAATGCATATCAGAAATTTATAATTTTTTGGGGGGTTAAAGTTCGAGCTCTCCTTAAAACCCCCTTTTGCGTTCTCTCCACAGTCGTTCGGATAAGGATCACCATAACCAAACGCGTTGTACGGCGTCTACTCTGAGTCATTTTACTGAATTTGAGCCTGACGAAGCCCAACTAATTTAAATATTTGAGTTAAACATTTCTAAACAAATCGATTATGAACTTAATCCTCTAACGATCGTAAATTGATAATGAGGGAGACTTCAATGACGCCGTCCGTGTGTATCACTGAAGCCAAATCAACGGCACAGTTAACAGTAGTAAAGTAATTGCTATCAAAAAATTAGCAGCTAAGTAAATATAAATTTTTATGCAAATAACACCAAGGAAATGTGATAGAGAATAGGAAGCAAAAAATAAAAAGAATTAATTATTCGTAGAATAAGAATTATAAGTATAAGAAATAATATTTTATTTAAAATTAGAATTAAAAATTAATATTTTGAATTTTTTGTTTTATTTAAATTATACTTCTCATTTTATTTTGCATTTTCTACCGTCTGTTTATTTGTTATTTAAATTATATTTCTTTTATTTGTATTTTCCCCCGCTTAGTCATTTGTTATCTGTTCTTATATTTTGAGGTTCAATATATTAGCCTATGGTATCGTATTTAGAATAGGTCTTGTGAAGAATATCGGTAGGTTATGTTTCCTCCATGAACTCTCTCGCTTTGTTCTCTTTCCCCCTCCTTCCTTCTCTTCTCCCCCTCCCCTTACGATTTCTCCGTGTTTCCCCTCTTCATCCTCCGTCCTGCATCAAAATAACAATTTGTGGAATCCTAATATTTCAGTACCAACCACCGCATAGAGACCCCAAGATGGTCCATTAACGTGACTCTTTAAAACCTTCTAGTCGATAAACTGCATTCTTTGTGAATGATTTACATAACTGATCCTTGTATAACAAATGAATAACTGGTCCATCCAAATCAGGGAGCATATACCCACTCATTAGAAGGGAAACTAGGATATCTGTAATGCTGGGGAAAGGGTTGTACTGAATTCTCAAAATTGCTCAAGAGCACCGGATCTCCAGTTAAAGTGAACATCGATTAAACCAAGATAACACTTACAGCAAAATATCTCATACTAAGTACTAGCCGAAGCTAAAACAACCATTAGAAATAGTGAAATGGAAATTGCAAAAGAAGCTAAAAATAAGAGCAAGACATCAAAAAACTCATTTCTTCTTTCCAGCCTTGGCAGCATCAGAAGCCTTGGTCTGCACAACGAACGAATTCCAAAATCATAATTTATTAAACAATAACAAAATAACAGATAAATAATCGCCAACAAATGACTATAATTGTTGACTATTAAACTACCTTCTTTACTCCACGAATCTTTTTGGCTCTGTTCTTTCTCTCCTTCATTTGCTTCCTTGACTTTTCTACCTTGGTATCAAGTCCATTCTGACATAGAGAGATTTTAATTTGCATTCACCCAAAAAATAAAAAAACAAAAAGAAAAGGCTTGATTAACAGACAAACAATAACCATGACTGAGTAAAAGATGATTGATCTAATTCTCAATGACCATTACAACAAATTCTTAATAACAAGACACAAATGGACGGAATGAATCAGCTACTATATTTGAAGGCTAATATGTACTGAGTGAACAATTTTCTGTCGATGCAGAGTCAGTAGATAAGACTAATAGGTATTATTTTAATTGGCTATATACAAATTTACAATATGAATTCCAAACTAAAAACTTCAAAGAGTTGGCAAAAATAAACAAAAAAATGGGAAGCACAGTTACATTCTAGGATCCCTATAACAAAAGTAAATGCTATGCAAATTGGAATTGAAAAATAAAAACAATGATAGTGTAAGACATGCACAATTATAACATGAAAAGAACTCCATATTAAAAAGAAGGCAACAATCAGTTATAGAAAAAAACCCATGTGACAAGATACATTGACTGACCCTGATAAGCCTGTACTTGGGCTCATACTTCTTCGCATTCTCAACTGAATCATAAATCAAACCAAAACCAGTGGATTTACCACCTCCAAAGTGGGTTCGGAATTTGAAGACAAAGATTGCGTTAGGGTCCTTCACTTCATACATTCTTGCCAGCTTTTCCTTAAGCTCAGCCTACATGCCATATAGGACAAATCAATAACATGTGGTAATGCAACTATCAAATAATAACTGTTTAAGGTATTAGAAAGTCCTTAAATAGATTTAATGCAAAATATTAAAATAGTACGTACCTTGGAAACATTCGGTCTCCCTGGATGAAGGACGTCAATGATCTGCACACAATAAGTGGGATTAAAACTCTGCGACTCAGTATGATAAGGTCAAACACAATGATTATTCGCCAGACAGAAAAACTGAACAGAGAACAAGCGGTTATTATTTGCAAGACAAATAGTGAACATAAAAAAACCCGTTCCCATCTTCAGATCTCAAACTTGCAAATATCTAACTTTTAAATTAGTCCAAATATACATACAGTTAGACACATCTTCCCCTTTGTTTCCCTTTAATATCAAGCAGAATATTCCCCATTAAATCAACCTCCGTTGGACAAATAACAACAGGGGAAACCAACAGGACAGGTCGCAAAAAGTAATATCTTCCAATTTGAGTCATAACAAAGCTATTAACTAATAGGCACATACTCTGAAGATCCAAACCCTACACAGCAATCCTTTGCACCCATCCATGTTTGTGGAACATCAAAGCATAAAAAATGGGGAACTCACGAATTGCTTTCTGGACAAAAGCCGATTGGTCATGAACTTCCTGGTTCGGATAGTCACCGCCTTATCCGCCATGTTCAATGAACTGCGAAGCGCCGATAGGAGCTAACAGAAACCGCGAAGAACCCTCAGTATCAGCACCGCAGAGGGTCCGATTGAATAAAGCGCCTAGCTTTTATAGGACTAGGGTTTCGGGATTCCCGGTGGTCATAAAGTGGGCTGGGCTAGGCTCAACTTAGCCCACATCAAATAACCAAGGGCTCATGCGTTGGGCTAGAGGCCTTCACTTTATTTTGTTAGCTCCTTCTTTAACAACAATAACAAAAATAGGCCATCAGTCCATCACCTAGTGGGGTTATGCTGCTGTCCAGCACGAGTTCACCCAATAAGAAAAGAAAAAAGTACGACGTGCTTGAACAGTCACGCGTGCTTATGCGTTACGCAAAACTTCCTTCTAGCTGGACCAGCGCCAAGCACCCCAAAAAATATGTTAAAGAAAAAATAAATAAGACTTTTTTTAACCTGTAAAGAGAAAAGATACAAGTTAATTATGATATATTAATGAATTTTTTTGAGATACACAATCATGTAAAATGATTTACAATAAACACCTAAAAATTACTTTAAACTTTGTTTAAAAAAAATACACACACAATGGCACCTGACTATATATTAGGAAGTACCAGCAATCTCTCTTTATCATCGTTCCCGTGAAAGAGGAAGCAGCGATCAGATATCATTAATTCATTGCAATTTTTTTTCTTTTTGGATCAAAAGTTCATTACAATTTTTCAAACCAGCATTATATAGCATCGTTTTTATTTTGGGAAAGTTTTGTAGAGCACTTCTCCAATGAAGGGTTTCAGGTTGTCTTTCTTTTCCATTGTGTTGTTTTATTCTGCTCAGGTTGGGCTGGGATCCTCCGCAGTGAGGACCCCATAAAGTGCCTCTTCAATGAGATTTTTTGAGGAGGGACAAAACTTTAAAGAAAAATAGAAAATAGAAAAACAAAAAAAATAAAGGGTTGAGAGACACTGCAGAAGATCTCATTCCGTTCGGGTTTCTTGTTTCAATGGGCCAAAAATATTACAAGACTGAGAATATATTTAGGCCATGTTTGGTATTATAGAATAGGAATCTCAAAAAGAAAACAATATTTAGGCCTCTTCACTAAGGTTTTGTGAGGAGGGACAAAACTTAAAAAAAAAAAAAAAATAGAAAATAGGAAAACCAGAAAAAAAGGGTTGAGAGACACTGCAGAAGATCCTATTCCCGTTCAGGTTTCTTGTTTCAGTGGGTCAAAAATATTACAAGACTGAGAATATATTTAGGCCACGTTTGGTATTATAGAATAGCAATCTTTAAAAAGAAAAAAAATATTTTTTATATTCTTGTTGTTATTACTTAATAATACTTATTTTTTATTATTTTTAAAATATAAATATAAATATCATTTTTTATCTTATTTATTTAATTTAATTTAATTTAATTTCATTCATTTCTTTCATGCCAAACGTGATTTTATAAAAACAATTCACGATGGTGCTACTAAAAAATTGCTAACAGGAAGTGATCTCAATAATTTTTAAGAACAATAATTTATTAATATAATTTTTCAACTTTTTGTTTGCTTAGACGCCAAATTAATCAATTGCTTGTATGACTTTTTATGAACACAAAATCAGATGGTTTGGAAAAAAATTAAAATTTTTATGGAAGAGAGTCAACACGAATGAGGTCACCTAATATATGAAAATCCAACTGCTTTGTTTTGTCAGTAAGAACCGGAATACGATTCTTTGGTGGGTCATGCCGCGCGATTCATCTTTTCTGTTCTTGCCATATTGCTCTTTTGAAAACAACTCAATTATGCATGACTGAGAAACAAAAAAGCAGAGCAAAAGGTTGGGAAGTCGTCTCATTGGCTATGACCCAGTAGGAACTGACTGACGTCTTAAATAGTGTGAGTATTATATATATATTGGCCAATACATCTTGAATCTTAAATGATATATATAACTTAAAAGAAAAAAAATTCTACGTCAAAATTTTTTTTGTAACACTAACAGCAAACTTCCAAATGAGCAAAGGCTGGTAACCCTATACTTGATTCATAATGTATAGTAACTTAAAATCTTACACAGACCTGTACAAGCCTCAGCTATGTCATTCCCGATTACCTTCATGATCCCTCCGTAACGTTTGTTGTTTCTAAATCAATTTCTTAGAAGAAAGGAGCCTATGTAAGGGTATATAAAATCTATGAAAGAATCTAATATGTTTTATATATCAACAGCATCAACTGGGAGGGAAACTGTCCTGCGTAGAGAGTGGGGAAGCAATGATCCTGCATACAAACTCTTTGCACTAACCATACCTTCTTCTCCAGGGAAATCCACCGCCTCACAAGTTCGGGCCCTTTGGGTGTCCGAATTGGGGCTGCTCCTATTGAGAAGAGAATGGCAACTAGAACCACAACTCCAATTATTAGTAAAGGGTTTCAAGTGAGTCCCATGGTTGCCTCTTTTTAATGTGTCTCTCGATGAAGGGGACAATGACATAACGCCATCTTTATTGTGCTTTCTGTTACTACTTTGTGAAGACTTTGCTCTTACCCCAAACTGTCGATCCCTAAGTTCCCTTAACTCCATTTGATACTTTGCTCTGAGCCATCTAAGTTCCTGTTGGATCTCTTTCCCAAAGTTGTCCTCAAGGTCACAATACAACGAACGAATTGTAGAACAGTAATGGAATCCTGATAAATTTGGTAGACAACTTTTTGCGTCGGGTGCAATTTTGTTTTCCCAAACATCCTCTCCCTTATCTTCAGTTGGTACTCGTTTATCTACTCGTTCATTTTGTTCATCGGAATGGCTAGGTTCAGAAACTACAGGAGTGATCTCACGACTTTCATGCTGTTTCCATAACTCCTGATACAGCAAGCAGTCCGATTGGCTTGATATGTTGGGAGCATCCTCTCTAACATGATTCTCATACTCCTCAGATTGGAACGTTATCTCTTCGAACCGCCCATGCATTGAAGCACATCCATGCCTACAGCACGGAAGAAGTTGCAAGTTCTTGGCACCTGAATTATTTGACAGAAAATCCATAAAGGAGCCACTCGATGTATGATTAGATGCACAATTGTGACAGAAATTTTGATTTGTGAAACGGGGAGTTTCCTCAATTCCTGGTCCTGACCTCCATTCAGGTACCAAGGAAGTAACTTCCCCATCTATCATATCTGCTATTCTGGTTACATCCTGATCAGTAATGTTGAGTTCTGCAACCATTTCAGTTGCCACACTTAACGCTGTGTCCATCTCTATGTCAAATGGGAAATAAATATTTCGACCTGCAATACAGTAAGTATGGCAGCTAAGCTTAAATTCAGTGATGTAATATGTCACAGGTATATACCATATGGTGCCAAAATTATAAAAAAGTAGCATTCCAACCTTTATCTGCAATTCTCAGTCTCAAAAAGATACTACCGTCATCTTTCCTCTTGCCCTTGATGCTTATGTCAACATCTTCAGATGGTTCGTCATCATGATGCTCAAAAAGTTCAATTCCACCTGGTTCAATGTCAGTTGGATGAGAATACCAGTCTCCTAGAGCTTCATATCCATAGTTATTTGAGTATTCACTGCTTAAGTTACTATAACTTCGGTGAAGATCTAAGAATGGATGCCGGATGAAAGGACCCAAGTCATCAAATTCTCCACTGCCTACTGGTCTCAAATTATGAATATTATCCTCAATTCGGAGAAATGGGTCATCAAGAAGCTCCCTTGCCGACAGCCTTAAAGACACTGTTGCCAAGCATTTCTCAACAAATTGTCGCACTTCTGGATCATTTACTTTATATAAAGCATCTGGCTTTTTCCCCTGGAGATAAAAAATGTCAATGAAATCTAGCTAATCCAAAGAAATAAATCCCATCTCACTGAGAAAGAGAACCATCTTACAGAAACAACTTTTTTGTAGATTTGTGCTGGATGAGTGCATTCGCTATAAGGATATTCAAATGTGACCATTTCTAATATGCACATTCCAAAGGAATATATGTCAATTAATTCATTATATGCCTCTTCATATACTTCCGGGGCCATGAACTCAGGTGTTCCTGTGAAAATAAACAGTAACAGATGAAAATCTAACAGGAATCACTCGCCCTTTTTTCAATCAACCCTTTTATCTTAAAAAGCAATAACCACATTGTACTTATTTCCAAAACAAGGCATTAACGAACAATCACCGGTGTCAAATTGTTTTTTGATACCCTCTAGTTGCGATATATACTAACATGAGATGAACATACCGACACAATGAGCAGCATGGGAATTTTTAAGAATTGCTGCCAGACCAAGATCCCCAATCTTCACTTCTCCTTGATTTCCATTAACAAAAATGTTATCACATTTGAGATCTCTGTGGATCACAGGGGGGTCATGGCTATGAAGATATAGAAGTCCTCTCAGGATCTGTCTACACCAATGCTTCACTGCTCTGATGTTTACTCTCCTGTGCTTTAGCCTATACCTATTCCGTCATTGCAACAAAAAAGAAAAAGAAGAAGAAATAAGACATATCTCAAAATCACATAAAATAAAATGAAAGTAAGTAATGTAGAAGGGAAAAAAATAGCTGGAAATCCAAAAAACTTACTGTCTAAGAGTACCAGAAGTAAACATTTCAGTGACGAAGTTGATATTTCTGTTTGCAGTATCGACCCAAGAAGTGTAAAATTTCATAATGTTTTTGTGCTTCAGTGTTTTAAGAAGATGAATTTCACAGTAAAGCCTCTCAAGGTCTTCGGGGCTTTGCAGGAAATCATACAGCTTGACCTGGTTCCAAGCAACTTCAATTCCTTGATACTCATCAAATGCTCTATATCTGTATTAATTGAGGAGCCAAACCGCAAAATCATTGACAAATCTATCAAATTCCCATTTGTACAAACTCAAAGAAAATAAAAAAGTAGCTCAGATTCTCACGAAATCTCCACAAAACAATCAACTGGAACACCCAAAAAACTTGAAATAAAAAGAACAATCAGAAGCGGATACCGAAATGAGTTTAGATTCATACACTATCTTTGAAGCTCCTTTGCCGAGGATTTCATTGTACTGCAACAAACAAAGAAAACAACATCATCAAACTGAGCGGGGCAAGGTAGAAAAAGGAAAAGTGGTATACTCTGCCATATCTGCCGGTTGGATCAACTTCGACGAACTCACAGTAATCTGGTTCAAGGTGTGTGACAGCATTCATTCTCATCTAATTTGCTAACTCTGGTTGAGCTGTTTTTGCTCTCCTATGATTAGGTTTCCTTTGGTTTCTGATTATGGATTCCCCCTTTGTGTGTCTGACACACGAACAGAGGCCGAAAGAGGGAAAAGAGAGAAGAATAATATTTATTTTCACCCCAAAAAAATAATATTTCTATGTAACCTTTCAGAGACCCCAAAAAAAAAAAAGGTGGAGATGGCATGCTCCAAATAATTCACGAGACGGCGAGAGAAAGGAAATGTTGTCAAGTGTGCCACATTTTTTGAGGGGTAGACAGACAGAGCCACCCTCCTCACGACAAAGAGAGAGAGAGAGAGAGAGAGAGAGAGAGAGAGAGGAGGAGAAGTCTTCCTGCTCTTAAACAAGAGAGCAGGCCTCCAAACACCAAATATAGCGAACAGCAAGTACCGGGCCCATGTATACGACCTACGACTATCACACGATCCTTCCAAATCTCCATCCCAATCGCAAAGTCTTTATTTTTGCGCTCATCGCTGGCTTACCTTTTGAGTCATGGTTTTTCTAAAATTCTTTATAATAAATTTTTTATAGATTTCTGGATAAAGAGAGAGAGAACCCCCCCCCCCCCCCCCCCCCAAAAAAAGTATTTATATAAGTTTTTATTTTTTATCTCACTATTTCGTCAAAATATGTAAAAATTTAACAAATAACAAATTTTAGAGAATCCTTTCACTAACTTTACTGACAAAATTATAGTTAAAGGTTTTAGGATTTTAAATTTTAAAATTATTTTAAAATATTTAATAACAAAAAATTTAAACTATATAAAAAATTATGGTTTTAAATTTTTTTATTTTTAAATCTTTTAAAGTAAGTTTAAATTTTAACATTTTATATAGATGTTTTTCACTGAAAAACTTTAATTATAATTTTATCAGCTATATTAACAATAAACATGGGTAACTTAACATTGTGTCATGATTTTTCTCCTCTTGGAATCTTGGGGCTCGTTTGATACATAGTAAATTTTTTAATAAAAAAAAAATTGTTGAATAGAATGCAATTGAATTAATTACGTTTGGTATAACAAAAAAAGAAAAGAGAAAACTTTTGCTATATTTGTTTGGTAGGATGAAAAGAATAATAAAATGAAAAGTAAATAATGATAATTGATCAAAATGTCCTTAAATTAAAAAAATAATATAAATAAAAAGATAAGAGAAAAGAATAACTAAATTGTTCTTTATTATTATTATTTTATATAAAAAATTAGATACACTATTTTAATTTTAAATTATATAATTTTATTTTTTTAATATTTTTAATGTATAAACAAGCGTTTTTATATCTCATTTTAATCCTAATAAAAAATATTTTATATTAATTCTTTTCTTTTTCTTTTTTTTTTTTCTCCTCTTTTTCTTTTTTGTTTCTTCACCCTCACGTTGCACCCATCGAAAATGCACATACTACCAGACCTTTGTCACCGGGCTTCTATCTGGGTGAAATAAAAGGGCAAAATGGATTTTTTAATAAATGGCCCCACCTTTACTTTTTTCCTGTGCGTTTTAACATGAAAAGGTCAGGTAAAATAAGTTTCCTTCCCTATCCAACTTTCTTTCTACCAAACACCGTAAGCTAATGAATTCCATTTGATTTTCCATTTTCCTTGATATACCAAACAGGGCGCAATAGTTTTAGCGTATTACTTGTGGCTCTTTATCTCTGCTGTAATTTGATTTTTAAAAGGCAGAAATATCGGACGATTTAGAAATCATGAGCGCATTCTGGGTCCCTGATCGATTTTTCAGAGATGACTCAATGTGAATAGGTATGGGATGGTAAGAATAGAAGCACCATCTCAATTACAATGTTCAGTTTGTTGTATGAATGGATTGAATGCATATTATTTCGTCATTAATTCATGTTAGTTGAAAAAAAAAACCAATTGTTTGCAGATTAATCTAATTCGTTAAAGAACAGGGGATTCCCCAAAAGAATTGTTTTTTTTTATTTTTTAATTAACATGTAGTTTCACTATCTAGCCCAAAAAGAAGGAAAGAAAATCTAATTTCACTAACTTGGCATATTGAATTAGTCAACATTGCAAAATATTTGTATCGTTTTAATAATATTCATTGGTTTTTTTTATTAAAGTTTTATTTTATTTGGATAATTTTTTTATTATCTTAGAAATATTCAAATTACTTGACTTTTTTTTATAGAAATAAATAGAAATATTTTCCAAAATTCAGAATAATTAAAATACCTTTGAAGATAATATTTATTTATTTTATTAAAAGCATAATTTATTATAAAGTATACTCTTAAATTTTCATTTTAATGTTTTTTTTTTTTGCATTGAAAATCATAAATTTATTTTTTAAAAACATGTATTAAATTTATGATAATATTTATATTTATTAATATATATTAACACACATGTTATTATTAAAATTAAATATAATTCATTATTATCCTTTAGTGTTAGTTTAAAGAAATATGAACATATTCTTTATTTTTGGTCAGTATTTATTTTTTATCGCATGATCTTATAATTTGCTAAATTGAAGAAATTAACTATTTTATATTAATTAAATACATATTTAATACTTGTTATATTATATAAATAATAAATATAAGGACATTTTAGTTAAAATAGGAGAAATTGTAACTTTTTTTTGTTTGACGGAATATAAATGTAATGCAATTTTTAGTTTTAGAGATAGAAAATATAATTTTTTTAAAAAAAATATAAGAAAGTTATATAATTTAAGTATCTTTCAAAAAAATGAGAGAGCAATTTAGTCATCTGTGTTTGCATGAGAGATGCGTAAGATAATTACACTATTTTCATATATAATAGCTAGCCGTTCAAAAAAAAAAAAATATCGCTATCATATACGCTTTTTATGGGAGTGTTTGCTAACAAAATTTTATGATCAACATCCTTTTTAAAAAAAAAAAAACCTTTCCATTGTTTTTAGTCTTTTGACATGTGTTTATCTATATTGTATATCTTATTTTCAATTTCATCCCAAACCCCTACGTATATAAATTTTTTAAACTGTACATTTGAAAAAATTAATTTACAAACGGTAACCTCGAAGCTGATATATTTTTACACACACAAAAAACCAAGTTATTAAACATAATCAACACAAAAAAAATAAAAAATAAAACATGACGTTATAATTGAGACTGAATTTTAGGCGATGAGAAAAATGGAGAGTCATGACAAATAAGGGACTAATATTTGTATTTGAGTAAATTAATGATTTAATTTTTTAATTTTTTAATTTAGTCATCTAAAAACAAAATATTTTAATTTAATTATTTATTTTTTAATCTAAATTGTCGCCCTATTGAATAAAATTTTCCCAATTAATAAAAAGCCGTTCAAATAACTTAAACTTGTTTTGTGGCATTTTTTCCCATAACACCATTGTTTAAGCAAAATATTTCTTAAAATGGCATGGTAGTCACTTGATTTTGGAAAATTTGCTTAGATGGTGCTAATTTCGGAAAAATACCATTTGATCAAGATTGGATTATAAGCTAACAGCTATAAGATTTTCTATTTTTAATTGATTGGAGAAGATTTGCATAATAGAGGGACCTTTTGATTTAAAGAAAATCTTTAAGGGACTAAATTAGAAATACTTATCTTTGAATTTGATCTAAATCATAAATTTAATCTTTGTAATTTGAGTGCCAGTAATGTCTATTACCTAGCCTAAGCAGGACAAAAGTTGTAAACACACCAAATGCTATGAGATATAAACGAAGATAGAAGGGATATTCAAGATAATTTCACATTGAACAAATTAAAGTTTGGGTTTTGCATTTTTTGAGGTTGGGGTGCTAGTCTCCTATGACATCATAGTTATGTAATTTGGAATATTTTTTCAACAAACCCATTGGAATTAATTTTGAGACTGTAATTTTCCAAAATGCATGATGCAACGTAAGGCCTTTCGATGACTGGTGAAGGCAATATCGTTGTGTTCATGAGACGCCAACGTCAATGAATTTAAATTGTTTACTGCGTATAGCAAACGTGATATAAAAAATAATAACAATATTTTAAAAATAATAAAAATAAAAAAACGCTAATCCTTTGTTTGGGAGGTATAATGTCTTTGTTGTGCACAGGAGAGGATTTTAATTTAATATCATTTTCTAATAATATTAATATATAGTTGGCCAAAAGGAAAAAAAAAAAAAAGAAGAATTTACTCCTTGCAAGGTTAAGGCGTGCGTCTGGCCCTCTTTCACTGTATTCAAATAATTTTTGCTTGCAAATCTAGCAATAAGATAATATTTAAAAAAGAAAAAGAAAACTATTTTATTAGTTTTAAAAAAAAGTTTTAATGACATTAATTTAATCATAACTGCAAAAATTATTATTATTAATTTAGTCCTTAAAGAATTTTGATAATATTAATATAATATTAAATGATAACTAAAATAATGAAATTGAATTCATATCAATAAAATTTGTAAAGGTCTTATCAACAGCGAAAGTGTCTTTCAAGAATTGAAATTAGTTTATTCTTAAAATAGATTGTGCAGAGCCAGCTCACGAAATAAAAGTGGGATCCACTTTCAAACTTCCTAGTTTGACATTTTGATTTCCATGCTTCTTGCCTTCACCTTCTTATCTTCTTTAGATATTACTATATATTAAAAGCTCATACAAACCAAAATCTAGAGTTGTTATCAGATACGTTGGTCTGAATATGCTCCTCTACTGTATAATTTTTAAAGTAAATTAATAACTCAATGTTTATTATTATTATTTTAATTTAATATTTTAAAAATAAAAATTTTAAATTAATTTTTTATTTTGAAATTAAATCTATCTCTACTAAATTATTTTTTTTTCTCAATTAATAAACACAAGTTCATATAATCATTAACTCATGAATTAAACTTGCCATGAATATATTTTCTTCCACAACGACTTGGCGTAGGCAAATTTCACAAAATTAAGTGATTGTCAAGACATTATCTTTCTTGGAAAAATGGTTTTAATGAAAAAAATTGGGAAAAAATGTTATATAGACAGGACTAGGTTATGAATAAACAGACATCCACAACTCTCATTTATTACTTTAAAAAATTTTGTTTAATAGAGACACCATTTTAATTGAAACAAAAAATATTTAAGACTGAATTAAAAAGTTTGATGCTTGAAAGATTAAATTAGGAAGAGGGTAATCTTTTAAAGATTAAATATTTTATTATTCTAATTTGTATTGTATAAATTATTAGCATTTTTTTTGTGTGGAGGTTTTTTCTCTTTTTTTGGCTTATCTTTCTTTATTGACGCATTTGCTACATATAGAAATGATTTTTATCAAAAGAAAAATAAAACTTAATAGAATGAAATCTTATGATTCATAATTCTATTTGATATGATA
This sequence comes from Erythrophleum fordii, assembly GCA_032878935.1. Classification (NCBI taxonomy): domain Eukaryota; kingdom Viridiplantae; phylum Streptophyta; class Magnoliopsida; order Fabales; family Fabaceae; genus Erythrophleum; species Erythrophleum fordii. The sequence continues at coordinate 35,336,186 of JAVQMF010000049.1, forward strand.
TATAAAAAATATATATAAATTTTATTTTATTTTATTTGTATGTTTGATAAGATGAAAATAATATAAGAATAAAAAAGCTGAATAAATTACCCGTAATATTTTTAATATAAAAATATTTATTTTTAATTTGTTAATTCAATCAAAAGGAGGGCCGGCACAAATATATAATACAATGCACAATCGTATTTTCCAAGAAGGAACTCTAAAAAAGAAAAGTTTGGTCAAAATAAAGGTCAAAATGGAGGTGCAGCCGTCATTTTTGGCCCCAAAAAAAAAATGATAACGACGGACCTCTTTAAAAAATGAGAGTTCTACTTCTGGCATTACACATATAGTTCTAGACATTTACTATAGAGGATGGAGAAATCCCAATTATATCATCTCTAATAATACCTGACAACCATTGCGTGTAACGTTGAGGTAGACAATACCAACATCGCTCTCGTGAAATTGATTTGCCATTCAGTCCGCCAATCTATTTCCTTCACAATGCGTTTGAGTGACTTTAACTGCTCACTCCCTCCTCAAGACTCCTCTAATGCTATTAACAGGTTGGCTCAAAGGATGTGACAAATCACAACCATATTATCCACTAGATTTTTTTATCGTAAGGGAATCCACCTCAAACCCCTGAATTTTTTCTCTAGTGAGCATCAGTCTACGAACTAAAAGGTAGCCCACGTCTCGTCTCGTCTCGTCTCGTCTCGTCTCGTCTCCTTTACTCCACTTGAAGACAAAATGGTTTCTTAAGAGCCGTATTTGCCACACACCCATTCCGAAGAACCATTTCCACCGGAAAGAGCGGTCCTCCTATCGGAGTCAGATTAAAAAGGAAATGAATCCTCTCATGTTGAAGATTTTTCTTTTTTCCTCATATCATTTACAGATTGATTTTCTTTTTTCTTTTTTTTTTTTTGAGAGAGAGAATGAATCCCCTCAATAAAGAGAACATGAGGGATCCAGATTCGATTTAAAGAAACTCTCTCTCTATGAGCATCCACTTAAAGTCTTTTTTTTTTATATCAAATGAATGATTTTTTTTTTAGGGATGATGACATTGTCAGAGCTATGCTTTTCGGGCACGAAATTGCACTGGTTACATATATCTCTAAAGACTCTATCAATTCACTCTGTTTCTATTCCATTCGAAAGGCTATTATTACATATATAGATAAATATATAAATTATTACCTTTTCTATACGTATAGTGATTTTAGTGCGACGTTGCTGTCGCAATATAAATAGAAATAATTATAGTAATGAATGATGTTGAACTGAACATTTCAAAATTTCAACTTTGACTTGTTGTCGTTGATTAAAACGTTGTACATTCAAGAGGTCAAAAATAAACAAAAAACATAACCCTGCACCGAATTAGAAGAGTTCCTGGCCATTGGCTTTAGGGAGTTTAAAATTCATAAGAGGATAGAACCCAATCTAATATATATATATATAATCGTTGCTTGATGGCCTGGTTTACCTTGCCCAATTTGTTTTCTTCACCAAAAGCTAACCAACCACTCAGAATTGAAAAAGAAAATAAGACGCACGGCCATGTAAGTTGTAACAATCATGACAATTGACGAGTATCGGTCCGTATCACGGATGGCTCCCCTTTTTCTTTTTTGTTTATTCCATTGAGCACCTCATAATCACAAGCCACATGGATTGCAATCCTCGTGATTAAATAGTGAAAACGGATGCGGATTAAGCTGAAAGCGAAAGCATTGGCTTACTTTGCAAGAATTAAGTACACCTTTTACAGAATGCAGAAACGTAAATTATCCTTGCGTAAAAAAAATATTAAAAAAGAAGAAGAAAGTAGATGTTGATGATGATAGATGTTTGGAATATGTCTCCAAACTTGTACAAACTAATCGGAAATGTGAATTGACTGTGTGTCTAGGTCTTTTAAGATTTTTTATTATAATTTTTACATAAAATTATTAGGAGATAGATATAAGTTCCAATTTTTTTAATTTTTTTATTATAAATTTTTTGTAAGATTTAGAGAGAAAAGAGTAGAAACGAGTGTGATACATATTTTTATTATTTTCTTTTTAATCTTTGAAAAAGTATTATAATAAATAATATTAGGGAATCTTTACATGTGTGAGATTTATACATTCTCATCTTCTCTCTTTTAATAGTATAAAGAAAGATTTTCTAAATTTCTATTTTTGTAAGTTTTCTACAAATTTTAAAATGAAAATAGCATAATAAAATGAGAGTGCATATAGAATACACCTCCTCTTATTTCATCTACCCTCTTTTTTTTTTCAGAGAATTTTACAGGAATTTAAAGAGAAAAAAATTAGAAGATTTAAATTCCTTCTAATATTTAGTTGATATGGTATGTCCATCTGTTTCTAACTTTTTTAAAAAATTTAGAACCAGCCAAAAAAGACTTTAGAATTCATACACTAAATGGGCATTGTGTAGTGTTGGGGTGTTGGGGTGCAGTGATTGCCAAGTAACAGCCACATGCATACGTAAGTGGGCACCTTCGCCAATTGCTTCTCAATCTCGATTTTGAAATCAGCCAACCAAATGAGCTATTAATGAAAAAGACAACTTAGTTTCATTACATCCATCCATACGTATTGTTTGATCTTGGTCTTGTCATTTTGTATCTATCATGACACACAAAAAGATGACCATGTCCAACATTCATAGACATTTCACATTTGAAAAACATTATAGTTGAAGATTTTAAATTATTTTACAGAATTAGAAAATTTTCATTTAAGATCTTGAATTATAATTTTTTTTTATGCTGTTTAAATTTTTTTATCATTAAAATAATTTTAAAATTTTTAATAAAAAATATTGCTATTTTAAAATTATCAATTATAATTTTTTTTAAAAAAACATTTTTGGCAAGCACTTCTCACAAAGGCTTTGATTCTGACAAGGAAAGAACAAATGGAAGATGATATCAGCATCAAATTTATCTCCTAGCACCATTTGTTTTTAATATAATGTAAGGGGCCGTCTTTGAAGTACTCCTCCTCGAGGAGTTAGTGCATGCTCGTCGCAACCTCAAATTTTTTTTTATTTAAAAAATGTTAAAAGAGAGATAAAGGGGAAGCAAAATCAACTGCGGAAAAGGTACGTAAAGATGAAGATGCTTTACAAGTCAGCCAATGTGTGCGAGATGACGCGAAAGGAAAAAGGGGTGACTATGCCAGATGGAGAGCTTGAGGATGGGGACACAATGTCATGTGCGCACACATTCACAAAATCACCAACATGGCATGCATTGGAAACGTTGTCTGCTTCCCCTGAGTTTGTGGTACGTACGTTTAGTAATCCGAAAGCGGAGGTTTCCCATGTTCTGTGTGCGCTGTGCCAAATGCCAATTGGGTTTAATTGGGCAAGCTGGTCCATTGGCTAATAATCAAACTAGGATCAGTGCTCAATAACAATGACAATGACGGGGATACCAGATAAGCTTTGTCTTGTGGATATTTGTGGTCTCAATGTGTAATTACATGTCATCTCCACTGAAATTCTGTCCAAAAGACGAGGTTGGCCAGTATTTTGAAAAAAAAAAATTGAAAAATAAATGCTTTCTTGAAAAATACAGAAATAAAAATTGAAGAATTTGACTTATTACTATTGATTCCATGATCTTATAGGCATGGTCAGCGAATCAAAGAGAAGGTGGCGATTCAAATCAAGATTTTATTTGGTTCCTGTATCAAACTCAAGTGACAAACAGAAATCAATGTGCAAAAGGAACAAAAGATTAGACCAATCCATTGACACAAATGGGCCATGGTAGAAAATTGAGTTATTTGGGCCGATGTTAAATATTTCTTGGAATATAAATCAAACTTATGTTTGAATTGAAATTGGGATACTAAACCATTTTAAGTAATCTGATTTCTCAGCACATCTAAAAGATGTTTTTTAGATGAGATTTGAATTGTTTAAAATTTAAAATTGCTTTTTTTTAATTCAAATTATTATTATTTTTTATATTTACAGTTAACAATTTATTTTTATTATATATTATGCTTTTTTCAAGATAAAAATTAAAACCTTAAAAATTTTAAATTATTTAAATTTAATCTAAACAGTTTAAATTAAAATATACAACCTCTACACATCTCTAATATCTTTTGAGATGTGCAAGGTATCCAAATTGCATTTTTATGGTTATTCAAATTCATTTTCATATTTAGCAAACGAGAAGGATGATCCTTTTTTTTTTTTAATCTTTCATCAAGTACAACATAATACATATTTATGATATTTCCAACTCCAGACAGTAATAATTAAGGTAGAATAATTTAGCTTGTGTTTTTACGATGTTTTAAAATCTAAACAGTTATTAAATTGAGATAAAAATGATTTATAATTTAATAATTTAATTATAATTAAATTGAAATTAAATTATTTTTTAAAAAAATATATAATAGTATAAAATATATAATATTCTATTAATTAAATTAATATATATTACAAAATAATATCTAAATAAATATAAATATTTAAATAATTAGTTAAAATATTGTACATATGAGATTTTTTTATGAAATAAATTGAGTATAATCTAATAAATATTTAATATATAATATCAAAAATTTGATTTAGACTAAAAATAACCAAAAATTAATTTTTAATCAGTTCAATGTCAAATTGTCCTGTTTTCATTGATTTTAATATTTTTTATTGGTTCAACCATTTTTTATAGTCAATTGGATTAAAATTATAGTTAATTTATTGATTTTTCAGTTTAAATGGCTAATTTGGCTTATTTTTTAATTATTACTTTTATTTAAAAATAATTTTTTTCTTATTTTTGATTTTATTTTTTTATCTAAAAAAAGAAAGAAGGAGAAGAAGAAAGAGAAATCAACGGCGTCACGAGGCAATACTTGGACCTTGTTGAATGTTAATTAAAAGTAGGAAAAGATTGGTCTAGTATTTTTCCATTATCTAGTATACACTATAAAAAATACTTTATTAGACATTTAAGTTTTTCAAGGAAATAGAAAAAGGTTATAAGATATGCCTAGATTCAAAGGCTAAAATCTAAGTCAAAAAATAAAAAATAAAAACAAAAAAAATTCAGAACAACAACACAATCATTCTGTGTTGCCCCAGTTTTTCCTTATTTCACTTGTTGAATGCTTCTAGAAGTGAGGGCAGCTATTGGCAGTCAAAAGTTAAAAATAAAAAACGCTATAAATTATTTGGAATTGATCAAGTTGGTGGAAAATCATGGGCCCATTCTTTTCTAGATAGTTGGAGCAGCCAATGTAAAATCTTTCTTTATAAGATGCATAAGGTTTTGCATGTTGTTAGCATGATTTCTTATAATATATCTTTATAGATAAAAAAAAAAATTAATACTTTGATATCTGAAAAATTATTCTTTTTTCAATTTAAAATTTGTTATAAGAATTTATTTAATTGCCCACTATGATATTTCAACAGCCATTTTGTCTTAATGGTTTTCTATCAGAAAATGGGAGTTTATTTGGTGTCACAAATGATAAATTGGATTTATGATGGAATAAAATTAGCAGGGTTACAAACTTGAAGGCCCTAGCTTAGTTTATATATATATATATATTAGTATTTTATCAAAGCTATAGCTGGAGTTATGCATTCAGTCTCATAAAGCTTATTGAGAATTTCTTTATATTTCAAAGATAATTTTTTTTTTTTAACTTAGTCCCTTTTTTTCATTTAAAATGGTCCTTTTAAGAAGTATTTGTAGATTGAAGTCTTGGTCTAATTAAAAAAAATAACATCTTTTTAAGCATTGAAGACTCTTAAGTAAATTCAAATTATTAGTTAATGGAAATTTGTTTTTCTTAATAGAAGAACTATTTTAATTAAAAAAAATGTTTAGGGGATTAAATTAAGAGGTTTTATTTTTAGAAAACCAATTCAAAGGAAAAGTGATTTTTTAGAAACTCAATTGAAAGACTTTTATGATAAAATTGAGGGAAAAAATAATATTTTAGGAGCTAAATCATTATTCTAATGATAAAGTTACGATATGAGGTAAGATTGGTGCCTAAAAGTCACGCTTGCCATATAAAGATAAGGAACTAACAAAGCAAGCATCATCCTGTCCAAAAGGTTGAAGGCGGCTGCCCAGTTTTGAAAATCATGTTGAATTCAATTCGTGCTAACACACATTATATTACCCATTAAATCTTTCTCTTTTCAATAGAATGCGTAAAGCGCAATATCTATTAATTGATAAACCTGTTTACGCCTACGAGAATTAATCAGGGGACTCATCCTCTTCCCTTGAGCTAGTTAGGTTGACTTCGAATCCGTAGCCCTGGGCGTCAACGATACAATATTTCGGCTTCATTTTATAAAATACAATAACAATATTACGGTACTGATTATTTAGGCTTATACGCGTTAACAAATATTGGGCCCACCTGGATGTGGTAAAAACTAAAAGCCCATAAGTTTAGGGAGAATGAGCAAGCAAGAGGAGAAACGGACAGGCAAATTAGACATGCTCACAATGCTGCATCTTCTCGTGCTCCTGATTCACAAGTTTTTGGTTCAAGGACGATCAATTTTTCTTTTTTTTCCTCAAAAGTGTGTGTTGTCTTGCAAAAAGCCAGGAGAAAATATAGAAATATAAAATGCGGATGCCAAACTAATTTTAATTGTCGCCCCAAAAAGTCCAACTTTAATTGGGCCATTCAGCCCAACAGCCAATTCGCCCGACACCTGTCCTTCCTGACTAATTTCCCAGAATAGTAAGTTCACTCCAGCCAATTTAGGCTGCATTATTGCTTCTTCTAAACATAAAATTTCTGATGCGTGAATCGATTTTTAAAAAAAGATTCATTTAAGATACAAGAAACTGAGTGAAGTCTAAATGGTTGGGTAGTTAGTAAAAAAAAAAAAAAAATCATTTAATCGTTCTCATATTGTTCTTAATTCATAAATAATTTCGCCAACAAATGGTTCACTCTGAGGAATTTTGTCCTGAAAAGAACAAATTAATTAGCATTATTTGCAGCCCAAATTCGTAGTGGATTGGCGTAAACTTCTCTCAAAATTGACAGTCAAGTGCATCCGTGCACGGTCTTTGTCAGCCAGTAATTTGACAATTTGTTCCATAAATTATGGGCTGCGAGACAGTTATATGTTTTGTTAATCAGTAACATTACTCCTATTTGTTAAGAGTTTCTCATTTTGTCCATGATCTCTCTGTTTTCTGTTCTACGTGGTCTTGGTAACATTATTTCTATTCCTGCACTATTTAAGCTACAGTGTCCACATCTGAAGTTGGCGGTTCCAATGAAAAAAGAAAACAAAAATGTTGAAGTTTGAGCTCGTTCGAGATGTAAATCTGTATTAATTTTTTTTCATATGCATCTAAACAATATGAATGCCTTTAGCCAGTTCAACAAAAACGAACAAAGAATTCAAATCTTGAAGTTGGAATAATCACGAAATGCCAGAACGAAACCAAAAAGGGAAAGGAAAAATATAAAGGTAGGATCAAGAAGGGGATGGATCTCTAGCTAGTTCATGTTGAACAGCCTTGGAAAGGAAGCTACCTTGTTCAAGAACGACGATGACGGGAGAGCCACCGATGCCACGAGCAAGGGCACTCATAATCTCCGTCATGAACGACTTGAACTCTTTCCCATCCAATGCTCCATTTCGATCTTCGTCAAACCTCTCGAATACCAATCCGCACAGCCCGTCGACCTCTTCCTTTCCACGCGGTTTGAAACCCAACGGCAATAGCTTCCTGAATCCCCCGCGAATTTCGTCCCGCGAAAGCACTCCATCGCCATCTTCGTCAAGCACCACAAGCCATTCTCTTACCAATGTATCAAACGTGTTCTTGTCATCCACAAAATCCGTGATCGTAGAGCTATTCACAACCGCAACATTCATTGTTGTAATTTGGAATAGCAATTGCTGATTCAAATTAGATGGTTGAATCCTTAGGAGTACTACGTCTATAGTATCAGGTCTTTCGTCTTCACTTTCCTTATATCTACTCCAAGAAGTGACGCCCTAAACGCTGGCCTTTCCAACGCTTCAACCATATAATTTCATTTTCAATAAAATTATGAATTGTCACATTGACAGCTATATAACCAACTTCGCCTTTTTCTTTGGCCACTTGCAAAACTTCTTACTTTACGCAAGAATCGAATTTCTTAGTAACTACTCCATGTAGATTTATTTTTTTCTTTTGTGACGTGTATTATTAATAATAAGACATGCGTATACTTTTGATCTTTGAATTTTATAAAAGTTTTAATTCTATTAAGTTCACAGTTTTAAATAAATAAATAATGTTTAAATAGGAGGGCAAAAGGACAATATTGAATTGTTCTAATAAATAAGAAGGCAACGTTACTTACTAACTATGAGATTAAATTAATTTTTTTATGAAATTAGAGGAACCAAAAATGTATTTAATCTCTAACAATTATTATTTGCTCGTCCCCATAAGGCATCCTATAAAATGAATGAAATCATATTTATTCATGACTTTTAAGAAAAAAAAAAAAAGGAAAAGATAATCTGTATACTAGTTTTAGTAACCTTCGGCGACATTACTTTCATTAGCCAGATACAAATTGAGTAGGATAATGTATCAACAACATCAAATTCAATTCTTAAAATGTGAGAACATAAAAATTTCTCCTCAAGTGTTCAAATTTTTGGAAGTCAACAATTATTATGGGGACATGAATTTTTTTCAATCTAAAAAATAATCATATATGAGAGAAAAAGAGATATGGGAAGGTAGGACCCATATGGGTAAGTTCCACGTCCATGTCTTTTTGTTTTTGTTGATCCTCTCTTAAACTGGAGAGGATCTGCTAGCTTCAGACATCGTCACCTGCTAGCTTCAGATATTGCAGAGCGGGACAGTCGGAATTTAAACTAGGAACCATTAATATATGCACACACACATATATATATATTCGAAATACGTCATCATGGTTCAGCTATGGTTACTTTGGAATATCAGTAGTGATCTCATCATTCAATTTTTTTATGCCATTAGAAGGCTGTGCAGAGGAGAACTAGAAAAAACAGGAGTGCAGCCAGTCCCAGGAATAACAAGATTGTAGAGCAAGCCTTCCATACTGAAAACATTGACATTGAGGAACCGATTACCTGTACCTGACTTCTGCTTGCAGCATCCGACTGCCATGAACAGAAAAAAGAAGAAGATCATACCGATATAGCTTTTAAAACCATAAAACTGAATTCCAAGGATTATAGTTTTCATGATTACAAAATCTTACCAGAAGAGGCTTCAGCAACTCTGTGTTATCTTGGGGGCATGAGGTTTTCGTCAGGTCTGCAAAATAAAATGGATTTATGGGACACAAATTACAGGTGAACCACATCATAACAAAAAATGGTCATGGTGGCTAAGCATGATCTATATGTCATGTGCTTTCAAGTATACTTATTTCTGTTGTGTCTTGACTTATTTTGCAACATTGAAAAAATTCAGGTCAAAATCAGATTACCTACACTTATTATATCAAACTGGATTTTATGTTGTTGGAGTATTGAGCCAACGAAGCTCTAGCTTAGTTTTCTATATCTGATTGCAGGTTACCATGCATAGAAATATTGTTTTTGATGAGACTACAAAGTTAGTACCTTGGTCATAACAATCAAGGCTTATGTTGCACTCTTTAGCATCTGCAGCAGGAACATCTCTTGGCCTGAACAGAAGCAGAAGTGGAAAAAACGAAAGGTGAACCTATCTGTCAACATCAACAGACTAAATAATGATCACAGAGAAAGTAGAATTATTCATATTCAACTTTTTGATCCAGCTTCACCCCTCTAGCACTTCAAATAAAGCTAAGGATTAATCAAAGCGAGGAAAGTGAGAAGAAAATTGACTATTCAATGACTCACTGAACAAGGCAAACTCCTTGATCATGTAAATAGTGCTACACAAATCCAAGAGATCATGGAAGCCCAATAAAAACAATAATAAAATCTTTTCTCATTAAGTGAATCGGTTACATGAATCAATTGACAACATAAAATTTTATCATAAATTATATTTCTAAATAAATTATTTAATTCTAAATCTTTTTTAATAATTCATTTTATAATTTTTTCTTGATCTCAAATTACCCCTAACTATTGGACATCATGAAAGCCCAATACCAAAAATAAAATCTGAAGTATATTTCTTGTCCAACTCTTTGTTCTTCGACAATTGACAGCCCCAGCTTACCACTCTATTATCTCTTTTCTTAGACATGGAGAAATATCTGAATACAAGATATACTGAGATGGTACTCAGTATAGGCAAACAGTGTTCAAGACAGTGCAGCTAATTGAATTTTTCAAGATGTTGAAGATACGAAGTTAGCAAATTATGGTATGGGGGGAAGAAGGGTCGCTGAGAATCTTTTCATCACTCAAGTCTTTTGTGTTCTCGTCACAATGAAATTAAGTATTAACCAAGAGGAAAACAGTGCTTAAATTAAAATTGGTTCAGCTAGCTTCAAGTAAGCAGAAAGAGAGGGCCTTGAATAGCCGGTTTACCTGTATGGCGATGGCATTGCATAAAGACTACAAGCCAATGATTTTGTTCTCAGCCGGATATCTTCAAGCATTTTCCATCGAAATTCCAGATCTTCATCTGTTCTGAAAAATCTCTGTAGACACGGATTACTTACTCAAGCAAGTCTTTCTTTTCTAGTACTCTTGTAAATCCAATAAACCATCAGAATCTGATCGATTCTGTGAGTCAAATAACTATTTCTACAATCTCAATAAAAAATTTATCAACTGATGCACACGGTCAAATCAAGCTATTGATAACTACCTATATTATACCATAGAAATGACCTAAATTGCAACGCCTGGATATCTAATTGTAGTAAATTTGGGCATCGTCTCTGTGGAAAGTAGAACACTCGGAATATTACTATGATACAACATCTTAATATAGTGTTCGCTCACAAGTACAGAATCAAAAACTCATGCTAGATGTCCTAATCACAAAATTAGAGCAGAATTTCAATCCAGCATATAGTATAAAATTAACATTTCAGAAAAGAGAATGGTGACATAGAGCAAAGAAAGCAAAAGCAATATCGATATCTGGGAATGGGAGATTTGAGAGAGAAATATACAAGATGGGTTTAGCTGGTAGGTTGCGTAATAACGATTCAAGGCGATCAAGTTTCACTCCAAGCTCCAATAACTTGGATCGAGCAGAGTCGACGGTACTGGATTGGGCGAAACCCTTGTGCTTTATTCTGCTCTCCAAGTCCTCCAACCATTGTGAAGCCTCCTCGGCTTCTCTAATCCACGCATCTATTTTCAAAGAAATCTTTGACATCTCTCTACTCGAATGATCCAAATAAGAAAAGCAACAACCTTGAACAACGGAAACAGCAACAGAAACAGCGTACAGTGTCAGTGTCTAATTAAGTATGCATCCACTGCAGGAAGCAAAGCGGGGCGAGAGCGTCTTTCGTGGTCCTGGATGGTGTTGAGTGGCATCTTCAGCCACGTGAAGTTGGAGACCATAGTCCAAGCCATAACTGGCAAGTCCAGCTAGCGAAGGAAATGTGTTTTGGCAAATCATAGTAATTATTTACGTGACATCATTGAGATGCCGATAAGATTGCAAGCATACAGGGGATAAGATTTTAATAGTCACTTACTTAGCCTTCCAATCTCGCGCGTCTCTGACGTTACATTTGCCTCAAATCAGTGTCATGTCCCTAGGCGCATGTAAACTACATCTTGCTTCTGTGGACATAATTCATGCACTTTATGCAGCTTTTGGGCCGAACTTGAATACCAGACAAAGAAAGAAGAGGGAGAGAACGAGTTTTTTTTTTTTTAATCATTTAATTGTTTTTCAAAATCTTTGTATAATTATAAAAAATAGTTTGACAATAAAATAATTTAATCTATTGAAAATTTATTTTTTTAATAGAAGATCCGTACCATGTAACTGACACCATCCTTCACTAATAACTTATCAGTTTTTTTTTAATCTCGAAAAAATTATATTATATTTTTTCAGTGATCACCACTTTTGTATATATATTTTTTTCATATTGTCATGTAACTAACAGTTGGATCATAATGATTTATCTTGTTTTGTGAGTGAAAGAATCGTTTGGTTGAGATACGTATTGCTACATCCCCCTTTTCTAAAGTCTTGTTTTGTATGTGTTATGTAAAAATAATTATTTTATATACTTTTTGTGTAATATCTATGATATTTTTGTTATTATTATTATTTAATATATTTTTATTATTTATTTAAATTAAAAACATGAGAATCATTTTTACCTTTAAAATCATTTTTTCATTATATTTGTAATTATCTTTTTTTATATTTTACATATCAAACAAGTTTTAAAAAAATAAAGAAGGAAACATGATCATTTTGATTGTACATGATGTTACCAATCAATTTTCCTTTGTCCTGAAGGATAGATCAATGCAGGCTCGGAGAATTTCAGGACCTGAAATATTAATTCCTGCTGATTGATGATTTAACCTTTTCCTTTAAACTTTAAAGGAATATCCGAAAAAAAAGGTGCAAGATTTCAACGATAGGGGCAACGGCAATGTAAAGAACAAAGAAATGATAGAAACAAAAAGTAAAAGCAAGCACTTTAATTTAGTCGATCGCTAACTTTTTCTTCTTTTTTGCCTGTCCACTTGTCTCTTCGCGCTTTCACCTCCATTTTTATAATTTCACTCTCTTTGCCCTGCATCTGGTGAATCCCCAAATTTCGCATTAGATATGCGATACTGTATAGTGAAATGGGGATTTAATAAACATGGGAATGAAGCTGTGTGCAGGCATTGGACAGCTGGATTTTATTAACATATAGGGCCGAAGAAGCCCATAAATCTGTGAGTTATGTAAGGATTTTATTAATGACATAATAACGTCACTCGCCGTTTTCTCTTTCTTTTCTGCTTCCATGATTGCTCTCCCTCTTCGACTTCGTCGGTCCAATTATGGTATTAGCACCTTCGCTCATTTAGGTTAATAACTCGAAGAAAAAAACAAAACTGTCTTGTTGAGCAAAATTTTCAACAGCGCCAAATACGCCTTGGAGAGAGACAAAGTATTCGAAAAGAAAAAGAAAAGCACTTTTTCTCCCCCTTTTTTTTTTTTTCAGAGAAGAAAAACAAATAAGTTTGAAATTACAAGGGCATCAAAATAAGGTGGCCGAAACGTGAATGTCACCACGTCTGGCCTCTCACATAAAAATAATTTCCGGTGTTCTTTTATCACAAGCTGCATCCCCGCGCTCCCAGGCGCCGCCTGTGATGCACCTCCAACTTTTGAGCCTCCGCCTCTTCCCTGAGGGCTAGGGACTTATATAAATATATATATATATATATATATATATATATATATTAGATGTATTTATATTATAAAAAAATTAAAATTTATGTATGATATATATATATATATATATATTAAATAATATAAAGATGATAAAATTTTACATATATCAAGCTTAAATTTATTATAAATAAAAATTTAGTATAAAAATTAATATATTAACATATAAATAATCTGAGTAAGAAGAAAATAAAATGCTCACTTTCCGGAATTAAAATCCAAACTCAGAGACAAAGACTGCAAATCAAAATGAAGATTCGAAAAGGCCAAAGCAAAACCATCTATTTATCTATCTGTTAAAGTAATTGTGGATAACCTTTTCACTGTCTTCTAATTTTCCTTTCCATGCCACATTATATATATATGTGTATATATATGTAAAACGGTGCGTTTTACATAGATGCGTTGCCCCCTTTTATTGCCTTTTTTTTTTTTTTTAAAAAAAATTTCAACTATTACAATATTGATGTTTAAACATGACATCAATACTATTTGAAATAGTAAATTCTTATAAAAAATATATTTAAATAATTTAATTTAATTAAATATTTTTTATTCTTACTTGATATAATAAATATTAAATTAAAATATGCATTATTAGAAAATTTATGTGATCTTTTAAAAAATATTTCAATACATTTAAGTAGTAAATTGATATTATTTTTTAGTAAGCCAATTAAATTAAATATTATCTCTTCTTCTTATCTACATAAAATATTAAGTCAAAATATATATTACCACAAAATTCATTTGGGCCTCTAAAGATTATATTATTAGATTTTGGGTAGTGAATTCATACAAACAAAGTTTGAATAATCCAATTAAATAAAATACTCGTTTCTGTCCTTACTTGTATGATATAATAAGTATTAAACAAAAATATGTATAGCTATAAAACCCACAAGATCCATTTACTTAATTATCTGATTAAGAAGTATTAAATCATAATATGCATTATCATAAAACCTATTTGGTCTACTAAAGATTACATCACTATCATTTAGGATAGCAATTTAATTTAAAAACCCATTTATTTCTTTAAATATTATTTTATTATAATCTTAATTAAGGTTATCAAATTCATAAATTTATGTAAACTCACGAAAAAGAAATAAACTCATATTTAGATTCTTATTGTAAATTCGTAAGAATTTATATTTGTTAATAATTATATATAATATATAATATATAAAAAAAAATTTATCTAAATACAATTCAAATTATATTAGTTTTAAAAAATTATTTGAATTCCATAATTCATATTTTTTAACATATAAATTCTAATTAAATTTATACATAAATATTATTTTTATATATTTTTTCACTGAATTAGGCTAAGTTTAAGAATTTTGATCTTTTCTAAGGTCAATTATATGATAACTCATCAAAATATTTTTTAAAAATACTAAATTAACCGAATTCATTTAAGTTAAATACAAGTTAAATCGAGTTTGTATTTCATCTGAATTTATAAGTAAGTTGATATGATATTCTTAAATAAAAACTTAAATTTGATAAATTTGACGAGTCAATTAATAAATTTAACAACAATAATCTTAATAGTAAAGTAAAACAATTTTTTTAGAAGTCAGTCGAAGAAATTAAATACTATAATATTCATGGTATCTTTGTTTGGCATAACAATTAGTAATATTAAATGTATAATATCTTAGATATTAAAGGTATAATATACTTATGTTTGAACAAGAAATTATCAGCCGTATTGTTTATATTGTGGCTACTATTTAAAGTATTATATATTAATACAAATAGCTCAAGAAGAAATATTATATGATATGATTTGTGTTACGTATCTTTAACCTTTTGTTTACATTAAATTAAAAAAATTCAATTCACTTAAGTATTCATTTATATAATATGAATACATGTAATTCACAGTGAGTCATATTCTCCCTTATCCTCTCTTTTATTTAATTTTTAAATGATTATTCTACTCTAAAAATTGTATTGTATTTAGAGAGAGGGAGGTCTAAGAAGAGCAAGACATAGGAGAAAAAAATGAGTGATATCTTTCTCTATTATTTCGCTTACCCTTTCTTTTGTTATGTGTTCTTTCCATTTTTTTGCTGCAATTCCAACACTCAGATTTTATGGGAAATGTAAAATGCAAAGAATTAGTATACTAAAACCAGTTTGTTCCTTTTAATTTTATTGAATTCAAAGGATCGTTCATTCACAATTTTTCAATAAAGCACATTGACAAGTAAATTTATAATTATTGCTATATAATACTTTAATTAGATTAAACATGTACATTATGTCACTCTGTTTGATCTTTTTTGCATAATTTTATTATTTGGAGTGGAATATATGGGTAGAATTTACTATAAGCAGAACAATGATGCATAAACTTATTTTTTAGAAATAAGTATTAAAACATAAGTTAAATTTCTAAAATTTATATTGTTTCATGTACAGGGAGAAAAAAAAAAAAACCCCGATGGTTGAATTGGCAGTGCGAGGGGAGCCTATGTTATGTTTTGTCGTTGTGATGTCTGAAATTGGTGTATAAATTCTTTAAATTTTTTTAATTTATTATAAATTTTGAGAAAAAAAATTGCAAAAAGAATCAGAGTGTTTATAAAAAATTTAAAGAATTCCAGACCTGAAATTGTGAAATTTGGTCTTCCGGTCAAAGCCACTTCAGCCTCTGTCGCCATATCTGTCAAACTGTTCAAATTTCAAGGTCTATACATAAATCATAGGCATTGGCCAAACAGAAAGAAGAAAAAAAAAAACAGAATTCTTTGGGATAAGACAACATGGAAAATATCAAAATACCAAAAAGTACAGAGATAATTAAAATGTTTAAATTTTTAAACCGAAAAAAAGAGCAAAAGGTTGTTTGATTAGGACAACGTATGGTATGTCACGGATGGCAAGAAAAGCATGTGTATGTTGGGGGCGATGGGGCTTGCATCTTGAGCTTGTGGGATCCACTTCCTCCTAGGAGCCGTTTCTGACCCTCACTTCTCCCATTGAAGTACATGCAAAATTTTGGAACTTTACCCTCAAAATTGTGGGATCAACTCTCAATTGCGTCCCTGTTTTAAATTCCAGGGTTCTCTTCTTCAGTCATTCATGTGGGTCAGTCAGGGAAAACCGTGAAAGGAAGCATTCAGAGGGAAAAAAACTGTTTTTCCTTTTCTTACTTTTATCAATGTAGGGTAATCTTCATAAATCAGCCTTCCGGCAAAACCCAGTCGCCATTTTCTTCCATATTGTCCCGTTCTTTTTCTTCTTCTTCTTCTTTTTTTTTTTTTCCCTTTCTTCTCTTGATCTCCATTGGTTTATTTAGGCTCTCACCGTATTGAGGATTCATTATATCTCCTCTGCCTCTTAAATAATTGTTAGCGTAGCTATTTACTGTAAAACACGTCTGCGTTTTGTCTGCTTTCTGGGGTATTTTACTTTCTACATCCTCCAAGTTTGTCTTCAATTTGCACGCGCCTCTACTACTTTTCCTTGAATATGGATTCATGAGTTTCTGCGAAAATGTATCTTTAGTCCCCATATCCATATCCAATCAAAGCTTTATACGCATATCTTTAACCATGTTTAAGATGGTTTTTACTGTATATCTGATCAATCAAGGTAAGAATCCCTCTTAAATTCTTTGCTTCTCGCTTTTTCTTCAATCTCTGTTTATCCCCGAGTACTCTTCTCACTCTTTGTTCTAGTGAGCACTATATGTTCGTCGAAAAACGAAAGAGAAAAGCTTGTGAAGTGAATTGAAATTTCGGTTTCGAAAATGAGGGATTTCCCTTCCTGTTTTGGTGAAAATGGAGTTCAAGTTGCCGATTCTTCATCTTCAAACACCAGTAGAACTGCCCAGAATCTGGTCACTTGTGTTTATCAATGCCAGCTGCGTGCTCGGTCTTGCCTGATTACCATCACGTGGAGTAAGAATTTGATGGGGCAAGGCCTTAGCGTTGGGATCGACGATTCTTCAAATCAATGTCTCTGTAAGGTTGACATCAAACCATGGTTGTTCTCCAAGAGACGAGGTTGTAAGAGTCTGGAAGCATACTCTTGTAAAATTGACGTATATTGGGACCTTTCTTCTGCTAAATTTGGTGCAGGCCCCGAACCATTCGAAGGATTCTATGTGGGAGCAGTCGTAGATCGGCAAATGATTCTCCTTCTCGGAGATATGAGGAAAGAAGCATTCAAGAAGACCAACGCAATCCCATTGCCCTCGCATGCAGTTTTTGTGGCCAAGAGAGAACATATTTTTGGCAAGAAGGTGTTTGGTACCAAGACTTTGTTTCGTGATAATGGTCAAATTCACGATCTTGTGATCGAATGCGACACTGCAAGTGTTTGTGACCCGTGTCTCATAATTCGCATAGACAGCAAAACTGTGATGCAGGTGAAGCGGCTGAAATGGAAGTTCCGAGGTAATCATACTGTGCTGATAGATGGTGTCGCAGTAGATGTTTTCTGGGATGTCCATAATTGGCTCTTCGGGACACCACTTGGAAATGCTGTCTTCATGTTTAAAACATGTCTCTCCCCAGATAAACTGTGGGGGACTCTGCCCCTTTCTGATGAAAATCTGTTGCAACAATGGTCTTTCTCTCAGAGAATTTCGGACAATAAACTGCAAGGTCTAGGTTTTTCGCTCATTTTGTATGCTTGGAAGAACGAGTAGAGATACGGAAATTCACTATCAATTGAACACTAACAAATCTTTTAGTGAGTTGCGATTTATCCACCATGTATTTGGATTACAGCTGGTTAGAAATGAATCCCTTTTATCTGTCCCCCTCCTTTACCCTCAAACTTATCTGAGCTATTTGAACAGATCATAGCCAAAATTTGTTCAATTGGCTGTACATTCTTCTTCAAGTGTTAATTTTATGATCCATATTATAAAAACTATAAAGTTTCCTTTGTTTTCATAGAGTAAATCTTCGTTAGTTTTTATTTGGTATGAATATATTCATTATCTGCAGTCCCAAATTGTCATCTTCATATAGAAAGTACCTTTTTTTTTTGGGTGGTTAGCCTGATGAGATTCTGTCAGCTCATGACCTCTTGCTGTTCTATGATGGTGCGACTAAACCTCTCATCAATTGCTATATTTTAAAGTCTCTCGTTTATTCCCGTGGCCTGTCTACTTTATAATTCTTTGATGCAAATCACGCAACCAGTATAAATTGATTAGTTACTAATAACGATGATTTCCTTTTTCAGTACTACACAATTGCTATGGCCAAAAAATTAAAAAAAAAACTACACAACTGCAACTTCCATTGCAAACATCTGATTATGCAGAATCATTGTGGTAGTTCTAAGTTGCAGCCTCTGCTTAGAGGACAGATGCTTGCTTCTGTATTCTGTACCATAATATAATTTGTTTCCAATAAGATCTTCTAACATAGATTGTGGATGTTTCTTGTGGGAATGGAATTTTTTTTTATGAATGGAAGCTACGCTTAGCTCTCCTTTTAATTTTGATAAAATTATAGCTAAAATATGATGAAATTTAGACCACTTACTCAGGGGAAATAACTATACGTTATGCACAGGCCATTGCCCTCACATAGTCTGATTCCTGTTGATGCTTAGATTAACTGTGCATGTTATATCTATTTTAGAAGCCCTGCTGCCTGAGAGTTTCTTGTTGCTGTTGTTATGTTTTATGCATGGAGCCTTTTTTTTTTTTCCGCCTTTGGCTGTGAATACCTCGGCCTCTTAGTTCTTGGATGAACAGAACACATCTACATGAATCATGCTCAGAAGGGATGCCATCTATAAACCCCCTTCAGAGCCATTTCAATCCAAAATTGGCCGGTAGCAGAGAACCCCATGTTATGATTTCCAATTTTCTAATCATGCAAGTATTCCTGGTTAAATTCCTAATTATTATGTATTCGATAGTTAAATTCTTGGTATCTTGGACTATATTTCTGATGTCAGTCTTTTATTTAGCGTGGGTTAAGTTGTAGGAATCAGATGCATATAGTTTCAGAAAGCACATTCATTCACTATTAGTGCTCTTATTTTGAGTTAGTTTCTCCTCTTGGGTGGCGGTAGGTTGGAAGGAGTATCTTTGAGTCAATTTGCGTGTCAATCAATAACAAGAGAAGGAATATGATGGGGGAAAGTTCGAGTTTTTTAGAGCCTTGCTAGTAGTTGGATCATCCTTAACATTCGTATATGATTTGGAACTCGAACTCTCCAAAGTCTTATCCATAGGAGAGAGGATAAAACTCAGAGCTCTACGTTTTTTCGTGTTATGATAGCGCATTAAGCTTGTAGCATAACCACGGCTCATTTCTTCCGGTGACAAGTAAGGTTTGCCCTAAAACGTTTTGAATGTGTTTTTTCAAACTTGTAAATGTGTAAGCGGGTAAACCGTAAAGCCAAACAATATTGCAAAGCCATGCGTTGGCATCACAGTCATTATCATTGGAATTGAGACCTTGAATTGAGTGTGCAAGTTCTGGGAATCTATTTGGGACAAGTTTGTCGTGTAGCCATTAAATGTTTCGATAATTTTTCTCCCGACTTGTTCAACCTTCATCATCGGAAACCTCATTTTATGATCATTCGAGATCAATATCCACCCTTCATTTCATGGAGGGAAAAAAAAAAAAAAGAGAAAGAGAGAGAGAGAGAGAGAGAGAATTGTATATTCATTTCACAGATGGTAAAGTCAATTTTTGAGAGTTTCAATACAAAGCGTACCCAAAAGGAAAAAGAGTAAAACTGACAAAAAGTAAATGGCATTTCTGGGGGTAAAAAAGACCGGTAGACCATGAAAGCTGCAACCTTGTGGGATGGTGTCTAATATTTAACGTTCTTTCTCATTTCGAATCTGATTATTATGTTTTTTGAACCATGACAGTGTGCATCAATGTCCTAAGCGTTTCCAACAAATTAACCATCCATAATCCATGTTGTAAACTAAATTTGACCCTTCTTCTCATATTTATTTAATAATAATAGTATGAATGCATTAAATATTTTTGGTTTATATGTGATTATTTGATCTGAAATTAATAGGGGGATGTAGTAGTATTTGTAGGTAATCATGTGGTTGGGAGGGCGTGATGAGCGGATAAATGAAACCGCGTCGAACTGCTTTGTGGGTGACAGACCAATCATTATCATGTATGTCAATTGTGCTATGAGATGACATGTCATCATTATTCCTTATTTATTATCTCTTTTGTAATCTCAATCAGCCTTCCAATCAGGAGTGATGCTTGCAGCATTACTCGCCAATCTAATATTTTCTCCCTTTCTTTATATTAAAAACCTTCTCACATGATTTAATATTTATTATAATTATCAAAGTAATTTTTGAAGATCAATTGATTTTTTCTTCAGCAAAAATGACTTAAAAGAAAGAAAATGAGATATTAAGGAAAAGTCATATTAAATGAAGTTAGAATGTGTTTAATCTTATAAATATAAGAAAAATAAAAGCTAGACCAATTAATCAGGATGGATAAAAATATATATCTCATTTTTATTGATGGAAATATGATTTATAGCATTTTTATCATAATATTAATAATAAGTGAATTTTTTTTAATTTTTTATAAAATGTAGCTGATAAATTTCATTTATTTTTTACTTATATAAATCCCAATTTTGAGAGGAAATTCAGGCGAACCAGACTAGCATGTGAATAATTAATTAGGTATGTATTTTATAAAAAGTATTATTATATATTTAAGATATTAATTCAATTTAACATCACTTAGGAGAGAATAAAGTATATAAGAATATTTCCGATCGGGCTTGATGGTTCCAGGTGGCAGACAGCTGTATGAATTGACCAGAATGGGCATGCTTTAGCATTTATTTCCCTCACATGTGCACAGCTGGCTAATATGCTCCATCGCGTTGCTTTACCCACTTGCCAGCGCCGCTTTGTAACTTTGTTCCATGCCAATCCCAACACTTTCCACTATGGGACCGAGAATATATCGCATGAAATGGCCTTTTTGTCCACTCCAACGGTCCCTTTTTTGGGACACCACTCTAACGGTAACTTTGGTCCCTCTCCAACCCACATGAAGACAGTGCAGCGAAAGCGTCCGCGAGACAATATCGTCATTACACAACAACACGTAAGGTCACTTCTGTAATTCCATTCCATTCGGAGGTTCTTTCCGTAATTTGACAATTAGTATAAATAATAACCGAGGCGCAGAATAGAGCAAGACGAGGAACGAGAACTTCAATAAGAAATTAATATTCAGTGTTTGATTCTGGCGGACGTTGGATGTATAGAACTGAGTCATGAGCGACTCAAGTGATTCAACTTCCATTGACATTGATTTGATACCTTTAGGAGGAAAGGTAACTCCTGAACATCCAGCAAGTTATATTCTATCCTCTGCCTCTCTCTGTTTTTCCATCGTTTTAGTGTAAGTTTTCAAAGAAAACTGGAATTGATGGCTTTGCTTTTGGGAGTTTCTCAGGAATGCATGGTCAAAACAAGCAAAGGTTCTATCTCTGTATTAGTTTGCGGTGATCAAGAAAAGCCCGCTCTAATAACATATCCAGATGTGGCTCTCAATTGTATCATTCTTGAATGCTATCTTTTACTTTACTATATTCAAGCTCGTCTTTCATCTTTTTGTTGCATTCAAACTCACTTAGTATATGTTGAAAATTTGTTAGTCTTTTAATTCATCTGTGCCTAATGCCTGTCATATATGGCTTTTGCAGATGTGTCTTGTTTCCAGGGTCTGTTCTTCTGCCCAGATGCAGCTTCTTTGCTGCTTCACAACTTCTGCATTTATCACATTGATGCTCCAGGACATGAGGTCGCTATCAAGTTTCTCATCTATGTTCCTTTCAAGGCATTAGTGTATATATTTATTGGCTTCTTCTAGTCATTAGTATAAACAACGTTGAGTATCAATCTATAAGGATGAACCTCTTCCATGTTGTGGGTAGTTGCTAATGAGGAGCTTTGAGGAACTTTAGATAGCTGGGCTTGAGTTCGCATCCAGGGTATAAAAAGTGGGGGAAAGCTAAGGAGTTAATGAGAGTGTGCTCTTTAAATAAATATCACATCATAAAGAGAATTGAAGTGGTAGATATGGCCACGCAAATAGTCACAGCGCATTTTACGGTTAATGGAGAATACAGGTTACCTTTTTTAAAAAAAGAAAAAAGAAAATTTCTTTATCTTTTACCCATCAAAATTTTGTCACTAGGTGAAGCCATGATAGCTTACTCATATATCTAACTCTATGAATGAAGTGATGGCCAATCTCTTAGAGTCTAATAGAGTCTTTCTCATTTGCTCAAGGGTTCTTGCAGTTGGGAGCTGATGTGATTTCTTCAGATGAACCGTTGCTCAGTGTGGATGACCTTGCTGACCAGGTCGCGGAAGTGCTTGATTTCTTTGGGTTCGTCACCTTTCTCTTTCTGAGAAACTGGAATTTCTGTACCTCGATCGTGAACCATTAGAACACATTCCCATATTGTTTCTAGATGGAGAAATATGTGATAGCTATTGATATTATACTCTAACAAGTAGATAGGACAGTGCATAACTTATAAAGAAAACTAGCAATCCTTGTAACAACTTCAACTCGGAACTAACATGTCTGCATCAGGGTAAGAAATTGAGTTAAGCATGTGTTCTGTTAAGCTTGTTGGTATAAAATGTAAATAACTGAGTACAGGAGACTTATCTCAATTTATTGGGACCCATGGACATTGGAGAGATTACTTATTCAGGAAGCCAAATACGATGTGTTTCAGCCTGCAGCTTTAGGGACTATCCAGAAAGCTCCAATTGAAATGATGCCTGCTCCTAAGAAAGATTACTTGTTTTTCCGTATATTTGTCTTATTGTCTTCAACTTGTTGAGTCGAGTATTGTATTTGCTGTTGACTTCGACGTTCTTTAGTACCTTAAATTGTTGATTGCTGGTCATCCTCTGTTAGCTCATGCCTGAAGCTTCTGCTGAATTTAAGTGCAAACTGAGATAATAATTGATATGTGAAACAAAATAATAGTCCACAATTTGGCAGCTGCTATCTACTAGTAATTTGAAAATTAAAAATAAATGGATAAACCTCCTTGAAATTCTCACTTGCTTTAGGTCTTTCTTTAACCATAGTGTACGACTTTCTTGAACCAGGCTTAGAGAGGTTTTGTGCTTGGGTGTAACAGCTGGTGCTTACATCCTCACGCTATTTGCTGTAAGTTGGCAAATATCAGTTATAATTTTTTCTATTATAACAATCTGATATTATGAATTCTCACGCTATTTCTCATTTTGGCAGATGAAATACAAAGAACGAGTGCTTGGATTAATTCTTGCTTCACCTATTTGCAGAGCACCTTCATGGACTGAATGGCTTTACAATAAGGTTTAATCTTGGTCAACTTAGCCTTCATCATATGTAACTACATAAAGAATGTAACATTAGATTAAGGCAATGAAATAAGCGAAGTCAATGTTATCATTATTCTTGTAATAGATAGAAGGTGTATCTAAAATTTTCTATCTCCATTCATGCAGGTCTTAGAGAATCTACTATACTTTTATGGCATGTGTGGTTTATTGAAGGAATGCCTTCTGCAGCGTTACTTCAGCAAGGTAATCTTCCCCGTCTATGGGAGACATTGCGAAAGTGAAATTATTTCTTTGCGTGACACCTCTTCTGTACATTTCTTTTAGGAACTTAGGTGCAGTGTAGAGGGGTCAGAACCAGACATAATACTAACTTGCCGAAGGGTATGAATATCACAATTTGAGTAACAACTGATACACACGTAGGCGTTTTGCATTGAAACATCCATAAGTCGTTGGGAATAAGAATTTTTGTGTGTGAACAATTCTGACAAGTGGACTTTCTTCTGATTTATGGTTACAGCTTCTAGATGAAAGGAAAAGTTTGAATGTCATGCGTTTTCTTCTAGCGATTAACAAGTAAGTTCTTGTTGTTTTGACGAACGCTTTTTCTTTTTACCTCTGTTTCCTGCCATTGGCAACGATGCCGTAATATTCTTGTTGTGATTTAACGGTAATTCAACATATTTTATTCTTGGCTGTATGAAATGCAACGAAGCTGTTTGTACTGAACTGAAGACTTGTTTGTTAACCAAATTCTGGGACATGGCTATGACATGTCAGTGGTTTAGCGTGGCATATGAAAAAAACAAAAACCAAAAAACTGCCTATTGCTCTCGTATGACTCAATAAAATGCTAGAAACTAAAGACAGCAAATTATAACATTGATTCCATCGCAGTTTTTTGGTTTTTGTTTTTGGTTTAGCGTGGCATATGAAAAAAACAAAAACCAAAAAACTGCCTATTGCTCTCGTATGACTCAATAAAATGCTAGAAACTAAAGACAGCAAATTATAACATTGATTCCATCGCAGTAGGCGTGACCTCACCGAGGGTCTGAAGAACTTGCGGTGCAAGATGCTCATATTTGCGGGGGCAAGTAGTCCATTTCACGCTGAATCTGTGTACATGAGTGCAAAAATGGACAAGAAAACCTGTGCTCTTGTTGAGGTAGGCAAGTCCATTCATTGTGATCTGTTTTCGTTATACAATATGTAACAACACAAGATAAATAATTAATAACCTTTTACGAGAGAAAAAGAACGAAATGAGGTGATAGTGTTATGGTGTGCTTGCTTTCCCAGGTTCAAGCCTGTGGGTCACTGGTGACAGAAGAGCACCCATATGCCATGATAATTCCAATCGAGTTATTCTTAATGGAATTTGGATACCACAGACAACCACAATTCGCATGCTCATCGTCAACCAATGGATCAAGTCCAGCTAGCCGCATAGCACCAGAACTCCTCTCCCCAGAGAGTCTAGGGATTAAGCTCAAGCCCATCAGAACCAGAGTCGATGTTGAAATCTAATTTAGATTTGCACATAAAAATATATATATATAGAGCTAGTTTTTAGTGTAGAACGTCACTAGTTTAGCATATTCTTTTGATAGGTCCTAACCTATATGTATGTGTTAGAGGTAATAACCTCAACCTCTGGAAAGCGATTTTTCTTTTTTTTTTTTTTTAGTTTATTTTAGCAACTTTCATGTTTACTCCAGGACACCCTGATTTTCTACCGAAAAATTTGCATGTTCTTTGAAACAACTCATTCAATGTCATCGATCTTGGGCATGCCGTGCCATGACGATCATTTTCCTGAATCCTCCTCACCATTTCTTCTGTAGGAAGAGGAACCTAAAGATCAATACCATCTTTACTTCCTTTCATGTTGAGCAAATCTCATAACTTGAAACTTGAACCCCCAAGATTAACCTGAACTGAAGAATATTAACATTTTTTTGGTCACGTGGGACCATATTTACGGCTTACAGCTGTTATTTTATGGACTGGGAAACTGATATTATCAGCAAAAAAAATGAATACTAATATTAAAATTAGTTGCCTCATGTATTTAAAGGTTAGCTCTGGCGGATTCAAACTCTGTTGACACAAGGCATGCGTGAGTTTTGCTTTTCAAATTCTTGTTTAAAAAAAAAAAAAGGTTGGCACAAATCAACAACGTTTTCGAGTTTCGAGTTTCAACTTTTTTCTTACTTATTTTGTCTAGAAGTCCATGTCCACATGCATAGGTTACATCTTTAAATTCTTACAAAATTTGGTTCATTTGCAAAATCACACAAATACCATCTCCAAGTTAAACAAATAAATAAATTTGAATAACTCATCTTCCTAAACAGTAAGTGTAGCAAGTTATGGATAAAAGTAAAATAAAAATAAATAATTATAACAGAAACCAAAATTGACAGGTTAGGACCTATCAAAGACTATATAGGCAACATTATTTGACATCTCATACTAAGCAAAAGAGTAAAACCTTTTATCTAGTTGACTTGGCACATTTGACAATATGAGAATCCATAGATTAATGCAAAATAATTTCATATATATGTTTAAGCTCCAGCAACTTCGGTCTTCCCCTCAGCCACGGTCTCATCAGCAGGCTTATTTGGATTGTTTACATTGATGATTTGAATAGTTTAAATTTAAGTTTTTTTTTTCTTTAAAAAATGTAAAATAAAAATAATATTGCAATTGCGAACTTTTAAAAAAAAAAAAGAGTTTAAATTAAAAAAATACATTAAATTTTGAATGGTTCAAATTTAATCTAAATGGTGTTGATAATAATTCTTGGATTGTATTAAAGAATAATATACTCTAATTTTGAAAACGCCTAACAAATGATTGAGGCAAATCAAAACAGCTGATATGGGCATCAGCAAGTTGTATGCTGCTGCCAACACCTTTTAACAAACAGGCAAAAATACATTAAGGAAAATGAAAGACTCAAACCTCCATCATCTTGTTGAGATTAAACTTTGTGGCTTTCAGGATTTTGACTGTTCGAATGAAAACATTTTACTTGGCATATAGTTCTATCTTATTCCTTTTATAGTTGAAAGATTTTATTACTTAATTTAAAAAATATAAGTATTAACGGTTATTATTGTGGTTTATTAATTAATTTTACCTTTTCATATAAAAGTTAAGATTATAATAAAAAGTTACATATTCAAGAAAGGGAGAAATTGGGGAGTTGTAAAAAGTACCAGACCTAAGCATAGTTGTAATTAAGTGCTTAATTTCTATTCTGATTATATTTTAATTAATACAGTGTCTAGATCATTTTTCTCTAGATTTCTATTGTATAATATGTGCATTCTTTGCAATTAATTAATTCTACCTAGAGCTGAAAGAACAATTTGTGGTTTCAAGACTTGTAATACACATTGAAAATTAGAATATGGTAGGACGAAGATAGTAAGTCGAATTATGTTGGTCATTCAGTATCTAATATTAATATAGCAGCCCATAAGTATATGAAATTTTATATTTATAGCAAAATTTATATTTTACTAATATGTGTAATATGTTGTGAAACAAGATATTTTTCCATGTTCAACAAAATAAATACAAATTATTAATTGAGAAGAAAAATATCTTGTGCAATGTACAGGTAACAATCTAGTTAAAAATGATTAATACAAATTTTTTTCCCTCTTTATAAGTTTCCATTTAGTCCCTCTTTTAATGTAGTTCAAAGTCATGCAAGTTGTCCTTTCATTCTTTTTAAATTATCTAATTTTGTCATTTTTAATTATGTATTTAAAGTTTGACGTCATATTTAATAATCTATTAATTTAGATGTCATATATTTATTTATCAATGTTAACTTATATTCAAATTTAATAAAAAATCAAATAGAGATATGACCCAAAAAAAAAGTAGATCATTTAAAAAAAAAAAAGATAGCGTTATTTACTTTTGAATTTAAGGAATTAAATTAAGAAAAATATTTCTGAGTTTCCCTCTCTCTCCACTCTTTCTTCTCGGATTCAATGGAAGTTGCGAAAATTCAAAGCCTAGAAATCAAATCAAATCAAATCCTGGAAATCTTGACCACTTAAAATCATAATGTAAACTCAATCGAATGTCAATCCCTACGATTTATTTGAATTTTTTTAATTTATAAATTTATTGAAAACAAAAAAAAAAACTTTTAAAACAAAAATGAAAATTTGACCTATTATAAAATTATGCTAAATTACTTATGCTATACTTCATTTGATCAATTCTCAATAAATTAAATCTTCATAATTACATCTGACTAGATTACTAAATTCCTTTATGTCAGACTAGTTACAATTCTGCCAGGTGAGATTGGACAGTGAAAAAGTCAAACGATAGTTGCCTACGATGGGTTTTAACATATTTGGCCAATGCGCATGTTCCACAAAAAAGGAGTAGTCGAGCAGACAAAGAAAGGTTGTTAGAGAATATAAACCTCTACAACAAATGAGTGAGGAGAAGCAAACATTAACCCTAAGATAAAATGTGATTTATGCACACATTACAATATGCCAGAACACGAGACCCTTGTGGTTAAAGTATCAACAAGTGTAAAACAAACTCACATGAAAAGAGGTGAAAAAACTTTGAACTTGGGTATAAAGCCACAAGGTCCTTGGCTTTTTTCCCTCTTCGAAGAACTCTGGGTTTCTCAGTGCTCACACTGCAGTCATTGACGATTGCCCTTCTCTATGTCCTAGCTTTTTCCTCCGATTCCTCTTTTGTTTCTTCTGCAGAACTTTTTTTCTCAAAAAAATTCATGAATGCGCTTCCTCTTCCATGAAAATTTTGTTGGTGTGTTGCCAGAGTAAATTATGATTGTTTTACCGCTTATGCCGTCGTACTGCTGCAAATTTTTTTTTTTTTTGGAATTCATGAATGCTCTTCCTCTTCCATGAAAATTTTGTTGGTGTGCTGCCAGAGTAAATTATGATCGTTTTCCCGCTTATGCCGTTGTACTGCCTGATGTGTTCTCTGAGGTATATTTGCTAGCACGTTTTATCCAAGAGGTGCGGCCTTGTTCAGAGTAATGAGTATTCTTGTGCATTGTAATGCTTCTAGTGTTTGTAACCACTCCTAGTGGCCTTTTTGTTAATGAAAGTTCTTTCGACAAAAGGAACCCCACCCCACCCCCCCCCCCCCCTCCCCCCCAAAAAAAAAAAAAGAGAAAGAGTATAAAGGCTTTGATAGACGCATGTTGAAAATAAAGCTAGAGGGAATTCTACAACATAACAGCATCAAATGCCACAGCCACCCTAAAACCTACTAGTCTTTGAATAAGTATCACTAATGCAGGTAATGTAAAAAACTATCAGAATTTTCATGTTAAAATTGAGAATCAAATGAACCGTAAATTCCAAACATGAGCTTAAGGCTGCCAACAATCTCATTCACTGTCAAAATGTGGGTTATATAACAAGAATCTTCAAGAGGTGGACAGATCAGGAAGAAAACGTCAAACTCCTTAAGGCAGTTGTAAGTTGAGGAAGTTTGTCAGGAGCTCTC
The DNA here is from genome assembly GCA_032878935.1 of Erythrophleum fordii. Classification (NCBI taxonomy): domain Eukaryota; kingdom Viridiplantae; phylum Streptophyta; class Magnoliopsida; order Fabales; family Fabaceae; genus Erythrophleum; species Erythrophleum fordii. Next base: position 35,365,477 of record JAVQMF010000049.1, read on the forward strand.
TGCTTATAATCTTTCTCCAACACTTTTGCTGCTAGAAATTGTACTTGTGATCCTTCCTTGTCTTCCTTACTTTTCCCTTTCGTAAGCTGTGCGATAGCAGAAGTGCACTGAAGCACAGGAGAATAACTCAAATTTCAAGCATAGAAGTAAATAGCTTGGAAAAAAGAATCCACAAATCCTAACTTGTCGCATTAGGGAAGGGGCGATTGTTGTCTACCAAAGCAGAACTAAAATGGTGACTTTCATCATGACCAACAAAACCTCTGCTCATTTATCTACCGAATTACTTGTGTTGCAAACAAACACGCACTAGCACTGGGGAAAATTCAGGAAAAGAGAGTGAGCTGAGATCAAAGGAGCTCACCAGGCAAATACCAAAAAGCGCCCTGGTATTCTTGCCTCCAGTCAAGTCGATGGTGGACACATAGTATTTCTTAGCAGTCTGGAGATTTTCTAATCCACCAAGTGTATAAAGTACCTTCCAATACCATAAGGCAACAGATAATTCTAGTTCAATAAAGTAACGTTGTACACAACTCTAGTTTACAACGTTGTCTTGCTGTTATAACAAAAATTATTTGTTAAAAAGCTACTTACATCAGCATAGGCTAAGTGGTAGAGTGGAACTGTCGGTTGAGATAATATTAACTCTTCATAGCAAAATGCAGCTTGTTTGTACCTAGCAATAAGACAGCCAATATCAAGCCCTCAAAAAAAGACATTGCTAGAAGACCTTTATGAAAGGCGGGTGGGTAAAATTAAAAATCTTACATTTGCAGGGAGACATATACTTCAGCTAGCTCTCTCCATGCATCAAGATCTGCCATGAATCTGTTTCAATAAGGAAAAGAATTCAGAAACTTTCTTTTTTCCCCTGACATAAGCCAGAAAGAACTTTTCCCCTTTCTTCTCTTTGTATTTTTTTCCTGGTTTTTTTTTTTTTTTGTGGGGGGGAGAGAGGGATATCTTTAACATCTGCCCTTACATTTCCAGATACTTATTAAGCCATTCAATAGCCCCAGAAATGTTGCCTTGTGCCTTTGCCATAGCCACCCTCCTCTTATGGATGATCTGTACAAGAATAAAGACTTATGTTTGGGTTTTCCTTTCCCCAGCCTATTTAAAGATAAAGGTAACAATGATGTACACCCGAGCAACAAAGTAGAAAAAAAGTCACTGTTCATTCAAAATTCATAGTTTCATCTCAGACAGAGTAACTGAGCAATTAACCAACTCTCCCGCATAAGATTAAGTAAATTTACTTGATCAAGAGGATTATCCTCTAAAAGGCTTGCGTAAGCCTTCTCTGCCTCTCTCCAAGATCCTTTTGCTTCAAGCAACATTGCCTCCAGCCTGCCTGTAATTTTTCCACAATAAGTTAAGTCACCACAAATCATTTTATTGTAGGGGTAATGGATACATGCACATGCTCAGAAAACTTATATGGCAAATGTCCATGAATGCTTGTAGGGAATATATTCCACTTGGCATCCTCCTGAAAAAAAGGATAGGCAAATCATCCAAGGTTTGCTCCACAACTGGGCGTCAATAATCAGGCCTTGCATATGTTCGAGAACCAAAAACATTTCAGTTGGTGTGTGCTCGGGTAGGACTATAAGGAGCATAGCTAGTAGCTAAATCGTTATGCCATCAATAGGTGACAAACATAGCCGAACAACACCCAATTTGACTATCTCTTATTGTACAAAACAAGACATCTGTAGACACATATAACATTAACTTACCAACCCTTTTACCCTCAGGGAATCTCTTCTGAAGAGCCTTTATACATTCCTGAAAAAAGAGTTCACTGTTGTCAACTTCAAGTCTTCAAGACAAAAAATCTCAAATTAGCAAGTTTTTTATCATGTATGAAGAAGAAGGGATAGTTAATGCTCAATTGTAGCAACATGGAAAACATATTAAACAAACATAAAAGTTCAGACGCAGACAGCATTGCAGGTTCAGATATTAAAAAACCAAACATTATTAAGTATCTTTCCTCAATATTCGAACTAGAATGATACAATAATTGTAAAAACAGTAATGACATAAGCATCTGACCAAAAGCCACTGATTTCTCCATCCACCAGAAAAAAGAGGCATAGGAAAATAACAGCTCAGACTTTAGACGTTATAGCATTATACTTCCTAGAAAATCATATAAAGAAAATTGAAGATAAAAGTTAAAAAACACAACTTGTAAGTGAAATTCTGCAGCTATTTTGCTGCATTAACACAAAAAGGCATCGTCAGAGGTCATGATGCCCTGTAAAACTCATGAGGTACCATCTTATACTCACATCAGCAGAATCTCCATGACAAAAGTAGTGAGAAGGTAAAAGTAGAATTAGGTAAGCAGTAAGTCTCAATGATTTAAATTTAGTAACCTGGAATACTGGAATCACCCTTGGATAAGATTCAAAACTAGTACTACATAATAAGCAGATTTCATGCAAAAATAATCTTAGTTCTGAACATAAGGAGAATAAGATCTGACAGGTTGTTAAATACATTATGAAAGGAACTAAATGGAGGACTTCAAACCAATTTAGAGCAATGGAGAAAAGATTATTACCTTGGCAACATCAATATATTGGCAATCCAAAGCTGCAATCGCAACCTGCTCATACAAAGTCCATTCTGCATCACGAGACTAGTACTCATTAACCACAAGTACTATTTAGTAAAAGTTTGGTTGTAAATAAAAGATAAGTTAATAACTCTAAAGCAAATGCAAATTTGTAGTCCACAGATGCCACGGTCAAGGCAATGAAATAAGTTTTGTCTTTCATTATAGTTGAAGCAAAAAAGAAAGTGGAGAATATATAAGATATATCAATTAATTTACAAGGTCAAATGGAGAAAGTCTTCCTTTAAGCGGGGCAGGTTTTCCAAACTTCTTAGATTTTACCAATCTTCATCAGTGTTAACATCAACTTAAAAGGAAACTACCCAGTCAAGATAGCTATTCTTAATTTGCAAGGTCTTGATGGCGATCTTGCAAGAAGTGACCAGCCTTCACAATGCATCATGTAGTCCTCTGTTGCAAGCTTTTCCTCCAGCAATGTTTATTCAGAAGCATAATAAAAAGAACCACTTTTGTTTTAATCCTTGCCCGCCTAACACTATTTATATTCTCTTTGCTTTCATATGTGGGCAATGCTTCATTTTAAGAGCCGATGTTATCGATCAAATATAAAATGCATAACAACTCGATTGCTATACTGCAGCGTAGGATTACAAGTTCATTATGACAAATGTGATTCCCAATGGAACCAAACTAAACACGAAATCTCATGGACCCAACACATAATTAAATCGTTTCACGAAGACAATAGTTAAACAAAATTAGGTCTGCGAAAACCAAAATGGAAAGTACCCATATTGGAAAAAGGAAAAATAAGCTCCGACTAACCATCTGGGCCGAGAGAGGAGCGCTTTTTGGGGTCGTTTAAGATCGAGAAGCCATGCTTCAACACTTTCTCTGAACGGCGAACCTTAAGCTTCCTGACTAGGCAGAGGTACTCCCAAGCTCCTCCTCCTCCATTATCGACCTGTTTTTCGAGCCTGTTCAATTGAGATTCCTCTATCTTGCTAACCATCTTAGCCAATATTCAGAGATCCAACTTGTAACAAGTCACTCTTTCTCTCTCTGTATGGTAATATAATTATGTGTGTTTCTCCGTAAGATGTTTGAGGAAATGATAGACTTTTGGATCTGTAATCTATTGTTGGATGGAGATCATAGAGTGAGGAACTATGTTCACCGGGAACACATCGAATTGCCCCAGAACGCACTCAGTCCTCTGCTAACTCCCAAACCAACTTCCACAGGAGATCACTGAAAAAAATAATTGTTAATAAATAAGGTAAACTCTTGTCACTTTTAAAATTATATCAATTATCCTTGAAATTAAAATATGATTAAAATATTTTTAAAAGTAATATTATTTCTTTATCAAAGATAAAATTTTTTAACAATATTGAAAAAATTTTATTATAATGTTTTCATTCTAAGTTGAAAATTATAAATTTAATTTATTTTAAAATTTATTAAATTTATGAATAAAACATTTACATTTATTAATATATATTTAATACAAATGTTATTTAAAATGAAATTATTATTTATAAATTAATTAAATTTAAAGAAGTATGTTGTAAATATGTTTTCTTTTAATAATTTATTTATAAATTTTTATAATTTGGTAAAATTAAAAATCAACCATTTTATATTAGTTAAATATATATTTAATACTTACTATAAAAATAAAAATATTTTGGTTAAAATAAAATAAATATAAATATAATTTATTTTTTATTGCAGAAAAAATAAGTATAGTGCATTTTTTAAATTTAATTTGGTTGATAAAAAAATTTTGGGAAAATATAAATAAATATGAGAATGGAAATGAGTTTTAATAAAATTGAATATGGTGATCCATAATCATATTTGGTAATATATGAAAATGAATAGTTAACTCTAAATATTATAATTTATAAACTTTAAATTTGTCTTTTTATATTTTTCTTAAATTTTGCAACTTGTCTTAAAGATTAAATTGTATATTTACTCTACTTTAAATAGTTAACTCCATATAATTTAGTGAGTTATAAATTTTCAAAAAAGTTAATTTTCCTAAAAATAACTTCAAAGACTGAAAACATAAAAATAATACTTTTTTAAATATTAACTTTCTAGAAATAAAATTATAAAGGCTTGTGGATCCTAGTTCTAACAATGCGGCATGGTCCATGTACGACATCGGCCTAATATGAGTTTTGCAAGTACCAAAAAGGAGTTTAATTACCATTTCACCCTTAACATTTTATTTAAGAAATTAATTTTAATTATAAGCATATTTGCTAGGATATGAATTAAAGTAATATTATTTTATTTTATAAAACAATTAAATGTGCAAAATTGATTTAAGTACAAAATTGATTTAAGTAAAATTAAAAGTTAAATGCTCAGTTATTGTGATTGAACCAGGTGAACTCAAGGGATCTGAACACGCACTAGCCGAGAAAGGGGTTGATATCAACTAGTTGAGTAGAGGCTTATGAAATGATATACCATCCATAGAAACCTTTTCTTCTAGATTTCATCTAATCACATCAAAGATATTAACTATTTTCTGTTACAAGAAATTGCAGTAGATAAAGGACAAATCAGAAATGAAATTACATTAGCACTGCAGCAATATCAATGTGCAGGAGTGTAGTCACCTACAACAAATTAGAAAGAAGCAGGACGTTCAATCCTTCGCGCTCATCCCCTTTCCCTCTACTCACTCACTCACTCAAAAAGTCTCAACCTTAAAGTTTCATCTTCCACATCATATTGGTACATATCTCTTCAGAGCTTGCTTCCCAGCAACTGCAGCTGCCGCGGCAATTCCACCGATCGCACCCCCAACAGCAGCCGATCGCGGTCCCGCCGCTACTCTGTAAAGCGCTCCTGTACCAAGTCCGGCCACAATACTGTTCAACAAATCGTCCGTACCCCTCAAATGGATAATCCCACTCTCTAGACCAGCGAAGATCAAACCCAAGACGCCGAGTGAATTCCCAAATCTGCGGCCCGTTTGACCGCCGGAATTCAGAACACGGTTGATCCGAAGCTTTAGGGAGTCGCCAGACTCGGCAGCCTTGAGGCCTTCCACGGTGCCCTTGGCGGCACCGAACATAGCACCCGACAAGTAGCCGCAACCGGTGTAGTACTGGAGATTTTCGCCCCAGGAGCGATGAGTTCTCGCGGCCTCTTCAGGAAAGAGATGTTCTGGGGTGGTAGGGAGGTTGTAGAGTTTCTGGATCGGAACGTTAAGGTCCTGATACGGATGGTAAACCCGCCTCTTCTGCTCATTTGGTTTGCTTGGATCCGCCATGGCAGAAGATATCAGGTCAATAAAGTGGGAATTGGATTTGCCGTTGGAAAAATCGAAGAAACAAAAACCCCCTCCCTCTGTGTCGTGTTTGTAGGGTTTAACGCCCGCCAAGGGATTAGCATTCGGTGATTGACTCCCTCTTCTTAATGCTTTATATTAATTTATTATTAACAAACTATCCAGAAAATAAAGCCCAGCACAAAAAGTATCTAGCCAATCTTGACTTGCCGACTTTCGTTCTAATCGAATATTTAGCCAACTAGCTTGAATATGCTTTCATTATTTTGTTTGCTTCTTTTTTCGTAATAAAATATGAAACGAGCCTGGTTCAATTAGACAATAAATTATGCTTGTCAATTTCAGGACGCGTTAATTCAAGTAGAGGGCATTAAAATTAAATGAAAAAAAAAAAAGAGAGTAAACTGTGATTCCTCGAAACTGACAATCGTGGACGCCGGACATATTCCAAGTCTATTTCCTATTTTTATCAAGGGAGAATACCAATGACCATTCCTCCTTATTATTCACAAAATTCTTATGCCATTACTTAATTCCATTGGTTAAACAAATGCCAGCTATACAATGCCAAGAAAAAGACGAAAATCAATGAAATTGAGCACAACGAAGAATGGTACCATAAAAACACAACGCCCAAATCCAGAGTTTTATAGACCTGGTGCGCCAACAGATTCACACACGTTCTTTAGAATTTTAAATCCAAGCGTGATCAATTAGTTTCAGTTTTCCTATGCAAATATGATTATGAAGCGTGTGTGTGTGTGTGTGTGCTATTTAAGTTCTTTGGATTTATTCTTCGAGACTGGAAATGTGTCTTGCACAAATTTTTACTCAGCTATATGCATTTAATTTTTTTTTTGGTAGGGGAGGCATGTGTCTATATTAAGTTATAAACAACAGACTGGGCTTAAGTTTGGAGTTAGCATGAGATTTGGGCTTCTGTTACCGTACAAGTTGGAATGTAGTCCGTGACGCTGGGGACTTGGGCGTTCCAACATGGTTATGCCTATGGCCCACTATCCAAAGATAACTTCCCAAATCCATTATCATTCAATGAATTTTGAAAATATTCGATAAAAAAGAGAGAGGAGACAAACCCATATATGACGAAAACACTATTCCAAACTATCTATCTGAAAAGGAAATAACGAAAAGAGAGAAGAAAATGATCAATTTATCCTACGTTAAAACGAATAATAAAATTAAAAAAAAAAAAAAAAAGCGATGAGGAATCTCACTTTTATCATGTTGCACCTGACGCGGGTCAAAACTCACAAAGATTGGGGAGACAGATACAAAATGGCTGAAATTAGAGCCCAGATCTATAAGAAGACACAGGTTGAGTCATGACTCATGGCTCATGACTTTTGACACATCTCTTTCCACAACTCATTGCAAGCTGGTTCAATCTTAATAAAACTTACGTACAATTTTTACTGTTGATGGGAGGTAGCCAGGTATCTTTAACCGGGTTTCAACTTTCAATTATGGCTCAGCATGATGGGGTCGTCCGTGAAGATCTTGATGTTAAAAATTGCAAACCAATTGTGAGCATGCTGAGATCATAAGCAAGTTTTGAAATTGCAAAATTAAAGTGCAGAAAGTAAATTCTCCCAGGTGGCAAAAATATTCTTATTCTTATTGTTCGTGTTCTTAGATCGATGCTATGTAATAGTAGGTCCAACTCCAAACTCATATATGCATCCATTCACAATTTGAAATATGTTAAGCAGATTATCCCTCCAAGGAAGGGCGCAGTGATGAGGCTGTACGATAACACTGTATTCCTCTGTACCATGTGAAGATTCCCATCCTTATGTAATTGGTCCCATCCCTCTGCATGTTTTCACGTGTCCTGCCATCTGGATGCCGTTAATTACACCATCGATCATCACCATCGGCTACTGCATAGGATTCGAATGGCCCAGTGACAACCATATATATTTAATTTCTTTTTTTCCCTGCATCATTTTCCAACCCAGTCGCCTCCCAATTCACACTCTCAACCCAAGGCGCGTCTCGTTCAATCCCCTGACACACTGAGAGGTTGTTACTCTTACAGACCAATGATAAGAGGCCACGTAGATTGAATTTTGGATAGGGGTATTAATGGATGAATTAATCATGACGAAAGCCTGATGAGACATGATCCTATATGGTAATGGCCAATTACGTTGTCTTAAGTGGGTGAATATATATAGTCATCATTCATTTGTGAGGCCTACGGACCTAAATTTTGTTGATCAAAGGATGATCAAGATAAGTCTGGATTTTGTATGGAAAGAGGAAAAGGCCGAAATGAGTGAGAAATGAATTGAATATACTTTTTTATTGCAATGTGGTTGGATATTGACTTGTCCTATGTCACCGTATTTGTATTGCTGCAGAGTATTATGAGTAAGGGGGTGGTGAGTTCACTTTCTTCTAAAAGGGTGTGGTGGGCTATCTCTCCCGTTCCACGCAAGGACAAATTCATTGATAAATGTGAGAGAGAAAGACAGAAAGGTTGGTGTTTTGTAATGTTGCTTTGCTCGGAGTATTCTGCCCATTTACAGTGAGCGGAGGGAGAGAGGAAGAGGGAAAGAAGTTTAATTAGAGAGAAGAAGAGAACTCAAACTCAAAACACAAACATGTTCGATGGAGTACCAGATCAGTTCCACCAATTCATAGCCCCAAGAACCTCATCACTTCCACTTCACTTATCTTTCCCTCTCCATGCCTCTCCAACACCCTTTGATCCTTATCACTTCCCTCTCCAACAACCCAATCTCTTGCACCCCTTGCACCATCACCCTCCTACTCCTGCCCACAAACACGAACAAGACAAGCAAGATAATAGCATGAGCAGAGTGTCAATGAACTGGGAGATTGAAAGAGAAAGACAATTACCTGGGCTCATCGATTCCTGCTGGACTCAAGATGAAGTGGTTGCGCTATTCAGGATCAGATCTAGCATGGACACTTGGTTCCCAGACCTCACCTGGGAACATATCTCGAGGTAACTTGCTTGAATCATATACCTTCCAATTAAACCTCATTTATTTATTTCCTTATTCAGCTTCTTTTCAACTCCAAAATTCAGTTGAACTCCATGGGTTTAATTTCATCATCCAAAATTATGCTGCAAAATTCGCTAAATGAAAAAAAAAAATGAACTGGACTTGGTGTTCGATCAGTGTTTGTATGTAGTTTACTTAGCTTCATGTGGTAGACAAAACGCACACGTGCACATACGCTTAGCTGTTAGCGTGCACACTGACACTGCAGCACACAGACTTCGAGAGAAAGAGGGGTATGGAGGGCGGCGAGCTGGGAAGGGGACGAAATTAGAAGCAACTGATTTTGTCCAGCTATTAAGGGTGTTTAAGGCAGTATATAGGAGGTGGTGATGGTGGTGCAAACTAATTAAGAAGCATATATATATATATATATAAATGGTTTATAAGGTTGGTGTTGGATTTTATACATTTATAGTGGGTGCAGGAAGCTAGCAGAGCTTGGATTTAAGAGGAGTGCAGAGAAGTGCAAGGAGAAGTTTGAGGAAGAAAGTAGATACTTGAACAACATTAATTACAACGACAACTACCGGTTTATTAGCGAGTTTGAACAGGAGCTTTATCAGGGTGAAGATGATCATCAAAGCCCTGAAGCTGAGGTTGGGACCGAAAAGTCGACACAGCAGCTAGAAAAGCCAAGGGAGGGACAAGACAAGACGTCGGGCCACGCATTGGAAGAGGGTTCTACTAGACGTGACACATCAGCACCCACCATTACCAAACAATGCGGGGTGGAAAAATCAAAGGACAGGAAGAGAAAGAGGCACGATGGTAAATTTGAGATGTTCAAGGGCTTTTGTGAGAATATTGTCAACAAGATGATGGCTCAACAAGAGGAGATGCACAATAAGCTTCTTGACGACATGCTGAAAAGAGATGAGGAGAAGTTTGCGAGAGAAGAAGCTTGGAAGAAGCAAGAGCTGGATAGGATGAATAAGGAGCTTGAAATTATGGCACATGAGCAAGCTGTGGCGGGCAACCGGCAGGCCACCGTAATTGAATTCTTGAAGAAATTCGCAGCAAGCTCTCCCAAGGTAACAAATGGATCAGATCCGAAAGCATTACACTCTCAAAACCCTAACCTTTGTGGTGAGATTGATGGGGAGAACAATCTAGAGCCACCACCGTCTTCTACAATGATTCTAAATCATCAAGATACAACCACTTCTCCTGCTGTACCCATTACGTGCCCTAGTACAGCAGAAAACCCTAGCTTGAGTCATGACCAAGACGCATTAGAAGTTACACAGAACCCTAGTTCTCTCGATTCAGTTTCAACATGTAAGGCACCGTCGACCACATTGTCGAGTGAGAAAGATGTAGGGAGGAGATGGCCGAGGGATGAAGTGTTGGCTTTAATAAACCTGAGGTGCAGTCTGAATAACAATAGTAGTGAAGACAAAGAGGGAAACAAGGCTCCACTGTGGGAGAGAATCTCGCAAGGTATGTCAGATTTGGGATACAAGAGAAGTGCCAAGAGGTGCAAAGAAAAATGGGAGAACATAAACAAGTACTTCAGAAAAACCAAGGATATTAATAAGAAGAGATCGCTGGACTCCAGGACTTGTCCCTATTTCCATCACCTCGCTACTTTGTATACACAAGGAAAGCTTGTTCCTCAGTCTGAATTAAGGCCCGAAAGTCAAATGATTTCACCACCAAATCACCCACAAATCCCACCACAACCCCAGGCTCACCCTTCTCATCAAGTTCTGCATGTCGATGGTGAGAAAACTATGATGCAATGTAACTGAAGCTTTTGGATGTGGATCATCGGTTTTAATTTATTTGTCCATTTTCACGACATAAAATAAGTACCACTTCTTCTCTGAACTTTTTTATTTTTCTTTTGTTTTTTTCTTCGCTATTACATATATATTTGTTATTTAAATAAAAAACTTAAATTATGCACCGACAACCTGAGAAACGAGAACAATGTTTCTATTCAGGTGTAAGTGTGATTTTTATATTCCGATTTCAAGTTGTACCAGTTTTCGGTAGATGCTTAAATGTATACACATTAACATATCGAAGACAATGACTTTTTGGGTGGGAGGGTGGGGAGGGAGAAACATTCTTTAGGACATTCTACCCTTTACTGGGGACTGCAACTAATAAAAAGCGAGATGAATTATATAAGTGTTTTCCAGCCGGGTATAGGAAAGAAGAGCATCACAAACAATGGGTTTTAAGAATGCGAAATTGATATATTTATATTTATATAAGCAATACCTTTATTAATAAAGGCCCCTCCAATCTGTTTGCTTCAGGATAGAGGTAACGCAATTCGTGGAGGCGGATGGTGCAGTTTACATAAGACAAAATGTGGAGCACTCTTAATATTATTAATTACTTCATGTGTTTTTAAAAAATACTTGAAGCTGTGCTTAAGTGTACTGTTTATGAGTTATGACTTACCATTCATAGGAGAGTGCTTTTATAATTATTGAGTGAAGAAATGGTACCGTACAATTTGATTGGTCATTGTCAATGTCTCCGAGTACATATATTTTCGTGCCGAAATCATCCTCGTTCACTGCTGATTTGTGACTTTTGCTTTTAAAAAATTACTGTTAAAAATCTCGTATTTATATTAAAACTTTTAAATTTTAAACTTATTTTTTAAAAAATAAAAAATAAAAAAATTATAATTTAAAATTTAAAATTTAAAATCTTTTAATATAAATACTATCAATTTAAAATCATGAAATGTAATTTTTTCCTTGCTTTATTCACAACTATCACCGCTGTCTTCCCAAGAAAAACTCCTTGAGCGAGTGGAAGGGAGATTGTTGAGCCATTAATCCTTCTAGCTCTTATGACTTGACTTCTTCCCCTTCTTTCTCTTTTAAAAATTAGATCAGCTCGTCGATTTTTCTTTTAAACCTTATCCCATGTACGTTAAAAAAATAAATATGTTGATTTAATTAATAACCCTTTTTATCATGTTGATAACAACTCTTAAATATGTTAATAATTAACGTTAAACTAATGTATCGAGAAAAATATCTTATGTGATTATTAGTATTCTAAACAGATAATTATCAGTACTATCAGAGATTATTATCAATTATATATATCTTCATGTTATATGAATTCTTATGAATATATGATTACGACAGCTCTTATAACATGATTTTCACAAGTCTCATGACGAGGAAGATTTGGACATGTGAAAGTTTATTATATTTATGAGTGAAAATCTTAAGTTCTGTCTTTTAAGGATCAATTGAACCAGTACTCAAATAGGATATCACAAATCAAATAGTCAATTAGCTAGAACGTATAATGCTTACTTGTTGACTCTAATACATTGACAATTGTTGCCACATTATGCTCACATAAAAGAATTACTTTCAGGTTATTTAAATCTATTTTTATAGAAATTTGAAAATTTTAAAAGTATGTAACTTTTTCCTGTAACAGATTTGTAATTGTAAAGAAGTAAATAATAAAGAAGAAATAAGAAATTTGAATGGCAATGGCAAAAGAAACTTGCTGAGACTACCCGTTAATTGTTAAGTAGGAAAAGTATATATACTTTTCAGTAGAAATGGTGCATATTTGTAAGGTAGGAATTAAATTAACTTCTTTTTTTGGCCAAAATGCAAATAATTCCTTTTAATTTAGAGGTTGTGCAATATACTTCATGTAACTTTAAAAGTTAATAAAAAATTTCAAAATTTTTAATTTTATGTGTCATAACTCATTTGTTATTATTTATTTTTTCACAACAAAGTCATTATTTTGTCCCTTGAGATAACCAATTGTATGTATTTTTTAAAATTAAGCCTCCATAGACTAGCAGTATTAAAATATTTAATAAAAAATAATTTTATTTAAATTTTGTAGTTATCTTTTCACAAGTACTTCCCCATCACGCTTAGAGCCTTAACATTATATAAGTCTTTCAACCACTAAAGTGGGGGGTATCTTACCATTTCATCCATTCCTTTATGGGTAATATTAATGTAATAATTTATGAAATCTATAAATGCATAATTAACTATATAGACCTGATTATGGGTTGGGTTTGCCAACCTTCCCATTTTAAAAATACCATTAAAATTAGGCTTAGACTCATTTTTTTTTTTATGTTATTCAAGTTGGGTTAAGTTTGCTTAGAAAAAAAAAAAAAAGAGTCCATCATTGTTTACCCCTTCAATTTTTTTTCTGGGCCAACTTCCCTCTTTTGTTGTTAGTCACTTCTTTTTGTTTAGAAAAAAAAAGAAGGAAAAAAAAAAGCATCCTCTAGGAATTTAAAATTGAAGAAATTAAGTTATTTTGCAAAGCAACATTTAATATTGTTAGACATAATTTAACTATCAGTAATACTCATTTTCATATTTAATAAACTTCATGATCAATGAATGATATAATATATGTACTAGATATATGATTCAGTAACATATTTTTTCAGCCAAAAGAATATAATAATTATCTATCATCTATAGATACAATTCATCATTGTTTGATTTTTTTTATTTCAATTAAGTGACTTTATTATTTATATATTTGACATGTATAATTTAACATTAAACTTTAATTGTAACAATACTAACATTGAAATTTATGTATTTCTTTTGAATTGTATTAATAATTAATTTTTAAATTTTATTCATTAAAAAAGGATCAAATAAAAGGGAGAAAATTTACAAAAAATTTAGATAAACTTTTACAATATTATAATAACATAATAAAAAAATTGTTCGAGTTAAACTAAAACTTAAACTCGAGCTTAAACCTAAATTAAAAAAGTATGAGCCAAACCTATTTTGTATTCAAATTTTTTTAAAGGGCCCTTTTTCAATTTTTATTTTTATTTTTCATGTTCATATATATATATATATATCAAATCAAACTTTTTAAATTGGATGAATTTTTTAGATCTATTGTATATCCACCAGGCAAAAGAGAAAAGATACATAATAAAAAGTGATACGTGCAGGGTGCATATGAATTGGTGTGAAGCAGTGCATACAAAATTTGTTATAGTTAGGTTCGGGGTTCAAGTCCAGTTTTAAAAAAAAGGTTTGAATGTAACTCATTTTATATTTGAGTTTTGTTAGACAGATACTTTTTTTTAAAAAAATATATCTATTTTTTTAAAACGGAACCTATCAACTTAAACGAAAATTTCGCGACATGATTAGATTTACTGTATATCCAGCGGACGGAGAAGAACAGTGATGCGTGCGAGGTTCATATGAATTGGCGTGAAGCAGTGTATAGCGTATAAACTACAAAGTGACAAGACACGAGGTACATATGGCGTAACGTTTCTGTTGGGGAGGGGTCCCACTTTGTCTTTTTCACTGGGTTGGGCGCCACGCTTCTCTGATCAGGCATTCACACACTGCCACGTTCATCACGTCCCATGTGCTGTTTTTTGTTTCTGCATACTGTATCCTGTGCTCTTTCGTCCAGCAACACTGTGCGCTTGCACGTGCATATGTAGGTCCCCCCTAATCATCCATCCCACGGTTTCAGATGCCTCCGCTTCTTGGCGACTAAAGTCAAACTTCATCGCTGCCATCAATCCCGTCGAAGCTTTAAAGCCCAGACGGAAGCCAGCCCAGCCCAGCCCACTTGGGTTGGGCCTAATCCATATTTAGAACCCGCGACCTTATTTCTGATCATGGTTCTCCCACTCTATGCGTATCAGCATATGATGTAAATCTTGTTATGGGAAAAAAATATGAAACAGCAGGTGGTAATTAATATTAATAGCAGTGCGTATATATGTGTATGGCGTGTGGAGCTGTATGGTATTCCAGATTTGATAACGGGAAGCACATTCAGATTCTCCATGTTGTCCCTAACTGATGCTGCCTGGGACTTAATTAGCTCTTCATGCTTTGGCTTATAATGCTTAGTAGTTATTATTGAGAGGGACCATATGCCCTCGAAAATGGGCAAACATGATGGGATGTTGCAGAAAAATCAACCTTGTCTTTAGCAACGAATTGGTGATGCGTCCCTTCCTAAAATGAAAAAGTATATATGGCCTAGGTTATGGCAACCCCCAACAGCACGCCTTTTAGTCCAAAAAGGAACAAGGTGGAATTAAATTCTGTGAGAAAAAGAGCACAAGTTCACATAAGGCTGGGTGTTCTTAATATCAGTACACGATCACGAGCTACAAAATGGAATCACAATCATCCAATTTTCTGTTCAGTGGGTTGGTCTACTTTTGCATGCTATTTTGGTGTATCGGGTCAAATGCTTCCTGAGCACCGGTAACTACAATAAATACGGTTTTTATGGAAGCGGAGTCTCTTTTCCAGAATTGGCCGGGTCTATCCGTCTGTCTCACAGTTACATAAATCTACATTGAGGGGTTGAGAATTGAGAGTAATCCAATGAATGCTACTATAAACTTTTCAAAACAGAGAATTGCATATTATTCTCGGTGCTTTAGAATCCAAGGTCCAAGATTAAGGCCTTCGTGAATATAAACCAGGCTTGGGACGCTTAACGGTATAATTAGTAAAGGAAAAAGAGGCCATGATACATATTCGAATCCAATCTTGAGTTTAATTATGATTTATTCGGGAAGATTGATGCTGTATCTAGCGGAAAGTCCATTATATCAAGAATTAATTTAGGACTCTAACGAAAGTACCATTTGGATTCATCAATATATATATTGAAGAGTTTTCGTATTTACTTTGTAGAATTTAGAATTACAGTTATGAACTTGTCATTTGAATGTATTTTTGAAGTAAGCAGAATAGTATAAATTGGAGATAGGTATGGTAAGAGGCCAATAAATAGAATAGGATAGTAGATAGAGTTGTAATTGGTGAGCAAAAGTAGAGAGAGTGGTAGTACGGAGATGATTATAGCTGTGTTGCCGAATAAGGGAAGCGGTGGAACAACAATTGCGCTTTATTTGTCCCTCATGCGCCTTTACTATCTAGCTACCAACGATAATCCTCACCCTTCTCTACCAACATCCTTTATGCCTTATCTGTTCTTCTTCTTCTTCTTCTTCACCCTTCTCTACCAATATCCTTTATGCCTTTTCTCTTCTTCTATTATGAATAAAGTATTACAGTGTTTATCTCCAAGTTGAGACTTATTTATATAAAATCACCAAAAAAAAAAAAATCAGACAGCTATTAATATAATTTTAGAAAACCATAAAATACTATTTGAATGATTTTTTTAATACTTTTTATAATATGTTATAAGTAAACAAATAAATTTTACAAATATCCATGAAATATGACTGTTTCACTGTCATGAAAAGATTCAATTCTAATTACAAACGAAACGTAATTTTACTATTTTTTTTTTTCCCTTTCGTAGCATTGAACTCTCTCCCAAGAATGCATGTTCAGGTAACAATGATCATGTTTTAAAAATGTATATGTTACGAGTTATTAGATATAATGACTAGTTATTATTACCGTATCTTTAAATTGAATAGTCACGATCTAATTGTTCGATAAAAAATAATCATAATTCAATTCAACCTTCCATTTTCCGTGGAAAAACAAGTGTAACGCCACATGAGTTGCCAAGAGTCTAGACTTCCGCATTAAAAAAAAAAAAAACCTATTAATGATATATTCATTTAAAGCAAAAGGCTTAAATATATTTTTGTCTATCTAATTAAATAAAATTTTAATTTGTTCCAGCTAAATTAAAAATAGATGATCTAATTTTAAAAAAATAATTTAATTTTACCCTTCTCATACAAAATATATCAACAAACGTAATAATTTATTGATGTTTACTTATTATTAAATTTGAAAATAAATTATAAAAAAAGAGATCAAAAGGAGTTATTTTATGATAAAATTATTTGTTTTTAAAATAGAGAATTAAATTAAAATTTGTATAAAATAAAAAGAATAAAAGTGTATTTAGGCGGGAATAAATAAGGAGAAAAAAATGTGAGGAATGATGAGGATGGTGTTGAGACTTGGGATGGGGAGACGAATGGCAGAACTACTACGGAGTGTGTCCCACTACACTTTCCCTGTCGACTTCCTCCCATCAACGCAAAGTTAAATAATTAGGTTTAATATATTTTAGAATCTATTTTATTCTGATCCTTTCTATTTTTAACATCAAGATATATGCCATTGGTATGGTCTCCACCTAGTAGTGATAACTCTTTTCAACTTACGATAATGCAGTGTGTGTGTGTGTGTATATATATATATATATATTTTATTATAACCATGTCTTTGAGATGTGCGGGTACAAATCCGTTAGTCTTACATTTATTTTTTCTAGTGTTAACCATTTATTTTTTATAAGAATTTTAGAAAGAAACAAAAGTAGAACTTTCACCTACATTTTCGGTTTAAATTTGATCAGACATTAACTTTTACCTTTAATTTATAGGTTGGTAATCAAGATGGTAATAGAATGGCGGTGACGTTTCATATTTGATGGTTGCATTAATTGTTAACAGTTGTTCATGAGCAAAATGAAAGAGAAAATTATATTAGACGACTGTAAGTTATAAATAAATATTTTTAATGTTGGCGATAAAATCATAAATTGCTACAGAAAAAAGGGAACGGTTGAAATTGGGGGAGATAAGCGAAGGAGATGCTTTGAATTGAACAATTCAATGAAGCTTACGAGTGAGGAGAAGAAAGGAAATGCGTGAAGCGGTAAACGGAAATATAGAAGAGAAGACGTTAAGCAACGAGAAAGAAATTAATTGGAAACGCAGCCCAATAAAAGCTTAACTGACGCAGACACAGAAGGTGTCGAGACTGTGACTGTGAGACAGCCCACCTCCCTTCTTTTACTTTCTGCTTCTTTAGACAAAACAGGAAAATAAAGAATAAAAAGGAAAAAAAATGAAATTTGTATACCGTAGTAATTACTTCCATTTTGACCCATCATTTTCCTTCACTCACATCGTTTCTTTTCTTTACGTTCTTAACTTTTATGTTCGAAATCTAAAGTGAAAATCTCTCACGGGGGGTCGGGGCTGTACCTCACCTTGCCTCTTGTATTGTATCGCTTGCTTTAATAAATTGCATTGTAATCTCACACACACACACACGCACTCTCTCCTTGTCCTTTTCTTACTCCCAACGAGAATGGCGGAGGAGCTTCTGCAACTTCCTCTGCTGCTTCTTCTTCTTCTTCTTCTTCTCCTCATTTTTCCTCAACAACGGTGTCGTTTTCCAGCTCTTCTATCAACGTCCGTGCTCCCATTCTCAGCTTCGTCTCTTGTCCGCACATTTTGAATCCCTTCGATCTATTTAACATCTTATTTTACCCAGGTGCATTTTTTCTTTCCTTTTTTTTTTTTAAGTTCAATCGAGTCCTGATTTTACACTCTCAAGCCTTTTTATTACTTTTCTTTTAATATATTTTTCGACTATTTTGATTGCTCTTCAGTTCCTGTGTTTGCAATTTTCACAGTTGCATACAAGCGGTTACAAAGATTTACTTCGATTTTACTCTTTTCTTCTGTATTTGACTTTGCAAAATTCATATTTTGTTGTTGTAGCCTTCATCTTGTGCTTGTAGCAATGCCTTATTGTATTTTCGGCAATGTTAAGCTTTTTGGAAGAAATGTAGGAAAAGAAGCATGGCATGCTTCTTGATCTTGCTATTCCCACTAATTGTTATGCCAGAGTAGTATGGCTGGTGGTTCGTCATGCCTCTATTGGTTGAATGGAGGATCAATTTTCAGTCATCATTCTCTACAATTACTATTTTTGGTCAAATTGAAAACACATTGCTAAAGTTCTGTCGCCGGAAAGATATTTATCTAGTATTCTGCCCCCTGATCCTTGAACTTTCGTGGTTAATTTAATGTGATCAAATGTCACTTTTTTCATAGAGCACATTATCTTAATTGTGCTGTATATTGTATAGTAATGACCGGTGAGCTTTTCTAAACTCGTTGTTTGATTACACATTTAACCTGTTACTTCTGTACTTTCTTTTTTCCTTCTAATATTTTTATTATAGATAACTGTTTGCTGGATTCATTTTTGTGCATAATCACCGCTGCATTGTAATTCTCTTCTCTTATATCTCGAGAAAGTATAAAGAGAAAAAAGGTTTACGTATCATCATTTGCAATGCTTGAGAAATCTGCAGATAGTTTAGGCTTCCTTCTCAGTCACTTAGAATCACTATTAACTAAACTCCAAATTTTCAATAATTGTCGTTTTGACTTTCAAGTACGGTTTAGTTATTTTCCTATTTTACCTTTTCATAAGGATCTAACATGCTGGGTTTGCTCTGTACCTAGGACAGGGTTAATCTCTTGTTGAACACATGGAGCAGTATGAAATACTTGAGCAAATTGGAAAAGGTGCTTTTGGTTCTGCTCTTCTCGTGAGGCATAAGCATGAGAAGAAGAAGTGAGAAAGGAACCTACATTGCTTTTTAATTTGTTTCTGTTAGATTATCTACTTTAAACTATTATGATCATGCAATGCCAATACCATAATGCATTGCTGAAAGTGCTTTTTTCTTTTTTATACAGATATGTGCTGAAGAAGATTCGCCTTGCCCGCCAAACTGAGCGAACTCGTAGATCTGCGCATCAGGAGGTTAGTGCTCAATAATGATTTAGCAAGTGAATTAACCAGCATCTTGTGTCATTTCCTGTTTTATAGAATGTTCCTTTCTTAGATTGTTTTTGTGGTGCATGGTTCTTGGTGCATTTTATATGTTGTCTAGAGACTAAGGGCTTAAAGAGCAGTCTGACCTAACGGCAATTTGAATGTTTGATGCGAAATTGATTGTGGATATGATATATGATGTTTCTGATGTCTCATTTTTTGCCTTTGTAGATGGAGCTCATCTCTAAATTAAGAAATCCATTTATTGTGGAGTATAAAGATTCATGGGTAGAAAAGGTAATCACTTCATCTCCTTCAGTTAATTAGCAGAATGCCTTCTGCTTGAAGCTTACCCTAAGCTTGTAATAGTCTTTGTTTCCAAGAATTGTCCAAGAAATTTAATTCTTGGTCTAACGTGACACTATCCTTGATTATGTTGTTTGTTGTGTTCATTTGCTGTAATAACTCTGTCAGATTTGATGGTTGGTATGTATCTTCAATGAATGTTCTCTGTAACTTTGTTACTTGTTTAAACATAAATTTTCATGTCCATGCCATGATTATTGATGTAGCTATTTTCTCGTATTATAAGAATTTGTGCTCTATTGTTGATTATTGCTGGTGATATAAACACTAATTGTAACTGCTTCATGTTGGTCTATATTGATGCTTTCCTTCTCAGGGTTGCTATGTGTGCATTATTATAGGTTACTGCGAGGGTGGAGATATGTAAGTTCTTTAATTCCTTCTAGCTTACAGTTCATAGTTCTTTCCCCTTTTACTTGGTGGCTATTATAAATTGCAGCACTATTACAGTATTATTAAAATATTAAAATCGTTATGGATGTAATACAGGGCGGAGGCTATAAAGAAAGCTAAAGGCATTCTTTTTCCTGAGGAGGTATGTTGATTTGTTTTGTCCCTACCAATTTAAGAGTGTATCCTCATTTAATTTTTTTTTCTTTGGATGAGAATATGGTCTAAAAAATCAGTAAACATTTGGATTTGTGCATTTAAATCTTAGAAGGATTCTTTGTCTGCAGAAACTTTGTAAGTGGCTTGTTCAACTTCTTATGGCACTTGACTACTTGCACATAAACCATATTCTTCATCGTGATGTCAAGGTTAGCTGCAGATATCATTTTGTAATTAGCAACAGTGATATTATTTGCATCCAAATTCTCTCAAGCTTTATACTAATGAAAAAATCACATGATTCTGGTCAGTGTTCAAATATATTCTTGACAAAAGATCAAGACATACGCCTTGGTAAGTTGTTCTGTTGTTTCTTTAAAGGAGTCACAGAAGATTGAAATTTTGCTTACAAGTAATTAATAATGAAGCAGGTGATTTTGGACTTGCCAAAATGTTGACTTCGGATGATCTAGCTTCTTCTGTAAGATTTGTGGAAGATATAAATTTAGTTGAACTTCCTGATTGTAACTTTGGCATGATTTATGATCATTAGTTATAAAAATCACTATCTTTTTGCCTTGTGACTTAGGTCGTGGGAACACCTAGCTACATGTGCCCTGAGCTCCTTGCTGATATACCTTATGGTTCTAAATCAGATATTTGGTCTTTAGGTAAGTATCTGCAAATCATCTCCTTGATAAATTTCTTATTAGCTGGTTAATTATGTATTCATGACCTCTAAAATCTGTCATCCAGGATGTTGTATATATGAAATGACAGCCCATAAGCCTGCTTTTAAAGCATTTGTAAGTTTTTTTTTTTTCCTTTGCTTAAAAAGTTTCTTTGTCTCTAGCTTGTCTTCTTGGAGCTTACTTAACACTATTGTCTTCACTATTGTATGAAAATTGTTCAGTTTATTATCTACTCAGTAAAATTATTTGCACGAAACTATCATCATCTTACTCTATGTGAACAAATATTTGTGTTCCATGAACTGAACATTAAACCTGGGTTTTAATAACTTCTTCTTTTTTTTTTTTTATAAATGTGTAGTCCTATTAACTTAGTTTCTATCTCTGTTTCCATATTTGATGTTTTGAGCTTGGTAATTTATTGACCATTGTGCTTATTTTCACAATCGGTTTTGAGCATGCTAATTTATGCATGGCTTTATGATCTCTGAAAGACTTGGAAAATACTAACTTGTAGCTTTATTAAATTTTCTTATTATTTTTCAATTTCATTGAGCAGGATATACAAGCACTAATAAACAAGATTAATAAGTCCATAGTGGCTCCACTGCCAACAAAGTATTCTGGTGCATTGTAAGTTTTTCCTTTCATCATCAATTGTAGTTATTTTGGCTAATTTTGCCCTTGGCAAATCACATTTGCAAGTCTTGCATTGGTATAGATAGCATTCTCATAAACCTAGTGGCTAAAGTTGCCCAATAATACCAACTGTAGGTACGTTAAAAATCATTGAAAGTGGGTTTTCATGTAAAACTACAGAACTCAATTGGTTATCTTATGGATGATGCAGTTGATCTAATCATATTTTTATTTCCTTTGACAGTCGAGGTCTTGTTAAAAGCATGCTGCGGAAAAATCCAGAGCTTAGACCTAGTGTATGTATAATTCTCTTCTGACCTAGAATAATGCAATGCTAGAATATTAAGCAACATTTTTGCACCATATCTCATAGGCTGTCATTGATCAGCTGTATGCTGCTGGCTGACCCAATATTCATTCAAATAGTTGCAGGCAGATATGACCTGTTACATGGACCTATTTTCTCATTTGAAGTGTATTTCTGGTGGCAGGCTGCAGAGCTACTTGGTCACCCTCATCTTCAACCTTACGTTCTCAAGATCCATCTGAAAATCACTAATCCCAGGCGAAGTACACTCCCAACCCATTGGCCAGAATCCAACTACATGAAGAAAACTAGATTTTTGGAGCCAAAAGATGATCCTGCTTCCATCTACAGGGATAAGCGGCATTCTTTCAGAAATTATCGGACATTAAATCCTAGCATATCTGGAGCTGAGCAAGATTCTGTATGCTCTACCCTAGAAATAGATTGTACTCCAGATCATTTGAATCACCGGTTAGCAGAATTGTGTGTGGGGGGTAGCCCTCAAGTGAATGCAATCCGTAAGCCAGTTGTTTCCAGGAATTCAGGCATTGCCAAGACTCCAAGACTGACTTCATCAAAAGCCTCTGCTAGCCCTAAGAAACCAATTGAGTTTTCAAAGAATCGTGAGCTGGTAAGAGCAGCTATCGGTACAGCATCTTCAAACCTGGTCGTATTGTATTTGATTTTTCTTTATTACCTGTTCGGGAGTCTCAATCTTGCTGGAAGTTTGCTGGTGTCTTCTTGTGTTTTTACTTTGGCTTGGGGAGGAGGGGGACGGGTTGTGTTAATAGTTGCTATATATATATATATATGTATATAAAAGTTATGATGCTAGACTTCTTAAAATGATTGCTTGCAGCTTCCTATTTCACGCAATGCTAGAAAATCACTCCGTGCAACTCGCAGAGCATCATTTCCATTGCCAACAAGAGGTGCTGTTCAACATTCTTCTCGCAGGCCTGGTGTTCTTGGCCATACAAAATCACCTGATATTTCAGTCAACTCTCCCCGAATTGATAGGATAGCTGAATTCCCTTTAGCATCACATGAGGATCCACTGTTCCCCATTAATAGAACTTCATCAACTTCTGCACAGGGTTCCTCAGTCTACCCGCCTTGTGGTGATCGTTCAATCATGAAAGATAAATGCACTGTTCAGGTATGTGATAGAGCCACTGCCAGGCCAAGTTTGACAGATGCTTGGCAGAGAACCAAGCGCAGCATGTATCAGGAAAATGACGGGGTGAAAAGTGGCTCCTCTGATCAAAATGCAACTGCCGGAGCATCAAGCCATACCTCTTCAGACTGGCGCCGCAGGCATTTTGACACTTCATCATACCAACAAAGGGCTGAAGCCTTAGAAGGGTTGCTCGAATTTAGTGCAAGGTTGCTACAACAGGAAAAGTATGACGAACTTGGGGTTTTGTTGAAACCCTTTGGTCCTGGCAAGGTCTCCTCACGGGAAACTGCTATCTGGTTGAGTAAAAGCTTCAAAGAAAACACTCTCAACCGTGAAGAAACTGCTGTACTTTAGTCGTAGTTGTAACTTGTAACCCCTTGTAGAGTTTGATTTGTTTTTTCCTCTCTTCCTAAAATGTTGGAAATTAGATATCTGCTGATCTTGTAGATTGTTAGGTTTTTTCATACATATTTTTTTTCCGCTTACCGAATCATGTTAACTTTCACAATCTGAAAATTAAAGAAGATGACAGATATCTTCATGATATAATTCCTGTCCAATCATATCTTTTTATTTTATATTATCTCTAATATTTCCTTGCCCCCTCCCCGTCCTTTGGTCGAAAAGGAAGGAAAGAGCAACCTAATGAAATTGAAGGTGATACTACTAGTGCCTCACATTAGATGTGAAAAGCATATGCAGCGTGATCAATCTTACCTTTAGCAACCGAATGGAAGGGTCTGCGTAAGAGTCAATCTGCAAAACGAAAAACTCCATTTACGAAAAGTTCTGTTCATAAGTTACTACAATTTAAAAATTTTATTTGCTCGACTTCACGAAAGCTCTGCTGCTTTTTTTATGCTTGGGTTACCCATCCCGTCTAGCATGCCGCAGACAGTACATTCCTTCACTATGCTCCAAATAAGTAGGTGAAACAGTCCAGAACTAGGGCATAACTCCAATGCGCTACTCCTAACATTAGAACGGACGCCTCCAACCATTCTTCTAAAGACAACATTAACTCTTCAAGTTGAATTTCTAGCTTTGTTATGGAGTAAGAGACCTTCAACGATAAGACTCACAAGTGGCAATGCTGCTGCGGAACAAATCACACACTCGCAGTCATTGATTTACCCATAAAGGTTATTAGCCCAATAAGTCCAGGTTTCCATGATTGAAGCGTGTGGAGTTTGAGGACGTATATTGCCTTCGACCATCCAATGATTCTATAGGCTTGTTATTGTGCTTCATCCCCCATTTGGGTCGTTGTTTTGGTTCACTCTCAGGCCTAGCTTTGGCCCTTGACGATTCTGTTTTTGCCATGTAATTTGGTTCCCATGAATATGATTGGTGATGGCGCAGAGAAGTAGATAAGCCCTCTGTTGGATTTAATCCGGACATGGCCAAGGAGTCTTCTGGGCTGTTTGGTGCTGTGTATCGATGGTGTCGCTTCGAAACGGAAAGATGCTTTGAGCTGAGTGTCATGGAATCATGCTCTATGCTCTTACGAGGTGGACCATCTAGAGGGCCACTTCTGCTTCTCAAAACTCCCAGCATTTCTTTCAGACTCATCTCGTTTGAATCCTATATAAACAATTCCGGAATGATGGGAATTTCTCTAGTATTAATTCATATCAAAGTTAAGGACAATGGATTTGGGGAAAATTATTTTTGGCAGGGACTCACTTTATATTCTCGAATGTGACCTCTGTTTGGAGGGATTTCTCTAATTTGTGAAGGCCGTTTCCCCGGAAGGTTTGATTCTTGTGCCATCAGAATTCTGTGGATTCGGGCTCTAACTTGAATGGTCATCAAGGCACGCATGCTGCTCAATGTGGTAGTTGTTTGTTTCCTTACAAGGTGACCTCTCACTAATGCCTGTAACTTGACTAGTCCCCTCAAAGCATGCAATGCTTTTCTTCCCTGAGAAATTGCAATTACCATGTTAACTTTTTCGAATCCACATGTTTAAAACTTTTAAAATCTAGAATGTCAGCACAGCTACAAAATGCGGGAATTAATAATCATACCAAGTATGAGCGAAAAGCAGCCTGAATCTTAGTAGCAGCAGCGTTTTCAATGTCAGAAAATGGTATGGGAAGAGTGCTTAGAGGTCGAGTTTGCAGGATGGCTCGTATCTGGAGCTTAGCAGAGTCAGTCAAATCAGAAGATGTGGAAAATTTATGCTCTGCTGCCTTGCCTTTTTTTCTTCCGAAGCTCCATTTGCGCTTCACTCTGGGGCTTTCCATCTCACTTCCCCTTTGGCCTGCTCCATCAATCTGCTTGTATTTCTCTTCCTTTTTTCCTATCAGAAAGTTTCTAATCCACTTGCTCGCCTTCCCCATCTAGAGGAAGCTATCAACCAAGAAGACAGTGGAGCAAGTTACAGGATTTCGTACGATTGGAAACAACTAAATATAGGAGCAAAACTTCTTGACCATATATTCTTGACATTCTTCTTCTTGTTCAGTATAATTATTAATGGCTTCGGCCTGCAAAGTTTTCCCTGATATAGCCACTTGCCACTACATGGGAGACTTTTTAATATAATTTGGAAGAGCATTCCATTCCACCATTCCCTCAACCGGCTTCATCAAGACTCGTATTTCCTCTAAAGTCGAAATACAGTTCTGATTATTTGTAAGTCGGATATAAAATTAAAAGATCTTTTTTATCAGGAAGTAACACATCAATTTTTTTCTTTTAAAATTAACGTGTTTTTTCCTTTGAAGCCTAATCCGAGATCCAAGGGCATTCACTGAAGTGGTTCAAAGTCATCGTGAATCATACGTAATATTACCCGATAGGCTTCTCTCAAGGCGGGGCTGTGAAATGAATCAGCCGAGGTCCCTCAAGGCAACTAATTCATACGCAATTCAAGGCCCGACCTAATTCATCAAATCAACTTAGAAGACATAACGTAGAGAAGTGAAAATCCCAACATATTCATTTAATAACCGATAAAGCCAATTTGTTTTTCTTCTTTTTTAGTCATTCTCACATTGACATCACGTCCCATACATTGCTATTAATTTATTCTTCTTTCACCCCAAAGACTCCTCCGATCAGCATATCCCTTGTCCCTAATATGCCATTGTCAAGAAGATCTAGTCTGACTTCAGTTAAGTAGTTGCTTCTTTATCGGGCTATTGATAGTGTAATAAACTTGAGACATGGCCACATGGCTTTCCTGTGGGATTCAAATAGCTTGAGTTGATTCTAGCGTTGTCCATAATAGAAGAATAAGAGAAAGATGAAGTGGTTTCTTCGGCCCAATTTCTATTTTCTAGAAGTATGTTGAACATGAATAAATTAAATATGAATAACTAACTTAAAAAAAAAAAACGTGTCCTGACTTTCATCTCATCTTTACACTGTTGTAATATTTTGGCTTTGATTTAGTCCAGGATTTGGTGTGTTATATGCTCCAAAATCAGAAGGTTCCAAGAGCCCATCACGTCAACGGAATATACTATTACTACCTAGCCTTGCGGGAAAAGATAGGAAAAAGGGAGGGGAAGGAGAGTTTCATGCACTAGTTTGACTTTTGTTCTTTTTCTCTTGGTTTTTATCTGTGTCATCCTCCCCCTCCCTCACTTTTCACTCTTCCAGATGACTGGCGTCATCTTAACATGTTTCAATTTTGGCACAACAGAGAAAGGAATTTGATGAGAAACTAGCAGTTAGTCAGTTATGTTCTGTTGTAATGGTCTCTATGGCGTCCAAGTGGAACTGTAGTCACAACTCTGAACCGTTTAACCATTAATGGGTCCTTTTTCTCATAGTCATTTATGCATGCGTAGATCAAGTTCTAGACGCATAATATTTTCGATATAATTCTAGTTTTAAAAAATAAACTGCCTACCAAACTATTTTGACTTTAAAGAGTAGCGTTCATATCATGTTCATCATTTTGGTAGTTAGTTATTGTATAGCCCTGTCTTCACAAATTTTATAATGCCACGTTCTGACTTCTAACAAAGAAGCAACAAATACTAAAATCTCCAATTACGTGGAAAGAGGAAGACGACTTGATCTGATATTATATATAAACGAACTTTCATTGCAAAAATAAAGAGACAAATAATAGCCCGAACGACCTGCCATCTTCTTATGATTTAAAGTTATTAGTCTTTACCCAGAAAAATCAATCTTATTGACCGCCATCATAATATATACAGATACAGATTCTCCTGTGATCATAAACAGCTGAATTGCCTTTATTCCTTCTTTCCCTATTAGCATGGCCACCTCCAGGTTGTTGGGCTTTCTAGCTATGCTTCTCATATTGCTACCCATGGCTGCCAAAGGGGATCCTCTTGATGATATCTTAGGTGCTTAATTATAACTTCCCTCTCTGTTTCTCAATATCAAGTGCTTAACTTATGTGTTGGGTATTGCAGGCCAGGTTTGTGAAGAAGTGGAATGCGGGAAGGGAAACTGTGTGGTAAATACAAGTTTACCATTAAACTTCATTTGTGAATGTGATTCTGGTTGGAAGCGAACCAAAGATGATGACAATTACACCTATGCCAACAGCTTTCTCCCATGTGTCATTCCAGATTGTAAATTTTGATCTTTCTTTCAACTTTTAACAATTCCTTTTTTTCCTTTTCAAATAATTTGACAATTCAAAGATTCAGATTCATGGTTAGAAATTAATTAACACGGGCAGGTAGTCTGAACTACGGTTGCCAGCCAGCTCCACCTCCAGTCCCAGACAAGAACTATCCGTACAACATATCTGCCTTTGATCGTAAGTAACACTACTACTTCTTATTCATATATGGTTGTAACTAATGGAAGCTTGGATTGCAGATGCAGATACTTATCTTCTTTTTGTTTTTAACCATTTATTCTGCAAAAAAAAAATATTATAGCTTGCTACTGGGCTTACTGTGGGGAGGGTCAGTGCACAAGGAACAGAACGCATACATACTCTTGTCAATGCAACCCCGGTTACTTCAATCTTCTCAATATTTCAGTTTTTCCTTGTTACAGCGCATGTAAGCACACAGTTACCCAATTTATTTATCTCAGAAATTGGCTTTTATAATGATGAATTTCAGCAACGAAATAGTGAATTGATGAAAGAGTTTTTGATACTTAATTGGTAAGGCACTATTGGGTCCGATTGTTCCAAGCTTGGAATCAAAATCGCTGATTCAACTGCCAGTGACGGTGGTCAAGTCGGTCAAGGTGAGATTAGAATCCCACCCAACACCTATTTCTTCTCTTTTACCCTGTTTTGTCCTTGTTGATTATCATATCACTGTTTAATATGCAAATACGCACCTACAAATCACCTTTAAGGCTAAGACCTGGTACAATCCACCATTTGAAGAAATGGAGCCTGACAAGAATTGACATTTTACTAAATTACTGTTTTCTTTATTTATTTAATAACGATCGTAACATATCATTGAAGTCTTGCGTTTGAATAAAACTGACTAAAAATATAATTGATACAAACATCCAATCTTGCCTTAGCAAGGAACCGCGTATATGTTAAAAGTCAATCATCCCCCATCACTATATTTCAAAATTTTTCAATGGCGTTATTGTCATTTCACTTTCACGAACTAAACAACTGCCTCCCATCACTATCAATTGGGCCCTATTTTCAGAGAGTCACCATCTCAAATAAGAGTGACATCACGTTAATTGTGGTAAACATCCGGAAACTTGAAGGGATCAAAGCAGATTAAGTTAGGCATCCACATCACCATGGTCATAATCAGTCACGCAATAACATATACGTTACAAGAAAAGTTAAAGAGACAGTTTGCAGAATTGTAATGGTTTGTGTGTTCTGATATTTTGGGCAGCGAGTTCAATCCTTCCAGGAACGCTCCATTGGATAGTAATGTTGCTGATGTCCACGGGTGTGGCTATGTGGAATTAGGAGGCAGTGACGCAGAGTAAGAAGTAAGGGGTGGCCTACACCTACCTTGTGGTTTATCAGATTGGTTGCTTTGATTGTTTTGTGCTGTGTGTGTGTGTGTGTGTGTGTGTGATAGCATTTAGAAATAAATCACAGTGCATACATTGGTACAGGATGACTGTAATATATCATATAGACTGATACTATCAGATTCACACTTCATTTGTTCCATTAACTATGTTCCTATTCATAATATTACCGATACTGTTTCTTTTTCTTCGCCTAATTAATATTCCTCTTTTTCTTCTCCTTCTCTTCCTCTTCACCCTGTTCTTTTATTAATTTATTTGCTAAATTAAAAAAAAATTAAGCTAAAACCAGTAACATTCGGCAATGCTTTGCTTATAATTATAGTACAATTTTCAGGATGCAAATTACTTCTGGAAATTGAAGAGAGAAAAAGAAAATGAAAAAGGAAAAAAAAACGAAGAATCAATTTCTTCTGTTGAGACAGGATTTCAGAGATTACACATAAATGGCTTTATTTTTTATGCTTGTGGAGATTAAAATGCATAGATTAAAACCCAATGGCATCCTAAAGTATTAGGAGGTTGCGCAAGTGATAAGACCCATGGCCGTTGTCACTATTGCAAAACATAATATTGTTGAATGCTGCAGATCATATGCACTCAATTATCCTTTGCCACCATATCAGATTCGGCTGTCCCTCATAATAATAACACATGATGACAAGCATTTTCGTTTGATTTGATAAAACTCCATAACAAAATAATCCGAATATTGCCCTACATTATCATATAGGTCAAGAATCACTCGTAAACTTCTTACTTATATTTCAGCTTTGCTGTCATATGTCTGCAAATTATCTCACTAACCAGATGTATCTCAACAATTTTAATCATTATTTAAAACAATTCAATTCCAATGCCATATATTCTCACATTTTGAGTGGATTATAAATATTTCTGTGCACTCTCCCACATAAATTCAATCATGTGAGAAAAACAATTATGTTGAGAAAACTTGTGAAAATATAAAGTCATATTGCCAATGACATTTACATTTCCTATGATATAAGAAAGAATTATAGAAATATGTACCTTGGAAACTCTGAGGACAATATCCTCTTTTATCCATGAGCAAACTTTCAACATATTCAACTTATCTTGAATTGAAATAATTATAATTTTAAAGTAAGATATTTTACTCACAAAAATAACATATACAGTTTATCTTATGCATGATTTTCAACTTTGACTTCATTAAGGCTTAAACAAAAAGAAAACACAGGACATTGTTTCTCCAAGTCTTCCATCATACGCCACAAATATTATACTTCACACTATAATATAAAACTTAGAAATTGATATAGCCTATCAGACTTTTAGCCAATCTTAGACCACAATGTCAAAGAAGAATTCTCTCGATGAACCATCAAATAATGAAAATATGATCCGTTATCAGAGTAACGGAGTTCATAATTAAAATTCATTTTCCAATCCTAAATTAACTTCGATCATTAGAGATTAACATTCATCTATAGCCCAAACGAGTATTTTTTACTCCACTAATATTCCTTCATATTGTTTTGAATGAGCCATGCATAGTGCATACAAGAGAGAAAAATCAGGACGCAACGAATCACGACATTCAATGCCAAGGAACCCATCTATTCTCACATTTTCTTTTATTATGTTAGTTGCATGCTCTTCTATTATCTTCTTGTTTCCAAATTGCATCTAAAATTCTTAAGAAGCCGTGATGTATTTTGATAAAGTTAGAACCAAATGTAGGTTTCACATGAAGGCTCCCTCTTATTTTTCGGGGAAGATCATATGAATCCAAACAGATTAAGAGGTTAATTTATTCACTCACAAAGTCAAATGACTAGTACACGAATATATTTTTCATATACTTTACTGATGGCTTCTAATGTCCATGAGATCCTATTGACTTTCGTCCATAATTTAAACTGTGTGTTATCCTAGATAGGTATCCTCTTAACGTCCTCTACCCATTACTAAACGACATCAAAATGAAATCCAGTGCGTAGAGTATATACAATGTAATTTGAAAAGGTCTCAAATTTCCATTGATCCGATGCTCAAGTATAAAGAAGACGAAACACACTTACAAAATGGGATTGCAAGTTGCTTTGCTTGCTTCGTGATTCAGCTTTTATAACTGTTTTGAAATATCACCAAAGAATTCAAAATTTGGCCTTAAATTAATATCTCATATTAACACCTGTTAGTAATGGGGAAGAAGACAATAAAAATAAATGTTTGGGGCATGAAGATTCATTTTCCTTAAAGAGATATTGCTTGTATACTTTAGGGAATTATAGAAAAGTCCATACAAACAAAGCGTTTTGAAATTTTGATTCTTGTTAACTCCTTTTGCATAGAAAATGGGACTATTTAAATGAGCCTGAATAATTTTATGCAACAGTAATATCTTTTTAAAACCAACAGTAATGAGTTATTTTCAACTGTTCTCAAATCTCATTTCAAAATCCAAATTTTTTAGAATTAATATATATTAATATATCTCACATTAATTTATATGGACTACATGAACTTTAGCCTTGTATGTCCTTAATGACCCTTTTTTCTTTTTAATTTAGACTTCAAAACCCACAATGATATTACAAACTACTACTCAACAATAATGACAATTGAAAAAAAAAAAACTGATGTTATGCTCATATAACACGGCGTCGTTTAGTTCTGGGAACCTGCAATATTAACTTGGTTCGTTGTTTCGTGCTGGGATTTTCTTTGGTTATTAATAAAAATTCGGCACTCGCCCTTGCGTGGTCTCTCCAGCCCAAGTCTCCCCCCTTTTCTATCCCTTTTCCGTCGTCTGTCCTTTCTCTCTCACGCGGATCAGCAATGTCTGCGGAATCAGCCACTGGGATTCACAAGAGCCAAGTAAGATCTAGGTTGCATTTTTTTGCTGTTTATGTCGGCAAATTTTGGACCTCGCCATATGCTTTTCTTTTTTTCCCTTTTTCAAATAAAATTTTCTTGAAACTTAGTTTGACGATTCTTTTTTCTTTCGGTTTGTTGCAATCAATCGCCGGACATAAGAAAGGAAAGTTCTGACATTCGATTATAATATTTCGTTATCAGGTTGATCTGTTAGACTTCATTGACTGGTCTGGGGTTGAATGTCTCAATCAGAGCTCTAGTCACTCTGTTCCTAATGCTCTCAAACAGGTATTTTCACTATAATCATGGTTTATCTTACTTATTGTCAAATTTTGTCATAAAATTTAGCGAAATTTCTTTTTGGGCGGGAAGAGTAATATTAACAAGTTATACACAGTTTTATATTTTAATCTTCTATTCTGATTGGAGTATGGAAGCATAAATAGGCCTGGTGGAATTGAGATGGGGTCTAAGATCAAATTGAAGTGTTGTTGTGTTTTTCAAAGCCTTTCTTTTTTTTTTTTTTCTTTGGGGTATTTTTGATCGATTACCCGGATATTCTGTCCATGCTGCAATTAACGTATGTATGCCCTTGATGACTTTTTCGGTTTTGTATTTTTAGCTTTGTTATTTTTATTTTAATTGTTTAGTAAACAGGGTTACAGGGAAGATGATGGCTTGCATCTGGAGAGTGATGCGGATGAGCAGCTTTTGCTTTATATTCCTTTTATACAAGTCGTTAAACTCTATTCCTTTGTCATCAAAGGACCTGAAGAGGAAGGTATTCACTAGAACACTTTCCAAGTATATGCCTTACACTCTCTAAATGTGGACATTGATTAAACGGTACTTTTCTCCCTAATATGTTTTCCTTTTCCTTCATGAAACTTTTTTCCTGAGCCTTTCTTTGTCCTTGAAATTTTTCCCAGTATTCTTACAATAGACCCAAAGTGGTCCAACCCTCCCCGGACCCTGCGCATAGCGGGAGCTTCCTGCACCAGGCTGTCCCCATTCTTACCTTGCATGACTAAGATATCAAATATGTTCATTCACGTGAACTCTCACTGATCCGCTGTTTGTAGATCCTCTATAATTCCTGTGTTGTGTCTGTAAAACTCGATGGTCATAGAAGAAACAAGCATAACTGCTTTTGTGCGCGTCCTTGTTTCGTTGTCTGTGTACCCTTCACAGAAGATGCATATGTTAGGGCTAGTCCGCTGCTTTCATATAGAAAAGATAATAGTAAGAAATCCTTGTTGTCAACCCCAGCTGTTCGTATCAAGGCATAACCTTTTTTGTTGTTTTCTTTGGCTATGTATTTAAGCAAAGGATAGTTGCTAGTTTTCAATATTGAAATACTTGTGATTGGAATTTGCTATTAGAGCAGTTGAGGCCAATACTTTACCGCTTCTTTTCTCAAAAGAGTAACACAATTAGAAAAGTGACTGCATGGTATCTTAAGTCACTGATGTTATTGTCTTATGGTAGAGTACATTTAGCAGATAAAGCTACATTTTACTCTTGTTAAGGTAAGGGCGTAAGGCAAGTAATCATACTTGTGCATGTCAACTGTTGTTTGGCAACTTGAAACCTATTTCAGATGCTACTTAGGTCAGCAGAATATTATAGATAGTAAGCAACAATTAGGTTGGAATATATGATCTTCACAGATTATTACTGCACATGCTTCCTGTTGGACATTATTATAATAGGAATCTAATGCTAGTTCTCTTTCAGGCCCTAAGACCGTGAAGTTGTTTTCCAACAAGGAGCACATGGGATTTAGGTATAGTCTGGGTTAAAAATATATCTGTTTATTATATTATTTGTTTACCTTGACTATTTGCTGACTGTTTATTAATGACAGTAATGTCAATGACTTCCCTCCAAGTGATGTGGCAGTTTTATCCCCAGATAACCTTACGGTGGGTAGTCAATAACTCTATTTACCGTGCAGAGGCATCTCCTGTTATGCACAGATATATTTTACCAGCACGCTTGAATTAGTTTATGTTATGATTGATCAATTTGTGCTTTGACAGGGGAAACCAGTAATCCTTAAGTACGTCAAATTCCAGAATGTTCGTAGGTATGTTGATTTCCTTAACTTCACTGGGTTTCTTCCTTTATTATCATTCAATAGGTCCAACTAGCTGCTGATTGATCTTAATTAATTGATCAGCTTGACAATGTTTATTGAGGACAATCAACAGGGTTCTGAGATCACGAAGATTCAAAAGATTGTGCTGTATGGTACAACGTAAGTTTTAAAACATCTATTGAAGTCCTTCTTGGTCTGCTATGAATATAATGACCAACCCCTTAGCACTTGCTTTTATATTTTGTTCCTTTCAATGGGCTGTCATCTCTTTATTCTTTCTTACTAAAATTGTATTGTACACTCCGAAACTTCTTTAGTGATATCTGATTGTTTATGTAAATTATTGTCAAGTCGGTGTCTAGCTTAAGAAAGAAACAACATGGCTATATGATCCAGATACTTAATTGATCTTGCTAATGTTTGTCTGCCTGCTTCATCGCCATTCTGTTGGTATTTCTGCTTTTGTTATATAATTGAATGATTAGACCAGTTATAAATTGCAATGCAC
This sequence comes from Erythrophleum fordii, assembly GCA_032878935.1. NCBI lineage: Eukaryota > Viridiplantae > Streptophyta > Magnoliopsida > Fabales > Fabaceae > Erythrophleum > Erythrophleum fordii. Next base: position 35,400,181 of record JAVQMF010000049.1, read on the forward strand.
ATATGGGAAGATTGGAAATTTGAGGACAGCATGAAGGATCTAAATGAAAGATTTGTTGTTTTCAACTAGTTTACTCGAATTTTCCTGTACCTTCTTCCAAGAAGAATATTTCATTGAGTTTTCCTAGATGTTGCGGTGCTATTTAACAAAATACGTGTGTCATCTTATGTTTCAAGTATTGCCATTAAAATGATGAGGTGGTAGCGTAGGTTGGGATTAATACTGAGGTAAGTTGCATGTGAGCCGTCCTCCTTCCGCTCCCTGGGGTCGCGGAGAGTGATGGAGACAATAGGAGAAGTAACAGTTTCATAAATTTATTCATGCAATATCTTGTTTAAAATGTTATCAACAATGAAATAGCACGTGTTTCTGAATCTCTACTTATAATGCAGGGTGGAAACAACAGACATGAAGGGTTTGAAGAAGATTGAAGATCACTAACCATGGACTGGAGGAGACTAAATTTGACAATTGATGGATGAATCGACTTGTTTCCATTACTTGCACTTCTCCCCCCAAGAAATTTTGATTGGAAATGTTAAATTCAGCTTCATGCATGATAGTTTATGACTTCCAATGTGTATCTGATTTCACATCAGATCGATGCCCTTTCATCTGCATGATTGTAATGATTACTATTCAATGTGGGCGGTAAGAGGAAATATAGAGAACTGCAGAGAATTTTTTTTTTTTTTTGTGGGGAATGTCTGAAAACGTAATTCAGGTTGGCATTTTCTTGAATTATTTTTCTGGGAAATGTCTGAAAACTTAATTCACGTCGATTTCATTCAACATAACGTTTTTGTTTTTTGTCCGTTGCTCCTGCACCCATTCCTTTACCTTTTTCTGCAGTTCTATTACTAGTGTCTATTATAAAGCCATATTAGAAGGCCCCAAGCATGATTGTGAACCTTATCTTGACTGTGGCCAAGCCGTTGTAGTGCATGTTTGGGAGTCCGGTACAAAATTATATTGATGTAGAAGCATTGATGTAGAAGTATAAAATCGGAGCTTTGTGTGAAACGTGAGTTTGAGGGGCAGTAACGCGTTTTCAAATACACCAGTAGCATTCAGTAATATCAACTATACAAAAAAAAAAAAAAATCAAAGGAAGAGGTACTTCTATAACACAAAGAAAGTAACTCACGTAACTCTTGGCCTCAAGTTTTTTGATAAATTCAGATTCGTTCACTTTTTCTAGACATCATTTTCATATTACTCAGGATGAGCTGGAAGTCTTCGGGAACATGGATTTTGTGCAAATTTGGGGAGATGCACACGGTTTAGATGGCTTTAATTTTATAAATTTTTTCATTTTTTGATATGAAATATATATTTCTTTTGGTAATTGACAATTATAAAGTTATTTTTATTTAGCATTTTGCATTTTATAAAGTGAACAAAATTTTAAAATTTTAAAGTAATATATACAAAATATAGACCGTTCATATCAAATTTATATAATCCAAATGGGTGCGTATTCCATGGAAACTCATGAGATCTATGCGTAAGTCTTGGGGGGGCTATGGTATGGCATTCCATTTCTATGAATGTTTTTAAAATTGAATTAGTTAAAGATGAAAATTTATGATTTATTAATTTGATTATAATTGAATTAAAAATAATTAAATATATAATTTTAATTTTATATATTAAAAACTTAATATAATAAACATTTATAAATTTTAAGTATTTAATTACTTATAAAAATTCAATTGATAATATATATATATAGATAGCAAAATATTCAAATTTGTAAGAATTCCCTAACATCATTAAAAGGAGTCTGTGTTTCTATTTTTTTTTTAATTTCCTATTATACAAAGAAATTTAAATTTATTGTAAGGAAAAATTAATTTTAAACATAAGTCATGTCACAATAACCATATACTTTAAAAGAAAATTGTCCCACCTTTCATTGTGCACGCATAGTTTTTCCACTCTTTTGTTTTTTTTGAAAAGTTATAATCAATAACTCTAAATTAAAAAATTTATATTAAAAATCTTCAATTTCAAGATTATTTTAAAATAATTTAGGATTAAAAAATTAAATTACAAGAAAAAATTATAATTTAAAACTCTAAGTTAAAACTTTTGGTCTTCCGATTAGTTAGAATAATTTTAAAATTTAAAATTTTTAATGTAAATATCATTAATATACGTTTTTAAATTGTAATATTTTTGGGTTCATTTATTTTTCTTTTTATTTTCTAATATGCCCTCAGGGAGTTGTCTTCCGCTATCACAACGGACCGACCCGTGAACATGTGAGAAAGTAAATTGGTAAACTCATTCTGAATTCAACCCAACCCCCGTTATCACGCAGCACGCTTTTTAAAATCGAGATTTTAGGCATGAAAGCGGTGAGCTAGGCTGGTGAATCTGATCTTCTTTAACCCTGTTCCAGCAAGGCTGAAAAGTCTAAGCATTAAACCCCCGTGCGTTTCATTCTCTTCGATTTCATCTTTTATTACCTTTTATGAAGTCGCATCAGGAGTTAGAGCTTCCTGTCTAGGAATTGCTTCATGAATCTTTTATTGTTGTGAAAACTGTATAAAATATCGCAAGTAAGGCAGCAAGAAGGGAAGGCTCGGGCCATCAACAGTTGCATTAGAATTGTTTTTAAAATTTTAGATGCTTTTTGTTTGATTTATTTTTTCTTTCTACTGTATTTCTCTTTGTTCTTCAGATTTCATCTTCCTCTGTCTGAACTTCCTGCTCCCTTCTCATTTTTTTTTTTCTCATTCTCAACAAAAATACAGAATTGTCTAACCCATTTTTATTGATTTTTAAACAATTCAACCCATTTTTGATAGACTGATTTTAAGGGTTTATCGAACCAAAATTACGATGGTTTCACTGATATTTTAGTTGGATTTCCTGATAATTCATAGCGCCAAAAAAATAAATGATTTTCGAAGTGTCACTTTATGCTGCAAGTAATGCCTCAAAAAGCCACGTGGCGCCCACGAATATGAACTACGTGTTTGATTTAAATAATCTCTTTATTCAATATAATTGTTTTTATTTTTATTAGTAAATTTTTTAATGAAAATATACTAAATATATAACTACTTAATAATATTATAATAAGTATATAATATTTATAAAAAAAATTATATGATTTATTAATTAAATTGTACATGTATTATAATATTATTAAAAAATTATATATTTATTATATTTTAATTAAAAAACTTGATACTCAAAATATAAAAAAAATTGTTCCTATTTAATCCATTCAATAAGATCACCTTTTGTGATTGCAGAGACGGGCCTGGAAATTTAAAATAAGAGATTGAAAGATAAAGCGTGAAGTGTGACTATCAATTAAATCTTGTAAAGACAAAAAATAGCGGTTTCATCGGTTCACTTGTTGGAGTCAATATTTAATGAAACATGGGATAAGATTTCTGTTTTTCGGGAAAAAAAAAAAGGTGGTTGCATAATTTGAAGATTAAATGATACAGTTACAACTACCAGTGGATAGACAAATAACCAACTCATTCATTATTTAAAAAAAAAAAAGAAACTGGGAGAGGACAAAAGTATAAATGAGTGGTGATTAGAAACTCCAACGGCGAATTACAATCTGAAGCAAAGGCTAAGGGACTAGTACAAAGCCGGCTTTGCTATGCCGCTGCTATCTAGGGGTGTTCAAATGCTTGGTTTGATTCGGTTTTGAACAAAAATCAAACCGAACTAACTTAATCAGTTTAGCATTTTGTTGGACCTTGTCGGTTTTAAATTTTAATCGGTTTGGTTCGGTTTGGTCCGGTTTGGTTCATGTTTTTTTTGTCCAAAAGTAATTTTTTTTAAAAAAAATTTGTTCCTTATAATATGTAGAATTTAACTTCTAATATTTTACATATCTTAAAATTTTGACCAATAATAACTTTGAAATAATTTACTATATATATATATATATATATATTACCTAAACAAATTTCATACATTCACAAATAAGCTTTAAAAAGTGAAAAAAAAAAGAGTAATATCTTATCATAAATAGTATAAATAATTTGTATATTTTTTGAATCACATAAAGAATGTAGTTTTGATACAAATTTAATTGACAAAAGATCTCACTAATCTAAAAAGAAACAAAATATTAAATTTTAATTAATTGTAATTTTAATGGTTCGGTTTAGTTCGGTTAACCGAACTAAATATGGAGAAAATCGACAACCGAACTGATTTAATCGATTTTACAATCACAAAAACCAAACCAAATTAATTATTAATCGATTTTATTCGATTTTTGGCGGTTTGGTTCGATTTGGTTTACCCCTGCTGCTATCCCAAGCGTTTATACTCTCACATGTTTGCATAGAGTAATATATTTAAGAAAGAGATGTTGCATGTCACGTCATGCATGCCAAAATCATTATTAATTAAAAGAAAATACAAAATACATCCATCAATTTTGAATCACTTAAAAATAATTTTTAAATTTTTTAATACTAGAAATTAAATCACTACATTTTTTTATTTTTATAAATAATTTTTTTTAACAACAGCGTTTCATTTCATATTCTCTCGAAATGTCTTAAACTTGAGATGCAAAAAACGAGAATAAATGAAATTTTGTCATGTCAATTATAAAAAATTTAAAATAGCAAATGAATTAACATTATTGAAAAAATAAATTAAAATATGTATTTATTGAAATGTAAAAATTTAAAAACTTAATTTATAATTTTAAAATTTAAGGAACTATATATAAATAACTCTTTGCGGTGCTTCACTCTTAATTAAGTGAAAGGGAAATTAGGGGAAGCCAGTCTGGCTAATTGACTACACATTGGATGTCACAATATCAACTTGCCTTTTATCTTGCGTGGTTGAATTAATGGATTAAGGTGCCATTTTACAGGATAATATCAATACTTGGCTAACCGATTGAAAGGCTGTCTAATTATAATTATTATGATGAGAACCAAATAGCACTCAAGTAATATGGCATGGATCAACGTGTAAGAGTGAAAAAAAAAAAGATTTTATAGATAAAAAATAATTATTATATTTATATTTTTAAAAAATTATAAAAAAAATAAAATATTATTAAAGAATATGGCTCTTTACCTGAAACGGGAGATATAGATAGATACTCTCCAACTCTCCCTACAGATAAACGTTAAGATTGAAGGAGGATCTTGAAATTTCATAGTTGAATAGGAAAAAAGTTAAGTATTAAAAAAAAATATTTTTATAATATTTTTATTTTTAATGATTGATAAATAATATTAAATAATAATTATAAAATTAAAAATGATATTTTACCAAAATTTTATTTTCTTTGTTGTTTGTTGCTTTGAAGCGTAGAATCTTTCTTATCCTATCTGAAAGTCAATTCTATTTAGTTATTAATACTATGCTTATGGCTGTTTGGAGCTGTCATCTTAATTACAAGAACATAATACATTTAAAAAACAAAAAATTTCCTCTATCTTTTCTGCTTCCTACCCAACCTGGCCTTAAACACGGGCTTGTGAAAAATAATACGCAATCACCTCAGCAGAAAAGTAATCATATTTATAAGTGCCACCAAACCTGATACCCCTCTTTAATTGCTGCCTCCCCCACTGCCAATTGTGCTGAAGTGACTCATCGTCCAGTCTCCATATCGTACATTCTACGTGCCAATTCAAATGACCATCCTTCCCCATTTTATATATATATATATATATATATATATATATATATATATATATATGTATATCGAGCCTTCGGCTTCAACCCTCCCAACACTACAGTTCAGAGAAAGTACATACCCTGTTCTATTTTTACAAGCCCTTAAATATTACTTGCTTTCATGTCTTCCCGAGTCACCGTCCACTCAGTTCTAACGGCCGTATCCAGCAAACCGGTCGGGTCAGGTGTGACTCAACCGCTATCGGCCCTGGATCATGCCATGGGTCTCCACTCTCTTCACCTGATTTTCTACTACGACCAGAATTTGTTCGGGTCGTTTGACTTGGACCCGTTAAGGGAGTCGCTGTCGGAGGTGCTTTCTCTGTACCCCATGGTTACAGGTCGGTTGGCCCGAGGGAGCCATGGTAACTGGGAAATCAGGTGCAATGATGCAGGTGTTCGGGTCATCAAAGCCACGGTGGATACCACCCTCGATGAATGGCTGACATCAGCTCATGGATCCGAAGAGACGCATCTGACGGCTTGGCATGATTTGCCCGATGATTTCCAAACATGGTCGCCTTTTCAAATACAGGTATGGTGTTTTTGGTTACTCGACTCAAACACTGATTAATATTTAGTAGTCCAAGCGAGGTAGTGTTTGAGTTTGAATGATGAAATGAAGTGTAGGCTTCTTTAGACTTCAAGGCCGGAGAATGGACCAGAGTTACATAAAATTAGGACACAACCTACCATGATCTTTCACCACATCTTTTACTGGGGAACCATTAGCTAAGCATTTACATCTCTAAACCCCAGTTTACAATTTACATGATAACTATTTATAAAAGATTAACGCTTCGTTTGGGTGGAGGGGGAGAAAAGTGGAGAGAAAGGGGAGAGAGGAGGAAAGTGGGAAAAAAATATTATCTCCTGCTAGATTTGAACGAAAGAAGAGAAAATAAAGGGAGGAAGAGAAAAAAATGTAAAAAATATATATATATATATATTTTAAATATGATAATAATATTGTTATTATTTTAAATTTTTATATATTTTTTTAAAAAAAATATAAAGAGATAAAAAATAAAAACCAATTTAAACAATATTCAAATGATAAAAAATTTATTTTTGAATAAAATAAAAAAATTCTTATTAAGAAGCACATATTTAAAATTAAAAAACATTTTAAAAAATATATTAAAAATTAATTAACTTAAAATTTATATAAAATTATTATTTTAATATCATAAATATTAATATATATTTTAAAATTAAAATTATATATTATTTTAATATATATTAATTAATTTAAAATATAATATATGTAATATATTATTATATTATATATATATATTAATATTATTATATATATATATATATATATATATATATATATATATATATATATATATATATATATATATATATATATATATATATATATATATATATATATATATATATATATATCTGTATATGTTGATATGCATTTTCGACTGATATTCGACTAATCTTTGGTTATAAAGTTGTCTGATTGCTTTGCAGTCTTACGGCCTTTTTTTTAAAAAAATATACATAATTTATTGATTTTAATATTAAAAAATATATTATTAATTTATAAAAAGTATATTATTAAATATTATTTATAAATTATTATTTTTAATAAAATAAATATAATTATTTATTTTAAAATTTATAAATATTACATATTAAAAATATTTAATATATATATATGCTTTGTTGTTGTTGAGTTTTCTCCCGTAATCTCTCCAAATATAGACTCTCCAAATATGGAGAGAAATTTTTCGCATGAATCTCATCATACTCTTTCCCTCAAGTTTTCTCTTTTCTCTTATTTTCTCCTTTTATCAAACGAGAGAAAATTCTATTTTCTTTCCCTTCATCCAAATATAGTGTAAAACTTCATATTAATCTATGAGATACTATTTAATATATATAGCTTTTCATAAAATTACTTTTTTAATTTAATTTTTTATAAATAAAATATCTTTTTATTCAATCTCTTATAAAATTGCATTTTTTAATTTAATTCTTCATATGTAAGTATTTATTAATTTAGTTATTTATATATAAAACTGATATTAATAATAATATTATTCTTATGAAAATTTATTGTATATATAATTAATAAATATAATAATATATACACTATTTTATTATTAAATTTTTTAATAATTGATTAAGAGAAAGATATTATTGATAATGATTTTATTTATAGTAAACTAAATTGAAAAATAGAGAAAAAACAAATTAACAAATATCCTATCTATAAGGAATAAAATTAAAATTTTATAATAGATTTATAATATATAGTAATTAAATAAATATATTTTTAATTTAATTTGTAGAACCTTTTTTATTTTAATAAACTTGCATATATATATATATATATATATATATATATATATATATATTACAGTTAATACACCATGATTTTTTATTATTGATTGTTCAGCCTAGTGGTAGTTTTACCTCACCTTTCCCTTTCAAGGCACGGTTTAACAAAATTAACATGATATCGGTGATAGGATGATAATCGACACTATAAACGATCTTCAGTTTATAACTGCCAGATTCGATCAATTCTTGAACAATTTTGATGAGTCTTAATTATCTCAATAAACAAAGATATGATCGAACTAAAAGTTTTCAATGTCACCTATGGGAACTTATAAATGATGTTAGGGAGCCAATAATTCATATAATATTTATTAAAATTTAACGTGTATTTTATATTTTAAATTTAATCCATACTTTTTCTGTTAAAAAAAACTTATATATAGCTAATTGATTCCGTTATTAAAGGAAAGGAAAAAAAAATACAAGAAAGTGTTATATTTTTCACTGTATTATAATGTTAAAGTACATTACACAATTTTTTTTTAATTATGTTGAAATTACATAAAATTTTTATTTATTTTTAAAATATATACAAATTGTTAATAAAACAACAAAAAGTCAGTCTACACTTTAATTTAATTTTAAAATTTTTAACTAAAATATATTTTATTAATCTAAATATATATTTTTAACTACAAACTTTTTAAAAAATATTTTAATTAAAAATTTAAAATTAAATTAAAATATAAAATATTTTTTATTTTTAAAATATTTATGTATATTTTAAAAATAAAAAAATGTCTCTATGATTTTAATAAAATTTAAAAAATCTGTTTAATTTACTCATAATATTTTGGTTTGATATAATATAAAATATGTAAAGAAAAAATGAATAAAAAAGTAAATGAAATAAATAAAAAATAGTTTTCATATTTCAACCTTAAAAAGATAATAAAATATAATAAATATTAAAAAAAATACATTAGTACGTTGTTGAATGGGAAGCGTAAAAGCAAAAGTAAGACTCAAATCAGAGTTCAGGCGTAAAAGCTTGATTGTACTCGTAATCCGGAATTCACCGGATAACAAAAAGAAAAAAACGACCACACAAGGCCTTAAAATTTGATAGAGAAAAGAGAAGTCAGATAGCAATGGAATTGAAGCATAGCAATTATATATAAAGGGTTTCACTTGTACGGAGACTTTTGAATATAGTTGATCCTTTTAAACTCAATACCCTCTGAAAATGAAAACCTAATTTCGAAATTGGTGTGGGGGCTTACAGATAAACGAATTCCAAGGAGGAGGTGTTGCGATAGGACTGAGCTGCGCCCACCTTCTAGCTGATGTAACTTGGGCTTCCTCCTTTTTCAAATCGTGGGCCCACCACCATCGCCACCTTCCCATTACTCCCCCTTCTCTCAACCCCTCAACCTCTCCTTCCCTTGCTCCCTCACATCCTCCCCCTCCCCCTTTCTATGCTGCCAAGTCTTCCACCAAACCACTCACCTTCTCTCCTAAATTGGCCACTGCCACTTTCAAGTTTTCAGCTTCATCCATCAATGAATCCCTCTCCCACCTCCATCCCAATGCCACCCCTTTTGACTTCCTCGCCGCCCTCTTCTGGACCCGTATTTCCCGCTTCAAGCCCCCAACAAATCACCATGCTCATCACTCTCTTTCAATCTGCTTCGACTTTAGAAGCCTCTTGAAATCCCCACTTCCTACTGGCTATATGGGTAACGCCTTCCATTTTTCATTGCTCTCCTTGGATGTCAAACGCATGCAGAGCAGCCAATTAGGGGATATAGCTGCTTTGGTACATACCCACTTGGAAGGGATTGGGGAAGACGAAATTTGGTCGGCCATACGGTGGCTTGAATCACAGGGGCAATTACAAGGAGACATGTTCAGGGCACCCACTTGCATGTATGGGCCTGAGCTGACTTGTGTGAGAATGGATCACATGATGGTTAATGGGCCTTATACTACACAGGAGTCGTTAATGTACGAAGCAATATTCCGGGAGCAGGAGAAGCCGGTTCATGTTTCGTGTCATGTGGGGAATGTACAAGGTAAAGGTTTGGTAATGGTGATGCCTTCGCCGGAAGGAGGGCTTGCCAGAGCGGTGACGCTGATGTTGCCGGAGGAAGAACTGGAGGTGTTATGCAAGGATCAAGCTATTTTGCAGCTTCAACCAACTATGGTGCTTAGTGGTCCTGGTACCCCATTGTTCCACTGATTCCTCAGTCAACAACTTCATTCATTTGGCGTATACTTCATGCTTACAACCTTCATCTTCAGGGATCAGTAACAAGAGTTCTGTTTAGTTGACGTTTTAATGTATGGTAAATTAGGAAAATGGAATGCACTGAAAGCTTTTTTCATCATTGTGTTCAATTATCTTTATATTAAATAAAAGTAGCGTTTTTCAGGAAAGTCGTATCTAAATAAAATTTGGATCATGAACATATAGAATCGTTCAAAACTCAGCCTCATGGCTCAACGCTTTTGAACTTTATCTTTCCTTCCTGAGATCGATTAAGAAGGTCAAAATATATGCACCAGCCGGGAATCGAACCCGGGTCTGTACCGTGGCAGGGTACTATTCTACCACTAGACCACTGGTGCTCGTCGATTGACTTGTCAGCGTTAATATAAACTGTAGATACTTTTTCAATATTTCCTTAAATCCAGCAGATGATGTGTTTTTCCATATACTAAATTTTAGACATAACAAAGTATAATTAGTGAGTATTAAATAATCATTTAAAAATTAAAACAAAATTAATTAATAAAATAAATGATTATCAAAGATCTGTTACATGGATTCAAGCCAGCGCCTAATAATACTAAGCTCAAAGTAAAATTAATGAAGAGGTTATTTTAGTCCAACTGGAAACGATTATTTGACATAACAACAACATTTACATTGTTGCTCCCAAGTCCAAATGTTGTGTTGCTAACATATATTTGAAATCTCAACTTTCAGAAATGATGATTAATACCTTAACACTCACGACACCGATTATTTTATTATCAACATTCAGACCAATTCTTTTAGTAACATCCAAACCTCCATTACAATTCTAATCACACATAGTTTATAAATATAATCCTTATTGATATAGAGACTTTGACATGTTTCAGTACTCAAAAGCTTCAAATGAAGAAGTTATGGACGCAAGAAATGCATGAAAACATCCACATGTCACACCACAAAGTTTAGAAACTACAAATTTCGCACAACACCATCAATTACTCCTACATCCATGTTCCTCATTATTCCGAAATACATCGACTTACACTCCCCAACATTATTTGAACCATGGTTCACCAAGTGACTACTCTAGCCAAATGTGATTGAATTTTGGATTCATATTCTGTCTTATTTTCACTCTTTCTCAATCTCCCTAATTTAAAAATGAACTAAACATAAGTGCGGTTTGTTATAATTTTGTTATAAGATTATTTAATTAAAACATGACATATTAATCATTTTCAATTATAATATGACAAATATATAATTTAATTGAAAAATCATACACTTATCATATTATTATTAGAAAATATGATTTAATTAAAAATTTTAATAACAAAGATATATAAATTTACATATAAGTTTTTTCTTTTAAAAATCACATCATATGGCATAACAAATAAGAACGAAAAGAAACTCATATGATGTGATATTGTTGGGAGACACAAAAAGAGTAAGGAAAATAAGACAAGTCAAGTTTTGTGCATAAGTGTTATCTTCGCCGGGGTATTAGCAAACTTCCATGAACAGCAAATAAAAGCATCAGTTGTCCCTGCCTTCTCACTAATTGGTACTGCATATGAGAGCTCCTTCAAATCATCCATGCTCAACTTCACTTTAAATGAATTGATATTAGTGTCCAGATTTTTTTGCTTTGGTTTTTCCTACAAGACACGGTAGATTCAGTAAGAATGTTATTTCCTGACCAAAAGCCATTTATTCAAAAGCATGTCATGTAGCAAAAAGATTCCAGTACAAATAATATTTTCCGTGTAATTTCATATATTACATTGTCATAAGAGACTCACACTAGCAGATACCTTTCTTCAGAACCATTCCAATGTTATTCATGAGTAAGCCATAAACATACAAGTCATGTAAGTGTTGGAGTGGAAAATGACTGATTAGGGAGGGTACCACATCATCTCCTTGATGAAGAATCCATGCAAGAGCAAGTTGTGATGGCGTACGTCCATGCTTCTCTGCCAACTTCTTTATCTTTGAATACATATTCTTGTTCTTCTCAAAGTTTTCTCCTTTTAACCTGGGCTACATTGCCTGACAGAAGAAAATGTTGGCCAACAATTGAAAAGGCATGTCACATCAGGAAAAATGGAGAAATAACAAATTTATAAGAACCAAATAAATGACGCTTTTGGGATCTTTGGTTTAATGAAAAAATAAGAGAAAATGAAGCTTATGGCTAAAATATTAAATATATACCAGGAAACTTGTTGCATGTGCACTTTTTATGACTGCCCTGCCACCAAAAAATCCACGACTAATGGACTGTATGGTACTATTACAATTCTAAGTTCCCTAAAGGTGTTGTCACCCCAAAAGGAAGATTTATGAATGATGAAGAAAAACAATAAGTTAGCAAAAGAATAAACCCAATTCATAATTATAATTCTCAAGCTAAAATTGAAAGGGGTCCAGTTCAAGCAAGTAATAGATAAAAGAAGCAAAATTTATTAGAATTGGCGAAACTATTTCAACCAAAAGTGGATATGCGGGAATCTACCGTGAATTAAAAGTGTTTAAAAGGTCGATCAATTTGATTTTAGGCCAAATCCAATTAAATCGAGTAAGTCAATTTTGTAAAATAAAAGATATACTTAGTTTTAAATTATAGTCAATTTAGTTCAATTTATACTAATTTTTTTTAAGTAATTTGTTTTGTTTTTCATATATATATAGTGCTTACACTATCAATTAAATACAAAATTACTGAGTTAATTATATACTTTTGGAATTTAAACCTAATTGCAAAATTACTTAGTTATTTATACACTTTCTGAATTTAAACCTAATTGTTCAATAACTAATTCATATAAATTTTAAGTTATAATAACTAAATACATTACAAATTAATTAGTTCGGTTAAAAATGGAAACGCAAACCAAATTAAATAAAAAACTAAAACAATTAAATTAGTTTTGACATGTAAAAAATTGATTTTGATCTACTTCTTTTTTGTTCAATTTTAGTTGATTTGATTTAATTTGGTTTTATTCAATCACTTTGGTTTGGTTTTTAACACTCTTAACTAAAGAGTTTTGAAAAAAGTAAATTTTATTTTCAATTGTCTCAACCTATATATGAAGATGAACAATAAAATAGATTTTAAAGTACATAGACATTTGATATAAGCACAAATAAAGTTTCTCAAATTGTTTACACGTTGATTGAAATGTGTTCATTAATAGTTCTTATTAATAGAAGAATTTAACTACAAAGTTGAACAATTTCTTCTTCAACTTCACGAGTTTAAAAGGACCACTTCAATTGCACAGCAACAGTGGGATGAACCGCATGTGCCCTCCTAATGGTGCCAGGGTTAGCTTCAGATAATCCTGTGTACTTTATTTTTCTCTCTTCCGCCAACTTTTAAGGTTCTCCCATTTGCTTATTCAAAAGAAACCCAAACAGCAAAATTTGTTATCATGCACGAAGTCATACCAAGGAGATCCATATGTGATATGCCACTTACTGTGATCTCAATGGGTATTGATGTGTAAACACAATGCTAATGATAGAGATCAATGTATTCCACGCCAAGGCACCGGAGGCTACTCTCGCAACAAGACCGAACATATTCGGGGGTGCCTTCTATTATGACATTGCCAGCTTCAATTTTGACAATCCCAAATTTTGTGGTGATTTGAACTATCTCCCTAGGTAATTCCTTCAATGCCTAAGAGTTTGAGTCACTAAATCATTATTTCATGAACCAATAAAACATCAGAATCAACTGAGAAGTATTTTGTTCCATTGTACTCGAAAGGTCAATTGTTCCAAGTGCTACAGTATCCTTCCCGAGTTCAAATTAATTTGTTTAGTTAACTTCGCATCTTCAATGCTCTAATTGAGGAAACTTTATCAAGAAGAAGAAGAAAATAGTGTAATTTAATTGAAATGCTGATAACCTTGTTTAATAGTCATTGCACATTGTATTTCTCTAATAAGGAACTAAATATGTTTCATTACCAAGATAGTAATCAGTTAAACAAATACAAGAATTTCTAATATATTGTGCTCAAGGCTCTATTTTCTTTGTGTGACTTCCTGCACATATATTTATGCAAAAGCATAAAAAAGGATATCAAGTTATATCTTTTTAAGCTAATCACTGATTAAAGAGAGGGAAATATAAAAGGACTTACTAATAATGCAATGATTCAAATTCGTAGATAGGTAACACAGGAGGACACATCCAATGTAAATTGGGTAAAGTTGTAAAGATAGATCTTTGTTACCTTTCCTACTAAAACTTCAATAGTGTTGACTGATGTATCAAAGAATGTGATCCCTTGACTGAATGCATCGTTGATAATTGATACTCTAACCTCTTTAGGGACATAAGCGTTATAGACTCCAGTAAGCCCTTTGCAGCCAAATGCTAACTTGGAAACCTGTAAAGAAAAGGGTCGTGCTCATCCATCATATACATAAAGTAGTAATATTCAGGGAAGAACAAGATTGAACTATGGGAATGAATCAGTATACAGCAATATTGTTTTTCTAATATCTAAAAGGTTCGAATTTTGTCATCCAAGTCCAATTACAAAAGATGAAGGGATAACAAGACACAGAAATCGAAAAGTGATTCACAAGGAAAGGAAGCATGGGTGAAGAACTCAAAGGGAGGGTTTAGGGATTAGACCTCAAGGCCCTAGCTTCTAAGGTTGACTCAAGGAATCTTTACGCTCAGTGTTGCAGCCATTGTTGTGTTTGTCTATTCCACTTTTCACCTATGGTTTCTACTCTGTCTGTGTGTGTATTTATAAAAGAAGTTATTGTTTAAAAAAAAAAAAAAGAACAACTTTAAAGTGTCTCCATCTTCCGCAAGTTGTAAGACCATTGCTTCAATGATGCCTATTTATTAAATTAGACTAAGTTATTATATATAAAAATATAAAAATAATAATATGTAATATAGATATATTCTTAATATTTATTATTTTATTTTTTATCAAAAATGATATTTAATGTACTTTTATATAAATTTCTAATTATACACTTTAATTCAATTATGATAAAATTAATAATAATTTTATTTATTTATTTATCAATAAAATTAGATAAATATATAAATATATAAAAATTAAATGCCAAATATTAAAAGATTATATTAATTTCATTACAATAAAATAATTACATTTTATTAATAATTAAACTATAAAATATATTTTACATATACTATTAAGTTACTAATTAAAAAAATATTATTAATATTTTATATATATATATATATATATTTGGGGCAAAACCGTGCATTTTTCAAGTTTGTTTCGATTTTTTCTTATCAGTAAACTATAGACTCCGTTTGATTCGCAAAACTGTGAACATAACCCCTTTACTTAACTTATATAATATTTATCTTATATAATATCTATTATATTTTATACTTATTATTTTATTTATCAAATCATATTTTTAAAATAAAAATAAAACAGTCATTATTTTCTTTGGCTGAACGGTAGTTCTGTTAATTAATTGCAACGGGAAGTTTTTATTTATTGTGCTTGTGCTGTTTTCTTTAGATGTCTGATGAATTGGGCTCATGACAGAGATTTGTCTGTGAAAAATGCCTTTTTTTTTTTTTTTTCTGAGAGAGTATGGTGAAGCGGTTTGTGCTTGATTCGCAGCTGATTTTCTATTTTCTATTTTTATTCAGGTTATTGGGTTTAACAATTTTGTGTCATAAGGTTACTGGAAAATGTCGTTTATTCAATATAGATGGCTTAAAATTTCTATGCTGGTTTATTCAGCATAAATGGCTTAAAATGTTGTTATAGAACCAGTTACTGGAAGCTCATGTATTTGTCTACAAGGTCCATTTTTCTTTTTTAACTTACAATTTGATTTGATGGTAATGAGTGCTAGAGTTCAGATTTACTTCAGTTCGTTGCATGTGGCTGGAACTGAAATTTAGATATTAGTGCTTCTACTGGGAGTTGAGGACATATCTCTTCAAGCTAATGTCCCTGATCTGGCAGTGGAAGAAGTAAAGATCTGTTTTCTTTTCTTCTTAAACTTTCTTATCTGAATCTTATAACTATTGGTTAATTATTTTAAGAAAAGAAAATTTAAAAGTCAGATTGGCATTCTACATTTTCATAAATATTTAATTTCAGTTGCAGATTTATATCAACTAACCATGTTGCAAATTTATATCTCAGAATATTGCTAGGAAGTGGCATGTGTAATTTTTCTAAAGGTCAGACTTATATCTCAGGCGAAGAATTTGGAGAAGATGTGGCTGGGAGATGTAAGCTAATAACAGACGTGGGAATTAAGAAATTCGTTTGATGAAGCATGCGCGGGTATTTAGAAATCTGTTTATCCTATTTGTTACACAATATATAATTAAAATTGAATGCCCAAGGATATAATCACTTTTTAAAACGGAAACAATTACCTGGAAGAGATGGATAAATGATGCGAATTGTGTTCCAAACTTGCTAGCATCTTGGTTCATTCCTCGAAGCTACTGTCACAACTTCTAAACTTGATGATGTTATAATGGTTATTGTAAGTAGGTTTCTCACTAGCTCAACTGAATTACAATGTGAGGCTGCTAATGTTATCCTTGCAGATGTTGTTATTGTAAAAGCAAACTAGGATACATCTAAATTGAGGGAGAAACTGGAAGCCACATTGTTGCTTCTGCTTATCCTGAATATTATTGTCAACAAAGGTGAAAATGTCTACGAAGGTATCTATGCATATGTATTTGGTACTTTAAATTTATCAATAGTTTTTTTTTCCTTTAATTATTAAATCTTCTCCCAGTTATTTATGTTAAATGTTACCAAGCATTTTAATATGGGTTAACTGAGGACGTATTGGATATTGTGAGCCAGTTTGTTGGAGGTACTATACACGTACTTCAGATAATCATAAATAACTTATGAACATGAATTAAAGCTTGATGGTTCTTGATTTTAATTAATTATCGCAGTAAATACTGTGCCAAGTAGTTATATAGTAAGCAACCATCTTTATTCTAGAAAGTGCTTTTATGATAATATGCAGGATAGGTACAAAAGTCTCAACGAAAAGAATATGGGGAGGTGGGATCAGCATTCTGAAGGTTCATGGTACATACTAAATCATTATTTCTTTAACATTCTTGACATCACCATAGTGTATAAGATGATCAATTAATGTATTTATATCT
Organism: Erythrophleum fordii; assembly: GCA_032878935.1. Taxonomy (NCBI): domain Eukaryota; kingdom Viridiplantae; phylum Streptophyta; class Magnoliopsida; order Fabales; family Fabaceae; genus Erythrophleum; species Erythrophleum fordii. Next base: position 35,417,625 of record JAVQMF010000049.1, read on the forward strand.
ATATTTTTTAGCTCAGTTCCTAACTGTATTTGGTAGCATGCTCATTTACTAACTGTATATTGGACGAATTGCTGCTCAAGTTGGGTTTACTTGTGGGATTCTAAATTATTATAAGTCAATAACATTGCTCCTTTCGTCCAATTTTTTCTCCTCAGGGTACCTAGAGATGATTCTTATTTACTGTTCTTTCATTGATGCAGTTTCATATTTGTAGATGCTTCCCTTTTCTGTTTTTATTAAATATTTGGTAAATATGCATAGATATGATTAATGTTCTTATTTAGAGATGAATATTCTTTAGTTATCGCATAACTAATTTATTAATACTTCTTCTTTATAGATGATTCTTCTTTAGTTGTCTATATCTGCTTTGCCAATTCATATATAGTTAATTCTGCAAATTTGCACTTTTATGTGCCATTCTGGATTGAGAAAAAAAAAAAAGTTTGGTTTTGTAAACATTCAAAGTAGTTATTTTTTTTTTCCTTTTACTTGAAGTAGTGTGTTTTTAGACTATAATGCAGTTAAAGGAAATTTGACTGCGTCCACTTAGTTTTATGATACCAGAAGACATGTTAATGTTGAAGAGGACAAAGAAAAAAAGTTTGGTTTTGTACACTTCAAAGTAGGTAATTTTTTTTTTCTTTTACTTGAAGGAGTGTGTTTTTAGACTATAAAGCAGTTACAAAAAATTTGATTGTGTCCATTTAGTTTAATGATAGCAGAAGACAAGTTAATGTTGAAGAGGACAGAGTCTGCTTTTTTATTAACAAAATAATGGTGAATTATTTGGTCAATGTCGAGGGTAAAGGGTAGGTTTCATTTGTGTTCACCCTCTCCACATTCATGAGGTTCCTATATTATATCCTAGGCATCAACTATTTTTGTTTGTATCTGTGTTGACTGAATGACTATTACAAAAAGTGCTTTTAAATGATTTAGGCAACTACTTTTGTAAATTGATATGGTAAAATAGATATCTGTAATTCTCTACATTTTTTGTAATTGCTCTGGACTGGAGTGAAAAGGAGTAGGGACCAATATAAAGATAGTAATTGTCATATCTTCCCCTAGAAAGTTTACCATATAAAGGTATAACAATAGATTACAAAATTGATTATTTGCGGATAGAAGCGAGGGAGAGTAAGGATAACAATTTAAAATGGCTTTATAAATTCCCTGAAAGATTGGACTTCCAAATTTAGGCTTTGTTTGTGACTGTTGCAGATATTTTACTTGCCCTATATTGATACATTTCTATGTTTCCTTTGCATGCACGCAGTGTAGAATAGTTTTGTAACTCAAGGTTTTCTTTTTCTTTTTGCTTTGTTGTTTTATGCTTAATCTCCAGAGAAGGCAGTGGAGAAGGCACAGGTGAGGGAGGCATAGTCTCATCATCAATAGATGGACCACGCATCACCTCCCATGTTTTTATATATTCTTGGTAATATTCAAACCAATTTTAGGGATCTCCCTTCATTGACTTTACTTTCACCTTTATTGGCTTCTTTGCCACAGACATGGTAGGCAAGCTATTGATTTGATGGAGACATAGACGAGAATCATAGAACCATATCCGGTTCATGCAAATTAAATGCACTTGGGCTGAGCCCAATTTTAGCTGCCCAATCATTTCGACAAGTATATCATGAACATCGGTGTATGGATGCAATGAAATCTCTTCTTGCACGGTTAATAAAAGAAGATTTTAGTTATTCTTTCAAATTAAAGAATAAAAATTATGACATTTGAGTGTCATCTTTTTAGGGAAAAGAAAAATCCAGCATGAGAGAAAAAATGAAAGAAAATTCAAAGTTGGTCTTCATCCGCTACATTGATTCTATTGATGTTGTCCCTGGGTCTTCCTGCAATGAGATTCGACCAGCATCTTACAAGAGGGAAAGATTGTGGAAAATCCCTAGGCAACACTCTAAAATAGGTGGCGAGCTGCGAAAGCAGCTCCAAAGCAAAAATCTATAAGACCAGAAAAAAACAATTATTGTGATACTGAAAAAGAAGTGATTATTTTAAAAATATAAAAATTGCTATGATTCTTACCTGAAGCACTGAGTTGCTTCCCGAAAAGTTTCTGTTGCCCTCCTCCATTGCTTTCTTCAAAGCTCCATAGAGGTAAGCCAACATGGCTGACCCCATGCAAATTGATCAACTCTTGAAGTATTTTCAAGGAGTTTAACGTACATGGCTGGCACCTTCAATTTTGACAGCCTAGGGGCAACCACACAGCTCAAAATAAACAATAAATAAGCCCTGACATATTTGTGAATGTTAGGGATGTCAGCTGGTACATGCTCCAATTATTTTCAAGTCTTTCAATTTAAAATATTGACATCGATTAGGTGGAACAATGCCCAGTAAATCCAAACAGGAACCATGAATCTCAGTTGCATCAGCAATGACTGCTCTCCCATCAATGGCAAGTCTGAAAGACTTCATGGATATATAAAAACATATTTATAACATCCAATGCAATAAAAATGGATCGAAATATTACCTCCGGCCATTGCTCCGATCCTCTGTTTTTCCGATGAGAATTCTGTCGTATGATAAGCCAGGGATGCTTCTAAGCTCTTGTTCTACTGAATGATGGTGTGTAGCTATGTAAAACCGAGCTCAGGGACCCTGTATTTATAGGCAAACTCTTTCAACGGCAATTCCATCATTTGCCGAAGAAAATGCCACGTTCTGAGATGTGGGATGTAACCTCACGAAGCCTTAATTTTCGAACCATAATGCAGAGGTTGCAAGTCACGTTCAAATGTGCAACGTGGGTTCTGTCATGCAATTGTAGATTGCTCCATGAATTGTCGCATAACCCACGTCTCACGTACTGTGTTTGCAACGTCCCACATTCTCCCACTTGGTTCGAAAATCATTATACATAATGGCTCCTTAAGATTCAAACATTTAACTGAAACACAAATACATGAATCATAGCGGTAGTTCCTCTATAAGTGAGTAATACCTTCCATGTATCACAATGCATTTTGTTTCCTTAACTTTATGAATAAGCCATATGCTTATTCTGGGTCCTCTTAATGTTGTTATTCTCAAACTTAATGTATACGCATAAATGAGAAAACAACTTAAAATGAATAAAGGCTTTTTATTACAAATGATATATATATATATATAGTATATACATCAATAACATAAAGTGGAACTAAGTCCCATTCTAGATACATGATCCCTAAACATTACTGGTGGTATGCCTTTTGTTAAAGGATCAGCAATCATCAATTCAGTGCTAATGTGTTCAATAATAACTTTATTTTCCTTGACACGTTCACGAATGGCTAAGTACTTAATGTCGATATGTTTACTTCGACTTCCACTTTTGTTGTTCTTAGCCAGAAAAACAGCAGCTGAGTTGTCACAATATATCTTCAATGGCTTAGGGATAGTGTCGACAATTCTAAGCCCAGATATAAAGCCTTTAAGCCAAACACCATGTGAAGTTGCCTCAAAACAAGAAACGAACTCTGCCTCCATAGTAGAAGTAGCAGTCAAAGTCTGCTTCGCGCTTCTCCAAGATACGGCTCCGCTGGCTAACATGAAAATGTAGCCTGATGTTGATTTCCGTGAATCAACGCATCCAGCAAAATCTGAATCTGAGTAGCCAACTACCTCAAGGTTTTCAGTCCGTCTATACATCAGCATGTAGTCCTTAGTACCTTTAAGATACCTCATTACTTTCTTTGCAGCTCTCCAATGATCTATACCTGGATTACTCTGATATCTGCCTAACATTCCAACTACAAATGCAATGTCAGGTCTTGTGCAAACCTGAGCATACATAAGGCTTCCAATAGTAGAAGCATATGGAATGTTATGCATCTGTTCCTTTTCTAAATCATTCTTTGGGCACTGGTTCAAATTGAACTTGTCACCCTTCACAATAGGTGCTACACTTGGTGAACAATCTTTCATCCGAATTCTCTCCAGGACCTTATTGATATAAGTTTCTTGTGACAAACCCAAAATACATTGAGTTCTATCTCGATGGATCTTAATGCCAATGACATAAGATGCCTCACCCATATCCTTCATATCAAAATTCTTAGAGAGAAATTGTTTCACCTCATATAACAACCTCTTATCATTGGTTGCAAGTAATATGTCATCCACATACAATACAAGGAAACAGATTTTACTCCCACTGACCTTCTGGTATATACATTGGTCCATGAAATTTTCCACAAATCCATATGAGGAGATAACATCATGAAATTTTAAGTATCACTGGCGGGAGGCCTGTTTCAATCCATATATGGATTTCTTTAACTTGCACACCAAATGTTCACCGGCACTAGAGAGGAATCCTTCAGGTTGTTTCATATATACCTCCTCATCTAGTTCCCCATTGAGGAATGCTGTCTTCACATCCATTTGATGCAACTCTAAGTCAAAATGAGCAACTAATGCCATTATTATGCGGAGGGAATCTTTCTTAGATACAGGAGAAAAGGTCTCCGTGTAATCAATTCCTTCCCTTTGAGTGAATCCCTTGGCCACGAGTCGTGCTTTATATCTCTCGATGTTACCTAATGAGTCCCTTTTCGTTTTATAGACCCATTTGCATCCAATAGTCTTAGAGCCATTAGGCAACTCAACGAGATTCCAGACCCCATTAGACGCCATAGAATCCATCTCTTCCTTCATGGCATTGTGCCACAGTTTTGATTCTCTGCAACTGATGGCTTGTGAAAACGTTTCAGGATCATTCTCAGCTCCTATATTGTAATCAGATTCTTGTAGATACACAGTATAATCACTAGGAATTGCTGACTTCCTCATCCTAGTTGATCTTCTTAATGTTGACTCAACATTCTCTTGGGGAGCATGTTGTTCAACTATTTGTTCAACAGTCCTTAAAGGCTGTTCATTAACTGGATCAACTTGGTCAATGTCAATAGGTTGTGGATCCTGAATGATTGGTTGTTCAATGCCTGTTTGGACTTGAGGGGCATGAATTACAATCAATATATCACTTGATGTAGGAATTTGAACATTAGACTGATCATTTTCAGAACTTAAGTTTTGAGTTTGATCACTCCCACTGATCAAGTCATTCTCAAGAAATTTTGCATTCCTTGATTCCACAATCCTAGTACTATGAGATGAACAATAAAATTTATAACCCTTAGACTTTTCAGCATACCCAATAAAGTAGCCACTAATAGTCCTAGGATCCAACTTCTTCTCTTGTGGATTGTAAATCCTAACCTCAGAGGGGCATCCCCAAACACGCATATGTCTTAAACTTGGTTTCCAACCCTTAAATAACTCAAATGGCGTCTTTTCAACAGCCTTGGTAGGAACTCGATTAAGAATATACACTGCTGTTTTAAGGGCTTCAGTCCACAAGAATTTAGGAAGTTTGGAGCTAATCAGCATGCTCCTCACCATGTCCAACAATGTTCGGTTTCTCCTTTCAGCTACACCATTCTGGTCAGGTGACCCAGGCATGGTGTATTGGGCAACAATCTCATGTTCTTGAAGAAACCTAGCAAATGGACCTGGTGCTTATCCATCTTCAGTGTATCTACCATAATACTCACCACCTCTATCAGATCTCACTATTTTAATTTGTTTACCACATTGTTTCTCTACTTCTGCCTTAAATATCTTAAAGGCATCCAGTGCTTCATTCTTATTATTAAGCAGATAGAGATACATGTATCGTGAGTAATCATCAATAAAAGTGATAAAGTATTTCTGACTACTAGAGTCCAAATCTGGACTACAAATATCCGTATGTATGATTTCTAATATGCTAGAACTCCTTTTAGCACCTCTCTTAGTCTTGTTAGTCTGCTTTCCCTTAATGCAGTCTATACAAGTGTTGAAATCAGTAAAGTCAAGAGTATTGAGTACTCCATCTTTTACTAATCTTTTCACTCTCTCTATTGAGATGTGACCAAGCCTACGGTGCCATAACATAGAGGAATCCTCATTAGTAATATTTCTCTTAATACCTATACTATTAGAAACATGCATTGAGTCATAAAGGTTATTATTTCGTAATTGAATTTGGAATAGACCATCACAAAGTGTACCATTGCCAATAAAATTAGATTTATAAAATAATTTAAATTTATTACTTGAAAATTCAAAACAATATCCCAATGGTACAAGTTTGGAAACTGAAATCAAGTTTCTAGAGAAACTTGGTACATAAAATGTCTTCTCCAAATTCAAAATAAAACCAGAATTAAGGACTAATCTGCATGTTCCTATAGCTTCAACAGTTGAGCCCATCTTATTTCCTGAATAGATGTATTGCTCACTGCCCACCGGCTTCCTTTGGCTTAGAAAGCCCTGCAAGGTATTAGAGATGTGAATTGTTGAGCCAGAATCAATCCACCATGTGTTACTACTAGCATCTACCATATTAGATTCATAACAAAAGTATGAGATTGAGTTACCTTTCTTTTGAAGCCAAGCTTTGAATTTGACACAGTCCGTCTTTATGTGTCCTTTCTTTTTACAAAAGAAACACTTGGACTCTTTCTTAATGTCCTCAGGGATGAGAACCTTGCCCTTCCCTTTTGTCTTGGCCTTTCTTTTCTTTCTTCCTTGTGTCACTGTATGTACACTTTCACCCATCTCTGCTATGAGCCTTCCTTCTTCTTGTACACACATAGTTAGAAGTTCATTGATTGACCACTTCTCTTTATGAGTGTTGTAGGAGATTTTGAAAGGCCCATATTGTTGTGGCAGAGAATTTAGGATGTAGTGCACAAGAAAAGAATCTGACATCTCAACCTCAAGTGTTTTCAATTGAGCTGCTATATCCCTCATTTTCATGATGTGTTCTCGTACACCTCTTATGCCAGTAAGTTTCATGGATGATAACTTTGTCATTAAGGTGCTTGCTAAGGCCTTATCCGAAGATTCAAATTGTTCATCAATAGCCTTAAGCAAACTTCGAACGTTTTGATGCTTTCCAATAGACCCACGAATACTAGCTGATATTTTAGTCTTAATGTACATCATACTAAGGCGATTGGATCGCTCCCAACGTTCATAAACATTTACTTCTGATGTACTACTAATATTCGTGGGTTTAGGAGGTTCATCTTTTCTAATTGCATCATCAACGTCCATCCACCCTAATTGGAGAAGTATTTTCTCCTTCCAAATATTATAGTTATCTCCAGTTAATTCAAGAACTTGAAAATCAGAAATATTTAAAGGTTGAAAAGCTGCACAATTTACATGCTATGTTAATAATTTGAGACAAATAAATATTCTTAAATGATATGTCATGCCAATGCAATGCATATCAATTCAAATTATGAGCCTAGTAACAAATAAAATTACCTGTGAGTTAAATTTTATTTAATTAGACTCATATACTAATGATAAAACTAGTAAATTATATTCTTTTCTTAATTCCTGCGGGTAAATCAAGAAAAGAAAAACTTACTATTCCATCCTAATTAATTACATGAAATATGATAATATTCCTGTAGGATAATAATTATCATATTAAATATAATTAATTACAATTTTGATGTCATTTTACTTTATGTGATTATAACACTTAATGTATAATTTTAAAATAATTAAAGGTGCTGTGGCTAAACTTTAATTAAATTAAAAATACACAATTCACATGACATCTAAATGAAATTACAAGCTTAAATATAATTTAACATAATGTATAAACAAGCATACACAATGAGAATTTCAATAATTAATCAATTAATCAACAAAATATGACTAATTAATTTAATTAATATTCTCTCTAAATGTGCCATAAATATTGCCTAAAAATAAAAATTTTGGCATAAATTAAATGACACCATAAATTAATTATTATAATTAAATATGCCAAAATTGCCTAAAATTAATTAAAATTTTAAGATTTAGGCAAATTTTAAAGCATAAAATTAAGTTCACAATTATTTTGACAAATAAATGATTAAATATTGTCAAAATTAATTTTAATTTTGTCCATAATATTTTTGCCAAAATTTGGACAAAATTAAAATGTACTTCATAATTTTAAACAAAATAAATGGCCAACTGAACAGATTACTTTTAGTTTTAATTAAATATTGGCTAAAAATATTTTGTTCAAAAAAAAATTATTTATTTATTTATATATGTATATTTAATATCTAAAACATAATATATATATATATATATATATATATAAATCAGAGAAGGGAAATAAATGAAAATTTCACAAAATTGAAAAAAAAAAAAATATATATATATATATATATAAAATGTTGCGCACATAAGTCAGCAACAACGCCTGGCTTTAGTGGTTAAAGCTTGCGCCTTAATACCCAGGGACGCGATTTCGAATCCTCCATGCGCCAAAGGAGTCATTTTATTTAAAACAAAACACCCAAAACGACACGTCGTTTACGCCCATATTCAATAATAACGTAAACTACCAAAACGACATGTCGTTTACTAAAGGCCTCAAAACGACTTGTCGTTTACGTCGTCCCTAACCTCCAGCCGGGTCGACCCGACCCGGTTACGACCCGTATCGGACCCAAATGGAAACCCGGTCATTTTTTGAGTTTCCGAGCTCCGTTTTAGATGATCCAGGAGTCCATTTTCATCAGAATTTCGTGTAGATTCCATTTTTGATATCAAAATGATGAAAAAATGGCTCTATCAATGAACCCAAATTAACGAAAATTTTGACGTTTTTGAGTTCAAAAACACGGCAAGACAGAGGTATATTCATGCTCTGATACCAACTGAAAGACTTCATGGATATATAAAAACATATTTATAACATCCAATGCAATAAAAATGGATCGAAATATTACCTCCGGCCATTGCTCCGATCCTCTGTTTTTCCGATGAGAATTCTGTCGTATGATAAGCCAGGGATGCTTCTAAGCTCTTGTTCTACTGAATGATGGTGTGTAGCTATGTAAAACCGAGCTCAGGAACCCTGTATTTATAGGCAAACTCTTTCAACGGTAATTCCATCATTTGCCGAAGAAAATGCCACGTTCTTATATGTGGGATGTAACCTCACGAAGCCTTAATTTTCGGACCATAATGCAGAGGTTGCAAGTCACGTTCAAATGTGCAACGTGGGTTCTGTCATGCAATTGTAGATTGCTCCATGAATTGTCGCATAACCCACGTCTCACGTACTGTGTTTGCAACGTCCCACAGTCCAGTCAAATACGGTGATAATTTGATGCATTTTGTTAAAAGCTTTAATTTCTTCCTTCCATGACTTGCATATAATTCTACATTAAAAGCTTTAATTCCTGGTAACTAAACCTAACGAATACGGTGATATCAAAAAGAAAAAAAAGGGGGGGGGGGGGAATACTCCTTACGTCGTCAAATCCATGGCAAACCATTATAACGTCAAATTATCAATACTGATTTAACACCATCCTTACGAAGAAAAGGGAATAAAAAACCATAGTTTTAGTCAACCTTTCTATTATATAACCTTGATTAATATTTACTATCACATACAAATTTATTTACGTTTTATTTGTTCATACAAAAAACAGTTATCATATTCATATTTACTGATTTATCTTTTATTTATTTAGAATCTTCAATTTACGCTTGACTCCACTCTATATATATTATTTAATTTTCCCCACAATATGTACCTTTAATCAATATGCTGATTAATGTGTCAATGTCCTACCGATATTACTTTTCCGTGTTCGAGAGTCCTACTTGTTTGAAGCTGCATGCAAGTATGCTGAATGAAGAGTTCTTCACCATGTCTATCATAATATAATTACTTGAACTGTATTCTGTGCAAACTACCGTCGTTATTCTCTCTGCGTTTTCGCTTCTATTGGTTCCTTTTCCTTGTATCATGACATGCTTCGAATATGTTTTGCACGTTTAAGGGGACTTCTTTTAATTTTACGTGAATGCCTATTACTCTCTTCCATTCACACAGCTAAATTTTCCTTTTATCATACTTAGCATAGGCAGATGAATCCCTTTTCTCACTAAATAATTTATCTAATTATCTGCCTAATAATTTAGCTAATCATAAATTCCAATGGTGAACAAAATTAACTAATCATGTCAGTCCCAGAAAGATAAATAAATACCGGTGGCTCACATGAGTCTCTTAACTAGTAAATTTGATATTTTACATTCTACTCTATTTGTAAATTTATTTAATTTGATTCAAAATGAGTTTTTTTTTATAATTTAAAATGCTTTATTTAACTCTCATATGATATTTTTAATCTTAAATTTTATATAAATAATTGTGTGAATATATTTATAATAAATAGTTTTATTATTGAAACAAATGTTTCACTTATACCTTAAATTGTTTCTTAATTTTTAAGAATTTTTTTTATTAAACTCACATTTAAGAATTTAAAACTATTTATTTAATGGTAACAACAATTTCATAATACTAAACAACTATCAACAAGTCTTTTCAGTTATATGGATCAAATGACGTCATAAATTCTTATCGTGAATCATGCTTTTATACAAATCATTTAATTCCAAATCCTTCTTTTGCTTATAGTTTTCTTTAATTTTTTTTTTACCTTTAACTATTGGACTACGTTTCATTTGATCTATTTTTCTTAATGGAGCTTCTATAAGTTTTCTCCATACATGTTCAAATTACGTGATTCTACAATTTTTTTCACAATAAGTGCAATTCTTAATTTCTTTTTAATACATTCATTTATAATTCTATCTTATCTAGTGTGTTCACTTATCTAACATAAAATTCTTATCTCTACAACGTTAAGTTTATTCTTTTGTTAATTTTTTTATTGTTCAACATTCAGTTCTATACAACATTATAAGTTTTATAACTATATAGTAAAATTCATCCTTATACTTGAGTGATACTCTTCTATCACAAATAATACTCAAAATACTCCTCCATTTCATTCACCTTACTTGAATCTTATGTTTTACATCTTCTTCTATTTCCCTCTCCTGTTGTATGATAAAACTAAGATATTTAAATTGTGTAATTTGTGGTATGATATATTTTCCCATTTTCACTTCTATGTTAGAATTAGTGTACCTATTGATAATCTTACATTTTGTATAATTTGTTTTATTTCTACTTAAACAAAATCCATATACTTCTAATGCTGGTTTTCACTTTTCAACTTCTTATTTATTTTTCTCTTTTGATTCTCCAACTAAGATTATATCATTTGCAAAAAGTATGTATTGTGGCATTGTCTTTTGGATATATTTAATAAGAATATTCAAAACTAAAATAAAAAGATGAAGACTACAAATTAACCTTTAGTGCAAACTAATAATTATAAAAAAATTTTCGGTGAGTTCACCTTTTGTTTTCACACTTATTATATCCCTATTATACATATACTTAATTATTTGAATATAAATAATATGAATTTTCTTTTTCTCCATAGCCTTCCATAAAGACGTCTTTTGGCACCTTATTGTATGTCTTCTATAAATCAATAAAAACCATATATAAGTTTTTTTAATTCCTTTAATATCTTTTCATCAATTTTTGTGATAAATATATTGCTTCCATAGTCGACTTTTCTAATATAAAACTCAATTGATTCTCTATAATATGAGTCTCTTATCTTAATCTGCGCTCAATTGCCTTATTTTATAATTTCATTATATGACTCATAAGTTTAATTCATTCATAATTTGTATAATTTTATACGTCTCCTTGTTTTTATAAATAGTGATTAAAGTACTTCTCGTCTACTTATCTGCCATTCTCTTAAATCTCATAATCTTATTAAACAATTTTGTGAACTAATTTATATTTTTCATTCGTAAACCATTTTATATCTCAATAAGCATATTATCTGGTTCAACTGTTCTATTATTCTTCATCTTCTTTAAAACCTCTCTTACCTCAAACTTTTTTAATTTTATGATAAAAAGTATAATTTTAGTCTTTCTCTTTAATATCTAACCTATCTGAATATAATAAAATCTCGTGTCTTTTATTAAATAACTTATAAAAATAACACTTTCACCTCTCTTTGATATTTTAGTTTATGAATAAGACTTTTTCTTTTTCTTTGTTAATACATTTAACTTAATCTATGTCTCTTATCTTTCTTTCTCTACTTTTAATTAATTTGTAAATACTTATTTTTTCAATTTTAGTACCTAAGGATTAGTATAATTTATCAAATGTTATAACTCTCGCTTTGTTTACCGCGTTATTAGTGTTTTTCTTAATTACTTTATATTTTATTCAATTTTCATCATTTTTACATAGACTACACTTTATAATACTTTTTTTTTAATATTAACTTTATCTTACACATTTACATCTTATTACCAATATTCTTTATCCTTGGATTCAAAGCTTTTTGATTCACTGATTATCTCTGTTGTCATCTTCCTAGTCTCTTTAACCACCTTGTCCTACATATTGTTAGCATTTCTTTATGCCTCCGAAGATCCTTCTTTTAAAATTTTTCTCTGCAAACTCATTTTTTTATCGTTAGCTTTTGCTCTTTACTTTCCTCCTAACTCAGACATTTATAACCAAGACTCTAGTAGTCAAGTCTTTCCAGATATAACTTTGTAATTCATGTAGAGCTTTCTATCCACTTTCCTTATTAGAAAAAAATTAATTTGGAAGCATGTCCCTTCATTTTTATATGTGATAAGATACCTCTCGTGTGTTCTAAAACAAATATTATTTATTGTAAAGTCAAACGCTAATGAAAAATTTAAAATAATTTTATCATCTACATTTGCTTTCCCAAAACTATATCCCTTAAATGTGAATCTTTGTAACCTCTAAATACATTCCTTATATAACTATTAAAATACCTCATAGAAAAATCTTTTCTCTTAATGATATTCCTTAAACTAAATATTCTAAATTCTCCAAAATTTTTATCTTATGATATTTTTTTAACTTTACTTGTGGTATATAAGTACTAATAACATTAAAATTTTTTCTTTTTACTACAAACTATAACGCTATAATTCTATCTCCTAACTTCTTCTTTTTAATATGAACTTTAACGCTATAATTATATCTCTTAACTTATTCACTTCCACCACAATATTTTTCTAGTATTTATTTATAATTATATTTACCTCATTTTTAGATTTAACTTTGCCGGTGTAACATAACTTAAAACTTGAGATATTTAATTCCTTACCTTTTTCTCCTACACATCTAGTTTTTTGTGAGCACATAAAATTAATTATCTTCCTAATCATGGTATCTATTATTTCTATTGATTTACCTATAAGTATATATTTATTCCAAATTCCAAAAGAAATTGTATTTTCGTAAACTAACTTCTATACCTACATTCGTTAACCTCCACCATAACATTTTTTTAATATTTATCAACAATTATATGTACCCTAATTTTATATTTAACTTTGTCGACATATTAGAACTTAAAATTTGATATATCTAATTCTTTGACTTTTTTTTCTGCATAACTAATTTCTTGTGAACACATAAAATTAATCCTCTTTTTATTCATGATATCTATTATTTTTATTAATTTACTTATAAGTATATCTATATTTCAAGTTTCAAAACAAATCTTACTCTTGTAAACTAATTTTTATACCAACATTCATTCATGAAGATGTGAGAACTTTTATTTATTTTTTACTGCATCCAAACATCGATATAATGATTTTTACTCATTTGACATTCTATTTGAATTATATTATAAAATTTAAAATTTTTATTGCTTTGATTTAAAATGTAATAGTTACCAAATTTTTCAAAAAAAATAATTAATATTTAAAAAGAAAAATTTAACTACAATTTTAATATCTTTGCTTCCTCACTAAAATAGAAACGCATAATTTTTATAATTTAGTATTATGAAAAAATCTTTTTAAATATGTTTTTATATATATGTGTGTGTGTATATATATATATATATATATCATATTTTTATTAAAAAATTTATAAAAATATCTAATTTAATCCTAAATATCTTTTTTTTTTTTCCCTCTTGTCTTCTAACCACAAATTGAAAATTTTCCGAAATTTTCGACCGAACTCTACTGCTCTCTGCATTCGATTTCCTTCAGCTCTCCTTCTCCATATAAGAGTCAACATCATTCTCATCGGCTGACCCATTCTCCCCTCCTCTCTCTCCCTTGCTTGACGCTATCTCTGTCCCCCATGTTCGCCCATCCATTTGAAAAGAATATGGAATATTTAGAGAAAAAATAATAATTTATTTTATTAATATAATTTAATAAATATAAATTTAATAATAGTTTAAATCCTATTATATATCTATCTATCTATATAATGTGTTAATAAAAAAATATTAAACAAAAAATTAAAATATTACTGAAAAAAACTATAATATGTCAATATTTATATTGATTTAAAAACTAAATAAAAAAAACATTCTAGCCGTAGAGAACCGCCGCATGCCTCCCTCGTTCCTGCTATTCATCTTCGTCGTTCCTTTCTTCTCAAAGTTCAGCACCGACCATCAGCTCCGTTCAGCGGCTCCTGCTCAACAGTTCTATTCTTCGGCTAAACTTTAGTTTGAATCACGCCTGAAATTTCAATTCCACTCTTCGGCTAAAGGTGAGGTATTTTGGGTCTTCAAATCTGGCGTTCTTAACGTGTTTTAACTTAGCTCTAGCTTCTTCTTCTACTTGGGTATCTTGTTTTCTTTTGATCTGATAGTAAGAGTGACTAGCGTTTCTACTTGTAACTGGAGGAACAGAAAAGTTTTCGTTCAGTCTCTTACCAGAAGTTCGTCAACTTGGCTTAGGAAGAAACCAGACGCCACATACATTTGATCCCTTCGCCTTTACGGGTACGACCAGATATCTGTACTACTTTGGATTACATCCGGTTTCTGATTTGTCTTGGAATGATTGATTAGGGTTATTGGCATTTTATGTTTAAATTCTTGAACTAGTTTTAGTTATTTGCTAATTTGTACTTCAATGCTTGCTTGTGGCTTGACATTGAACCTGAAACCAAATATAAGCATTTTCAAATTGGTAGGATTTTTAAACTTGGGACCGTTGGATACAACTAAAATACAACTAAAAAGATAATATGTATGGAATTTTTAAATAATTATTTGTTGTCTTTATGAGAAAATATGTGAATTCTAGTTGCAGAAATATGGACACAGGACACCAGATCTTGTGATGCATTTCTGCCTGATTGATTTACACTTTCTGTAAGTTGCACTCGCTACCAAGGGAAAAATATAGAGAAAAGAAATGAAAATGATATAAATTTAATGCACTACTTTTCCTGCAAATGTCTTTTGGCTTGAAAGAATCTCTTGGTCAATGCTGAGACTTTGCAAAGGTTGGTACTAAGAATTGGATAGTAATATGGAATTATGACATAGATTTGTGGCATTACTATCAGAATGTTCAAATGATGCAAAATGATTCAACTAATCAATTTTTTCTGTTTCAATCTCTCTCTCTCTCTCTCTTCTTATCATGTTGGTTGCATTTATGTGGACATTGATGCTTACTCTTTAAATTGTGGTGTTGCCAACTCCAATATTTAATATCCCTTTTTTTAAAAAATAATTTCGGGGCAAGTCGGGTACAGGGTAATATAATACCTAGGGGTTCAGGAACAGGGCAAAAAGGAAAAAACCTGCGGGGTATGGGGCAGGTATAGAACAAAATAGGCAAGGACGAGGCGGGAACAGGTATTGAAAACCTTGTCCTGCCCTGCCCTATTGTCATCTTTGTCTACTACCTTATTTAAAATAAATGTCAAAATTGAGTTCCAAAGCAACCTCCCCAAGTCCTCAACATCAAGCTATTTCTTGTTTTCTAGTTATTTTTTTCTCTTTGTTAAGGATTTTATTTTATCATTGTATGTGTTGTAATGATAATGTGATCATTCCTTGGATCACTGATTACATCAAGAGAACGTGGTTTTGTCATACCACTTTAACTTCTAAAATGTCTTTTCTTTGGTTAGTGATCCTAATTTTTCAGTGGAGCTATCAAATGGGCCAATTCAGCTTTTGGTGGGTCACGAGTTAAATGGGTTGGTCCATTTATACCCACTTGGTTAAATGAGCTGGGATTTGAACCTCGCCCACCACCAGGATATTAAAAAAAAAACACTGAAGCACAATTAAAATTTTGGATATAAATCAAACTGGTTTAAGGTCAAGATACATTCAAAAATAAATAACAAAGTACATTTTCAACTTCATCAACAACATAAACATTCAAGATTTCAACAGCAAACATCACACAGCAGTGTGTGTTGATGGAATTAGTGGAAGAAAAAGCTCCTACTTCTACGGAGGAAAAGCTTAGATCAAAGAGAAAAATCTCCTAGTTTGATAGTGTAACTGCATTTTGTTAACAAATCAGTTATTTCAATCAGATCATGGTCATCAAAAGTGCATATTCACTCCTCATTAGTAGCCCTGGTTTTGGAATTTAATATATAACTCTTCAATTTTCATCGTAGCCCAATGCTGTCTTATTCTCTAGTATACTGAGTATAAGGCAGCCAAATTTTATATCAACATAGGTTAAATTTAAGACCCCTTCAAATTGTTACTGTTCAGTTATACACGGAACCTATATCCCCCCAAACCCTTTAATCAGAATTGGATGAGTGGGTAGGTAAGTTGGAAAGTTATGCATTTTCCTCAACAGAAAGACTGGAAGACTAAACGTACGGACCATGCTCCTGTTTTTATGCTGCTTTCAAATTAATTCAAAGGAAAACAGTCCCAATCTGTTCACTCTTCCTCCTACCAACCATAAAGCATCAAAATTTATCAACTTGAAACTGATTTTTTTCAACCAAAACAAAACAACATCCATAAGAAAAGTGGAGGTTAAACAATGAAAGTAGTCCCTCTATAAATATGCTAATCACTTGCTCTTAAAGCTCACTAAACAATTCAGTCATAATGGAACTTGCTTTAATGCACACTTTCCTCATAAGATTTTCCCCTGGACTCAACTTGCCATACCGCACACCCCACCCTTGCCACCCCTCAACTGACCTTGATAGCAATATGATACACTAGCGAAGAAGTATGAAGACTTAGACTATAGGAGGAATATCACATGGGAAGGCAAGAAAGATGTTAGCCACGTCAAAGCAAGTTGTTGCACTATTAGGATATTGTTGTGCCTTGGAATTGGGTAGCAGCAACTTACAAGAGCTTAGGCAGGATATAAATAGGGGAAGGGTACTATAAAAGGGGTATTGAGGATCGAAATAGTCTCATTTTTTGGAGTTTCTATCTCTTTCTCGAACAAGAGATCCTATTTTCTTTCTTGTCTTGTTTCCCTTTTATACTTGGATTCAAGTTTGTTTTCTTTGATAAATAGGGGAAGGGTACTACAAAAGGGGTATTGAGGATCGAAATAGTCTCAGTTATTGGAGTTTCTATCTCTTTCTCGAATAAGAGATCGTATTTTCTTTCTTGTCTTGGTTCCCTTTTATACTTGGATTCAAGTTTGCTTTCTTTGATAATCTCCTATTAGACCCTGCAACAAGTTCTAAAAGGATCTTAACATCTTTGTCCTAAAGAAATAAGCCTTTTTTTATTGTTTATATAAAAAGGAAAAAGGAGAAAATATTGTCAATACTCAGAATGGTAGAGGCATAAACTCATGTCCTATGTTACAGGAAACAAATTTCCATACTTGAATTTTCCTCGGGGCAGACATACAAAAATGATTACATCCTTGTAGCAAAGAAACTCAATTAGATTCCAAATTTCACAATGCAAAAAACAAAACACGCAAGCATATTAAACTGTAACTCTTATTATTGATAGAAACTTTTCAAATAAAAACAATTATTGAGTGATAGAGAAGTGATATGTATTCTTATTGATAGAGCAAAAACGTACTCATACAATTTTTGATAATCTGAACGGGCTTAGGAAAAAGCACAAAGATGGAGATGAGGGAGAGGCATGGCAAAGAGCATAAGCAGAAGAGCTTCGGAGCCTCTGGTTCTATCGGATTTGAGCTATCAAGAATGGTGTGAGGTGTCAAATTAGTGATCTTGACATGACTATTTTGTTTTCCCTCTCTTTCTTTTAATGAACAATCTGTTGTCAAATTGTAAAAGTTTCATTAGATGCCCATCTATCATAAGTAGTCCAATGATTAGGATCCTTTACTAAGCAAATCTGGACCGTTCAGATTTAAATTTTTATTTTTTAATTTTGAAAGAAGCAAAATGTAGAATGAAGATATCTTCCAACTCCCATAAAATAGACAAACCATTCTGATGGCAGTTGGAATATCTTCATCCTGTGTTTTGCTTTTTTCAAAATAAGAAAATATTAAAAATTAAAAAAGATTAAGAATAAAAGAAATTAAAAAAATAATATCTTAACCATTCAGATTAAATATGAACGATTCAGATCTCCTTGTTAAAAACAGCATGACATAATGCTTTTAACAAGCAGTAGAGGATCCTCTTTGCTATTCCAAGGAGCTCCAACCCTTTGTTTTGGTGTAAGAACAGTCAAGATTTGGCCACATCATTAAACAAAAAATTAAATGGCCCAAAACAAACCAATTCATTCCCAAGAAAATATAAAAAGGTAAAATGAAAATTTATAAGTGTAGATTTAGACCCCCTTCTCTCTAACAAGTAGGGCATTTGTATTCAGAAGTTCTGAGATTAGTGCGTATCAATTGGCCTTTGATCCTAGTCTCTACATTGGGATTTTGTTGGTCATCGTGGTTATTTTTTGTTTGGTTACTGAGAAGAAGCTAAGAAAGTAAAGAAAACTTTCAAATCATCGTCCATTATAGATGGGTAGATTTTGGATTTCCTGTAGTAAACTAGGATTCATTAAAACTGTTATTTCTAGGTGCCAGTACTATGTTGCTGCTACTATTGTGTTCGCCACTAACTAGATTTTTCCCTTTTTTTTTTCCCCTATTAGGGAAAATTACGAATCGGTATGATTTGGCTATGATGCTACTAATATTGATCATATTTCATTTTGTTGGATTCATTGTCTCATCAATTCTTAAGGGAATTAGCTAGGATTCTGTGCATCCCTTGAGAATCTCTCTCTTCAATGACCAGAGTTACCCTTTATGCTAGCAGTAATTTGAATTTTGAAATAACGAACTTTTTATCTTTTCTTGAAATATATATATATATATATATATATTACCATTTGGGAAGAGAGTACATCAGACTACCATGTACTGACTTTGGGAGCTATGGTTTACCCGTAGGACTTTGGAGCATGAATAGTCAAAATAATTGCTTTTGGGAGTGTAGAAATTGATAAAGGGTTTTTAAGATTTCAAGGGTATAATTATTTTACGGTCAGAACAATGAACTCCATGGCACTCATCCTATGTGCATTGCTGGTGTTATTAATAAATTTAGTATATCATTTCTCACTTTCTAAGTATGACTGAAAAATGCTCTTATGATATCTGTTTGTTGGTTTGAATGAATGGTATCTGCTTAGTAAATGTGACAGAAACAGAAGTTGTGCTGGAGAAGGTGCAGAATGGTGACTGAGCTAGCGAGGAGCAAAAGTAGATAGGTAGAAAATTAGATACCTCAGACAAGGGCAAAGGTTTCCCAGAGTTACTACTACAACTTAGTGTTTGTGATTCTATATCTGACAAGGAATTTGAGGATCGATTTCATGAGCTCAATTCCCTTGGGGATGATCATGTTTTCTGTGCATAGAAGATGAATTTTGTGGGAGGATTTTTGAACAGGGAGTGTGTTCATTGAAAAGAAATTTCTAAGAAATCGTGGCTAAGTTGGACATATTGAGGATGTTGTTGCTGATTCCAGTGCAGGAGGGAAGCAATTGGGAAAGAAGGTAATCAAGTTCCTTGCAAATCATGCTCGTTCAATGGGGTGCTATAAGGTAATTCTTGATTGCAGCTTTGAGGACGAAGTATTCTACGAGAATTGTGGCTTTAGGCAGAAAGAAGTTCAAATGGTCATGTATTTCATTTGATGAGTAGTGTTTTTCCAGTTTCTCCCGTTTTTCTGTTATAGTTGAGGTGCAAATTCAATTCTCATATGGCTGCAGATTGTATTTAAAATTGAATATTCTTATAATATGGGCACTGACATAAGTCATTGCTCATTCTCTAGTTTTCTTGTCTGAATAGAAATGTTTTGCCAAGCTTCGGGCTTATGAGTATAGGTTCAGGATATCAGTTCTTTATCTTGTTCTCTTCTACATAGATAGGCACGAAGCACTAAGCACAATCAAAGTCATGTGTTCTTTGTAAAAGTAGGCACTTGGCACATTCAAAGTCACATGATAACTAGGATGTAGCCTGGCGAAATCGGATTGAGTTGGACTGGATGTGGAGAGAGAGAGAGAGAGAGAAAAAAAAAAAAAGCATGGTAACTTAAATAAAAAAATAATTTTTATAAAGATTTATATGAAAATTTTAACTTTTTTTAGAGTTAAAATGTAATTTTATAAAAATTTATATAAAAATATAATTTTTTTTAAATTTCATTTTATAATTTTTACAATAAATTCTCTAATAAAAAAAAATCGAATCGAGCTACCTAATATTATATCAGGTTAGAGCAACGAGTTTTAGTTTTAAAATTAATTTAATATCAAGTTTGGCTGAAATTTGACTTGGCTTGTCCTGTGTACATTATAATGATAACCAGCACAATCAAAGTGAAGTGTGACTATAAAAATTAATTAACTCTAAGCACAATACTTAGATTTCATGATCGTTGGTAGTTTGAAATTGGAGCCACAACTTTGGTGACCATCACTAGTACATTGGCTGGCTTCCCTCTAGTGATTGCATAATTCACATTCTAATGCTGCAATTTTGATGAGACCACATCTTATGCTTCCAGCGAAGACAACGAAGAAGCTGCACTACAAGTGATAATAGTAATACACAAGAAAAAGTGAGCATAACCCTTGAAATTCCTGTGCAATTAAGAAGAGATTCAGGGTAGTACCTGAAGAAAAAATGAAGAGAAATAATAAGTACTCGTTTACGCAAATCATTGGTGATGCACTTATAAACCACCCATCAAACCCTAACAGCAACATAAGGAGATAAAGGTTTTGTTTGTTCAAATATACTTTTCAAAATCATGCAACATCATAAGGAGATTCCATAGCTGCAGTAGGATATTTTGTCAAATGCATATTCAATTTATGGCAATATTTCTCAGCATATATATATATATATATATTTTAAGCAAATAAGAATTTAATAATAAGAACTAGTACAATATAATTTTGTATTTGGATTGTCTGCATTTAGCAAGTAAATGTTGAGGATTTACTTGCAAAGGTGAAGAAAAGTAAAGCCAAAAAAAAAAGTTGGTAGAAAGAGAGGGAGTGAGTCTTGTAAATATTCTTTATTATTTTCTTTTATTGCACATGGGCAAGAGAGAAAGTAACAAAAGAGTGGGAGTAGTACGAGGAGTAAAAATATTTTAAAATATTTTATTATAAATTTTGAAGGGATAACAGAGAAGAGAAAGAGTATGGTAAAAAAAAAAAAAAAGAAGGTTACATGTACTTTCATTTTTTGTATTATTTTTTTAAATTTATAAAAAATTTATAATAAAAAACTTTAAAGGATCTTTTAATGTGTATGGGATTATTTCTTTTCTTTCAACTCATTCTTTCATTTCTTTCAATTGGGCTTACTCCTTCTTTTTCAATTCATTTGCTCTTTTCGTTCTATTTCTTCTTAATTGTACACGTGCATTTTTTAGCTAAATATAGAGAACTCAAATTTGGTGCAATACTCCAGGGAATCCGAGTGAATGTAATTCCTATCTATTTATTATATTTAATATTAAATTTTGTTTAATTAAAATTTCTTACGCCTAAATATTTTCAAAATTTATTTCTTAATAAAATGTTATGTTAAAATACTAACTCTTCCACATTGTTAATTTGTATTCTAAATAAAAATTTAGACATGAATATGATCGACACGTTCTCTGCATTCACTAGCGCAGACATTTGCTCGGAGTGTTGGAGAATACCAAAAAACCTATACACCGGAGCAGTGAAGACTGAGAATGCTCACGATCACTGCAACTTCTACCTCCAGTGCTCAATTGCCCCAGGGATTTGTAAACACTCCGACTTATGGCCTAGACAAGCATGGTTTTGTTATATTTTGGCCTTCTTCAGCCTCAAGTATGTTTGCTTCCGCTTATGTTCCCCTGTCTGCGTTTGCCGATCTATTAGTTGTTACATTCTCTCCTATTATTTTCAATTTTTGTACTTAACAGGAAAATCTCGATTTTCTATTCAATGCTCTGTTCGATTCCGTCCTTGCATCGATATACACAAGGTATGCTAGTGTCTAATTTGTCAAATTTTTGTTCTACTCTACAATTTTTTTTTTTTTGGAAAATTTAGTGACAGTTGATGTGGTTTCTATTGCTTGATTATTTATGGCCATAGTAATAGCACATGAAGGGAGAAATTATATTTACATGACTGTGAGTTCTGGGTATTGGAGAAATTCATCTAGTTTTCACGTTTACGGCAGGGGAAAGTAAAACAAATTGTTGGGTCAACCCTTCAGGATTTGAAGGGGGATGGATCAAATCCTGTGACCAATTTTGAATCTGATAAGTCAGCTGCGGAGTTTGCTAATCTCTATAAAGAGGATGAACTTACCGGTGGTCATGTAATTATGCTCGGAGCAGATCCTTTAAGCAAAGCTGCTGCCCTTGAAGCATTGCATGCTTACCCTGGTACTATTCTTCTTAATTTGTTGGTTTTGCTTGTGTGTTTTTCGTTTTTCTTTTTTCTTTTTTTTGGGGGGGGGGGGAGGGGGGGAAGGGGGGATGTTACCACTTATTGGTGACATTTGTGTGCAGTTGTGGAGAGTACTAGTGAGTGAAGTTGAAATAGTCTTAGTCTTGGTTTTGAATTTTTAATAAATGCAACTAGAAATGCCAAAAAGATTGAGTGGAAAGAAAGGAAAAGAAGCCCCTGAACTAGGACAAATATAGGACATAAATTAGATGGCCAGTGTCCAGCTGCTTATTTAGTGACTGTGAGTAACTATTATCTGTAGGATGACTCTTTTTTTTAGCTTGGATCTCTATTTTACCTTGTAAGCCTGTCAGCCATAATATTTTGTGTATTCTGTGCTGATTCTATACTGATACTTAATAACATAACATGACAGAATCTCTCTCTTAACATGTTGACCATGTGGACTGCTGCCTTCAAGTTATTTGCATCACCTTTGTTCTTTATGGTTGATGATATGCTTAAAACTTACAGATTTTTCTCTGCTGAACTTACTGTGGAGGACTGGTAACTTGTAGGCGGCCTGCAAGTTGGAGGTGGAATAAATTCTGACAATTGTTTGAGTTATATTGAGGAAGGAGCAAGCCACGTCATTGTCACATCTGTATGTTTTAATTCCCCACTAACAGATATGTCTTGCTAGATGCTTATAGATACAGACTTTATACTTAAATTCATTAGGAATGTCTCCTGCATTATATAAGACACTGCATTATATAAAGCAGGGCTAGGTTTGCAATCATGAAGGACCTTTTTCCTTCCTTTTTTTTTTTTAATTATATTGTTTCAATCTAGAGATTTAGAATGAAATCACATATTTGCTAAGTGGCAAGAAAAGCAAGTCATTTTGCGTTCTCCATTACATAACTTTTCCTCAATGATAAATAACATTAAAACAATTATACAAAGGAACCTCCATTCTTGATTTATGCAAATACACCCCCAGCCTCCCACTGATTGTGTTATTTTAAAATAACCACCAGTAGAGCAATGATTCTTAATGGAGAATAAATCTAGACGTATTATATTAATTGATTTCTGTCTTCACAGTATGTATTTAACAATGGACAAATGGATCTTGAAAGGCTAAAAGATCTTGTTCGAATTGTTGGAAGGCAGAGGCTTGTGTTGGACCTCAGCTGCAGAAAAAAGGTATAAACAGGTTTACTTGTATTAAATTGTAAATTATATTCTAGAAAAATTAATTCTGGAAGAAAGATTAGGCACTAACGTGTAGCAGAACTGTAGTAATTTGAGATTTAAATAAGAATTTTCTTTTGAGGACTTGTAGATGCTGCATTTTAATATTCAGCTAAAAAGTATGCAAATGTTCGGGAGCAATCCTGTGTAATCTGAGGGAAGAGAGGTAACCAGTTATTGGGAAATAGTTGCACATACACATGATTTTTAATTTTTCTTTATCATTTCAGTTCTTTTTTTTTTTTTTTCAATTTTGTATCTGTGGCTTCTGATGTTCAGGAAGGTGAATATGCAATTGTCACTGATAGATGGCAGAAATTTAGTGATGTGACTCTTAATGCGAAAATATTGCAATTTCTTGCCAACTTTGCTGATGAATTTCTGGTTCATGGCGTTGATGTTGAAGGGAAAAAGTAAGTAAAAATTGTTCATGTCTTCGACTAGAATTAGTTTGTATGAGAATTCATATTAGTTGGAATATTCCTTCGAAAAAGGGAATGTAAAGTGTGCTGTGCTTCTCAGTCTAGTCAGTGCCACTGGAGATCATGTTGAATTTCTTACAGTATTCTTGTATAGGTGTCATTCTCTGTATAATTCCTCGTTTCATGTTGATGCCATTTTTTCTATTATCACAGAGGCTACCACTTTCCTACAGCAAACTCATTTGACAAACAGTTTGGGAATAAGAAACACTTACAAACGATATAATGTGTTACTACATTTTTCTTCAATCAATTTATACCAAAAAGTAAAACGTAAACAACTTTATATGCATGGATCGAAATGCACCTGATGTTAATTGATTGTTCATTGTAGGTTGGGAATTGATGAAGAGCTTGTGGCTTTGCTTGGCAAGCATTCACCGGTTGGTAACAGTCCTAAGCTACTTTGATTTTATTTTATCCTGTTATATTTTTGTTGCATCAATGTTTTCAAATGGCCTGAATCATAAAAAGTGAAGAATTTGGAATTTGACTTACAGTTAGAACAAGAAAGCAATATTAAAACTTCTGGTATTACGGGAAAATTTCATTATGCTCCCCTATGAAAACCATATTAAATGTACATACTACTTATACATTTTGGTTGTCAGATTCCTGTCACTTATGCCGGTGGAGTTACCGTGATGGCTGATTTGGAGCGGATAAAAATGGCTGGAATGGGGTGTGTGGATGTTACTGTGGGTAGTGCATTGGATATTTTTGGGGGAAACTTGGCATATAAAGATGTTGTAGCTTGGCATTCCCAGCAACATGCCTCAATGGTTTAATTGGTATTGCCAGGATGTGCTGGATGGTAGGGGAGGGTGATTTAGGATTATGTTTAATTGGTTCTGTTTATTTGACTATGTATGCAAAGATTTTTTTTTTTCCGTCACTTCATCTCTGACTTGCATCCAAACACTTACTATTAAGAGTATTCATCTGGTCTGGTGTTATTTGGCTATGTCAAGTTGAATTAGGCATCAAGTTATTCTCCCCCCAACCCCCCCCCCCCCCCCCCCCCTCTCCCAAAAAAAAGAGTTGAGCTGGGTGGCTAGGCCGACTATACCAATTAATCAAGCCTGGCTTGACTTAGCCTGATGGCATTATAAATGATAAATAAATAAATATATATATATATATATATATATATATATAAACATTAAATTGAAAAAAAAAGGTACGATTATTTTATAATTTTAGCTAAAATGTTTTAAATATTTTACTACTAATAAATAATAGGAGGGTCAAGCCTTTATTAGGTTATTTTTAATTTTTAAGTATAATTATTATGCGAAAATAAGATAGAAAAATTGTATTTTTTAAAATTTAAAAGCAAAAATCTTAATTTCAGACAAAAAATAACCTTTCTGAAAAAAATAGTTGAGCAAACTATCTTCAATATTTAGCTTTGGTTCATCTTGAGAAAATATCTAAAATAAAAAGAAATTATCCTAATTGCATAATTAAGCTTTAATTTATTACATTTTGAAATTCAAGTTTTTATATCTGCATTTTTTTTATTTCCTTCTTTGAACTCACTTTTTTTTGGTCATTTTCATTGTATATATCTTAAAAAATATATATCAAAATGAGTTGTTATATTTGAGTGAATATAAAGATATAAATTTTTAAAATTTGAAAATTTTTCTTCCAAAAAAAATTTAATTGGCCTGGCCATGATTTAGTTGTAATTGGATCAGAGTCAAATTGGATTAAGCCCCATAGACTTAAAAAGTTTATTCGACTTAAGCCAAGTCGAGCCTCCAATTAAAGTAAAACGTAGTCTATGCATATCCTTAATATTTTGTTAATTTCCATGCTAGCATCCGCAGCCATTATCTTATTCCTTACTAAGATTCTGTTTTGTGATTATTATTAACCGGTTTGTATAGTTGTGAAGCATATGTAAATACAATGCAGTAAGATTCTTTTTTGATAATAACTAGAAGTTTTGTATTCTAGTATGTGATATCCTCATATCTTAAAAGAGCATTAACTTGTGAGCATCTTTGATCAAGTTCTTGACATCATCATGGGAGTTGTGGTTCAAATTCCATTGCTAGCGATTACTCTTTAGTCATGTTCGAGGTCCAAAATTAGGATTAGTGGTGCACAAAGATCAAGTTAGGTTTTAGCTTAATTCCATGTCTATTCCTATATGTCATAAGATTGAGGGGGATTGGGTTATGTATTTTGGATTAAAACTTTTGGTAAAAATTCTAAAAATGGCCCCTTAAAAAATAAAATTTTGATATAAGTCCTATATATTTTCTAAGAATATATAAACCAGACTAGACTTGCCCAAGCAAAACTATGGTCAGCCTAATCAAGTGGCTTGGCTTGATAATTTTTTTGGGGGCTTGACCCAACATGGTCCGGTGTGATTGGGCAATATCGAGTTGGCTAGATTGTTGGATTCCATGTTCTGATTAGGACTAGGTTGATAACAGGCCAGTCTTTACATGCAGCTTTGTCATGCTGTAGAACTAGTGTTTTATATTATTATTAGCATTATGAAGTAGAATTCTCCTCTCTTTCGCTTTTTTCTTTTTCAAAAATTAAGAGAGTCATTCATTTTGATTTTTTTTTTTTCAGAATCAACCACTAGAAGATATGTAAGTTACATATAACAATATAACAAATTTTTCAAAAATAGAAAATTAGTTTTCGAGTTAATTTTATAATGTCCCTGGATTTTTATTTTCATCATTCTTTATTTTGTTAAGATATTCTGAGCTTTATTAATTGTTACTCTCTCTCTCTCTCTCTCTCTCTCTCTCTCTCTCTCTCTCTCTCTCTCTCTCTCTCTCTCTCTATATATATATATATTTAGTCCTTTTTTATTTTATTTTATGCACTGTTATCTTTCATATACTCTTGCAATTATTATGAGTTTGGATGGTTATGATAAGAATTGAGATATATTAACATCCACAAATATGTCACCCAACAAAAAAAAGCTGTCACAAATTTATTCTAGGTAACTTTTTTATTTATTTTTAATTATCTCGAGTTTTGTATCATTGGGTTATTTTAAATTTTTTATTGTTAAATTCAAAATTTGTGGACATGATAATAAAAAGTTATGTTATATAAATCAAAAAAATTAATAATAAAAATTTCGACCTCTCCGTCTTTGAGAGTTGTGCATAACATTACTTCCTCTTTTTTTTTATAATAATAGTAATTTAATTCAAGTAATTGGAGTAAGGCCCATGAGCAAAGTTATAATCAAATAGTGATAACTAGGGGTGTTCATTGGCCCGTTAGGCTCCAAGGACATGCCCTAACCTAATCTAATCTAATCAAGTCAAACCACAGACGAAGACATGTTCTACCTAATCTGCTTTAGTAGTTTTTTTTTTAGTTGTCAATATATATATATATATATTTATTTCATTTTATTCTCTCTGCATGCTACAGCTTTTATTATCTACATAAACACTCCTTACTTCTTAATTATTTTTATTATTAATGTGCATGTTTACTGACATTTCTTTTGTTGAATAATAAAAATACACATGTTTACTTAAAACTAATTATATTAGTATAGCTTATATTTTGCTTAATAATATCAAATTATTTTTTTTATTATTGATAAAAATATGAAGGTTCTAAAAGTCTATTATTTTAAAATATATGCCTATCAGTTTATAAAAAAATATTTTTATATTACAAATATCAGTTTAGAAAGAAAAAAAAAAAAGCTTGGGCGACCTTACCCCATCCTAATGCAATATAAAACTGGACTTGTTTGGTCTAGATTGAACCACGAATATAAAAACAAATTTGATACCTTAATTGAGTCAGACATCAGACATACTAGATATGTGGCCCAGCCTTGCTCATAAACGGGGCATTTTGATTGATATATATAAAAACAAAAAAACAAAATAAGAATATGTATAACAGTAAAAATTAATTCTGCAAATATATAAACGAATTATTTTTAAAAATTAAATATTTTTTTTAAAAAAATTTGGAACGCGAAATCACATATTCCGCATTCCAAAAATTTTAAACAAATTTTTTAAAAAAATTAGAGGGACGCAGAGCCTGTAGCTCCGCGTCCCTAAAAAATTAAAAAAAAAAATTTAATTAGGGGTCAATGGACACTGACCTAACAGGTCAATCAGACTAACCCACGGGTCAACTTGACCTGTGGGTCAGTTTTTTTAAAAAAAATAATATTTTAATTAATTTACTTAAACTTTATAAAAATAATGAAAAATACAAAGTTTAAAAAATATAAATTTATTGTAATAAATATTTTTTAATTTATGTATTATTTAAATTTATATTAATTTTTTTTGTATATTAAAAAATGTAATATCTTTAAATCTCTTTATAATTTTATTAATTCTATAAGTGTTAAAAACTTATATTTTGAGAAAATTTAATTAATTTTATTGAAATTTGTAAAAGGTAAATTTTAAATAATAAAAAAAAGTAAACAAGAATTTAAATAAATTAGTAAAAGCATTTCTAAAATTACATTTATATGAGATTTTTTTAATTGGAGAAAAATATTAATCTACATATTGAAAAATACAATGACTTAATTTGTATATATAATTTGTTTAATTTTGTAATTATAAGAAATTTATGTGTTGAAGAATAGTAATTAATTTTATTTAGATTTTGAACAAGTAAAATATAAATAATAATTTTTTAACAATTCAAATAAGAATTCTTAAACATATAGTAAAAGTATTTATAAAATCATAATACAATTCATTTACTGTTAAAATTTTCATAAAATTGTTTTGCTTATAAAAAAATTCTTTTATTTATAATTTGAAGAACATAATGTCTTAATTTGTTTATATTATTTTAAAAAATATTAATTAATTTTGTTTAAATTGTAAGGAAAAAAATTAATAAAAAATGAAAAAATTAGTAAAATAATTTGTAAAACAAAATAGTTATTTATGTATTTATTGTTTAAATTTGTATAAAATTAGTTCAACAGTGAAGGAAAAATTTTTAGTTTGCACCATGATGAATATAATATCTGAGTTTCTTAAATATTGTAATTGTGAAATATTAATGTTTTGAGAAATATTAAAAAAAGTAAACAAGAATTTAAATAAGTTAGTAAAAGTATTTCTAAAATTACATATATATGGATTTTTTTAATTGAAAAAAAATATTAATTTATGTATTGAAAAATATAATAACCTAATATATATATATATATATATATATATATATATATATATATATATATATATATATATATATATATATATATATATATATATATATAATTTGTTTAATTTTATAAGTATAAGAAATTTATGTTTTGAAGAATAAGAATTAATTTTGTTTAAATTTTGAGGAATTAAAATATAAATAATAAGTTTTAAAAAATTCAGATTATATTTTAAGAAAATTTAATTAATTTCATTGAAATTTGTAAAAGGTGAAATTTAAATAATCATTAAAAAAAGTAAACAAGAATTCAAGTAAATTAGTAAAAGTATTTCTAAAATTTCATTTGAATGGATTTTTTTTAATTGGGGAAAAATATTAATTTATATATTGAAAAATATAATGACCTAATTTGTATATATAATTTGTTTAATTTAATAAGTATAAGACATTTATGTTTTGAAGAATAGGAATTAATTTTGTTTAAATTTTGAGGAATTAAAAAATAAATAATAAGTTTCAAAAAATGCAGATTATATTTTAAGGAAATTATATTAATTTCATTGAAATATGTAAAAGGTGACATTTAAATAATCAATAAAAAAAGTAAACAAGAATTTAAATAAGTTAGCAAAAGTATTTTTAAAATGACATTTATATAGAATTTTTTTAATTGGAGAAAATATTAATTTATATATTGAAAAATATAATGACCTAATTTGTATATATAATTTGTTTAATTTGATAACTATAAGACATTTAAGTTTTGAAGAGTAAGAATTAATTTTGTTTAAATTTTGAAGTTGTAATTTTAAAATAGTTATGTTCTGAAAAATATTAATCAAATTATTTTTGTACATTTGGACATATATTTTTTATTATTAATATATGAGAATAAATTTTTGTAAATGAAATATAACAATTTTAAAAATATGACACTTGTAAATTAAAAAATAATGTTGTAATGTATATATAGTGATTATATAGATGTGTATATAATTGCATTAATTAATTTTTTTATAAGTTACTGTTGTTGAAGAAGAGAATAAGATTTTTTTAAAATATATTTAAATCTATCATTAAATAATATAAATGAATATTAAATTTGAAAAACAACGATAATAGTTATCAGTCGTAATGACTGTCTGTCCCACACTGAGGCCTTCTCCTTATTCGCTGTGACTGGCATTGTTGTGGTTGTTCTTCTTCTTCTTCCTTTTCCTCTTTGTCCTCCTCGGTGTCATTGACAAGTCATTCTTCATTGTTGCCTTGACCAAGCCAATAATAGATAGGAATCTAACACCTTTGAAAACATTATTGATATATTCGACTAAATTTGTTGTCATGTGCCCCCAACGACGCCCATCCACGTCATATGCACGTAACCACTTACTTCTTGGTATATCCTCTATCCAATTCGCTGCTTCTGAATGCAACTATTGGATCTAAGCCAATTGTTAACCAATCAAATGGTGCTCATTCAAATAGTCGATATTCACAAACTTCTTCTTCAACCATTTAAGCCTGAACGTCGTATTCAAATTACTCGTAATATGACGTAAACAAAACATGTGATGTGCATGGGGTGGTTGCCACTCATTTTCTGGGTTTACGATTGCTGCTAATATTCCCGAATAACGATCAGATATTAAACAAATATCTTGCTTGTTTGATACCATTCGTCGCCTAAAGTTACTAAGAAACCATCCCCATATCTCATACATTTCACCCTCAACAATGGCAAATGCAAGGGGGATAACTTTTCTAGCACCATCTTGTGAGCTGGCAATCAGCAACGTCCCCTTATATTTTTCATACAAAAATGTGTCATCTATTTGGATAATCGGTTTCAAGTGATCAAACGCATCAATACAAGGCCTAAATATCTAAAATACCCTATGAAATATAATTATTACCTTTGTATCTAATACTATATACGGGCATTCCTTAGTCACAAATTCAAAGTACGAGCTTGGATTGAAGTGTTGGACAGCAGATAACCATCTCAGGAGAACTGCATATGATCGCTCCCAATTTCCAAAAGCGATTGCAATGGCCCATTGCTTACCCCGCCATGCCTTTTTGTAAGACACCGTATATCCAAAGGTGCTATGAATCCTCTTAATGATATCATGGACCGAAACAGAGGGATTTTATGTGACCATCAATATAATATTTGATGCTATTATATCAGAATTTAGTTTCGGATGATCTTGTGATAGCATCGAAAAAACACAAGTGTGTAGCCCTGCATACTTTATTATCTGCCAATCATTTTCTCTCTCAGATTGTCATGCTCTTATTCGCCAATTACATCTAACACCATACTATGGACAACGATACTTTACATACTTTATTGATGATTGATGCACCTTGAATGTGTGGTATTTGCGGATTGAATAAAGCTTTGCAGCACGACTCAGTGATTACTTATCAGAAAATCACATGCCAACATATATCTGTTAGTCATCATTCAGATCGATGACCCCCTCTATGTCAGGTATCTCAAATTCACTCACATTGTCATTGTTGATTTGAGACAAAAAGGCAAATGCCTGCTCAGAATGCAGATTCAATTGAGTTACAGGATTCCCTTCAGTATCAGTCGTAGCAATATCATTCTCTCTATATTCATTGGCATCTGACGGAGCATCATATTCATCCTCTGCCTCAAATTCATCCATTATATTTTCGATTACATTTGGGGGTTTGAAAGGATTGTTATGACACATCTCACCCCTCGATGAATTTGGTTGAGATATATCATTCATGAGTAGTAGAAAGTTGGGTCTCAAATAGATGAACATTTTCGAGATAAGAGTTAAACAAGGAAACCAATTGATCCGATCTATTAAGCTCGTTTGCACTTAGATTTGTCAACAGTTCAATCATATTAGTCTCTTTAACACTTTGGCTCACATCATTAGTTGAGACGTGTGTATATAATTCAGGTACCCCCAGTTGAGATGGAAAGTGTCGATTCGCTTCCCACATAGTTTGGATATTAATCGTCCTCTAATATGTACGGCAAGTACCAAATTGGATTAAGTGATCGCGGGTATCGGTACACCAACTCAGATACATACTGTTTTGATTGAAGTCGTAATTTTTCTCCAACCACAGCCTTCAACTGCTCGAGATTAATGTCAGGGTCAATTCTTAATAATTTTGGCTTATCACAAACAAATGTTATTCCTTCGTTGGTATAAAAAATTCTTCCATTTGCATGAATGCATATGATTTCCTTCCTTCTACTCATTGTCAATCTTTACTCGGTGTATTTGTGTAAATAATAATTAAACACAATATATTAAAATGATCAAAGATAAAAGATACCGAAGATATTTCAAACAAACAAAAGTTTTCGTGTACGATAGAAGCACCTGAAAATCTGTACAAATAGAAAAAAAACTTATCATCATTTTCTACAAAAAAATAAAAATATATGAGAAGAAAATAAGAAATAAAAATATTTTAAAATAATTTACAAACCTTAACAAGAATACGAAGGTTGATAAAAAAGTTTAAATTTTCTGCATATCTGGAATGATAGATAATATAAAAACAACCTCAAATTAAAAAAGAGGGCACTACTTGAGAACCTGTTAAAAATTTTAAAAAAAATTTCTCAGGAGAAAATAATACGAGTATTTGTTAAGCAAATGAGAAACAAAAATTTTTTGAAAATAAAATGCAAACCTTAGAATGCAGATAAAGAAGAGGAGCAAATTTACTGAAAAGACAAAAATATTCAAGAAATCTGAAAAAGAAGAGGAATGAGCTGCGAGGAGCCAGAGAAAAAGAATGTGAACAAATAAAACACACTAAAAAAAATGGAACGACTATATAAAGAAGCAATTTTTTTTTTCTGACCCCCATTTTAGGGGTCAGATTTTTTTTGTACTAACATTGACCCGTTGTACTGACCTATTGAGGGTCAATAATACTGAAGTCAGTAGACTGACCCTACGTGGGTCATTGCTGACCCACGTAGGGTCAGCTTTGTCTGACCTTTTGAGGGTCAATTTTACTAGCTCTCAAAGGGTCAGTTTTTTTTTTTAAAATTTGGGACATAGAGTCACGGGCTCCGCATCCCTCAAAATATATATAAAAAAAAAAATTAATTGGGACCATATTATTATTATTTTTTAAATTTGTTATATATTTTTGGAATAAATTTTTGAAGTTATATATTTCTTTTTTTTTTCTTTATATATTTACATTAAAAAGCCCATAAACGATCCTAATGATAACTTTCTAATGTCCTAAAAAAATAGAAGAAAACTGGGGTCGATAATTGCAAAAGTCTAAAATAGCGGGGTTTCATGTAATTTGCGTCTACCCGGAAAAATCATAACCTCCAGTGTGACAAATTCACTCGATTTCTGCACCCAGCAACAAAAATTCAAAAGACCGTAACCTGAACAGTGAGAGAACCACTCATTTCCAAACAGAAGCTTGTGAATTGAATTCGCAAGGAAAATGCTTCTTCGCAAACCTCTGCTGCTTGCAGATACCCAATCGATAGTCTTCGTCTCACAAAACATCATCGATTATCACCAATTCTATGTCCAGCAACAGAATCAGCATTGCTCTAACCCAGCGAAGAACCATGTCTGTGTTTGAAGATCGAATCTCTCTCGTTTTCGCTCTTGCTTCCCAATCCACCTCTTTGTCTTAGAGATGTAAATGTATATGAATGTTATGTTAGATTGAGAGGTGCATGTTAGACGTGGAATGTATAGTATGTTTAAGATATAGGAGTCTTTTTTGGTATCTACTAAATAAAATGGTGTTATTGTGAAAATAAATTAAGAAGAAACGTAATCTAAAAGATATGGATCCCTTGCATTTATTTTTTTATTGTGTATAGTAAATTTAGTAAAAGATAAAAAGAATAAGAGAGAGAGAGTGGGTGGAGACCGACTCACTAAATTTATTTTTTTTCTCTTTTTTTTTTAATTACCCTCTGTATATATGAGGGATATATGCAGGAGATCCACACTTAAAATTTAATTACAAGAAAATTGTCATTTGGATTATTAAACGATACGTCAATATATATATATATATATAGTAATATAAATTAGGAAAGTTCTTAGTCAAAAGCAACCCTCGTCTGATAGATCATTTTCCTTATGATATTTATGAGAGTAAATTATATTAAATTCTCATGAGATTATATATAGATTATTTTTTGTTTTAAAAATGACACTTAATTTGTTTTTATTGTTTTAATAAAATTAAGTTTTTTACATAATATGTATTTTTCTAAAAGTAAAATTATTTGTTTTTATTATCATATTAAAATAAAAATCATATTCTCATATTAAAGCTTAACATTAATATAACTACTATTATATCATATTATACAAAAAGTTAATTTCTTTAAAAATATATAAACTAAATTTTTTTGGTAATATATATCAAAATGTCATAATAATCTAATATGATTTTTAAAAAAGAGAAATATTCAGTGTAATTTAATTAATTGTTAAGAAAGATTAATGTAATTTACCCTGTTTATAATGTGGAATGCTACCTAATCCCTCCGTGGACCTTTACTTGTGTGTGTATTACTATTGCGGTTAACTTCAGATGGTTGAGGTGAGTGGAAGTTTAGGTAAGAAAGTTTTAGACTTAAGCTATTATTATGTTTTTATTGTAAAAGAGACAGGCACCAAACCAATATGAATGTAAGGAAGTTGTAAATTGGAATATATACATCCATGTTCAGTCTTTCTTTTTAGGGTTTCTTTATTGTTTTTTAAAAGGAAAACGTTGCGATCAGCTAGAAGTAAAAGGTAAGAGAAACAATGAGTTTAATGATCCACTTTATCGCTAGTGGAGAGAGAGTGGTGTGAACCTTATACTTCAAAGGCAGGGATGGATGCGTGAAAATTGCAAAAATGGTCCCCTATCCACTCAAAATGTGGTCATATACCCTATTTGGTTTCCTTCTAATTGATGCCTACCTTACATACAACACAGACAAAAGAAAGAAAAGCAGAGAGAGATGAAAGGGTGGGTCACCCAACCAAAGTAATAAAAGCTCTTCCTTGGGATATACAGAAGCCCTTCCTAGAGGATGTCTGCATGTGGTGGCGTTTGAGCGTGATATTATTAAATTCCCCTCCTTTGGGGACCACGTTCATGCATCTTTCTCTTTCTTAATTTTACTTTTCCGCCTCTCCTCATGCTTTATGCTGGTTTTTCGTCCAATTATATCTAATCTTCATTACTAGATCAACCTAATTAATTACCCCCTTCATCACTACTTTTCATCTTTCCACGGAATATCCTAGAGTGTAATTTTACAACTGCTAGAATCTCATGTTTTACAATGGACAATATTTGAGGGATTTTAATTAGTCAAACCATCTCTGGCCGGACTCGTCAGCTAATTGAAATATTTTTTATATACACATCAGGTTAAGTAGTAATATCTCTAATTAATTAATTGAGTATAAAAAAAAGATAAAACCAAAAAAAAAGAGAGAGAGATGGAGACAGTGAGAGATCTTGATCACATGAGACAAAAGAGATGACACTGGAAACAGCAAAACAAGCTACTCACAGGTGGCTGATACCTGATGGTCCAAGTCTGCCCAAAATAAATAAATTCACGAAAAAGAGGGGGACAAAAACGGAAAAAAGGAACTATATACTTTATTATGCCTTCGGTTGCTATATGTTTATATCTTCCTCTCGCATCACTCTTTTCTCTGCACTCCTCAACTTCAAAAGAAGAAGAAGATAGAAGATGATGAAGATTAGAGACGATGTCGCAAGCTTCATGGAAAGGAGGAGGCAGATATATGTATATATAGATTCCTAATTAATATCGTGCGCCTGCAGCAGTTGAAGCTGCCAGCATGATCTGAGCTTAGCTCCCCTTTGAGGTAAGAATAGATCATGCGGCAGTTTCACCTGTTGAATGGAAGCATACCCACTACCAGCCCTATTTCTCTTACTGATTCGCTCCTATGCCTATCTCATTTGGCCTTCTATAGCACAACCATAAAACAAGGTTTTGTTTCTTAATTTTTTTTCTTCGGCCTTTTGCTTAATTAATTAGCTATATACGCATAATATATTTAATTTCATCATTACTTACACTTCTCATTTCAACTTTTACACAGATATACTGGCCGGTATGCATATGATTCCTGAGGAATATCAATATGTCATTTACGGTTCGCTTGCTTACTTGTTTTCTTCTTCTGTTGGCTATGTTTGTAGAAGATAATTGAATTAATTCAAAAAAAGATGGGGGAAATGTTCAGATTTCAAGTGACCGAAACACGGTTTTGAAGCTTTTGATGATGATATCATGTTTCATCATATAAATGCTTTGGGTGTGTTTTTCTTTTTTTTCTTTTTCTTTTTAATTCGTCATATATTTCTTGTTTGCAATTATGTGTTTCACATATATGCATTAGTAATGTTTGTATCTGATCTATTTATTACATTCGTGCATTCCTTTCGTCCTCTATATATATATATATATATATATCTGAAGAATTGGGATCTTGCAGTCTCAACTTTCAGATCTACATGAGATATATATGCACAACTGGAAATCGGATCCTCTCTCGCTCTCTCCATCTTCAATCTTCTGGTTCACCCACTTCCAATCAGAATCCATTAATTAACACTGATAGATTTATGGTGTAAACAACCAGGTAATTAATTAAAGGCACGAAATTTATTTTTTTGCTTTTCTTTGGAACTGGCTATGTTGTTGTAATCATTGCAGCATGGCATATAAGCATATATGGGATATTTAAATAGGAGTGAAACTATCAAGTCTTAATAATGTGTAAGAAGAAACAACTTGATGAAAGAATAAGAACTAGTAGTATGGATCAAGTCTAAATTGATTCTCAACTTTGATTTCTCCAGAGATTTTCCGTCCCCTCATTTCTGAAACTAGTCGAGCATTAGGAAAATCCATGCTGTTTAGCTGGGCAGTAGCATATATAACTGCATAAAAGACAAAGTTTCCTCGTTAGGATCCTTGGTTAGCAGCTTACTTTTCTGGCTTCTCAATATGTGATATGATAGATGGAACCTGGGATGAACGGTGGTTTATGGTGGTCCGGCAGCAGTGGCACAGCAAGAAGGAACCTACAAGTAATGAAAAGGAAAGTGAAGCTCCCCTTTGCACCTCTTATCAGAATGTAGTCTAAGAAAAATTTGACAGAGTAACAGCTAAATAAAGAATAAGTGTACCTAGAATGTGGATTTGCTCACCATTATTGGAGAGATGACAGTTATCTAGATAGTCTGGAAGTAGACCCGAACGTTTACAAGCTACAATGTTCAAGTTTGAGGAATGCAACACCATGTACAGATAGTGGCTGATCGTGGGAGATGATGTGACATTATGGGATATCTGGAGTCAATTATAAGTCCTAACATATTTGGCTTGATGAACGAAATAGGCCAGACCCAAAAGTAGATTTATCATGATACATCGTCTCTTTTTTAATTTTGTGAAAACATGATAATATGATATTCGCATATTAATCTAGAGCTGGAATATTATCTGTCAATGTTTCCATCTTCGAGGAGATAACGTTTATGAGTAGAGAGTGGGTGTGTAAATGGGAAGGAGGATTTGGTTTTGAAGATGTCACCTCTTTTGTTTGGAAGCTCAATTTAGCTGACAATATACAGACTTCATATATAGTAGCCCGGATAATCTGTAGAAGCGTCATCAATTTGTTACCCACAATCTTTTCTGCAATTTCTATTTGTCTTAATCCAGCAAGGGAAGGTACTGATTGTTGGATATCTTGCACTGGTCTATTACATATGCTATAAATGGAACTTCCCTCAACCCCAAGTTATTTTCTTCTTTAGCTATATGTGCTTTTCTGGAATGTGGATTCTCATTTCATAGGTTTACAAATTTGAAGCCTGAAGCTGCGCCACATTGTTAACTAATCGATATGTCATTATAGCATTGATCAGCCACATCTACATTATATTCTTAAAGACTAGAGAGACTAAAGTTATCTACCCTTATTACATGACACTATATATGTGTGTGTTATATTACGTACACCATACGCTTCCTGTTATTGCTGACCTGTACCAAATTAAATTGGTAATACGTGTACACATCTAATTCTTCTCTTGAATTACTTTTCAAAATTGGGCTGTATTAAATATTATTTAGTTTCATTTAGATTTGATCAAATCATATTTTTAGCCAATAATTCGTTTTATTAGCAAGCTCAAATATTTGGAATTAAAAACAAAACACTCTTTAAATTGAAGACGTCTGGCATAAGACAAATTGAAATTGACGTAAGATGGAAGGGGCACGGAGCCCAAAAAGAATTCAGCGTGAGGTTCTTACAATCAATACAGCTATCACCGATTACCATCTAAATCAGCCTCTTTGATCATCTGCAGTAATTACAATGTCATATATATTGTACATGCATGTGGTAAAATAAAGATAATTACCAGTGGAAGAGAATTTGATATGCAACCGCCTCCATCTTTGTCCCACACACTCTGAAAGCTTCCAATTCCTCTTCTGCTTACGCTTCCTTTAGTCCGCCGTCCAAACACAAATATCTATATCTATTACATTAAATATATATTCATCAGTCTCATGATCGAATTAATTAATTTGATTTGATATAAATAACTAGTGTGAAAACTGAAATGGACAGGAGAGGGAATACCTTCATTATTAGCAGAAGCGCTTGTCTTGTCTTCAAATCTCATTTAATTCTCAGCCGATCGAGTATTCAGCAAATTCGGGTGAATATTTTCAATATTTGACCAGCTCAACTTCCAAATAATGGAGCCATATTATTAATGTTCCTGATTATCGTTAAAAAAAAAAAATTGGTTAGACTTAAAATTTAATTTCTTATATATTTATTATTAAATTTATCAATTAAAATATAACAAATGATTACATGTATAATTTGTTAATTAAAATATGATATATATATATATATATATAGTTTAATTAAAAAATTACACACAGATAAATTAAAAATTTTAATAATAAAAATATCAAAATTTTCTATTTATTTTTTTCCAAAAAAATTAGTGATGGACCAATCACATCATTTCTTCCTCTACGCGTTTGTCAAAACTCGTCATAAAGAGCTCCTTTCCTCCATTTGTCTCGCAATCTGTGCCCATTTTGGATTGAATATATTCTAAATTAAAAGGAAATTCAATTATTCATCTTAATTTTTACTTTCAACTGTAATATTTTTTCTAATCTAATTGAAATTACAATTTGACTCTTGATCTCATTACAATAAACCTCAATCTATCTAAAATTAAAAATTTTAATGATGTAAAATTATTAAAATACTTTTTTCTTATTTAACATGCATCACTTTTGTTCTCCTTTTCCTTACCAAAAAGGAAAAGTTTCAGGTTCAGGACTAGGGGCAGTTAAAAAACAGACATGAAAGCTAATGGTTGTCGACAGCACAAGACTAGTCAAATTCCCCAACCCAGAAAACTCATTATTCAATGTTGTGCCTAGATTTATATCGCAATATTGCTAGTGAAGATGCTTTGGACAGAAAACTCATGTGCATTTGGCGTTGCAATGGATTTTCAATTAGATTTAAGAGACAAAGACTTTAATTGGTGGACGGGTCCGTAGGGCAACTGCAATCGCCAACGGATAGTTCAACGCCTTGACGTTTTCTTCTCATATATATTTCTATGATCCTCATTATTATAAGCCTTACGTTTTCCCACCATACCCTCTTAATTCTCTCATCAGAATTCTTCTCTTCAAAATCTAATTGCCCAATATTGAATAATGAGTTTTTTATTACTGAATAGGCGGGATTTCTTCACTAGCAATATTGCGTTCTACATCTATGCCTAATTGAATTATGAGTTTTCTCTGTTAAAAAATTTCACAAGTTTGGTGCTGAAAGAGGCTTCTGTCGACGGCAGCCATAATTTTTTTTTTTTTGGGGGGGTTCTATTTTCTAACTTGCCTCTAGTCCTTTTTTTTTTTTTTTTAAATGGCGAAGAGGAGAGCTGAACAGAGATTAAATAAGAAGAAGAATATTTTGATAATTTTAGTTGCTTAGAATTTCTAATTGTAGATAGTTGGGGGCCTGTTACAATGAGATTTGTAGATTAGAGGATTGATTATAATTTTTTTAAATTAAAAAAATATTGCAATTTGAGGCAAAGACAAATATGAGTAAATGCAATTTTTACTATATTCTACATTTGCTTATGAAAAACATAACGGTCCATGCATATGATGTATATTATTTTCTCCGGTCCAGTATATAAGGCACTTTTTTAAAAAATTTATTTGGTCTAAAATATAAGGCATCATGTAATTTTTTGTATTGACTTTTTAAAAATATCTTTATTCTTTTTTAAAAAGAAATGTTAGTTTAACTTTTTTTTTTCTTTTTCTTTCATAAATAAGGATAAAAATAAAAAAAATAATAGATTTAAATAGTTCGAGATAATTAAATAATTTTATTAAACTGTATAAAGTAATTGAAAGTCCCTTATAATATGAATAAGATAGAGTATTAATTTATTATGTTTAATAAAAAATTCAGTGTATCTAGTCTTGCAAATTTCCGGTATGGTCTAACAACAGGATTAATCGAAGCCATTGTATTTTAACATTTCATATGTGTTTGACTTTGACAGTTGTTGTGACCACCAACTAAATCTATCTTTTCTTTTCCTAAATCAAAAAGACTATACATGTATAAGGACTATGTATATAATGTCTAAGCATGGCCTGCAAATTGGTTTACATGAAGTGGTCGCAGCCGATCGATACTATCCAAGTTTAACTACATATGCAAGAAAAAATAACAAAATGACGAAAGAGGAGGCCAAAATCACTCTTTATTTTGAAATTCATATTCAAGCCTTTCCTGTTTTCTTCCTTTTTCTTCCGTTCACTGTCCTGATATAAAAATTTAAAATATCAAAAGTACTACAATTTCATTGTAGGTAACTGAAAATGACAAGGGTGTATTTACTTTTGTTGTACTCTTCTAGCCAATATTAAACCCCCCTATTTGCTTTCTTACATCATTCCAGATATTAATGATCCTTTGAAAAGTTCAACATATATTAGTAGGTTCGGATGTTGTGTGGGTGGTGGTGGGCGGGTGTGTGTGTGTGTATGAAATCAAATCTCTATTGTATACACAGTTTACAAAAATGTGCAAGCTAAGTATACACGTGACCCGATAGTATGCTAATTAACCATACAAAAAACGCTTGATGCAAATTATTTGGGGAATGTAAATGGTAGAAGCAGAATTAATTGATTGGAGCTTTAAATATTGAATAGATTTCATGTGGACACAAGATGATTCTCAAATTGCACCATGTGTCTGCATGTACAAATTTGGCAGTTTTTGTGATGAATTCGTTTGCCACTAATTACTAATATAATTAATTTTCCAAAGTTTGCATATACCATGAGCAATCAACGAAGAAAGTTCAAATCTCCTGCCAACGTAGCCGGCCTCCAGGTTCCAAACATCCGCGTAGAAACAACAAATTGTATTCTAGGCAAAGCAAGCTTATAAAAACTGACAATAAGTAGTTGTAAGTAAGTTTTGGACTTTGCGGTTAAAAAGATATATATCTGTAATGTTAGAATTTGACTTCGTAAAAAAATACTTTTGAAGAGGGATAGAATCTCGAGCAAAATTAATATCATGCCTAAGAATGTGTAGAGATATTCGTTAGAAAAACCTGTAGTTCCACCTGATCCATACAGAACCTAAAAGTAAGTAAATAGTATTACAAGTTAAAAACAAAAAAAGAAGCATACAAAACCATTATATAACCCTCTCAGACTAGTAGTTTCACCCACTTGTGATCCATACAGATCCTGAAAATAGGTTAAAAAAAAAAATAGAGAGCATTATATATATAACGCACCCCTCTTAAACTTCTAGTTTCAATCACTTCTGATACATGGGAAACCTGAAAATAGGTAAATAGTATTAGAAGTGATCCAGGAAATAAATATATTAATGGAGCTTCCTTCGAATCTATTACCGGACGAGGCGAGCCCGGAGTGGATGAACAAAGGGGACAACGCGTGGCAATTAACTGCAGCCACTGTGGTGGGTCTCCAAAGCATTCCGGGGCTGGTCATACTGTACGGAAGCCTTGTCAAGAAGACGTGGGCCGTTAACTCTGCTTTCATGGCCTTCTTCGCCTTCGCAGCAGTTCTCCTCTGCTGGGTTTCCTGGGCTTTCCGCATGTCTTTTGGTGAGAAACTGGTTTTCTTCCTGGGAAAACCCGGTGTGGCATTGGACGACAAGTTGCTGTTGGGGAAGGCATTTCTCGGATTGTTTCCCACTGCTACCATGGTGTTCTTTCAGGGTGTATTCGCTGGGATTACCTTGATTTTGATAGCCGGGGCATTACTTGGCAGGATGAACTTTCAAGCATGGATGCTGTTTGTCCCACTCTGGCTTACTTTTTCCTACACCGTCACTGCCTTTAGCATTTGGTGCCCCGATGGGTGGCTTGCAAAGCATGGTGTCATTGACTTCTCTGGGGGCTATGTTATTCACCTCTCTGCCGGTGTTGCTGGTTTTACCGCTGCTTATTGGGTATGCATCCATCCAACCACTTTCTTCTTTCTTTAATCGAGAGAAAGAATTAATATTATGCAAGCACAAGGAGATGGTAAAATATATTTATATAGTGTTCGATTTTGAACAGGTGGGTCCAAGATCAGATGCAGATAGAGAAGCAAGTCCGCCAACACCAAACAACATGATTATGGTGCTTGCCGGAGCAGGCCTGCTGTGGATGGGGTGGAGTGGATTCAACGGTGGAGGTCCGTTCGTAGTGAGCACGGTCGCATCTCTGGCCGTCCTGAACACACACTTGTGTGCTGCCACCAGCATCATCGTCTGGGTCATCCTCGATACCTTCTTCTTGGGAAAGCCCACTGTGTTTGGCGCCGTACAGGGCATGAT
The DNA here is from genome assembly GCA_032878935.1 of Erythrophleum fordii. NCBI lineage: Eukaryota > Viridiplantae > Streptophyta > Magnoliopsida > Fabales > Fabaceae > Erythrophleum > Erythrophleum fordii. Next base: position 35,461,230 of record JAVQMF010000049.1, read on the forward strand.
CACTGGCCTCGTTTGCATTACTCCCGCCGCAGGTAATAGCCACCATGCAATTTCATTTCCATTTCCTCCTTCATACCATACTATCATTGTTAATTCACATATATATTATAGGTATTGTGCAAGGGTGGGCAGCCATCCTTATGGGATTGATATCAGGAAGCGTTCCCTGGTACACCATGATGATTCTCCATAACAAGGTCAGCTTCTTGAAGGAAATCGACGACCCCATGGCCGTCTTCCACACCCACGCCATCGCCGGCATTCTTGGCGGAGTTCTCACCGGCTTCTTCGCCGTTCCTAAACTGTGCCGTCTCTTCTACATGGTACCTGACTGGGAGAAATACATCGGCCTTGCCTATGCCCTTCAGAATGGTTCTACTTATGCGGGTTTGAGACAGATGGGGATCCAACTCGGAGCCATTGTCTTCGTGACCTGCTTCAACGTTGTCATCACCAGCTTGATTTGCTTGCTCGTGAGGACCATAGTACCGCTTCGAGTAGAAAGCGAAACTTTGGTTTTGGGGGACAAGGCAGTCCACGGAGAGGATGCTTTTGCGTTGTGGAGTGCTGAGGGTGGAAGAATTCAGAATCTAAAGCGCAATAAAGTTTATGATGCCGAAGATTACCCATCCTTTGCCTCAAGGTCAATAAGCGAAGTTCAAATAGTGTAACACTGCATTTTCGTGAAGTTCAATCAAGCTTTTTGAATCTGCCTCGGAAGTGAGAGTAGTCAAATTTAAATTCGCCGGAAGGACCAAATTCGTGCAAGGACGCGAAAAATAGAATAATATAAAAAAATAAAAATATGTATATTCTTATAAAGTTTACTCTTTTTCCTTTTTTTTTAATTTTATAAAAAATTTATAATAAAAAAATTTAGAAAATACAGACTTTACTGTTCCTTACTCTGCATAAAATTATTGTATCAAATTCAAATCGGAATATATGTCCACTTCCCTCGTTGCAACCTTTCCGAATGCAGGCAAGAATTTAATATTCTCATGATCATAAAAGATTCGAAATAACATAACATTTAAAGAATGTCACATACCATTTATATTTATTACTTGAACAACAAGTGTGGTCCAATACTAAAGTTAAAAAATAAAAAATAATTTTGCTGCCGCATAATTCAGTAGCTGCCATATTTGTAAGGTTATGTTTAAAAATGAGATAAAATAAAATTTTGTAATTCAAAATTATGTTTAGTATAATATAAAAGGAATATAAATACAAAATAAAAATAACATCAAAATAGAAATACAGAGTGAATAAATGATCAAAATACTTTTAAAATAAAAAAATGTTAAAAAATTAATTTTTTATTAATTAACATAAAATAAAAAAATTACATTTGAAAAATTAAATAAAAAATATTTATAATTTGATACTAAAAGACTTTAAATTTTAAAATTATTTTAAAAAATTTAAAGATTAAAAAAAATTGACTGTATAATAAAGTTATAATTCAAAACTTCAAATTAAAATTTTTATATTTAAATTTTTAAAATAATTTTAAAATTTAAGATTTTTTAATATAAAATATTATTTTTATCTAAGATAAAATAATATTTTTTTGTTTTTATATCCAAAAGTAATTTTCTTATCTAATTTTAATGAAATAAATTTTGCTTAAAAACAATGACTTTTGAAATTCATGAATGACTCTATCTCCAAGATGCCATACAACATTTCCATCAAAATCTCTCTTTTCTCACCTTCATCTTCCAACCTACCAATCAGCCCTGAGTGTTTATACGTTAAAGAAAGAACCCATTCAACTCGATTACTAAAGAAAATGAGTGTTGAGTTTGGGAGAGGTGTCTCTTGTAAATAGGCTACATAGAGGAGGACTATTCTGTTGACGTTTCTTAATTACTAAGGCGTTGCGATTTCAGCATTGACTCAATCCGCGTGACATTAAACAGCCAGTGGAATTTTCAATTATTAATTAACAACAAAGGAAACTTATTATTTATAATGAATTGGACAAATCGACGCAATTTATTTATGGGGGAAATGAGAATGAGCAATAGAAGACACAAACCGTATTATTTGGGTTCCAAAACTTCAAAGTTGTCCTGCTGAGCTGAGTCCAAACTCTATCAGCGGCAGAATGTCGGACGGGGCGTTACGTGTTCTCGACGGAATGCACATCAGAGCCGTCGATCTCTCCCTGCCGGAGCCTGACGTCTTCCTAACCGGAGCTCAGATACTGGAAATAGCCGATTCGAGAGCCTCTTCTTCGCTCTTTGGTCTCCCATTACCCGAATCAATCAGGGCTTCTGCTCTCTCGCGCATCGGCACCCACGATGTCGACACTTTCCGGTCTTACGAGTTCGCTAAGGACAAAGCCTCCGAGATATTCAGAGACTACATCGCTGCGATCGCCGATGAACTTAAAGGTTCATATCTTTTTGTCTTGGAAAGACTAAAATTCTAGTTTTGTAAACTTAGTATATCTGAAATCTGGCTTTGTTCAATCACTCAAGAACTGCACTTAAGTTGTAAACTTTTAATTGATTAGCAAGGTCGGTCGATTTAACACATGATTTCCTAGTCATCAATGTTGAGTGATTCATATGCGTTTAATCCGCATATTTGGTATTTAACCCCTTTTAATTTGTTTGGAGTTTCCGCTTGGTGAGAAAAAAAAAAAATGAAGAACGAAGAATTAGGACGATTGCAAAAAAAAATGCCACAGAAAACAGAAAGAGTGAAATTGAGACTTCAGAATTCTCTGTTCTATCAGACTTAATAAAAATCTGATGTGGATGATGGACCTGAATTTTGCTTTCTTATGGAAAACGTTTAACTTCTTTAACCTTTCTTTTTCATAAGTTCTATTGTAACTTGATGAATGTTATGATGATAGACTTCTGCTTAAGTTTTTAACGATTATCAATTCCTCTACGTGTACAAGTTGTGCTTTCGTGATCAAATAATTATGTTTTTACATTTTGAAAAACGAAAAAAAAAAAACTTCTTACATTGAAATTGTACGTGTAGGTGATCCTCTTGTTGTATCAATCTTGGATGGAAGCACTCTGCGGCTGTTTTTAGAGGATGAGGATGATTTTGCAATGTTAGCAGAAAATCTTTTCACCGATTTAGATGTTGAAGATAAGGGGAAAATCAGGAAGAGTGAAATCCGGAACGCTCTTGTCCAGATGGGAGTTGAGATGGGTGTTCCTCCTTTCTCAGGTTCACTTTATTTTTTCTGTTTTAGGCTCCTGCACCTATTTTTTCTTTTTTCTGTTTGTTCCTGTTTTAAGCTGACCTACTTTATCAGGAAAGCATAAGTAATTGCATGATCAAAGTGCCTCTAACTAAACAACGGGGTTCCACTAGGACCAAGATTGGGTGTTATCTTCTTCCATCAAAGTAGACTTCTTGTCTCTCGATAATGAATTGAAATTAAGCAAGATATAATAATAACTACCAAAAAAATGAATGTGTTGTGATCTCACATTTGGTTGTGGATATGGCATTTGCAAAAGTGTACAGCTGACATTAGAAGGAACCCAATATAAGAGAGTTACCTTGAGGATATAAGTGAGCAATGCCACCCATTTTTCCCCCCTCAATTGATGAGACTATTCTTACAAGTTATTAGTCTGTACTTGCTTCATAGTTGCAGTGTGAAGCTTGAAGAATTTTGTGCTGTGTATATGTTGTATCCATATTGATAGTGCTCATGGCCAGCAAAAGTTAGACGCTCTCCTGGAAATGTGTGGATGCCAATACAGATCTTCTGCTTTTGGAAAGGGGCATGCTGCTGAAAGCTCAACCAGTTAGGCAGTCAAATTTTCAGCCGTAGGTTGGGACATCTCTTCAGGAGATATGTGCAATTCTTATGTATAGTTTTTTTTTTAATGTATTAGATAGTATGATTTTAAATATTTAGATGATATATATGATGTTAAAGATATGAATGGGCAAAATATGTAGATCTCATGGTACCCATAAAATTTACTTGCTTAGATTTGAGTATGCCGGTGAAAAATGAATTTTCTAAAAAATTTTAATGTGTAGTTTTATGTATTTATTTCTTTTATGTATTGGATAGTAAAATAGTTAAATAACTTTTATTTCTTTCATGTAATGGATAGTAAAATTGTATATAGTTAAATAATATATAAGGATGAGCAAAATATTTAGACCTTATGGGAACCTGTAAAGTTTACTCACGTAGATTTGGGTGTAGTATGAAAATTCATTTTTCATCCCCGTACCCAAGTCCAGGTGAATAAATTTTACCGGAACGCCTAAAGTCTAAATATTTTGCTGATCCCCATTTGTAACATTGTGTGTATTGTTTAATTATTTAAAATTACACTATCCAATACATAAATTGTCCATTAAAAACAAAGAGAAAATTTATTTTTCATCCTCATGCCTAAATCTAAGCAAGTAAATTTTAGGGGTACCATAGGGTCTAAATATTTTTGCCCATTCCTATCTTTAAATTCACATATATTATCTAATTATTTAAAATTATACTATCTAATACATATTAAAAAAAAAGAAACCTACACAGCACATATCTCAGAAAGAGATATCCCATCCTACGGCTGAAAACTTGACCACCTAAGCAGTCAAGCATTCAGCAGCATGGCCCTTTTGGAAATTACTGTCTTGGATTATGATCCGATCCATATACACATGTTAACTGTAAGATGCACAATTTATCTTGTATATACGAGAAAAAATGAATTTGTTCCTTTTCCTTATCAGAAATTGGCCAGACAGTGCCGTAATTTAACGTGGGGTTACGTTATTTGTCAGCTTCATACATGATGCTTCTCTAAGTCTGATGAAACTGACAGTTTTTAGTATAAAATGAACAGAGTTTCCTCAGCTAAATGACATACTGAGAAAACATGGCACCGATGGAGAAGAACAACTGGGCCAGGCACAATTTGCGCAACTTCTCCAGGCTGTTCTGCAAGATCTAGCGGAGGAACTTTCGCTAAAGAATGTCATTTTTATTCAGAACATAAAAATCATCAATGGCTTTAAGCTGAGACAGGTATCTTCTATATCTATTTGTCTTTACCCTAGTTAAATTTCATTCTTATATCTGAAACATTGATCTATTCCATGGTATCTACTTTATGCAAAATTGAGAACTGATCAACTATTCATCTTTCAAGTCTGAAGACGACCATATTGTATAACAAAAACATATGTTATGCTTTATCTCCTTTCTGTGATGTACAATGTGGCATCATAAGTTTTGCTCAATGGGATTCATTATACCAATTCATGGATGGATATTTGAAATCAGAGAAGGGATTTTTTTTTTTAAACTGACCAAATACCTTTGTGCCAGTTTACACCTGTTCTTATGTATTTATTGATTCCGTAAACAACGATGCAGCTGTTGACCAATGAAAAGGAATTAAACAACACTGCAGAAAAGCTTATGCAGGAAAAGCAGGATGCAAAGAATGGATCAGGGAGTAAGAAAATATTAAGGAGCTTCCTAGAAAGAAACGCGAAGGACTTGGGTTTACCACTATCTGAAGCAGACGAGGCAGTTGTTCTTCTTTATGATGATATTTTTGCTGATGTAGGGGAAGGGGAACATGCGGAATTAGACAAAGATGAGTTGGTAAAACTCTTGAAAGACATACTGCAGAAATTTGCAGAGCAGCTTGAATCCAATCCTGTATTTCAGGATTTTGCTTGATGAGGGACAAGTTATTGCACCACTTTTCAGATTCGTTATCTGGCGAGTTTGTTGTGCGTGAGTCATTTAACAATGCATTTGAATACACCTGTCCCATCTGCAGCGAAAATTTGCACCCTACAGAATTACGTTGTATAATGAGTTCTATATTTGTGGATTTTTTTTTTTAGCATGCCCATGAATTACATATTACAATTATAAGATCCTTGAGTGGCTAATTGGTTTTTTGACTTAATGATAGAATACATATAAGAACATGCTGCTGTAATTAGATTTAAAAAGAAAAAAAAAAGCTTGGTTTAACTTGTTGCATAGTGAGCACTGTACTGGGTGCGTTGATAAAGAAGGCCCATGATTTAACTGGGAACGTATGAATGAAAGCCCAACCTTTAAAAAAGAAAAATACCTGGCGATTATACAAGGAGTCGTACAATCGGATTTGGAATCAGATAGGTTGCTCTGGTACACATAAGAAGCACCCAGGACATTGACAGTGGCATGCTTTGTATGGGCCACAGCAATTGTAAACATATATTAGAGTGGTAGATTCAAAAAAGCATGTCCCGAGCCTGAGATAAACATATCACATTCAAATTCACATGCTAATATTTGTGAATCCAATTTGCCAGAAGTCACTTTTAATCAGGACACTGACAGTGGCATGCTCTGTATGGGCCACAGCAATTGTACCTGGTGTGATTAGCGAATATCACATTCACATTCACACGTCAATATTTGTGAATCCAATTTGCCAGAAGTCACTTTTAATCAGGACGCTGACAGGGGCATGGGGCTACAGCAGTTGTAACTGGTGTGATTAGCGAATATAGTGGCAGATTCCAAAAAGCATGTCCTGAGCCTGGAGGAAACATATCACATACACATTCACATGCCAATATTTGTGTATCCAATCTGTCAGAAGTCACTTTTGATCAGAGAAGGACGTGATAACTGAAAAATAAGCGGTTTTATACAAATATATGCATGGGAATACCTATCATCTTACCATTACGCGAGCTTTCGCCATCAATGAAATTACCTCAATCATATCATTTATCTTTTTGGGTCCCTCTCAAAAAGCCATGTCCCCATATTTCCAAGTGAAGCGAAAAATACAAATACAACTTGATTCATATGGCTGATGGCTATGTCAGATGCAGACATTTGTGTGGGGCTCTTGTAATTAACAATAGCTTGTCGTTGATGAATGTTTCAGCCTTCCATCATAGCTAAAAGGAAGTAGAGGGGTTGGCAGGAAAGGTACAATTAATTTTAGCTATTTTGTTGTTAGAATTTTATTTGGAAATTTGAATTAGTCTTTTAAATTTATAAGGTGTCAAAATAATTTTATTTTGAAAAAAAATTATATATATTTCTTTATATTTTTGTTATCAAATTTTTTAATTAAAATATAATAAGAATATAATTCTTCAATAATATCATAACAAATGTATATATTTTTTTGTAAATAATGATATTATAGTTTAATTAAATTATATATTTGTCATTATATTATTAAAGAATTATATGTTTATCACACTTTGATTGAAAAATTTAATAATAAATATGTATGAAAGTGTAACTTAACTCTAATCTTTTTAATTTTTTATTTTATTTTGTAAGTTTTTTAAATTATTAAATCTTTTAACTTAGTTGTTACAACGACAGTTCAAATTGTGTTGAGATAGCATTCCATATAATTGTTTACTCTATCAGAAATTAAATAATTAACAGAGCCAACATTTATGTGTGAAACACCATCTCTGTACAATTAGAATCATTTCAACAAAGCTTGAACTAATGAACTTAATAATTTAGAACACTTGTAGAACGAGATAAGACATAAAAAAATTATTTTAGTCAATTTTAAATTTAAAAGAATAATTTAAAATACTACTTTAACCTTAATTTTATTTACTAGTAAAATTTCATTAGCACGTAATTGGTCTAGGATAGCACGAGGGTTGAGCAAATCTTATACCACATTCTCTCGGCTGATTCTGCCGTCTAACTTGTTAACTCATAAAAATATTGATTCAAACATTTCGAACTTTGGAATTTCAAGCGGCATCAAGCTACTTTTGGTAGACCATCATAGAGCAAACCACAATACGGTCTCTACTGAGTAAAAAATTGTCTTAAATTTAATTTAGATAACTCCAATTTAATTTTATTTTTTTAAAAATTGACAATTAAAAAATCATCATTATTCTGTATTCCATATCCTTCAAACAAAAAGAAATTCAAAATAGAAAAAATTAAACCTATTCAAATTTGAAACAATGCTCTTTGCTCATTCTTTAGAATAAATAGAGTATCAGTTTGGAATTTCCTAACTCTTAAGTAACATTTAAGCTCCATTTGATTTAATATCTTACAAATGTATTCTTTTTACATAATTTGTATAATACCTATTATGTTTTTGTATTTATTATTCTATCAATTAAATCACTTTTTTAAATGTAAAACAGTCATTTTTTACGAAATATTAGTCATATTTATAATGAATGTAACCAACAAGATCAGCAATCACATAGGTACCTGCTTAAATTTGTAATTAACGAGAGGGAAGTATATAATTCTAATCTTATTAACCGATCATAAAGAAAAAGCGGAAATAATTTAGAACTTCTAGCACAGGAACACTGCCTTATGAAGCAACTAATAGGCTAAATAAATTACAACGACCCCACTCACAACTTCCCTTCTACACACGAACAAACCTCAAGCATAACAAACCCTCAATAGCTAACTCGCCGTAACCAGTGACCTCTACCAAATGACAATATGAAAGCCAACTCTTAAATTAGAACATTAAAACACGCAGGCAACTACTACATAACCACTTCATTCCTTGCCGTCTGCTGCCCGAAGTGATCCTAGTTGAACTGGGGCTTGAGTTTGCACCACTTTGGATGACCCATAAACTGAAGTATCAACACCGTGAGCCTTTTCTTTCTCAATCTGTTCCTTAATCCACAAGTACGTAATTCTCAGCCCATCCTACCAGATGAAAATTAAGATTACTGTAAGTACGCATGGAATAGAGCTGATGCTCAACCATATCAAAAACTTCAAGAAAATGAAAAGATACAAGATATTTCAAGGGTGAGATCAACTAAAAATAAGTACGCTGACCACCATGTGATTAACTTATCACTGCTAGGCAAACACTAATCCAAACTCGGAATTATTTATTGAAAGTGAAGATAGGAAGATCAATTTCTTTCTTTTGAAATATACCTTCAACTTCATAGTTGGCGCCCATCCAAGTTTCTCTTTGATCAAAGTGTTGTCTGAGTTACGGCCGCGGACACCCTCTGGGCCAGGAATGTGGTGTATAGGAACATTCTTGTTCTCAAAGCTAAGAACAATCTGAGCCATCTCATTCATGCTCACCATCTCATCACTCCCAATGTTTACTGGCTCACGGAAGTCTGATTTAGTCAATCTAAACACAAAAATGGACCAAAATGGTAAGTCTTGTAATGAAAGAAAACCTTGGAAAAAAAAAATATGAAACATGCAAACATATGATTGTCAAAAACTATACTCAGTTTTCCCAAGAAACCAAAATAAGGCAAATACCAAGCTTGTTAAAGGTAGAAAATTCCTTATGAAGCCATTCAAGGGGGGTTCATTCAGCTAATAATGTTTCTCTTAAAATGCCCCAATTTTCAATAACTCAGTCTTACCAGAAACCTAATTACAAAGTTGGCAAGTTCTTAGAATAATTAAACATTAAGATTTCCAGTATCAAAAAGCCTTGACATCAATATAGAGATTTAAAATATATTTACTTTAGTACATAAATATAAATGTTCATAATTATTTTAAATTTAATCCACCAGCTCTATTTTCCTTTTCTGTACAAGAGCAGCCTGACGATCTTGGTGAGCAGGAGGGGGAGAGTGGCTAACGTGTGAGTATTGAAACTACTTGCAATTGAACTCTATATTGGTTGGTTCCCAAGGGAACTTGGGTGCAAGGTGAGCTAAGGCTGATTGGCTACTGGCTCCATCTTTGTTCACAGATAAGACAAGTCCAAAAATTAAATTTTAAACTTGGGAACCCCAAAAAAGAATATCTGCATGATGCACATAATCAGCGAAGACTAACCTAAGCACACCTTCAACACACTCATCAATGAAAGTGAAGGATCTTGTTTGCAATCCATCTCCCCACATCTCAAACCTGTCAGTGGAAATGAGGGCCTTTCGGCAGAAAGCCGCAGGAGCCTTCTCCCTTCCCCCTGTATTAAGGAATAACAATGCGACAAACTTAGCAAATCCATGAAGTTACAAAAGTCATATATGTCTAGTTATGTATCCATTTAGATAGGACAAAACTGCAAATTTGCAATTAAGAGAAGAGCATACCTTTCCATGTCCCAAAAGGACCATAAATGTTATGGAACCTACCAACGCGGCACTCAATTCCAAAATCCTTGTTATAATGTTTGCATAACTCCTCTGTTGCAAGCTTCTCTAGCCCATATGCATCTTGTGGCTAACACAAGTCATAAAATTAACCACATTAGTTCCTCCAACCCTACTGTGCAAATCAAGAACTAGCAGGAATTATATAATCAGAAATATCACCAACAAACCTCAGCCGGCCAGGCATCAGACTCCTTCAAGCTCACATTAGTTTCTAACTGTTTAAATTCAGGGTAGATACAAGCACTAGAGGCATAGAAAAACCTGAAAAAATATTCGTGTCATGGGTAATGTATATCACACATTAAAATTGGCAGCACAATATGAATGTTAGACCAGAGATCAGTCCAAAAATGTAAACCCAAATAACCAATTGAGTAAATCCAAGATGGCTAACCTCTTGACCCCGTTAATCCTGGCCGCCTCAAGCATGTTGAAGCTAATCATTGTGTTGTTGTACATAATAACAGAGTGATTGGACTGGATAAAGCCCATCCCACCCATATCAGCAGCAAGGTTGAAAACATGGTCAACACCCTTAGTAACCTTTAGACAGTTATCCATGACCCTGAGATCAACAAGATGGAATTCATGGCAAAACATATCTTCAGTCATGTGTTCATTTTTCTTCCAATCAGAAGCAATAATGTAATGACCCTCAGTCTTCAAGCGCCGTGCTATGTGGGAGGCAATAAAACCACCAGCCCCAGTGATGGAAATTCGAAGCTTTTCCGAAGGCCAGTAAGGTTCTCTCTCGAGGTTCTCATAGGTGTAGGCACCATAGTCAGTTCTTCCAGTACTTCCCATTCTGCAGCACTTGCATTGGTCAGGAAAGGACTGACTGATAAAAATTCACTTCAAAAACATGAGATCAGACTCCAGACACAACTCAATTTCGATAAGGGAAATACTGAGAGGTAATAGAACCTAGTTGAGTAATCTGACGAAAGTCGGGGGAGAAGAACGCTAATCGATACAAAATCAAAAGAACGACATACAACGCATTTTAGCCACATGAAAGGACATTATAATGCTATAACAAAAAAAAGGCGAAAACATGGGAAAGCAACCAACTTACTAGAGTTGGCAACTTTTCCCCTCTAAATGTTAGAAATACGAAAAACACTCATCCGCCAGAGATTAGTACTCAAATCGGTTTCTTCAAAGAAAAGGAGAATAAAAATATCACATACAGAATATTCAATTGTAGCAGAAGATTAGCATACCGTGCATAATAACTTAAGGAGGGATATGCACGAGTCTATAAGAGTACAGCAAAACTGAATCGTATGCGCAGAGGATAAAGAAAGAGAAACCACATACAGGATACAGTAAGGCGTTGTACAAGAGTTGAAGACAAATACATAAAATTTTAAACCCTAAATTTGAAGAATGATATCAGTAACAGCACAAAAAATACCCATAGATAATAAGAACGGGGCAATGGGAACAGAGTAATCATGGGGGAGAGTGAAAAACGATGTGGAGGACGTACCTGCGGAAAGCTAAATAGGGGGCTGCAATGCTCTAGAGAAGTATAGAAGAAGAGAGACGGCAAGCTGAGGGTGGTTTGAAAGCCATAAGTGATTCCGCTATATATAGAGGATACACTGGAAGCAGAGCAAGGAAGGAAAGCCACTCATTTAGTACCTGCTCACGTTTTCGGATCAAGAAGAGAGGAGTGCACACAGCCACGGAGATAAAACCATATTTCCTTCTTTCTTCGTACGACAGAAAAATACATCATATAAAATTATGCAGCATTTTTTTTTTAAAAAAGTAGACTAATAATTTAGGTCTATCCCTTTGTAGATGAAAACTTGAGTCTCAAAAAAATTATGAGAGAATAAGTAGTTTCTGAGCATTTTTATCAATATTATTATATTTAAAATATTTTTTATTTTCAAATTATTAAAAATGATATATATTTAAGAAGGTAGATAAAAATAATTAGAAGTAATTATAATAATTAATGATTTTAAGTGAAAATAGATTCTAGTAAAAAAAAATTTTATTTTTATTTTTGTATTAAGAAATTCTTTATTTTTATATAATAAAAGATTGCTTATATTATCATTTAGAAATAACTTTTCTTTTGTCAGTTAGGAGCTTCTCTTCTATATTTCTGTTTGATAAAGAAATTTATATTTGACTACTTTAGTATTACAGTTTACAATAAAGGGTATATTTAAATTTTAATTAAAATAAGAAAAACCTTTTAAAAATCTTGAAATTGCGATGCTATTTTTAAAAACATCTCACAGAGTGCTTCTAAACAATTATTGTGGCTCTTTAAGGTATCAAAAAATTTATCAAAATTTTAATTTGTAAATTTTGCTTTTAGAAAATACCAAAAAAAAAAAAAAGCACTCCCGACCTTACTTTGGGTAAAAGAGATTTTTACGCACATTAAGCGGGAGGGGAGTCAAGATTTATTTTGTACAGTAGATTTTATATATAGAGATTATTCCTGGAATTTTTGCATTTTGTATTGGATGGAGCGAAGGAGGGAGTGGGGTTAGAAGTGGTGACAGGTGAGGCATCAGCATTTGGTATTGGATGGAGCGAAGGAGGGAGTGAGGCATCAGCATTGACAGATGGAGCGGAGGAAGGCAGAGACGGAAACGTGGAGGTGGGAGAACACAAACATTCTGAAAACGGAAACTACCCGGAAACTGCCTTCCTTCCATTCACCGCCTTCATCCTTCCCTTTTTTTGTTTTCTTCCCCCACGTCACTGCGACTCACTTCCCTCTTTCTTTGTTTTCTTTCCCCCTTTATCCCACTCCGTATCAGGCATATCCCTTTCTATAGATTTTGCGGCTTTTGAATGGTGATTACACTTATAATTTTTTTATATTTTTATTATCAATTTTTTTAATTAAAATATTATAAGTATATAAATTTTAATTAAAATATAATAAATATATATCGTTTAATTGAAAATTTATATATTTATTTGCAAAAATTATGTATTTGTTTTGTTATTATTAAGAAAATTATATATTTATCAAATTTTAATTAAAAAATTTGATAACAAACAGATAACAAAATCTATATAAATTTTGTTCTATCATCATTGGTCATCTTCATTTTATTATTTTAATGGAAACATCCCATTCAAAGCATTCCTAAAAAAAAAAATTAGACATGGTATTTTTTTGTCAATTATCAATTTTCTGAACATTTCATATTACTCAAGAATAATAATTTTATTACAAAAATTACATTTTAGTTTCTTAAATTAAATTTTAATTACAAAACTGATACATGAACTTTCAAATATAACAAAACATAAGTATAAATTTTAGACTCAAATAAAAATATTAAATTCTAGTAAAAATTAGTTATAAGAGAACACGTGAGGATATTTGTATTTTCATCCCAATCTGATACCATACCAGTCCAAGAAGATTGATGAACAAAATAAAATTTAATATTTTAAATTTAGTTCAAAGTTTATAAAAATATTTTATGGCATTTTAAAGTTTATATATTAATTTTATAATTAAATTTCTGTTCAAAAGGTAAAATATAAATTACTCATAAAATATTATTATATTAACAACATTTCCAAACATTTCTGTTTCTTTGTCTTTTCTTAATTCTATTTTCTAAGATGGCAAGTATTTATTTTTAATGGTCAAAATGGTTGCAAATATTTAAAAAAAGAAAAAAAAATGGTCAAAAAAAGGTTGCAACTCAAGCTAAACCTAAAACAGACTCCTTCTCGTTGGGTCAAAGCCCGTCGCTGAGCTGGTGTATATTGGGTGACGGCTCAATAGTATCACTGAATTGGGTCGAATCTTTGTCCAGTGTGATTGATGAAAACTTCAACGAACTGATGAGACCCAGAATCAGGTCCAAATTTATCCAATGAGCCTGATTCAATGGCCGCGATGACCAAGCTAATAACTTTTGAGTATAATAAAGAGAGAGGAAGAGTGGGAGAATGAAGAACACATTCTATTCCATAAGCTAAGCCTTTATATAGGCAAATACATGAGTGATAAAATTAATTAAATAATAAAAATAATTTCTAAATAGTAGGACATGACTTGCAACACATTAGCCACTACATAGACTCCATAATGCATTTTATCTCCTAAAATGGTGCAACATGGGAAAATGCAAAGTAACATGCAGAACATGAGTAAGTGGATAACTTAATGGTGGAGTGGGCAACAAGTTAGGACATGTGACAAACAAAATACTTAGTCAAATTTTATATTTTTCTTAACAATCCCTCCCTTAAACTAATATTTGCAAACATTAAGTTTAAGAGTGTAAGGATTTAAATTAAGCCCTCCCTTGAGCAAAGTCTTTCAAAGAGCACACTCCAAGCATTTTTCGAAGCTTTACAAACACAGCAATCTTGAGAGGCTTGGTCATAATATCAGCAACTTGATCTTCACTTTTGCAAAACACCAAATCAATTATACCATCATTGCAAAGGTCACGCAAAAAATGGTATCTCACGTCAATATGCTTGCTTCTTCCATGTAAAGTTGGATTTTTGGAAATTTTGATTGTTGAAACATTATCACAATAAATTGTTGTTGGGCTTTGTTAATCACTTTGAAGCGTTTCAAGCAATCTCTTTAGCCATATAACTTGACAAGAACAGGCTGCTGCTGAAACAAATTCAGCTTCTGTAGTCGACAAAGTAACAATTTGTTGTTTCTTTGAAGACCAAGATATAGCTCCAGAACTCATTATAAAAACAAAACCTGATGTATTTTTCCTATCATCAAGATCTCCAGCATAATCACTGTCAGAAAAACCATAAAGCTTGCCTTTTGAGTTAGCTTTATAAAATATTCCAAAATCAACGGTGCCTCTCAAGTAACGAAAAATCCTTTTTGCAGCAAAGAGATGACTCTCAGTTGGATTCTCCATATATCGACTTATTAAACTAACACCATGCATGATGTCAGGCCTTGTTGAAGTGAGATACATCTAACTTCCAACCATCTGCTTAAAAAGAGTAGTATTAATTTTCTTTCCTCCATCATCTTTCACCAACTTTAAGCCACATTCAGTTGGAGTACGAACAGGATTGCAATCCCCCATTTTAAACCTGTCCAAAATCTGAAGAACATACTTCTTTTGTGAAATAAAAATACCAAATGATGATTGCACAACTTCAATGCCAAGGAAAAAATGCATTAAACCCAAATCAGACATTTCAAACTCTTGCATCATTTTTCTTTTAAATGCATGAATCATGGAATTATCATTTCCGGTATAAATTAAATCATCAACATAAAGAGATACAAAAAGCATTCTTCCACCTTTTTCAAATTTTGTAAAGAGAGTATGTTCATGAGGGCATTTTTGAAAACCTTCTTTAATAAAATAAGCATTTATACGACTATACCAAGCTCTTGGTGCTTGTTTTAGTCCATATAAAGCCTTTTTTAATTTATATACCTTTTCTTCACTACTTTTCTTCACATATCCAAGTGGTTGATCAACATAGACCTCTTCCTGCAACTCACCATGTAAAAATACAGATTTCACATCTAATTGATAAACATACCAAGAATTTTGAGCAGCTATGGCTAAAACTAATTGAATAGTATCAAGTCTTGCAACTGGAGCAAAGACTTCTTTATAATCAACCCCAAATTCTTGCTTGTAACCTTTTACAACAAGGCGAGCTTTATATTTGTCAACTTCACCATCTTTGTTCAGCTTTGTTTTGTAAACCCATTTAACACCAATGGATTTTTGTCCCTTTGGAAGTTCCACTAATTCCCATGTGTTATTTTTCTCTATAGATTTGATCTCCTCATCCATGGCAATTCGCTATTTCGTATCTTTGATGGCTTCTTCAAATGTGATGGGATCACAATCTGCAAACAAAGCAAAATGAGCTATTGTTTCATCATCAGTTAAGTCATCTCCACTTACATAATCTATCATCCATGCTGGTCTCTTTCTAGTACGATTAGACTGTGATTCTTCTACAATTTCAGTAGTTGGAGATGGTTCCACCACTTCGGTAGATAGAATGTCATTTGGTGAATTTTCAAGAGTAGTCACTGTGGTGTTTTCTGGGTATTGAGAGTACTCCTTTTCTTCTTCAGATTCAATAATTGGAGAAGGCTGCTGCCCATTCCAATTCCAAGTGCTCTCTTCATCAAAAATAACATCCCTGCTAATCACAATTTTATTGGTTAGCGGATTAAATAATTTATAAGCTTTAGACATTTCACTTACACCCAAAAAAATACATTTTTCACTCTTATCATCAAGTTTCTTTCTTTTCTCATCTGGAACATGGACATAAGCGATACAACCAAAAATTCTGAAGTGATCTACGGCTGGCTTTCGCCCACTCCAAGCCTCATGTGGAGTCATATTTTGAACAGCAAAAGTAGGACTTCTATTAAAAAAATATGAATACTCCAATTTACTGCTTCTGGCCAAAAACTCTTTGGAATTTTTCCTTTTGCTAGCAAGCTTCTCACCATGTTGAGGATGGTTCTATTCTTCCTCTCTGATACACCATTTTGTTGTGGTGTATAAGCGGCTGTAAGCTCTCTTCGAATACCATACTGCTCAATAAAATTTGCAAATTCTTTTGAGCAGTATTCTCCACCACGATCAGTACGAAGAGTTTTAATATTTTTTCCCATTTCATTTTCAACTTGAGCTTTAAAGCTTTTAAATATACTAAAAGCTTCTGCTTTCTCCTGTAAAAAATAAACCCAATTTTTTCGACTATAATCATCAATAAATGTAATAAAATATCTTTTACCACCATTGGAGATTGGTGTTATTGGCCCACATATGTCGGAATGAATCAGCTCCAATACATCCTTTACTCTCCATGACTTTCCTTGAGGAAATTGAGTACGTGGCTGTTTGCCAATAACACACTCTTCACAAACTTGAGAAGGAGCAGAAATTTGAGGAAGACCAGTTACCATATTTTTCTGATGAAGAGTTTTTAATCCAGCAAAGTTCAAATGCCCATAGCGATAATGCCAAAGCCATGAGGCATCCTTCTCACTAGCCAACAAGCAAGATTGAACACTTTCAATCTTTAATGGGAATAACCTGTTTGAACTCATTTGCACAAAAGCAATAGCACCTCGTGAAGGATCATAAATCTCACAAGCCCCTTTTTGAATAGTTATAATATAACCCTTTTCTTGCAATTGACCAGCACTCAATAAATTGCTTTTCAAATCAGGGACATAGAAAACATTGGAGATTGTTTCTATAAAACCATTTTTAGTTTTTATTTTAATATTACCTTTTCCCATTACCTTCACAGTAGAACAATCACCAAAACTTACAGTGGAATGAAATTCTTCATCTAAGGAAGAAAATAAAGATTTTCTTCCACACATATGGTTGCTGCAGCCAGTATCCACATACCAAAGATCTGATTGAGGTGCTTCAATAACTTGACATGCCATTAACAAGGTTTCTTCCTCTTTCTTTTCTACAAAATTTGACTTCTCTCCTCTTTCTTTATTGTTAGGCAGCTTAGTATAACATTCAGAACGATAATGACCAAATTTATGACATCTAAAGCATTCTACCTTAGATTTGTCAAATTGTTGATTTTGTTCTCCACCTTTACCTTGAAATTCATCCTCCTCATCATCTCTATTGCCTCGGTCTCCTCTTCCTCTACCGCGGCCTCTACCTCGACCTCGACCTCGACCTCTATCTCTACCTCTACCCCTTCCTTTAAAATTTAAGGAACGAGTAAAAGTAGAAGCTTTTAAAGCTTGCTCCTCCATAGTTGAATTGCGATTCATCTTCTGCTCATGAACTAGCAAAGAGCTCTGTAATTCATCAAGTGAGAGTGCATCTATATCTTTTGACTCTTCAATAGAACAAACAACATAATCAAATTTAGGAGTTAGTGAACGCAATATTTTTTCAACAATAGTAACATCTTGCATTTTTTCACCATATAAACGCATTTTGTTACTTATTTCCAATGCTCTGGCACAATAATTTGTGATAGATTCACCATCCTTCATTTGCAGAATCTCGAAATCTCTTCTCAATGCTTGAAGCTGTGCACGCTTTACTCTTGTAGTGCCTTGATATTTCTTCTTCATGGAGTAATATCCTTGGAAGTTTCTTTGCAAAGAATAGTTTCCAAGATGGGACGATCAATTGCCTGAAATAAATAATTCTTCGCCTTTAAATCTTTCAGTTTCAATGCCTCTATCTCTGATTGTTGTGCATTCGCAAGTGCTGCTACACCATTTTCAACAACATGCCAGTACTCCTTAGATCTTAAGAAATTCTCCATCAGCAAGCTCCAATGATCATAGTGACCATCAAAACGTGGAATAGATGGCTGCACAAAGTTAGAATCTGAAGAAGACATATTGATGCAACAAACAGAAATAACAATGAATGTCAATAATAATCACAAGAGAAGAAGAAAAAATAATATTGCTCACTCCCTTTTTTTTTTTCACAATATTTTGCACTCCTCACAAACCAAGCTCTGATACCACTAATAACTTTTGAGTATAATAAAGAGAGAGGAAGAGTGGGAGAATGAAGAACACATTCTATTCCATAAGCTAAGCCTTTATATAGGCAAATACATGAGTGATAAAATTAATTAAATAATAAAAATAATTTCTAAATAGTAGGACATGACTTGCAACACATTAGCCACTACATAGACTCCATAATGCATTTTATCTCCTAAAATGGTGCAACATGGGAAAATGTAAAGTAACATGCAGAACATGGGTAAGTGGATAACTTAATGGTGGAGTGGGCAACAAGTTAGAACATGTAACAAACAAAATACTTAGTCAAATTTTATATTTTTCTTAACAAAGATAAGCACAAGGTAGAAGGAAAACGATGGAATGCAATGCAAGTAGCGAGGGTATTAGCCATAAACTCTTGGGAACAATGACATGACAATGGGATTATATGGCTATCAAAATGGTTAAGCTTGACACTTGAGCCACTAGAGTTTGAGACAACAGAAGCCATTTGCGTTTCTATTAATCATCATGTTAATTATTAACCCATCACCATTCTCAAGCAATTCAACAAATGAGTCCCCCTTCCCCCCCAAATTGCCAAATTCCCTAAAGTTGCGATCGTGAAAGCGTTGTTGGGCATTCCAATTTGCAGAATCCGACGTGTTGCCCTCCTATCAAACAGCAAATCCGATTCCCAAGTGTCAAATACAATTCAAAGAAAGCTTTTTGAGTCATTTCCAAGGGAAAAGCCACTGTGGGCCCATAATCCAACACTAATGTTTATCCCGTTATCCCAACTTGTTCCAATTGAGTTTACATGCGAACGATTTCGTTTCGGAGACCTCTCAGATCTTTTTTTTTTTTTTTACCCTTAAATTATTTTAAAAATTATATATATAATTAATTTATATAAATTTTGTTCAACTTCAATTATAAAAAACTCAATCTCTTAAAAAATAGAAAATAACAAAAGAACACTTTGCATATGAAACCCACCAATTCCTTCCAAGTTCTTTTCTATTCTATTATACCTTATCGGAATTTAACATATACGGATCCTACGCCAACCCCCTTTTTCTTGCATTCTCATTCTTTGTGCTCCCACACACTCGATTGTGCCCTCGGCTGTTCCCGTGCTTTTTCTCAAATTTTTTTTAATTTCTTTTTGTTTTTCATTTTTCTATTTCACTTTATACCTTTTACAGAAATTATGTGTTTTTGGTATGCCACTATTTATTTTTACTACATCAGAAATGGATAATGAAAATGAATAGCGATCATTACTGGGAAGGCAAGGTAAAAGATAAATTAGCAAGTAATTTTATAAAACAAATAAATGAGTCGGATTGGGCATATACGAGAAAAGGTATGAACACTGACCGTCCGGGCAAAATTCTGAGTATCATATCATTAATATTCAAACATCATTAATGTATTTTAATTCCAAAAATCCAAATTACCAATTTGGTGGAAGAAAACTTTGGATAATCGCCAACTTTGAAATTGAAAGGTGATATAGATTAGATTCACAAAGCCCAAAATGGATAAGACTGAAGAAAAGGAAACAAAAATGGACCCAATCACGAATTTCAAATAAAATTTTCAATGAGTATATAATCGAATCGTACTGGTACAGATACGATACGACACGCTTTTACAGTCCACGATCTTGAAAATCTTATTTTTCCTGCCTCTTTCACTTACCGTTTCTGTAATCTATATTAATTTCATAAACTCTCTCACGTGTTATTTTCCCTCGCCAATCTCGTGAGCCGTGACCTCTCATTTTCTTGCCTTGTGACAGAAGCAGACAACAATCCAATCGAAGGGAAGCGGGAAACAATATGGATAGAGTGTTTTCAGTGGATGAAATTTCCGATCAGTTTTGGTCACCGGCGAAACCCACCGGAAAGGGTGAATCCTCCTCCGGCATGAATCGCAGTGCTTCCGAGTGGGCCTTCCAACAATTCCTCCTTGAAGCTTCTGTAGCTTCCGATACTTCTCATCCTTCTTCCTCCGATCCTGACAAAAACGACGACCTTATCCTTGAGATCAAGGAACAATCCAAACCCAAACATGATCAGACCACGCCATCCCTTCGCAAGAATGCTGCTGGCTTCCTCAATGGAACTCCTTCTAACATTCCTATTGATTCTGAGCAGTACCAGGCTATCCTCAAGAGCAAACTCAATCTCGCTTGCGCTGCCGTGGCCTTGACTCGGGTACTTCTTTTTATGACCCGTTCTATTTTAGAAGTCATGTAGCGGAGAGATTCAGCAAACATAATGAAAATATGCGGCGACCAAGAACAAATGATTTGATAGGTTCTGTATTGGTTATTGATTTTTTGTGTCTTTGACTTTTTCTTTTAAGTTTGTCTCTGGGTGCTGCGAAAAATCCAAAATTCGAAGGAAAGAAATAGGTGGAATTCTTGTTTGGACTTTATAAAAATGGCCGGATAAGCCAGATTTTTCATGTAGTTGGCTACATGATCATTATCTTTGCTTTCGGGATGCCAAGTAATAAAAATTTGAGATTCAGAATGGCGTGTTTTCGTTCTTTCCTTAAAGTCGAGTCCTAATAGAGTTATTTAGCTCGTTGAGATTCATATTAGAATGAATAGTCCGGAACTGGGAAAATGAGTGGAGAAGCGTACAGCTATACAACTTCAGCGCTGACCCATCTGTGGTTGTTATTTTTTGGACCTAAATCATTGAAAGGATACGGTTTCTATTTAAGGTAGCTAACTTAAAAGCAAAAGCAGACTACAACATCTTTGGTAGGCAATAACTACTTTTGAAATTATAAATTTGGCTGAAAAAAGGCAAAGAAGCCAGCTCTATTTGGAGGGTTTCTCTTAAAGTCAGCTGTCCCATTGACATCCAAAAGCAAACGTTTAAAGATTTGTATTGACATATCGATTTCGCATGTTCCTTCCTGTACAGTAGCATAGGGCTTTAGATTTTAGTTTCTTAATGTTGTCATTTGTCAAGCTACTACCAAGGCTGAGTATTAGGAGGATTGTGTTTTTAATGATTTTATATTTTCAACTTGGACCAAAACTGAATAGCTGTTGCCTATACTTTATTTTCTTGGCTGAAGTATAAAATTAATTTCTCTTTTCTCAGTATTCTGCATAATTTTGGTTCTTTTTATATGCTGTATAATATTACAGTGCATTGTTTTTTTCTGCATGGGTGTAACAACACTTCTGTATTTCTTTTTCTCCTTATTCTTTTATAAGGCACTAATTTTACTTTGCAATTCCCTCTATGTGATGCCACGACTCCATATGCCTTGCAATTATTTTTGGCTTACTGGATTAATCCCGCTCTCTGAAATTGATTGTAGTTTCATGTATATCCAGATTCAATGATTTTTTTTAATATGCATTTTCTTCTCATATGTAATTTTAGAAGTTTTACACGGTCTAAAAATTATGCTACTGTTCCCCCATTCCCTCTTCTTTTTATCTTTTTGAATTTAGCTGTATCTGATGGTTTCTTCTACTCATGGCAATAGGGATCTTTAGCCAAATCTCAAGATCCAGCCACTTTTCCTGATGGCGTATCACAGGCTAATAAACCTTCTCAAGTTGGATCTCCTGCTACTTTAGAAGGTTTGAATCCGTAATGCATGTAGATGTGTTTATGAAAGTTTGTGTGGATGTAGGTATTGTGTATGAAACACTTTTGTTGTTGTGTTAAAATTTAGAATATTCGTTTAAACAAAATGGATGACATTCATGAGATCCATGCCCTTCACGGCCCATAAGCTATAGAAGCTTTACTCATTTGTTTGCTTGAACAACCTTAGAGGTTGATGTGTGTTATACTTTGTGATTTGTGAATTATGTCAATTATGTCTGCCTGTGTATTACCTTTGCAGGATCTGGATCATCAGGAAATGGTCCATCTAATACACATGATAAAGATGCGAAAGGACCAGTTGGGATTCCTTCCTCACCTGCCATCCAAAAGAAACTTGCAGTTGCAACCAGGCCAACAACCAGTGGGTCATCGAGGGAACAGTCCGATGATGAGGAAGCTGAAGTAGAGACTGATTTGACTGAAAATATGGACCCTGCAGATGCAAAACGAGTAAGGAGGTACCATGGTCTTGGCTGCATACTATGAATTTGGTGCTGAAAATGTGCAAGCTTTGTGTGCATATATGGATATACACTCGGGAATCAATTCTAATATGAATCTTGTTGATGGCTTGTGTGGGAATTAGAAGTTTGTTTAACTAGATATTTTCCTTCAAAATAAACTATGTGATTGGCCTGCCAGACAGAAATTATACCTAGTGTATCCTACAAGTGGACTGAATAACTTCTCATATTGCTGGTCAAGCTTCATGAATCTAGAAAAAAGAACTTCATGTAAAAGTTTATTTTATTAAACGGTTCTTCATTCAGTTAGGGAAGACATTATGCTGTGTGTTTATTTTAATGCTTAATGATATCTGTATTCCAGGATGCTTTCCAATAGGGAGTCGGCCAGACGCTCGAGAAGAAGAAAGCAGGCTCATTTAACTGAGCTTGAAGCACAGGTACATATGTTCTGTTTTAGTTCCTCTCTCTCCCCATGTGCGTTTCTTTCTAACCGAGTCATCTATATTTTCTAACCTAATCTTCCGCCTTAGGTTGCTCAATTAAAAGTAGAAAATTCATCGTTGTTAAAGCGCCTTACTGATGTAAGCCAGAAGTACAACGAAGCTGCTGTTGACAACAGAGTATTAAAAGCTGACGTCGAAACATTAAGAGCAAAGGTAAACTGCACGCAATTGTTCTTTCAAAATTCGTATTGGCATTAATAAAATCCTTATGTGGCGAATCTATCTAGCTCTTGCTAAGATGTTCCTAGTTCTGTTTTGGCTGGCAAGCTGAGGTTTAGAAAACCAAATACACCATTGATTTATATATATATATATATATATATATATGTCATATTCAGGTGAAGATGGCTGAAGAGACTGTCAAAAGAATCACTGGGTTGAACCCAATGTTTAATGACATGTCTGAGATACCATCAACGGGCTTGCTATCATTTGATGGAAGCCCTTCTGACACATCAACAGATGCAGCTGTACCTGTGCAAGATGACCCAAATCATCACTTCTATCAACCCACTTCTAATAGTTCTTTGTCCGGGCATGATCTGACAGTCAACAATGGACTGGGGGATATTTCTTCCATTGAAAATGTGCAGCAGAACACCGCAGCGGTGGTTACTGGAAACAAGATGGGGCGAACAGCTTCCCTGCAGCGGGTGGCTAGCTTGGAACATCTTCAGAAGCGTATCCGTGGTGGTGCAGATTCTTATGGGCCCCCGAGCAATGGAGAGCAGTAATAACAATGGTAGCCAGCGTCCGGATTCTCTATTGCGCAGCACGCCAGGGGTCAAACTTTTTTTATACTTTTTTTATATATAATTTTTGTGAATCTAATGCTGTTGCGCAGCACCAAATCCATCTGCTGGTAGCCATAAAATCAAGGATGGTTAAAGAAATCATTCTGAAACATTTCTGATAGTTGTAAATTAGGGCCTATTCGCCTTCACTATATTGTAAATCAAATTTATGTGCTTTCCCAAACCTGATTGCGCATGTCAACACGTAGTGTCGGATTTATTCTTCTGTTCTCGAGTCTTGTCATGCTCTGGTACGTGTTCCGCTTATTCACGGCTAGTTATTTCGACGCACGGATCCTGTTCTACTGTGTGTATTTTATTTGAATGACGGTTTAGATTTTATAAAAAAATTTTAAAAATTTTAAAATTTTTTTATTTATAAAATATAGAATGTAAAATGAAAATAATTTTATAACTAATAATTATTAAAAAAATGATGTTCTACATTAAAAAAATTATAAAATTTAAATCATTCAAATTAAATATGAATGGTTCAAATTAGGATGAGTACAATATGTGCATCCCTCTGAATTTGCAGAAAATCCGGGTTCATTTTTTTGATGTATGACTGAAGTGTAAACTAGAGTTGGTTAATTCTGGGGAGAGGGGAAGGGAAGGTGATAAAGTTGGCATTATAACAAGTTCAAATCGGAACATTGGATGCTCTAAGCATATGAGCTTCTAATATAATTTAAAATGGGATGACGTAATTTTTATATAAAAAAATAAATGACATGATAAAATATAAATAGTATTAAGTATCAAGAACTATATAAATAGTGAAGATGACTTCCCTCCTACGATGCTTGATCGGTATATGAATACAGTCATCTGATAACATGCAGTATTGCCGTTAAGGGCCTAAAGCAGTAAAGAGGAGTTACTCAGATAAGCGCAGACACTCTCAATTATTAGTGCAGTAACTTGGCTTTCCGCGTGCTGAACTGCAACCTGCCAACTTCCAATAGACTCGTATAAAGCGGCCTAGGGAACGCATCAGTTAGTTATCTCGCTGGCTATGCTGTGGCCTCGCACGTTTTACCAGAATAAACAGTAAAATGTTTTCTACTCGT
Source organism: Erythrophleum fordii (assembly GCA_032878935.1). NCBI lineage: Eukaryota > Viridiplantae > Streptophyta > Magnoliopsida > Fabales > Fabaceae > Erythrophleum > Erythrophleum fordii. The sequence continues at coordinate 35,486,336 of JAVQMF010000049.1, forward strand.
TCCTGTTTCCATAATTGGGATCCAGCTTTTGCGTATGTCATTTCATTGTGTGTATTCAAAATCATCTACAACAATGCATCCAAGTTGACTGTTTGAACCGAACTACAACCAGCTTTATTCAAAATCCCCTTGACTTTCATCTCTTTTCTTACTGTTTCGACTTCGTTCCACCTTTCTGCAGAAGCATAAACATTGGACAGAGCTACGTAGTCCTCGCTCCTAGGAGCCAAGTTAGCACAACTCTGCTCTTGCAGCTGCAGGAGAAGCTTCCCCACCTTCTCGCCCATTGCAACGTCCCCATGAATCTTGCACGCACCAAGCAAACTCCTCCATAGGACAGCATCTGGACAAACTGGCATTCCCATGATAAAATTATAAGCTTCTTTTAACTGTCCGGCTCGACCAAGAAGGTCGACAATGCAACCATAATGTCGCATATGAGGCGTCACACCAAACTTTCTGTTCATGTTATGGAACAAACCAAGGCCTTCTTCAACAAGCCCGGCATGACAACAAGCAGAAAACAAGCTCGTAAAGGTCGCTGCATTTGGCTTCATTCCATTAGCTCCCATTTCATATAAAAACTCCAAGGCTTGTTTTCCTTTCCCATGGATAGCTAGGCCAGTGATCATCGCCGTCCAAGTCAAGATATTCTTCTGATTCATTCGATTGAAGACTGACAAAGCGCTTTCAAGACATCCACATTTGGAGTACATATCCACAAGCCCAGTGCCAATATACACATCATCTTCGGGAATACGCACCGTCTTCTCTGCAAACCCATGTATGGAAGCACCTGTTTCCAGCATACCCATTTGAGAAGCTGCCGAAATGACACAGACCATAGTAGTATCCGTGGGTGTAACCCCACTCACATCCACCAACATGTCCCGAAACAAAAGCAACGCATCACGAGCATATTGTTTGTTTCCTTCCCTTTGGGAAGAATAACCGGTTATCATTGCATTCCACGTAACACTGCTTCTTTCCGACATTTCATCAAACACCTTTCGTGCTGATGCGATATCTCTGTTGCTCGCATAAAAATGTATTTCTGTAGTTGGAACCAGAATATTTGACGTAACCCCGTGTTTTACGATGCGGGCATGAAGTTGTCTACCTACCAATAACGTTGAAGCTGAAGGAAAGCGAGCACAAGCTCCCAGAACAAAAATGTAAGTGTAATCATCGAAAAGCATGTCTCCCCTTGAAAACCCATTTCGGAAAACAAGGATGGAGTCCCTGGGTTGACTACATCTTACCAAAGTATTGAAGAGAAACAAGCCCCGCTTATCCGAGTATTGGAACACCAAACGCGCGTGACTGGCGATGCGTTGGAGCGATGAGCCACAATAATGCTCAATTAACTTGGCCAAGATAAAGGGAGATTTGAGGCCATTGGTGATCAATTGGGCATGTATTTGTTGTATGTGGTTGGTCGATTTGGGTGAAGAATATAAAAAAGAGATACAATTTAGCCTTCGAAGGGAAGAGGGCATGTGATGAATTGCATCCCATAAATGGGGATTACAATGATTGATCCTACAAACGGGTTTTGATTTGAAACTCTCGTCTTGGTTAGTATCAAGGTGTCCATAGCTTCGGTTTGACTTGGTTTTAAGGCCAAAATCAAATCAAATCGAGGTAGTCAGTTTAACAATTTTTTAATTTTATCGTCTTTAACTTTAATCGAATTCGTTTTCTGTTTTGGTATAAAAGTGCTTTAATTTTTTTTAATTTTACTTTTTATAATATATAAAATTTGACTTCTAATTATATATTATTTTTTTAAAAAATTATTTTTGATAATTATATTAATTATTCTACAATTGTAATTAAATATTATATATAAAGATAATAAAATAATAAAGTAAAAAAATATTATTTTTTAATTAATAAAAAATTATGCATGATTTAAATTTAATTAATAAAAAAAATATTAATTCAATTTGATTCTATTTTATTTGATAAAATTAAAGATCAAATCAAATCGATTAGTTTTATGATGTCTAAAATTAATTTTATTTTTTTAATTAGTTTAATTAAATTTTTTATTAATTTAGTTCAATTTAATTCAATTCAATTAGTTTGGATGAATTTAAGCATCTTAGTTAGTAGGAAGTCTTTTCCTTTTCATTTTTTAATTAGAGTTGTTTTTTATCAAAATGTTTACATAAAAATTGAGTAATTACCATTTTAAAGAAAAATAATAATTGACTGTATTCTGACAAATGAAAAAAAAAGGAAAATAGAAATTAGAAAATATCAGTCATAGATCCATGGTCCACGTTATCTAATCTTCCCAAGCCGTCGCTCATACCCAAAAGATCCCAACGTTCACCGGAAGCAACACCAAAAAGCACACACCAACGAAGACATTTCTGAAGGATCTCAAATAAACAAACGATGGAGATAACATCATCCCTTACTCTTTCCCTTTCTTCTTCAATTCCAAGAACCTGCGTAGATCTTCCTTACTCCTCCTTCTTGGTGACTAGCTCTACCTCCTCACTCTTGAAGAAAGCTAGGATTGGTATCAGCTATCCTGCGGTACGGGAACGAATCGGAAGCAGAACCAAGCAATCCAAAAGGGATCTCTCTTGCAACGCCTTGTTCGGATTGGGTGTACCCGAGCTCGTTGTTATTGCTGGAGTGGCTGCTCTGGTTTTCGGACCCAAGAAGTTGCCAGAAGTGGGTCGGAGTATTGGCAAAACTGTTAAGAGCTTCCAACAGGTTCCTACACACACCTGACATATCTATGTTTATTACTTGTCTACTTTTGTTTGATTGAGTTAATCGATTGTTCTTTCGCTGGAATTCTCTGCGCAATGGTGATGTTAAGGGTGAAGGATAGTTTTTTTTTTTTTTTCCCCTTCTTCGTTTATAGGCACTTTAACTGGAGTTCAATGAAGTGAAAATGTTAGAAAGGAGGAGGGAGAAGTTTTTTTTTTTTTTTGGAGAGAGTTTTGGATAGGACTCACTTGTATTTCTGATTTGGTTGGTTTGTATCAAACCAGTACATGACTATTTATAAGCACATTAGATTGCTAGTTACATGAATTTTATTTAATACTTAATACATGAATCACTTTAATCCAAGTACATGATTCACATTTATCCAAATGAATTTTAAAATTCTAGATATATTCATTAAATCATATACATGTATTTAGTAGAGTCATATTTTACAAATTTTAAATTATTATTATTAACAATATTCTCCCTTAATTTAAAATTTTCTTCTTCACATCATGTCTTGCTCTCAATCTTCAAACATGTTCAAATTTAAGTGGTTTTGTGAAAATATCTATAGCGTAACTTAATCTTGAGTGTTTACATACTTGAGCTCCACTTCCTAGTTGGCAATGCATTCTCTAATAAAATGATACCTTGTGTTTATATGCTTGCTTCGATCATGAAACACCAGATTTTTTGCAAGTGTCTGTGCAGACTTGTTGTCAATGCAAATTTTTGTAGCTTCTTCTTGTGACAAATGAAGTTCCTTTGATAACCTTAATAGCCAAAGAGTATGACAAGCATAGGAAGTTGCTGCCACATATTTAGACTCATAGGTTGCTTTTTTGAACTCCAAGAGATAGCACAATTTCCCATGAAAAATACAAAACCAGTAGTACTTTTTCTATCATCTGAATCTCTCGCAAAATCACTATCACAAAATCCCATAAGTTTGAAATTATTAGATGAAGAATAGAATAGTCCAAAGTCAAGTGTACCTTTTAGATAGCGAAAAATCCTCTTAGCAGCTTTCATATGGGTGGAAGTAGAAGTTTCCATGAAACAACTCACTATTCCAACTGCATAAAGGATATTAGGTCTCGTACATGTTAAATATCTCAAGCCTCTCACAAGACTTTTGGAAAGAGTGGGATTTTACCTTTTCTCATTTCCAAACTTTGACAACTTTACTTCAGTTCCCATAGGTGTGCCTGTGTGCTTACAGGCTTACAATCAAACATTTTGAACTTCTTCAAAACTTCTTTTGCATAGCCTTATTGAGAAAGAAATATGCCTTCCTCCATTTGCTTTACCTCTAGGCCTGAGTAATATGACATGAACCCTATGTTAGTCATCTCAAATTCAAGTAACATAAACTTCTTAAATTCTCCAAATAAATTTGGATTGTTACTGGTGGAAATAAAATCATCCATATGAAAGACAAACAAGAAAAATATCCCCATTACCATGAATTTTGACATAAAGAGCCTATTCATTAAGACAACAAACAAATTGATTATCTTGAAAGTATTTGTCGATGCGGTTATTCCATGCCCTTGGTACTTGCTTCAATCCATAGAAGGCTTTCTTCAATCTCAAGACTTTATCTTTATGTCCATCAACCACATGGCCCAATGATTGCTCAACATAAACTTCTTCTTCAAAATAACCATTTAGGAAGGCTAACTTTACATCTAATTGGTAGATTCTCCATTTCATTTGAGCTGCCAATGAAATGAGTAAACGGATAGTTTTCATTTGACCAACAAGGGCAAAGAGTTCATCATAGTCAACTCTATGCTTTTGCTTGTAGCCTTTGACAACAAGTCTTGCTTTGTATCTTTCCACCACTCTTTTAGCATTCTTCTTTACCTTGTACACCCATTTGACTCATATGGCTTGATGACCCTTGGCAAGAGTTGCTAATTCCCAAGTATTGTTCTTCTCTATTGACTTGATCTCTTGATCCATGGCTTGTCTCCACCTTTCATCTTGCATGGCTTCATCAAAGGTTAAAAGCTCACTATCCATAAGAAGACAATATAATTCATCATAATCAAGCATGACTTCATTAGATCTTGAATAAATGTCACCTACATCTCATTTTTCGTGGCATTTCACTAGAACTTTCTTCATGAAGAGTAGGTGATGGAAGTGATGAAGGAGTTGGAGTTGAGTCTTGTATAGGTGTTATGATTTCTTGCTCTTCTTCCTCAAAATATGAAAGAAAATCATAAGTATTTTCTTCTTGGGCTTCCTAATCCCACATGACTTCTTCATCAAATTTGACATCTTGGCTTACCACTACTCTACCATTGCTTAGGTTATACAATTTGTAGCCTTTGGAATGTGAATCATATCCAATAAAGACATGTTTAATACTTCGATCATTAAGCTTGGATCTCTTTTGATGTGGCATTGGAGCATATGCAATGCTTCTAGAAACTCGCAAATGATTAATACTAGGCCTTTTTCCATTCCACATTTCTTGAGGAGTTTTATCTTTAACATTTAATGTTAGAGAGCGATTAGACAAATAAACTGCATAAGAAATAGTTTCAGCCTAGAACTCCTTTGGCATATTTTTGGCTTTCAGCATGCACCTAACCATGTTAGAAATGGTTCTATTCTTCCTCTTGGCTACTCTATTTTGCTGTGGCGATTTAGGAACTATCAAAGGATGACGAATTCCATGAGTTGCACAGATGTCATTAAATTCCTTGGAAGTGAATTCACCTTCTCAATCAGATCTCAAAACTTTGATTTTATAGCCACCCTCCTTTTCTACAAATGTCTTGACATTTTTGAAAGTAGTAAAAAACTTATGATTTTTGCTTGAGAAAAGAAAACCAAATCTTTCTCCTAAAATCATCAATGAAAGAATAGAACATATTTGCTCTTACCAAATAAAGGTAGATTAATTGGTCAACACACATTCCTATGAACAAGTTCAAGCGGCTTGGGTACTCTTGATGTTGCTTCTTTTGGAAAACTCCTCCTAATATGTTTGCTGACCAGACATGTTTCACACAAAAGAAACATTACCTTCGACCTTCTCATTGAACACTACAAACATGTCTTTGTATCCACACATATGGTCACTTGCACCATTATCCAAGTACCAAAAACTGTTACCATCCTTCTCTTCTTCTTTAATTGTTAGCAACAAAGTTGACTCTTGAGCTTTTTCATTGTTGTTAACAAGATTAGCCTTTTCTTCAATATTATTGTTAGCACTACAACATTCCAAGCATAATGGCCAAGTTTAATATAACATTCAACTTTCGTCTTGTCATACCTCCTTTCATTTGAATTTGGATAATAGCCTCGTTCTCTTCCACGGCTTCTTGGTGATGGTTGGCTTCTCTCCTCATCGCTTGAGTTCTCTCTCTTGCTTCTTCCTCAACCATTTTGGCCATGTCCACGCCTTTTTCCCGTTTCACGTCCTCTAAGGTGGCCTTTTTCTCCTCCATTATTCTTCAAAGTAGCCTTAGCTCTATGAACTTGTTCCAATGGCTCTTCTTGTCTTCTCTTGATCTTTTCCTTATGGGCGTAAAGAACCCTCCAATTCTTTAATGGTTTTTGAATCTAGATCTTTTGTCTCCTTAATGACACATACAATATAATTAAATTTGAGAGTCAAAAAACAAAGAATCTTTTCCACCACATGTACATCTTCCATCTTGTCTCCATATCTCTTTAATTGATTCACAATTGTCTTCATCTTTGAACAATAATTCAAAATTGATTTGGATTCATTCATCTTTAATGCTTCAAAATCACTCCTTAGTGATTGAAGTCTCATCTTCTTCACTTTATCAACATATTAGAGAGATTTTGCCAAAATCTCCCAAGCTTTTGTAGCATCAACCACCTTATTGAACATTGAATCATCCAAACACTGATGGATGAGGGTGAAGGCTTGTTGATCCTTCTTCCTTATCTTTGACAAAGCATCCTTCTCAACTTGAGGTTAATTGTCTTTATTTTCAGGCTTCTTATAGCCTTTCTCTACAACTTTCCACACATCTCGAGAGTCAAGCAAGGCTTTCATCTTAGACATCATTGCTCATAATTTTCCCTTGTCAGACGAGGGAATTGGAAGGCAGCTACTTCACTGTTTGCCATCTCTCAATTTTTTTTGGCACTCTTCTCTCAATTCTAAGGATTTAGACTCTAATACCACTTTGTTAGAAAGGAAGAAGAAGAAGTTTTTTCTATGAGAGAAGAGACTTGGCTAGAACTCACTTGTATTTCTAATTTGCTTGGCTTATATCAAACCACTCAGTACATGGGTATCTATGGGCACATTAGATAACTAGTTACATGAACCTTATTTAATACCTAATACATGAATCAAACTTATACATGAATCACTCTAATCTAAGTGCATGATTCACATTTACCTAGATGAATTATAGTGTTCTAGCTACAACTATATTAATTCTAGATACATTCATTAAATCATATACATGTATCTAGTCTAAAAGCCATATTCTACAAACTTCAAATTATTATTATTAACAGAAAAATCAATTCAAAATTTCATAACGTGTACAAGATGGGAGAAATAAACATGTAGATGCTATTGCATAGAATCAATCTAAGGTTGAACCTATGGAACCTTTTGGTTTCTTTTGGGAAAGGTTTGTAAATGTATACCGATTTCAATTTTACCCTCATCAGAGTAAGCTGTTGGTTGGAAGCCTTTGGGCTGTTAGTTACTTTGAAATGTTCTTTAGCTAACTATTCTTATGCAGAGGTTACTTGCTTGCGATAGCATGTCTAAGCTACATATCAACTTTCGAAAGAAAAAAAAATGTATTGAAAGAAGTTGTGTAGGAAACCTTACGCTCTAAGAAATTTTAACAATATTTGAGCAGCTGCCGTCTTTGGTTTCTTTTTTTTTTTCCTAATTAAAATAAGGGTTGAGCTGGCTAAATTATATTTTCTGAGTGTAAAAGATCATCCTTTAGCTTCACCAGATCCGTGCATGTGGCATGCCATTTGGAGTATTTGGGACTGATATGAGCTAGTGATATTTGAAATATACCCTGATAGTCTGGTAGACTTTAATTTTGATCCCTCTATTTCATGGTGGAGAGAGCGTGTGGCTGTTTTCTATATGCATGTTAATAAATATGTGCACACTCACATTACTTGCATGCGTGCAGATTGTAGTGTATATGTAGATTCAAGGAAAGTGGTGCAACCATAAATCTGTGATAATAAATCAATCAAGCCGTTTTTTAAGGACTTATTTTAGTTTGTTTGGATTGGTATATTATTAGTTTTAGGCATCTTAGGTGTTTAATGGCTAGTTAAAAATGTAGACTCACAGCCATGCTCATCTTTCGTGAGTCTTTCTTGAACAAGAAGGCTCCATTTCTTTCGTAGTAAAGAAGGCATAGCTGAATACTTATGAATCTCAGGTGCTGTTTTGTAGAATTTTGTAACTCAATTCTCTCGTCACAGCTCTTTATGTGTCTGTAGAGTATTCACCTTTTTGCTTGGTTCTGTTTCTCTTTTATGAAAGAGGAATTAAAACACAAAAAATTAATAGTTCAAGGCAAGAAAGTCTTGAAAACCTGAAGAAGGTAAAGTCAGGAGTTCTTGTTTATTGTTTCAAGGCTTGATATAATTAGTTGCTCAAAGCAACTTTGGATCGAGGAATTTATGCCACCATTGAGGAAAACTGTAGGAGTCTGAAAGAGATTTTGAGCCCATACCTTGTTGGCGCTCCAAATTTAACCTAAAAGCTTGAGCTTTTTTTTCGGAGTCACACCTATATACCACTCACCTGACCTTCACTCAAACATGCTGTTGCATCCAGCAAGAGTCAAATGACAAGGAAGACTGCATTTTTGTGCATCTATTATTTCAGTTTCCAAGTTTAATTATTTGTAATGGTATAAGATGAATGAACAACTTTTATGGTTTATTGGGTTAATGCCTTTATGTTGTATTATTTCTAGGTCTGTATCTTTACTGTTTTGGGGTGTAAGGGCGAAAGTCTTCATAGTTTGAACTTGAGGATAAATGTCAAATAAATAAAAATCGGGGAAAAAATGGAAGAAACTGAAGAGGTCCCAAAACATGGATGATTATCTTCTAGGAACATGTCCCACTGGGACTCTCTTTTGTATTGCTTTCAAGCTTAGCTTGTCTTTTCTTAATTCTGATATCAATCCCACAGTCTCCATGCTTGGCATCTGAACTGACGTATAGGGTAAAAGTCGTTACTCTAAGCATTCATTAATCATTACGGTATGTGCACATGTGGCCAAATGCTCTGAAAAATGGCATTGGGATAATTATTGATGCCATTAGTAAGACCTTGAAGATTGTGATCTATTAACTGTTGGGTATTTTCCTCATTGCTTATGAGGTTATCTATTGTGCTCTCTTAATCTCGCAGGCAGCAAAAGAGTTCGAGTCTGAGATTAAAAGGGAACCTGATTCCATAGAAGAGGCTGCTTCTGAGAAACCTATTGCTGTTAGCGAACAGGAGAAGCAAGACACCAAGGTCTCTAGTTCTAAGGAGAGTGCATGAGATTTGTAAAAGATATGTTAAGTAGGTATAGTTCAGCAAAATTTCACCATCACGCAATGCATTTAAAAGAAATTATTCTTACCTAATTTTCATTTGTTAGTTTACCGAAATTACCTTTCGAAGTAAATTATGTTCCTCCTAATTGTCTGCTCTGTTCGCCGTCATTTATAACCCCTTATGAGCTCTATAGGCCGATATCGTAGTAGCTTTTGACGACTGTCTAGATGGGAAAGTAGGGGAAGATTAGTGGGGTTGGAGAAAAGTTGATGTTATTTAAACCTTTTCCTTTTCTCAATATTTAATCATTGAAAGTCGCTTACACCATCAAATTTCGGTTAATATGTGTGGAAATCAGACTTAAAACAGAGCACTGGAGTTAGATAGTGAAATGCAGTAACCGAAGAAAAAGAACCGCAGTAGGCAACAGCCACAACCACGGTGCTCTTTCATTAGTGCATCGGAATTGGAATATTCTATATACCTTCCTCAAAATGCCTTGGCCTTCGCTATGGGTAAGTGGTTTCTACATTCTAGGGTGACACACAATATTATTATTGGAAGCTGTTAATGGAAGGAGGAACCAAAATTTCCTCTATTGCAACTTTTCTTCTGGTAGTGTGTTAGATTAAAGTCTTTCCTTGAATCTGAAAGTCCAAATAAATATCGTAAAATGTGGGTAATTATTAGAATCTGACAGTAAATGAACTCGGTAACGTCAAAATCATTATTTCAGACATCGTATATATGTAAAGGAGTGGAACAAGTCTTTCATAACCAACGGTGCAGAAAACTATTTGAAAAAAAAAAAGTTATAATTGTGCCTGTGACGAGGATGGCATCATTCAAATAATTGAAAACTTGAAATTTTTAAAAATACGGTGAAATCCAAGCGGATCTTTTTGGTTTCGTGGATGGAGGCTTATTTCCAATAGTTTGGCGGTGGGTATTCTCCACTAATTCAGTCCGTGAAAGTGGGAAAAGAAATGGAAGTACTTGTCAACAAACCTAAATTAATATGAAACCTGTTTAATTAGCTTATGAATATTACGGTTATCTATCTACCCCCCAATATATTGTATAGTTCTTACGTGATTCATATTTGAGTTGGTGAAAGGGATATTGTGAAGCACATTACTCTGTATATCCATATATGCACGTCGGATGACTTACCTGCTTTGGCAAGGCCAAGGATTGTATCTCTGGCTCCGGTCTTTTATTAACTTGTCTATTCGAATTGGGATAGTAAATACATCCGATTTTCTTTTTCAAATGCTATTACTTTCTTTTCTTCAATCTTCCAACTTATTATACTGTTAATTCAAAATCAAATCAAATCGGTTAAATTAAACAAAACAAAATCAAACCAATTTAAACGTGATCAAAATGGAAGCAAATAGGCCCAACATTAGTTTTTAACATGTCAAAATTAACAAAATTGGTTTGGTTGTTAATTTTTAATAATTTGGTTGGATTAAAAGGAAACTAAAGTCATATGAAATACCTTTTTTTTTTTGGGCCCCTCGACACTAATATTAGTATTGTTGAATTTTTTTTATTAGTAACTTGATATTGATTATTTAATACAAGATTATAGTTTGCAACTTTTTAAAACTATTTTGTTTGATTTTAGACCTTACAAATATTGAGAAAATATATGTAAACTTAGAGATCTTGATAAACTTTTATTATACGCATAAACTTAATTGAATCAAAATTGAATAAGTTCCTTTCTAACAAAACCAACTTGTTTGATTCTTCAAAATCAAATCAAACCTTTTAAATACCTGTGCTGCTTTCTTGTTTGGAATCTTTTTTTTTTTTGGGAAAGAGATTAAGTTATTAGACACCCTATTAAATAAAAAAATAGTAGCTTTAATTTTTTTTGATAAATAAATATTGAATTAAAATGCAAAGTGAATCCACACATAATAATTGCAAAAATTGTACACTTAATACATATATATGGTTTTTTTTTTTTGGGCCAAAACATATATGGTAGTATTAAATGGGATAAATTTGGTAATGATTCTTGGTGGTAGAGCGCCTTTTGCATTATTAGAAAATAAATAAATTTTGTTGCATTTAGAAAAATTATCCATAAATGCTATTAATAAGTAAAAGAGGATAACACATCTTACAATTTGTACAAACAATATTAGAACTTCAATAATTAAAATTTTCTCATTCTTGAAAGAGAAAGGAAAGGAATGTGAAACATGCCACTAATAACAAATTAGAACGTCAAGAAATTTCTTTTTTGCTTTGCATAAGTCTAGAAGATAAAATTTATGCAATTTTTTTTTAGTGAAACTTTATAAATGTTCATTTCATGTGTGAGGAGTTTTTTTTTTAATATATAGATGTACAAGAAAAAGGAATCAGTTAAACTGAATTTATTTTTCTTTTGACATAATTGAGTAGGGATGTACATAAACAAGAAGAGGAATATACTTGTTATTATTACTTATAGGAGTGGAGGGGACGTATTGTGACTAGAAGGGAAATGTGATTTGTTTATTTTAAGGTTTTTTAAATAGAATTTTGTTAAAAATGAACAAGAAATCATTTGTATTTAATAAATATTTTTGTTAATAATATTTAAATTTTTTCAAAAAGATATTTTCTATTGTCAAAGAAAAAGATATGTACTCAAGAGGATATAATAAAAAATAATTATAATAATTAACAAAGAAAAATAATTTTTTGTTTTTATTTTAAATAACAAGCTTTAATTATTTTTTTAATTATTTTTTGTTATCACTTAAAAATAATTTCTTTTAAAAATTGGATCAAATATCTTATTTAACTAAAAAGCTAAATTACATATAATTCTTTTAAATTTTGAATCATATGTAGATAATTTTTAATATTTAAAACTTGATAATAAATCTTTTTAAAGTTTTAAAATTGTACAAAAAATTTCTGATCATTACTTTTCTGCATATAACCTCAAATTTAGAATATATAACCTAAAGTTTAAAAAATTATCTACATAAAAAATAAAATCTAGAGAGTTTATTATTATTGACTTGTTACACATATTGAAATAATAGACTAATTAATAATATGAGAATTATTTCTAAAAAATTGAAAATTTAGAGAAATGTATAATTAAATTTTAAAAATTAAAAATATTTACATATAACATAAAATTTAAGAATAGTGAATAATTTAATTTAACTAATTAACACTTTTAAACTTAAAAACAAAAAAGGGCGCGCGTGCACGGAAGAAAAACAAGATGCTTAAAGCTTGCCAACTTTCTCCTTCCAAAGGTGTTAGTGATTCTCTCTCTCGTTTGTCTATAAAGTCGCAGCGCACTACTCGGCACTAGTCAGAAGCAAAAACTGAAAAGCGAAAGCTGGGAAATAGCAGAGCCCCCACCATTACCCCCATAAGCATTTTTTCTCTGTCTTTCTCATTTCCTCAAATTACATTCTTGGGAATCCCATTTCTATTCCGGGTCATCGGGTTCCGGATCTGCCACCGCACCCTCCTCTTCGCTTTCTTTTCCGCTTTTCGTGCCTTCCAAATTCCAGAAAAAGAATGTCGCCATAAAAAGCTCACTTTACTAAAGTTTAAGAGTTGAGAATCCTGGTTCGGTTGAAAAAAAAGAATGGCGTGCAATTCCTCGGAGGGATTGGGTGACGATTTTTTGGAGCAGATCTTGGCTGTGCCGCCTTCGGCGTACGGCAACAGTGAAGGGTCAGGCATGCCCCCAATGGTGTTACAGTTGGGGTCTGGCAGTAGTGGTGGGGTTGGTGGGTTGAGAGAATCCTTAGGTATGGGGATGGGTATGCCTTTGGGCTTGAATTTGGAGCATGGATTTCTCAGACATGATGGTGGCAGAGTACGGTTCGGTGATGATGTTGTTGAGGGCAACAATGTCAATAATCACCATCTCCATCTTAATAACACCAACAATAACAGCACTACTTCTTCATCTTCTACTTCTGGAATCACTGTAAGTAATTTAATAAATTTAATGTGTGATTTATTCTGTTTCTATCACCTTTCCCTTATCCTCTTTATGTGGTGTGCTTGTATGGCAGGAGAGGGAGTCGGTGCATAGGACAACGGGCTTGTTTTCAGCGTTTGGACCATTGCATCTTCGGCCAACGGTGCCTTCTCCACTTGCTCCACCTCAACTCCCTCATCAGGTATTCTTATAATTAAGGATGTGACCGTATTGCCCTCAACCACCCTGTACTCTCTTATTTGGCTGGGCCAAGGCAAGATTGTAATGTAACCGTGAAAAAAAGCTACACTCATTACACAATAATTTACCTTCAAAAGCCATATGATATGTGAGACAATGAGATATAGTAACCTTAAAGTTGGATCGCTTTGCATAGATGCCTTTATGATGGCTATCATAATGCGCTTCATTTCTGGCCATACATTTAATTATGATTTAAAAAAAAAGGATATTTAATTATGGGTTTAACCCTCAAGACAGCTACACCTAATATTTTATAGATGAGATTTCCCTTTTCCATTTTCACGATTGGAGGCTTTGCAAATCTGCCCTCCTGGACGTGTTTCAGCCATTCAACGACTATATTCCCAGAATCAGTGGCTTTCTTTCATTTCATGTTTTCTTCGTTTAATTTCAAATTTCTAGTCCTAGTTTTCATTGATGTATCTGTACCGAAGTAGTTTAGTTGGCTTGTGTTCCTTACGCGTTTTAGGAGCGTAGACTTTGGAAGTGAATGATAGTGCGCTTAACCTTACCGAGTACTGACAGACAGAATGCTTCGTCCCGCTGTCGCCCTTTCCCTGCTTCCGAAGTCGAATTTTCTTTCTCACTTGCAGGGGATATTGCATAAATATTCCTGGCAACGGGGGTCACGCGCGAGTTTAGATTCTTTGAAGTTTTTCGTTATAAATTTTTTATAAAATTGAAGAGAAATAAAGACCTGATGTCAATTAATATTTGAAAAATCAGTTTCTAACTATTGAAGTTTTTCAGTTTTTTTTTTCAACATAAAATTTACAGCAAAAAAATCTCTTGAGGATTTTTGTTAGTCACGCATTATTTTATATTTTTTATTGGGCTCTAACTTGAAGAAAGTAAACCAAGTGCGCATTATGAAAATGAAAGGTTAAGATCATTGCTGAGGTTGGTTCAGATAAGATTATGGCTTGATTTAAATCTTCAGCTAATTAAGTTCCACTGTTTGATAAATTACCAGTGTCTCGACAATTCGATTATTTTAGTAAAGTAATTTTTGTATTGATTGATAGAAAATTGGTGTTAAACAAGTAGAAGGGCTAAAGTAACTTTTGTTTCTTGTATATAGTTTCAACTACAGTTTCTACCTAAAAAGATTCTCTCAAGTCTGACTTTTTTAGGCACAAAAAAAAAAAAGGAACTTCCAATTTTTATTCTTCTACAAAATGAAATGCCAAAAAGATATATGTCTGCCTTAATGAAAAATATTTAGATGATATATTGTTCAAGGGCAAACCCCCAAAATCTGGATAAACTTCCGAGAATTTGGTTTGCTTGGGAGTTGTAGTTGCTCCTGGGGAAACCGGCTTCTGGAGGCAAATTCAAACATACAGTGGTTAGAATAAAATCTACCAAATCATAGCAGGAGGTATTGAGCAAGAGCAATAAAATATTAGCAAATCCTGCATAAAAGCAGCAGGTAGCAGATATAGATTCGCATTCATGTAGCCGATTAATTAATAATAATTACCATAATATTTATCCAGAAGCCTTTTATCCCCTTCCCTTATTTCCAAAAATATTAGCTTTTTCACTCCTCTGTTTTCCATATTACTACATTGTGGTGTGCATGCAAGGTAACATCAGCGCAGTGACCAGTCTCTCTTGACTATTGGTTACCGTCTCAAAGAATGCTGCTTGTTTTAATAATTTGATTATCTTTCAATCTATGATGTTACTTCATGATCTCAATGCAGCCATTTCATAGCCAACCACCAAATCCAGTGTCTGTTGCTGCCGTACCGCAACCACCCACCATCCGCCCTAGAGTGCGAGCAAGAAGAGGGCAAGCCACAGATCCCCATAGTATTGCTGAACGGGTAAGGCACATATATTGTTGTCAGCCCTCAAAGTTTTGGAACTTGATGCCTTCTCTGTTCAAAAGCTCATGATTTAGTGCACAGTTCCCTCTTGTTGAAGATGAGTATATATATAGTGCGTGTTCAGTGATTGGAATGTTTAACAACATCAATGGCCAAGAGAAATTCAATTTACTAAAGTGGTTACAAGTATGGCTGTTAACTAAATTCTTGCATTGTTTTGAATCTGCAATTACTTTTTGAGTGTTGACTTCTATGGTTGCCTCTGTTTTATTCTAAGAAATTAGATGGCAAGATTGTAAGAGTGAAAAATGCTAATTCAAAGTTACATTAACTGGTCCGAAAAATCAGTGATGATAAAAATTGTATGTGCCAGGCTTGTGTATAATACCTCTTCATCGTCACATGAATGGCACTACTTGTAATCTGGACAAGCCCACTCGACAGGTTTCTAACCCTATTGACCGTAGATGGGATGGCTTCATAAACCATTGATATTCTTGTAGTTTAATATCTTTTTCATTTCCATCTACGACTACCTCTCTCTCTCTCTCTCTCTCTCTCTCTCTCTCTCTCTCTCTCTCTCTATATATATATATATATATATTTTTTTTTTTTTCTGAGTTCTATATATCTCTTTTACTATAAAGGATTCATGTTGTGCTTCTCTACTGGATGTAGTTACGCCGGGAAAGGATTGCTGATAGAATGAAGGCACTGCAGGAATTAGTTCCCAGCGCCAATAAGGTAAGTAATTTTGCAATGCACATGCAACAACAATAACAAACTTTTTTTCACTATGTGTGATCAATTACATGATGCCATAAAATTTTATCATGAACCATAATTTTACAATGCATATATACATATATAAATATATATATAATATTAATACTTTGGGCTGGACTTCTTTGCCCATATTTTTAGTTTGCATTTCCTCTGAACGTTACATGGCACTGAAAGCATTGCTGGGTCCCCTTTTTTTTTTCCCACTTCATGTCAAGGTCAGTATACATGTTTATATAAAGCATTAAGCATTATCAAATAGTGGTTGTTAATTATTTATTTGTTCTTATCATTTATGGATTATAAGGATTTTGAGTACACGTGATATTTTTCAACTTTGAAATACAGCTGGGTTTTAATATGCGATCTTATATATTATGAAACTGTGGCTGTAGACGGACAGAGCAGCGATGCTTGATGAAATTGTGGATTATGTGAAGTTTCTCAGACTCCAGGTTAAGGTAACTATTGAAGTTCCTAATATATTTGTGATCGAGGAAGGTTCAGTCTATCTCAAGTTATCTTGAACGTTCATGGATGTCTTTTTAAGTGGCTATATTGTAAACGTAGAGTACTCGTTGTATCTATCATTGTTTTAAGAAACTAGCATCAATTTTTTAAGCCCTCCAAAGTCTTGGTCTTTTCTGTACATGGTAGGGCCCAGTGCCCGGAATATCCGCGCATTATCTATGACCTTTGAAGTTTCTTTATATGTAGTAGTTAAAATGTCACTCCTGGATTGACGTCCTGCGGTGTGAATTGTCAACGATATCTTAATTGTATAACAGATGCGTAGTGCATCTTTGTAATTTCCTACTTATCTTTGTAGTAAATAGAACCTTTTTTTTTTCCTTTTGCCTTTTGTGTTGCTTTTTGGCATGTCATTTGATCTTGATTATTCATATATCCATACAGGTTCTCAGCATGAGCAGACTGGGTGGAGCCGGTGCAGTAGCTCAGCTTGTGGCTGATGTTCCTTTGTCTGCGGTGGAGGCGGTAAATTTGGCGAACTTCAACTTAAATGTTATTTTTTGACTTCACATTCTCTTCATTATTCTATTTGTTACTCTTTATTTTTGTCAAGCACTACACATACTATATGCACATAGATGGAGATTTATGCAATTGTGCATATAGTATGTATATGTTTTGACACAAACTCGATAGCCGATTGGCCTATTTCGATTTTTACATCCACATTCGGTTCAAAGGGGTATTATTGATTGTATGGTGCAGAGTGAGGGCATTGAAGGTGGAGGGAATCAGCAAGCCTGGGAGAAGTGGTCAAATGATGGCACAGAACAAGAAGTTGCTAAACTGATGGAAGAAGATGTTGGAGCTGCTATGCAATTTCTTCAGTCCAAGGCACTCTGCATCATGCCTATATCTCTAGCTTCAGCCATTTTTCGTACGCCCCAGTCAGATGCTTCTACGCTCATCAAACCTGAATCAAACAGCCATTCATAGATCCGAACAGAAGTTTCATGACCGACAGCCCATATATCCATGGATAAGTTTGTAATTGTTTACCACATTTCTGGTTCTGGGTCCCAAATGAAAAGGCTGTCCACTTTGTAACTCCCTATTGGGACGGAAAAGGGTGGAGTGAGTGGAGCTGTTCATTCTTTTCAAGTTTTGTCAACACAAGGAGTACTAGCCATTCCAAATAAGTAAAACCGGAGCCAATCATGTTGTTGTTATGTTCAAGATCAAAGAATTTCAAAACCCAATTGATGTTGTTTTGTTATCTTAAATATCAGTGGTGGGGTTGGTGGTAAATTACCAAATATTTGTGGTGCGACCTCCTTTTTCTTTGTTTTTGATTTAGTGGAAAGTGGGACCCTGAAAACGGATGGGATGGGTACGCCTATGATGTATCTGGAGAAAATTTAAAACAAGTTGGAGTAGAGTATGGTTGGTTGTCTAGTAAAGCTGTTTGGAAGCATCTGATTATTAGAAAAGGTAATTATATTTTTTAATAATTGTATAGGGTGGGTTTTTGGCTGTTGTTAGAAAGGTGAATTCCCCAAATTTGATAAAATACTACTGAGGGAACGCAGTGATATCAGAGAAAGTGGAAAATGATACTTTCCGTTTACTGAACTAAATATCGCTAAACCTTATCTTCCCATTAATATTTTTATGAATTACGCAAAGAGAATCTTTATTCACGATGAACTCCGTACTGTAGACAAGGCCGCAGCAGAATAGATTTCTTTTTCTTTTTCTTTTTTGGTTTAGCAAATCGTGTTACTTTTTTGACATTAATTCTTGTCTACCAATATGAGAATTTTTGTCTGAGATAATAATAATATTAAAATATCTTTGTTATTTTTTAAAAACCAAACATTCCCTTATTATTCTAATAAGGTTTTTGATAGAATTGGATGACGAGAGATTTTACTTGGAGAAACGAGGAAGAAAATTTGAGTGAAGAAGCTCAGGATTGGAGAAACATTTAATATACTTTTATAATATTAAACAAATTTAGTATTATTATCTTTTATGATTTGGTAAATAAGTAATTTTTTATTAAAACTTAAGATTCAACTCAATTATGATTTAAAATTATATTACGTGATTTTTGTCCAAAAAAATCTTAATAACATATAAATAACAAATAATACTAAATACTTGGTATGAATTAGAGGAGCCTGGAGAATCAAATTTAACAAAATAGGGCTGATTCGTTTTGATTAGCTGCAACTTAGACTTAAAACCAATCCAACCTTCTCACAGATAATCACACCGTAAGATTAGATATAAGTGATGATCAAGTGAACATTATTTTTTCTTCTCTCTTAAAAATGGGTATAATTATATGTGTAGTTAATATGATTTGCCCATTTGGTTATTGGAAAGGAAAGATATTTTATTTTTATTAATTTTATACAATGTTTATTATGCATTTATAATTATTAATTTTTATTTTTTTATGTTTTAAAATAAAAAAATAAGAGTTATTATACATTTTTAAAATTATTTTTATTTTATTTTATGTACTATATGGGTAGTGTATAGTTATGCCTAATTCATTTTTTCACTTTTTTTTTTCTTGGTTTAAAATTTTTTACACTCACCAGAAGAAATTGATCTAAGGAGTATAGCAAGCAGCAAGCAAGAATCCGTGAGCCTTAGGGTGGGCTGGGCTTATGTCCTTTAAGGCTTTTTAACCCCAATATGCATTAAAAAAAAGTATTAACTTATACCCTCAGCCATCAAAACATTTTTTTTAAATATTTATTTATTTTGTTACTTAAAGGGTCACGGCATCTATTTTGTCACAATCTTTTTTTTATTTTTAATTAAGAGGGTTACGACATTCCTAATGTCATGACTCTCTTAATAAAAATAAATAAATAAATTTTATTTTATTTTAGAGGATCATGGATATGTGACCCCTGACCTTCCTATTGGCACGCTACAGCCTTTTCCTGCTTTCCCCTCCTTTCTTCCCTCCCCTTCCATTCCTCCCACATCATAAATGGAACGAATTATTTATTTAAGACATAATGTAAGTAACCTAAACGTAGTAAGTGATTAAAGAAGAGGTTCATCAATATTTGTATGTTTTACTGATCCTATAAAATGACTTGATAGATGTTATGTCAAAATATTTATTAATAACTATTAATGCAGGTTATTTGCATGAGTGGTATTAAGTAAATAAATAATTGACCCAATTATATCAACTCTATACAAAGGCTGGAAACTAGATCGATTATATTTTCAAGAATAAATAGTCTCGTGTAAACAATGTTGGAGGCTAACATTAGGGCACATGACTACAAATTTGGCTGAATGTATCAACAATGTATTAAAAAGGATTAGGTTCTTACGCATCAGCAAATTGATAAAAGCAACTATGTATAAGGTGAATAGATATTGGGTGAAGTGTGCGTAAACAATCATCGCATAGCTTGAAGCTAGTGCTATTTTCTCAAAGGATATGATGAAAAAACTATTATCATTGATACAAAGTATATCTACCTTAACTATTCATAGGTTTGACAGGCAAGCATCAGAATTTAAGGTTAAAGAGCTGTACGATCCGAAGAATAAATCATATGGTCGATGTTGTAAGGTAAGCATGTCCCATCATATTTATGATTGTGTGAGTTTTAAATTTAAAAGTATCTATGTCAATATGTATTTGTTACATGTGCTACAATCTCTATTGATCTGCTCCAATACGTGAACTGACTTTTCTGGTTAGACTCCATCTTCAATGGATATAAGACAGAGTTTCAGCCAATGAGAAGGGAACTATATTGACTACAAACTGTAGGTCTAAGGTTAGTGCCTAATCCTACTATGATTCGTCAAAGAGATAGGCTAAAACCCTCCAAAATTCAGAATGACATGGATTAGCATAAAGGGCCAAAAAGACAACAACGATGTAGTTTGTGTAAATAAATTGGTCATAACCGAACAACTTGCTTATCTCGATGGTCAAATGGATATTAATATAGTTTATTTTGTCGTATATTTTACTTGATTAAAATACTTTCACTGTAACTTTATAGTTGTTTTCATCAATAAATTTTTTTCGTTACATGATTCCATCTTTTTAGATTAGATTTGTAGTTTCCTTATATAACATTTGTAGTTCTAGTAATTTAAGATTTTAATAGTTGCCATTTTTTTGGACTAGATTTATAGCTCCCTTATACATAAGTTACTTCATAGATTGGTAAATTTGAAAGTGTGTTTTTTTTTAACTACAACTTTAATACTATAATAGTATTATAGCTGGTCATCTTGGTGCTGTGGATCTGGAATTTAAGGATAACTTACTTCTATATTTGTAGACTCGTCACATGTCACAAGCCGTGTGATAGGAATGGGCAAAATAACACAATTAATATTATTTTATTTAACTGATTATAAACTATTATGTGTTAATATTTCAAATGCATTTTGCAGGTTGATCACATTTTACGTATACGACAAGTAACACAAGATGATCACATCTTCGATCCTCCGCTTGCCATTAGTATTTGCCTAATCAGGGCTAGTTTTTATGGAATGTTCTGACTTGGCCACTTCAACCTTAATGTAGTATTAGTTTCAGCTCTTATGGAGAGATAATAGCCAGAAACACATACTTTCTACTTAACTAGAAGAAGGCAACAATCATCCTACAAGATGTTGCTATCTAACTTGGGCCATCATGCATGGGATAGATTATTTTAGGTCAGACAAACTACAATTAGACCACTGTGTGTCAGTAATTACTTGGTGTGACTTTGCCTTTAAAGATAATGGATGGATAGCAGCTCAACGTCCCATGGCTTACCCAGATATTTGCAACCCTTTCAAATGAAACTGATGATATAGCTATACAGCAATTTACTTGGAAATTAATTAGAGAATACTTGATGCTAGATTGGACTGACCATAGGGTCATATTGATATATTTGCTATTGTTTGCCAATTTTGATGAAATTGGTCATTATAGTTGGGGATTAGTAGTTTTGATACATTTATACAGAGAAATGTGTAGTGTAACAAATTATGATGAGGTGAATATTGGTGATTGTCTAATATTATTACATTTATGGGTATAGGATTGTTTCCCAAGATTGGCTCCACTAGCACCCCCTCGGCGAGACCCTCAGCTAAAAATATATCCATTGTGTTCGCCGCTAAGTTTCAAATGGAGAAATGTCCCCCAACATATTCCCCTGACTACAGAGGCCTTGTAGACTTATAGGAGATTATTAGATTAAATGAAAGATGATGAATTTATTTGGCAATCATATGACTCTCCAAGTATCTAATAGTTAATTCCTAATTATTGCTTAACATCTCTTGATATATGGCGTTCATTTATTCCTATTGTTTGCTTCTAGAGTTCCACTATACAGACTATGTTCTTTGCCAGTTTAATCGATAGCAGCATGTTCCCCAGATGCCATTTAATGTAGGGTCTTTGCATACTGTTCAGTTGATAGAAAAAATACATAAAGATTAGTCTTGTGAGCATATTGTATTTATTATTACATGAAATGCATGGCAGCAAGTTGTTGCCCAAGCAGATATGAAGGTATCTCCCTTGGATTGCTCATTCAATTACATGTGTTGGTATTAGCAACATATGCGACGTTGGATTCATCTAAAGAGTAACTCTCAAGCTTTTATGGTAAAGTTTTTTATACTTGTATTCAATTTTATTTTGTATACTTTTGTACTTCATCTAATTACATAATTGCTTATTCTTTTTTTTTTTTTCTACAAACTGATGTATTAGACGACTTATATAAGCTTGCTATTACTGACCCTCCGGCACTTGATTATGCAAGATTCAAAGAAAAGATAAGTGGAGATATTAAGACGATATTGCAAGCCCTAGGTGAATATCGAGAGATAATAATTTCTTAACCTGCTCCACCCATTCCTCATTTGTGGAGGCCACTAGAGCTAGAGGCTCACCCAAGAAAGTAGGAACACAATTTTATATCTATTAGAGAGCTATTAGTAGATGCTACACACAGTAGTAGATGTTAAATAGATGCTCTATCATCCTATTACACGCCAGCGCTTGTTCATAAAAACACTAAGGGTCCAGGTCCTTTTACTTTTGCATCGTTCACTAATTATGCAGATGTTAGACCTTCTTCTTCTGCACCATCTTTTGCACCAAATAGATCTTTTTCAAAATTTAGGAGTGTTGGTCTTCTTTTTTTGCTTCCAGTGCATCAGTCACAGATTTTGCCAATACTGATTCATTTCTATTCACATCATCTGCTCCTCAGTTATACTTTTCCACTTTGTCATCCCAAATCACGCAAGCTAGTGGTGTCTCCTCCCTACTAAACCAATTTCATATGTTCAATCATTTCAACCAACTCATAATATTGATAATGAATTGTCTGATGATGATGAAGATGAATAAGAAGAAGAAGAAGAAGAAGAGCCATTATAACGCCATCACTAACAACTAGGAAGGAGGTCCTAATGCAAGATTAGAAAATATATTGGTTAAAATGATAAGTTTTTTTTATTTTAATATTTATACTTTATTTTTGTATACTTGTAAATTTTATTTCATTTTTATCCTTTACATATATATATATATATTTTACATTTGCTACTTATTCATACTTTTATATTATTATATTATTAATTTTTTAATAAAAATATAAAATATTACAAAAAATATTATTTGTAATTTTATATTACACATAATTTTATTAAAACCTTAAATTATATTAATTATATATATATTTTTTACAAAATTTAAATTTATTATTTTTTAAAAACTAAAAAATAAAATAAATTAAAATATATAAAATAAAAACTAAAAAATAAATTAAAAAAACAAAGTAAATAGGTCACGACATATCATATACCGTGACCCATTTACAATTTATACAAAAATATATAAAAATTATACGGGTTGTGTCATTTCAAATGATTTATATTGTGTTAAGAACAAATTAAAAAAAAAAAAATTAAGGGATCACGTTAGAATAGTTGTCACAAACCATTAAACAAAGATTAAGCACTAGAAAAAATATTTTGACAGTTGAGGGTATAAGTTAATAGTTTTTTTGGTTTTTGGACATATTGAGGTCAAAAACCCTGCAACTGCTGTGGCGCTGTGCCGTTCCGACCATTAATGTCGTTTAGCTACGTGATATTCAACTTCATGTCGTTTATCTCCCGGTCGCAGTCTGCTTCCAGAGAATTGAAGTCTGAAACCTATCCGAATCCCTTCAAAATCGCCGACAATATTTCCATGCGAAAAGAGAATCGTACAAAGAATGTTGCTATAGAAAATGCAAGACAGGCAGAAATTATCTTCAGAGCTAGGGTTTCCACCATCCGTAAGTCAAAGAACCATCCGAGTCTTCTCTCTCTCGTTATTGTTGTGAATGCAGTGGAAAGGATTGGAGTGACTGAAACAGAATTTCGAATATGAATTTTTGCGCTCGACTTGTAATTTTTTTTTTTAATCAGCTTTGTTAGAGTAGTTAAATCTGGGAAAACCTAACTCTTCGTAGCTCTTTTAACAACCCTTTACCGTTTTAAGTGAAGACCTTGAAATATTTTAATACGCGTTCTGAAGAACTACTGGCGAAACTGTCAGGAAATTATAGTATTGGTAACATTTGCTTGACTTAGAAGCCATTGTTCACCTCAACAGCTTAACCTCTATCAACTTCCCCTTCTGCTAATTTCTCTCACTATAGACTTCCCCTGTTTTGAATAGACCTAAAATTAATATATATATATATATATATGCCGCAAGGAGCAAGGTAACTATGTGAGATGAAACTACAGCATGGCTGGTGGCCCGTTTATTATATGTTCTGTTTTTCACTCATTAGCTTGAAGAAACCTGGCATTAGACCATATTAATCTGAGCTTCTGAACGATGATCTGTTTTCCTTACTTGTTTTGCATTATCATTGGCACTTCGATGACGTTATTTTATGTAGGACGATATGAAGAATGATGTAAGGGTCTGCTATAATGTGGGTTCTTGAGTAGCTTTTAGTTTTGGCCATAACTCATCTCGATATTTGATCAGTCCGATGGGTCTGAAATGATTTTCACTGCCATCTAGAAGTTGTTTCTCAAGTAAGCATCTGTTAGTTTGCAGGGGTCCGATGATTTATTTTGTATGCCACCTCAAGGAGATGCATTATTTTTTGGGAAAGAGTATTCTTTTACAAGTGCTTGAATGATAATTCCAGACTTGGTTAAATGTGGGGTTAGTATGCAATGTTTTGGAATTCTTTGTCACTTTAAATCTTTGTTATTTTTAAATCTGTATCATCTGTTTCATTCAGCTCATTAGAAAATTAAAGCAAAAATAGAAAACTTAGGTTGAGATTTTTTTAATATATATTTATATATTGGGAATTGTTGATAGCATAGCTTATTTGTACGTACCATTATTAAATTTGAAATACCAAATACCTTACTTTTAGAAAATTAGTGGTTGATCAAATATAATTTTGTACTTGTTATGTTGAATATAATAGAGGAATACTCAGTTCTATGTCTACTTTTGAGCTTCTGCTAGATGTTCATCTATGTATCGTTATGGTATGAGCATTCGGTTCTTTAGTTTGGGTTCCAATAGTAGCAGGACAATCTGGGATCCAACTGTGTCCCTTCAACTCAATCACTCAAGTCTTGTCTTGCTTGAGAAATGCAGTACAAGAGGTCACTTGAAGCAAATTTTAGGGCAGATTATGAGAAACAATCTTATTGGTCAAACATTTCCAATGAGCAGACTCCTATTGTTTTCTGCCATCTCACACCCAGAGAACTTAGACATGGCTAAAGTCCTCTTTGAACACTTTACTCCTCATGCCAATCTCTTTATCTACAACACTATGATTTCTGCACTATCATTTTCAAGGAGTCAGTCATTTGCTTTATACAATGCAATGCTACATGCTCATGTGCAGCCAGATAAGCACACACTATGTCAATTACTCCGTGCCACCAAATGCATAGCAGAAGCCAAGCAAATCCATTGTCATGCTATTGTTACAGGTTTGTTGCCCCAAGGTTATCTGCAAAATACCCTTATAAAAGTTTACTTGGATAATGGAAATTTGGAGCTTGCACTTCAGCTGTTACATCATATGCCTGCTCCAGATTCTGCATCATTCAATATCGCTATTGTTGGTTTTGCCAAGAATGGTTTTGGTTCAAAAGCACTACAATTATTCCACAGAATGGTGAATTTGGGTCTTGAACCTGATGACTTTACCATGTTAGGTCTTCTTGTGTCTTGCAGACAGCTAAGAAATGTAAAGTTGGGGAAATCTGTTCATGCATGGATCCAAAGGAGGAAAGTTATTGGTTCTTCATATTTAATCTTGTGGAATGCTCTTCTTGATATGTACTTAAAATTCAAGGAATTGGAGCTTGCTCGAAGGACATTCAATCAGTTAGTGAAGAAGGATATCATTTCTTGGAATACCTTGATTGCAGGATGTGTTGAGTCTGGGCATCTCAAACTTGCTCATGACTTTTTTGATCAAATGCCTGATAGAGATCTTGTTTCTTGGAATTCTTTGATCGCTGGATATGCTCAGAATGGTCATTATTCAATGGTAGTTAAGTTGATTAAGAGCATGCTTGCCAATAATATTAGTCCTGATCATGTTACAATGGGGAACTTCATCTGTGCTGCGGCCGAGATTGGAGTACTGGATCAAGGGAAATTAGTGCATGGCTGGGTAATAAAGAAGAAGACAAAGATAGATGCATTTATAGGTTCAGCATTAATAGACATGTACTGCAAGTGTGGAAGTGTTAAAAGTGCATTGACCATCTTCAGGGAACTATCTGAAAAAGATATTGTTGTATGGACAACAATGATTATTGGATTTGCATTCCATGGTCATGGAAGCAAAGCTCTGGAACTCTTTGCCGAAATGCAGAAGTTTGTAAAGCCAAATGAGGTAACTTTTGTAGCTATTCTTACAGCTTGTACTCATAGTGGCCTCGTGGATCAAGGTATCAAAATTTTTCACGATATGAAAGCAATTTTTGGTACTGAACCCAGAGTGGAACACTATGGGTGTTTGGTTGACCTTTTGGGGCGGTCAGGGAGGTTGGCTGAAGCTAAGGTTGTGATTGACACAATGCCTATGAAACCAAGTCGATCTGTTTGGGGAGCAATGTTGAGCGCTTGTAGAGCTCATGGAAATGTAGAACTAGCTGAGATGGCATTGACACAGCTACTAAGCTTAGAGCCTGATAAAGAAGGTGGATATATTTTGCTGTCCAATGTCTATGCTGCAAGTGGAAGATGGAGATATTCAGATCAGATTAGAGAAATCATGGAAAGCAGGGGACTAAAGAAGACAGTTGGTCGTAGCATTGTATCCATTGATGGAGTTACTCGTGATTTTATGGCATCAAATAAGCAGCAGCTTCCCAGATGGGAAGAGATGCAGCATATTTTGGACTGTCTAAATAGGGAAATGAAAGGTTACACTGAATCGCCATCAAATTTGATGCTGAATTGGCTGGAGCTTTGTTGATACAACTAATCTGGAATTTTCATTCAGAGAGGACAATGTTCCCTGCAATACAATGATTCCCTCGCGAGTCGCAAGCAGTTTTCCTAATATTCTTTTAGCACGGAATCCAAAGTAAAGCATAAGAAATTAAGATGAAATGGTCTACATCCTCTCTGTTCCATTGAACTGCTAAAAATGTTCACGTTATTATTGGAATATTGTCCTGAAATTTTTTTTTTTGAATGATGATTGCACTGAATCTTAAACTAAAGCATTTTTTTATCGGTAATTGGTTTTTAGGATAAATTATTTTTTTAATTCTTTGAAATATGTTCAAATTAAGACTTTTTTATTTTTAAAAAAATAGAGTTTCTTGGAAAAGATGAGCAAAATAAATGTAAGAATAATGTTTATTTTTTTATTAAAATTATAACTTATTAAAAATATTTTTTAAAAAATTTTATTTTAACATTATTGTGTTGAAAATCATAAATTTATTTTATTCTAAAATTTTTACTAAATTTATGACAGTACCTATAAGTATATTCTGTTGTTAATATATATTTAATATAAATGTTATTGTTGAAACTAAATTATTATATGTGCATTGGTTAATTTTTAAAAAAATTTGTGGATATTTGTATTTTAAATTATTTATTTTTTCATTGAATAATTGTAGAATTTGTTAAATTTAAAAAAGTAACTATTTTATACTGGTTAAATATATATCTAATAACTTTAATAATTGTTATATTATATAAATCATAAACATAAAAATATTTTAATCAATATAAGCATTAATTGTATTTTACTTTTCATTACAAAGAACGTAAATATAATGTAACTTCTTAAAACAAAAAAACTTATATAATTTAAATGTTTCTTAAAAAGAATAAATGGAATAATTTACACCTTTCTTTTTTATGATGCTTCCCAAGGTTATATAATTGGTGGTCGTTTGTGTGAACATTTTGTTAAGCCCTTCCGTTCACTCTTTTATGAATCCGTAGGTTGAAAAGGAATATCTACCGTAGTTCTCATTTCTCAGCAGCAAAATAGGCGGAATGAGTCCGTCCTGGCATGCTTCATATCATGCAGCTAGTATTTAGGGCCGAGAACATACATATATATATATATATATATATATATGGCAACCGCATTTTCCAGGGACAATCAACTTTTCCCTCCTGCACTGTCGCCGAGTTTACATTCGTTTGTAGTAAGGAAAATAGTACAGAGGGGGTGTGAACTGTAGAACATAATAATTTCAGCATAAATTTCCTTTACAAATCTAATCACAACGTGTAATCTGTACAAGAGAAACCCTTGGCCAAGAAGTTACATCATAATACAATGCATTACCAGCAAGATATTGGACAACCTAGTTCTGATAATCTTGACCAGAGAAACGTCGATAATCTTAGTTAGTAACCTAAAACCAGTGCCAGAAAATCTCGGTGTGACCTGTCAATCTTAACTTATCATGTATGTTTTACAAGTTTTATCAAAATCATATATTTGTTCAATTTCTTCACTACTGTAGGTTCATCTGAATCAAACTATAGGCAGAAGAAAAGTTATTAGCCCTACTTGCGAAGTTACTAGCACTAACCCAACATAAATATACCACTGCTGCTAGGAACCAATCAATCACGTTGCTCAAGAGCTGGCTGTAACCCCACTACCGTCTCTGAACCCTTTAAGGCACAAATGTAGAGTTCTTTGCACACTGTCTGCAACTAATTTCAACCTACCTTGACTTACATCTGCTGCTGAACTTCCACTAACCTCAACTGCTCGTGCCACCCTCTGTTTACATTTCTCCCAATCATCAACACGCAACCAGCAACCCCTACCTCCATGGCTTCCATCCATGCCAACAAAGGACACATTTGGGCTCTCACCAAACGAATATCTCAACTTAACTGAAATACAGTATGGCAACCAAGCCGCACCACCAGCAGCATTGATGTGAGGGATGTGAGCAGGATCAAGCACAACAGTCAGTGCAAAATCAACAGAATTATGTGAGCGATCATAGTGAATGTTGCTTCTGAAGGTAGATAAGTTAGCAGAGTTCTCATCCATATTCAGCCCAGCATGGTTTTCAAGACATAGTTCAATCCGTGGTTTTTGAGCTGGAACCATGTCTCCTACTTGTGCCTGGGCTAATCCCTTTTTCCAAGCTATCAATTTCAAGAACTCTCTCAGTACCGATACGGGTAAGGTGAGAAGAGTTATGAATGATGCCACACGAGAAGCATCATAAGGCTCTGATGCCACCCGGCGACTGAAGTAGTCACATATTTCGCTTATTTCAGATTGACTCAACTCTTCTTGTGCATTATTCAAGTTCTGTTGCTGTTGCTGCTGTTGATGATGGAAGCGTTTCACACTGATGACTTGAAGAAGCAGCTGAACTCTGTGAACACTAACGGCAAACACATAGCCCCTGGACAAGGACATGCAAAAAGGAGACATGTTTCTGCTTAGTATCCAAATAAAGAGAAAAACAACTATTAAAGAGAAAGAGACCTGAGAACATTCATAACAAACAAATCAATTTAAGTATCAATATGCAAAAGCAAGAACCCAAATAAGAAAAGTGGATATGAGCCATTCAACATACTTATCAATCTTTCTATAATGTATGGGCTATTTAGGCACAAGAAACCAGGCCAAATAACAAGCAAAGAAACCTTGGCTTTTAAAAGAGAAATTAAATACACCAAATGTGAAATGGGGAAGGGTCGGTAAACTTTCAATTTATTTTTTTTTAAAGAATAGGGAAGGATATGAAGGTGGCATAAACACAAGGAAGAAAATACAGCAAAAGAAAAAGGGAAAAAACAGGGAGCTGCCATCAGACTAACCCAACAAAAAAGCGCAATGCAGGCTGCTCTGGGTCCAAGTTCAAAAGGGCACCTTCATTTTCTCTCAAAATAGATCCCAGGATCTCTTTCAAAAGATCTGGTAACTGGGCAAATAGCCATAGAACTCCAAGATACTTGAGGATACCTCTCAGAACCTTCTTAAGAGCAACAAGAGGAACCCATCCACCTCCATATCCTCCATCATCACCAAGACCAATAATGGCTGTGTTCAGTTCACCTTTGACATGTGCAGGGACACCTGCTCCTGGTGGTCTCCGTAAAGAGACAGCTGATGTCATCATAGCTAAATTTGAAGATCCTGCTAAAGCATTTCCCACTCGATTTAGACCAGAAACTTGATTTCCTGTTCTAGGCATTGCAGCAGAAGTAGGTATGTTAATTCTATTTCCATTTGCAGCTGGCAACTGAGAACCTGAACTGAGGTTTGGATTGTTTGAATTTGCCAAACCAACTGCCTGCTGTCCGGTGAAATTAGGATCTAAACCATTCAATTCTTGGGCAACATGTTCCATAATGAAAGGCCGAAACTGTGGACATGGTAATGATCCCCCAGAAGGACGGCCCTCTTTGGGTGGTGTTGCAGGCTGCAACCACACCTGATCTCCTGCAAAGCAACGCATATCAACTGCAAACTGTTTTCTGTATATAATTCTTATCCAGTAGGGACCACGTAGCACAACGGAGACATCAATGGGCAAGAGTGAGCTTGGAACAATGCCTGGGCCACCACGTCCAGCAGCAGCTAACATTGCAAGGCTTTGATTAGTGAGAGACCCACTACCAGTAGACATGACAGGATTTCCCCCAGGACCAGATGTAGCCAGACCAGCATTTGTGACATTACTACCCAACAAAAGCCCCTGTGGTTGTATATAACCAGTCTGTTTAGGTATAGAAGAGAGAGTTCCTGCAACACCAGGAACCGGACCAGCTCGTGCTGGCCTGGTTGCAGCTGCCAGAGCATGCAAGGGTCCCGCAGTAAGTCGAATGCAATCCAAGAGTGATGAAACTTCAGCTCCATTAATGAAGTCTTCAAGAAACTGTATAGAAGAATAGCATCTAATATAATAAATATCATGTGCAGGATTTTTTTTTTTTTTCAGTAGGGTAGGTAGACAACAGACAGCTTCACATGAATTATAGCACAAACCAACTACCAAAAGGAAAATGCTATCAACAACTAAGTTTTACACATTGGCAGAAATCGTCACATCACCCAAATGGTTTCATAAAGTTTAAGAGAAAATAAGAAAATTGGACCTACCTTAATTGAAGAAGTGATACATTAAGTCACATGTATCATCCATTACACAATACACCAAAAAACCAGATTGAGCCAGACTGTCAAAGATCATGACAAAATAAAGTATCATGCATATATTGCTTTAATTTCAAGTTCAGATCCTCTCATGTATAGGAGGGAGTCCTGTGGGAGTGAGAAGTACTGAGTGAGTGGCGCCAGTGAAACGCTCAAATCCTCTCATTTTAGGGAGTAAATTGCCACTGTCATTTTAGGAGAGAAAAGAAGGGGTGGGTAAAGAAAGGGATAATGGACCTTATACACATTCCCACTCTTTTGTGTCACTCTCTTTCCAATTGCACATATCCAATACTGCAGAGGATCCAAACACCAGTGAAACCCAGCTATATAGGGTCCACTTTTAATCTCTCTCTCTCACAGGACCCCTCCTGTACAGGAAAGGATCCAAACTATCCAATTTCGCATAATTATTAATATCCCAATGCATGATACAAGAATATGCAACCATTATGAACACCATAATAAAGAATTTGAAATGAAAATAAAAGAACAAACAGTAATCAGTTATAGAGACATAAACAAACCTTGGTATGAGGCCATAGTTGGTCAGGAGTTACATGCATTGTGCAACCCTCTTTTCCTGATTCCCACTCAACAACAAATCGCGCAAGGACACCAGCACCAAAGTTAAACCACAAGCTCATCAGTCCAACTGCCTCAATTCTAAATGCCCTTCTCATCTGTTCTGAAAGCTTATCTGCAGTATCCAAAGAAACTTTGACACTGGTCGCTTTGGCATCAGAACTTGTGATGCCTTCTTCTGGCTTCTCATCTACTCTTACACCAAGCAATTTCCGCATGCCAAGGGCAAATGATCTTGCATTGGCAAGCCTTTGGATATCAGCTACTAATTTCTTTATACTGTCTACCTCTACAGATTGATAACTCAAAACAACACCATCAGGATCAAAACGGATATGGGAATCAATGTCAGATGTATTAGCAATACGTACACCTGAACCCCAATGTGTATTATTACTCCCTTTTTGTAGCTCCCATAAATCTCTGAAGTGCTGGTCATTTATTTTAACATCCCAATACATGCAACCAGGTCTGCCAAGTCGCAAGCATATATGTTGCCATGAATCACCTCTAGCAGATGGAAGTCGGAACCAAATGTTAGAGGATGCACTTCTTAAACCCACCTCTTCAACATAAGGGATGTCTAATGCTTCCATTTGGCTGGTTAGTCTAGCATGCTTAATGCAAAGTGAACAGTGCCTGACCACATGAAGAAGAGCTGCTATATAAATGCTAGATGGAGCATTCCCTTTATTTGCTTCAGCAATCAGATTTCCAAAACTATATCCTCCCCCAGCTCTAGGTATCACTTCAGTGGATATAATTCCTTGTGGCAAAGATGCTTGAGAGCAAAGTGAATCAGAGACCTTCCTCCTCTTGCAGATTCCTGAGCTGTTTTCAATACCCTGAAGTGATGGTATCAAACCCAAAATATCTGAAGCTGTTCGCTTTCTGGGTCTTTTATCATGCTTGGAGATAATATCTTGACTAGTGTTGTGATTAACTACAGATTCCATTACCTGCACTGTAAAGATGCATTTTGCTAGTCATATAGCCTAATGAAAGATGGACAAACTATAACAGCATGCATAGACTCCACATGATGAAGATGCACACGCAAAGAAAGTATCTTACATACGGGAGTTGTAGCACAGGAGAATGATCCAACTATAGGCCCACTTTGTGAACTTTGAGGTCCATTAGATCTGGAATTAAGAAGAGAGTTATGAGAGCCAGTGGGTTGGAGAGGCGATAATAGTTGAGAAGACTGACTTCCACCTAGCTGATCTTCATGCATTGCAGTACAAGAAGCAACATCAACTGAAGGTGGGGATTTCAGAGAAGCCAAATCCTGTTCAGACTTTGAAGCAGATAGCTTTTTCCCAGTTGTGCTCCTTCCTTGACCAGTGGAGAGTGAGCCAGCAGAACAGGATTGAACTGAGCCCTTCACACTGCCTGATGAGTAAAAGGAACTGTTATAGTGGGTAGCAGAGCCTGAAACTTTATTGACCTGTGATATCTGCATACCTCCCTCCCACTTTGGAGATGGGCTTCCAGCTTTTATACTATGAAGATTCATTGAAACAGAACCATAATGACATGCAGGAGATGAGTTCAAGGATGAAGAGAGATTTTGAACAGAGAATGGGGGCACAGAAGGCACTTTCTCAAGTCCAAACACTTCATCAACGACTGATGAAAACCCGGATGGATGACATCCTGCAATCTTTCCAGCACTCTCCAGCCCAATATCCGAAAGAAACTCACACTCAGAAGTTTGATTCGGACCAGCAGCATCAGGCAAAAAGGAATACAATTTTCCCCACTCAAGTAGGCTTAAATTCATTTCATCTTCAAGGATCTGCATCAGTCCAATATCAATTTTCTTGATCCGCAATACATGATTTAGGTCACTAGATGAATGATCTACTCTAGATGGGTCTGGCTGAGTCTCTAGCAACTTAAACAACGGTTTAAAATCCTTATCAAGCTGCATCAACAAAAGATAAGAGTCCCCACAGTCTGGAAATCCCATCAGTATCATAGCTGAACCATTCAAAATGCTCTTGGGTATATTCAATGTACTGATTCCATGCTCATATACCTGCAAGAATGCCACTTAACCCCAATAAGTCATAGGTCCCTTATGGAAGATGGTATTCTGAATAGTCAAAAACAGTCCCAAACTGATTAAATTTAAATCTTTCACCAATTAAAGGAGAGCAAACAAGTAAAACCACCTCTAGGCCTAGAACCCCTCCAATAGATGCAAATAAGTGCAATATACTTTTGCTTCTCAAACTTAAGAAGACCTCAGCTGCAGTCATAGTTCCCTGATTTAAAGCCTCTTCACATTCTTGCAGAGCTGAAGGAGCAACTAATTTCCGTGATGATTGAAGAAGAAAGTGACCATTCCTAGATAACAAAAGGAAACAGAAGGCAGGGGCTTGAGAAATTCTGAAGTAAAGCTCAAAGGGATTTGTCTCTTCAAGAACCCAAAAAAAAAAAAATAGAGAATAATCATCATCAAGAACCTATAAGCGTTGTTATCCATCACTTGATCTACGAAACAAAAAACCTTCTCTAGTAGTAAAGCAGATAGCTAAAACTTATAAAGCTAATTTCAAATGTTACATTCTGAGACATTCAAAACAACCTATTTGAATGAGAAAAGCAAGGTACCTGATATTAATTCCAAGGGTAAAAATTGATGAGCCAAAGGCACGCACACACAGTACCTCTTGTCCCTCAGATTCCTTGGTGTAGCAATTATCATCCTTCTTCAGAAAGAACCAAATCAAAATTGTAAGATTAACTGGAAGAAAGCAGAGTATAAGAATACACACAGAAGAGGCTTGATATGGCAACATGATTGAAACCATAGTAATCGAATCGTGATTCAAATTGTGAATCGGAAAGTTAATTTTTGAATCGTAAATCGTATCGAATCGTACGATTCAAAGATATAGTTAAAAATAATATAATTGTATACATAAAAAAATTCATAATATTAAATTTAAATGAGATTTGACAAAAATTTAACTATAGGTCTCAAAAAACAAAATTATAATTTATAAGTCACAATTTAGTAACTATCTTCTAAGTAATAAGTTTAATAAATAAATAATTAATTATAAATAACCAAGTTCAAAATTAATTATCTTCCTATTCATCGAGACTAATATCATCACTATCACTATTATTTTTATCATCATATGATTCCTTCAGTGTCATCATTATCTCCAATGTCTTGTTTGGTATTATTTTGTATCTGAATGCCTTTTCCTTTGTCCTGTGCAACATTATCTTGTATTTGAATACCTTTTCCTTTATCGATCTTGTTGGCATTAAGGTTTCGTGGACCTAAAACTATACATATCACATATGTAATTATATTATATAAGATAAGTGACTAAACGAGAAAAACTAATTTATAAAAAAAAGTTTAAGATTGCAAGTGTAATACCCCTCTTTCTCTTTTTACTAGGATTTCCTTCATTAATCTTGAAGCACTCATGAATATCCATCCAAGAGTTTCCTTCCAAGCAAGGCTCCTCATGTTCAGTAATCCACTCATCATCAGATTCAAGATCTGATAAACAAATAGGATCATATGTATCTCCTTTCGCCTCCCTTTGCTTTTGTCTAATCTCAAGTTGAAGATTATATTTAACAAATACAAGAGCATTCAACCTTTGTTGTTCTAAACAGTTTCTTCTCTTAGAGTGGATATGATCAAATACACTCCAATTCCTCTCACATCCCGTAGCGCTACAAGTGAGGCTTAAGATACGAATGGCAAGTGTTTGTAGCTCTTTACACTCTTCTCCAAAACTATTCCACCATAAAGCTAAGAAAAAAAATGTATATATATG
The DNA here is from genome assembly GCA_032878935.1 of Erythrophleum fordii. Lineage (NCBI taxonomy): Eukaryota > Viridiplantae > Streptophyta > Magnoliopsida > Fabales > Fabaceae > Erythrophleum > Erythrophleum fordii. Next base: position 35,522,074 of record JAVQMF010000049.1, read on the forward strand.
AATAAAAACTTGATTAATTATTATATATAATGTTTAAAATAAATAAAGTAAAAAATTATTTTACTAAATGAATAATTACCAGGTTGCTTCTTGTCTCTAGTTGCAATTGCTAAGCTATATCCAAAGAGTCCCTCTGCTTTGTCAAATTTCTCAATTTGAGAATCAATTTTGACTCGAGTCTCAATATTAGGACACATTTTGTCCAATATTTTGTATAATTCAACCTTCATCTCAATATCCGGGTTAAACTTTGGATCATAATGGAACCTATAAAGTTATTAGGAATAAGATAAAGCAAGATATTAATAAATAAAATATAAAATAATTATATTACTTAAAAATTAAAATTGTTTCTAAGTAAAACTTACTTAGGATTTAAAAAATATGCTGCTGCATGAAGAGGCCCGTGGAATTGATAATCCCAACGTTTGTCTATAATTTCCCATATTTTTTTTATATCTGCTTTCCACATTATTAAAATTATTTGCTATTTGTTCCTTTGCTCTATCCATAGCCTCATAAATATATCTCATCGCCGGTTTTGAATCATCATCCACAAGTCTAAGAACTTTCACAAGAAGAGACACACAATTCAAGCAATACTTGATAGACTTCAAAACCTTGAATCAGCTAAAACTATATCTTCAACAATTTTTGCTTCATTCCTAGAGACATATGCACTTTTAGCCCATTTTTCTTATGCAAACATGGATTTGGGCGCAATCTTTTGATCCAAAATGGACTTCATTGTTAAATAAGATGTGGCAAATCTTGTTATTGCTGATCTAGCTAACTCTTTTCCTTTAGAATAACTTCTAAACAAATTAAGCACCCAAGTGTGCCTATAAATGAAAGTCGTAATTTTTTTTACTTTTTCAATGGCATTATGGAATACCGTAATATCACTGATGTCATTAAGAATCAAATCAAGACAGTGGGCAGCATAAGAAGACCAAAAGAGTTGTTTTCTTTTGTCCATCAACTTGTTTCCTGCAAATACAAGGGTTGAGGCACTGTCTATTACCACTTGGACCACATTTTCCTCTCCGATTTCCACTACCATCTCATCCAGTAACTCAAACATTTTTTCAGCGTCTTTAATGAAACTACTGGTGTCAATAGATTTTAAAAACACAATTCCTTTAGGGCTATTAACAAGAAAATTAGTAAAAGACCTACCTTTTCCATCGGTCCATCCATATGACATTAATGTACAACCAGTTTTCTTCCATTCAAATTTATATTTATCCACATTGGCATTAACAAGATCAACTTCCTTCTTCAAAAATGAAACTCTTTCTTCATGATAAGTAAGTGGTTTCAATCCTCTACCATATTCACCAATTGATTTTGCCATATTAATAAATAATGGATTCTTTACCAAAGTAAATGACAATGCGTTACCATATATGCACCTACCGATATCTCTGACCACTTGATCTCTACCCTTTACCATTGCATTCATAGTTTATAGTCTGTTGTTTCATAGGCTTAGAACTAGATCCATTCCCTCCTTTTCCTTTTACTATAAAGGCTTCTATGGACCCCTTATTTTGTGAATCATGTTCTTGGTTTCCTTTTTCATCAAAGCAATCAATATCATCACCACTATCCTTGTTCATATCATTTAAAATTTTTTTAAATAAATTTCTTACTTCCTCTGGTACTTGTTCACATGGTGCAACTTCTTTGTATGTTCCAGTTAGATGATGTTTCATCCTCAATGCTCCTCCCCACATTGTTTTAAGACAACAGTTACATTTAATATGTAAGCGAGTCTCAAGAGATTTGCAGTGCTCCCAAGCAATATCTTTTTTTACCTTCTTTTTTGGAGCCATAACTTCTTAAGAGAAGAAGGTTAAGAAATTGCTTCAAGAAAAAACTAAAAATTAAGAAATTTGATGACTTCTCCCTTACAGCATCAACTGTTGATTGCCGTAGAAGTAAATTAGAATTCAAATAAGGTTTAAGTGTCTAAGTTTGTCTATATATAGGAGTAGGAATAATTAATTTAGGGCTTTTTAATTCAAAACGACGCAACCCATGCCATTTGGAAAGGACTTAGGTTTGCTGCTTAGTGCTAAGTTGACTACCGTATGGGAATAGTGTGCCATATAGGAACAGGATTGCTCGCTTACTGCTGAGTTGGCTGAACGAAAATCACATCAGTCCAAATTCAAGCTCATCTTTTGGCAAAATTCCCGAGCTTTTGCATTATCAAAGCAAGAAGAAGTAACGACACTGTTTCACTAAGATAAATCGCATAACAGAAACAGTATCATCTTCTCCAGGCAAACGGGTTGCGTCGGGTCACGAAGAACCCGACTTCAAGACGCGACGCAGATGCTGGTTCTTGAATCGTCAGAATGCCCTGAATCGTCGGTTCCGATGCAACGCACACGATTCCAGCTATTCGGACAGCGATTCTGGCTCTTCCATGGTTCATTACACGATCTGTATCATTTCCATGGGGTATCACATCGGATCGTGCGTTCTGAATTGCGAATCGCACGATTTCTACTACTATAATTGAAACTATAAGATTGCGACTGCAGTTTGCATGAGATGGTAATGTGTAGGGATAAATGGTAATTTACCAAAAAACACAGGAAATTCCAAATCATTGGCCGGCAAACCGGAAAGGAGATGAATAAATATGGACCAGAACTTATGAACACCGTTTACCTTAACTTACAGAAAGCACTCTTAGCCACAATTGAGACCCCTAGCAATGACGTATCAAGCATATGTTTTCCATATAAATATACTAAAAAGGTATAAATTTCATCATTCAAACACAGATATTCCCTATATAAACAACTTTGAAGGAGGATAGTATTTGTAGAACCAGAATATAAAAGCAGTTAATTAGCCAGGATTGTGACCCTGTTACCTGGTGCTCGGAAAATTAAAGAAAGTCCACATATACACGAGTTCAGCTTATATTTCTCACCCACAAAAATTTTATCAGAAAATCCTGAGGCGAAGACATCTAAAAAATAATACACCATGAAAAGTAAAATCCTGAAAAGATAATATAATAAAAATGTCCATTGTAAAATAGCAACTCATCGCACCAAACTCCCAAGAGGACAAATTTTCCCCCAATAAGAAAGCAAACCTATGGGTAAAAGAAAAAAGAGGAAGTTACAGAATCGTCTAGGAGAACCACACAATAGATGTGAACTAACCTGTTTGTATTCAGTATCAGGTTCACCCATATGAGATTGAAGCACAACATCACCAGCTGCTCGACACACCTGCATGTTTTTACCCAGCTCATTTTTTATTTCCAGTAGACGAGTATATCTGTTGCAGCATATAGCTCGTAACAGCAACTGCTCAACATCAATACAACTCTGGTCCAAGAAAAACTCTGCCTCCTTGCCTGTTAATGGATCTATGACAAAGGAGCTGTGTAGACACTTTATCTGGAGATCTGGTCCTGGTTCAATTTTTAAAAACGGGCATGCTCCTGAGTCTGCCATTCCAGCATTTTTATCAAAATCTAACCAATATATAATTTTTAATCCTGGAGTTCTTGGACCAGTTGAGTCAGGTTCCACATCAGGGTTTTGCGCAGAACCAGAACTCCCTCCATGGCCTGTGCCACTTTCAGATATGAGCTCAAACCGAATTGCATCCTTCCATCTCCCTTGTCGAAGAGTTTGCACTTGCCTTATGACAGTGTCCATCACAAGTGCAACACATAGCTCGTGAAGAACCGAGTACAATACTAGAAATGGATTCTCTGCTACAGCCATTCTTCGCTCTAAATCATCACCGAGTGCATGACGCCGTAATTCTTCCAAAATAACAGGCCTGTTTTTTTCACCAACAAGCAACTCCAAATGCAATATCCTCCACATAGATATGTGTCCCCTGTAACCAAGAGTCACTAATACCTTAAACTCTCCACTTACCCTAAGCAATGCTGTACCATCTGAGACTTTTATCTCAGAAATTTCTTTTGGGAGTGAAATTTCAAGTAATTTTGACCATACAAGTGTGTCCAGCTTCTTCAAAACAGACTTTTGCTGTTCTTCTGTCAATGTACTCTGAGTACCCACATCTTCTATGCATTTTGGTAAACGCTGGTAAGTTCCCATAAGAAGAACTTCAATTGCTGATGGAACATCATAAACAGGAGCACGAGCTTGCTGAAGCCCCTCATGCATGAAAAACAATGAATCTGCAGCTTGAGAAAAACATGTATCATGGCTTGATACAGTGGAAGCTAGTTGCTGACAGTAATTTATCAAAGGAACCTGCAAATCAACAAAATCTAAATTACACACGAGGCTATTGATTAAAGAGCATTAAATAAGGTGGCTTCTCTCATTTCTTCATCAAATTAATCTGAGAGGCTATTAGACACCATTCTGTAAGAGCCTAAAAAGGAAGCACTAGGCAGATTTTCCTTAATGAAGTAAGCACAAAATCATCTTAAAATCCATCATCGTTAGACTTCAATAATCAATACAAGAGTTACCATATCCAATATTGCATCTCAGCTGCAAATAACCGCACATTCACGCAAAGCTGCCAAAAGAAATTATTCCTTACTTCATGAAAATAAATGTTTGGTCAAATCCACAATTGACACTTGCACTAACATTTTTATCCAGGTCAAACAGCACCTATAGAATGTTGTTTATGTTCTCATTCTAGCTACGTCAGTATTTCACAAAAATCGGGAATTAAAAGTCATTTGGAGATAGAACGATTCAGGTTAAGTTCCTCCCCAACAATCCGTCAACTAACTAATAAAAGATAAACTCAATTATACAAACAAAGTTGAAAATTCCAGATAAGATAACAAAATTGAGAACCACATCTCTTCGGCAAAACACTCATTTTATCGAAAGGGCCGACTTTTGTAAACCGAAACGTTAACTCCATTTATATTCTCAATGAAAAATCAGTAAAACAAAAACTTTTTCTCTCTCAATAAAAAACCAATTCAAGAACATAACTATACATGTTTATCCTTATGCCGCAGGACAAACGATTGCAATTCATTAGAAAGCAAACCAAAGAAAAAGCGCATTAAAAATAATGAAAAGGGAGTCACGGTAATTCAGTGACCTAGTTGTACTACAGCACTACCTAGGAGAGACGCTAAGTGGAATGTGAAAGGAATCAGAAGATTTAAGGACCAAATAGATTTCCAGCAGAGGAGAAGGAAAGAGAATTTGGCAGACCTGTTTACACCATTTGGAGATGACATTAAGGCGGATCATGCGCTGCTGAGTCTTGGTAAGGAACTTGAGAAGGCCAATTTTCTTATCGGATTCAGATAGTTCGGCGGACCTGCATTTGTCGACGAGTTCTTTGAGGGAGCTGTAGGAATCTTGAGCAGCTCGATTCACAAGGGTGGATAATTCCACCGTCTGTTGCCCTAACTCGGCAGCCATTGGTTCTGGTTTTTGGTGTATTGGCGATTTATAGTGTATAAAGCATCGAAACTAGGGTTTTAGTTTAGGGCAAGGCAGCAGGCAAAGGAAGATTTACAATTCACATGCAGAGAGAAAGAGTGAGTGAGAGAGATAAAGCCTGAACGGCTTTCGCTTCTCAATGAGTTCGTGGGATTTCGATTTTGGAGTCAACAGGCACAATGAGACGCCAACGAACGGAAGAATAAATACGCTGCGTACGTATTACTCGTCATATGGAGTGTGACTTTTTCTTGTTTTTTTGGTCCGCCCTTTCCCTTATAACTTCCCGCTGTCATCCGTATTTCTTTTCGATAGAATCATCCATTTCACTTTCGCGATGATTCAGATTGAACGGTTTTTAAATTTCACCTTAGGCTCCATTTGGTTCAACGGAAGAGAGTGAAAGAGAGTAGAGAGATTTTAATGAATTTTATATGATTGGAAGAGAAGGAAAAGAATGAGAGATTATTATTTGATTCAGAAGAGGAGGGGAGGTTTTGAATGAGTTTTGTTTGGTTGAAAGAGAGGAGAGAAAAGGAAAAAAAAGATTATTGTTTAGTTCAAAAGAGAGGAAGAAATAATTATATTTGGATAAATTTACTCTTTATATTATTTTAATTTTTTTATAAAAAAATTATTCATATTAAAAAAATTATAAAATTTAAGCTTTTTATTTTTAATTTTTGATAAAAAAATTATCTTAATTTTTATTAAAAATTAAAAAGAATAAAAAAAATAAATTAAACTTTTAAAAATATCCCACCCCACCCCACCCCACCCCTCTCCTCCCGTCCCCTCCCTTCCAAAACTCTCCAATTTGAAGGGCAGACAAATTTGACTCCCCTCCCCTCCTTAATTTAATTCAACCAAACACCTTATCCCCCTCTTCTCTAAAAACCCTCAACCAAACACTCCCTTAATAAAAGATGGTGAATTGAATTGGGTTTGATCGAATTTTTAAGAAAAAATGTCACTTAAACGGAATAACCCATCCGGGTCGAGTTGACGAGTTAGCTTTTTATTTATTTAAACAAAATTATCAATTTAGTAACATTATTTCACTTCAAAAAATTAGGCTTTTTCCCTGTATTACTATAAAAAATTAATTATTTAACGAAATCCCTAGTCATCAATTTCATTTGTCTCAGCTATTGCATTTGTATTTTTTTTTAATGACGTGTTCTATTTATTTGGTTAAAGGCGCCTCCTATTTTCTTTTCAATCCTATTTTCTTTTTAAGTACATATCTTTAAAGATGGCGTATTTCATTAAATCTTTTTAAAAAAGTAAATTTTTATTTTTATATTTTTTAATTCATTAATTTGATTATTAATAAATATGATAAAAAATTCATTTATTTTATTTTTTACAGATAGAAGTAACTAAGAGAGCATTTAAGGGGTATTCCTTGCATTATTATGGCAAAAAAAAAAAGACTTTGGAGTTTTTTTTTTAATTACTTTGGAAGAAACAAAAAATATAACAAAGAAAACAATATAAAAAGAACGAATAAAAAATAATAAAATATATGATATTATAAAGTATGGGATTAGAAATAATATTTATCAATGTAAAATAAATTAGCTGTGGATAGAAAACATTAGCAAAGAAATCAATGATAATATAAATAAAGAGAATGACTTATTTGAAATACTGTTGACATTTGACTAAAATGATTTAAAAATTTTGAAGCTAAAATACAACTTGTCTCACGTCACCAAAAAAAAAAAAGAACAAACCACAAAGGATGCAAGCAGACCAAGGATGCGCCTTTTAAATCCCAATGCAGCATTTAGGGCAAATAAAATTAATGACTCAAGATTTTGTTCAATCGTTATTTTCTTTATGGTAGTATGGTCAAAAAGCCTAAAAGCACAAAATACGACCTTAACTTAAATCACTTTTAAGTCAAATATAAGTTCAATTAAAACATATTGTATTGCTTAATGAGAGCAAAATATAAGGATTTTTCTCTTTGAGCCTGGAGGATAAATTAAGGGTTCTATAGCTGACAATGTACAATGATGTTTGGGATAAGATAACTATTTTTTAGAGATGACAAATGAGTCAATTCATATGGTTTAATGTTTATTTTTTGTTTATAGTGACAAGTCCTAAATTTATTTATTTTTATGGGCTTATTCTTATCACATGATTTTATTAGCATTTTTATGTATTTTATAAATAAGTTTGCTAAAATTTGCTTTTGTTGGTGTTTAATAATCTTTGCTAGGAGGTTGTAAATAGTACTTATGAGTTTGTATTGTTTTTGTAAGCATAAAGGTATAATAATAATGCTAATCATCATCATCATCATCATAATAATAATAATCATCATCATCATCATAATAAAACAAAGCCTAAAAGGTCTAGAGCAAAATTGGGGTGAAATTTTTTGAAAAAAAAAAAGTTGAAAATTATACTTTTGGCAACAAAACTTAGCACTATTATAGCATCACCTAAGTGATTCAAAGTGTCACCTCGGCAATTTAAGTCCAATGTCATTTAACTCTTATATTTTCTTAACATGGAAGGCTATAAATAGGATTATTAAGCTTTTGTACAAGGGGAGGATAACCACTTTTCATTATAAGGCCTTTAAGAGTATTCTCGACTTTTAAAAAGTTGAAGTATAATGGAAAAAATGAAAGCACGACATCAATTTCTCATCCTTTACTACTTTTCTCAACATTTTACAAGACTCTCACATTGGAGCAATTCTCTATACCTTTCTCCTATTTTGATTCTAATTTTGATTTTTTTATTATGTTGTTCAACTTAAGATTAGAATAATTATAATATATTTATATACTATTAAGATTATTATAATGATATACCATTAGTTCTTATTTTATATGGATGTATAAATGTTAAGTTCACTATCTTTATATGATTGTTATTTATTTATGATTATATATTGCAATTTAGCTTAAACTAATGAAATCAGTCAAGAATTAAGAAACTGGTTAGGTCACGATTTGAATCGGTTTAAAAAATTATTTTGCAAAATTTACAACTAAGACTTAAACATATGACTCTCTACCAAATGCTAAACCTCTTTGCTATCCAAATCACAAATCTCCTTTAACAATATTACATATTGTTTAATATATATAAACATCTTAATGAAATAATATAATTTATACATATATATATATATATATATCATATGTATAATATATAAAAATATCTAAACTAATATCTATATATATATATACTATTTATAACTATATTTTAAATTTTTGTATACTTTTTATTTGATTTTTTATTTTATTTTATGATTTCTAAACCTTTTGCTTTTTTGTTTTTTTAATGATAATTAAAATTTTGATATAATTTGGTAACCCTACAAACTTAAAATTAAATACTCTTAAATTTTAGTCATGAGTAATTTTTATTTTTTAATTAAAAAACAACTTCTCAAACATTTTAAGAAACATGAAATCAATAATTAAATATTTAAAACTCATTAGTATTTATTTGCTATATTAAATGTTTAATATATAAAATTATATATATATATATATATATTCTCAATTCAACTACAATCAAATCATTAAATCGTAAATTAGTGTCTTTATCAGTTTAATAATCAATCAAATTTTATAAACATTAGTTGCAATAATAATTTAAGATGAACTAATAATTATGCAATTAAGTTTAAGTGTGGTACAATTCCAAGGGACACATTGTTTTAAGATAACTTAAGGTAACATTTATACCATTATATGGAGCACCGTGTTTAATAAAATGTAGCATGAGCTTAGTTGGGTAGCATGTGATTCTGATGAACACTAATCACTTAATCAATTCCACATTTAATAAGGGATAATATTTCTAACAACTAATGAAATTTAGGCTAACACTAAGGATAATTTAGGGAAAATTACATATAGGGTAAGTTGATTGATTTTAAGGGACAATCAACTCTTTTGGACCTTGCTAACTAATATAAGCAAGGCACTACTATTAAGCACTATGCATTATTATTGATTAGTCTACATTTATTTAATTCATCTTCAAGTCTTTAGCCCTGTGTGGTATCACGAAGGAAAGTGTAAAAAGAATCTTAAGTAAAATGCATTTAGTTACAAGAATTGAAAACAAACACAAAAAGTAATGATACTATAGTGAAATTGTGCATTTTCTTTTGTCTTTTTTTGTGCAGATTTTCAAATAGACACATAATGACTTTTTTATCCTTGTTATTCATACTTTATAAAATTATCATCTTATTTTAAATTTAATACATTATAAATTTCTTTTTATGTTGAAATATTAGAAAAAACAATTTTAATGTTTTTATTATTTGATATTAAAATTGACCTATTTTTCAAATCTATTATTTTATAAAAAGGATTTATGTTGAAATGTATAAAAAAAATTACATTAAATGTCAAAATTTTTTAACTAAATTTTAGTCGATTTTGTTTGACTAAACTATCAGTCAAAAGTTTTTGATTGAAATTTAGTATTTTTTTAGCTAAATTTCAATTAAAAAAATTGTTGTATTCGACCAAACTACCAGTCAAAAGTTTGTGATTGAAATTTAGTCAAAAAATAGTATTTTTTTACTAAATTTCAATCAAAAGTAAAAAAAAAACTATTAATGCAGTCAAAAATTTCTAATTAATTAATATTATTATTACCTTAAAAATATTTTATTATTTTTAATAATATTTAATATTAAAAATAATAAATTATACAAAATTAACAAAATAATTATAAATTTAATATAAAAACTATTCATCTGACCAATTGGTCAATCAGATAATAATGCATTTATATGCATTACTTATATATATATATATATATATTATTTATATTTTATTATATATATTTAAATATATTAATAAATATATATATGTGTAAATTATTTTTATTATATGAAAATGATAATTTATAAATATAAATAATTATATAAAAGTAATCAATTAATTATAATTATATATATATTTCATCTCATTTAGTATTTTTTCGACCAAGGATATTTTTGTCTTTTCTTATTTATTACTTTCCATTCTATTCTTATTTCTTCCAACAAAATAAATAAATGCAAATATAATATATTTCTTTTTCCACTTATACTAAAAATAATTTATTCCACTACAGTTCATTTAACTTTCCTTTTCTATCACTAAATTTTTTATGTATCAAACGAGACTTGTTTTTAATATTTAACATCGATTCCTAATAATTAAAGAGGTTTAGGATACTATGTATACACTAAATTAACCAATATTATAAGTAACGTGATGATTAACCCCTAACACCCATCAAACACCTTTATAATTATAACTAACCAATCATAAAGAGATCAATACTTAAGTTCATTATATTACTTAAACTAATATTATGCATACTAGCATAAGATACAAAATAGTCTCATCATATTACTAAAGATCCATGCTAGTTGTTGTTTGGCTCTTTAGGATTATATGAGATTTCCCTTGATATATTGGTCTTGGCAATATGGATTATGTAACAACCCTAACTCCTAATCACATTAATTAAGTATAATTATACAATTAATAACCCATACTTAATATCTAAAGCGAATAATAGATTACCAAAAGGTGAAAATATAGGGGAATTTGAACCTTTTATCATTGAAAATCATTTTTCAAAAAAACAAAGAGATTTAAGCTCATAAAGGATTTAAATTCTCATTCAAGACCTTTATTTGTTCGCAATTGAATTTAAAAGCATAAAACTCTTATATAATTGTTTATAAGTCACAATGTATCATTAACATAGTGTAAACTAAGTTTTAAAGGTTAAAATAGGGGTTTAGGGTCTTAAACCATGACTTGGAAGAATCGTCGTGACCAAGTTGGTTATTAATACCTCTAAAAGCATCCAATTATACTTACACCATAACTTGAATATTTCTCACTGTGAAACAATTTGATTTTGTAACTCCGAAAACAAAATTCTAGACTTTGTGTCACAACTTGAAACACCCATGCTGCGACTTAGTTTGCTACGAGAACTAGAACTACAAAATATTCTTGATCCTTGCCATGAGCAAGGTGTCCCCTGGAACTTCCTATTCATAGAATCCCATGTCTCATCGCAGTGAGCCTATTTGGTACCATGGTGAGATTGCTCACTAGAGTCTTGCCAAGACACTTACTTGATTCTTACCTTAATAAGACCTTCTCATGCTGCAGAGAGATTACTCTCGCAAGCACTTTCACTCTATTTTTTACATTTTACATCGCAATAAGGAAACTTGCATCACGACATGCTTTGCTTCTATTACCCCCTAAACTTAGTTTAGCCACAACTCAAAAACACTTTGGTTATGACTTAGTATACCTCTGATTCTAATTTCTTAAACGATTGTTCCACCCATTTAACACTTCTTCTAATTAAACTATAAGGTCTTTCTATGCCTAGAAGGCATGGTTTTATTAGCATAAAACCTCATATATATCTTAACTTACTCTTATCATTTAAGGACTTAAAGCTTGATCAAAGCCATCAACCTTACCATGTATCAATAACTAACTAATTAAGACAGTAAAGGCATGCCTAAAGCTACAAGTGACAAGTTTATAATGTGCAATTCTTTATCATCTAACCTTAATCCACTTTGGACAAATCTTAATATACCAGATGAACCTATTCCCGACCACAAATTCTAAAGTAGCCTCAAATATAATTATAGCTATGATACACCATAATTCTATATACAAAGCATTAATATTAACATGAATCTTCATATATTATAATTTTAGGCTGGCATTCATATAATAACAAAATTCTCATTTATAAATTAACCATTTCAACACCATACATTCACAAAAACTCATATCTGATCAGCATTTAGTGAATACATCAGAATCTATGTAATTTAAAGTCTAGTTTCCTAATGATTATATCATTGGTTACAAAATATCAAAATACCTAAATTTGGCAACATGAATATATCATGATATTATATAAAAAAAATTACAAAAAGAATAGTATATACTTTTAGTCAAAAGAGTCTAAGTATAAAAATTCTACATAAAGCCTCAAATTAGGGAGGTTCATTTATTTGCTTTTCTTTTTTCCTTAACTAATAAACTTACATCTAAAATTGTTAACCCATAAAATGAGGTAAGATGTGAATCTCAATAACCAAAGGAAAACTTCACACGTATAAGCAAATTAATCAATATAAATGAATTTTGTATAAATAAATATCAAAATAATCAATTCAATCAGCTAATGAACTAATTAGATAACAAGTTATTATTATTCCATATTCACAATCACATACAACATGTTAATGGCTAATAATAGAGGGTAAGGCCCTTCCACAATACCAACTTTCTATTAAACATGCTCAGAGCTTGATACATTCATGAGTCTAATCACAATTCGATGTCCAACCAAAATACAATGCACGGGTGGCAGATAAAGTATAACTCTACTAAGGACACATTCATGGTCCAAAACAATAATCAAGTAGCCAACCAATTATTTAGCATAGAAAACATAATGTGTAGCAAATATCAAATTAAAAATGAACATATATAAGGAATTAAATTTAACCCTGGTTATCTCACTTAGTTGATAGTATTTTCCAAAGCTAAAATTATTTGCCAATCTTTTATAGAACCTAATTTAATTGAAATTAATTTTTAAATTATCATTCATTACAAAAATAAATTACTCATTACTGGCATCAAAACTTATAAGAAACACTTACTTAGTTTCCAATGAATTTCAATTTCGAACTTGATCCTTCCAACCCCAAAAACTTCAATGTCTTACTCCAATTTCTTGGTATTTTTACACAAAATCAGAACTCATTACATAAGTCAACCGTTGGGGCCAATATTCAGTAGAAAATACATTAAAATAAAGAGAAGATACTTATCTAATAGTCCCTTTAGCCTTAACTTCCAAAAATCATGCAAAAAAAAAAACCATTAAAACATTCCATTTTAGATTTGGTGATGAGATAAAAATCTACTAAACCAAAAACTAATCAGACAAAAAATGTAAAGGAGGATGAGAAGATTAAGTTTCATATAACTTACCTTGACCAAATCTTCTTTTAGAAATGCAAAATGATGGCAAAAAAATGATTAATCTTAGCTTTCACCAAAAAATGCGAAAATGCTCCCCTTACTTTGTAGAACCCTTAAGTTTTCAATACTAAGATAAATAGCAAATAGATTTCTTAGGGTTTTAGGGCAAGTGGGCTGCCCTAATGGGTCTTATTTTTTAAAGAATCTAATTTTCTTAAGTGTTAGGTCAAAACTAAACAAACCCAATGCATTAGGTCACCATAAAACAAAATTGGGTCTTTACAAATTTTATATTTGATATATTTATATTATTCATAGGGCCTAAATAAAATTTCTAACTCAATTAAATTTAAATCCATAATAATATTTTATTTTCTATAAAAACTTACTGAACAATTATTATATACTTGGAAAATACCCAAAATGATCATTTTTCTTGAAATTATTTTTTTTAATCTTTCTAAATTTCTCCTAATAATTCCTTAATTCTTTATAATTACTCTTAATTAATTTTAGAATGTTATAGATTAAATCATTTTAAACTTACAAGAATATTAGACATGTAAGGCTCTTATAACACTTAGTTATAATAGTATATAATTGGAGCTTCAAATTAATTTAATTATTTTTACTATCATATTGAAAATAAAAGTATATTTTTATATTGTGTAAAAAATTATTTTAATTAAAAAATAAATTTAAAAAATTTGTATTATAATATCACGTGTTAAAAGTCAATTTTTGTGTGTGTGCGTACACACATTTGTATATGTAATTTAGTCAAATTTTACATTAATTTAATGTAATTTACCTAATCATTTGTTATTAACCATAATATAACAATAAAATATTCTCTATAATAAAATCAAATATTTAAATGCTTGACCTCTTTTGAACATTTCTAAAAGTGTTTAATGAATAAATTAGTACACATGTTTTTTTGTTTCCCAATTTTTTATTGGTAAAAATCTTTAAAAGAGTTTTTATGAGTTTTAATTATATCAAACAATATATTCTATAGAAAATCATATTTTGGATAATTATATTAGACCAAAAGCTTTTGATGCAAATCTTCAATTGGCCAAACATTTTTAGAGAAAAACTTATTTATGAAATAAGGCCAAACCCATTATTATTGAGAAAGCTTTTTATTATAAAAATATTAATGTGAAAGAATTTGTTTTTTAAAAATTAAGATTACCAAAATTGTTAAGCCAAGTTTTTATAATGGGCTACATTATTGTCTTATAAAATAATCAGGCAATGTCATTTAAGCCTATCTTTCATTTACACAAGGCCCAACTCTTTTTATTTAACAAGAAAGTTTCAATAGATTTTTAAAGCAAAGAGAAAATTAAGTCTAAACATGTGAAAGTTTTGGAAACACCATTATTGATTTTTCATCTCTCTTTTGTGCATAAAGTACTTTACTAATCATGTATGGCCCATAAGACAAAAGACATGCATAAGAACAATACTAAGCTTTAAAAATATTCAGATCAATTCCTCTTCAAAAGTATAAGCTAATACAAGATTATCAAAAGATTTAGCAGAAAAGATGGCAGTGAAGCTGTACATGATAAGACATTTATGCCTTTGGGTAAAATGCTATTCAAATAGGCTTTTTAAGGGAAAGAAACAAATTGGTATAATTCAAAAGTCTCTCTACCTACATTGAGATAATTGGTATAATTCAAAATCAAAAGTCTCTCTACTTACTTTAAATATATCTCAAAGAAGCTACATTCAAAGAAAGGGAAAATCAAATGAAAAAAGAACAACTTTGAACAACTTTTTGACATAACACAATACATTAGAGATTAAAGAAAGTATGTAAGGAAGAAAAAAGATAATAGGTACTCATTTGATTTTCTCTTTCAATATTTTTTAAGGCAAAAATGTTTACAAAGTGAAAATTCTAATAACCTTACATAGTATCATGTTTCTCTTTGTCAATACTCTCCAACCAAGCATTCAATGAAGAGAAAAGCCATGATTGAAATGCTCAAGCATTTAATGAAGCTCAAATAAATATTAGGAAATGATTACAGTTGTTGAGAGAATATTACAAATAGTTAAAGTTAATGTGCATTAAAGAAAATCAAGGCTTGTAATTAAAAGTCATCTTGCCATTATCATTATTTAAATAGTTACATTTAAAGATAATGGAGGGAGAGTTAAACACACATTGTTTAAGAAAAGATATCCTCTCCATCTACTATTGGTCTTACTAAGTTAAAGCGTGCATCTTATCTCTCAGAGTTAGGTTTATCAGTAAGTTCTTAAAATGAATGATTGTTGTTACTATATTAAAAATCTAAGGAGATCACATTCTTGATAACTTAGTTCTCTAAGTGAGATTTATGTTAACATTTTGAGTGTCCTTAAGTGAATATATGCTTCTTTGTTTTGTTCTCCTTAAGATATTATACATTAGGTTGCTAGGAACTTATATAAATCCTATTGGTTATCTAAAAGTGTAAAAGTCTTTCAAACTAAGTATTGTTATTAATTTACCCTAATGATCAGGTGAAAAAGCTTGAATGAGTTGAGGCAATGCAAAGCTTATCTTGTCATATTATGGTGTAAAACTCTTTGTGTGAATCTTAAAGGTCACGTTGTGAGTGGGGAATAAAACCCAAGGGGTTGAACCTTTGAAAAAGGTCAAAGGCTTAACCCAATTATATTATGATTACTTATTATAGTGAAAATCTCCTTACTTTATGATTAGGGATTGAATATATGATTGTCCTGGTTTGAAGTAGTATAAATCTCATGTGTGATCTTTCTTATCTCTCTCTTTTATATTGAGTTTATGATTTTGTTGACTTATTTCATACAAAATATTATGTTTCAATTATTTTTAAGGAATCCATTATTCATACTACTTTCAAGAAGCTAACTATTTAATAAAGGAATTTTATACTCATCTATTGTTTTTGTTTTAATTTTTCTTGAGTATTAAATAAAATATTTCAATAAAATTATTCTATATCTTATAAGGATCAATTATTTTATCACTTAAAAGTTTTTAACTTCATTAATTTAATACTCACACATTTTTCAAGGACCAAATTTTAAGGAAATTAATGTGAAATAACCTAAGCTTTCTATACTTGTTGTGAAATACTTTTTCAAAGAAAGGGTTTCTACTTGAATCATCCATTTTAAAATATTTTGGTTCTAAATTTAACATTTTCAAATTTGGTTGTTAATACTCAAAACTTGTTTCACTTTGTTGAAAAAAAATAATTTTCATCTCTTATTTTGAATGTTGGTCTTTTAAATTACTAAACAAAATGTTTTAAATCAAGTTGTGTCTAAACTTCCCATTTACTTATTTCAAGAACCCTGTTAAATCAACCATTTTTTAGATAGTTGTATTTTCTATAGAATAAAATTTTAAAAATATATTATTTTTAAAAAGTATAATTTAGCCACCGATTCTTGAGCTCTCTTGGACTAACATTTTAATCCACAAATTTTAAAAATGTTTACACGTAATATATAACAAACAACTAATAAAAACATAAAATAAAATTAATACATTTGTAAGTAAAATATAGTTCGAAGAACTTGTAATGACATAAGTAAAGCCTATAAGTAAATATATTATCCATAACATGTTTTTCTTTGACAAATCTTATCTATGAATGTTATGACTAACATTAACATAACTAACATTGTGTTAATATTTAAAAAAGCTTGAATTGGAATCAATAATAAAGGCAGAGACCTTATGGTTATTTGAACCGTATAAAAGAAGTAGAAGTTAGAAAGAAGTAAGGAGGAAAGGAAACAAAAGGATAAAAGATAGAGTTATGACAAATTGACCTCAAAATGCAAATATTATTTTATGGACATGAAATATTTAATTATAGGCAGCTAGTTACGTATACTAACATGAAGTTTGACTGATATTGCCCAAACATCATCTAAACTGTTTATGTTTGATTTGAAAAGTTTAGATTTCATTTTTATTCATTTTTATTTTGTTTTGATTTCTTTTTTGTCTTAAAGGAAGCAAGATGCAAAATAAAAATAGTGTTTCAATTACAAATTTTTTAAAAAATTATGATTAAGATTAAAAAGCAATTTAAAAATTGGATCACTCAAATGTCCAAATGCGATTTAAACAATTCAAATTGCATGCTACAATAGTTGAAAAACCACATTATAATCATGGACATATTTGAATTTGTTGTTGTTAGCAAAGAGCAGCAAGAACGTGCTCCTCTCAATTTTGTGGCCTTTAGATGCATTGCACAAATCCAATGAAGCCATGTTGTTCAGTGCGTTGAAATGCTCTATTTCACTGGTCCAAGCTTCAACCTTTCGGGCTTCAATAGTAGATGAAATGTGAGGAGTTTGAGGATAGAGATTGGCTTCGACCATCAAGTGAAATAATCAAGTCCTTTGTAAATTTTATAGATTTGTTTTTGTGCCTTGTACCTTATCTAAGTTGCTATTTTGGTTCATTAAGAGACTTAACTTTATCTCTTAAAGATTTTGTCCTAGTGAAGTAATTTTGGGTGCCCGACATTAAATGATGCTGGTAACTAGATAAGTTGTTTCCTAAACTCTTGGTTTTGTGATGAAGGCATTATCCTTGTATTGATATTTTTGCTTTGAATCTATAAGATGCCTTGAATAAAATGACATGGCAAAATGCTTTATATCTAAAGGATCTAGAGGGCCACTTCTGCTTTCCATAACTTCCACCACTGCTTTTAGGCCTCATTTGATAGACATAATCCTTCTCGATAAAAATGAAAAAGGAATGCTAAATAGACTGGAATTGAATCAATTACATTTGGTATGACCAAAAAAAAATCTTTTCCTTTGTCTATTTGATAGGATAAAAATAATGATAAAATAAAAAATTAGTAATGGCAAATGATTAAAATATCTTTAAAATATATATATATAAGAATGGAAAGGTAATATATATATATATGTATATGTTTATTATATATATTACATATTTATTATATATTATATATAATGAATAACATATTTAATCTTTATACACAACTCACAATTGTATATATTGATGATATTTTAATATTTTTTAATTCAATGAAATAATACTTTAAATATTTATAAGAATTCTTTGATATAGTTAAACAAAATGGCTTAGTTGTCTAAACCATAAAGATGAAATTATTTTAGGGAAAGATAAAATTTTTAGGATTGGAAATATATCAAGAATCTTGTGTTATTTCTTGAAAAGCTTCTAAAAAATACCCAAAAAAAAAAATTAAACTTGTTCATTTAGCTATTATCCCAAAAGTTATTTAAAACACTTCCAATTGAAATTTGTTAAAAAAATTTTTAGTTTGTAAGTTTTATAGTTTATATTTCCAATAAAAAAATATATTTCAGTCATTTTTGTCATTTAAGTTACGTTTATTTGAATTGAATAATTTATATAATATAATATAATATGATATAATATATACAATTATTTATATATATATATATATATAATTCATTGTGGCAATAACTATTAGGCAATGAATAAAATCACCTATTGACATTAAGTATAAATTATTCGATTGAATTTTGGGCGGATCAATTCTAATTAGCATTTCGTTTTTTATTTTATTAATTATTATTTATCTAATATATTATTTTTAATATTAAATGTTATTATTTTTTTGGTTTTATAATTAATAAAAACTATTAAAATAAACTTTTTAACTTTGTAATGAGTTAAAATAATAAAATAATAATCTTGTTGGCTTTGCAATTAATTAATAAAAATAATAAAATCTCAAGATCCCTTTTGTTGAAAAAATATTATATAATAATTAAGAATAATATCTAAAAATATTTGATTTAAAAATATAAATTAACAATTTGAAAAATAAAAAAATAATGTATCGCATAAATATATTTTAAGTATTTTTTATTTGTTAAATATAAATTTTTCTTTGATGGATTTTGCAATGACAAAGGGGCATTGTGGAATTTTCCGAATGGTAGCTCCAAGACTATTTTATCTTTTTGCCCTATTGTGCACTTTTGGACTGATTCTGTTTTATCGTGTTTTGTTATTATCAAACACAAAAGACAAATGATTCTATTTCATTTCTAGCGTCATATGAAATGAGACTTTAGGTTCATATCCTTTGAATCCTACAAAGACAATGGATATATGATAATTAAATATAAATTAAGGTTTCATTATTAAAATAACCATATAATGTTTATTTTCAGTGAAAATGCTAAATAGATAATAGGGAAAATATTAGAGAGACTTACTTTAAAGTCCCTTATGAGACTTTTATCCCAAAGAATTTGTTGATGTTAGGATAAGTGTTTTCAAAGGAATTTTGGCTTTAATTTGTATAGCCATCAACGTATGCCTGCCTCGCAGCGTAACATTTGCTTGTTTCCTCGCAAGATGACCTCTCACTAGTGCCTATATCTTTACTTGTCCCCTCCCTTAAAACGTGCAATGCTTTGCTTGCCTAACAAAATTGCAGCTAACATGTTAGATTATATCTCCTTCAAACGTTTAAGAAAAAGGTATGAAAATGTCAAAATTCAAATATGTGTCCTCAACCTGGATTAGTGAAACACACCGAAAAACATGCTTCACCAGTTCCATGCGATGCATCCAAGGGCCATGAAATTGAGTAGCAGCAAATCCGAATCCATTTTGGGCATGCCTTTCTGAACAATGAAACGAAATCTGTATTCTGACCCCAAAGAAAAAACATAGTACTTTTTCCCCCCCTTTTTTTGGGGGGGCTCATGTTGTCAATACTTAATCCTAAATAACGATAGGCTTTAATTTATAAATTATTTATATGTGTTCACATCGTCCCTTTTAAGTTTAAACACCAAGAAGACCAATATCCATGCTTATACAGGCTTCGCACAAGGTGTTAATTGTTCAACAAACGGGAGGAAGTAACTTTGTCCAATCAATCTTCCGCTCAAACTCAATCTCAATTTCTCAGCAGACGTGTCAATATGTTCCAACTCGACCGAATTGAAAAATGAAAATTTAATTGGATTTATGCAAACCAATGAATTTGTGTGGGTTAATTTTTATTTAAAAATCAAGTTCCTCTGATTTAAAAGGCATATAATATTATTTAAATAAAAGAAAATTATGATAGCACTCTACTTGTACAAACTTTAAGGACTTCGAAATTGCTTAAACTTGCGATCTGTGATAAGGGACGCTTTTTCACCTAATTATGAGTCAATGGGCTTACGTTGTGTTAAATGATGCCCACCCCTTTTTCTTGGCCCAACAGGCCTTTTTGTAGACCCAAAGAAACATATAAATATGTGTGGTTTGGTTGGAAAAAGAGGTTACTAGGGTAATCAAGATTTTAAATAGGAACGCACATGACGACCGTCCCAAACCTGGTGCTTAGGTGAAGCACACTTATTCGTTATCCCTTACCACCGGAAGAGAGGGAGAGGGAGAAGGAGAAGGAGAAGGAGAAGGAGCGCGCCAACATAATCAACAAAGCACACTCTATTTGCGGAAAATATTGGGACACAATCTCGGAGAGTGACGACCGCTTCAGCTTCGTCTCTTTGCAATTTCAATGGGTCTCAGAGGAAGTTAACCCCTCTCTCTCCAGTTCGCTTCATGGGTGTTCGCCCTCGACCCTCTCGTTCTTTTACTTCATCTTTCCTTTCTCAATTCTTTGGAACTGCGCGAATTAGCTCCAAATCTTCAAAGCAAATTTACGCCACCGGAGCAGAAGAATTTTTTCTGTTTTGGCAATGGCTCATGAAGGTCTCTCTCCATGGTTTTAGTTATTTTTGGTTCTTGAACTTTGAAGTACTTGTGCTGTACTTTTTTTCTCCTTTTATTCAGCTTGGGCAATTAAATGAAATTCGTAGGAAGTCTCACCCTGATATCTGCATTATTTATATAGGCTTCAATTGTAATTTCCTTTTCTTTATTGTTCATAATACAAGTAAAGGGAACGTTTGTGATTACAATGCACTGCTAATCCCGATCCTCTTCCTTCAAGCGTATACTCGTTTCGCAACTTGCATGTTTTACGTCTGATTATATTCTTGTTTAATTTTTTTTTCAGTTCCGTGGACGTGAAATGTCAATCCATTTTCAAATTTGTAGATATGCTTAGACTTTCATACTTGTTTAAGTTTTCTGGGAGGATGTTCTTTGAAGTTCTATAGAGAGGAAAGAACTCCTTTTCTCACACGGCATCCGTGAGGGACACAGACACATAGTTGAGCTTTAAAAACGTTTCACCTGGCCATTACAAAAAGCATGGCTCTTTTGACGTGTCTGCAAAGAACAGTTTTCATCTCCATATTGCCAATGTTGCAAATCTTATTCTGTGAAATTTTAAAGTAGCTTGAATTCATCTTTTCAATATGGCCATGTATCAACTAACACAAACAAGACGGTCTCTTTTGACTTTCTTCCCCAGATTCTACTCGAGCCATTCCATTGAATGATTACCGCAATATTGGTATCATGGCTCACATTGATGCTGGAAAGACAACTACAACAGAAAGAATTCTCTACTATGCAGGAAGAAACTACAAAATAGGAGAAGTACATGAGGGAACAGCAACAATGGACTGGATGGAACAAGAGCAAGAAAGAGGGATTACCATAACTTTTGCTGCAACAACTATATTTTGGAATAAGCACCGGATCAACATAATTGATACTTCTGGTCATGTTGACTTCACCCTAGAAGTGGAGCGGGCTCTTAGGGTGTTGGATGGAGCTATATGTTTGTTTGATAGTGTTGCTGGTGTGGAACCACAATCGGAAACCGTTTGGAGACAAGCTGATAAATATGTGGTCCCTTGAATTTGTTTTGTCAACAAGATGGACCGTCTTGGAGCAAATTTTTTCCGAACAGAGATATGATAATAACAAATTTGGGTGCTAAACCACAGTTACCAATTGGATCAGAAGATAACTTTAAGGGAGTTATTGATCTTGTGAGAATGAAAGCTATAATTTGTTCTGGGGAAGAGTTGGGTGCCAAGTTTGTTTATGAAGATATTCCAGCAGATATTAAAGAACTGACTCAGGATTATCTATAGAAACCGTTGTTGAGATGGATGATCAAGCTCTGGAAAGCTACCTAGAAGGAATTGAACCAGATGAAGAAACCATAAAAAAATTTAATAAGGCAGGGAACAATATCAGGAAAATTTGTGCCAGTACTGTGTGGTTCAGCTTTCAAAAACAAGGGGGTCCAACCATTGCTTGATGCTGTTGTGGATTATCTACCTTCACCACTTGATTTGCCACCAATGAAGGGAACTGATCCTGAAAACCCAGAATTGACAGTGGAGAGGACAGCAAGTGATGATGAACCATTTTCTGGACTAGCTTTTAAGATCATGAGTGTAGGTACACTTACGTTTGTCAGGGTGTATGCTGGGAAGCTAAGTGCAGGATCTTATGTACTCAATGCCAACAAAGGGAAAAAGGAGAGAATTGGTAGACTTCTGGAAATGCATGTAAACAGCAGGGAAGATGTTAAAGTAGCTTTAGCAGGTGATATAATTGCTGTGGCAGGAATAAAAGATACCATTACAGGTGAAACATTGTGTGACCCAGATAGTCCTGTTGTGCTTGAGCGTATGGACTTTCCTGATCCTGTGATAAAGGTTGCAATTGAACCAAAAACTAAGACCAAAAACTAAGGCTGATGTTGACAAGATGGCAACTGGTAATTAAGCTTGCTCAGGAAGACCCTTCTTTCCACTTCGCCAGGGATGAAGAGATTAACCAGACGGTGATTTGAAGGAATGGGAGAATTGCATCTTGAAATCATTGTTGACCGACTCAAGAGAGAATTTAAGGTTATATATCTTCGGTTATGAATTAATATGTTGTTTGATTAAGTCATATTTTGGTCTTTCAAATTTTTAACTCTCTCACCCTAATTTGTGCATGAAAAGTTTCAAATAGGAGGATTATTTGTATAAACCCATGGCCAATATGTGCTATATACTCATTTGATTATCATGGAACCTATTTGCTCCAGGAATTATCATTTATCAATCATGAACCTTAGAGAATGGAAACAGAAGAGTATAGTACCACATAAAATAGTCGTAGTTGAGACATGACTCCCGACCATTGATAAGATTTATGTCTGTCATATCATCTGATTTAGCATATTATGTGTTCATTGGAATTATTTTCTTCCCTTTTTTTTTTTAATTATTCACTTGGTGAGACATTCTCTTTTTATTATGATCATATTATGTACTTTTAATGATTATATATCAAACATTATCTAAATTGGTGAATGTAGGTCGAAGCTAGTGCACCCCAAGTAAACTACAGGGAAAGAATTTCCAAAATCTCAGAAGTGAAGTATGTGCACAAGAAACAGTCTGGTGGACAAGGTCAATTTGCAGATATCACTGTACGGTTTGAACCCCTGGAGCCAGGTAGTGGATATGAGTTGAAGAGTGAGATTAAAGGAGGTGCTGTACCAAAAGAATACATTCCAGGAGTGATGACAGGATTGGAAGAGTGTATGAGCAATGGCGTGCTTGCTGGATTTCCAGTTGTTGACGTACGTGCTGTACTTGTAGATGGTTCTTACCATGATGTAGATTCAAGTGTCCTGGCCTTCCAGTTGGCTGCAAGGGGAGCATTTCGGGAGGGAATGAGAAAAGCTGACCAAAGATGCTTGAACCTGTGATGGAAGTTGAAGTTGTTGCCCCTGAAGATCATTTGGGAGATGTCATTGGCGATCTCAACTCAAGAAGAGGCCAGATCAACAGCTTTGGCGACAAACCCGGTGGCCTCAAGGTATGTTAGCTAGCCTGGCTCTCTAAGTCAGATTATTTTATAAAATTTGAGGGGATGATTAAAAAGCACATATGCTATTCTTTGCCTGTCGAAACTAGATCAGTGCACAGTAATAATCAGTTTAGCTGCCTGTTTGTTGGTAATCTTTGTCGAAAGTTTTCTTCTTGGTGTTACCTCAGTAGTTATGTATACAAATTGAAAACCTCTGGATTTTTTGCAACAATTGTAGCTATGGTTGCAAGACTAGGAAGATAACCTATACCTGATCTTTCCCCTCCATTATAATTCCTGCCAAATTAAAGTATTCCTTGCTCAATACCGCTCTCCTACCCCTGACCCTTCCTTGAAGAGAATTGGCAAGATATAAGAAATGGAGTGACGAGGTATAATACATACAAGGGCGGCTCCCATATTTATCGTATTGAATTATTGACACATCAGAGATCATAGTTCGTAGAAATGAGTGAGGAGGATAAATGAAGCAACGGTGCTTTGCCTTTACTTTTTCTTGTATTATATAGTGTTACTATGGGCTGGACTAACGCAATTTTTTTCCTCATTTTGATGACCAATTCAGGTGGTCGATTCCCTGGTTCCTCTTGCCGAGATGTTTTTCAGTATGTTAGTACGCTCAGGGGGATGACGAAGGGCCGCGCAGCCTGCACAATGCAATTCGCCAAGTTTGATGTTGTACCTCAGCACATTCAAAATCAACTCGCCTCGAAGGACCAAGAAGTCGCTGCATAATGTATTTCCCCTGTCTCGTCCTAACACGGAACATATTTTGTATACAAGTTGTTTTTGTGTCCTGTAGTTAAAATTTTTACGGATGAACTTGCTTAATTTCTTCCATCAGCAATCATCTTACCCATTAAGATGCAACAAACAATTTGAAAGAATCATAGACATTCACCCCATCTCTACCCAAAGTCGTATGGGCGAAAAGAGAGCATCTTCGCGGACATAATTATGAATATAGAAATGTCGCACTTCCTTTAGTAAATGTATAATCCCTAGATGTTTCAGTTGCTACTTTTTTTTTTTTAAAAAAAAAACACGTAACATTCCAGAAACTTTCTCACCATTTTTTAATTTATAAGTTGTTGAACTCGTTAAAATTTTCCCATCCACAAGTACATGTACGAAGACAAAAAATATGAAAACTACACCTTTTCGGGTTCAAGCGAACCTCAGGCCAGCCCCACCCGCCATATATTCCCATTTATAATACCTAACTTGTCAGATACATGAACCTCAACCTCCAAAACATGGTCAATTGATCATCAGAATAGAACCATAAAGGTAGGCAGATCATACTAATTCTTCCCGAAAATTGTTCCTCTCTGATAGAACGAGTCATAAACACCAGAGGGCCGAAAGGCCGAATTCCTAAAGGTTCGTTTACATATAATCTGCAATCTGATTCCCTGTGAGAACCATGGGCAGTTGAAGTTGATGCTTGAATTTGAAAGCTTGGTTATCCAAAATATACAAAAAAAGAAGTCTCACGCTATTAGCACACTCCAATAAAGGCGAAAATGGACGGGATTAGAGCTTGAGGCACTCAATTCATAAAAAATAAAACTTCACTAAAACGATGCCAAAGCATAAAACCACTAAGAAATTCCCAACCGTAAATTGTTTTTTCCCCTTTTCCAATACAATCTATTTAAAATGAGACACACTAACACATGGCTCCTTTGCACTTCCATCCAATTTATCTAATCTGGACAATCCCAGCACTGACCAGCTTCTGGATCTTGTTCATCACCATTGGATTCTTCGTATGCTCCTGGGCAGCCTTGGGATTTTCCTGGAAATCAACCAATACCTGCATACATCCCCAAACTCTCGTTAGCACAGCTCCTTCTTATTACACCAACGCGATATACTGGAAAAATCAAGAGGGCACCGTATAGGTAGCGTACCTGTCTCATAATAGGGTCTTGGAGGATATTCTGTACCTCTGGGTCTTGCATTGCCTTCGCCTGCACGAACACAACAAATTTAAAAAACAAATAGAAGAAAAAAAAAATTTAAAACTGAAATAGTTTCTGCAATAAAATGTTTTTATCTAAAATATGGCAGTCACACCTGTCTCTCCTTCAACTCCTCAGGACTTATATCCCCACGGCTGGCCTTATTAATTTGTTCTAAACATCTGAAATAGATATTAGATGTTAAGACAATCACCTCATCGTAGTGTATATAAAAAGTTAAAAAAAAACGCACCCATATCGAACAAATAGCAGAAATGTAGCATAAACCAATACCTTTTTATGCCATCAAGCAACTCCTGATTGTTAGGGTCATGTTTCAACCCCTCCTGATATGTTTCCAAAGCTTTGTCATATTCTTTCATGAAAAACTGTATAGCACCTTTTCTAGTATAACCCTTTACAAAAGTTGGATCAAGCTCAATGCATTTGTCTGCATCCTTCAAACCCTCAGGCATTGCCCCAAGTTTTGTGTAGCTTGCAGCTCTATTACTGTATGTCTGAAAGAAATGGAGTACTTAAAAGCAGATTAGTTTCTGCATTTGCTTAAATCGCAATTATCAGCTCTATTTAACAAGTAATATTACCCTAGGATCTTTAGGGTTCCTTCTTAAAGACTCTGTGTAATGCTTCACAGCCTCCGGATAATTTTGCTGCTTAAAGAATTCATTACCTGCAAGTTGATGATCGCAGTAAATACATTACGAAGGATACTTCTCTCTATAAAAAAGAAGCATATGCTTCCGAGAGAAGGAGGAGCATGGATAGGAGGCTAAAAGGGAGGATACCTTTTTCACGCTCCTCATCAGCCAACTTTGGATCAAAGTATTCTTGCTGTTCAAGTTCTTTCTTAGCTTTTTCAGCCTCATTCAATTTCTTCAAGGTGTCAGGGTTGCGATGCTCAGTAAGTGCCTTTTGGAAAGTCTCAATGGCAGGCTCATAATCCTTTGAGCATTTTGCCATTTTGACCAAGGCAGTTCCTTTCCTTGTCAAAGCTCTTGCTATCATCTTGAAGTCTGATCTCAATTCTCTTCCCTTTTCAACAGCCTT
The DNA here is from genome assembly GCA_032878935.1 of Erythrophleum fordii. Taxonomy (NCBI): domain Eukaryota; kingdom Viridiplantae; phylum Streptophyta; class Magnoliopsida; order Fabales; family Fabaceae; genus Erythrophleum; species Erythrophleum fordii. The sequence goes on from JAVQMF010000049.1 coordinate 35,549,384, forward strand.
GTCACAATCTTTTATGCATTCTTCTAACTGTGATTGAGGAATAGTTGTAATTAAAAAAAAAAAATCTCATTTTTTAATGTAACTTCCTACTCTTATATCGCATAAGTGCAATAGAAACTAAATATGTCCCTATTTACACACGCAGGTAAATTAAAGACATCCCTTGAGCAGATATAATTACTCTGTCGCGTCAAAACAATCTCGAATATCCTCCGCCACAAACACTACATTTACAAGGCACATGGTTTGATGAGATACAAGCTACTAGATCACACTAATACCTTCTTCCCTTTGAATCGGAATTAACATTCAACAAATTGCGCTCATGTTTCTAAACAGCCGTAAAGAAAAAATTATAAAATAAAAATTAATGAATTTGCAGAAACATCCATAATCACTTCCGCACCATAACAGATTGTGACCTTCATATACAATAACATGTAAACTAAAGCATTCACCATTTCTGTCCTTTAAACCACATCAATTCAAATAGAATTGGAATTGGAATGAATTCCGCTCAATTAGAATATGAGCCAACTGACATACCTTTCCCATTTCCAAGTAAACAGCAGCGCGGTTTGTGAGATATGATATATCTTCCTCATCCAACTCCATAGCCTTAGAGTAATGTTGAATTGCTGTTTCAAAATCCTTCTTTTTGTAAGCCGCATTGCCTGCCTCCTTTTCCCTCTGAGCGTGAGCCTTCCTATCCCTCGCTTCCTTCTCCTCCTCCGTCAATTCCATAGGCTCACGCTCAGACTCAGGCCGCTTCTCTTCCTTCGCTGGTTCAGCTTCAGCAGCTCTCTTCCTCTCTGCTGGCGGAGGCGAAGGGGAAGACTCAGGTATATCAGTGTCCTCGTTCGGGGTGCGAATTTTGAGGTTGAGCAAAACCCCAAGGGCTTGCATGATTCTTTGATCTTTCATATACAAGTTCAGATTGTTGGGATTTTTTTGAATATCCTGCATCATCTTCACGAAATCAGGTTGCTGTAGATATGCTCGAGTAGTGGGATCAGCAGTGAGCCTAGCCCACATTTCGGGTCCAGAGAAAGCGTCTCCGAAAGCATTACCCATGGAAGGCGCCGAACGGGACCTAGAAGCCGCCGCCCGGGCATCAGCCAAGCCGGATTTAAGTGGTTCATTACTGGGGTCGATCTCAAGGCCCTTCTTGTATGCAGCAATAGCGTCGTCGTGTTGGCCGAGTCCAAGATGAGCGGAGCCAAGACGGCTGTAGCCCTTGGACCAATCGGGCTTGAGCTCGACGGTCTTCTTGGCGTCGGTTAAGGCTTCAGAGTATTTGTGAAGGGAGGCGTAAGCGGCTGATCGATTGGAATAGAGGACATGGTTATTGGGGGATAGAGAGATGGCGTCGGAGAAGTGACGGATGGCCGCGTCGAAATCGGCAGAAGAGAAAGCGGCATTACCTTTGGCCTTGGCTTCTTCAGCCATCTGCGAAGTGGTGCGTGTAGTTTTTGATTTAGCAGAAGCAAGAAGGCACAGCGCAAGAGATTTGAAGCAGAGCTGTGGTATGGCCTTTGGGCTTATTGGAAAAGTCCCAGAGGCTTCCTCTGGGACGAGGGATTCTGGAAGCTTCTGCTGAATCGCCACTTTCTTTTTGGGCAATCGAGACCGTTGCTTTTTCTTTTTTTTTTCCATGATGGCAGAATTATCAATTTACTGTTTTCACGAGAGGGGCTTGATGAGAATCCACTTTTTTTTTTCAAAAAAACAGGAGAGATAAAATTATTAAAAAATTGTAGACTTAAAAAATTCATAAAATAAAAGGAGCATATGGTGCATACCATCAATCAAAATTTAGAGACAATTAAATTATGAAATATAAAATTCTTTAAATATGTATTATTAAATTTTTAATAAAAATATAAAATAATCTTCTTAAAAATCCAGTCGTATTATATTAAGCTGTAAAAATAGTTATCAGTAATTTATATTGAAAAAATTTATAATTAAAGTTATACTTAATTAAAAATGTATAAAAGATACCATAGTCAATGGAATATATATGCATGGATAAATTCTCAGTCAAATAAATCAAAAAGAAATGATAACTTTTAAATGAAACGTAAATGCTCTACAATTCCCGATGTGATGTAATCCTTTAGGGGAAGGTGGCCAAGTAAGGAAGCATATATGAAGGTTTTAAAATTCTAGTGCCAATAGTAACAAGGAGATATTCATGGGACAACAACGTGCAATTCCTGTAGCGTTTGATCAACGAATAGAAAAAATGGTGAATCAGATTCAGTATATGTGAAGCATATATAATACTTCTTACTTAGCACCCGTTTATGGCCCCTGTTTATATATAGAATGGAATTGGGGGAAATATATGTACGGGTTTGAGCGTGTGTAGGGTAAGCATGTGATGATGATAACCAGATGAGCTCCTTTCTAAGAAAGTAGTAAAATAGCTCAAGTTCAGGCCCCACTCTAATCTATGGCTAATAAGAAGTAAGGGGAGCCATTTCTTTGACGTTCGCATCTTCCAGTTGTGAGAGAGGAGTTATTTTATTTTATTGTTTATTTATTTATTTATTTTTTAATGATTTCTTTTTTTCACAATTACACCCTTCAATTTGTACGCAAATTGGAAAGAAGCTGCTCCCATACCAAAGAGCCGTTACTAGCTATGGATTGAAAAGAGAGGCAGGTGTGTTGCTGAGAAAAGAACGCCTGAAAGAAGAAGTTGGTGTTTTTTTTTTTTTAATAATATATTATAAAGCTTCACAGCCATTGATCGTTGGTTGGATTCGGTTTCCCTACATACAATACAAGGGAGTTATGCACTGTGCGCACATCTTTAGAATGTAATTTAAATCTAGATTCAATTTAAATAGTTTAAATTACAAATACAGATATTAAGCATAACAAACATTTTGTTCTTTAAGATAATTATATTTTTTCTTTTTGTGAGTTAAATTAATTAAAATTAAGTTAATATTATTAATATATTCTGAATTTTATAATAAATGAATTTTTAATTTATTTTATTAATTTATTAATTTCATTTTTTTGGTTGTTATTTATTTCATTTATGATTTATACTATTTATAAATATCTATTAAATAAATAAAAAAGAAATCAAAATAATTGAAAATCAAAATAATAAATATAATAAATAAAAAAATCAAATTAATTACAAATAAAATGATGAATTAAATAAAAAAAGTAGACCCCAAAAATCCTTCTTTGATTTGAACTTTTCCAAGTTATTATTATTATTTTTTGTGTTAAGCTTCTTTATTTTCCTTAATAAATGATTTGCTACCAAAGGATTTTTTTTTAGTTAACATGTTACAGTTCATTACTTCTTCTTTTTTTTGTTAAAGACAAAGAAACAAATTTTATTTTCTCTACTCTACTATTTACTACGGTGATGAAGAGTCAAATTATCACTATATTTATTTCTTTTTCTACATCTTGGAGGATTCTTATGTTTTAATTTGGAATGAAATATTCCTTGTAATCCAAGAAAAAAATCCTTTATTTCATTCTTAAAAAAAAAAAAGAGGTGTTCCATGATATTCAAAAATAGATCTTAATTTATACTTATATAAGTTAATAACTTGAGTTTGTGATGGGGGATTGTGTATTTAATTTAATGATGAATTGTATTTCTATTTTTACATTAATTAGATTAATTAATTTGAATGAATTAAAGAATTTTATTTTCTTTTTCAAATGCTATTCTATTTTTTAATATTTAGTTTTAATTATTAAATTTTAAAAGTTAAATTGTTTTCATTTACATCATGTATTATTTAAAATAAAAAAATCCAGATCCAATTTATGAACAACACCTCTCGCCCATCTTTAGATGATCCAAATGTTATTTAGTTATAGTGTAAGCGAGATTAAGAATATAATACTTATTTACGTGTGTGTATCATACGCCAGTTTTCTAACTCTCACAAATCATTAATATATTATCTAACCTTTTTAATGACTATGAAATTAATTAAGCTGCATAGGCTTGAGTTGCCAACGTTATCTTCTTAATATTATTGGGATTTGATCAAGGATGACGTCACTATAATATGGTTAAAATGTTTTTTTAACAAGGATTTTTTTTTTTGTTTAATGAACTGAATCACATGCCTTGTGTATTTGTTAAAGCTATTTTTATTCAGATGACATTTCTAGAGCATTTGAGGAAAATTGTTATGCAGTGCGTGCGTGTCTACAGCTTTTTACAATTTTTACTTTCTTAAAATTATTTCCTCAAAGGCGTATAGTATTTGTTTGGAAGCTTAGAAATGGTGCTCTTCCGACTGCTCGTGAGTCAAATCATCATCACCTTAAAATTTTTATGTAGTGTCCATTTTGCGGTAGAGCGAAGGAAGATGTGGATCATTTATTTTTACATTGTGATTTGATTCGAGCCATTTGGTTTGGTTCAGATTTCACACTCGGAACACAGAATATTTAGTCTACTTCATTGTGATCTTGGCTAGATACTCCTTTTCGTAGCTGAAAACGCATTAGGAGGATCTTCAAGACCATACCTTGTTAATAATATTTAGCATGCAAGAAACAAGTTACTAATGGAATGTTTGGTATCATCAACTTCTAGGGTATTGCAGAGGATTAAATTTCAACTGAAGGAATATACGAGAATCCCGGTAGAGCCGCCTATTTATCTAGCATCTCTTTCAAATCTTGTGAAATGTCTGATGCATCAATATTCAATAGGATAAGCAGGCCCATATATTTTGGGCTTTGATCAAACTCAGGCTCTGCCCTCCTCACATTAGAAAGTAAAATGGTTCGGTGAAATGAGAATGGGCATTGAGTAGTTGGATAGGTAATACTGTGGGTGCTGGAATGTAGTAGGATAGGATGGGATGGGACAACCCAAAGATGATCTGGAAACCACCACATAAGTTTAGTTTCGGTTGGCGTGTCCGAGTACTTGGATAGCAATTATAGTAGAGGACAAGAAATGTACAATGATGGCGTTCGTCTTAATCCATGTGCGTCAAACCACAGTCCACTTGCACCCCATGCTTTTATCCTCCTTCTTTACAAGTCTATTACATTTTATATTTGTATCTAAAAAATTAAAACAATTTATAACAGGAGAGACTGATAAAGAGCCATGCTTGTGTTGAACAGTTAATTGATTGTAAACTACTATCACCAAGATGTTTAGTCCCAGATTTTCCTTGGCGTTTTACCATGGATGAATGAAAGAGAGGTAGACGGGGGGAAGAACAAAAAAAAAAAAAATCAACGTCAAAGGATATTAAAAGACAGAGGCTCGGTGTCCGGAGGAGTCCGTCTCCGTGAGTTCACACGTGTGGGAGCAATGACTTTGACAGGGAGCCTGGACCCCGCTAATTCACAATCACAGTGAGAGACAGCTTGGTATGCCATGCCCGTGAAGTGAATGGTATCGGTGCGAAGTTAGGAGAGTTTACGATGTTGACTGTCAAAACGGGAAGGAGGCTGCGTTTTTATCTTTTAATTGAGCGGGTGTCGTTACAGAGATTTTTGGCACCTTAAAATGTGGATCTATGAATAAGTAGGTGCGGGCCAAGTCATAAAAAAAGAAAAAAAAAAAAACTAAAAGAATCATACATATATATATATATATACAAGATTATTTATATATTTATTTAGATTTTTTGAAAATTTTATATTATTTATCCTGTTTTACCCATAGATTAAAATGTGCAATCATATACTTTTGTTTTGCCTTGTCGAAGGCGGGGCTTAAATGGGCTGGCTGCTCTGTTTTACACTACCATTCCCAGCAAAACTCAAACCCCAATTGTCCGTGCAAGGGCTATTCACTGATTATTACGATCAATGCAAAGCATAGGAGCTGATCCTTGACTTCAAATCTAACGCTGGCCCAAAACAAAAGGAAAAAACCTTCAAAGCTAACAGTGGAGTTAATAAAGTAGTAACCGGTTATAAAACAACCACGCATTTTTCTCATTTAAGTATTTTTTGCATTTGTCTCATCTTGCATTCAAGTTTCCAAGGTTTATTGTAGAGCCCATCAAAATGGATCCAATTTATTAGATTGATCCATTTAACTTACTAAAATGATAAATTATATTTAAAATTTGTCAATCTATATCATTTTATAACTCTCTTGCCTTGATTTATTTAATTCAGAAATTAGGTGGGCCAACTTCACATAACTTGTTAGGTTAGTCTTTTTTTTTTTAATTAATTCAACTAATTTAAAGAATTATGATAATAGTTTAACTTTTGTTATAATAATTTATCTTTGAAGCCAAAATTTAAATGCTATTAATAAAGGAATCTAAATATTTTTATTATTTATTTTACTTTAGTTTAATTGTTTGATGAGATTTAAATTAGTCAATTAATTATTTGTATTTGATTAATAAAGTTCCAATGAATTATTTGGGTATTTAAATTTAAGATTTAATTGTTTGGGATAACTGTTTACATTTTTAAGAGATAATAATTATCATAATAAATATTTATTTTTTAATTTTTAAAGTTTTTTTGATAGATTAAACAAATTAACCCATTTAAATAAATTAATTAATATAACTTGACTTATTTAACCCGGAATTCATGATGAGTTACACAAATTAACTCACTTTTAACAGAACTTTACCACTTCTTACTTCTTACTGATTGATAATTATCGTTCTATCTAGTTCAACCCATGTTTTGAGCAACTATGTGTTTTCTTTGTGGATATATAACCTCATTTTTATGTACAAAATACAAACTATTTCATCACTTTTGTTGATTCTAGAGACAGTGTATTCACTTGTTCATGACTTAAACTAAATGAATGTTGTATAGCTACTTTTTTAACAACAAAATAATAAGAAATTACATTTTATTTCTCTAAATTATAGCTTAATTATAATACTAGTATATGAATTTCAAAAAATACACACTTTACTCTTTTGAAATGTTATAAAAGCGAAACAGTTATTATACACATAATTTTAAAATAATATAATGATAAGAGCGTCAATTTTTTTCAATGGTTAGCTTATTGGTTCTAAACAAAATCAATGGTGTACAAGAAAAGTTCAGGTGGAGGAGAGGCCAGCGGGTCCTATCTACAGGTATCGTTGGATAAAATAAGGCATAGGTACAGATACAGCAAAATATCCCCATCGAGATTTTTTTCCACTGAGATGATCCATTAATTACTTTTTAATTGAAGAATAATTAAATTGAATGGTTTAAATTTGATTTAGAAAGTTTAGACTTTAAGTTTTTTTTAAATTTTTAATATAAATCATTTTTTAAATTTATAATTAAAAGATTATTTTTGTATTATTTTATATTTTATTTTTTCAAATGTCAAAATAAATAAATAAAGACTTAAAATCTAAATAGCCTGCCTAAAGAATCCGTTTTCCCAAATTATGACATGGTCGCTTTGAGGCTTTTGATTTTCCCCTAAACCCAGCAACACCACTCTCCCATTTCTCGCTTCCCTTCCTTGGTTGACTCCCATTCTCCCATCAAAGGAAGGGGACCAGTGGCTTGAGACTTCATCAATGGTAACCAGGCTCGTTAGGTATCAAAGTTACATGCAATGTTTTAGCGGCAAACAGGAATACTTGATTTTTTTTCTTTTTTCTTTTTTTGGATTGTAAGGCGACACTGTTCACGGAGAGGAGGGTCGTTGGACCCGACCCCTAGACCCTCTTTAGATAGCTACCACGCAAAGTGGACAAAGGATAAGTTTAAAGAGATTGAAAAGATTAATATGCCAAGCACTACAGTAAACTTTATCTCTCTCCTTCTTCATTGCAGTTTTTGTCCTCTTTCTCTCTTTTTAATTATATTTCCTCCAAAATATTAATCCCAAAGTGTTCCCTCAAAACATTATCAGCGTCAACTCATTTCCTATTAAATAAGAAAGCCGTCTTCTGTGGCTTTCTTGCTTCTTTTCCTCATTAAATAAATTATGAAGAAATTTAAACACACACAATATAGATGTCTATAGATGTCTGCAATATTTTAAATAGGAGAGGAAAACAGGGAGATCAAATTATTGGTGCGTGGAGCCTAGCAAACAAACAAACAAAGGGAAACAGAGCCAACTGGTATGTCCACTAGCCACAACACAATGATTCTTCATTTGACGTCATCCGTGACATCATTCTCCCGACAAGCTGCGGATTAACCAGCCGAGTAATAGCCTTACACGTGACAGCATCTCCACCGTTTGATTTATCCCAGGCCCAGAACACACTCCCCATTCCGTCCATCCATATATTATACCACCCTTCGGCCCAAGGTCTGACTTTCTTCTTCTTCTTCGTCTCTCCCGCATCCCAAACATCAAAACAGTCACTTTCTCAAACTGAAATTGAACACAAGCTGACCTGAAAATCAAGGTGGAGCGTTGAGAGATAGTAGAATGACAAGCGTGAATGAGGGAGAGCGAGATAAGTACAGCATGATCAATTTTGAAGAAACCGAGTTGCGACTTGGGTTGCCTGGTGCCTCTGCAGGTGCCAATGACACCGAATCTGCACTTAAGAACACCTGGTGTACTGGCGGCAAGAGAGGCTTCTCCGACACCACTGTGGATTTGAAGCTCAATCTTTCTTCCAAGACTAATCAGTCAGCCCACAAGCCTACAAACAACGCTACTGCTGCTGCTACCCCTAACGACCCTGCAAAGCCACCCGCTAAGTCAGTTTCTTCTTTCTTTCCCTTTTTACTCAGTATCTCTGTTTCTTCATGCTTTTCCTAATTTCCTTTCTATTTCTTTCACGATTATTCCGTATCTTAACTGCGACCAAAAACTGGGTCCTGTGTGTCAACCTTGATTGAAGATCAAAACTACGATTTCATTTCCATTGTCTGGTCTGCACTGTAAATTTTTTTTTTTTAAATTCTGCTTAATCGGTTTATTAGTAGAGATTATAGCTGGACGGCTTGTCTCTCTGTTTAAAACTAAGAAAATTGAAAGTCATTTTATGTGGGTAGACAGGGAAGGTAACCCTCCTAGTTCCTACAGATTTGAAGAGCCTCGATCTTGTTTAGAGATTTAAATAACAAAATTTAAACAGAGAGTAGTGTACTAATTTTGGTCGATATTTTCAAGATCCAATGAACTTTCAATTGAAAATAAAGGAGAAAATTGCAAGTCCACTTGCGTACAAGTCTGTGGGTGAAAGCAGGGGTGAAGAATTTCGTGCGCCAGAAGTCTCAGCTAAATTCATTCTCACCGTACGACTTAAAATTATTTTATTGATTCTAATATGAAAGGAACACTATTATGCTTTGTTGGGGATGGATGAGTGATCCTGATTGTCATCCAGAATTTGAGCAGGAAAAAAAGGATGAGTGATCCAGAACGGTTTGCAAATATCTTGTGCGGATGGCACGGTTTGTTGTCGGGTAGACACAAGATAAGGACAAGACACAAGGAATCCTTATTTTTTCTCATAGGGCCCATCACCAACCATTTCAACAGTCAAAATAAGCACGCCCTTTTATTTATTCCAAAGTCCTCGTTGTAGAGAATTCATTCATAATTTTTTTTAAAAAAAAATTTCGTGGATAACTTGTGTTGTTTAATTAATGTTGAATGATGAATATGCAGGGCACAAGTAGTGGGTTGGCCACCTGTTCGATCATTCAGAAAGAACATCGTGACCGTCCAAAAGAATAACAAGGATGAGGCCGCGAGTAGCAGCGGCGGCGCAACATTCGTGAAGGTGAGCATGGACGGGGCACCCTATCTACGCAAAGTGGACTTAAAGCTGTACGAGAGCTATCAACAACTCTCCGATGCCCTTGCTAAAATGTTCAGCTCCTTCACCATTGGCAATTATAGCTCTCAAGGCATGAAGGACTTCATGAATGAGAGCAGATTGATAGATCTTTTGAATGGATCTGACTATGTCCCAACTTATGAAGACAAGGACGGTGATTGGATGCTTGTGGGTGACGTCCCCTGGGAGTAAGTTCCTTCCATATACAAAACTTGAATTCTCTCCACAATCATATTATATACAAATCTGCAACACCATTCAACAAGAGCTCTACAAAATTTCGCCCCTATCTGTCTTAATTCATTTACTGATTTTATGTTCGTACATCAATTGAATTTATCAGAATGTTCGTGGGATCATGCAAGCGTCTCCGCATAATGAAAGGATCTGAGGCAATCGGGCTAGGTCAGTCATCGACTCCTTAATTCAACAAAATTAGTTTTTTTTCCCCCTTCTTTATATTAATGCGTATTTAGCGTAAATTTTAATGTAATTTACAGCGCCAAGGGCAGTGGAAAAGTGCAAGAACAGAAGCTGAACTCAAATTTGGGTATTCCAACCATGTGCTGGGTTGTTCATGGGCGCCAAACTGGCTCGACCCAGGTCGGGTCTGCGCACGAGCTTGGATAATGTGTCTGTGCCTTTTTTTTTTTTTTTTTTTTCTTTTGGGTTAATTTTCTTATATATGTAATATATATATATATATATATGAGAAATTAGTTGGAAATTTGTCAGGAACAAACAATAATATAAATGTTCATATGAGGGCCCGCGCCCTTTTTTAAAGTGATAAAAAATGTGACTTGGTCTCTATCGATAATGAACTGTAGTGTCCGTCCAACATATGTCAATATTTCCAGCTGTCATACGGTGCTTCATGTATGTGCGTCTTTATTATAAGAATGTGCTGCAGTTATAAGCTAAGGGGGAGGATGATTGCGGATTTTTACTTATTTTAAAATTATACTTTAAAATAAAGTTTCATAAAATAATAGAAGAAAAATATAGTTTATGTTTAATAAATGCTTTTATTAATATTATTATATTTGGTAAGCTTGTAAAAAAATATTTTTAGTATCAAATTATTAAAAAAAAAATATGTAAAAATTTGGATAGTAGAGATTAAACTGAAGAAATAAAAAAAACCAATTTGAATCTCCCCCGCTTGCAAGTAATACATAATATTGTTAAAGAAAATAGAGGGGAAAAAAGTAAAAAGAAAAAATGAATTATATATATATATTTATATATCTATTATTTTTTAAAAAATAAAATGATGCATAGAGTATGAGAAGATTAAAATTAAAAAAATTAGATAATAATTAATAATTTTAAGTAAAGACATTTGTTTTGAAACAGTAAATTTTACTTTTCACATCAGAAAGTATTATTATTATTAAAAAATAACTTTTTTTTATAAAAATTTAAGCGGACACTTTATTTTTTAAAAAATTGAAAAATAAACAATTTCTCGTCTCAGTCGAACTAAGCATGTGCCCTTGTCTATCCAACTATTAGTAAGCTGATTGGTCGTGAACAAAATGATTACGGGGACCCACCCCATGTGCTTCTTGTGATGAGGGTTCCACTAATTTAATTCACATGTTCCCTCGCTCGCCTTCATTAAAATTGTACATGGATGGATTCCATTAAATTTCACCTCAACGCAAAGTTTAACTTAGATTAAGTAAAATTTAAAATTAAGGTTTTTATTAAATTCAAAGTATCTATTTTTTATTTTATTTTATTTAAATGTAATAATTATATATAACAAAAACTTAACAAAGATCTTAATTTCTCTAACACTACGTTTGGATTGGGTGATTTTTGGAGAGAAAAGAAAGGGAGGGGAAAAAATGGAATTTTCCCCCGTTTGTTTTGAGAAGGAAACGAAGGAAAATGAGAGAGTTAGGAGAGGAAAGTACCGTACGGTTTACGCCAAAATTTTCTCTCCGAATATGGAGAGATTACGGGAGAAAATGCTTCGGCAATAATTATTTTTTAAAATTGCCCTTCGTTATATTCTAATAAGATGCCCACCTACCTCCATCAAATGGCTATAGGGGAAAAAACAAAGAATAGAAAAACATGTATAATTTTTAGGAAAAAATGGCAAGCCATTTTAAGAACACAACAAAGAAAAGGAAAGAAATAAAAGGGGAAAAAAATAAAATGATTTTACAAGTAAAAAATAAAAAAAAACAGTCCAACATCCGACTACAAATTAGTCGTTGTTCGACTGCTATGCAGTCTGACCCACGAGGTCCGACTAAGATTTGGTCAGACCTGTGTCCGACTGTCATACTGATACAGTCGAACTTGTGGGGTCCGACTGCAAAATAGTCAAACATGTCCGACTGTTTTGCAGTCGAACCCCGTTGCAATCGAATTTCTTTTATTTTTTTCTATTGAATTTTTCTTTCTTTTTCTTTTTTTGTTTTATTTTTTCTTTTTCTTTAGAATTATTTTGTGGTCTTAAAACTGCTTGACATTTTTTTCTAAAAATTATACATATTTTTCTATACTTTGTTTTGCATTTTAAATATAATAGATTTTTAGAGTTTTCAATACATAATACTATTGAAATAAATATACATAAATTTGTTTTAAAATCAAAAAATAATCAACATAAAGGGAAATTTTATATGAAATAAATATAACATATTAGAATGTAAGAAGTTATTTTTTTATTATTTAGTGTGTGTTGGAAACTCTAAAACTCAATCTAAGTAAAATTTAAAAATTTATTATTCTATATTAATTAAATGAATATTAATACTTATTATATTATATAAAATACAAATAAAATGATATTTATATCAAAAAATATATAATTATTGTTTATTTTTCATAAAATAAACAATGTTCTGTTTTATATATTTCGTAACAAATTTATAAATATTGTTAAAGTTATTTAACTAAGGTTATTTAACTAGATATGTCCAATATATTCGCATAATATATATATATATATATATGTTAAGGGTAAAATTGCCCAAAAAAATAGTTACAAACCCTTTCTCTCCCCCTTCTCCCGCGTTCCATCCAAACGGGAGAAGAGAACCTTCTCCCTCCACCCCTCTCTCTCCCCCCTTTTTCTCTCCGCCTTTCTCCTCCCCCATCCAAACGAAGCGTAACTATTTATAAATTATAAAATATTTTTAATATTTTTATTAAAATTATAAAATAATCTTGAAATTTTTTATTTTAGTTTTTATTTTTTTATATTATATATAATATCACCTGATTGACCCAACCTACTCACCCAACCCCTTGAAACTGTTGGACTAAGTTAAGTTTCTTGACTCATCGGATTTTGTGCACATATCTAGTCGATGCCTTCCTCGCCTTTCCTATTTTTCATTTCTTTATTTTTTTATTTTGGTGAAGCATAATTTCCATTTCTTAATTATAATAAGTTTATTGCCTTGCAATATCATATTGAAGATTATTATGAACTTTGAAGTTATATAACTATGGTTAATGACATAACTAAAAAAAGAATTTAGCAATTAAAATGGTATCTTTGGATATGTGAATATCTCATATGGATTAGATATCATGATAAATCCTTCGATGTGTAAAATTACAAATTCATGTGATATTATACATGAAATTTCAAGATGATCCTTAAAGTGGACATTTATACATACATATAAATATGTATACACTTTTCAAATACTCACTCGATAAAACTTTCAAAAAGAAGTGATGGTGTCAATAAACTAAAAATATTGTATTCTTTAATAATAATACAATAATTGTTAAATATAAAATAATGTTATATCAAATAATTATTTAAAATATTAACTTATTTAATAATGAATAGATTTAAAAAGAATTAACTTGATTGTTCTATAATTAATTAGGATAATTATAGTAATAAATCAATTAAAATAAAAAAATATTATTTCTTATTTAGTAATACATAGTAATTAATGTGTCATAATTAAAGAATACGATATTTCTAAATTCACAATATCATCACTTCTTAACAAATGTAGCAATGCCATTTGAGTTAGAGAGGATTTAAATGGAGGCTAAATATGATGTCTGTAATAATCTTAATTCTTAATTAAGTTCATTAAGTGTAATTGTGTTGCTAATTAGTTGCAATTTAAATTCAATTTAGATCATATGTTAGTAACAGATGATAAATTTAAACTTTGATATGATCAATATTCACCATAAGACCTACAAGAGGATTCTTGTTCATAGCAAATCAAAATTTTCATTAGCACCAATTATCCATTCAAATGGCCTTTAAGGAGCTTGAAAACTTATATATGTTGAACCACTAGTTAGTATTCATCATCATCATAATGGAAATCAAGCTTTTATAATTGATTTGAGAGTTTTAGGACTTAGGTTGCAGCTTGGAATGGTCAAGGCATGACCAATTTGGCTCTGAAATTTCTAAAAGTATAAACCTACACTTATGCCGTGGCTTGGAAAACTACGTTGCAACCAAACTAGAATTTTTAACCTAAAATCCCTTAAAACACGATTCTCGCTGTGGCAAGCCATACGCAAGCCAAACGCAAACGCAAGCCCTTATTCTCACACCCAAACGCAAGCCATACTGTGGCAAGCCCTTATTGTGTCATGTCGTAACTTATATTTGATTCTCTCTATCTATGACTCAAAGGAGTTTGGTTGTGACTTGTTTTCTTATTATCATCCAACCTTAAGATACACGAATTAACAAGTTAGTAACCTGTCAAATTCAACCTTAGGACCTTTCTATAGCTAAAACATAAAGCTTTTAAGCTTATATCTTCTTATAACTTCAATGAATGGATTTACACAATTCAAAGTTACATGGACTAACTACATCAACCAAATTTCATATCATATCAGCATAACATTTACTCATGATAGCAAATGGCAAAGTTCAATCCTAAATGGCAATATAAACAATGATGATGATTCCCAAACTGGTATGAAAGTCCCAATTCGGATTTAAACAATGATTGTCATAGATTTTTTGTGCGTTTGCATAAAGTTTTACATTTGGGTTCTACTACTGTGATTAGCTAAGATTTATTCCTTATGCTTGAACTATAATGAGTTTTCTAAATGAGGTTAGCTCTACCCATTGGTTCTATGTGGCTATGGGTGTTTGAGTGTTTTGTTTATGTATACTGCTGCATTCTATAATGCTTTTCACTCTTAGCATGATTTAACCTAGATTTCAATGCTATTTTCTTGCCAAACTTTATTCAAAATTCTACCTACTGTTTAGAAGGAGTTTGGGCATGATTTAAACTTGTTTTGACTTGATTTGTGTGCATAAATCTATAGTTAAATTCTGCACAATTTGTAGTTCTATTCTAGTCCAAAAATTGCTACATATTACCAAGTTGGCATGCCAAAACTCTGCATTCAAGTTTTACATAGTTTGTAATTTGGTTCTGGGTGCAGAAACATTGCAAATATCCATGTTTTTGTAGAATTTTTGTAGTAACTAGTTTCATATGCCAAAATTTTGTTGGGGGTGTAAAAGTGTTGTAAATGTCCATATGTTTGCACAAACTTTCTGCATCCAAATTACTATATAGTTTTGGACAGGGAAATACTGCATATTAGTAATTTTTCGATGTAAAGTTTTATTGTAAACTAATGCTTGTTGTCTCATTAGTCTTATCATGGTTTAATCTTGCTTTTGAGCTTGATTTTGTGCCTAAATGATGAACTGAATTGATGTTTGCTACACAAGAGCCTTTGGGTTGTTGGTAACTATACCTTAAAGTGATTTTGTGTGTCTTAATTCTGTGCATCCCGTTGTCCATAAGATTAGTCAATTTGCTACTCTTTTTTTCCCTTGCTTTGCCTTCTATTTTATTTAGAATGCGAGCCAAAATCATCCATGATGCACGAAGGCATAAAGAAGTGGAAAAGTGGAAAGGCAACAAAGTGGAGATAGCCAACTTTTGATAGTTCTTCACACTTGTAAAGAATTCTTAAACAAATATTATATTTGGTTGCACACAAGCACATACCATCACAAAATATTGTATGCATACAAATACTCTTGTTTCATTTTTCTTAAGAATATCCTTATTTTTCTTTTTTTCAAAGTAGTCGTGTGAGATTTTATATTTCCTCAAGCGTATGGGGGTTAATTAGAGTACTATGTGTGACAATAAAATTTTTTTGGTGCTCATTGATTTACATATATATATATATATGCAAATTTTAGGTTCCAATTGCCTTATCCAATTAATTTTGCTTTCAAAAATTCAAAGAAAAGGAAAATATGCTTTAAAAAATTAAAATATGATTCAAAACAAAAGTAAAAAAATTCAAAAAACCAAATGAAATTTCTTAAAAATATATGTAGTATTTTAGAAAATAAAGTCTTTTTTAAAATTGAAAAAGAGAGAAACAAAAAAAAAATTCACAAAAGTTGCTAATCTTAAAAACTACTAAGAAATTCATTAAAAAAAGAGAGATAAAAAAAAATCAAACATCAATTATTAAAAAAAAAGTCATAACAAAAAAAAATCAAGAATAACAAGAAATTATTAAAAAATTAAAACACACAAACAAAACAAAAAATCAAAATCAAAATCAACAATATTAATTAAAACAAAAATTAACAAAAAAATATTAACAAAAAGTCATTAAAAAGTAAAAAAATCAAAAGAAAAAAAAATGAAATGTCAAAGAGAGAAAAAAAAAAAGCTGAAAATGTTAAAAGAATAAAAAAGTAAAATTGACTATACTTTTAATAAATCAAAACACATTAACTAATTCTAAATTCGTTTTATTTGCTAAAAGTAAAAGTAATTTTTATTTTCTTTGTCTTTTCACTAAAAAATACACAAAAAAAATATATTAAAAATTAAATAAAGAACAACAAAGAACAAAACACAACAAACACTACCCAAAAGACAATTTTCAACTATTTGAATTACGTGGGCTAAGATACGTAGACTTTAGACTCTCATCTTATGTTAAGTCTGTCTTTTAAAGTAAGTATTTTATTTCAATTTTATTTTCTTATTTTCTTTCTTTTTTTACTTTAAATTTTATTTCTTTAATTTATTTTCTTCCTTTTTTGCATATGATTTGTTAGAGAGAATTAAAATAAAATAGAGGTCATATTAATTTTACACAACTAATTTAGGGTAACTATTCTTAATAATGAGTGTTGTGGGATATCTAACATCTTCCCTATTCACAATCGACTCTCGAATTCATCTAGTTTGTAAGCTATTTTTCCTACAAGAAGGCTTTTTCAAAGTTTTGTCTTTTAAAAATTAAAATTTCAATAGCAACTCTATTTCTACTATTTCTACTTTGATTTCAATTTTTGTTTTGATAAAAATAAAAAATTTAAGTATTTTTCTTTTTTGGCACTATGCGGTCACATTTTTAGGTGTGACAGCAATAACTTCTTTAATAATTTTATTGTCATTAATGTTCATTAATATATTTAAAAAGCTTAAAAAACAAAATAGAGCAAGATTGACTTTTGCTTTAACAAAAGTCAATTAGCAGAAATAACAGATAAATATAAAAAAATATATAACCTTTTGTTTTTAGCAACAAGATAAAGATTTAAAAAGAGAAAACAATTAAACATACGAGTTCTTGTCTTTTCTACACATTATAAAAATGGCTAGGTAGAAAGTAGATTATGATAGGTCAATTTTGAACTTTTATCTAAATTTATATGGTTAAAATTATCAAACATAAAGAGGATTGAAAGGCTATTGAACCAACACTTGTTACTCATATAGAATTGTTTTTAGTTGGTTGAGGATGTAACAAAAGGCTTAGAATATAAAATGTCAATTAACATTTGGTATAATTTTAAAGTTATTTGCTTGATAATCTTGGACAGGTTATAAAACAAGAGAATATTATTTTTTATGCCCATGAGGAATAAAAGCAAAATACATAGGAATAGAGATAAAATAAGCACAACTAATAATAAAAGAAGGATGTATCAAATATTAGAAAATGACATTGTGTGAGCGTATCAGTGTTCAAAATTGTTTCAAATTGACTTTACACCAAATTGAACCATTAAATAAAAAAAAAATATCAGATCCATAATATGACTATATGGTTCCAAAAAATTTTAAAAATTTTGATTTTCAAAAATAAAAATCAAATGAAGTAGAATCACTGCTAAAATTTTAATTTTTAAAAGATACGACATTGGAAAAACCTTTTTACAAGAAAAAAAAAAGAACTTGCAAACCAAAAATAGATTCGTAAGTTAATTGTGTTTGGGGAGAATGTTAAACACTCCACAACACTTGTTTTTAAAAAATAATTATTTTAAGTTAATTGAGCAAAATCAAAATGGCCCTAATCTTATTTTGATTTCCCTAACAATCACATATAAAAATAATAAAAATAAAAAAATATTTATTTAGAAATATGGATTTAACCTAAGATTAGAGTTTAGAGACTATATGTTTTATAAACAAGATCAAAGCCCATGTGGTATAACTAAGTAGAAAATTGCGTTTGCTAGTTGATATTTTTAATTTTGTAAAAGAAGAAAGAAAGTGAAAATCGTTTTTGTATTTCGCAAATAAAATAGTTTTTAAATTAGTTTGTATGCTTTAATTTAAAAAATTTGAGTTCATTTCATTTCTTTTATTCATTTTTGTTTTTGTTTTTCTATTTTTTGAATTTTTTTGGAAATGAGATTTTTATTTAAGTAAAAGTATTTTTTTAAAAATTTTTTATGAAGCATAATTTTAATTTTAATTTTGTTAAAATAAAATTTAAAAAAAGGTTCTAAATTTATGAGAAAGAAAATTAATTTATTTTTTTATTTTCAATTATTTGTGAAATGAAATTCTGAACAAGTTTGTTTACTTAAAATTTTAAAACATTGACTTTTGAATTTGAACAGCTTAGTTAGTTTTTTTATATATTAACTTTGAACTTTAAAACACCATCATTTTCTTTTATTTTTTCTTGATTTTTAAAGAAAACATTTTTAAGAAAAATATTTTTATTAAAACTTATTTGACTTTTTATTAAAACCTAACCTGTGAACCTTTTTTGTTGGGAATATTTTTCTATTTTTCACTTAATTTTAAAAGGCTCATTCAATTTTTTAAAAACTATTTTTTTAATCCCATTTTTTAGTGTTGAAAGAAATACATTTTATTTTTTAAAAAACTATAATTTTTTATTCTTTTTTAAAGAATATTTCTCTTTTCTTTTTTTTTTGAAAATATTTTTTAAAACAAAATTAATTGAATATAAGCTATTGGAACTCAACATTTATTAAAGTATAACAGCAAAACTCAATAGGTACCATGAAGATTATTATATATGGTCGGTTGACCCTTACGTTTCTAAAGAAATAACGAATCTCACACACAGTAATTCTTAAAAAAAATTAAATTAAATTAAATTAAATTAAATTAAAAAAATAATATATATTTACAAACAAACAATGATTTATGATTGTGTTTGTGTGCACCCAATCAATCTTCACATTGTTCCAAGCATATATTACATTATGTGAATTTTGATGGGGGAACAAAAAAAACAACGAAGCATTAAGGCTCCCTCCTCCTTCTCTCTAGTCATTTGTGCAAGGATTTTTCATACATTCTCTCCAACAATTTACATGGTCAATAGTTCAAATGCAACAAAAGTTACATGGTCAATAATTCAAATGCAACAAAAGAAAAGCATGAAGTAGAATTCGCTAAAGATAAAAATCAATGCAAAATTCGAACCAAAAGATAATACAAAATCACCCAAAGCTTATATAAAAGACTTGCATCCTTATGTTAGCCTTAATCAGTCTATTTTCAAATGCCATGTCAACTCAAAATATATGTAATAACCACAACAATAACATCAATAGACTTTTTTTTACTATTGGATCATAACATGTAAAATTTATCAAATCATCAAGCACATGCTCAAATAACAAATTGAGAATGAATCCTTTCTGCATTCTAACCCCGGACCAACTTGAAGCATATGAGATCAAGATTTTGACATCCTATTATTACATACAAAGTCAAAAATCAGGTATTAAATTGCAACATATCAAATCATAACCGTAAACCTCTAATCACAACACGATTAGA
This sequence comes from Erythrophleum fordii, assembly GCA_032878935.1. Taxonomy (NCBI): domain Eukaryota; kingdom Viridiplantae; phylum Streptophyta; class Magnoliopsida; order Fabales; family Fabaceae; genus Erythrophleum; species Erythrophleum fordii. The sequence continues at coordinate 35,569,230 of JAVQMF010000049.1, forward strand.
CAGTATCAGATGAATTTTTAACACTAAAGGTCATTTCAAGCACGAGAGTTCATTTAAAGGCAGAAGCAAATTATATGCAAGACTTTTAGCTACAAGGAAACACGGGGTGCCTCATTGCCATTCCGAAAATAAAATTTCACTTGCATAATCACAACAAGCATGAACTGAAGTTCACATTTCAAGCAAGAATTTAGACTCATCATCACAACAAACAAAAAAAAAAATCAACATTTTCTTATCAAGCAAAATTCAGACCCAGAATTAACCACTGAACCGAGACTCACATGGAGAGTATTTAACAGAAAATTCACCGGAAACATTACAAGTATTCAAGCTGAGAAAAGTGGAGGAAAAAAAGTACAGCGAAAAGGGGAAATCGAAGACCAAATTACATATCCCTATACTAGTCAGAATTAAGCACATCCATCAGACTACTCTCCAGAATCCAAATCCACTAAAGAAAAAGGAAAAAGAAAGCAACCACAGCAGCCAACGAGACTCCAGGGGGATTAACTTACTTGACCAACCGAGACTATGCCTTTCGTGAAATTGACGTACGATGTAGGAGGAGGGACGTGAGGGAAAGCGTCGGAAGAGGCACGGTGAGAAGGCAGATAGGGAAGAGGCACCAGGTGAGGGAGGATCAGATTTTTTTTCCTTTTTTCTGAAGGCATCCCCATGAGTCCGGATCTTCGCTCTTCTCATTCCTTTTTTCGCAGCACGGGAGGGAGAATCAGATATGGTTCTGAAAGGCACAGCGTGAGGGAGCCCAAGATGACGTACTCGAGGATCAGGGAAGAGGCCCCATTAGATTCAGGATCCTTTTCTTCGTCTTCTTCTCTTTTCCAAGCACGTGTGAGGGAGCATCACTATTTGCTCTGGAAGTTACGACTGTGTGGAGGCCCTGTGACTCTGTGAGTGAGTACCTTTCGTCTCTGGAAGTCCGTGTGCGTGAAGGCTCTGCGCGAGGGAGAGATTTTTTTGATCTGCCTGTTTTTTTTATTTCGGCCCTTTCTGCTTTTCTCCCCCTCTCCACGTGGCTCTGATGCCCTTTTTCTGATGGGTCTCTCTTTCTCATTTTATTTTTTTATTAAATTTTTTTATTTGGTTGATAGATAGGTAAATAGGGTTTATTTTATTTTTTGTTTTATATATATATATATATATATATATATATATTAAGATCTCTTTTCTTAAGCATTTATCTTCTTCTTCTTTTTATTTTATTTTATTTTATTTTATTTTTTGGTATTAGATTATTTGAATTTTTGGATCATTTAAACTTTTTTTTTTTTCATTTCATTTGTTTATAATATTTTTATTTTCATCATTTGTTATTTTTAAGTTTTTTTCTTTTTCTTTAATTGTTATTCTAACTTCTATCATATTGGATTATTTGGGTTTAAGTTTTTCTTATTGTTATTTAAAATTTTTTATAATATTTTTCTTTCCATCTTTTTATTATTATTATTATTATTATTTAGTTAGATTCAAAAATTAAATATGACTTAGAATAAACTAAAAATGGCTCTTTTCTTTATTTCTTTTACATATTTTTATTTATTTTACTAATTTAATTTTTTTATTATTTAAAAAAATCTTAAAAAATATAATATTCACAAAATTTATTTTAAAAAAATAGTGTACATTGATTTAAAATTACTAAAATTGAATGGTGCAATTTAATTCTCGATTATAATTTCTTTTTTGGGGTTCAGTTCATTGGTTATAATTTTTTTTAAAAATTATATCTGCCTTTAAAGTTAAACACATTGTTTGAAAATTTTAAACTATTTGATAGGATTTTTTTTTTTTTTTTCTCTATTCATTCCATTATCTTACCTATCTCTAACTTTGGTACTCATTCAACAAAGAGGCAACACCACTACTTGTAAAGACGCAACACCATCGGTTGAACGACGGCACTCGAATGTTATTTTTTTTAAATTCACGTGACCTATTTGATGTACAAAAAGTTAAGAATAAAGATAGAAAAAAATATAATTTTATAAATAAAAAATATTTATAATATTTTACTTTTAATAATTAAATAATAATTATAAAGACAAAAATAAAATTTTATCAAATTTTTATTTTCCCTTTCCTTTTGATGCCCAACTAAACAAGCCATCAGTCTTCAATTTTTGAAGGTCGCTTAGATAAAAAATAGGTATAAATTTCTGAATCGCGTATTTTAATAGCCCATATGTAAATGAAAGCTTTCTTTTTTTAACATAGGCTCAAATGGTAAAAAGTGCAATTAACATGAATTAAACGAAGCCGGATTCTCTTCTGTTCACGGGGGATCAGGAGATCCTCAGCGTCTGTTGCATCCAACGACTCCCTTCCACACGGGACATATCTTCAAAAAAAAAAAAACTGAAAAAGTAAAAATGAAACATCCCCTCCCGTTCTCTCATCTAATCCAAGCCTCTCTCCCACGATTAAATGCTGCGTTTTTTGGGCTCTGGCACTTAAAGAGCTTCATGTAATGGTACAAAACCTCTGGAAGGTACACTGCAAGCGGTTTCTCTTGGTATCACTAGGAATAGATAATGAACATGTTGGAAAGCTTGTTGCAAATTATTTTGGTAATGGTATCATTGAGAATGCTCCCCGAGTAATCTTTTCTTCTCCCTATGTTGGTTCTTTTAAATTTCATGCTGGTGGATGAATTAATGACATTGACAAATTTTAGCCGTTTATTTAATTGTAAATCAATTCATGTGACCTTTGTGTTTCCAACAAAGGCACCTACATTTACAAAAAAATGATGATGGAAAGAAATTTGTGCTTGATGTAGAGGTGACCATTAACAAAATTAAGGTATTCCTCTCTCTCTCTCTCTCTTCCTCTTCCTACCCCATCCTCGCTAGTAGTCTTTGTCAGTTCATTCCACCACATAATATGGAATGTGCACGAGTGCTTAGAAGCTAAATTGGTACACTTACTTCAAAGTGCTCGCTTCTTAAAAGCTAAACTAGAGGATTATAGGAGAGATCAAATTGCAGATTTGAAAGAGAGAATTTGTTCGCTTTTTGATTCATGGGTCATAGAATTGGGGAAGGCTTCAGGGAAGGCATAGAGCAAGGCAAATTAGCTTCAGTTGTGGATCGTTAATGGCATGAACTGCTTGGATTGTTTCGGTCTAAGAAGAAAAAAATAAATGAAACACATGCATTTTGATGGGCAGGGAATGATGTGACAATGGATCCATCACTGTTTCACTTTAATGCTCTAAATTGAAGAAACAGGAAGTTTCAAAAACATGAGACGATTCAGAGGCAAATTGAACCAACCCAAAATTGAAATAAATAAATTGATCACAAAATCAACCAGATAAATCCCTTTCCTTTGACAATTGATATGGACAGTTCAATTTATTCATGACTCAAAATCAAAATGAGCCGATGCTATTAAAACCCCTATTTTAGGGGTCTAAATGTTCAATACTCTGATACAGTAGGCAAAGCATCTCACATGTGGAAATGTGCAAGTCAGGGAGACTGTTGTTGGATACTCTGAAGTCTGAACCAACCAAAGAAGATATGAAATAAAGTGGTGGGTCTTAAAAAAACAGGGAAAATCTGTACAAATCTCTTAATTAAACGAGGTTCTGTTTAAGTTTACATGTATCATTTTTGAGTTAGAGAGAGGGCGTCTTGGGTGGTTTGTAAGAGCAAGGTCGAAAAAAATAAGGTGGGGTTGGAATGGCTGCCAACATGTCCGTATTTAAGATGCAAGACACAAACCTAGGGATTTGCGCGTTTCGCCCTTTCTACTTTATATGAAACCCATCAACTTCCTGTCCCATTTTTGGTACTAACCAATCTATTTGTGATTGCGGAATATGTAGGAGTGCGGCTGAGATATCCTCTCTCTCTCTCCCCCTCCCCTCTCTTTCCATTGTTCCTCCAATAGAATAAACTAACTTTTTTATTCTTTATTCTTCTCATGTCTCCTTATTCTTATTATTGCTCCATCTTTCATTGCAATTGGAACATTTTCTTAACCCCGAATCTATGAGGTGCTAATGTAAAGGTCCGTACTTATAATACTGAGGCATCTTTCTGGATTATAATTGTAAACTTTCTATTGCTATAGTTGTTCTTCATTAGAATGGCTAACTCGACGGTTTACAATTTCTTTTATTTATATTAAATATATAATTCTGAGATTTTAGGTGCTTTTAGTCTCAAAGTCGTATTTTAATATTGATAAAATTAAACTAAACTATAATTTATTTTATATTTATATTTAATAAAAAATTGTAATACTCTCCGCCCCCACTCCTACAACGGTAAAGGCGAAGGTGGTTTACTATTGTGTAAGATATATCATAATTTGGTAAAAGTTAGTCGTACCATAACTTAAACCTTTTTAAATTGGTTTTAGCATGCATCTCAATGTCGCCCAAAAAAAAAAAAAACAAAACTTTCAGTTCACTAGCCTGCCACAATGTCACTACCGGATCCCTTAACTCACCAACTACTCCACCATATCACCTCATCATTTTTAGTACATATTATCACTTGAGATATAGATATTGTTGAATTAAAAAAATAAAAATAATAGAAGATAAAAAAATTGATTTACATCTAAAAAAAATGTCAAGTCATGTCAAGTAATTATGAATTTGTAATAAAAATATTCCTTTTTTAACAACAAAAAGAATAAACATATGTTACCATTAGAATTGTCAAAATCTGCTTGCTTATTTGTCAACAGACAATACAAGAGACTAATTTCAGTAATTTTAATTTTCAAAGGCCTAAGGATGTCTGAGCAGCAAAACAGGTGTCGTGGCTCTTAGCACACCCAAAATGCTAATGGTAAATTAGTTTTATAGAATTGTTGGATATAAAATATATAAAAGGAATAAAAATATAAATAGAATTGATGGAAAATGATTCTTATATCTTGATTTTAAAAAAAATAATAAAAAAGAATAGATATTATTAAATAATGACAATAAATATATAATAGATATTGCCAAAAATATTACCTTTTTTTTTTTTCATTCATCATGCAACAAAATTAACCTGTAATTAGTTGCTGGCTTGTAATATGTTTGGGCAGACTTTTTATTAATGGTTCACTAGTTTGGGTTTGGATCTCCATTTGACTCTGCAATTCTCCTTAATACGTTTGTAGTTTTCATGCTTCATATTTGGGCCTACCTTTTATATATCCAAGCCTTAGGGCTGCAATGAGCAGGCAGAAAGAAAATAATATATATCAACGGAGCCTTTCTTCCTGGGTGGGCTACATTCCGATCAAGTTGTGCTTCCAATCCAATTAGATGCAACGAATGAGATACCAATATATTTTTTAATGACTATAAGAGAGAGAAAAAGTATCATATGATGTCGTGTCTGTTTATTTATTTATTTTTCTCGTCCACAATATATCTCAGATATCTGGTATTTGATTTCATTAAAGTTATTTGTCGGATCAGTCTTAATGAAGGTACGATTAAGGCTTTTAAATCACCAGGAACAATGAAGGTGGCCCCCGCCTTGTCTCCAGAATCGTTGACGAATCTAATTACCCAACCTGTAGCCGCCCCCACTCATACGCATGTTTGCATCTCCCTTGGTTCTCAGCTTTTGGATGTACAGACTTTGCTACTCCCACACACATCCAACGATCCTCATGGCAACCAATTGGTACACGCGAAAGCACACCACAGATGCTCTTTATGCTGATCAAGTAGCCGCCACAGATTCATATTGAGTATAAAGGGCAAGAGGGTTGGCAGTGGCAACCAAGAAATTCAAAAGAAGGAGATGGGAAAACTGGTGGGTTGGCTTGTAATTGGGGTGCTAGTGGTGTGCGGAATAGGGAGGGCAAGAGGTGAACAATGCGGGAGGCAAGCAGGGGGGGCGCTATGCCCGGACAACCTGTGCTGCAGCCAATACGGGTGGTGTGGCAACACCGATGAATACTGCGGTAACAATTGTCAGAGCAACTGCCAGGGCGGCGGCGGTGACGACAGCGGAGCCAGTGCTTCGAACGTGCGGGCCACCTATCATTACTACCAGCCTGAGCTCCACGGATATGACTTGAACGCCGTCAGTGCTTACTGCTCTACTTGGGACGCCTCCAAGCCTTACTCCTGGCGTAGTAAATATGGGTGGACCGCCTTCTGTGGCCCCGCTGGCCCTCAGGGTCAGGCTGCTTGTGGCAAATGCCTCAGGGTACGTCACATTTTAAATCACCAATAAGATTAGAATTAGCATTAGAATGATGAATGAATGAACGTGAATGCAGGTGACAAATACAGGGACGGGAGCGCAGATAACGGTGAGGATAGTGGACCAGTGCAGCAACGGAGGGTTAGATTTGGACGTGGGGGTCTTCAACCAATTGGACACTGATGGCAGAGGATACCAACAAGGCCATCTCATCGTTAATTACCAATTTATCGACTGTGGCAATGAGTTGGACTACTTCAACACTTTGCTCTCCATCTTCCATCCCTAGCTATTATGTGACCCTCTACTTTTTAATTTCCCAATAAGTGGCATATGCCTGTATCAAACTCACACCGCTCTTCCATTTCCAACCAAAATAGCCACATTATTGTCTCAATATATGGATTTTGCTATCCATAGTAATATATATGTTGAATCTGTGGCTTCTGACTTCTTATTTTATATTTAAATCATTCAAATTCCAAACTGTCTCAACAGAACGATATATCATCCAAGATGAACCCATAGACTCCCACACCAACATCTGATAATCACACAAAACCAGATGTCATTGATCCCAATAATGTTTTAAGCAAACCTGGGTTTAATTCTATTTAAGCTAGATCCTCAGCACAAACGATTGGATTGGTTGTTCATCGGCAATATAATTTCTAGTTTAACTCTTCTGTACTGATGAACAATCGTATATCTTGTTTCGCCATTTACACAACTTTCCCTTTACAAAACATTAATTCACTAACCTCTCATCGAGACTTATCTAAAAAGAGCCATGAGCTCACCACTTGCTGGCCACATGTGGGAGCTGGAGCTGTCCCTGTCTTAGCCTAATTGGTTGGGCTCATTTTAATATCCATGCCATATTATTTTATTATTTAGTGTAAGGCATCTATATATGCTTTATGCTGACGCAAACGTTTCCATGTTCAACGCTTATCGCTTAATTGGAAAAGTAGGTTTATAATATGCGAATATGCGAACTTGAATCTATCATATATGTACACGCGTACCGTAGGGTCATCTTGATAACGAAAGCAGCCACTGGTCCATGACTGGGCCTATTGGTTCAGGTACTGAGTGCGCGTGATCTTTTTGTCGGATCTGATCCCTTACTCATCCTTAGGTGTTTTTCTGAATCTGGATCAAATCTGAACGGATCAGATTTATTTGTTTATTTTTTAAAAAATTTTAATTTTAATTATTATTATTTTAAAATATAATAATTAAAAAATTATTTTTTATTTTTTATTTTTAAAATTAATAAGAATATATAAATTAAAAATATCAAATTTAGACTATTCAAATTTAATTTTAATAATTTAAATTAAAATAAATAAAAGATAAATAGGACATAAGTAAGTAAGAAAATCTGAATTCCTTCTTGTCCCGCATAAATCAATTCCCAACTAGATCTCAAGGCTCAAACTTTATTATCGGATTTATTGTTTCATTTATCTACAAATCACAAATTTGTTCCATTTCAGTGCACTGTAGATTAATTTGCAGCTGAGAAACTTTCAAAGACTAACAGTAATACAAGAAAAAGTCAAACTAATTACCATACATTGAAGTTATTTTAACGCAGTGAATTTCAAGGCGTTATAGCATGATACACTAAATAGGTATTAGCAGAGGTGATGACCACATTTATAAACCCCGCTTTGATTGCTCTTTCCTTCATGCAATAGGGATCGTATTTTCCCAAGCAAGTATCTTTTGAAGAAGACAAAATGATCAAGTTCAGTGAGATCAAATGAAAGCAGTTTATATTAGTATATAAAATAGTTTTTTAAATGATTGTTTAAGAAGACAATAATTCTGGGATTAAGAAAGCAACTTTTTATTTTTTTAATATACATAGAGTATGAGAAAAGATGATAATTAAAATCTCCAATTTATGCCTCTTGTTTTTCTAAGCGAAAATGTAAATTTGAATTGTTAACATTTGAAGATTTTATTTATCATCTTACATGATATTTTTTTCAATCACTGATTTATTTTCAATTAAAAAATTTAATGATAAGATGTGACTAAAATATAATATCCTTCCACAAGAGGATTTGATCAGAAAATAAATATTTAGACGAAGAATTAGACCTGGTGTTCGGTCCGCATCGATGCTATATTGTCAATTCAAATAATATCTACCTTACGTAGTCGTATTGTTTTGTTTTGTCTGACCCAGATACATTGTTTTTTATATGAATAAAACATGGGTACGTAGTAATTAACCTTTCTGTGGCAGTCATACAGCTATATCTGTAAGTATGGAAAGCACCCATTCTTTCTAATAATTGTAACTTGATAGTATTTTAACCCACCACTATTTATTCAAAGTTATTGACAACAAACTACTGTCGATACGTGAACGGATTTAGTTACCCCATCAATCATCAGCCGCTTCATTTATTGTTTACATTGTACTTCATTTTGTATATATATTACCGTTGATTTGCTTTTCGGGAATAAGAGCTTGAAATTTGAAAAGGTAAGGATTAACCGACGCCGGCCCCTGCAGGTGATGTGGTTTAGAACAAATCTCTTATTTCCCATATATTCCCCGTATTGACCATGTTCATTTTTGTGTTTACAAACATTTCGATGACTTCGTCCGATGATGTTAATTTTCGTGGATCTTGTATGATAGTAGAATACTAAATTAGTGTGATTGAATAATATACATACTTGTGGCTGCTATAACACTCATTTATAATGCTAGGTCTCCTTCTCTATTACCATAAGCTAAGTTGAGTGATTTTTAATGAGATTAGATATTCTATTAAAATTAGAGAAAAGATTTTACTCTATTTAATATTATTTTACTAGATCCTGACATCATGGATTTCAGTAAAATCATTCCTATGTATTTGGATGAAGGAGGGGGAAAATGAACGGAGGGAAAAGGGGAGAAAAAAGATAAAGAAAAAAAAAGTGGAGAGAAAATATTTTTTTTTTTATATTTTTGAATAGATGGAGAGAAAATATAGAAAAAAAAAACTTGTTAATTTAGATTGACAATAATGCCCTTGCCAATATTAGTGACTTTTATATATAAATGGGATATTTAAAAAAATGATATTTTAAATATAAATTAATTATTTTGAATTTATACATATATATTTTTAAAAAGAAATAAGAATAACAAATTTTTAAAAAGAAAATAAATTTATAAAAATTACATTTCAATTTTTTAAAAAAAAATTAGCCAAATGATGAAATAAAAAATGGTAAAAATCAATTTAAAAAATGTTCAAATAATAGAAAAAAATTATTCTTGAATAAGATTAAAAAAATTCTTATTAAAAGAAAATACACATTTAAAATTAAAAAAATAAATTCAAATAATTCTAAAAAAATGTTCAACTGCATTGCAGTCAGAAACACGTTCCGACTACATTGTAATTGAAAATTGTAGATGAAAATTATTGCGACTGCAACATAGTTAGAATTTGTCCAACCAAATTATAATTGGAACAATTTTTTACTATAATGCAATCAGAATTTGCTCCACCATATTACAATCGGAAACATGTTCAAACTGCAATGTAGTTAGAACATGTTTCCGACTGCAACATAATTGAAAATTTGTAGTTAGAAATTTTTTTAAAAATTATTTGAATTAATTTTTTTAATTTTAAGTATATGTTTTCTTCTAATAAGAAATTTTTTTTAACTTATTCAAGAGTATTTTTTTCTTTTATATGAATATTTTTCAAATTGGTTCCAACTATTTTTTATTTTATTATTTGGCTAATTTTTTTAAAAAAAATTGAAATGTGATTTTTTGAAATTTGTTTTCTTTTTGAAAATTCATTATTCTTATTTCTTTTTGAAAAATCAGTGCCATATGATCCGTTTACTAGGGACGAAAAAATAAAAATGGAGAGTTGATGTATTTGTGCAGGGGCCTAATTTGGAAAGATAAAATGTGGATCACGTTGGGCAGAGTTTTCTCCAAAATCTCTCCATATTTGGAGATAAATTTTTTTTGTGAGACCCACCATTATTTTTTGTTTAACTTTTCTCTCCCTCCTAATTTTCTCTCCAATCCAAATAAGGAAAAATTCATTTTCTTCTCTAATTTTCTCTTCCATATAATTTTCTCTTTATTTAAACAAACCATTAATCCTTACTTTTAATCACTCACCAGACTTATAATTAATGTGTGCTAAGGTCAATTAATTGTATAGTCATTTAAATAACAATTGGCCCTATAATAAACTTTAGTGGATCATAACCAACCCAAATTTAAACAAAAATAAAAATAATTAATGTAAACCCACATATAAAAGATTTTAAGATAAAATTTCTTTTAACATTCTCCCATTTTATTCACATTAATTTGATTTTAAGAAAATCCATTTTATTTTGTAAAACGACTCTTAGATTCATAAAATAATAAAATTGTATGTGTACACTTTGTTTTAAAGTTAATAATCTTAAAATAGCACAATGTATACAATCCAGTATAACATAACTATCAATAAGAAATAGTGGCGATCATTATGTCTTATAATGATATAAAACCATTCCATACTCACATATATTAACAATTATATTGACATGGACCATAAATCTAGAAGCGTGGTAAAAAATAGTTCTTAAAATAATCAATAATACATTATTTTTTATCAGTTCTCTTATGATTTTTTAATATTTATATGTTGAACTGCAACAAGAAATTGTATGACTTAAAATAAGTCTATATGCCTTAAATGCTTTATCTTAAGAATATGATATAATGCCATAAGAGATATATGATGACAAATACAATAGTTATTCTTAAAACCAACACTATGTCTTAAAATATATGTTATATTCAATCATTATAGAAGCAAAATATTAAAATGATGATCATCAATAAAACATATCAAATATATGAAAATTCATGCTATATGAAATTCATTAACATAACAAAAGACATCCGCAGAGTCATAACATGAAATAAAATAAATAAACAAAATACATAAATTTTCACTAACCTAAAGATCAAAGACCTCACATACTCATGTTCTCAACATGATTATTAAATTATATGGGTCTTAATCCCTTAATTAGAATATCAGCTAACATTGAATATGTGTTTATGAATTTTATGACAATGTCTCCTTTAATAACCAAATCCCTGAATGTAAGGTACTTTATGCCATATGCTTAGATTCAATGCTAATCTTATTGTTCTTAGAATAAAATATTGTTGCATTATTATTACAATAAATAACTAGTGGTTTAGCGATTGAGTCAACTATATAAAACTTTGATATGAAATTCTTGAGCCAAACGGCTTATAAAGTTACCTCATAGTATGTAACAAACTTAGCATACATCATCGAAGATGCTGTTAAAGTCTATTTCATGTTTTTCCAAGAGATTGCTCCACAAGAAAATATAAAAATATAACCAAAAGTGGATTTTAGATAACTTAGACAATTAACAAAATCAAAATCTGAGTATTCCCTTACTTTAAGGTTGTCAACCCTTATATAGATAAGCATAAAATCTTTTATTTTATGTAGATATCTCATGACTTTTTTTTGGTTGCAACCTAATGCTGAGATCCAGGATTTGAAAGATATTGACTAAGAACACTCATAACAAATGCAATGTTAGGTCTAGTGTATACTTAAGCATACATCAGCCTATCAATTTCACTAACATAAGGGGTATTTTTCATAGTCTTTTTTAATCTCATTTATTGGGTATTGACTTTTGCTAAACTTGTCACCTTTAATAAGAGGTACATTTCCAAGCTTGCAATCTTGTATATTAAATCTTTTTAATACACAATTTGTATAAGCTTTCTGAGATAGTCCCAAAACATGGCATGATCTGTCATAATATATTTCAATTTCCATAATGTATAAGGCCTTCCAAAGGCCCTTCATGTCAAAAGCACTAGATATGAAAACTTTAATTTCATGAAGCAGATACAAATCACTATTGGTAAGAAGAATGTTATCAACATAGAGTACAAGGAAAATAAATTTGTTCTCACTGGTATTCATATTAATACACTGATTAAATTTGCTTTCAATGAACTTGAATAAGGTCACCACCTTATCAAACTTCAAATACCATTAGGGAAAGGCTTATTTGAGACCATAGATTGACTTTATTAATTTACACATCATATGCTCCTTGTCACTTCTTTTAAAACCTTCTAGTTGTACCATATAAACTTCTTCATTAAAATTTTCATTTAGAAAAGTTATTTTCATATCTATCTAGTGAAGCTCTAGGTTATAATGAGCCACCAATGCTACAATGTTCCTAAATGATGATTTTGTGGAGATTGGTGAAAATGTCTCTACAAAATCAATGCCTTCTCTTTGTGCAAAACATTTAGTTACTAATCTAGCCTTGAATCTTTCAACTTGTCCTTTAGAATTTTTTTTTGTTTTGAATACCCACTTATAACCAATTGGTTTGCAACCAATAGACCGTTGAACAAGCTCCCAAAGTCTACTTTTCGATAATTGAATAATTCTTCCACTTGTCTGATTGAGAATTATTGATGGCTTTAGTATAAGTCAAAGGATTCACAGTTTGACCAATATCACAATTTGCTTCACCTAGGTAGATATAATAATTACTTGAGTTTATTAATCTTCTTTCTTTTTGGGACCTCCTTAGGCTCTGGAATTGACTCATATGTATATGGAATTGGTTGAATTATTTTAGGAATTATATCAATTGTCTGAGGAACCTCACCCACAATGGGTACTTCTATCTTGACTAATAAATCCACAACCTCTTCTTTTACATTCACTGATATGACTACTTCATCTGTAAGTAGCAAATGAATTGAAACTATATCATATTGTTCATTTATTTTAGAAGCCTACAAACAATTTCCTTCAACAACATCAAACTTTAAAATTTTTGCAATCAGTGATTCAACAATTCTAGTACCCTTTGTTGGATAATAAAATTATTATTTTTTGAGTGATTTGGATACCTAATGAAAAATTAATAGAAAGCTCTAGAATTTTTTTTCTTAAAAAAATGGTTATAAATTTTCATTTTAGCATAACACCCCTAGACACGAAAGTGATTGAGATTATATTTTTTACTACTATATAACTAAAAAGGTGTTTTAAAAATATATTTATTAAGAACTCCATTTAAAATATATTTAGTAGTTTTTATTGCTTTTCCTTATAAAAAATAAAGTAAATTAGACTTACTCATCATGATCTTCACCATATCTATAAGCATGTAATTTCAACTTTTCGTCACACCATTTTGCTTAAGACTACCAAGTATGGTATATTGGGCAACAATTCTTAAATCTTGTAAATATTTAGCAAAATGTTCTTTCTATTGTTCCCTTTTATCATATTTTCTGTAATATTTACCACCACGATTGGACTTAACTATTTTGATGACACTCTCTAATTATTTGTCAACTTCAGTTCGATAAATTTTAGGGCTTTAGACTTTTCTTTAATAAGAAAGACATGGGTACAACGGGAAAAAAATATCAATAAAGATTATAAAATAATTTTTGCCACATATAGTTAAAGGATAAAGTCCACTAGTATTTGTATGTATTATTTCTAGAACATTATCACTACAAGTTGCACTCTTTTTCTTAATTTTAGTTAATTTTCTACTAATACAATCAATGTATGTATTTATCTCTTTTAAGTTAAACGGTGAAAATATATCATATTTGATTAATCTTTCAATTCTTTTATTTGAAATGTGACCCAGTCATTTATGCCATAACAATAGAGATTTATCCTTAATTAAAGGTCATTTAGTTATGAAGTTCTCAATATTGAAAGATAAATTATCAGTTCTAAAATTTAAATACAGTCTATATAATTCATCAGATAAGATACATTTGCCACTCACATTTGAATCATAAGAAATTTTAACTCCTTTATTACCAAAATTGAAAAAAAAAATCCAACTTTATCAAGCAAGAAAAGAAAAATTAAATTTATTTTAAATGACGATATATAAAAAATATTTTCTAAACAAAGCTGATAACTTAATTCTAATGACAAAAAAATAGTTTTTATATATTCAACTTCATCATTAACACTATTCTTAACTTTTAATTTGAATTCATTCTCGCTTGAACCTTTGTCAAATAGATATAACATGAATAAAAGCATCACTATCAAACCATTAAGAATTTAAAGGGACATCAATAATTTTTTATTCAAAGCAAACATAAATCAGCAACTCACATTGATCTTTGTCTTTCTTTACTAGCCAATCTTTATATTTAAGGCAATCAACTTTTTTATGAATTTTTTTTTTACAGAAATAATAATTCATATCCTTCATTTTATTTCTATCACCAGCAACCTGATACTTACCATGCCTTTTGAAGTTTTGATCCTTTTTAGAAGCATATATTTTCTTATTCTTAAATTTTCCTTTTACTTTATGGAAATTTAACATATTATGGGAAACCAAGTATGCAGTCTCATTCTTTTTCCTTTTCAACTTTTCTTCCTCGACCACACATTTAAATATTAAGTCATTAATGTCCCAAGTCTGATTTTGTGTGTTGTAAGCAATTTTAATTTGATTGAATTCTTATAAAAGCAAATTAAATGCATGGTGAATGACAAAACTGTCAAGAATTAAAATATCATGAGCCTTGAGTTTAGTTTGAGCATGCATCATTCTCATGACATATTCCCCAACTCTTTTAATGCTATTATATTTCATGTTTGTCTACTCACTCATAAGTTATCCTACCTTAGCCTTATTAGATGCGTGGTACTTTTTTCCTGCAATATTAAAGAACTCTTTAACATTTGTGATCTCTAATAAACCACTCACAAGATGTTCAGCAATATATCTCTTCATATCCATGAAAGTAAGGCAATTGGATTTCTCCCATTTAGTACAGTACTTCTTTTGTTCAACAATGCTATTTTCAGTGGGTTTCAATAGTTCACTTTCATGTAACGCTAGATCTATATTTATTATTCTTAGGGCAAATTCAATATCTTGTTTTCACCTTTTATGGTTGGAACCAGTCAAAACCTCAATGGTAACATTGTTGTTCACAACAAAAGAGATTGTAGTATAAAAATGCAACATGGTTAATAAAGCAAGCGATTTCAAAATAGCTTAAAATTGAATAAACTATCTTTGTAGAGCACCAAGTGCATTATCATGAACTCTCCTTTGGGCAAAGAACATAATATGCATTTGGCCTTTCTAACATGAAGCTGAATAATATGTAAGAGAATACACAATATTGAAGGTCTTATTCTCTTTGGGCAAATAAGTCTATTAAACTATGTATCTTAATCCAATAAGAAAATATATAGTTTTGAAAAATCTATCCCTTTTAGATGGATAAACTCTCTTAACCTTATGCTTCCACAATCACGCTCATGTTATGCCAAAGTTAGTATATATAACAACCCCCTTTAGGCAGGTAATTATACAGAGTAACTCAAAATTTCTATCAATAAGAGAATTAAACAATTTCATACATTTTGATGAATAAATATCCTTAGTGACATATATCCACAATAATTTACAAAATAACATTCTTAGATTAGAGTAAAAAATTGTCTTACCTCCTATCAACAAAAAAAACTAAGCGGTTTTGATAATTTTGATGAATGAACCACTTTGGTGATTATTACTTCTAACAGTTTATCAAAACAAAATTTTTAGACTAGGAAAAAATTCATATATTATTAAGATACTTTCATTGTATGTATCCTAAAAGATCAATTATAACCTATGTTTGTAGTAAAAATGTGAACAACAACTATTTATTATTAAATAAGGCTTAAATATTAATGTTTTAGGCATTAACATGCATGTATTTATTGTATATAAACCTAGGAAGAGTACACTTAAATTTTTTTTGCTTTATATGTGTCAAAATATATTCCTAATTTTTTTTTTGTAGTTTTCTAAAGATGTTTGTTAGCTTAGAATAATAAAATTGCTATTTTTAATTGACAAAATGCAAATAATTAATAAATAATTTTTTGAGCTATAAAAGATAAAATAAAAATTACAAAAAATTAGGAAATTTCACAAATTAAAAAATGAAAAAAAAAACGCACCAGTTAAAACTGGGAGTGGCTCGTGTGGTTGCGCATAGGCTTTTTTGTGCCTCAGTTGGAGGTTGTCTTCTATCTCTAGCTAGGTCGCTTGTAAGTCTAAAACGGGTTTTCAAACTTGTTTCAGACATGAAACTTTCCTTTTATATTTCTTAGCTATTTTGATTCGGTTTCTTCATGATTTTCAAGGGAATTGTGATTTCTAAACTATCTAAGGTGTTAATTGTCCAATAAATCAAATGAAAACCAAGAATTTACCAATTGTTCTTCATGGTTTTGACAATATGGTCCCTATCAACCCAATTTGTAATTTGAAGCATTTTATAACTAAAAACTAGGGCTTTAATGTAAACCTAGGTCTTGAAAATATCTAGACCATTAATTGAGCAAGAAAATAAGAGAAATGAAAGATTGAAAAAGATTTGTACATGGATTTCGAAGCTTAAACCCTAACTATTTCATCTTCAATTTTAGGCATATTCAACCAATTCTAATGCAATTAAATGCCATACAATGATTCATAAACATGAAAAGAAACATTCCCACATAATAATTTGAATTAAAACATCATGTTTGAGCAAATCAAGATTGGCATATCATATGAAAATAAAAAATCTTAGCAAACTTGAGTTCTTTACATACATTCAATTGGTATATAAATTATATGTCGAATGAAAGTTTGTGATGAGAGGAATAAAAGCCCTAAACTAATTTGGCCAATTAACAAATAATTATGAAAATATCAAAGGCAAAAGTGGTGTTAATAAACACTAATTTTTTTTTTGGCCAAAATTATAAACTTTAGGTTCTAAATTTCATACAAGACCTGTGTTCTAACACCACTGTTAACTTTTGTGGATTTTATATGAAATTAGAACACTAATTTAGTAAGGATTTGATAAGATACATACTTGTGGCTGTTATAACAACAATTTAGAAAATTGGATCTTCCTTTCTATTATCCTAAGTTAAGTTGAACGATTTTTAATAGGATTAAATACTTTATTAGGTTTAGAGAAGAGATTTAACTCTATTTAATATTGTCTTACTAAGTCATCACATTACAAGTTTCCGTAAAACTATTAGTTTATTTTTTTTAATCGCTCACTAGACTTATAATTAATGTATTGTAAAATCTATTAACTATATGATCACTTAAATAATAATTGAACTTATAATAAACCTTAGTGAACTATAACTAACCCAAATTTTAAAAAATAATAAAAATAATTAATGTAAACTCATGTATAAAAAATTTTAAGATAAACTTTTTTTTAACACATTAATCATGTGTTCTTTACCTATCAAGATTAGAAGTGTCTAGTTCACAATAGAGAATATGTTACATATGATTCAACAAAAGTTCTTGAAGTCTATTTTTAAAGTCTAGTTAGCCCAAAAAGCAAACGAAAAGATCTCTTTTCAGTAACACTTGATACACACGCGCGCGCGTGCGCGTATATGGGTATCTGAGTTGTAGCCATTCACGGATATGTTTCACAACTAGAACTTATTTAATTCTTAAGATATATATATATATATATATATATGTGTCCTTGACTGGCCATATCAAGGCAAAGCAATAACACAACAAGAGCACAGATATAAACCGAATTAGCAAAGGATTCAAGAAAGCAGGTTGTAGTGGCAAAGCTATTATGGTATGCTTAGTGGGCCTACCATCCTCAGAACTTCTAACCTCTTCTAAGAGGGTTAATTAGAATGTGAGAGCCATGTATCACTGCTACATCCCTGGCCTACTGTTGGAACTTAAATGCGTTAATCCTACAGCTCTACCCGGGAAATAAGCCCTTGGCTTAGTGTAAAAAATATGGGTGGACAGCTGTTTGTCAAGCAACTTGAAAATAAGAATAAATGTTAAAAGAGAATAAAATGAATGTCATTAATAAAAATAATATGTGCGGCACTGGGTTAAGACACAAAGATTTCGTTCTTTTCAAGGTAGTTTGACACCTTTTATAAATTGATTTTGTTATATCACCAAGCACAATGAGTGCCTCAATATGTCATCTCCAGGATGCAACATCTTAAATACTATGTTTAAGTCTACAACCTCTACATAAGAATTTTGCCAGGACTTGAAACTCCTACCTTTCCCCACCCAAAATAGCACACACATCATAGATATATTTCTTATGTTTCTCCCATACCATTTTCCTGTATCAACATGAGGCCATATATACAAGAAAAGATTTACCCTTATGTTTCTATACCGTTGCCACCTTAAACACTCGCTACTTAAAATAAACTCAGTGGCAATTATTTTATACATTAGCAGCAATAATAATTGCTACTAAACTTTTACCAGCAATTAATCATTAACTGACATATTCAGGATCAACAAAAGTTTTAACGGCTATTCTAACATCAACTGATAATGATCCATTTAATTGCAGCTAAAAACTAAAGATTTTTAGCAGCAATTTATTAGTAGCCAATATTATAGCCACTAAAGATTATTTTATGATCAACTAATATAAACTTTTAACAATATTTTTTATTGTTGTTAAAAACAACAATTTATAATAGCAAATCTTTATGGACAATTGTTATAGCCAATAAAACTAATTTTATAATTGACTAATATCAACATACAATAGTCTTTTTTTATTGTCGGTAAAAAACATTTATAAAAACAATTATCTGCCAACAATTAAAACTAATTTTATAATTAGCTATTAGTATTATCATTAAAAATAATTTAATAATTATATTCAAATAATTCTAATAGAACATATTATAACTCATTCTTTAAAAAACATATCTTATTAGATCCACAATCAAAAGATCAATTATTAGTTATTAATTTCATTGATATCAATAACAAAATACAAAAAAAGTACACTTATAAGTTTACTAATTAACTAATGTCTTCAAATGAAATTACAATATAAGATAATAAATATGATTATTTTTTTAACTAATGAACTTGATTATAAAATTTTTTTGTAGCGAATTGAAGATAAAGATCATAGTATATAACTTAAAATGATAAAATAAAAAAAATATCATTTAAATAAATATCATCAATCAAATAAATACAAAATACGTTTAAAATCGATCCACAAATATCCATTTCAAATAACATACAAAATCAATTAGAAACTCAGAATTGGAAAAGTATTTATTCTTTTCCCTTAAACTCCCAAAAGAAAAAACATTCCTAGAATAAGATTATATCATTAACAAAGGAAATTCAAAAAGAAAATTAAGAAAATACTTTAAGCTGACATTAGCAAGGCCAGTTGATAAAGACATATCAAATCCAAGAGTGAATAAACTTGACGTTTGAGTCACTTTTGAGGAAGGAGATGCAGGGAGAAGAGAAAATGTTTTTAGTACAGCCATGAAGAATCAGCTCACTGCATAGTGAATTAGGGTGAAAAGTATAAGGGAATATCAGATTAACAATTTGAAGCACCAGAAAGAGTAAAAGAGAAAGAAAAGGAAAAGAAAAAGCCAAGAGAGGATCCTAGTACTATGAAAACAGAGGCAAAGGGATATGAACGAAAACTACCATGTGATTTGCTCAATAATACCCAAAAAAACATCACAAAAAGTGACAGAAAAAATAAATATAAATCCATAAAAGGAAAAAGTAACTAAAGAAGTGGCATTTTTTACTTTCATTGTAAACAACATCAAATATCAGTGAACTTTATTAAATAATAGTTGCCAACAGATTATTATTAAAATTATTCAAGAAAACACCTAGCCCTGTTTTATTGGGCAAGCAACTTCAAAGTGCAGAACAAGAACTATAGCATGTCGATTTGTGTACATTAGAACAAGCAACTAAAACAAAGATGGTCTTCACCCCTCACCAAATCAAACTTAAATATCATTTAACATTTTTACATTGAAAATGTAGGAAGTCATATCTTGAACTTTCTTGGTCTCACCAAGTTTTTGGAACTTTATTTTCATGTGAGGAGAAGATGAAATTTATGGACCACAAGAAAGCAACTGTTTGCAAATTTTGTTTCTAAATGCATCTACAGACATGGTCCTAGTTAAGTTTCACCTGTCTTTTAGGGATCTTACTGCAAATAGGTATATGGCTCTGTAGATTCCTCCTTGCAATAACCACAAGTCACAAGCAATGCAATAAAATACTCGATGATGCAAATGGAAAATTTATATATGCATTGGGCAGAGGGTGGGCATAAATGGATAAATATATGTAGAAATACAGAGGACTATTTTAGTGTAAAGGCAATAATTATTCTAATCCTAATATACAGATAGTTATGGTGTTGAGTTGTTAGGAAAGTAATGGTATATAGATATCTATACAGGTTATCTTTCCAATTGATAGCTCTGTTGAAGTTGAATGTTGAAATTGCAGAGTTCAAAGGTTGGAATTGCATGCTTGATATTCATAACTATATTAGGATGGATCCTAATCCATTAAAACTTTCTGTTCACACAATGAATTTTTTTTAAAAAAGTCATGTTGGTGCTCATTGCTTCAAATTAGATGGATCCTAGTCCACTAAAACTTTCAAAATTCCTATTTCCTCTATCAATACCCACACATTCTATATTATTTTCTTCAATAAGAGTCTAGTAGACTCCCACATAAAATACTAATATATTCTCTACCATACTTGAATCATCAATGCCTTGAGCGTATCATGATGATAATGAGAAGTGAGTGGCTGAATTAAAATAGTCAAAAGGACTTGATACAGTGTCTTGACTGGACACGAGACACTGAATCATAGTAAGCCCAAAACTAACTACTAGTAGTGAAAGGCTTAGCGGGGATGGAACCCTTTATGCTTTCGAAGAAATACTGAGTAAATTAAATGACAAATCTGAACCTCGTGTAACCTTTGGACTAGAGTAGGAATATATTCAAATTCAATTGAGACAGGTATAAGAAGAAAAGGAGGGAAAAAAAAAAACAAAAAACAAAAAAACAAAAGGTTATCATACTAAGGCCAAGCAAAAGTGCAGAACAAAAAAGGTCTTCACTAAATTACAAAGATAGAGTGTCTCACAGGTAGCAGTACCTACATTGTGAAGTTGGCTACTTCCAAGTTCACATCAAGTGACACACACGAATAGCTATAATCATCAGTTGCTCATAAAACTTTTAAGTAGTCATCAATGATGAACATTTTGAATCAGTAAAAACTTACAGTTCTCTGATCATACATTTAGGGCTTTAAATCCATGAATCGAACATCAAATTGATTTATTTGTTCAAAACTTAAATTGCAATGATCCAAAAAGCTAAGAAAATAATCCGAAAGCACCAAAACACAAAATCGAATCCTGAAATTACAATTGAAGAAAAAAATAAAAGACTTGCCTTTCCAATCTTGGAATTTGCAGAGATAGAGTTGCTAGAATCTTCTTCTTTAGTTCGAGAATTGCATATGGCCTCAAGATCAACGTGCTACTTCTTAACAGGGAGACACAATCAAGGTCCAAGCAGTCAAGATCCATGGCAAATCCTTTTGTAAAATTAGAGTGTGATACAGAAGAAAATATGGAATTGAGGAATCAAAAAAAGGATCTCGAAGAGAAGAAATGTATGCCGTATGCGAGGATATGAATAGATAATATGGAAAATGGGAAAAGAATGGTGGGGAGTGAAAATGGGAGAGGAGGGAGAATGAAATTGGGTCAAATGCTTCACTTATTTAAATTGGGAGAAAAATAAATTTTATTTTTTAGATTTATTCAATTGCTCATATATTTATATTTATCACTGGAAAATAAACATTTGCTTGTAATAATTTAGTTTTTAAAATTTAACAACAACAATAAAACTTTAGCCATTAATTAATTGTCGTTAAAAGAATATTTTGATGTGATGACTAAATTAAAGCCTTAATTTCCAGCCATTATATAGATGTTACATGATGGTACATTAACACTAATCAATGGTATAATAGATGTTTGGCATTAAATTCCAAAACGTGTAATTCTTCACGTTGAATCCACGGAGCATTCATGCTTTTATTTCATCACATACAGCTGATATCTTTCTTCCTTCCAAAGTTCAATGATTTCGCAAGTCTCCCACTTTATGATAAAGGATGGGAACAGGTAAGACTGCGAAATCTACTCCCAAGACTACTGATTAAGTAAGGCCTAAGGGTCAAGGGCCGGGCCTGCTCTATGATTGATTTTTATTCTACCAACTAAACCGAGTCCGGATCACCTACTCTTCGCATCAGTGCTCAGTGCCGGCTTCGCATCGAAACGATGCCGTTTTGCTGCTCTAAATCTTAACCGTTAACAGCATCGACATTTTGCCATGCAACACGCGTTCTCATTAATCCAAACGATGTTGTTTTGTTTAGCTGATCCTGGTGCGATATTGAGCATCCATTGCGTGCAATCGTAGCCGTCGTTTCATTATAAATGATGTAGGAAAACTTAAAGCGTCAAAACATTAATGGTAGTCGCAGGCTCTCTTAACATTTTCTCTTGAGCGTTTTCTCTTGGTTGAGGCATTTTTTTCTGTTTTGAAAGCATATATGATATTTGGAATTCCTTTAATCATCTTCATCAACGTTGTTTCTCCTGTTTTCTTCTCCAGCCATTCTGTGTTCGGATGTGTATATATATATTTGTTTAAAAGTATATATGATATTTGTATTTCATTTGTATATATGTATATAAATTTAATGTTTAATATTATTTAATTATATATATATTTAAAGTAAATATATATGCAAATAAATAAATATATATATATGTAAAGTTTAAAATATATATAAATATAGTTTGCAAAGTAAAAAACATTTCATTTGAATTTTGTAAAGTTTAACATTATTTATATCTAAAGTATGTAAAAAAATTGTAGTAAATAAATGCAAAGTTTTTGTTTTGCAAAGTTTTGGGCTTTTTATGAAAATGAATAAAATTGATAAAAGAATAAATACATATAAAAAAATGAATAAAAGAACAAGAACATATAAGAAAAATAAATGTCACACTTTACATATCTTATTTTAGTATTTGTTTTTATTGCAATCCTTGATATAAAAATTAATCATCATTATCTTTAACTGAATTGTCTTTTTTTTTTGGACCTTGTTATTAATTTGCCTCCTCTAGTATATTTCTTTGATTATTGTCTTTTTATTGAAATAATATTTATTTTAGTATATTAGTACTTCTTAAATAACTTTGTTAACCTCTCTTTTTCAGGGATCATTATCATGGAGGGTAATTTAATCTCTAAACTAAGGTTAGAATTTGACAACTTAGAGGAAGCGTGGAAGTTTTACTTATGCAGGTCGAACTGGATTTGGAGCAAGGAAACGTACTTTTACTAAAAGTAAGAAAGATGGGGAAATAATAACATATAGATTTGTTTGTTCTAAAGAAGGTGTACGAAAACAAGACAATAGAGAGTTTAAGACGCACTGTCCAGAGACTAGAACCAATTGTGGAGCAAGAATGTGAGTCACATAGGTTTATGGAAAATATAGAGTCAATGTATTTGTTGAAAAGTATAATCATCCACTTCATCTTCCAGAAATAGTCCATATGTTGGCTTCCCAATGAAGATTAACCAAAGTTCAAGCCTATGAGATCGATTTGGCTGAGAATTTTGGGCTTCAACAAAAATCATCTTTTGAGCTTATGGCTATGCACGCCGGAGGTAGAGCTAATTTAGGCTACACCCAATTAGATGCCAAAAATTATTTGAAGACCAAGAGGCAAAGAAGCATGGTATATGGAGAAGCTAGATGTTTGTTACGCTACTTCCAAAACCAGTTAGCAGAAAATCCGTCATTTTATCATGCTTATCAAATGGATATGGAAGAGTAAATTACAAATGTCTTCTGGGCTAATGCTAGGATGTTGCTTGATTATGCCTATATTTGGTGAAGTGGTGTCAATGGATACTACATATAGTATAAATCGTGATCATAGACCACTAGCTATACTTTCAGGTTTCAATCACTATAAAGGCATGGTCATTTTTTGGGGCAGGATTGCTATATGATGAAACAACAGAGTCATTCAAGTGGTTATTTGAGACTTTCTTAGAGGCTCACAAACAAAAAAAGACGCTTACAATTTTTACTGATCAAGATCAAGCAGTGACACGAGCATTGCATGAAATACTTCCAAAAATGAACATGGCTTATACATATGGCATTTGATGCAAAATGACATGAAGCATATGGGAAATTTGATGAAGAAGGGGTTAAACTTTCTAAGTGATTTTAAAAAATGTATGTTTCAGTACGAAGATGAGAATCAATTTGAAGAAGCATGGATCCAATTGCTTTCCACTTATAATGTGAATAAAAACACTTGGTTGACCTTGATTTATAGAATAAAAGAAAAAAGGGCATGGTGTCATATGAAGAATGCTTTCACACTTGGTATGCGAAGTACACAGGTAAGTAAAAGTTTGAATGCAGATATTAAGAGCATGGCGAGATTAGACTTGGATATTAATCAATTTGTCAAGCACTTTGAACGAATTGTTGAGGGTAGAAGGTATAACAAGTTGAAACGTGAGTTTGAGTTATGGGAAAAAAAATCCCAATTGATTGTGTAAAGTTTTTCTATACTACGACAACTTTCTCAAGTTTATACAAATCCTATCTTTAACTTGTTCTAGGAATAATGTGATCTATGTGCAGCGGCTTGTATCAAACACAGGAATGAAGCAGATTCATTGTTTAACTACATCATTACTATGGTTGATGAAGAAGAAGAGTGGAGAGTTCAGTTTGATGCACGTGATAGGTCAATTTCATGCAGCTGTCAAAAATTTGAAACATATAGAATACTGTGCTGCCATGCTTTGAAAGTATATAATATGAAAGATGTAAAAAAAACTCCCAAAGCAATATATTATCAAGAGGTGGACAAAAGATACAAGGAGCGGTATCATACATGATATTAAAAGAAATGAGATCCAAGCCGATCCTAGACGAGAAA
Organism: Erythrophleum fordii; assembly: GCA_032878935.1. Taxonomy (NCBI): domain Eukaryota; kingdom Viridiplantae; phylum Streptophyta; class Magnoliopsida; order Fabales; family Fabaceae; genus Erythrophleum; species Erythrophleum fordii. Next base: position 35,594,449 of record JAVQMF010000049.1, read on the forward strand.
GTACACAACGATATAGATAACTTTGTTTGATGATGATAAAATTAGCAACTGCGGTGGCTGATTGCCCAGAGGGATTTTAGAGTTAAGCAAGCAAGCAATCGAAATTCTTTTGAGTCAAAAGAGTCCAATCACTAATAGCAATGCAAGCACAGAACCACCAAAGACAAAAGGATTCAAAAAAAGGGATGGCATACGAAAGAAGAAATGACCTAAAACTTGGGTGGAGTGTTTAATTAATAGAAGAAGACAAACTACATCACCGGATTGAGATTTACAAAGCAACCCATATCTAATATGAAATTATCCACGTCTATAATTTATTATTAATGGCTACAATTTTAATAAACATTGCCTTTGGTATGAAATGCTAAGTAACGCCTCCAGCACAATACCTTAATTATCATATGCACCTCCATTTGTATCTCAGCCACCATTTGCACCTCAATCAATTGAGAATAATCTTACTTTCACTGAGATGTTATTAGTAAAAGAAGTTGAATCTTTAATACTTATAACTTAATTCTTGTCACTGCGTGATTATAATATGATTAATGTTGTTTTGTAATGTAGGCACCACTAGGCACTCTCATGCCATCACTTGATTCCTTGGAGCTTAGTCGAGATATTTCGCATGACCACAATTATGTAAGCACTTTCTCAAGTTTGTCATAAATAATTCACAAGAACAACAATGAAATATGATATCTTATTGAAATTAATATGTTTATGTACATTGAGTGCTTTGATACAACATAAATTAAGTAAAATTGCATATTCTTTAGATTGAAACTATAATATAAATCCCTAGTAGTTCAATGTACAAGTCCTTTCTCATTAGTGCTAAACTGTATTTCTTACCTATTTTTCTAGATTACAATCAATCACATGATAAACCTTTTTGAAAGGGTTGATGCTACGTTGAAGAAGGGGGCAACTATAGGTCATGGCTTTGTTCAGTGTAAAAGTTCTCATCTTGTTCATGCTTTGTCGATACTTGTTTCTTGTTCTTGTACTTAATCTAGGTTTTTGCAAGATGCTCTTTTTGTAACTTTCTTCATGATTCATGCAACTCAAACATTGCAGCACAATATCCCATTTAAGTAGTAAATTGTATAGCACAAAATCACAAACTTTGCTGGCTCCTCTATTATTGTATTAGGCCTCGACTTCTTTTCATTGATTCTAAACTTTTCTCTTTCAACAGCTTCTATTATATCTTCTCTTGCCATAGTTTCACCACCTGCAAAGTTTAAATGCATATGTTTGATATTACTGATCAGCCATATCCAATATAATTAACAAGGGGCACACCACTAAAATGCAAATATTCATCCTTCCAAAATGCTGTCAAGAAGCCAAGTAGCAAGGGAAATAATAGATTTATAAAAGGAAAAACTTTAATTATCACGCCAAGAAATAATAATTATGAAGATGGGTGTAATAATAATTTTCATAGTCCTAGTCATGTACTGCATTTGGGTTGGTTTTAGGTATTTAGATGTTATAAAGTCTTATTTAATGTCTCAGACTTCCTCATGTGTTGAGTAGCAGTAAGGAGTCTTAAGCATAATCTTTAGCTAATAAGTCAAAATGTGCTTATGGTTAGTTGAAACTGCCTAAAAATTATACTTGCATAGCCTCTGTGAGCACATTCAGACCAAATCTCATCCTTTGGCTGGGATGACCTTGCCTACAAAAGACAAATAAATTAATAACACTTTCCTTTTTCTTATTTAATTTAGGGGAAGTGGGAGCATTTATTAAAAGGGACCATCAAAGGATCAGATTCACTAGAACTCTTTACCTTAGAATTAGGAAAAAATGGCCACCCAGTTGTTGATTAACCTCATCATGGAAGAAATCAAAATGTGGTTCATACTTCTGACCATTCTCATAGTGCAATATTTGAATAGGCCCACCATTCTCTGATGACAGAAGTGGCTTTAGGGACAAATAAAAGCAAAATAAAGAGAAAATAAACCAGGAAAAAAAAATTGCTACAGTGCAGTATAGCATGATTACCTATTGGAAGGAAGGTCTATGCACCAATTCTTGCTTCAATGCAGGAAACTATGTCATCCTTTCAGGTAAAACATCAAAATTCAATAAATTAAAAATGCACTAGTCACACAGCTTATATAGAATAAAACTTAAAGCTCAGGAAGTGCAATAAAATCTTGTGTAGATTTTGTGCCTAATATTGCAATTACTTTCCAACAAAATCTTTTGCAGATTTTGTGCTTAATTTTTTTCTCTGTCCAGATTTTGGTGCCTATTGGCTAAACAAAGGACCTTGTTCTTACAAAGAAAAAGGAAACAACCATTTTGGACTCAACCTTCTCTAAAAATGACTGGAGAATATTGAATTAAAATTATATGAACATCAGAAGATTCACTAAGAAATTTCAATTTGGGTAGCTCCATTTTATAGCCTATACCAATTCTGCATGCTTTCCTTCTTAGACATATCTATCTCTACTCCGTCTTCCTAGATCAATCTCACTAGATAAAACACATTCCAAATTGAGTTCTATTATGTTTCACTTTCTGATCAATACAAAACCACAAGTAAAATTTCTTCTTTCTTTAACCTAAACTATATTATTTCTTTCACTAGATATTATAATTACAACAACAACATGAAAGTTTTCACATAGTTAGAAAATGAAATATCTAGCTCCTACTACAACATAATTACAAGAGAAACAAATTTTCGCCTGTGTACTGAACCTGCTGCCTAGTTAAAAAGAAACATACTAAAGATTGAAAAAACATCTTTACTATCATTCTAATTAACAATTCCAACCTTAATTATCAATCATCATAACGAGTCAGAGCAATTTAACTAATTAAAGAGGGTGAAAAGCCACAAATTAGTAACAAAGAAAGGAAACAAACTAAAATTTAGAAGTAAAAAGTAAGAAGTGCAAGATATTCTACAATATATTAGAAAGAAAAATTCAACAATTTCAAATGCTATTGAGCAAGATAGAGAAATAGGGAACAACCAAAGAATCACTAGGAATAACACAGATATAGAAACAACAATTTCAAATGCTATTTGAATATAGTCTCTTATACAAGTGATGAATATGTATTGAACAAGATATAACTCCATTTCTAAGCATCAATGTTTCATAGGTAAAAATTGAAAAGAAATATTAATGGATGCTAAATAAGGAGGAACTGGAAGTAGTAAAGAAACAGCAGGTGTGTAAATTTTCAGACTTGTATTGTAACACCATAAATTCTATCTCATCTGATGCTTTTAAATGACTTAATATCATAAAGAATGTAAGTTTCTCATAAAAAGGCAAGAAAACTAATGAATATTTTTATGTTGCATCGTATCTAAAAATTCCATTTGGTATCACGTGGACCTTGTGAGCTCATACAATGCATTCTCATATTTAATTATATCATTACAACTCATTTGCATCACAACTTCATGCCTACAACTCATGGAAACCAAAATGAAACATGAAATGGGCTTATTAAATTTTAGCTAGATTTGCCCCTTAATCTGTCCAAATTTTGGAAAAATCATAATTAAATTTAGAAAAATTGAAATCATGCAATCTTGGTCATTCTGAAAAACTTTGGATGTATGCTTCACAATAAAAATACGTCCAAATCATAATATTCATCACAGAGGACATTTGATATCCAAAATGGTCCAAAGGTCTGACTAAATTCTGGAATTAATACAGAATTCTGCAGAAAACTTTGAAAATGTCCAATTAATTCCACAAAAATTCAATCCATACAAATGATACCAATCTAAAGAGCTGTAGATGTTAACTAGAGAGAAAAAATATCTCTAAACTAGTTCATCAAGCCTAGACTTTGGAGTTCAATGGAACAGTATTTCTGATCGGGCAAAATTACTTATACTTCAAAAATTCATATCTCTCTCTAGGCTCCAAATAAGGTGCTTCCAATGGCACAAGTCACTATAATTGTCTAGTTTCTCTGTATAAAATTTCATGGCAATTGGACATCATTTCAGCCTCTTGTGACAAAAAGTAATTTCGGACCAAATGAATAGTGCAGCAAACTAGAAAACTATGAAAATTACCAATTTTAAAAAATCATCACATATTCTGTAGACCTCTAAAAATTATGATCTTCAACTTCTCAAAAAGCTCTCAATGAGACATAATTTCATGCCAAATCTCAGATCAAGACTAACTCATTTGGTCAAAAAGTGATATAGAGTTCCATTATGGTCAAATTTGGTTTCATATAGGGTACCAAACTTGCCAAATAGCGTTCTCTTAGTGTTGGCATCTTTTGGGCAAGTCTAAAAGTATATTTAAGACTTGTGTGAGTTGCCCAAATGGTCCAAAACCTCATGCATCCCATTTTGGTCATTCCACCTATACTTATGTATATTTTCATCATACTTTCACATTGCACACTTTGACATTTCATACTCAAAATATATGCTAGAGGTTATACATCATATCCATACCAAAGGAAAGAGTTCTTGGCTTCTTCACACTCAAGCAAACTCATACAAATATCATGCATTCATTTAAAAATATAACATGGTATCAAGAATTATGACATATAAAGGCATGCTAATATACTTTTCATAGCTTAAAAATATACATACACACATTTTAAAATAAACTAAACACACATCCATGTATGAGAGAAGGTAGGGAGAGCTACCTTGTGTACAATTACACATTTTTTCCTTGAAATTCAAGCTTCTTCTTTCAGCCACATACCCACAAATTGGTGGAGATGGTTTCTCTTGACCTAGATACAATTTATGAGAGCCAATTAGGTTCATGAAACATATTCTAAGGTCACACAATTAGCTTACACCCTAGATTGCTTTATAACATCCATTATGGTCCATATTTGCACCTAATGAAGCAATACCTCTCAAATAATTTGTAGGCCTTATTCTTTCCTTTCAAATATGATTCTTGACTCCTTTTAAGCTTCTTGGAGTCATCACATCATCAAAACAAAAGGCCTAGCATCATGTTGCTTCTTTAGATTATAATATAAAACCTAAGACACCAAATCACTTTCCATGAGTTCTAAATTTTTTCCAAGGCCTCCCTTCATTTTCATTCATTAAATATGACTCAAGAATGGCCTTAGAAAAATTTAAAACTCTCCCTACCACCATGAACATGGTTTGGCTGAGACATGCCTAGGTTTAGGGCTTCTTGGAGATTTCTTTATTTTCTTGAAGGAAGAAGCTTGCGGGGAGCACCTTAAGTGTCTCAAGAACTCATTTGAACCCTTAATTAGACCTAGGAATCATCATATAAATTCAAAATTTGAAAGGTGCACTAGAAACTTTAGGTTTTGCATCTTGCATTCTAATGACTATTTCATGGTTTTCTTTACATATTCTTATTCCTCTCCATCAAATAAATAAGATGCACCCTTGGTGTGGTTGAAAATTTAACTCCCTAAGGAAAACCATATGTAGGTCGAAGTGGAGAAGAAAGGGAGTTCCATATAGCTACCATAAATGCATTTTTACCTTATTTCCTTACTTAGTTTGACTTGAATCTTGCTTTCTCCAAACTCCTTTCTTCAAATCTAAAATTTCCCTTGAATATCTCCCTTGAATCAAATTTATAAACCTCAATTTAATCTAAGGAAACAAAGGAGAAGGGAGGAGAGGAGGTGTGGATAAAGAAAAGTAAGGAAAATCACAATGAAAACATATTTTAAAAATTTCAATTTTGTCATTCGTATTTTGCATTCTTGTTTCTCTTTCGTTTTAGCTTCTTTTTGATAACTTTCTTTTCCATTATAAAATTTAGGTTCCCAATTAAGAAAAATGCCTTTGAAATCATTCAAATTAGAGCTAAAACCTTTCCAAACGGATCCGTCAAAGTTTGGGCACACCGACATTGAAAAACGTCCACCAGAGGAGATTTAACTGTCCTGGGGCTTCCCATGATTTTCAGAGCCTCTGAGAACCCCAGAGACCTCAAAAATTTGATTTAAAAAGCCCTCCTGTGTGAATTCTAAAAATTACCTAAAATTATGAAAATGCCATTACGTTTCATAAGATTTCCGTCAAAATTTATTTTTTTATTCTAACTCCGTTTTTCCTTCCGTTTGAGGCAACAATTCTCATTTTTAGGAGGCTAGAATGTTACTCAAATTTTTAGGATCTTAACTAATTCATTTCAGGAGACTTACTTTGAAAATGCACTCGTTTCTGTCGTTTAACAAAAACTGGACATTACATGGATCAACCACAATGAGAGTCAAATCTTATAATACATGGATAAAAATGCATTACTAGAACTAAGGAAGAACTCTGGATGTAATTAAGAACAAGGATAATGATGGGAGACCGATGAGAATTGGAGATCAAGATGAACAAGAAGAGATCCTCTCTCGACGCATGCTGCCGGAGACAAAGACGGAAGATTGCTGAAGGACGCATCTAATGATAATGAATCGACGGCCATGATTGCACGCAATGGACGCTCGAGATCGCACTAGGATCAACTAAACAAAACGGTGTCATTTGGATTAATGAGGACGCGTGTCGTATGGTGAAGCGTCGATGCCGCAAACGGTTAGGATTTAGAGCAACAAAACGGCATCGTTTCGATGCAAAGTAGGCGCTGAGCACTGATGCGAAGAGTAGGCGATACGGACTCCAACTAAACCATATATGATCCGTTAATAATATTTTGTTATAAATTTAAGCTCTATAATTTATTAGGAAAAGTATATATTTTGTAATTTACGGTTATTCTTCTTCTCCAAAACGTGAAAACTTGGATTAAGATGGGAAAAGCGAAAGACTGCGATTCAGCCACCAAAAGTCGGTAACAACCTAATGGATTATGGACCAACCATAATGGATATAGTATTATATAACCAAAATTTTTAGAGAGTAGTGTGGGGATGGGGTTGAGCACTTGAGCTTTGTAACGTACCAGATAAGAGTTGGTTAAGGCTAAAACCAAGCCCGCTAAAGGCCTATAATAGATAAACGTGGCTCTACGCATAATTATAAATCATTAAAGATAGCATGCGTGTATGAGTATTGGTACCACGAGTAGAACCAGAATGCTCTGTTTCAGACTTTCCTTGGTTTCTTTTCCCCTTACAACTCTTCATTGAAAATTCAATATCATAGCTGTGCAAAGTGGAAACTACAAAGTTTGTAGAAGCAGTCAATGAAGATGGCACACAGGATAAGAGGAACTTCGGTGAAGCCGCATGTTGTTGCATAATTTACGGGGAAATAACTGATAATGGCAACAACGGTGGCGTGTCTACACCAAGGACCAGAAAAAATAAAATAAAATAAACAAATGCCCTGAGTGAACTGCAATTGTATGTACTAGAAACTGTAGGCAGTGTCAAAATATATGATGTAATAATTAGGAAGGGTCAAACTTGAGTTTGAATTGCAAGCATTAGAATGCTTTATGGAAGGACGTCTCTTCCGCTATGGCCTTATCTTTTACAGGTCCATAGTCAAAGTCTCGAGCCTCTGTTCTTAAATGTTTTAAACAGCCAATGCACCTATGCAATTTATATGTATAAACTTTGGAAGTAACCGATATTTGCCGCCTTGTACAACAAGGACATGAAGATGGCCTTTATGTATCCTTCACTGGTTGTCAAACATCTTAGTCATTTGGATTTATCTAATAATATCCTATCATGTTAAAGTTAATTAGCTTATATTAAAGTATGATTATACATATCAATTAGTTTTGGGAGTCTCTCCCATTTTTAAGGTTAATTAAGAGAGGAACAAATTAAAATAATAATTAAATTTCGGATCCTTTCCTAATTCTTTGGTTGAATTGTCCTTTCCTATATACTCATTGCTCTTAATCTTTTTTTTAATCATCTTTTAGGACAGTTGCTACTAGCTATTTACAAGATAACAATCATATTTACAGCCCATTTACAGCTCAGTTTAAGGTCGACTTGTGTTTCTCTTTATACGTTTTTATATGTTGTGGTTTAAACTTTGCGTTCATGTTTTTTATACATGTATTATTTTTTGTTGTTATATAAGTGATATCTTACGATTAGTTTGTGTCAACCTCCACGTTAATCTGGTGTATTTTAAAAAAAGAAATTCTTAAGTATTAGCTCTAAGATTTAAACTAGATTAATCAAAGTATATGAAGCCCACTTCTTAAACTCCTAGACCAACTTCTTGAGGTTAATTAATATGGTTGCATTATAACTGGGGTAATTTTACGATTTATCCTTTTGTGAGGCATAAAATAAGTTTATTCACCTATGGTTTGAAATGTGTTAAACTTTGTTGGTAGTTTGCTTCATTATAACTTAATTAACTTACGTTATTTTCCTAAATTTTAAGTGAAATAGTGATATGAAAGTTAAAATTATGAATAATTTTATTGTTAGAATTATGTGTTACTTATATTTTCAATAATCTCAAAATTTTTTAAGGTCATTAAATTGACATCAAACTGATATTTTGAAGTTAAAATTATAAATTTAATTTTAGTAATAGCCTCAGAAATTATATAAAAATATTTAAGATATAAATGAAACAAAAAATTAACAACGAAAATTGTTAATCGTTTGAGTATTTATGTGATTATTTTTGTAAAAATTTAGACTTAAAATAACGCAAGTGGTTGAATAATAATTAAACAAATCACAAAGAGCAAATTGATTTTGTGCAAAACCACGTGGAATGAATTGCAATTTACCTTGCTATTTGACGGATATAATTTCATAACTTTGTATCTACTAAATGAGAATGATCCTGTCTTTTTGTGACTTTAAAATCTAGAATAATGTTTTAATTCAGTGCGTTTCATCCTGCAGTTTGAAATTTCCTCGTGAAGAAGACAAGACGCCTGCAAAAGAAGCCACGTTTTGAGGAAATGAAGTTAGAGATCCGTGCGAGGTGGGTCTTGCTGGACTAAAATTCTACATATTCAAGCGTTTCTTAGTCTGTTTAATTGGAGTAACCAAAGAGAGTAAATTGAATAATTTGCAGCTGGACAATTAAAGAAAGAGAGTGACATAAAAATAAGTGTATATAAGATTTACTTTTTTTCCTTTCATTTATTTTCTTTAATATCTCTCTCTTTCTTTGACTATATTACATACATCATAAATTGAAGATTATTTGGGCTGCAAAGAAAGACCGAGAAAAAGAAGAATTGAAGGGTGACATTAATTAGTCACATAATTCTTACTTTTCAAACAAGGGGTAGTTTGATAATTTTATCCTGCGGGCTCGCCTTATAAATCCGAGACCCAAAGTGCAAGTCGGAGAGATATCCGAGAAAGCGAAGAGACAGCAACATCAAGGGAGAGATATGGGGAAGCTCAGCCTATGGGTATTGTGCTTGGTTAGCGCAGTGGGAATAGCGTGTGGTCAGAGTGCCACCAATGTGAGGGCCACGTATCACTTGTACCAACCAGAGCAGCATAACTGGGATTTGCTCGCCGTCAGTGCATTTTGCTCCACTTGGGACGCAAACAAGCCCCTCTCATGGCGCAGCAAATATGGTTGGACTGCCTTCTGTGGTCCCGTCGGTCCTCAGGGCCAAGCTGCCTGCGGCAAGTGCTTGAGAGTACGTATCTGAGCCGAAGCTCTATAGTATTGGGTGGTATACACTCTTTTTTTAATTTAGTTCATTGTGATTTCTCCTTTGTATTGCAGGTGACAAACACACGAACAGGAGCACAACAAACGGTGAGAATTGTGGATCAGTGCAGCAACGGGGGTCTGGACTTGGACGTGGGTGTGTTCCAAAAGCTCGACACCGACGGCAATGGGAATGCTCAGGGTCATCTTATCGTCAACTATGACTTTGTTGACTGCGGTGACTGAAGCACTTCTCTTTGTGCTTCTCATCCCTTAATTAATATATAATATGTAATAATAAGCTTGTACACGTCGATAATAAAAGCACTAACCACAAGTGCTTCATGAACAATTAGTTATGAGATCGGAAAGAATTCCGGTAGTGAATTCATTCTTATTAATTACTCCGCTCTAACTCTTGCACTTCTCTTGCTTTTGACTAATTCCTCTTCTTTTGAATTGAAATTACATGCTTGTTAGCCTAAACGACGGATCACCGTCAACGCTGAGTTAATTGGAATTAAATTTCAACAATTAGCATCGGATTTACTTGGCTCGGATAATAATATACAGCATGTACGGTAATAGTGGGCCTGATCATGACTATCATGAGGACGAAAAGAACCGCTGCCCAAAAGGTTAAATTGTAATCAATGGCACCCGAAAGATGATGTGTCCAGACAACCACGTACATTATACACGCATTTTGCCTTCACTTTTTCTTCCTTCAGCTGAGTTTGCGTATGCACAAGAGTACAAGGGTAGGACAATGACCTCGCCGGCAAAAGAAAGCAGCAATATTTACATTCATTTTATTACATATGTAATTGTGACAATTTTCATAATATTGCCTCAATGGATAGAAGCTTTCTATTTTTCACGCAACATCACCTCTAGCTAGTTAGCTACCGCGTCCGTTAATATTTGTCCCCATATATCAAATTAAAACCTATCAAAACCCAAATCCCTTTGATTTGCGTGGCTTCAAGAAACCCTCTACTAGTTTTCTTCAGAGTGACTCTCATTCTTTCCTATATCTTCCGAACTCGCCGTTTAGAGATTTGAAGGCCAAATGTTTGTAATAAAAGCGACTTCTAGACATTTCTGCTTTGCGCTAGCTAATGCATCTGCATGTGTTTACCCCTGCTTATTTTGGCCTTCAATGGAACCCATGGTCCAAAGCGAGTATTTACCGAAACAGATATGGGATCTAACATTTATCATTAGCTACCTTGTAAGATATTAAGAACAAGTCATCGTATCCATGTAGCCCGACAATGCAGTTTAACTTGCAAGCTATCTAGCACTTTTTCGGAGTTATCAGTAACATAATTTTCGGCGATTTTGATGAAACCAAGAGCCCGCCCTTGTGCTCGTGTTTTATTCCTTGATTTTAACACAAAAAGACAAAACCTCAACTCACGCTTATTAATTTTTGCATGTTGACAAACATCTTATACAATTAAAATACATATTTAATTTTAAAAATTGAAGTGGATTAATTTAGGTATGAGTTATCATTTATCGAAGGAAATAATTACCCATGATATGTCAATAGAGAAACTCGCAAAAAACAGGACATCTCTATTTATAAGACGAGTTTGTTCGGAAGAGAGAAAGCACTGAAAATGGTAAGGAAAAGTGAAAAACGTGGAGGGGTATTCGAGTTGCGAATGCGAGGTTGCTTCCCAGTTGTCCAATAGCCGCACTTTGAAGCACAGTCCCTGAAAATAGTAATTATCGTACTCAGAGAGGTAATCGCATTACACGCACGAAAAGCGTTTCCTTACAAGTCTTGCTTTTCTTCATGCTCTTCGTCCCAACACCCCAACATCAATTCCCCCTACTTCTTCCTCTCTCCAAATTCTAACAAAACCCCCACGTAATTTTCCTCCCTACCATCCAATTTTGGCCCTATTTTCCTCAGATCCATTGCTCTTCCACGTCCACTACACCTGCGATCAATTCAACCAACCCACCTCTTTAATTACTTGTAAATTTTTATGCTATTTCACTCTCTGCCCTTCTCTCCTTTGGATTCGAATGCACCTTTTAGAGCATCGGTTTTAGCTGAATAATGGCGAGCCAAGTGGTCAAAGTAAAGAGGGAGACACTAGAAGCATGCATGACATGCCCTCTTTGTCATAAGTTGTTGAAGGATGCTACTACCATCTCTCTCTGCCTTCATACGTGTAGGTTTTTCTACTCTCTTCTGCTTTATACACCTACAATCTTAGTTCTTTGGATTCTTTTTCGTCTTCCTTTGTTCATGCGTTGCATATAACAATCTCGATTGATTCTGGCCTGCGGGTACGTTATCTGTGGCTTTGATTTCTCTTCTGATTTTGATATTGATTGAAATTTTCTATTTTGCGCCTCCTTTGATGGTGTTAGGTGTTTCTATGTTATGTATTTTCTGTTTTAAAATTTTGACGTCGCAGCAGTTTAGCGCTGCGTTATTTGTAAACCCTTTTTGTTTATCTTTCCTTAATTTGTTGTTGCCTCGGAATAAATTGTCAATCAGCATGCTTTTCATGGTTTGGGCCATCAATGTGGTTCCTTTATTCTTTCTTATTTGAACGACTAGAATTGATGATCTGGATTTCGTACACACAATCATTCTATCCGTCGATGGCCTTAATTTACTTTTGCGTAGAGATTGTGTAACTTAATATTGTTGATTTGTATAGCACGGCGAGAGCGTTATAGTGTAATGTCTTTACAATGGTGGAGCAATACCTGAGATTAATATCCCTCGCTGTTCTTTTATTGGTTAATTGGATTTCTTAGATTTGACTGTTGAAGAAAGGAGTAATTTTAATTGTGTTAATTCAATCTTCTTTCAATTTGTGAGCTCATTTCCTATTTTTAAGTGTAGATGGAACCCAGGTGACGGTATGATTGTCATCCCCCATATCCACTACTACTTCGTATTACTTATTATGACTTTCTGAGACATTCTTAACGTAAACCATCTTGTTGATATTGGGGCAATTAATTTTTGTCATCATTACAGTATTGAACCTGGTAGCAATCTTATTTTGCTTTCTGAGACATTCTTAACGTAAACCATCTTGTTGACATGGGGGCAATTAATTTTTGTCGTCAGTACAGTATTAGACTTAGTAAACTCAGAGCCATCATATTTTGCTTCCATCGTAAAGGATTGTTTTATTTGTCCATTGAATACTCTGATAGAGATTAAGGTGGCAGCGTGGGATATGCAGTTTCTTAAGGAAGTGTAGATGCTGTAAAAAATTTCATAATATGCTGCAAATCATGTTTATATGACATTAATGAATTATATACATTCACCTTCCAATACATCTTTTGACATCATATTTTGACCCATCCGAGGATCTTTTGCAAAATATACTGAGCATTGAACTCTGCACCAGTTTGCAGGAAGTGCATATATGAGAAACTCTCAGATGAGGAGGCAGATTGCTGTCCAGTATGCAATATTGATCTAGGCTGTCTTCCAGTGGAAAAACTGAGGTCTGTTGTTAGTTATTGCTAATTTAGTTTGACAAATATGTATGGCTTATGAGTACTATGAATTAAATGGAACAAACATGCTACTGACTGCGTGGTTATAGACATATTACTATCTGTTAAGTTATATGAATTTTTTCATTTCTTCTCCCCTTCTTACTGGCTGTTATTTGTTTGCACGGGAGAATTTGCAGTTGCTCACATAACAATCTCTTCTTCTGCTCTTCCTCTTTAGTTTATGAATTTCTGCAACTTATTAATCTTCTTGTGCAGTCTATTCTACTTTTAGTATGTTGTCAGCATAAAATTTAGGGCATGTAATCTCATTAATTTATTTTACTATGTATTTCTGCAATTTCTTAGTTAAGTTTCTTCTTATTATTTCAACTTTTTTTCCATACCTTCAGAAAAATCTTCGCTCAGATCATAAATTGTTCTTTAGTGCATCTATCTTAAGTAGTGTAACAAATAACTGTCTGATTGGTGACCTACCATAAACAATTTACCCACATAATTTCATTTAGCAACCCCCTCTGTTTGATTTTTATGAGAATTATTCTTTTAATATCTGCTCAGCATCTGAAGACAACCTAATAGCTTAGCATGTGCCTTGAGGATGTATCTTATTTGTGCTTTTCATCTGGCATATTTTTATTCATAGAAACATGAAGCATTTAACCTATGTTATATAATTATTGTTGAAGACTAATGTTTGTATTGTAGGTAAATGTGATAACCTCAGTCAGATTGATGCCTTCCTCAACCCCTACCCTTTTGTTCTACCTGTATTTTAAACTTGAATAATTTTTTTTTCTCGTAAATCTTTGTATAATCTATGTACAAATAATCATGCGTGCCTAATGATTATATTCAGGCCTGATCACAATTTGCAAGATATTAGGGCAAAAATATTCCCTTTTAAAAGAAGAAAGATCAAGGCCCCAGAGGTTTTACCTTCAGTATCTCTGCCAGCAAAAAGGAAGGAAAGATCGCTTTCATCATTGGTGATTACTGCTCCTAAAGTTCCAATGCAGACTGGCTTCACAGGAAAGAGAACGAAAACTGGTACAAGAAAGGCTGCTGCTTTACGTGGATGCAATTTTACTGTTGAAGAACCCATAAAGAAGGAAGAAGCATATGCTGAAGATAATCCAGTAAGCTCAAGCTCACCTGATTTATCAAATGTAATTGCTCAAAATAAAAGTCAGGTGTGGGTTATAGGACTTGGGATTTTGTTATCATATTACTTGTGGTTGGACTTGAATTTATAGTTAACTTACCCGACATGTTTGGTAAGAAAGCTTTACTTTCTTGTAATGATGACCATGTATTATTATTACTTTGTTGTAGGATTCTTCCATGGTTGAGCCTTCTAAGAAGAATAGGCCTCATGACGATACAGAAAACAACATGGAACTTACAGAGGGGAAGGTTGATCTCTGGACACCCTTGAACTGTCTTGTTGAAGCTGCCAACAGAACAAAATCCTCGAAGTTAATTTCACAAGGGTTATCTCTTGCCAAATCAGAGCCTCCGACTACTCCCAGTGGTGGACTAAATGTGCCTGAAATTATGACCAAATCAGAGCCACCTGCTACCATCCATAGTGAATTACGTTTGCCTAAAACCAAAAACAAGGATAATGGACATAAAACAAAACTTGGAGATGACAAGGATGGAAATGTTGTGCCTCCAGGACAAGTGAGGCGTAGAAGGGTGCGTCCAGCTGGTCAGAAAAGAGCAGCAGCATCTGAGATTTCTGCCTCAGCCCAAGTTATGCTAGATGCAGCTGGGGTCAGGTGTAACAGAGAAAACAGTCCAATTTGGTTTTCATTGGTTGCTTCAGAAGATCAGTAAGTTACTTATTTATAGATGGAATTAATATAATTGTAAAGTGTTAATCTTCTATGTGGACCTTTAATAATTGAATTAATGTTATTATATATTCAGGAAAGGAGATGTTCCCTTGCCGCAGATTTCAGCATGCTACTTAAGAATAAAGTAATTCTTCTGATCCCATTATCTTCCCGCTTGAGTGAGTTTCTTTTGCCTAAAACTTTGCCTAATTTTTAAACTGAGTTTGTCTCTAGCCTTAGAATTGTTAGAGAATTGAATTTTTCTCATCTTGCTGTGTCAGAATAGTGGTAAATGTCAATAAAACAATACAAAAATGTACATTTACTTTTTGTATATGATCATTCAAAATTTCTTAAAAGAAACTACATTATTATAGGCCTAGTTGAAGATTTGTTTTGCCTTAGCTAGGAGCAAATTTAAACTGCAGAGAATCAAATTGCAGCATTTGAAGCCAGTGTTGCTCACTTTATTTCCACGTTAATACTTACGAGGGTATGTTTGTTTTGGTCGGCCTTCCTCCTTGATATCCTCATAATTTCTGCAATTATTAATATTTGAATTTTCCCACCCTGATGTAAAAAATCACTGTAACTGGGACAATCAATCCCATGCTATTGCTGCATTTAAAGAGAGTATGATTTTCAGCCACTGGTTCAGAGAACAGAACAGCAGTTTTATTTTTCAATTTGGTGTATAGGAAATATAAATTATTTTGAACAACTTGATTTTATATTAAGTTGGTTAATTTGTCTTAAAACGGGTGTGCCAAACATACCACAGAAATTACAGTTACTGACTAATCTTGTTTTTTTCTCTGCCATTATTTTTATTCTTTTTTTGCTATTTTGTGTTTTCTCGTTCTTCATCATGCTACTCTATTCTATATTTGATAATTCTAGTTCTCTTTGATTTATGCAGTTATTATTCCATTTTATAATATGGTTATTTTAGTTCTCTTTGCCTTTTTCTTGTATTCATGTGATTTAGCTGTAGCTACCGAAAGATCCTTGAACATACTTAATTTGGGTTTAATGAATGAGATCTTGATAATCGTTTTTCCTTTTTCCTTTTTCCAAATTTAAATGAGGTATCTTAAAGGTAAACCTTAAGGGGCCTTTGGTTCGTGGAATGTTTTCATCATGAGAAAGATATATTCTCATGTTTGGTTCAAGCTTTAAGAAAAGATTTTTAGGAATGTTGCGTTGCCAGGAATTCAACTTCCCACAAAACCCCTTAATCCTTATTTTCATTCTCACGACGACGGAAGGGAAAATTTATCAGGTACAGAATATTGGATTCCCATAAGATTGGAATGTTTCGAAAAAGTGAAAAGACTATTTTGCTTTTGTTTATCCTAATACATTTTCAGAAATAATGAATAAAATGAAATAAAATAATAAATAATAAATATAATATAATACAGCATATAAAAATAAATAAGTAATTATGAGTAATAAAATAAACTATATATATTAACATAAAAAATATAGAAAAATAATAAAATAACCATACTGAAATATAATAAATAAGGTATAAATTAATAAATATAAGTAGATATATATAAAGTTTATTTATATAAATAGACAATAAAATAGTACATCAATAGAATAATAAATTAGTATATATAAAAAAATGATAAAGTAATAAGAATTATCAACTATTTTTAATGAGAATGCTAGATTTCAAAAAATATAATAAAATATTCTCAAGAATATTTATGATATACCAAATGTGAGAACGTAAGATTATGCGAACCAACGCCTAAAGATTAGTTGTGTCATTCATTGATTTGGTTTTGATGTGTCATTCTAAAGGGGCAGATTACACGTCATCGGCTGGCTGGCTTCTATTGTTGCTCATCCTCTTGCTTTTTCTTTTCTCCTTTCTCACCTTGTCTTCTTTAATATATCATGTTTTGATTGATAAAGAAATCGCTAGTTAATTGGGACAATGTCTACAATACCTTGGTCATGAGTGTCTAATACTTCTTTCTTCCCTTATCACAGGGATGGTACTGTGCCTGTCTCGTTTATTCAAAAGTACCTTGTGAAGAAACTTAATCTTGCCAGCGAAGCAGAGGTTAGTTCATTACACAACACCCACTTTCTTAAAACTAAGAATAGTAGTTGCCGACATCATTTTAATCCGTATGTAACAGAAATAATATAAATTATACATAAAGGTGAACTTCGTGGTGCGTTATTGGGTTGGGGCTATAATTTGAGTGTTATTGACAGGTGGAAATAATGTGCCGTGGTCGACCAGTGCTGCCATCTTTGCAACTGCATAACTTAGTTGATCTGTGGTTCAGGACAGCATCAACCTCTAAAAGGATACCTGCATCTGTGGGCTCCTCAGCTAAGGACTTTGTTATGGTTTTATCTTATTGTCGAAAGGCCTTGGCTTCTTGACATATTCTTCTGTCTCCATTTACACATTCCAACTTCCTCATAAAATTTTCACACATATTCTTGTTTAGGGAATTTCTGTTTATGTGCTGAATCTATTTATTTTGTTTTCCTCACAACCCGAACGTGTAATCTCCAATTTTGCTGTATCTGCCTTTTTATCTGTTGTTATTCTTCTGATCGAATGATGTCTTCTTCAAAATGAGTGAAAACATGAGTCAGGAAACCGTATGGGCTCATTTGCTCTTCCTATTCAATCGTTTGTCGAAGAAATGCTTTTCCTTCAGGTGTGAATGTTTAAATCATATCATAAACTCAAGAATCTCCAAGACTCGTTTCTTTCTAATTTTTCAACTGGAATTTTCATTTTGGACTTTGCAGCAATACCAGCAATAAATTTATTCTTAATATTTAACTTTGACAGTGCACAATTCTCATATTTATTTCATGACGAATCAGGTCAAGGATAACATTGATATGAAAATAGAAGTTGGTGAGGCAATTGAAGACAGGGATGGCAATCCTATGGAGCGGAGTTCCCATCCTGGTCACTTTTTTTTTTTTAAAGATTATCTTTATCCTTGATCTCCTTTATGGAAAATATATTTTTTCCATTTCCATTTTCTAAATTCTTATGGATCCTTGCAAGGATTCCTGCCTTCGAGAGGAAGTAAGAGATTGGAGGTTAGTTTTTGAGTTAAATTGACTTTATTATTTTAAATTAATATAAATATAAACAAAGAATGAAATGACTAAATAGGACATGGGTTAGTAATAAATGTAAATAAACATTTTAAAAGTATTCATGTAAAATTAATAGAAAAAGAACTATGTGGAATGAAAAATATAATCTCATTCTCTTTTTAAATTACTTTTGAGGAGATCTTTTTTTCTTTTCTCTGTCTCTATCTCTACCAGAAAAAGCCTTAATGTCGGTCTCGAATGAGAGAGTTCCTACAGAGATTCTGTGAGTTTGGAAAATTTTTGCTATTCCTATTTGAAAACAAAATGAGTGGAAGAATCTCGGTTGGCTCAAAGGCTTTTCTCAAAATGAATGGTGTTCCTCTATATAAGTCGAGGCATGGTGTGTACATACTAGTCTATAATTAATTTGGAATCTTGGTTTTCATAAGATTTATCATGAACGGGACTCCAATAACCTAGTGATCGCTTTGAACAGCAGATATTATGTTCAGACTCTCCAAGTGGAATAGCACTTCTTATCGAGGGCATTATGGAAAGGAACTAGACTATTAAAGTAATGCATGTTCTCAGGGAAGCAAATATATGTGCCAGCTTCTTAGCCAACCATAACTCGGATCCCTTCTTTGGGTTTCATTGATATTCCTGCTTGCTTTAATTTAACTTTTCTTTCTGATTGTACTGGGACTCATCTTCCCTGCAACATGTAATTTCTTTTCTTTTTGTCGAAAGCCTAAAGGAAGAAGAAAAAAATAGCGGAGGATCTGAAATGGAAGTGCCAGCAACATATCAAGTGGTTCATTGCCTGGCTTTCACGTGATTCTGTTGGACAATTGATAAAGAGAAACCTTCAAATCTGCAAATTCAATAGAAGACTGGAAAAAGGATTTTGTCAGACCTAGCAAAATATACCAAGCAAGATATCTGATATCTCAAGCTATAACTGAGGCTTATATATAAATAGCACCAAAATTATGGGGGAAAAAGCTACTATCCATCAAGCATTATTGTTGAAAACATCTCAGAAATTGCATTTTCATATTCTATCTCTACAGATCTCTTCCTTCTTACCCTTTTATGTCTTCTATTCCTCTACAGTAACCGTTGTATCTACCCACACTCTAATCGGTTCATAATTATCCTCCCTCACTATAGACTTCATCTTCCACCTGTAACATATGCTTAACTACAATTTTTTGAAAGCTTTCTTCCCCTATTTTCCCTTTCAACCTTCTTTGTAGTCCTGTCTCTTTCCCATCAACGCAGGAAAAGGATTTCACCTTTTAGCTTAAAAAATCAAAGAAAATACAGAACATGCGAAATGATCAGAAAAGGGAATATAATCCTGAACCAGATTTTAGGAAAACAGCTCATAGTTAACAATGGGATCGGAATTTCATGATGACTTCAAATATGAAAAAATGACTGAAATTGCCAAAGCTAAGCCCAGAAGAAAATACACCAAATAACTAACAAATGGTACACGAGGCAAAAATTCCAGTAGGTATGGAAGAATGAGATTGTGCAGCAAGAAACATATATACCTACTTCAGATCAAATTTGAATATCACACTGAAGTATAACAACAGTATTGAACTAGCAAAAATAGATCTATCATCTAATTGAATGGATCCTCTTCCTAAAAAAATCAAGCAGAAAATTTTCTTATCTATCAACGACAGAAATCATCAAAACAAACCTAATCCTAATTTAATTTTGAACAGTGATCAGTTCCACATTGTTTCATTTCCATCCACACC
This sequence comes from Erythrophleum fordii, assembly GCA_032878935.1. Classification (NCBI taxonomy): domain Eukaryota; kingdom Viridiplantae; phylum Streptophyta; class Magnoliopsida; order Fabales; family Fabaceae; genus Erythrophleum; species Erythrophleum fordii. The sequence goes on from JAVQMF010000049.1 coordinate 35,614,266, forward strand.
GCATAAATCAAAGCGGCGGCAAGAATGATTGTCAAAATACAAGTCAGAGTCACTTCATATCCAAAAATCAGTAGACTTCTTCATCATCTTTTCCACCACTTAACTTTAAAACGCGACATTCTTCATTGGCCCAGTAACATCAAAACCAATGAAATGGGAGAAAATTAAAATCAAAGAACTGAACACACCTCGAATCCTATTACTTTCAAATCCGGGTATAAGTTGTTCTGAGCGGCTGGCTTCCCACAACAGAAAGCAAGCCACCTTCGGCAGCGCTTTCCTCATCAAGAAATAGGTCATCCGTGACCCGAAAAGCCGCGTGCAACCCAACAACCACAACATCCACTATTAAAGACACGAACACATTCAGCCCGACGTTAGTAAATACAAGTGCCAAAACTGTTATTAATCCCAGACCACAGAGTACCGTTTTGTCATCCAATGTTTGGTTGAATAACACAAGGGGGCTATCACGAGAGAAGTAGAGGAGGTACCAGGCAACGAAAACGATCAAGAAAACGATCATGGAAATCGGATGCCACAAGAGGCTAAGGAAGAGGATGAAGAGCGAAAGCAAAGCGTAGTTGAACCTGAAGTAACTGAGGTTTCGTCTGATGCGTACCATGGCATCGGCGTAGGTGTACGGGCGGGAGAAGGCGGAGACGTCGAGGAGCTGAGACCATGGGCGGGGAGTGGCGAAGAGAGACCGTGAGGCATCCCTGGCGCGGGAGATGAAGGAAAGATCCGACGTCGATTGCGGTTGTGAGGGGTTAATGATGGTAGTGGCGGTGGAGGGGACGGTACCGTAGCCGGTGGGGATTTTGACGGACATTGGTACGGGGAGATTTGGATCTGGAAGGGAAGGGAAGGGAAGGGAAGGGAAGAAATGAGTCTGGGGTGACTCCAATTCAGAATGGAGGCAAGAAGAGACTCCTTTTGAGTTTTGATGCCTTCTTTTATTTTTGATTCTTTCGACTTTCCCCCGCCCGAATACTTTGATCTGTAAAGGGTACCCTCCATGATATCGATAGTTGCACCTCACGTAATTTTCCAATATGCTTTTTCTTCTCCCTTTCTTTTTTCAACGTCCAAAAGATGCTAATTCAAGAAAAATTATGCATACCTAATGATCAAAATTTGCTTTGTTTATACACAAAACAATAGGCATATATATATATATATGTGAGACAAATTTTGATTATTGAATATGCATACATTTAACCTTTAGTACATGTAAAAATTTATCCTAATTCAACTAATTGATAAATAACCATTAATTAATTATATAACAATTTTGTGTGACCATTCATTATGTTTTCTTAGATCTGCCCTCTTAACAATTGTCTAATTTGCTTTTGAGACACTCATAATTTTATTAAGTTGTCAGGCTTAGCTATGTAAAGAATTCATTGGATTCTATCATGTCTTGATATTAAAAGACAGGAACGTAATTTTTAAAACAATATAAAAGATTATATAATTTAAACATCTTTTGTTAAATATATATACATATATATTTAACTTAATTAATAAATTGAACAGATTAATAAATAATTACTTAAGCCTCATTGAGTCGCCAAATGGAATAAATCACTAAATGAATAGTTAAAAAAATCAACCAAAAAAAAATACAAAGAACCAAACCATCTTCAAATAAAAGTTTTATTTAATCCTTGTAACTCTGTTTTATTCCCTTGAGTCTCATCGAATATCCAATTAAAATTCACCCACTTTTAAAGATTTCTAGTCCATATGCAACAGTTGGAATCCAATAAAAATGTTTTCATTTTCTTTTTCCTCTAAATATTGAACAAAATAGAAGCTGCCTCAATAGCAACAGGTATGCAATAGTTCCACATGAACACAACAGAAGCCAGGCCGGAAGAAGATTGAAGCCACACTGATATCACCACATCACCTCTGCAAAGTCAAACAAAAGGAAATCATCCCTTTTGGGATTCTCATAATTACAATAATCAATCTCGCAGCAATACGAGATATCACTAGGCATTCCCATGATATCATCGACTTTTGCCCATATGCAATTGCCCGCATTTGCCGATAAATAATGCAAGGAATAATTTCTGAAGATGTCAATTTTGTAAAATTTTTCTAATTACTAATATTCTAAAACAGATCCTAGCTCATCATACAATATTAAAAAATCAGAAAAAATAAAAAAGAAGTTACATAAATAGGGTTGCACCATCTGCAGCATTTCAACTTGCTCTACCCTCTGCTACATGGCATGGGTAAAGGCCTGACTATAAGTCATCCTTAGCTGTGCCATGAAATTTCCTCCCAGCTTCAACAGCTTCCCTGTAAGGATGACACAGTGAGAAATGCATACAAATGCACATACTTTGTCTTTCATGAACTCAACATCACATCAAAAGCTTTTGCTAAGTTACATGGCTTTTCTTTCCTTTTTAAGTTACATTCAAGGGCTCCAACTTATTTCCTCAATTTAGACCTTCATAACACATGGCTCTCCAATGCAATTCTCCATAAGTTCAAGTTTTAGTAATTCACTTCAACTTTGCCTCGAAGTCCATGGAACAGAAAAAGGTGAAAGGCTGCCGTCCCAATACCAGGTGATCACACACATTCTTTAAGCATGATGCATGCACCAGTATGCAGTGTTAATAAAGATATAGTATAAATACCTGAATGCATGTACAAGCTCCTTATTTTCGGGATCAAGCTTCACTCCCTCATAAAAAGCATTTGCTGCTTCATCAAACTTCTGCAACAAGGACAGCAAAGGAAAAATTCTTTAAAATGTAAATCACATAACCTACAGCTAATGTCAAGAGTAAACGAGTTTCTAAGAAGTTTGCCTGCAACAAACGTAAAGCTGTCCCTTCCCTATAACAAGCTTTTGGCCAATCTGGTTTTAATGCTCTGCAGGCCTTTGCATCAGCTAAAGCATGCTCAGCTTGACCCAACCTGATCCAACAAAGACTTCTATTGGATAGAAGAGTAGCATCAGTGGGGTCTAGATCAATTGCCTGCAAACACATTACAAAAATACAATACAGTAATTAAGCAAAACAATCATTCTATAGGATAACAATACAGACATTTAGGATTTCTAACATAGTCAAATTGTGATATGTATTGTGAATCGGAAAATACATTTTCAAATCATAAATCTTAAAATGCTTCGAATCGTAAAATTTATTAACAAGTGAAAAATAACTTGAAATATAAAATATGACATATATATATATATATCCTTATAATATGAAGGAAATACTCAAGATAATAAATTCAATCTAGAATCATAAGTTCTAGACAAGTTCATTAGTTATATAATTTGTAAATAATTAATTTTTAAAATAATTTAAACTAATATCCTTCTTTGCTTCCTTTATAAGAGGCATACCATGCCAACTTATTGTTTTAACACATTTTTGAATCATAGAGTCATGCTGCTTTGTCAAATTGGCTTGAATCATAGAATTCATAGCCGATTTAGCCATCAATTCATATTATTCATTACAAATTGTTGAATTGTGAATCATATGATTCAAGACTATTTTTGATTCAACTATCAATTCATATCATTAGTTTTGTGACTTGTACAATTTTGATTACTATGATTTCTAAAACTATACAAGATAAGCATACTCATGTCCAGTAGACACTGCAGGGCAACAAGAGAGAGACATCTAACTAACAGGAAGCAAGGTCTTATGCTAAAGTGTCAGCCAAATAATCTTTTTGTAAGGTATAATTAAAGTGTTAGTCAAGCAAATCAGAGATTGGGACTAAACAAGATTTCACTAGGCATAATTTCCCAATTTTCTGGAGATGTTACATTTAAAAAGAGGACCTTTACCTGCAGATTACAATCTTTTTTCTTTTTTTTTTTTCAAATTGCTAATTTATCAGGTATTGTAGCTTTTAAAATGATTGAATTTGTCAAAGCATAGAATCCAACCCCCCCCCCCCCCCACAAAAAAAAAAAGGGAAAAAAAAATAACAAAGCAGAAGGACTAACAAAATTCATGAGTCAAGTGAAAGTGCAAGATCAGGGGACTTTACTTGTGTATAGGCATCTACAGCCATATAATAGTCTTTACTTTTAAAGGCCTCGTCCCCTCTTGATTTTGCTTCTGCAGCTTTCTTCTTGGCTTCAGGCGCCACCTAGAAAAGTTTATAAACTATTATAACAAAGACAGAGATGAACTTTATCACCAGTTGCCAGTTTGACTACATATGAAAGTTCAATTATTGAAGAAAATTTCAGCCATCACACATGCTTGGAAAGGTTTAATAAACCATAAGAGTGACCAACAGGAACCAAAGTAGAAAGTGCCAGAAAAATATTTTTGGTAAACACCAAAGTGATGGGAAATCATAGAAAACATATTTTAGACATAGAAACATCTAGATTAGCTTTATTTTAATTATTTGTATTCGGAATTTATTTTCTACTTTGAATTCATTAGTTAGTTATTAGTTTAGATTTCGATTGTTAGGATTTGATTATCTTCTGTTAGGTTTAGAATTTACTAGTATCTTTATTTTAAATTATCAAGAGTTATTTTTGGCCTCTATATAAGGCCCTTAACAATTAGGGTTAGGCAGTTCTCCTGATTTTTCATTAGTAAGATCATTGTTATTTTATCAGCGTCTCTCCCTCCCTCCTTCTCCTTCCTTTCATTTTCTCTCTACATCTCCCCCTTTATTCTATATCTCCCTCCTTCTCCTCTTGTCCTACACCACAAAGCTTAGGGAAGATTCAATGCCAATCAAGTATAATGGAGAAACTAAGTAGCAATACAAAATCAACAAAAAATTGAAGAAATTAATACATTTTATTTAAAAATAAACGAAAACACACCTCAGGGAGATTTTGCTTTGGCAAAGCAGTATCCATAGGCCAACTAGTTTCTGAAGCATTCCTTGTTTCCTGCAAATTTTGCCCTCAACACTTAGTTGTCACTTATCAATTTTTAATATCCTAGAGTCAAGTACAATATGATAGAGACTATATACGGGAAAAAATTGTTATGAGTACCAATTGATGCAGCTGAATTAGAGAATTCAGTTGCAGCAGAATTATTTAGGAGCTTCTATTTCATTGGCATTCAAACTTGTAAAGCTACAGGGAAATTAATAAATTAGAGAGACTGCCCTTCTCTATTTAACAAAATAAATTCAGAAGAGGCTTCTTACCATAAACTTCCTTTCCAATACTGGTATTTTATGAGTATATTGTAACAATATAGCAAGTGCTATGATACTACCTACCTTATTAAAAATAAAAAACAAACGACATAGCTTAGCTCTATTGGACCATAAAGGGGTAAAAAAGGAAAAAAAAAATATGAGTACCTGTTGATTTTTATTTTCAGATTGCACAGACTCTAGGATGCCATCAATACTCCAAGTAGGAACAATTTCAACTTTTGATGTCAAGGGGAACAAAATCTCAACTGCTTTGCGATTGCCCCTTAAAGCTGCAACCTGTATTGGCTTCATGCCATCCTGTGATGCCAACAGAACTCACATTTCAACCCAAATATTGATAAAGGCACAATAATATCAAAAAGGTAATTGCTGCAGCATTTGTCCACCACAAACATAAGGAGTGCCAGTGAAAAGCCAAAAGTTATGAATAATCCTCAAAATTTTGGAAACAAAGAAATAACAGTGAGCACTGAGTACTAATTTAGAATTCTAAGGACACAGGTTCCTAGAATCAGTGGACATATAAATCACGTGAAAAATTACAAGCCTATATTTTGTAGAATGCCAGGCATGCTGTTTCCATGCTTGCATGGGGATGTTTGTGTCTCTGTGTATAGTGCGGTGCATACTCATCCACTTTGGTTTCAAACTTAGGCCATGCCTTCATAATTGATGTCAGTACAACCTAAATTAATAGTTATAATAATTAATAAGCATAATCAGTAGCAAGTAATGGTGCTTACATGAGAATAGTAAAAACCATACCATACAATGTACATAATGAGCTAGGTCTTAAATTTATGGAACCAGGTCTTTCAAAAAGTCAAATCACTTGGTTCATTGGGTGCACCTTAAGAAGAAAAGCAATAGAATAGCACAGAACATAAAGGACTACTAATTTAAGAATCACATAACAATGAGGAAGACAAATATCAATTAGCAAACATGTTCCCTAAAGAGGATGAGCCAAAAAGAGAAGATTATAACAAGGTACTTAGCATCTGCCACACCTCATGAAAGACATTAGGATTGGCTCCAGCTTTCAATAGACAATTTATAAGTTCTGGATTTCCATTATCAGCAGCAATGTGCAAAGGAGTTGCTCCACCAGCACTAACATTTACTTGAGCACCTGTCTGTAAATGATAATATACAAGTATGAGGATTCAAAGCTTCTATAATACTTAAGGGTAAAGCTAAGATTGGATAGCATGCTCTCTAAAGCCTTTCAAGCCAAAGTGCGTTATGATTTTTCAGCTTTGTTCAGCTTTGAATATAATTAATCTACTCTAGTCCTTCTCTGTTTAATCACCTAGATTTAGTCTGTTGTTCCCCTTCCTTCCTCCATCCCACCACCTCTCTTTTCTTGTACGAGTTACAGTGTGAAATTACTGATGCTCTCTGAATGTAAAACATACAGTATGATTTTTTACCTGATTACTTTGTCTTATATGAAGTTGTCTGTTATTACTAGTTTTGGACATAAAGTCCCTAACACCATAATCATTATTGGCATCTGAATTAAGATTAAACATAGTAGAATGACAGAAAAAGATTTGGTTATTGTGTTATTACCATAACCCTTTCATATTATGTGTTGTAATATAAAATAACAAAAGAAGAAAATAAACCCATTTATGAGTTATGACCATAAATAATAAGTTGCAATGATAAATAACTTAATCATTAATATACCAGAAGTTTAGGAAGATGTACAACCTGAACTAACAGCTCTAAACATGTCAGAGAACCAGCTGCCACAGATGAAAGGAGTGGAGTAACCCCATCATCAGTTTCAGCATTAGGCTGCAAAGTAACATCGACAAGATAAAGAGGAAAACATTATACTTGTTATACTATTGAGATAGTGCCATTCTATAAACTTTAAATTATATATACGATGAAAAGAAGAGTTACAGTCTTATCTTTAATCTAAAATAGGTATACTTATGGAAGTTCATTCATTAAATTATACCATAATAGGAGCATATTATACACTTCTATTGTGTGGCTTATGTTTATTCTCAGAAGTTCCAGCAGGCAAGACAAAAATGTAATTTAGCGTCCTCTACTCTCCATTCCTATGTTATCAATCAGAATAACTGAATTACTGATGTTAATTAAGGCCGTCCATCGTCTAACCCACCCAATGGCATGAATTTGCATAAGTGAATTATCCAATTTAACCTTAATGTTATTCCGTGATCCACTTAACCAAGCAGATCTAATAACAAAGCAAATTGGAAAGACTTGTACTGAGTTTACAAATCAGATACATAAAGATATAGAATTATTAATGTGAAGAAGGAAAAATCTTCTAGTCTACTTTAAAGCATATAGAAATGTGATTGACCACCAATTCTTCATATGTCCACAAATGCAAAAAGTGTTTTTTTTTTTTTAAGTTCAAGTGATTGTCAACAGAAACAATACAGAAGATCTAACGTTAAATTATAGTCTGAATATTAAATTAAAATGGACTTTTTACCTGCTAGAATCCCCTCAGAATTGAGCCTAAGGAGTCAGTTTTCTTTTTGTAATGGACATTATTCACTCTCAGCATTGGGAATTTTCTAGATTATCATTAACAAAGGAAAAAAAAAAAAAAGAATAGAAGTGAGCTTACATTTGCATGATGTTCTAGTAGAACACTGACAGTGGCTTTTTGGTCATGACCCGCAGCCCAAATCAATGGTGTTCCCGCATCACTTTCTAAATCAGCATCAATACCTCTGGAAAGCAAATACTTGAGCAACTCAACATCTCCTACAATGAAGCACAAATTGCATCAAAATTGGAAAACAAACTGGACAAGAACAACAAGCCAACTAAACTTAATTCTGTTCAAAAAGCACGAGCTGACGAGATCATGAAAGCAGATGGCGAGGCAATTTCTTTTCAATACAGAGGTGTACATAATCGAGAGAAATTCTGAACAAGCACCTATTCCTGCAGAATGATGCAAGGCCGTGGCTCCTAAGTTGCTAGCAATAGCAGGATTGGAACCACGGTCAATAAGATATTTAGCTGTAGCAGTATGGCCCTGACGAGCAGCATGAATAAGAGCAGTGTCACCTGGAAAGGAATAGCAATTCGAAAGGTTAGCAATTTTATCAGAAAATTTAAGAGATAAGAATAAGCGTGAAAAGGGGAGTTTATATATGATGAACTATATATATTGCAAATATATGTTAAAAAAAAAAATACCATCGTCATCTCTCGAATCCACATCAAGCTTCAATTCCTCTAACAGGTACTTACAAACCTCAGTCTTCCCTTCGCGAGCAGCAAAATGTAGTGCTCCTCGTTTATTTGCATCCTTGATTGCTGCCACAGTTTTTGCTAAATCTTTACCTTCATCAAGCTGCCCCGCCAAATCTATCCCAAACAAAGATCAACCCAGACAAAGAATTTGAACAGCAAAAGCAATAGTAGTTATGAAACAATTGTGGAAAAAGAGCAAAACAATTACTCTTCAAGAGATCAAGATTTCCAGTTCGAGCTGCATTCAGAAATTGTTGAACTTTCTGCCTCACTGCATTGAGAGAGGAGATGGAATTACGTCAAAACTGAAATATCTAATCAAGCAACACATACAAGTATGCACGGAGAGAAAAGAAAACACAACAATAACTTCATAGTCGCAGAAAACCCTATGAAGAGCAAAATATAAAATTGCATTCAATATGCATCTATATATGAGGGGGGGAAAAAGAAAAAGAAAAAGGACATGAGACCTGCAAGAGCGTCAGAAGCATCGGGGGCCATGATGGGGCAAAGACAAGAAATCACTTCCCAAAACCCTCGTTATTGAAGTCTCTGTATTTGGTTTTGCAGTGGACACTCGGGGTTTTAGGTTTCTAGTTCGAATCCGAGCAGGCACCGCAAAGTAGCAGACAGCTCGTAAAGAGGTTTCTGGGGTATTTGTTCCATGCGTTGGCTGTGTTTGGAGTTACCGAGAGATTAAAAAGAGTCAAAGTTGATAAAAATTTTTCAATAAAAAATATTATCCGTGACTCTTTTTATAATCCAATCTTATATTATTAACTATTTCATAAATTGATTAAAATATTCTCTCTCTCTCTCTCTCTCTCTCTCTCTCTCTCTCTATATATATATATATATATCACATTAAGACATCATAGTAAGAATTATTTATATTTACTAAAACCAATAGAAGATAGGAAAATTAATCGGGAGTACGAGTTTAGTGAAAAAAAAATATTTTCATATTCGCTTGGTGTATTTATTGAGTATAGACTTTACTAAGAAAATAAGGTTATTTATAATATATATATATATATCAAAATATTAAACAAATTTGTTCGGATTCATAAATTGACCTACTTTTCCTTCAATTAAAACTTAGGGGTACGAAGCAAAACAAAAAAAAAAATTTATGTCATAACAAAAATTTTATAATTGACAATCAAATTTAGTATCCATACCTAGATTTTCACCTTCCATTATTTCTTAGATTATGTTTAGTAGAATAAAAAAAATTTTAAAAATAAAAATAAAAATAAAATAAAATCTTGTAACTTAAAATCACATTTGATATGATGTGAAAATGAATAAAAAAAATTTCATTTTGATATCTAGTAAATTAAAAATAATATATAAATAAAAATAAAATTTTAATAAATGACCCAAACACTTTTAAAGTTAAAAAATATTTAAAATTTAATTTTTTTAATTAACATAAAATAAAAAAAATTTACAATTGCACTCACCAATTGAAATTTTCCTTTAGTAATTAGCTTATATTAAAAATATCTTAAAATGATTCTATATAGATAAATTACATTTATTAAGTGCCCTAGTAATTATAAGATTATTAGATGTGAATAAAAATCATTTTCATTCACAAGAAAATTATGAGGAACTTCTTAGTACTAAAATATCACATTTTAATGTTATAAAAATATTAAAATAGTATATGATTTGATATTACATTTACTATAAGTGTATTAGTAAAATTTATTTTTTCTTTTTAATGAACAAACATTAGAATGAAATTAAGCATTTATTGTAATATTTTTAAGGGACTATTAATATGAGGTTATTTTATTCAATTAAATCTAAATTATAATTAATTGGCTATTCAAATGCAAGATATTTATTTGATTTACACAAAAATTCAATCTCAAATATATTATTTATTTATATATGGAGATACAACTATATTATGTGCGTTTTACAAAATAGACTTTAATTGCTACTTTATCAAATCATATAGAAATAATTGCAATATATGAAACAAGTTGAAAGTATATTTGGCTAAAGTTAATAATTCAACATATCCTGAAGATATGTAATCTGCCTTTAAAGAAAAAGATTTCAACAATATTATACAATAATAATATAACATGTATAGTTTGACTAAAAGAAGGTACACTAAAGGTGATCAAATGAAATGTATTTTAGTAAAAAAACATTATCCTTGATTTTCAAAAAAATGGTGATATAGATATTTAACAAATTTGTTCATGTAATAATTTAACATATTTGTTTAATAAAATATTATCAACTATCACATTTAAGAATTTGGCATGTGGTATTAAAATATACCAACTCTATAACATAAAATGACATTGTAATAAATGAAAGTAAAAGACAATTTGTACTTTATTTTTCCTTAACTACGGTTTTGTTTCATGGAATTTTTTAAAGTGAAGTTTTTATAAAGCAACTTACAATAAGTATTATAAATATTATGTATTATTTTTTCTTTCACTAGGTTTTTATTCTATTGAGTTTTTTCTAATAATATTTTAACAATACATATTATTTGTTAATAAATATTAGAGGAAACGCGTTGTAAATAATATAATTATTTGGATATTCATAATCTCCAAAGAATAACTCTTTATAATTTCTTTTAATGTTCAATGACATATACTTTATAAATTTTAAATAAGTTATCTTATTCAATTATAAATTAATTTTTTTATTTATGTTATTATACCTCATTAATCTTTGTTTAAGACTGAAAATTTATAAATAGATATTATTTACTACGTGTGAAATATTTAAGTAAATGAGAATTATATTTTCTCGTATTCTCTCAACTTTTTCTTTCACTTTTATTATATTATTTATATTTTCATTAACTTTACAATATTAAGTAGAGAACTAGATATCTCATTGTTTAGTTGCCATAGCCGAAGAAATCTTACAATAGAAGGCTAAGCCAAATAAACACTCTAGAGATAGATTCTGCACCAATGCTTTTAAACTACATATTTCATTAAGTCTCTTTGCATTTGAGTTATTTTTTGCATGTTCAAGGGCTCTTATATCCATAAGAATGTAAAATTAATTTAATTGTAGATTAACATTAATTTATTATTAAAAAATTACAAAATTAATTATGTAATAGTTCTGTTTTAAATGTTAAATCAAGAACAGATTAGACCCCAGTTAATTATGTATAATTTGTGATAAATTGGATTATACATAAACCCATTAGGTAAAAACTCTAATCTGTAACTCATTAGTAGTCAATAATTTCCTATCACAAAAGTGACTAATTGAGAAGTGTGAATCTTTTGTATATTAATTAATTATTAATTTAATTAATTAATGGGAGTTGTTGGGGAAGTGGTCAATTTTTAAAACACACAATCATATTAAAGTCTCTCTTACGATAACTCCAATATTAATATAACTCTCCTCCTCTCACTCTTTATCTATCTGAGATTATTCAAAAAATCTAAAAGGCTAAGCAGGTTACCTTTCTCTGCCTTTAATCTTCTTTACAAATTGTTATGGCTATTCTAGATACACTAGATATGACAAATCTTATAATTTATTTAATGTATATAATCTCCCATTAAAAATTGAAAATATTGCTAACAAATGGTATTAGAGCATAATAACAGTATTCGATGTGTTCATTCATATTATTTTGAATATTCTGAACAAATATTAATTTTGCAAGTTCATAATATGAAAAAAAAAAGGAGGGATGAAGAACAATAGCATAAAAAATTGGGGATTTTGTATTTCTTTAGCTATTGGCTTTGATTATTGCTTGATTCATGATTGTAATACTTTATGTGTTATTTGTTATGGTAGAATTATATCAAAACTCTAATAGAAACACTAGATTGAAGACTCAGAAATTACAACATATCATGTTTACTATTCAAGCATTCTTTGGCCTCTTTTTCTTCAATTTTTTTCATAATTATTACTTAAGGAAAACCACCATTGTTAAAGCTTGGAGATCCAAGGTTGCACAAGGACCAATCCAAGCAAGGCCCATTCATGGCCTTTGGTGCATAGAGCCACTGTGAGCCACTCTTTGGGTTTCTCAGGCCTAAGTTTTGCTTACTAGCCTTCATTTTTTATTTTCTATTTAATGGTGGAATTTTTGAAATTTGTTAGACCTTGAAAATATTTTATTCTAATTTTCTATAAATATATATAATGAAAATTGATATTGTACTCTCAGAATTTTGACATGAAAATCTTTCTATTATATATATATATATATATGATTATAAATTATATATGTGATGTACTCTCCTTGGTAATGTGTTTTAATATGTTAAATAAATTTTTGAATATTTTGTGAGATTTATACTTCTTATATGTATATGTTAACATATAAGTATAAAGCAATAGATCTTCTACAAATATTATAGAACCATTTACACCTCATGATTATGTACTAACCTATCATGGGTTCAATCAATGTAATTTCAAAGTTTATATTTTCTTAAATAGGCACATGCCATTATTTATAATGTTTTGATATTTCTTATACTCTATTGGTGTAAAAAAAATTGAGTATATATATATATATTGTAAAGGTTCTTCTATAATCGAATCTATGTGGTATATATGTGAGTATTATTGGTTTATTGTAATTTGAAATCTTTAGGCAAGATTATGAAAAACAATTATGTTATATATATATATATATATATATAGTTGCATAACTGATTTATGATTTGAAATTTTTTTTAATAATTATGTCGTATATGCATAATTAATATTTCCTAATTTTGTTTCATCTGTTTCAGTTATTCAATAACTATTTGTGGTGAAAACTCTCAATGGAACTAATTATGACAACTAAAAGGAGTTCTTTATCATATACCTACCTATTTTTAAAAAAGATTTGGCTCTTAAAGAACTTAAACCAACAAATCTTATTGTTGAGTCTAGTGTTACAAATAAAGCCTATCATAAGTAATGGTACAAATCAAATTGGATTTGTTTAATAGAAATTAAGTTCACCATTGAAAATAGCATCAAAGAAAGTATCCTAGATAAAGATACTACAGTAAAGTACCTTAAAGCTATTGGTGAGAAATTTAAAGAATTTGATAAGAGTAAAAAAGCCTATTATATCTCACTACTTGACAACACCTACAATGATTGAGTGTCAAATGTTAGATAACATATCATAAAACTTGTCAACTATTATAATAAGATGAAATCATATGGAGTTGTCTTGGGAGAAAGTTTGTTGGTTTATCGTATCTTCTAATCACTACCATTTGAATATGGAATTTTGAGAGCCTTTTATAATTCTCTAAAAGTAGAATGGATGATGGACCAATTGATCTTTATAGTGATTTAAGAAGAAGAGTCAATTAAAAAGAATTCTCAACCACTAACTATAGATTATTTATCCTATGGCTCAAGCAGCAAGTTGGGTGGTAATGATAAGAAAGAAAAGAAACTAGCGTTTCAAAATTTTACAAAATTTAGAGTAAAGAAAAGTGGTAAGAAAAAAATAAAGGTTTGCAGAAGAAATTCTTTAGAGGAGAGTGCTAGTATTGCAAGAAGACTAGTTATAAAATATCTTATTGCTTCAAACTTAAGAACAAAGTTGAAAAGAAAGATATATCTTGTAATTTTATCCCTTTAGCTTTGGTTTGTTTTAAATCTAATAGTCTTGAAATATCTTCTAGTATAACTATTTATGTTGTGAATTCTTTACAATGGCTTATAAATAGCGAATCCTAAGTGAGAAGGAGAAAACCATCCTAAGAGTTGAAAGAAGTAAGGCAATAATTGAATGTGTAGGGTATGTTTATTTAAATTTACCTTATAGACATGTATTAAATTTGAATGATGTTGTTTATTTACCTTTTGCAAGAAGGAATTTAATTTCAAATTTTATATTAGACAAATGTAATTATTCTTTTTGGCAAAGAAATTGAAAGATTGATATTTATTTTAATTCAATTATGATTGATTCAGCTTATTTGTAGAATTACCTGCACTCTTTATGTTGCATTGTTAAAAAAGGTGAAAGGTTGTCCAAATTACAGTATGCTCAGAATAATGTTGAAAGGGCTTAAATGAATAAGATTTCATAAGCTTTTGTCATTGGTAGCCTTATGTATGCTTAGATATGTACTCATGTAGATATCACTTTTGTTATATGCTTATAAAATATTTGAGTAGTCTTGGCAGGGATCATTAGAGAAATGCAAAGAAAGTTATAAGATACCTGTAAGGTATAAAACATTCTATGTTGACTTTTAGAAAATTTAATTCTTTTGAGATTATTGGATACACGAATTCAAGATACACATCTTGTTTAGATGACTATAAGTCAACTTTTGGATGCATCTTTATAATGTTTTGAAGGACTATTTCATGGATGAGTGATAAATAGACACTCACAGCCACCTCAATTATGAAAGTATAGTATATTGCATGTTATGAAGCTACTTGTTAGGCTATATGGTTAAGAAAATTGATATCTGTTGTGCATTTTATTAATTTTATATTGTGACCTTTAATCATTTATTGTGATAGTTTACTTGCTATATGCTTCTTTCAGAATTACAAGGATTCCAATTGTATTAAACATTTTAATGTTAAACTTCCAATCATTAAAAAAAAAAATTACTAAATCTCATATTTGAGCTGTTCACATTTTTTGTGAACATATGCTTGTGGATCTATTGATTAAAAGCTTACTTGTAAGAGTATTTTAAAATTATGTAACTCATGGGTCTTGTTGTTTTTTGATGTAACTTTTGTTTAGTAGGAGTTTAGGATATGTGAGTTTTATGTTTTGTTGTTTTAAGACAATTTATGTAATTTTGTTATATTTAAATTATAGAATTTTGTGTTCATACATTTAATATCATCTACTTTCCTATTAGATTTAGTTATTTTGTATTGTTTTATTTTTTGAATTTTGATTGAGATTTAACAAATACTAATTGTTTATTGTTATATATATATATATATATATATATATTCTATTGCTCTATAATTTGATCTAAATAATTGATTGATGCTCTCAAAATAGGAGATTGTTAAATTAATATTATTAATTTAATTATAGATTATGATTAATTAATTATTAGAGAAATTATAAAATTAATTAAGTAATTAGTATTATTTTAAATGCTAAACCCATAACATATTGGGTCCTGATTAATTATGTATAATCTATGATAAATTAAATTATACATAAATTTATTGGGTTGAAGCCTCGACTTGCAACCCATTAATAGCTAATAGTTTTTTATTATAAGGTTGACTAATTGAAAAGTGAACGTTTTTTATATATTAATTAATTATTAATTTAATTAATTAATTAATGAAAGTTATTGGAGAAGTAGTCAATTTTTAAAGCACACAATCATATTAAGACTACTCTTACAATAATTTCAATATCAATATAATTCTCATCCTCTTATTCTTTATTTATTAGAGATTATTTAGAAAACATAAAAGGCTAAACAAGTTGTCTTTTTCTACCTTTAATCTTCTTTACAGATTGTTATAGATATTTTAGAGATACCAAGTATGACAAATCTTATAATTTATTTAATTTACATTATTTCCCATTAGAAATTAAAAATACTGTTAACATAAAATAGTCATAAACCATAGTGTTTGTAAGAAAATAAAACAAAGAGGACGGCATGAAAATAGAAAATCAGCAAATGACATTGATATTATTTCGGTGCCGGGGGAAGCTAATTTGTATAAGCCATGTCATCATGAAAGGAAATAAAAGCAAAATAAGAGCTAAATTGCTAATACACTGCCTTTGAGTTTAACCTTCCATATGGTAATCAAAGGGCAGATGGACTCCCCATGCTACGGGCTGAATATCTATCTATTCCATGGAACTAAAAAATTTTCTCCATTGGAGCCAACGAGTCTCCTTCACTCCGAAAAATCCCATAAGACAGCTACACAGCTTTTTATTTTTATTTTTTAGGTTTTCTATACCACACGATGGAGTTAATGACCTCGTCCTCATTCTTTTTTTTTTTTAATAAAAAAATAAACCTTTCTTGATTTATCATATCTATATATGCAAGGCTTGAATCGTGTGCAGTTCGTCTATGCAGCACTCCTAATGAGTAAGCCGTGCTTTGCATCAAAACGGCGCCGTTGGACTTAAAATCTCAGTCAAGTTCGCAGCCAATCTTGTTCGTTCATTCAGCCTCATCTCAGCCCTCCATTCAACCCCACCTTAAATGTCCAATAGCCGTCTTCTCCAACGCGCCTTCCTTCAACAGCACAAACCCAGATCAATGGTACGAACCCATAATGATCGTCTGCCAGAAAGCTTCTTCAACCCAGAGCTATATCTTCAACAGTCGTCTTCTCCAACATGGCGTGAATGAAGAAGGCTTAAACCCCAATTAAATAAATGATGACTTTTTTCTTAATTCTTATATATGCCATTGATGATTAGTCCCCACTGTTTAGTAAAAGCATGCCATTAAAGACATGTTGCAACATTTTTTTGGTATCATTCTTAATGCTTCTTTTTCTTATCTTCTCCCAGTTACCTTGTTGCGGCTGCAGGCTTGTGGGGTTTGTGGAGCTTTTCACTAGCTATTATTGATGTATATACTCCTTTAGTGAGGTGATCTTTGCATAACTATGGAGTCGTCACTTTGTTTACCATTGGCGATGGAGTGAGATACTTTGGGACCTAAATCAGATAGGAATGTTGAGACTAAACCAAAAACACTAATGGACATGATGAAGCAAACAAAGCAACCCTTGAAACAGATGAAGCAAACCCAGCAACCATTAAAAACAATTAATGTTCAATGCTATTGCAAACGTTGCTAAAACATCTGCTAATAATTTTGCTTTCCCG
The DNA here is from genome assembly GCA_032878935.1 of Erythrophleum fordii. NCBI lineage: Eukaryota > Viridiplantae > Streptophyta > Magnoliopsida > Fabales > Fabaceae > Erythrophleum > Erythrophleum fordii. The sequence continues at coordinate 35,631,577 of JAVQMF010000049.1, forward strand.
CTCAACGAAGATGCAGAAGAAAAGTCTGATGCTTTCTCGCCCAATAAAATAGGGCAATTGGCTGAAGGAGGAGACAGTAACTGACGCTGCGTTTAGCTTCATTTTTTTCTTGTCCCTTGCATGGTGTCATGTTGTCCAATGGATGCTGCTAACGGTTGAGATTTGTTAATTGGGACGACATCATTTAAATGCTCAGCAACCTGTGCTCTGCGAGCTGCCAAGTAGACAATCAGCACCTGCTTGAATCTCCTCTCTCTCTACACAACATCCTAAAGTTGACATCAAGAAGACTGCATTACAGAACAAGCAACGGCTTGCGCCCAATGCCTTAACCTGGTCCTTACATGCCCCAGGTCCTCCCCTGCACATATAATGGATTCATTGAGCCGAAACACAAAAACATATTAGATTAAAAACAACAACAACAACAACTTCTACAGCAAAATTAAAGGATTCTTTGCTTAAAATTCAAAATAAAATTTAATTTTGCTCAAATTTCTATATCAATCACTTCCCCCAAAATTATAATTTTTTTGTTTAGTTTATTCAAACATACAAAAGTATAATTTCATTCTAAATTTTATAATCTCAAAGATACTTAAATGATATTATACTATTTGTTGAGAAGCAAATATTATATTAAGTTAAAACAAAATCAAATTTTCAAAGAAACAAATTTTTACCGAACTCATGTTTGATGTTGAAAGTAACTAGTTATTTGAGATGGTTTATAAATTATAAAAATTGAACAATTATTTTGATGTATACATAGAGGCTTGGTATGTGTACAAATGCATGATGCATCACAACTTGGGAAGAAGAAATTATGATATAGCAGGGCTACAAATCCTCCAGGCATCAGGGTCACTCCTTGGGCTAGTGGAAGAAGAAGAAAAAGAGCGACGAGGGCTGGTTGAGAGTTGGCGGTTAACGGCAAAATAGAGGTCAAGTGCAGGTAATGTGCAGTCACAAAGCATTTGGCCATCTTCCTCGTTGAATCCAAACCCCAATTCTATACAGCCTTTCAACTCACTTAGGTCTTCGTCCGTCAGATCATCGCAATAATCACAAGTCCCGTTCCTTCTTCGCTCTGCTTGCAGCATCTGCCTTCGCCTTTTGTCCCAAGCAATATTTCTCCATTGTCTCACACATGGACAACTGCTTCGACAGCCACTTGGGCGGTGGGGCCAAGGGCATGTGCTACATTAATGCCTCCTCCGAGTCCCCCACCATAGGAGGTTGTTTAATGGCTGCGGAGGCAGCAACAAGAGCCACCTCGCCGATCAAGCAGGTATAGTGTAGGAGAGATTCTTAAGCTGTGCTAAAAATGAAATAAAGGGAGAGGGTGGGGTAAGCGCAACCAGCTCTCAACATAACACAAGATGAGCAATATTTAGTTAAGACGTCCAATTCCCACCCTTCATTTGTAACGTCGCCACGTTAATTTTAGGAGGAAGATGAGCAATATTTAGTTAGGAGGTCCTTCCTTGCGGGGTGCAGCTTCATTCGGGTAAAATATCCTCATCCAAAATAAATCAATCCCTAAAATAATTGTGTCATTGCCTCATACAATTTCATTGACATAGATGTGAAAAAATCAACAAGCGAATGTAGTAAAATGGACATATTAAGAGGTAGAGCAACGAAAATATTTAAATCTATACATTTTTATACTAATTTGAAATTAAATAAAATCTTTTATATATAAAAAGCTTTGGATTTCACTATTTATTTTTATTGTTCTTATATTGTTCATAATATCCCGTGCACTTTTTTCTTTTTTTGGCGCTGTTGCTATGAAATCTATTTTTTTTTCTTTTTTCTTTGTAGGACCCACAATGCAAAATTTGAATTCCCTGAATTTGCAAGGAGCCATGTTAGTTTTTTTATAATTTCTAAACCAACACTAATATCCACAACCATCTATTTTATTAAATCATTTTAATCATTATGTTATTGTTTTCGTCGTTTTTGACACTTCTTTAATGAAATGGCCACATGTTATATAGAAGTAATTATACTTGAACTGAACTTCTTTAATGAAAATACTAAAAATGAACTATTAATTCTACTTTCTAGATGCCCCCTGGTTTGAGAAGGAAATTGATAGAGAAGCCGCCATCAAGAGTGATAGATGGAGTAGCACTTTTTTGCCTCTCTTCTCTCCGCCGCTCTGGAAATGAAAATGAGTCTGAAACTGATAGTGTATGGTGTCTTCTTCTTTTCCATACAATTTCAGTTAAAATGACAGACTTTGAAACAAACAATTAGTCCACCAGTTGTCAAGAAAAATCCATACTAAATTTAGCCCCCGTTATAAATTCTAATCCTGTTGTAACCAATCACATTCATTTGATTACGGTTCTCGCTCCCTATCATCGGTTTCCAACAACCTCCGTTCACGTTTGGTACGGAAAGGAAAAGAAAAAGGAAAAAACTCCCATAATTGGATTTTGCAAACAGAGTCTTCATATTAAGATAAAGCTACAAGTTCACCGTCTGGCTTTTGCCTGGTTTGGTTCCTCCATCCAGGTAAGAGTTCTTCAGAAGCCATCTTATGATTAGGATGGCTTAGGCTACCACGTTCCCCTCACAGCGCAAAAGACAAAAACCAAGAAGGTGTACAGGAAAACAAAAAACAAAAAAAAAAACCTTTGGTTTCCTTAACTCCGTCACCTGCCTTTTTTTTTTCCTTTCACCTTCCATTATGCATACCAAGACGAGACTGTTGCTCTGTGTTCTCTGCATCTCTGCTTTCCTGAAAGCCCATGAATCATGGGCCAAGGACGGAGAGCCGTTGATCTTGGGCTGTGGGATGGGCGACGGTGGTGGGAAAGATGCAGATGGAAGGCAATGGGGGCCTGATACTCAATACTTGTCAGGAGGTGAATCCACAACATTTAAAGCCTCATACCAAGACCCTTCGGTTTTGTGTGAGATTCCATACATGTGGGCCCGAGTTTTCAAATCCGAGGCAACATATAAATTCCCCGTTCAACCAGACAAGCGTTATTGGCTCAGGCTCCACTTTTATCCCTCTATTTATGGTACTTACAATCCAAGCAATTCATATTTCTCCGTAACGGCCAACGGTGTTACGCTATTGAGCAACTTCAGCGCTTCTATTACTTGTCAGGCCTTGTCTCAAGCTTACATTGACAGAGAGTATTCCCTTGCCCCTTTGAATTCAGATACTCTCACGGTAATGTTGCATTTTTTTAAATCCATAACCTAAGTAAAATCAATTTAGAAACTAAAGACTCATTTTCACTTAGACCATTAATAAATTTACGTGAAGATATGTTGGAACTTGACAATGAATGTTTATAATGGGCGAACCCATTAGATACCATCCAATATATATAATAAATTGCCCCATTGAAACTCATGGATAACAAACACTAGTATACTTAGATTTTCTATGAGATAATGATCTGCAACTACAGTTATTTATAATCATTAATTTCTTTCAGATTACTTTTAAGCCCTCGGACAAGTACAATCAAGCTTTTGCCTTTGTTAATGGTATCGAGGTAATTCAAATGCCGGATTTGTTTGATTCGGCCGCGTTGGTTGGGTTTTCTGACCAAACCATCGATGCAAAAAGCTTGAATTTCCAAACAATGTTTAGGCTAAACGTTGGTGGGCAATATATATCTCCAACCCAGGATTCTGATCTTACAAGGACGTGGTACGATGACACGCCCTATTTATACGGTGCATCAGTTGGTGTCACCACTGAAGCCGCCAATGATGTCAAGATCAACTACCAATCCATGCCACAATACATTGCTCCTTCCAGTGTCTACTCTTCATCAAGATCGATGGGAAGCGATAAGAATGTCAACATGGGGTATAACCTCACTTGGACTTTCCAAATTGATCCAAGTTTCATGTACCTTGTGAGGTTTCACTTCTGTGATTACTACTATTCCAGAGTGAACGAGATAGTTTTCGATATCTACGTGAACAATCAAACAGCACAGGCCGAAGCAGATGTGATAGGGTGGACAGGAGGAAAAGGGGTTCCAACGTACAAGGACTATGTGGTAGTTGTGCAAGACGGGGAGAGCAATGAGCAGCTTTGGATTGCTCTGCATCCAGCACCACAAACAATGCCTGAGTACTATGATGCAATACTGAATGGGGTAGAGATATTCAAGATCAATGATACAACCTTGGCTGGCCCAAATCCTCAGCCTTCAGATATGCTCATGAAGAGTGAGCAGCAGTCACAAACTTTTAATAACACGCCCAAAGACCAACATAAAAAGACAGTTTTTATAAGTGCTGGAGGAGCTGCAGGTGTTGCGTTAGTGGCTGCAATATGCATTGTTGTGTACCAAAGGAAGAAGAGAGTTCCGGGATCAGATTCACACACTTCTTGGTTACCAATCTATGGTGGGACTGGGAATTCGCATACCAATGGCAGCAAATCAACAATGTCAGGGAAGAGCTATGCTGGTAGCAACATATCAGCCATGGCTCAAGGTCTTTGTCGCTATTTTTCCTTGCAAGAGATCAAGCAAGCGACGAAGAATTTTGATGAGTCTAATGTTATCGGGGTCGGAGGATTTGGGAAAGTTTATAAGGGTGTTATAGATACTGGGATGAAAGTGGCTATCAAAAGGTCGAATCCGCAATCGGAGCAAGGAGTTAATGAGTTCCAAACTGAAATTGAGATGCTTTCGAAGCTAAGACATAAGCATTTGGTGTCCTTGATTGGGTTTTGTGAGGAGCAGAATGAGATGTGCCTGGTTTATGACCACATGGCACGTGGTACCCTAAGGGAGCATCTGTACAAGGGCAACAAATCTCTGTCTACTCTGTCGTGGAAACAAAGGTTGGAGATTTGCATTGGAGCTGCGAGAGGACTTCACTACCTTCACACAGGGGCTAAGTACACCATCATTCATAGAGATGTCAAGTCAACTAACATTCTATTGGATGAAAACTGGGTTGCCAAGGTTTCAGATTTTGGGTTATCAAAAACAGGTCCAGACATGAAAAATGGGCATGTTAGTACAGTGGTAAAGGGTAGCTTTGGATACTTGGACCCTGAATATTTCAGGAGGCAACAATTGACTGAGAAGTCGGATGTGTATTCATTTGGGGTTGTCCTGTTTGAGGTTCTCTGTGCAAGGCCTGTTTTGAACGCTAGCCTGCCGAAAGAACAGGTGTCTCTTGCGGATTGGGCTCTGAACTGCAAAAGAAAAGGGACTCTGGAGGATATTATTGACCCACATCTGAAAGGAAAGATCAATCCAGAGAGCTTGAGTAAGTTTGCAGACTCGGCTGAGAAGTGTTTGAGCGATCATGGGCTTTATCGACCCTCTATGAATGATCTATTGTGGAATCTGGAACTTGCTCTCAACCTCCAAGAAAACTCAGGTGGTTCAACTCACTCTTCAGAAGATAACGAGATTGAATTCCAAGAAATGAGCTTGATAAACAACGACGTGGGAGCAGCTCACTATAAGAAACCAAGCCTTGCAGGTGAGCATGAGATGAGCCAAGATTCTAGCGACAATTCCTCTGCCATCTTCTCACAAATCGTCAATCCAACAGGGCGATGAAGAGAATGTTCAGCGCGATTTAAGGAAAAAGCAGTGTGATTAAGGAAGCCATGGAATTCAAGCCATAAAATTCAGAGTATACTGCTTTGTTTGTTACTATCATTTTTGGGTTTCTTGTGTTTTTATCACTCCTCATGTTGCTGGACAGCAGATATAGATATATAAAATTAATATTTATAGTTTATTAGCTTCGCTTCCTGCAAAGTATACACATCGGTCCGTAATGTGCTTATAATTATGTGTAGTTAGAACTTACATTCTTAGTCTTATCTCTATTATACACCCCGTGATGCTTTGTCGGATTGTATAGTTAAAACTACATTCTTTTTCTTCCAAAAGGAAAAAAAAAAAAAATTACATTCTTTGCTTATCTCTATTATACACCGCGATATGCTTTGTGGGATTATAACAAAACCACTCTTGTTCTATATTTTTTTCCTTTTATATATATATATATATAGGGCTAGAACCCCTCTTTGTTCTATTACCTTGCCCGAATTTGACCTTTTTTTTAAAGATAAAAAATGAACTTATTCAATATAAAAAAATAGACACCTATGTTTATATTATTCATAATATTGATACTTGTGCATACATTCTGATTTTTGAAAGAAGTTTCTGTAATTTAACTCATATAGCTGATGAGTTATGTTTGATTTCAATATTAAATTTTTGAAGTTCCCATAACTAATTCAATTGTTGCACACAAGAATTAAATTTGACAGAATAAAATCAATGTTTCCAATAATTTTTTTTTCAAATAAAGAATAAATTATACTAACTTCTATTAAAATTTGATTAAGTTACACTTAATACTCTTGTTGTTTTAAAAATATCATATAATTTTCATGACATTTTTTTTGGTTGAAATTTCCAACAGCTAAGCTTGCCAAGATCAAATAACCATAATAAGCGAGGACAGAAATAGAAAAAATTGTAAAGAGGCAAAAATTTATACTTAATACGACACTAATACTTACTAAAAATTGTAACCTTAAATACTTATTAAATTAATATAATATTAAAATTTATTAAATAAAAAAAGAAATACATAATAATAAAAAATAGAAAAATATGATAATATCAAAAGATTAAAAATGATACAATATGTATTAATCATTAAGATTATACAATTTGATTTCTATTTTAATTGAATTCATCTCTAAAATTTCATCCATAGTGAAATTCATTATAATTTCTTTTTTAATATAAACAGCTAAATTGTTGCAATAAAGTCATGTTCCATTTTATCACAAAATCCTATTTTTACAATGTGTAGAGAGTATGGTTAAAGAAATAAAAAAAAAGATGAATTTTTGTGAAAGAGCTCAATAGAGAGTGGATAGTATAATTAGTTATTTTTTTGATAACGGAAAGAAGAAGCTTTTGAAAAAAAAATTAATATATTTTATTTTATTTGTTTTATAATCAATGTAAGAAACAACTGTACGTGTTGACAACTTTAAAATATTAAGGGGGCCAATAAAAAATTTTAAACAAAAAATTTATATATATATATATATATATATATATAATTCTTTAAATGGGGCGACGATCTCTAAATTGCAAAACATAGGTTTGTCTTTGCTAAAAAGAAATCCTAGTGAACTCCTTTTGGTCCCTTTTTTATGAGTAGAAAGTCTTAAACTACGCTAAACCTAGGAAAAGAGGTTATGAATAGAAATAAATTAAAAAAGACATAGAAAGTTGAAATTAGAGCCATAAATATTATTTCAAATTGATTAAATACTTATACAAATTCAAGCAATAATAAATAATGATATAAAAAACTTTAAAGAAGTTAGTACCAACTTTAATAATAGATTAAAAATAATAGTAAATTATTGAAATAAATTATGAATAAATGTCATAAGGTGAGTAAACAAAGTTGAAAACAAATGTGTGTAAAATAAGATAAAAGTAAGTTGTTAGACAATTTTTTATAATTTTATTGTGTGTCTTGTATTTTGGTCCTTGCTTTTTTTTTTTTTTTTATATAGTGTTTTTTTGGTATTGTCCACTTTTTATGCCTCCAATAGATTCATGGTCTCTTTCATGCTTTTTAACTAAATATGGTTAGATAGAAATCATGTTGACTAAGTTAGGCCCTTCTCGTTTTTATGGGTTAACTGTTTTCAACTGCCAGTTAATATTTTTTTTTTTGAATGGAGAGGAAAATAATATTCAAAGAGGAGAAAGTACAACAGAAAGCTAAGAGGGGTCAATTGAATTAATAATCCCCCTAGCCTTCAAAATGTGAAAAGAAAAGGTTTTAACACTATGAACAATATCTAAAGTAGTGATAGAATCATAAGCAAAAATAGCTCTCATCTTAGTTTGCCAAAGCTTCCAACACATAGTGCCAAAAAGGGTAACCCACATAGGCCAAAAATGGGAGATTTTAAGATTTGCAAAAAGTCAATTTTGAAAATTGCCCTAGAAGAAAGAGACACGACGCTCATGAGGTAAAAGAATTTTCCAGGCAGATTTGGCAACCGGGCAAATACATAAGATGCGATCAATGTTTTCTATCTCATCATTGCATCTAATGCAGGAAGAGTGGTCAATTAAGACTTCTCATTAAGTTAATTGATAACTCTAAGTTGGTTAATCCAAACCTTGACTAGGTAATTGAAACCTTAACTCTCGACTAATTTCAATTATGTGCAAGCTCAATTGTTCATTTTTTTTTATTGACTAGTTAATTATGACCATTACGACCTCAGCTAAATTTATTATTTTTTAGTATTGACAATTACAAAAATTCTTCTTTTAATTTATTTTTTATCAATAAAATTAACTTTTAATGCAATATGAGACTATAATTTTATTTTTAAAATAATATTAAAGATAATTAAATTGATATTAAACTCTAGTATGATATTATAATATTATTTTTTAATATAATAATTAAACTAATTAGGTAATTTGTTTCAAAATATTACGCATTATGTAAAAGGTTAATTTTATTGATAAAAAATAAATTAGAGGAGAGTTTTTATGATATATATTAAATGTTATGGAACTAGATGATATTTTGAAAACAAGAAAAATATTAAGTATAATATAGTCAAAATAACAAAAAATAATGTAGTTTACTGCAAAATCAAATACGCTTGGGAAGAAAACGTAATTTTGACATATGTCAAGTTGCAAGCGAAATTCTCGCCCAATTTCATCCACCAGTTTACCCACGCAGATACTTGGTTAGAAGCCTTAGATCTGACCTGAAAGAACATCAAAGTTCAAACACACCTCGATAGTCCAATACATGGCCCCGGATCAACCTTTCTCGGAACATAAATTTTGCACCGTAGATAAGCCTAGATCCAAAGGCTCCTGTTTAAATATTAGACGGGCCATGGATCCGCAAGACCACGTTTTCCACCAATTAGCGCTCGGCATTTCCCTCTCCCTCCCTTTATAAATCTGCCTCCCACCGAGATCTCTTTACCGTTACCTAAAGCCTTTCCTTAGCGGTTACCATACGTTCATTCCCTGAGTTTAATCATGGTCACTTCTGTGCAGCCCAAGCCCAAGAAATCGGCGGTCACGAAGAAGCCGAAATCCTCGCCCTCGCACCCTCCTTTCGCTGAGGTATTTTTTAATCTTTACTCTTTTGTTTTTGGATAATTCGGTTTCGGCGTGATGAGTTGTTCTGCTGGGGCTGTAGATGATCACTGATGCGATCGTAAGTCTCAAAGAGAGGACCGGTTCGAGCCAGTATGCCATTACCAAGTTTATCGAGCAGAAGCACAAGCATTTACCTCCCAATTTCAGGAAGCTTTTGCTGTACTATTTGAAGAAGTCGGTGGCTGCTGGAAAGCTCGTCAAGGTCAAGAACTCCTTCAAGCTTCCACCGATTCGATCGGCTCCTACTAAGAAGCCCATCGACGCTAAACCCGCAAAAGCAACTGTCAAGGCTACACCCAAGCCTCAGCCTAAGACCTCGGCGAAACCAAAAGTGGCGGCTAAGCCTAAAGCCTCTGTTCACAAACCCAAAACCACTGCTGCAGCAAGTGCTAAAGCAGCTGCGAGGCCGGCCAAGAAATCTGCGAAAACTTCGCTGGGGAAGAGGGTTTTGAAGGCGGCAAAGAGTGTGAAGAAGCCGAAGAGTGTGAAATCGCCGGTGAAGAAAGTAGCTGGGAAGAAGGCTAAGAAATAGAAGTAGCGGCCGTTGTTTGTTAGCATATTGGTTCAACATTTGGGTCTGTAAATTCGTTTGGTAGAATTGAAAGGAGTATAGTTTGTTTATTTGCTAATGAAAAAATGTTACGAGTTGCAATACTGTTTCTAACAATTCAAATTCCTTGTTTCCTAACTGACATGAAACGTATCAGCCACCACTCTTTAATAACTAGTAATTAAAGGAAGATCTACTTTACAAGTTGGTTCATTTCAGCTTCATCCGCCTTTTCTTGTGGCTCCAAGCCCGGGAATTGTCCAATATCATGACCTTGGAGTGGTTGAAACTCTTGTTCTAAGCCAACAGCAAACTCTGAAGGATGATGAGCTCCGCCACTTTGGAAGTAGTGTGCAATCTGTGTTAAGTATAAGTTGTTATTTTGCGATCTATATAAAGATAATATTTCGAAGTCACTTCAAATGACCTCAATCATCGATGCGCTTTCAACGATTTGTGGCAATAATAAAGTTGACTAGGTTCAGAATGGCAATTACATGGTTAGCGAGACCCATTCCGCTTAACACTGCTGCCTCTATACTTGAACCTAGCAGCCAATCACCACATATACCAGCTCTTCCTAAGGGATCAAAGATGCAGGGAATGCCAGGGGTATTTGTTGGAAGAGCTGCACCCCTGCAAATAATCAAACACTAATTGTAATCCATCCTTTAAAAATAATGCTCCAGAGCCTGGTATAATATTTTAGATACCCCGAAACAGTATCACGATAATTAATTTTTTTAAGTCTTATTTTAGTATTGAGGTGTGGACCTGTGGGGGTGAATAAATACACCAGAAATGCTACTTGGGGTACATGACTAACTTTCTATCGGAAAGTAACATTGTATGAAAAATAGAAGTCAAATGGGCACTAAACATCCTGGCTGAACCAACTTTCAGTGAGGCAAAAACAAGCGTCATAGGTATATATCATTTTAGAGGTTAGCACAAGTACTGAGTACGGACAAATATATGCTAACTGCAATAAAGTGAATCCAGGTGCTTCTTCTACAGGATAGTTGCAGGATCAAGGTAATTCTTAGGCAACAAGACCAAATTACTCACCTGTAACTTCCTGTTTATCTTAATATGCATGGAGAAAAGCTTCTAAATTCCAACTTGGTCAGAATGATGGCAGTACATTGTCAAAGCAATCAACCTTAAAGATTTGATTCTTACCATAATTGGAGCCTGGTATAGAATGGTTTTTGAAGTGATCCTTTTGATAATCCAAGGGCAGCCTCAACACCCTCTAGCATGCCTGTCTTTACCTTTACTGCAGTTGCAATAGGGATATTTTCCTGATAAACATAGTGATTGATGGAATTCATTTTAAAACCTGGAGAATGCAAGCAAGACATCTAAGAAAAGAGTCCTGGTTTGTGCATAACAATACAAAGGCTAGACTACTTAATGAATTAGTCAAGTCCTTTCAACCATAGCTCTAAGTAAGGGAATATGATATCATATCATTGTTTCCCATTCTTTTCCCAACTAAATAGAAGCCTAAACGTAATCTCACCATTGAAGTCGGCAGTCTGCATAGAAAAAAACATATAATAATCATTTTGTTTACAAGAGTCAAGGTCACTGTCACGAAAGCTTATTATTCTAGTCAGTCTAAGGCTCATGAGATAAATTGTAATCAGGTCAAGGTTCCTTTTGTGCAAGAATCACCAACCTGTGGAACCTTGTTTTGCTTTCCATAAGCAGCAGTGCTCAGAAAGGTCCAACAATGAGGACCACTACTCTGGGATTTCAGTAGTTTTTTGGTACTATTGGCCATCCATGAAAGAGAATCAACTCCTTTCACAAAAGCTCCTTCAAAAGGTATTGCAGCTGTGCCGCCTGGGAGAGGAAGGGGATCATTAAATGCTGCTAGAAGGGCCCATATTGAACTCAACTCCAACCTCTACCATAGCAGACAATACAAGAACAAGAGAGAGTATGAAAAGAATGTAGCTGTGCCTAACAGTAGATGAAGGGGAAAAGTTTACTAGTTTATAAAATTAAATGAACTGAAAAGGAAGATGTTTGGGTTTTACCTTCATTTGTTTAGCGATTAGTGGTGATCCTGATGACATAAGCAGGCGATTTGCACATTTTCCTGTCAATAAAACAGAGCAGTAATTACTAGAAATGAGTCAAATGACTCAGGCCACATGTCAAAATGTCACCTGAAAATAAATCCAAGCAGCAGTTTTGGAACCCAAACATGTTTTTATGCAGCAAAAAGACAGTATAGCTACACAGAAGGAAGCTCAAGATGGGCATATTAGGTTACCATTGTGTGCAATAACAATAGCGTCAAACTTCCCACAAGGTTTCCCATTCTCACTCAAGTGCCACATCCCATTGAATGGCTCAAGTTTACTGATCCAGCATGGTCTCACCACACTAACCATGCTAGTCTGCACTGAAAGTCAGATTCTTATCAGGCATGACACTGGAACAAAGGAAGAAACAGAAATCCTAGAATTATAAACAGTAAAAAAGAGTTGTTTAACCAATTAATTGCTTTACTAACTATTGTGGTATGCAATAGATTATTTTCTTTGGTACCAATCATCATTTCCTTTTAAAACATGGGTACTTTAATTATTATACTCAGGACGTAGCAGTTAGCTTAGCACAACTACCCCCACGCCTTGGGAGGAGGAAGCATATTGGTCTCAACAATGCATTTTACTTCCTTGTCAGATCTTGATTGAATATTTAATTACCTCGGACAGTAATGAATCAGCAAGGGGCCGCATTCCATTTGTGCCTATATATCTTGGAGGAGATGATGGAAATGGAACAAACTGACCACCATTATAAAGTTCTCCGATTGTACCCTGCCACTCTTGGACCAGACCCTTCTCCAACCAAGCATTAAGCAGCTCTCTAAACCGTGAATCATTCGCTGTAAAGAATTGAGCTGCGTGGTCAAATATCAATGGCTGAGGATCAATAACTCTGGTTCCCATTCTTCCTCCCAGACCATGAATACCCTACAAACAATATGCACAAACACAGGGTTAATCCCCAAAACTGTTTATTCATTTTTCCTTTTTCATGCCGCAGGGGAAGACTTCAATGCTACCGTTGCAATTTTCTTCCATTAAGTCCTTGACTAATGGACTCGTTGCTTGTCAAATGGTTCACCTGAGTCTTCAAATGGAAGATGCAGAAATCAATGAATTCTCTAATTCGACCTTTTATGTACTTGCGGACAGGACTATCGAAAAGCTTCGTTAACTGTTATGTTAAAACTCTGTTATAATTCCCAACACCACTCCGGGTTCCCCAACGAGACAATTATTAACCAGAAAACAGAAGAAGAAGAATAAAAAGAAACACTGACCGTGTCGAATACAGTGGACCTTACACCACGTTTCTCCAAATACAAAGCGCAAATGAGACCGGCCATGCCTCCTCCGATAATGCCAACAACTGGGTCATCTGAGATTGGAGCAGTGAAGTTCACTTGCTCTTGGTTGAATGTTTTCTTGAGAATTGATCGTCTTGAGGTGCCATAAGATGATTTTCTGCGGCTTTTTGTGGTAGCCTTTTGCTTATCCATGGTGAATTTAGGCTTAGGTTGCGGGGTGTTGAGTTCGGAAGTACAGGTCAGAAATCTGAACCGCAAGTATGAGAAGGCAATGGGTGATTTAGGGATCTTGAGCGGTTGGAAAGCGAGAGAAGAGGAAAATGAATAAGAAGTGACCATGGTTTTGGAGGGGAAGAGATATTCAAAAAATAGGCAATGAATTGACTCGTTGACGGAAAACTTCCTCCTTCGTAGTTCGTTTCGAGAGCTAAGCTAATTCGCTTCAACTTCTGTAGCTACAGGTGGGAAAAGGAAATCCCTCGGCGAAGAGATATTCATATAAATGGGTGGTGATAATGAAATACGCTATGCGGACTGCGAAACGCGAGAAACGAGTTAAGTAAGAATGGGTCCATTGATTGGTAATTTACTAATTAGGACCGAAATCCCAGACCTTGCTTTCCTAAGCACAGCACAGCAATACCGGGCCATCTTTCGCTACTTAGTTAGTTGCTGATGATGATGATGATTATTATTATTATTATTATTTCTGAACAATTTCGTTGCTGGGGAGTAAGTTCAGAAACCCGTTCTATTCCTTCAGGTTTTAGCAAATTTGGACCGTCCATCTGATCCTTGAAATTTTCCATGCTGTCAATAAATCTCGCGCTCGCTTGGTAATCTACACTTTTAGACAAACATTTTGATTTGATATTAGAATTTTCTTATAAAATACACTAGTTTCAAGTTTCAACTATTCAAAAGTTATCAGACGCCTATCAAGTAAAACATTAATCATATAATTCTGCAGATCACAAGTATCAGTTTAGAAATATATATTAACGAAAACGGCCAATCCAGCTCCCTTTTTGAACATCAAATAGGATAGGAAACCCCCATAGTCATACAATTATTGCACTCAGATCTCACTGTATAGCATCCACTAGTTCTAGAAAAAGGAATATTTCATATAGTATTATCCTCTTACCAACGGGCAGGGGCTCACTGCGGAATATCACATTTGGTACGTATTAGATCATAACTCTATCTTTACATATAACATGATATGCACCAAAATAACTTACAAAACATATACAATTCAAGTTAACACATGGTTTAAAATGTCAGGCCGGATGAAAAGAAAATAGGGCCATCACTGATGCAAACATCCCACATCGTGGCCAAGGAAAATGAAGGCCATTTTCATCTCAACAGCAGGTCAGTATAAAACTTGCAAGCTCATGAGTGGACAGATATATCCGCATTTGGCTGTTCGGTGACTTTAGGAGGAGTAGCTCTTGTTTCCTTATCCAGCTTTGGTCGTTCTTTAGTTTTGCAGCTGCCATTGCTGTTACTTCCAATGACATGCTCCTTACTTTTTGTAGTGACAGGAGGGCTATTACATCCCTGTTTGAAGCTAGCAAGGCTGTGACGCTGTGCACGAGTACAAACTTCTGGAGATGGGTAGACAGCATCACCACAGCTCTTCCTCCGGCTGAACTTTGGTGAGATGGGCCGAGTCAGTGGCAGCTGTATCAAAGGAAAGAGAATGAAGATCACTTTCAACAAAGGCTGTTGACCAATTTAGATTATGTTTCTTCTAATTGAAAAGAACTAGAAGTAACTTTATACAAGATAAGGAAATAAAGTAACGTTCTTCGTGAGTGCACATATGAATTTAAAGTCAGCAATAAGAACCTAGAACCACGAAAAATTGAGCTGAAAATACAGCTTAGTTAGTGAGGAGGACAAGTTACTGAACTCAGACAATAATTAGCGTATCCTAGTCACATCACAAGCATAAATTCCTGACAATGTCATCCAGACTACTATTTTCCCCGGACTTCTGGGAATCTATCCAAGCAAACTCAGGAATTGACAATGGTAGTGTCACATTCATCCAGATTCTCCTGAAACTAGGGAAATAAACAAGTGAAAAAGAGTAAAGAGTACCTTTTTGAGTTCAGTCTTAGGGGGAGGCCCCTCATAGTAGAAACTTGGCACTGGATTTGCTTTAATTACCAGGGACTTTCTTAATTGCTTGATGGCTGCTTCTCTCTCTTCCTATGAGGTTTATTATCGAATAAACAGTAAATAGGTTATTTCATCAATTCAATGTGCATTTAGTAACATAGGCATAACCGATATACATGGGATATCCCTGGGTTTTCGCTCAGGTGATGAGATGTTTCTGCCAGGGGGAAGAAAGAAGAAAGGAAAAAAGTGAAAAATAAAAAACAACAATTGGGTGTGCTGCATGTGATAGTAAGAGAAAGATCATTGTACCTTCTGCCTTGCTTCATACTGGCTTCTTTCTTCTTCAAGAGCCCGATGTTTCTCCTCTAACTTCATATAAAACTGGATAGATAAATCAAAAGAAAGATAAGAACCAAAACTACCTCTTGGATTCAATTTATAATATCAACTTGTAAAGCAGTTTGGCTCGCAGAATATACATCAGAGTTGACTGTTCAGTAAATACCTCCTTCCGTTTCTCTGCCCGTTCTGAGCACCTAAATGTAGGCGCTGTACCCATAGTTACCCTAAATCTGGCAGTGTGCCCAGATGCAGCACTAATATGTATGGTCAAAGGAACAAATGACAGAACAATTGCCATATTAATAAGTATATCGCAGCTATGTTTGGAGTGTTCCAATGCTTCTGATTAAAATTCATACAAGAAACATCAAATATTTGGGAGTATGTCAGCTTCTTGGATATATATATATATTTGGGGCTTTCCCACGAGTATTCCCACACCATTTGGCTGCGAACCTAATATCAGATTCTTATATTCATTTTAAACACCTAAAACTTGCTCTTTTCATATCAAAATGTTAAAGTTTAGAGGATACGAGGAAGCTACAGACCAATTATCTTCATCATCATGGTGCTTCTTATCTTCAGACTGCAAGATCTTTCTTGATGTAAGAGGTGAATTAGGCTGAAAATAAATGGGAAGATTTTGCAGATCAGTAATCAAATAAATAACTTTTTGGTCAAAAAAATAAAGCACAAATAGCAATACATGCAAAATATTCTCCCCCCCCCCCCCCCCAGCTTATACAGTATAAACAGGTAAGCCTGTTGCCAGTAGCAAATTAGCAAAGTTTACAGACAATCATTTTTTTTTCCGTATGGGTTGGCACCATTTCAAAGGCTTCTAATAGATTCAATCTTAATTAGGGGCTGCTTACATTTGTTTGGCATGGAATATAAGCTTCACATGATTAAGTGTATTTGAAGTATGAATGCCGCTAATCCTGTAAACAATGGCTTATCAATTTTCTCAATTTTGTGGTATTAAAGGGTTCTTGTAGCAGACTGACCTGTTTAAAAATTGACAGTATTGCAGAAACAAAAGCTTACTCACAAAAACAAACATGCATTAAAAATGTTAACAATAATAAGATCCCAGCTGTGTTACTCTCAAAACTAAAACTTCACTTTTTCATTTCCTCAAGTGCTCTGGCCACCAATCTGATAAAATATTTATTCTGCCACACATTACTTGCTAGGCCTATTGTGCATACGTGACTGAGTTCTTACAGCACTTATGACTACAAACAAGAGGGGGGCCTGAGGACAAGTTCATTAGCTTTGAAGCAAGGGAAATATTAACAACTATACATGTTCACTAGACCAGAAACTGCAGTTCATACTTAGATTTCAAATACCTGTGAATTCTTTGTTGAGCTAGGTGAGTGGCTCTTGTCAGCTTTTGGTGACAAATTCCCACCAGTTTCAACAGTCTGAGTGTTGAAGTCATCCTTCTCAGTAGCCAGATTAGATGTCTGTTGAACAGAGTGCTTTGTATGCTCTTTTCCCACAGCCGTGGATCTTGTAGCAGGCAAGCTTAACTTTTTAATATCACCCATCTTTTGTGCTTCGAATTTCTCGTTCTTCTCCTCAGGCAAGTCAGCATCACGGTTTGTGCTTTTGGCACCCAAAACATCCTTCTTTGCATGACTTTTCTCAGCAAGAGAATTAGCTCCAGTACTTTCCTCTACCTCATGATCTTTTGCTTCAACCTTAACTGCTGCAATTTTGGGAGAAATGTGTACTTTATCATTAGACCTACCATTTGAGGCCACTATGACAACATTTGGCCTCTTGTCCACAACATGTATGCCTGTAACTTCCCTTCCCATGATGCTGCCAAATTGCAAATAATAAGTTACAGGGCAAGCAACACAATAAATACAAAATATCTAAAAATGCAAGCAACCTGAGAAAGAGAGAGAACAAAGGCATTTCAAACAAAATAAAAGTGCCAATTATAGATGAGATGGAAGCATAAATTTGGGGGGAAAAATTACAGCATCATAATTGTTTTAAAAAAATTGATAAAGAACACAGTTAACTGGGATTCTAAAGAAAAATTCTAGACGTTGATAATTCCCTGTAAGATGTCCGTGGGAAACCTAGAAATCATCAATCCCCAAAAAACTAAAGAAATGATGCGAAGAAAAAATTGCCATAACACAGTAAACAAAAATTTCTTTTCCCAAACCAGTTTCAAAATATATGCAAGAGACAACCCAATGGGAAAAGAAAAAGCTATTTTGGCCGAAGTCCTGCTCATATAAATTAATCATTCTTTTACATGAATTTGTGACTTCAAGCCGACTTGTGAAGAAGCATTTTACCAACCAATCTAAGAACTTCAGAAAAATACTTAAAGGTTAAGAAAAGAAGAAGAAGAAGAATCCTATTGATGCGCCTTGACGTGAAAAATGGAAAAGGGTAAGTGGGGCAGTTTAGGGGAAGATTCTAAGAATTTTTGCAAAAACATTCAGAAGTTCCCATGCAAATTTCGTGTATGACACCCAAATTATTTAAAAGCGATCTCAGCGTGATCTAAAGACAAAGGAACTACTTGTACAGAAATTTTACATCCTGGAATCATGAAATCAACTGAGATATCGTTTTCGTTTGGTTTGATTAATGGAGAGGGGTCGCAGAAGGCCTAACTCAGAAGAAAATTAACCATTTACCTGACTTGATTTAACAGGAAATGGTTCTCAAGCTCCGGAAGAAACTTCGGTATAGTATAATTGCTCAAAATAGAAGATGAAAAGTTTAACCTGAACCCAACAAATCCCGAAATCAACTGACGAAATAAATACAGGAAATCCAGAAGGCATAAAATATTAAATACGAAGAATATGTAAATGACCTGCAGATTTAAATTCTCCCTATTGACCCAGTGCACGCATATTACAATTATTAAAAGTAAATAGCTCATATTTAACAGTTAGACCCATGAATCGAACAGCTATGAAAGAAGATGAGGTTCAGATATTGCCATAATCATTTTCCCTCGAGTCACCACTGTTGTAAAAAACAATAAATAGAAGAAGAAGAAGAAGAAGAAGAATAGGCTTGAGTCCTTCTAGGCCAACGTTGTCAAAAATGGGCAACTTCAAGAGACAAAAAGAAAAAAGCATAGAAGAAACGTAATACAACAAATGATCCCCAAAGCAACATATCGATGAGCTTAGTATCTGCAGCAGCATCAAAGATCGACACCCACATTGCGAAGATTAACAAAAACAAACACGTAATGTGCTGGAAACGCACCAGAATCAGCTAAGAGGGTGAAATTTTCGCGTATGGTTCCGCTCCGATCTGACAGGATCTCGAGGCCTTCCTCCTACTGCTCCTCCCTCTCGCTACGGGCTTCTCTGTACGTGCGAAATAGACACAACTCAAATATGTTTGTATGATACTCCTTGTCTTTAGGGAGGTTCACAAAATCTTTTTTTCTTTTTCTTTTTGTTTCGCTTCAATGGTTTAACGGAGATACGTTTGTACAGAGAAATTTCCGTGGATTGTAACGGTGATACTTTTACTTCTTTGTTTTTTAATAATACACTTCTTTCTCTATCACTTTTTGTTCAGGCTCGGAGAATTGACGGCGTTAAAGGAGAGTGAAATTTCAACCAAGTGACGAAAAAGTCAAAAACTCCAATCCAAACGAAAACTGAAACACAGGGAGAAAAGGATAGACAGCAGACAGCTGAGGTATGGAAGTTCAGTCTTGCAGCTATGGCTACATGAAAACATGATGATTAATGGAACAATATCTTTTTTTTTTTTCTTTTTTTTTTTTATGAACTCAATGGACCAATCTCTAATCCAACATTTTAAACCTTCTTTTTTTCCTATTTAATATTTTACGAATGTCTAGCTTAATTTTATATTTCAAAACTACTATAGCACCATATACTAGTTAAAATTATCATGTATAGAATGGAAACTAGAAAATATATATGGTTAATAACTGAAAAAGAATAATTATAATGAAAGAAAAAGAAAAAAAATTATTATTACCTATCCCATTGCGAAGTTCAATATCAATAGAATAGTTTACAAACCTTAAAATGAAAGGAACAAATGTTGAATGAGAAGTAATTGTAGTCGACAATTTTACAAATTTTTAAAAAAAATTATGGTGTTGATTTAATATCAAAAGTCAGCTATCAAAAGCAAATTTTAGCAATCGTGTGTTCAACTTAAAATTTCAAGATATGTATGGTAATTTTTTATGAAACATCTGGATTTTTGATCGTTTCAGCATCCTCTAAACAAGAAGGTTGTACGATTGTTGTATGCGTGTATTTTTTTCAAATGAAACTTCGCAACAGGGAGCACAGTATACTACTCTCTTGAAACGACAGAATCTGTTTTGCTTTTACGAAGAGATTTCAAAACAGATTGATCATTTTTTTTGGGGGATCCCGTCCCCATTCTTACTTTTTTGTTTCCAACTTTTCATTTTAAAATTTTCTTGTGTGCCAAAGTTGTATGAACTTAAAAATGACATTAAAATATTCACAAACATAAAATTTAAATTTTTATATCAAAGGTATAATTAATGCTTTTGGCCATGATTACAATGTTTTCAAGAAGGATTTTATTAAATTGATTCTGTCTTAGTGGCATCTAAATTCTCTCATTTTTTTTACCAATATGACTACTTTTTTTTTAATGGATCTAGATTGTTCGAAAATGAAGAGCTTCGATCCTGCCACGTCTCCGATCCCATTTCCCTAGACGCTGCGTTTGGCTAAGATGTCATTATGAAGCAACCACGTCTTTTTGCATTCTCTGAGAAGAAAAATATTGTTGCGGCTAAAAATAAGGGAATCCGACCGTGGTTTGGATGGTAAGAATTCCAGTTAATAACAGTGTTTGATGAGGGCAGCATTTATCTATTTTTCATTTCTTACAGTTTTGTATGATTAATAAATGGGAGGGCTCATAGTTGTCCTGGACGAAAGACGTAGGGTCGTGGCGTGACCTCTTGTGTACTACTCCAGAGTCTGCGCCAAAATGCATTATATATAGTTCCTGCGGTGTCTAATGTTAAATTATCTAATTAAATAGAATTAGCAATTGCTTATTTCTTTCCGTAGTGTGCGCTTCACAGCAAATAAGATTTTTTATATGTATTCATATATTTAAAAAAATAATAGAAGAAAATAGAAAATATGTATAAAAATTATTTTTATATTTATTTTTTATTTTTGAATGTATTATATATATATATTCATTTTATAAATATAAAAGATTTCGACCTCGTCTTATCTAGTGGTCAATTTGTCAGAGAATCGTCAAAATTAGAGGGACCAGTTTTGTGAAGTGACATTGTTGCCCTTTCCCACGTGACCCTTGTTTGCTGGTTCAGAAATTTCATGCCCTTTCCCTTTCTAATCTAATTTAATATCTTATCCATTTGCCTCAAATTCTGAACAAAATTTGTTTAGATGTTATATCTCAAAAAATTAATGGTTAAAATTAAATTTATATAAATAAAATTTATATACAATATAAATAAGGTTTATGTATAAAATAAATTTTAATTATTAAATATATAAAAAAACATGGCATATTATGTATATAATAATTGCTCAATTCTAAAAACATATTCTGCTTCTCTTAAAAAAAGGCTACCTAAAATTTAAGAGGTCAAATTGGGAATTCAATCAAAATAGCTATGTATAAATATTACTTATTATTATCTATAAAAAAATTATTACATATTACTAATAACACATGAAAGACATTTACACGTATATGATATGTTAATTAAATTATTTAAATGTAAGTGAGAATTTTTGCAGTACAAATTTTTTATCAGTGCAAATTTTGTAGTACAAGTATAATCATTGAAAGTTGTGACCATAGAGAAACAGTCTAACTAAATTTTTTTTTTAAGAAAATAAATTAATAATTTAATAATTTAATATTTAAAAATTTTAATTTTTTCTTAATTTGATTTATGAAATATAAAATTTTTAATTTATTCTCTTAAATATTTTTTAAATCAAAATAGTACAAAATCATAATTACTTGACATATAATATAAATAGGAGATCATGAAATTATTAACTAATGATATAAATTTATTTAGTTGTCTTAATTGTTTTGAGCTTCTAAAATGTCTAACTTTATAAAAGCTAATTGATCCATCCAAAAAATAACATCATTGTGATTCTAGGCTTTGTCAAATTAGACAAAACGACGATGTGGTTTGGCTATTCAAGATTATTGCGTAAGCTTTTGTTTATATATTATATGTTAACTAGTGTGTCAAGTGAGTGTGATTTCACAAAATAAAATGATTATTTTGATTAAAAAAGATAGAGGCTTGCCACTAAGCTGAAGGTTTGAAGTCATTGTTAACATATATAAATTTGCTAGTGCTATTCATGGCAAGAAGCTTACGACCCTAAGAAGTTAATTAATTCTTGATCGCAAAGCGCGAATATGCCGAGATTTATTGTTTGAAAGGTGGGTGGGTGTGTGTGTTTTTCAATGTAAGATGCTTCATTTCAATAAATACTGAATTCAATAGAGATGTGTGTTGACTTTAATTTGCAAGAATATAAATTGGCGACTGCTCAAAGGAGTTTAAACTTTTAATAGGTAAAGTATACATAGTAACAACCACTTGAGCCAAAATGCAAGCAGTTTCTGTGGCTTATGATCAAATTTTAAATTAAGGCTTAGAACTCCTAGACATTGACTTCAGTGGCACTGCTCACTTTTTCCCCTTTTTTTTTCGCTTTACTCCTCTTCTAAAGCGCTCAGATCTCTTTTTGAATTTGAAAGTGTAAGGGAGGTAAATGCCTTTTCTGAATATATATTTCAAATTTCTAATTTTACTTAAAAAAAAAATAACATCACAGAATTAAAAAAAAAAAAAAAAAAGAGTTTGATGCATAGATAATTATCATCTTTTAAAGAGTAATTGCAAAATTACGGACTTTTTTTTAAAAATTACAACAAAGCCTTTTGGAACACTATTATTCTTAATAATTCTGTTATTAAAAATGAGAATATATATATAGACACACTTTAAACGATCATTTCTAACAATTGTTTGTTCATAGATAAAATAGATATGTTAGTTAAACAGTCAAAGTAATCGAATTTAAATTTTTTAAAAATCCCAAGTTCAAGTTTTATGTATCAAATATTTATGTGTATATATAAAATTATTTAGGCATATTGAATAGACTTATGCTTTTAAGTCATTCCCTTTCTAAAATCAGATTTTAGAAATTCAATCTTACAAACTAATTCTTCACTCATTTGTTTAATAGTAATGGCATATGGGTGATGTTGTTATCTTAGAGCGGAAGTCTACAGCAAAAGATAAAGTATATCTTGCACAGATATTGAAGTTTGTAGATTATCGTTCAAAATATTTTGATGGTAATTAGATAGAAACTTTGACTTTTGCAAAAACTTATGTTTCCCGAGCTTATTCACTGCTGTTTTCATACTAACAAGAAACCAAAGGTTAAAAGACGCTGTCTCCATTAATTACTTTTTCAGATATTCTGTGGAATTTTCTGGACTTGAGTATTAAGATAAGTTAGAGTAAGTAATTAATTATTAAATCCTAGACTAAATTGGACCTTGGTTTTATTCAATTCAAATGTAACCTACTTTTGGCCTCCACTTTTGAATAACCGACATTCCACTGCTTTGAAGGTACCCACAAAGTCAAAAAAGATTCCACCCATTGTTTAATAATGCTTAGAAAGTTTTCACCCTTCCAATTCCAACCCATTAATTTTGTGTGACTTCTTGTAGTTGCTTACGTGAGGGAATCAAACAGTACTGGTTTGTGGGGGTGGTGGTGGCGGTCTTATGTATCAAAGTTCAGCTTTAGCGATCAGCACAAAAATCGTACTTATATACATGATCTCAACTTTAAAGAGACACTTGCTTTTTCTCATCTCTTGATCACCCTCTATATATTCATGCATGCGTGTCTCTAAATGCTTGATCAAGTCCAATAATTCGGCATCTAAAAACTGGTATGGCCATTATTTTTTCAATCGCACCGACTATATATGAGTGGAACCGCATATATATGGTCCCCATCTGTCCTCTTGAAAGTTTGGCTTATGCACCTTTGCTTAAATCATCAAGAGGAGACGTGGAAGCTTAACCCATGATTCGTCAATTGTCTTAGGAAAATGATAAATTTTACAAAAGCTAATGCAACATGCCCGGATGTAAACGGAATCACAACCAAACAGAAATCAATAAATCGATATATGTCAATGACAAAATTAAAAGGCATGGATCCCACTATTTGCTTTCTCAATTTTCTATCATTAAGGAAGTAATCACATTTCAAACATGGAATTTTTTTTATCACATAAAACGGAAAGAATTATTATTATTGATCGGGGGTGATCTCATCAACAAACTAACAAATGTAAGATGCTTTTGGTGTGGGACTGATCTTCGCGAGCAATTCCAACGTTATGATACAGCCATGAATGGTTGAACTTGTATTTATTTGGGGAATGTGGCGGGTGCAATATGCTCTTCAACAGTAACTTAATGATTTTCATTGCTAATCATTCAAAAAAGTTGGCCGGGTTCATTTGTGTGGTATTGGCTCCACGGAATATATTGAGCTTATGATTTACAGGAATCAAATTAATTTGGGATACGCACGTGTGGAAAATAAGCCCCACATGTTAAAGGAAAGGGAAACAAAGAGCAAATTTGTGTGATTTGGTCTGGACCATGATATCATTGTGCCAACCTACACATTAGTTTGGAGTAGATACTGCATATGATCAATTGGGACTCACACCAGATACCACACCACCTAACTGGTCCGCACCAACAAAATGTGAAGGGTCGGCATGTACATTGGTATATATGAATTAACAAAAAGCAGCACGCATGGGAGATTTTCTTTGTTTTCATTATTATTTTGCTTCATCCCCCTCCCAAAGCCCCTTCTTCCTACGGCCAAGCATCAAAAACAGTCTTCTTATATATCAACTCAGCTATATTCAGCAACACAAAATTAACAATATAACTCGAGGTTAAATGAAAAAAAAAAATTGTGACATAATCGCACACGTAAAACTTTCATCCCAAACATTTTCATTTAACTATAAACAATTTAACTATAAATCATTTGTGAACACCCTCTTCAATTTTGAAATTTAGAAAATATTTATCCTTAATTATCACTCTTCAAGATTTAAATCCTTTTATCTATTTTTTTTTATCAATCTTGTTAAATTAATAATGAAGATTTCACCTTATATTCCATCACTTCTTGCTTTTAGGCAGATAAGAGTATGGCACATAACAAAGTTATTTAAAAAAAACATAGTAGAGGGGTTTAAATCTTGAAAAAAAAAATGATAGTTGAGGGAGTATTCTGATATATTCAAGTTTAAGAAGTGTTTGCAAATAAGCCAAAATTAAAAAAGAATATTTATAATTTTTTCCTATCAAATATTAGAAGTATGGCTTTTTGTTTTGTTTTTATTTTTTATTTTGTTTTTTAACGAGAACATATCACTTGAGGCTGATGTAGGTGGTTGGCCACACAAATTTTGGGTCTGGCCTTTTATTTGAAAGTTTGGGCCATGAGCCCATTGGAAGAGGGTCATATTCGCCAATCCGTTCAAAAAAAATAACGACCATGCAGAGTTCCTCTCTCCTCCTAACGGACTGGTCGTTTCACTAGGTTTAATCCCAACTGCTAATAAACTTGACCCCGTCCAATTCCCATTTGATACCGCCACGTGTTATCGTCTTACTGGTTACAACCCCAAGAGTCACGTTCTATATAAAACTGGCTCTAACTGATTTTCCCTACTTTACCGATCGAACCTATTCATTTCTTTTCCCGCTCCAGAGCATTACCATAAAGCGCAAGAGAATAAGAAAGACGATAACAATGACGACCGTTGCTGCAAATGGAAACACTGAAGCCCCAAAGAAAAACCCGACGCCCGTTGCTGTCAATGGAAACACTGAAGCCCCGAAGAAGAACATCACGACCCTTGCTGAAAATGGAGACAATGAAAACTCGAAGAAGAACAGAATCCAGGTTTCCAACACTAAGAAACCACTTTTCTTTTACGTCAATCTCGCCAAGGTATACAACTTTATTTTATTATTGTATCTTTTTTTATGGTTAGGATTTATTTAATTTTGATTTGTATATTATATAAGAAATGCGATATATTGAATTACTCTAGCGTATATAAAGGGCTTAAATTTCTTGTAGACAGGGAATTTTGTTTTTAAATGTGAGCTTCTTTGGCACTTTATTTGTATCTTGTTCTAAATGATTTGTTGCTGGAATGTTTGAATTGCATTTCTTGGCTTCTGATTGATAAGAAACTAGTAAGTTTGACAAAAAGGATAAAGAAAAAGAAACATGGCGCAATGGGCAAATGTTTTTCACATTATGAATACGTCGGCTGTTGATTCAACTTTAGGAAACAGCACCTCCGTTATTAATCTATGGGATGCAGTATCTGCAAAATATGCAGTCCACGGTACTGTTGGTTAAACTTTGTAGATTTCCCCCTGTTTTGGTCAGTTTTTGGATCTGCAATCGATACATTTTGATGTTTATCTATTTCCTCTCGCTCCTTCTCTTTATTTATTAATTAATTTATTTTTTTACTGATGGTTGGATGGGGTGGGGGCCTTGCGATTTTTGGTGCTAAACTATGTAAGAAAATGGTGTACTCGAAAGAAAAGATGAAACCCAACGTATAAGGGTAGATAATCCCTTGGATGTATGTAGAGTTCTGAAATGGGTTCTTCTTTGACGCAGAGGTACATACAGCAGCACAATGAGGTTGAGCTTTCTGCATTGGGAATGGGTACTTCTTTCTCAGAATCTTATATATTTTCCCTTGGCTTGTCCTTGGACATTAGATTTTTTTTTTTTTTCTTTAATTGAATCTATAAATTGTGTTTTGGTAACTTAAACAAAGGGATATATAAGTTGGGTGAGATTATTCATTTTCATATGAGTAATATAATCCTTTTTTTTCCCTCGAAATAGGATTAGCGGAAAGGAGTTACTTGTTCTTTTGCATCTCCAGTTATATGGTTTTCTGATTGATTTTTTTTTTTTTTAAATTACGCCAGCTGCTGCTGTGCAAAATGACAGATAAATTCTTTTTCCCAGTAGTGTCTCTATGTTTTTTCGATTAGTGGAGAAATTAATAGCACCATTAAAAGAGTTGCATATTCTGGAAATTTGAATCCGTCCGTTGCCACTGGCTTTCTCATCCTCGTAGTTGCCAAGTCACAAAATTAGGGCATATAGCCGGTGTAGCATCCAAATTATAGTTTCCCTGGGTGAATCTGCAACTGAAAGCGAAAAATTTATCTCAGTTTTATTTTTATTCTTTTTCCATTCCATAATTTTGATTCTTTGAACTTACTTGAATGTTAGAACTTAGTTATGTTTCTGTACAGCTATCGCGACGGTCGTCACAATTGCCGAGATTTTGAAGAACAATGGACTCGCCACTGAGAAGAGTAAGATTTCATTCTTCTTCTTGTATGTTATTAGTGCCTGATTTACGTGATTAATGTAGCTAACTAATTAATCATGGGATGGAACAGAAGTTTCGACATCTACTGTTGGCATTAAGGACGAGAATAAAGGTCGTCTGATGCACAAGGCTAAGGTGTGTTCCCAGGCGGCTGACCTTTATTTATTTTTACTTTCTTTCATTTTGTGGGTAATCTACTTCTTCTTGATCCTTTTTAGATTGAAATTGTGCTGGGAAAATCTGAGAAGTTTGACAATTTGATGGCTCCTGAAACTACCCCTGCTACCCAAACTGCATCAGAAGCAGTTGTTGCTAATGCCAAGAAAGGATGAACCTAGTAGAACCCTGTCAATAATGTGCACCTGTTGTAGTTAATATTCTGATTCTTTTGCGCTCTTTGCGATCATAGAGATAACTAGGGGAGTACATATCATTGAATACCCATGAGATAAAGGGTGAAGTTACAATGATAAGGCACTACTGAGTGGTCTTAATTACCATTGTTACAGTTTATAATATTTCTTCGCTGCACATATCTGATGATGATTAATGATTTTAAGCCGAGTGTTCTTTACCCAGTTCTTCCTACTTTGATACTGAGGAGATGGTTTTATGTGTCATTACAGTTTCTTCCTGTGCTGAAGGTAGATATACTGGAAGGGCGTGTCCTCTTGCGGGATAAGTAGTTGTGATATACTGGTTTCAAGTTTTGACTGCGTTTTGACTATAAAGTTTTGATATTTTACATATAATTTTGCAATATTCACATTAAAAATAGATTTAACTTTTCATTATAGCAGTTATTCTTATAATAATCTGTCAATAATCATTAACCCGCTTTTTAAAACTCTTGTCGAAACCTATAAATATGAGTTCATAATGTGAAATTAGAGGGCGAGGAGTTATACAATCAAAGTTTCTTTAGATATAGAACCCTGCTTAAAGCCCAAAACATACTGTGACTTCTAATTCTTCGATGCTGTCTCACACGCTTTCATTTCCAAATCATAAAACAAGAATCTGATATTGGTTGTTGGGAATTAGAGCAGTGCCTAAATATATCTCTCTTTCGGAGGTCTGCTTAGCCTTCTCCTATCAATCTACGTTATCTGTTGTTATGTACCTAAATGTGTGTTTTTTTCTGGAAATTTCTGGAGCTGATTTTAAATGTGACAACAGCTAAGCGGACCTACCTTAGAAATGTCAAATACAAAACTTGAGACGCATTGGCACAAAGCCAAATCAGTGATCACCGTTATTTATTTTTAGCCAAACTCTGTTTTTTTTTTTTTTTTCTTTTTCTTTTTGGGAAACACTGGAGTCATTCTTCATGAATATCAGAACATGTTCAAGTCTCCTTGGGCTTTGCACAAGATACGCCCGTTATGTCAAGGCTTAGGATCATCATTTTTAAAGGCTGATTTGATTGATTGACGTTAAAAAATAAGTTGATGAAATAAAAATAATTTTTATATTTTTATTTTTTAAAAATAATTTAATAATTAAAATAATAGTTTAATGAATAAAATAATAAAATATTACATAAATTATATAAATATATTAATGCAGCCGTTAATAAATTATGTCGGCGTCCAAAATGGATCATAATGGGCCTTGTCCTCGTGGGTGTCCAAATTCTGACACAATTTTCTTTAAAATATTCCTGAAACAACAGTAAAAGTTCGAAATCGGATCACCTGCGGTGAATGGGTTGTAAAGTGCGTCTGCAGTATCTCTTAAATATTTTTTTCGTTTTTTTATTTTTATTTTTTTTATCTTTTTAATTTTATCCCACCTCACAAAATTTCATTGCACAGGTACTTCACGGAACTCCCACTGCAGAGGATCCAGGTTCGTTCACAGAATGTGTCAGCGACTTCATGGACACATTAACAATTCACTTCAGTAATTTTAACGTCACATGTCTAATATAGATCGCATCTCTACCGTATATTATTTTTCCTCATCTTTCTTAGTCCGCGGATTTTAGCCCTTGATCTCTCTTGTGAATTCAAATCCACTTCTTGATGCAAACTCTACTTGAAGAACCAACCTAGATTTTTGTTTTCCTCAAAAAAATGTTTAGTTAAAAAATGTAATTTTAAAGAAAGGTAAATAATTTAATAAATAAAATAATAAATATAAATATATAATAAAAATTATACAAATTATATAAAAAGATTACAAACCAAATGAAGCGCATGACTAACACTCGCACCCTCTTTTTTATTTCCACCTTTCAAATAACCTATCTATCGTTGGTCATTAGTGGATAGTGAGGGATTACCACACAACTAATAAGGTTAAAAAATTAACGGGATATAAATTTGAAAATGAAAACATAATACTGATACGTCGGGGAATTTTTTTTTTTTCGAAGTTACGAAATAGACATGCAAAGCGCAATATTTCCAAAGAATCTCGAGGCACAGCACTCCAAACCGGCCACCCCCCTTCCCCCTCGCTCTCCCACTAGATATATTTATCTCAATGTTTTCTCGCCCTCTCTTTCCTATCCCCAAACCCTAGAATTTTAACCGTTTTTTCGCCATTCAAACTCGAAGTTTCTTTCAATTTTTGATTTGCTGTCACTCTCTCTTAATCCAGGTAAGTTTAAGCAGTTGGGAGACATTTTTATATTCTGGGACTTGTTCCCTAGTTGATTTAGCGTGCAGTTTTCCAGATTATATGCTTGTTATTACATCTATTTCGGTCCGGCCTGTTTGGGGACTATGTGATTTCTGTTTGACATTTGATTCTTAACTTAAACTTTGGAAAGCTTTTTAGATTGAATTAAGCTGAACTTTCTCTCCTTTTTGTTCCCCTGGTTAGAACTTTTTTCTGGAAACACCATTCTTCTACCCTGTTGTAATTATTTCATCCCCTTTCTCATTTTGCTCCCAGGTTAGTCTTATATTGCTTTCTTTGTTTGTTCTTTTATCACATTAAATAATGGGGAGTTTCTATTTTGGAGTGTTTCTTTTGTTATTTATAATGAATCTTTGTATACTTTTTCCTTGTTGGCCTACATCAAAGAGGACAATAGTTATTCATTTAGAATTAGCACTTGATATAAAAATCAGTTGCCTGTGTAGTTCAGCGATCTAGGCATGCTTGGAGTGCATATGATTGTTCTGCCACCTATCTCAGTCAAGTCTTTCCCCTTTTCCTAATATATTTGTGTGCTTTCTCCTAGTGAAATCGGTGACACCCCTATGGCTGAAGTTGATCAAAATTTAAGTGAACCTGATGCTGAGCAACTAACTGAGAATTCAGAGCTTGAGCAAAGAGAGGGGCACGTTGAGGAGTCAGTTGCTGGAAGTGGTGAGAAGAAGTGGCCGGGGTGGCCTGGGGAGAGTGTGTTCCGGATGTTGGTTCCTGCCCAGAAGGTTGGTGGTATAATAGGACGTAAAGGAGAGTTTATTAAAAAAATTGTAGGGGAGACTCGAGCTCGCATTAAAATTCTTGATGGTCCTCCAGGGACTTCGGAGAGGGCTGTAAGTGTCTTTAATCTTTTCCTGTGATTATCTCAAGTAAGTCTATCAATTCAGCCTCTTTGAGTGTTCTGGATTGGTTAAATGCAACACACTTGGTTCTTCATCAATTCATCCTGAAAATGCTTTCACTTTTGGTTGTGAGGCCTTTTATTCTTTCTTTAGGGAGTTGCTATTAGAATGGAACCTTTTACATTGGCTTCGTTGGTTTTTCTCTCCATTTGGGTTAGGTTAGCTTCTCAATGTTTCTGGCTTAGTTTCTTAGTGATTAGAGAGAATTGTTGAATAATGCTCTCTGAAATTTGACAGAGGTTCTTAGCAATTGCAGTGTTTATGTTATGTTGCAATCATAGAATGGGACATATTTCTTTTTTATAGTTTTTCTGTTATTAAATAAGTGGATTTTAAAACAAAGAGTATGACTATGAAGTGTGTCTCCTTTTGAAAGATAATGGTATGTTTGTGGTTGAATGAAGTATATTTATATTTAGCTAGTGCTTCAAACTGCTGATAAAAGGGGGATTAGAAAGCTTGGAAAAGTGTCAAGAGTGCCCTTCAATATCAGGGATGAGGCTCTGTTGAAGAATTGAAATATATGTTTTATTTAACATTTCTGGAATAGTTGATAGCGTTGTAAGTATCCAGTATATGTATGTGCATGACAAAGATGTCAAGGAGGAGAACAGATGGTGGCTGTCTTTCTTTCAGTAGTCTTCCATGGTATTTTACTGTGTCCTTATATAATAGTTAGAAGTTTACTTCAACTATTAAACAACTAAGAGAAATCATGTACAGATGTCTCATGATTTAAAGCATGACCTTACGTGTGCTCAGTGAAAAAAGCAAGACGAAGAAGAGGAAGAAGATCCAAAAAGGATGAGTGATGGAAAAAAAGAAATAAAAAATCCATAAAATATGAATTAATTCTAACAAAATGAATCTGTGCAGGTTCTTTGCACCAATTTTAAGGCAACAACTCAATCATCAATAAGATCCCAATCTTGAAGAACCAAAGATCCAGATGCAGGGATCAGCATTGATCATTACAAAGTGCTGAAAAGTTTATAAAAATGTAGATATTTTGTACCAAAGTTTCAAGAAGCTCTGCATTCGATCTGGTAAATTCAGAACCTGGATGATTGATGCCTTGCCACAGATTGCAAGAAATGAAAAGAAACTTATACACAACAGTGAAACCATCAAATATAAAACTAAGTGTTTTTTATTGTCGTACATGTTATTATGAGTAAAAGGATGTAACAGCTACTAAATTCTATCAATGAGTTTTATTTTCAACATATGGAGAGCTACTTTATGTAATAATAATTCTTATATCTTCATATTAGTTTTTACGTAGCATATATTGACCACACTGAACAATTAGAAGACAATGCCACTGTGCCATATGTTATGCCATTTAATATATTATTGGCCTGCTGAAATTATTTACTTACAGCAGGAGACACATTTTTCAAAGGTAAGCAAAATAAAATGGGAAAGGAGTTCAGGCTCAAGGAAATGTTTTGAGTTTTAGGTTGCTGAAATTTTATTAGAAAGGGATATTTCTGACAATCTAGGGAGCATTTCGAGTGATTGTGTATATTGGTGGATGGCTGGGAAAGCATTACATAGAGTGTGCCCTGTTGGCTTTTCATGTGCATAAGGATTTACTTCTCAAGTAAGATGCATGGGTTACCCTCCTTCCATCTAGCTGGAAGCCAAACTGTGCAATGTCGTGATGCCCATAATGAGCAATGTGTCACTACTATTGGCACTTAAACCAAAAGTAGTTTAAAATTCAATTATATGTACTGCTATGGAGGGAAATTGATGAGTGTAGATTAAGTTGGTGGAAAAGTGATCCAATTCAGCTCTTGAATTTAGTGAGCATTATAACTGTTCTAATGCTGGTTTTGATGTCAACCATTCCTTCTGTTATATATGTTGACAGGTGGGGATATGATTGGACCACATTGTGTTGTAATTGTGGAAAATGGGGTTTAGTTCGGGAAAGAAGTTATTACAAGAAGGGGGTTGATTGTCCTTTTGCTAAATACTCTTCTATTTCATACTTTTGCTAGCTAAAACTACTAGTATATAATCCTCACAACTCACACAATAATTTAACAGGTTTATATAAAAAATATGATAAATTCCATGTCATAAGATAGTTAATTTTTATGTAAGTTATATAAAATGTTTGATTTGATATGAACAAATTTACCTAAATATTATGAATTGTATTTAAAATATGTTGTTTATTTATTTATTAAGAGGTGAATCTATTTAGGATACTATAGAAGAATAAAAAATTTAAATGTGATATAACTCCTTTAAGAAGGGTTGAGTTGAGATGATATTAACTGCTTTATTGTCATTTGGTAATTCTGGAAACTGCAACACCTGTCAGTGCTTGAGAATTGGTTGAATTCCTTGCTGAGATTGTAGGTGGAATATAATGTCTTTGGTAAATATGGCTATTGTTAGCTTGTTATTATTGGTTAAAGCAGAAATATTTGTTTGTTCATTCTATATTGTTTATTTGTGTTACCTCGCAACTATGGATGTTGGGGAGAATTTTTATGAAAAGGATAGTCTGAAATCACCATTTATTGTTCTTGATTAGGTAATGGTTTCTGCTAAAGAGGAACCTGATTCATCTCTTCCTCCTGCTGTGGATGGCTTGTTGAGAGTTCATAAACGGATTATTGATGGTTTAGAGACTGATTCTTCCCATGCTTCTTTAGGTGTGGGTGGGAAGGTCTCAACAAGGCTACTTGTAGCAGCATCACAAGCGGGAAGTTTAATTGGGAAACAAGGAGGAACAGTAAAATCTATCCAGGAAGCATCAAATTGTATTGTTAGAGTTCTTGGTGCAGGTTCTTTTTGGCTTGTTTTTCTTCTTGTAAAATTGTTTTGTTTGTTTGTTGCAAGTGTTATATATGTTGCATAATCCGTATACTAGAATTGTATAATTCCATGTTTTTCATGGTGGTGTTTATTTTATAAATATTGCTAATCTAGTTTTGAGCATAGGGTGAGAGATTGGTACTAGAGCAATTGTCAGCCTCTGCCACCAATATGAACACTTGAGACAGAACAAAGTTGGTCACCCTACACAAATTATTAATCATCTTGCTGCCTTGTCTCTTTCTGTCCACCACAAGTGTCATTACCTTTGCTACCACTGCTGTAGTTGTTAGGAAAATAACCATGATTTTGCTTTCAGCATCCTAGTCTAGGTCATTACAATTGTGATAACTTTGAACTCTGGTATTTTGGATCCTTCCTTTATCCCTTTTTTGGGGGGGGGGGGATTCAGTGATACAATTTTGGGTCTGCTCTCAATGATATCCCCCCCGCCCCCGTGAACATCGGTTAACATTTAATATTCTGAACTTTTTGTTTAAAAAGCAATAATAATAATAGTAGTACTGGAAATTTCATCTGTCTTCACATTTTTGCATTTTGCTTCTTTGGTGGGCCTTTTAACTTTCTCTAGTTACTAAACATTGTTTCATCTTACTCTTCTGCAGAAGACCTGCCTCTTTTTGCTCTTCAAGATGATAGGGTTGTTGAAGTAGTGGGGGATCCCGCTGGGGTGCTTAAAGCAGTAGAGCTAATTGCCTCCCATCTGAGGAAGTTTCTTGTTGACCGCAGTGTAATTCCAATATTTGAAATGAATGTAAGTGTGTCATTGCATCTAACATTTATGAAGAATTTATCTCAAACAATAGAAATGAGAAATGCTACTACTTATTTATCCTTTCTCCAGATGCAAATGGCAAATCCTCATCATATGGAGCACTTGCCACGTCACCACTCATGGGGTCCACCTCCAAATGTTAGTGGAGGTCCTGGTTTTGGACCTACTCCTCAATACATGCCACCTCCACGACAACTTGATAATTACTATCCACCAACTGAATTGCCTCCTTCAGTGGACAAACAGTCTCATCATGGTATATCTGCCTATGGAAGAGATGCTCCGGTGGGTGCCCATGCATCTTCAAACACCCAATCTGCACCTTCCATGGTCACACAGGTACTGTGTTTTTGCAGTGTGTTTTCTAGTGATTGTTTGCAAACATATTTTGGTGAATTATTTTTATTAATCTATATTTTATGGAAATGTTCTCTGTGTGTAAGAGTAAAAGAGTAGAGAGAGAAGGAAGAAGAAAAGACTCTGTTCTTATTGCTGTGAAACAGAGTAAGCATACACGTTTAAAGAGCAAAAAACTGAGTCCTAGTAGTAATAGGCAACAACTAAATATAAAATATATATATATATATATATGAAAAACTAATCCTACTATGACAAAAGAGACAATAAACTTAAACCCAAAAATAAGAGACAAAAAACACGTGCAAATAGAAGCTTTTGAGCTCTAGGAGTTATGCGACATCAACAATGCTGTGCAACTAAATGTTGTGCAACTTTGAACGCGCATTTTTTTTTGCATCATGTTTCTTGTTTTGCATTGCCAACACTTCCTTTTAAGTTGGGATGTAAATGTTCGTCAATCCTAGTTTGAAACTTAACTCTTCAAATTTGGATCTTGACATTGCCTTTGTCCATAAGTCAGCCACCTGTAAATTGGTAGGAATATAAGTGACTTCCACCAGTCCCGAATCAGTCTTCTCTTTAATAAAGTTTCAATCAATATTAACATGCTTTGTCCTATCATAGTAGATAGGATTCTTCACAATACCAATTGTAGCCATATTTTCACACCTAACTTTCATAGCCTTTTCAAATGAAATTTTTAACCCTTGAAGAACCCTTTTAATCTAGATTTCTTCACACATATCTAAGGCAAGTGCACGAAACTCAACTTTAGCATTGCTCCTTGCAGCAATTGGTTGCTTCTTGCTTCTCCATGTAATTAGGTGCAATACCTAATTGTAGATCTTCTATCTGTTATTAAGCCTGTTCAATCTGCATAAGTGTATATTTCAATGCCTTTGTGTTCCCACCCCCCTCCTTTTTTATAAAATAAAGAATAGGCATTTATCAGGTATCATCTTTAAATATCTTAGAATTTTGTAAACTTTGTTGGCTTGTTTATAAATTGACTAGCTACACTTATAGCACAACTGATGTCAAGACATGTAAGAAAGATAAATTAACTTACCAACTTTTGGTATCTCCCAATATCTACTGGTATACCTTCTTTTCTAAGACACAATTTGTAGTTGACTTGCATGGGATGTTTGTTGGTTTGCATCCTAGCATGCCTATTTCTTCTAGTAAATTTAGAGTATACTTTTTTTCAGGGATAGTAATACCCTTTTTTGTCCTTGCTACTTCCATACCTAAGAAATATCTCAAATATCAAATATTTTACTTCAAATTCAGTAGCAAGTGAGCTCTTGAGCCTGATAATTTCTTCTTCATAGTCTCCTATAAGAACAATGTCATCCACATATACTATTAAGATTGCAACTCTTGTATCAGATGTAGATTTAAAGAATAATGTATGATTAGTTTGACATTGAACATAACCAAATCCTCTAACCATACTAGTGAACTTTTCAAACCACACCCTTGGTGACTACTTTAGACCGTATAGGAACTTGTGAAGCTTACACATAGTGTTTGGAGTATTTTTAAGTTCAAGTCTTGTTGGGACCTCCACATATACTTCTTCCTCCAAATTACCATTTAAGAAGGCATTTTTCACCCCAGTTGATGGAGTGGCCAATTTAAATTGGCTGCAAGAGATAACAAAATTTTGATGGTGTTGAACTTAGTAGCAGGAGCAAATGTCTCCTGGTAATCAAGACCTTGAGTTTGGGTAAACCCATTAGTCACTAGCTTGGCTTTATACTTGTTGATGCTTCCATTTGAATTGTATATAATTGCAACTATCCACTTACATTCCATGGGTCCACAGGTTTCTTTCCTGGTGGGAGCTTAGTCATCTCTCAAGTTTCATTTTTCTTGAGGCATTCAATTCTTCATTGATAGCTTGCTTCTATTCTGCTTTCTATACTACCTCAAAGAATGTTCTTGGTAGTTTCTCATTGGAAACATTGATCACAAACTAGGAAGCACTGATACAGGTACGCATATCGGGTATGATGCAATACGATACGGGGGATACAACAATTTCTAAAATTTTAAAATACGGGTATGAGTATGTATATATATATATATATATATATAACCTCCTGTAAAAGAAAAAGAAAGACCAAAACAAAAATAAACATGAAGTCACTTGATTCCAAGAAATAAGAATGCTGCCTAATCCTTTTTCATATCTGATATTGAAACAAACCTATTAAAATAGCCATGAGCAAAACTTCAAAGCAGAACCAACAGCATCACCACCTTTGATTATTACCCATTTATTCCGAAAATTGCTTTTACTTATAATTTTTGCTTCCAATTACAATGTCTTATTTCAATTTATGAAACCCCAAACTAAAACAAACTGAAAAAAGAGATGAGGAAAATTGTGGTTTTAAAGTCTTGCAAATTGCTCCATTGTCTATGCTGCGGTGGTGAAGCTATATTTGCTAAATTTATAGCCAAATATGGTAGAAAGTAAAAACAATGTTTCACAAGTATACAAAAATTAGAGAATGAATCAATCAATCACACCCAGAACCAGAAGGTCAAAGAATGAAGGAAAAATCATATTCTTACCTATGAATGAGGATGAAGGTTCGCAGAATCGCAATTTGGCGTTAGTATCTTGTTCAATTGCCTTAGCCCTTAGCTTCCACTTTATTTTGTTCGCAACTTGGTTCTGCGAGTACGTTTGATTGCCTCAACCTTCATTTTCCTCCTCAGGATTGATTTTTGTTAGATTGCCTAATTGCACGGAGGAACTAGTATGCACCAACCATTAACACCTGCTAGAGAAGACGACGGAGGAACCACCACAACAAAGAGGACGAAGGTTGGCGACGAATCATGGACGCAAACGGACGGACAAAGCACGGGTGCAGGGGCTTCAAAGGAGGAAATAGGTTAAATGTTGCAAATGATGTCATTTGGGATGCAGTCATTTCATAGCCGTTTCGCAGTTGTTTCGTCTTGTACCGAAATGTTTTATTGCATATCGAAACGTTTCGAAACGTATCCCCGGAAAAAAAAAAAAAGTTTTAGATACATTTATACTTGTATGGTACGCGTATCCACCAGAGGGTACGGCTCAAAAACAACTGTACCCGTGCTTCCTAGGTCACAAATGCAGAAAGATTTGGGGTCAGTTTATCATAACAAATAAAATGATTAATAGGATATTGAGTGCATGATCTTACTCCCTTTCTTAAGGCCATGGGCATTTCTAAATCACCTTCCTTCTCGAGACTTTTCATGGGGAAGGATATAGGATCTTGCGTAGGGTATGTGCCTTGTTCCTCTCTTTCATTTTGCTGTTCAACCACTGGACGGTCTTCCCTAGAGTACTTCTTGCAACTAGCATCCCATGTGGCATTTCTTGAAGCATCAAGATGGAATGTGAGGTTATAGACTACTGTATGGGTCCTGTATGGGCTGTATAGGCTGTATAGGTTGCTGTATAGGCTGTATGGGACTGCCATCATTCTCAAATTCCCATTCTTCAGTGGTTCTTAAAAAATGCAACATCCAGGGTAATAAAAAATTTTTCCGTCTTGGGTGAGTAACATTTATACCTTTTTTGAGTAGGAGAATAGCTAAGAAATATACCTTTAATGGCTCTAGGATCAAGTTTTCTCCCATGGTTATTATGAACAAAAAAGGTACACTCAAGTATCATTTGAGGAATTATGCTCATAGCTGGAAGTGTCAGGGTAAGTTTGAAGTAGTTTTTGTTGAGGAAAGTGAAAGTCCAAAGTTTTAGAGAGTATTTTGTTAATAAGGTGCACAGCTGTCATGACTACCTCTCCCCAAAAATGTTTAAACACATTTGTAGTAATTAGTAGGGGATGGCCAGCTTCTAGTATATGCCTATTTTTTCTCTTAGCTACTCTGCTTTGTGGAAGAGTATATGCACAAGAACTTTGGTGTATAATTCCTTGTTTTTCCATATAGTGGCCTAGAGTAGAGTTAAAGTAATCTTTTGCATTGTGAGTTCTAAAAATTTTAATGCTTGTCTTGAACTAATTTTGGACAAATTTATGAAAAATTTCAAAGATTTTTGCAACGACAGATTTCTCCTCCAGGAGATATAGCCAAGTTAAATTGTTTAGTCATCAATAAAGAGTACAAACCACCTTGCTTGATTAATGGATTTTACACGTAAGGGTCCCTAAATATCACTACACACAAGTGGAAGGGTTCATTTGCTTTATAGGAATGAGGAGGATAAGGGTTTTTTTACATGTTTAGAGAGATAGCAAAATTCACATTGAAAGAATGTAGTTTTATTTGTCAAATGTGGATACATACACTTTAAATAAGAAAACTTGGATGCCTTAATCTATAATGCCATAAAGTAGCCTCGTCAAAACTTAAAAGTTGACGCATGAAATGCTCCATCAGATATGCTTTTTGATCAAGTGAGATAGTATAGTCCAACACATTCCCTAGCATTGCCAGTCTTCCTCTCCCATGCCAAGTATTGAAATTCACAATCATTTGAGGAAAAATTAGTGGTGGAATTTTGATCTCTTGCAAGTTTGCTAATAGAAAGCAAGTTACAAGTCAAGTTGGGGACAACAGAGAACATCTTTGAAGATTAGATCATAAGAGATTTTTACTTCCCCGATACCACTAACTTTGGATAGAGACCCATTAGCAATTTTCACAATAAGTCATTTGTGCAAGGCACAAAATTCTTTAAAAGAGAGAAATTACCCACCATATGATCAGTGGCCCTTAAGTCTATCATCCAATTGTTGGATTATCTATGTATTAAGAGCAAATAGAAAGTTATCTGATTGAGCAATGGATCCAGTACCTACAACTTTTTTTGGGCTATTGGTTCCTTGGTTTCCAAAAAAACTTTTGTAATGTGTCCCATTGTTCCTTACTAAACAAAGAAGGAGCTGGTTTCTCTGGTTTGTCCTCCTTGCTCACCATTAGACCTCGAGGTTCTCCCTTTTGTCTAGGCTTCCAATTGGGTGGGTTGTCATGTTGTTTCCAACATTTATCCCTAGTGTGGCTATCCTTGTTGCAATGATCACACTAAGGTCATCCACCTTTCTTTTGTCTGAAATCTGGACATGGACTGCTCTTAGTGACAAGGGTAGATGCTTCAATAGTGGATTGGTAATTCTGTCCACTTGTCAGTTCCTTCCTACTTTTTTCCCATTTGACTTCATGGAAGACTTCTCGGAGTGAAGGTAAAGGTGCGGTGGCCATGACTCTGCCCCTTACCTCTTCATAGGTAGAGTTCAGACTTAGAAGGAAGGTATAAATTCTTTCCTTTTCTTCTAACTTCTTGTGATAAGCTAAATCTGCACTACAAGCCCACTGGTGGACCTCATACAGGTCTAATTGTTGTCATTGTTTCATCAGGTAGTTGAAGAATTGAGTGCTATTGGAGATACCTTGTTTTGCTTCTTGGAGAGTATTTTTAATTTGGAAGAGGGCAGCAGTGTGTTCTACCTCAAAATAGGACTTTCATTGCATCCCATATTTCCTTGGTGATCTTGCCAAAAATTTTCTCCAATTTCTATTGTCATGCAATTTACCAACCATGACATAATCATATTGTTCTCAGCAAACCATACCCTGTACCTTGGATCAATGACTTCAGGGTGGATTGCTTCTCCAGTGATGTACTCTCCTTCCCACAGCCTCTGATGAACATTAAGGCACTTTGGGACGAAGATAGGTAGTTATTTCCATTAGAGCAATGCCCAGTGATTGTCACTAGATGATTTTCGGTGGCCATAGGTTGGTTTGGCCCACTACCACTGTTGTGTGGCTGTTTTGATGATGCAAAGATATTGGAAGACCCAATTGCTATGTTAGCAACGTGAGCGTAGGGGGAACCCATTGTTCCAAATGAGATCATGGTTTTGATACCATGAAAGAGTAGAGAGAGAAGGAAGAAGAAAAGACTCTGTTTTTACTGCTGTGAAACAAAGTAAGCATAGAGCCAAAAAAATGAGTCCTAGTAGTACTAGGCAACAACTAAATATAAATAACACTAGGCAACAACTAAATATAAATAAAAATATGAAACACTAATCCTACTATGAGAGAAAGAGCCGATAAACTTAAACCCAAAAATAAGAGACAAAAAAACACGTGCAAATAGAAGCTTTTGAGCTTGAGGAGATGTGCAATTTCAACAACACTGTGCAACTACACGTCGTGTGATTCTAAATGCACATCTTTTCTGCATTGTGCATCTTGTTCTGCATTGCCAACAAAGAGAGATGGGTGCCCCGCCCGGGGGGGGGGGGGGAGAGAGTTGTTGTGTGAGGATTTGTTGAGCAGTTTCTTGGGTTTTGCACTATCACTATGGGGAAGCTAGTTGGCTAACCATGATGTTATCAATGTAAATTCACAAATATTGCCTGCACTCAATTTTAAATGTTAAGGCAGAAGTAATGGAGATTATCACACACAAGTACTCTAAATGCTTAGCTTATATATTTATATGTTCAGGTTTATTGTGTGAGGTAATGTGTGCCTATCATTTTCATTTGCTGAGATGAGACAGTGCTGGTGTATTTGGATGATTAACTATAAAAACCTTTTTTCAATACAAAATTTGGATGCAGTCCTTGATTACTTTGTAGTTTGTGGTGGCTGATACCTAAGATTAGAGAATAGATTTGAGTGCTTGCTCTTTCTTAAGATCATGTTCTTAACAATAAATTGCTTGACTCACTGTTTTGGCAGATCACCCAGCAAACGCAAATTCCTCTGTCTTATGCTGATGCTGTTATTGGAGCTGCTGGGGCAAGTATAAGCTATATCCGACGAATTAGTGGGGCTACTGTTACTATTCAAGAAACAAGGGGTGTTCCTGGGGAGATGACAGTTGAAATCAGCGGAACAGCTTCTGAAGTCCAAACTGCTCAGCAATTGATACAGGTAATCTTGATTCTATCCTTCTTATTTAGTTTTCTTAATGCTTGTCGTCCTTCATATCTCGTAATTATTTGTTAGCTATAGTAAGACTTTTTAATATGACATTATTCATTAAAAAGCCTCTGGCAGTGTTTAATCGAGAACCTAACCAATCCTTTTTGCACCAAGATGCATATGTTCCAGATTTTCCTTATTGAACACGACTTTGATCCTTTGAGTTTGGAGCAAAGAAAAATTTAGAACTATCTTAATTACGAGCGGCACCCCCCCCCCCCCCAAACAACAAAAAACAAAACAAAAAAGTCATCATTTTCCATTCATCCCTGGAAAGGGTGAAAGTATGTCACTGAACATGTATTTATAAATACTTGAGTAAATTACAAAAACTTCATCTGAATTTTGTTAAAATTACACAAACTTTCCTTCTATTTTGAACATATACAACAGTTCCTAAAACAAAACAAAAAAATTATCTACATTTTAGTCCAATTTTAAATTTTATCTTAAATACATTTTATTAACCTAAATATATCTATTTAACTAAAAAAAATTTGTAAATGAAGGATTTTAGTAAAAAAAAATTAAAATTAAATTAAAGTGTAAGGTAACTTTTTGTTTTGGGAAAATTTGTGTATATTTTGAATATAGACGGAAGATTTATATAATTTTAACAAAATACAGAAGTCTATATAATTTACTTTAAATATTTTGTTTGGAACAGATGATAATTATGTGGGAGGAATGGGAGTTGGAAGGCTAAGGGGAATATGGGAGAATTGAAAATGAGGATCATATTTAAATTTTATTTTATTAGAATCAGTCTTTCCGAAATTGGGGAGAGTGCAGAAAATGAGTAGTAATTGTAAATTAGTAATCACACAATTATACTTCTCAAAATATCTTTTTAATACAAATTTATGGGTGAATCCTGTGATTTTATAATTCTCTTCACGTTTATGCCCCTCGTCTATGTGACTTCCCACCAAGAACTGTGAAAATTATTTCCCGCATTACTCATCTCTATTCCTCTTATTTTGTTTCCAAAAAAATGCTTTAGGTTCTCTGAGCTGAATGCTAATATTGCAAGATGATGCAAATGTTTCGGACTGATTTATACACATAATTAGTTTGCATGGCAATCAGGCAATGTAATCCTGAATTTGTTGTGCAGAATTTTATAGTTGAAGCAGCAGCGCCGCAGCCACAGACCGGCGGATCTGCTGCAGACCAAGGTTACAATTCTTATCAAGCTCAAGCTCCAGCTCCGGCTCCAGCTCCAGCTCATGCTTCTGTCTATGCATCTCCCCCATCTAACCCAGGACATGCCGGAGGCTATGGCTCACTTTATGGCGCAAACTATGGATTCTAAGCTTGGCAGTAGAATTTGCCATTATTGAGATGTGAAATGGCAGGAACTGTGGCTTTGATGTATTCATTTAATAATTTTAAGGACACTTTGTTATGTGTTATTTCTAAATTATATTAAACGATTGCTCTAAATGTAGACAAATCCCTTGTTTGGTTTTGCAGAAGATTAACCAGACTATACCACGCATCCAGATGTATTCATGAATTCCGTGAATCTAGCCGGTTGGTACATCTATATTTCCTGCTAATTTTGCACTGCTCACATGCTATTTAAATACTATTTTTTGCGGCAATTCTAGAAACTTTAAGAAAAAATATCATATTTTTTGTCAATTTTAAAAATACAACTAGATATATGGACCAAATGTTATGTAAGAGCAGTGAGTGTTATCACCAAATGTTGTTTACGATGCTCCCCCCCTTTCTCTCTCCTCTTTCTTTTTTTTCTTTCCGGAAAATCACTCAACCGTTCCCTTTCATTCATTATATACATGGTCTCGTGGTCTTGTTTGCAATAGCCAATGGAGGCCATGCCTGGATATAGAGTAAATTACATAAATTAATTTTAAATTCCAATGAAGTTATATATTTTTTATTTTTTAAAAATGCATTTTAATTTGATTTAAAATGTTTTATTTTAGAGAAATCTATGTATATTCTAAAGATTAAAAAACATTTCATATAATCTTAATGAAACTAAAAAAATTTGTGTGATTTACTTTAGATATAAAGCTTCCTACTCTTGATTCCATCCATGGCTGGTCTTGCTCGGTGGAGTGGCAAGGGAAGTGCATTTTGTTTTTTATATTTTCTATTATTTTTGGTCAAAGGGGAGAGTTGTATCTCGAATCAGACACCTGAATAGTTTACCCTTTGCACGACTTGGGAAGGGACACCGTGGCCCTGGTTTATCTGGCCGAGGAGCTAATCCTATGTTGCATTTTCCGTACGGCTAGAACAATTCTTCTAATAAGGAGGCAAGAATTTTAAGGGTTATTGGTGTGAAGTATCAATATACACATTCTCGGCCATTAACCAAGCATACATATCGTATTCGACCAAAGAATATGGAATGGGCGAGTGAAGCAGAAATAAACAACCCTGGGAAACTAAAGCCACAACATAGATGCGTCACCAAACAATGACCAATTATTTGAGTATATTATTCACATAAAGCAGCTGCCTCAAATTCATTCACATTTAATTGCTAGTCTCAGCTATAAAGCCTAATAAATAATCACAAAGATAGGAAGGAACCCTTATGCACAGAGGAAACATAGCCAACATTAGTTGGGAGCTGCACACGTCGTTCTGAAGTGGCCTGTTTGATTACATCGACTACAATGCACCACCCGCTTTACACGTCCGCGGTCTTCTGCACGAACTCGCTTCTTTCTTGGTCGTCCAGGT
Source organism: Erythrophleum fordii (assembly GCA_032878935.1). Lineage (NCBI taxonomy): Eukaryota > Viridiplantae > Streptophyta > Magnoliopsida > Fabales > Fabaceae > Erythrophleum > Erythrophleum fordii. The sequence goes on from JAVQMF010000049.1 coordinate 35,675,989, forward strand.
GGCCGAAGTGATTTTGGTGGGTTTATAATAATTTCAATAGCTTTGCTTGCATTAGGATCTCCCTCAGACAACTCTTTCCACAGAGATTTATCAGGAATTGGATGTATGGTTTGTGAGTAGGTCTTCCTATAAGTTGCAACAGTAAAACAGCTTTCAGTGAATCTATGGACATTTTGCCTGCATGACAGAAGTGCTGCTACAGCATGCGCACAGGGCAAACCATAAAGCTGCCAGCCACGACACAGACAGCAACGGTTCCGAATATCAACAATGTTTGTACCTTCATGGGATATAACTTCAAATTCTGCTTCATTAGCTCGAAGCACCTGATAAGTGCGTGCACGTTCAAGGGCCTCTGCAACACGTCTCTCAGCAGAAGGTACGAGTATGGATGTCCACTGCATACTGGTCTCCCGGCGCTCATTAAACCAAGTCATTAGCTGCCTTCTGATGCATTCCATCATTTGAATTATGGGAAGCCCAGATGCCTCCAATATCCAATTATTTAAAGATTCAACTATGTTTGCGGTCAAATGACCAAACCTTTGCCCCTCAAAATAAGCTGTAGCCCATAAACGAGGAGGAATTCTTCGAATCCAATATGCAGCATCTTGTGATATCTCTTCAATCTCTAAAATTTTTGCTTCAAATTCAATAACAGTAAGAGCATGAGCTGCTTCCCATAGGAGATTAACAAGCATTGTGTTATTAAACTCCTTGCGGAAGCTGTCACTCAAATGACGCATGCAAAATCCATGGAAAGCAGTAGGAAAATTTGCTTCTACTCCATCCACAATTCCCTTCTGCCTGTCAGACAAAATTGTGAGCCTTGGCATGTTTTCCGTGTTAATCTCAAGCAGGTTATGAAGCTCAGACAGAAACCACATCCAATTATCATCATTCTCCTCATCAACAACACCAAATGCCAGAGGAAACAGAGCCCCATCACCATCAAATCCGGTTGCAAGAAGTAAAGTACCAAGATACTTGCTCTTTAAATATGTTCTATCAAGCCCCAAGAGTGGTCTACAAGCATTTAGAAAACCATATATTGATGCTTGAAAGGATATGAAGAGGCGTTGGAAGCAGTTATCAGTTGGGTTTCCATAAACAGATGCTATGCTGCCAGGGTTTGTTCGTTTCAACTGTTCACAGTATTGTGGAAGCAGGCGGTATCCTTCTTCAAATGATCCACGCATGGCAGCCATGATGCGCTCCTTGCCTCTCCACGCTTGCTTATAGGATAAAGTGATACCATGAACCCGGTGAATCTCTTCCAATATCTCCTTTGGCTTACAATTAGGGTTCTCCTTCAGCCTTTGCTCGACAGAATTTGCAACCCATTGAACGGAGGCTTGCTGATGCCCAAGATGATGGATTCCTCCACATGTATGATTCTCATGGATTGTCCTAATAGTAAAAGTTGGAACTCCGGGGAGCTTTGCTGCATGAATGCGCCAGGGACATCCTTCACTTGCACATTTAGCAGTGAAGCGTGTCTTGTCAGATTTTATAGTCTGCATCTCGAAGTGTAGGGCAATAGCTGTATCCCTCAATGCCCTCCGGCAACTCTTGACATCAGGGAATTCTTGCCCCACTGACAGTTCATAATTAGGACTTACAACAACTGTACGAGCCTGAATTACCGGTGGCGTAGTAGCAAGTACTAGTTGGGACTGCTCAACACCCATATCTTGGGTAGAATCAATCCCCATTTCTGGGTTCTGGACAATAGCCAGGTCCAGATTTTCATCAAGTTCTTGGTTCTCTGAAACAGTCAAATCATTGTTCTCTGATAGTGCTAACTCATGGTCATCATGCTCAGGTTTTCGATCCATGGATAATTCATTCTCATGCCCATAATTGTGATCATCACCACCTTCTTGATCATGGTCCTGTCCTAAACCCAATTCATGGTCATGGGGATGTCCCAAGCCCAGTTCATGATCATGGGCTTGACCCAGACCCAAATGATGCTCATGGGTTTGTCCCAGACCCAAATCATGGTTCTGGCTGAGGTCCAAATTATGATTATGGCTCATCACCAACTGCTGATCGTGGCCAAGGGCTAAATTGTGACTTTGACCAAGTATCAAATCATGGTTAGCCATTGAAGACATCAAATGGATATATCAACAGCAACTACTGCTTAGTTTACTAGTCAAAATACTGCTTTATGGTTGGAACACCTGCTGCAAGGACCCCAAAAATTCATTAGTCAAGTCAAATAAAATACTATGAACCCTTTGTTCTGCTCATAGTTAGTCCTACATTGTAAATGTCCCAATTAAGTTAAAAAGGAAACAAAAAGAAGGCAACAACAGTAACCCCTTGAGGAAAAATGCCAAGCAAGACAATTATTTCTCTGTAGTTTTTCATTTTCTTTCCTTTCTTCGATTACAAAAAGCTCCAGTAAGTAATAATATACAGTGAAGGTTTTGTAAAACTAGAACACATCACGCATGCAAACTGAAATTACAATACTATCACACGTAATTCCAAATTGCATACTGCAATGTCCACTGTTGATTACCATTGCATTTTTGGGATTACAAACCAGCAATGTAATGTAGAATTAATATCCCCTAGCATTCCACTTGGACTACCATTAATTTATGACCGTGGCAAAACAAATTCATGTTACAAGAATAAATTCCGGGACCACATTCTAAATTGCCAGCTTTGTTTAAAGAGAATAAATAACAGGCATGAGAAATCAAAATCACCTTTGAAATCCAAAAATATGCACTAAACTTAACTTGAGACTCTAATTAACTCTAGGGGGACAATACATAAGTCAGAAGAGAAAACAAAAACACCACTTTCCTCGAGTTTCAAAAATTAATAAAATGTAGCCCAACCCATCAAAAGACACCACTTCAACCTGGCCAGGAAGAAACCTGGAATGGAACCCAGCCCAACCTGAGAGATTACCACGTACAGCCCTACTATGGGTAAAGGAACTAACGAAAAGAACAATCTTTCATGAAAAAATCAAATCAAAGCCAAATTATTCAACTCAGTTAACATGTAGAATATGTAAAAGCATAGGGAATCATAATAACAAGATAATATTTTTTTTCCAAAGGCGAATCGCACAAAAAATACCTGAAAATTCTGAACGTCAAGGATTGGAAGCAGAATCCTATCTCCGAGGCCAAACTAAACCCAAAAGGGTATCGCACTATGGTCCTAAGATCTGAAATATAAAGACGAGAACTGGGTAATGCTCAGAACTTATTGAATCAAAGGTTCGTAACATTTAGATGCGGATCGAACAAAGAACAAGGGTTTTGTGATTGAAGGAGAAGGAGGACCAGAATTTGAAAAGAAGTTAAAAAATTGGCGGGCAATTGGAGAAAATCGGAATTAGGGGAAGAGGGGTAAGGAGAGGAGAGGAAGATTGGGAATTAGAGGGGCAGAAGAGGGAGCGACTGTAAGGGTTGACAAGGGAAATACCGTCACACAGATTTGGGGCTGAGGAGAAAAAGAGGGTATTTAGGTCAAAGGAGATCGGCCACTCCTTCTTCGGGTTTTTCGTAATTACTGTTTTGCCCTACTTGAGTTTTTGGCTTCAAACCCAAACGCAACTGACCTCACTCTCAAGTTAACTATCATATTAACCTGATATTTTCATATTTAAATCAACTAACCTAACGTTTTGGTCTTTTAATTATTAAATATATTTAATTTTAATTCTAAAAAAGAATAAATTCGTCACATGTAATTTTTTTATTAAGTAACTCAAATATAATTAAAATAATTAATTTGTAACAAGTTTTTTATTTCTAAAATTAATTTATATATGCATTATTTTTAAAGATTAGAACTAAATAAACCTATGAATCAAATTGTTAGTGGATTCTATTCAAAACTATTATATTTAAGCTATTAGTTAGTAAGGATTATAAATAATTTGTAAAGTACTTTTATTTATCTTCATTCAATAAGGCATAACTATGTTAATGTTTTCCTTTTTTTTTTCTTTTGCTGATTAATAGGATAAATTTATTCATGCTATGACTAAAAGATGTATATATAAGAAAAATAATGGAAATAATAATCCTTTGAATAACATGTAAAGAACGTTATGCCAAAAATTTAGAATATCATTATACATAGAAATGTTCATTTTCAGTGTTTTCATTTAAATATTTCAGACTTGCTATTTATATTACTTAATTAGAATGTGTCAATAGACATCTAAAATATTATTTGAAAGATCACTACTACCATAATCTATTATATTTAACTTTGTTTTAGGGTGGTAAATTACAGCCAACATGATTTTGAAGATTCCATCTTAATTAAGTAGCTCTAGGGCTGTATAGAACTGAGTCTATGAATTCTTTTAAAAAATTAAAATGTCTATATAATTTTTTATAAAAATATATATTGTCATTGAAAAAAATAAAATTTTTATATAAATTTTTAAAAATATTTGTTAACATATATGGCTAAGTCAAATTAGTTAAAATGCTTGGCCCAAAATCTAACTTAATTAAGTCAAAATCAAAAATAAAAATTTTAACTTAGCTTAACTAGTATGATACGATTAAACGAGACCGAATTGTTGGGCCAATAAATTTTGTACATAACTTTAGTTAATTATCCAATTATTTTAGGATTTAGGGCTAACTATAAAAATTGGACTTAGTAAATTTAAAAAAAAAAAATTGTTTAATATAGTAATACAATATATTTTAATATGTGTATATTTATAAAAATATATCTAGTGACTTATTGTGAGAAACGAGGAATGTCAATAATTTATCATTTGATAAAAATTATATATGACTATTTCTTAACTAATAAAGCTGAGGAGTACACTAAAATTTTCACAATAAAATAGTTCATTTTGTATTGAAACATGTTTATTTAATCTCAACAAAATTATAAGTTTTTGTTAAATAAAATAAAATAGAAACCTCAAGGAAGGACTAGCCTCGACCTTATTAAACCTTAAAGTCAAATTGGATCGAGCCAAAAAACTTTATTTAAAAATATAATGTAATTTTACAAAACATTGTTTTTTATGATTAAATGGGTCAAAGATTTAATTTATCTTAACACCTCTATTTTGTAACCGTAGAGTTTCATAGTTTAACTATAATACTTGAGGTTTACTCAAAAAAAAAAAAATCATTGAAATCCATATTGCAAAGGAAAAAGTTAATTATGAGCCCTGAGGGATCAAACAAGTGCCTTTTGTTGTTATTTTCTTTGGATGAGCGTCTAAGAAGTAAGGTAGTTATATAGAGAACTGTTTTTTTTTTTTTCTACCCTAAAACTAAAAGAAGTAACTTTTCTCCTGGTGCTCAAATTTGCATTTGGGTCAATAAGAAGTCATATGACGTCATAAAATTGTTTTGCCACGTTTGCCGTGAATTATCTTCCATTCTTGGAGCAAATGAACTGCAAAAATGGTATTAGAAACTAAATAATAGCCTCAACTGCTTAACTGTATGTCATTTCGGCGTTGCATACTCACATATAAAAGAAGGGAGAAAAAAAAGGGAGATAATTAAATTACAAGCCGTTGATCCGAGAAATACAGACTAAAAGAGTATATTTAGTATGAGTGAAAAATGATAGGATATTTAGATTATTCGTTCTTTTATTTATCTATTTTAATTTATACCCGGCACATTAGAGGGGAAAAAAGTGAGCGATTAATGTGCACTGGTTCTTGATGTGGGTATAACACTCTTGAAATTAAAAAAAGAAAAAAGAAAAAGAAAGAAAGAAAAAATCGTTGTATGAATGCTTATATATTTTATTGAAAGAGTGGTTATTAGTAGAGTCATGGAACACCATATAGCAAGCTTCAATCATATATAATAACTGGAAGGAACTGAAAAAAAAACGATGATTTCAAATAGTCATTTTATTTTCTTTTTTGTGAGTATATATGTATGTATGTGTATATACATACATATATATATATATATATATATATATATATATATGTATGCTGTTTAATAAACAAAACAAAACTGTTGCTTGCTTTTATGATTATAAAAGTTAATTTATAACATTTGTTTGACAGGGATAAAAAAGGAAGACAAACAATAGAGAGGAAAAGGTGGTTCTGAATCTAAAAAAGTTATATGAGATTAAATTAATTACTAAATATGGATCATCATCCTTCCTTCTAAAAATTTACTTTTGAAAACCGTTGATATCTAGAATTAAAAGAGTAAAAATACATATCAAATGGTAATTAAAACTCTCAAGCTCTTTCTTTTTTTTGGTAGATAAAGACCCAACTATCGCGTAAGAAAGAAAAAAAGAAGAGAAAACAGCAAGGAGAGCGAGGTAAAGAGAAGCAATTTGGATACCCTTGGCTACAATCTTGACAAGGATGTCCCTGCATTGATAATGAGGACGAAAACTGCAAGGAGAGAGATCTAATATCCTGAATAAGAAATTTTTTTAGATGAATTTAAAGCCTCTAAAAAAAATAAATAGATAAAATTAAATTTGTATAAATAGGATCTATATATAATAAAAATAAAATTTATATATAAAATAAATTTTAATTGTTAAGTATATAAATGATATAGTGCATGGGTTATGAGTAAAAATTGTTTCTTGGATAATGTCACTGAGTATTTGTAACTACTAGCATCTTCCCTCCTGCACCTCTAGCTTCAACACTACCCCACTCATAAATAACGTGCGAAGCACGACGGATGCCTCAAAGCTCAGCCTGCTTATTAGTAGCCCTTTGATTTCGTAAAACTCGCAAAACTCTCGTAATTGTTGTCTGTATGATACTATCTTTTATATATATATATATATATATATGGCAGATTCTATTTTCATATTTAGCACATATGAGATATTGAGATGTTAGCAATACGGCATTTTGGCAAAAGGTGCCGGCGCGCGGAACCTGGCAAAGTTCCAAGTCTGTCTTGACTCTAGACTACAGAGTACAGACTCTAAGCTGCTCAACCTCAGCCAAATCGAGTTGTCCAACAAGGTCGGTAATCTTATTTCTATGTCAAAGTATTATATACAATTACTGTAAAATTAACAAATATTGAGTGCGAGATTGATAAGAAGTCCCATATGGTAATAGAGTTGTCAAACAGTTCGGTTACTAATAATAGCTTTGGCTGCATATCACCCATCAAGCTTCCTGATGGTGGCGCCGACCATATCCTTTATGTTTTAGCCCAAATCTGTAAACAGCCTGCAACCGTTTCAACCGACCATTACGTTGTTTCTTTAAAGCTCTCCCACATTAATGAATTACTTGTAATGCCTGGTTTTATTTTCAAACAATGTACCGTGTGAAAATTGAAAAATCTTTCTCTGCTGGACTTATGTTCGGATCTTAACTTTCCACTCTTTTTTTTTTTTCTCTTCCCTGAAAAGTGAAAGAAAGGGAGAACAGGAAAGTTAAATGCACTAATTTTCTTGTAATGTTCACTGTTCACTGATGAGTTGATTAAGGTTCCTCCATCGTATTCTTCTCTTTTTTCCATTTTTCTTTTTGGGGGTACTTTCGGTATTGGAAGAGGCTTTTGTTCTCTCTCTTATCACCAGCCGACTTTTGGCGTTTGTCGGTTTGTTTTTCATTTGACAAAAGTTGTTCTTTGCCAATAGGAAATTGCGATTGCCGCGTTCATATCCGTTGGAAAGCTTCTGCCTCCTGGTTGGGCTTCTGATTACTTTGCGTAGATCACTCACCTCCCACCACCTGCTAATCACTACTTGTTCTTTCAAGCGTTTTTGGATAACTCTGTTTGATTTAACTCTCTCACTCTGAGCATTCATTTGGGTTTAATTTTTTCACACGAGAAGGTATCACATCTTTTTCTACTTATACATGATTGGACTGTGTTTTCTAATATTTTGAGTACTGATTGCTTTGGCTTCCAGTAACAGATTTTTTTTTTTTTTAATTTTATCAAGTAGTTTAACTGATTCTGTGTCATATCCATATGAGTTTTCATTTTTGAATACGTTTCTCCTGCTTGAACTGCCTGCAGCTGATGATATTGGTATTTTTCTTACTTTTTACCCGTAATTCTGAGTACATCAAGATTTCCTGGATATTTGTTTTTTCATCTAGAACGGTGTTGATTCATCCGAATCAAAAAATTGTTCTGACTTTTTGGTATTTAGATTGCGATGTTTGATCTTGTTCAAGGAATATGTTCTTGGACTTTCCCCAAAGACGCCCAATATCGTTTTTGTAAAACTTCAAATTCTTTGGCGCAATAGCAATCAGTGCTTCTAATTCTCTTCTTTTTCTTTTCCCTATGTATTCAGTTTTTCCTTTGCCCTGGACGATACCATATCGAGAACATTGGAGTTTGGTCTATTTCAAGCATTCAGTTTCTCCTTTTGAAGTCACTTGAATTGACTCAACAATGGCTACCACGGGAATCTCATCTGCTAATTCACATAACCTTTCCACGGGCGTAACAGCAGCCTTGGCTTCAGCTTTGCTTGAATGGTTGCTGATCTCTTTCCTGTTCGTTGATGCCATATTTTCCTACATTATTACAAAATTCGCTTGCCACTGCAAATTGCAAATACCATGCCTGTTGTGCTCGAGGCTTGATCATGTGTTAGGCAAGGATAAAAAAGGATACTATTGGGACTTAATTTGCAGAGGTCATAAGTTGGAGATTTCTACCTTAGTTCTTTGTCGTGCACACGACAAACTTGTGAATGTTCATGGAATGTGTGAAGGTTGTCTCTCCTCAATCGCTACCACTAATAAATCCAATTCTGAAACTTACCGGTTATTGATAGGTAAATTGGGGGAGGAATCTGAGTCCACATATGACCAGGATCCGTTATTGGGTGATCATAAGGTTTCTCTCTCAACCACAAAAAAATGTTCTTGTTGTGAAAAGCGAAGGGTCTTTCAGGGTAATGATCAAACGTTCGTATTGATCAAGTCAATCGGGTCTCAGGCTGCTGAATTTGATATTCCATCATCATCAGGTGATGTTAGAATCAATTTTCATGAAAAGAGGACGACATCAAAACCGCCTGTGTCAGTGAGAGCTGCACATCTGAGAAGAAACAGTCAGATTGATCCTTTGTCTCATGTGGGGTACACGGAACTGAAGATCACTTCTGATAGTGAGTCTGAAGTTGCTTTATCTGATGATGATGTTATAAGCACGCGAATTCGTCAAACAGATGATACCAAGGAAGATACAAATGTTCAATGTGTAGAGAGGGAGCCTCGCATCAATGACTTAAATGAGGATTTGGCCTCAGAGAAACTCATAGGCTCAGCTTCTCCACGTGAGCCATCAATACTACAGTCAGAGCCAGGGATGCATTCAGAATATACAGATACTCATGGTAGTAAATCTGCAGCAGCAACCACTGTGAAAGCATCAAAAGAAACCTGTAAGTTATATTTTGTAGTTCCCTTTGTATACCTTGCAATACTTGGATCTGGGGGATGTAGAAATAAAACTCGCATGTTATTATTCCTAGTGTTAGTTGATGAAAAGTTGAAGTTGATTTGATGAAAAAAGAATCGATCCTTTTTCTATATGAATGAAGAAAAAAGTCATTATTCGTTTTTATGTGAAAAATCTGTTCATAAGTACATGACTTCACCTACATGAGGTGACACTTGTATAAATTTTTGTTCTCACGATAAACCTTGTTGTTCCTTACTTAAATTGATGGAAACAAAATAATTTTTTCCTTTTGAATAGGTGATGATTTGGCAACTGGTAAGGTGGGGCTAACATCTGAGCAACGGTCTACCACTGGGGGTGAGGAAATCGTTAAGGCAGACACTAAGCTGATAACATCTGAAGCAGGTTCAGAACCAACACCTGTTTTAAGCGATAATGATCAGCAATATCCCAATTTACTAGATCTTGGTGATGCTTACAAACTAGCTGTAAGTAATAGAGGAAGGCAGTTGTCTGGCATGCTTGCAGATCAATGGCTTGGGAAGGATTCCTCAAGAATCAGTGAAGATTTGAAGATATTGTTGTCACAACTATCTGCTGCTCGAGGGACTGATCTATCAGTAAATGATCAGAGTCCTAGATTGTCTGTAAATAGTGATGAAGCGAAGACTTCTGATGCTTCAAACTCTGCTGGAATGCAGATACTTCAAAAGAGGGTCTCACTCGAGAGAAATGAGTCTGGTCTTTCCCTGGATGGAAGCATTGTCAGTGAAATTGAAGGAGAAAGCATCGTTGACAGATTAAAAAGGCAAGTTGATCATGATAGGAAAGTTATGAGTGCTTTGTATAAAGAGCTGGAGGAAGAAAGAAATGCTTCTGCAGTTGCTGCAAATCAAGCATTAGCCATGATCACCAGGCTGCAGGAAGAAAAAGCGACACTGCATATGGAAGCGTTGCAATATCTAAGGATGATGGATGAGCAATCAGAGTATGAGACAGAAGCTTTGCAGAAAGCTAACAACCTTCTTGCTGAGAAGGAGAGAGAGCTGGAGGACTTGGAAGCAGAGCTTGAGTACTTTAGGAAGAAATATCCTGATGAGTCAATGTTGGAGAACTTGACTCGAACAAACTCCGATATGAAGGTGAAAGATATTGGATTGGATCATCCGCAATCTACTTGCACAGAAAATGATGAAAGCATCCACAATATCTCAGAGAAAGCTGGAAGGAAAAACATGTCTTTGGAGGAAAAGAGTACTGAACCTGTGAAAAGTCCCCAATTGGAGTTTGAAGATGAAAGGTTATATATTTTGCAGCAGTTGAAGAAGTTGGAGAAGCAAGTCTATCGTTTCATTAGTATCCATCAACCAACAGACAATGGAATAAATTCTGAATCCCAAGAAAATTGTGGGAAGTTATTCAATAATCTACCAATGCAACATTTTGTTTCTTCATCCGAGAAACCTCCAATATGCAAGGAAAATGGCGAAGTTGAGTGTGATGTGATTGGCAGGTTGCGAGTGCTTGAGGCAGACCAACGTTTCCTCGAGCATACCGTCAACGTACTGAGCAATAGAGAGGAAGGACTTGAGTTATTACAAGAGATAGCTGATCACCTGCGACAATTGCGTAAGATTGGGATTAGAGATATAGATCAACCTGATATTTCAGGCTGTATTCTATCAGGAAGGTCAGTAGAGACTGCCGAGTTACAGTCAATAAATTTAACTCTTCTCTTAAAACATTGCTTCCTTTTGCTTCTAGGGCAAATTTGTGAAGAAATTTGTGCATGATGAATATGTAGATTAACATAATTAAGTATAAGGGAAAACGTTGTCTTAATTTGATAAATTCCCTGGACTAGATAATAGCTTTACTACGAATGTCTGTAATTTTTCACCCTTGGGTAAGTTGGGTAATGGCTTGTTTATATTTTGCAGATGGAAGCAGGAAAGTCATTGTTAGTCCTCTGGGACTAGATGGGAGGTACATAATACTATGGTGAACCAGGTTTTCGAGACCCACTGCAAGTGTACAGTAACTACGGCTTGTTTTTGCTCGAGATAGAAGAAAACAGGATGTTGAGTTAAATGCAGTTTTTTTCCCTTTGTACCCTGCTTTTTTGTTGGGGTTCGTTTCATTTTGCATAGAGTTGGCAAGTTTTCCATGAGCCCATTTCATTTGAATCGTATTTGAGTAGTTGTTTATTTTATTACCATATTTTGGATTGTAGGAGGAATGAGTTCTTGCATTATGTACTTGGTGTCTTCTTGCATCAAAGTGTGTCTATTCTGAAAACTGCGAGTGAACTAACGTTCGTTTTTGTACTTATTCTCTCTAGTTGTATGCACAATGCCTCAACTTTTTGGATATTTTCAGTAATAAAATTCTTCGGCGTTGTTTCAAGGATGTGGAGGCTGGGTTTTCTTTCGATAGTGGGGGTATGAGAAGATAAATAAAGATTATCTTTTATCTTGTTCTTGCATCTGATTTCACTCTAAGTTCTTCAGATTGAAGGATTTGGTAAATGAAAAATGACACAAGTGGCATTTAATAAGCCCGTTCACTCGTATGCTATAAGATCTTTATGACCATGAGTAGTACTTTCTTTTTAAAAAAAATTAAATTGACGTTATTTTTGTCACTTTGACTGTGTGGAAGAACCCAACAAACAAGAAAGCAATTTACTAAATTGGGTCGCCAAAGCTTTACCACAACACTATGCAAATACGCTTTTTCACCTCTTTCACAATGGTGAACTAGCAAATACGGAGGCCTAGCGCTGGTTATGCATTTCTCACTATTGGGCTCCAATTCGCTGATCCGACCTCCATAAAATATGAACTACGTACGCTGAAAAAACAGTGCAGTATTGTTTTCTTTTGATAATTTTACACCCAAATATAATTTACCTCATATATAAATATATCGAAATGAAACTCATTTACAAAATTACTTTTATGTGAATCTTTCTAAACACAAAGTTCACTTTTCCATTATTACAAGGAGTATAGCATTAACTACTGTTACAGTACAGTAAACATCGAATGGTAATCCCTTAAATCCATTGGGAGCTAAAGAGATAAACCCTTGCCTCCTAAATTACAAATGTGGATCTAAAATTTTTCCTCGTTCTTTGTGAGAGCAGCATGAAGAATTAACAACTCATTTAGAATTCTTGAGGATTTTTTTTTATTTTAAAAAATTTTAAAAATAAAGTTTCATAAGAAGCACTATGAGAAGTAGTTTGTATTTGGTAAAATAATTTGATAAAGGCTTTTATCAATATTTGAGAAGGTTTATGTTTGACAATTTGAAAAAAAAAAGTGCATTTTATTGTGGAATTACTTAAAATTAAGGACATGTATCTAAAAGAGTAAGTAAAATAGTTAAAGGTCACTATAGTAATAAATGATTTTAAGTGAAAGTGTTTTTGTCTTCAAAAAATAATTTTGTTTTTATTTTGAAGAAATAATTTCAATTTTCTGCTTCTTTCTTCTTACCACTCAAAATTTTTTATTTTCAAAGCAACCTAACCAAACACTATAATATACCTAAATAAGATGGTGTTTTTTTTTTTTTTGAAAAATAGGCAATATTTCCCTACTACAAACTTGATCAGATAGACTATGAAACTAAATATGAACCCAACTAATAAGTAAGTAGATTATTTTGTTTGCCCAAACAAAGTTGGGTTCCAATGACAGAGTTCGGGTCCATAGACTCATTCAAGCCTAAAAGTATAAATGAAGAACACAAATCGACTTGGATGACTCTTTCAAACCGGGACTCGTAATAAAATATATATATCTCGTTGGACTTTCAAAAGGGAAATTTCTGAGTCTTTGATTCAGACTCCTATCTACTCTATACTTCAAACCGCGGCTTTTGATTTACTCGGACGTTCAACAAATCTCACCTTATTCGTTTATATGAATATCATATATATATATATAGCGTTGTATAAACATCTATAAATTAAGCCTATTCTCCTCCGCCATTATCATCCCGAATCCTCAGATTTATTCTTCCTTCTTTTAGCATAATTCTTATTGTTCTAAACTCACAGCTGCTTTCAAAAACTCTTGATATTCGCAATCCCTAAATGGGTTACTCCACGAAGATATTTGTAGTGTTGGCAACAATTCTGGTATTGAGTATGCAGCAGATATTGGCATTAAGGCCATTAGAGGGGGAGCAATGGTTGCAGAAAAATCTAGTGATCCAGTCACTCCAGAGAGGCCCCGTACGAGCTTCTCAGAAAAACCCATGTTCCACCATAGCTGGACGTAGTCATGGGCGATGCACTTTGAGTCAAATCAACGTCGCCGGCCATGCTGCTTATGCTCATGCACCACCAGCATTTCCAGATGCACTTGTCAACTTCGGTGCAGCTTCCATGGCTAATTAATGGCACACAAAAACAAAACTCAAAATCTTTATCGGGTGAAGCCTCATATATACATGTTTAAACTGTATATAAATATATATACGTCTTTTTGAAGGGCAAAATTAGTGTGTGTGTGTGTGTTTTTCCTTCTCGTGGTTACTTAGAGGCATTCATTTTCCAGCTTATATGAAACGAAATAATTTCATTCTTTTATTCATGTATGGATTTGACTCTTTGGATCTGTTTGCTTGCGTTTCTTTTTTGGTTGTAGGCTGTATTAACGGAGATGTTGTTATTGTATTGAGTTATTCTTTTCCTTAACAGATATTATGATTCGGAGTTATTATAGGCTCCAGTCTAATGAGGCAATATTTATTAAATATATAAAATAGTACTTTATTTATTTTTGAAATTTATTTCTATAATTATATTTTATTAATCACACAGGCGTTAAATTAACTATATTACTAAAGAGACATAAAATTTTAAGAATTGAAAGTCAGAAAAAAAGAATAAAGTCAAAGTCAAACTCACATACATCTCATGACTAAGAAAAGTGCCATTTAAACAAATAAAAGATAAAAGCATTTAATAAAATAGATAAAATATTATATTATTGTTAATAATTATATTAATAATATTATCAAAATTTAGAATTAATCTTAAATTGATGATATCAATACTCCTCCCTTTACCGTCAAATTTTGTGGGCTATAATAATTGATGCGATCACATGTTCTTAAGTAAAAATTTGACATCAGGTTTCATAATATTAAAAAAAGCGACGACTTTTAGATAGTAAACGTCAATTTTCCATGCGTTGAATATTACACCCTAGTTTCGGAGACTAGCATGAGATGGTTGTATGTAATTTGTGGAGACTAATTAAATGTTAAACCAGCGAAAAGCAAAACTTGTAAACTCCAACTCCTTCCACTTTATATGATAGTTTATCTTTTTCTGTTTTTTCCTTTTTCATAGGGTCAAGATGACCTTATTTGAACAACTCTCTTTTACGTACTCGACCGAAATAACGTTTTCTATAAGTTTTTTCCCGATTAATTAGCGTATGGCCTTGCTTCATCGCCGTCAACACATATTTAAGATAATTTTGAATTTTTCTCTAAAATACTCTTAACACTGCGCAAAGTGTTTTTTCATTTAAACCAAAATAGCATTTTAGTGAGAGAAAAATACAAATTTAACAAATTATAGTCTATTCAACATACAATCAATATAGTACATAAAATATGAAAAATAAAACTTCAAACTTGAAAAAAAAAAAAACATAATTGCAAAGTAAAAACAATAATAGAATATCAGTCAATTAATCAGTGCCTTCTCTTGTAATCATAACGTTTTGGTTCAATATAAAAATAAGAGACAATGAAAGTAAAATAATCCAACCCTCTTAACACATTCTCTTTATGGCTGACTTGAGGACTTACCGATAATTGATCATTTTATTTGTAAAATATTTAAATTTTTATATCAAAAAATGAGAAAAACTTTTGTCAACGTTAAGGAATCCAAGCATCTATTATTTATTATTTCTCCAATATTTTGGTTTGTAAAATTTCCATGACAAGATACAGAGAGAGCGAAAGAAAATTAATAATAATGATTTTTTCTTTTTGTTTTGTTTATATGTGTGTCTATATATATATATATATATATTCTGCGTTCTCACTCATGTATTGTTGTTTTATCCCCCATGGCCATGGAAGTGTGAATATAGAAAGGGTCAAATGGTGTGTTTGAAAATACTTTTGAAGATTCTCAAATTATGATTTACAACTCACAAAATGCAGAAGTTATGTTTTATTGCTTTGGTCAAAATTATGATTTGAGAAAAGTAAAAGCTGAACCAAACGTGCACGCGTGCGTCATTTTCCCTCCTGCAAGTCACGTGGAGAAGGGCAGAGCGGAGGAAGAAAACCCTTTGTACTGCGTATACATAATTGGCAGGTCATTTATGTCAAGGAATGCAAGTGTCTCTGTGGTGTTGCCCACCACACTGCAAACAAACCACACGAAACCTGTACTATTTTAAATTTTTGGCTAAAATGCCCACATAATTCTCTTTAACTGAGGGACAGCGAACATGTGTAATTAATCTGTTCATCTTCAAAAATTTATAATTAACTCCCAAATTGTTGGTTTCGTGAAATTAACCCTCCCAATTAATGAATCTATTAACGAAAATTTTCCACTTAACAAGTCCATATCCATGTATACTCCATGTTAGCAAAGACAAACACATAATGACAAATTTGTCCTTCTCTGTGAGATTTCAAAACTAAACCCATTTTTCTCTCGAGAACATTTGAGGATAAGCTTTAGCCCCTGCAATGACTGTTAGGGAACAATTTTGAAATATAAGAGGGCAAAATCTTAGTATTCTTACTGCTCCAGAATGGTGCAATCTTAAAAAACATCATCATCGCGAACAAACCCCCGGAAGAACCGCTCTACATTCACGACCTCTTATTCATAGCTTTAGTTTGAGTTCTCGAAGGCATCTTGATCCTTGGGCGACACCCCGTTTGGCAATTTTTTTTTTTCTAATAATGCTTCTTTACATGCATTTTAAATACTACAACAGCTTTTAAAATGCATCATGTATATGTTTTTTAAAAACAGTTATCACTATTGAAAATTTAAGAATTTTTTTGGATAAAATATTACAGAATAAAACACATGATGTGGGGGTCTTACAAACAATATGTATTTTACTTAAATACTCATACATATACACGTATTTCTTTGAGACTTGAAACTTTACCTTCCTTAAGTATGACAAGACACTACCATGCATTGAAATTTACACTCACATCAATACTTTTTTTTTTTTGAACCAAACACTTAAGGATATAACACTTAATGTTGGTATAACCGAAATCACATACATCTTACTTAAATACTTACACACACATATTCCTTTGAAATAAGACTTGAAGCTCCCACCCTCAAAAGGAAAAAAAAAAAATTGAGAAATTTAAGAGGACCTTCATATTTTAGCTAGATTTCATATATATCCTTATTGTATCTTATTACTATTAGATTTATATTTATAGACTATATCTTCTTAATTTTTATTAGTATTTTGTTGGGGTCATATTTTCATTAGTTTTCCACCAAAACACAAATTTTCACTATCTTTCTACAAATATTAAATACACAAATCTCACATATTTCTTTTATTATTATCATAGAAATATATTATTCTAATTTGATTTATGTTCATATTTTTATAGATACTAGCTTGATGAATCCTTACCTTTGATTAATATATTATTTATATATTTCAATTAAAAATAATTTAGATATAATTTTTTTTATTTTTTTTATCAACTTATTCAATGAAAAAGCATGACAAATGTATAGTTGTTAAAGATAAATTATGATTTTTATAGTTTAGTAGGACATGATTAAGTTTTTAAAATATTTTTTTTTATATATGTCATATTTTATATTAAAGAATCTAATAATAAGGATATAAAGAATTATAATTTAATTTTATTCATTTCAATTTGACGTTCTACTAATATATTTCATTTTAATAACCTGATATAACGTTTTTTAGGGTAATACCATTTCCAAATGAACCTTCAATTCACCTCGTTCTAAGGTAATTAACACTAGAATAAATTTTCTTATAATAAATTATGAAAAGCATGTGATGTATAATAAACAAAATTTGAAAAATTACATTGTATTTAATTTTTATTGAATTAAGAGTGAAAAAAGTGATACATGAACATTTCAGTTTTTTAATTTATTTTTATTATCAAATAATGTAAAAAATATAAATTTATGATATAATTTATTTAAAATTTAAAAATTCAAGAAATAAATATATTAACTAATCTGTATAATTAAATATTGTTATCTTATATCCGTAAGACATAAAACGTCATCAATTATCATGTCAAATATAAATTTCATAAATATGATGAAATTTTATGCTAAAGTATCTCATGCTATAATATATAATATCTTAGGAAATGGATTCTTTCATTTTTTGAAGGGAATGTGATAGTCATGGTTAGAGAATTTGTATTGTTGAAGCAAATCAGCCATTCTTGTATTGTCGTGTTTTGCCTCTCTTTTTTTTTTTCATATTTAGAAAGATAAAAAATTCTAACTGCAAAGATAAAAATTTTATCTTTGAGAAAGAATTTTAATTATAAAGACACAAAATTTGAATTGTGAAGGAAAAATTTTAATCTGTTGAGTATTTAAAAAAATTTTAAAATTCAAAATCATTTATAATAAATATTTTTTTCTATACTTAAAATTTTTAGGTTTACAATTAAAATTTTCCCTCATCGTTAAAGTTGATTTTTAGGACAGTGTCTAAATATGATAAAAGAAAAGAGGCAAAATACAGAGCGATGTGGCAATACAAGAATGGCTGGATTGCTCCAATAGTGCAGATTCTCAAAACATGACCATAATGTTCCCTCCAAAAAATGAGAGGATTTGTTTCCAATATCTTATACAACTTAGAGGGATAATGCTGCTTTTGCGTTTCTATGATTTATTAAATTTGGACAATTTAATTTTTTAAATTGTTTTGATTTTTAAGGAAATAAAATATAGAATGAAAATAATTTTTTAATTATAAATTTTAAAAAAATAATTGTTAAAATTAAAAAATATATAAACTATCCAAAAATCTGAACAATCCAGGACATAATAGCATAAAGTAGTATCGGTTTCTCCATAACAGGGAAACCAAGTTGTATCTTATACTATCGTAGATGACAATACACGAAAATCTTGTCAATTAGATTCCATAAATTGGATTGCACATGGAGATTTTGGTGTTTTACGCCAGACAATATGTAAATTTACAACTTGACCCCATACGCGTTTGATTTTGGAAAGTAAAAGCAATGTAGTCAGAGATGTTATTCTGAGCGTGATAAATTGTGTCTCAGCTTCGAAAGAGGGGCATGTTGTGCCATGTATGGTAAGTCTTGAAAATTTGTTGGGTATGATATTTGCATTAGCGAGGATTGGAATGGAAGCACCCAAAGCAAAAGAGACACCCTAACCACCCATCGTGTTAGAGGAGCTGGGAGCATCACCTACCTTACTTGGCAGATTTGACTCCTCCTTCAATATTGCATTTACTGAATTTCTATGTGCTTGTTTTTGGAATCTGCCCTTAAAAAGGACAGCTTACCAAACGATAAGTTTGACAGTAGGAGATGCACTGGACATCACTCAAATTGCTAGGCCATGTGAACCTTTTGGTGTCCGTTCAATTGTACGTCCCAACTCCTTCATATTTTCCAATCACTCCTCCATTTTATTAACAGGCTCCCCCTTTCAACTTTCAACACAATTTAACAGTTTCTTCCTCTGATATATCTCAATTATATCATAGTATCTTTTCCTATGAATAAAATTGTATACATTTATTTTATGAAAAATTATTTGTTAAATTTACATTCAATATTATTTACACTAATTTTTTGATTAAATTATACTAAAAATTCCTCTTATTAACAAAATCATATAATTCTCTTAATATTTCATATATGTTGTAAAAATATCCATTCTACTTTATTTCTTATCAATAAAATTAATTTTTTTTATCAATATGCATTTTTTCTACATTAAGAATAAAATTACACTACCGTGCAAGGGTTTAAAATCAATCCAACCATCTTTATTATTATATTAAAAATAAAATCATAATCTTCATTCATAAAAATAAATAGTTGGGCAAGTTTGGACAATATAAATCAAATGTCAATGAAATAATATTTTTAAAATAATAAGAGTATTAAGTATAGTTTAATCAAATATAAAAAAAATATTCGTATAATTTACTTTTTATTTTGTATTTAAAATTATTAATTTAATTTATGTTTATTAATATACATATGTACGTTATCATTGCAATTAATATTATTAATTAGTATTCCTTAATTGATTTATTAAAAAAAATTTTATGAGTCTATTATTTGTTTTAATATTTTTTATTTTTATCTAAATTATTTTAATTTATTAAATTATTTATTTATTTTAATTTGATTCTTTGACTTTCAATTTGTGCTATATTCTTCATTTTTCTAGTACATTATCAATCACCATTTTAAAACATTAAAAGAAGTTATTACTTTGAAACATTATTAAAAAAAAAAATTACATTGAAATACTAAATAAAATTAAAGAATGAATATAATATAAATTATAAATTAAATAATCAAATAAAAATAAATAAATAAATAAAGGAATCAAAATCATAGTTAAGAATTTATTTTTTATTAACTAATTTTATAATTTTCTAAATTTAAAAAGTGAATTTTATATAATTTTTAAATGCATATTTAATATTTATTAATTATATAAGTAATAGATATAAGAGTATTTTTTTTTGAAATAAATATAATTATATCTCATCTTTTATTGTAAGAAAAATAAATATAATATATCTTTTAATCAAGAAAAATTATTTTTTAATATATTACACCATTTTTAAAAAAATGTTGTAATTGAACAGCTTCACCTGTGAGTATAATTATAGTTTTGAAAATGTTTCAACGTTACCAACCAACTCTAAACAAAAAATTATAATCAAGACCCAAATGTTACAAAATTTATAATAAAGGGTATTAAAATTTGAAATTATTTTTAAAGATCATAATTATTATTAGGTTTAAGGAAATTCAATAATAAATATCCTAAAATCAGTGATAAATCTCTTAAATCTTAATGATAATTATGGTTTTTAAAGATAATTTGTATCCAATAATAAATATTTTAAAATTAATAATAAATTATTTTAAAATTGATAATAATTATTGTTAATTTTAATTTTTAAAGTTATTTATTATAAAATTTATAAGATCTGTGTTTTTAATTGTAATTAAAAAAAACTACTAAAGTTCATGGCATTTTGCTAGCAGCAATGTCGAGGAGAATGTATTGTTGCTTAATTTCTTAATTCTTACGTCTCTTTAATTTGTTTTTTCGTTCACTCTAATAATATCTAATATCCGTACAAGAGGCTCTTTTAGGACAGTGAGCCTTTGATATAAGCATCCATCTTGTAGAATTGCAGCTTGGCAGGGCGAGAGAGACAACTAATTTCACTCGAGGACCCCCTTTTATCCTATAGACTATAATATAATGGTTAAAAAGGTCCAAAGTATGCCCTAAACCGCTTGTGTACTTGTCATTTTGGGGGTAACCACTTGTATACCGTTTTAATTAACGTCCATTAGTTTAAAAATAATATTTATAATATAGATAGAGTGCCATATTCTCGCCATCTCTTAAAAAAATAATTCAAATTGAAACAAAAAATGATGTGGACACATGCATGACACACCTTTCTAAAATCTAACGTGCTTTGGTCTTTTATCACCAAGTGGCTAATATTTATTCCAGCAGGAAAAAAAAAAAGGTGCCTAATGTTTCAGCTATCTGCTATATTCTGTCAGTTACATATAGTAGACATTAAATAACTTAAAATCAATAGATATCCTTTTAAACTATAGGGATTTTTGGTTAAAAAGTAGTGAACAACCCCCAGTCTTTATTTGACAAAATAATTGAATATGCAATTCAAACCAATTAATTACAGCCCACAGTGATTAAGAAACACTACTGAACTCGTTAAAGTCAAGCATGATTAATCTGATGTTAATTATATTCAGGAGTAGAAAAGGCAGCACCAACAATTTATACAGAAAAGAAATGGGAATCAAGTGTATTGAAAAAACAAAGAAAATTTACATTTAAGGATTTAAATTTTGTAAAATATATAATAAAAAACTTTAAAAATTAGTACTATGTTTAAACATTAAAATTATTATCATTTTAAAACTATTATTAGATTTAAAAAAAATATATTAATTTTTTTAAAAATATAATTTAAATAATTTTAATGAAATTTTTTTAAAATTAA
The DNA here is from genome assembly GCA_032878935.1 of Erythrophleum fordii. NCBI lineage: Eukaryota > Viridiplantae > Streptophyta > Magnoliopsida > Fabales > Fabaceae > Erythrophleum > Erythrophleum fordii. The sequence continues at coordinate 35,697,716 of JAVQMF010000049.1, forward strand.
TAATATTTTTTTAAAATATAATAATAAATAATTTTAATTTTAATTCTTGAGAGTCATTTTAACTTTTAAAATTTTTATTATAAATTTTATAAAATTTATGTCTTTGAATATAATTTTCTCAAAAACAAAAGAATGACAGTAAAACAATGATTTGCACAAGGTCAAGGTTCATTAGGGAGAATTACTAGTGTAGAGTGGAGAGAGGGATGAGGCGGTAGAACGCGTGATGAGCGCGCGTGTTGCAACGGATGCAAGCCTTGGAATCTCTTTACAGAAGTCCGACGTCAGCTACATTAGCAACTTATACCAAAGCGGCCCAACAGGACCAACACCGTCCAGACAATGTCATGGTAGCGTCAGAGTCCCCCCCCCCCCCCCCCCCCAAAAAAAATAAGAGTAAAATATTTATGCCATTTTCTCTTTTAAATATAAAAATTGTGAAAGATAAAAAGACTCTAAAGATATCAATTATCAAGACAAGTTTGCCCATACTTTTAAAGAAAGAAGTTATATAATTTTTAAAATAAAATATATGAGAAGAGAATCAAAATGAGAGTTCACATTTTAAAATTGCAATTTTTTTAGAAAATCAAAGTTGAGGAATATTAGTTACATTGAAACGCTTTAAGATTTTGATTCTCTCACCCCCTCTCTCTCTCATCTATCACGTGACCTGCTTTTTAGAGAGAGAAATGCACGCAGTTCTAGGCAGGGAAACATTGCTATCCGAGAAGGGGCAAAACAAACCAACATGAAAAAAGGAAACGCACTGCCTTCTCTCGCATTTACCGCACTACTAATATTTTTCTCCGTGCGGTAGCAACATTGTAAGGGCGGGGAAGGGAAAGGTGGGAACAGAGAAAATCAGAAGCTTTTGTTTCTCTTTGCACGGTTGTATTGCCTGCTCTGCTCTGTTCTGCTCTTCAGCTTTGTTTGGTGTGAGAAAGTTAATAAGATAGAGAGTATATATGCAGCAGCACCTGATGCAGATGCAACCCATGATGGCGGCCTACTACCCCAACAACGTCACCACTGATCACATTCAACAGGTTCTCTCTTCGTCTCCTCCTCCAACTCTATGCCATTCTTTCTTTTCTCCCCTCTTTGCTTCCTCTATCATACAATATTCTTAGTTTTTTTTTCTTTTCGTATTCGGTTTGGATATTACTTGTATTGAAACCGACTGGCATCCTTTTGTCTTAGCATTACTTGTGGGTCTTCTATGCCACTTCTAGTAACGTTTCTAGTGCTTTCATGTTTCTGGACTCTGGCCATACCTGATCCTTTTGTTCTGCTTCTTCTTTGTCACTTTCTGCTACTAGTTACGTAATTGTTGGTGGTGTTGAGTGGATGGTGTTTGCGTCTAATCCACACCCCGGGGGTGGGTGTTCTTAATTTGCCTTTTTTTTTTTTTTGCGGTGTTTGGATGATCTGAATATGCTAGACCGCTAAGATTATAGTTCTTGTCTTTATAAAATAAACTTTTGTTTGGGCTCTTTGATACCCTTATCATTTAGCTAAATATCCCTTTGACTTATCCCTTATTTCTAAGGATGTTGTTTAATACTGTTCTCTTCGCATTCCACCTTGAGAATAACGGTGTGTTTTCTAAAGTTGTTTAATAATAGGAAAACAGTGTTGAACAAGGAGTTACATGTTCCGCTCAAAGCCATCACGTTTCTATTAATCACAGGAACTTTGAGTCCTTATTCTAGATTGGTTGGTATTGCCGACTTCATTTCATATCTGCTTTAATTTGGGATACTCTAGGTAACAACACTTGGCTGCGTCAATGAGGATTTGTTGTTTCCTTTTCCCTCTGCCCGTTTGCTCTATATTTCCTTATTTTCTACGACATAACCTTTATTTATTCGTTGGAAGCAGTACCTGGATGAAAACAAGTCCTTGATTCTGAAGATTGTTGAAAGCCAGAATTCTGGGAAGTTGAGTGAGTGTGCAGAGTAAGAACCTCGTCCAATTATCATGTCAGCAGAATAGAATTTAAGTTTCAGATTTCTTAATTTCCTAAGGATTCATATATATATATATATATATATGTATCATAACAAGAAGCATGTACCCATCAAGGCATCAACTTATGTATGGGTTGATTTGAATTGAAGCATGTCTGTCTTTTCAGGAGCCAAGCAAAGCTACAGCGAAACCTCATGTACCTAGCTGCAATAGCTGATTCTCAACCCCAAACTCCTACAATGCCTGGTCAGGTAGCCCCAAATAGATTACAATAAGTAATAACCTTTGTTAACTTCTCTAGGTTGAGTTATGTTTTCTTAATGAATGTGGTGCAGTATTCTGGTAGTGGGATTATTCAGCAGGGAGCACACTACCATCAGGGTCAACAGGCACAACAGATGACACAACAGCAACTTATTGCTGCACGCTCCTCCCTTTTTTACGCCCAACAGCCTTTCTCGCCACTTCCACAACACCAGCCCTTCCACACCCAACTTGGTATCACTTCCACTTCAACACCACCACCGCCTCCACTTCACTTGTTGAACACTGAACCCACTCATGTGGGACCCACGTTTCCTGATTTTGTCCGAAGCAACACCGGAGAGGGCCTGCAAGGTGGTGGCAAGCAAGAAACTACCCGAGGGGGAAGCTCTGGTGAAGCAGGTGAAACCCTCTACCTCAAAGCTGCTGATGATTAGTTGGGACAACATTAAGATTAATGTAACTGGGGGAAAACGAGAAAGGACATGTTTGTTTATCCAACGCTGGAGAGTGACCTTGCATATTAGTATGATTAATGCCTCTTCTACTTCATGTGTAAATTTTGGTCGAATAATTAGTGAGGTTTCCCCGTTAAGCTTCAACAATTTCCCACTTCTTTTCTGTTTCATTATATTATTTATACTATTTTGGGTGTTTTGATATCTTTGGTCTCACAAAAATGGAATATTCTAACATATAGCATACTTCGTTTTTTAAATTCTTTTTCATTAACAATTTTAAGATTAATAAAAATATCCACTAAGATAATTACTACACACATTTCTCACCCACTATGACTCATGTCCATCTTCTTAAAATTATAAGATACATTTTAATTTGAGTTTGGAAATTAAAAAAAAAAAAAGAATTATCCATAATAGTATGCAAAACGTGCAGGTCTTGGGAACAAGAAAATGAAATTTGAAGAAAAAAATTCCTTGAGGTTTATCTTTCCAACTATTACCTGGCAAATGTTATTCTATTATTTACATCAGATTATTAAAGTGTAAAATTTGTAAAATATTTTTAAATTAAAAAAGATAAAAAAATAAATAATATGTGAGAAGAGAATAAATAAATTTTATGTACACTCTATTTCTTATGTCGCTCATTCTCTAATTTTAAATATATTTTATATTTTAAAGAATTTAAACTTTGATTCGATAGCCTGTAACATCATTTTCTTTTTGGGAAATTTAGCATATATTGTAACAATAAAAAAGGCCTATTACCAGTCAGCGGATAGCTGAAGGGAAAAAAAATGACTTTAAGCTGAGAAATCAATTATAAGAAGATAAGAAAAAATTAAATTAATGATATAATCTTTAAAAAACTCTCTCTCTCTCTCTCTCTCTCTCTCTCTCTCTCTCTCTCTCTCTCTCTCTCTATTTGATATCGGGCCTGTGCTCTAACTCCCATTTGAAGCCAATTTTTGGCCGAAAAAAGAGAAAATCTAAAAGATGTTTTTTCAATCAATTTAGTCTTTTTGTCTGACAATGTTATGTTCACTTACTGAATAAGCTAATGCTTCAAATGGTCACGGACGCCAACATTAATATCACGTATACTTGTTCAATAAGGAGAGGTGACATTGACAGACCCAAAAAAGAAAAAGATCAAATTGATTAGAAGAGTATTTTTTTAAAATTAAATTCAGATATTTTATTTTTTTAGACTGAATTAGTCTCATATTTTGTATTATTATATGATAATTAAAATAATAATTTTTTATACTTTTATATAAATCATAAAAAATAAATTATTCATCTATTCACAAAAGTTATAATTCTCTCTTTTACACAAATATTATTTTATGTGAGAAGGTTCATCTTTCTGTTCGATCACTTGATAGGCCATAACAATCAAAATTGAAATTTAAAAGTGAAAAAACTGAATCAAATTGAAAGGAAATAATCTAATGAAAAGTGCGTCGACTGGTCCATCATACTGAATTCCGTTAGAAGGCAGGGAGGGAGATTTGATTAGTAGCCACGAGTTGGCGCGAAAGCAGAGGGAAGAGAAGCTCCCGAAGTTGCAGGTCCTCTCGAAGAATGTCTCTTCCGCGGCCCATTCGATCCGCATTCTACTTCCCCACACGCAACTTTCTCTTTCACCAGTCTCTTCTTTCTTTCTTCCATTTCCTATTCCTTCTCTTTCCTTTCAATTTCTTCCTATTTTCCCAAGAAAATGGCGTTTGCCGGCCTTTGCTTCACATATGTCTAATTCGCTTGGGGTTGGGGGTTCATCTTTACCTGACGCGTCATCTCTTTAATTATGAATACTTGTGATCAATAATGTTTAGACTCTTGCGTACATTGGCGAAGAAGTGATCAGATCCTAATTTTTTTATCTGTACTTTATGAATGGAGGTTAAGGGATCCAACAGCTTCGGATTTACGGCTCAATAATGGTATGCAAGTTTCGTTTCATGTTCTAGACTTGGCTGCACTGCATTTTGGTTCGGCTTCGATAAAAAAATATCCCTTACCATTCTGTAATTGGATACTTTTGTATTTTGCCCTTTTCTTACAATATTGTCAGTTCAGTTTCTGATACCATACCGACAGTCACATTAACCTCAGGCGGTTGCGTGTATAATTAATGGGCTATGCGTTGCCCATACCAAGTCAGGGGACTAATAAACTCATAAATTTAAGCTTTTTAAGTCAAGCGATTCCTTTAAATAGAGCACCTATTTATTTATTTATTGGTAATGAGCAGCTGCTTAATTTCGTTTTCTTGTACCATCAAATTATGGTATTTGGAATTTGAAAGAGTATGGAAAAAGGGGCTTTTCACTCGTAAAAATCATACCGGAATATATTGCATTCAGATAAATTGGGCAACTTGGCAGCATGCAAAAGAATAATAACGCGACCTAGAGAAAAGAAAATGGAAAGCTTGGAAAAAAAAGAGGTTATGATTTATCCCCATCAGAATATGACAACTCACTTATGGTTCTGTAGATTGTGGACGAACAGGTTTCTATGCTCCCATTGGACACACACACACACACACACACACACACACACACATGACCAGAACAGCTGTTCTTTTACTTGGCAAAATAAGTTTCAAACTTTGTTGAGGCAAAGAAGTTTTGTCATGGCCTAATGGGTAATCTTAGTTCCTGACTTGGTCCTGAACTTCAACTCTTGAATATTATGACAAGTAAATTTGTAGACTCTGATTTACTACCAGGATGCAGTAGTAAGTGATTATTAGCAGTTCCTTCAGGATCCAAGAACTTTAATTATCTCCCAGTTTAAACACACGAGAGAGCGAAATTGGCAACAAATATGATATCTAGAACTGTAGCAACTAACTCATCCTAACATTCAACCTCTCTGGGTTGTGGCATTCAACTGTTTGGGAGGCTACTATTTATTTATTTCTTATTTTGATAAGACATTCTGGTACATTTTATTTGAATGTTAGTGTCATGTGTCTAAACAGAAGGGAGAAACTTTCTTCAATACAAAAATGTATTATAGTTTAGTTTAGAATTTTATAATCTTTCTAGAATTCACATGAAAAAAAAAAATGCGAAGTTTCTCTTAGTCTATTGGGAAAAAAAAAAAGATGATTCCACATCTCCATTTGCAGGGGACTCCAGTGAATATCATTGTAAGTTCTCATGTCTGGATTGAAGATCCAGAGGTAGCTTGGATTGATGGACAGGTATCAAAAATCAATGGAAAGGATGCTGAAATTGAAACTACCAATGGAAAAAAGGTTTGTATACTGTCAATAAATTATTCCTTCATATTTTATATTTGAGCTCTTTTCTTTTTCAACATCGTTATAGTTTCTCCATCTGCATGGGTTTGCTGTCAGTTTTAGCAATTGATGAAAAGCCATGTGCCTTCATGATCAGATTTTCATTCAGGAATTATTGCTATACAATGTTGGATGGATAAACAATTGAGTTTTGTTTCTTGTATGATGACAGTTAATGCAAAAGAAAGAGAAAATAATAATGAGAAGAATCATTTATACTAAATTTATACTAAAAAAATTAACAGGGAAAGGATCCATGTATGAGCTTTCTTTCTTTCATTGCTCTGAGGTTGTGTTTGGTCTTTGAATCACCTTTAAAGATCTATAATCAATTATAAGTAATGTTTAACTTCCTCAAAAATTGGCTGTCAAAATCATTGACCTCCTAAGCAAGTCTATTTTGAACTCAATCTCTATTTTGTTCCTTGCTTCTTTCTTTTCTAATTGAATTATTGCAGTGGGCATTCTATTTGCAGTAAGAAAATTATGTGTATGATTCTACTTTTATTGGTATAATAATGCATTCCTTTGTGAAGCATCAACTTCTCTCGTGCTTGTATCATCAATTGGAAATGAGTGCAAAAAATTACAGTGACAGATTAAGGCAAAAATTACATCTGAATTACCACTTCAACTTCAATTTTGGTTATTTGAAGGTTTCTGCAAAATTATCAAAAATATATCCCAAAGATATGGAAGCTCCTGCTGGTGGAGTGGATGATATGACAAAGCTGTCTTATTTGCATGAACCTGGAGTCCTGCAGAACCTAAAATCTAGATATGAATTGAATGAAATATATGTAAGGCTTTCTTTCCTTTAATATGATAAGGTCTGGCAAAGTTTATCAGCCTAAAATGCTTATTTCCTTCTCATTTTGTTCTTGTGATGGCAGACTTATACTGGAAATATTTTGATTGCTATAAATCCATTCCAAAGACTACCTCATATTTATGATCCTCACATGATGCAACAATACAAGGGAGCACCATTCGGAGAACTAAGTCCTCATGTATTTGCAGTTGCTGATGTTGCATATAGGTAATTGTTGTCATACAGCCAAGTTTTGTTTTTGTTGTTGAACCAAATATCTAATTGATGCTTTAATTAAAATCAGGGCAATGATTAATGAAGGAAAAAGCAATTCAATTCTGGTCAGTGGGGAAAGTGGAGCTGGTAAAACTGAAACTACAAAAATGCTTATGCGATACCTAGCTTTCTTAGGTGGTAGGGCTGCTACTGAAGGACGAACAGTTGAACAACAAGTTCTTGAAGTATGATTCAATGAACTACTCATTCTAGAACTTCCCCCAAAAAAAAAAGTTTCATTCCTTTACTCTATCAATGACATTCCATTTTTTATTAATTCAATATGGACTCATATGTGACACTCAATTGAATGATCTGAATGCAGTCAAATCCAGTTCTTGAAGCATTTGGGAATGCAAAAACTGTTAGGAATAACAATTCCAGGTGTGTGTTTCTCACATAGAGGCAGTGAAGGATTCCTTGTGTTTCATTATTCATGATAGTCTGTAACATTGACTTTGACTTCAGTTCTGTCTCACTACATTCCCTCAAGTTCCCATTATACCACTGAAAGTCAATTTGATGCGGATAACAGTAGTTGGATAGATTACCATTTATCAAATTTTCTTTCCAGAATTACTGATTACCTCAAAAGCTGTTGCCATACAGTTGTTTTCAAATTCTCCTTGTATTAATGATGCAGCCGTTTTGGTAAATTTGTTGAGATCCAATTTGATAAGAGTGGAAGAATCTCAGGAGCAGCTATCCGAACTTACCTTCTGGAGAGGTCTCGGGTTTGCCAAATTAATGATCCTGAACGCAACTACCACTGCTTTTATCTCCTTTGTGCTGCACCACAGGAGGTATCTTGCTGTCGACAGTCTACTTATTGTTGTATAATTACTTCAAATAAATTGTTGCAACTTCTGTTGACAGGAAATTGAGAAATACAAATTAGATAATCCTAGATCATTTCACTACCTGAACCAGTCAAATTGCTATGAACTGGCTGATGTAAGTGATGCTCGTGAGTATCTTGCCACCCGGAGAGCTATGGATGTTGTTGGAATAAGCCAAAAAGAGCAGGTATATCTTTTCATGACTATGAATATAACTGCTTTATTGCTAAAATATGGAAAGATTAAGTTCTTAACTCTCTATTCCCCTTCTGTTTTTTCTCAGGAAGCAATTTTCCGAGTTGTTGCTGCAATTCTTCATCTTGGTAATATTGTTTTTGCCAAAGGAAAGGAAGTTGACTCATCAGTACCAAAAGATGACAAAGCCAAATTCCACTTGAAAACAACTGCAGAGCTTCTCATGTATGTTTGCTGTTATGGTTTTCAATTACCTTGAAGATGATTGTCATCATTAGATTTCACATTTTATCAGGTGTGATGCTGATGCATTGGAAGATGCATTGTGCAAACGTGTTATGATCACCCCTGAAGAAGTTATAAAGCGGAGCCTCGACCCCCAAAGTGCGGCAATCAGCAGAGATGGTTTGGCAAAAACGGCTTATTCCCGGCTATTTGACTGGTAAGATGCTTAAAATGGAAACAATTCCGTATTTTCCAACCTTTATGATTATGTAAGACGTAGTTTTGATGCCAAGTGCATTTATCTGGGATAAAACAGGTTGGTGGACAAAATTAATAATTCAATTGGACAAGATCCCAATTCCAAATGTTTGATTGGGGTCCTTGATATCTATGGTTTTGAAAGCTTCAAAACTAACAGGTAACCTATAGTGTAGCAGAAGAAATGTGCATACTTATACAAGTACATCAATGAGAATGCATTACTCAACATATTGTAACAAACAATTTCTGCTTGTTTTCAATCCTTTGTAACTTAATTTCAGCATATCATGCTCTGCAGTTTTGAGCAGTTCTGCATTAATTTCACAAATGAGAAGTTGCAGCAACATTTCAATCAGGCAAAGACTCAACCCACATTAAGCACTTCAGAGTTGCTTGTATATATGTTATTTCCATATTTGATTTTTTTTTAATGATGATCTGCAGCATGTGTTTAAAATGGAACAAGAAGAATATACGAAGGAGCAGATTGATTGGAGCTACATTGAATTTGTTGATAATCAAGATGTTTTAGACCTTATTGAAAAGGTTTCTCCCCTTTTTTTCACTTTCTTCATGAGATTGTGACTGATTAGCTTGTTATTACTTTGAAAATGGTCACCTGAGTTGTTCAGAAACTCAAAAAATTAGAAATTTGGTATGCTTTCAATATCCCAATGATGATCTTTATGATGCTGTCTTGAATAATTTATCTATTGTTCAAAGGATATGCTGTAGTCTATTTTTGTGGCTCTGCGCCACCTATAAACAAAGAGAAAACTCTATTGATCGCTTTCTGCGAATCAGACATAGACTTTTGGAATGCTGCTGCCTTACATTGATGAAAAAGGGAAGCAGGGCAAAGTGTATAGGATATGGTGGGCTTATGCTTTATCCTCTTGTTAAGCCCAAAGGGCTTATGCATGAAGGGACATGTTAGAGATATTAATAAAACTATTTATGAGCCTTCTTCTAACAATTTTAGCTTTTGGAATGTATTGGTTCTCGGGAATAACTGGACAATCAAGAAGTGTTACTTCTGAGTTCTCCTTCCCCCATTTTTTTGTACTAGTCTTTTACGTTGACTTTTCTTTTGCAGAAACCTGGAGGAATTGTTGCTCTCCTCGATGAAGCTTGGTAAAACAATGTTCTTTTGTATTTTTTTCCTCTGAACTTCTTCCTTCAAAGTAAGGCTCTCATAACTTGTTCAATGTTTTTTGACTTTCACCTTTGGATGGAATGATTGGACATGTTTCAGTTTTCATTTGATTCTTTTGGATCTAATTGTCCCTTTTACATAGTTACATACTATATTGAATCTGCCTCTTCATTCTTGCTTACTTTTCCTTTTTGTCTTTCAGCATGTTTCCCAAGTCAACACATGAAACATTTGCAAATAAGCTTTATCAAACATTTAAGAATCACAAGCGTTTTATAAAGCCAAAATTGTCTCGAACAGATTTCACCATTGCTCATTATGCTGGGGAGGTATGACTAATTATCATAGCATCAAATGCTTGAAAATGGGATATTTGGCTTATTAATTTCTATCCTCATAAATGGCAGGTCTTGTACCAGTCTGAGCAGTTTTTAGACAAAAACAAAGATTATGTGGTTCCTGAACATCAAGATTTGTTGAGTGCTTCCAAATGTCCTTTCGTAGCAGGCCTTTTTCCTCCTCTTCCAGAAGAGACATCTAAATCTTCTAAGTTTTCTTCAATAGCTTCTCGGTTTAAGGTATCGTTTTTTAATTCTTCACTTGTGTACCTGTACACATTTCCTTAAATAACAAATAGTTTTTTGCTTTGACATGTAGAAGCTCATGTCACAACCTTAAAAAATTGGAATGCACTTTTACTATCAGGAAGCTAAGAAACCATGTTTTTCGTCTTCTGAATGGTGCAGCTACAACTACAGCAACTAATGGAAACACTAAACTCAACAGAGCCTCATTATGTCAGATGTGTAAAACCGAACAACCTCCTTAAGCCTGCAATATTTGAGAATGTCAACATTATGCAACAACTTCGCTGTGGCGTGAGTATGCCTTGATATCCTGTTTTTTTTTCTTTCTTTGGATGATGGTTTTTATAGAAGTATATCCATAATTTCAAGTCTTCAATTTCCTTCCTTCAGCAATCTCTTATACTTGTCCCTATAGGGTGTTCTAGAGGCAATAAGAATTAGTTGTGCTGGTTACCCTACACGTCGTCTTTTCTTTGAATTTGCACACCGATTTGGAATCCTTGCCCCGGAGGTCATGGATGGAAAGTAAGTTCTCTCTTTTAGTATATCAAATGCCTTGTACCAAGACAGTCCTAATCTGCAAATTTATTTCCTCTATAAGCAGCTATGATGAAAAGGTTGTTTGCCAAAAGATTCTGGAAAAAGTGGGTCTTAAAGGATATCAGGTACTTAAAAATGTTTCACCAAAATAATTATTTTCTCTTGTTTTGTTCATCATAGACTGCTACCGTAAGGCTCAACTGGTGTAAACAACTAAAATCTATGGATGCAGCAGCATTAAGTTATACTGCCTCTTTAAGCTATTATTAATAAATGTTAACATGGATCTTGTAAGATTGTAGAACATGCATAGAAATATTCATGCTACCACATTTCATGGCCTCAAAATACATTTGATTGGCTGTGAATTGTTGTAGATTGGGAAAACAAAGATATTCCTGAGAGCAGGTCAGATGGCTGAACTAGATGCACGGAGAGCTCAAGTACTCAGTAGTGCAGCCAAAACTATCCAACGGCGCATACGAACACATCAAGCTCGTAATCATTATCTTGCATTGCGTAAGACTACTGTATTCATGCAGTCTCTATGTAGAGGTGAGATATTCCAAAAGTTTAATAACCTAAATCAGTTATTTGGCCAGATGCAATCTTATTTTCAAGAGTATGGGCTTCCCTCATTAGGATGGTGTAGCACAATGCTGTGGGACACTCCACTGCTTAATCAGGTCTCCTATCTCTACATATTTTTAACATGCATAATATATGATCTGTAGGAAGACTTGCATGCAAACATTATGAGAACATAAGAAGGGAGGCTGCTGCAAAGAAAATTCAGAAGAACATGCGTAGATATGCAGCTAGGAAAGCCTATAAAAGACTCCATGCTTCAGTACTTATCTTGCAAACAGGTTTAAGGACAATGGCTGCTCGTAATCAGTTCAGATTTAGGAAGCAGACTAAAGCTGCAATCATTATTCAGGTTATTGAGTACTATATGATTGAGATGATACGCCCATCATCAGTCTACAATATTCAAAAATAAATATTATCTCTTAAAAATTGCAGGCTTGGTGGCGATGCCGGAAGGCTACCTCATATTATAAGAGGCTCAAGAAAGGTACAGTAATTACACAATGCAGATGGAGGGGGCGTTTGGGCAGGAGAGAACTTAGGAAACTCAAAATGGTTTGTTTCTGTCTTTACTGTGGTTTTCTATTATTTTTATATTTACCCTAATACTAAATATAACTCTCACAAGAAAATAGATTAGTAAAGATGTAATGCAATTAACCTATGTATCATAAGGCACACAGTGTAATCTATGTCCATATATTTTTTGTGTCATCACATAGAAACAATCAAAGAAAAAAAGTTCTCTTCTGAGCTAAAAATGTTGAAACTGGCTTTGACTTTTCATTTGTTGCATCAAGATCCAAAAATTCTGTTTATGTTCGTTATTTTAATTTCCTAAACTATTATTCCTGCATTTCTGAAAGAAGTGAAGAAAAGTGGATACCTTCTAGTGAACAGCAGAAAAGAATGCCCCATCCTTATGTTGCCTGAACTGAAAGAATGTCATGCAATATTTCTTTTGCTGTGATCTCTTTCTCTCTCTCTCTTTTTAATTATTTTATTTTATTTTATTTTATTTGGGTGTTGGGTGGATTTACAAAGTATCAAACCTAACACTTCAACCCAAACCCCCTTTCTGTGATATTTGTGTGGTCTCCATTTTTTTCCTGGTTTTCTTGATATAATTTCTCTTTCACTACTCCAAGTTAAAGTCTGCTTTTATTTGCTTTAGGCTGCAAGAGAAACTGGTGCACTTAAAGAAGCAAAGGATAAGCTTGAAAAACGTGTGGAGGAACTCACTTGGCGTTTGCAATTAGAAAAAAGTTTAAGGGTAATATATATGTTTTGTGGATAGATATTATATGGGAAATTGTTTTTTTGATCTTTTATGCAATCATGAATTTTGGAAAAAATATTTAGCATAAAGGTAAAAGAAAAGAAGGGAGAATAAAGGACCAATGTTTGCCAGTGCTAAATTAACCTCTCAATATTTAAGCCCTAAACAAAACTATAAAAAATTTTGTGCAGACTAACCTAGAAGAAGCCAAAGCACAAGAAGTAGCAAAAATGCAGAACTCACTACAGGAGATGCAGGGCAAGGTTGATGAAACCAATGCTTTACTTATCAAGGAGCGGGAGAATGTAAAGAAAGTTGTAGAAGAAGCACCTCCTGTTATTAAAGAAACCCAGGTTCTAGTGGAAGACACACAAAAAATTGAGTCACTAACGGGGGAAGTTGAGAGCCTGAAGGTAAGAAAGTTCATTCTAACTAAACCTTACATATGCTGCTAGGCAACCCTACTTTCAAGCATGCATCTATTTCTGCATATATGGCTCCTTTGAATATTGGAAGCATGTTTACTTTATAAAAAAACAACTACTACCAGTCTCTAAGTAAAACATTGCCTTTTTTAAGCTTCCTTGACTGGTTAATTCAAACAAAACTTGGTAGCAGGTTTACAATTTAGCATATCAGACTGAATGCTACTCCCAGAAAAGAATTTTCAATCTGAAGATTCTTATTAAACGGTATTTGTTCTGTTCTGGGCATTACATTCAATGATATAACCTGGTATGTCAAACAAATGGATTATTCATGTCATCATAGATGTTTTCAGAAATTAGTAGAAGTTTTATTGTACAGTTCAGAGTGTTTATATGAGAACTGTCTTTAGATGGTTCCCAATATAAAGGTGTGTGACATTGCATGTTTCCTGCTTGTAAATTTGCAAGTATAATGAAACCATATCTCATGCATTCCCTTCCTTATATTATTAACAGTTGAATCCAAGTATTCCTAGTTAATGAAAATAGGAAAGACAGTTAATGCCAGCTGATGTCCAGTGATGGTTCACATGAGGAAGAAGGGATGATTTCTTTTCATTAAACAATTATGGTACGAAGGAATGCAAATGATTCATACTAAAATTTAGATTTTTTTTTAATATGCTTTGATTGGATCACAAAATGAATAAAGTAGATTAATTTCCACTTAAGGTAATGGTGATATACTAAAGTTATTGTTTGCAGCATATCATGATGAAGTTACCTAAGTGATGTTACCTTGGGCTTTATGTTCACACAGACTTCATTAGAGTCAGAGAAACAAAAAGCTGATGACTTCGAAAGAAAATACAATGAGTCTCAAGTTTTTAGTGAAGAACAGGGAAAAAAATTAGAAGACACAGAGAAGAAGGTTCGCCAGCTCCAAGAATCATTAACCAGGTAATATAAACACTTTGATGTTATTATTTTTCCATGCTAGTCAAGGATCAGCTCTCAATATGTTGACCTGAAAATTTTCCGTTCATGATTTGAGATTTTGCAAATTCCTTGTGTTACCAAAGTCCTTTTGGAAGATTTACTATTCACTTGAGGAGTAATTATACCATTCGCTAATTCTTTTATACCTAATTTCCAAATTTTCATCTTTAAAAATGTGTCATAACCACTCAGTAATTTGCTGAGATAATTGGCTAAAATCTCATAATTGTTTAATTAGGTTGGAAGAGAAAATTACTAATTTAGAATCAGAGAATCGGGTTCTACGTCAGCAAGCTGTGTCCATGACACCAAATAAGTTCCTTTCAGGACGCTCCAGATCTATTATACAGGTATTCCTTGGAATGCATCTTATATACATGATAATAATATAAACTTATAAAGCTTGGTGTTAGTTTAATATATTTTCTTGTCTCATGTTAGAGAGGTGCTGAAAGTGGTCATATAGGGGGGGAAGCAAAGATACCTTTGGTAAGTAAATCTATTTTATATCAGTGTTTATTTGGGTGGGATAATACATGGATCTGACTTCTTTTTTGGGTCACTTGATAAACTAAACAGGATCTGCATAGCCCATCAATTAACCAGAGGGAACACACTGAAGTAGAGGATAAACCACAAAAGTCACTAAATGAGAAACAGCAAGAGAATCAAGAGTTGCTCATTAGATGTATTGCACAACATCTAGGCTTTGCCGGGAACAGACCTATTGCTGCATGTATCATATACAAATGCCTCTTGCATTGGAGATCATTTGAAGTAGAGCGCACTAGTGTTTTTGATCGTATCATTCAGACTATTGGCAATGCAATTGAGGTGTAAAAGGCGCAACTCTAGCATGCTGTACTCTCTTTGTTACTTTGGACATTTTTAACTTTCTAACTCAACTATTTATTTGGGCTTCAGACCCAGGATAACAATGATGTCTTGGCTTATTGGTTATCCAATGCCTCCACACTTCTATTGTTACTCCAGCGCACACTTAAAGCAAGCGGTGCTGCTGGAATGGCCCCACAACGTCGTCGTTCTTCATCGGCAACTCTATTTGGGAGAATGACACAAGTAAATATGATGTTCTTATTTGAATAGAGTAATACCCATTGAGAAGCATTCATTCTTCAGATAATTCTTCTACCTGATTGTTTCAGAGTTTCCGTGGAACTCCCACAGGAGTTAATCTCTCCTTAATCAATGGTAGCATGAGTAGTGGAGCAGACACGTTGCGACAAGTTGAAGCCAAGTACCCAGCTTTGCTTTTCAAACAGCAGCTTACTGCATATTTAGAAAAAATATATGGAATGATTCGAGATAATTTGAAGAAAGAAATTTCTCCCCTGCTAGGGTTGTGCATCCAGGTATGGCAATTTATTTATCAATGTGCTGTAAACTTTTAATAACCTATGATTCATTGTTTCTAAAGATCATTATTAACTTCATCATTTGCTGCACTTCCTATCATATTTATGGATTTGAAATGTAATTGTTTAACTGTGATGAGATAGGCACCAAGAACATCCAGAGCAAGCTTGGTCAAGGGATCACGTTCAGTTGCAAACACTGAAGCTCAGCGAGCTTTGATTGCTCACTGGCAGGGGATAGTTAAGAGCCTTGGGAACTTTTTGAATACTTTGAAAGCAAATCATGTTAGTAGAATCTCTTTTGACATCATTCTTCCTATCTTTGCCTCTTTATATTTGTATTATAGGCATAGGTCATTGTGCATTTTTTGCTAACACTTTTTGATTCTAAATTACAAGGGCCTCTGTTATTGCTTCCAAGTTGTAAACTTTCCACAAATATTCTCCATTTTAAATTTTAAACATAAGGGGGTTTAACTTATGTTGAACTTTTTTTTTTTTGGGGGAAAAAGGGGGTAGGGGTTCTTCTTTCTCTTCTATGTTTTTCTTTTTATGTTGTTTGAGTAAAACATGCTTGATCTGATCTCCCCCTCTTCTGCTTCATTTTGACAGGTTCCCCCATTTTTAGTTCGTAAGGTGTTCACTCAAATTTTTTCTTTCATCAATGTCCAACTGTTCAATAGGTTAGCATTTTCCACTTCCATTATTTTTGGGATTGTTTTCTGTTCTGCAAAATAGAATTCTCGATTTTATCATCTCACATTTTATTTCTTGTTATCAGTCTTCTTTTAAGACGGGAGTGCTGCTCATTCAGTAATGGAGAATATGTCAAAGCTGGTTTGGCTGAATTGGAGCATTGGTGTTACAAGGCGACAGATGAGGTGCCTTAACTTCACTGCCGTTATACTGCAGTTCTGTTGATAATGTACAATTACTAACCTCCCCCTTTCCTCGCAACACCATCCAAACCCCCCCCCAAAAAAAAACAATGCAGTATGCTGGTTCAGCCTGGGATGAGCTCAAGCATATCAGACAGGCGATTGGATTTCTGGTACCTTTCTATTGCTGGGTAGCATAGTTGCTAATGGTGAGATAGCAAAAATAGTGAACTCATCTTTGCTGCCCGTTATTCAGGTCATACATCAGAAACCTAAGAAAACACTGGATGAAATAAGCCATGATCTGTGCCCGGTAAGTGAAGGCAATTTTACTTACTCTGGAGGATTCACTTTCCTGAACAATTACCAGCCTTATGGCGCTATTTACAGGTCCTGAGTATACAGCAGCTATATCGGATCAGCACAATGTACTGGGATGACAAGTATGGCACACATAGCGTATCCCCTGATGTAAGTTTTTTTCTGAAAACCATTGTTCAAACTAGGTTTAAAGTCATCTTTGCCTGGAAAGCAGCATGATAACTTCAGGAAGAAGCCATGCAGCAAAACTATGTTAAGCTTTGCCTTATCAATGTTTTCATCAAGGTCATATCCAATATGAGAGTGTTGATGACTGAAGATTCAAATAACGCCGTTAGTAATTCTTTCCTGTTGGATGATGATTCAAGGTAAGGAGATATCAATCAAACAAGTGACAAATTTTTTTTCTTTTAATTTCAACTATCGCTAATATTTGGTTGCACACATTTTGTAAGTTCGATGACCAATTAATGCCTAAAACTTACTAATTTGGGAAGTCATGATGCATAGCAATCAAATAGGAACTAGATATTAATAACTGAAATAAGCTTGTGGCAACCCCAAGCCTATTTTTACTGACCTCAATTCTTCTCTAATGTCAACTGCTTGGCACCAGTTCTACATAATTATTGCTTTGAAGAGAGTTGCCATGCTGCTATACTACACTTTTATTAGACTTAATTCGGAGCGAAAGAAAAACCTATTTACTATATGGTAGACGAAAACCAATATCGTTTAATAGCCTTCTGTAAGGGAAATATATTTTTGTAATCCACGTCGGGAAATTGTGTTTGGCATTAACCGTTTGGAATTATCTACTTTACAGCATTCCGTTTTCTGTTGATGACCTGTCAAAGTCGATGGAACAAATAGATATCTCCGATGTTGAGTCCCCATCCCTTATTCGTGAAAACTCTGGCTTTAGTTTCTTGTTGCCACGCCCGGATTGACAGCTTTAACGGCAGAATTGATGAACTAAGTGCCGAGATATCAAGTCACCGATCAGCTAAATGTTATCACGGGATGCCGAATTGTTGACTTCGGCTACATCAGAAACAAGTCATTGTACTTAAAGTAAGAAATTTATTTCACAACTTCCAACAGAGACCGTGCAACGCTGATCTTCGATAGTTGGTTGCACAACTACCATTTGTAGTCTGGGAGTGAAAAGCATATAGCCGTCTTCCTTGAAATATTCACTCTTTAGTTTGGCTTTTCAGCACATTGTTTTAGATACAATACAATCTTTTTTTCTTTTATTGTTTTAGCTTATAATTTAACAATATCAAAATACAATTATATTTGCATCCTCAGAAAAGTTGGTTATTTTATTCTGAGTATAAAAAAATTGCATAAAAGGAAAGTTTTTCTTGATTAGAAAATACTGATAGCATTTGGAAAAAAGGACACTATAATTTTTAAGTATTAAAAATTTATTATTATAAAATATTTGGATATAAGATATATATAAAGAATTAAAATACTGATATTTTTATATATCATAAACGATACATGAATTCTGAGTTTTTTATAGGCTTTTTAGATACAGTATCTTATAAATAAAGTACTTGAGAAATAAGACTCACCAGACACCACTACATAATTATGCTGTTAAATCCTCCTGTTGGTACTAGAAACGAAACTGCCACCCAAAACACGATGAATGTACCTATTGAGTCAAGGCCATCCCCAGTCCCCAGTTTATAAAAAATCACAGCTCATCTAAGACAGCCGCTATTAGCAAAGAAAATCTGATTCAATAGAGTCTTCCAGCACAAAGAAAATTGGGGAAAATAAAAAGTTTTTTACATTCATCTTAACCTTGAATACCATTACATGCGGCTTGTCGTGACGTTGTTTCCTTTCTGATGTTCCTTTTCGCAGACAACTGAAGTTCATAATGACCAGAACAAAAGAAATATGTTTTCTTTGCTTTAATTAAATCCAGATAATGCAAATAGCCCTACTAAAACTTATAGCAAATGGCTTGAAACCATAAGGAAATGAAGGTCCAATGATGGATTAATTTCAAAACACGACAGAAGGAAGATTAAAACTTCAATTTCATTATCCCTACATAAAATACACATCCAAGGACCACAAGTTTTCTACTTAATTCAACAGAAATCATGTTCAGCGCTCTATGTTAGGACACACAAGCCAATGGCCAAGCTGGTAGAAAGTAAGGAACTACTTTACTCGACTCCCATGAAATGGCAGCTCCACGACCCTGATAATAAACTATTTCCACCCTTTTGGTCTCCAGATCACACAGAAAAATGTTCCACCCTGATCTAATGAAGATAGATTGAGAACTCTGAGGAAGGAATGATAATATCTGAGATTCTTTACAATGCATGCTGAAAGTTGGGTTTTGCTTCCACATTACTTTGAAATTTAATCTCCACCTTAAAATCCACTTGTTCCTTAAATGTGTACAGTTTCTGTAAATGGATGAGTTAGATCCTTCTTCACTCTCAAGGACCCATATCTCCACACCCAAGTTATTGCTCTGACCATACTGCAAAAGCCCATCAGACGACTCCCCAAGAACTGACTCCTCATGCTCATGTGATAGCCCACCTGTTGGTAGTTTTACTAAAGCTATACGCCTTTCCCCAAGACGTGGATCATAAATAGCAAGGTTTCCCCACATTGCAAACCAGTGGACGACTCCCTTGACCACCATAGCTACTGTCCTTGAGCGCAATGCAAAAGTTGTAGAGCATGTCAGAGTGGATTGCTTCCAAGTTCCAGTTTTTGAAGAGAAAGTCTCAATAGAGACGGTATTGCGTTCCTTAAGTTTGCATTCACATTTAGCACGAATCACCTTGTAGCAAATGGCATCACAAAGATATTCCTCAACAATGAATGCCATGCACAACATTTTGTAGAACTGCTGAGGTTCCGGGAGTTGGTATTGTTGCTTGTTCATGAAATTGTACACATAATATGTCTTTGGATGGCGACCGGAAAGAAGAATGCCATTGGAACAATCAATAAAGTAGCCAAGTTTTTTTAGTATCCCAGAAGACTTCAGATCATCTCCCTCTTTACAAGTGGACAACAATGGCAGTGCAGGCTCCCAAGGAGGACGATGGTAGCCATCACGGGGTCTTCCTAGATATAAAAGGTTGCATACAAAGAAACCCAGAAGTCTAAAATTTTGTCTCCATCTATTGACGTAGCAATGACGAAATGAAGAACTGCATATTACACGCAGCCATCTCTTTGATATGATAATGAATTTGCAAATAGATGAAGGTGGTAGTCGTAGTAAGATCTCTTGCAGGATGTCATCACAGCTTAGCACAGCATGAACACTATTACGCATCCTCTTATTTATGTCCATCCAAGATATAAACTGCTAAAGCACATGCTCACTAGTCACTACTCACTACATCTTCAGAGAACTGAATGGCACAGAAATATCTGGATGGATAATGGATTACTCATATTCCTCTATTGATGAAAAGAAGTGTAACCTAAGGCTCATCACTGGTTTAGATTCTAATGTAGGAGGTTAAAAGCAAATCTGATGTCAAAATAAATTCCGTAAATTTAACCAACAGAACAAAGCTTTAATATCAATTGCGATCATCACTAATTACTACGTCAAGTCTATAACGTGTACATTACACAAGATGGTGTTCACTTGAAACCCTGATTGTTGTTTTGACTTCGAAGAAAAAATCGGTTGAAAATATATTCCATCTATAATTTGAATTATTTCAGAATTCCAAACTAATGCTTCATCGCAAATCCAACTAAGTTTTCCGCTTTCCAGTGTGTTCTTTTTTAGACATATAATGGAGCGGAAAGCATAAGACCTGAACATCCAATTTCAACCGTAGAAGTTGGACATATTAATCAACAGACACAATTTTAAAGTTGATTGATTTCTTTAAAGATGACCAAATTTTCCCTTTTGGCAATTTTTTTGACAACGAGACAGAAATAAAGAAGATCAGGGCAAACGTTGAATGCAGTTGCCAACATGTTTAAGCCATCAAGAAAAAAAGGAAAAAAAAAAAAAAAAAGAAGCAAAAGAAAAGTGAACAACCAGATTCAAACGCAGAAGCATAGAGAGATGTAAGAAACTTCAAACCTCTGAATAAAAGAGAAAAAATGAAGCGAATTAGCGGAGAAGCAAGCAAATTAGAGTAGGGCTGCCCGGTACCATCGCAGTCCGCGGCCTTGGCGTTTCTTTCGTCGGTCGACCCCAATAGAGTATACGGCGCGGCCTAGGGCCCAGGGATTTTATTTTATTTTTAACAAATATTTATAGACATTTTTTATTATCAAAATTTTTAATTAAATTATGATAAGTATATATTATTTTAATAATAATATAATGAATATATAATTTTTATAAATAAATATATAATTTTCAATTAAATCATAATTTATTATCTTATTATAAAAAAATTATAATTTTAATAATAAAAATATAAATAAGTGCAGTTAAATCTTTTTTTTTTAATTTCATTTTTAGTTTATTTTTAAAAAGTAAAAAGAAAAGACTTTGTGCAAAGAGACTAAATATTCTTGGGGGTTCCAAATGTTATTGGGCTTCAGTTGGGCCGGCTAATCCAATTAAGACGTGTAAGTGCGGCCCATGCGGGGAAGAAGGAAATAACACACTCACGTCCGGTCCTCAACGAAACAGATAAAAAACTTCCCTCCCTTTTCACACAACGAGCGACCCAACTGCCAGTTCTCTCTCTCTCCTCTCGCTGTAAGTGCGCAACACACAGTCACCGCCGTCTCCCTCTCTCTCTCTCTTTCTGTCTCTCTCTCTTTTTCTGTATTTGATGCTTATACGCTTCTCTCCAAACCCAATAAAAGCCCCTCTCAATCTCATCCATCTCATCCCTATCAATTCATTTCGAGTTGTTCCTCCGTACTCGCTCAGATCCTGCCTTGTTGACTCTGCTCCGAGATCGTCAGTCCCAATGGCGATGCCGCCTAAGTCAGCCATGGCGTCTGTCGACACCGAGGCGGGACTTGCCAGGCGGTTCTGGACCAAGTTCACAAGAGAATCCATTTTTGCCATGTACACTCCCTTTGCTGTCTGCTTGGCTTCCGGCAATTTGAAGATTGAATCCTTCCGTCATTACATCGCTCAAGACGTCCATTTTCTTCGGGCCTTTGCTCGAGCGTGAGATTCTATTTCTATCTTTTCATTTTTCCCCTTTTTCAGTTTCTTTAATTTAACCCTGCCTTTTCTTTTCTATTACTGTGAAAAATGATATTGTATTCTTGCTTTCGAGGAGTTATAAAACGAAATTGAAATACGAAAATTTTTCGTATAATAATATTCGTAATCTTAACTTATCTTGTAAGCAACTGGTTAATTACGCAAGATAGTTCTTGATTATCTTTCTTTTTTCTATCGCCGTGCTTGATTCTTGAATAGGTATGCCGAAAATTATAGAATACTACATTTTGTTCATCCATTCGAAACTAGCATTTCAAGAATAACCTTATTTAGTAGACATTCAAGATTAGCCGTTTTTGAGTAACAGATTCAGTTAAATGTTAAAACTTGTTTTCTGGACTAAAATTATAATGATTTGATAAGTTTTCCATTTCTACTGGTTGGTATTTGAGAAGCGGAAGATAATTGTTTATGATTCCAGAGTTTATAACAACTTAAATGTTAATACATCCATTTTTTTTTTTGGGGGGGGGGGGGGGGGTTAGGGGGAGGGTGGGTGATCTGTAGCCTATTCTGAAGAAGCTTTTACTGCCTATAAGCTGTAGTAAGGGCTAATTAAATTATTCCCAGGTGCTATTACCGCCTTAGTTTATGCCTTCTTTAGTGTTGCAGTATAGGCTTCATCAAGTTATTGTCCCCAGTTTGGTTGCTGAGAAGGTTTTGGAATAGGAAGTAAAATAAGAAAGAAAATGACAAAGATGAGACTGGACTCATTATTGAACTGAGCGGCAGGAAAAGGGATGAAACACCAATTTGAAAATCAGAATGTTTACTATTAGAGATGGTAACAAATAAAAGGTTGGCTTGATTGAACAAATTAATTATCATTTCAGTGAATTTTTTATTTTCAGAAACAAAACTAAATTTTTTATTTTCAGAAACAAAACTAACTTAACACCCCATTTGGTATACAGAATGGAAAGGGGAATAGGAAGTAAAAAGATGATTTTGTTGATAGGAAATGATTTTTGTGCTTCTACTTGAAAAAAAGTAATAAAAAGAGGATAAATATCATTGAGTAATGATTACAAGGGTATAATAAATATTGTACATAACTTTAGAAAAGGAAACCCTCTCCCTTGAGCCCAACCAAATGAGGCTCAATTCATATGTGGGGTTATATATATATATATATTGTTCTGTTTGTCAGTTTTCTCAGCAACCAAAACTGGAGGGTAAGATTATTAGGTGAAATTGTATATACGTTTATTAAGGTGAGTTTCAATTTTTGCAATTCAAAACACCATGCAACGTCAGTTTCAACCTAAGAAGCACCGATATTGACATGGATACATGAAACAATACTATTTATAAACTGCAAACAACAAGATATATTACCATTTAAATGCAATTTGAAGTGTTGTGTCATATTTAACACAAGTTTTGTATGCCTATCAGATATGATATGACTCTGTTGTAAAGTATCAGTACTTCGTAGGTTTCAACCTTTTTACTCCCTTTTTCTTTTCTTTATTAATAAATAAAAAGTTATGCCAAATCTTCTTCTTGTTTTAAATTTTCTTCTTTGATTGATTTGACAGGTACAAGTTGGCTGAAGTGTGTGCTGATGATGATGATGCAAAACTTGGAATCTCTGAGTTGAGGAAGTCAGTTTTAGAGGAGCTAAAGATGCATAATTCACTGGTACAGGTGAGATGCTTTTTCCAAGAAAATGGACTTGAATTGGAGCAGAGTTTTTATTCTTACAGTTACACATAATAATTTATGTTATTAACATGAATTATGAAGTTCTCAATTATCAACATGGAAGTAGTATGGTTGATTTGGAAGGGTTTTTGTGGCCATGAATATCAAGTCGCGAAATAATCCTCTATTTTATTGTTGCTACAGCTTTTTTCCCCATGCCCCTTTTGCTGTGATTTTTTATCCAGTTAATTTTTGTTTATGGATATAATTTTTTAAGCATTGGTGCGTCAATATTATATGCATGACTATTTTTCTTGCCTAATCTATTGAATATGGGCTTCAGAATGATATTTTAGGGACTGAACACTGAGGGTAAAGGAGAAAATCATCCGCAACTTGATCTCTTTAAAACTTGAACATTTTGCAATCATAATAATAAACTTGTATACACTTGGAAAGTGACCATAAGAGTAAGGGTACATCCAATCAAATGGAACAAGAGAATGAGTACAGAGAAAATATTTCCAAGGAGGAAAATTTAGAATTTGTTTTCCTCACAAATTCCAAGTTGATGCAGTGTTATTTGTTATCAATAGTTCAGCACAGAATATACCGATGTTCAAAGAATAAGCCTATTATTCCAATCTTGAGATGCATGAAACGGATGTCTCATGAGTCATGGTAACTTTATGAATTTTTTAAACAATCAATTGATGCTTTATATGCTTGTAGTCGTTGCATTTTTTTTTCACCCATTTAATCTCTATTATTTTGGTGTGGTATTTTGAAATAATGTGTAGGAATGGGGATTAGACCTTGCCAAAGAGAACATTATTAATTCTGCAACAGTCAAGTACATAGACTTCCTGTTGGCTACAGCCTCTGGGAAGGTGGATGCCGTAAAAGGTCCTGGTAAATTGGCAACACCTTTCGAGAAAACAAAGATTCCTGCTTATACTTTAGGTGCCATGACTCCTTGCATGAGCCTATATGCCTTTTTGGGTAAGCAGTTCCAGAAACTTCTAGACACTGACAAAGGTCCTCACCCTTACCAGAAGTGGATTGACAACTACTCTTCTGAAGGTTTCCAGGTTTGTCATATTGACAAGCCTCTTCTGGTTGCCTTGATAGTACTCTTGTGATGAATCTTGGTGGAGTATAAATTTAGTTGATGGCCTTCTCTGGCTCCAACACTCATTTATTCTTATCTTTGAATTTAGGCCTCTGCTTTACAAACTGAAGACTTGCTTGAGAAATTAAGTGTCCCTTTGACAGGCGAAGAGCTTGATGTCATTGAAAAGCTATATTACCAAGCAATGAAGCTTGAAATAGACTTCTTCTCTGCTCAGCCACTCTTTCAGCCAACTGTAGTACCCTTGACCAAAGAACATAACCCTGAAAAAAACTGCCTCATGATATTTTCTGATTTTGATTTGACGTGCACTGTCGTTGATTCCTCTGCCATCTTGGCAGAAATTGCAATAGTGACAGCACCAAAATCTGATCAGAATCAGCCTGAGGATCAAATTGTTAGGATGTCATCTGCTGATCTCAGGAATACATGGTTTGAACTATCCCAGGAGTATACAGAGGAGTATGAGCAATGTATAGAAAGCATTATGCCTGCTGAGAGATGTATGTTAATGTTCCGTGTTTTCTTCAAGATAGTTTGTTTTAGGGAGAATCTGCATTCTGCTCTTAGATATTTTTAATTCTGACTTCAACCTCATAATTTTGCAGTGGAGAATTTTGATTACCAAGAACTGTCTAGAGCACTTGAGCAACTCTCAAAGTTTGAGAAAAAGGCAAATGATAGGGTTATTGAGTCAGGGGTACTCAAAGGTTTAAATCTTGAAGATGTAAAGCGTGCTGGGGAGCGTCTGATTCTTCATGATGGGTGCATTAATTTCTTCCAGAGAACTGTGAAGAATGAAAATTTGAATGCAAATGTGCATATACTTTCATACTGCTGGTGCGATGAGCTAATTAGGTCTGCTTTCTTGTCAGGTATACATCCCTTATAGACTAAGCTGTAATTTCTTCATTTCAGTCTTCACTGTTGCTTGTATTGTAAATTGATTCTATTTAACTCAAGTAAATGGAATTTAATTCCTTTTGCCTGCCCTTCAGCACATTTCTTGGATGTGAACTGATAACTCTGTTTATTTTACATTTTCTTATGTTCCTTGCCGATTTAAAAAAAAAAAATTTCTTTCTTGCTTTCCCTTCTATATTTGTACCCATAGGATCCCTCCTGATCCTCGTGTGTATTATCAAACTTTCCCTTCTTTTCCTTGCTAGTAACACCTTCAATATGATGTTCTAAGCAATATTTGCATTCCTGAGTTTCAGAAACTTGATTATCTATTTAATTGGTTCTTTTATTCAGTAAAATTATGTATCTGATATATTTTTCTTTGGTATGTGTCTAGTGCTTTGATATATATCTTCAACTTTCAAGAGAGTAACGATGGATTTAAAAATTATTATATCAACGAGGTAACAGATTACCAGTGGTCAAGTTACATCTTGCTATATGTTTGACATGAGAAAGCATGACTCTTGTGTCAGAATGGTTAATGAGAATGGATTGAATGACCATGAATTCTGTTCCTGTCTCACTCAATTACTTTCTGTTAGTTGATTGGAACATAAGCTTAGTTTTCTGTTGAAGCAATTGTTTTCCTTATGCCTAGCATGGAAAGCCTTGATATTCTTGTGTACGCTAACATAATTGTTGGCATCTTTCTTGGTTACTTTATATGCTTTATTATTTATGATTTCATGCTAGATTGTTTTTTCAATCTTCAGTATACTTTTTATTGAGAATCTGCTAAACTGACTTTAGTAAATCTATTATATTATATGTTTCCTATTTTCTTGCTAGTAATCTTTCTCTCTCTCACAAAAATTTGGAGCAGCTGGTTTAACTGAGCTGAATGTGCATGCTAATGAGTTCACTTTTGAGGGATCTGTCTCCACTGGTGAAATTGTTAAGAAGGTGGAATCTCCCATTGAAAAGGTCCAAGCTTTCCGCGATATATTGAAGAACTGCAATGATGACAAGAAAAACTTGACTGTTTACATTGGGGACTCAGTGGGTGATTTGCTTTGTCTACTTGAAGCAGATATTGGAATTGTGATTGGTTCAAGTTCTAGCCTCAGGAGAGTAGGGACACAGTTTGGTGTTTCGTTCGTCCCATTGTTTCCTGGCTTGGTTGAGAAACAGAAGAAATACATTGACGAAAGCTCTTCCATTTGGAAGGGTTTGTCTGGCGTTCTTTTCACAGTCTCTAGTTGGGCCGAAGTGCATGCCTTTATTTTGGGTTGCTAGTCTTAATGAAAAAAACATATACATAGTGCAATACAAATACACAAAAAAGTGGCAAATTTTATAAGGGCCACGGATTTTATGCTGTCTCTCTTGTGTCTCGTACAGAATGTTGCTATTCAGAGATACGGTTTACTGAATATGCTTTACATGTGGGTATTTTCGATTTCCTGAAATTTTCTCCAGTTTTACTTTGACCTTTTTATTTGCCTATTGTTGTTGATATCTTACTATTCCCCCCCTTTTTTGTCAGGTATGAGAAGCTTGAGGCAGCAATAATTCAAATCATAGATTGTTAGATCAAGGCTTCAATACAGGCGTTGTAGTGTTGTACTGGTACTTACTAGGGTCTTGATTTTCCCAAATTGTAAGAATATGCAGATGCAGAAAATTGATGTTCATGGGCTCTTAAATTTTTTGAACCACTTATTACGATGCAAATATTATTGGTCCAAATTGTTTTTAAGATGCGATTCTCGTGTACGATTAGTTGAATGTGTACGCTTAATGAGACCGACCCGCTCCGTAGCAGAAAGTCTCAAGTCTTTCTCCACATTCTTAGATTCCTACGATAGAGTCTGAGAATGTCCGTTGTAGGGCGTGGATGATAGAATGGCGGGAATCGTGGGTCCCTTGAGAATTGATTCGCGGATAGATTTCCGAAATGAATTTGTCGGTTCCACTTCCGCTGGAAAGACAACAAACGGAAAAGTAAGGAAAGGAGGAAAAAAGAAAGAGTGAAAATGACCAATGCGACATTTTTCTTTTGGGATGGAAAGCGAAGCCATAATAGATGATGTATAGAAGTGGCTAAGGTCGTCCTTAGGAAGCGGGCGTCTTAAAAAGTCAGCAAACAGGAAGCTTGATGTCAAAGTCTTAATTTATGTGTTGGGAAATTTAAAACTTACTCACCAGTGAGTACCTCTCCAGAATAACCCACTGTTGCACCCTTTTTATTTGTATTTAATAATTATACAGTGCATAAGACCACAAATATGAATAATTAGCTGCGCACAGAAACAAAGAAGATAACTAACGTTAAGTTCAGTCAATTAGAGGTCCGGCACTCGTCCCTCATATGCCCCGCAGCCACACCCTACTATCATTTGTGTTTACAGATAACGGAGTTTGTGAGCTTTCCATCCTCTTCGTTTTTTTTCTTTTTTGGGGTCCTTTTTGAGCAAAGAACAATCTTTATATAAATCAAACTTTCCATTATGCGTAGTTGTGCATTAAAGGAGTTTTGCTTCCGATCTCTGTCTCTCTTGTCAGTTAACTTGTGAGTGTTATTAGTTAAGAAAATATTGTTTGGGGGAAATCATTGAAAGATGGGGACCAACATCAAAACTGAAAAGAGAATTACTTTAAATCCGTAGTTGACAGACACCGAGAGTATCTCTAAGAATGTGGCTATTACGTTTAACTCACAATCACAGACACAGATTAGCCCGATATCAATGGTGTATAGCTGCATTAAGGATCTCAAGATGGAGGGGTCTTATTTTGTTGCTAATTTGCTATGTTATGTGTTGTCCATGCATGTGGTTTGGAAAGTTGAGACAAATACAATCTTGGTATTTTAATCCTTGCAGCTTCCCACAAAGGCTGCCAGTGGTGAAATTGTTGACACTTCATAGTTTGGTGTCTAGGGTTTTTCAGCGCCAGTACCATTCCAAGGTAAGCGTTGCGTTCTGCTAGCGAGTAAATCTCAGAGCAGAGCAAAGAAACACAAGGTGCTTCTAATTTTCTTCCCCAAAAAAAAAAATATTTTGAAGATATAATGTTATAATTCAAAGGAGCAACTGCAGTAATGCTGAAAAATACAAAAAAAGAAAAAAAATGTTATCTAGTGGTGCTTTAACGAATAGGTGACTAATTAAATATTGAATATAAATGGGCAATGACATGCTTCATTAAATCAGTTGGATCAGCACTTGAGTTGGAGTTGGAACTATTCATCCTTCATTATGCAAAAGGCATGCAAATTGAGATTTGTTAATTCCCATTTCCAACCACAACCCTCACTTGAACTCTCCACCCTCATCGTTTGTTGCCATTCCACTCTGTGTCCATGTACTTATTTTCTTCTATCAGCTATCAGATTAGTCTATCTAAAATTTGATTGATTTACCTTTCCTGATCCCATAAAAAACAAGCAGTGTTACAGATCAAATTTAGGCTTTATCTTCCCAGGGGCCTCTACCAAACCAATGGTTCTCAAGTTCTGTGAAGTTCCGCGTTATAAATCATATTCAAAGATATCGAAAGTGGGTATACAATTTTTTAAAAAAAATTCTTTTAAAAAGAGGAGGGTTCTTTTTTTTTTTTCTTTTTTCAATTGAAAAGATGAATGCTTTATGCCCTTATGGTGGGAACGTTTGGCTCCTGAATTTTGATGACTTTTTGTTTCTGAACTTCCAAGATATATGTTTAAGTACGACACAAGAAACTGGAAAGCATCTGCAATAATTATGGGCATCGTCTTCTTCAACGACTTTATCAACCTTGACTTAGATTTCATGACTCCAAGGTCTAATTTTTCATCAGGGACCGTACTTAACCGACTTCCAAAGGAAGGATTAGTGCGAAAATTTCCAAGTTATTCTTTAAAACTACTAGAAATTTGTCCTGGTTCCAGGAGTTTTTGTGACGACATAATAATAATAATAATAATAATAATAAGATATATTAACTAGCAAATACTTCCTCACACGGATTAACTCCCCAGATGAAATCTCTCTTTCAACTATAATAAATTAAACAAATTGTGAAATTAGAGGAAATAAAATACTGGTTACTGTCTATGATTGAAAACTTGTAATGCCACAATTATATTGATAAACATAGCATAATAATTTCTTTATTCTGTGAAACTTTGTTAAAAATATATCAAAACTTAATCTGAACTTTATTCTATATTAAGTACTTATGACTGAATTTATACTGAAATTAGAAGGAGCTTCATTAAGAAGCTTTTGTTTGCATCACTAGTAGGTGCGTTCTAAACAAACATAATTAAATGAAATTATTGCTCTATATGCTTTATTAAGTCATTGTCAGGTCTAATCTGACAAGTGGAACCCCTGCACTTGTCCATCACCCATGCTCTATGCAAATAAATAACAGTAAATTACTCTTCCACATCAATTTTCCTATGTTCTCTGTTCATGGGGCGTAGTCAAATAGTTTACCATAGATTCCAATTCCAATTGTAAGAGACCTTTACCTCACATAATATTCTCTTTATTAATATAATAATAGTATAAGTGCTAAACTAAACTAAAATTTTATAAGTATTTATTAGCACTAAAAAAATAAACTTGGCCTATGTTGTATTTTGGTGTAAATCATTTCATAGTCAATTTCAAACCTTAAAAAAAAAAAAGATGTAATGTTAGGCAATTGACAATCAACGTAAAATTTTGTCAAATCTTAATATTATGGATTATCGATGTGTTAGAATTAATAACGTAAAATTTTGTCAAATCTTAATATTATGGATTATCGATGTGTTAGAATTAATACTAAGTCATTATCCAAAAATAATGTGCTGTATAGCTTAAATACAACGTCAAATGAGCAAGAGTCATTGTATTGACACCTAAGTGTAGTCAAAAATAAATAAAGGTTCTCATATTTTCATGAATAAATGTAAATAAAAAAGCTAGCTCACAAGAGTGGGATTCATTTTGAAATTTAAAATATACGTATACATATAGATAAATTAATGGAAACAATAGATACCATAATTAGGAAAAAGATTAATTTTATATGCTTATAAGAAACTAAATCAATATGAAAAAAAAAAGTAAAAGAACTAGACACCTCAGGTTTTAAGCTTTGGTATACTGGTACAGCTAAATCTAAAAATAAGATAAGTATAATTGTTGATAAGTATTGAAAAAAATATTATGGTGAATGTAAAAATTTTAAGAGTTAAAATCATAGTGTTAAAATTTGTAATGGAAAGAGAAATTTTTTATGTTATCAGTGCTTACACACCATAAATAAAATTAGAAGAATATTATAAGATAAAATTTTAGAATGACTTAAAAGGTTTAGTACAGGAAACACAATTAGAAGAAAAGATTTTTTTAAGAAGGGATTCTAATAGTTATGTAAGGAGTGTATCTAGAAGTTTTTAGGATCTGCATGGGGGATATGGCTTGGGAAAAGCAAATACAGAGAATAAAATTATTCTAAACTTTTCATTAGCATTTGACTTTACAATTGTTAACATTTATTTTAAAAAATGCGAGAAGCATCTTATCACATACAAAAGTAGAGGTGCATGCTCTCAAATTGATTTATTTCTACTAAGAAAAGCGAACAAAAAGTTTTGCATGGATTGTAAAGTTATACTTAGAGAGGATTTGACTATCCAACGTAAAGTTTTGGTTATAGATGTTAGAGTTCAAAGGAGAGTAAAAAGTAAAAGTTAAGATAGGGTGTCAAGGATCAAGTAATGGCAATTGAAAGGGGATAAAAAACTTGCAAAGAAGGATTTTGAAGGAAGGGTCTTGGGAGGCATAAGGAAGTGATAACAATATGTAGAATGAGATGGCTAAAAAGATTAACAAAAAAGATACTCAATAAATTAACAAGCCTTGGACCTATGGATAAATAATTTTGATGGTGGGATGCAAGCATGCAAGATAAGGTTAAGGTTAAAAAGAAATGTTAAGTAAAAAAAATATATAAGGTAACTAAGATATTAAGAATGTAGTGAGTAAAGCAAAAATTAGGACATTTAATAGATTATACCAATCCTTGAGACTAAAACTGAAAAAAGAAGTCATTACAAGCTAACTAAAAGTAAAAAAAAAAAAAAGACAAGAGATGTGAATCAAATGAAATGTATTAAAGGTAAAGAAAGAAAAATCTTAGTTATGGAATAAGATATCAAGAAAAGGTGAAAGGATTATTTTTATAAACTATTCAATAAAGGACATTGGATGTTATTGTATTTAGATAGACTAGATATTAAAGAGGATGATTAAAATTATATTTTTTATCATAAGATTCGAGAGTTAAAGATAAAAGAAGTATTAAAGAGAATGGAGAATGATAAAATAGTTAGATTGGATAATATATCTATTAAAGTATGAAATGGTTTAGGAGTAAAAGGCATAAATTAACTCACAAAGTTATTTAATGAAATGATGAAATCTAAGAGAATACTAGACGAGTAGAGAAGAAGTACTTTAATTTTTATTTATAAGAATAATGAAGATATATAAAATTGTGTAAATTATAAAAAAATTAAATTTATGAGTCACACTATGAAGTTATGGGAGAAAATAATTGAGCTAAAATTAAAACAAGATTCTCACATTATAGAAAATCAATTTGGTTTTATACTAAGAAGATCGACCATGGAGAAATATCGAAGGAATAAAAAAGACTTACACATAGTGTTCATTGATTTGAAAAAGATATACAATGAAGTGCCAAAAGAGATTTTATGTTACTTATATTTGAACAATCCAAAATATGTATGATAGGGTTTTAACTGGCGTAAGAATAAAATGTGGACTTACAAAAGATTTTTCAATAATCATTTATTTGCATCAGGGGTAAACTTTGAACCCTTATCTTTTTATTTTAGTATTAGATATGCTTATTGAACATATATAAAAATCGATGCCACAATATATGCTTTTAAAAAATGATATAGTTTTAGTTGGAGAATTGAGAAAGAAAATATACAAGAATTTAGAGAGGTAAAAACTAGTTTGAGAAATATATGAATTCTGTTAAAGTAAAAGTAAAACAAAATATATGAAATATAAGTTTAGTAAGAGGCGCATTAATTATAATATAGAAGTAAAAATTAAAGAATATACCATACTACAAGTTACACAGTTTAAATATCTTGGGGTCGTCATACAACATGACGAGAAAAGAGAGAAAGATGTAAAACATAGAATTCATATAAAGTGAATGAAATTGAAAAGTGTTTCAAATGTTATTTGTAATAAAAGAATATCACTTAAACTTAAAAGTAAATTTAACCACATAACTATAAATCTATAATATTGTATATAATTGAGTGTTGGGGAATAAAAAGCTAACAAGAGAATAAGCTTAACATTACAGAGATAAGAACGTTGCGTTGGATGACTGAACACACTAGATAAAATAGAATTATAAAGAAAGTGGAGGTCACATCTATTATGGAAAAGATTATAAAATTACACTTTAAATAATTTAAGCATGTGTAAAGAAGGTATATAGAAGTCCCAATAAGCAAAATAGATTACATTGAGAGTGGTTTAATAATTAGAAGTAGAAGGAGATCAAGAAATACAATAAGTAAAACCATTAAGAAGGATTTAAATTAAAATATTTTATCTAAAAATATTATTCACAATAAGATTTTATGGCGTCATTTGATCTATGTAGTCGAATCTACCTGATGGGAAAAAATTTATTATTATTATTGTATTTGTTAGCACTAAAAATTATAAGTAAGGTGAAGATCCTTTTCAGTCAAAAGATCTAATTAGATTATTCAGTTAGTCATTTTACTTATACTTTTTAAGTTTTCTTACCTCTATTATCCAACTCCTCTCATTATCACCTTTTCTCTCTCATCTCTCTTTACTTCCAAATGATACACCGACTAAATGGTGTTGTTGGATCCTCCAAATAAAGAGGATCCTCATGCTTTTGATTAATGGCTAATGGTTAAGAATTGTCAAGTACAATTTAGCTAAAAATCCTAAAGGAGAGGTTAGTGTAAAGCACCAATTAAAGGACAAGTGATAGTTGTATCTCAAACCAACTAAATCCTCCTTATAAATCAATGACTTATGTTATACAAAACAAAATAAGCAATAAAAAAATAGGCTTGGATCCAGCATAATAACTAGAGTTGTTTATAGGTCGAGTCGAGCTGGACATATAGTATGTCTGATGCCCGGTCTGATTAAAGCATCGGACTTATTTTTATACTCATGGCTAAGTTCGGCTCAAACAAGGCCAATTTTATGTTGGGCTAGGGCGGGTTAGTGCCATCTAAGCTATTTTTTTTTTTTATAAATTGATACTTGTAATATAAAAATATCTTTTTGCACACTCATAAGCATATACTTCAAAACAATGAAATTTTAGAGTCTTCATATTTTTATCAATAATAAAAAAAAATAGTTTTGTATTATCAAGCAAAATATAAGTTATACTAACATAATTAGCCATAGGTAAACATGTATTTTCATTATTTAACAAAAGAAATATCAATAAATATGCATATCAATAATGAAAATAATTAAGAAGTAAAAAGGGCTTAGATAGGTAATGAAAGCTACAATATACAAAAAAAAAATCAAATGAAATAAAATATATATATATATATAAGATGACAAGATATTGATAATTGAAAAAAAAAGTAACTCCTAGGGCGAGTTAAGCAGCTCATGTCTTCGCCCGTGGCCCAACCCAACTCAATATAGTTTTGTTTAAAATTCTATTTATTTATATTTTTTGTCTGGCTCCACTCGATTAGGTCGAAATAAGGTGAACCCTTAAGGTCTAATAGACCAATGAATACCTCTAATAATAACAACCTTTTGGAGCTCTTGAATGACACAAATCACACTTTTAAGACAACAAACAAGCATGTCAATTATGATTGAGAGAATAACTTAATGAAGAATGTGCCAAGTAAGAGAATATTATAAATTAGGAATATGGACTAACATACAACACATAGAAATTTTTCAAAAATTTTGTTTTATAAGTTCTTTTTTTAAATTTTAATCATTTATCAACTTTATTTATTATTTATTATTATTTTATTTATTACTTTCAATCTAATTCCTATTGAAGTTGTATTCATTTTCTTTCAAAATTTTCTATTGTCAATTACAAAGACCATACATTCTATTTTAATGTAATTCAGCATTCTTTTTAATTTGCAAACGCTTTTAAGTTTCTTATTCACATATATCTGAGACTTTCATTTGAGTCCCAGTTATATTTAGAATCTTGGGAGGCTTTTTTTTTTTAATAAGAGAATTATGTCTCATTTTCTCCATCTCCCTGAAAACAAGGACAAAAAGTTGGTTTTCCAAGCTCAACTTCATGATAAAATTATATTGACTTTTTAATTAATCATCAATAAAAAAAGTATATCAATTATATTATTATGAGATTTTTTAATAAATATATGATGTGTCAAAGAAAATTTAAAATATTTAATCATATCATGTTAAATTGTAGATTAGTCATTTATCATATTTTTATTAAAAAATTCAATGATAAATTAAACTCGTAGTTTTGAGTTTTGTCCATTCTGTAATGGCCCTCGCTTGTACATGACCTTCGTATTTTTTTTTCTTCTTTGTATTATCCGTCCCTCCCAAATCTGACTAGGAAATCTATGACCCTTTATAAATATGACCCATAACTACCCGGTAATACTCACTTTCTTCTTCATCATCTTGGTCTTGTTCTTCTTGGTGCAGAAAAAGAGATGATGAGGCTCTTAAGGATAAGAACGAGGTACAAGTTCAAGTATTTGGTGGAGTTGGAGCCATGGCCAATAATAGCACAAGAATGAAGTTTTTTGAGGAAGTTTGACCTGAGGAAATGAGTCCTCTAGGCAAGTCTGATGCTTGGCTTTTCATTGTCATCTATTTTTCCTTGTACGTTTTCCTCTGTCTGGTTGCCGAGAAGATAAAAGACTTAATAAAAATAGGATTTTTGGGATCCAAAGTTTCTGCTTTACTATGTCTTTTAATTTGGGCAACCAAACAAACCCTTCAGCGTCTCCTTAATTTCCCAGCTTTATGTTGTAACCTCGTTTAACACATTTCTTGTATGAAAGCCGATCTTCTATAGGCACTCAGTTATTTTGCGTTCTTATTCAACTGGGTTCTTCGCATCGTTTTCTGTTTTTTTTTTTTTTTTGAGTGTATGAGATTGAAATGGTAGGGAAAATTAAAAAAACGAAAACTTACGGTTTTCTGTAAATTAAACAAAGACTGTTCGTGGTTTAATATTAAAACTAGGTCAAAGAAAGTGCAGTAGATGGTGGATATTTAATTTACATTGGCTGAGAGAATAAAAGCACATGATCCTTTCTGGCTTTGGTACATACATACAATAAAGTAAGACCAATTCAACCATCCAACATATATTACAGACATGTTGTGTGTCGAGGGACAAGCAAATAGTCGAACAATTGTGGAAGATGATTGAACTAAATATAAAGTGAAATGTTCAAAGGAAAAAGGATCAATTGATGCTCTGGTTTAATACTACCATTAATTCTAGTGAAGGAGTCGATTATAAGCCATATTTTGTTTTAGATCTCCAAATGAATTTGATGTTTTAAAGGGCTTCAAATAATTATCAAAAAAGGGAGTGTTGGGTTGTAACGTGAGGAATAATTAAGCTCTCCAAATAGCTGGAAAAGAATACCTCTTGAGTCTTGATAATGGTTTTTCTGCATACAATTTACGGCTGCAAAATTTAACTGCATCAGTATAATTCACCAAACCAAAACTATGTTAAGAACGGTTTCGCATGATACTGCAATATATATGAATGCGTACTATACGATTAAGGATACGTGGCATCTGAGTCTAGAATTTCCTGTGTATTACGTTTTCGTAATATTTTTCTGCAACTATAGCGTGCATGATTGATTTTGTTTCTTATAATTACTAATACTAATGAAGCTCCTCAGAAGTGGAATAATCTTTTATCATGATGTAAAAGGTTAGCGTCTTGGAGTGTAAATCCCAAGTAAAGGGCATGACTTATAATTTTCTGCATCTTTTTGTAAAGTTAATAATTGTGATCAGCCACACTTAAAAGATAAGGATGATAATTACTTTGTAAGTCTACCATCCATATTTCCATTATCTGTTTCATTTTCTCTTTATTAGATAAGTTAGCCAGCATATGCCCCACCTGCGGGAGAGTGACGCGCACCAACAACCAAAAGGGGTTTATAACCAGCCGATCAATAAAAAGTTTCCTATTGGCCTGTGACTCATCATGGTCCAAAAGCGACAACCTATTGTAATTGATTAACTTTGTTGGGTTAGATCAACGACCAAAAAAGTCAATTGAAACTGAACCAAATCCAGAATCCAAGATAGGAGAACCACCACCTCTTCTTATCATTGATTTACCACGATTGCTGTTCCTGCCTGTTTTGGTATATTCCATTCATTCTTTTGACTTCAACTGCTAAATCTCTATATCTCCTCTAAATTTCTTCTGCCACTGGATGGTGGATGATTCCCATTGTCATGCTTTCACGATTTTGAACTTGGTTTATTCAACTGTAACAGATAAGTAGCCTCTTCAGAACGGCTTGGTACACTATATATGAAGGGGGCAAATTTTCCATTATTTTTTTTTTGGGCCAACCAACCCATGAATTGGATTATTAAAATGTTCAATTTTGTGCGAGTCGACTGTCGCCTGACCAATGGTCTATGGTGTGATCTAAATGTAGAAAGGCAAGAAGTGTCTTCTACCTTGCATTACTTCATATGTGTGGGTGGGGTGCGAAAGGGGAATGGTTTAAAGTTTGTTGGTTCAAGTTGTCACAGACAACCAGAAGCTTAACCACGTAAAGCAGATTTCAGTTCAGGTTAGAGATTCATGTATAGTCTTTAGAACATGTCAACTATTTGAATGAATAATATCGCAACAGAACCTCGGATAAATAGAATCCTAAATTGAGAATTTTCTAAATTACATTTGTATGTAGAACAACACTACATGTTAGTTGAATAAATAAAATCATCTACTCTAGTTTACATCACCACTTCCAAGAATTCAATCAACATAAGAAGCAGAAGCTCCACTTCCGCACATGTCCCGGTCTTTAAGGCTTTTCAGAAACGATCTGATGGCAAGATGTTCGGAATCGTATGTCATTAAAGATGCTAATATTATGCTCCCAGTAACAATCAAATCAAACCTGTCAATAGGAGAGGGGTTTTTTTTTTGCTTTTTGGGGGGGGGGGGAGGGGGGGAGGGGAAGCAGTGTAAATTCGAAGCAACAGATTTCAGAACCATGCCAATTGATTTATAAGAAAATTATTTAAGATATCAGGACAAAAACATGGTTAAATCCAGTTCAAGTTGTGGGTGTTGTTCAGTTTTCACTTCATGCAGACTAGTGCAATGATGAAAATAAGCAACTTCAATGAAAAGCAGACATAGTAACCTCCTGACTTGAACTGAATGTCGTGAAGGCATGAAGTAACATTAGGTTGAGCTAAAAATAAACAAAGAACGACGATTTAAATAGTCAATCTTTTGAGTTAACGGCGACTCCTCCTATTTCTTAACAAAGGGTAATCAATGAGACCACAGGTTAAAAACCATCAGATGCATGTGAGTCTAACTTACCAATACAAAGATTACACGTTTAGAGACTGGAGGTTCTTTTATTGACTTATAGTCTAACATTAACAAATCATATACACTGGGACCAAAGAGCTAACTTTTGAGCCACAAAGGTGGTAAGAGAAATTTCACATAAGATGAGACGAAATAATTTAACTAGACGTCTAGACCCATCATGATGACAACTATGCATGCTGCAATAAAGCCCTTAAATATATTTTGATGCAAGTTACCTCAAAAACAGAGCGGTGACTCCAAAAAGAAACGGCAAAGATGGAGTAGCAATGGCCAAGATCATGAAGCAACATCAAAAGATGACATCAGTCGCTGATGACCCGTAAATACAAGTAACAATATAAAGCAGGGTAAATTAATCTCCCTCCTTTAAAAATGTCCAAATTACACATTCCTTCTTTTGATTATAAAAATATACAAAAATATTCCTATAAACCAAAAGATGACCAAATTACTCTCAAAGATAACATTAGTTTCTTTTATTAAAATATAACTAATTAAAAAAATGCATTTCTTATATTTTTATTCCAATTTTATTTATTTTATGTTGAAAATCATAAAATTTAATTTATTCTAAATTTAACAAAGTTACTATTTTACATTATTTAAATGCATTATATAATACCTGCTATATTATATAAGGGTATTTTAGTCAAAATATGTGTAATTGTAGTCTATCTATTATTGTAAGAGAGATCATTGTAGCATATCTCTTGATTTTAGTAGAGGAGAGTATAATTTATCCTATAAAATATTGATGCTAATATTAATATCAAAAGAATAAAACTCCAGTGGTTACAATTAAATTAAAGATGAAACCATCAAACAAGCTTTACTCTAGGAGAACATACCTTTTCCTGTCTCATACACTGAAGATCCAGGATGAGACAAGAAGGATGATGCTTGTGATGCCATGATCTTTGCTCATTAATAAATCAAATAGAAATAACCTCTAAATAGCAAAGAGGAGCGAGAATGTCCATTCATACATCAAAGGCAAACCAGTCCACAGCATCACTTGCTGTAATACAATTAAGAGAGCTAGTCCAACCGACACCACTGCGGCCATAAGATAGACTATTGGTATTTAGTGACCCATCTCTGAGCACTAGTTTAGGTCCTAATCTCCTTCAATCTCTAATGGCTAGCTTTTTTTTTTTTTTTTCAAAGGAGGGTCATTTATTGTAGCTTGTTCTGTCTGTTAAGCATTTATTTTTTGAGACCATTGCTGATTAATAGCATAGGTCTCTTCCCTTATTTATTTGCTTTCTGCTTTGTGTATTCAACACCTTTCATCAATGAAATACTAGCATTTTCTACATGGTATCAAAGCTTCACCATGCCTCCATCAAATTTGGACAGGGACTGGCCTTCAATACAGAAGCCCAAGATGGGCAAACTCTATTAAAAACTTCCACTCATGCTTAGAATGCATCAAACAACATCAGAAGGTTTAGACATTGCGATTATAGTTCTGTAGCCATAAAGTTAGAGAACACATGCCCTCCTGCCTTACCCAAAAGGCGTTGATCGGCCGAACCTAAAAGCCCATCCTCTGTCCATGCTGCCATGTGCCACTGCATGTAGCTGCTTTTCATCCCCTGCACCAACACGTGATGGCATGTAAGCCACCTTCTCCCGCCATTGTTCATCTAAAGCTGCTCAACTCAGCCTCCTTTGTTGATCTATGGCATCTATTGGTCCAACTTGAGATCATAAATGAAGCCACCGTATTTGATACAACTTCAAAATCAAATTCTTCCACTCATAAACAGTTAAAGCTGCTCCAAAGGCTATTTGAACAGCAAACCATGACCTCCAATGACTCTAAGGGTAATATAAGGGTCAGGAACATAGCCTAATCAAGTAAATTTTCTGTTGCACTAAATACTCAAGTTCTTGAAAATAAGTGGGTATTGGATTTAGGAGCCTTTGATCACATGACTCACAACACTACCTTATTTGATAAACTGAATCCTTGCAACTCACCTTTAAAGGTCAAAATTAATGGGACCTTAACTTAAGTTTCTGGAATTGGAACTATCACCATATCAGAAAATTTAATTCCTAAAGATGTGTTGCCTGGTCCTCAACTTGCTTGTAATCTCCTTTGTATTAGTAAGCTTGTAAAGGATAGCAATTGCAAAGTTAATTTCTCTAATGGTGGTTGTGAGGTTGAGGACTTGGCATCTAAGAAGATGAATGGAAATGCTATAAAGGTAAATGGTCTTTATCTCATGGGTGCTAAAGGTTCAAATAAATGGAATTTTAATATTAGTTCTAATTTAGTTGTGATTTTATGGCATAATAAATTAGGTCATTCTAATTTCCAATACTTGAAAAAAAAATGTATCCTAGTCTATTTAATAAAGATGCTACTATTACAAATTGTGAAACGTGCCAATTTGCCAAACACGCCAAGCCTAACTATCCCACACACACCTACAAACCCTCACATCTCTTCCATCTTATTCATAGTGATATATGGGGACCTTCTAAAGTTAGGGGCATTGTGGATAGTGGGTGGTTTGTGACCATACAAAGATCACTTGGGTGTTTTTGATAAGAGAAAAATCTAAGGTGCCTATTATATTCAAAAAATTTTCACCAACTTATTAATACACAATTTCAAACTAACATAAAAGTCATAAAGAGTGATAATGGAAGAGAGTATATTAACACATCTCTAGGAACCTACCTCATTGAACAAGATATCCATCACCAAACCTCTTGCTCCCACACACTCCAACAAAATGATATAGCTAAGCGAAAAAATAGACACATTCTTTAAAAAGCTAAAGCCATTATGTACACTATGAATGTTTTCCACCAATTTTGGGGACAAGCTGTCACCACATCAATCTACCTTATCAATAGGATGCCGTCCAAGGCTCTTAATTTCCAAACTCCTTATGACACCTTAAAATTGATCTTTCCGCTCATCTTCTCTTCGACTTACCCATGAAAGTCTTTGGATGCATTGCTTTTGTTCACCTCTATCAAAGTAGCAAGCTGGACCCAAAGTCCACTAAATGTATCTTTGTTGGGTACTCATCATCTAAAAAGCACTACACATATAACTCTCCATTGCTTAAAAATTTTTATCTCCATGGATGTCACCTTCTTTGAGAGATAACCATATTACCCCAGAAACTCCATTTTGGGGGGGGAGAGTTACCATGATGAAAGGAGTTCTTGTGTTTGGCCTTGTTCTTCCCCTACCATCATTGCCACTGACCCTGATCTCAAACATCATACTGCTCATGAGCCTGAAACGAAAACCATTGGTATTATTCTCGACAACAATGCTGTCCCATCCCTTGAAATTAATAATAATCTTCTTGAAAACAAATTGGTTCTGATATTGATCAACCTTAGCAACACACTCAAGCAAATGATGAGTTTTATCAGTTAAAAGAAAACTACTACCACCCTTTAGTTTTCTCAAGGAAAAATAAAACCCAAGAAATAATAACCTCTACTTCTCTTGTGCAACACCAAGAAACCTCTTGCCAAAAGTCCCAAAATTGATAAAAACTTGGATTGGCCCATTGCCCTAATAAAAGGCACTAGATCTTGCACTTGACATCCTATCGGGAAGTATATTTCTTATGAAAAACTTTCTATTACCATAAAACTTTTGCCATTAATATTTCTAATGAGAAACTTCCCCACCATATTCGTGAAGTTTTCAAACACAAGGAGTGGAGGAAAGCTATGCAAAAACAATTGGAGGAACTTAAGAAAAACAACACATGGGAGCAGATCAACCTTCCTCATAGAAAACGTCCTATTGGATGCAAATGGATATTCAGCATCAAGGATAACTCAAACCCAAACCTAGCGAATAAATTATCAAGAAACATTTACTCCAATAGCAAAACTCAACTCTATCAAAATTCTTCTTTCGCTCGTTGCTAATCTTGATTGACCTCTTCACCAATTAGACATAAAAAATTCCTTTCTAAATGGAGATTTACAAGAAGAAGTTTATACATCGATGCCCCCTGATTTCAAGAGAAAAAGTGATGGGAAAGTATGCAAGCTGCACAAATCTCTCTATAGGCTCAAGTAATCCCCTAAAACTTGGTTTGAGAGGTTCACCAAAGCAATAAAAACGCAAGGGTACCTACCAAGGCCAAGCTGATCACGCTATCTTCACAAAACCTCTCCTAAGGGAAAAATTGCAATTCTCATTGTGTACATAGACAACATCATCATCAATATAAACTACATAGAAAAAATTATCAACATCATCATCAATAGAAGCTACACAAAAGAAATTATCAATCTCAAGAAGGCCTTGGTAATAGAATTTGAAACCAAGGACTTTGGGCTCAAAATTCTAAGGTATCCTAAACTAACCTATGGAAGGGGTATGTTATTCAAAAAGAATTTTTTTTCGTACTATGAAAATGTATTGTGATGTGGGTTAAGCTAATTCCATTAGTGACCAAAGATCTACTACTGGGCACTACACTTATGTTCGGGGAAACTTGGTCATTTGAAGAAGTAAGAGATAATCTATAGTTGCTTGAAGTAATGGTGAAGCCGAATACCCAGCTTTAGCTCAAAGAATTTGTGAAGGGTTGTGGCTTAAACACCTTCTAAATGAACTTATGAACGAGTGCCAAGGTCCTATAAAAGTTTTAAGTGATAATATAGCAACTATTACTATTGCAAAAAATCTAATCCAACATGATCGAACAAAAAATATGGAGGTAAATTGCCATTTCATCAAAGAAAAAGTTGATTTTGGGATTCTTGAACTTTTCTATACCCCAATTAAAACTCAAGTCGCATATGTGTTAACAAAGACTCTATTTAGAATCAGAGTTTAAGAACTTGGATACAAGTTAGGGATGATTAATATCTATTCCCTAACTTGAGGGGAAGTGTTGGTATTTAATGACTCATCTATGTGCACTAGTTCTGGTTCTAATCTACTTCAATCTCCAATGGCTAAACCCCCCCCCCCCCCCCCAAAAAAAAAAAAAACTCTTTTTTTAGAAGGGTCATTTACTATAGCTTTTTCTATTTGTTGAGCATTTATTTTTTGTGACCGTTGCTAATTAATAGCATAGGTCTCTTCCCTTATTTATTTACTTTCTACTTTGTGTATTCGACACCTTTCATCAATGAAATACTAGCATTTTCAAGGTCATAAACCATATATATCAATGGATTATATCATTTGACATAAATATGACTTTAAAGAACCAAAAGCTTTGCATTATGTTGTCATCCTCTCATCTTCAAGGTGGTTGACTTCCATTACCTTGTCCACTTGATCCACCTAGCATATTAGATCATTGGAGATGAGGGAATGAGATTCAAAGAATCCTAATAGCTCATCTCTTATTCAATCATACATAATGGATGCAAAACAAGTCTTGAAAATGCATGCATGGATATAATAGATGTCATGGACATTCAAGAAGCAAGTTTGACATGTGAATAAATCATACAGGACATCCAAGAGCTTGCCAAGTGGATGGATTGGCCTCACCCTTTTCTTCATAGATTTTGGACTTGCCTCACCCATTCTTTAAGAGATTGTTGGATTCAACCATACTCTTAAAAGCCCACTTTGCTTTGTCTCAATCAATCTTAGGGGTTCTTGGCTCATCCTTATCATAGTTAAGAGTTCTTGGCCTCTCTACACTCAAGCAAACTCAAACAAATATCATAACATCATTTAAAAATATAATATATCATCATGGAGTCATGACATATAAAATCCTGCTAACATATTTTTCATTGCTTAAAAATACACATATACACATTTTAAGACAAGCTAAACACACA
Organism: Erythrophleum fordii; assembly: GCA_032878935.1. NCBI lineage: Eukaryota > Viridiplantae > Streptophyta > Magnoliopsida > Fabales > Fabaceae > Erythrophleum > Erythrophleum fordii. The sequence continues at coordinate 35,741,894 of JAVQMF010000049.1, forward strand.
TCCATGTATGAAAGAAGGTGGAGAGAGCTACCTTGCACATAATTACACACTTTTTCCTTGAAATCCAAGCTCTCCTTTTCGGCCACACACACCATAATGAGCACCATTGAAGAGCTATTTAACATCATAGAAATTAATGAGTATGTACTTCAAAAATACATAAATATAAGCAATATGCATATCCAGCTAGAGGACTGACAAGAGAAGACTAACCTGATGAGTGTAATTGATGATTGACATAGAAATATTGGAATATGCAAGTGGTCCACTAGATTTAATCCTACAAGAAAGGTATCCAACAAGCCTGTATAATGAACTTCTACCAAATGAACCAGAGTGGCCTCAACTCTACAATAAATACAATATGCTGAGACTAACAGATTTCTATCTGCTCATTGCTTGGAGAATAATTTGAATTTGTAAGAACTGATCCTTAGAAATGAATGATAGAAGCAAAAGATTAAAGCACAAAATGGCAACAGAAAAAGAAACTTCACAAGAAAATCATTTTTAGGATTTTGGCCCCCTCCTGTTCCAGGAAGGGATTCCCCAAGCTGTTCCCTTGCATTCTGTAGCACAAACAAGGTCAGAACAGATAGGTCAGTATCTGCCTTTGTCAAGAAATTTAAAAAAGTACACACAATTACTTAAGCAATCTAACCTAACAGAAAATTTGGGGGAAAACAGTTGAGGTATTAAAAGCAACAGTAGATAATAAGTTCTACAAATACCTACCAGACATCAACAGGTTTCAAAAGCCAAGATGTCCACCAATCCCAAGGTTTAAATGGCCCAAGTATATAGTGAATCACATGCAGCTCATTCCCATCTACCATCAACTGGATAAATCAACATGACTGGGTGAGATAACTGAACTGAAATATGAGATATAAAGGAACATTCAGGTCTCGGAGACATATATCTATATCCAAATATTGAAAAATATATATATATATAACCTTCAACATGGTATTAAAAAATAAACATAACTGAAAACTGAAGATAAACCTCCATGAGTTGGATGCAGTGGAAAGACAGCCAATGGCAGGCCAGTTGCTTTAAAACAGGAAGGAACAAAAAACAATCCTGACAAGAATCTAAACTGCTTGAATCTCAATGACATGATGTTCACCCATCTCCCACCAATTTCACAATTTCTATTTTTTTTTTTTTAAGTGTCCCTACAAGAAAAAGCACACAAGCCCAAAAACCCATCTTCTGCACCAGTAAATAAAGCAAGATGAAAGGAATCTGGAGCTCTCCTGCATCATCACCTTGATCCATCAATACACCCAAAGCACAATTGCTAATTCTAACAGCCACGACTCCACCAATGGAGTTTAGTTCCAATAGAAGCACTAGGTATTCATTTGTCAATTATTATTATAAGTCACTGCAATGCAACAAGTACAAAGGTGGCTTTTCAGCATCTTTCTGTCTAATTTCTACCGTTAGCTCCCAAACCAAACCCACAAAAGGAATCAATCTCAACAAAAATATAAAATTGTATAGATTTCATCAACAGCAATTTTCAATCTCCCTTATTACTTCAATCTAAATGCACTAGTCAACAAAAATTTGTTCTTTTCTTCTTTAAGTTATTGATAAAGAATTTTAAAAGAGTTGTGATTGCAAATTTTGACCACTTCCATGATCTTAAAATGTCAACAGCTTACTCCAATGATCAGAAAGAATATCTTTTGAAAAATACAGTCCATGCAAATTAAACCAGATCATGCAGTTGCTACCAAAGATATTGGACAACTTATAATTTATTAATAAAAATTAGATATGTAGAAGTGGAGGAGTTTTCCATACAAGTAAGGAATTAATCAAAGGATTAAACTTAGGTAAAGTTCTCTATATGCTTATTATTAGGTCCTCCAATAAAACCATGACATGTCAATAAAATTTTTTGAGTTGTAAAAAAAAAAATCCATTTATCATATTTTTATTGGAGAATCTGATAGTAAAGACATAACATAAGAACTCTGCTTAAATTTTCTCCTTAATCAAATAAGATCACTGGATTTAAAACACATCTATCTGAGCTCAAAACTCAAATAAGTAACTCATGTATAATGAAAGATTAAAAAGGAGAAATCATGCCTCCCTTGCTTTAATTACTTAGGGGAAATAAACATCTTATCCTATATTCCAGTACCTTGTTAGAAAGCAAGTAAAGACCAACATCTGCATTACCAACAGTTGAAAGTCACTCCATTTTATGAACTGGTCTAGATTTCAACACTTCTAGGGCCATGTTTAGCTCAAAAACACGTGCATCAAGGAATCCAGAGTAATATGAATTGAGAAATCTCTGGTCTCCTGTCAAAAAGACAGACAATTATTCAAAAGCAATCAGGTTCAAATCCACCTCCAGTACATGAAGTTTAAGAAAGTGCAAAAGCAATCAGGTTCAAAGTTATTTTACCTCCATTGTAGAATGGCAGAGTAGTTACTTTGCTCCTCATGTCATTGAACACAGTTTCAGATGGTTTCACTGCCATGACTCCCGAATTCAACCTCTAGGAATGCTTCAAATTAGCACAGAATTTTCCACACTCAAATAGATCTTCAATATTTTTAACCACAATAGGGCACGCACCAAGGTAAACAACTGCATATTTATATTTAAGGCATAAACAATCAATAAACTATACTCTATGTCACTATAAAAGAGGAAGCTAAGAACCCAAGGAACAAAGCCTTAAATTGTTACCTTTAGTTTGACTTGGTGCAAAAGCAACTAACAACAATTAGAATTGTTATTTTCTTTTTTGTTGGGGGGGGGGGGGGGGGTGTGGAGGGAAAATGTTTATAATAACTAAATTGCTTTAGAAAATACTCCCACTTAACGAAAGAGAAAAATCTAAATAGACGCAGTCCATTTTAAAGACTGTGCTCATGACCTAAACGGAGTCTTCCGACTATCATCCATGAATTTTATGACTGGATAACCCAAAAAACCTACAGAAACCAATTTTTTTACCTTTCTTGTAATTAGTCATGTTAAAAACTTTCAACTTTGTGAGGGCACCCCAAAATCTCTTTAGAGTACTTGATTAGCATTTGCCAGTAAACTAATATTCTCAACTATCCAGCGTCAGCTTACACCAAAATCAACATAAACCCACCAAATAAAAAGAGATGGATTTACTTAGTCATGTAACTCATAATGAATAGAAAGGTTTATGTCAAGTTGCCAAAAACAAAAGCATAACGTTCAGAATTTTAATGTCAAACTCTCCACATTATATCAGTGGTCAAAACGAAGAGAAAAAAGAAAGAATCCAGTCGCAATATCGAGTCTCCAAAGTTCCAGGCAACCTGAAAAGAATTGAATTCCCAATCTATCTTAACTGTCTGTCTGATGGATTAAATTCCCGTTGATCCCAAACGGCTGAAGCCTTATAGCATGACAATGACATACTACCCAAAAGGTTTCATTTTCTGTCATTTCCTAAGACTGATCTTGACCCAACAAAAATTAATTATAATTCTCTTTGACCAGTGGGATTGTTCTCTCGTTCGAGAATTGAGAACATAAATGCAAAGAAGAGAAGGCGAAAGACGTGACTATAACCTATGCACCAAAATTTACCCGTCAAGCGAGCAACGTAAAGGAGAAGTTTACCCGAAGAAGCTCTAATGCATTATAAGAGACCCCAGCTGAAACCAATACCACCAAGCCCTTCTTCGATTCAGTGCCCCCTATGGATTTACACAAGAATCAAAAGCCTATTGCGAATTCATCTCCATTCAAAAGAGTGAGATAAGCCTCATCCGCCCTTCGAGGTCGCAAAGAAGCTCCAGATTGAACAGAAATTAACAAGATCATCAAAACCATATATTTGGCCTCATTGCAATTGCAGGGGCGGGCAGAAAACAGGCTGGGTTCTGGGGCTTTTTTCTTTGGGGGAAAAAATTTTAAAACTTTAAAGATTTTTAAAATTTGTATTTATTCAATTATTTTATATATATAGCCCTCTGTTAATATATTTTCTCAAGCTTTATGCAATGGACATATACAAATATGGGTTTAAAAAAGAAAAAAAAAATACAGATATAGATGCTAAATTTTAAAATGTAATAACTTAAAATATGGTAGTCTAATTGAGTCATTTTTTTATCTTATGTATTTTTTCAAGACAAACTTAATGCAAATATTATAGATAGTTTATTTAGTTATTTTTTTCATATAAAGTTGTTCATTATTTGAAATTTAAGTTTTTTATTTTCAAATTGTAAAAAAATATGTATTTTTTATCTCATTTTTTTGTCCGGATATAAGGCTTATATTTAAAAAGAGATTAGTCAGAAGCTTTGGCCCCTTAGCAATGGATGTGCATGAGATGGGACAATTAAGAATAAAATTAGCCCAATGCCTATCCTAGTTTGGGTTTTGGAATTGATTTCATCACTCAAGTCTTACACCTGCCTAATAAGGCCTAAGTTCAAATTAAATCTAATAGGGCTAAAATGGGTTGGGACAAGAAAGGGAGATTTTTTTTTCCTATATAAAATATAGCGTTGTTCAAATTTTTGAAAATTAAAATAACACTAATAAACAAGTCTCTATCTTCTTAATAGCTTTTATAATAAGCAAACCAAACAAATATAAATGCACATCAATCATATAAGGTCTAAGGTTTTCATTTCAAACCACCATTAGCCTAATTAGAAGCAAATAATATCTATGCTAAAGAAAAGAAACAACAAAGGAAGAAAATAAATTTGATTCATAAAACCATGTAAAATTGCAAATAATATTTAAGAAATATTAAGAGTTCAAAATACAAATACATGATAAATAAAAAAAATACATTAGGTGATATTCTAAACATCTTTAGCTCTTAAAGCTCCTAAAACATTTTTAAAAAATAAACATGCTTGTGGAAATTAGAAGGTAGAAATTAAAGATAAAATGGATATCATTATATCATTGTCTGAGTACAAAACTTATCAAATTACACAAGACTCTTAAACTTTTTATATTGATCAAAGTCATGCTCTTAAATCTAAATACTATAGAAGATAACCAATTTTGGACATAGATTAGTGCTTCAACTATTTATGGTGATAATGAACTCCAAAAAGTATCAAGCATATGACCACCGACACTAAAAGTATATTCAAAAGCCACATTTGACATTAGCAAGGCTAACATATTCACGTGCAAGCAAAGAAAACACTTTATACTTTCTAACATCTTTTTTTACCATGCCAAGATAACTAAAAAAGGATTATCTTCAACTAAATAATTTGCAAGATACTTTTCTAATTTCATTCCTTGATCTAAAGTAACTTTCATTTTTATTCTTATTAATGTTCCGTGCCCTCTTTATCATTCTAAAAGCAAAACTGGGTAGTTGCATTCTTATATCCCTTCTACTTGAGTAACCACTATCTTTAGAGGCATCTTGTGATTTATCAACACCTTTCAACATATTTACCATATAAATGATACAATTCATTTATAACCCTTTTCTCTATGGCCTTACAAAGATTATAATTAAGATATATCTCTTTAAGGTAATCCTCACAAAAGAAGTTTATATCTTGAATCAAGTATCACTCCTAAAACTAATAAAGGGTTTAAGTTCTCTAACTTCCCTCAATACTTATCATACTTACTCTTCGTACTTCTATTTGTATCTTTAATCAAATGATCATTTAGAATCATTGTAACGTCATGAAAGCATGCATTTGATGCCATATATAATAATCTATACAATCTCAATATAATATCATAAAAGACCTTCAAAAATTGAGCAAACATGTGACAACCCTATCTTCTAAACATGATAATTATGGTTAAATACATGATTAATAATTAATTGTCAAGGTTTGGAGTCGTTACAATTTATTACATTATGAAAATATAGGGAAAATTTGAACCTTGATGTTAGGGTCATCACTAAACAACCACAAACATGAAAATGTATAAAAGAAATTATACTATCATGAGGGGTCTGGGATTCATCCATCCATTCTTTTCAACACACAAAAACCTCCCACAAGTGTTCCTATACCATTTCCTAGCATTACCATTGAAGAAACTAGGGTTTTTAAGCTAAAGGTAGGAGTTTAAGGATCTATGTCGTGACTTGAAACCCTCCCGCCACGGCTAAGTTAGGTTATGGAGTTCGAAAACTACTTTTTTTCACTTTGCGCCATGGCTAAGTTACTCTTAAGAATCACTGGGCAATTTACGCAAATTTCGCCGTGGCCAGCCTATGTGGCGTCGCAACAGAAATGCCTCATGGGACTACTGTTCAAATTCCCACAATTCTCACCTCAGCGGAGAACTTTTGCGCCTCGGCGAGGCTCGCTACTGGACTCTCTTTACTTAGTTTTCTCGACTAGCACCGCGGCAGTACATGTTGTGCCACGGCTAGGAAGGCCTCGCCGCGGCATGACTCCCTCCTGTTACTACATTTTCTAAATTTTGTCCCATGCACTCCAATACTCTTCTTAAGAACACCATATGATCACTTCCCCTCATTTTATATGACTCTAATAGTATTTATCTACCTTATTTATCCAACTATTTTTCCATTACCAATTCAAAACTTAAGTACTAATTCCTACTCGTCCAACTACCACATCTCAGCAATATCATGGATTAATATCAATAAGAATTCATGCACTATCAACAATTAACATCCGATACACATTCCGCTAGAGATTTCATACATCAATGGTTTATATCAATATCTAATACATCACATAATTATATTTCCAATAGTATACCATATCATAAATTCAATAAAATTCATATATCCAGTTTATAGGTTCATATATCCAATATCAGGTTAAGATGAGGCCTAACTCCTCAATAAATATATCCTAAGTAATTGTCACACCCGAAAATACGACCGCGTGGTGCCTTAATTAAAATCAAAATTAAAAGTAAAAAAGGTAAGAAGAAATAGGGTTCAGGAGTCACCACCAAAATTTTAATTTTGAAAGGCAAAACTTTGGAAACGCCTTTTTAAATTTGAAAAAAGTAGTTTGTGAACCAGAAAATGAATTCGGGAGTCGATTGTGAGTGGGGAAGGTGTTAGGCGGGTACACCCGTTCTTAAGAACGGTTACCCTAAGTTAGTCATGTAAAAATAGTATGTCCTCTATTCTATTTTAATTCCCCTAACCAATCACATGCAAAGAACAGAAGAAGAAAATTTAAGGAAATAAAATTAAAGAGAAGAAAGAAGATTAAAAGCAAAACAAAAAGAAATTCAAAGAATAAAATAAAGAAAAGGGAATAAAATAAAATTAAAGAAATAAAATTTTAAAAAAAAATTTGAGAGAAAATGTTTATTTACAAATGTGGACTTGACTTAGGATGAAAGCCTAGGGCCTACGTACCCTTCGAAAGGGATCAAAGTCCACGTAGTTCAGTTGGAGATTATATTTAATTGATGTGTGTTTTTTTTTAATTATTTTTTTTTATTTTTGTTTGTTTGTTTATGTGTTCTTTATATTTCTTATCTATGTTTTTTTTATTTTTTGTTTTTTTTTAATTCTTAATTAATTTTTTTGCTTTTTATTTTGTTACTTTGTTTTTTTACTCTTGTCTTTTTCCTCTCTTTTTTGTTGTTTTTGTCTTATTTTTTATTTCTCTTTTTTTTTTTTGCAAAAAGACAAAGAAAATAAAAATTACTTTTTTTTTAACAAATAAAACAAATTTTGAAATTGATTGATGTGTTTTGATTTGTTAAAGGTAAATTTAATTTTACCTTTCTTGCATTTTTGCTTTTTCTCTCCTTTTTTCTTTATCATTTTTTTTGTTTTTTCATTTTTGTCCTTTTTTTTTGTTTTGTTTAATTTGTTGTTTTTATTATTTTATTATTTTTGTTTTTATTGTATTTTGTCTTTGTTTTGTTTTGTTTTATTTTCATTTTTTCTCTTTCTTTATTTATTATTTTGTTTTGTTTTATTATTATTTTTTTAGTTTTTGTATTTTTTTGTGTTTTTGTGTTTTTGTGTTTTCTTTTTTCATTTTTTTTATTTTTTCTTTCATTTTGATCTCTTGATTTTTATTATTTTTATTTTTGATTTTTATATTTTTATCTTTCTCGCTTTTTCTTATACTTTCAATTTTTCTAAATTTGCATAAGTATAAAAAATTTGCTTATTTCTTTTTTCCTTGTTTCTATTTTTGTTAGTTGCTTTTCCTTTCATGTATAGTTTATTTTTTATCATATTCTTCTTTTTCCAAAATACATGCTTCAAAAAAGGGATAATTTTTTGAAACTCTAGCTCCTTATTTTTGAAAGGAACCTTAAACCCTTTTTTGCAAATTAATACCCAATTGTTGAAAAAGATTTCTTTGTTTCTTTTTTAGTTTTTTTTTTTTTAAATTCTTCTAAGGGAAAACTATATATATATATATATATATATATATTTCTTCATTTGTTTTTTTTTTAGGCAAAATTATTTAGATAGGGTCATTGGAACCCCAAACTCGTCCATAGATAAATAAATAAAATAAATAATAAATAAAACCATAGAGTACCAAGGAGACTTATTGTCACACATGGCACCAGGATTCATTCTTATGCGTCCGAGGAGATGCAAGATCCCACACGACAATTCTATTGAAGAAAGAAATAAATAATTAAAAGATAATTAAAAATATTTTACAAACCATGGTAAATAGTGATTGTGTGTGGTTTTGTGCAAGCAATAGGGTCATTTAAAGCACATTTTGTATCTCATCTACAGTGCATAAAGAAGTAAAATTTTCTCCTAACCAAGTTGAGCCAAAGTTGTGTCCCTCAGCTTCCTTTGTATATCAGCTCCAAGGTGCGAATCACCAAGTAATAAACCTCACACAGAAAGGACGTATATCAGCTCCAAGGTGCAACCACCAAGTAATGAACCTCACACACAACAGAAACAAAAAAACATATTAATTGCCATAATAACAAGTGTTCTGTGAATGATCAAACATCAAATGCCCAAACACATGCCAAAATCTAAATGAATGAGCTCTATCCATGCGGTAAGCAATCCAAAGGAATCATATCCAATTTTGAAATGTAGGCATGGTCATTAACATACAATCTGGGGGCTAAAACTCTATTAAAACTCAAAGGGGCTGCAACAAACTTTTAGCTTAAAATGGATCCATAAAGTCAAGGCTAAGAACATATTAGAGACCATCAAAAGGGGATAACATCATCAAGCATTTCGCACAAAACCAAAAGCAGTGGGACAGCAGCAAATTTGGGAACCCCTTTAAGATTCTAAAAAAAACAAATTGAGGCTAATCACATCAAAGAAATCCCATAAGACAACGACCAATGCAAGATAGATCCAAGACTTATACCAAGTTAATAATCAAGGCTAAACAACAATGAGATGACAACTGGGATTTTCACAAAGCTACATTACATGCCAAGGCTAAAAACAATGCATCACTTTGGGTTTATTAAGTCAAGACTCACATACTAAGTAGGAAACAGAGCCCGTAATCAATTCTGAATTAGGATACATACCAAGGTAAGGACTTAGACCAATAATCACAACAAACATCCAGTATTTTCATATCAAACAGGAGGCTAGATCAATTACTGAATCCAGATTCATCTGGAGAGAAGCTCTGAAGCATTACTAATAAGCAGAAAATCATTCACCCTTTCAGGCTAACCAACCGAAACCAAAATCTTAACTAATACTCTTGATCTATCAAAAACCAGAAAACCAAGAGGAGCAATTTTGTACATTGAGAACACAATTCAGAAGCATTTAAAATGGCTAAGCCATAAACCCGCTTATGTTGGCCCCATTCCAATGCCATCACAGATCCAACCGACATTCATCAACAAGAAGTTAAACTGGAATTATCATGACAGCAGTGAAGCAAATATAGGTCATATCAATGACAATCTAGTCATAAGCAGTGTCCCTAGCATTCGAGTCAAATGGCCTTAAACAGAGTACATAATTCCCAGATTTCAAATGGAGAAAGCATTCCCTGAAACAACTTTCATATTTCCCAAACAGAACCAAATTTCCCATTGAAACAAAACATTCATAATTAACATATACTAGCATTTTATGACTTCCCTGATTCATGACCTGTCTATCGTACCAGAATCTAAAGGGAACATACCGAAAGCTTCAAATTAATCACAGAAATGGCTTCAAACCTAAAACCATAGCATTGAAAATAGGATCTTATGAAAATACTAGCAATTAACAATCATACCAGACCAATTTATGTCTCATAAGCAGCCTCAGATTGATAGCACTTATTGAAACAACAATTCGAAATCCAGAAGTCAAACCATTATTACAGATTCAGGGCTCTTCTAATATAAAAAAAAAAAAAAAGAAAATAAACAAACGATGAACAGCCATACCCCTCGAGGCTAGCTTCTTCAGATGGCTTCCATATAGCCTTTCATGGTTCTTGCTGTCCTTCTCCAATCAGCTTCCTTCAACCCGATTCTCTCCTCTATCCGAACAGAATCCCCCTTCACTCTCCAATCTCAACCCTTCTCAAGCTTTCTTTCCTTTCAATCCGAATCAGAGAAATGCCCCTCGCCTTCTCTGTTCTTCATCTCACTCTCGAAGCCAACCAAAGCCTTCCTCTCTCCGAAGCCCCTTCTCTCAATTTCCTTCAATCCCCTTTTGAAAAGAACTCTCAGCTTCCTCCCCCCGTCGGTCTCTCACACCATTCTTTCTCTCCAAATTGAAAATCCTCAAATCACTCCCTCCTTCTCTCAGCGAATCTCCCTGCTTCTCTGTGTGTGCCCTCTCTTTTCTCCCGGCACTCCTTCTCTCTCCCCCCCTTTTCTCTTGCCCAATTCCTTCCTTTTATAGCCAGCTCGAAAGAGGGTTTCACCCTCTTTCATGCGTGTCTTCGCACCTCTATCTCTGAGCGTGCCTGGTCCCCCTCTACCAGCCTCTGCTCTATTAGCTCCCCTTTTCCGTACTCGAGTGGTGCTCCTTCCCTGTCCTCTCTCTTTTGTGCGCGTACGAGTGTCTCGCATCCACATTTGGGAGCACTGTGAGCTCTGTTTGTGAGTGAGAGAGTGGTCTTTTGGATACCAAAACAAGGGACCAGCAGCGGGTAGGGTTTTTCTTTCGTTAGGTTTCGTTTTGGGTTTTCATTTAGGTTAGCGAAGTGGAGGGATTCGGAATTCGTGGGCTGGACAAAAATGGGCCTCCATTTCCTTAACCGGTTCCTCCAACATAGGCTTCCATTCTTTGGGCTTCTTCTTTCTTTCTTTTTTTTTTTTTTGGTTAGTTCCAGCCCAATTCTGAATTAGCTTTGGGTTTTTTTTTTTCTCTTTTTTTTTTGTTTTACTTTTTCTTCCCTTCATTTTTTCTTTTCTTTTCTTAGTCTCTTTTTTATTTTTATTTTTTTTCAGATTTCTATTATTTCCTCTTTGATTTATCTTTTTGTTCCAATTTTGGGGTTTGTTTTATTTTATTTTTTACTTTTATTGTTTTATTTTTTTAATTTATTTTGGGTTCTTTTCCTTTATTTTTATTTTTTAAGTTTGTTGGGTTAAAAGGATCTATTTGATTTTTGTCTTTTTTTTTAGTTTAATTTTATTATTATTTTTGGAGCTTGTCCGGACAAAATACGGTGTTCACAGTAATCAAAATATAAGAGCCTACACTTGACAATATGATTACATGATAATGTTATACAAAAAGGAATACAAAATTTAACATCTATACTAACTAAATTAGCCTAAGTCTAGCCTTCTCCCCACATGGTTGAAGCTCATGGATTTTCATCCACTTGCTTCCCCTTATCCTTACCCGAAGAGCCTTCACCTGAAAGTATAATCCCATGAAACGGGGTGAGATGCAAATCTCAACAACCAAGAAAATTTCCATTCATAATATCCAATTTAATTAACATATATGCATGAATCAAAATCAACATCAAAACCATATCAGTCATATCAACAAAGGAAATGGTTAGGCTACTATGATTACCATCCCATACTAGCAATCATAATTCTACATGTTAAAGGCCAATAATACCGGGAGAGGCCTGTCCTCGGCACCTACTCCCCATTGAGCACAACCAGGACTCAGTGCATCTAGAGTTTGATCATAACTTGGTACTCGATCGAAACACATACAAGGATAGCAGTCACACCACAGCTCCGCCATGGACTCATAAGGTCCAATCACAACACAATAGATAGCCAACCAATTCATTCAGCATTTTAAATCATTCATGTACAGCAAATATGAAATTAAAACAGATATATGCATGAAATTAATATAATCCCGATTACCTAACTTGTAGACAAATTATAAAAGCCACCAGTGATACAAAATCCTCCCCACACTACAAAGTCCCAAAATTCGAAATGGAGGTGGCCTCTACCAGAAACTTCAATATATCACCCTAAATCCTAAGCAAATTCATGAAAAATTAATACCCATATTATAATCCAATCATTGGGGTCTTAAACCAGCAAAAAATATATCAAAAAAATGAGTTTATACTTACCAAATGTCAACCTTACCCTCAACCTACGAAATTTCACTATGGAAATATCAAATGGCAAGTTTCAGATTTTAGGTGTGGGTAAAAGTGCTCTAATTGGAACATTAATCGGGTCAAATTAAAGAGGAAGATAAAAGGATTAAGTTATATATATATTATCTTGGCTAAATTTTGCTCTAGAAACAGAAAAGGTGAAAACATGCCAAGAACCTTAGCCTCTCCTTTGGACCTCCGAATTTTGTGTCTCTTATGGTTCTGCAAAATGGGGGGTGGTTAGGTTAAGTTTTAGTGTTTAAGTTGGGTTTTCTATGGGTTATAGGCTACTCCAAGATCTAACTCCAAATGAGTTTCAGATTTTAGCTTTGTTGGGTTGCAAAATTTCATTGGGCCAGACCTAATTTTAAGAACTCCATTATTTTGGGTCTACACAAAGTTTATTGGCTTATTTATAAGACCTTATGGAAATTGGCTCTTAAGCCTTTAATTTATTAAATCATATTAGGTCTGTATCTAAATTATTGGGCCTCCATTAGCCTGTTATCATAATCTCCTACATTAATTTGGGCCTAGATGAAATTTATATCCCATTTAAATCTCAAACTCATATTAATAATTTATCTCTCTAAAATTTTTATTCACTTAACTTACCCGATTATTCATATTTTTAATTAACCTAAATCTATGATTAACACCTTAATTCATTTTGAGGTGTTACATTCAAACATAGAGGCATTAAGCCAATTAAAAGGTTAAAAAAGACCAATCTAACGAACATCTTTCATAAAATGCACATAATACCCCTCATTCTCATCTTCCATTCTCTCAAACACTCTAAAACTTTAAGGCATGTTCGATCATCAAATAGGTGGAATTCTACCTCATTGCAACATCTAAGCAAACAAATTCTTTGACTTAATACTTCACATATCTTATGGCATTGCAAACAGTAGAGATAGATTCATGCATATTCTTTAACCTATCATTCACTACCAAATTCAGAGTATAAACACAACACCTTACATGTAGATAGTCCTCATTACACACTAACCCATTTCAATCTTTCAATCATTTCTTTAAATAAGCTATAGACGTGTCATTAAAGCTTGCATTATCTACAATTATAATGAAAACTCTTTCAATCTCCCATCTCAATAAACACTTCTCAATTGTCTTCCCTATGATGTCACCTTTATTATTTTTAATTATACAAAAGTTAAAGATTCATTTTTTTTAATGTCCAATTTTTAATTATTTGAAATGAGTTATAAGACACATATAATTAAAATTTTGAGTTGACATCCACGTGCTAATAGTGATGTAGACATACATATATGATTTTTTTTAATAACTCCTTCTTGGATTCATCATTAAAGAGTTTCAAACAATCCTTATCAACTGTGTACCATGATGAAACTAGGAACCTAAGCACTAAACAATTGTTATACTTTCAAAGCTCATGCCGTTTCATAACCTAAAAAGATATTTCATCACATATCACAAATTCATGTAGAGCTTTTCGACAGTTATGTATATCATAGGGATGAGGGACCAAGGTTCTTCTTTGAGAAACCCCCTTAAAATATCTTCCTCAAGAGGCTTATTGTATGCTAATATGATTTGATTAATCAGCCTAATGGTTTCTTCTTATATACTGTCACGTGCCTATTCAATCTACTTGTTCCATATTTAATTAGGTGACATAAATAGGAAATCTCATAGTATTTACATACAGTTCTATGTTCCCTATCTGTTTTAGTTAATGGAAGTTTTTTAAAATACTCTCAAACATTAGACTTATTTGAATAGGGTTTTCTCTTTGTACCCATAGTTGTAGAATTTATAGTCGAAGTAGAGGCTACAATAGTAGCAACATCTGTAGTAAGGGGTGTTGGATAGAAATATTGGTAGATTAGGGTTTGGATTGGGATTAGGATGGGGATTTGCCTTAGGTTTCTTGAGTTCTTGGGTCTGCCATTAGTTATTTTGTTCTTAAAAAGTTTATTTAAAGGACATTCGCATATAAGTTTACAGACAATAATAATAGTTCATTAAAATAGTCTCAAATTATCAACCATCCTTAGATTTATAACTTATAATAATAGTTTATTAAGCCACGCAAATGCTTTAAATTTAAAACCTTAGATTTGTAACTTATAATAACAATTCATTAAGCCAAGCAAATGCCTCAAATTGAAAATAAGCTTCAATACAAATTATCATATCACAAACATTACAAAGCTTTTACAAGTTCCAACAGAAATTATAGGATTAACTTAGCCTCGAATTTCAATCAACTAGCCTTATATTTGATTTAATAGCAATTTCAAACAAATGGATAATTTCAATATTATATTCCAAACCATAGCTTAATAATTTGACAATATTAGAAGATGTTATTAATGACATTAATGGCATCAAAAGATATTATTTGAAACAAAGAGGTAGAGGAAGGCAATGATCTATATGCATATTTCAAATGAAGAAGTAGAGGAAGGCAATGGTTTGTATGTATCTTTCCAACAAATAATCCCTAGCATTTGCATGTTAAGCAATCCCTATGATTGTTGTAAAATTATTAAGCAAATGCTTCTTGCTTGCCTTCCTCAACAATCCCTAGTGTTAATGGAGTTCCAAATCACAGCTTAACAATTTTACAACAATTTCAAACAAAGAAGCAAAGGAAGGTAAATAGCAAACATAGAGTCAGAGAACACACACCTTGCATTTGCAAAGGAAGGTAACGATTTTGTGTGGATGATTAAGTCACTAGTTCGTGGATGATTGATGAATGTTTTGCAAGTCAGACTTTACGTGAAACATAGAGTTACCGGTTCAAGGATGATTCATAAAGATGTTGGGTTTGTTTTGAGCTCCAGATTGAGAGTGAGTGGCAGATTGGTTATGGAAGAGGGATGATGGTTTTATTTTAAGCTCAAGATGGAAAGAAAGTATTGAATTAGTAGTGGAAAAGAAATGTGGCAGACTGGCAATGGAGGAAAATGAGGATAAAGGATTAAAAGATCAAGAGATAGAAGAAAGATGAAAGGAAGAGAAGTGGGCTGGCAAAGACAAAATGAAAATTAGGTTTAGGTGAGAGTAGGAAACCATCTAATATGAGGAAGTTAGAGGGTATTTCTTCAATGTTATATTAAATTATTAGGTCGTAATATGATAAAGTGCTTAAAACACTTATCCCAAATTCCATCCCACTTTTTCCTTCTATGTTCATCTTATTTTTTAGTTTTTTTCCCAAACCAGACCTTACCCAAAAAGTTCAGTTTAGGATAGATTCATCAAGGCATTCAGCCTTCGCAGACCCCTACCATTAACTATTTATAATTTGTAAAATGTGTCCAAAAAAGTTTTTAGCTAAAATTACAAAATGGCTTAAAAAATTTCTTTTCATTTAAGTTCCTTTTTTTAAAATTGTTTATATAAAGCCAATTTGAGCCCAGCAAAACTAGTTGAGATAGCCAACCTAATGCTTAGTATAACCCAATTTTATCTCTTTTTTTTTTAACCCAGCTCAATTAATCTGGATCGGATTTCCTATGTCATTGGGTTCCATAGACACTTTTAGTAATTGAATTTTCTTGGTGAAATTTTGCTGAAGGAATATTGAAAATTATTATTAGAACTTAGGAAGAAAATGCTATGGAATGCCAATTTGAATTCTCTTAAGATGATTAGAGAATTGGCTTGACCTAGATTTTATATTTCTTATTCTTTAAATCTTTATCATCATTTTTATTAAAGTTATTAGTCAAAAGATTAAATCTAGATGACCTAAATTTAGGACAATATCTCTACTTATTCTTTAAGGTGATTAAAAGATTTGTTTTGGTGGATTGTTGGACCTTGACATGTGTTTATTTTGTTTTTTAATTTTAAGAGTATCTTTTCTAAAATGCAACTATGATTTTAAAAAAATATAACATGCTAAGAGAAAAATATAAATATCTTACTCAATTTTGAATTTTTTTATAAATATTTTTAAAATTTTTTATTTTAAAAAATCTCTAAAATTATTACCTTTTAAGATTTAATTTTTTTTGGGTTTAATTTCAATTAAATGTTAATGACAAATTACAAAAAAGAATTTAAATCTTGAAAGTTAATAATTTCAATAAATATTTTGGAGTATCTAAAAGTAATTTAAAAATAAATAAAATATTTATATATATTTTTAAATATATAAAAATTATTTTATATTTATATAAATTGTATTGTATATAAATATAATTTTAGAAAAGGCATTTTAAGAGCTTAAGCCATTCATGGCATGAATTAAGATCCTTTACTATCATGCTACTTTTAACTAGCATATTTGGATAATTTAATTTTTCCTGTTTACTTTGTTGAAAGAAGCAAAATGTAGGATGAAGATGACCTTTTAACTCTTATTAGATAGACAGACTTGCCTCTTGGTAATTGGAAGGTGGTTTCCATCCTAAGTTTTACTTCTTTGAAAATAAATAATATATATTAAAATAAAAAAATTAAATGACTAAGAGTTAAAAAATTAATAAAATAAAATAAAATTTTGGCCATCCCAATTAGATTTGAACAATCCAAATTTGCTTGTTAAAAGTAACGTGACATTTTGTTTTTATCAAATAGAGGATTACAGTAAAAGATGGAAGGATTTAAACTTGGATCATGTAAAGTGTAAATTTTGTAAACAGAAAAACTTATAGTTACTTATATCTTTTTTCTCATGTTTTTTAATCATAATATAATAAGCAAATAAATTTTCAATTATCATATTTTGATTGAAAAATCTAACAATAAAAATATAAAAAGTTGCATATAAGTCTAGTCTTTTTATAAAGTAAGAAAGGTAAAAAGTAAAGAAGCAGCAGATAGTAAGAGAAAAAATAAATCCTACACATATTCTTACTTCTCATATTATTTTTAAAACACTTTATAAATGTTATGCTTTAGAAAATTTAAATTCAAAACAAAATTGAAAGGGTGTGATCATCTTTGGCCTCTTCTCCAGGAATTTAGGTCTTTCACGGCATATGTTATTAAAAGATGTAAGGTCCTAATATCTTGTTTATCTTTTACATTGACTTTACTGAAATTTTTTCTTCTATTTTAAAATTAAGATTTAAACTTAAATTCTTGTATATCTTTTCTAAGGTGGGGATTTGGAAGCCTAAATATGAAGGGGACTTTCTTTTGGGGAGTAAGTATCTACATCAACCTTATATTTATTTATTTATTCTTGTATTTAAACTTAAGAGTTGGATTAGGGCTTTCTTAAAAGAATGATATGGGATGATTATTAATGGATAAAAGTGAAGTGAAGGAGATATTTATTAATTCAATTTATTAGTTACAAGTTAATGAATAAATAAATGATATCTCACTAATTGAATATTATAATATTATTAATAGGGTGTGATTGGTTTAACAATGGAATTTGTAATATTATTTTTGTCTAAAAACTATTCTAAAGAAGAAGACAAAAGTTAAAGAAAAATTATAAGAAAAATTCAAATTATTTTAAACCATCTAATTTAGGGTGATTTAAAAATTGAGGAGTATTCTAATCATTTGATCTTATTAACTTTTAAATATTTAATTAATAATTAAAATATTTAAATTATCTCAGCATGCTCTTAAGTCATTCTTCCAATCAAGCCGAAAAGATGAAAAATTGTTATTTAACACCTCTTGAAGTTTTTCTCTCTATTTTGAACTCTCTCTTGTTTATCTCAAAAAAAAGTATTTTTTTAAAACTTAACAAACACAAGACAAAGTTACAAAAAGGATATTCTTCTATACACCAACTTATTATTTCAAAGAGAAATAGATGCAAGGTATAATACTCAACACTCAAAAGAGAGAAAGTGGAAGTGTATGAAACCTACACCCTTTAATCTATTTATTTCCAACAAGATCGCTCTTGTTTGTGCACTAATAAAAAAGGATTTGAATTTACAAAGTTAACATTGGATTCAGATTTATAAATTTAGTTGAATTAAATCCTAATAAATAATATTATGTTTCGCAGGAGGCAAAATCGCATTCCCTAAGTGTAAATTAGTTTTTTAAAAATATAAATGTGATATTTAACCTTCAAAAATATAAATGTTGTACAAATATTATTTAGAGTAAATTACAAGAATCTTCCTTTTTTTTTTCAATATATATATAATGTAGAATGTTGCAGCATATGAAACGTGAAAACGTGGGAACGTGAGAACGTGAGAAAAATGCAGATCGTGATTTGCTTCCCACGATCTGCATTTTTCTCACGTTCTCACGTTCCCACGTTTTCACGTTTCATATGTTGCAACATTCTACATTCTCCCACTTGGTTCGAAAATGGCTTCTTAAGATTCAAACATTTAACTGAAACATAAATGCATGAATCATAGCGGCAGTTCCTCTATAAGTGAGTAATACCTTCCATGTATCACAATGTATTTTGTTTCCTTAACTTTATGAATAAGCCATATACTTATTCTGGGTCCTCTTAATATTGTTATCCTCAAACTTAATGTATACGTAAAATGAGAAAACAACTTTAAAATGAATAAAGGCTTTATTACAAATGATATATATATATATATATATACATCAATAACATAAAGTGGAACTAAGTCCCATTCTAGATACATGACCCCTAAACATTACTGGTGGCATGCCTTTTGTTAAAGGATCAGCAACCATCAACTCAGTGCTAATGTGTTCAATAATAACTTTATTTTCCTTGACACGTTCACGAATGGCTAAGTACTTAATGTCGATATGTTTGCTTCGACTTCCACTTTTGTTGTTCTTAGCCAGAAAAACAGCAGCTGAGTTGTCACAATATATCTTCAATGGCTTCGGGATAGTGTCGACAATTCTAAGCCCAAATATAAAGCCTTTAAGCCAAACACCATGTGAAGTTGCCTCAAAACAAGAAACGAACTCTGCCTCCATAGTAGAAGTAGCAGTCAAAGTCTGCTTCGCGCTTCTCCAAGATACGGCTCCGCTGGCTAGCATGAAAATGTAGCCTGATGTTGATTTTCGTGAATCAACGTATCCGGCGAAATCCGAATCTGAGTAGCCAACTACCTCAAGTTTTTCAGTCCGTCTATACATCAGCATGTAGTTTTTGGTACCTTTAAGATACCTCATTACTTTCTTTGCAGCTCTCCAATGATCTATACCTGGATTACTCTGATATCTGCCTAACATTCCAACTACAAATGCAATGTCAGGTCTTGTGCAAACCTGAGCATACATAAGGCTTCCAACAGCAGAAGCATATGGAATGTTATGCATCTGTTCCTTTTCTAAATCATTCTTCGGGCACTGGTTCAAATTGAACTTGTCACCCTTCACAATAGGTGCTACACTTGGTGAACAATCTTTCATCCAAAATCTCTCAAAGACCTTATTGATATAAGTTTCTTGTGACAGACCCAAAATACATTGAGTTCTATCTCGATGGATCTTAATGCCAATGACATAAGATGCCTCACCCGTATCCTTCATATCAAAATTCTTAGAGAGAAATTGTTTCACCTCATATAACAACCCCTTATCATTCCTTGCAAGCAATATGTCATCCACATACAATACAAGGAAACAGATTTTACTCTCACTGACCTTCTGGTATATATATTGGTCCATGACATTTTCCACAAATCCATATGAGGAAATAACATCATGAAATTTTAAGTACTACTGGCGGGAGGCCTGTTTCAATCCATATATGGATTTCTTTAACTTGCACACCAAATGTTCACCGACACTAAAGGGGAATCCTTCAGGTTGTTTCATATATACTTCCTCATCTAGTTCTCCATTGAGGAATGCTGTCTTCACATCCATTTGATGCAACTCCAAGTCAAAATGAGCAACTAATGCCATTATTATGCGGAGGAAATCTTTCTTAGATACAGGAGAAAAGGTCTCCATGTAATCAATTCCTTCCCTTTGAGTGAATCCCTTGGCCACGAGTCGTGCTTTATATCTCTCGATGTTGCCTAATGAGTCTCTTTTCGTTTTATAGACCCATTTGCATCCAATAGCCTTAGAGCCATTAGGCAACTCAACGAGATCCCAGACCCCATTAGACACCATAGAATCCATCTCTTCCTTCATGGCATTATGCCACAATTTTGATTCTCTGCAACTGATGGCTTGTGAAAATATTTCAGGGTCATTCTCAACTCCTATATTGTAATCAGATTCTTGTAGATACACAGTATAATCACTAGGAATTGCTGACTTCCTCATCCTAGTAGATCTTCTTAATGTTGACTCAACATTCTCTTGGGGAGCATGTTGTTCAACTATTTGTTCAACAGTCCTTAAAGGCTGTTCATTAACTGGATCAACTTGGTCAATGTCAACAGGTTGTGGATCCTGAATGATTGGTTGTTCAATGCCTGTTTGGACTTGAGGGGCATGAATTATAATCAATCTATCACTTGATGTAGGAATTTGAACATTAGACTGATCATTTTCAGAACTTAAGTTTTGAGTTTGATCACTCCCACTAATCAAGTCATTCTCAAGAAATTTTGCATTCCTTGATTCCACAATCCTAGTACTGTGAGATGAACAATAAAATCTATAACCCTTAGACTTTTCAGCATACCCAATAAAGTAGCCACTTATAGTCCTAGGGTCCAACTTTTTCTCTTGTGGATTGTAAACCCTAACCTCAGATGGGCATCCCCAAACGCGCATATGTCTTAAACTTGGTTTCCAACCCTTAAATAACTCAAATGGCGTCTTTTCAACAACCTTGGTAGGAACTCGATTAAGAATATACACTGCTGTTTTAAGGGCTTCAGTCCACAAGAATTTAGGAAGTTTAGAGCTAATCAACATGCTCCTCACCATGTCCAACAATGTTCGGTTTCTCCTTTCAGCTACACCATTCTGGTCAGGTGACCTAGGCATGGTGTATTGGGCAACAATCCCATGCTCTTGAAGAAACCTAGCAAATGGACCTGGTGCTTGTCCATCTTCAGTGTATCTACCATAATACTCGCCACCTCTATCAGATCTTACTATTTTAATTTGTTTACCACATTGTTTCTCTACTTCTGCCTTAAATATCTTAAAGGCATCCAGTGCTTCATTCTTATTATTGAGCAGATAGAGATACATGTATCGTGAGTAATCATCAATAAAGGTGATAAAGTATTTTTGACTACTAGAGTCCAAATCTGGACTACAAATATCCGTATGTATGATTTCTAATATGCTAGAACTCCTCTTAGCACTTTTCTTAGTCATGTTAGTCTGCTTTCCCTTAATGCAGTCTATACAAGTGTTAAAATTAGTAAAGTCAAGAGTATTGAGTACTCCATCTTTTACTAATCTTTTCACTCTTTCTATTGAGATATG
This sequence comes from Erythrophleum fordii, assembly GCA_032878935.1. Classification (NCBI taxonomy): domain Eukaryota; kingdom Viridiplantae; phylum Streptophyta; class Magnoliopsida; order Fabales; family Fabaceae; genus Erythrophleum; species Erythrophleum fordii. Next base: position 35,763,752 of record JAVQMF010000049.1, read on the forward strand.
ACCAAGCCTACGGTGCCATAACATAGAGGAATCCTCATTAGTAACATTTCTCTTAATACCTATACTATTAGAAACATGCATTGAGTCATAAAGGTTACTATTTCGTAATTGAATTTGGAATAGACCATCACAAAGTGTACCATTGCCAATAAAATTAGATTTATAAAATAATTTAAATTCATTACTTGAAAATTCAAAACAATATCCCAATAGTACAAGTTTAGAAACTGAAATCAAGTTCCTAAAGAAACTTGGTACATAAAATATCTTCTCCAAATTCAAAATAAAACCAGAATTAAGAACTAATCTGCATGTTCCTATAGCTTCAACAGTTGAGCCCATCTTATTTCCTGAATAGATGTATTGCTCACTGCCCACCAGCTTCCTTTGGCTTAGAAAGCCCTGCAAGGTATTAGAGATGTGAATTGTTGAGCCAGAATCAATCCACCATGTGTTACTACTAGCATTTACCATATTAGATTCATAACAAAAGTATGAGATTGAGTTACCTTTCTTTTGAAGCCAAGCCTTGAATTTGACACAGTCCGTCTTTATGTGTCCTTTCTTTTTACAAAAGAAACACTTAGACTCTTTCTTAATGTCCTCAGGGATGGGAACCTTGCCCTTCCCTTTTGTCTTGGCCTTTCTTTTCTTCCTTCCTTGTGTCACTGTATGTACACTTTCACCCATCTCTGCTATGAGCCTTCCTTCTTCTTGTACACACATAGTTAGAAGTTCATTGATTGACCACTTCTCTTTATGAGTGTTGTAGGAGGTTTTGAAAGGCCCATATTGTTGTAGCAGAGAATTCAGGATGTAGTGCACAAGAAAAGAATCTGACATCTCAACCTCAAGTGTTTTCAATTGAGCTGCTATATCCCTCATTTTCATGATGTGTTCTCGTACACCTCTTATGCCAGTAAGTTTCATGGATGATAACTTTGTCATTAAGGTGCTTGCTAAGGCCTTATCCGAAGATTCAAATTGTTCATCAATAGCCTTAAGCAAACTTCGAACGTTTTGATGCTCTCCAATAGACCCACGAATACTAGCTAATATTTTAGTCTTAATGTACATCATACTTAGACGATTGGATCGCTCCTAACGTTCATAAACATTTACTTCTGATGTACTACTAATATTCGTGGGTTTAGGAGATTCATCTTTTCTGATTGCATCATCAACGTCCATCCACCCTAATTGGAGAAGTATTTTCTCCTTCCAAATATTATAGTTATCTCCAGTTAATTCAGAAACTTAAAAATCAGAAATATTTAAAGGTTGAAAAGCTGCACAATTTACATGCTATATTAATAATTTGAGACAAATAAATATTCTTAAATGATATGTCATGCCAATGTAATGCATATCAATTCAAATTATGAGCCTAGTAACAAATAAAATTACTTGTGGGTTAAATTTTATTTAATTAGACTCATATACTAATGATAAAACTAGTAAATTATATTCTTTTCTTAATTCCTGCGGGTAAATCAAGAAAAGAAAACTTACTATTCTATCCTAATTAATCATATGAAATATGATAATATTCCTGTAGGATAATAATTATCATATTAAATATAATTAATTACAATTTGATGTCATTTTACTTTATGTGATTATAACACTTAATGTATAATTTTAAAATAATTAAAGGTACTGTGGCTAAACTTTAATTAAATTAAAAATACACAATTCACATGACATCTAAATGAAATTACATGCTTGAATTTAACATAATGCATAAACAAACATACACAATGAGAATTTCAATAATTAATCAATTAATCAACAAAATATGACTAATTAATTTAATTAATATTCTCTCTTTAAATTAATCTAAATGTGCCATAAATATTGCCTAAAAATAAAAATTAATTATTTTTCCAAAATTTAGGCATAAATTAAATGACACCATAAATTAATTATTATAATTAAATATGCCAAAATTTGCCTAAAATTAATTAAAATTTCAAGATTTAGGCAAATTTTAAAGGCATAAAATTAATTTCACAATTATTTTGAAAAATAAATAACTAAATATTGTCAAAATTAATTTAATTTTATCCATAATATTTTTGCCAAAATTTGGACAAAATTAAAATGTACTTCATAATTTTAAACAAAATAAATGGCCAACAAAACAAATTACTTTTAATTTTTAATTAAATATTGGCCAAAAATATTTTGTTAAAAAAATTATTTATTTATTTATTTATTTATATATATATATATATATTTAATATCAGAAGATAATATATATAAACATATATATATATAAATCATAAAAGGGAAATTAATGAAAATACCACAAAATAGAAAATATATATATATATATATATTAAATGTTGCGAACACATGCTAGCAACAACGCATGGCTTCAGTGGTTAAGACTCCTGACTTTATACCCAGGGTCCGGAGTTCGAATCCTCCATGCGCCAAAGGAATCATTTTATTTAAAAACACCCAAAACGACATGTCGTTTACACCCATTTGCCATATCAAACGAAGCTACAAAACGACATGTCGTTTACTGAAGGACTCAAAATGACTTGTCGTTTACGTCGTCCCTAACCTCCAGCCGGGTCAGACGGGTCGACCCGACCCGGTTACGACCTGTTTCGGACCCAAATGGAAATCCGGTCGGTTTTTGAGTTTCTGAGCTCCGTTTTGGATGATCCAGGAGTCCATTTTCATCAGAATTTCGTGTAAATTTCATTTTTAATATCAAAATGATGAAAAAATGGCTCTATCAATGAACCCAAATTAACCAAAAATTTAACGTTTTTGAGTTCAAAAACACAACAAGACAGAGGTATAACCAGGCTCTGATACCAACTGAAAGATTCTATGGATATATAGAAACACATTTATAACATCCAAATGGATAAAAATGGATCGAAGTTTTACCTCCAGCCATTGCTCGAAGACTCTGTTTTTCTGATCAGAATTTTGACGTATGAAAGCCCAGGAATGCTTCTAAGCTCTTGTTCTACTGAATGATGGTGTGTAGCAATATAAAACCGAGCTCAGGGACCCTGTATTATAGGCAAACTCTCTCAACGACAATTCCATCATTTGCCGAAGAAAATGCCACGTTCTGAGACGTGGGATATCACCTCACGAAGCCCTTAATTTTCGGACCATTATGGAGATGTTGCCAGCCAATGTGATTTGCTTCCCACGATCTGCATTTTTCTCACGTTCTCACGTTCCCACGTTTTCACGTTTCATATGCTGCAACATTCTACATATAAACCTTATTTGAAATAAAAAAATTACCTTACACTTTAGTCCAATTTTAAATTTTATGACTAAAATACCTTTCATTTAAATTTTTTTAATATATATATATAAGTTCATAGATGACATTTTAATCAAAAATTTTAAAATTAAACTAAAGTGTAAGATAATTTTTTGTTTTAATAGAGATTTGTATATATTTTAAAACTAAATGGAAGGTCTATATAATTTTAACTAAACTCAAGAAAAATTTGTATAATTTATTTTATTATTTGTCTTACTCATCATTGTATATTACTTACTATACAAAGTTAATAATTTTTAGTAAGATTCTGTTTCCAATTCTATTAAAAAGATCTCTTTCACAGGAAATTCCTAAAACCTATGGCAAACTAGGTCAGCTATAGGCTTTATCTATTCATTATAACTACTAGTTTTCCCAATAGTACCACCATATTGGATCCTTCATATTAGGGAAGTAAGAAATGGATTTCTGTATACACACACTCTCTCATTTTACCATGCCTCCTCCTTCTCTTAAGGGGAGTAGGGGCCTTCAGACTTTTGGGTTCAGACTTTTTATAAGGTAGATAGAGAGATGTCATTTAGGGAAGCCCAAAGAGACGATACTCTATACTAATAGTGATACTTATCCCATATCTTTTACTAAATGCTTGCAAGTTTGCAGCTTATGGCCTAGGCCATTAAAAAGACTATGAAAAGCAATATAAACAACGAAGTTCATGGCTAGTCTGGTGATAGGCTCTTATTTTCCTAAAAACATTACATTTAAGGATTTATATATTGTAAAATTTATGATAAAAAATTTTAAAAATTAAAATTATTTTCAATTATCATAATTATTATTACATTTTAAGAGATTTAATATTAAAATTAGGAAAATATTTAAAAATATTTATTACTTTCCTAAACTTAATAGTAATTTTCTTAAATTTAGTCGTAAATCTTTTAAAAGCTAATAGTAATTATAATTTTTAAATATAATTATAACTTTTTAAAATTTTTTATTATAAATTTTATAAAATTTGGATCCTTGAATATAATTTTTTTATTTTATTTCTCTTATGTTCGACTAGAAATGTAAGAAAGGGACAATATATTTATGAAGCAATTTTTTGTTTTTGTTTTTGTTTTATATTTGATAGCAAAAAGTATGCAAAGCCCAAAACTCCTTAATAAAATTAAAACTTGAGTTCTTGGCATATTTTTGAAGTTTATTTGTCTTCACTTCTTTGTTTATTAGTTTAAACATTTTAAGTTGGTGATCTCTCTCAATTCTTGATTTCTCTTAGGTGTCAGGTAATTCCAATGTTTTTAAAATCGAACCGGTCATTGAACCGGTGAAGTCACTGGTTCACGGTTCATTGATCGAACCGTGATTGAACCGTGGTCGAACCAGTAATAATTAAATATATTTTTTTAAATTTTATATATTAAAATTTTAATATAACAAATAAATATGAATAAATTTTAAATATCTAATTATTAACTCAATATTTTTTAAAATATTTGAGAGATTATTTTTTAATTAAAAAATAAAAACTACTTATAATTAAAAGTTAATAGTATTTAATATTAAATTTTTAGATTTTTAAATTGTATTAAAATTCTATTTATCATCAAACAATAATAATTTTAGCCAAACATTTTTATATTTAAGAGAAATACTACTAGGAGATAAGATATAATGAAAAGAAAACATAAAAAATAATCAAGTATATGTTTTTTATTTATTTTATATTATAAATTTTTTAATTTTTTAATATTTCAATCTCCTCTTCTTTTTAGTATTTTTTATTTTTAATTTGTCAAATTTCTTTAACATAAACTATCCTATTATATAAGAAAATTTAAAAAAAAAAGAAAGAAAAATGGGACTGACCGGTTCAAACCCGTTTTCAACCGGTTCGGTTTGATCGGTTCTGCCGATTTTTGACCGATTTGACCAGTTTTTGACTGATTTTCTGCTTGACCGATTTTTTGGAGTTAACCGGACCGGACAAGGGACCGGTTCCCGGTCGAACCAGTCGAACCGGCCGGTCCGATCCGATTTTTTAATCAATGGGTAATTCACAAAGCATTAGGCCCTATTTGGTAAACGGTTTTTAGAATAATTTTTTGTTTTTAAGAATAAAAAAAAATTATTTGATAATGTGTTTTTAATGAAATATTTTGTAAAACAAAAAAATAAAATTTTGTTTTCAGAAATAGAAAAATCAAAACATATTTTAAATGTTTTGTAACCTTTATTTTGTAGAATCAAAAAAAATAAAAATAAAAATAACCATTTTTTAAAATAATGATTCAAACGAATTTTTTAATTTTTTAATTTTCAAAATTTGTTCTAAAAAATATCTATTTTAAAAACAATAAAACAAAAACATAATCAAACAGGTCTTAATTAATTTCTCATGGCAAGTACAGTAATATTTGGCCAGCTCACTATTATTCATTTCCACTTGAACCAGCCCAAGAAAATGGCGAACTGAGTTTCTATATTAGCAATCCTATGGCCTCCTTATGTCTATCAAAGTTTAACTACAAAGATATAATCTGCTTTTCTTTTCTTTCCTTTCCTTCCTTATCCAAGGCTAAAATTTTAAATCATGTCAATTGCAAATCTGTCACCTTGCTCGTCAACATGGACAAAGAGCCATTCTCCTAAATATTTCAGTATAAACAAAGTGACGAGATGACAAAGCATAAATCCCATTAACCCAATCTTTCAGACGCAGTTTCCGATGGATGTGACCAAAAGAAACGATATTTTTCAATCTTAATTAAGCTTTTAACCTCTGCAACATCCGCTCCTAATTTCAAGGACAGTGGTTGAATATGTTCGACATCAGATGACTAGTTTCCATATGTAAGTCATAAAATCCAGGTGCCTGTCGCATAGATATGCTCATTAGCTTGAAATATTATCTACATGAGCACTTTGAAAATGGAAATTGCTGCAGCTTCCGTTTGGTGAGCTATCTAGACACTCATAAACGTCCAATCTTTTTCCCCTTAAAATCCAAATACGAATAAAGAATTATTCATTAAAAAAATGATTTCTTTAAAAAAATGAGTACCGTCTTGCCCCGAAGCCATAAAGAAATATTGTACTTTTTTCTCCATAATTAAAAAATGAGTACCGTCTTGCCCCGAAGCCAAACTCGCCGGTTGGCAACTAGAAATTCACAATAGAGGAAATGATTAAAGGCGGCGGTGGGTCTCCCAACCATGTGGGGCAGCTAAGCTTTCGACCTTTCTTTGATTCCGAAATGATTAGAAAATAATAGAAATCAGCTTCCTTTGGTAAAATCACTCCCAAATTCCAATCATGAGTAATTGGGTACCAAGTCCTCCCCTCTGGAAGCTTCCCATTTCACATGGCATCCAGCCTTTCCCCTTTCATTGGTTATGGGTCAAATTATTAGCCTTTGATTGGGAAAGAGAGAAAAAGTATAATATCTCCATTCATATTATGTATTCATAATTTTAAAAATACTGTAATAATTGCATAGACCCAGATGTGCCCATGTGGTGGCAAGATAATGGGATTAGTTGCTCTATGACAGGGAATGGGGTTTGGCAGGCACAGACAATGATTGTTACAAAACACATTCCCTTAAAGTACTATTCTTCTCACACTCCTCTCACACTCTCACAGAAAGTTCCCAACTGTCTCTTGTTTCCAATCTATCTATCTCCATAGTAAATCAGGATCGCTTAAACTTCAGTCAATATTTGGTTTACCAACTTTGAGATCGGGCATTTATGGGTTGAACAGAACACACTGCTTAATATTGAATGCTTTGTCTGGGATATCTTATTGAAGGAAAAAGACAACGCAGGGGCGGCAAATTTTAGTTATGGTGCTATTTCTGCTTCAACATAACAGAAATATATGAATACTCTGTGTAAGTTTGATAACAAAGCCTGAAATAAAAGGGCTACGAATAAAGGATTAAAATTTAAAACCAGTAAAATTACCCACTTGTGTTGACCTTATTATAAGAAAAGGCAGTTCTGGAACACATTCTGTGCATGTTATGATGTCTCGGAGATTTCCATTGAGTCCAAAGATTGACAGTCATCAGTTGCACATGATTAACTGGGCCGGATCCCAAGTACCCACGTAAATCCAACAAACTAGTCTATCATCGCTTTAGCTATAAACTAATTTGTCTATCAAAGCTTCTGATTATAATTCTCTCCGCCTTCCTCCTTATTCCTCTGTTCCCTGCTCTGCAAAATGCCATACCTCTAAGTGGAACGAACTCAAAGGAAATCAAAGAACTTCTAAATATGCAAACCCACTTGTTCTTCTTCTACTGTTATATTGGCCTATCTGTTGTTTTTGCTGAGGGAGCTCAAGCTGCACCTAGTTATGAATTGTCAACCCTTCTCTCTATCAAATCCAGTCTCGTTGATCCAATAAAACATCTGAAGGATTGGAAAGCACCAATCAATCTGACCCACAATGGTTCATGGTCACCCCATTGTAACTGGAATGGGGTTTGGTGCAACACTAAAGGCTTCATAGAGAGACTCGACCTCTCCAACATGAATCTTAGTGGTCGACTTTCAGACCACATTCAAGCACTTTCAAGTCTGTCTTTTTTTAACATAAGTTGTAACAATTTTGCTTCTTCATTGCCAAAATCACTGTCCAATCTCACCTCCTTGAAGAGCTTTGATGTGAGCCAGAACTACTTCACTGGCAGCTTTCCTACGGGTCTTGGAAGGGCTACAGGATTGAGATCAGTTAACGCGTCAAGTAATAATTTTTTGGGTTTCCTTCCTCAGGATCTTGGAAATGCAACATTGCTTGAAAGCCTTGATTTTCGAGGGGGCTACTTCGAAGGTTCAATCCCAAGGAGTTTCAAGTATTTGCAGAAGCTCAAATTTCTTGGGCTGTCAGGGAATAACTTTACAGGGAAGATTCCAGGCGAATTTGGAGAACTTTCTTCTCTAGAGACATTAGTTCTTGGGTACAATGAGTTTGAAGGTGAGATCCCTTCAGAGTTTGGCAACCTCACCAATCTGCAGTACTTAGACTTGGCTGTGAGTAGTCTCAGCGGACAGATTCCACCACGATTGGGTAAGTTGAAAAAACTTACTACACTTTTCTTGTACAAGAACAGGTTCGAAGGAAAGATTCCCCCTGAGATTGGCAACATGACGTCACTGGAATTTCTGGACCTGTCTGATAATGAGATTTCAGGGGAGATTCCAGAAGAAATTGCTGAACTGAGGAACTTGCAGCTATTAAATGTAATGAGCAACAAACTAACTGGTTTTGTACCAGAAAAGCTTGGTGATTTGAAGAATTTAAAGGTGGTTGAGCTATGGAAAAATTCTTTACAAGGTCCATTGCCAGTGAACCTTGGACAGAACTCCCCACTGCAGTGGTTAGACGTGTCTTCTAACTCATTATCAGGTGAAATTCCTCCAGGTTTGTGTGCTTCTGGAAATCTCACTAAACTGATACTTTTCAATAATTCCTTCTCTGGTTCCATTCCAAGTGGGATTTCGAATTGTTTGTCTTTGACCCGTGTTCGCATGCAGAGCAATCTTATATCTGGGACTATTCCAGTTGGTTTTGGAAATCTCCCAAGCCTTCAAAGGCTGGAATTGGCTAAGAACAACCTCACGGGCCAAATTCCAATAGATACTACTTCATCCACTTCACTTTCTTTCATTGATGTATCTTGGAACCACCTAGAATCATCTCTACCCTCTGGAATTCTCTCCATTCCGACCCTTCAAGCTTTCATTGCCTCCAACAACAACTTGGGAGGCAATATACCACATGAGTTCCAGGACTGTTTGTCTCTCTCTGTGCTGGATCTTTCAGACAACCTTATATCTGGAAAAATCCCAGAAAGCATTGGTTCTTGCCAAAAACTAGTCAATCTGAACCTTGGGAACAACCAATTAACCGGGGAGATCCCGAAATCAATCTCAAACATGCCCACCTTAGCCATTCTTGATCTGTCCAACAATTCACTTTCTGGTCGGATACCAGAAAACTTTGGCAGTTCCCCAGCTCTTGAAATGCTCAACCTGTCCTACAACAAGCTTGAGGGTCCAGTGCCCTCAAATGGGATTCTGATGACCATAAATCCTAATGATCTAATCAGCAATGCCGGTCTCTGCGGAGGCATTCTTCCTCCATGTTCTCAGAGTTCTACTCTGACAAGCCAGCGAAGGAGCTCACGCACGAAGCACGTCATAATTGGTTTTATCACTGGCATATCAGTAATTTTATCTCTTGGCATAGCATATATTGGCGGCAGATGGTTATATAATAAATGGTACTTATACAACAGTTTCATCCATGATTGGTTCAAAACCAGCAATGAAGAATGGCCTTGGAGATTAGTAGCATTCCAAAGGATCAATTTCACTAGCAGTGACATCCTCGCTTGCATAAAGGAATCAAATATCATAGGCATGGGAGGCACTGGTATTGTCTATAAGGCCGAAATTCATAGACCTCATGTAACAGTAGCAGTGAAGAAACTATGGAGGTCAGGAACAGACATAGAAAATGGCAATGATGTGTTGAGAGAAGTGAATCTTCTAGGCAGACTGAGGCATAGGAATATTGTAAGGCTGTTGGGGTATATTCACAATGAAAGGGATGTGATGATGCTGTACGAGTATATGCCCAATGGGAATCTTGGGACAGCACTACACGGTGAGCAAGGTGAGGGGTTACTCGTAGATTGGGTTTCAAGGTATAACATAGCTGTTGGAGTTGCACAAGGCCTCAATTACCTCCACCATGATTGTCACCCACCAGTTATTCACAGGGATATCAAATCTAACAATATACTCCTTGACGCAAATTTGGAGGCAAGGATAGCAGATTTCGGGTTAGCCAAAATGCTGATCCATAAGAATGAGACAGTTTCAATGGTGGCTGGATCTTACGGATATATCGCACCAGGTTAGTACTACTAATATGTTATTGTTATCAAAAGAAGAAAAATCATATTTTGGTCCTATGACAAATAGACAGGTAAATTTTAATTTGGTCATCCTCAGATTTCTTTTTAATTTATCTTTCAATCTCATTTTTTTCCTCTAAAACTTGAAGTCAAACCTAACAACTTGTTAACTTCAACATTACTTATTACTTACTACTTGAGTGAAATTTGCTATTAAATAACATTTAAATCAGCAAATTGTTAAGTTTAACATCAAATTTTGAATGAAAGTTAAATGAAAAAAAAGCAACAACATTGCAAATATTTTAATAATTGATGAATCAAATAAAAAATAATTTATTGAAGACCAAATTAAAAGTTTACCTGTACGTCAAAAACCAAAATAGAGCTTTTTCTCATATTTAAAAGCAATCACTTGCTTCAATGAAGGGACATAAATGATTGATATTATGCTCATGTTTTTTCCTTTTTTTTGGTTTTCTTAGAATATGGATATACTCTGAAAGTGGACGAGAAAATTGACATATACAGTTATGGAGTAGTACTTCTGGAGCTCCTAACTGGCAAAAAGCCTTTAGACCCGTCATTTGAAGAATGCGTGGACATGGTTGAATGGGTGCGAGAGAAGAGGAGCAAGGGAGGCTTGGAAGAAGCACTAGACCCCACCATAGCGGGTAGGTGCAAGCATGTCCAAGAAGAGATGCTTCTTGTGCTCCGGATTGCACTTCTTTGTACAGCAAAGCTTCCAAAGGAAAGACCATCCATGAGGGACATAGTGACCATGCTTGGAGAGGCAAAACCGAGAAGGAAAAGCATTTGTCAAATCGGAGAAAATGACGGTAGCAAGGAAAAGCCATTCTTCGCCACCTCCCCCATAATAAGCCTTCTCTAGCAACTAGTTTGTAAAGTTTCTCTCTGCTTTCCCTGTAAGCTTTGCTTGCCCTCCACTACTTTTTTAGCCATGTTACGGCATAGTTAAACAAAATTTCCCCCCTCTTCTTCCTTGTGAAGGAAACAGAACATAATTCCCAGAAACAAAATCAATTCCTACACGTAAACAGCTAGCACATTATGGTTAGGATTCGTCATTTCAACACTTCTCCATACGAGCCGAGGCAACTTTAGCACCCTGCAAAATGCAAATCCGAAGACCCTATCTTGACTTTTTCTCTCACCAGCCGCCCCTTTTTCTTTTCTCTTATTTAACAAATTTCTGTCTCCATGGTTTCGCAACTTGGATTTCTCACCTAAAGAGATCTCTCTAGTTATGCTTATTTCCTTTCATAGTTTTGAGTGTTCGTACAATAATGATACAGGGAAGGAAGAGCTTTGATGCCTGCCACGTGTGGCATGACAATTTTTTTTTATATTTCATTTTCAACAATAAAACAGTACCGTACTAAGTTCATACTAGAAATAAAGAATCAATTGCAACTTACAAACATTGTTGTTCAAGGACTAAAAGTTTAACCCTCATAATTCCGCAGATATGGTTGTGTATTCAAAGAAACTATTACATATTGATTAATCTGGGGTATGGAATAAAAAGAAGTATAACATTGGAATGGACAATTTAAAATAGAAAGTTGAGAAAAGCTATTGAGATTTTCCTAACATCAGGAAATGATGGCTGAGAAGGAAAAAATGCTACCTCTTCTCTTCCAAATAAGAACACGTTACACGGGGCACAATAAATAGAAAGCAATGCATGTTGTATCGTACACCAAACATGCTCATTCAATTACATACAAACTGGAGGATGACCTCAAACTGTGATCCATAAACAATATCCCACTGATCTAGGCTGCTACAAGAGCACTACTTCCGGATGCACTTCCTCCTTCTAGGAAGCTGCCAGATGTTGGCTGGAAAAGGGAGGAAAAAGTTAGATTGATTCGACTGATATACTGGTGGAGAGGTTAACTTGCTCTGAATTAAAATTCTTTAAGTAAACATATCATTTACAAACAATATATATGCAGATGAAAATATAACAATAACATACATGTTTGGATTGTATTTTGTTATTTGAGAATTTTTCCTTTTTATTTTATTCTACATAAATAATTTTAGGGTAAACAGGTCAACTAAAATCATGAGCAAAAATTGCCCACGTTGATTTCTCCAACTAATTGGGCCTGGTTTCTAAGATGTGGGGATTAAGCAAAAACGGCACTAGGTCATAAATTCATTATCTGCACAGGTCTGAATGCATGAATGGGTCTAATATTCTACCCTAACCTACCCATGACCATTATGCACATTAAAAATAACTCTCAAATCCAAAGTTTTCAATCTGTTATACATGACAATGGATTTGGAGATTTTATTCTCTCTCCCTACCAACATTTAATGGTAATTAACCCATACCTCTGGATCATAAAGTTCACAAAGGGAAAATGGTTCTTTCTCCTTGATTCCACCATTATCTTCAGCAATTCTTTCCAAATCCTGCTAGAAAGTGAGTAAACATGCCATTAACAGCAGAAGAAAATATTTCATCATACCCAAAATTAACAGCATATTTCTAGAGGAAATTGGGAGAATAACAGCAAGAGGACAAAGTAAATCAGATAAATGTCAAATCAGCTCAATATTACACAGACATTTCAATAGAGGACTGGGAATTCGATCAAGATATACAAATGCTGTTTTAGGTTTTCAGACGCAAAAACATCATGCATACTTTATGATTTATAATAACCACTAGATAAAGTGAAATTTAGAATATAACTATACCAACGGATCCAGCTGAAATTTAATGGAAAATACAAAAATAAAATATACCAGGATTGCACTTTTATGGAATACAGAAGTTGGTTACTACCTCCATGCATGTAAATAATCTGGCTCTAGCAAATAGATAATCAACTTGAAGCATTGTATGGTATTTGTTGGACTCATTTAGTTCTTATGGCTTTTTCGGATTAGATTCTGCAAGCTCCAAAATCCCATTTGTGAAAGAAGTTATGCATTGACGAGCGTGTATTGATGTTTGGTTTATTTGGGAATTGATTCTCACACCTTCTAATGGAGCCAGAATCACATTTGAAACAACTGGAAAAATGCAGCTTCTCCAAGCCAAAATCACTTCTATCACGTGGGAGCCACTAATTTTCCGATATATCCCTAATATCAAATCTATAAAATAGGGCCCAGTATTTTAAATTACATATGTTCTAGTAATTTGACACTTCAAAGGAGATATTTGGATAACATACCCAAATAAACTAGAAAACTAACATAACCGATTCTCCAAAATGTAATCCAAACTGACACTCCAGATGCACTGAGAAGCCCTTACCTTTCCAGTCAAAATTTCAAATTCAAGTAATTCCTCCACAATCTTTTCAAGTACTGGATGATTTTTCTGCAGCATTTCTTTCGCTTTTTGATATGCCAAATCGAACATCTAAAAAGATAACAAAAATGGTGTTAGACAACCTTTTTAGACAATCAGTACAGCTCGTACTAACATATGGGTACCTTTTCAACTTTGTTTGCCATCACATACTCATGGTCATCCCCCATGCTCAATGCTGTAACCTATGTTGGCAGAAAACATCAGAAAAGGTCCACACTAAACCAAGATTAAAAAAGTTCATCATAACAAGGGGTTTTCCGTTCTTTTCAAGTTAGAAGAAATATATATATATATATATATATATTTCAGCCAGTTTCCTTTTTTATGCAGTTGTCCTGGTAATCCCCCATTACTTCATTTATCATAGCTCCCTTTCTTATCACAAAGCAGACAACAGTAATTCCACAGAAACAACTACCACAACTAATTAAGGTAGCATGGTCTCCACCAATATTCTGAAAACTGGATCATGTTTCAACAGGGGCTAAAGCTTTATATCCTACAACTTCATCTTTGAAATTTTTTACTAACGCATATAAAATATTTTTCTATTCACGTAATTGAAAACATAAAAAATAGTATAAACTTTCATGTTTGGTCATACATTGTATATTTCAAAAAATATACTTAATTAAATATCTTAATAGCTCTTATAGTTAATTATACATATATTTACAAGATTTTTAAAATTTTTATTTTGTTTGGCTTTTCTCTTAAACTTCAATAAATTTAGTAATTTGAACCCTTTTACAGAGAAGCCATGATAGCTTACTGGTAAAAGTCAACCAACCAGGTTGTACTGCATGGATTCAAACTAGCCAATCATATGCAGTTTCTGGAATGGTCTCTAATGATAAAGTCAATCACTGTTAACTTTTACTAGTATCACCAGCTAGCGTTGACACGGTGATATCACAACAATTCAGACCATTGAGCTTATTGAACCAGAACATAATTACCAAAATTAACAGTTACCAACTTCATAGAGACTGGAGAGATCTTATACGCTATTGTATTTTCCCTTGTTTCTTTCCTGTTTTGTCTTTTATGTTTACAACAACAACAACAGGCCTTTTTCCATTAGATCGGGTTAGCCGTATGGATCAAATGACAGTATAAAGTTTTGTCATAAATCATGTCTTTAGATAAACTATTTAATTTTAAATATTTCTTAATAGTTTTGCCTATAATTTTTCTTAGTTTCTTTTTACCTTTAATTATTGGACTATTTTTTATTTGATTTACTCTACTTACTGGAGTTTCTATAGGTTCTTTCCATACATGTCCAAACCATCTAAGACATGATTCTATAATTTTTTCCACAATTGGTACGACCCCAACTTTCTCTCTAATATATTTATTTCTAATTCTATCTTGTTTGATATATCCACTCATTCAATGTAACATTTTTATCTCTGTAACATTGAGCTTATTCTCTTGTTGGTTTTTTATTGCCTAACCCTTAGTCTCATACGACATTACTGGTCTTATAGTTGTGCGCTAAAATTTATCCTTAAACTTAAGTGATACTTTTATATCTATAATAACACTCGAAGCACTTCTCCATTTCATCCACCCATCTTGAATCCTATGGTTAACATTTTTCTCTATTTCTCTGACTTATGGTATGGTTTGTTCTCCAATTTTTACTTCTACATTAGAATTAGTGCATCTCTTGCTAAACTTATATTCTATATACTCCAATTTAGTTCTACTTAAACAAAATCCATGTGCTTCCAAAATTAGTCTTCACGTTTCTAACTTTTTATTTATTTCCTCTCTTGACTCTCTAACTAAACTATATCATTTGTAAAGAACATACATTGTGGCTCTTGAGTATATTCAGTAAGTAAATCTAAGACTAAAATAAAAAGATAGGGACTTAAATCGGTGGGTTCATCTTGTGTTTTTATACTAGTTATAACCTCATCATACATATCCTGAATTGTTCGAATATAAGCAATTTGAACTCCTTTTTTCTCCAAAACCTTCCACAAAACATCTCTTGGCATCCTAGAAAACATTTTGTCTTTTATGTTTGTTATAAGAAAATTTCTTATCCTCACTCTTTGTACTATTTCTATTCTTCTTTCTCTTAATAAATTTTTTTTATCCAAAAAAAAAAACTATTACCAACTTCAAATTGTTACTTTCTTCTCAAAAGACAAGATTAATCTACTCACACTACTCCTATATACAATGGTTTATCAGACTTTAAAAGGGATAGCCAAATAAGTTTGAGTGACAATCCAAACGCAGATTCACAGTTATAAATGCATGCTTTGTATAAGTAGTGTTACTAGACAGGGAACTATCAACTCAAAATTTTCTCTCTCCCTCTTTTTATTTTATTCTGTTTTGTTTTCCAATTTCTGGCTAAAATATTCCTGGTCGATTCCTTTTGTTCTCAACAGCTAAAATAAGAATCTACAAAATGCCAAATAGAACTTAGAAGCATTAGATTGAAGAATTAGGGTTTCAAAAGTTCCACTATGTCTGTGATGCCAGATAAGAAGATAAAATTATTGTTTATTTTATTATTTAATAATAATGTAACTATAGTTTGAGAGTTATGGATTTATAACTGAATAATTAGGGTAATTCAGGATTTAGTCAAGAATGATCAACAGAGGCGTTTGAGCCTAAGGAGATTTTATACCCACCTAATATTTGAGGAGGATTAGAATATTGGGTACTCATATATGAGTATCATAATGATTTCTTATTTAAGTTACCTATTTATTAGAATATTGGGTACTCATATATGAGTACCATAATGATTTCTCATTTAAGTTGCCTATAAATAGGTCTAAATTTGAATAAAATTATTACCCCTTGCTTATTGATAAATAAAAATTGATATTGATTTTGAGAAAAATTTTTCTTTTATTCCCCTTCATGTCCTACATCATACTGTAATGTTCCATATCTCAAAATATTCCACATTAATTGTTTGGTCTGCCATTTTATCTAATTTCTCTATAAGCATAACTTGGAGTAGTTAACTAGTTGCTTGCATAGCAAGTTTTTAGTAATGCTCTAGCAGACACTCCAATCTAATGATTAAATGTCACACTAAGATGAAAAAACCCATCTCTTCAGCAAGGACAACTCAATTGGATGTAAGAAAGGTGTATACCGCATTACTATTGTAATAAATTGCAGGACTGTCATCGGGTCCCCACCCGTACTGAATGACCATTCGTGTAGCTATCTGTTAAGAGAGAGAGGTGGTCATATTTTTTATGCTCATAACAAAAACCTTGCCATAAGCAATTTTATTACACAAAGCACTTAAAACCTGACAACAAGCAAAAATCATATCCGCATCAAGTAAAATAGAAACTCCAACCTCTTGCGCCTGCTGTATCTCAGAAGAAGACAGGAAGTTTTCTTCCCCGAAAGGAAGTAGCATTTGGGAAGCAACATATGATCCAAAACAAAACACAAGTTTCTTTTCAAGATATGATCTTGATTCAGAATTTCCATGAACAGAACCTTCATTTCTTGCTTTCGTGATTTTTGTACATCCAATTCCCTGAATAAAGAAGGGGCGAGAATCTGTCATTATTCATCAGGAGTTAAATCTGTATAGCTTTCAGTCAATTAGACCACCCCATCAGCCTCCCAAATAACAGAAATCAATAACACAACAATCATTCCTAAATTCACAATTAATACTGCCCCTCAAGATTGAGCATAGAGATATTTTATGCCCATCTAGCAAACAATGGAATGGGAAAATCTGAACTTTGACAAATAGGAAACTCAAACAAAAAACAAAGATGACAAATTACAAGTATTCAAAAGCACACAACCATTCCAAGAACTGAGGCAACTAGTACTCCTCAAGTAACAAAAGCCTTGGCAACATCCTTGGCATAGAACTCCTAGAGTTGTTTGACCTAAGCGACCCCCTTAACATTCTCTTGGCTGTCCTCCAACAGACAACTCATAAATCTCAATTTTTTTTTTTTTGGTTAGAGATCTTATAAATGTCTTCAATTTGTTACAACTAACAGCTCCCTAAACCTTCTCCACCTGGTCTAAAACTCCTTGGATCTCACATCCGGCAACAACTTTTACCTGCGCCAAAGTCTTCAATCCATGATTCCATCAACAGCAAAACAAGGCACGGCACAAAAACAATCCCTAGGGAACAAACCAACAAACATGCACCACAGCCTAATCTCCATGGAAAGACTTCAGGTTTGAAACGCACTTTGCCTCTAGGCCTCACCTGTATTCATACTAGAGGTAAGGGTGAACATTTACAGTTGTGCACCTGCCAGTCAATTACTCCGCAACCTCAATCAGGCTCCAAATTAACAGAAATTAATGACACAGCAATCACTCCTAATTTCCAGCAGTCAACACACTTATACTTTACTTTATTTACCAAGACCGATTGAGCTATTACTAGCACAATTACCAAGCAAGAAGACAGGCTAGTAGTATGCCTGATATAAAGACAATTACCAAGTGAAAAGGCAGGTTCCTGCAGTCTATATTATGTTGTCAAACGGCACATTGAAGAATCAAAATGTAAAAAGAGGGTTGGCCACTTCCAGCAACAAAAGGCAGGCTAGGAAGGTGAAATCAAATATCAAGGAGATAGTGCAGATTCAGACTTCTCCTCTTTAATAAAGTTCTTTCATACAACAATATTAGAAGTGCTATATAAACATAAAAAGAATTGGACACAGAGGAAAAGAGAGAGAGAGAGAGAGATGATGCAACATTCATATTTGGAGTCTTTAACTAGTCTCAGGAATTGGTCTTGTATTCAATGAATGCATCTCTTTAAAAATAGGGGAAGAGCTTTAATCTTTTCTGTTTTTGAAGTCACTGACACATAACTGTTGCTAAATATTTACATAGAGGGTGTGGGCAAGATTCCTTTTAAGCTACTCCAACCACGTATAGTTGATTTTATGGTCCAGGCATCCTAGTCTTCACCTAATTTGAGAAATAGCACTTCTTTTCAATAAATAATCTATCTTTTAGGAGAAGTTACAAATTTCTAGCACTCTCTCTCAATTGGTGCCAGTCTTCATTGTAACATAAAACATTAGATAAAAGTCCTGCCAGCAGGTCAGACAACTAGAAGTTACAGGGATAATTTAATTCACCAAAGGTTACCACATATCTTCTTCTGGCAAGAAGCAGAGCAATACTGAAAAATTATTTAAACAGTGTCGCTTCAAACATACATATAACCTTCACCAAAATTCAGAAGCAAACTAAAAATGAGTATGACTAACCTGCCAAGACAGAGGTTCAAGCCATAAATTATCCACAACATCAAAATTTGGTAAGAGAAGAGCAATAAGACCGCGACCAGCAGCCCAGACAGCATGTGGAAATTTGGTCTCCCTAGTCCACTGAACATCAAAGAACCTCCTTTTAAGTCATTTATTGTAGTAACAGAAAAAAATTAGATTTGGACATCCATAAAGAAGAAAACTAGGACTGCTACTACGTTCAAATTTAAAAATAGAAGAAACTCAGTAAAGTTGCATGACAAAATAGCACAGAGAATGCATTGAACACATTATAGGCTTTAGGACAAGATAGTTTCTCACATCCAGTGGAGGGGTCAGAAGCTCTATCCCGTTACTTATCTGGCCATATGGTTCCATCAAATCAACAACATGCTGCAGATCTTCTTTTGTCAATTTTAGTCCCAGATGATTCACAAACATTTTGCTAAGCTTCCTGGCAACTTTGGTATTCCGCACCCATTTGGGGATCATGGAACTGAAAGTCTAAGCAGAGGCAATAATATATTTCTTTTCCTTCAGGACAAATCATATGAAACTAAAACAGACAAAACATCATTATAAAAACAAAAGGCTAAATTACAGATTCAAGAAAACAAAGAGTAGAAAAAAGACGGAATATACTGAAAATGACAATTTGGTAACTTATAAGTGAAAGGAAAGTCATTAAATGAAGATATAATTGGAGTTTCAGTTTATGTTAAACACAAACCAAATTGACATCAATTATATTATTTTGATGTGGCAAAAAACAGATAAAATTAATTTCCACAATCTGCTTTGACTATAGATAAGCTTTAAAGGGGCAGCAAAATAAAGGAAAACCTAAAAATAAAATAAAGAAAACACTTAAAACGTGCAAAAATAACAGAAAAACAAACTTATCAAATGAAACATATTAGCCATTGCCTCGGCAATGTATATACTGAAAAATCACCACTCAATAGAGAAGCTGCAAGGGGTATCACTCAAATACTTTCCTGTTCCTTTTGGTTTTTCTTTGTTGAGGGGAGGGGTTCAGTAAGCCCAGATTATAGGTTAGTATGGCAGTGGCGCACTGTTGCAATAGAAGCTCTTGAAGCCATGTGCTACGTGTGGCAACATTAAAATGTGACACTCATAATTATATAATTCAAAAAAATATTAAGACAACTAAAATAACACATACATCAGAAAACTAAACTGTATAGGAAGTTCTTCTCGAACATGTTTCTAAAAGTAAAATGATTGAATCCTCAAGAAACTAGTATTATTTATCTATGAAGAAACTGCAATTCCTTCCCAAAACAGAGAAAGAGATAGGAATTAACAAATTCTAGTTTTTACAGAAGGAAAAGAAAATGCAAAAAGGATAGAAATAAACTCCCCTAGCATTCGAGAGGCTAGAGACTTTCCCATCAAGCCAAATTCTTGCTTGCTTTCTCTCTGACCTCTCAATCCACAATATAGTCCCTTCTACCAACCTTACTCTCTCTCTCTCTCTTTTTTACATCTCACAACTCATGTGAGATAGTTAGAATTGTTACTTCCCATTTCTACCCAGCTAGCCAGCTCATAAGGAATTATCACAACTTGAATCTCTTTTTCCTTCCTTCTCTCATACATCTTCAATACCTTAGGCCTAATAATTTCAAAGTTGATCATTTGTCTCCCCATCAAGTTTCACCTTGTCCTCAAGGCGGAAAGTAGGAAACTAAACTTTAATAACTTCAAAGTTTTCCCAAGTATTTCCAATTTCTAGTAACTCCTTCCATTTAATTAGCACCATTGCATCCTCAAGTTGTACTTGAAACTCTGTTTCCTCAATGAGTGAAATATATATATGAATAGTTGAATCTTCACTATCAAGGGTCTCATAATAGACAATTCCTGTGCTTGGATCAACTTCCAATTTTATAGCATTGAGGATAGTTGATCCCCTCATGTCCTCATTACCATTGAATCCTTGCCATTTGATTATCCACCCACCACATTAAAAACCCAAATTATCAGCGTGAGTACCAATAAGTAGGACTTTTAGTGCTATCTGAAGAGGGAAAGGAGTGGAACACTTCCATTTTTCCCATTCTTAAGCAACACAAGTGATTTTCTTACAGCTTCCCTTGCTAGGTCCCTGCATTCTTGGCTTCCAAGCTCATTGACTAAGCTAAGATCAGCTAAAGGATTCCCAAACAAACCCAGGGTGAATTCACAAGCAAAATTCTCTCCCCAACATCATTGATACACTGCACTAGAATGATATTATTCTTGATTGCAAGTGTAAGATCTTGAACGGACTCCAACTATTTGCATGAGACCAACACCATATCAATGACAGCTTTAATGGCATCCTAGACAGGTGATGTAGTGATCTTTTCAATACCTTGCCTATCAAAGATGACAAATCATGTAAACTTCAAGGTGTCCTTGAGAAAGCCAATAACTAGACCATGATTTGCATGCATTTTCATCCCATTCCAACTAGAGTATGAAACCATGACTATAGCCAACCCCTTAAGAATGGAATCAAAATAAGCAAGTATGTGAATGCTGTCAGTCAATGACTCTTTAAGTACTTGAGGCCTTTAGCATTTGCAAGACCTTTCATACCACAGTTTGTTGTAGTCATAGCAAGCAAATTTCCTTCCTTACTAAACGTCAAAAAAAGGGTATTAGGGCGACCACCCTCAACATTTGCACTGTTAAGGACGTTGATATTATCCTTGACAACATGCTGCCAAAATTGAAAAGCATAAAAATTACCCATGAATTTCATCTCCTTCAGTGTCGTTAAGCAAGTCTTTTCCAATGCAAGCATCTAAGCAAATAAACCCAATGCACCCTCAATAACTACCTCTCTCTTTTCCCAAATATGAATCTCCTTCTTAGGTGCTTCTTCCCCTTCCTCATCATCATCTTCATTTTCTTTTTCTTCCATTACAAGAAGTTGAAATTGCCAATTCTTTCTCCCATGGTCTGCCTTAGATATCTCAAGAGGACAAAGACTAAAACCCAATCCTCTTTGTCCTGCTCTCTTGGCATCGAGTAAGTGCTAAGAGTCATCGAATGTGGATGCTGTTGAACACACAATCGAGCTCATCTTATCCCTTGTTAATTGTTGTCTTTTGTTCAGCATTGCTGGTGAGGGAGGTGAGTAATGTTCTTCAAGTCTGAAACATGCACAACTCGTGAATTTTGGCTGGTTAGACTCAACCTTCTAATGGAGCCCAAATCCCTTGGGCCTTTGCTCAATCTGCTAGTCTCTTTTAAAGCCCAATTTTTATCTTCTTCCCCAATCAATTTTAGGCTTCTACCTCACCTAATTCCCCTAACCCAAGCCAAAACCCATTCACTCTTCCCTTTGCCCCTATCATTGTCTTCCACTTCTGCTGTCATTGCTAATAGAAATAGGAGTCGATTCTTGCTCTTTTGATTTTCACCAAACTTCTTACCATGATAGAAATTAAAGCCCATCTTCCTTCTATTGCCTATTTTGACATTTGGCAAGTGTTAAGCTACCTTTGGTTTGTTGAATGTCACTACAATGAATAGACTTATCTTCTCCCAGTTTTCACACAGTGTTCCAGGGGTTGTTAATGCATTAAGGCATGTGTAATCCTCACAGGTTGAAGTGATTCTTTAATCCCTGATTTTATCTATTCTTCTGGACTTTTCCTAAGAGTAGATGAAACAACTAAAGTTTCTCTAATGGGTGCCTTCTTCAACTTTGATCTAGCTTCTTCTTCTTTCTTTTCTCAAGAAATCTGAGAGAGCTCTAATGGTCTCCAACAATTAGACCATTTGGAAGACTCTTTCATTATTTTCCCCATCTCTTTTTCTTTTCCAATCTTTGCTTTCTCCTTTCTCAACTCAGCTACAAGTGCCCTCAAATCAATCATTATTTTCTTCTCCACCTGTGGTATGGGCTAAGTTTTAACCATAGCTTTACTCCTTCCTTCAATGTGAGCCAAAGTTTCACACATCTCTAACAGCCATACTTTCATAGTTTTGATGCTTTCTTTCAACTCAGCCATATCAAGTTCTAGTATATTGACCCTTTCTTCCATCTCTTCATTCATCATCCCTTGAATCACACTACTCTGGTACCAACTTGATAGAAACCTCAAGTACCTAGTATTATTTACCTATGAAGAAACTACAATTCCTTCCTAAAACAAAGAATGAGATAGAAATTAACAAATTTTAGTGTTTATAGAAGGAAAAAAAATGCATAAAGCATAGAAATAAACGCCCCCAACATTTGAGAGGCTAGAGACTCTCCCACCAAGCTTAACTCTTCCTTGCTTCCTGACACCTCAATCCATAATACATTCCCTACTAATGGCCTCTCTCTCTCTCTCTCTCTCTCTCTCTCTCTCTCTCTCTCTCTCTCTCTCACACACACACACACACACACATACACACTCACACACCCACCTCACAATCCATGTGAAATAGTCAGCACTGCTATTTCCCATTTCTATCCCACTAGCCAACTCATCAAAAATTATCACAAATCAAAAAGTATGCTAGGTCTATTCTAGACAAGGGAATTTGGGCTATTGATCCTTTGGGGCATTTTCTTATAAGTTTTATTTTCATTTTCTCAAACATTCTCCTAATATGGATAGGTTACTTGATGAATCCAAATGAAATTCTAAGCCTCCGTCTAACAGCCAAATTTAACACAATTAACAATAATGACATGTTGCAAGTTTACAAGCCAAATATAGCCTTCTCTTGATATTTGTGTCATGTGCAAAGCTAATTTCAGATCAGCAACTCATCTGTTTTCACATTCTCAAGCGGTTGCCTTCTTATGAAACAAGTTGTTTGAAGTTTTTCTATTTTATGTGAACAATAGGCGTGTGACCACTGACCTTTAAGCAATTTCTTCTGATGATTCCGAGACCCCAAACAATAGGCAATTCAAAGAAAAATTCATTTCAAAATGACTCAACAACCTTCAGCTTACTCTTTGGCTCATACTTATGCTAGTTACAATAATTAGACATTTAGATACAACGTTAATTGAAAATAACAAAATAGCTAACTAACTAACTCTTCTCTTATTAATCGTTCCTATTACTTATTACACATAACAATTATTCCCCTTATAGAAAATCCTTGTCCTCAGAAATTGTTATTGTTGTTTGGGGTATCAAACTCAGGAAATTGCTTTTGCACAACAACCAAATCTTCCTAAGCTGCATCTTCAAAGCTAGTGTATTTCCATTGTACTAGAACCTGTGCAATTGGCAGGTGCCCCCTCTTAACTACATTTCTTGCCAAGATTTTCTCCAACTCCATGGAAAAAATACCCTTGATCATCAACCTTAGGAAGCTCTATAGTGACTGGAGTGTGATTACCCTTGTGTTACTTTAACATTGACACGTGAAAGATAGGGTGAATTCTATTATGTTGTGGAAGCCCCAGTTTGCAAGTCACTTTCCCAATTCTCTAAACTATCTTGTAGGGACAATAAAATCTTGCTGCCAGTGTGTGGAGAGCTGAGTTGTTAAGAACATTCCTTCAAAAAGGAAGTAGCTTCAAATACACCAAGGCCCCCATATTAAATTCTCCTAGTTCTTTGTTTGTTCGCTTCCTAAACCATCCTATTCTGAGCCTTTTGTAAGTTATACTTAAGTAATAGAATGGTAATTTCTCTTTCCCCTAAGCTTCTATCGACTACCTCATTGTTTGAGTCTCCTACGAGGTAAGGCATATGTAATGGTGGCTTGATTCTATAGGCTACTTCAAATTAAGTCATACCAAGGGTTGATTAGTATGAATAGCTCAAGCAAAAGCAGCCACTTGACCCATTGCTTTGGGTGGTAACTTTCATACAACTAAGTAACATTTTAGACACCTACTTAAGATCTCTATCTACCCATTTGTTTGTGAGTGATAAGCAGATGAATACGAATACAAGAGTCTAACCTTACAAAGTTTGAAAAGTTCTTTCCAAAATTTTTCACAAAAGACTGGCTCTCTATCTATTCCAATAGTCTCAGGGAACCCATGCAACTTCACTATATCATCCATGAAAAACTGAGCTACCTCCACTGCCGAAAAAAGGTGTTTCATAACCACAAAATGGACTGCTTTACTCAACCCATCCATAACAATTAGGATCACCATTTTACTATATAAATTAGGCAAACCTCAAATAAAATCCATACTCAAATTTGTCCATATATTTTCTAGTATGAGTAAAGGCTGTAAAAGTCCTAAAGTGGCCATATTTTCAAGCTTATGTCTTTAACAAACCTAACATTCTTGTACATAATTTCTTGCTTTTCCAATCCATTCCAATAAAAGACTGATGACAATCTTTGGTAAATAGCTGTGACTCCTAAATAACCACCCAAAGCATCATCATGGACATGTTTAAGCAATTGCAACTTAAGATTGAAATCATCTCCCACTACAACCTTTCCCTTCCTATTAAGTGTATGATGATTTCATGAATATTTGGAATGAGAATATGGATCTTCCTTAAGCTACATAATAATGGTCTTCAACATTCCCCATAACTCCTTAACCTTCCCATTAATA
Source organism: Erythrophleum fordii (assembly GCA_032878935.1). Classification (NCBI taxonomy): domain Eukaryota; kingdom Viridiplantae; phylum Streptophyta; class Magnoliopsida; order Fabales; family Fabaceae; genus Erythrophleum; species Erythrophleum fordii. The sequence goes on from JAVQMF010000049.1 coordinate 35,789,147, forward strand.
CTAAAATTGATGGTAACCACTGCCAAGCAAATATTTTCAGAGTCCTGCTACACTGTCTCTTCTTCATGTAACATCCTAGAAAGTGCATCAGCCGCCATATTTTCTTTTCCCTTCTTGTACTCTATTGTATATTCCAAGCCCCACAATTTATGCAACCATTTATGTTGTTCTAGTGAAACCACCTTCTGCTCCAATAGGTACATGATAGGGAGATGGTAAGTTTCTATAATAAAGTGTTGGCCAAACACATATTGTCTCCGTTGCTTGATTGCAAAAACTATGATTGTCAGTTCTTTTTCATAAGCCAAGAGATCCCTTTCACTAAAAGGCTCTGCTTGCTTAGGCAATAATGACCTCTTTGAGAAAGAACAACCCTTATACCTATAATAGATGCATCTGTTTCAATGATGAAGGGAAAGGAAAAATTTGGCAGGGCCAATGCTAAGGTAGAGGCCATAGCTTGTTTTAGTTTCTCAAAGGCAACAGTTACTTCTTCATTCCACTCAAAACTTCTTATTCTTTAATAGCTTTGTGAGTGGTTTACTCAAAGTGCCATAGCACATCACAAACCTCCTGCAGTAACCTGTTAAACACAAGAAGCCTCTCAATGACTTGATGGTTTTAGGGACAGGCCATGATAACATAGCTTCTGTTTTGTGAGGATCAACTTCTACTCTTTTTGCTAAAATCACATGTCCCAAATAGTCAATCTCCTCTACTGCAAAGGTACACTTAAACCTCTTGGCAAATAGAATATTCTTCCTCAAAACTCCCAACGTACTTCTCAAACAAGATATTTGTTTCTTCTAAGACTTGTTATAGACCAAGATATCAGCAAAGAAAACCAAAATGAATTTCCTTAGAAATGGTTTAAACTCATTAATCCCTAGAATGTCGGAGGAGCATTGGTGAGGCCAAAAGAAATCACCAAATATTCTTACAATCCTTCATGCATATGAAAAGCAGTCGTGTACATCCCTCAAGTTCATTAGCATCTGATGATATCCATCCAATTTAAAAAAGAAGTGAGCACCATGTAACTCATCTAACAATTCTTCTATAATGGGTATTGAAAACTTATTCCAGATAGTTTGATGATTTAATTTCCAATAGTCTTCTACACAAAAGCTCCAAATTCTATCCTTCGTTCTAAACAGGACCACCAAAGATGCAAAGTGGCTGCTACTTGGCCTCATGACTCCTTGTTGAAGCATCTCTTGAACTAACTTCTCCATAGCATCTTTCTACAAAAGACCATATTTGGAAGGACATATACTGATAGGTTGTTCATCCTTGAGGTTGATTGAATGATCAAACACTTGGGAAGGTGGTAATGCCTTGGGTTCTTGAAAAACATCCTCAAACTCATGTAATAATTTTTCAAGCTCCACACATTTCTCCTTTTCTAACTGCTGTTGTTGTAACTTCAAATCTGCCTTTTTGCCACTTTGCTATTCAGAAACTTGCAGTATATAAACTGCATTTTAAGTAATTGCTTGCAGTGTATAGAATCATCTACTAGTTGTCCCTCATCTTGCTTGTCCCCATAAATCCCATGTTGCCTCCCATTCAAACTGAAACTCATCACCTTGTCATGCAAATCTATCATAATTCTTCCCAGTGTAGCTAACCATTGAATTCCCAATACTAAGTCAACTTCCCCTAGCTCCATTAGAAAGGAATCAGCATAGAATGTATCTCCTTGCGTCTTCCATGGTAGTTGGATATATTTAGTGTTTACTGTAATTTTCTCTCCATTAGCCATTGCTACTTTGATACCCTGAGTATACTGTGTCTTCAATTTCAATTTCTTAACTACTGATTGGTTCAAGAAGTTATGGGTGCTTCCTGTATCCATAAGTAGAGATACTGGTTGCTTCTTCACAAATCCATTGACCTTCAAGGTAGAATACCCTTCTCTCCCATCAATTGAATTCAAAGATACCACTGGCTGGGGCTCTTCCTCATCCATACAATCTTGGTATTCATATCTTGGCCCTCACCTTCTTCCTGTGCTACTATCATAAAGAGTTAGGAATTTTTACATTTGTAGTCTTGAGTATATTTTTCCGGACACCAACAACAAAGGCCTTTCTTCTTCCTATTATCTATTTCTTTCTTTATTAATAGCTTCACAGAGTGGTTCTGGTTGGTAATGATTTTGGAAGTATAAGTATTGGTAGGATTATTTTTTTGGTTATTCAGGTTGGAAGTATTTGGTTGGAATTTTGTTGAGGTATTGGATGAATTGGTTAAGGATGAAGTAATGGAATTTCTTGGATTCGAAAAAGATGGAGAAGAATTCTGGTTTACAAAGGTTCTTTTGTATAGTTTGGATTCTGGTTTTGTGTGGCTTGCAGAGAGACTTCTTGCAACCTAGCAAGATACATGGCATTGCTAAGGGTAGAAGGTTTAAACATTTTAACAAGGGCTTCTATCTCACTCTTCAATTCCCCCAAGAAAACAACTGATGGCTACTACATCTGTGATATCAACTTCTGTCAACATTTCTTTGAATCTTCCTGGATACTCCACCACTGAGTCTTCTTGCTTACGTCTCTTAAGTTCTGACATGGGATCCACCTTCAACACACCACTTAATCTGTTTCCCACACTCTCCATATAATCCATCCACTTCCCCAGTTTTCTTCCCTATCATAAAAGATTAGTGCCATTGAAGAACCTTACCTTCTAAATGAATGTTGATCAATCACATTCTCTGTTCTAATGGTGTCTCATCCACTTCAAAAAATTGCTTGCATCTGAATGCCCATCCCTTGTAATCTGTCCCATCATATTTAGGGAATTCAACCTTTGAAAATTTGGTAGGGAATGAATAGCCTGCAGCTTGCACTCCAATGAATAAACCGAATTGTGAATAGGCCATCATAACTCAAGTTCTATTCAAGCTCATAGTGGGCATTGATTCAAGCGTAACACGACTTCCATTCACATTTGTGGTGGTCACTGATTCAATTGTAAATTCATTCATGTTCACATTTGTCTGCAACACGTTCACAACTTCATTCATGTTCGCATTTGTCTGCAACACTTTCAATGTCAATTCTGCCATCAACAATTCCATTCATGATAGTCCCTCGGAGCTCATTGACATCCCTCAACAAGGATCCTTGTAGTTCAATGATATACTGTCAAGTTTGCCCAAGATCTTGCTCAAACTCCTTGAAATGATCTTGGCTGTGCGTATCTGTTGCCATCCTCTCAAAATCAGTTGGCTCTTGATATGGAGATTGAAGGCAATAGGCAATTCAAAGAGAAATTCCATTCAAAATGATTCAACAATCTTCCCATTACTCTCCAGCTCATACTTATACCGGGTAGAGTAATTGGAGATTCAATTACAACTATAACCGAGAATAACATAGTAACTAACTAACAAAATGACTAACTCAACTCAACAACTGACTAACTCTTCTATTAATCCTTCTTATTACTTATTACATGTAACACCTGACAAGATACAGGTCCTTTTGCAGAAATAAGGGTGGTAAAATTTGTGGTGCTGTGCAGTCTACAGTAGTCTTGCCTATTGGGTTGAAGAGGAATGCTCACATTTTCAATAGTGTCACGTGGTCTCTTCAGTTAGCATGGGACAGAGTAGTGTTCGTATTTCCTCTGGTGTTCTTCACATGGTTGCTACAGAGGGTGTCTCTTTCCAGAATGCAGAGAGATTAGAAGGCTTTGTTGTTTTCTTGATACTTTTCTTTTCTCCTGTTTTCTTTTGTTTTTTTATTTTTTCCAGGGAGGATTTCTCATCCCCTTTCCTTGTATCATTTTTCCTTACTTCTAAAATTTCATTTCCTACACACACACACACCCACCCACAGAAAAGATAAACAAACATTAGCAATAACCATACAAGTAAATAAAGTAAAATTCTTACTGCAAAGAAACTACAGTAGCTCATTAATTCATCAGTATCAAGAACTTTGCTCTTGAAGGCACCTCCTTCTAAAGCCATAGGAACTAGTTGAAGTTCAATAGGACGTAAAAGAGCCGTCTTCTCAGCAACCTGAAAATAACAATCCGAGTTCATAAAAGTAAAAGAAAAATGGAATAAACTTTTTGAACCCAAAGGTGAGGAACAAAAATTGGTCAAAACCAAGGAATAAGATATTGGTAAACAGAATTTAAGGACAACAGGAGGGGCGTTTATCTAATATGGATCAATTCATTCTCTGACAGCTTAGGCTGTTGCAACAATCAGTTCAATCTTAATATCCTCCATTCCTATCATTGTTCATATTTTTTCCATTCTTCAGTTGTGTTGGCAGGCTTGCTCCCATTGTATTATTTTCTTTTCTTTGGTTATTTTCTTTTCTTTGGTAGTTTTTTTTGCCTTATGAGGATTTCTAATTGTCCTGTTCAGTATTCTTCACCTTCAATAAAGTGTCCTTTTATCCAAAAAAGAAAAGAAAAGGAAAGAAAGAGAGGAAAAAAACGAGTTTCTACGGTGAAGAGTTAACAGTAAAGGAAACCTAGACATCAGTTTGAGTTCAAGCACATTTATATGGTTAAGCAAGAAAAGGTAAAAGAAAATTAGGGGGAAAAAAAATCTAGATACTCATAATCTTATTAGAAGAATTTAGGATAAACCTTTTTCCAATCTACATAATCAATGAGCTGATCATCCATGGTTTCCTTTGCAGCCAAGCACAAAATTTTCTCTCTTTCTGCTTGAGTTGGTCTTTGAAGATGAAATATTCTATCCATGCGACCTGGCCTCTGCAAGGCCTCATCGATTTGCTTGAGACTTCTAGTAGTAGCCATCAAAACAACCCCATCTTGTCTCTCAAATCTGCAAAATATAACATTTGAAATTGGAATATTTGTGCACTGCATAGCAATTACTGATTTATGAGCTTGTAGCATTTTCTTTTTCTTTTTCTGGTGAGTAGACAAGCTTACAACTTTTAAAGCTATTCTCAAATGGATTGTGCATTTCAGGTAAAAAGAACTAAGGTTGGCAGTACATTAAATAATTTAAAGAGCTAAAGATGATAATAAAAGGATGTACAGGAGATAGAGGCAAATTTTCTCCCATGCTTTCAGGTAGTACCAGTTTGTAGTTTTTATTTCCCGGGTTGGGGAGCAGGGTTCTTTATTAGGTCTAGCAGATCGATTGGAGAGACTTTTCTAGGTAACAACTCCTTTTCTGGTGTTTATATTTTGGCTGTATCTTGAGGAATTCCTTATCCTTTGTATCTGTTATAAATGGAATGTCACTGTTGGATATGCAGAGAGATTTGGCAGCTTTGCTGTTGTCCTGTTTTTCCCCTGCTCTTAGCTTCTTTTAGTTAAGCTTATCCTCCTCCTTCCTCCTTTGTAATCTTCTTTCTTCTAGTAAAGCTTCTAACCCCCCCCCCCCCTCCAAAAAAAAAAAGATATAGAGGAAAAACCACCCAACCAATCTGAAAACACTAAAAAAAATATGAGAGTTACCACCCCAAAGTTGAACTTGGGAATTAAAATAAATTAAAAATTGTCCCACATGTAATGGGCTGTTAGTGTCTTATCTTCCTCACTACTTACATAATTCATTCACACTTCAAATATGAGATTTATACAACATTTAGGTGCAATTACATTCATATTTCTTCTGTTTTCTTAAAATTCAATCCACCTATAATTATTTCTACCATATCTTCTTTTCTCAGTCGCACAATGAAAGAACCCAAAAATGATAATTACCCATCAAGCTCCACAAGCAATTGATTGATGAAAGCTTCATGATCTTGATTTTTGGTATGGATAAACTTGCCACGTACACCAGCAAATAGGTCAAAATCCTCCACAAATATGATCACAGGAGCCTACAAACAGCTGCAAATAATCAGGAAAAGAGAAAAGATAGATCATCCAGAAATGAAATAATGTACATTCCTATTGAAGATTAGCAAACACATGTACTGCCTGCTCATTTAAAAGCACATATACATACAAACATACATACATATTAAAAAATAATAATTGATATAACTATTAGATGATTGATATAAAATAACATAACCAAATACTTTAGATCAACATAAGGTAACAACGTGAGCTAAATCAAAGTTGTCAATGTGAACTTCATACTATAAGACCCAACTTATTTCCTGTGAACTACATATCTACTTTAAACTATTCCACACACAACTAATGAAATCTCCATTCACAAGAGTGCAAGTACAATAGGAAAAGAAAAAAAGGGGGGGAGAGGGGGGGTAGTTAAGGTGGTCAGAAGAGGATAACCAAATCCCTTGCTGTTTGAAACAATTCGCGAACATTAGATGCACTTTGTCCAACCCACAGCCCGGCTTCCAGTTGTTGGGCCTTAATTTCAACAACAGGCACCCTAGCTTCTGCAGCTATAGCCAGTGCTAGAGATGTTTTGCCTGTGCCCCTCTCACCTACAATAAGAACCCCCTGCAACATAAGAAACAGTTCCCAGGAGCTGATCTCAGCAGGTGGTATAGGAATTTTAGATCATGTAGTGCATGCAGCTGTCATACAATGGAATGTGCACTACCAATAGTTTGAAATGCTGTTCAACTACAAGTCTACAATAGCTAATATCTTATTTCTACATATTTTTGTCACCAAAAGACAAGTCAATATGATAAGATTCATGCAAAGTAACTTATATTCATAAACCAGGTACATCTATATGACCCAAAGAAGTATTAACTCTTTATTTCTGTTGATAGGTGGACAAGTAAAATCACAAGAAGTCACAAATAGGTTAAAGGTCAATCTCATCTAGAACTTCCACACTTTAACTGGGGTACAGGATTAACTGCAACTTTATCCTTTTAAAATGACAAATAGAGAATGAATAATTAACAAACAGGGCTATGATTCAAGTAAACTAGAAGTACTTCAATTGTTGCATCAAAATTATAAAGAATCTTACATTAAGTGATCAAGTTGTAAAATAATAGCTCCCTCATTTAAAACACAACATTTTCCCTTTTTCCCCCGGGGTAAGGTAATAAAAAATAAAACCATATAATTCTAGCAATAACAAAAATAAGAAATGCCACTCATGTCAAAATTCAGTACTATATTTGAAGCTAAAAAAATAAAGAATAGGACACATTATGATTTAGTAGTAATTGCAGCAGAATCTTATACCATGTCAATATGAAACATACAGAGAATGACCCAAGAAGGTGCCCTGAAATTTTTCCTTTCCAATTTTGGACCAAAGGAGAGTGGATAGGAAAAACAAAATTAGAAGAATTATTAACTTTGAGATTCCAGAGCTTCTCTTAACCTTGAACAGACCCAAAAATAAGAAAAAGGGTTTCTTCAAATGTTTTTTGAACAATTTCAGCATTTCTTTGGCTGAAAACAGGAAATTCATGTTGTGCATCAAATTACAAGAGAAGAATCTAATAGTTGATGGATAGAAAATAGAGACAATGTTAATATCACATTATTGCAACAAGAAATAAAAAACTGAAAAAGAAAACAACATCCTGTCATGTTGATAAATCTTCATGATAATAACATACCCGAGGTGCCCTTGCACCCATTTCTTGAAAGGCTCTAGGATTTTGCAAAAACGTCACAACTTCATTGATTTCCTCTCTCATAGACTCGATACTAGCAAAGTTCTTCAATGGTATTGGTGGCTTCTTCACCCTCTGCCAACCAGCAATGGATATTACAGTTTTTTCCACATAAATAAAATTTTATAATATTAGAACAACAAAAAAGAACAATTGCCAAGTTTTAACCTTCATCTCTTCAAAAGCCGTCTTTATAGGATCAAAGCCAGCCTTTCTATTATGCTTGATTCTTCTGAGTTTTTGAATCACGTATGATTTCTGTAATAAAGTAACACTGCCTAATCAAAGGTTGAATCATGGCACTATAAGATTTATTCACAGGCCATCTAGGAAATCATCAGGCAAAAAGCAATTTTACACCATTCCATCCAAATAAGAAAAGTTAGCAGATGAATGAAAGCAACAATTACAACCTATAATTTTATCGCCCAAAAAAAAATTGACAGCCTAAAGAAGATAACAAAGGATGATAGATAAAACCAAAATTTAGCAATCAACAAAGAGAATGTTACCAGCTGGCTAGATGATGCAATCAGACTGTACAATTGATTGACCATGCACCCAAAAAACATATGAGCTTGAAAATGACAACTACTCTCCAAATTCGGTCAAGTTCATTGCAATATTTAATAATCAACAAATTAATGTTGCATTGCACCCTTGATAATCACTTTTTTTTTTCCTTTTCCTTTTCTTTATATTTTCCTGCATGATGATATTCAACTCAATTAAGACTCACATACAAAATTTATCATATAACAAAGCCATGTCGCAATCAACCCCTTCAACAATGAAGTCTACGAGACTTTGGCATTTTAAAAAACAAGACTTTCTGAGCATTACAGAAGAAATATAATTTAAGAATAATATGATAACCATTATGAAAAGTAAAAATGACATTCTAATTAATATAAGTCAGCAATTTTTTCAGGTTGCACAAATTTCCTAAAATCCTTAAACCAATTAAATTCAACTTTGCCATGCTTTTAGATTAGTTTGGTGAAGTTAAATTCCAAAGGCTTCCAAAGGATAGTGACTTCTGTAGTATTTCTCAATACTTTTATCTTCAACTATAAGTATTCAGATTAGCTTCAAGTAATACTAAGTTCAACACAATTTGGTAACACAATACAACATCAAACTTGGTATGAGTGGTAGACACCCATGCATAGAATATTTTTACAAGGCATTATAACAATCAGATAGCAATTTAAACATCTGGTCTGCCAAATGCAAAACAACTAAGAAATACCACTCGCCGCAACTTCTGCACATTTGGATCTCTTCGTAAAGGTCCATAACCAAAAAAACTTGGTGTTTTTCTCATCATAAATTGGAACACGTGAAACAAAAAGAACCCAAATACAGCAGTTCTGAAGAAAAACCAAATAAACCATCGTGCATCATCTGTTTTTCTGGATTTGAAATTCAATTCTGCCTCTGATTGCCATTTCAAGTACCATGTTGTGTCAACTGTCTGATCTATTTCCTCTGGCCAAGCCATTCCCAATCGCATTCGCACCTGTAACAAAATGACAACAGAACTTTAAAGAATTCATTTCAAAAATCTAAGCACCCAAATTGGCATGTAGCAAGTTATGAGCTCAAGGGTACCGGATAAGGGACTAGAAACTCCACAAGAGGAAAAACTATCATCATCAGTATGTCATCAGTTATATTCTTAATTTTCTTGAAGACCCAATTTCTTGCATACAATACAATTCCAGAATTCCATAACCCGCTCAATAAGCGATGAGAGAGCTGTAATGTCAAGAGAAACTGTTGGCGTATGTCCAACTCCGAGAAAGGAATCCACATCAAATGAACAGTTGTCGGAATGCCACAGGCAAGCATTTTCATGTACAGCCCATCAAAACCCCCAAAATTTTCAAAGAGCATTTCATATTCCTGAAGCATAAAAGCAAAGATAAGAAGCTCATTGATAATCATCAAACAAGAAATAAAACAAAAAGAAGATCTTTCTATAAGAAACACATATATAAAGTTATAACCTTTATGTCAACAAAAACTTCTTTCTCCTCCCCCTTGAGAGCAAGATACATGGCACCCCAATCATGTCTAATCCGGGCATGCTCTATTAGCTTTTTGGAGACAGCATAAGGAACAGCCATTGGATCCATTTCCCATCTATTTTTCTCTTCATTGTACCAAGTCCTTGACACTACTCTATCTCTGTCCATAAGAATCCATTCCTGCAATGAACAATTTGTATGTAGTGAAAGAATAGTCATGGCTGAGAACAAAAATCCAACAGAAGTGTTCAATCCAACCACGTGTAAAAGAGACGAATGAGAACAAATATATCCACCATACCACACCACACCCCCCAAAAAAAGAAAGCTAATGAAATGCTCTAATATTGTGTGGAGAAGAGAAACAGACAGCATATATAAATTGCAAAGTACAGGATATTTGATTAACAGAAAGACATTATTAATGGATAAAGAATTTGCAATAGATATCAATAAGGCCTGTTGTAATTCTATCTATTAATAATACAAATTCATAAAAAGACCAAATCAAGTGCCTAACAGTCATAAAATAAAGAAATACAACCAATTGTGCTTTGTTCAAGTGAGGGTCAATTAGATTTGCCTGAATAAAATTGAACAATAGCTGGTGGTGCCTCCTTGGTCCTTTTTTTATGAAAAAGGAATTTATTGCTGAGAATAAAGAATAATATACAAAGAGGTACAAATTGAATTTTACATGTTAATATAAACTTATAAAAAAAGAATTTATTGCTGAGAATAGAAAATAACACAAGGAGGAACAAACTTAACCAAACTGAATGTCATGTATTAATATAAAATACCCAAAGCTTTAATAACTTCACAAGGTCCTTTACTATCTAAATTATTGAAAGGGATGAGCCGGTAAATTTTTAATTAACAAACATACATAGCTCAATGATATATCACTAAAGCTACATTAAAAAAGAGATGCCGAACCTGTCTCTTGGCCACATATTGTCTGCCAAACTCAGCATCTTCTATTAAATTCCGTTTTAACTCTGCTTTAGCCTCTTCACGCCATTTCTTCCAACCATGGTACAAATGGAGACCAATAGCATTAGGAACCACAACCTCCTTATTTCCAAACATCCACCTCAGCTCAACTTCAGGAAAACCCTTCACCACCTCGTCTTCAGGTGAGTAAATAATACAGCGACTTTCCCTGCCAAACTTCTTCATATTATTTCTTATCTGAGCCTCCAAACTTCTTTGCAAATCCCTTGAGTCTTTAAGTCCTTTTCTTAGACATTGAGCCAAATCAATGGAGTCTTGATCAAAGAATGATCCAAGATCTTCAACTTCCAAAATGCAGGGAAGAATTAATTGCTCTAAGTGTTTTCTCTGCACAGTTTCCAAGTCTTTCTGAAGATCATATTTTGGGAGCTTAGTAATTGATCTTTTAGGAGAACTGCAACCACATAACCAATGTTCACGTAAGGACGTACAACTTCACAGGTATTATACCAGAACTAAATTATAACAAATCAAAAAAATATATGGACATAATCATGATTTGTCAGTTCAAACAACCAATCATGGAATTTACACTCAGGCACCCAAATTAGAAATTTCAAGATATGAGTTCTCATCACGGTCAAACTTCAAAGAAGACAACTTCTCTTCTCTGTCAAGTCCTTCTACCAATTCTAAATGACATACTGCAGATCGACCATATGATTATGACTCAACTACAGAGAATTACCACCAATTCAACTTCAACATACGTCACCATTTGTAGCAAAATTTAAAACCAAGTCTATATCCAAATAAAGTAGTAAAGGATTCTATTATATTTTCTTAACTATCAGACTTTGACTTGGGTAATGCAACAATGTTGCCCATTCGCTACCCTACTCTGCTCATTATATCCATGTTACATAGAAAACAAAACTCGAGGGTAAAAGAACACTCAAAAATCATGAGTACTTAAGAATACATTCAAGTTATCAAAGTATCTGAGAAAAAGCCATCATAATATACCTTATAACGTCCTTCTGTCTCATTTCCTGCTTAAATCTCTCCACCAACTGCTCACATTCTCTCTCTATAAAGGAAATTTCCCTCACACCAAAACTCAATGCTACTGTTTCCTTCCTCAAAATTGAGTTATCAATCTCACTAACTCTCTCCCATATCTCATTGTAATCCCGCTCCAGTTCGCTCATTCTCTGGTCTAACCTCTCCATCCTTGCCTTGTCTGTGTCCTTAACCACCTTCTTCTTTAATTTATCATAATCTCCCTTTACTTTCACTACTTCATCAATAATCTGCCCTGCTCTTTTCACCAAGCGCCCTTTGTCTCTCCTCAACTCTCTTACCTCTGCATAAAGCCTGCTCATAATCTCTTTTTGCAATTCCTCCTTCTTCAAATTTACAGCCTTCATCGCCAGCTGCACCACTTTCATATTCCCATTTCCTTTTCTAACCTCTTCTATGCTCCTTAGAACACCTGATACCGTCTCTAGCAATCTCTTTGTGCAGTCAGCATGCTCGTGGCCCTTTAAATTCTCATTTTTGCCTTTTCCCTTATCTTTCTTTTCCAAAATAACCTCATTCACCACAGGCGCGGCGATTGCAGAAACTCGGACTGCCCCGAGGGAAGAAAAACCAACGGCAAAACAAAACAGTGTACAAAGAAGTTGCCTCAATATGCATCTGGATATGGTTTCCTCCGGTTTTTCATGATTTACACTCGCAACAGCTAAAATGTTTCCTTCGTCTTCGATCTTTACCGACCGAAAGCCAGTAGAATCTTCCAAAACTGATTCTTGTCCCCCTTCTAAACGAATGGGTTTTGGGGGAAAACTAATGGCTTGAATACCAGACGCGAGTGTCGTGATGTTTCGTGCTCTTTTCAAGAACTTTGACTTGAAACCTTGATTTCGAAACCGACGAACGGCATTAAATGGTAGACGTGAGCGAAATCCATATGGTGATTGGACTGGGAATTGAAGGGCACAGGAACCATGAATAGGATGAGACGCGACAATGGCTTCCATGGGATAAGAGCCAGAGTTCAAAGAACGAGAATGTCCCAAGAAGTGATAGCCATTGTAAAAATTTGAAGGAAGCACCGGTCGGCACTTTATCGCCCCGCTATCTTTCAAGCCTGCAAGACAATAAGGCTTTGTTTGGTTTCAACGGAGGGGAAGGCAGGGAGGTTAACAGAGAGGAGGGAAGGAAGGAGAGGTTTAACGAGTTATTGTTTGAGTTATTGTTTCGTTAGGAGGAAGAAACTCTCAGTCTAAAACCGAGTCTAAAACTCTCGTCCAAACACATCCTAAGCGGTTTAGACTGTAGCCGTTTAGCGATTTGACAGGGCGACCTCGGCGCCGAGGTTTGTTATTTTGCAAACTCGAGTCATATAACATATATTCTCCTTTATTTTTGTATTAAATATATTTAAAACGTGTATATTTTTATCATAATATATATACATAATTTTATTACATATAATATAAATTTCTAAAATGATAGACAAAAGGCATATGACAGTTACAATTATGAGGTTGTTTATTAATAATAGGCTTTATATGTCATCGTCTAAGTTCATACACTTCTTTAAAAGTATATTAGTTGGTACAAGAGAATTCTTACTTTCATATGTCGGGATAACAAGTTCTCTTCAGCAGTCAAGGTTTCCAGGCTTTTTAGGGTTTAAGAACCTTTTAATCCACAAGCATATTCTTTGAATATATGTATCAAATGACATGATATTTTTATTTTTCTTGTTATCTTATCAAAAAACTCCTTTGATCTTGGATTAATACCTTCTGATGCATAGGTTTATCAAAAGATAAAGTGGAGAGTATGTTCATATTTTTGGGTGATAGAAGTAAACATCTAAATAAGATAAACTTTTATGAAAGAGACATTCAGAAGAGATAATACAAAGTTCACAAAAATTTTATTTTTTAAAAACTTTGTTTTAACAATTGATGCTATATTGTGCTCTTACATTTTCTTCTAAGGGAATGTTTGGTTGGGGGTTTTTGGAAGGGAGAGGAAGGGGATAAGGTGTTTGGTTGGATAAAATTGGAGGGGAGGGGAGGGGAGGGGGAATGAGGCAAATTTGCCTCCCCTCCAAATTGGGGGGAGGGGAGGGGTGGGGTATTTTTTAAATGTTAATTTATTTTTTTGCCCTTTTTAGTTTTTTAATATTTTAATATATTAATATTTATTAAAAATTAAGATAATTTTTTTATCAGAAATTAAAAATAAAAAAAAAGATTGAAATTTATAATTTTTTAAAAAAATTATTGATATAAATAATTTTTTTATAAAAAATAAAATTAAAATAATATAAAGGGTAAATTTGTCTAAATATAATTACATCCCCTCCCCTCTTGAACCAAACAATAATCTCTCCTCCTCTCTCCCTCCCCTCCCTTCCAACCAAACATAACTCATTAAATCCCCTCCCCTCCCTCCCCTCCATTAACCTCCCCTCCCCTCCCCTCCGTTGAACCAAACGGAGCCTAAGTCTAACTAAAAATATGGAGAAAGACTTTATGCTACCTTTGACAACGATGAACAAAATATTATTAATATTGTAGCTCTCTTTATGGCAACATCATAACTTCATCTTAAAGATCCTAACTTAGAAGTCAAAGATATTAGGAGCATTCATGATCTTCCTTCAACTCAAGCGATTATTGGCTATAAGCCAATTTCTAATCCTTGGTTTATATTTGAAGATGTCCTTCCTCCAGATAAATAGAGAGATAAACTTCTTGAATTTAGCATGTGAATTGACTTACAAATAACGATGCTAAAATCATCTTTGTGGAAATGTTAACATAATTTGTCAAAAAGTTGATACGAATGCTTTAAGAATGGTTTCAAAGTTGTAGAAGATACATACAACTTCAAGTTGTCTATCTATCCAGTGCTACTACACTCTTAGGAATGATTCACAAAGAATTTATTAGTAATTTTCAGCTAATTAAAAGATAAGGCCACCAAGAATTTTTTGAGAAGAAATGTTACTTCTTAGATAAAAGAGACTTGTAGAAACATTACCAAAAAAAGAAAAAAGGTTGCTAAATATTGCATACTTAATTGTTTCAATGATGTTAGCTTAAGATATACTTTTGTTGCATCTTTACTAAAGAAATTGTAACCAGAACTACAAAGAGATATGGCAGATATTTTTCTTAATGAGCTTTACCAATTGACCCTATCTCCTCTGGATAGGCGTTATGAATAGCAAAAGTTTTTAAGTATATGGCCAAAGGTACAATAAAACTTCATCAAGTTTACCAGAAGCTTTACTTGAAGATTAAGGGCACGTTTGTTTAAGCTTAAGAAAAAAGTGATTTTTAGATTAATTAAAAAAGTAATTTATCATTTAGAGATTTTTATAAAAAACAGAAATTATTAATGTTTGGTAACAATTGTAAAAAGCACTTTTTACTTAAAAAGTGACTTTTAACCTGTTTGGATATAAAAACATAAAAGCACTTTTGATATTATGAAATTACAAGAAAGGACGTATAAAAACACTTATTAATAAATATGTTTGGATACAAAAAACACTTTTTGTACATATTAAAAAATTCTATAATTCTATTTGTTTTATGAATTATCAAAATTAACAATATTTATAAAGATTCAAATAACAATTCATAATAAAAAAATAAATGCCAAAATCTATTAAAAAAATGATAATATTGTCTCCACGTCAAGTCAAATATGAATGTTAAAGTTTTTGCAAAAACTCATACACATTAAAAAAAAAAAACTAACGATGCACACGTCTTGGTAATTGATCTCTGATAATATTTTTGATTTCTTCTATATATCTGACATCTGCTTGTGTTGGATCTTGCCAATCATCATTACCAGGTATATCATTATCATCTACATCATTAAAATTTTGCTCTCTATCTTGTAACTCATTAAGATTTTCAAAATTTTGAAGAATATCCAAATCACTTGAATCCATCCTTCTAATATAATTATGAAGAGCAAAACATGCCCATATAATGTGTGACGACCCTAGATTCTAATATCAGTGATTATAGCTAAATACACAATTAATAGATAATGATCAAGGTTTGGAGTCATTGCAATTAATTACATTAAGCAAATATAGGGGAAATTTAAACCTTGATACTACTAGGATTATCAACTAACAGCCATAACGGGAACATGCATAAAAGGGGTTTGTACTATCATTAAGGATTTAGGATTCATCCATTAATCAATTTCAACCCACAAAAACATCCCACCAATGTATTCAAACTATTCCTTAACATTATCCTTACTGAAATTAGGGTTTCTAGGTCAAATATAGGAGTTTGGGGACCTGCGCCGCGACTTGGAACTTTCCTGCCGCGGCTAAGTTAGGTTCTGGAGCTCAAAAACCACATTTTTAAACTTGCGCCGCGGCCTGGAACTCTTGCGCCGCGGCCCAGTTACTCTCTGGAATTTTCCTGACTTTCGCTGCGGCGAGTTGGACCTGCGCCGCGGCCAACCTATGTGGCGCCGCGGCGAGTTTTGCTACTGTAACCTCCCTAATTAATTTTCTCGACTCGTGCCGCGGCGAGGTTACGTTCTGTCACCCCCTGGGCGATTATTTTCACTCCGCGCCGCGGCGAGATTGCTCAAGCCGCGGCGTCCCTCGCCACTGTCACTCCCTAGGCCGCGACGAAGCCTTCTTGGCCGCGGCGTGACTCTCTTCTGAAGCTGTTTTCCCTATGTTTTGCCCCCTACACTCCAATTCTCTTCTTAGGGACACTCTAAGGTCACTTCCCCTCATTTTATATAGCTCTAATGTCATTTATCTACCTTATTCACTTAGCTATTCTTCCATTACCAATTCAAAACTTATATGCCCATTTCCGTTCTCTAATTACCCTATATCGGCAAGTTTATAGAATAGCAACAACCGAATATACATGAATTACCAGCAACTATCCTTTGATACTCAATCAATAGGGGTTCCATACAATATCCCAAAAGTTACATTTCCATTGACAACCATATTATAGGTCAACAAAGTTTACAGCAGATCATATGAATCCATACATCAAATACTAAGTCAAGAGGGGGTCTAACCCTTTAGTACATACATTTTCAATAAATCAAATGTTCAAGCCTACACTTGGCAATGTAGATACATGATGATGCTATACATTAAGGAATACAAAATTAGCATCTATACTAGCTAAGTCAGCCCAAGTGTAGCCATCTCTCCCTAGGTGGGGACTCATGTATTCTCATCTACCTGCTTACCCTTATCCTTACCCGAGGAACTTTCACTTGAAATATTAATCCCACAACACGGGGTGAGATATAAATCTCAGTAACCAAAGCAATTCTATCATATCATCCAGTTTAATCAACATATATGCATACATCAAAATCCATATCAGAACCATATCAGTCATTTCAGCAAATGAAAGAATTAGGCTATCATGATTACTATCCCATACTAGCAATCATATATTTAATATGTTAAAGGCCATTAACACCGGGAGAGGCCCGTCCACGGCACCTACTCCCCATTGAGCACACCAGGGCTCAGTGCATCTGGGGTTTGATCATAACCCGGTGCCCGATCGGGCCACATACACGGGTGGCAGCCGCACCACAGCTCCACCATGGACTCACAAGGTCCAATCATAATACAACAGATAGCCAATTAATTCATTCAACATTTCAAATCATTCATATATATAGCAAATATGAAATTAACATAGATACATGCATGGAATTAATGTAAACCCCGGTTACCTCACTTGCAGACAATTGCAACAGCCACCACAATTCCCAAATTCGGATTCAAGTATCTCCCACCAGAATTTTCAATGTTTCACCCAAAATCCTAAGCAAATTCGTATAAAATTAGTACCCATAATATAAATCAGCTATGGGGGTCTTAAACCAACAAGGAAAGCATCAAAATGGGGGGTTTAAAGTCACCAAATACCAGCCCCAACCTCAACCTACGAATTTCACCAAGAAAACCCCCAAACCCTCACTTTTCAGATTTTGGGTATAATGAAATCTCTCCAAATGAAAAACTAATCGGACCAAATTAAAGAGAAAGATGAGGGGATTAAGTTGTATAACTATTACCTTGGCCAAATCTTGCTTTAAGTATGAGAAAATGCAGAAATCTTGCCCCAAACCCTAGCCTCCTTCTCAACCTCCGAATTTGCCTCTTGAGTTTCAGAAAAATGAAGGTGTGGCTGAAGCATTAGGGTTTAGATGGGTTTAAGTTGGGTCAAAAGGCTGGGTCATGGGTTGCTCCAAGTCCAAATCCAATTGGGTTTCAGATTTTGCTTATTGGGCCAATTTTTAATTGTTGGGCTGCATAATTCTGTTGGGCCAGTTTTCACACATTGGGTTGCTAAAGTTTAATGGGATTTGGGCCTAATTTGATGAGCTCAAGGGCTTGGGTCTGCACAAGGGTAATTGGGCCACTTAATTGAGCCTATACAAGATAAATCTTGGGCCTCTATCTCATTAAATTAGTTTGGGTCTACCTCTAATGCATTGGGCCTCCATCAACCTCTCATCATGATTCATTAATTTGGGCCCTAATGAAGTTTCTATTCTAATTAACTCTCAAACCCATATAAATAATTTATCTATCTAAAATACCTATTCACTAACTTGCCCAATTATCCTTAATTAACCTTAATCCATGATTAACACCTTAATTAATTTTCGGGGTGTTACATAATGGAAATTTGAGTTTCAAGCTTGTAATTGGTCATGTTTTGCAATATTCTCCATCTTGCTTTGCAAACACCAAAAGTCCTTTCAATTACACTTCTCAAACTAGAATGATAAAAATTAAATATTTCATCTTTTGATCTGAAACCTGGAGCCAATCTAAAATGTGGAAGATGATACCTCGTATTCTTATATGGTCCCAAAAAACCTTTAAATGATGGATATCCTGAGTCAACAAGGTAATATTTACCTATGCAGAAATAGAAAATAAATTAAACAATATTATAAAATAATTTATAACATAAAATGAAAATATTTCAAATTATATAATACTAACCTTCAGGAGGATAAGGAAATCGCAGATTTGGTTTACGAAGAGTGTCCATAAAAATTCTTGCATCATGGACAAATCCTTCCCAATCACATAATGCAAATGTGAAGCACATATTAAAATCACATACAGCCATCACATTTGTACTTGTATATCCTTTCCTATTAAAAAAAGGTATCTGCTTACTTGCCGAAACATGTATATTAATATAAGTGTCGTCTATTGCCCCTATGCAATCTTTAAAGTAAGGCCAATACCGATCATCATCTTTAATATATTGGGAAGTAGCAATGTACATCGGATCAAGGAGCTTAATTATACGATTTCCTAACTTGTATACAGCTGTTAAAACTCTATGGAAATGGTTGTAAATGGTCTCACCGGAATGCTGAAATTGTTCTTGAACATTTATGTTAGTGGCCCCATGACCTATCATATACAAAAACAAAGCAACACTTTCATCTACTCCAATATGTTTGGTTGGTGTCAGTCCATAGTTATTACTTAAATTCCATACCAATTGTTGAAACACCTGTTTTCTCATTCGAAATTGCTCAAAAAACCTATTTTCATTTCCTTCAATCAACTCTACTAGCCACTTATGTCCTGAAAGAATTGAAGTAGTTTTCTTTTCTTTGATAACATATTTCAACACATGATTTGTAACTAAAAATGCAGCTAAATTCCTTGCAATATGAAGACGATATCTATAGCTAGTTCGCACTTGAATTTCCATTTTAGAATCATCATCACTTTCATCTAAAAGATTAGTCATCCTGTATAACAAATACATTATTCAATAAACAATACCAAACAAATATATTAAACGTTTCATATAAATATTATAAAATACTAAATATCCAACACTCCATCAAATAAGTCAAATAACAATATAAAGAAATATGTTCAATATTATAAGTTCAACACATAAGAAAGCTAAAAATTAAAATAAGTATGCTCAACGAGTATGCGGGATGTCCTCCTCTATAAAAGTGTTAAGCCAATCGATGGTCATTTTCACGTTCATTGTTCATAAAGTGACAAAATGCTATCCTATTGTCTTTGTTGGCTAGTATTCTCATAGCCAAAAAATATTGATGCGTTCCTTTCACTAAATGTGGAACTTCATTTAACATTGACAAACACTTGTTATAGCTGAAAGGGTCATCTGGTTTAGAACCTGTAATAGTAGTATTTGACACTTGATCCATCCCATCAATAATACGATCAAGAGAATGTTGAAGTTTCTCAGCTATCCCAATTTTCTTGTCTCCATTCCCCATTCTCTTCCTCTTCTTTAAATTTATGTTTGAAGAACTTGGAGTTGCATTTGGTTGAACTTCATGACCAACCTCACAACTATCCCCCTCATCTTCACTAACAGGATTTTGTTCATGATGTCCAATATCATCACCAAGAATATTATCTCCTTCATCTAATAGCGGATCTTGATATGCATTAAAACAGCAAATCTAGTAGCTATTGTGCCCTTAAAACATTTCTCTTGCAACTCTAAAAATTTAGGTCCCCCATTCTTCCATTTTAAAATCCCTGGATCCTCCTATAATTAATAGAATAAATAAAAAATCATCATAAAATCATGTAACTAAAAAAAATTATGTATTGAATCAAAACACAGATATACCTTACTTTTATCAACCCACCATTCTTCAGAAGCTTGTATGATTTTTTTTTCATGATCCCATCTAAGTCCAGTCTCTTTTTCAACCATTTTTGCAAAAGATGTAAACTCCCTTTTCAAGGCATCCCATCTATTTTTTAATTGTGTGCGCTCATAAATACACCCTCTTTGCTCATGAAATTTTTCTTGGAGATTTTTCCACCCTTCTTTATTAAAATGCGTACTTGGTCTATTCCCAGCAAGTATCTTTTCAACACATGCTTTCAAGAATATTTCAGTTTTTTTATCATCCCATCTTGCCTTGTCTCTTCCATATCCCTCAAAACCTCTCATATCTTTTTTAGGTGCCATTCTAAATTATAGATCATAAGAAAATATTAAGAATAAAAATAGAAAAGCAAAGGAAAAAGAAGAAATAGAAAACCAAAAAATAAATTAAATAAAAAAATATTTGCTGAGATGTCTCTAAAGTAGCAATTATACACTAGAAAGGCATACTCTTAATCAGCAAAAATACATAGAGCCTGAGCTTTCCAACACAGAGCAGTTATATTTAAGGTTAAAAGAATTTGAATATAGACAAAATGTAAAATATATAAATGTTTTAAAAACATCCCTACATTCAGTGAAAATGTGTCTAATATCAAATGCACCAAAAGAATACAATAAGCAAACCTCAAGTGACTTGGTCCTACGTCCTAGCTTTTCCGGACGTCCCCTTTTCTTTTTAACGTTTCTGAAACTCTTCTTGTACCCTTCCCTCTCCCTCTCCCTCTCTCTCCTTACAGCTTAAGTGAATTCAGAGGATCTCATCCACTTCTTGTATCTGCCACAAAATAAATGTTCCAATAAGCAAATATAGAATCACACGCATATATGTGTTATTATTTTCAACTGTTATCATAATTAGTAGACGTCAATAGAACATGAAGCAGTTTGGCAGGACAAGAATAGAAAAATTAGCATCATTCCATATGTATGTAAAAATCATCATCATTCGATATTGATTATTCTGATTGAAAAAGTCATAGGCTAGAATTCCAGCCTTACAATCGACGCAATGGGGATGCCCTTCGAAAACAAAATTGGGTATCCTGGAATCTCATTAAAAAAAAAAAAAGGGAAGGCGAAATGCAAAACATGAATTTCTGTCCGGTCCAGGGAGCAGTTTCAGGGGAATAAACATGAAATATAAGATTATGTCTTTATGTCCGTACTCGAAACAATTCCAAAGCATTCAACGAGAGGCCCTTTCATTTGCGTTATGAATTCGGCAGAATCCAGATTGATTTTTAACTTGGGAGCTACTGCCCAGCCAGAAGATGAGCCGCCTTAGACTTTCTAGAGAACAAAGAAATAACGAAGACGGCGATGATAACAGGGATGAAGAGAACGGCAAGGTCATGAGATGATATTGGTAAAATGTGTTATATTTTATTTTTTTAAAGATTATTTTTGTCCATAAACTTCTCTCCGTATCTTTCACAAAACACTCTCTCTTATTTACCGCATTTTTTAATTGTAAGTAGCTAATCACAGTAGCTTTTTCAAATAATCAGAAATCTGATTTTTTTTAGATTTTGATTATTTTCAAAATCTTAAACAAACATCTTAAAGTTTTATAAAAATGTTTTTTTTAGAGATAAAAGTGATTTTTCTTTAAAAAAAGCTTAAACAAATAGGCTCTAAGTATAGAGATAAAAATAAGTGCTTTTATCATAGTAAGGAGAAATCACATTTCTAAAAAGCTTAACTTTTTCAAAAATCATGACCCTAGATAAAGAAGAAATAAGATATTTGTCTAATTCTTTAAACGAAGATCTTTTAGCTCAAAGAAATATGAAAAGTGCTATTTCTATCAACAAAAAAGACATTTTGATAAACAATATCATATTGAGTCAAAAAAAGCTATTAAACTAATTCACCAATTATAAGCTTATATCCCTATTCAAGATGATGAAGATATTTAGGCTCTATTTAAAGAACAATCTGCTAAAGATGAAGAAACATAGTTTGCCCTTCCTATTTACAATGATTGTAGCTATATAGAAAACCTGCTTGATAGTAATTTTGATCCACCCATTTACTCTAGTCAACCCTATCTCAAGATGGAGAAGGTATAACCCCTATTATCTCATATCAATATTAAAATTCTTAAAAGTAAATATCATAAGCTTGTCTTAGCTATTGCCTATATAGATATTGGTACAGTAAGGAGTATTATAAAAATAAATGTATTTCTTCCAAAAGAATGGGTATTTCATGAAGAATAATTTAAAGCAGTCGATGAAAAATTATTCAATATTTGCCTTATTTTCTGTAAGAAAATTGGCATTAAAATTTTCCCTAATTGCATAGTTTATACAATAATTATTAACAATGATTTATTAGAAGAATATGTTCTTATTGGCTTATCTATTATCAAGCACAAAAGTTATAGATTCTACCCTAATATATCAAGTGTAAAAATTTATTTTCTTTATATACTACTATAACCAACTTGTTTGAACTACAACAAGTTTTCCTTAAGTATGAAACCTTCCAATAATAGCTACAATAATACTACCCAAAAAGTTATGATTTTATTCAGTTATCATTTTCTATTTGAGAGAAATAAAGCATTCTTTATTCAACTTCTATTCAAAAGGAATGAAGATATAAACCTTATAAAGGCTTTCTATCCAAGAATGAATCCAGAAGACTTAATCATTGTTATAGAAGAATATACGGCATTATTTCTCATAAAACCAATAAAATTTGATTAGGTGTGTCAAGCATTTTATGTTGAAAAATGATATAAGCCAAAAAAGGAAGAAAGAAGAGATTAATCATTGACTATAAACCACTTAATATTTTCCTTCAATATGACAAATTTTCTCTACCAAATATTAGTAAATAAACTATTTACCTTAAAGAAACAAATATTTTTTTCAAAGTTTAATCTAAAGATGGAATTTTAGCAATTAGGGATTAACCTAGCATATTGCGACAAAATAGTATTATATATTCTTAATGCACAATATCAATAGGTCGTAATATCATTTGATCTAAAAGTAACTTTATCATTGCTTCAAGAGGTGATGACAAAAATTCATAAGCTCATACTGCCCTGTGATCTCATATATATTAATGACATCCTTTTGTTTTCAAAAAATGAAGAAGATTATAAGAAACTATTACAACAATTTCTATATATCATTTAGCATTATGGTATCATATTTTAGCCCAAAAAAGTCAAATAAGCCTAGTTTAAATTGAGTTTTTAAGTATGAATGTTCATAATGAATATTATCAACTTGATTCACATATAGCCTAAGAAATATTTAACTTTCCAAATAAAAATCTTACTCATAAACAAGTTCAACAATTCTTCGTGATTGTTAACTATATCAAAGATTTTATTCCACATATTGCCAACCTTACTAGTCAATTGTCAAAACTTCTAAAGAAATGTTCCCTTTCTATAGCTGTTTAATTTCAAAAAAAAAATTACTCAACATCTTCCACCTCTTAAGATTCTCTAGTTAAGTAAAATAATCTTACAAACAGATACTAATAATGATTTTTTTAGCACTATGCTTATAGAATAGATTGATGGAAAACAATTATAATGTAGACATACAAATGGATAATTTAAAGAGTCTAAAAAGCATTAACATACAATTTATAAAGAGATTTTTATAATAAAAGAGAAAAAAAAAAGAATTGAGAAATTTGACTTTCATCTTACTCTATACCACTTTTACAGTATGAATGTATAACTCGTGTTTCCTAAAATATTATACTCCAAAAGAAAAATCCTTCTAGATAAGCAATTACTTTGTTGGAAAAATTGGTTCTCTTATTATAAATTCATAAGTTAGTATATCAAAGGCCATAATAATCTCATAGTTGATCTCTTTTTCCCAGCCTAAACTCATCCATCTCATTACACTTTAGAAGCTAATACCTATTATCTTTATGGCTCATTACATCTTAAGTAAATGCATTCTCTCCATACTTGTTAACCTTAATGCAGCTAATAAAAACCCATTTCCACCATGTCTTAAAGACTTAACAATTCTAGCAAAAAGTATATGCCCTTGCCAAAAAATTTCGTTTATTGGCTTTATTTCCTTCTTAAAAGACATGATTATTAGTCTTTCCCTTTTACTTTAACATTAATGCCCCCTTTTGGTCTTATCTTTTATAAAAAATACTCTTCCTAATGATACACTTTAGTATTTATGGTCTTTAATAGTTCTTTTTCCTTGCCACCTTTAGAGACCTATCATTTTCTTTATCAAGAATAAAACAAACATTATAATCTCTAAACATCTTTAGAATGGTTCTCACCACTCCTTAGATGGTGAAGAGAGTCACACAAGGTGATCATGGATAATTAACTTTAGAAGATTTTTCTTGCCTAATAGAAGGCTTAATGAATTTTTATCCTCCATAAACCTTATAATTGTGGCTTAGGCAACACGATGAATACAACAAACCAATCATATAGAATGCCATTAAAGGTTCAGGCACTTTTGCTCAATATTTGGCTCTCGAGTGATGTAATTGGTTTGCTTTCGGGTGGAATATTGATGTATGTGTGTTTACATTGTGTTGTGGGGCTAAGATTGTGATTATTTTTTAGTAAACATGGTTAAGACGAGAAGAGGCAAAGGCAGGGGCAGACCACCTAAAGAACCAGGAGTTAAGTCTGCGGACCCCTTACGGGCCGTCACAGATCGAATTAATAGATTTGAGAATATGATGGCCCAACAACAATATTTTATCCAGCAGCAGCATGAGATGATTGTACAGTTGCAGAAGTCCCTAGCTAGATAGGAGGAAGCTAGGAGAGAGGTTCCTCAGCCTCAACCTCAGCCCTTTTCTTCTGCCACCCCACAGCCTTCCACCTTGGGTGTTTCACTCCTACCTCCCTAAGAGTCAACTCAGACTCCACCATCCATTCATGATATTGATTTAATTGTTGGCATGAACTGGATGATTGCTAATAATGCTGTCATTGATTGTGAACACCAAACCATATCTGTACCTTCTTGTGGGACCATATCTAGGGTAGAAGCCGAGTTATCTTTTATGACTACTACCCAGACTTGAAAAACATACATAGAAGAGGCTTTACCAGTCCCGAGGCTTCTCATAGTTTTTGGGGCCTCTGAGAACCTTGGGCAACTCAAAACTTTCATTTAAAAAGCCTTCCTATGTGGTTTTCCAAAAGTTGCACTTATTTACGAAAATGTCATTCTGTTTCGTTAGTTTCCGCCGCAATTTATTTCTCCATCCTAACTCCATTTTTCTTTCCGTCTGAGCCTAGAATTATCATTTTTAGAAATCTAGGACTCAATCCCAAATTTTTTGGGATATTATTTAGGTCTTTTCAGAGGACTTACTTCTATATGACTTATTTTGTCGTTACATTTAGCATGCCTTTAAAGATTGAATAACACAATAAGCATATTTAAAGAAAAATTTAAAAATATTCTTATGTGATCTTAACCATTATCTAAGGAATGACAATATTCTATCTTGCACTTCTCTTAGCCCATACTTAAAAGAATTCATTTATAGTGAACCACAAATGCCAGACTTTGATATCCCTAACGATGATGAAGCCTAAATAGGACTACGAAAAAAATTGATTTTGACTCATAACCCTTTTAAGCCTAGCACTTCCTAAAGGCATAAAGCCCAACTTATGGCCCAATTCATGCCATACTCATAAGATCCATACTTGTATGATTTTGATATTATATATAAATGGCTTGTGGAGCATTACACAAAGCCAATGACAAATGAAGACTTTAACAATGAAGATGACTCCAATTTCAACCTTTTTTCTTCACATGAATCGATAAAGAAATGATAAAATTCTCCCACATACCTTTATCTAGTTGTATCATGTACTTAAAGTTGTAGTATCATTATCATTTTGTGAAATTGTTATATCACTTTGTTAAAATTATTTGTCTATTGTATTAATGGTTTGAAAAGTAATATACTTTAGGTGTATGATAATCTACTTTTGTAAAAGGTAGCTTGTTCATTTGTCTGTTGGTTTTGGCCTCTACTTATATAAGCAAGGCTTCTTCCTTTGTGAAAGGCATCAAGTGTTAAAACAAAACTTTTAAGGAATAATTTTTTTATAAACCATACATTGTCTCCTCTAAGTCTCTTTTTTTTTTTTTAAAAAAAAAAACCTTGTCATATTCAACATCTTACTTTTATTACCTAGTGAAATAAATATCCTTTGCACTTACCTCTTTTGAAAAACTTGCGCTCAAAGAGTTCTTTGATAAGATAACAAGGTAAATGATAGTATCATGTCATTTAATTCGTATGTTCAAAGGATATACTTAAAAGATAAAGAAGTTCTTAAACCCTATAAGGCAAGGAGACCTTGATTGGCTAAAAGAAAGGCTTGTCTTTACATATCAAGGTGAGGATTCTCTTGTATGCAACTAGCATACTTTTAAAAAATTTATAAACTTAGATCACAAGATATAAAACATATTCTTGATAAATAAGTTTGTAATTGTAATCGTCATATGCCCAGTGTCTATCATTGCCCTTAATGATATCAAGGACCCCAAATGGTGTAATGTAAATTACACTAACCTCTTTTAAATTTTCTTAGAATTATATAAAACTTTCATTCATTTTTAGAATAAATACTTTTCTTTCTTAAAATTAAAAATTATATTATACTTTAATCTAATTTTAAATTTTTTAACTAAAATACTCACCATTGACCTAATATATATAACTAAAATATCCTTATTTATATCCAATAACTTAATAAAATAGATCTGCTAATAAATAAGTCTAAATGAGAAAGGCATGTAAAATTGAAAATTTTGAGTAGAAAGTGTATTTACCCAAAATGGATCTTTTTTTCTAGTTTCAAATTTTAATTTTAAAGATAAAAATTAAAATTAGAAGGTTAAAAATTATAACTATAAAAAGAAATTGTACTTTTAGAATTTTAACTATGTCGCATTGTTAAAATTTTTAAAATATAATTTTTCTTTATAGTTAAAAAATTTTACCTCTCAATTCCAATTTTTATCTTTAAAATTAAAATTTAGAGCTTCAACCTTAAAAAATAAATTAAAAAAATTCTTATTTTTAGGGATTATAGAAGATTTAAAGTGTATTTTTCATCCTATTTACTTTTTTTTCCTTAATTTCCTTTCACACATACTAAATATAACATAATGTATACAAGTATTAACTGACTAAAAATATATTGGTAAGGGAAGGCAAATTAGCGATACTTCTATGTTCATTTAGTGTTCTCCCTCATGTCTATCCTTTTTTTTTTTTTTGGGATTCCTCCATCACTTCAAATTAGTCATGTTTTGATACATTCAAGTTGAAAAAGTTTTATTCACTAAGTTGTCTATTTATTTTTATTTGTATACTTGATTTTTATGGCCAACCAAATTGGTAGTGGGATCTATTATTGATTTTCCTAACTTGATCTTGGCTTTGTAAGAGCACTGAAAAATGCTTTTTCCTTGAACAATTAATCCAACTAGTTAAGCAAAATAATGTATCAAAATAAATAAATAAATATGTCATATTAAAATATAATAGAGAATAATTATCATTAAGTTGAGGAAAAAGTTAATTTTATATGCAATAAAAATAATTAAATATTGTATAATTATTTTGATTTTACATTTCACTTTATCTATTCTCTAATTAAAATATAATAAGTATACAAATTTTTAATTAAAACACAATAAGCATATAGTTTAATTATAAAGCTATACACTTAAGTACAAAAGGCATATACTTACCATATTATTATTAAAAATAATATGCTTACTATGCTTTTTTTTTTTTTTACAGTCATTGGGAGGTCGAACTCTTAACACTGTTTATTTCTCCACCTTACTCTTATATATTTGTTATGCTTTAATTACAAAAGCCAATAACAAAAATGTAAATAAATATATATAAATTTTTGTCCTCTCAATTTGTTCAATCAACTCTTTAATTTAACTTCTCAAATTGAACAGTTAAACTAATATAATTTTATTTATTTCATCATTTTACTTTTTACTTCTTGTAATTGTAGACTAAAACTTCATTTTAGTATCTCATAGATTGGATATTTTTCAATTTAATCCCTTATAAAATTGCACTATCAATTTATGTTATGTAAAAGAATATTTTTTAAATTGTTTGTTCATAAATAAAATCATTATTGATAATGTACTTTTATCAATCTACATACTATAGTAGTGATTAAATGGTATGTCAAAAAATTTGTTATATGGAGTCAAATTCGTAAGTCTTAATAATAATATATTGATATGAAAATATTATGATAATAGTTTTATTTGTAAAAAAGTAAATTAAAAATTATTTATATGTGTGAAATTAAATTAAAAGAATAATTTTACAGGGATCTAAATTGAAAAATACTTTATTTATAACTAATCAAATTTTAAAAAATTAATTGTTAGATTAAAAAAATCCCATATATAAATGACAAAAACAAAATTTTAGTTTGCAAATATGCAACTTATGTCAATTAGCAACGAGTAAATTTAAATTTTATTGTTGTGGTAATATAAAGAGTTGGTAGAAAATAATATCATACATGGCTTATGAGTCCAAATATCTAGCACAAAAATAAAGTATGCATAATTAATTAAAAATAACATGCTTATATGTTCCCTTTTTTTGTTTGTTTACATCCTTTTTTATAAAAAAAACCTTTAAGAAGAAACACTATGACAAAAAAACAATTTATGCATGACAAAATCATTTGATATACACTTTTATTAATATTATTGTGTTTAATAAAATATAAAAAAATTGTGTACAGAAATATATACTTAGATGCATATAGGACTAATTCAAGTAGCAATAAAAGCCATGTTTTAGGTTATGACTAAACAAACCCATTCTAATATGTCTAAGAGATAAAAACCAATAGGAAAATTTTAAAGAATCCATAATAGGAGTTATACAGACAAATTTTCATGGAGGACCAGTCTACTTTAACTATTTTCCTAATTACCCCATAAACATAAAGGATCCTAATACTGGAAACGGGTTAGTAATGGAAATAAGATTTGATGATAATTGGAAAAAATGAACCATATCAATATTAATAGAGTATAGAATAACTTTTAAAATGACAAAGAAGCATTAAAACTTTAAAGCTATAAAGGAATTGTCAAAAGAAGAAACTATGGTTATAAAAATAAAAGGCCTGTCCAAAGTAGCAATACTAGTATCAAAACTATTAAAACACAAAAAAATAGAATTTCCTACTAATTGGAAGTTTCCAAAATTGGCAACCCACCACTATTAAAGGAATTAGAAATAGATAACATAGAGAAAACAATAAAAGGAGATATATCTTACAAAATATTCAAAAAATTGTTATCCTCTACTGGATTTATAGGATCTAGGCATTCAACTTACTATACAGAAGCTAAAAATTTTATAGATAACTCAAGTATAAAATATAAGCTTAAAAAAGCAAACTTTAAATCTCATATCCCATAACCTATATATAAATATGATATTGGAAACTTACAAATAGAATTTGAAATAAATAGAGAATTTCAACTCTCGAAATATCAATCTTTAAACTAGTCATTAAAAGTAATAAAAAAGAGAATTATGAAATAAATAAAAATTTATTAAGATAATAATTTATGTTGAAAATACATGATACTGAAAAAGAATGATTCTTCTTTGGTTTTACGAAAGAAAAGCAAAAAAAAAAAAAAAAAGAGAGAAGAAGGGTATGATGAAATGACAAAATTCAAAGAAGATATATATTTCTTTAAATGATTAAAAATGTATACACATAACAATCAAATATTTAATCCTTTTGTAGAAAATCATCCTTCAATAAAAACTATCACAGTTAGAACTAGAAATTAGAATTGTAGAAATAATACTATAATTATAACAGCACATCTACCCTCAGATGAAATAAGTATAAAGGTAAGAGCAATTAAAGTGATAACATCAACACTAATGATAATAGACTCTTAAGAAAACGAAGGCATCTAGAAAATACAATAATAGAATAATTTCTTTAATCAAATTTTATACATTATAAGTCAATAACTATATAGGATAGAAAATAAATTAGAATAGAGAG
The DNA here is from genome assembly GCA_032878935.1 of Erythrophleum fordii. NCBI lineage: Eukaryota > Viridiplantae > Streptophyta > Magnoliopsida > Fabales > Fabaceae > Erythrophleum > Erythrophleum fordii. Next base: position 35,819,559 of record JAVQMF010000049.1, read on the forward strand.
ACATTCACAAGGCTCCCCTAAACGAAAAACAATTAGATCTACAAAAACTCATATTTAGGTATGAAGCCATACATGAAAGTAAAAAGAATTACATTAGGGAAGACAAATATAAAAGAAGACAAAGGAACAAATAATATTTTAAAGGAGACAAATGAAAAAATAGAAACATTAGATATAAGAAATAAAGCAAACAATATAGTCAAAATTAATACCATAAAAAGATTAGAACAATAATTTAAAGATAATAAAGATATAACTTTAAATAAAATAAAAAGGAATAATCATAATAATTATTATAATATGTAAAAAAATTATTATCTAAAACCTACTATGCTTGATTTACAATTTGAAGAAAGATATACTATGGCTACTTCATCATATGATAGAAGGTTTATTTATGAATGGAATATAGACGAATACAGTGCATATAAAATAATAAATGTAGTTCAAGAAATGACGATGGTCGCAGCAGCTTATAGAATTGAAAACAATAATGACAATAATATATTTAATATAATAATTCAAGAATTTATAGGAAGTTTGAAAGGATGGTAGGAAAATATATGGAATAAATCAGAAGAAAAATATTCAAACAATATAGCTCAACTAGTATATGCAATAATTAAATCTTTTATAGGAGAACTCATAGGAATACAAGAAAGATATTTTGGAAAATTAATAAATTTAAGATACTTGACTTTAGCAGATTTTAGATGGTATAAAAATAATTTTACTCTTAAAATATTTCAAAGACAAGATAGAAATTCATATTTTTGGAAAGAGAAAGTTATCCCAGGATTTCCTATATTATTTGTTAAAAGAGTAAGAAATGAAATTAAAAGTAGATAAAATTGATCAATAAATGATAGCCTAATGATTTATGGACATATAATAAATATTATAAATACAGTAGGGATAAGACTGTGTAACGAAATAAAAATGCAAAGAAAGATGTATATAGATAGAAAACAAGGAAAATTAGAATTAAAAAATTTTTGTGAACAATATGGATTCGAAAAATAAAAGCTTCGTCTAGAAAAAAGAAAAATAAGTCAAAATTTAAAGTTGAATCTTTTTACAAAAGAAATAAGAAAAATTGTAGATATTGGAGTAAGCTTAAGAAAAATATTTAGGAGTAAAACAAATAAAAGGAAAGATAAGAAAGATATAGTTTGCTATAAATATGAACAATTTAGTAATTATTCTAATAAATGAAAAATAGAAAAAAATTACAAAACAAAATATAAATGAAGAAAACAAGCAAAATCTTCTTAATGTTTTAATAAACAAATATTTTAATTCAGAATCTAAAGAGGATAGCACTTTAAAAAGTGAAGAATATCATATTTATCAAATACAAAAAGAAATTAATATAGATAAATCTACTACAAATTTAGAAGAATGTCAAGATACTAGCATATGTAACTGTCAAGATTGTAAAGAAAGTAATATTAATGTAATATCAAAAGAAAATATCCATTTTTTGATAGAAATAATAGATAAAATTAATGATAAAGGCATAAAAAAATAATATCTATTAAAAATAAAAGACATATTATAAGGTAGATAAATGAGAAGAAAGGTTGTCTATAACAATGAAAGATATATTTAAGTAAATTTGAAGAAAATTAGCCCCCGATAGGAATGAAAGAATTACAACAAGAAATAAAAAACATCAAAGCAGAAATGAAGGAATTAAAAGAAAAGGACATATATATAGGGAACTAAAAGTGTTAGAAATTAAGGCAAAATTAGAAGAAATAGAAAAAAAAAATTCAAGAAGAAAAAAGGAGATAGAAGAAATCCTTAAATTAGAACAAATACTTCAAGAAATATTTATACAAAGAATACTAAAAATAACTTATCAAAAGTGGCATTGCCAAGTGAATTTAATAGTAAATAATGAATATTCAAAAATTTCAATAGTACTGATAGATTTGGGAGTAGATATGAAATGTATATAAGAGAAAAAGTATTGGAAAACTTATTGTTAGCTAACAACTCAAAATTAAAAATACAATATAAATTATTTAATACTCATATATACAATAAAAGGTATATATTTTTAAAATATTTGTATATTAGTAAACAATTAAAATGAACCGATGATATTAAACACACCCTTTTTATAGTAGATAATGCTATTCAAGGGAGCCCTTATAAGAATAACTACCAAAGTATTATGATAAGAAACACATTTTGAATGGATAAAGCCACCAATAATTAAAGAAATAAGTTTATTAAAAGAATACTTCGTTTATAGAATAAATCAAAAAAAAAAAGATAGCAAAGTCATATTAATTATCTTCAAAAAGAGTTACATTATAAAATAATAGAAGAACAAATAAAAAATAATAATATACAAAGAAGGAAAAAAAGTCAAAGAAAAGTTCAAAGAAGATATATGTTCTAATAACCCAAATGTTTTTTGGAATAGAAAAAAACATATAGTAGAATTATCATATAAATAAGACTTTAAAGAAAATAACATACTAATGAAAGTCAAATCGATACAAATGAATGAAATGAAAATTAATAGAATATTGCTAAAAAGAAATAAAATAATGATTAGAAACAAAATATTATTAGGCCCAATAAATTCTTTTGGAGTTTTCCAACCTTTTATGTATAAAATCATGTAGAAATAGAAAAAGAAACATTGCGATTAATAATAAATTATAAACGCTTAAATAAAGTCTTAAAATAGATAAGGTACCCAATACTTAATAAGAAATATTTAATAGAAAGAATAACTAATGCATTAATATTCTCAAAATTTAATATGAAATCTTGATATTATCAAATATAAATAGAAAAAGATAGATATAAAACTGCTTTTATGGTATCATATGGAAACTATAAATGGAGTGTAATGCTTTTGGAATAAAAATATACATTCAAAAATTTAACAGATAATGAATGAAATATTTATCCCATATACCAAGTTTATTATAATCTATATAAATGATGCATTAGTATTTTCAAACTCAGTAGAGCAACATTTTAAACATTTACAAGAATTTTATGAAATAATAAAAAAAATGGATTAGTGGTTTTCACTATGGAAATGAAATTATTTCAAACAAATATAAAGTACTTAGGAATAGAAATATATCAAGGAAATTTAATAATAAATTCTTAGATGAAATTCAAGATAAAAATCAATTACAAAAATTGTTCAAATGTTTCAATTTTGTAGCATATTTTATTCCTAATTTTAAGATAAAATGATAGTCTTTATTCACAAGACTAAAGAAGAACCTAACGGGTTGGACTCTTGAGTTAAAAATTATAGTTAAGAAAGTTAAATGACAAGTTTATTTAGATATATCCAACCATAAAGCTTTTAAAATAATAGAAACAGATGCCTCGAAAATAAGATTTGGAGGAATACTAAGGCAAAAGAAATAAGGGAAAAAACAAATTGTGAGATATCATTTAGGAGTATGAATAGATACCTAACAAAAATATTCCACCATTAAAAAAGAAATTTTATTAATTGTTTTATATATTTCAAAGTTTCAAGATGATTTAATAAATGAAAAAATTTATTATGAATAAATTGCAAAGTAATAAAAGAAGTTTTATAAAAGATGTAAAAATTTTGGTTTCAAAATAGATTTTTGCAAGTGGGTAAGCGAATTTATCATGTTTTGATTTTAACATCAAATTTATTAAAGACAAAAACAATTCTTTACCTAATTTTCTTATAAAAGAATTTTTACCTACAAAAGATTTTTTAAAATGAGTTTCATTCAAGGAGATTCTTTCTCCCACAGGGGAGATAAAGATAAAGGAACCATATAGCCAACCACACTTAATAAATCTACAGCGAGAACCCTTAAACTTTTAGATTATGCAATCTCATCACACATACCATGCCAAACACAAACATTTAAATAGACATTGATCAAAACTCTAGTTATTGAGGAAAAACCATAATATATAACCAAAGAATATATCCTTAATGTGTACTCATTAGAAAATGAAGAATGTAAAAATAGTATCTAAACAACCATTAAAGTAATCTTTCAAAAAAAAAAATAAGGGAAGAATCATGGAGCTCTATACCTTATGATTGCAAAAAAGATCACAGGTATTATGAACTAATATTGGTTAATTCCAATTCAACCTTAATTAGTCAATAAAAATATATTGCAAGAAGAGAGTATTTGCAGATAAAGATTAATAGAGTGTTGACATATAATACATGGAAGCAATCTCCGTTCACAACTAAGAAATTTTCAGTTAACTATCATGGCTTGAGCTATAATTACCAAGATCATAGGGAAACATGGTTTAATGTATTTTATTACAAAAATTATGAACATTCTTGGTTCATATGGTTTAACAGAGATTATCCACATAACTTTTTAAATTGGTTCCTATAATGGTTTTTATGTTTTGTGACTCGTATAAAGAATTCTCTCAGAAGCCGTTGAAATAGGATTTAAAGCCTTTAAAGTAGCCATAGACTATAAAGAGTCAAAAAAGTTATTTTACTTCTTTTATCATTCTAGAATTCCATGGGTATTGAGTTGGACTTTTTATTGTTCTTATTGGAGTAATTACTTGTCCAACCATAAATTATTTAGTTAAAAAATTTAAAGTAAAATGATGGAAGATATATAATAAAAAATATACAAAGGTAAATCAAGTTAATATTTAGATTAAGTCGAACATAACCAAAATCAAGATAAAAAGATCAATCTTTCTTTTTGGCCAGCAAAAGCAAGATAATAGTAGAATTAATAGCTATACAAGACTCAAATAATTTTGTTAATAAAGTGCAAGAAATAACTTTGCAGATAGCCTTTTTTTAGATGCAAAATCATCAATTCAAGAGCTAGATGATTTACAGCAAAATGAGAGCGACTGTTTCATATTAGATTTCAAATAGGAATTTAGCTAACCAGTGGCGTTTCATTACGGTGCTGACGATTATACAGTCAAACAAAATCATTAAACCAACAAATGGAATCCCAGCACAGTAGTTAATAGTAGACAAAACCAAAAGAAGGTAGAAGCATTAAAGACTGAAAATAAATAAAGAAAGCTAACTAATTGTACTAGAGTTTGAAAAGCAAAATGAAATACAAATGAAGTTTAAATGTATCAAAACAAAAGTTGTAAGGCCCTTTTAGTTCAATTAGAAAATAAATTAAATGAAGTGCAAGAAACTCTTTTATACAATATCTCTGATAGACCCCCTAATTATTCAATTAAAGAAGTTGCCAATAAATTTGTAAGTTTTAAAGTTATTTTTAATAAAGTCTTCATTACAAATTTTTTTTTATCTTTCTTTTATTTACGACAAAATTATATCTTTTTATATTTACTTACTTCTTAAAATTGAACAATTAAACTAATATAATTTTACTTATTTCATTATTTTACTTTTTACTTCTTGTAATTGTGGACTAAAACTTCATTTAGTATCTCATAGATTGGATATTTTTTAATTTAATCCCTTATAAAATTCCATTCTCAATTTATGTTATATAAATGAATATTTTTTAAATTGGTTGTTTATAAATAAAATCATTAGTGATAATGTACTTCTATCAATCTACATACTATAGTAACCTGTCCAAAAATTTGTTATATGGAGTCAAATTAGTTAGTCTTAATAATAATATATTGATATGAAAATATTATTGGTAATGGTTTTATTTGTAAAAAATTAAAATTAAAAATTATTTATATGTGAGAAATTAAATTAAGAAAAATAATTTTACAAGGATCTAAATTGAAAAACATTTTATTTATAAATGATCAAATTAAAAAAATTAATTATCAGATTAAAAAAATATCCCATATGTAAATGACCAAAACAAAATTTTAGTTTGCAAATATGCAACTTATGTCGGTTAGCAATGAATAAATTTAAATTTTACTGTTGTGGTAATATAAAGAGTTGGTAAAAAATAATCTCATACATTGCTTATGTATTCAAATTTCTATCACAAAAATAAAGTATGCATAATTAATTAAAAATAACATGCTTATATATTCCTTTTTTTTTTTTTTGTTTACATCCATTTTTATCAAATAGATTTTCAGAAGAAACACTATGATAAAAAGACAGTTTATGCATGACAAAATCATTTGATATACACTTTTATTAATATTATTGTGTTTAATAAAACTTTTAAATTTTTTTTACTGCCAAGCTACTAAAAAAAAGCATGTTTTTAAGATGATAAGTTAAAAAAAAAGTTCAAGTAATTATAGTATTTAATAATTTTGAGTTTATATATAATTATCTTTAAAAAATGATTTTTTTTAATTTTTCTTCTACTTTATTAAGAGAAAATTTAATTTTTTTATTATTTAAAAAAATCCACTTTTTGTTTTTTTTACCTAAATTCCCACCATTTACTTAGTAAATGCACCAAATATATTTAGAGAGAAACAAAAAGAGAAATAAAGAGAGTAGATAAGACTAACAAAAATAAATAATTAAAAATAATTAAAAACTAACAAAAAATAATTAATCTTAATTCTAATTTTAATAAAATATTATTTCTCATATTTATTTTTAATCTATAATTTATAAATAATTAATAACAATTTTTATTATTTTTCTATTTTTCATCACTTACAGAGTAAATTCATACATTATCTCTTATCTTTTTTCTTTATCTCCCCAAAATTTATACTTTTATTATAAACAGATGTTTTTTTAATGTGAGGTCCAACACCTTGTTTAATCAAAATAATTCTTTTTTTAAACAATAACCAACTTTTTATTTTCCAAAAGCTTGGTTAGACAAAACTATTTTTCTAATCAGAGTATATATACACAACTAAACTATGATTTGTTAGGAAATATGGAATTGCAATGGAGACATAAAAATACAAAAGAAATATTAAAAAAATGTACAATGATGTGCATTGAATAATTATGAAATATTTTTCTCAATAACATTTGTAAAGGATTGATAGGATAGGAAATTAGGAGCAAGAGAGATAGTTTTCTATATATCTATTTTTTTCTCCATTCTTTAATCAAGCATTCAGAAATCTATTTTATAGACAAAATTTAAATAATTATAACTTTTTATTAAAAACTTGTTTTTGAAATTAACTTTTGAATCAACTTAATAGTATTTAACTGTTACTAGTAAAATAACATACTTCAAAAGCTAATGGTCTCTGTAACTGTTAAAAATTTGATTTTTCTAATGTTTGTTGCTGATTAATAATTGACCGTTCAAGCCCATTAGTCTACTGTTCATTTCTAGATTCTTTATGACTACTTTTGTTAACCCATCAATTAACTTATAATAATCTATTGATGTCTTCCAAAAAATGTATAAGTCAACTCTTGATTTTATGTTTCTAATTTTTTCTTTTCTACATTGAACCAGCTGACTAATAATTATTACATCAGTCCACTAATTACTTATAAAACATAATTTTTAAACTATTTCAAATATGATTTATAAAAAATTTTATCTCCAAAGCTTATTTTGCCCCTCTAATAATTTGGTTTTCTAATATACAAGCTTACAAAATCTGAAAGACATCTAAAGCATATAAAAACTAAGATTTGAATTTTCTACATTTAATAAGAAATGCACATATATCAACTGCAAAGAGATAGAAAAAATTGATAAAAAAGAAAAAATAGACATACATATTCTCATATTTTTTATTACTTTTTTTTATTGCACATATGCAGTATTGTAAAAAATTCAAATTCTCAAAACTAAAATAAAAAAGAAAATAATATAAAGACAGATATTCAAAATAATCCATATACTTTTTAAAATAATATTTAATATTTTAATTATTTGTTAGCTTTTAAAAACACCGTATGTTAGAATCAGATTTTTTTTTGAGATATTATTATTTTGGAATTAGTTAAGTTAAACAAATTATAAATTATAATTATAAATTTTATAAAACTATAAAATATGCCTCTGAAGAACTTGGACGCAAGTAATTATTTATTTATCAAAAGAAAAATATTCACGTCTCGAACAATGCGTCGCGCGTTGCTCTCTGGTTTCACGAGAAACAGCGAAATTTATAAGAACAACTTTTTACTTTGGGAAGATGGAAAGAAAAAATAGAAAACGTTTAGAAAACCGCCCTTCGCCCCCTGTTAAGAGAATAACCTAATTTCGCTTACGGATGAGTGATAACCCTTGGGGAGAAGAAATGGAAAAATCAACAGGTAAAGCAAGCAAACCCCCGTTCTGCACCCATCCTATTCACAGGTCGTAGTGCTGGTACTCCTTTCCAACTCTTTACACAATTCTAAATGTCCAGAAGCCAATACCAATAATCCATCCTTATCGGGTTCTGCCCGAGCAATTAAGGTATTACGCTTCGATATTAGCATTGATTTTTGCATTTTCCCTGCCCTATTTTGATTAAAATATCGACCGGTTTTGAAGTTCTGGTTGGGCCTAGGCCCTTGTCACTGTAGATGTGGTGTCTGTTTTGTTTCCCTCTTTGGGCTCGCTTAAGCTAGTTTCTGATGGTGCTTTAGATACACAGGCAATGTGATCATTTTCTGGGCGTATGCTTTATTCTGGACCGCAATTTAGTCTTTCAATAACATATGCTTTGTTTGGCACTTTCTTTTCACCTTGACTTTGGGTTTCCCTATATTCTCTACATGCATTTCTACTCAAATTTGATATGTTTCTGGTCTATGTTGATTTTTGGTGGTATAAAAAAAATCTGGAAATCTTTCTGTCCAATGTTTGAATTTAGTATGAAATGTTGAAATTAAATCTTGATAAAAAGTCACGATTATACCGGAGGTTCCATCTTTCCTATGCTGGCAAGTTCATGTTTATGGTTCCTGTCTTGAAGGAATGACATAAAAGACTGCCGATAGTAATTTGGACAATTGAGAGATTTAGCATGATTTAGTTAAATCTTTTATATATGAAATGCCAGTGAATCAGATGGCTAAGATGGCTTAAAATTCAGTGCCACGCCTCGAATAGTAAAGCAATAGTTGTCCCCCCTTATCTTTTTTCGAGTTTGTGGACTACATGAAATAGTGTCTATAATCTTCTTGAAAGCTCATTTTAGGAACTAGTCGTGCTTGTATATCATTTTTCCTTTTTAAGATTGTTTAATCAGTAATCCTAAATAACTAAATAGACTTTTTGTGGGTTGATAAGGGCATATGGAGATTATTTTACCATTGTTGTTTCTTTTCATGCCAATTTGTGACATTAGTAGAATCTTGCCTTTTATAAGAACAAGGGCAGTTAATGAAATTGTGAATTCAAAACCCTTCAGCTACATGTAGCTGACTTGATAGTTTGAGCGAGAGAAACTTCTATCTTTAGCCTGTTTGTTATTTTCTGAGAAGATTGTACATGATATGCATAGTTGATCCAGTTATGTGCTGTCTAGTAGGTTTGTTAGTCCTTTTCAATTTTCATGTAAGTTTGCCACAGATGGAGGCAAAGACTGAGGAAGTGGAAGATATTGAGAGTGCTTCTAGTGGTTCATTCATTGACGATTCTGATGGTGGGTCTTCAACTTCTGAATTAGATGACAGAGTACATATTGAGGTGAATCATGAAGATGTTTACTTTGTCACTTACTTTTATGTCTCAACATTTTGATGATAAAAAATTTGTTTTGAGTCCTTAGCTGAAAAATTTGCTTCTGTGATGTTAATCCTTTGAAGCTTTAAGCATGCTTTATTTTTCAAAGCTCATGTTAATTATGCAGGAACCGTTGGCTGAGGAAGAAATAGAAGGTCTGATTGCTGAGTTGTTAGAAGTTGAGAGTAAGGTACGGTAATTTATTAGTCTAATATTCTATTTAAGCACCTATATGCATTTATGCATGCGTGCAAACACTCATGCACAAACATGCAATATCAGTAGCTAGATAATTTGTTATATCATTCAATGATCCAATATATATCATCTCCTTTCAGGTATTATTCCCACTTCTTGACTTGTATCTTCTCTTTATATTGTATGAAACTTCTAATTTCTCACTATAATTTCTGCCCGTTTTATGAATAAATTCCTACTCTTTTTTGGATAAAAGAAGAATTTATTAAGCAAATGAAGAAATTTTCAGGCATAACTGCTGACTTATTTTGTTCATTTGTAGATTTTTTTTTTTGGAGCTAAAAAAAGAAATTTTATTAGGAGGAAAGCAGATAATGAAGCAGTATAGTATAAAATATCCTTTAGAAAGAAACAAGAAAACGCAGGAGACATACAAAAGGAAAAGACACATTAACTAAGCAAAGCTCACCAGTCTCTCTGTTTATCCTTCAATAGACAACACCATAACAATCCACCTGCTGAATTCCACAAATATGACAAGAAAGTCACTATATACCATAAAACACGTGGAGGAAATGATTTATCCTTAAATTCAGGCAATTCTCTCTAATCAAGGATGCCTAATAATTTCATACTTTGCACAACATCGTATACCATGCTTTCTTTGCACGTGCAAAGCTTCTGAAGTGACATAATAGAAATCATTCCAAATTTCAAGACAGAAATACCAGATTGTGCATGATAAATTTCTAGCAGCTGGACTGTGTAAGAAGCAACAGCTATCAGGAAAAACATAAATCAAACAGCAGGAGAGTGTTCATGTGTTAGGCAAACATGCTACTATTTTTTTTTTCTTTTATTTTTTGCACATCCATTACAAGGTGCAAATGGAGGTTCTCTAATATTTATTTTAGGCTGCAGAGGCTCAAGAAGCTCTTGAAGAGGAGTCTCTTGCCAAAGTAGAGATTGAGGTTAGGCGAGAGTTGGAGCAAACTCTTCAAGGGGATGATGTTAGTTCTTCTTTTATCTATCACTTTATGGGTCTCATTGTCTTTACTTCTGATTTGTGTGCTTTCACTTGTCTGTAGTTGGAAACCGCCATTGCAGATGAGATGACTACTTTAAAAGAAGAGTGGGAAGCTGTTCTGGATGACATTGAGACCGAAAGTGCCTACTTGCTGGTTTGCTTCTACCTTATATATTTGATAAATGAAGAAAATTATTAGGGAGAAACAGGGAAAAGTAGAACTATGTGGGAGGAGTGGTTGTCCTTCAATCCTATACTAGTTAAAAAAAAGAAAAAAGAAAAAGGAAATAAAAGAGTAAGAAAAAAGAGAGGAAGTTGGCAAAGCTTAAGCAGTTAGCAATGCTGTCCAATCTCTCTGCAAATCTGAAAGAGAGATTCCCTTAAAACATCCATGTACGGTACTCTAAAGGTTGCCATAAACACTAACCTGTCCCACTACACGTCTAATGGAATGGAGGTTCCCCATAAAAGGAGGAGCTCCTACCTTCAGTTTTCAGTAAATGTTTTGGTTTATTATTGTCAGTGTTGTTTTTTTCTTTTCTGTTCTGCAATTTGATGTTGCAATGTGCTTGACTTTTGGCTTGGTTGATATGTCTGGCAGTTTTCTTGGAGCTTTTATAGTTCTTTTAAAAAAGTGTGCTCATCTTTTTGTTTTTCTGTGCATTCATATCATTTTGAGTAGGAACAACTTGATATGGCTGGTATTGAGCTCCCAAGGCTTTATAAGTGGATAGAAAGAGAAGCTCCTAATGGTTGTTGCACTGAAGCTTGGAAAAAGAGGAATCATTGGGTAGGTTCTCAGGCAACTGATGAATTTACTGAGTCAGTTGCTGATGCCGAGAAGTATCTACAAGTCCACAGACCTGTTAGAAGGTATGGCTTCTATATAGAATTTTGGATCTTTGGACCTGGCAATATTTAACTATGATCTTTTATGTATTTGTGGTGTTGGTCCAGGCGACATGGTAAACTACTGGAAGAGGGTGCCAGTGGGTTTCTCCAAAAAAAACTCATTGATGAAACCAGTGAGCCTGTAAAGAAAGAAACTGATGTAGATTGGGGGATGTTTAACAAAATGTTTCATGAGGGGGGTGATGCGGATGCTTCATTTGGCAGCAAGAATTGGGCTTCTGTTTATTTGGCCAGCACTCCACAGCAAGCTGCACTGATGGGACTTGAATTTCCTGGTGTCAATGAGGTGACAAATATGTGTTTTAGCTGTGCTTTCTGCTTCTTTATATTAGCTGTATATGGCAAAGGAATAGAAGGAAAGAAAGAATAATGATTTAAGGATGAAGTCATTAAATACCCTTTGAAATTAATACCTGAAATTGTAACTGATGATTTAGGGTTTGATTGGAAGGATGGTTTGGGAGTTGGGGGAGGGTGGTGGGACAGGATGGTTTGAGCAGTTTTACCATTGATTACATGTTTAAAAGGTAATGGTGTGGGCTGGGTGAGGATGGTTTATAAACCACTCTAACTCATTGCACACCCGAATTTTCAAACCACTACAAGTTGGATGGTTTGAGATGATTTGGTTTCTTTAGCCCCCTCTGCCAGCCTTTTTTAAAAAAGGGTTAACATCACAAAGATAATGTAGAAATTCATGGTTTAATTTTTCTTTGAACTTATTTTATTAAATGGAAGCAACGTTATATTTATAAGTGATAAAAAGGAGAGCAGACTCATGCTCTAACTAAAAGATGTAACTCTCAAAAATTGGATAACTAATTTAATCTAAACAAAACACTTAAACTAATCTTATCTTAATCAAAATAGGACATTTAAGCCAATCCTAAAATGTATAGAAATGCTATTCAAAAATAGCTAAAAAACAAATAAGCCTTAATTAAAACAAAACAAATAAAATAACTAAAATCAACTTAATTAAAATAGATGTAATTTCCAATGCCCCCCTAAAGTGGGATATTCGTAGCTTGGAGCTCTTCTTCTAGCATTGTTAGTTGTTTTCTTCATTGTTCACCTATAATTAATGGTTCTTATCTCTTATTTTTGGCCTCTAGTTGGGTGGCTTGCCATGAACTTTCTAGCAAACCTCTTAGATGTGGCTTGGTTTTTGGCAATGATTGCGCCAAGCATTAGTTTGTCTTTTCTGTTGGAAGTCAGTTGGGTTACCACGAGCCACCATAATAGATGTCTCAGTTTTCATATGAGTGATTCTTTTCCTATTTTCCTCACGCCTCACTTTTGAGAAAGTCTCTTTGAATGATGGGAGAGGTTTGTTTTTGGCTAATTCATGGCTGATTGGTTCGGCATCTTTGTTGGTTGACTTTCCTTCTTTGGTGTTGAGTGCCATTACTTGTCTGTATTTTGTCATTCAAGCCTTCTAGGCTCCGATAGCTTGTAGAAATTTAGGGATTAATTTTTCATTCAACTTATTTTTTTAAATGGCATTAGCATTACTTTTGCAGACAATAAAAAGAAAAATAGACTTTTACTCCAACTAAAAGATGTAACTCTGAAAAATAAAATAATTCTGTCGTAAGATAAAATAAAAGAATTTAATTAATCTTATCCTAATCAAAATAGAACACTTAACTAATCCTAAAATGTATAGAAGCATAATATTGGAAATTTCACCTTTTAGACCCACCCTGCCCTACCCTCCCTCACCTCGTTGATGATATTGTAACATCCAATTAGTAGGGATGGGATACCATCTATTTTTTCGTTAGACTTCTGGTCAAACACATTGTCTCCCCACCCCACTCTACACCACTCTAGCCCACCCCATTAATGTCCCCCCCAACCCACTCTCTTTAAATACCTGAAATTGTAGCTTTCACTTTGGAGTTTCATTTTTACATGAGTGCTAGAACTAGTTAATGTATGTGGTTTAATGCTATCTATCCTTTCTTTCTTCCTTTTGCTCAAATCCTATGTCCTTGGAATTTTGGCTTTTTGATTTCAATACTTTTTGGTGGAGTAAAACTACAAATATGTGGATATGATTCTTTCATATCACAAGTTTATTTTATGGTGGGCGATAGGCTTCATATTAGTTTTTTAGTGCTTACTTATGTGGTAATGTATCTTTTTTTACAGGCATTCCTGGGTCTATATTATCATTCTTCTTTGCATAATTCCCTATTCAACCTTTTGGTCTTTTTAGAGTGCCTTTTTTTCTTGGAATTTTTACTTTGTCAAGGATTTTTTTTTTTTCCTGATAGAATTATCCGTGAAATGGAATCTTGCTTGCTTTTCCTTGATCCCATCTGTCCTTCCTCCAATTTAGGTCGTAGAGTTTGGACTCCTAAATATTTTTGATAGGAAACCATGGAAAACATATTCTAGGCGTAGAAAAAACCTAGATTAACTTTATTTTAATAATATTTGTATTTTGAATTTATTAATTAGTTAATTAATTAGTTATAGTTTATATTTCTGTTTTAGAATTTAATATTTTAATTAACTTTTGTTAGGTTTAAAATTTACTATTGTCTTTATTTTAAATTATTAATAGTTATCTTTTGGGTTCTATATAAAGCTTTTACTAATTAGGGTTAAACAATTTTTTGATTGTTTATTAATAAAATCATTTGATTTAGTAGCTACCTCTTTCCCACCCTTTTTCTCCTTTCCTTTATTTTTTGTTTACATCTCCCCCTTTATTCTGTTTATCTCTCCTTCTCCTCTTGTCCTGCGCCAATTTTTGTCTCAAAGCAAGGTTGTAAATCCAAACCAGTTTCCTTGCTGCTTTCAACCACCCAAAAAAAAAAAAAAAAGAAATCTTTGGAAGCTAAACCCACCATTGTTCTTTATTAGATCTCCCACCTCTGACCACCAAAACAAGCAATTGACCACACCATCAAAACTAGAAGGAGAAATCCAGCTAGATCACTGAAACTCATCGCTGGCGGCCATCACATGCGTTGCCATGTGGGGCTGGAATCTTCATTTTTGTCATTTTTTTCAGTCGTTTCTTTCATCCTTGTCAGCCTAGCTTGTTGGACCCAACGTTTGGAGTGTGTTTAGGGGTACTATAAACACTTTTGGCTTTTAAAATTGTAATGTTGAGGTTTGTTGGAATTTGTGACTAATAATTTTGTTGGAGGTTATTCTGAAAGCGTTATTTCTTTTGATTAGTCATTTGTTTCTTTTGACTTGACCCTAGAAAAGAAAATTTGTTGTTTCTTTGACCTAAGCTCCAAAAAAAATCCCCTTTTGCCTAAAGCCAAAGGGGGGAAAAACTCTTTTAATATTTTATTTGCTAGGTCTTTATTTGTATTGATTTAAATTGTTTATTGTTTTCTTAAATCATCTTAGCATTGCATTTATATTCCCTCACATGACCACTTGATATTTGTGTTCCCTTGCATGACTATTTGAGATTTATATGATAAACAAAGTCTGTTTGAGCAAGACCTTACCATTTTAAAAGTTATGATGTGATAAAATACTTGAATTATTCAAAACTAGCTTGGACAATATTTAGTCAGATTTAGGTTAGCATATCGAAGAACTTATAAATGCCATTAGCCTATTAGGTAAGTAGATCAATAGTAAGACTTAGGAAGGGTTAGTTGGGACTCTTAGGAGGAAAATGTGTCAACTTATAACTAACCTAGGGTTCTACCAATGTGTTCCAATGATAATCAACAGTTTCTTATAGGACCTAGTGCTAGGAATGTCAGATGAATTCCTCATAAATCCTTTAATCAACAATCTGAGCCACTAGAAGGCCATTGGAGGAATTAGGATTTCGTAGGGCACCACCCTAGGCAATATAGGACAGCTCAAGGGAATGTCCAAGATGGGTTTAGGCGTGACCATGATAATCCAAGCAATATTATTAGGAGGGTTAAGATCAAAGTCCCTGAGTATGATGACAAATTAGATTCCAATGTTTTTCTAGATTGGTTGGTTAGCATCAAAGATTACTTTGAGTGGTATGACATGAATGACATTCAATGCATCCATTTTGCAAAAATAAAGCTTGTAGAGTCTGCCAAAAATTATTAACACATTGTTTAAAGAAACTTAGAGTGCATAGGTCAACCTGAAATAGAGGTATGGGCTAAAATGAAAATGAAGTTGACAGAAAAATATTTGCCTGCTTATTATAAGAGCCAATTGATGAACTAAGTGTTCAACTTTGGACAAACTTCTAATGTCTTTGACTACATGGCCCATTTTTGATAAACTTGTGCTTAGATGTGACGTAGAAGAAGAACAGTAGGTGACAATCACTAAATTTGTTAATAGCCTTAAGATAGATATCTAGAGGGGCTTAAGTTAAGCTTCCCTAAAACTTTTGAAGAAGCTTATAAAAAAGCTTTTGAAGTAGAATCTTTGTTCAAATACCCATCTATTAGATGCTTCACAACCTAAGGCACAGAGTTACGACAGACTCGCAGCTTTGTCCTTGCCAACTGCTCTATAGGAATGTCATAATCTAAGACCAATTCTATGCTTCCTCTAAATCAAAATTTTGAAATTAAGAATAGTGTCATTAATAGTAGTGAATACATAGGTTCCAGTTTTCATTCTAGTGGTTCCACCTAAGAATGTTTTCATTGTCACTTAAAAGGTCATATTTCAAGGTGCTCACATTGCACTTTGCTTCTTAAGCATTAGCTTGGTGATTTACACGACATAGGCAATGTAGACATAGTAGTAGAACCCTTTGAATGTTTTTTTGATATCGATGAGGAGATTATAATCAACAGTTCTAACCAAGAATTTGGACACTTTGATGTCATAAGATGCATCCTATCTATCCCATGACCTAATGACTTATGGAAAAGAATTAGTATTTTTTACACTTTTGTGAAATGTAGGGACAAGTTATGTAAACTAATCATTGATGATAGTACCACACAAAACCTAATCTCTACATTAGGAGTTACTAGAGTTGCTTAAGGTAGAACTTCACCCTACACCTTTTCATATTACCTGGGTAGATAAAATCTCTTTACCTATCACTAAGTAGTATTTTGTTTCCTTCCAATTAGGTGACTACAAAGAAAAAGTACTGTGACATTATTACCATGGATGTTACTGTTGCTCATATTTTGTTAGGACAATCATAGCTTTATGACCATGTTGTTGCGAGTCATGGTAGGAAAAACAATTATATGTTTAAATATGAGGAAAAAACAATCCTACTACGTCTTGCAAAACCTAATTTTGAGCCCAAGAACTGCATTAAGTCCAAAAACTGAGGGACTGATAACCATAACTTTCACCTTTTAACCCGCAAGCAATTTGAAGATGAGAGTAAAGAGATTAATATGATATTTGCCTTAGTTCCCAAAGCTTCTTTGAAATGATATGCCTAGCAAAATAGCTTAGCTTTTGACAGAATTCTAAGATATTTCCCCTAATGAGCTCCCTTTTGAACTTCCACCTATGAGAGATATTCAGTATGCTATTGACTTGATCCCTAGGTCTTAGCTCCCAATTTACCACATTGTAGGTTGAACCCCAAAGATAGGGCAAAGATCAATAAGCAAGTTAATAGGTTACTTGAAAAGGGGTACATCCAATATAGTCTTAGTCCCTATGCTATGCCCGCCTTTTTAACTCTTAAAATGGATAGAACTTAGAGAATGTGTGTGGATAGTCAAGTGATTACTACAATCATCATTTAAGTATAGGTTTCCTATCCCTAGGCTTGAAGACATGCTTGATTTGGTAATTGGCTCTAATTGGTTTTTCAAAATTGATCTTCGTAGTAGTTATCACAAAATTAGGATTAGACTTGGGAATAAATGGAAAACTACTTTTAAAACTACAGATGGGTTAGTCATGTCTTTTGGCTTATCTAATGCCTCTAGTACTTTTATGAGAGTCTTGACCCATATTTTTAGGCCCTATTTAGGAAAATTTCTGGTTGTGTACTTTGATAATATATTGATTTATAACCAATCTAAGGAGGAGCATTTGGACCACCTTCATTAGGGTTTCCTCACCCAACTTCAGGAGAAGTGACAGTTGTATCGAACAATTTCAGATAAACTAAGTTGGAAAAGATTTGCAGTATAGAGTGCAGCATAGATTGTTTTTCTTAGAAATGGATTTCAATATTTAATTGAATTTTCTAAGTGTAAAAGAATTTTAAAGGGTACCTAATTCAAAAGGGGTTTGATTTAATCAAACTGATTAAAATTAGATTGAATTAAACTTCCTAACTACTAACTAAATTGTATGAATTAACAAGTAAATGGACATGTGATTAGCTTTGGATTTATCTTTTGATATTCACTATCCTTGTCCTAATTTAATTATCATTGGTTCTGGTCTAAGAATTCCTATTTGTTTTCATGGCAAGTTATCTTGAGTTATCACACAAGATTCAAGACATTAACAATTTGATGTTGAATTGAGATATCAACTTTACATTGAAGCATTAATTTTTGTTATTAGGATCATTGGACATTTAAATTTAGTGATTAATAAATCAAATTAGCTTATGAATTTTCATCCTAAGATGTTCAATTAACCAATTAAATCCTAAGGAGACCTCAAATCAAACATTCAAGCACACTATTTGTAATATGCATTTCATCAAATACTTTAACTGCATACATGAAAAATTGAAAGTCAATAAAAAATTCAACACTTAAATTGATCCATTAATCTTCAAATACTTTTCTGATTAATGTTTAGCAAGCCATTAATTACAAAAAACACATATTTCAATCTAATGCTAACTTAAGCAAGCTAATACAAAAACAAGAGAAGTGTTAGAAAGAGAGGAAATAAGATGCAGAATTCTTAGCCAAAATTCCTTGACAATCTTCATGGATTCAAGCTTCAATCCAAGGTTTTCCTCCTAACTAGTCACAAGAATGGAATTATTGGTTCATGGAGTGAAAGTTGATGGAGGAGAAATGGGGAGATGAGCACGACCTGAATGGAGAATGGATGAATGAATGGAAGAATGAATTTTGGAACTTCGTTTTTTTCCTCTTTGCTCGAGCTCTCTTTTTCTCCTTCTTTCTCACGTGCTTTTTTTTCTTTTTTCCTTTTTCCTTTTTTTTCAGCTCTTTTATGTGTTCTCTTGTATACTCAAAATCTTATGCCTTCATCTCATCTTTCCACGTAAAAAAAAATCTTCCACATGGTTGCTCTTCTAGTAAATCCCAGAGTCCCCTCTTCTTCATGTGAATTCTAATGCTTTTCACGTGTTCTGCCTATGCTCTCTTTAATCACATGCTTGGATGCATGATTCAGCTCGTGTATTATGTGGATGAAATCTATTAGCTACGTGAGATGAGAGCTTTCCCTGAGCTTCCATGTCCTTTTCCTTTATTGCATGTCCCTCCAAATTAAAAATAGAGCCCCCCCCCCCCCCCCTCCAAAAGAAAAAAAATCTTCTTCCCCTTTAGAATGTGAATTCTCACTCATGCCTTTCATGTGTGTTTCCTTTTGCATGGTCTCGTGTTCTCTTACGTGTTTCTTCCTTCATAAACCACGTGCAAACCTCTTGCCTTTCCCTTGAAAACCCTTGTGTGTGAGTGTGTTACATGGAATGGAACCCGTGTGTGTAGATGTGGGTGATTGGCTGTGGAGTGTGATCTGGTTTCATACGTTGAACTCATGCCCTTGCACTCTATCACGTGAGCCCGTGGTTTGGTGAAACTAGTGCATATATGACCTGCATGTGTGTATTTGTAGGGGTGTGAAGTGAGCTGGAATGGATGCTGCATGCTTGAAGACGTGGCTAGAGAGGAAACTGTGGACATGTTAATGAAGCTGCTACGTGGTTGACCTTGAATCTGAAATGAAAACTGGTTTTGCCTTAAAAAGCCCCAACCATAGCTTCGTGCTCCCTTATTTGTTTCTTCATGTAAGTGAATGAAGTAGCTGGAAGTGTGCATGGAGTGTGTGACATGGGAGAAATTCTCTAGCCCATGCTTACGTCTGTAACTATATGTGAGTGTGCATGCCAACGTGGATTGGTGTGTGTTTAAATGACCTGGATCCGTGGCATTGTGTTATGGCGTCTTGTGCATTGTGATGTGGTAAGACTCGTGCCTTACATGGATGAATGGAGAGTTTCGTGTATCTCTTATGCTAGTACATCTACATGTGTGTTTATATGAGTGACGTGAGGCTGTGAGTGAAATACAACGTGGAAATATGAGAAGGTGACTTGAAGCCCATGTATGTGAATGAAGTAGCGTCCATGTGTGAGCTTGTGCAAGATTGTGTGTTGCTTCCTCAGCCTCCTAGACTCACAAACCCATGCCACCTCCTCTCTTCACGTGTCTTCATGGAGCTCTATGTAACCTGGATGATCATGAAGGTGGAGTGCATGTAGTGTGTGATTTCATGGAAGCTGCACCTTCCTTCTCTGCCATTCTTCCAACCTCATGCATTTCTCCTTCATGAAATTCCCTAAGTAAAGAAGAAAAAATGAAATAAAAATCAAAGCCCATGAAATGAAATCATCACCTAGAAAAGAAAATCATTAAAATACCTAATTTATTCAACAAAATTCCGAATGATGAAATTTTATTTTCTAAACTAAATAATATCCAATTAAAGCTCAAAGTATTATCAATTCATGAATAAAAAGTCCAAAATTAGTGGTTAAAAATATAGAAAATATGTAAGCTATCAAGAAGTTCTAGGTTAATTTTCCCCCGTGTTCTTTCCTTCAAAATCATATTGTTTTCCTTGGATTTATAGTTTCTAAACAACGTATAATTGTTGACCTTGAGAATGTTAAAGCCATTAAAAAATAGGCCCAAACCCAAATCAATTTTTGAAGTGCAAAGCTTTTATGGCCTAGCCTATTTTTATAGATGCTTCATTAGAGAATTTAGCACTATCATGGCCCTTATCACAGATTGCTTAAAAAGGGATAAGTTATAGTGAACTCTTACAGCCTTTAAAGCCTTTCAATCCATTAAAAAGAAACTTTTTAAAGCCTTTATTCTAGTTTTGCCTAACTTTATCAAACCTTTTAAGGTTGCTTGTGACGTTTCTAGGGTAGGAATTGGAGGTGTCCTTGGTCAGGAGAGCCACCTAGTGACTTTCTTTAGTGAAAAGTTTAATGAGGTCAAGCAAAGATATTCTACATATGATAAAGAATTTTATGCAATTGTCAAGATACTTGAATATTGGAAATTTTACGTTTTTCCTCAACAATTTGTTTAGTATTTTGATCATCAAGCCTTAATTTCTTCATTCTTAAATACATCTGAATACTAGGCATGCTACTTGGGTTGAATTCTTTTAAGAGTTCACCTTTGTTGTTAAACATCATTTTGAAGTAGGAAATGAAGTGACTAATGCACTAAGTTGCATACTCACCATTTTAAAAAAAATAAATGTACTACTTGTCTTGACTTTGGAACCTTTTTTCAGTGTATTAGTGATGGTCACTACTATAATCATATAGAATTCCTTATCAAAGATGGTTATCTCTATTGTGGGTTTAAATTGTGCATTCCTCGCACCTCCATGTATAAGAATTACACGTTGGAGGATTAGTTGGTCATTTTAGTAGGGACAAAACTATAGCCTTAGTTAAAGATAGATTCCATTGGCCTTCTTTAAAACGTGATATCATTAGAATCTTGTCCTAATGTTGTACATGCCAAACTTCTCAAAGCGAAGAAACAAAATATAGGATCGTATACTCCATTGCCCATTCTTGAAGCGGCTTGGAAGTATGCACTTTTTCTTGGGTTTATCTCGAATAGCATGAGGGCATGATTCTATTTT
The DNA here is from genome assembly GCA_032878935.1 of Erythrophleum fordii. Classification (NCBI taxonomy): domain Eukaryota; kingdom Viridiplantae; phylum Streptophyta; class Magnoliopsida; order Fabales; family Fabaceae; genus Erythrophleum; species Erythrophleum fordii. The sequence goes on from JAVQMF010000049.1 coordinate 35,841,072, forward strand.
GGTTGTTGTAGACAAGTTTTTTAAGATGGCTCATTTTATCCTATTTAGCAAAGTCACAGATATATCCCACTTAGACAAATTGTTTTTTTTCAAGATAATATGTTTGCATGGATTGCCTACTACTATTGTGTCAAATAGGGATGTTAAGTTTGTTAGTTATTTTTGAAAAATCCTCTAGAAATTTTTTGACACCTAACTAAAGTTTTCTTTTGCTTTTCATTCTCAAATTGAAGGACAAATTGAGGTTATTAATTGAAGTTTGGATGATTTGCTTAGGAGTCTAGTAGGTGACAAAGGTGGGAACTGGGATTTAGTTTTACCAACAGTTGAATTTGTTTATAATAATTCAGTCAATAGGTCCATCGATAAGAGTCCTTTTGAGATTGTTCAAGTTTTTAAATTTGCAAAATCATTTGCCTAGCATCTTCATGAATTGCATGTTGAGATTAGACATAAACTTGCTAAAAGTAATAAACAGTATAAATTATTTGTTAATGCTTACTGACGCTTTCAAAATTTTAATAAGGATAATTTTGTTATGGCTCGTATATGTGTTGAGCGTTGTCTTAAATATTTTTTCAAAAAGTTGCATGCCTGAGCCTCCAACCCTTTTTATATCTCTAAGAAACTTGGCCTTAATGCATACTTGTCAGAATTACCTCCTGACTGGCCATTAGTTAAGTTTTCAATGTAGAGGATTTAGTTCCTTGCTAAGGCACTTTTGAGGCTCCCCCTTTGCTTTCTGATAATTCTGTAGGTACTCAACTCCATCATGCTCCTGTGCCCACTCTATCATCTGCTCCGCCATTGGTTGAGGTGATCGATGTAATCATGGATGATTATATTGTTCTCACTATTGATGGCCCTTTCCATGGTTACCTTGTTCATTGGAAAGGCTGTATAGATTTGGATGCTACTTTTATCACCAGGGAGGACTTTCTATGTTTGGACTCGGCCATATTACAATCTTACTAGCAATTTTCCTCTTTAGAAGAGAGTTTCCCCAAGCTAGGGAAAAATGATGAGAAACCATGGAAACCATATTCTAAGAATTTTTTTTTTAAAAGAAAAACTAGACTAGCTTTATTTTAACAATATTTGTATTTTGAATTTATTAGTTAGTTATTAGTTTAGATATTTGTTGTTAAGATTTGATATTTTAATTCCTTTTTTTAGGTTTAGAATTTAATATTATTTTTATTTTAAATTATTAATAGTTATCTTTTGGGCTCTATATCAAACCCTTAGTAAATAGCGTTAAACAATTTTTTGATTGTTTATTAATAAAATCATTTGATATTATTAGTTGCCTCCCTCCCTCCCTCCCTTCTTTTCCTTCCTTTTATTTTCTCTCTACATCTCCCCTTTTATTCTACTTCTCCCTCCTTCTCCTCTTGTCCCACATCACTTTCCGTGTGTTTTCTTGTAAATAGTCCTATTTGCACTATGTTACTTTTTATCCTAATAAGCCCTCTTCATGAGAAACCCATTTGGAAATCTAAATCTCCCTTAAAGGTCAACTTGTTTGTTTGGATAGCAATACTTAATTGGATTAATACTGATGACATGTTGCTGATTCACATACCAAATTCAGCCATTTTGTTTAATATTTGTATTATGTGCATGTCTTTGAAACAATTTGAAATCACTGAGATTAGTTTTTATCTCAATCGCATATGCTATTTCCAGAATTCAATTCCTATTTAAGGGTTTTCAAAGAGACAACATGCTTGCCTCCATAGCCTATTATCTAGGGATTCTAGGCCGTTAGAATATACTTTAAATAAAATAAATATCCTAACAACCTGATAAATACAAAAATATAACAGAATAATCAAACAGAATATATTTAAAAATAAAAAACATAAATTAACAGGAAATCTGCAGCATGATTCTTAGATTCTCTAACACTCCCCATCAAGTTGAGGAGTAAATGTTGAGCATTCCCAACTTGCCTCCTAACTCTTCGAATTTTACTCTAACTATAGCTTTTGTTAAAAGATCAGCTACTTGCTTTCTTGTGGGTGTGTACTGCACTTCTATTGTTCTTGAGTCAACGTTCTCCTTGATAAAGTGGCGATCAATCTCCACATCTTTGTTCCTATCATAGTGAATGGGATTCTTGACTATCCCAATGGTTGCCATATTGTCGCATAGGACTTTCAAAGGCCCATCAACCTAGATTTTTAACTCCTTAAGTAACCTGGACAGCCAAATACCTTCACAGCTTCCCAAAGCTAGCGCCCAAAACTTCGCTTTAGCACTACTTCTTGCTACTACAGGTTGCTTCTTGCTTCTCCAAGTCACCAAATTACCCCATACATAAGAATAATATCCAGTAGTGGAGTGCTCGTTTGTGACTGACCCTGCCCATTTGCATCTGTATACAGCTCAATACCTCTGTGTGTCCCTTTCTTGAAGTAGAGACCTTTCCCAGGAGTGTATTTTAGATATCTAAGAATTCTGTAAACCGTTTCCAAATGTTCTTCATTAGGCTTACTCATGAATTGACTCACTATATTTATTAGGAATGAGATGTCTAGTCGAGTATGAGATAAATAAATAAGTCTCCCCACTAGTCTTTGGTACATTCCAGTGTCAACTAGAGCACAATTTTGCTTCAGCCCTATTTTGTAATTTGCTTCCATTGGGGTTTTAGTTGGTTTGCATCCCATCATTCCTGTTTCTTCCAACAAGTTCAGAGTATATTTTCTTTGAGATACTGGTATACCTTCCTTGGTTCTAGCTACTTTCATTCCTAAGAAATATCTGAGTTTTTCTAGGTCCTTCACTTCAAATTTTGAGGCTAACAGTTTCTTTAGCTGTTGTATTTCTTCATGATTATCACCTGTAATTACTATGTCATCCACATAAACTATCAACACAGTAAGTTTCCCATTGGAAGCATGTTTTATAAATAAAGTGTAATCAATTTGGCATTGAATATAACTATTCTCTTTCACTATACCGGTGAATCTTTCAAACCATGCATGTGGTGACTATTTTAAGCCATAAAAGAGATTTGCAAAGCTTACAGACTTTATTCTGAGTTAAACCAGATTCAAATCCAAGAGGTATTTCCATGAAGATTTCCTCTTCTAACATGCCATTTAAGAAAGCATTTTTAACATCTAGTTGATATAAAGGCTAGTTAAGATGGGATGCAAGAGACAATAATACTTTAATTGTATTGAATTTGGCAATTGGAGCAAAAGTCTCTTGAAAATCAATCCTATGAGTTTGTGTGAACCCTTTAGCTACAAGTCTCACCTTATATTTGCTAACACTCCCATCTGGGTTATATTTTATAGTGAATACCCACTTGCAACCAACAATGGTTTTACCTTTGGGCAGGTTTGTCACTTCCTAGGTTCCGTTTTTTTAGTGCATCCATTTCTTTAAGAATAGCTGCCTTCCAACTAGGATGTTTCATTGCCTCATACACATTCCTGCGCAATTTTTCAGCTGATAAACTTGTCACAAACACTTTCATACTAGAGGATAAGTGATCATAAGATATGAAATTACCAATTGGATGTTTAGTAGTGCAAGATCTCACCCCTTTCCTTAATGCAATGGACCATGCAAGATTATTCAACTGAGGATTTGAGATAGAAGAGGATGATTGGTGTTGTTGTGACTGCTGGTCAGGTGCAGAAGATGATTCTCCTTCTCGACTTGGCTGCTGTACAGGTTCAGATTGCTGTATAGAATCTCTAGCTTGTTGTATCTCCCCTTGGTCAGGTTCAGATTGACTTTCAAGTTTGGTTTTAGGGTGTACTCTTGGTTCAGGATCTGGTTGTTGTATTTGAGGTAGACTTTGGGTCTGTATAGTGTCCAGAAACAACCATTCTTCTTGTGGATTTTGGTGATTTTGGTTCTGGTTCTCCCCCTGAATGGGTGTTTTGGAATAGAAGGGCTTATTTTCATGAAAGGAAATGTCACTAGTAGTGTAGAATTTGTGGGTTGGTAGATGGTAGCATCTATACCCTTTGTGAGTAGGAGAACAATCTAAGAAAATGCATTTGAGGGCTCTAGGATCTAATTTTCCTCCATTATAGATATGAATATATGCTGTACAACCAAAACTCTCAGTGGCAGATTGGACATTACTTGATTTCTAGGATAGTTTTCTAGAAGAACTTGTTGGGGGGTTTTGTAATTCAAAGTTTTGGTGGGAGTGCAATTAAGTAGATAAGTGGCAGTAAGAATTACTTTACTCCAATAAGACGATGGTACATTGTATACAAATAGTAAGGCATGGGTTGTATTTAAAAGTTGTCTGTTTTTTCTTTCAGAAATCCCATTTTGTTATGGCGTGTTTGTGCAAGAATTTTGGTGAATAATTCCATGTTGGGCAAGATAAGTTTCTAGGTTGGAATTAAAAAATTCTTTCCCATTGTCAGACCTTAGGAATTTTAGTTTAGTCTGGAATTGATTTTGTATCATAACATGGAATTTTTGAAAGACCAAGGGTACCTCAGATTTTTCTTTTAAAAGATACACCCATGTTAGGCGAGTATGGTCATTGGTAAATGTTACAAACAACCTTGTTCCATTTAGATTTTTTTATTTTAGATGGACCCCAAATGTGATTATGTATCAATGTAAATGGTTTTGAAGGAACATGTTCATGTGAAGGATAAGGATTTCTTGTGTGTTTAGCAAGTGGGCACACATCACATTGAAAATTCAAAAAATCTTTATTGGAAAGATGGGAATTCATAAGTTTAAGATACTCTAAACTCGAATGACCCGACCTAAATGCAGTAATTTTATTTCTTTCTCTGCGGTACTTGCAGTCAAATGCACCTTTGCCCTTATTCTTGTGAAAATAATAGTCCTCCCAGCTGTTTACAACTGCCAATCACCTTCCTTGTTTTCAAATAGTCAAATCCTAAAAAATACATTCATTTAGCCCAAAGTCAGCATGACAGTCATTATGAGTGGTCAATTTATCAATTGATATCAAGCTACATGTGAGTTTTGGGACAAGGAGGACATTTCTCAATATTAGTTTAGATGATAAATATACTGTCCCAGTGTATGTAACTTCTACAAATGACCCATCTGCAATTTTTACAGTCATCTTCCTTTCACATGGAACTACATCACTTAAAATAGATATATCACCTGTCATGTGGTCAGTTGTTCCAGAATCAACAATTCATGAATCCTTTTCTTGTCTCACAGCATTGAGAGAAATAGTTAGGCTATAGAATAAGTACCTATTTGGGCTATTAATCTAGTTGTACTCAATTTTTTTTTTCTCATGATGAGTAATTAGTTGCTGCAATTGTTCTAGCTGGCTTTTAATTTGTTCAAGATTAGGACTTGACTTTTCATCATGTGCAGCAAGTTGTGCTCTGCCTTCAGACTTAGATTTTTGTTTGGTTTGACCAGGTTTGTTGTAGAGCTTCTAGCAATTATCTTTAACATGCTCATGCTTGTTGCAATAATCACACTAGTGGCATCCCCCTTTCTTTGATTTGTTCTCTGTTTTGATTTTAAAGGTAGTATTCTCATTTGATGAACTTCCATTGGTCAACTTTTTTAGACTCTCTTCTCGTTTAGTGACAAAAAGAGCTTCTCGTAGTTTCGATAGTGATGAGCCACTAAGCAACCTACTTCTCACGTCTTCGAACTCATTGTTGAGACCGAGTAAAAATTTATAAACTCATTTATTCTCCATCAATTTTTGTAAGTAGGATGCATCTGCTGTACAGGTCCATTGATGAACCTTATACATGTCTATTTGCTGCCATAAGCCTACGAGAAGATTGAAGAAACTCGTGACTGTCATTGTACCTTGCTTTGCTTCGTGTAGCTTTCCTTTGATTTTGAAAAGCACTGCTGTGTTGGAAACAGAGGAGTAACTTTCTTTTGCTGCATCCCAGATCTCCTTTGCAGTTTTGTATAGCATGAAACCTCTTCCAATCTCCGTTGTCAGTGAGTTGATCAACCAAGACATAACTTGGTTGTTTTCTGACTTCCAGGTGGCGAATTTGGGATCATTGTTGCTTGGTTGAGTGGCGAGACTAGTAATGTAATCTTCCTTGCCTTTGCCGCAGATGAACATTAGGAAGGATTGTGACCATTGCAAATAGTTGTCATCGTCTAATTTGTGTGCAGTGATCATGATGCTGGACAACTCATTGGCCCCTTGAAGAGGAGACACAGGTTGCCCTAGATTTGCGGCTTGGCACTGTTGCCATGAGCAGATGTATTCATGGCTTGAATTTCTCCGAACCTCAACATGGCAGCTCTGATACTATGAAATCGTTGAGACTAGTTTTTATCTCAGTCGCATCTGCTATTTCCTGAATTCAATCCCTATTTAAGGGTTTTCAAAGAGACAATATGCCTGCCTTCATAGTCTATTATCTAGGAATACTAGGTAGTTAGAATATAATTTACATAAAATAAATATCCTAACAACTTGATAAATACAAAATATAACGGAATAATCAAACAGAATATATTTAAAAATAAAACATAAATTAACAGGAAATTTGCAGCATGATTCTTGGATTCTCCAACACAATTAATTACTTAATTTTATATTGGGGACTGGTGGCTTCTTTATAAAATGTCTCTTTTGGGATCACAAGTAGAGGTGGGTTTACTCTATGAATATGGGGCAATTTTTTTTTTTAAATATAGTTTTGAGGTTTTGGACTGAAAAAGAAGGCCAAATCATTATGGCAATGTGTGGTTTTCACTATGCTTTGGTGTATTTGGTTGGAAGGAAATGCATGTATCCTCAAGGGAGTCCTCCTTCCCATGGATGTCTTATGGGATAGGGTTTCGTTTGCGGCCTCTTTTTGCTGCTCTACACACGTTTTTTATGGGACTGTCCCTCATATATGCAAAGGGATTAGGCTGTGATTTTTATGTTTAGCCTCCGTGTGTTGCTGTTTACTTGTAGTTGTCTTGTTTTCTTTCTTTCAGAGGATATGTTATCCTCTTTGTCATGTAACTTTCTCTCTTTCTAATAATTCCTTGTTTTTTAAAAGAAGTGGTGTGCTCTATGAATATAGGGCAATTTCCTTTCATATGGTTTGGTGGTTTTGGACTGAAAAAGCATGCCAAATCATTATGGCAATGTGCGGTTTTCACTATGCTTTGGTTTATTTGGTTGGAAGGGAATGCATGTTTCCTCAAGGGAGTCTTCCTGCCCTTGGATGTCTTATGGCATAGGGTTTTGTTTGCGGCCTTTTTTTGCTGCTCTGCACACATTTTTTATGGGAGTGTCCCTTGTATATGCAAAGAGATTAGGCTGTGTTTTTTACATGTTTAAACTTCTGTGTGTTTCTGTTTTCTTGTAGTTGTCTTGTTTTCTTTCTTTCAGAGGATATTTTATCCTCCTTTTATGTAACCTTCTCTCTTTCTAGTAATACCTTTTTTTAAAAAAAAAAAAAAAAGATGACAGGAATGATTCATTGGATTGTTGTTGCCTTATGAATAGTATTAAGTTTCCTTTACCTATAAGTATTAAGCTTCCTTTCCTTATAGATAACATGCTCTTTTTCCTTTTTTCTGGTAACAGTTCTTGAATATAATAATGAGTTTTCTAACTTACTGCAGCATTAGCATTATGTGCACAGTACCTATTATTGGTGAATATATGTGTGAGGATTCATAAATTATATTTAATCCTGTTTGTAAGGTTTCCTTGTAAATGTCAAATGCAAAGTGGTATTTGGTGTTTTGTCCTCTAAAGAGCATTCCTAGCTTCTGATCTTGTCTATGTTTTAACGCATCATCTCAGCTGTTATCCTTAGCAATTTCTTTTGCTAGACAGTTACCATAAGTCATGCACATGCTCTATCAAACCTTAGTTCCCTGTTTAATGTGTTTTTCCTTGGACATACATTTTACCAGGTGGAGGAGATTGATGACATTGATGGCAATTCTACTGATCCATTTATTGCAGCTGCAATTGCAAATGAAAAAGGACTAGAACTTTCTGATGAACAAAATAGAAAATTTAAAAAGGTCTGTCATTATTTTGGTTATCAATTATCATAATCCTAGATATCAGCTATGGAAGTCTTGTTAAAGCTCCTTTAATGGTTTGAAAATTGATTCATTATATGTTACTTATGTCTGACAATTTTTTTTTTCCAATAATGTATGGAGATTGGAGAGTGGAAAAGTGAGACATTGAAGGATATTACTTGTCCAGAGGATTTTAAAAATGTTTAACCTGCATGCTGTTGTCCCTTTGCAAGAAAGCTGTAGTAGGAAAGCAGACAGTACTCCATATTTTTTTTTTTTTTCGATGTGCCAGTAGTAGAAAAATTCAAATGTTCACCATTGACTGTTATTGTGTTGGTTAAAGGAGTGTCAGCAACATAACGATTTGTGGGTACGGGTCTTATCTCTTGCTTTCCTTTGATGTTCAGCTTGTGGTATTTTATGGGAGCTTCTTTGTCAAAAATGGTTAGGGATTGAATGGCTTTGTTATTTGTTTTAAATTAACTGTTCTTTTGTTTATTTTTGTTCCTTTGTTGTCTTCGCATTTAGGATGCTGACTTATCCCCCTTTCATGTGATTCTTGTTCTCTCTAATAAATTTTTTTTTTTCGATTAAAAAAGATCTTTTTTATTATTCTCTATATTCCAAACAGTTTTCCTGAATTCTTAGATTTGAAATTTTATTTAAATTTAAACTCTTCACCATGATTTCAGCTTGGACACTAATTGTAATTGTCTTGAGTTATTTTAAACAGAACATGCTACTTATTCTAATGCCTGGAAAGTTTGTTGGTAGTTTTTTTTAAATAAATATTTTCTGTCAGGAATGTACTAATTATTGCAGTTGAATGCCATTTTTGCTTTTTGTTTCAATTTGTACCATGTGAGGTAACAAATTTATGAATTTACTTTCCTTTTTTAGGGAGCATATGTAGTCTAACTCCTTTTTTGTTTTAATATTTCTTTGTTTGCATAATCTCCCTTTATTTTAAACAAAAAATCCATTTGATAGGCTAGAGGTGTATGCCCTGCCTCCAAAGACTACAATCATATCAATATACACTCCTACAATTTCCTCTTTATTACCGATATGATATTTCAGTGCATGTGGATTTACTAATATGTCCTTTCAGCATTTTTTTAACCTTTTGTCAGGAATCTGATTGTACAATTTTCATGGATTTTGATAGGTCAAAGAAGATGATGATGCAATTGTTGATCGGAGGCTTCAAATCCATTTGAAACGAAGGAGGTGCCGAAAGAATAAAAAACAGGTGAATTTTATGATTTTGATTCTCTCTCTTTTTTTTTTTGTTTGGTTGACTCATAGATTGGATGATATTATTTTCTTATCTATTGCTAAGGACATACTGTCATTTATTTATTTTTATGAAGAGGACATATTTTTATTGGCAGTTATTGAGATCTCATGTTATTTTATTCAGGTAGTATTTATACAGATTAACGATCTTGTGATAGGGTTATTAAGATCGGTTCTTGGTAGTCTATAATATGGCATTGGCACCTAATTATAGGAAAACATGTGACTTATCTATGATTGCATTAATCTTATTTTCGTCCTTGGTCATTATCATATCCTGTTACTGATTCTGAATGTAATTCAGCGAGATACAATGGAGAGCCTCACTCAGAAGTCTTCATCTGTTGGTTGTTCTAACCCTGGTATGAAAGAAGAAACTTGTGATGATGGCGAAAATGTGTCTGACAATGAAGTTGAATGTCTGAATATGAAGAATAATAATATTGAAGATCTTGACAAAGAGAAGCCTATGAATATTGGCCCTTTGTCAGAGCTCTCTAAATCTTCATTGCCTGATGTTGTTGAACACAGAGGTACCAAGCGATTAAATGATGGTGAAGTAGATACTGATATTAAAAAGGGTCGGACTGTTACTATTGACAGTGATGATGAAGCTGATGCAGTTGAAAATAAGATAGTTTGGAATATGAATACATTAGAGGATAAATCCAAGATGAAAGAAGGTACTCGTACCAGCATTGCTGATTGTCTTCCTTCACAGCATCTGGATGAGAAATTTTGCTGCACTGCTTGTCATAAAGAGGCTCTTGAAGTTCACCCACACCCTCTTTTGAAAGTGATTATTTGTAGGGATTGCAATTCCTTGATGGAAGAAAAGAAACGTATGAAGGTATGGATGTAAAGCTACTAATGTATTTAAGTGAAATTTCTTTAAATGTGTGATATTCAGTGCATATTTCAGCTTTAAAATATCAGTAAATCTAGCTATTAGTTATAAAAGTTTGATTACAAGTGTTTCATTTATCTGACTCCATGATGTGTTAGCCATCCTTTGTTGTCTGTGCACCTTTTTTTTTTTTTTTCTGGAGGGGGATAAAAAAGAAATTGTATTAGAAAGAGGGGAAAGTGCAAAGCCTTGAAGATAAGAAACCGTCAAAACAGAAAATAAATGAATATAAAAACAGAACAATGTAACAAAATCCTAAGAAGCTAAAAATTAGTGTAGAAGAGCTGTCCAGTCTCTTTGCATATCAGAAATGTAGATTCCCTTGAAACACCCATGAGCCAAGCATCAAAGACTAGCTGTATAAACAATTCTATCCCATGACATATTTAAATACGAAGACATGCCCTTGAAAAGATGGGCATATGTCTCAAACTAGACAAACCATAGAGTCCCATAAGCCGCACACTGCCACAAACTTTTGTTAGCTTGCTTATTACGAAACCCTACAAAGTGAATTTGGAGAAACTGATTCGAAGTACTAGGACACCCAACCTTCTCCAAGAATACCAAAAAGCTTATTCCCTAGGTAACCTGCTGCTGGACAGTGAAGGAATAAGTGGGGCAAATTTTCTGACTCAGATCTACTCGTTACACACAAGTTGGGGGAAAGAGCCATATGGTGCCATTGAGCCTGCAACATGTCATTAGTGTTTATCCTATTAAGTATTGCTGTCCAGACATAAGATTTTACCTCAGAAGGAGCTTTGGATTTCCAAATTGGCTTATCAAGAACAAACCTTTCCCTTGTAGGAGAATGAGTAAGGAAATGAAAATAAGATTTATGAGAGAAAGCACCAGAAGGGTCAAGTTTCCAAACTGTCATATGATGACTAGAGGAGAAAGTAACAAAATTAATAAAGACATGAGAATCTGAAGCTCACTACCTTCTATCATTCAAGTTTCTAGAAAAATGGAAATTACAAGAACAATTAGAATTATAGATAGTAAAGAAATTTTGAATGGGAGAGTCTTGTAAAGTAGAAATTCGAAAAGCATAAGGATAAGCTTCAGAAAAAGGAACCTGAAAGAATCATTCTAAAATTTTGTATGAATATAGTGTATTGTTTTGGTAAATGATTTGATGCAGCTATTGCAAGTTCTTATGGGAATATAAATTTATTTCAGAATCTTAATTATAGAGAGGCTTTAAATTTGGCTTGTTGCCAGTCTGCTATATATAATTTAACACATTATATTCAGAAATGCTGTAAATTTCTCATTTATTATCTGTTGCCTTTTGATTGGAACTTCATTGAGCCAATTTGTTGTCACAGGATCTTAATCCTGATTGTTCTGAGTGTTACTGTGCATGGTGTGGCGGAAGTAGTGAGTTATTCAGCTGTAAGTCGTGCAAAGTGTTATTCTGCAACAACTGTATAAAGAAGAATCTTGGTGCAGAATTCCTCTCTGAAGTTCAGGCCACTGGTTGGCATTGTTGTTGCTGCTGCCCAAATCTCTTGCAAAGACTATCGTCACAACTAGAGAAAGCTATGGGATGTGCCGATACATCAGTTTCCAGCTCTGGTAGTGATTCGGATAATTCACGTGCAGAGATTAATGTTACAATCAGGTGCAGTGATCCTATAGATTTTAATAAAATTTAATTTGTGGACATCATGTAAGTGTTCTATTTTGTTTCAATTCCTATAGAATGGATGTAATTTCTTTAATTCTTCCAATCTTATTTGCAATCAGGGGTACAACTTGTTTTAATGTCTCCTCTTCCTAGGTTGCTGATTTTGAATTATATTGTCTAACATAAAATAAAAGAAGTGAACTTGTCATTATTTCCTCTACTGTATTATTTTTTATTTGAAATAAAATTGTTTGATGCATCCATTGCCAAGGTCTATGTTAAATTATTTACATTTCTATTGGACACGCTTGTAAGGTGTAAATCTTGACTTTCTTGCCATTGAGGTTTTAAAAGTAACATGAGTGGAGATCTTAGCAATTAATGTTATTGGCTGAGAGTTATTGAGGGTTACAACTTTTTACATGTTTATGGCCATTCTTTCTGAAATTTATTTATTTTAGGAGTTTATGTATCAATTTGACAAATTTAATTGATTATACAATTTTTTTTTTTGGGTCATTGATTTTTTCCTTGATGGGGCTAATCTTTGCTTATTCATGCATTAGCTTCATAAAAAGCCACTAGAGAGTTGAAGAGATATTCATTATTACGTCATAACCTTTTTTCCCCCCTTTGGATTGGATACCAGTTCTAAGCGAAAGCACAAAAAGAAGATTCGGAGGATCCTTGATGATGCTGAATTAGGAGAGGAAACAAAAAGGAAAATTGCAATTGAAAAGGTTGCATTTTTGTTAGGTTGGTTTGTTATGCCCGAACCACTTTTGCTTTCCAGATTGCTCATCATTCCTTCTATTTTTATAGGAGCGTCAGGAACGTTTGGAGTCTTTGCGAGTACAGTTTTCTGCCTCATCTAACGTCATGAACTCTTCTGGCTATAATGGGAATTTATCTGAAGGTGCAAGTATTGAAGTCCTTGGTGACATGCTAACAGGTTATGTAGTGAATGTTGTGAGGGAAAAAGGTGAAGAAGCTGTCAGAATTCCTCCCAGTATCTCAGCTAAACTGAAAGCTCATCAGGTTTTTATTTTGATGTTGGCACTTTCTGGTTTTGGTTATTCCTGCATACTCGTGTTGTGCCTTCTGGTTTTGACTTTTGTGTTTGCCTGTCATCACCAAGATACTCTGTGATTTCTCTTCTTTTTTGTAATAGATACCAAACTTTATTAGAAAACAATAGGGGTGTACACGATTCCTGTTCAATTAGGTTATGCATCATTTATTGCATATAATTGGAAGTTGTCTTCTACATCGGATCGGCCGCTTTTTGTCTGGTCTATTGACTTTAGAATTCTAGGATTCTGTGGTTCCCTGTTTGGACTCATCTTTCTGTTTGGCATGGATTTGCCAAGCAATATGGACAGTTATCATCCTGGAAGCTGACATGCCTTCATTTGTTACTATAGCAAGAAGTTGATTACAAAAAGGTCCAAGTTGTTGTAGACAGGTGTAAGGAGTAGGAATGATCCTTACTTCACTAGATGTTTTGCATTCTGGTCATCTGATTTTTTTTTTTTTCAGTGCCTCCTCCTTGAGTGTCTTCAAAGCTTTTACCTGGATTTGTTTTGGATTGTCTTCCCTACACTTTACTGAGCATTTAGTTCTTTAATTGCAGATTGCGGGAATAAGATTTATGTGGGAGAATATTATACAGTCGATCAGGAAAGTGAAGTCTGGGGATAAAGGTCTTGGTTGTATTCTGGCTCATACAATGGGCCTTGGTAAAACCTTTCAGGTATTTTATTCATTCTGGAGCTTTTAATATGTACATGCAATTAGAAGAATGAATTCTTGTTCTGTTGAAATTACACATGACCATGTAAGTGTTGGCTCCATGGATGACAGATTTATGTCCTATTCTGAAGAAGTCTCTAATTTATTGCACTTGCTTAGGATAGGAGTATACCTATATATTCTTTTTGTACAACAACAACAACAACAACAAAGCTTTTTTCCACTAAGTAGAATCGGCTACATGAATTAATCGACGCCATAAAGTATTATCGTAAATCATATTTTTAGACAAATTATTTAAGTCTAAATCTTTCTTAATAGTTGCTCCTATAATTTTTCTTGGTCTTCCCCTATCTCTAACTATTGGATTACTCTCCATCTAATCTACTCTCCTAACTGGGACTTCTATAGGTCTCCTTTACATATGTTCAAACTATCTAAGTTGCAATTTTACAATCTTTTCTACAATAGGTGCGACTTTCACTTTTTCTCTAATGCATTCATTTCTAATTCTATCTTATTTGGTGTGTCCACTCATGCAACGCCACTCAATTAACACAATATTCTTATCTTTACAACACTGAGCTTATTCTTTTGTTGACTTTTTATTGCTTAACACTCAATTCCATACAACATTGCAGGCCTAATAGCTATGTTGTAGAATTTACCTTTAAGTTTGAGTGATACTCTTCTATAACAAATAATGCCCGAAACACTCCTCTATTTCATCACACCGCTTGAATCCTATGTTTTACATCTTCTTCTCTTTTCCGTCATGTTGTATGATAGACTTAAGATATTTAAATTGTGTAACTTGTGGTATGGTATGCTCTTCAATTTTCACTTCTACATTAGAACTAGCGCGTCTCTTACTAAACTTACATTCCATATATTTCGTCTTATTTCTACTTAAATGAAATTCGTATGCTTCTAAAGCTAGTCTCCACTTCTCTAACTTCTTATTCGTTTCTTCCGTCAATTCTCCAACTAGAACTATGTCATCTACAAAAAAAACATGCATTGTGGTACTGGATCTTAGATATGTTTGGTGAACACATGCAAGACTAAATTAAAGAGATAAGAATTTGAAGTTGACCCCTAATGTAACCAATAGTTATCAAAAAATTTTCCGTTAGTCTATCTTTTGTTATAACCCTAGTTGTACTCCCATCATACATATTTTGAATTACTCGAATATAAGCCATATGAAATTTTTTTCTCTCGAGTTTTTCATAAAACCTCTCTTAGGCACTTTATCATGTGCCTTCCTCAAATCGATGAATACCATATGTAAATTTTTTTGATTCCTTCGATATCTCTCCATCAATCTTCCGAACAAATATACCACTTCCATGATTGACCTTCCTAGCATAAAACCAAATTAATTCTTAATAATTTGAGTCTCTTGCTTTAATCTTCGCTCAATTACCCTCTTATAATTTCATATATTCTTTCTGTATTCTTTTTTTTCTGCCCTCATTTTGTTATCTGAAGAATTTTATTGTTAGCTTTTGCAATGTTCTTTTTGTGCTTGAGTTACACTATTACATGTTAATTTACTCTTTTCTGAATTGAACTTACATCAAGTAGAAAAAAGATCACCCAACATTATGATGCCTGTTCAGTATGGAGAGGTATGACATGTAGTGTTGACTGTGTTGTCTGCACTTAATTTGGACTGTTGTGCTGGTTGCTTCTTCTCTGTCATTATACTTTAGCTTCTAACAACTACTAATTATAGTGTCTGTGTACTTTTTTTTTTTTTTCAAGAGCTGGTTTTGGTTTCCTTTCCTCAACTTATTCACAGAGATCTTGTAGCTGCTTATTCTAGTTCTCTGTATTTAGACAGGAGTAATGTTTACCATTTTTATATGCTTCTATTTGTTTTTGCTGGTTAATGATTTTGGTCTGATTGACTGGTCATTTTAGGTGATAGCTTTCTTGTACACAGCAATGAGAACTATTGATCTGGGGCTGAGAACTGCACTTATAGTGACACCTGTCAATGTACTGCACAATTGGCGGCAGGAGTTCATCAAATGGAGACCATCAGAAGTAAAGCCACTGAGGGTCTTCATGCTGGAAGATGTATCAAGGTTTGCTTATTATTTTTACATCATTATAAGATTCAATAAGACCTGAAACAGCACCAGTGAAGCCTATTTACAAACATTTGACCCATAATATATTACCATATCCTGTATATGTAACATTGAAACTGATTTAGCAACTTAGCAACACTTCAAACATATTAATAAGGACCATTCTACTGAATACTGAACTTGCATCTACAGCTCTACGTTGTTCCTTTTTGATCATATAATATTTCTTTACATAATTGCTATTGATAACTAAATAATAGAAGGAATAAAGAAGTTCAACATTTTACATCTTCATGAGGATAATTAGACCTTTGATTTTTTGCATATTTCCAACTAACTAAACAGTCATATTGTTCCTAACATAATTGCCTTTTGCCAGGGATAGGAGATCAGAACTGCTTGCAAAATGGAGAACTAAAGGTGGCATCTTTCTGATTGGCTATACTGCTTTTAGAAATTTGTCTTTTGGAAAGCATGTGAAAGATCGGCACGTGGCCCATGAAATTTGTCGTGCTTTGCAGGTAACACAAAGCACTAGTTCCTTTTACGTCTTTGTTGAACATAATTAACAATTGCATTCATTTGACAATGTTCACTTGTGATTGAAGGACGGACCAGACATACTTGTTTGTGATGAAGCCCATATGATAAAGAATATAAAGGCTGACATAACCCAAGCCTTGAAACAAGTAAAATGTCATAGAAGAATTGCACTGACTGGATCACCTCTTCAGAACAATCTCATGGAGTATTATTGTGTGAGTTTCCATGGAAGTTGCAACTTGAACAACTATTAAGTCATTGTACCTATTGCTTGACCCATCAGCATTTTATCTGAATCAGATGGTTGATTTTGTAAGAGAAGGTTTTCTTGGAAGCAGCCATGAATTTAGGAATCGGTAAGGCTTTCTTCACCCTCATTATTCTGATTGTCATAGTTATAGGAATATCTTTGAAAATTCTTTCCTGTATGTGCAGCTTCCAAAATCCTATAGAGAATGGTCAACATACTAATTCTACACTGGATGATGTGAAGATTATGAACCAAAGGTCTCATATCCTGTATGAACAGTTGAAAGGCTTTGTTCAAAGAATGGACATGAATGTGGTAAAGAAGGATTTGCCACCAAAAACTGTCTTTGTGATAAGTGTCAAGCTTTCTCCCTTACAGAGAAAATTGTACAAGAGATTCCTTGATGTGCATGGATTCACTAATGACCGGGCTTCTAATGAAAAAATGAGAAAGAGAAGTTTTTTTGCTGGGTACCAGGCATTAGCTCAGGTAGATATATCTTTGTACAACTTTGCATTTGATTTAATTGTCTAAGAATTGTCATTACTTATTACACATTAATAATCTTAAGTTGAAAAAAGAAAAGGTGGGTACAGGGGCAGATTCAGTGTGATAAGAGGGAAATGGTTTTGAGGAACTTAGGACCTCTTTTCTGCATATATATTGTAGAAGCAGTGGCTTTTGACATTATGTAAACTTGTAAGCAGATAATATTTTAAAAATTTGCCGTTTTCTTTGCAATGCTTTTGAAAGCCACTCCTTTTTGCATTAGCATTTTTTCAATTATATAATTATATTGCAATATCTACTATTATAATACTAATAGATAAATTAATATAATACTACATTCAAATTATGGTCTTGTCATATGGGTAAAGCACCAATAACAAATATTTTACCAAGTACCAACTTGCTCACCAACCTCTAATTTATAATTACTTATGGCTACAACCTTCAATGATGGCTTTTAACAATAGTTATAAAAAGCACTAGCAATACAAGAATAAGTCTTATTCTGAAACAAAATATAAATGAATGAACTTGGTTTGATTGGGCATACCAGTTTGCAAACTGCTCTTTATTGAATTCTCATTATCATTTATTGTTATTTCCGCGGCCCTGGTACCTTATTTGACTAGTTACTTCGCAGCTCATCTTACTTCATATTATGCCTTCTGGGAATGATAATAATTTATTTAAGTTGTTAAAAAATTCATATTGTCATAACTCAACTAAAAATTCAAGAAGGAAAATATTATATAAATACTGAATTGATGTTATTTTATTTTTTGAAAGCTCTAGTCGTTGCCTATTAGTTTGTCATGTTGAAAAATTATTATGAGTGTTTAGAACTGAATAATGATGTCAATTACAGTAAGTCTCCTGCATTTGCTAGGTTGTGGTTGCTTGCTATTTTCTTCCAGTATAATATGGTGACAGAAAAATTTATTGTCTGTAGTAGATATGGAACCACCCTGGGATCTTGCAATTGACAAAAGAAGACAAGGACTATGTAAGACAAGAGGATGCAGTTGAGAATTTTCTTGTGGATGACAGCTCCAGTGATGAAAACTCTGATTATAATGTGCTTGTTGCAGGTAATTTTCTTGTATATATGGATATATAAGC
This sequence comes from Erythrophleum fordii, assembly GCA_032878935.1. Taxonomy (NCBI): domain Eukaryota; kingdom Viridiplantae; phylum Streptophyta; class Magnoliopsida; order Fabales; family Fabaceae; genus Erythrophleum; species Erythrophleum fordii. The sequence goes on from JAVQMF010000049.1 coordinate 35,859,191, forward strand.
CCCCCCTCTCTCCCAATTTGCTTCCTGCTTTTAAGGTCAGATATATAATCTATAGATTATATTGGTAATTGGTTGATTTAAGACCTTCTTATAAATGCAGCGGGTTTTCCGGGATGCAGGTGTGCATAATCAATCATTGTTAGTTTGCTATTAGTACCCTCTGTTGACTTGGCCTGAATTAGAAATAATTTTTTTTTTTCAGAATTTTGGGTGGTTTTCAATAAAACAAAATGTAGCCAGATTATTGGTTGGTTGATTGATGATGGTACAGCGTGTGTTTGGACGCCAATAACTATTAGTTAGTAAATAGATATTTGTTTACTTGGAGTCTTTATTGTCTTCTTTTCTCTATTCTTATGTTGATTTCTTGACAAGATTTGTCACTGATGGAATTATTTATCATTTACTCTTCATATGCTCATGAATACATGTCTTGCTACATGGACAACTCTTGCCTTACTCAGAGAAGATGAGATGTGCAAATGAGTTTCTGCAAAGGAAAGACGAGAATGGCTTTTTTCTAAAGGTATGAAAGGAAACAATTTAAGTTGATAAATCCTGTTTTAATCCCAACATGTCAAGATATAAATCAGATGCGTAGTTGCCTCTTTTTGGTTGTCATCTTGTGGTATTATATTCTGTCCCCATCATAGGCTAAAACACATCCTTTTATTATGCGTTTAACAACCTTGTTTCAATATTGGTGCTTCATATCACTTTTCAGGGTTGGTGGAATGATCTTCTCCATGAGAAAAATTATAAAGAACTTGATTACAGTGGCAAAATGGTTTTGCTCCTAGATATACTAACCATGAGTTCTGATGTGGGTGACAAGGTGTTGGTTTTTAGCCAGAGCATACCAACGCTAGACCTCATAGAACTTTATCTATCAAGGTTACTTCGACGGCACAAACATGGCAAATTTTGGAAGAAGGGAAAAGATTGGTATAGGTGTGTTCAGATTCTTTTAGTTTGTCCAACTTGCTTGCTACTCTTGTCAATCATTTGATGTGGCTTTATTTTACCAATCAATAGGTAAACATTCTTAATTTTTTCCCCCCTTGTCCTTTGTGGTTGGGGATATATGCTTTCTTCCACAATATACTTTTGTCTGTTCTGCTGGCATTTTCACTTCACCTGCAACCTTCAAAAGTCTACAGGGATGTTCTCTGTCTCTTTCCATTTTAGTTGCAGCTTACATTTTTAGATTTCTTCAATATTAACATTTCATATTATCCCTTTTTCCTGTTTGCCATTGTTTCATATTATTCTAACTTCTGTATTTTCCATTTGGACTATACTTTAATTTTTCAGTTGGTAGTGCCGTTCTAAATATAGTCTTTCAAAGAGCACTGTAGTTTTTAGGTTTAAAGCTTCTGATGAAACCACTAATACAAATCTTCTCACAATATATTTTTGTGTAGATGTCTTTAAGCAATAAAATGTACAAGTTCATACATTTATACATTCTGTTGTCGACGAATTTCTACGCAATATATTTATGTCTATTGTGAGAAGACTCTTGCATTAAGATTACTGAGACCTCTCATCGGATGTAATGTAATCTTTCTTGGTTGTTTTTGAAATCTGAGTAAAGCACTATAGCATTATGTGGTATTTTAGATCAAATGTCCTTGCTCATACGGAATATTTCTCCTTGTTTTATCTTGTCCAGTTGGCATTATAGTTGTTTCTGTCTGTCTAATTGAGACTTCCAACACTTCCGTAGTAGTTTTTACCATATGTCAATTATTTTCTGCAAAAGGGAGTATATCTCAATTGACTTCTGTAGGAGCTCTATGGTAAATACTTTGAAATTAGATGGACCCTATTGTGAATAATTTGTTTTCCTTTGTGTTTTTTTTCCACCCCTTTCCTGTTGTGGTTTAATCTCCAGGCTGGATGGAAGGACAGAGAGCTCTGAAAGGCAGAAGCTTGTTGAGAGTTTTAATGAGCCTTCCAATAAGAGAGTGAAGTGCGTTCTTATTTCAACCAGAGCTGGCTCTTTGGGTATTAATCTCCATGCAGCTAATCGTGTTGTTATAGTTGATGGTTCTTGGAATCCAACATATGATCTCCAGGCCATCTATCGAGCTTGGAGGTAAGCTTCAGCTTATATATATATATATATATATTCTTTTTCTATGATTGAATTGATCTCCCTTATGTTGGAGTATGAATTGTAAGTATATTACCATTGACAAATCAGTTGGAGTGCTCAGAGAAGAAATAAAAGTTGGAAGGATTAATGCGGTAAAGTGTAGAGTATACAAGTAGATGTTTCACACTTCAATGTATCTTCCTGGGAGAAAAATTAACAATAAGCTAAAAAGTGTCAAATAGGTAGTCATTCATAATTGATGTAATGCAATTACACTATTATCTGAATGTCTGCCTCTTTGAATTATAGTCACTTGCATAAGCATTTGCTGAAGATGCCACAGATTCTTGTATAAATAAGGGACTTTGAGTGCCTAGGAGAAGAAGTCGCGGGCGCTATGGTTTTTTAGATAATTAGTCATAAGCACTATTAATTTTACTATATTCAGATTCAAATAAATTCCCTACGTGGCCCTGAATAGTTTGTTTGGTTTCACTCTGGAAAGGAATATTTAAAGGAAAAATCTTATATGCAGTTTCTTATATTTTTGTTATTAAATTCTTCAATTAAAATATGATAAGTGTATTATTTATGAATAGTAACATGACAAGTATATAGTTTTCTTCAATTAAACCATATACTTGTCATGCTTTAGTTGAAAAGTTATACGTATGTTATATTTTAATTGGAACATCTAATAATAAATATATAAAGAATTGCATCTAAGTCTGATCCATCTTTAAAGAGGGTTCACACAATTTATTTGATTATTCACAAATTATTAGTTTTCTATCAGTTGATTAAGGACATGCTTGGAAATCTTTTCTGTGTTGCAGGTATGGCCAGAGAAAGCCTGTGTTTGCTTACCGATTACTGGCTCATGGAACTATGGAAGAGAAAATATATAAGCGCCAGGTAATAGAATGTGATTTGGCTTCTATGGATGTTTATGACTTATTCTAACGACAGTGAAATGGTTCATGTAGGTTACAAAGGAGGGGCTTGCTGCTAGAGTGGTTGATAGACAGCAAGTGTACAGGACAATATCCAAAGAAGAGATGTTACATCTCTTTGAGTTTGGTGATGATGAAAACCCTGAGACATTGGCTAAACTGAGCCAAGAGAATGGGCATTCACTGAAACAGACAGTACCACATTCAAATGGAATCAGCTATTCTGATAAGTTAATGGAAAGCTTACTTAGCAAGCATCATCCAAAGTAGGTTTTCTGGACTTTTAGCTGTTATTTCATTGATTTCTTTTTAATGATTACCTTTATTTGGCTTGTGTCTTGAGTACATAAATTATATTGTTGAATGAGATTTTTCTTGGACCTTAATTTGTAAATTCTTAGCATTTCGCCAGGCAAAGATATATCCATTGCTGTTAGTTATGGCTTTTCGAATTATAAGAGAATTATTATGTTGGCTTTTCATTTTTCTAAACAATAACCCTACGGAGTCTTTTTGTAGTTGATCTTATACCAACTAAACATTGTCTTCTAAGCTGGCTTATACCAGCGATGATGTTATACAATTTGTTGGGCAAAATGCTAGATTTGCCAATTCAGCCACTAACGTTCCTACTGGGTATATATTGGGCCGCATGGGTGACTCTGTTAACGTTTAGTCAACAAAGTTAACAGCATTTATTTGATGTACATGTTAAAACATTGGAACTAATACGATGGTAATTAACTTGGAAGAACTGAGTTGATGGCAGTGATATCTTTGAGGGACCAATATGGTAATTTCCTTAAAAAGAGAAAGAAGGGATTCGTTGGATTGTCTTTTATATATAATGGACATACATGAAATTTGGATGTTAATTTTGCTTACCTTCCTTGTAGTAGCATTTTAGTTCCAACTAGAAATGGAAGTCCGAGAAAGCTGTAAAACGGTAGGAATAGAGATGATACATGTATTTTTATGCATCAAGGCTGGCATATTTCTGTGTATGATGCCAGGTCACGAGCTGTCTAGATCTTGAGTTCAGCATATTGAGGACAGTAGTTGAGCTTGGACTGTACATGTTTGAATCGCTAATAGCAGTATTATGTAGCAATAAAGGTTTCTCTATGCATCTGACGTCATCTGATGTAATATTTTGAAAGGTGGATTGCCAATTATCATGAACACGAAACCTTATTGCAAGAGAATGAAGAAGAAAAGCTATCAAAAGAGGAGCAAGACATGGCTTGGGAAGTATACCGGAAAACGTTAGAATGGGAGGAAGTGCAGAGAGTACCACTTGGGGAGCCTCTGCCTGATCAAAACCCACGAGTGCCAAATGCAGCACCCCCTGGATCAGAGACCCGCAGCCTCTCACCGACTAAGTTGAGGAATCGTTTTGTGACACGGAAATGCACCAACCTTGCACACTTGCTGACGCTTAGAAGTCAAGGCACTAAACATGGTTGCAGTACAGTCTGTGGGGAATGCGCCCAAGAGATCAGGTGGGAAGACTTGAAGAACAGAGATGGAAGAGCAGCAAGGTGAAGGAGGACATAATTTTACCTGTTCATATTTGATTAACTAACTAATGTATCTGCTTTCTTGTTGTAAATGGATAACGCCCCATGGTCAATATATTTTTTGTAATATTTATAGTTGTAAATGGATTGGGCTCCGTGTTCAAAATCCTTTTTGAAGAAAATGTATTTTTCCTCCCTGGTTCTGTGGGAGGATATTTCAATTGCTTCTGTTCGAGAGATGCAGGGGTGGCTAGAAGGTTAACCTATCAAGGGCAGAGTCATGCCTATGTAAATGAAATACTATACGTTTTGAAGACATTTGTTAGTTTATTTTTCTTGTTTGGGTTCATCATAGAAATTTATTATATTTCTCAACATCATAATTTTAAAAACTTGTCAACAATCTCTCAATTATACCAAGGATTGAAGAAAACAAAATTTAATACTTATAATTTGATTGATCATTTAATTTTCTTGTTATTGATCATTTTGTTTTCAGGTCATTTTCATCTATAAATATAATTAAAAAGAAAAAAGCTTATGAATAAGGTGATAGATTATTTTTTTAAAAAAATTGTATGGTTAATATTAACAGAGAGATTATTAAAAAGTTTGATGATTATTAATAAATTATAGGACTAAACTTGTATATAAATACTTGTATTTTTATTATTAAAATTTTTAATCAAAATATAATAAATGTATAGTCTTTCAATAATAACTTAATAGATATATGATTTAATTGAAAAATTATACAATTGTTTATAGAAGTTATGTACTTTTCATAATATTATTTGAGAATTATATACTTATTATATTTTAATTGAAAATCTTAACAATTAAGATATAAGTAATCAATATATTGTATATTTTTGCTACTCATTATACTGTTTATAAGTTATAAATAGTATAATTTTATGTTTTGGATTGTATGTCATTACTTTTTTTTTAATCTTTTTTTTTATTCGAAAAAATTTGCACAATGCCTTGTGTAACTACACATGACCCAGACTAATTGCATATAAATTTGTTTCTAAATTTTATGGCATAAAAGAAAAATTGTCAATCTCGATAAATTATAAAAAGGTATGTTATATATACACTTCTAATCTAAAAATTTGTGTGTGTATATATATATATATAAACATGTTAACTTTTTCTAATTTTTGTAATTCAATTCCTGTCAATTAGTAACATGTACCTGAAACTGTTTTCTACGAAACTTATGAAGTATTGTAAAGTTCTGAGAATTATTGTTTTCTAATTTGAGTAAAATGACAAGCCAGTTAAAATTGTTCAGAATTTTATACAAGAACTAAGGGTTCTTTATTTATGATATTCAAATTCATATTTAAAATTGCTATCAAGTTTTTTTAATTTTAAATAACTCAAATGGAAATAATCTAACACATTTTTTTATTAAAATATGGGTAAATTATTATTTTTTTTTTTTGAGAGATGACCTAACAACACTGTCTTTTTTATCATAAATATATATAAATTTTCCTTAAAAGTTTTATTTGACGAGGCTATCTTGAAGGATAAGATTTTTTAATCAAAAATAAAATTTATTAGTTTTATATCAATTTTTTTGCATAGAAAATTTTAAACTTATTTACTCTAAAATTTTATTAAATTTATAACTGTGTTTATGTTTATTAAAAAATTATTTTGTGAATATATTATTTATTTTTAATATTTATGTTACATTGGATTAGTAGTTAGTTAGTCAAAAGGGTAATTAGTAGAAGTTAGTGGAGAAATATGTTAATTAGAATCTATTATGAAATATATCATGTAATTAAGAATATAACTACCAACTGTTGTAAATAAGGGGAAGGTAGGGGATGAGACTTACGAATTAATTGAATGAGAATTACCTACTAGTGAGTGGATACCAGCATTCTTCGTGTACCCATTGGTATCAGAGCGTTAGAGCTGAAGTAGGACATGAGTCAGATTCGGATAGACGTTACTGAGCTTCAAAATCCTATGTCGAAAATGGAGCAATAAGAATTCCTCAAGGAGAGGCGAGTTCCAACGAAGGCAGTCGAAGATAAAAATATTTAAAATCGATCTAAATCAATTGAATCAAAACAAATTAATTAAAATTGAACTAAATTAATTAAAATGAAAAGGTAAAATTGAGTTTGGATATTATAAAATTGATCGGTTTAGTTTGGTTCTCGATTCTATTAAATTTGATTGGGTTCTAATATTTTTTTTATTTCTATTAACTAAGTCTAAATTATACATAAATTTTTTATTAATAAAAAAAGTAATTTTTTTTACTTTACTTACATTTAAATAAACTTATCAAATAAGTTACTTTAAAAATATTATTATTTTATTATTTTTACATATAATATTTAATTACAATTATAAAATAATTAAACATAATTATAAAGGATACTTTTTTTTAAAAGAAATGATATATAATAATTAATTATTTTAACATTATTATTGATTAAAATATTAAAAGATACATTATATTAGAAGTCAAATTTTATATATTACAAGAAACAAAATTTATAAAAAAAAATCAAATCATTTTTAAGCCAAACAAAAAACATAGACAAAATCATATCAAAGTAAACAAAAATCAAAACAAACTGATTAGAAATTAAAATCAATAAGGTAAAAACTCAATTGATAATTTTGGTTCAGTTTGATTTTGGTCCAAAATCAAATCAAACTGAACTATTAACGCTTCTAATCTAAGGAAGCCAATAAAAAAGGTGGGAGGCAGCCCAAGAAAGCCAATGTTTCCAAGAAAACCAGTGATTTCACTTTTGCACCTGGTTGCTTCCAGAACTTCCCTTCCTGTCTTGAAACATTTCTCGCAATTACACAAGCTGCTAATGAAACCATGAAGTTTCGCTGGAAATCAAAATAGCTGTAAAGAAAAGTGAAGAATTCCAGAGTATTATTGAACAGCAGCTTGCGGAGAGAATTCTTGAACCAATTTTGCTCTCTGAAGATGACTTTCCGTACACTATACGCCTTGAGAGCACTATGACAAGATCATTGGCTCTTCAAGCACGACATCTGTTTGGGAGGTTGCTTGGCAATGCAAGATGCTGGGGGTTCCAATTGAGTGCCATATTGCTAGAATTGCTATGAGTATGAACATTGTCCAACAGAGACAGGAAAAGGTTCATACTACTGCTACTGACGAATATAAGAAACCATTTGTTCCCTCAAATGAGAAGATTGTTGCATGCGTATTCGAATTTGGTCCTTCCTGGTATGATGGTTCAAATCGGGAGATTGCTGCATATGTATTGGAATTTGGTCCTTCCTGTTATGATGGAATAGTTGAAGATTTATCGAGAGGTCAGAATATTGCAGAAGGAATCCTTTTAACAGAAGCTATTATGTGGTTGAAAGATAATTTCACAATTTCTAAACCTTCCTAATCATTTGAGGAACGCATTTGAAGGACTGATCAAAATGACCATGGATGAACAAAGGCAGTTACACAAGAACCAGCAATGGGGGAAACCCTACCAACCATTGGAAGATAGTCCCTGCTTTTCTATACCTCGAAGTTAGCACATGAATTATTTGGCAAGGAGAAGAATTGGTACATGGAATAAGTAGTTAGTCAAAAGAGTAGTTACTAGAAATTGACTGAGAAATATGTTAAACTAAGGGTCTGGCTTCTTTTTCAGTTCAATCCTCCCTCTAACCGTCTAATCTCAAAGTTTAAAGTTTCTCTTCGCTCTTTTTTTGTTTAAAGAAGCAAAAAGCCCAGGAAAAAAAAAGAAAAAAGGCAAGTTTGCACTTGCTTCACGATTGGACAGAAAAAGAGGCCAAGAGAGAAGCCATGGGCATTAATTAGAATATATTGCTTACGTCAGGAAGTTAAACTATATTTCTATGCGTACCAATTTATTTATTATTATTTAAAATTTTGAGCAAGCTAAAAAAATAACTTTTATATCTGTCAAATATATATTTAGTACTTATTATATTCTATAAGTCATATACATAAAAAAAATATTTTGGTGAAAAAAAAATTTATCTTTTAGTTTTATGAAAAGTTTAAATATATTTTTATAATAAAAGAATTATTAATTTATTATCTTTCAAGAGATATGTGACTAATTTAGCTGAGGGTATTGACCATGAAATGAATAGTAATAATTCAACCAAAATGTAATTCGCCAAGCGCGCGGGCAATTAAACGGGTGGAGAAATCCACCAAAACGGAAGTCCGAAAAAGTATTTACAATTCACAACGGAGTATGTCATTTCATTTTTAGTACAAGTTTATTATGCATAGCAAGATGGTTAGACAGTAACTAGATGATTATGCAGATTGTCTTGTCTTCAGGTATTTGTTTTGTCTCGTTAGATACGGTCCTTGTCCCCTTGACACAGTCTCACCAAACAGTAAAAGAAAAGGCAGCTTTAGGGGAATAGAGGGAAACAATAATAATGTCAACTATAAATTCAAGTCTGATCATTCAGTTATGCTAAATTAATATGTAAAACAATCTTTAAATAGGTAAACCAACTAGATAACTGCGTCATCTTAAATTACAGATAAGTACTCGAATCATAATAACCCATAATATCTTTATATTCTCAATATTCCTTTCCCATATCCTAGTAGTCCTATATTCCATTCCCCCTCGATTACACCGCCCTTGCCTTTATGGCTATTTTTCACATTTATTATTTCCGTTTTATGTAGTTCTGCATATTCATAACAACCTCAAGGGGCGTCATAAATTTTGAAGCTAACAAGAATGATATAACTTATAATAGAAATCTGAGGTATACCTACTTTAGAATTGATCCATGATGACAATCTAGACGTCGGCAGCACTAGCATATTTCATCTCCTACCCAGTTTGCCTTCTCCTTTGGACCAGTTGGCCCCTCCTCACCATAAAGCTCCGCTGGAAACAACTCAAAAATGTTCTTCAGTGAAAATCTGACAAACAACGGAAGCAGATCGATCAGCTTTTTAATTTCAGAGCCTGAATCATAAAGAATGGTAGGACCCCACTCTCTCATATACTGCAACCAACATGGTTCTTCAATGGCACCATTACCATCACCCAGATACTCAGCTGCAACAATCTGATATTTGATGCTCGAATCCACAAAAAGATTGCTTCTAGCTGCATCATTCCGTGCTCCTATTCCAAGTTTGGATGATCCCTGAAGGTAAGTCCCCGGGTGAGCGAAGCTAGCATGCCCATCTTTTGATGAATAAACTATTGGTTTATTCCCCTCCATAAACTCCAAATTAAATGCATTTACCCATTCACCTCCACTATGCTGAGAGAAGAACACAGACCATAGCTCTCCTGTGAAATTGCTCACACGAAGGGTGAAGTGTTCCCAATCCCCCACGTGTTCTCCTATCCTATTCATTGCAATGTTCAGAAATCCTACTTTAATGGTGGCAGGTCCATTGAATGGACAGAAAACCCACATTGCAATATCGGTAAATGTTCCTCCCAAAGCTGGTTTTACATGAACATAGAGTTCTGCACTCTCTATGTTTCCCTTCTTTAGATCATTTCTGGCATTTTCATCATCACTTGGCAAATCTATCCAAAAAGCACCATCATTTGTCCCTCCACTAGGTAAATTGGAGCCCCTGTAATCTATAGCTTCTCCCTTATCACTGCCTTCATTATACAAACGTGCTCCATTTTTTAAAAACCATTGAACTGATGATGGCAAATATATCTCATCAGGATGGAAGAATACAGTGGGTCCATAATGCTCAATAAGTGCATGAATCTGGTTGAGATTTGGCATTGCATATAAGGTGGAATCAAGATTCTTCAAGCATGAGATATTTATTTCTTGCTCAGCATCAAAGTAGGTGCCGCAGAAGAATGTCCCAACAGAAACACCTCTTCCCAACGCACCTCTTTTCCGGGGTCTTGTGTTCCAAACCTGAAATGGGATTCTCGAAAACCTGGAATCTATGGTTAGTAATACATCACAGGTCTCACAAGTTTCTGTGAGATCTGCTCTCACACATTTAACTTCTTCAACATTAGGTTCTTCTGGTTTACTAGTGACCACAATACCCATGGCTTTGTAACCCATTGGAGGGTTTGGCAACCAGAAGTAACCACATCCATCATAAGGTGAATCAGTGCTCCATATTAATGAGTAGTTTAGGGGCTTTTTCAGAGGTGGAGATTCTAACATGGAGGCATGGGTATGATTAGCTTGTAGTTCAAAAGTAGCTTCACGAGCCACAAGAACATATCCTCTCAACGGCTGGTCATTGGACTGGCAGTAGTGACCAAGGCAGGAAAAGCCGTCAGGAATCTCCGTGGGTCTATAAAATGTAAAACCCTGAGGTTTCACGCGCAAGTGTGTGTAGCTCCAAACCCTCTCAAATTTGTCTACGTTTGAAACTTCGATTTCTCCAAGGCATATCCTTCCACTAGCAAAACCGCCACCTGACCCAGATCATTCAGAAAAGTTGAAATGAATGATTAATATCTAATCAAACCACAAATATCTGATAAAATGACAGGGTTAAAGGAACATCGATATCAAGAAATGAATCAGCTTTTGGTTTCCTGAACAAGACCTTAGTCATGTATTATACTAGCTGATTTGCAAGATAAGCGTGTCACTTGCTGTTTCCATTACAAGCAAAAGTGGAAGCTAAACCTTAGCATTTTGGAAATCTAGAAATTAAATCGGTAAAACCAGAAAAATAATATATTCAATGTTAAGCATCACAATTAATAAAATAGACGCAAAATGCAGATGATGAGTATATTCAATACCGGTTACATGAAAAGACAAAATTGTGTCAAAAAATCAAGAGATGAGCAAAAGCAACGAAAAGGGAACAGAAATAATAAGATTAGTAATCAGAAACCTGGTGGCCATTGTGGAAGAGGTGAAGGCAGAGAGAAGGGTTGAGGGTGAGATGGATAGAAGTGGGAGACAGAATCCCAGCAAAAACAGTCGTTCCCAAACATCTATATAATCCACTAAACCTGGAGCTCAGCAAAACCCACAACTTTATCCTCCACGATATGGTTTTAGTTTCTGAAAGCAGCGGAGGAAGAGCTGTAAATCTTCAGGGTCTCTTTTTTAAACTCCCTCCCTCATGAGAGAGTGGGATGAGGAGGCTTCTTTCCCGAACTTTGAATTCAGAAGGTTCCAATAAGACAGCCTAGTCTTTTGCTCGCCCTGCCCTCCTGCTTCAGCGTCAACCATGTCTCCTAATATATTATTATATAATGTATATCTTTCTATTTCTTTATTTTTATGAGATTGTCAATATCAATCAATATATATATATATATATAATATCCGTGCAACCCGTAGCTTAAGAACAGTGTAGCTCGGCTTGTAAACAGTGTAACTTTTTCGGGGCTGCGTGCAGAACTGTTGATGCCCCCTACATGAACAGTCTATGTCCGTGCGAGCCGCGATTTAAAAACAATGTGACTCTGACTTATAAACAGTGTAATTTTTTCGGATTACATGTCAGAACTGTTGATGTTTGTGCATGAACCTTATATGTTTGTACGATTATTGTTCATACATTTTTTTTAAAATTTTTTTTGGGGCCCACAATATTTTTTAAATCTCCCTTACATCTTGTAGAAAAAGAAACTAATTATATTATAAAAAAGATGGTTTATGCAATTAAAACTTTTTGTCAGAAAGAAAGAAAAAGCTTTATTGTTAGCAAAATTATGTACGAAAAATCTAATATGGGAAGAAAACCAAAAGAAAAGAGAAAGCGTCTTTATATTGGCTGGAATCTTTTGTGGAATTCCATTTTGGATTTTTGAGGTTTTGTTTGCTTACTTCTTGTTTTTTATTATTATCATTATTACGTTTTTTCGTAAGAGTCCGTTTGCTTTAGCTTCTCGTACTACTAATTAGCAGGAAGCGCAAAGGCGTCATCAACTAGCGTGAAGGTCTCACTCGCCATCTTTCGGGTACCGTAAACACGTCATAAATAACTGTTGCCATTGAATAATTAAGGGATAATTTTTATGAGATTTTTTTTATGAAAATATAATAAATACATAATTTTTATAGCATTGTATGATTTATTTTTTTAAAAATAATTTTTTATTTTTATTAAAAAATTAATGTTAAAAATATAAAAAATTATACTTAAATTTTAATCTTTAATTTAACGATTTTTTTAATCTGTTGGGTTAACTTTTAAGAGATATGCCAATCTTACACGTTCAGGCAAAGGTTACATCCGCGTTGGCATCTAATCAGCTTCCACTCGCCATCTCGTGGGTGTTGCCAACACGCTTCAATTATTGACATTTAAGTAACTAAGGAAATTTTTGTCTCTCTTTAAATAGAAATTTGAATCATTTTATTTTATATAAATAGTAAAGTATTTCTTGAGTAAAGAATGAGTAACACAATAAATGAAATTATGTATAAAATTATTTATTTATTTTTTAAATCTTTCTTTATTTGAGAGATTTTATTTGTTTATTTATTTAAAATGATTTAAATTTGGTTTTATTTTTTGAAACTTAAAAGTTGCTTATTTTTTAGAAGAATATATTTTTAAAAAAATTATATACGTTTGACCAAGTTGATGTGAAAAAAAAAGACTTCTAAATAATAACAGAAGCACTTTTTTACTGTAAAAAAAGAAAGCAAAAATTTGTTCCTTCTCATTGGAAGCAGTAACAGAAGTAAAAAATTATTTTTAAAGACAATCGTACATTTACTTAAAATTATTATTTACTATAACTAGTATCAATTATTTTTACCAAATATTTATTACAAAGTCAAATTGGTATATGCCATTTTTGTAATTTGGCAATTTAAAGTACTTTTTTTTTAAGCTTTATCAAATGCAAATTACTTTTCAGATATGGATAAAAAAGTACTTATTAAATAATTTTATCAAACACAAATTATTTCTCTCCCAACATTTTTCCTTAAATTCCATTTGAACAAAATAAGTAGAAATATGCAACAATCCCACACAGGATAATTTTTTTTTGAAAAAATTATGTTTAAGAATCAAGAAATAAAAAATTTTATTTTTAATGATTTTTATTATTGGGTTCAACTTATTATTGTTAAATTCAGTGGTAATTATCTTAAAATAAGTGGTAATAAGTTTTTAAAAATAAATTTTTTTATTTTTTAATCTTTTATTATAATTCTCCCATTTCTTTAATAAAAAAAAAAAAAACAAGATGACAAGTTTTTTAATCATCTTAGAGCATGAGAATAGGGGGAAAAATTACTTGTAAGGACCACGCGTGGGTAAATTTCCCGTCTCATAAATATGAGAGGAGTTTTTTTAATGGTGAAATTTGATATTTTTAAAAGACCAAATTTTTTACCATTGAATATCTTCGAGATTTGTGTAAGTCAAAGTAATTTAACCAGAAAAAAATAATAATAATCACTTTCCACAGCAAAACCCGTGTGAAAATGATGTGATAACTTTTAAGGAATATATATTCTTAAAGCTCATGTAAATCTAAAATGATTTTTTTTCATTTTTAAACTTTAATCAAATTTTACACATGAATATCATCATGAGATCCCGTGAGTTGTGAACAAAAAAAAAAGTGTATTTCCACTGTGAGAAATGAAAACAAGAAAGAGGAGACACGAAAATAACAGAATCAAAAGTCGTCGGAGAGCAGATATTTCTACTTCAGCCTTCTCTGTAATCATCCCTACTTCAACCTGGCCTTTTGGGATCTTTCAAATTTGAACATAAAAACAACTAGGTATGTATATAGACAAGAGCTACTCGTAGTCGTGCACTTGTACAACCGTGTGGTGAATCACGGACCCTCATGGCAAATCAAACTAGGAGTGTTTTTGGTGGGATGAAAAGAAAGTGGATGGAATCGACAAGAGAAAAGAAAAGAAGAAAAGAGGTTGGGACTTGAAATGAAATGCGCCATTAATTAACGAGTCGTGAAATAATTGAGGGGAATGAATATTCTGTAATATGCCATTGTATAAGAAGAGAAGGAAGAATTGGGAACGACAGGTCAAACAACCAACGAGACCAAGAGGTGAAAAGTAAAAAGCTGAAAGGCAATCTATGTCCTTCTCTTGAATTGGTTTGATTGGGCTTGTCACGCCACGTTCCCATTCAATTGGATAAGAATGCCAATTAATTCATTCACATGTCATTGGTGCTTATGCTTTCCAAAAGCAAACATCACTGACGCCCCACCATTTTCGAACTCTTGCTAATTCCACGTAAGGCAGCCATCAGCTTGAAATAGGGATCGTACAATTATATCCTCCGCAGGGAATCAAATGCCTATTTTTATATTATTTTTTATGAATTTTAATATGATGTGTTTGTTTTTTCCGAATAAACGATTTCTGTACGGATACTTGTATTTCAAATTAACATCGAGTCTTACTCAATCCAGGTCTTACCTAACCACTCTCTAACTTAGGGAACTCTAGCCCAACAAGCACCTTCCACTTAGATTGCCAGTCCCAGATTCTTTACGAATGCCGAAGGATGCATATCTTAATTTGGATCATTTAAATTTAATTTTTTTAATTTGGAACATTATTTTTATCATATAAAGTAAAAGAAATTAAAATTAAAAAAAAACTATATATATATATATATATATATATATAAACTAGATTATTCAGGTGAGATACGCATGCTATACACATTCGATAAATATACACGGGATCCAAGCATCCACACTCCCTACACACTTCAATTTGAATTCAATTTGAAGTTGGACATTGGGAAATTAGGAGCAAGTCTCCTATTTAACGAAACCCAACCAAGCACATGCTTGGGAAGACCTGGGCTAACATGGAAGCCTAAATCGTCAAGCCCATGCATCAGTGACGTGTAGTCTTAGAAGAGTAATGGATGATTACTTTGCATGCAGTCTTCACCGTGCACGAGAGGATATGTATTAATAATCCCATTGGAAACAGAAATTTTTTAGGTACAATATAATCAGATCAATCCTGTTTGTCCATCTAAACAAGAGTTACTTTTTAGATTTTACCACCAATTTAAAGCATACTTAGAGCTCAATCAATGACAATTAACGTACGCCATTGCATGTGCCTCGTGACGTAATGGATCTTGTATTGTTCGGTATAACATCTATTGGAACATAGTTTTATTGTTTGAGAACAATGGGCGGGGTTGTCACCACTTCGCACACACCCCTAGCGCGGAACCAAGAGAATCGATTAGCTTAGCCTCTGGTCACACCCGTGGAAACAAAAAGCAAACAATGGCAGTTTTATTGTTTTGGTTTCTACGCGCCGCCATGTGTCAGCAACAACCTGAAAAATTCCTACTACGCCAACATTCGACGGTTAAAATTTTAACCTCTGGATGTAGGTTCGTTTGTGCACGCAAAAGCTTCTTTAAGTTGGGGAATGTTTAAATGGAATATTGACTATTCAAGCATTTTTAGTCCCCTCCCTGCTCCATTTTCACGCGTCATTCTGCTTTACTCTAACCTGAATTCCCCTTCCTTCATTTCTGGAAGTGTGTTTGGCCGTTCGCCATTGTTGTAATTAAAAACAATATGTTGAAAATCACATAGGGAAAATATGCAGAAACGTCCTCAACTTTCCTAACTATTGGATAGGATTATTGAAACGTACTGTATCTCATCTAAAATCTGCTAATGTTCTGGAATCCCTTATCCAAAAGTTGCACAAGGTCGCAAGCAGCACAACCCAACTAAATATATCATTTTTTTTCCTGATGACTTTCTCAACTTATAATAAGGTCCGCATTTTTATTTTTTTTTTGGCTAATCATATGATAGAAACACAAATGATTGAATAAACAAAACCAAAATCTTAACTCCTAAAGCCATCATTAAAAACCCACTAGCATCATCTTCCACAATTATTGGACTCATTAAGGATTTGAATTTTTTTTAAGTGATTAAATGATAAAATATCTCTTCAATAATAAAAAGAGATTAAAAAAAAAAAAACCCACTAGCATCATCTATATATTAAGTATAAAATTATTACAAACAGTTGTTCCCAAACATCTATATAATCCACTAAACCTGGAGCTCAGCAAAACCCACAACTTTATCCTCCACGATATGGTTTTAGTTTCTGAAAGCAGCGGAGGAAGAGCTGTAAATCTTCAGGGTCTCTTTTTTAAACTCCCTCCCTCATGAGAGAGTGGGATGAGGAGGCTTCTTTCCCGAACTTTGAATTCAGAAGGTTCCAATAAGACAGCCTAGTCTTTTGCTCGCCCTGCCCTCCTGCTTCAGCGTCAACCATGTCTCCTAATATATTATTATATAATGTATATCTTTCTATTTCTTTATTTTTATGAGATTATCAATATCCATCAATATATATATATATATATAATATCCGTGCAACCCGCAGCTTAAAAACAGTGTAGCTCGGCTTGTAAACAGTGTAACTTTTTTGGGGCTGCGTGCAAAACTGTTGATCCCCCGTACATGAACAGTCCACGTCCGTGCGAGCTGCGATTTAAAAACAATGTGACTCTGGCTTATAAACAGTATAATTTTTTCGGATTACATGTCAGAACTGTTAATGTCGGTGCATGAACCTTGCATGTCTGTACGATTATTGTTCATACATTTTCTTTTTGAATTTTTTTGTGGGGCTCACGATATTTTTTAAATCTCCCTTACATCTTGTAGGAGAAGAAACTAATTATATTATAAAAAAGATGGTTTATGCAATTAAAACTTTTTGTCAGAGAGAAAGAAAAAAACTTTATTATTAGCAAAATCATGTACGAAAAATCTAATATGGGAATAAAACCAAAAGAAAAGAGAAAGCGTCTTTATATTGGCTGGAATCTTTTGTGGAATTCCATTTTGGATTTTTGACGTTTTGTTTGCTTACTTCTTGTTTTTTATTATTATCATTATTACGTTTTTTCGTACTACTAATTAGCAGGAAGCGCAAAGGCGTCATCAACTAGCGTGAAGGTCTCACTCGCCATCTTTCGGGTACCGTAAACACGTCATAAATAACTGTTGCCATTGAATAATTAAGGGATAATTTTTATGAGATTTTTTTTATGAAAATATAATAAATACATAATTTTTATAGCATTGTATGATTTATTTTTTAAAAAATAATTTTTTATTTTTATTAAAAAATTAATGATAAAAATATAAAAAAATTATACTTAAATTTTAATCTTTAATTTAACGATTTTTTAATCTGTTAGGTTAACTTTTAAGAGATATGCCAATCTTACACGTTCAGGCAAAGGTAACATCCGCGTTGGCATCTAATCAGCTTTCACTCGCCATCTCGTGGGTGTTCCCAACACGCTTCAATTATTGACATTTAAGTAACTAAGGAAATTTTTCTCTCTTTAAATAGAAATTTGATTCATTTTATTTTATATAAATAGTAAAGTATTTCTTGATAAAGAATGAGTAACACAATAAATGAAATTATGTATAAAATTATTTATTTATTTTTTAAATCTTTCTTTATTTGAGAGATTTTATTTATTTAAAATGATTTAAATTTGGTTTTATTTTTTGAAACTTAAAAGTTGCTTATTTTTTAAAAGAATATATTTTTAAAAAAATTATATACGTTTGACCAAGTTGATGTGAAAAAAAAAAGACTTCTAAATAATAACAGAAGCACTTTTTACTGTAAAAAGAAAGCAAAAATTTGTTCCTTCTCATTGGAAGCAGTAACAGAAGTAAAAAATTATTTTTAAAGACAATCGTACATTTACTTAAAATTATTATTTACTATAACTAGTATCAATTATTTTTACCAAATATTTATTACAAAGTCAAATTGGTATATGCCATTTTTGTAATTTGGCAATTTAAAGTACTTTTTTTTTAAGCTTTATCAAATGCAAATTACTTTTCAGATATGGATAAAAAAGTACTTATTAAATAATTTTATCAAACACAAATTATTTCTCTCCCAACATTTTTCCGGACAATTTTTTTTTTGAAAAAATTATGATTAAGAATCAAAAAATGAAAAAATTTATTTTTAAGAACTTTTATTATTGAGTTCAACTTATTGTTGCTAAATTCAGTAGTAATTATCCTAAAACAAGTGGTAACAGGTTCTTAAAAATTTTGTTTATATTTTTTAATCTTTTATTATAATTCTCCCATTTCTTTAAAATAAAAAAAGAAAAAAAAAACAAGATGACAAGTTTTTTAATCATCTTAGAGCATGAGAATAGGGGGAAAAATTACTTGTAAGGACCACGCGTGGGTAAATTTCCCGTCTCATAAATATGAGAGGAGTTTTTTTAATGGTGAAATTTGATATTTTTAAAAGACCAAATTTTTTACCATTGAATATCTTCGAGATTTGTGTAAGTCAAAGTAATTTAACCAGAAAAAAATAATAATAATCACTTTCCACAGCAAAACCCGTGTGAAAATGATGTGATAACTTTTAAGGAATATATATTCTTAAAGCTCATGTAAATCTAAAATGATTTTTTTTTCATTTTTAAACTTTAATCAAATTTTACACATGAATATCATCGTGAGATCCCGTGAGTTGTGAACAAAAAAAAAAAGTGTATTTCCACTGTGAGAAATGAAAACAAGAAAGAGGAGACACGAAAATAACAGAATCAAAAGTCGTCGGAGAGCAGATATTTCTACTTCAGCTTTCTCTGTAATCATCCCTACTTCAACTTGGCCTTTTGGGATCTTTAAAATTTGAACATAAAAACAACTAGGTATGTATATAGACAAGAGCTACTCGTAGTCGTGCACTTGTACAACCGTGTGGTGAATCACGGACCCTCATGGCAAATCAAACTAGGAGTGTTTTTGGTGGGATGAAAAGAAAAGACAAGAGAAAAGAAAAGAAGAAAAGAGGTTGGGACTTGAAATGAAATGCGCCATTAATTGACGAGTCGTGAAATAATTGAGGGGAATGAATATTCTGTAATATGCCATTGTATAAGAAGAGAAGGAAGAATTGGGAACGACAGGTCAAACAACCAACGAGACCAAGAGGTGAAAAGTAAAAAGCTGAAAGGCAGTCTATGTCCTTCTCTTGAATTGGTTTGATTGGGCTTGTCACGCCACGTTCCCATTCAATTGGATAAGAATGCCAATTAATTCATTCACATGTCATTGGTGCTTATGCTTTCCAAAAGCAAACATCACTGACGCCCCACCATTTTCGAACTCTTGCTAATTCCACGTAAGGCAGCCATCAGCTTGAAATAGGGATCGTACAATTATATCCTCCGCAGGGAATCAAATGCCTATTTTTGTATTATTTTTTTATGAATTTTAATATGATGTGTTTGTTTTTTTCCGAATAAACGATTTCTGTACGGATACTTGTATTTCAAATTAACATCAAGTCTTACTCGATCCAGGTCTTACCTAACCACTCTCTAACTTAGGGACCTCTAGCCCAACAAGCACCTTCCACTTAGATTCCCAGTCCCAGATTCTTTACGAATGCCGAAGGATGCATATCTTAATTTGGATCATTTAAATTTAATTTTTTAATTTTTTTAATATGGAACATTATTTTTATCATATAAAGTAAAAGAAATTAAAATTTAATATATATATATATATATATATAAACTAGATTATTCAGGTGAGATACGCATGCTATACACATTCGATAAATATACACGGGATCCAAGCATCCACACTCCCTACACACTTCAATTTGAATTCAATTTGAAGTTGGACATTGGGAAATTAGGAGCAAGTCTCCTATTTAACGAAACCCAACCAAGCACATGCTTGGGAAGACCTGGGCTAAAATGGAAGCCTAAATCGTCAAGCCCATGCATCAGTGACGTGTAGTCTTAGAAGAGTAATGGATGATTACTTTGCATGCAGTCTTCACCGTGCACGAGAGGATCTGTATTAATAATCCCATTGGAAACAGAAATTTTTTAGGTACAATATAATCAGATCAATCCTGTTTGTCCATCTAAACAAGAGTTACTTTTTAGATTTTACCACCAATTTAAAGCATACTTAGAGCTCATCAATGATAATTAACGTACGCCATTGCATGTGTCTCGTGACGTAATGGATCTTGTATTGTTCGGTATAACATCTATTGGATTTTAAGAACTTGAGAAGAAATTAAAAAAGAATCATAATCCCCTGTACAGAAGACCACAATCTACGGAGTACGCCGTGCGATAAAGAATTTGCACACGCTTCATTATATACACAAATTTGAACGGTGAGAGAGATACAAAAACTATAGCTTGTAGGGAGAGCAACTTCAGCTTCATTAATGCACACACATTTAAGATAAAAAGATTGGAAAGCAAGAGAGAAAAGAATGAAAGGAAATTAGAAGGGCTAGGTACAAAACCACTCCTAAATATAATTCTGATAATGTCTGCCATTATATGGCAAAATCTTTGTCTGTACCCCTACCGGGCTTTTATTTTCCGTCCATTCCTCCAATCCTGAATTTCCCGTTGTATGCGATGCCGCCGGCACGGGATAAAACCCCTTCGCTGTGGCCGCCGCTACTTTCGATGGCGACGGCCTAACGTCCGAGCACAGCGACCCATTCGCGTTTACAATTTTCTTTTGTGGTACCCCATTCATTACGGAAACTTGTTTTCCTTCACAATTGTAATCCCTGATGATGGAATTGTTTTTCCGGCTCTGTGAGCGTTGGGGTACTGTCAAGAGATTGAAATGGATAGGCAGGTTTTCATGATTTTCCATACTATTTTTCTGTTGATTGTGGTGTTTGATTTGATTTCTTACTTTCCTGCTGCTTCTTGTCGCCCATGAGATCCCAATACCCCATCGGCGGACACGCTGAGCTTGGAATAGAGAGGCATGCTCCGCGTTGTGCCATCAAAAATGCTCTGGGTCGCCACCCCAGGGTCTTCGAATCTGTAGAGCATTGAATCGCAACTTGGATTTGCGATTTCCCGACAGCGCCGGGGGAGGGATGAGGTTGCTGACAAGGACACCTAGCGGTACCGATGAGAACGTCCCGGAGCCATGCGGTTGCGTGGATCTCGATCATAATGGTGAGGTATCGGCATTGAGGAATTGTTCGTCCCCTCGGAACACAAACTTGTCGTTCCATGTGGGGTTGGTGTTACCGCTTTCGTCGATTCGGGTGGTTAATTTGCGCTGTGGGTGAAGCCAAGCGACGGCATAAGCACTTGTAGTTTTGGAAACAGGGAAAAGATCATGTGCAGAAATGGTATTGATTTCTAAGACCTGAAACGGGGAAGAAAATAGGGACATAGTTTTATTGTTTGAGAACAATGGGCGTGGTGGTCACCACTTCGCACACACCCCTAGCGCGGAACCAAGAGAATCGATTAGCTTAGCCTCTGGTCACACCCGTGGAAACAAAAAGCAAACAATGGCAGTTTTATTGTTTTGGTTTCTACGCGCCGCCATGTGTCAGCAACAACCTGAAAAATTCCTACTACGCCAACATTCGACGGTTAAAATTTTAACCTCTGGATGTAGGTTCGTTTGTGCACGCAAAAGCTTCTTTAAGTTGGGGAATGTTTAAATGGAATATTGACTATTCAAGCATTTTTAGTCCCCTCCCTGCTCCATTTTCACGCGTCATTCTGCTTTACTCTAACCTGAATTCCCCTTCCTTCATTTCTGGAGTGTGTTTGGCCGTTCGCCATTGTTGTAATTAAAAACAATATGTTGAAAATTACATAGGGAAAATATGCAGAAACGTCCTCAACTTTCCTAACTATTGGATAGGATTATTGAAACGTACTGTATCTCATCTAAAATCTGCTAATGTTCTGGAATCCCTTATCCAAAAGTTGCACAAGGTCGAAGCAGCACAACCCAACTAAATATATCATTTTTTTTCCTGATGACTTTCTCAACTTATAATAAGGTCCGCATTTTTTTTTTTTGGCTAATCATATGATAGAAACACAAATGATTGAATAAACAAAACCAAAATCTTAACTCCTAAAGCCATCATTAAAAACCCACTAGCATCATCTTCCACAATTATTGGACTCATTAAGGCTACGTTTGGTTGGGGGTTTTTGGAGGAGAGGGGAGGGGAGGGGAGGAGAGGGGAATAAGGTGTTTGGTTGGATAAAATTGGAGGAGAAGGGAGGAGAGGGGAGGCAAATTTGGCTCCCTTCCAAATTGGGGGGTTTTGGAGGGGAGGGGAAGGGTTGGGTATTTTTAAAGTGTAATTTATTTTTTTATCCCTTTTAATATTTTAATATTTTAATATATTAATATTTAATAAAAATTAAGATAATTTTTTTATCAGAAATTAAAAAAAAAGATTGAAATTTATAATTTTTTTAAAAAATTATTGATATAAATAAATTTTTTATAAAAAAATAAATTTAAAATAATATAAAGGATAAATTTGTCCAAATATAATTACCCCCCTCCTCTCCTAACCAAACAATAATCTTCCCTTCCTTCCCTCCCCTTCCTTCCAACCAAACATAACTCATTAAATCCCCTCCTCTCCCTTCCCCTCTCCTCCGTTGAACCAAACGGAGCCTAAGGATTTGAATTTTTTTTAAGTGATTAAATGATAAAATATCTCTTCAATAATAAAAAGAAATTAAGAAAAAAAAAACACCCACTAGCATCATCTATATATTAAGTATCTCTCCACTCCTAAAGCCACCATTAAAAGCCCACAAGCCTCATCTTTCATATCCAGAAAAAGGATTTAGATATTTCCAAATAATGAAATGATAAAATGTTTTTTAAATACAAATAATAAAAAAATAGAAATAAATCTTATAAACACATTCTTTCTATTTAAATGACGTTTTGCTTATTCAACAAGATCCACATTACTGAAAAAGACTATGCTAATCTGTGGCCGAAAATTTCATAGGTTGATAGGCTTTGCTACCTGAATGAAAAGCAAGAGACACGTAGAGTGCTTAGATGGGATGCGCGCACGTACATTCTCCCATCATCATTGCCCCAAAAGGTTGGACATGGTTTAATTAATTTCAATTGTCATCCGAATTTTGCTTACCATCGTTGTAATTGTTGAGGGTTTAACCCTACGCCTGATCATAGTTTGAATTCACTTAAAAGTAAGTTGATTTTTCAAAAAACTTTGATTGCTAAAGTGGGTCTAAGCTCGTGTATGACCCAATTTTTTACATCTCAGTTAGAATTGGCTTTAAAAGAGAGAGAGAGAGAGAGCTCAACTCCAATCTATTAAATTTTTCTTAACATATTAAAATGTATTAGATTGCCCATGATGTACCAACTTATGACCTCTACCTCAATAATCAAAAAAGATAATTAATTAATTAATTAATTATATTTGTATCATTTAAAGCTTGTGTTAACATTTGGAGATATTGTACATGGATCCAAGTGGCATTAGAACCCAAATTCTTTGCAAATCTGAGATGGCACATTCCAATCTAGATTATCTAGATTTTATAATTTTTTTATTTTTAAATATAAAATATTATTTCTTAAATTGACATTTATAAAACTATTTTTATTATATGTTTTACATCCTTTAAAATAATATATATATATATATATAAATTGAAAAAATATATATATATAATATTTAGACAATCCAAATGAGATGTACTGTACACTAGATTCATTTGCAGTGGCATTAGCTTTCTCCCACTTAAATCTTTGCCCTAGCTCAACCTTCTTTTGGTTTTATTAGATCTTCCATTTTTCTCTTATGAAGAACCTTTTATATTTGTCAAAACTTCCATTTGGCATTAGCTTTCTCTCTCGTCTTGCTTAAGTCCTTTTATATTTGTCAGAACTTCCAACAAATTTCATTTTATTTTAATTTAAATTAAAGAAGTGGCTAAAAACAGAGAAAAAAAGAAGCTCAACTCCAATCTATTAAATTTTTCTTAACATATTAAAATTTATTAGACCATTCATGATGAATTAACTTATGACCTAACCCAATAATTGAAAAAAGATTATTAATTAATTAATTAATTAATTATATTTGTATCATTTAAAGCTCGTGTTAACATTGGGAGATATTAAATATGGATCCACGTAGGATTAGAACTCAGGTTCTTTGCAAATCTAAGAATACACATCCCAATCTGTATTGTTTAGATTTCATGAATTTTTTTTTTATTTTCAATATGAAATATTATTTTTTAAAAAAATTGACACTTATAAAACTATTTTTATTATATGTTCTGCATCTTTAAAAGTGAAAATATATATAAATTAAAAAAATATATATATAAAATTTAGACCATCCAAATGGGCACTAGATTCAATTGCAATTTCATTAACTTTCTCCCACAGATCTTTGCCCTAGTCAACCTTCTTTTGGTTTCACATGACCTTTCATTTTTCTCCTATTTCTTTCTCATCTTTGCCACAAGTCCTTCTACATTTGTCAGAACTTCCAGAAAAAAATTTTATTTTATTTTAATTAAAATTAAAGAATATTTTGAAAATTGTGTTCTTCCATTATCAATTCAAAACATATAACAGAAGCAATAATTTCAAAACAACATTGGAATCGGTTTCTGCCAAAGCAAATAAAAATTAACTAAATTGTGTTCTCTTTTTGTCACTGGTAATAGAATGAACTCAATTGTTACTAAAAAAGTGTATTTCATTTTCCGAATTAAGATGCAATTAAAAATTGATACATAAAACTTAAAATATCAACATATTTTTTAATTTTAAAATATAAAAACATCTCTTGAAATAGTATTTGACGTTTAATGTTTAAAGAAGTGCCTTGTTACATGTTTTAAAATTTAAGGGGTGTTTTATTATATTTTAAAATTCATATACTAATTTTGTAATCAAATATTAATTTTAAAAAAGTAAAATATAATTTATTTTAACATTTTGCTTACAATTCTTATCCTTAAATAATAAAAATTTATCAAATTAAATGAAATGGTAAAGAAGGTTATCAATAGTTTGATACACGTAATTTAATAAAAATATTTTTGGTATATTATTTTGATAAATTTTATGAAGCTTCTTATTTACTTGTATTATTATATTTTTCTTCGCATAATTAGGAGTATGTATTTAGCATATTAATATATAAAATAATTAGTGGTTATATATGAAACCTCACGAAGTATAAAATGTTACTATATTGCTAGTAATTTATACCACCAAAACTATAAGATATTATCTACTTAAACTTGTAGCTTTAACTATTAAGTTTCATAAAATTCTAATTATATGTATTTTTATTATCATATTATGATAACTTTTAATGCTCAATTCAATGAAAGTCTTATCTTATAGGCTTATAAAATGCAATATCTTAAAAATTTATTGAAATTAAAATAAGAAGTGATTTCCAATTTAATCATCTGATTGGAATTGAACTAGAATTGAATCATTTTTTAAATATACATGTATATAATTATAAATATATAAAATATTTTACATTTAATTAATACATATATTGTAAAATAAAAGTTAGAATAAATATAAATATTTAAAATATAAATTATATAAAATATTTTATATATGATAATAAATTTATATAAAATGAGTCAGATAAAATTTATTAAATATTATAAACCTTTATTGTATAACGTTAAAACTCTGATGTATACAAAAAAAAAAATCAAAAATTGATTTTTGACCATCCATTGTCAAATTGGTCAATTTTAATCAATTTTTTTATTAGTTTAGTCAATTTTTTTATCAATTATTTTTTAAAGTTAACAAAACTGAAATTAAAATCAATTTATCAATTTTTTTATTCAATTGACTTGTTTAATCTAACTTTCTAAACTATGATAATATCTTTAATATAATTCTAAATGAGGGTTTTTTTTGGGGGGGGGGGGGGCGTACATCCAAAGAATTGGTTGAACAGACGTGATGGTAACTCAAAATAACCATGCTACCTCATTTCAACCATTTACAATTATTGCTAGTAATTAATAAACAGTTTTTAACAAAATATATTAATTCCACCATGAATCAAATCCTTATCTATTACACCATTTATGATTTAGTTTTAATGGTGGTTATGATTTCTCAATAATCTAATTAACATTTTCTGAAGATTTTTATAAAAATTAATTATTGACATTCTCTGAATTTTGTTATCAGTATTTAAACACGAATTATAACTAAATAATTTTTTAAAATTTAAAATAACAAGATAGATTGTCATACATATTAGTATACGTTAAGTTGTTAATTCAAATATGAAACTCTTAAAATAGCACAATACTTACATATGTAGATATATATATCTTATACTATTGTATTGTACTGAAGAATATACTATAAAAGTGGAGGCAAAAATTTTCATCGTTTCAAATAAGTAAATCACAAATGTTGTCATTCTATATATGGTAATGTATAGGGGCTGGGAATAAATTAGGATATGTAAACATATGGGAAGTTTCACAGCTAATATATTAGTAGGAAAGAAGTAATAATACGCTAACAACAGTTTCCATTCATTTTCGTGGATGGCTTATTAGCGCAAGGCCAAAATCTTGAGACGGTAAGGAAAGTAACGTAGGGTACCGTAAAACCTGCCAAAAGGATTACTATAATAATGACAATGAATAATGATTAGACCATAGCAGCCTTTCACAATCTCAACAAGCCAACAGATGCATTTTCTTCTCTAAGTAAAAGTCAACAACTTGCCATAGCATGTGATCCCAATCTGACGGCCCAAAATTAACAATAACATCACCGAGGTTGGTTGTCCAAGAGAATTTCCCACCAATCATAAGAGTCAAATACAAAGGCCTTGTACGTCTTTATTATGAGACCGTGGAAGAAGCTTGGGTTCTCAAATATCTTTTGGAAAATATGATAAACCCAAAACGCATCCATCAAAACTGCTGCTTTACTGCATTCCTATTTACTATAGCCTCCACTTGCTTTGCGCATCTGCTTTTGGTTGGATTCCCAGCTTTTCAAACGTAATACCTGCTTATTGTTTTCCCTCTCAGTTATAGGTCAGCTTTCTATACACCCTCTTTGAATTTTTGCAGATAACACCGCTTCTTTTGGCTTT
Source organism: Erythrophleum fordii (assembly GCA_032878935.1). Taxonomy (NCBI): domain Eukaryota; kingdom Viridiplantae; phylum Streptophyta; class Magnoliopsida; order Fabales; family Fabaceae; genus Erythrophleum; species Erythrophleum fordii. The sequence continues at coordinate 35,886,754 of JAVQMF010000049.1, forward strand.
AATTGAGATAATTTGGTCTTTCAATATACCTTGAACATTTTTATATCTTATTCTACTCTCTGTTATTTTTTTGTAATTTGTTTGATTCTGTATTGTGTATCTTGATCTGTTTTGCTTTGCTTTGAATCGTGTCACCTCAATAATCTATGATAGGGCTCGGTAAAAAGGCATCTTGCGTACTGGGTTCCTTCAATTCATGATTGAAGAGTTTGGTCTGCTGGTTCAGATGTGTTTAGGGAGTCAGCGGCACTGTCTTTTTTGTTTTGTTTTTTTGTTAATCTCTTATTTTTAGTGGGTGGGTGTATCTGCTTTGCCTTAATTTGTGGTCTGGAAAATTTTAAATCCGGTAATTGTTGTAACAGATGGTGAATTCCATTAGAATAACACTCATGAAATTGAAATTTTTTGTAATTTATGTTCAGAATTGAATAACTACATGATTTAACTCTAACGGTCAGCATACCCCTTTTCTATACCACCGCTTCCTGCCTCCCTCGTATTGGCCCTGACCCCCATTCGGTTTTATCTTGTTAGAAGCCGATGCTTGAAAATTGATATGGAAATTTTTTTTATGCTTGACCAGCTTCTTCTTGAGGCTTCAAGCCAAATAAAACTTTTCATTAACAAAACAAATTTAATCTTTCACTAGAAATGGATTCAACTTCCTGATATCTCCTGTTGACTACCGCTCATGTTGCTCAAAGTTGGATCAATTTCTTATTTGGCAGCGTTCTTTACTCCCCCCCCCCCCCCCTCCCAACCGTCTTTTTTATTTTCAAGATCACTATGTATATGAATATTGGGTAATGAGTGGTACAATATTATGTTGCTGTTTCTGGTTGATCTTCAGCAAGGAATATGTTGACAAGTTCTGTAGTTAAGTATAAACCTTTAAGGCGATACGAATTGTAAATATTCAAAGTTTTCAAACTGCTGGATTAATTGCATATTTAGGCTTATTATCAGAAAGTGTTACAAATACATTTGGCTAACCAGCATAAGTTGTATCCGTTTTCTGGTGTTTTTGTTTTATTGGTCAATTTAGCTATTTTATTCTCAGAGACACCACAAGCTATACTCGTGACTAGTGACATTAAAAAGAACGGGCTCATGGAATTACTGTATATTTTGTCCAGTTCCGTTGGGGACAAAGACGGTTTGTTATTAGTGGTTAAGTAGCTGACATTTGACTTGCTTTTCATATTGACATTAAGTCAGACAAAGCTGAGTCACTTGGGAGATTTCAGGGTAATGTCTTCATCTTCTCCTGTTCTTCCCACTCGTATGGAAGACAAATATATGAAACATCTAGATTCTTTTCAGCTATCTACTGTGCAAGACCTGACTGCAAATCCTGCCTCAGAGCAGGCTGCCTCATCAAATTCCAACGTCAGAAGTGGTGGACACATGTTTTCGACACCTTCTAAATGCCCAAATGACATCCCTTTTTCCTCAGGTTCACAGCATGATCGGCAGTACCAAGATTCTCCCTTCATTTCTCCGACATTAAGAGATGATGTGATGCCCAGGCTAGGAACTTCCCTCATTCAGAATGGGGAAGATATGTCTTTCCCACCTTCACATTCTTCCCATTCAGAAATACATTCTTCAACATTTATTTCTCATCCTCACAAAAGTGATGATATTTCCTGGGGACCAGATCCCTTTCAGGATATTCTTAATTTTCCTGAAAATGATTCCGTCCAGAATGATCAGGTGGAAAATAGCACTTGTTATATATCTGATGAGAACACCAAAAAGACTGATTTTGGGGAGTGGGTTTATCAGTTAATGTCAGTTGATGATTCTCCACAACCAAATTGGAGTCAGCTTCTTGATGGTGATAATGTAGCAGATTCAAAATCAAAGGTTTGTTTCTCAAACTGATTTTGAGCGTGGATGCCTTTATGTGGTCTGATGGCTGTAGTTTTCACATACGAACTATTTTCTGACACAGTTGAAAAATCTAGTCAATTTTGATATATACATATATATATATATATATATATTTTCCATGTAGATGCTAAATAACTCAAGTGATATGTGTTTAATTCTTCAACCATCTAGTTATGACATAACTGCAGTTCCATAAAAGCATGCCATGTAATTCTCTTCGTTCTTCCCCTTCCATCCATGTTTTTGCATGTAGATAAGTGTGATATATTTAGAAGCTAAAAAGGTGCTCGGTTCTATTTGCAATTTGTTTCATTACCATATACATCTCATTTTGTGTATTTAGTGTATGTTCTCTTCCCTTTCTGTATCTGTGGTTCTCGACAGTTTGAAATCTCTTGTTATCATGTACATTAACACTGGTCCCTGATTTCTTTTACTTCCCTTTTTTCTTTCTAATATATAAGATGCAGAAACATATCCTACTTTCTTGATGCAGGAGACCCACGCTACCAAGCAGCAGCATGCACCATCTGGAGAAGTTAATACCCTTCCTACTTCAGCGTCAAATGCACTACAAACTAAGCCAAGAATGCGTTGGACTCCAGAACTTCACGAAGCTTTTGTGGAAGCAGTGAATAAGCTTGGTGGTAACGAGAGTATGTTTCATTCTCTATGCTCTCTTGCTTCTTGAAATTCTCACAGACGGCGATGCTTTACATCATCCCATGTTGTTAACATGCAGAGGCTACTCCAAAGGGTGTCTTGAACCTAATGAAAGTTGAGGGTCTTACTATCTATCATGTGAAAAGCCACCTACAGGTAGATTTTTTTATTTTGCTTCTCTTCAACTATAATGTCATTGACATAGATAGCTACAATGAACCAACTCTTTTTTGTTGTCTTTTTTAAAGGTTTTTATGAATTACTTGTTCTTTTAATTTCAGAAGTATAGAACAGCCAGAGACAAACCCGAGTCATCAGGAGGTATGTGAATATGTTTACATAATAATTTCATCGTTCATATAACTATGTTTGCACGTTAAGTATATTTCTGATTTCAGGCGTTTCCTCGCCCCCTAAAATTTTAGGAAAGATGTTTTGTTTGTATTGGTGATTTTTTGCAAGAAAACAATAATTATTAACCAGGAAAATAGAAAATTCAAATTAATTAATTATTAACTAAGAAAACAATGCAATTTAAAAACAAATAACTAGATTCTTAATTTATAAAAAATTTTAGAATTTAGATTTCAATGTTTCTTCTTGTGAATAAATAAGAATAACTCATATAATTAATTTATATCTTAATTAATGGCTAATTTCTTAAATTATGTGAAATTTTCTCTTGAGATAAGTCAAGTGTATTTATGTTAGGCTTACCTTTAGTCTCTCATCCTCTGACACAAACATATGTTTTGTGGACCTCGGTGACATCTTTATCCAAGCCCCAAAAAAGCGGTTTAATTTATAGTCAAAACTAAAATTCTAAAACTAATTTTAAGAGAATTCATAAAGAAAAGAAAGTCGAAAACAAAACAAGGATCCTGGTGTTAGGAACTTTTAAGAGTCTTTCTTTTAGCTGAAATGTGCCTTTTCTGATCCATAGGCCCTACTATATATAAAAGATAAAAGAGAGAGTTAAATTCCTATTATAACTCTTAAAAAAAAATTAACTCTATCCTAATAAAAAAAAAATCTATTCTAATTTAAAATAAGAAATTTAAACTAATATTATCCTAACAGAACACTTAAATAACTAAAAGATAAATCTTTACTTAAAATAAAACAAATAAAAATAATTTAATTAAAATAGATTCATAATCTGCAACAAATTACATCATAAATTAAATATCCCAATTTTAAGGTTAATAAAACATGCAATTTTTATACTTATCTATATGCAATAGAAAATGCTTTTGAAAAAAAAAATATGCGTTGTCCTTTGTCAAGTTATATATACATAGACATGCCATTTTGTGTCAAGATGCGAACATAAGTATGAATGGGTTGCTCTTCCCTATCTGCAGGAGCTTCTGAGAAAAAGTCGTCATCAACCAACGAAGTGAAATCTTTAGATTTGACAGCGTGAGTAGTTTCCATTATGCAGAATCTTCTCCAATTACAATGACATGCAATTGTTGACTGATCTCATTACTAGTGTAGTTCATTTGCTCTTGTTGTATGCATCTAACAGAGTATAATGTTCACTCAATGTAAATTTCCTTTAATTTATTGCATATATTTCATAATCTCACTGCCATAGTGAATTTAAGATATAATCTTACACAGATATGTACCAGAAAAATGGACTAGAGAAGTTCTAGTTTTACTAGCGCTATGATACCTATTATTCCCATTTATAATATCAACAGTTGCGATTCAATTGCATTAAATTAAACAATTAATGATCAAAATCGTTTTTTGGATTTTGGTCACAGTAGTATGGGGATTACTGAGGCATTGCGGTTGCAGATGGAGCTCCAGAAGCGGCTTCATGAACAACTTGAGGTACTCAGTACTTAAGGATCACTTTGTTCTAGTGCAAAATTTTTTACACACTAAAATTACAAGTCAAAATATTGATTGCACATGCCTGTTGGTCATAATAAATGAAGTTTAGTTTTGTTAGAAATCAAAATACCTTCCCAAATGTGTTAGGCATAAGACTTTAATTGAATAGGTGTTTCGAACTGCTCTGTGTCTTTCAGTATCTGCATGAAGCAACTTCTTTTGTTTAGTTTGTGGAAGTGCTTTAAATATTTGTGACTTTAAGTAACATCCTGCACATTTGATCGCTCCTATCAACAATTATGCTGTCGCTCCATCGAGCAGCAGGTTTTCTGGTCTGTCCTGGTGTTCTTGGGCCTCCTTTCTTAAGGTTTAGGGCTGTATACCCTCTAATTCAGAGAAGAGGATAATTTCTTGACTTGGGGTTAAAGTGGGGCAGCTTTAAGTTTGGGCATATTTTGATGCTATAGTTGTTATGCAGATTCAAAGAAAGTTGCAGATTCAAATTGAAAACCAAGGGAAGTGTCTTCAGATGATGTTTGAGAAACAAAGAGAGATGGAGGACAGCAAACCCCAAACATCCTCCTCCTCCTTGGACAGGCCCACCGTGTTACCTTCCTCTCCGATTGACAATGTAGAAACCTTAAATGAGGGTCATGAAAAATCTGGAATCAGCGGTATCATTGCAACAACCATGGGCGAAGAATGTTCGGAGGATGCCAGCACAAAGCAAGAGGCGGAAGAAACTAAAGTTATTAAGGAAGAGGAAGTGGGGTACGATCAGTTTGGTGCACCAGCCTCCAAACGGGTGAAGAGTGGATGACAGCAGAATTAATCTAACTCGTGATAGCATTTAGTGTTGCTGCTTCTGGGGATAACATGTGGGAATTGCCCTTTTGATTTATTATTTCTTGTCCGATTAGGGGTAAGCTTTTCAGCGGGATATGTTACTCCTGAGATTTGTTGTATATAAGGTTGTACATGTTTAGGCACCCTAGACCTTGTTGAAAGAAATGTTATTGGATCCAGCGAAATGTTTTATTTTTATAATGTTTTCTGACTGCCACAGGAAGTTTAGAATTTCAGATGGTTTCATGCATCGATCTGCTGGAGTATTCTGATTTGGTTGCAAAATTAGAGTTAATAATGTCTCCTCTTTAGCGTCTTGTTGAATTTTCTCTACATTGATTGGTTGAATTGGACCTGAGTTAATTCTGGTGCAGACTGCAGACAACAGAAGGAAATTGGGCAAGGATTTATGGTAATGCACATGGCAACTCCAGTAGGTGTCCACACAAAATCACCACCCGATGTTGTGCATACATGGTGTTTGCTTATTTCCAGTAACCTAAGAATTCTGGGTCGCTCCAAAATTGTTTTCTTACAGTATTAATATCTTTTTGAATTGTTTGAAGTCTTTTGGTCTCACAACTAAGACAAAAAATAAATATATATTGTGATATAGGAGAGTGAGAAGTTAAAAATGATTTCAGATATCTACTTTCTTCATTACCATTAAAATATAAAAACTACTAATTACAGTTTAATTTTTTAAAATTCTAAATCCTTAGCCTTCACAAACTTTTATATTATAAATTATAACCCTTAAATCCCTGGCTCTGTTTGGTTCAATAAAGGGGAGGGGAGGAGAGGGGAAGGGAGATAATTATATTTGGATAAATTTACTCTTATATTATTTTAATTTTTTTATATAAAAAAGTTATTTATATTAATATTTTTCAAAAAAAAATTATAAATTTTAATCTTTTTTTATTTTTAATTCTTGATAAAAAAACTATCTTAATTTTTATTAAATGTTAATATATTAAAATATTAAAATATTAAGTGGTAAAAAAATAAATTAAAAATTAAAAAATTCCCTTCCCCTTCCCTTCCTTCCAAAATCCTCTAATTTGGAGAAGAAGAAAATTTGCCCTCTTTCTCTCTCTCTCTCTACCCTTCCAATTTTTTTTTAACAAAATGTTTTATCATCTTTCCCTCCGCTCCAAAAACTCCCAACTAAACACATCCTAGAGGTTAAGCCATTCCCTTCCTTCCAAAATCCTCCAATTTAGAAGGGGGAAGAAAATTTGCTCTCCTTCCCTCCCTCTTTGCCCTTCCAATTTTTTTTTAACAAATATCTTATTTTCTTTCCTTCCACTCGAAAAACTTTTAACCAAACACATTCTAAGGTTAAGCCATAATGATAAATTGTAAATCTTAAAATGCAACACCCATAAACAACTAAACCGGACATGTTATAACCTAAAATTCTAAACTCTTAACTCCCTAAATCTTAAATAAAAAACTCAACCATAAATTCCTCAATGTTAGTTAAACCTTAAAACCCAAAACATTTAACTTTACTCCTAAAACACTAGACCATCAATTCCAAAACTCTAATTCCTAACAACATCAGCCTATAAACCTAAAGTCTAACCCTCTAAATCATAAAACCCTAAATCCATAAATTTTAATCCCTAACCCGTAACTTTAAAAAAATAAATAAATAAAAATTGTTTGGGAATTGTAATGTGACGTCAGTTTTATTTGCGCCAAAAAGTATTCAACAATCAAAGCACTGAAGAATTTACAACCACAAAAAAAAAAAAAAATCTTGACCCCAACGAAAGAAAAAAAAAATCTACAAGAAAAGAAGCCAATCCGGGAACCGTTGCCCGGAGACCAGCTCAGAGTCGGGCAAAACTTGCCTCAAAAGTTATCTCCAGTGTAGTCCTAACTGGACTAGAATTCCATTTCACTTTGGCATCCTGCAACACGAAAAAACAATTCATCAGTGAGAATATCAGAATTATTTGGCTCACCCTTTTTCCACTATCAATGTTACTAATTAATGAGTACAGACCTCTGTGCTTTTGGAATTCGACCTCAAGAGCTCGACTCTGAATTTATGGTCTGCCCTGTATAACTCCAGTAGCTCCCAACAGTACCTATGATGGGCGTTTCATCCGGACTTCGGCTTTTTGACCTTCTTGAAGGTGTGGTTGATACAGAAAACTTCCTCAGCTCTTCAATGGTCAATGCTCCAAGAATTGGCCTATCTTCATGACTCACAGGTGATGATGAACTCCTTTTACCCGTGGGTGTGGAATCTCCAACAGAATTCGCACTATTCTTGGAGTTGGGTGTGGTTTCCGTTTCGACCAACCAGCTCGACAGGCTGGTGTCCACCCCGATTTCTTCTTGCTTTTTATCACTGAACTTCTTGTGTCTTGCTTTGCCATTTGAGACTTTCAAACTAGGCTCTGGGCTTATAGGTATATCAACAACACCTTTCTCTAAGTTGATGTTTTCCTTTTCGTACTTCAGTGGCTGCGTTGCTGTTGCTTTTACCACCTTCCCTTGAGCAAGATTCTCAATTGGATTCAATACTGAGGAAACATTTTGAATCCTTGCACCCCTATTGAGCGAAGATTCTGCGTCACGGGCTGGCATTGGACTGCTAACTTCATGCTCGGCTTTTTCAGCTGCAGAAACTCGTTTTCTAGAATCAGGGGATAGCGAAAACATTGATTCCGAAGACTCTTCTTGAACCCATGTTCGATTAACTGCTCCACTGCTTTCGTCTTCGCCTCTCACCTCATTGTCAGCATCATCGTCAACGAATGTATCACCAAAATCACTTTCATCTAAATCAAAATCTCCGCATTCCTCGTCAGAGCAATCTCGGTATCTATGATGAGAGAATTCAGATGACTTTCCTGATACTATGGACTTGGAGCATTCGCTTATTTGAGGTGTTTCCTCTTGGTCTTGTTTGTTTTCATTCAATCCTTTTATTAGTTCCTTGGCAGACGGCTCTTCATTGGTATTTACTTTCATGTCAAAGTTCACTTGCCTCTTGGCATTCCATTTTGATGGCCCTTCAAGTTTAATTGTGAATAAATCTGTGCTATCCTTTGCTTTGCTTGCTTTGAAGCGCTTTCCTTGAGCAAGATTTTCCATTGGATTAAGCCCTGACGAAACATGTTGAAACCCGTCATGGCTTGACCCAAATGAGCCAGATTCCTCTTTTCTGCTTGAGACAGCACCCCCAAGCGGCACTGGACTGTCAACTTCATACTCAGCTTTTTCAGCAGCCGAAACTTGCTTTCTAGAATCAATTGATAAAGAAAACAATGACTCTGAAGATTCTTCTGGAAGCGATTTTCGATTAACCTCACCTTCCTCTTCATCTTCACCTTTCTTCTCATCTTCCAAGTTGTCAGCAATGGCCTTGGGACCATCATTTATCTGAGGCGCTATTTCATGCCCTGCTTTTTCTGGTTCTGTATTGCTTTCCTCCAACTTTTTTACCACTTCCTTGGTAGATAACTCTTCATTGGCATTTGTATTCAGGTCAAAGGTAATTTTCTTTATGCCACTCCTATTTGAATACTCTTCAAATTTTATTCTGAACAAATTTACGAAGAATAATACCACGTGATAACTGCGGAGCTAATCATAATTAAATAACAAGCAGCTAAATGGAGAGGAAAAAAAACCTCTGGAAAAAGAAATGTTATAAGTTGTGAGTAGGTCAGAAAGGATAGCTTACTTTGATTGTGTGTTATTAATGGGTTCTTCAAGAATCTTTTGCTCTGTGAGTTGAGTAGACTTGAGATCTCCTTCTGCTACATGGGTCTGTAACCATAGTTAGAGAAAATAAATTGAGAGTAGAGAGAGAGAGAGAGAGCCATAGATAGAACAGGAATGATGTGAAAAATGGAGCAAGTGAGAGCATACTTGGTCTCCTGAGAGAGTTGCATTGATGGAAGGTAAGTGTTTTCGGCGTTTGGAGGCACCAAAACAAGGCAGAAAGCACCCCATCATTAGGCGCTGATAACTTCTATAAAGTGCCTTTGCATCTAAAGAAGAAAGAAGACTGGTTTAGATTTAACTCTTGAGGAGGAAAAATAAAGAGAAAAGAGAGAGAGAGAGAGATCTGAGGAACAGAGAAGGGGGATTTCACAAGGATACGTAACGGAGCAAAACGGTCAAGAAAAGCTTCAGAATCAGCCAATCTCGGGGAACTTTTAAAAAATTTGACCGTTGAGATTCTTTTGAAGGTATTGTTATGGACTTTGGGAGTTGGGCCTTTGGGCTTCATTTAATTGGCGGAGGTCGGATTCAATAAGAGGTACTTTAAAACCTCCATTGTAGTAACTTCAACAATAGTTGACTTACTTCAATTAATAATAAATAACCCCGCTCTCTCTTTCCATTATAGTTTGTTGCCTCTATTTTACCGGCCGTTTGATATATAAAAAATTAATTATGAAAATAAAAATAAAAGATTAAATAGAATGTTAAAAAATGAATCTTAAATTTTTACTTAAAAATTAATAAAATTTATTGAGTAATAATTATAAAAATATAATAAATATTATTAATAAAAAAAAAAATTCTTTATATCAAATGAACTACATTTGATGGCACAATAGAAAGGAAACTTTTTGAACTCACCACAAATTTTGTGACAAATATAGGAAATAAGAAAAAAGAATAACCAATGAGGTTGAACTTCTAAAGGTTAGGTTTTTTTTTTAATCTTTTGAATATAAGTTTATAAATTTTTTAAACTTAGTGTTCCTTTTTATGAGACAGTCGGAGTGGAAGACCCACTTTTTGGGGAAAGGGGGAAGCGTGGGTTCGAACACGCGAACGCCTGCAGAAGCAGGAAGATAGGCGCCATCATGGCACGACAGCCACAGGCAACGTAATTTCATTCTGCATTTGTGATTGTGAACTTTACATAAATTTTGCTTATTATTTGATGACAAATTAATAATAAAATAAAATAATTAATGTTCATATAAGTTTCATTGAGATTGAGAAAAAAAAAAAAAGGCAACAGTGATCCACTTCAAAAAAATGAAATTTCACAAGTTGTGCGATGAGCAACAAAGAATTTTAATAAAATATATCTTTCGTATCAAAACCTGGGTTAAAAATTCATTTTTAGCTGTTGATCATATCATTTTTCATAACTTGTGATTCTCAATGTTATAGACTCAAAATCTCATACAACAGAGATGTAGCTAACTAGGCATTCATATAATTAATAGTTCAATTTATTTTAGTAGGTTGTTTTTTTGGCACTTTTATTAACGAAATTGAAATCAAGTTTAATAACAGATTGTATATAATTATTTACTTGTCCATGTTTAATTATATGTATATATAGAAAGGAAGAGAATTGAAGGTCAGAGATCAGAGATCGGGAATATGCATATTGCAACCGCAACTAGCATAGCGACAGCGAAGCGAGGAGAGCGTAGCAATAATGTAGCACAAAGCAAGGAGCTGTCTTGTCCCTCGTTCATGGCTTTCCCCGGAAGACACTTCACTTAGGTTTTACCCTCCGGGGGTTGGATATTAAATTAGACAGCTAATGTTAAAAAGAACAAAAAATTAGCTAATTAAAAAAAAAGCCTTCGCGCATCAGTCTCCTTCCCTTGCCATTTTTGCGGGAAGGAAAGCACGGCCGTCGTCTTTGGTGCGCCTTATTTGCTATGCAAAATAAAAATAAAATAAAAAATAATTTAATGTCTTACTTATAAAAAAATAATTAAAAATAATTATTATTAAAGAATAATTATTAAAATATAATAAATATCATACACAATTTAAAAAAAAAGTACTTCTCCCTCGATACTAACCAAACAAGTTATAGGCTTATTTTTTGTATGCGTTTTGGTGACAAAAAAATGATAATTAATAGCATACCTAAGAATTTAAATTTTTTCATATATCACTTATTTATAAGAAAATTAGAACAAATATCTGAAAAGTAAACACTACAACTAAATTTGATGAAAATAACAAAGTTCAGAGAATCCCAAATTGAGGGGCTGAGGGCTTCAATTAAACAGTTCAAAAAATTATAAATTTAAAGAAATTTATATTAAAAGATTTTAAAATGTTTTAAATTATTTTAAAAATTATAGTATCAAGAATTTTAATTATGTAAAAAATTTTAATTTAGAATTTTAAGTTTAGATTTTTACTTTTAAAATTTTTAAAAATAATTTTATATTTTAAAATTTTTTAATATAAATATCTTTTCATCAATTTTTTTGATTGATTTATAGAGTTAAATGGTTTGAATTCAAAGGAGGGGCCTTTGCTTATTCACCAATTCAGCTTAAAGCTTTACCATTATTATCTTCATCTTCGTTCCCAATAAACTTCTCATTATTATCTCTAATCATCACCAGTCACACTCGCTTTTTCATTGCTCCACGTGTCCATCGAATGTCCCATTTCGCGCCCAGGCCCAGCTAGCAGGTTGTCACTATCTTCATCTTCGTTCCCAATAAACTTATTATTATCTCTAATCATCACCAGTCACACTCGCTTTTTCATTGCTCCACGTGTCCATCGAATGTCCCACTTCGCGCCCAGGCCCAGCTAGCAGGTTGTCACAAGTGGGAGGACTTGCGATTCTTGTACTTTTGCTTTGCCACAACCCGCTTGAAGAAGCAAAGATAAACAATAAACCACCGTAGGAGAAGGAAAAATTTTAATGAGTTTTGTTTGGAAGAATAAAAAAAAAAAATTATTGTTTGGTTTAAAAAAAAAAATTAATTATATTTAAATAAATTTATTTTTTATATTATTTTAATTTTATTTTTTATAAAAAAATTATTTATATTAATATTTTTTAAAAAAATTTATAAATTTTAATATTTTTAATTTTTGATAAAAAATATATTTTAATTTTTATTAAATATTAAAAAATAAATTAAAATTTAAAAAATATTTTAACCTTTCTTCCTCCTTCAAAATTTTTTAATTTAAAAGAAAGACGATCAATTTTATTCAACCAAATATTTTATTCCCTCCTCCTCTGCTCTGTCTATGTGAAAACTCCAAACCAAATCCATCCTTACTTAATCCTACTTTCCATTTTTAGAAAAAAAAGAAATTATACAAAGCTGGTGTTTGAACCATTATTATATGATCATAAGTCAGAAGTGGAGTATTTGATTTTGGATTTCGGAGTGAAAAATTGCCACTTGAAATAAAGAAAGCCCAGATGATAAATGATGATGAGTTAAGAAGGGACCAGAGTTGATTCTTCCCTTCATTGTCAGGGTATTACCAGCAAGGCACAAACTCCAGCAATTGACTTCACCCATTGCTCCCCTTCCCTTGGGAATGAAATGTCTGTGTTCCTTAAGGTACTCTCCTCGCCTCGCCTCTTCACCTTCTTCTTTCTCCCTCTCCTCTCTTGCGATTCCCCCAAATTTTGTATCCATTTTTTCCCTTTCTAGTTTTACAATTATCATTTTAAAAATACAAAAGCGGTCTGATCAGATAAAAATATCTGCTAAAGCTGTCTCTCTAGATTCTTATCTTCTTCACTTGATTGTTAATTTATGGCATCTCTCCTTTTCCATTCTCTCTTTCATTCCTAGCTGCCTTTGCTTTCTGCCTTCCAACTGGAAGATCATTTATCTTTTCAAACCCTGCCATCAAGGTTGCCGCTTTTACTGTTATTTTTTCCAACTCTCTTTCTGTTCCTCGTTATTTAATATGCTTCCTAAAGATAGCGGCGAGTCAGCTTTCGATGCTTAGTTACTGTTGCCATTTCTTGATAATTTCATTTCTCCATAAATCAAAGAGAATTTCCTGCCTTAATACAATTTTCTTTTCGCGCTTTTCTCTCTGATATTTGGGTGTTTGAGTGTAGCATTAAGTAATTCCGATGGAAACTAACATCTATTTTGCAGTTGGAAGAATTTGTCGCGAATTTTCTAAGGTAGTTGAGGTGAGAGAATTAAGAATCCTGTGATTTTTTAGGTGTTGTGTCCTATGAGTAGGAGTGGTTGGAAGAAGCAAATGTTGATTGTTGAAGCTTCGTTGATCATGAAATGAAAAGTTGGAGTCACGAGTTAGTTGCCGGTGACGAGAAAAAGTGAGAAGCTTTTGCTGCACTAGCTGAATAAATTATTTTAATTTGTAAGAAAAGTAAAATGGAGGCATTAAATCAGAAATCTCTGGAGAGAGTGGTGTCACAGAGGGCTCTGCAAATGGGAAGCTCATTTCCATGTCAAATTTGTGTGGTGGGATTTCTCTGCGGAGTCTGCCTTACCTCTTTGTTTTTGGCTGCTCTTACTTCCTTTGGCACCTTTCAATTCGGTCCGATTTCATTCTTATCCATGTCCTTAGCTAATTCTTCATGGAATTCAACTTCCGATATTTCAAGTAAGTCAATTTCCCCTTCTTCATTTCAATCAATTCTTATTGATAGTTGATGATCATACAAAAGACTTTGTGACTGGTTTTGGAGTTTTGCTGAAAATTTTGTACTAAGGAAGATAGACAAACAGGGGGAAACACTTGACCTTTCACTTTTGTTGTAGAAATTGAACCGACGATATGATAATTGTTACTGTTTTACAAAGTTTAGTGAAAAGAAAGATTCATTACGCTTCCGTTTAAATTCTCATGATGAGAATGATTTGAGTCTTGTACTTGAAGCGACTTAAAATTATAATTGCTTTACGTTAATCATACTTTATTAAGTAATTACTGTACTTGTTGACTTTGGACTCCTTTTGCTAGAGCATAGATTAGGTATAGTATGCACTATGCGCTCCGTAGTGTATTTTTCATTTAGAACATTCTTTTGTATTACCAATTGATGATAAAAATGAAAACATTATAGAATAAGGGAAGCAGAATTGATCAAAATAATGTACAGCCCCAGCGATTGATTTCATTATAGATTATAGATGGATTAAACTAATGGCTGAATATCCGTTCTTCCTTTTTCTTAGATATGGCTACAACTGCAGGCTGCGATTTTAAACTCAAGGAAACAGAGAGATTAACGGATTTGAAGAGCAGTAGAGAGATTAAAAGCGATGGGAGAGTGTCTTTGCTTTATTCAGCTTGGAGTGGTTTGTTGGCTAAATCTTCAAATGGCACAATTGACAAGTTGCGGAAACTTGGAATTAGTGGGTCCAGTTTGCCAAATGCACCTCATTTGGAAAACTGCAAGTTGAAAGCAAAGCTATATGTGCGCCTTGATAAGCGTACAGGAAATGAGAGCTTCCCTCCATGGACAAGTTGGAAAGGATTCTTAGACGCCTACTCTGCTTCTGCAAACAATGAGCATATTAAATATTTTTGGCATAAGGCTGCGTCTGACGACACTTATCCACCCTGGGTATGTGTCTTATATTTTGTTTGTCTTAGGCTCAAAATGTAAACATTTTCACTTATTACCTTAAAATATGCCAATGAAGTAGCATTCATTTTCATCGTATATATCATTCACAACCAATGCACGATTCTTGGTCATTGTTTGTGTATTTTTGTAGTCACAGAGCTAAACCCAACATGGAAATATGTTCTTCATTTGATTTTGCCTTGTTCAAAACTCTAGCTGTTTAGCTTGTCTACCTTGTTATTTAAATTTAGTACCAATATTTAGGAGATAATTATTCAAAATAACAACCTCTAGATGCTCAAGGAAGATTTACGAACTTGATTGGAGCATAAAAGGAAGATGGAATGTTGTGATTTCTCAACAATTTGCTTACATAGAAAACTTCACAGATTGCAGGATCTGATGAAGAAAATTATCCTTTGACTAGAAAAGTGCAAAGGGACATATGGATGCACCAACATCCATTAAACTGCAGGGACCCAGATGTCAAGTTCCTTGTAGCTGACTGGGAGAGTTTACCTGGATTTGGCATGGGGGCTCAGATTGCTGGAATGTGTGGAATTCTTGCTATTGCAATCAGTGAAGGGAGAGTCCTTGTCACCAACTATTATAATAGGGCTGACCATGATGGTTGCATAGGTATTCCATGGTCATACTTCTAATACTTCATCTTGAATTGAATGGAGGAACGAAAAACAATATGAATTTGATGATACCATAAGTTAACAATCTTTTATATGCAGGGTCTACCCGGTCTAGTTGGAGTTGCTACTTCTTTCCTGAAACATCCTTAGAATGCCGCAATCGTGCTTTTGAACTATTGAAAAGTGAAGAGGCATTGAGTAAGGGAATCGTGACCACAAAAGAAAATTATACATCAAAGCATATATGGGCTGGACCAACACCTAGGCAAGCTCTTGCAACTGCAACAACAAATATTTGAGCATCTGCATATAGAAGTTTTATTCTTCTAATAACAATATATGCTGCAGGATATGGGGTGAGCCTTGGAACTATTTGCAACCAACAACTGAAATAAATGGCAGCCTAGTTGCTTCTCATAGAAAAATGGATAGACGGTGGTGGAGAGCACAGGTCACCTATTATACATGCAGAACTGAGTTATTTCTTCATTTAAGTAGTTTCCTTCAATGACCATGTCTACTCCTAGTTCCATTAACTGATGTCATTGATGTACACGGTCCCTTTTTGTGTTTGATAAGTATTGTTTCCCTTCGAGTTCACAACACGGGCAATCTTCAGCATTTCCATACTTGAGGGATGATATTCATGATCAAGTCTTATGATGTTTATGGGAAATTTACATTGCTACAATATCGGTGTTGCTATTAATTTTGTTTGCAGGCAGTACGCTACTTAATGAGGTTCCCAACTCAATACACATGCAATTTATTGAATGTTGCCCGTCATGCTGCATTTGGAAAATTAGCTGCCAAAATGGTTCTTGACGGTCTTTCTGGAGAATGGCCAAAGGTTTGTCAATTGTCATTGTCGGCTTTTCATTAATTTTCTTATTTGACATAGAAAACAAGAATGAGTGTAATCATGCTCAGTTGATCTGGTTGTACGATAAAGTAGATGGTAGGTATTATGTGATTCTCATAAATAAATGGGTCTCGAACTTATATTCATCAAAATTAGTTCTAATGTAGATGATTTCTGGTGGTGCAGAATATTAGTAACAAGCAAAGGTCTGATATTGATGAATATGTGTGGTCAAATCACAAGGCATGGGTCCCAAGGCCTCTTCTAAGTATGCATGTAAGGATGGGAGACAAAGCTTGTGAAATGAAAGTGGTGGAATTTAAAGAGTACATGCAGCTTGCTGACCGGATTAGGAATCGATTCCCTAACCTTAACAGCATCTGGCTCTCCACCGAGATGCAGGTGCTAAACTTGTTCCTGTCTTTTTTTTTTTTGAACTTTATTATTTGTTATTTTATAATATCACGGGCAATCTAACATTATGAAATATGTAATTTTGATTCAGGAAGTGATCGACAAGAGCAGAAAATATTCTCATTGGAAGTTTTATTATACGAAGGTAAGAAGGCAGGTGAGGAGTAATATGTCAATGGCAGAGTATGAAGGGAGCTTGGGTAGGGAAAAGAGCACTAATTATCCATTGGTGAATTTCTTGATGGCTGCTGAGTCAGATTTTTTTGTGGGAGCATTGGGGTCCACTTGGTGCTTCCTTATAGATGGGATGAGGAATACTGGGGGAAAGGTAATGGCTGGCTACTTGAGTGTCAACAGGGACAGGTTTTGGTAGAGTTCATTCTTGTAAATAGGTCAATGGTCAACCAACATGTTGTCTTATAATATTATTCGTTCTCTGTATGCATAACAATAATTCTACACCCTTATTTCTGATGAAGGTGATGAAAGGATCAACATAATTGGGCCTTCTTCTTCCCATTTTCTTTCTGTTAAGTTCCTCGGGTGGAAAGACTGTTTTTTCATTGTCAGAGGCTTCCATGTACCAAAATAGTTATATGTTTGTTTCTTAAAATTTTTTGGTGTTTGACAAAGTACTAGTACAAATTATCTGTTGTATCTTTTTTCAAAGGGGACAGACTGAAAAATTGCATTCCTGCTTTGTAAGTTTCCATATAAATGTTTTACACTTTTACCATTCAAATCTTTTATTTTTAAAGAAAAAAGAAAGAAAATCCAATTGAAATATCCATGTATTTTCAATAATATAATGTGGATGACCAACTAGCTCGTTTTATATCAGACAAGTAATTAGAGCTGCCAAAATAAATCATGACTCATACGTAGGCCTACCACGGGTTACAAGTTAAATGGGTTAGGGTCTTTAACCCGATTCACTAGAAAAAATAAAAAGAAAACTAAATCAATTCCCAACCTTTCAGTCATAAACTCCTATGGACAAGAATAAATAAAAAATATTGAATCAAAGTGACCAACACTAGTCAAAGATTGAATCGCCAAAAACAAAGATCATCAGCTAGAAATTGAATCCCGCTAGTAACAAAAACACAGGAAGTGAACCACTAATTACATTGATCAAAGGATCAAAGGATGAAGACACACTAACACAATAATGAAGAAAAAGAATTGAATTTGCAAATGGTTTGTTGTCCCGTTGCTTCGTTGTCGCCGCTCAAAGGAGAGTGAAGTGTTGGTAGTGGTCAAAGGTTGAGGACATAGTAACGAATGTTAGGGCTTGTGATACTTGCGGGTTTCTCTCTTTTTCTCAGGTTGAAACTCAAAGACAGGTTAGAGAAACAGCTAAAGGGCAAAGATTTTAGAATCTCCAATTCATTCCAAAGGTTGAGTTCATTCTACTTATATTATTATATAGGTTTAAAAAATTCAAGCCCAACTCATTAAATTGATGGATTAAATAAGTTAATGTAGTAAATTTAACCCATTTTGACAACTCTACAAATAACAACTCCTAAGTGTTTAATGCACTTCAAATTTCATTATTGGTTACTAGGCTAATTTTTTAGTACTTTAGCCAATTGAAAATGCTGTATAATTTTCGTTTTCTCGCCATTTTTACAATAAAAATATGATTGCATCAAAATTCAAGTAGTTTGATCCAAAAATATTTAACAAAATCTATTAAATTATTACACAATCACCAATTAGGGGGATTCTGAATTTTATTTTTTATTCAAGTTTTGTCATTTTGTAAATATATTATTTTTCCACTTTTGTCTGGAGTGGGAAACGAGAGCTTCTCGCTAATGTTGACATGTAGGGACATATACATACAAAAAATCCATCAATTATATTTTAATTTTAAATTAAAATCAAATATTATTAAGTATGATTATTTAACCAAAAATTTGAATTATATATCCACAATCTGTAAATATGATCATTTTATTTATAAGTGTAAGGAAAAAAAATTACCACGCGGATCAGTGTAAATAAACCTCCTCATAGTATACTTATCAAGTACAATATTTAAGGTTGACTTACTGGGGGTAAAGATACTCAAATTTTGCCCAACAAACATCCAAAAGAGAATAACACTCACAAGAACGTAAGATCGATAATCTTGGGATATAGATGTAGGTACAAATATTGGCATTTAAGAAAAATTAGAACAAAGCCAGAATATTGAAGATGCGATAGACTCAGACTCTAGCTCTTCAATTTTACTTCACGTGACAATAGAACAATTTCCAGAAGATAAAGCTTTCATAATTAATCCAATATCACGAAAGGGGTTAAAAAAAAAAAATAGAAGGCTCCTTCTGTTAAGGAATCACAACCAGTGGCCAAAGAAATTAAAGGTCAGCTGTGCACAAAGAAAGACTTATTCTCTTTCTCGCAACAATTTTCATAGCGAAATATTACCCGAAGACCATTTCTTATTATTCTTCCACATCCTCACCCACCTGATGATGCCCTCCATCTCCACTTTTTGTCGCTGTTTGTTTCCTATTTTTCTTACTTTTGGCTTTCTTTGCCTTCATACGGCGCTTCTTCTCATTGGCATCTACCCATTTGTAGTCTGAAGGTATGTTGAAAGGGTCAACCTCATCCTTATATCGGTGACTATCAGAGTCACTGGACTGCCCACCACGACTTCCTCTCATCCATGAAATCCAGGATGTAGACCCCTCCGAATCCTTCGATTTAGCATCCTGGAAATGTGCGGGGCTGGAGAGAGGAGTTGAAAACTCCTCTGCTGGCTGAAGTTCCTCAAATTTTGTAAAAGTAACAAGCACTCGTATCGTAGGAACTATAGGGATGGCAACCTGCATAGCAAATGAGAGATTATAACAAAAACTAGAAACCTTTGAAGCTCAAGGACGGACACAGAATATTGCACAACTCACACACTGCGACAAGCCAAAATTTGAAGCACAAGCACAACGAAGAATAGACAATGTACAATAAAGTATTATATAAATACTGAAATGAAGGTATATGCAAGCATTAAATATAAACCAACATGTGAAAATACATACAACATACATCGGGCATGTTCAAAAAGCATTGGATGAATTTAACGTTTTTATCCTAATAATATGAGTAGGAGTATTGTTAAGATTGTCATAATCAGATTTGATGTCCATTACATGTAAGTAGCCAATGTTATAAGTGTCTTGTTTCTAATGGAGAATGAGAAAAAAATAAGAAAGTTATTCTTAATTATTTGTAAATTATGAATTAAAGATAAATATAGGAAATAATATTGTATTAAAATTAATATTAGAAACTAATATTTAAATTACTTTGTTTTATTAGTTACTTTGTTATTTCTTAATAATCTTTTTGTTAAACTTTAATAATTATTTTTTTGTTAAGATTTGGTATTTTAATTATCTTTTGTTAAGATTAGGATTTAATATTATCTTTACTTTAAATTATTAGAAGTTATCTCCTGACCTCTATATAAAGCACTAAGTAATTAGGGTAAACAGTTCTTATGATTGATCATTAATAAAATCATTTGGTATTATCTGCTATCTCTCTCCTTCCCTTCATTTTCTCTCTACATCTCCCCTTTTATTCTGTATCCCCCTCATTCTGCCCTTGTTCTACATCAGTTTCCCCATCTAGAAGCAAAAGCTAGAATTAACAAGAGAAAAGTAGCAAGGTTATTGCAATGAATTGAGGCAACAAAATGGAATATACTTCACAATTTATATTTTCCGCATAATTAACCAAAAACTGTGTCTTCAAAAAAATTATTGGCAGAAGGGCTATACAGTGAGTCAGCCGTTATAAAGAAAGCTGGACCGTGAGCAAGTGGCTTGTAAAAGTAAAACAGCTCATTCATTAACTATAATTTAATGCAAGTGTTTGACCAAAAAGAGGAACACAAAAAAAATTATGAATCATCAATATCTTCATTAAAAAATGATATGAAGTTCAAGCTGTGTGTTTGACCCCAAAAAAAATGATGATTCTATATCATCAGAGAATGATCATTGTACACTCATTTCTATTAGCAACAATTAATCATCAATTCGGACCATGACAACCAGAAATCAGTGCAATGCTCTGTGTTATTATACCTGCCACTCAAACCACGATTTAATTGCTTCATGTTTAGATTGGCTAACCTGACTAACTGCCTAAATCAGTCAACATATACCTAATCCATGGTAGGACTAGTCTATCTGTGATCATCTTCAAAATCTTTGTCTGCTAGACCAAATAACACTCCTCTCTAATTTGCACATGAAGCAGGCTTGCATTATTTGACTTTGGCTTGACATGGTGTATAATAAAAATAACAGTAATATTATGCAATCATTATTAGATATCTTTGCTCAATCAACAAGCAACGTTACACTCATCATTAAGTCGTGTACAGACACCAGCATTAGAGCAGCCACATTATATACAGAGACATGCTGATCAGAATTTCATCAAAGTTATGACACTAAGTAACTTGACAACATCATGAGAAAATTAAAATATTCATCTAAGGAAATAAGCACTAAGAAACGAAATGTCTTAGTTGAAGTTATCCAGACAGAAAAGAAATGAGACATAAAAATTTTAGTCTTGTTTATAAGACCAAAAATGTGTATAATATGATATCTAAGCACTAGATTTATCTGAAAAGCCAATATGCGATATATAAATTTAAAAAATTTTGGGTTACCTTGACAGGAAATGTTCCATGAGGAAGTTTAGTTGTCAAAAGTTCTCTTAGTCGCCTAACAGCCTTAACCTTGTTGGCTAAGATGTCAAGTAGCGGCAGGAGCTCATCTGTTTTCAAAGGGAAGTCTGGTGTCAACCACAAAACAGGTCTCAATCCCTTTTTATACTCACTCTCGTTCTTAGACTCATTGATTGCTCCTTTCTTCTTCTTCTTCTTACTGTTTTTATCCTTTCCCTTCTTGGCGTCTCCAATATCCTCCTTCACAAACTCAGATGCTGACTTTTGTTGATCACCTGGTCTTTGGTTGCTACCTTCTGGAGCCAACTTTGAGAATTTCTTCAAAATTTTTGAATCCTCAGCGTCATCACTGCCACTCTTCAAGTTTTTCTTGTTCCAACCAAACCAGCTCTTCTTCTCTTTAACTGCACCATTGACTTCACAGTTCTCATAAGAAACTGCTGAACCATTTTCTTGACCATCAAACACTCCATGT
This sequence comes from Erythrophleum fordii, assembly GCA_032878935.1. Taxonomy (NCBI): domain Eukaryota; kingdom Viridiplantae; phylum Streptophyta; class Magnoliopsida; order Fabales; family Fabaceae; genus Erythrophleum; species Erythrophleum fordii. The sequence continues at coordinate 35,908,462 of JAVQMF010000049.1, forward strand.
TCCTCATCCTCACCAATACTATCAGAGTTCCCCATACGAAGTGCAGAATCCAATTGCATTCTTTCCTCAGCAGTCAATACATCATCATACCCATCATTGTGTTCCCCATTTACCATACTTTCTTCATCATCCACAGCAAAAAGCTCCTCATCTGTCATAGCACCAGGAACCCGCCTTGACTTCACACTCACCATCACATGAAGCATGTCATAAACTTTTGCCTTCCAATTCCCAACCATCTCAGTCTTCTCTTGGCGCCTCCAATTCAAATGGGGAACAAGCTCAGCCTGAGTAACATCAATACCTGGTCTATACATATTTGTTTGAGACATTAAGGCAACTTCATGAGCAACTTCAGCTTCTGTTGGTTGTGTACCAGCTCCTTCCAAGGCATTTGTGATTTCCTTCTCCTTATGAGCAAGAACAATCAAAGAACCAGGTGATAGAGTTAAATTAGCATCCTCTGAAGTATATCCCTCTCCAAGGAACAAAAATGTCTGGTCTGACCGTTGGATGCGGAAGCCATCAAATCCAGCAAGGGTCATATCTGCTCGAAGATTAGAACCACGTTTCCAAATGCGATAAGTATCTGAAGGGGCTATGCGCCCAATAAAAGGAATGACAGAGCTCTCAAAATGGAAAGTTATCTCCATGTAGAAGTCACGAATTCGAGTAGCAGAAGCAACAATGCGGGGTAGTCTACGGCACCATTTGGCCCAGGCCAGAGGTTGATAGTGCCGTGCAATAATCATGGCAATTGCTTCCTCTCTAGTGCACACTGCTTCCTGTAGAGCACTCCAACCATGCTCATTTTGTAGACTCCAATCTGCACCAGCAGCCATCAAAATCTCCGCTGAGACTGGATCCCTGAGACGTACTGCAAGGTGGAGAGGGGTCTCCCTACCAGGAACATCACGGCAGTCAATAACAGCAGAGACCTCATCTGCTCGAAGCTCAGCAGCAAGAGATTCAGCTTCTGTAGTGACCTCACCAGCCTTGACAAGTCGAGGTAGTGTGGAAACGATTTGCCGTAGGGCACCATGATCATGCCTGGCAACTGCCAAGTGAGCAGGACTGTGAGCATATTTGGATAAATCTTCCATTGATTTGTCCCCTACCTCTCTCTTTTCCCTTCTTACTGTTCCTAGGCTACAATCGTGAATGGTTCCATTTCCTTCCATCGCAGGTAAATCATGAGTTACGAAGAAGAAATGGTGCAGATTTCACTCATACCATTGCTATTCCGTTCAAGGACTACAAGCAATTTCTATGGTTCCACTGACTAGGGAAGCTTGCCAAAAAAACCCCCCAACAAAAATGAGAAACTCTTTTCTGCTTTCCACTCTTCAGCCCTCCCTGCCAGAATGAACCTCTTCTAAAACATTTAAAGAGATTCTGTCAACTGCCCAAAATGATTCACAGAACTCAACCCAGGAAGAAAAAAAAAATCAAGACTCAACTCTATCTATTTGCTCCAAATCTTTTCAGCATGTCGAGTTCTTCCCCAATTTTTTAAACTTAGACTCCAAAGTCCAAGTATATGGCCTGATCTTGAGTTCCATCCCAGCGGATTGAGGCTATCTCGGAGCTCAAATCTGTAAACAAACCAGGACTTTAGATAAAGTGGTTGAAATCACCGCATAATAACAGTCTGAAACAAAGATTTGCGCATCAAGCACTAAAATTAAGACGGACCATCCAAACTCGGCACGCTTGCTAGCATATTTTTAATTGTTGAGAATAATTAAAACAAGTTAAATTATAGTCTTGACAAATACTATAGGAAGACCACAATTCCGCTGCAGCAAGATTGGCTAGCCTAAGAAATTTCCATTAAATTAGTTGATCTCCAATCTAACCAGAATAATAGAAGATCCACGATTTTTCACACTATGTACTTGCATCATTTTAGGAAGTATCGAAAAACAAATGTTTTCTCAGATTGACTTACATTTTGAACAAGAATCCAAGAAAGCAGCAGAGAAAGCAAAAGCAGCGGCAGAGAATCGGAAAGCTCAGTGGCAAGAGAAGGATCCGTTTGAAAGTCGTTGGAGGTCGTCCCGCTTAGGGTTGAGCTCCGAAATTGAGCAACTGGTGAAAAACAAAAGAAAATAAGGGAGAAGAGGCAGGGATAGAGAGAGAGAAAGAGAATCGGGCGGCTGGAGTGGAAAAACAGAGATGGGATCTAACGGTCAGGATAGGTTAGAGGGGGGTATAGGGACCATTAATGCTGACAACACAACTCAAAAGGACATGAGGATGAGGAACTCGAATCGGTGCGGACTCGTTCGAGGACTCAGATCACAAAGTGTGGCTAATCTGTACTTTGTGTTTTCTATCAGACTCTCTGTGCGGGTGTGGGTGTGGGTGTGGGTGTGGTGGCTTTTGCTTTTGGTGGTTCCGTTGAAGAGGCGGAGACTGTTCTGTTCTGTAACGAGAATTACTGACTGACTTCGGTGAACGCGTTCACCAGATGCTGAGTTTGGTAATTTTGTTGGCATACATATCAAATAGCAGCCTTTCTCTCTCTATTTTTACTTTTCTAACCTCACCATATCCAATCACCATCGCTAAATTTAAGGCATGCTATCCGTTTCTGTTCCTTTTTTTTTTTTTAATAATTAATTTCAATTCATGTATGATCAAATTAGTCTTTTAAACAATTTTTTAAAAAAATAACCTTTTAATCAAATAGAATAATAAATAAACATAATGATGAGTATGTTTGGGACTAATCTGCACCAATGTGGATGTAGGATTGGTGTCTTGGTCGGAAACAATAAAAGATAAGTTCATAAAAAATTTACTTGATAACAAAAGTATGTTAAATGATGAAATATATTGACACTTTATATACTACTCCAATCTTCTTGGAAATGGGGAGCTCGAAGTTTTATCAAATTATTTGTAAAAAATGTGGAGAGGAAATTATATAATGAAAGACGAGTTTATTTTTTATCTTTGAAGTTTCACTTAGGTGTTAGTTTAGTTTTAAAATTTTATTTTGTTTTGATATAGCCCTCAACATTTCAAAATTGTAATTTTCTTTAATGTTATTGACTCTACTAACAAACATCGTTGAATGAAATGCTAACATAATAACTCAAATCTAAATTATAATAACTTGGCTTCTTCTAATTAGTTTAATTCTCAAATATATATTTATTCATCATTTTTGTTCATGTCATATTCAATCTTTTTTTTTTTCAAGTATAAAATTGACTTGGAATTGAGTTATTTTAACGTTTTATTCAATCTATAAAACGTTTAATACTATGTCAGACATTTTAATTAATAGATTTAAAATGATGACATTAAACTTTTTTAACGTTAAAAAAGTAGATTAACTCAAAATAAGTTTATGACATGTATGTGAAGTCATATCAAGCCACTAGTTACTAATGGTTATAATAACAATTAAAAAAAAAGTGAGTATTACGTTTGCCCATTTTCTAATAAAAAAATTTCACTAAACATTGATTATGTTTATGCTGCTAAGTCATGTAATATTATTTGTCAAAAGCGAATGGAAACATTATCAAAAAATCCAATACCAAATAAAATATTACAAAAATTAGGTGAAAAGATAGAAATTAGGCATTAACAATTTTTTTTTAATTAAAGGAATAAAGAGGAGCTTGATACATTGTTATATTGGTGTCAATATTTTGGACTTAATGAGACATATAAAATGTTTGCGCTTAATATATTGATGTTTGATGATATTTAAGATGCTAGAAATACAAGATAATATAATATTGAGTGATATTTTATATTGTTAAAAAATTATGAGAATATTACATTACAAGATTTTTAACTGCATTAATTCTTATAATCAAAGTATTTTTATGTATTAATTTTATAATAACTTTCAATTGTGATATCAACTATAAAAATTTAAACATCACATGTTTAGAATATATAAAAAAAAATACAATAAAAGAAACACAAAAAATAGTTCCAATTTGAATTTGAATTCCATTTCTTCTCCCAGTGATTCAAACTCATGGAACAGAAAATAGGTTGTGCTGGGCCACAAGGATTAAAATTCATAATGAATGAACAAAAACATTGAAGTGGAAGAAGTAGCATACAAAGAAAGCCGTAAAACCACTAAATCAAGACCCCTTTTAATTTACCGGTGGCAGTAAGAACGCAATTATTATACCAAATGAAGATTGGACTTCTTTATTTTACGGTAACTAACTCGTCACCTCTACTCATTTATAGTTTCTGCCTTCACAAGAGTCCATCATGAACCATCATAGTGAATGTATGCGTACCTTCAAATACATATATATATGCTTTACAAGTCAATGCAATCCTCCTAATTACACTCTTCACCTAATATAACTTGGTTATTTTTTGTTGTTGTTGGAGGCATATGATTTTTACTCTTTTATCTTATAAAACCAATAGTGATTTATTATTTGTAATGTAATTCATTTTACAGCTGGATTTGAATGTATTTGAAAGATGGATAAGCACGAGAACAATAATAATATATTGATAATATGCCAAAAGTCGAGGCATGATAATTGGAGGATGGCTTCAATGTGGTGTGGTTGCGGTGGAGAGTGGACTTTGTCAATTGTAAGGGCGGTTAGAGCAAAGCACGAAGAGGGTGGTAGGTTGGAATTTAATGGGGAGAGAGAGAGTCGGAGTCGGGGTGTGAGTTTTCTCTGTGTTTCTCTTCTTTTTTTTTTTTTGGACATGGGATTTTAATATCTTTTTCGTAATAAAAGAAAAAGCATAATTGCACAATTTATTTTGTCACTCATCCACACGTTTCTTGAGCCGGCAATATGAAAGATATATGGTCAAGAAGGGTATATCCATTTTTCCTAGGGGAAAGCTATGGTGAAAGATCAAAATCAACATTCACCTGAGCCCCGAATTAACGGGGTTTCTCTGGGAAAAATGCTACAGATCAAAAGGTATTTCTTTTAGTAATTTTATTGGATTTAATTAAAGCCCGGTGGGCCATGTTTTGAGGCCCATATGATTTGCCTCGTGTACACATGCTTCTGCCCCTTAAGCTGTCGTTGGTCCCCCTAGGCCACATGGGTTATGGATCACAAAGGCTACATCCTTTTAACGTTCTATGCTTTTAACAGAATGAAAGGCCATAGAAACAACTAATATACCTTGGCACCACGTACGTTCTCTCACTACAAAGTCTCTACCTCTCTCTCTGATTTTTTTTTTGATAGATAGTATAAGCTCAGCATCTGATCGCATGAAGGGAGTGATGGGCAGTGATTAGCATCCTTTTTAGAAATGAAAACACTCAAGTCCTTTCCTTCTTTTTCTTTGGACGGATTCATTGAAATTGAAATCAACATAGTTGAAGCCCAGAGAGACTACACCCACACTCTTGGAAATAAAAGGGCAAACGTTTTCAAAAGAAAGAGGCTTCTATAATTGCTTCCACGCAAGAAGAGAAAAAAAACAAGATAAGCAAAGAAAATTGAGCTGAAGATGTGTGGCGGCCCCATAGAAAGGGTTTCAGGGGACCAGAAGGCAGCGTTTTTATTGGTTATCGAGTATTGGGCTGTCTTCTTTTTCCCGTGGGTCCAATAATTTTCATCAAAAGCATTAGGTTGGGCAAAACTCAAGGCCTGCGAATTGATGTTGTTGGACTCGGATGGAACCAACTCTTTTTGTTTTTGTTCTTTTAAATATGACGACCTTAGCGACGAACCGATTTAAGGAAGGAAAGTGGAAAGTCAGAAGCTTTTTGACTACTCTACCGCAATAGGGAAACAAACGTGCTGAGCTGTCAAAATTTATTTACCAGTTATTTAATTCTTTTAATAAAAATGTAGAAGAAACTTTTATATTAGACTTGGTTAGAGAATTTATCTAACCCAATGTAAAAGACATGGATATGAATTAAAAAAAACTTATTTTTTAAATAGGTTGAGTGTGAGCATTTTTTTAAGCGTGGCTCGATAATTACAAGCCTAAATTGTAATTAAGTCTGCTCAATGCATTTCAACTTTTTTTTTTTTAAATCATGTTAATTTTTTTAAAGGAAAAAAAAAGAAATGTTTCATGTGAAGTAAATATAGTGCAGAGAGGAGGATTTTGGAGCAGAGGGAGCATAGAGATTGTGCCATACTATTCTAAATTATATAGAAATCTCATACCACGTCTCTCATTTAACAACAATAATCCAAATTTATACTTTTGACAATAGAAATAATCGTCATTGAAAACTTTAATGATCCAATTATGCTTAAACAAAAATTTTTATTATTTTATCCTCTAATTTTATGCCAAATAAATTTGTTGAATTTATAATATTACAAATAGAAGCATAAATTTCTTGTGTCATATTTTCATTTTTACCACTTTAACACATAATAGGTGCATGATTTTAAAAAATTATAACTTGAATTATACAACTCTGATTTGCGTAAACTCTGTGACCATGAAAAACTTATATTGAAAACTATCTACTATCAAAATTTCAGATCAAAATAAGTTTATATGGTACCCTAAAATACGCAAAAATAGAATCAGACTATATAAATAGTACATTAGTAATTTTTGCAAAAAATAGCTAACTTAAAAAATTCATAACAAATTCTACAAATTTCCAAAATGTTCTTTAGCTCTATAAAAATTCTAAATGTGCTATAAATACCTATTAAATTTTAGCTCAAAATTCATCCATTTAGTCAATCAATAGTTTATGGTCATTTTATAAGTCAAAGAATATAACATTTGGTTCCAAATAGTTATAATTGAGGCATATTATGCCATGTCTCCATTTTGGCACGTTTTTAATAATAAATGTATCATGTATGGCTTATCCAACTTGTCTCAAAAGTTATGCAACTTAAAATCACATTACCACATACCATCATATACATACATAATGTGGAACTCAATGGTCAAATAACACTATTTCATATATTTATATCTAAAAATAATTTGTACATTATAGTATCATACTTTTGATTTTATGGGAATAATCATATATTAAAATATACATATACATAATTATATGTACAAAAAATATGTATTAAAACTTAAAACTAGTGTTAAAATAGTTATTCTTAGGCTCTTTATTCATCATCTTTACTTCTTTTAGGAACCACCTGAATATGGTTAAGGGAAATAGAGGAAATAATGAAATTTAAAGAATTCCAATAACTTTTTTATCATACATATACATGGCATATTTAAGATAAAAAGAAGCAAGCATGCATGTCATGCAACCAAATATCATTTATATTTATACATTAAGGATCACATGGCTCCACCAAGAGCAAAATAAACTCTAAGAATTTTTAGTCTAACCTCATCCAATAATTTGAAACCTTTCATTTAGTCTCATTCTCTTGTAAAAACTTTTGATTTAACCTCATATATAATTGAAAATTTTGATTTAGTCTTATTTATATTTAAGGACTTTTGACTTTAATTCTTTTTTTTTAAGGAATTTTTAATATAACCTTGCCTATTCAAGAGCAAAATCGATTCCAAATACAATCAAATATCATGTAATTGCCTATGATTATCAAACAATCAATAATACACATAATTTGCAAATAATACATATATGCAATCTAAGACACTCAAGTAACCAACATACATATATAAAAATGGATTAAAAGTTACCTTAATACAATAGTTCAACTTAATTCTCCTTTATTTATTGACTTAGTCCCTCGGCCTCACACCTATACTTAAATAAAATTTCACTTGCTTGGCCTAAATACATAAAATGAAATACAAAATTATCAATGAAACCATACTCATACTCATTTAAGTCTTATACAAGTTAGCTAGAACCTTATATTCACATATGGTTCAATTAAATGGCATAATGAAACAAATTTTATAAATCAATATCTTGGCTCCAAGAGTTCACCCAATATAAGTTATATGACTCTATTAAAATTTATTAGAGTCATCATAACTTAATTAAAAAAGTTTAACATCAAGTTGCTTATTTATATATAGTTGAATCTTAAATTTTTATCTTTTAAAATAAGGCTTTTAAATTTAAATCAATAGTTCTTTTAGTATTTATAATTCATATCTAGATTATTTATAACTTTAAAATTATTAAAAACTTTTCCTAAGTACCTATTACCCTTTACGGCCGAACCTATGCCTCCATTGGAAGTAAAGGAAGTTTTGTGATTCTTCTTAGGATTTTTGGCATCCATAGATATTCCCCAATTTCTTTATAGTTCAATTATAATTTCACATGGCTTGAAGTATTTTTCTAAGTTTTCATACTTCTTAAGGTGCAACCAAAATCCTAAGTATCAAATCTTGCATTCTATATTCTCTTGATTGATTTCAATGATATATTCTTAATTTTCACACTTCAAAACCCCAATTCCTATCATGCTTCAATAGAAAACCAATTTCTTTGTTGTTCTTCTTTAGTTTATGGAATGTGAGAAAGTATGAAAGAATAAGGAAGAGCAAGTTTTACATATGGAGTTATACATTGTTCAATTTTTTGTTAAATAGAGATTATTGTGCTACTAATGGTTATTCCAAATTATTTTATTTTCCCATTGGTTAAGCCACAAAACTTCACTTTTTAAAAAACTAAAATCATACAAAAGAAGAGGAGAAGGAGTAGGAAAGCTTTTACAATAACATAATAGGTTAAAACTCCATATTTGTTTATCTTTGTAAAGATTCTTTTCGTCCTTTTCCTTAGTTTCTTCCCCGTGTCTTTGGTTCTAAATTAGAGTAGAAGTAGGTTAGTTAGAATGAGTTAAAAGGTGGCGTGAGGTATATAAGAAGCAAAGCAATGGGGGTGTTTTATAATAATTTACAAAATTCTCATTATGTTATTCTACTTCCATTTCTCCCTTTGAGCTCATCTTGAATCTTTTTTTAAGAATCAACATTTCTATCATAAAATTTAGATTTTTTTGTTTATTAAAAACATTTTGTTTCAATTTTATAGGATTTAGATTAATCCGAAATAATTTGGTCAAAATTTGGGTTAATTGATGACCTAAATTGTACATTAGAAGTGTTTTAATAATTCTAATGATTCCTATAATTTTCTAGACCTCTAAAATCTCTAATGAATTCAATTTTATCATTAAAAAATTTTAAAAATTCATCCAAAATTACAATTTTGCTATAGGGTTATTGGATAACTTTATTTAGCCATTTTAACTTTAATTCTAGGCTATTTTTAATTTTCTAACCATATTTTTAGATACTATAATATTCTACCATTAATTGGCCTTAATTTATTTTACTTTAAGGTTATTCTTATATCACATTATAGGTTTCGATTCAGTTTCTAAAAAGTCGATTATTATAGATTGGAAATGAGGGTAGGAAAACTTTTAAATATATACATACATATATATATATATATATATAATATTTTGTATAATACATTATATATAGTTTATATTATATTAAATAAATGTAATATATTATTTAATTTTTAAACTATTAAAATATAATAAATTTACAAATAATAATTTTATTGATAAAATTATATTTTTAATTATAATTTAACTCTATTTAACTTATTTGTATAAGACAATATTTTACAGGTCTTATTAAGAATTTTATATTAAAAATTTTGTTCAACTTATAATTTTTTTATCTTGTTCAATTTAAAGTCTACTAAATTTAATCAAGACATAACATATGAGAATTTTTTTTATATAACTCAATTATGTGATATTGAATTATAAAAGATAATTATAAACTGAATATAATTCAATTATGTAAAATTTTTTATTTTTAAACAATTCAATTACATCCTCCTTGATTTGATTACAATTGATGGCAATATATCTTTTTATATAATTGAAATGTTCAAAGATTTAGGCTTCGTTTGGTATAAGGGATTAATTTTTGATGGAATAGGAATGAGAAATGAAATGGGAATGGAAATAAATTTTGTGTCCTATAATTATGTTTGGTATGATGGAAAAAAAATATGAATGTTTTTACTTTTTTATATTTGAAATGAAATGAAAGAGAGATTAAAAGACCAAAATATCTTTAATTATTTTTTATTATTAATAATTATAAAATAAAATAAAATAATTATGTTTAATTATCAATAATAATAAAAAATAAGAAAAATAATTATTTTTTATTTTTGATAATAATAAAATAATAATATTTTAATTATAAAAAATAAATTTTAATTATCTCTACCACCAGAAATTCAAACACACAAAAATAAGATAGTTCAAAAATTTGTTTTCTCTCAAATCAGACTACTCTCAAAGGTGTAAAGGTTTGCAATCTCTCATATTTGAAGGTTTCAACTTTTCTGAGGAAAAAGTCACTTTACGTAGCAAACATGTTTTCTTTGCTCTCTCATTTCTTTTCTCATTCCATGAATGCCCTCTCCCTCCTACCAAACGGGGCCTTAGTGTCGTTTGGTTTAAGAGTCCAAATAGAACGTGAAAGGAAATGCTTTGCAAACACACATTTGGTTACCAGAGTCAGACGGAGGTGGGGAGTGAAGAATGGCGTATGGCATCTGCATTATAACACATAGTGGGATTAATGTTACAGAGCCAAAATATTGAAAATTAAGTCGATTATGCTCCTATGCTGTCAACACTGCAGACCTGTTGCCATTGCCATTGTCATCAATGTTAATTTCTTAATAATGGAATTGCCAGATTTTTAGTTCTTTGAAACTCCTACTCGGCCTCCTTCTAAATATCTACTTGTCTTCTTTTGAAACACCAAATCTTCCAAACACCTACTTGTCCTCTTGTTTGCGGTCATTGGATCTGGCCTTCCTCGCCAACATCAAAGCTCCTCCCCAGAGGGAAGGGACCATTTGAGGTGTGGTTTGGAGGCTTAACTTTCGACGATGCTGTGTAGAAAATAAAAAACGTTGTTTGTCCGCTTCTTTTTCAATGACGATGATGAATATGGTTGTCGAATATTGCCTTTGATGATTTGAGGTGTGGCTTGGAGGCTTAACCTTTGATGATGATCTATTTATTCAAAGCAATAGAAAAAAAATTTAACTTTTAGTACAAATCAATTTTATTTTTTTAAACAAAAACATTTTTGTCTTTTATTTAACTTTATTTTCTATTTCTTTATTATTTTTATCAAACTTAAAATATAAATGTAAAAGCATTCGTATTCCATTTGATGTCATATTAAACACTGTAAAAATAATTCTGTTTACTTTTGCATTCTCTTTCTTATTATATAGTTAACAATGATGTGAACTAAATAGTCCCTTAATATGTAACTTTACTCATGTTGTTTAAACTATTTTATTCCATTTATATTTTCAAGACAAAAATACATAAACAATAGTCAATTGGAGTGAGTTGGAGGAATCGAGAAGGCATAGGTGAAGAAAAAATCACATGAAAATGAAACTGGTCATATTATAGTGCGAGACTAATATCTTTACAATTATAAACTATTAGTATATATTGTTTTTATGCCTTCAGAAATAAAAGTAATTAATCAATTGTAAAAGATAATTACTATTTTAATTGAAAAATTAATAACAAGAATCTAAAAGTAATAATTATCTTTTATGATTTTATGTTAAATAATTGAATTATTTTTTAAAAAAATATTTACATGTTATATCTTGATTAATTTTATAAGATTTTAGATTATATAAGACAAAAGAGATTACATCTTTAATTTCAGATTATATAAGACAAAAAAAAGTTGAGATATTTTTTTATATAAAATTTTTTTATAACTTTACCAATAAGATCATTATTTATAGTTGTATTATGAATAATTATATTTTAATATTTTTAAAATTGAATAATATATTATATATTTTATATACATATATTTTAAATATAATACATTACATATATAAAAACCTTCCTACCCCCAAGCCCAATCCACCCCTCTCCCCCAAACCCCCCTTCCCCACCGATATTTATTTCACATGAAACGCGAAAGAGGAAGCTTTGCTTTTTTTTTTTTTTTAAAAGTAATAGCCTAAACGTGGAGTTTTTTGCTTCGCGTTTAGGCTTTACTTTTATTAAAAATAATAATTGGAACTTGGATGGAACTTCTCCGTATTCTTATTAAAAAAATAAATTTTAAATATATGATAAATAAGTTTTGGTAATAATTAAACGTTAGTATTATTAGTTTTTTGTATTATAGTGCAATAGCCATACATGCACCAAGACTTACTAACTTTCATTTCTTAAAAAGATGCTACTTTGAGTTAGTTGAGTTAATCAAGACTCTTGGATAGAAAATAATCCAACTTGGATTTGAAATCTACATACTTCGATAGTTTGATTACACTTCAATTTGTTCATGGCAAGCCACAATCCAGCCACCTCTCTGATAACTTTCGGACTCATTCCAGCAAGTTCCAAAAATGGGCAGCAATATCTGCAGTCACAATTGGGGCCTGCTGGGAGACAACTTCAAATTCTGCATCATTGGACTGTAATTCTTTGAAGACAACCTAAAAACAAATAAACTGGGCCTAGGATGTCATCTGAAAAGCAATTATAGGTTACAAACTTTTGTTTTATGTATGATTTTATTGTAAAATTTATTTCTTTTGGGCCAAATTTGTGATTCCTGAAAAAAGTACGGTGTGCAGAATATATATTCAGCTGAGAAGCTTATACTGTTTTTGTGACCTCCTTCCCAAAGTATCATTGAAGGGTAGCTTACATATTTTTCTCCAAAATTGTTACTTCCCCGAAGTTTCCAATGCTATCGTGTCAAAACATTAAATATACTATACTTCCGAGTAGGTGCACATTTTCTCAGGATTAAAGTGATATCTTTTGAGTTTCGCAAATTACGGTCAAATTCAATGTATGTGGGAAATTGGAAAATTCATAGATTTTTGACTTTACTAAACAATTATACCCTTAAAAAGGCATTATCATCGAAGTGCGAAAGAGGATCTTTTTGCACACCAGAGTCAACCTCAGTTATAATGGCTCGAACTATGCTGCAATTAGCTCAAAGATATGGAGAGAGATGATTATAGGAAGATCTTGCCATGCCATTATTTTTCCAACATTCCGCTCTGTAAAACCACTTGCTTTCCTTTTCATTAGTTTGTCTTGCCGACACACTCTTACATGTGAGAAGAATCTGGGCTTATTTGAGTCTCGCTTTTCAGCCACATGTTTTGAAATTCTACACATTAAGGATCAAGCATAGCCTTTTCTTGACCATACAGCGCCTTTCCGACATGTTGATTTTCTTGGATTCTGATGGGGGCTCCTATTCCTTCCGTCATTTTCTTTTCTTTTTTTCTCTTCTTCCCTACAGCTCTATTCTACAAATTTTATTTTTGCTTTACATATATAAATTAAAAAAAAAAAAGAAAATTCAGTGAGACTCTCAAGCAGGTTTATTCATTCGTATACTTTTTGTGAGAAAAAATGAGGTGCTAATTTGTCGTCTGGTGATGATGCCTTTTCAGATATTCAACAATTGTGACTCATCACATGAAATGACGCCAAGGGATTCTACAACTAAGTTGGCTGATATTCTAATAACAAATAGATAGTAAAAGGAAGGAAAATCTACTGACCTATGGTTAGTTCTATTCCCCTTTAAAAAATTGATAATATAATTTCCATTCCAACAAGCGTTTATAACGAGTCCAAATAGAATCGATTTCTCAAAATGAAACGTTAATAAATAATAACGAAACTCCTTGTTAGTGTGTTAATTTTTATCCCTTTTTTTTTAATATAAATAACAGAAGATGCTAGCAAGCACTCCATGATCACAATAGGAAAGGGGCGGCAGAAGAGTAAGACATGAATGAGTCCATTTTGGCCGAGGCGCATACTTCTTTTGACCTCTGCACCAAAAATATGATTACTTAGGCTTTATAGGAGCCTCAACTATTCGGGAGAAGCAACCAAGAAGGTGAGAATGAGCCTCCAAAACACTGGTATTAGTGACTAAACGATTTAGTCCTTCTCAACTTTTATCATTCATCCATATAAAAATTATGGGTCATCACTCATCAGCAGTACTTTCTTCAGGTGGTGGCCCATCTCTTTTATGATCGCCATGTCTTCAAATTTGCGTGCTTTTAGAAAGAGAAAACCACAATTGAAAAACTCACAAAAAGAAATACTATTAGCATTTAAAAACCATGCAGTTTATTTGGACCATATCTATATGTTCATTAGCCTAGAGAGAGCTAGCGAGCAGAACCCACTGTCTAGCCTCAAAGAGCTTCAGCAAGGAAGTTACTGCAAAGTTGGGCAGTGACGATGGTGAGAACTCCTTGTTGTGAGAAGATGGGACTGAAGAAGGGACCATGGACTCCTGAAGAAGATCAGATTTTGATTTCCCATATTCAACGATATGGCCATGGAAACTGGCGGGCTCTTCCTAAACAGGCTGGTGAGTGCAAATCAATTCCTTTTTCCAACCAAGTCTCTATATTCTAAACCATAATAATTCTATGAATGGACAACATTTTCTTTAACCCGCTAAACCAGCGAAGACTAAAGAACGTCTTTTAGTGCTAGGATAGAGATGTTTCATCGATCAGTGTTTTCAAATTGTAGATCATTTCGTGGTTTTATTCTGAAGTCTGAACCGTGATTGATCAGGTTTGTTAAGGTGTGGAAAGAGTTGTAGGCTTCGTTGGATAAATTACTTGAGGCCAGATATAAAACGAGGGAAATTCAGCAAGGAAGAAGAAGAAACCATCCTCAAACTGCATCAAATTCTTGGAAATAGGTGGGTATGGTTTCATTCTGCTGTCTTCTAGCTCAATCTATGTGTTTCTACGTGCATGAGTTCTCGCTTCTTAAGTGGTTTTATATAAGGAATGGTAACCAAATTTTAAGTAAATGATATTTACCAGCCTTTCCTATAATTCCTCAGATGGTCTGCTATTGCGGCGAGATTACCAGGACGAACGGATAATGAAATAAAGAATTTTTGGCACACCCACTTGAAGAAGAAGCTTGAAAGATGTGAAGTGCACAATGTCAGTGCATCCTCTTATACACAAGCATCCTCAAGTACAGCGGCTCTGATGCCTTTGCCACAGTTAGTACTAGCGGCGGAAGCAACAAGTGCCGCTAATTCTGGTTTCACTGGGAAAGTTCTGATGAATGCCAATGATGGTTTAGCGTCAAGGAGATATCCAGCCACCGTAAATCCAGGATTTCACAGTGCACTCTCTTCTGATACATCAGGTCAAACCATGGGTAGTCATAGTTCTAATAAGATCAGTGAAGAAATGGAATTTTGGTACAATCTATTAATGAAAGCAGGGCAACCGTCACAAGGTCATGGAAATTTAGGACATATTGCATGAAATTATCTATCTTACCTTTCAAATTTTTTTGAATCTTGGTTTCAACTTCTGTGCTTGTGTACAAAATTTAAATTCACTAGAGTGCAATTACGTAATAAATGCCGCATAAAGGCACAAATTACTTTCAACTTCAATGTGAAAGCGGAGCCGATGTGAAAAATTTCAACTTCCTCCTGTTCTGATTGAGGATGTTTTTGGAACAAAAACAAAAATAAAAAAGGTTTCTACGCCAAGGGAAGATCGTCCTCGTTCACGGTGGGACTCGAACCCACAATCTCCCGCTCCGGAGGCGAGCGCCTTATCCATTAGGCCACGCGAACATCTCGAGCGGGGTTCGCTAAATATTATTATAATGTCTTAAATTTAATTGCATGGGTTGAGAACTTTTTTTTTCTTGGCTATGTGCATGTCAAAACACCTTTTGTTTTTTTTCCTTTTTGTTTTTGGTCTGACTGAGTATTAGTACTTTTTTCTTTCCTTTGGGTAAAAGTATCAATACTCAATATGGCTTATGAAATGCATTTTGATTTTTTTTAACTTTTTTTAAAAATTAATTATGTCAATTTAAAAATAGATAAATATAAAATATTTGAAACTTATTTGAATATAAAGTTTTATTTAAATGTATGTAACCCATTCAAACAATGAGTCTTACACATTATATATTTATTTATTTCTTTTTGAAATTGATATTGAGATGATCCATTTTCATCCAAATGACCTTTTCAACAATGGTTACAACATGTCCTAAAGGGCTGACGGGACTGTCTTTAGTGGACTACATCAAGTTAGGCGCTTATGGACCTTGTTTCTGCCTACAATGATGATTATTTATTTATTTAGGGGACAAATGATAACTTTATCTTCTCCTACTTGATGGTAAATGAGGTTTCAAAATTTTGTCAGGGGCAAGATATTCAACATCCATACAAATATATTTTCATATTAAAATCCAGTTTTTTATATTCTATTATTTTTTAATTAAAATATAATAAATATATAATTTTTAATAATAATAATAATATAACAAAATAATGTAATAAAAAATTATATATTTATTTATAAATATATATATATTTATTGTATTATTATTAAAAAAATTATACGTTTATTATATATTAATTAAAAATATAATAATAAAAATATAAGTTTAGTTTATTATAAAAACATTTAATTAAGAGGATAATGCAGAACTACTATCTACGTTTATATTAGAGAGTGGGCGCAGTTAAGAAGACATACAAGAAAAGACACTAATTTTTTTTTTTAACATTATAGTATTACTATTAGTATAAATATTAAATAGTTATTTTCATTTTTAAATGCGTTTATGCTTATTGTACTTCGGAGTAACAGTTTTTAATTTTTAGACTTGTACTGGAGACCTAGAGTGAACGACGACGTTCAAAGAGGTAAGAGAATGAATGTTAAAGGTGGGCGACACTTTAAAATGAGCCCCGAGGAGTTGGAGTCTGGAATTTGGAGTTTTGCTCCCAAAGCGAAGGTTATTTCCAGCTCTCATTCTTGGTCCTGTTTTCCTACGGTTTTGAAGATAAAATCCCTTAAAACCCTTCGACTCAAAATTCAAGCGTCGTCCGCTTATCATCGCACAGCAGCACTGTTCAATGGCGTTGGCAATCTCGAATTTATTGCAATGCCCTAATTTCCGGTTTTCCCAGAAGAATTTTCGTCCCACAGTCTCTGAGTCATCTTTATCTTCTGTCAGGTAAAGCCCTCCTTAAGGTGTCTCCTCCGTTCCCAGCTTTTTGTCACTATCAATTACTGCATTTATTTATTTTCTAGTTTTCTGGTTTCTGATAATTCCGTTAAAGCTTAGTAGCTTAGCCGTTAGGTTTTCTAAACTTGGTCAAGTATATCGGATTAATCTGATTGAGCTGCTATGTTCATTTTGAATTGTTTAGTAACCAACTCATGATCGTTATTTACACGCAGGAACTACTTATTTCAAGGCATATAGCACCTAAAAAGCTTGTTAATTATTGTGATAAGAGTCGGATAAATAATTGTTTGGAAGGTGTTAAAATCTTCACGTTTTGTAGATTATGAATTTTAAAAAAGAAAAAGAAAAGAAAAGAAAGGATCCTTGTAACGTTGGCCATGTCCTCTGCTTGGAACTATAGCACTGGGTGTCGAGTAATGAGTCTTTCTTCATAAATACGGCTGTAACATGTAACATTGTAATTAATTTGGATTCGCAGGTTCTCAAAAATAAATGGATGGAGCGGCAGAAGGCTTATCTGTGCTGCTGCATCTGCAGCGGGGAGTTCTAATTCTCACAGTGACTTAAATCCATATGAGGTAAAAATCAGTCGGCATGCAGTTTGTGAGTCCGTATGGCTATTCCTGTAGCTTAATTGTTAGGAGGATGTCATCTGTTAGGTTCTAGGTGTAAGCCCCATTGAGGGATTTGACATGATCAAGGCAGCATATGCCAAAAAACGAAAGGAGGCTGAAAGGATTGGCGATGAAGCAACTGCTGCCAGAGTAAGTTATTCTCTCTCTCTCTCCCCACCCCCCCTTTTTTTTTCTCTGAATTTTTTTTTAAAGTTAAGATAATACTTTAGTAAAAGACACTCTGTAAAGTTATATTTCTAGTCGTTATTAGTAGGACAGCCAGTTGTTCAATTTCATTATGGTTAGGTGGTTAATTAATTGTATTGATATTTGGAAAGTAAAAGTAAGAGTTAGACAATATTTATGTTTCAGGTCTGTATTTGGAATCCCTAATTAAAGCTCTCTTATCTTCTACACCATTTCTAAAATTAAGAAGCTGTAGGGGTAGGAAGGGGCTTTCCGCATTTTCTTTTGGTTGCTAAAGGCATGGGCCCTTGCGATATGATTTTCCTCAGTTTAAGACTCTCACGTATGGGATCTTGTGTATTGTAAATGTATATTTCAGCTGGAAAAGGCATATGACAGAGTGATGATGGCACAATTAACTAATCGGAAGAAGGGTGTGACTTTTGGTTCATTCAAGGTAAAGTAGAGTTGTCCTTTACCTGGGCACTAAATTGGGCATGCAAACATGAAGACACAAAGATACTTTTTATTTAACTTTTCTTGGAGATTGAAACTACATGATTAACATAGTTCTGCACATGTTGATGCATTCTGTTTCCACTGGACCTATTTCAAAGTAGTAGTATAGTTTTGTTGAAAATCTCATTTTACTATTTCTTTCTTGCTACCTGTAAATTATGGCAACAGAGAATCATGGAGGAATTAATGTGTCATCATTTTCATTTATTTATTTTCTCTTTGGGCTGTGTTAGAGGGAGGGAGGAGGTTGTGTAGCTTAATAAAATGAAGTAATATTGATCAATGCTCACCCTGTTATCACTTATTATATAATGCATGCACTTTCCTGGTAATCATGTTCTTTGCTTCAATCATGCATTTTTTTTTTTCCGATCACGTATGAACAGTAAATACCGGAAAATTATACAACTAGCTGCATAGGACATAATAATATGAAATTACTTAGTTTTGCCACTTGATTTTACTTATTTTGTGTTTTCTTCCTATTGTTTTCAAGAATTAGGCTCTAATTTGTTGTCATTTGTTTGCATCTAATAGCTTATATAACCTCTATAAAAATGCAGGTTTCTAAAGACATAAAGTATGCTGACAAGCAGCCAATTGTACCTTGGGGTCCAAGGTTCAATATTACTTTTATGCTTCATGACTTGTAGTTTTCTTGCTGTAGCTGTATATTGTTGTTTCTAATATTAGCTTAATAGAATTACTAACTGTGTAATCTTGACTTTAACAGTTTCTTCAATATTTAACTTCTCTAGGTTGCCATGCCTCCTTTCTAGTAATGGAGATCCATGTGGTGGCTGGCCCCATCATATGGTTGCTTTGCTGACACATGCTTGAGGGTTGTTCGCATATTAATTCCCCCCCTCTCTTCTCTCCCCTTTTCCCAGAATTGGGTTGAAGTTAAGTCAAACCTCATTGATTAAACGATCTGTTTCTGGTCCACAAAAGACCATCTTTTATAGTTACTTGATGTGATCTAATTACTCATGATATATGAATGCTTAGAGAAGAATGTCTTCGCCTTGAGATAGTAGGGATACCCAATTCCATTTGCTTTAAGATCAATTTCTTCTCCCTGTCCTCCTTTTTCAGGATAATTTCTCTTTGCACTTTTATATGAATACATAATGTTTCCTTTTAGGGCCATATTCTAGTGTGTACTTTGTGGTGTACTACGTCTACTTCTAAATGCCGTTCCCTCTATTAGTGCCATTGCTGCTCTATTAACAACAACCTGTAGCCTTTTTATGAAGTTATGTTGACTTCTAATGATGTTTCAGGTTTTCCAAGTCGAGTAAAAATGATATGCTCATCAACTTGGCCATTTCTGCTGTTTTTGTGAGTATTCAATGAAGAATTGTTTTGAAAAATGACAATGTTCTGAAACAATAATTTTTATTTGCTTATCTTATGCCTTGTACAATAGTATTTAATCATCATTATTTACCCATCACCTGCAGACAGCTTGGGTCCTTGTCAAGCGTAGTGCTGAGTATAAACCTTTGCAGTTTTTGGCATTTGCTTTTGTTTATCGGCTTTTTGAGAAGTTAAAATCCTTTGAACCACCTACATCCCCTACATATAATGTGAGCTCCATTTTCTGTCATGGCACATTCAGTGATTTTTTTTAACATTATTTGATTTTGAACCACGTTGTGATATCAATCTAAGTTGGTGTTGGCTACAGGAAGATGGTGAGGATACAGGACAAGGGCTGCGAATGGGAAAACGACTACTCCGATCGCTGGCTTTGGTTTTTGGCTGTATAGCCGTTTCATCTTTGGTATGACATTTGATTACACCTCTTGGGTGACAGAGTTATGTTCAGAGATCAATTCTTTAATTGGCCTATATTTTAGCCCGTGTAACAAGGGAGCTGATGTTATAATATTCATGTATCTGAAACGAAAGAAAAAGAAGGGAAGGAAGGAGAAATGATAAAGAGAGGAATCAAGTTGGCCTTATATGATTTTTCTTTGCTGAAATCAAAGAAAAAGAAGGAAAGGAAGGAGGGAGGATTAAGAGAGAATAATCAAGTTAGACGTATATGATTTTTACTTGTAAAACAAAGTAAATAGAAGGAAAGGAAGGAGGAAGGATAAAGAGGAGGAATCAAAATGGCTCAATCTTTGCTTATTTTCATCATCATCATCATCATCATTATTACCAATTTTCATATTTTCCTGTTTTACATTTGTTGGAGCAAAACTATCATGATATATGGAACAGGAGCATGATTTCCTTTTTTTTTTAATTTATTTTTTCATTTTCAATCTTTGTTGAATTCCCATTCCAATCCCAAGTTGTTTGAAGGACTACTTTTGAGCAGGAAAAACCTAGTTTTTGTACTGCCTTGGAATTTACTCTAGGACCAAGTTTGGCAAGTTATTGCTTCTGAGAGAATTATGAGATTGGGAGCAATTATTATCAAAACTTGCAAATTTTGAATAATTGTGTTTTTTTATGGAAAATTTTATGTCCTTTAGGCTATGACTGTCTTGGAATTTACACTGGGACTAAGTTGGACAAATTATTGCTTCTAGGAGAGTTATAAAGATTGTGGGTGATTATAATCAAACTTGTTAATGTTGACTAATTTTGTTTTTGATGGAAAATTCGATATCTTTAAGCTATATGTTTAATTGATTTAAATCTCAATAATGCAAAACTATTTTGAAACGTGTAAGGGACGAATTAATAAATAAAAATTGGTCATTCTTAATATGCTTCAACTTTTTTTCTCCATATACCATATTTAGTAAAAATTAATGCTCTGTTGTGCGTTTGTTGCAGGCATACACTGGTCTTTTGAACTTCATTGAGTTCTCAGGTGGCTACATACCTGCTTTACTTTACAACAATCAGGTATAAAACAAATGAGCGGTACTTGTTGGCTTAAACTATATAAACTATATGAGATAGACTGTTCACATCCCAGGCGTAGTGAATAATATGATGGGTGCCTTGCAGTTTGACTACCTGTGGAACTCTGGAACTTTCTTCCTCTTGTTTCGTGGGGTTTCATGTCATATGGATTTTATTTTTTATTTGCCTATGCAGCAAAGAGATGAATGATTATGGTCGTGAAATAAAACTATATTCCTGGTCACATGAGTATTATTTTTCAAATGTGAATTGTGAGGGTGTCAGCTAGTCTGTGTTTCTAAGAAGCTGTTCTTGAAGGGCGCAGTTGCTGACATGCAATGGGCCTACTCATAGTTTTCGGAAATCAATGTCATGGATGGCTCTCATTTATAGTTTAAAGAAGCATAGCTAATTTCTAAGCACTTTTACTGGCTAAAATGGTTTTGTCATGACAAAATCATCTTTTATCCTATACCGCGTCTTATAAGCTGACATGATAATTTCTTATGGTATTTGCAGGAGTTGATAATCACCACTTCATCGGCAGTAATGCTTTACATTATGGCATCTTATTATAGATAGTGGAACTCTTCTGAGCCCTTAGTCATGCAGCGAGTTATCATCGAGATACTGTGTTCCTTTCTTTTTCTGTTGTACGTTTTGCTTCTCTTGAACTTTGCTCTATGAAGAGCTGTATTTTATTCTGGTGCTTTTCTCTCAATTTTGTCAGTTGAGGTAGAGATTCTATGTAAATGTTAAAATAGCATGAATAATGTTAGTTTCAATTTTGTTATTCATTTTTTTTGGCCATTCATTTTGTTTGATAATTCAAATCTTGGTAGTTGGCTCAAACCCCGTCCCCCTCTTCTTTTTCTCTGTTTTTTTAATCTCTACGATTCTTCTGTTTTATATAGAGAAAAAAAAGGGTAGGTTGGGGTGTTCGTCTTTAAGAAATTGTCACATTTATTCAGAAAATGAACAAGTGCCAAAAGGGACAGCGGTATTTCAATTCTAATCCTGCAAATTCCTATCTTAAAATGCATATCTTGTCGTAAGACATCGCAGATAATAATTCCGAATACCTTTTGGGTATAATAATTCCTGTTTTGGACAATATTTGACCATTTTGTGAATAAATTAACATCCTGTTCTTTTAATCTATGCATCATCTAGGCTTCAAAAAAGGAAGCAAGGTTTCGATTACAGAAAGAACGAAGGCGAAGTATCTGATTAACCCGAAAATCAAATGTACACAAGGTTCTAAGGTATAAAATGCGAAGAAAAAGCAGGCTTTAGACGTGTTTAATTTTAATGATGCTGTATTATCTGCTTCTTGGAAAATTACTATATTGCATTAAAAGTTCATCTGGAAAAAATAGATTATTGTAAGACAAAAATTTTAATAGTGAAAATCTCCTCTTTAAGGGTTAAAAAAAAAAAAAAATTAGGAGATTTTCTAGTAACAGGTGAACAACATCTTTTTTTGGGTGAATAGGTGAACACTATGATTATTATTTAGGTAAATGTGCTTTTTTAGGAGTCTTGTGTAGATTTTGGTGAATGCGGATTTTCTTAAGTGGATCCTTTTAAAATGCCTTTGAAGTAAGGCAATCATGGCCATGGGACGAATGGAGTACTTAGATCAAGTCATATCGCGTATTAACATCAAAGTGTACTGTCATTGATCGGAAGATACTGGCCTCCAGAAGTTGACAAAACGATGCATTTGGATTACCAAAGGGAGACGTGGCATTAATAGTGGTGTAGATGGCTTGAACAATAGAGATGAAACCTGAAAATGAATCAATGAAACTGAACAAAATGTTGCATATCTATTCTTCTCTTCTAAGGCAATAGAGACTGAATTTTTTTTTGTCATTTTCAGCTCACTTTCTTCATTTTTCCCTCTCAAATTTCCTTCTCTTATTTGGTAGCTATTTTTACTCTCAGATGCAAGAAGCCTACATTAGCTAGAAGGAGATTTTCCCTCTGTCACAGATTCCTTCATAGTTTTGGACATGTATTTGGTGTATAAGAAGCTTATTGTTTTCTAAGGAACATTTGAATACAAAGCGTATGTAGTGATTTTTTTTTGTTACTTTGTTCAAAGAGCAATAAGAAAAATAATTTTTATTTGTAGTTGTATTATAATGGCTTATATGGCAAAAAAAATACTTCAATATAGTTTTTATGCAGAAATGGCTTCTGTGCTACGTTCCCTACGTGACTCTCCTTTAGAAATGGGCATATATATATATATATATATATATAAAGCTGCTAGACTCTATTTATTTCTCATCCAATACATCAATCAAGTATGGATACATCATCCAATAGGGCATGAAAATGAATTATTAATATCCATTGATATCCTGCCTCATCCAATGAATGACTAATATCCTGCAATGTTTTCTGGAAGCTGTTCAAGTTATACAATAATTAATAATTTGATAGCAAGGCATGTACCATAATCATCAGAAAATGAAGATGATGTAATACTTAAAAGTAGTTTCATCTTTAAAAAACAAAATCTAGTTAACCATAATCCTTAGTTGATCACTCGAAAACAATATTGACGTTCTCAGTGTAAGTGGCAGTATTTTTAAATAAACATTTTATGTGATATACTTGGTCTGCTGGTCCTCTTATAGTATAATATGTATTAGCTTACCATATCCATGTCTACTTTCTGCCACCCTATTTCAAGAGCCTAGTGTCAAATGGTTCATATGAGGATCTGAAGTTGAGTCATTTTAAAGCAATTTGAAGTTATCATCATGTAAGCAGATGCGTTTCAAATGTTCTGTATTGCCTATTCTTGGGCAATAGGAATTTACTAAGATTAAATAGATTATCAAAGGGGGGCTTTTCTCGCAATAATATAAACTTTTTAATGCTTAACTTACGTATTGTTTCATTTTTGTTCCTTATCCCTACCACATGCAACTGCGAGGGTGTGATCCTTCATGTTTGTGAGAGCTTATGTTGGAAATTGTTGGTGTGAATTCCTCATCTGGAAGTGCTGGACTACAAGTATATTTATGCCTGTTGAGTGCAATTGTTTTAACGGCAAGGGCCAAGGAGCACGAATGCAAATTTTAAACTCTGAATTATCGTAAATAGTCATCTGAACTTATAAAATTTAAAATTAGATTCTTTAATTTTCATTCTCTTAAAAAATAAGTTCTTTTATATAAGATTAATTCATTTGTCACTTATAAAATATTTAAAATAATAGATGAATTAACATTAATAAAAAATAGATAAAAATTTATTTTCATAAATATAAAAGTGATGGGACATAAATTCATTATTTTAAAGGTTTACAACTATAGCGTGTCAAATGAGAAGAATTGCACCTCTTTTCTTTTTTTTTTTAAAAAAATGATATTAAAAGATTTTAAAGATCAAAATTTTTTTAAGATCAAAACAAATAAAGGATTATTAATGCTTTTTAAATTTTTTATTTGAAGTTATAATTTATTCTTTTTTATGTTAAAAATATTTTAAATTTATTATTACCTGATAAAAATATCATAATAAAATCACTTTCATAATAATTTAAAGGCCAAATTATAACTCTAAGAAACAAAAATAATAATTTTAGAAAATATTAACAATAACTTATTCTTTTAATTCTTAAAAAAAAGTTTAATTATTTTTACATCCTCGGTAGATTGTTGATCTTAGTAGTTGAATTACTTGGGCTGACCAATAGGCCAGGCCTAGACGGACCGTATGATGAGCTGGAGCGTTTGTGGGTAGGTATAGTATTAGCAACACCACACCGTAACGCGATCCTGTATGGCCATATCGTCGATTTTGCATAATTAGACGGTGAATCCATGCGATAATTCATAGGCCTCTGAATCTAAGCATGAGCAGCGGAGGGAGGAACAAGAATCGCACAAGGTAGTGTGAATCGTACCGACATAGTAAGAGGAGATTCCATAACAGAGACTTTCTTCATTCTTGTTTCTGTGATAGTAGTTTCTGTGTCTGCTTTTCTTCTTGTTCCTCTTCTGCTACAACTTGGAAAACCCTACAATTCGAGGTTAAGGTAAAGGGGAGCAGTTAAAAAGGGTTCAAGATGAGGATTATGATAAAGGGTGGTGTTTGGAAAAACACCGAGGATGAAATCCTGAAAGCGGCGGTTATGAAATATGGCAAAAACCAGTGGGCTCGAATCTCTTCGCTTTTGGTTCGCAAATCCGCCAAGCAATGTAAGGCCCGCTGGTATGAGTGGCTTGATCCTTCCATTAAGAAGGTACTCTTCTTTTCCATTATATTTTTTGTATTTTGTCGTGTTATACCGTTGGCTACCGCCTACTGGCTTATTTGCGAAAGTATGATAGCAGTTTAAAAATCGGGGAGGAAGTGCTTATTGCTTCTTGTGTTTCCATACTGCTATGCTTCTAGATTTTCTTGCTTGGGATGCTAGTCTTTGTTAAATATGATATTCTGGGTTTTTATTCCTGTTCCTGATTGTTTATCCTTGTGCTGTCATACCTATTCTATTTGAATTCTAAGCTCGACAAAAAAGAGATTTTGAGAGTGTAGTGCAGGTTTTGGTTAAATATTATGCTCTGAAGTGATTGGGTTTCGAATGGGTAGTACTGAACCTAAGCCAAATTATTAGTTGTTTGTTCTCTTAAACATTTTTGGTTTACATGTAAGTGATGGAACATAATATTGACATCTTTTCATTTGATTAACACATGAAAGCTTGTATTAGAAGTTCCAAGACTGTTTTAGTTGTTTTCCGTCAGTTATGGCTATTACTTATGGGTTTCTTTGAGAGAGCAAGGGCTATTGTAGGTCTGTGATGAAAAACAGTGACTGATTTGATTATATAGGCCCATTATGTCATAATTTTTTCTTCTTTTTTAATGCATTTTGCTTTGAGAGCGTTGTTGTGCCTTTCCACTTTCTATTATATTACACATTTACACAATGATTGTTATACTGTTATTCACATTATAACGTCTGTTATGTTGAACTTGTTATCCAAGCCTTTCGGCTTGCCTGAATTGATATTTTAGTTCTATGCTTTTTCCAGACTGAGTGGACAAGAGAAGAGGATGAGAAATTACTTCATCTTGCTAAGCTTATGCCCACACAGTGGAGAACAATTGCTCCAATTGTAGGTCGTACGCCTTCCCAATGCCTTGAGCGGTATGAGAAACTCCTTGATGCAGCCTGTGTTAAGGATGAAAACTATGAACCTGGTGATGATCCTCGGAAATTGCGTCCTGGGGAGATTGATCCAAACCCTGAGTCAAAACCTGCACGCCCAGATCCCGTTGATATGGATGAGGATGAGAAAGAAATGCTTTCTGAAGCACGCGCTCGATTAGCCAACACTAAGGGCAAGAAGGCCAAAAGGAAAGCCAGGGAGAAACAGCTTGAGGAAGCAAGGAGGCTTGCTTCTTTACAAAAAAAGAGAGAGTTGAAGGCTGCTGGAATTGATATCAGGCAGCGGAGGAGGAAAAGGAAAGGAATAAATTATAATGCAGAAATTCCTTTTGAGAAAAGGCCTCCTCCAGGGTTTTTTGATGTTACTGATGAAGATAGACCAGTGGAACAGCCCAAGTTTCCTACTACAATTGAAGAACTTGAGGGAAAAAGAAGGGTTGATATAGAAGCACAGTTAAGGAAGCAAGACATTGCAAAGAATAAAATTGCACAAAGGCAAGATGCCCCTTCTGCTATACTGCATGCCAACAAGTTGAATGACCCTGAAACAGTTAGAAAGAGGTCAACTTTAAGGCTTCCACCACCCCAGATTTCTGACCATGAATTGGAAGAAATTGCCAAGATGGGATATGCCGGTGACCTTGCTGGGAGTGAGGAGCTTACACAAGGTAGTGGTGCAACAAGTGCTCTTCTGGCTAATCATGCACAGACACCTAGCCATGGAATGACTCCTTTACGTACACCTCAGCGAACACCAGCTGGTAGAGATGCTGTCTTGATGGAAGCTGAAAATTTGGCCAGGTTGAGAGAGTCTCAGACACCATTGTTAGGAGGAGATAACCCAGAGTTGCATCCTTCAGATTTTTCTGGAGTCACTCCTAAGAAAAAGGATATTCAGACTCCCAATCCAATGCTCACCCCCTCTGCCACCCCTGGAGCTGCAGGTCTTACTCCTCAAAGTGGTATGACACCAGCAAGAGATGGCTTTTCTTTTGGCTTGACTCCAAAGGGAACTCCTCTGAGGGATGAGCTTCATATTAATGAGGGCATGGATATGCAAGACAGTGCAAAGCTTGAGCTACGGAGACAAGCTGATCTGAGAAGGAGTTTGCGCACTGGTTTAGGCAGTCTTCCGCAGCCCAAAAATGAGTACCAGATAGTTATGCAACCAGTTTCAGAAGATGCTGAAGATCCCGAGGAGAAGATTGAAGAGGATATGTCTGATAGAATAGCTAGGGAAAAGGCTGAAGAAGAAGCACTGCAGCAGGCATTACTAAGAAAAAGATCAAAAGTCCTTCAAAGGGAACTTCCTAGGCCTCCAGCCGCATCATTAGAATTAATAAGAAATTCTTTGATGAGAGCTGATGGGGACAAGAGTTCCTTTGTTCCACCTACCTCTATTGAGCAAGCTGACGAGATGATAAGAAAGGAGCTTTTAACCTTACTGCAACACGACAATGTCAAGTATCCACTTGATGAGAAGGCTAATAAGGAGAAAAAGAAGGGAACTAAGCGTGTGGCAAATGGTTTTGCTGCTGTCCCTGTAATAGAAGATTTTGAGGAAGATGAAATGAAAGATGTATGTGTTTACTACCATATCTGCTTACTTAGTTCTTTCTTCTTCTTTTTTTCAATTTAATTTCTTTTATGATGCCTTTTCTGTCAACTTTTTTTTATTTTGTTTGATAGCGACTAGTAAGTAGCTTTGTCAACTTTATTTGGTATGCAGTCAACTTGATTTTCCATGATACAACTTTTTGTGCAGACCTTAAGAATTAACACTACAGCAACTTTATCCCTGTAATCACTATTTTCAATATATTTTAAACAGTGTCTTGGTGCTATGAGTGTGACCTATTAATCAGAATGGAGATGGTTATCCTCTTAAATTATCCCCCAAAAATGCATATGTAGCATGGTAATGCTGTGACTTATACAACAAACTTTTGATCTATCATTTAGTGAAGCCACAAAAATAAAAAATAACCAATACTTACTGATAGCCACTCAGCTAGCTGAAATAATTTGATTCTCAGTGTCTTCTTCTTCTTCTTCTTCTTGTATTGTCTTTTTTTTTTCCCCTCTTTAAAAAAGGAACATC
The DNA here is from genome assembly GCA_032878935.1 of Erythrophleum fordii. Classification (NCBI taxonomy): domain Eukaryota; kingdom Viridiplantae; phylum Streptophyta; class Magnoliopsida; order Fabales; family Fabaceae; genus Erythrophleum; species Erythrophleum fordii. The sequence goes on from JAVQMF010000049.1 coordinate 35,936,982, forward strand.
CTTAGAAATATTGTTCATAAGGCCCTCAAATTGGCAAGCGGACTTTAGATAGTAGAAGACTGCTAGAAGAATGGAAGGGGAATGGGAATCTGGAAGTGGACAGGCAAGATATTTGTAATCAATAGCATTACAGTTTGTTGGGTTGCTCTTCTCTGAATCTTTTGGTGTTCATGTTTCTCTGTGGAGTAAGACGCTTCCTCATTCAGATGTAATTGCCCAAGTTCTGCCTTTCCTGTTACATTTTAGTTTTTATTTGACCATTGGTCCATTTATTGAACATTAGTATACATATTCTGTGTTATGTCCATGTCCCATGAGGTAGTGCAAATTTTTCTCTTTCTACCTGCTGATCTATCGGGCCTTTTATCATTAATCCTGATTGTGATTGCATATTTTTCAGGGATGGCATTGTAAGCAGGGTTAATAAGTAATAATACTTAACTTGCATGCTATTTATAAATAAGTTCCTGTTGGCAGGCTGATCAGTTGATAAAAGAAGAGGCCCAGTATCTTCGTGCAGCAATGGGGCATGAAAGTGAACCCCTTGATGAATTTGTTGAAGCACACAGAACTTGCCTTAATGATCTTATGTACTTTCCCACTCGGAATGCCTATGGTCTCTCTAGTGTTGCTGGAAACACGGAGAAGCTTGCAGCTTTGCAGAATGAATTTGAGAATGTCAGAAACAAGCTGGATGATGGCAAAGAGAAGGTAGTGCGCCTGGAGAAGAAGGTGATGGTGCTCACACAAGGCTATGAGGTATATTATTGCTGCCCGTTATATTTTTTTCCATTGCTGTGTTGTGCCTCCATTTACCGTTAGCATTGCTACTTTCAAATTTACAGTTTCTTGGATGTTGCTGGTATTCTGCAATCTTGTACACAATGCTGGGGTTGGGAGGGGGTCCTGGAGGGCCACCTGCGTCAACTGTTTTGGTCCATGATATCAGGCCAAAGATCTGATAGTCAATTTGTGAATGTATTGTAAAGTTGTTGTATTTTTAGGTATTTGTAGAAAATGTACTTTTTTTTTAAAATGTTATCATCATTTTTAATGCTACCTTATTCCATGTTAAGTGAAAGGAGAAAGAAGAAAAGAAAAAAAAAAAAGGTTTTGCAACTCTCTTGTAACACCTACTATATGCTGAAACTCTTGATTCCTGCAAAGCGAAGTGAGAGAGAAACTAGTGCTGCAGTGCAAATGCAGGCAAACTCACTATTCATATATCTGCTATTGTATGCGTACTTACATGAAGCATTTTATGTACACTCTTCTGACATAGAAAGCTCTATTCTTACTGAATCTTTGTTATCTAGAATATCTTTTTTGTGCGACAATTTTTATATTGTGCCACCTAAGCAGTCTATCCGATATCTTTTTCCCCATTTAGGGCATTAGCATGCTGGAAAGTAAATTCACAGATCTCATCTTTATGTAATTTGATTGCTTGTCTATATTGAGTCTTAACTACTTTACTTTGGCTATTGCATTTTTCAGATGCGGACAAAAAAAAGTCTTTGGCCACAAATTGAGGTCACCTTTAAGCAGATGGACACTGCTGCAACAGAGCTGGGGTGCTTCCAAGCCTTGCAAAAGCAGGAACAACTAGCAGCAGCACACAGGATAAACAATCTGTGGGCTGAAGTACAGAAGCAAAAGGAACTTGAAAAAACTCTGCAAATGAAGTATGGGGATCTTCAGGCAGAGCTGGAAATGATACAAAATGTCATGGACCAATACAGGGCACAAGCACAAAAGCAGGAAGAAATTGCAGCAAAGAATCACACTGCAGAGTTAGCTAAGGCTGCAGCTAATGAAACAAACGTGCACAGTACAGAGAATTGTAATGCTATTCCACCTTCAAATGAGCATGGAAGTGCTATGTCGGTTGATTCTTCTCATGTTGAAACTGGTAACCAGCAAGTTGACATTGTGAAAGACCAGGACACTTCGAGCCCCAAAACTGATATGGATGTGGATGCTGATAAAGGGCAGATGACTCTCGATGATCATGTCATATTACCAGATGCTACACCTGCTGCGGAGGGAGACAGTGCAACCAAGGTTCAAGGTAACAGCAGTGATAGTCATACTGCTGGCAGAGAGGCCACTCCAGACATGGGTGCTGCAAAGGAGATTGGAACTATTGGGTCAAATAGAGAGGTTCAAGATGTTGGGGATCCAGAGAATTTTGTAGAAGCCATGAATTCACACGATGACAACACACAGGAAACCACAGCTTTCAGTGACGGGGATAAGATACAAGTAGCTGATGGCAAGGGAGAGGAGTAAAATTAGGGCCGAAGCAATTACTGATATCAAAGTTATTGGGGGAGGGCTTCAATGGGTGATGCAAGGCCATAAATTGTATGTAGAGCAAGGCCTCGTTTATTGCTTGAATATCTTAGCTAAGGATGGTTTAATTCTGAAATTTTGTGATGTGGAGGTAGTCGAAGTTTGTAACATCAATGGTGGAACGATTAATTGTGTAAGCATTTTGAGAGTCATGGGCAATTTTGTCTTTCATAGCTTACACTGAAGTGCATGCAGGCAATGCGATGTTTGCGTCCGTAGGTGCTCCTCCATATTTGCGAAGGACGGGATAGTCAAATGAATTTGGTTTTAGTACGTCGTCGCCTTTGTTTAACTTTTACTAGATTGGATTACGCTATTAAATGGTCTACTTTGTGCTTATCGATGTCGTCAATGCTCTAGGTATTGTGCTTGTAACAGCTATTCTTTGTTGTCATATACGTCACTTCTCTGGACGATGAACCTTTGCCGTACGACTGCATAGTGAGGGCTTATTTAGTACGCAAAAGGGGAGGAGAATATGTTTACGGAAAGAATAAATCAGTTATTTTAATAATGAAAATGACTTTTGTATTTTTATTTTTTAAAAAATAATAATAAAAAATATAATAGATATTGTATAAGAAGTACATAAAAATATTATACTCGTGGAGAACGATCTAAACAAGTTATTATTGTCTTATTTTTTCATTTGTTTTGAAAAACAAAATGCAAAATGAATTCAGACAAATAAGGAAAAGGATATTTTAAATTAAAATAATGAAAATATAACTTGATGTTTGTTTGATAAAAATTTAAAATTTTATTTTATTTTATGTTTTGTTTTGTTAAAATGAAAAAAGAGAAGTTGAGATTACTGTACAGCTTGAGGATCCTTATTTCAGTTTTCTTGGTTCTTTTGTCCTGACTTTAGCCTTTTACAGCTTAAAGAGGAAGAAAGACTCGTAAAATCTTTTTGAAGTATGTCTAGTGCTCACTTGTTGGTATATGAAACGTCCTCGAGAGTCTTGTTTTTCGACTTTGTATCTGCTGCAATATTCCTTGATCCCCATGAATTATTATTATTATTATTATTTTCATTAGAAAAGGACACAGTGGCCCAAGCCAGAAGATGTTATAGGGCTAAAACAAGAAAATAAAAACTGAAGGGGCCAACGGACCAACAGAAATATGTGTGTGTATCTTGCAAGCAGGTTACGTGCAAATAAAACGTCATTTTGTTTTTGTTTTTTTTAAAAAGATAGATCGGAACGTGAGTTTCAAGTACTTTCATTTCTCTTAGTGTTGAATCTCATACCGAGCATATCTTTTCAACAAGATAACATTTCATACAAAAGATTTATTTTCCTTCATCCAAACGATAAACCAGAGAACACACTATCTTCAAACATTACACTTCCCAGAAGATAAAATCTAAACAACATACTTTATAGTGAAAAAAAAATACAAGAAAATTTGAAGATTTTCTTAGAAGAGTGTGTTTAGATGAATAAAAAACCGATAAAATAAAAAAAAAATAGTGGAAAGGAAACTTTTCCCCTTATTTAGAAGTATTAAAAGTAAAAAAAAAAAAAAAAAGGATGAAAAGAGCTTTTTTCATTCCTTTCTTCTGATAACTCTAATTTTTGTTTTCTTTTAAATTAGGTGGTCAAGAGAGGGAACATTAATTTTTAAGTATTAATAGACATTTTTATCCTTTTAAATTTTATAACCTAATTTATTATTATATTTTATCCAAGTTCAAAATTTCATGTGAAATTCCCATCTCTTTTCTGAATTTAGAACTCTGTGTTATTTGCCACTGAGATTGTATTCATGTATTAGTATATTACTTATAAAAAAAATTGGTAATAAAAAAACCCGGTAATAAAAAAAAACTAAAAAAGCATCTTATCTGAACTTGTAACTTGTATCGTTTCATACATTTTCTCAAGGCAATTCATTAGTAATATGCGTCTTTCATTTTCAGTATACTAGTGTAAAAGAACTATATTATAATTTAGTATCTTTAATACTTATCTTTTTCATTCATTTTTAATATAATTCTTAAATAAGAGAAAGGAGGTTTTTATCCTTCATTATGTGTGTGTATATATATAAAAGAAGAATGGCAATCATTACATTTTATTGATATTTTTACTGTTTTTAAACTATTCATAGGACTTTTTTTTTTTAAATTCTTGGTTTGTTTTTTATTCTTAATTTTTTTTTTGAAACCTCGTACATGGTGCATCGAAGTACTGCCTAGTTTCTATATTAAAATTGCTAACAAAGAAAAAGGTAGATTTATATTCCATTTTATTCTTTTCCTTTCCGTCCCTTTTTTTCATTCCGTTCCATTTTATTTATTTATATATGAAATATCCAAATATAGCTTGGTTTTCGAAGTTTCCCTTCACAAGATAATCAAGCCCATTCCTGAAAATTTGGAGATCAAGTTGCCCATCTTTCAAAAAATCATCTACAACCAGAGATTCTTTCGTGAAAACTGGAAGATTTTCATAAATGAAAAAGTCGTTGTTTAAATAGGGTGAAAATAACATTTGGTTTAAAAAAAAAAATCTTATAAAGATCGCTTTTAAAGCACGTTTAATGGACAGGTCTCACAGTACAACTAAAAGAATAATCTTGAACTAATTATATTTAAAGACTCAAATTTTATAAAATTTATAATAAAATATTTTAAGAATTATAATTATCTTTAAGAATTATAATTATAATTAAATTTTAGAAGATTTATTATTGATTTAGGAAAATTATTACTGAGTTTAGGAAAGTGAAATTTTTTTAAAAAAATCTTTGAAAATAATTTTGATTTTTAAGATTCTTTATTACAAATTTTATATAATTAATTTTTCCAAAAAATCATTTTATTAATTCGTAATCCTGCATCCACATGGGCTTTCATGGTTTGGGCCTGATGCTTCATGGATTGGTCTCAATACTCCGCCTTGATCACTGTGGACTCGGTCATATTCGTATCAGAAGCTTCAGCAAAAACGCCAAACGGGGTGTGCAATACTGATGCTGATCACGGAACAAAATTAGAAATTTAGAATTGGTGAATTACTAGTCGAAGTAGTGAATGCTGTGCAGTCATTTCCTATAAACTCGACGGCCAATAATGGTTTTGTGAGAAGATGGAGAGGCAAAAGGCCATTGTTATTTATTTTTCATTTTGGTGATAAAATTAGAGATTAGAGATATTATTGCTTCGGAGGCACCTACGGGGACCAACTACCCAATATACCAAACAGGGAGTATTTTTTTAATTCAGGAATCAGGATCGACATTGTCAAGGAAGAGGCAAAAGACAAATTGGATAGAAACAAACTCCTGGTAAGTAAACTTCGTAGAAACTGCTCCATGATGGCAACTTAATATTCAAAAAACACTAGAAACTTGTAATGAACCCATGAGTTGTGGCCCCTGTTATAGTTGTCACCATGTCGTAGGCTACAGAAAGCCACGATTCCTCTCCCCATATTTTCCTTTCCTTCTTACCCCCATTGTCTTCATTCATTTGCATTTTTAGGTGTTTCCATTCTTTCCACGACACATGCAATTAGGTTTAAAGTGGGCGACTTAAATTTAAGTATTACGCAGATATAGCTCACGCATTCTTCGGGGATCAGAATTGGGTTCTTGCAAATTGCAGTTTTGTTGAAGTTTCTGGTACTTCTTAAAACTACACGGCTCTTCATTTTCTTTCTCAGCTATTTGAGTGGTTGTAAAAGCTTTTTCTGCTTCCAGTTTTGTAACTCATATGCTTGGGTTCTGCTCTTCCTTTAAAAAGAACCATACGGATATAATTAGGGAACTTAATTTCAAACTTCAGCAGTTCACGTGTTGCCTTTCATGCACCACGCGTTCTTTGTAGCTATCACATGCTTGTATATCAACTGATTTTTTCTTTTTTTGGTGGTTTTTTTATGGATATGAATTTAGCCTGAGGCAAATTAGCTTATCAAATCAAACCTTTCAATGATCTTTAAAGTTGTTCTATAAATGGGGAAGTGGGCTGTTATTTCCCCTCAGATATTTTCCTGAATTCCAGTTTCGTTCTTATCGCGAAAGAGGATATAGTTTTTGCCACTTAATCATGTAAGATCCATCTCTCTCTCTCTCTAACCTTTTTGGTTGGATATTATCTTTTGATCTGTTGAATTTCCTAGAGACTAGTTCAACGAGACCCCCTCCCCTCTTTTACAACAGAATTTGTTGGTGACTTATTCTTCTTCTTCTTCTTCTTCTTCTTCTTCTTCTTCTTCTTCTTTTCACGCCTTTCTTCTTTTTACGACTGAATTGCTCAATTAACAATCTGACTCATTGGGAATTTGCACTGATATTTTCTCTTTCCTTTTGGAATCACACGCTAACGATAGGAATGGTGCGTTTAGTTTCAGAGAAAATGGTAACTAGGACAGTGGATTTTCGGTCAGACACAGTGACAAAGCCAAGTGAAGCAATGCGAGCTGCTATGGCTTGTGCTGAAGTTGATGATGATGTGCTAGGCTATGACCCAACTGCTTTTCGCTTAGAAAGCGAGATGGCAAAGATAATGGGGAAGGAAGCGGCTCTTTTTGTTCCATCAGGCACTATGGGAAACCTTGTGAGTGTGCTTGTCCATTGTGATATCAGGGGAAGCGAAGTGATTCTTGGAGACAATTCCCATATCCATATTTATGAGAACGGAGGCATTGCTACCATTGGAGGGGTACATCCAAGAACTGTGAAAAATAATGAGGATGGAACCATGGACATTGATTTGATTGAGGCTGCCATCAGAGATCCAAAACGGGAGCTTGTGTATCCAACCACTAGGCTTATCTGCTTGGAAAATACCCATGCAAAGTAATCTCTCTTTTCTTATTTGCTTTGCTTATTTTTGTCTTTTATATGTGTATCACAATGACATTAGATTGGTTTTATGTACAACCCGTTTACCCATTTTAAGTCGACCAAACCTGAAAAAATAAATGATTTTGGTCAGGTTTGAGTGGCTTAATAAGTTTGCACGGGTAAATTTATATGCAAAAAAATGAGGTTCACTCAGTTTAGTCGGATTTGGAGTTTTAAAATGCATATAATGTAGGATATGTGAAAATTAATATATTTTGTGACATAACCCAATCATACATGACCCACTTAGACCCAACTTTTTGGGTAAACAAAAAATTTGGTCTGCTTAGGATATTAATTTTTTCACCTGAAGCGCAGTCATGCGAGTTGGTGACCTGTTCCAATTGTTGGCCAAGGTATAGCAGCATTTTTCTATGGTGAAGGCCTAGGTTTGGGCCTGAGTTGTAGTCAACATGTGGCACTTGAGCTAGTTGCGGTTAAGTAAAAAGAGTTATGCCCTGATTAATAACTATAGCTTTTGGCCTATTGATAAGAAATTGTTAGCCAAAGTGTGGTAGCAATTGTTCTATGGTCAAGGCTTAGGTGTAGGGTCAAGTCACAGTTAATATGTGGCGCTTAAGATAGGTATAGTAAAGTAGAGAAGGAAATGTCTTGACTAACAGTTATAGCTTTTGGTTTAGCAGTAAACGTTTGATCCAACATCAACTTAACTAAACCTACCCAATGCTCACCCCTACCTGCAATTGCTACCATATCTTTGGGCTTTAAAAGTCCCCTCCCTTTCTAAACTGATGGAAATTAAATTACTCTGACTGCAGCTCTGGTGGGAGATGCCTTTCTGTAGAATATACAGACAGAGTTGGAGAATTAGCTAAGAGGCATGGACTGAAGCTTCACATTGATGGAGCTCGAATTTTCAATGCATCAGTTGTAAGTCCTTTGTGGTTTGCCTATGATTTGATTCTAGTCTGGATGGTAAAGTTAAACTGGACAGATGAATTTGTGTAAACATCTGCCGACAAAAGATCTCGAATGAATCATGCATCTAGTTGTGTCAACCGCAATGAAACTTTTGAAGCTAATATAAATGAGGAAAAGCTAGTATAACTGTTAATCATGTAATCATGCCTCTTTACTGCTTGTTTGCCTGTGAAATATATTTTATTCTCTTCTTTATTACATTTTTTGGTTCCTCACTTCCTGTTCTATTGCCTTGACTATTCGTCCTTCCCAGTAACATGGGTAGAGTGTTAAACAACTATTGGATCACTTACCAGAAAAGTTTGGTATTTCAGGCACTTGGTGTTCCTCTGGATAGGCTTGTCCAAGCAGCAGATTCCGTTTCAGTATGTTAACTGATTTCTTTTCTTTCTGGTCTGGCTGAGATTTTAGTATATTCTCTTGGCATTGGCTGTTTTAGATATTTCATTCATAATGTTTCAGAAGACTAATCTATTTACCTCATTCATATCAAACTTATACTCTCTTTCTTCTACAATCCTGTTGCATAATAAATCAAATTAACAAAATTTTCATTTCTTCCAATATATGAATTAGGTTTGCCTGTCAAAAGGTCTGGGTGCTCCGGTTGGATCTGTTATTGTTGGCTCCAGTAGCTTTATCACCAAGGTACTTCAGATATTAATAGCAGTCATCTTCTTACTGAAAGAATTTGGACGTATAAATCTAGTGTATATGTGTGTGTGTTCTGTAGGCTAGGCGGCTCCGAAAAACCTTAGGTGGTGGAATGAGACAGGTTGGCATCCTTTGTGCTGCTGCGCTTGTTGCTTTGCAGGAAAATTTTGCAAAGCTGGAGAGTGATCACAAGAAAGCTAGACTTTTGGCCGGTAGATTTCATGCCATATAACCAAATTAATCCAAAACTGTCCCTTCTAAATTGCGTTCACTTTTCTGATTTTGATTAATTATTTTTGACCCTCGGTTTCAGAAGGACTGAATGAAATTAAAGGACTTAAACTAGATGTCCGTTCTGTCGAGACCAATATTGTGAGTATATTGTACAGAAGCACAAGCCACAAGATATACTTTTCAATTTAGTTTGCAAATTGTTCATACAATTTCAAACTGTGCTTTATTAGTCTAATCTGATCACTTTGCTTTAAACAAATATTCCAATCTTCCTTGGCTTCATTATCATCACTTAACTTCTGTCCCTATATATGTATGGCCTGTAATGAGCTACCAGTACCAATTGGATGCTCAATAAGCTTCGTTGGTTGAGACTTGAGACCATCACTTGTGCGGATCCTTAAATAATATCATAAGATTAAAAGAATTGTAAACGATGAATCTTTATGTTTAATTACTCTGACGACCTTTTTTTTTAAATTTATTGGGTTGGATGCCAGATATATATCGATATTGAAGAGGGCTCAAGAACTACAGCAGGAAAGCTACGGAAGGACTTGGAAGAACGTGGTATCCTTCTGTTGCCAGAGAGCTCATCAAGGTCTAAATCTATTTCTTTTGTTTCTTATTAAATCACTATTCCAGTTTATATGGACAATATGGGTAATCATTGTTTACAATCTTCAGATTGAGAATTGTGATCCACCACCAAATATCAGCAAGCGATGTGGAGTACGCCTTGTCATGCTTTCAGGTGATCTTGACTACGTGTTTGGTTGGCTCATTCCTTTTACTAACAATATTCCAAGATTATATATACTAACAAATCTGTTGAAAGTTGCAGCAAGCTGTAAACGGGGTGCAAAATGAAAATGGCAACTAGTGGAAGAATTTGAATTTGCTGCCTTATCTATAATTCCATTGGGTTATGTAAATAAATATAGACCCTCGTGATCTAGCTATTTCTCAATCATTTTATTTTCACCAGATGTATATCCTATGGAACATATGTAAGAACAATTCGTCCCGACTATGTTAGATAAATTGTTATGTTAAATATATTGCCTAAGTTTTTGGAGATTGTTGGTAAAAGTATTCCTGAACTTGCCTCAATATTCTTCACATTTTTATATTAATTAAAATGATACTTAGACCCAAGTTCTCCTTAAATTTAAATGAACTACTATTTCACGTATCTACATGTTAGTTTAAGTCGTATACATCATCATAGAATTGATTGTTAAGTATAACATTCTTTTTATTTTCATCCTATTATACCAATGGCATTATAGTTTCTTCTTTTATTATTACAGGTTCATCAGACAATAATTAACAATTTAAAATAAATGCAAAAATGAAACGATGAGTTGTTGAAGAAGTTTATAAAATTTATAAATAAATAGTATCTTATATTTATAACGTGCTCAAACTTTAGATTTTCTAAATTTTAAGTATTGGGATGTAGAAGTCAACGGCCAAACTTTGATTTTATTACAGCAATATTTTGCTTATCTGTAACCAATTTTACGCAGAGAAATAACAGTAAATATTTATATAATTAGTCCAGTGGTGATATTGATGGGAATATAACTGGCATGTGAAGTGATAATGTACTCTGATGACAATAAAGAAGGAATGTTAAGGAGAGGCATAGGGAGCAAATGGGAAAGGATACGTGAGATGAGTTGAGAGGAGGAATATCCTTTTAAGAAGAGGCTTAGAAAATTTTGATGCTCTGTTATTGTGATTCTTCAACTGGATTGCTTGGTGGGAAGATCCTATCGTCAACCTTTCCGGAGGCGTTAAGGAAGGCGCCCCCCCCCCCCCCCCCCCCCCCCTTTTTTTTTTTTGTGGAAAAGGCCACAAGTCTTGTATGATGAACCATAGGGATATCATATGTGTATTGGGTCGGATAAAATAGAGGGTATGGGAATGACACAGCATAAAGTTGTACCATATGCCCATCCTCCATTCATCTTTATTATTATAATAATTCCAACTAAAATCCCTTTTCATATTCTGGTCCATGTCTGAGGTTCAATCTAGACAAGAGGTGTCATTTTCATGACTTTGATTTGCAAACATGGGTCCTCATATATACGCGAGAATCTTTACTGGGAATTTCTATCTACTTTCCTATTTATGTCTATGACTTCGTTGAGCTGTTTTCTTCTTCACCATTTTGCACGCGCCTCTTATCGGTCAATCAGGAAGGCAACTTAGCTTTTATTTCCCATAAGATGGACATGGATGGTTCCATAATCCACTCCTTCCATTGAGAGCTATGAAATTTTTAATTAGTGGGATGATGACATAATATTATAGTTTGACACGCTTCAAAGCAAATGTAGCAACAACATGAGACAAACGATATCCTAGTTGACCGCTCTTTTTAGTTCCCCAGAGATGAGGAAGGCAGGGACCATGCCATGAGACCATAATAGAACTACATTAATCTAAATGGGGTATTTAGAATTTAAAATTGTGCTGTTTTCTTTCCACTTTTGGTACAGTGCCAGTTTCCTCTAACCACAAGAAGTAGATCTTAACTATTTATTGGATCCCTCCACTCCTACACAGTGCCCCTATACGGGGGTGTCTGCCCCTATTTGTGGGTTTTGAGATTCCAAATGCCACCACCTTTGCTTCTTACTCTAACTGGAACTTAACAGCAACCGAGACTTTACCATTTATAACACACCCTAGTTTTATTAATTACCTAATCCTTCTTTCTTTACTTAACCTTCATCATGCCCACTACAAACACGGCACACAACCAAACGAGAGGTAATAACAAACAGTTATATTCGGTTCTGTAGGCACCAAAACCTCATTAACCGCCATCGACGTCGATGTAACTTTCGCTTGAACTTAAAACAAACAAGGACGCACACATTTGATGTTGAAAGAAAGAAAGAAATTGATCAACTGAGGGTTTCCAGCATGTATCCCATTATATGATCATCTCACAAGCAATCTATGTCTGATACTTGATCCTGATTTGAGATTCCAGAAGTATTGATCCTATACAATTTTTATGCATACGTAAATTATTTCGAGTTTTATCTAAACATCTAAATAAAGTACCTGTATTAATTCTTTCTGTAACGTAGACATGTCTTGACTGTACATGGCTCCTACCATAGATTGATTGATAATCAGTAAAAAATGTCGACTAGTGTCCTTCATAGCAAGTGTTCCTGCACAAGAATACGGAGAAAATTAAGGACAATTTAATACACAAAAAAGTTAAAAATATAAAATATAAATTTATAAATGAAAAATATTTTTTATTTTATAATAATAATAATAAATATTATTAAATAATAATTATACAAATATAATAAATATTATTTAAAATTTTCTTTTTTTTCCCATATTGATACCAAATGTGACAGTGTATCCTATTTTATTAAAAAAAAAAACACTGAGAATCCTTGGCGTTCCGCGACTTAATGTATAGGAATACAGTTCCTCTCATCCTATGACCTATACATTATACAACACTTTTATATATTTATTTAACATGGATCTTAAAAAACAAACTTAGCCCATCTTTAATTAAGGACCGAATAATCAAAAGCAAAATACATGTTTCATCAAGATGTTCCTACTCACTATTTTGCAAGTTATTTCAGGGATAAATATTCCATTTGCATTTATTTTTCGGTATTCTCTCTTTAAAAATGATATAATATATATATATATATATATAGGAATATTGTAGGGAGTGAGACGCGCTTGTATCTAGAGTGAGGAAGGTCCATATGCGTGGCCATCTTTGGTCACCATCATGGCTGCTCACTGCCAAACTCTGTCCTGTTTAGGCATAAGACACCACCTACTCTCTACTTCACTCTTGTTCAATTAATTAACCCTTGGTCCTCCCAGCACTCCTTGACCCTCTAATTAACTACTGGCCACTTCACATTCACTCTCTCTCCTCTATCGTACTATTTAACTCTGAGTTGCTTGCGCTTTTCTGGAAAAGATAATCTGATCCACTCTTCTGAGCCTTCACACCCAGGAATCAATATTTCACCGACTGCTTCCCACTCTCGCTGTCTGTAGCATTTCTCACAAACAACCCACAAAACGAAACACAATTAAATCCTCCCTCCCTCCCTCTCTCTCTATCTCTTTCATTTCTCCAATGGATACTATGCAGCGTTATAGGTTTCATCTTTGGACACTGGTTCCTTTCCTATAGTCTTCCCCTTTTCTCAACACTTGAAGTCACAAGCACTCTTAGCCTCTCTCTCTGTGCATGATATACCCTTTTCACTCTTGTCTCATATCACAAAAAAAAGAAAAAAGAAAGCAATAGGAAAACCCTAGAAGAAGTAGGAGTGAAGAGATCTAAGCAATCCATCAAAGTAAGAAAGAAGCTTGAGATCTTGGGTTGTGTTGGGATGGATTTGGTTTCAGAATCATCAAACCCCAGCTGTGAAAGTGAAAGCCGCGTGACTGCATCTGGGAGCCGGTACGAGAACCAGAAGAGGAGAGACTGGAACACATTCTGCCAGTATCTGAGAAACCACAGGCCACCGGTGTCGATGGGGATGTGCAGCGGGGCTCAGGTGCTGGAATTCCTGAGGTACCTTGACCAGTTCGGCAAGACCAAAGTCCACACCCCCACTTGCCCGTTCTTCGGCCTTCCCAACCCACCAGCACCCTGCCCCTGCCCTCTTCGCCAGGCCTGGGGCAGCCTTGACGCCCTCATCGGCCGCCTCCGTGCAGCCTACGAAGAGAACGGAGGCACCCCTGACTCCAACCCCTTCGCTGCGCGACCCGTCAGGCTCTACTTGCGCGAGGTTCGTGATTTTCAGGCCAAATCCAGAGGCGTTAGCTATGACAAGAAGAGGAAGAGGCCTAAGCCTAACACTAACATCTCTCCAGATGCTGCTAGTGCTACTACTTAGTTAAGATTGATTCTCTGAATAAAAAGCTGGAGGAATCCGCCCACTCCTCTTCGTACGTATCCTGTGGTATATATATCTCTTTCCCGATTTATATTTTAGTATACCAACAAGTGGCTGTTTTGTGGTGCGCAATTTTAAGGTGCTTAATTTATTTTGTCTTGCAAAGACTTGCCCTTGAAATGCTTTGTGCCCTAGTTGTACAAGAAATGATCGGTGATTGTTAATTTGTACCCATTTAAATGTTATGCGCATACGTTTAGTGTATTTGTAAGACATATATGCACTTGAATCTCTCCTCTGTGTAATTGATATTGCAATGCCTGTTGAAAATTTTTAAAATTCTCAATGGATCTTAAGGTGATATGCCTGCCCGTATGTCTTCCAATGTATATTATATATATATATATATATATATATATATATATATATATTCGCTGCGCAAAAACTTGCTAGCTAGCGAGTCCATCATGGTGAAATGGTTTTAGTTTCTGGGAATGTTTTATTCTATGTTTGCTTCATGAAGATCATTTTGGCATATAAAATTTAGCTCACGCGGACACATCGCCTCTCTATCCGTGTGTTATTCGTTTAGTAGAGCCATGCATATCCAGAAGTAAGAAAAGCTTATCAGAAGCATGTTGCGGTTTAAACTTGAACTAGCTGTATCATATCAAAACAGGATATAAGATAGCTAGAACAATAGTTAACTAGATAAATTGACGACGAAGCATTGGATGATTAGTGGAAAACTCACGAGGCTAATAGTATTGGTCAAATCTGGTTAGGTATATTTTCGATTAAAGATGATCTTGGGAAATCTGTATTAGACAAAAAGACAAAAACCGAGATTATCCTCTGTATTATTTATAGATGCCAGCTATAAATGGACATGTCAAAAGTGAATGGACACTGGTATAGAAGAATAATTTTTGAACTATTGACAATCAGGGGAAGCGGTTTGGTTAAGCCCTATTGCTTCGACAGCGAACTTTGAAATAGGATGAAACATTATTCTCTACCATAGGCGTACGAAGGACTGGGAATCTCGGGTTTGGTCATCTTGGATAAAAGAGAGAAACCCATTGTTCATTTGTAGTCACAGGCTTTGTAATAGCTTGTTGGTAGATTTAGAGAAAACTATTATTTTATTAAGCTTTAAAGAGCTCAACTAATCATGATGGTTAGTGTCACTTTATATGATTCTAATTGTGATGATCACACACATATCAAAAGAAAAAGAAAGTGGGATGCATATCTTGATTTATATTTGTTGTCTTTTTATGTTATACATTAAGGGGTTGTTTGGAATAATTAAGAATTAGCAATTGTTATGTCTGGTGCAAGTTTTTTACCAATTTTTCTAGAAGTTCTGATTTCTCTTGAGATCAAGTTATTCATGAAATCTTAACGACTTATTCCCAAATATAACCATGGGATGTTAGTATCACTAAAAGAAAGAAATAGATGGATGTCAGATTTTCCATCTAGTTTCTTACTCCTCTTTTGTGACTTTTATTTTGATGAAGGAAAGCTAATTATATTATTATATATATCAACCACATTATTTGTGGATAATTACTGAAAAGTTAAAGAAAAAAAATACATAAACATCCTTTGTTCTTCAATCCATTTGTTGATAGACATGATGTTTAAGTCATTTTTTAGTTTTCTTTCATTGAATTTTTTATTATTTCTTTACAAATTATAAATTATAAATGACCTGCTGAAATTGAAAAAAAAAAATTATTTGAAGTGTTGGCCAATTAAAGCAAGTCAGTACTTAGGCGTGAAATATTTAACCGAGATCTCATAATGTGTAGACACGAGGAAACGTGTTACGTGTCCTTTGACCCAAGTACATACGAAATTTTTGTTAGATATTTAACAGAAAGTGAGTAGAAAGATTTGTTTTAAGTATAACAGAGGGAAAGAGAGAGAGAGAGAGAGAGAGTGTGTGTGTGTGTAGAGTCCATGGTAAAATAAAAATTCATATACCAAATTGCCTTTAGGCATTTTTAAATATCTTTCTCACTTCCATAGAAATCCTTTCAGCGTGGTTCTACGTATACCATCTAAAAGACTTATATCTTTTCACAATAGCTTTTTTAGTGATTGGATATTTATATATGATTAGTTTATTTTTGTTCATCCAAAGAAAAGGAGTATCCTCTCTCTCTCTCTCTCTTCCCTATATAAAAGTTAAATTCTCCTTATATACGTAACTTTGGTTTACTTAGCATAAAAAAAAAAATTGCACTTGAAGATAATAACTTCATGTATTAAACAGTTTGTTACGTATTCATCTGATTCTCCTCTATTCTACTACTCTTCTCTCTCAGAACTCTGCCTTGAGGTCGCATGAAATTGAAAATTATTTTTATCTCTAATTATATCGTGATGATCTGTCCTTCCTAATTAGCTAGATAGTGAGAGTCGGTTGTACAAAAACTATTTTACGTTTAACATCAGATGCGATTAATAAATTATATTTGATTAATCTTATTGGGAAACACGTTTAGTTTGAATCCATGTTTTTTGGAATGTATGGATCTGGTACGTAGAGAGGGTCTTATTTAGAGTGTTCAGATGTAATCTAAATAGATTAAATTTTATCTATTTTTTTAATTATTTTTTTATTTTAAAGAATGTAAAATAAAAATAATTTTATAACTATTAATTAAAAATATGATATATTATATTAAAAAAATTAAAAAAAATCATAAAACCTAGATTGTTTAGATTAAATTTAAATAATTTAGATTGGGAGACGTATTTTCGGATTCGCATAGAATGAAGTTCTTTTTTGGATAACCAATGAGTGTCACATATATATTTGAACTTCATGTGTAATTCTATGTCAGAAATAATACTAAATTTGGAGAATTCATAAAAGAGAGACAGATAGGAGGGTATTTTCTCTAGTTTAATTGATAGAGGAGGTTCATCTATCCACGCTAAAAAAATTTGAGGGAAACAGAATTTAAACTGGTTTTGCATCACAATAAAAGCGTACATGGGATTTCACTCCAAAATTGAACTCTCGTGCACTATTTATACGCACTAATGTCTGCTTTTAATTTAAATTATTTGTGCTTCTTTAGCTACAGTTGTGACCAGACAAGCGTTCTGCAGTTATAAAAACTGATGAAAGTGTTTGTGGAGGCCCAGAATGGGACTATATATATATATATATATATATATATATATTATATATATTATTTTATACATAAATTTTATTTGTATTACACATAAATTTTATTTATATAAATTTAATTTTATTAACTAATTTTTTTAAATATACCATGCTTTAAATACACTTCATGTCATGTTCATAAAATTGTTTTAGATGTATAGTATGATACACTTAAAAAAATAAGTTGATAAAATTAAATTTATATAAGTGAAATTTATGTAATATAAATAAAATTTATATATAAAATAAATTTTAATTATTAAATATATAAATGACATAATATATTAAATATATGTAAGAATTATTACATATCTGTATGTTTGTGTGTGTGTAGTATTTAAATAGATGGACAATCCTAGTTTTACTTATATTAATGTTTTGATTGGGACACTAACGAAAGCCTACATCCGAATCGAACCTGGTATGCCCTTACATGTTTCTAATGTCTTTCCTGCCCTTTTTTTTGGTTAGTTGTTTGATTAACGAAAGCCTACATCAACCAACCATTATATATTTTTCTGAAACAAAGTTTATTTTTAATTAATGGTTTTTGGTGAGATCAGTTATGTATAAAGGACTATGTTCCTTGAAATCGGCCCTGCTTGTAAATATGAAACTTCATCTAATCCTCGACGTGGTCTTCCATGTTTCCCTTTAATTAATTAACAGTTTTTTGTTAAATAGAAACAAACATATCCAATGACTTTAATCCACGCAACCCACTTCGACTGTTGAATCTCACCGTGATTGAAACACTTACACAATGCAAGGAACAAAGTCCGCGGCGGAAAGTACATCGGGAGGCAATAAAAAAAGGAGGGGGAAAAAAAAAGAATGATATTCGTTTTGCTATAGAAAGTACATCGGGAGGCAATAAAAAAGGAGAAAAAAAAAAAAAGAATGATATTGATTTTACTATACATATAATTACATATGCGAGCCTTATGCCTTACACTTTTTAACTGACATTAATTACTCAGTATAAGTATAATGTAGTGACTAAAAACTGATGGATATATTCTTAATAGAAGTGGACATAATAGTATCTACTATTTGAGTAAATACATACACATATGCGTACATATTGAAAGAAATTCAAAATAAAAACATATATATATAAATTAGTTACAATTAATGTTATTCTTGAATTTTGTTCAAATTAATATCTTTCAAACAAGTTAAAAACATGTTCTTTCACATTAATTTAATACATTTAATATGTTTACTGCCAAAATACTTCTTTTTTTTTTAATCAACTGTTATTGGATAGGCAAAAACAGTTCAACTAGTGATACAATTATTAATATTAATTGCATCAGTTAACTATCTTTCTCAATTCTTACACACCTTCAGTTTCAGTACGTGTCAAACTCAAGTACTAATTTGGTTAATCATACTCTTCCCCCATATTATACATGCATATATTACAAAAAATTATTTTGATGTGTATTGACCTAGAGACGGATCAGCAACGAAAAATAACTTTGAATCTCTTGCTTTTCTTTATTATTTTTTAATCTGCATAAAACACAATTCATCTGTTTCAAACTAACGAATATATATATATATATATATATATATCAGTCAGAATTGTCAAAGAGTCAAATGAAACACTCTACTAAGCCAAACGCTAATTGGTGTTTAAATGATTGGAATGAAATTATTTGCTGTAATGTTCACATATAAATTATAACCGTATACCTCAAGTGCAATATAATTTTAACACCCATCATACCCAACATATCCATTTAATAAGAGAAATTCTCAACAGGATTATGTTTAACCATTTAAAAAAAAAAAAAGTAAATTTGTTATTCAATTTATGTACTCAGAATAAATTCTCAACAGGATCATTTTAACCATTTTTATTGTAATACGTTAGAATAATTTATGTACTGGTGCAAAACGCTGGGAGGATCTCTCAGTCGTGTAATTGAGCAATATATATTGTTTGGATGTACCTAGATTTTATTTTATTTTGAATTTTTTTAATAAAATAAAACATACAATACAAATATTTTTTAATTATGAATTAAAAAATGGTGATTAAAATTATTTTTAAGAAACTAAAAATCTCTCTAAACTGATCCAAATTATTGAACTGAACGACTAAGGAACCCCCTCAATCGAGAGGATCTGTATTCATAACGGTGGGGTGTGAAAACAGAAAAAACAATAGTAAAGAAGGTGTTATACAGGGAGAAAAGCTAGGGTTGGCTCTCGACCCAATGACCGTACAAAAATCCCCCAATCTAGGGTGTGACACGTGCAACAAGAGCCGCGTGCTCTCACGTGGACAATTGTACTAAGTGTCGGCAACACCAGGGGCAGAGGCATCTATCATCCTCATCCACATCCACATCCACATCCCCCCTGGAGGTATGCGAATGGTAAATTGTTGAAGGTTTGATGCAAACGCAATTCCTATTTGTTAAGGTTAAGGTGGCAGTTTGCACCACGTTTGGCTTTTGTCCCTCCCGAAACGCATTTTCATGTCTATCTTTGGCCGCCCCCCATTTTGCCATTTCTAGCCATATCACAATTCCCCCTGGAGTGGACCACTTTCTTCTCTTCTCTCTCCTTAAGTGGTTTAAATGATAATTTTCCTATCCATTTAATAGAAAGATAATTTTACGTGATTTTTTTTTTTTTATTTATTGATTCGAACATCTTACCTCTGTCAGTGATGCAAACAAACACAACACATAAAAGAAAACTAGAAAATATATATATGATAAAATTAAAAGGGATGATAAACTATGATTTCAAAATAATAATGCAACTAGAGTGTTCTATGAAAAGATAAAAATAATGAGCAAAAAATTTAGTTTATATACAAAAATAAATTAACAATTTAGTCCCTAATTTATTAAATTAAATTAATTCTAATTCTCAAAATTAGTGAATAGTCTTAAAAATTAATAAACTTGTTACAAGTTAGTTATTTCAATATTTTTTAATCATTTGACAAAATAATTAATACATAATAAATATGTTATTTTTAAAGATTAAATCGTGTATTTACTAATTTTTTAAATTAAACCTAAATAGGTTTAATAATTTAGAGACTAAATTATTAGTTTTGAAAATATATTGCTTTCACAAATTTCATCGTATGTTATGTATTAAAAACAAAAGATTCGTCCAATTTTACACCCTAATCTTTTATGAAGTTAACTAAAAATATTTAAGATACCACTTAAAACTGAAAAAAAAGAAAATTTATTATGCAGCATTTTTTAAAAACATCTACATCCCGATTGGCTAATGATGAGAAAGAGAAAAAATAAAAATAAAAATTTTAAAAAATATGTATTACATTCTTTTAATTATTATTTAATAAAACTTTTTCTAATTTTTTAAAATAAAAAAAATAGAAAAGTCATTTTTATCTATAAAATTAATTTTTTTATTTTTTTGTTAACTAGACAAACTTTTATATTTATAATTTTTAACATTTTTTATTCTGTACGTTCGATTTACGTAGACACGGGAGTTAATGTGATTATTTACGAGTGTTGCATTTCAATTTCCAACTTCATTGACAAACTGTACAGTATGCATCGGAGTTTGATTCCCCCGTACTCCATTGTCATTCAAACATCATATCAGGCATTTTACCCACCGCAAAACCTGCCACAGGTTTGCTAAACGCCTAAAACACAATAGCATCGAGTAGTGAAATAATAGGCATGTGAACACTGAGAAAGAAAAATTATGACCCCGGAAAACAGACAT
The DNA here is from genome assembly GCA_032878935.1 of Erythrophleum fordii. NCBI lineage: Eukaryota > Viridiplantae > Streptophyta > Magnoliopsida > Fabales > Fabaceae > Erythrophleum > Erythrophleum fordii. The sequence continues at coordinate 35,957,880 of JAVQMF010000049.1, forward strand.
TTTTGAGGATTACATGGGATCAAATATTATACCATATAGATATACGCTACTGATGGGAATAAAAAATTTGGAACCGCTCCTACTCTATAGTTTCACTCTTCTCACTTTTCATCAGTCAAGACCTTCAGAATCAAATTCTCTTTCGAATGCAAGTTATTTGTTATTCAAATGACAAAACCACAGTTAACATCTCCCGGTATGATGTCAATAAGCTGTAACCTATCATCGTTTTGCCGTGTATAATACACAATAGGAACCAAAACAACTATAAAGACCAGCACTCTTCTCTCAGATCTTTCTAGTTGGACATTATAGCAAGGGCATCCACAGTGATTTTCACCCTACTCAGCTGCCTCTTTTAAAAAAGCAAAATTCCGAAGAGAAAAAGGTATTTTCCTTTTTAACTTTCTCTCGTTTTTTTTTTAATACTTTTTCTTTCTCTGCCCTCCATGAGGGCGCCAATAAAAAAAAGAACAGGTTGCATGATATCCACGTGCAACCTCAAAGCAGGGACAAGAATTTACATGTAGTTAGATTTACGCCCAGTTATGTGCAAATAATGAATCATCTGTGACGACTGCTGATCTCTTCATTGAGAAGTTGAGCAATTAGGCTGCCGTCAACTGCTGGCCTATTGTCACAAAGAATGCTGCATAATGAGTTCAATTCCTGTGCGTTGGCCTTTTTAAATAGGCTCCTTAGTACTGCATCGATTCCAACAGGCATGAGCTGATTCCTGTGGACCCCTTGACCATTTCTCACCTGAGATGGCCTATCCACATTTCCACCTCTTTCTTTGGGTTGAAAAGCTTGCTGAATCTGCCCTTGAGGCCGGGAGTAGGGCCGGGAATCCCAATATTCCTTACAGACACGATTTTGATCCAGTGCCTCGATAGCCTGGTGAAAGAAGGCAGATAGACAAAATATCCTTGGGAGCTATAAAACCATGTCAAAGGAAACAGAACTGAATGTAGCGTCAAAATCCCCAACCACGGGTGATTAAAAGCTAAGAAGCTTCCAGCAGAAAAACTAGCTTGAAAATGATCAAATGCAGGCTAAAGAATTGGATTTCTTTTTTCCCCATAAACCTTACTGACCAAAAAATTATAAAAATTAAAGTAAACATAGCATTCAGTCGAATGTATTTGTTCAATGCATTAGGGGGGGAGGGGGGAATTGGAATCATGCGAGGAGCTCTCACCTAAATCAGTACTCAGGGAATCAAATATTCACTGCAAAGACAATTTTTGAAATCCCATATCACCCAGAAACAAGGTAAGATCCCAGAATTGACCCAAAAGAAAATTCACCATCATTATATATCTTTACTTGGAAATTAGGGGGAAAGCAAGAAGTGGAATAAAATTGACCTTTTGCCCAAGTCATACTTGAAGCAATTTTTTAATTTATAAATGAGTCTTCCATAGTAAAATTACCTGCATTATCGCTGGTGAAGAAAACCCAAACATTTCAAAGCCATCAAGGCTGCCAGGAGGCTGTAAAGGAGGAAGAACCTTTCTTCCCAGCTTATGTTGCTTTGTGATCTCCTGATTCACTCTCTCTCTTACCAGTTCCCAGCATCTCGCAGCTGAAATATGAATGAAGACCTCACTTGGATAATGTTCCAAGGATACCTGCGGGAAAAAACAAGACAGAGTTATTATTTCTTTATCTCCAGCCCATCGGATTGCATTACAACAATCCAAATAAAACATCCAGTTTATCGTTCAAATTAAATCTTCAAAGTTCAAACTAAAAGATCACCTAAACTAAAAATTTTTTCCATCTCAACATTAATTTCACCAAAGTAGGATATAGGTTAGCCAACACAATTTTATTTTATGATAGAAAAGGTTAGCCAGCATAATTAAACTCAGGAATTTTCCTAAGAAGAAACCTGGCCACAATGACTGGTCAGTTCAAATTTGTGGAGTACGAGGGGCCACACATGCTGTCTTTCACGGGCGGTAAGTTTTTACTTAGACAGGAGTCTTGAAGTTGTTCAATCATCAAATTGTAACTGGAGCTTATGGAACTGCTTATTCAAAAAGCCTTAGAAGTCAAGGATTGTGTAGTCCAGTTAGCTCGCACACTGGAAAAGAAAATCCTTATGTATATTCAAGTAGTGGAAATTCCTGATAGCTACGCCTTTACCAACTTTAAAATCTTCAATTTCAGGTAAGCCAAAATGCATCGTTGCACTTGCTTGATGGGCTTAGCATCTGGGTAAGGGGACTTTTTTTGTCTCGGAAGTGCCTAGGCACCTACTAAAAAGAGGGGGAGTTGAATAACTCCCAAAACCAGAAGCCCAGAGTAGCCCATCGTTTTACAATATCGTTTTCAAAGGGCTAAGGAAAAGGCACAAATATTCTGTGAAACACAATGTTGAAGAGGAAAAAATTGTATAAAACAGAACTTAACAGAAAAGAAAGCATTAATTCCTCAAGAAAGCATTAATTCCTCCAACCTCTAGTTAAAGGAATAAGAAAGTAAAGGATAAAAGACTGTCAAATTAACTGTTCATGTTACATTAATGGTAAGGCACTGACATTAGCATACAATAAATTCAATAATTTCAGAGTAGTTTGTAATACACTTATACTTAATCCTGGTTAATAATCATATGACAAGCAGAGACTGAACAATCTTGCACCAAAACTTTTGCCTATACAATCAATGGTAGAACTCAGCAAGATCTTTGTGAGAGGGTTTTAAACTCCAAGAGCATCAGAAAATTTACATCAGATATATTTAAACCATTTTAGATTATGACAAGAATAAATATTCTATTACTAAATTCAAATTAAAAGCCAAATCATAAAAGTAGGATGGTTAAAGTACCATAAACAGAGGCCCATCACGTCCAGCATCAAGAATTTCTGAAATATAATAACACATACTGGTTGGATCTAAGACATTTATGTATCTTACACGGCTTCTAAATCCTGCATCAATTAATTCAATTTGCATCAAACTCCATGTTCAGTCAAACACTTAGAGAAGCAGCAATCAATTACAAACCAAGCATTCACATACCCTTTGGAAATATAGTCTGACTGTTGCACCATGGTTTTCCAGAAAGCACAATTCCAAATTCTAGAGGTTCAACATTGCAGTTGATACGCCGGACAACCTTTGCAATACGGGGACCTTTCTGACGGTAGTACCTTCCCAAATTGTTTGGACTGCAAGACAGTTTTCCATTAACAGCTGTAGCATTATATGCCATTTTAGAAGCACCACATCCTCCAATCTTCTCATGGTTGTCCTCGTTCTTAGGCTTGACAGTCCCAGAATGCTGTGGATTCAGAGGACAACTATCAGAAGAATCCAGACAATGATCTCCATTCTCTCCTGTTGAGGAAGCCCGTATATTTCTGACTAATTCTGCACTAGTATGACCTATATTGCAAGAAAAATCTACTGGGGTAGAACCTAGAACTGGTCCCTTAATTATGTGATGTTCCTGTTTCACATGCAAATTATAAGTTGAATGATAACTCATATCCTCATGACGTACATCTTTCTCAACCTTTACAGCAGCATCTGTCACAGGGATAGTCATGTCTGGATCTTCTCTATAACTACATGGGTTTAATTTATCGCTAGAACCTACAAGCCTTTGAGAAAGCTCCTTCCCGCTATCTGTTTCTGTCATCTTCAGTTCATCAGTTTCATCATCACTAAGAAGTATAATATTATCATGCCCATACAGAGTAGCCTTCTTAGGTCCATGTTCAGCCAAAGGAGGAGGTAAAGAATGTGATGTGTCCTCTTCAGACAACTGACAAACAGGGTTCCTCACCTCTGATCTGCAAATAATAGATTCTTTCTTGGAATGTGTCTCATGATTAATCATCTCACATGCAGTCGTCAAGTTATTAGATGTAGACAGTTCCTTGAAATGACCCAAGGGAATCACATCTTCTGCTGATTTTCTTTGTCGTATATAACTCTGATCAATGCTTTTTGCTGAATTCATCAGATTCTCTATTGGGACATCTATCAAATGAGAATCTTCAATAGAAACAACTGATGGATGCAATGCCATCTCTTTATGCACAGTGCCACATGAAGAACCAGACAAATTTGAGGAATCTAATCTCAATTTGTGAAGTATTGTTTCCTTTGAAGACTGTAATAAGTTACTAAATTGGCTATCGTCTTTTGAGATACATGAAGTTAGGGCCAGCCCAAGATCTAATTTTGCCCATCTGTATACTGCACTCAATTTTCCTTCCAATGCCTCAACAAGGATATATAATTCACTAATATCATATCGGAAGAGGAAGAATTTGGAATCCAAAGCACATGAACAGAACTGCTTTGCATGATCCAAGCAAGCATATCGATCTGGGGAACAACAGCAACCAGCTGCAGATAGGTGTAAATCAAAATAGCAAATACTGCATTCCCTTTCACATGTGGCATCAAAACTGCTCTCCATTTTCAATGCCTGTGAAGAACTGCAGAGAGATTCCCTCCTTACTTGTTCCATCTCAACACGTGTCTAAGAAAGACAACATAGGAAAGTCAGAAGTGGAAAGTTAAATAGAAGACATAATTTCAGTGCCAAGTTGAATCCATAACTTAGTCTGGTATTGAATTTTAATCAGTGCCTAGAAACTTCTTTTTTCACATGGTGGGGTGGAGAGCTATTTATAGACCACACAGGTACTATTTTTCTCCCAAAAAACACTTCCCAACAAAAGATGCCTAAAAGATCAGGTTGAAATATGATGTTTCTCAAAAGCAAACCCCCCCTTCCCAAAAAAAAAAAAGCACCCTTCGAATATTTGTCATATAGAACAAAGTTCCATACTATTAGTTCCAACTGGACCTCTTCATTGTTGACTGATTTTTTCCCCCCATTTTCTTTTTTGCCTGTTTTGTTGTTGGTGATGGATTTAATGCAACTCTCACTTTTTTCCTAGACCCCTTCCTCCCAAACAATATTTTCATCACTAAAAATTAATATTCCCAAGTAGATCTAATACTTAATGATAGCACTAACCTTGAGTGCTTTTGCTAGAAGGCCATCCTTTCCGCAGACGTCTTTCCATCCTAGATTATCCGAAGTATTCTTCTTCAGCAGATTAAGCTCCCACTGTGCTCGTACTGCTTCCCTAGCAGCCCCAAGCAACAGTTTATCATGAGATATAGAAGTCTTGCGTACCTGCTGCCGGTATAGCTCAATGGCAATCTGCCCATGGGGCAGCCAGTCAACTGGAGCTACATTAACTGCCTCTGCACAGTTGAAGCCACAGTTGAATCCAGAATGATATGCTCGAGGGAATGTCAGAACAAACTCTCCAGGGTTCTGGACACACCTATAGACAGGTACTCCTTCAGACTTAAGGATAGAAGGAGAAAGCTGAGTGACCTGCAAGAATTAAAGGGATAAATATGGCTATTTTGTTCACTGAATAATACAAATATGAAATGACAGAAATGAAACTAAAAAGGATAGAAAATAAACGAATGAAACTCCATCACACCCCATGGCAATCTAAAAAGCATTATTAACCTCATTACCTCTCTCTTAAGGCTATGCAAACATAACCAGATAAAAAGAAGAATGGCACGTGAAGCAAGAGTCAAATAAGTGAACCCTATGTGCAACATCCTGAACAAATTACATTTGCGTAGAAAGACTATTACTCACCAGCTTATGAAGCAAGTCAGGTTGTTCTTTAAAAAGGTCTGGTAAATGCTTTCTCATGACCTCTTCCAATTTGCAAGCATCTTTGCCAGGGACACCATACCACATTTTTGGAGCACCCCAATGCATGTAATTCAATGAATATAAATGATGATCCTCCACATGCTGTACCGAATAATTAAACCATTACAAAAAGATTTACCAGCTACAACAACTAAAGATGCTAGCTAAGTAGCTCTTTCTCTCACACAAACACACATACACTTGTACACACACAAGTTCAGTAAAGGAGATAGAACAAACCAAAAAATCATGCGAATAATCATTTTGTAGAAGCATATTAACAAATTATGGTCAAGATGTCAAATGCATCAATCCCCTCTTTCAAAAGTCACACTCATCCACCAAGTCCAACCCCCCTACCCCCTGCAGGGGCACAGACAGACAGACACTAACAAGCTACATAAACATGGCACACAAAACATATCACGCACATGCACATACTCATACAAACAATCTCCCATGTAAGACATAGAAGAAGATATGACTAAATAGACAACATCACACATGCAAGTGGGTATGAAACAATATAGATGAGACTATACTGATTACAAGTGTGAATTGTGTGAACAAATCAGGAGATACACGTAGTGACTAGTGAATGAGGGAGGGATATAGCCTTTACCCAACAGAAGGAAGAAAAGCACATTCCTATATACAACCATGGCACAAGGACGCCAGATATATCACTGCTTTCATAAGAAAGCAGAGATCCAGGAAGTCTAGCGAAGTTATTTAAATTCCAGCCAGATTTTATGTACTCTTCATGTAAATTGGAACCAACTTCACTGAGCTTTCTAGGAAAACCACTCCCAAAAACCCCAGTTTCCAGGTCAGCTCCATAAAGCACCTAAAAGAGAATACAAAATGGCACGTAAGGAGAGGTGCTAGTAGGACACACAGTAAATAGGCAGCAATTCCATGGAACGATAAAATATTGAAATTATAAGTAAAGTGACCTCAATTTCTTCAGTAGGTCTCTCCACCATTCGCCAATATTCACCCTCGATGTTCTCCACAGAAGGCTCCCATCCCTTTAACATTGTAGTATTACCCCCCAAATTAGATATATTCTCATTCTTTCTGAAGTATTTGGCCTTAAAATCATCCGCATATCTCTGAAATGTTTCCAAAGTAAATTCAGGACCAGCTTCAAATCCAAATGGCCTTTCAATCTCACAAAATCCAGCATTCGGTCCTCTACTACTGCCATTATCAACCCCTACTCTTGTGCTTCTTTTCCTTTTCCTTTTAGTATTAACATGAATCCTTGACATTTTTCTCATTGAACCACGATTCTGAAGTTTATCAATCCTCTGGACACGAGTAGCAAATTTAGAACCCTCCCATATAGTTTTTCCCTTGAGAGGACAGGGGGGCTTCCAAGAAGGAGGAGGAACAATGCGACAAATACCATATGGTTCTGCTCTGGAACAAATACTTGCTATATATTTCATAGTATCTTGAAACTCCTGAAAAAAATCATAGACACGTCAAATATCTGATTCTCCAATTTAGCTAAATTGAGAAGTAAAAGGATCAATGACATTGACAGATGGGAATTCAAATGTGCCATCAAAACTCATCAAGACCTCTTCAGTTGGGTAAAAAACAGGAGCATCCTCAAGGGTGGGCCTGCAAGCATCTTCTGGTCTCCATCTGGCAATAACCTGTCACAAGATTTTAAATGTCAATTACTTATCATGCAAAAACAACAGCCAATAACAGCACAGCTTCTCTTGTCTTTTCACTATTACGTTACTTTTATAAATCTGAAGATGACACAAACAGCTCCTTTGTTATCACTAAGCATTACAAATGCATTGGCATACAATTAAAAAAAATCCTCACTGAACTAAATAATGCAAGCATAAAGCTACACAATAACTAATGCCAATGACATTTCTAAACAGAAATAAAGCATGAATCTTTAAATACAACCTTTTGGCAATTAGCGCAATCTGGACATCCACGGATGACTCCCCTAGGAAGACAAGGTATTGAGGAAAAATTCTGCATTGACAATCAAATATAAGATACTACCCGGAAGTGCATTCTCTCACTTATGAAATGTCATACATTAAATTGAATATTACAAGACTCCAATCCAATATACTAAAACAGAACATAAGACTAACTTGATCAAGCCGCTCAGAATCAGAGTCTTCCTCTGAACTGTTATCATACCGTCCGTGGTTAATCCATCTTCTTCGTCGAAGGGACCTAGGAACCTTTGCAGTATCACTAACATGAACCTCAGTTTCAGCCTGAATTGACTGTGATTTAGAAACACTTGTAGAGACTGAACAACTGATCATGTTTTTATCATTCTGTTTCTCATTGTCTTCCACCCCATTCAACAAGGAAGACATATATGACTCAAAGCCTGGTGGAACTGGTGGAAACTCATCATTATCTTCTTGAACACATGTTCTCACAAGTTCTGTCCCCATTAGTAACCTCTTACAAAGGCAATAGCAAATATTTCTGCGCTTGGTGTTTCCTGTATGAATAAAAGAGTCAGCAAAATCTACAAAAACAACAGAAGATTATCTATTCAAGGTTCTATTAAACTTACTGTGATGGGTTTGACCATAAAAATACTTACTGTGATGTGAAAAGTAGTTATGAAGTGACAAATGCAAAACATTTTGATTCTTTGAACTTCTGCCGCATATTACTGCTGAGATGAATAAACACTGTTGCAGGTAATGCAAAGATTTAGTATCTTCAAAAATGGCTGAAGAGCATCAATCTGTAATGTCACACATTAAACAGAAAGAGAAAGAGCTCAGATAACGTGAAATGTTGGCATGCAAAATGGTTTTTTATAATCCACCAGAATGGGAGGTAACAAAGAAAAGACATGTTGAAACCTCAATAGGTTGTTGTTTGATGTTAAATATAATCACGAAAATTTAACTTCTGACAGACATATCAAGACAAGGCACTGAAAACCCATGCATCCAGTCCTTCAAGTACTTATATTCATTTTATCTATGAAATGAAATGTTTTCCATCATATTTGCACCTACTAAAGAAGATATGTTGCAGTTGCATACAAAACATACTTCTGGCAAGAATGGGTCTTCTGGAGCTTTTAGTTATCATTAACCAGTATGTATATGCCCAAAAATAAAGATGTATAAAGTAAACATTGTCATAAACTCATCAGATCACTATTATTTGGAATTTTCAACTGGATGGAAATTGATTTTTTTATCATAAAAATGATCAAAAAAATCGTTGGGTAATTTTACTCTAGTTCACCACCTCAGTAGCAATTTGACAAAATCCAGAGAAAAGGACAATATTATTCGAGAAAATATATATATATATATATATATATATATATATATATGGTTTAAAATAACTAGAATTAAGCTTACATGTTGTTGATCCAGATGTCCAAAATTCCCATTGAACTAATGCAGCCATTAAAACTCCAGGAAATTTTTTAAATATGAAACTCACTTGGTTAACCATATGATTAAAGAGTGAGACCGAAAACCCTAATTTCAACGGAAGATATTTAAACCCACAGAAAAAAAAAAAGGAATCTGAGTGAGCAGATCTAACCCTAACCCTAAACCAGATTGCAGGAAGAGAAAGCACTGAACCACAACAATTTACCCACAGTTTAAGGGTCCACAAATTCTTAGATAACAAACAAGACCCAAAAAAAATAACAAAGATCCAACTAGAGATGCTAAAAATTTGGGAAAGATTAATCGGTGCTTATATTTCAGACATTACCAATTTACGAAGGAGCAGACAAGGGTAAATCCGGAAGGAGAACTATTTGGTCCAGCTGAACAAACTGATTTCCGTAACGAAAAAGAAATAGAAATTGGCTCGAATTAGAACAGGACGTTTTCTGTAATTGGGTGCACTTTGCAACTTCTTAATTACAATAAAATATATAAATATATATATATATTTGATAATACTCTCCATTAGATTCACAGGCAACATTTAAATAAACACAATAATATCGTGTCACATGTGCCCCAAAGACGGATTTTGCTTCTTTTTGTTCTGCTGACTTTTATTTAAAAAAGCAAAAACAAAATGGATTTAGCTTTCGCTGATCACACGAGAATTATAACTTACTGTAGGAAAATTATTTTGGAGCAACACTTTCTGGGAGGGGTATTTTGGGAATGGGGAGAGAAGATAGATAAGAATTTGGAAATCTTCCCCAAAAAAAAAAAAGGCTCAAGATAACTGACGTTATAAAATAAGGAGCTTTGGTGCTTGAGGAATACCCACCGCGTGGAGAGGGATGACGCTGAAAAAAGCAGAAAGGTTCTGACGTGTGAGGATAGCAATGTTCTTCAATACGAAGTGGTTCACCAGATAGTAATAATTATACATAAAAGGGAATAAAACTATCGCAGCAAACGCACGGAAAATGTCAACAATGGATGGGTAGTTGCGAATTGGATTGGGATTTTGCTTTCTGCGTACCTTCCTGAGAGAAATTCATTTTAAGAAATTGGGTTCAGCATCGTTTGGATAAACAATTTTTGAAAAAATGTATAAAACATTTTATTATTTGTATATAACGATCTAACTTAGTTTGATGTTTACCGCTAACGCGTGAGGACCTGGACCTCGTTGTTTTGCAATATGATGTGGTTTCTTATTTTTGTTTTGGGTTATTTGTCTCTTCTGTTTATTAAAAAAAAAACTGTGGTATGAAAGATTTCTTACAAAGTATGATGTAAATTTGGTATATAATAAGAAAAAATAGAGACTGCTTTATCCATTTCCTATAGAACAAAAAAAAAAAATCATGTATCAAATGCATTCTAAAACTATTGCATTAAGATGTTATATATATATATATATATATATGTTTTAACTTGATGACATTTTCACCAAGTTGTCAGTATTCTTTTTCTGTTTTTTCAAAATTTGGTGACAATTGTTTTTGAAACTGTGGCATTGTAAATGTATTCTCTTAATATAATTTATATAATATTTATTATGCATACTTATTATTTTAATTATCAAATCAATTTTAAAAAAGTAAGGATAAAGTAATCATTTTTTATCTCATCTATTTATATTTTATATTCTCTTCACCATTACATCATTCAACCAAACAAATTCTAAGTCTTTTATCCATCATAAAAGATAAGTAAAAGATACTCATCCTTTTTTTTGGATTATATAGATTTTATCTACATGGTTTAAATTTTTTTTTTAACTTCAATTATCTTCCTTTTTAAAGCTAGTAGTTGAGAATTTGTCTTTATTTTATATTTTATTTCTTAAAAAATATAAAATTTGGATCATCTAAATTATATATGGACGATCCAACTCTTTCTCAAGAATGAACAATCTTTGCTCAAAGGATCCAAATGCTTAAGTTGGCTTAATTTTTCTACAACTCTATAGCATTATTATTAAATCTAATCATAAGTTGAAAAGTCTGTCTGACCTAATAAGTTTAGTTAAAAAAAGAAGTATGAGTTTAAAAAAGAAGTTTGCTTTAAAAGGTCCATTTTAAAAAATTTTAAATATAAAACAGGTTGGTTTTGAACTTTTTTAAAACCCGGCTTAAATCCAAGTTCAAACTTGGCAAATATTATAATTATTTTTTATATATTATTAATCAATAATATTATTAGAAAAACTACTTATATCTATAGATATAAATGAGGAATGAGCTATATACAAATATAATTCTCATGCTTTTTTATTCTTGCCAGTTGCATAATATATTATTACAAATAAATTATAATTTAAACAAAATGAATTATTAATTAATAATATTATTAAAAAAGCTATCATCTAAAGAAGTTGTATTATCTCATATGTATTCAAAGTAGTTTGAATATCCTGCAATACCTTTTTTGGGTTATTTGGTGCAAATACAAAATGACATCAATAATGAATAAAACAAGTGAGAAGAATTTGCCAAATGGTCTGTGAGTATGCAAATTTGTAAGACCATTAATCAATAGTATGCTAAAGTATTTTTTGACTCTATATACTTACAATTGGATGGATCAATACTTCATAGCAAGCAAATAGAGATATTTAATGTTTAAAAAGGTGATAAAACAAATTAAAAAAAGTGATTTTTTTAATACTTGATAGGTTGGGTTTGGCCCATTTTTAACGGGTTAGGCTTAGGCCCAATATTTTTTTTTTTTGTAAATTATTTTATAAGCTTAACTTGCTTTTAAATAAACCTAGTAAGTGATCAAGTCTAACTATGACCATGTTAGTCATATTCTCTAGCATCTTATTAGTAATGTCATTGAGTTATTTTTATTTTTCTCCTTTCTCAATTTAAATGTTTAATTTTGTTTTTATGGTAAAACATGTGTTTTATTTATAAAATTATCTTATTAGATTCACTAAATACAAATTAAATTAAATGTCAATTAAAATAAATAAGTTGACATGTGATAATAAGCAAAAATAATTTTGTTGCATTCTTTATAAAATTACATCAACATTAAAATTATAAAAAGAATTAGTCATAATAATTTGTAATACTATAATAAAACCTCATCTTTACATGTTATAGTTGTTACAATCTCAATAGTTATTATTGTTGTTGTTGTTAACATTTATAACCAATAGACAATTTGAATATAAGGATTAAAATGGACAAATTAGCTTATGTGATGTCATAAACCTTTATTATAACAATCTCCTTAGGTCAAAGTATCCAATGTTATACAAGGCACTAAATGTCGATGGATTAAAAAGTGGTTCTAAGAGTGACCCAAATGCATAAGATATCTATTTTAAAGTTGATGTAAACAATGAGATCTCAGGTAATCTAAACTCTAAAAGTTGGTAAATATAACACGTAATAGGAGAGATCGACATCTATAAAGTCACAAAATTAGCCAATTGTTATAAAAGAGGATGGATTGATTATGCCAAAATCTTATTGTGCCAATACCAAGGTATAAGAAGATGAAGCAACATCTATAACAAGTATAGATCGAGTTGTTGCACTAATGTTGTCACGTTGTTATCCCTTTTATTTAACATTGGGTTGTTGGGTTAACATATAGTCCTGACATCTCTTACTCAATCTACTCATCAAAATTTGTAGCTTTTATAAATCAAGTGTCGATTTAGCAAGCAAAAAGATCATTATGAATTGTTGTTTCTCGAGAGAAAGCAATATGTTCTTTTAGTCTCAACCCACAATCTCTCATAAATCCTTAGGTAGAGAGTACTGCAAATGAAGCATATATAGTCCATATGCTAGATTGACCTAAATAAACAATAATAAAATGTTAAATGTCCACATAATATATATTAAGAGAAAGAAAACAACAATGGCGATAACTATTTAAAAGTTTATTATAGAGCCAGTAGCAGCACTCGCTAAATGGGTCCACTACCAAATACATCTTTAGTTTCATTTCATGTACCAAGAGGTGCAATTCAAAGGCTTTGTATCATTAAGAGTTTGAACTATAACGTCTTGCCATCCATATCATGCATTAATGAAATCTACATACTTTATTAATTAGTTGATTTAGGTTTTTCCTTAAAGTTATACAATACAGATAGCATCTAAATTGATTGGATTTTGAGATATTAGTTAGTATCTACTAAACGGGCATAGAACACGATGTGGAAATAGGTAAAAAGGATTAAAATAATTATGATATTTGAAGATGTCAAGTAGTACTCTAGAATTAGCTTGTGTATACTTTATGGTTCATATGGATGTTAAATAATCTGTAAGCGATATATCACAGTGATACAATAAAAATTTTTAAAGTTGCGATGAACATAAAGACTCTAAATAAGGTAACAAACTTTGATGTCTCTCATTATATCAAGTCAAACTCTATATTAGTGCAAGGCTCACACACTCAAATAGAGAGGTCAACAAATACTCCTTCATATGGCACTATGATCAAACATGATAGCCAAATAATGAGAAATAAATAGGATTAATATCAATGCAACAAAATATAAATTATAATTGTATCTCATACTTGAAACATTGATTATATCTTGCTATGGGTTAATTGTTTGTTAAATTTTAACTTTTTTGATCTATATTTCTTATATTTAAAGCAATAATTGTTGGGTCCTTGACCCCTCCATTCACCAAAAAAATAAATAAAGTAATAATTGTTTGTTTCAAAATTTAAGACAATTTTTTTTTTAAATCTTAATTCTAACTTTTTTTTAATATAACTTCTTTTATTTTAGAAATTTTTTTAGCCATTCATTCACAACACAATGGGTCAAAAATGCTATAACAATGATTTAAATAAATTTGTTTATATTTAAATTTTTATGATATTTATATTTACAAAAATCAAGCAGTAAAATAAAACAATAATTTTTTTTTTTTGCTGTAGCATAGTAATCAATAATCATAATTTTCATAAATTAGGCAAAATAAAGACAAAAAAAAAATATTTTTTATGTTGTAGCAAAATAAAAGTAGACCAATAAAATAAACAAAAACAAATAAAATAATCTTTACATAAATTAGGCAAAATAATGATAACAAATTATTGCAATAAATTAAAGATAGATAAATAAGAAGATAAAAACAAGCATAACATTACCATTCAAGAAACAAAATTAAATTAAAAAATTATCAAGAAGAAGTTACCTACAACACACATACATACACGCACATGTACGCACACGCATGCACATAAACACACACAAGAGTTTCAGTAGCAAAAATAAAGAAAATAACACTTACCTCTACTCAAGTATAATTGGTTTAAAAAATATAAATTTTTCACAGTTGATTTTCTTATGTGATGCTGCAATTCAAACAAATGAGGAAAGTAACAACTTTAAAGTCATGTAGCAAAAGGAAGAGGTGGGGTCGAAAAATCAATTTTCACCTAAAGTCAAGTTTAGCAAAAGAAATTTGGCTAGATAAAAAGCAAATGATTAGGTGAAAAAGAGAGAAAAATGAAGGAGAAAGTCAAAAGTGAAAAATGAAGGAGTACTAGCGATTTTATCATTTTACAAAGGGGTAATTTCATAATTTTAGCCACCTCAGCTGGTACCATCATATCGTGGTGTCCAACGAACAATTAGTGTAATATGTTGTTACTAATTAAATGGTGCCACACGCCCCTACCAATTTTATTGTTTATCTAGCCTTTGTTGCGTCTATGTCCCTGACATAAGGACAGAACAAATTCAATGGTTGTGACTCTTGAGTTTTTCTTATATTGTTGATAGGAGTTCGTTAGCATTAAAAAGAACTTAGTGGTTGTACTACCAAGTTTGTTTTATTTTGTGCTAACAAGCTAATTTAGTGACATTATTTTTAAATTCACAATGAAATCATGTAAAAATATGAAAAACTTAACAACATCGCCGTCGATTGGCATAAAAGTATATCATCCTAATGCACTACTTTAAAATTATAGGATTTGACACGACTATTTTTTAGGAGAGGGGGGAGGGAACACATGACTCAAATTTCTTTAATTTTTATTTAAATATCATAAAAATAAAAATTTGAATGCGAGGGCATATTCTTAAAAATGTTAGGAAAAATTAAATTTTGTTCATCAAATTACAAAAATACACCAGTTTTCAATATAAAAAATAAATAAATAAATAAATAAAATAACATTCGAAGGATTGAGAGATCCTACTATATTATTCAATAAAACCATTAATAGAGAGGTGTGAATTATTTAAAAAAGAGTTCTTACCAGAATCTTAAGATAAAATTTTAAAATTGTATTTAAACATTAATTTTTTGTGTGAAAATTTGTTCCATACAAAGAACACCATGATATGAATGGGCCACGCTGAAGGAATACCCACTTACGGTTTTGATTGTCATGAGCTTATGACTTCATTTTTTGGCGGGAGATGCGGGGGCTATTTGTTGTGGAAAACCGTTAAAGGAGGGCCCATCCGGCCCATCCTAGAGTCCACCTTCTCCGCCCTTTCGCAGCCAGATTAGCGGTCAACAAAAAATATTAACACTAAATTATTAATTCAGAACAACCCTAGTTTAACGTCCCTGTCCCTCGTCAGCGTCGTAGTTCATACTTGTTCGCATCGAAGGAGCGGGAATTATGGAGACCAAAATCAACTGTAAGTTTCTTTCTTCCTTGTTCTTCTTTGATTCAGTCCTTGGCTCCTTCTCTGTCCCTCACTACTTCAATATGTTTTTTCTCATGGATTTCTGTTGTGAAATTATCGCTATCTCCAATATATTTCGTCATTAAATTTTACTTATGGTACTCATAGCGGCGCTTCTAAAATTGTGAATTTTGGCTGGTATTTAAATATTTTAGTTGTGTTTTAGTTTAGGTCTGCATGATAGGTTTGTCTTTTAGGATGTTATAATTTTTATTATGGAGAATTAGTTGCTGAGCTCACAGAGTAAATTGCTTGGTCATATAGATTAGAATTTAGAAGTTTTGTGTTTATGCTTATCCTAGTTGCTCTATGGTATTCATGAAATATATATTTCTTGTAACAAAGAATCGTTTCCTCTTACTGAACTTTCACAGGCATGGTTTTGGATATCAACCCGCTGAGTAGAAGGTGAATTTATTACTGTCTACACGTGGATTTTATCAATCTGAACCAAGCACTCTTGTTTCTTCATCGAATTTAATTAAGAAAAAAAATATGGATTGCACAAATAGATTTTTGTAGCTCGAGAGAGTTCAGTCAAGATACCTGAACAAAGATGGTATATGCAGTTACCCTACAGAATAATATTTTCAGATTCCATTCTTTGCATGGTCTGCATGGGCGTCACAAACAGGAGAGTCGTGGTTCGAGTACTAGTTCTGCTCTTGATAATTTCTCAATAACAAAGTCATCTTCGTCTCGCCTAAACTGTTTACTATGGAGAAGAAGCCTTAAATCTTCAAGAAAAGTGCATATTTTGCAGTGTCGAAGTTTCCAGAGAAGTATTTCTATTGATAAAGTCAATGAAGTTGACCATAAAAATTGGGGCTTTGAAAATTTCGATACTGGTAAGGGGAGAAAATCCTGGGATCAATCGGATTCAAACGCCAAGTCAATAGACTCTTCAATTTTGTTGCTGGAGGGGCCTTTTGTTAGAAATGATGAGGAAACCAATAATAAAATTCTTCAGAGTCTCTGCAGACAAGGAAGATTAAAGGCTGCAGTAAGGTTGATTGATATTATGGCTCGGAAAAATCAAATCCCGCACTTTCCTTCTTGCATAAATTTAATTCGAGGCTTTATCAAATTAGGTCAGATAGATAAAGCTTGCAGAATCCTGAAAATTATGATCATGTCTGGTGGAGTTCCTGATATAATTACATACAACATGATTGTTGGTGGTCTGTGTAAAAGAGGTCATTTAAGGTCTGCCATTGATCTACTAGGAGATATGAGCTTGAGTGGTTGCTCCCCAGATGTGATTACTTATAATACAATAATTCGTTGCATGTTTGATCATGGAGAATTTGATCAGGCTGTTAGTTTCTGGAAGGACCAATTGAGAAAAGGATGCCCTCCCTATTTGATTACCTACACGGTGCTTATTGAGCTGGTTTGCAAATATTGTGGCACTGTTCGGGCCTTAGAAGTATTGGAAGATATTGCAACGGAAGGCTGTTATCCAGATATCATTACATACAACAGTCTTGTTAATTTCACTTGTAAGCAGAGGAAATATGAGGACACAGCTTTGGTTATTTTAAATCTTATATCCTATGAGATGCAGCCCAATAATGTGACATACAACACTCTGCTCCACTCCCTTTGTAACCATGGGTATTGGGATGAAGTTGATGAGATTTTGATGATCATGAATGAGACTTCCAGGCCTCCCACAGTTGTTACGTACAATATTCTGATTAATGGCTTGTGTAAGAGTGGACTTCTGGATCGTGCCATAAGATTCTACAGTATAATGGTTTCTCAAAACTGTTCACCAGACATTGTCACTTACAATACTCTTCTGGGTGCTTTGTGTAAACAGGGGTTTGTAGATGAGGGCATCCAGTTACTTTACTTTTTGGTTGGTACTAGCTGTTCTCCTTGTTTGATCACCTATAATACTGTGATTGATGGATTGGCGAAAATGGGATCTATGGAGAAAGCAAAAGAGTTATACAGTGAAATGATAGAAAAGGGAATCATTCCAGATGAAATTACTCACCGTTCTCTGACTTGGGGATTTTGCCAAGCAGGTCAAGTTGAGGATGCAGTGGAGATATTACAGGAGATGTGTAAGAAAGAACATAAGATTGGAAATTCTACGTACAAACTTGTTATCCTTGGATTATGTAAACAAAAGAAGGTTGATATTGCAATACAAGTTCTAGATATGATGGTAAAAGATCAATGCAAGCCAGATGATGGGATACATTCGGCTATAATCAAAGCTGTTGCTGATGGGGGTATGATAAAAGAGGCTAATGATTTGCACCAGAAGTTAATTGAAAGGAAGATTCTGAAAAATGGAACCATTTTTAGTTAGTCGAAGTTTGCCCTTGAAGATTAGCCTGATTGGCCATGTGCAAATTTTATATTACTATAAGGTGATTCGTGTAGTTATATTTGTTTTTGAGAACTGGGCTCTTTTCATTTGTTAAAATATTTTGGTGTATAAGTTTTATACTTTCTAAATCAT
Organism: Erythrophleum fordii; assembly: GCA_032878935.1. NCBI lineage: Eukaryota > Viridiplantae > Streptophyta > Magnoliopsida > Fabales > Fabaceae > Erythrophleum > Erythrophleum fordii. The sequence continues at coordinate 35,976,212 of JAVQMF010000049.1, forward strand.
GGTATTTATAACATTGATGCAGCTGCCATTATAAGTTGGAATAAAAACATGAGATCTGCTACCATGTTACACGGTAAGTGCATACTCTCCATCGAATTTTGTTACTTGTTTATAGTTAGCATCATATGATTGTTCCTTGCATAGCTATGGTGAAGGTACTTGAGTATTATTATATTTACTGGATTAACCGCTATGCAATTAATAATGCGAGTTTAAATTTGTATTGACATTAAACCATGAAATGGCCAAGGTATGTGAAGAATCGAAAGTAAGACATGCGGGAAGAACAGTGGAGTTTTGTCTAGAAGGCTGTTGTCTGGCATCTAGCCTTAAGAGTTCTGTCGTAATGTGCAGTCATAGGCGTCTGGCGGTCGATCTGCACAAGCAAGAATGTCATAACTTCGAAGGAGCAGTGGCTCTGTTGTGGATTTGAATGATTAACCTAACAGGGGATTCTATGTTTGAGAGAAGTAAGAGAGTATGAGTTTTGTAAAAAGAGAATGCAATTGGGTAAATGAGGAAGTGTAACTTGAAAAGAGTTGGTAGAGATCTTTTATATCCGAGTAGGACATCTTGTTTTTAGGCAACATTTTTTCATTTGTTTAATATCTCTTTACGAAACTTTCGTTCTCTTAGTTCTCTCAACCATCATGATCTTTATTAACTTTGATTATAGTCAGCCTCTGCTCTGTTGGGAAGTCTGACATTCTGCCTTTTGCAGATGATCCCCATTGCTAGACGCGGGAAGACCGCCTTTGCATTTGGCATTTTTTGGGTTTGCTCATATCTTCCAATGGTATATTTAGATGGCTCGATCAATATCTTGGAATCATTTTTGTTGGATTTGGGAGTCCAGGTCTATTTTCGTGGACTTCTTATAAGTACATCAGCGTTGTTCAGCATTTTTTTGATCTAGGAGGTGTTTAGCAACTTAATCACAAGTGCGTGGAACAATGATAACAATTTCGAAGAGTTTTCAGAAAACGTATACACGTTATTGGGATCCCCGATAAATTAGAGTACAATTTGCCACATAAGAAATTGTTGGTGCAAATTTTGAAAAATGGACAGTGAATTTGCTAATTATCAATTTCATCATCGCAATGGAAAATTTTGAAATTATCACTGAAAATAAGTTTAACACGGTTCAGTTCAAGATCAGAACTTTTTGCAGGAAAATATATGGTACAACTGTTCAGCAGTGTAACTTAATGCGATGTACAATCGTCTTTCCCCACTTCACGTTCTCTATTCTCACAAATACGGAATTTCTACGTAAGTTGTGGACGATGAAGAAAACTTACACCATGCCAACAACATCAATTTCTGAACTCCTCGATCTTTCCATGACCAGAAATCCATCTCGAAGTCTGTCTAATTTTTGTTTAAAACGTTCCAATTCCCCCCCCCCCCCCCCCCCCCCCCCCCAACCCAAATGAAGAGAGCACATAGGGCACAGAATCGAATTCTATTCCTCCTCAGAATAATTGATCGAGCATCAGCCGAATAACTCATTAAATTGGATTCAAAATAAAAGCCCACTGAGAAGACCTCAATGAATCAGTTTATGTCCAAGAATTTAGCTCTTAATTTCTGATAAAGTGAGCTCTTTGTACACGTCGAGCATGGGAAAGGTTTTGTTTAAACGTTTAAATGAATCTGCAGAAATAGCATCCATACTAACAAGGGAATTAGCCAGCTCCATTGCGTCATTTCGCCATCCAGCAAAACCTATCCCTTCAATCAATAAAGTGTACGTAGTTTCATTTGGCCGACATCCTTTTTCGACCATTGCAGTTAATACCTCAATAGCATCGATGATTCTGTGTACTTTGCACAATCCAAGAAGAACAATGTTGTAGCTAATTACTGTAGGCTGATACTTGCTACTTTCCATGTCCACTAACAACCCAATGGCCTCATCCACCATTCCATCTCTGCACAAACAAGATATAAGTGAGTTATAGGTAATCCCGTCAGGATCGATTCCGTTGTCTACCATCTCCAAAATCATCCCCAATGCTCTAATTTTGTCCCCACTACTCCAGAGTGCACAAAACATTGTGTTATAGGAACTGGCATTTGGAGGACAACCCACCTCGTCAAGCTTCTCAAAGATGTTCAGAGCCTCGTCAGCTTTTCCATTCTTGCACAGAGCAGCCAACATTGTGTTATAATTCACAATATCTGGTAAGCAACCATCAGAGATCATAATGTCCAGAAATTCTATTGCCAAATCAACTCGACCTTCTTTGCAGAACGCAGAAATCAATGGATCATAGCTATAAGCATCAGGAGTTAACCCCTTCTCCTTCATAACCTTTAACACATCTACAGCCTCCTCAACTTTCCCATCACGACAAAGTGAGCTAATTAAAATGCTGTAAGTCACAACATTTGGTTCACAACCTTTTAGAATCATATCAGACATCAACTTCTCTCCCTCTTCCCATTTTCCTTGATTCAGAAGTCCTCGTAACAGAATATTGTATGAAATCACATCTGGGGCACAGGCCTTAGAACTTATAGTCGTAATGAACTCAAAGGCTCGATCTAACAACCCTTCTCTGCACATACCCCTGATGATTGCATTATAAGTATACATGTCAGGCTGAAGCCCTCTGGATAACATCTCATCCAAAAGCTTCATGGCTTCATCAATACCACCCTCGAGAATGGTTGCTTCTATCAAAATTGTGTAAGTAATCACAGTGGGCTCGCAGTTGTCTTTCAATAGCTGATCCAAAACCTTCAAAGCCAACTCAAGCTTTCCCCTACTAGAAAGATTCCCAATCAGTATGTTGTAGGTGACAACATCAGGCGAAAAACCTCGGTTTTTCATTCTGTCAAGCACTCGATTGGCAGAATCAATTTGGTCAGCCTTGCACAACCCACTAATCACTGCATTATAGGCGAAAACATCAGGTTCACCGTACTTTTCCAATATTTCCATAACCCGAATCGCTTTGTCGATTTTTTTAATATTGAAGAACCCTTTGATAAGTTTCGTGCAGAGAATGACATCAGGTTTGTAACCCTTATTGACCATACGCTGAAGAAAGTACAATGAATCGTTGTATTTGCCCGCTTTCCAGGACCTATTGAGAGCTTTCATCAGATGGGTATCTTTAAAGTCCAAATTTTGGGAAAGTTTGGACCTTGTTTCAGTAGAAACCCGGACATGTGCCGGGTTTTTTCGATTGCTAAGATCATTCAGAAGTGGGATTTTGCAACTAACAACAGTCTTGGGATTTGATTTTGAATGTAAAGTAGGCTTCACCTGGATTCTATGTGGGATGGTTCGTGGGAGGAAGTCAGTTGAAAATGTTGTCATTGATGATGATTCTTACGGCTTTTAGTCCTCATAGACAGACAGACAGACAGACAATCAGGTTGCAGAAAAAATCTACCAAAACAGAAGAAAAGATGAAGTACCTGTAGTGATTTGTGAAGGCGCCAAGGGGAAAACAACCAATTGCGAAATCGGCCCTCGAAGTAAATCGATTAGGGAGGGCTTTGCTTCCCCCTCCGATCCTACCGAAAGTTCCACTGGATTTCAGGACGCGAGTTGTGGATAAGGGATCGCATCTCGCAATCCGTCATTTTACAATTTATGAAATAAAGGTTCCAATTTTAATATTATTTTTTCAAAACTTTTTATGCTCTGAAATCCCTTCTAATTTTAAAACCCATTCTTCTTAATTATTAAATTTGATATAAATATACGATGATGATCATAATGTTATAGTATTGGACGCAAAGCATTACTTCCTCCTTCAATTGTGTGTCCAATTTCATCCAATTCATGCGTCCTTATACACTGCTTTTGTGGAAATTCAGCTCTCCTAATGAGGGCAAGTTGAGAAAAATATGAAAGTATTAGCCCTAGCCTAGTTGTACCGATAATTCATCACAGACGTTGATTTCATTTGTCAGGCAGCAACCGCAGCCACATAATTTTCAAATGCTGCGTTTGGAAACGCGTTTGGACATCTCAAACCTTGGTTTCACAGGAAGCAATAACACAAAACTTTTGACAAACGTGGTTTCAACGTGGTTTCAATCGGGATTCCAAACATGCGGAAAATGTGAAACCATTAACGAGGGGTTGCTCAACAGAAATAGCAATGTCCAATATAAAAAAAGTCAATTCCTGTTTTTTATGAAATCCAAACTCTCCAACATCCACCATAGATATTAGTTTTATTTTCCGATTTGTCATACATGTGAGACTGCCTGCTATGATTTGTTTTTAAACAAGATTTCCAATTTGATTTAAACAACATAAACATTATTTCTGATAAGAAATTAAATAATTAGTACTTTCTTGCAAATGCATAAAGATTGCAGTGCTCAAATTATATTTTCAATATTAAAATGAATCATTATGTTTTCATTATCATTGCTGTAAGATTGTATGAAAATTTATTATTTTAAAAGAGTAATGATAATTTTATACTGTTTCACCAAATTCTTTTGATCCTACTATAAGCTTTTACATGACACGCGTGCATGTATTAAAAAAAAAATTACATATTCAATTGCACCTTCTGTTGGTAGATAAAAAAATCCAGCTTATGCAGTTATACATATATATATATATATATATATTTTGTAAGGAGTTTATACATATAATTTTAGACAACTTATTTTTGTGTTATATATATATATATATATATATATATATATATATATCTATTTGAGATATCTTGCCTTTTCTTTTTCATTATTCCTCATAATACATTAAAAATAAAGTGAATCTATCCTAGATAAATCCCAAATTAAAAAAAAAAAACCAAAAAAGCATGGAAATGGGGTACTAGGGTTGCCTGTACGCAAGATGCTGTATCTCTTCCATAGCATGTGTTGATTGGATTCCGATTCGAAGACCGTATTTTCATACGATGTAGTTGTACAGAGTGGCACGTGTCAAAATTTCCGTCATCCTGCCAAATTTCTTTTTTCTGTTGCTATTTTTCATTACAACATAATACAAAACCCTCTCTATTTTCATGCATCTGCAGCATTTCTTCTGATGTCAATTCTCCATGCGAAATCGCGTCGATCTCTGCAGAATTTCCCCCATTTTTTTCTCTCGCCTTTATGCACTTTCTATCTTTTCCTTTCTTTAAGATCACCTGCACCCTTTACCTGAAAGATCTGATCTAGGGTTCTTGCTTAATCCGCAGCTCCCAATCCGACTATTTCAAGAGCATTTCTTTCGTTTTGAAATAGAATCTTAATTGATATATACAGTTTCGATTCAGAGGCATTGAAATTCAACTGAAAGTTAACCCAGGATTCGGGTTGATATATACAGTTTTGATGAACATGGAAGTCGTTAGTGATGCGGCGTCTTTGGACGTCGAGTTGTTGCAGCTTCAAGAGGTGTCTGCTCTGGCCCTCAAGTCTAACCTGAATTTTGTTGAAAAGCTCTTCGAGCAGTGGCTGTCGCTTCCTGAAAGCAATCGAGTGGTAGGCTTCATTCGATAATCCTCAATTTTGAAATCAGTAGCCTTAATTGTGTATGTTAAAGAGTCTCATTAGCTTGCTTTCTCTGTATTTATTAGAATTTACTTGATGCTTATCTTTGTAAACGAATCCTGTAAGTACGAGTATGGATAATTAAGTGACTGGGAACAAATTTCATCGTGCAATGGGAGAGACAGGAATCTCGGTTGTTATAAAACGATCATTTAGATGACAATGGTGGAATCCAATAAGTTGGTTAACAGATGCATTATTTCATCGTTACGTTTGAACACCAATATGGCCAAAAGGAAAAGGGTGTAGCCATTTCAACTTGGATGTACTATAATGAAAGTTTTCCCCCCAAGCCATACAGAGGAACGCGTTGTGATCCTTGGAAGTATATGAAATGCTGTTTAACAACTAGATATGAGATGCCTTTTTGTATTTATTTTTGGGCTTCTTGATCCTGATATGCTTAATTTTTCTAGTGTCTCACTTTTGCATGTGCTTAGGTAACATCATTGTTGAATGAGGCAAAATTAGGTGTTCCCCTGAATGTCCCTGGGAATTGCTCCAGTCCAAATGCTGCAAGCAGTTCTTTGCCTTCCATGTTTCCTGCTGGCACTGCACCTCCTCTTTCACCAAGAAGTTCATCTGGTTCCCCTCGCATAGTGAAACAGAGAGTTGGTCCTTCTAATTTGAGTTCTCCTTTAAAAGTTGTCAGTGAACTACCTAAAGAATTGATACGCCAGGTATGTTTTCCTAATATCTTTCCTTGGCAACACTTTTCTTTTGTGCCTGATCTCCTATGCGTATCTATGTTGTGTGCATGTGTTTTCGTTTAGTGCTGTGTTAATGTTTATGATGTAAATACCTGCATGCCCGCAGTTCTACTTTCAAAATGGACGTCCACCACCAAATGAACTGAGAGAACAATTCTTCTTTCGAGTGGATCAGTTATTTTATGGTCACTTGGATGGACTGCAGATGCATGGTGAGATATAAAACATATATGTTGGTGATAGCCTGAAGGCCCAGTTTGTTGCAACTAGGCAAAAAAGTGATTTTGAATGTTGTGAAATTTTAGCTTCTTTCAATAATTACATCTTGAATTTGGGTAATAATCTTGTTTTTCTAAATGTTGGCAATAGCTAAAAAGTAATTATTCATATAAAAAGTCACATTCAAATGTCATTAGAGTTGTAACAAGTAGCACTAAGAATGCTATTCTACTCATTTCTTTTATGTGTCAGAATTCAAATCAGTTACCAAGGAACTTTGCAAGCTGCCATCTTTCTTCTCCTCGTCTCTTTTTAGAAAGATCGATATCAATGGAACTGGTTTGGTGACAAGGTGTGTACTTTAATTTATCAAGACACAACTTTTGCATTTCTATTTGTGCCATGGATGGTGGTCCTTGGTTTGGCTGTTTGGATGTGACCAACATTAGAATTATAATGAGTGATTTTTTGAAAGAAAAAAGGGTTTTGAAGGATGTAAAACAAATATGTTTCATATAATTTTTTGTAAATTATTTTTTTTTTGGGGACGAGGGCGAGCCTTGGCGGAATGGTAAGGTTGCCGCTGAGTAACCTGGAGGTCACGGGTTCGAATTGGAAACAGCCTCTCAATAACAAAACAGGGGTAAGGCTGCGTACATCTACTATCTCCAAACCCTACCTAGTAAGAGTCTCGTGCACCGGGCCGCCTTTTTTTTTTTTTAGGACAGAAAGACTTTTTTGGCACATTCTTTCACTGCTGATCAAACTGGAAGTTGAGCTTTCTTGTTGGCTTGCTTTTGACATTGCCCATTCTTCCTTTCTTTAATTTCTTCATGCATCATTAGATTTATGTTTGAAGGAGTTACTCGGCATCATTTTGTTATGTTAAGATGGATAATTCTCCATTATATGAAGATTGCCTTTGGTATATGGCGATATGGCTTCCTTAATGTCATGTATATGTATGTTCACTCACCTTATCCAGTAGAAGGCACATACTAAAGTTCCTTGTGCTAAAAAATGTGTTTCCTAGGGACATAAGCATTGTTATCGTGGCTGAGAACCTGAGACTGAATTGCACCTCTTATATTTGACAATGCTTTTTAAGTGAATGCTTTTTACTTGTCTGTAGGCAATTATAGTTAATGGTGCTGCGCCCTGTAATAATTATTTTCTAATACTTACAATTAAATCCTTGATTTTATGTTTCTATAGGAACGCATTTGTTGATTATTGGATCAATAACAACATGTTGACCATGGATATAGCGACTCAAGTATATAAAATTTTAAAGCAACCTGATCTCAACTACCTTACTCAGGTTTGATCATCTTGACTGATGAACTATATTCCTATCCATCTTTCTTATTTGAGAGCAATACTCTATTTCATATCAGGATGATTTTAAACCTTTGCTTCGTGAGCTTTTGGCTACTCATCCAGGGCTGGAGTTCCTGCAGAGTACACCTGAGTTTCAAGAGAGATATGGTTTGTCTCTACTCTTGGGTATAACATTGCATTTATGGGTTTGTGTAATTGTAGATGTCAGCAAGTGATATTGAAAGTCCTGGGATATTATGTTTCTTTGAAAAATTTTTGCCTAATAAATCTATTTTTCATTTACTGTTGATTGACTTCCTTAGGAGAACTTCCCAGGATGTAGTCCCCTTCTCTATCTAGATGATAATCTTAATTGTATGTTGCTAGTTCATGAGACTAGATCAGAAGCTAATTCTATGTTAGAAATTTGGAAGCAAACAGAGAAGATGTGGGCTCAAAATCAAGCATGTTCTTCATTATATGCTGTATGCTTTGTCATTGTTTGTATAGAATAATGGATTATTAATAGATCTAATAGCTTATCAACGAGTTTTGGGTGTATATGTGGTACCACTAGAAAGAGAGTTACTGAAAAATGGTACTTATGCTTGTGCTATCATTTTCCCCTGATGAAAATTATGCATCATGCTCTTTTACATGTGAAAATTTCTTGAAAACTTCTTGAAACATACTCAATTGAAACTAGCCTCGCCTTAGAAACTAATCACCTTTGTTTCTTATCATGCATGGGCATGATTCATCATAGCTGCAAGCTTGCAACCAGTTCATGCAGGCATTCCTTACAACAAAGATACATCAGGCCTTTAATTTTTTTTTTTTTTTGGGTGGGGAATTAAGATATCAATGAATTCCTGGCCAACAAATATGAATATGTAATGAATATCCAAGTTACTTTTTTCTTTTTTCATTTATCTTTCTTTTTTTATTGGACTTTTGCTGTTAATTGCACTTATAGTACATTATATGCATTTTGAAGTCTGGACATGGACTGGTGTCATTCATCATGGTTTCTGGTGTGCTGCTGTTTTTTTCAGCAAGGGCACAATTTTCATGCCTTATCATCTTTTCTATGGTTCAGCTGAAACTGTAATATATAGAATATATTACTACATAAATAGATCTGGGAATGGCTGTCTTACTATGAGGGAGCTGAAGCGTGGTGACATAATTGATGCCATGCAGCATGCAGATGAAGAAGAAGACATCAACAAGGTTTTGAGGTAGATATCCTGTGTGAAAGTTTCATTGCATTTAACTACATACAAGCACCTTTTTTCCTTTTTTCACCAGATGATGTTATGCTACATATTTTCTGTAGGTACTTCTCATATGAGCATTTTTATGTTATATACTGCAAGTTTTGGGAGCTGGATACAGATCATGATTTCTTGATAGACAAGGAGAACCTTATCAGATATGGTAACCATGCGCTTACCTATCGTATTGTCGATAGGATATTTTCTCAGGTTGGTGTGAATTTCATGTTGCTTTTGTCTTGAAACTTAACCGCTGCCATCTTCATGGACAACCCCCCACCTACTATGAGTAAAATAGGTGTTTTTTTCACAGTGCCGTTCATTTATATGATTTATTAAATTTTTTGTTTTTTTCAATTAAAAAAAGGCGATTTTGACGCGCTTCAATATCATCTTAGGTTCCAAGAAAGTTTACTAGCAAGGCCGAGGGAAAAATGGGATATGAAGATTTTGTTTACTTCATTCTGTCTGAAGAGGACAAGTCATCTGAGCCTAGTCTTGAGTATTGGTATGTTTTTTGTCCTTCTGTTATTTGTTTCACTTGTTTGTTGTTATTTTTCCTATGTAAGATGTCATCAGATTAATGGCTGAACAGTTGCAATTATGAAGACAATGCATTGTTGGATTAGGCATGTTTGTACCGTGCTTTATTTGGTTTAAATGTGCATCCATGTGCATGTCCATGCATGTGCTCATGTCTGTCAGGGGGCAGCTGGGATAGGGGATGCAGGCACTATAATTTGTTTATTACTGAAACTTGATCTAAGTAATTTAAAGCACAGTGCTAAAGAGAACAACTCAGAATGACAAAATCTTGGCTTGGAAGGACAGTGTACCTTGTGCCATTACAGAGCAGAAGTTTGTTATTGTAAGCATCGTGTAATAGAGTTGGATTTTGAGCAAGAGTACTATCAATGACAACATTAGTTTCTAGAGTACTGAGGAGGTGACAATTATGTGGGGGCTGCATGGTACATCTAATTCTAAATAAATGAAAGCAGAAAATGGAACATTCGAGTTTTGAGTGTGAATCATTTATACCAAGGAGTGAAAATCAAAACTTTTCATTTTCATTCACCCCTTTGTTGTTTGCCTTCCACACCAAGCGCACCCTTGGGCAAAACGCTGGCAATTTGACCTATGTGTTTGACTTCTTCCTGATTTCTTTTGATCATAGCTGTGTTAATTTACTTTAATTTGTCATTATTAGGTTCAAGTGCATAGACTTGGATGGCAATGGAGTTCTGACTCGGAATGAATTGCAATTTTTTTATGAGGAGCAACTGCACCGGATGGAGTGCATGGCCCAAGAGCCTGTGTTTTTTGAGGACATATTGTGCCAGATTATTGACATGATTGCACCTGAGGTTTTCCCTGCCTCCTTTGGTTTTGTATGATCTTCCTTTATTGTGTTTATGGGAAGTCTAAGAACATCAGCAGATTATCTTGAAAAATGTGTACAAATCTCCATGAATTGTGTCAAAAGCTGTGTTTTTCTGTCCAGGAAGTTGGAGTATCGCCTACTTGCTTTATTTAGTCCTCTCCTTTCCTTATACTCTTCACGTTTGATATAATTACTTGCTTTTGTTCTGACAATTTTTCTCAATTAAGATTCTTCATGCTGCAGAATGAGAGCTATATAACTCTGCGTGACCTGAAAGGCAGTAAACTCTCAGGAAGTGTTTTCAATATCCTGTTTAATCTAAATAAGTTCATGGCCTTTGAAACTCGGGACCCATTCTTGATTCGTCAGGTTCATGAAAGATTTGATTAAAGCAATTAAACTGTTGAGTTAGTTTGCTTAGTCATTGTCAGTAACTGTCTTGATCTTCGTCTTACATTGCACAGCAACGTGAGAATCCAACATTGACAGAGTGGGATCGCTTTGCTCATAGAGAATATATTAGGCTTTCAATGGAAGAAGACGTAGAAGATGTCTCTAATGGAAGTGCGGAAGTTTGGGATGAATCACTTGAGGCTCCCTTCTGAGACTATGTAAGTGGCTTGATTTAAAACAATGACGGTACTATATGTCTGTGAGCTAATATTGTGCTGTGTCTTATGCCATACATGCCATGCATGCTCAGAACTGCAATTTGTGTTACTTTGCTCTTTCGAGATGCATTTCGGAAAGTCAGAAAGTTGAGATCTTTGTGCCTTCCTACACAATGTAGTGATTATTCCTTTCTTTGTTGTTTTTTTTTAAAACATAAATCAGCTATCTGTGACACATTTTTAAGTTTATGTTTATTTGGTCTATTAATACAGGGGTTGAAAAGAAATGAACGTCCCAGCACTCATGGAGTGGCCATTTTTCAGAGACGCTGGACTAAGGATCAGCTTTTGAATGGATCGTGCCATCTCTGCCCAAAGAATGGGAAATTCTGAGCTTCACTTTGAATTGTGTGTTTTTGTGGGCAAGCAGCACAGCAGCAATTTTTTGATCTTCTGCTGGTAGTGACAAGCATGGGGCCATTATCACGGAAGTATCATTGCCTTGTTCCAATGCCTATGCAAGCCAGGTCGATTTTATTGATAATATTGAGTACGCTTGTTATTTGGGGCACCTAAGTTGTTAAAGATTCTATATTGAAAGATGTTTTCCCTCCTAAATATCAAATAGTTGGAATTTTTCCCTAGTTTGTCTCAATGGTTTATTATTCTTCACTGCCATTGTTGTCTAACTTGGATATCTCGCCGAGAAGATTGGAAATTGGTGATTAAAAAGAAATATATTGGTCACTTGGAGTAAAATTGGTAGTGAGATAGTGTTATGGAAGGCAATTGATTTGGGTGGGGGTTTGATCATCTTCTGGTCTGTACTTCAATTTCTCCTCGAGAGGGGTTTGATCATCTTCCCTCAACAGGTATTTGATCATGTTCCCTCATGAACGTGGCTAGATATAAGTATTTTTTTTATTTATTTCACATGAAAGATTGCTGATTCCTTATGCATCCGGGAGTGCCTGTTGCTTGTGACGCCCAACACTGTTTAATAACAATAAAAATAGGCATAGAAAACAATTGCACTAACAGAACTTTAAGCTAATTCAATTTGTTCAAAATTTGAAATTTGAAATCTTGCAGCAATTCTATAAACACAGTACACATTTTCTTATATTTGGTTAATATTTGGGTGCAGAAACCAAGTATATGCATGGTACTACTTAATATCTACAAGACTGGAAAACAAAACTAAAATGATTAATAAGAGGCAATCACACAAAGCACCATGAAACCACGATATTAGAAGTCTTTATCTTTTTTTTACCTCAATTTTTTATATGATTGTAGCACAATTTGTTTTATTGAGGGATGGGTGTTCTTAGCTGTAAGGTGGTTGAAAGAAAGCATCATAGAACCAGACACTACAATATAGTATAATTATTATTATAATAAGGCTTCAACATTAGAATTTATATTTTGTATAAGGAACTCTTGAGTGGGAACCTTCGGACAATTAGCTACTTTGACTACCAGACATTGAAGAAGACAGCCATAAATGTTCTACATGCACAAACCACAATCACACAAACAACAGGGGGTATTTATCTGATGCTGAGATATTTACTTCTCTCCTCTAATATTTTGTCTTCTGCGGAAATTAGTTAACTATATCAGTGTTAACTTCTCTTCTCTACCATATTTGACTTTTGGAACTTCCTAGCTGCACTATTTTTGATTCCGTCTTTTTTTCCCTTTGAATGAAATTGATTTGCTTTATGTGGGCAAAAGAAGACAATCATCACCATATTTATGTGGGTGAAGACTTTGTTTCCAGTCATTGGGTGATTCTGCATGTTATCAAGCTGGAAAATAAAGAGAAACAAGGTATCACCCAATGGAGGATTTTCATATACCAGTTCCAATATACCATCCAAGTCACATCATTGGCTGCTTGTTGAGACAAATGAGGACAAAATCTCATCCCTTCTTGTTTTGTTGAAATGGAGTTATACATTAACATTTAGAATAGAAATGAAGTTGTGCAAACTCTCAAGGATTTATGTAATAAAAATTAAAACGAAGCTATATATTAAAATTTAGAAGAGGAATGAAACTGTAATAAAGTGTCAATATTTTTTATTACTTGGTGTTGTACTTTATAATCATCAAAATGTAATAAATTGAGGACTACAATTTTACAGTTCGTTGTTGGGCATTCAGTTCATATTATAATCCCATTAAGAAATATAAAAATAAAATCTTGAATAAAACAGGTTCTTACAAATCATTCAATCAAAATAAAACTTTACGTATAATTGAACTGTAGATATAAATGTGTTCGATTTTTGGATCCCAAGTTATGGTAATTCTTTTGGTTTCTAAGGGATTGAGCATGCGATACAATATCAAATCATATTGATAAATATTAGGTAGCCAGCTTTTTTTAAAAGGAGATAATAATAACAACTTTGAAAATGGTGTAAGACTTTAGTTGGGTTATGCTGAACCCTTTTGCCGTATTTATCTGAGTATAACAAAAATGAAATGCATTGACACATCAGAAAGTATCAGATCAGTTAGGTCCATTTCTTTCACTTTAGTTTGGGCAGTTTGGTTTGGACAATTTAAACTTATTTTTAGGTTTAATTTTAATCTTAATCTTAATTTATTTATTACAAATTGGACAAATTGATGATGATGATGATGATGATGATGATAATTATAAAGAGTAAATTGTAGGAATTTTCTCTAAATTTTACTAAAATTATAAATATTTTTTTTTCTATTTTTAAAAAATACACTTTAGTTTAATTTTAATTTTTTTTAATTAAAATACTATCTATTAACCAATTTTAAATTAAGGTTAATGGAGATTGTAATAAATAATTTTAAAATTAAATCAAAATATAACGCAACTTTTTATTTTAAGAGATGTTTGTATATATTTTTAAAATAAAAAAGATTATGTAATTTTAGTAAAATATAAAGAGAATCAATGTAATTTACTCTATTATAAAAGATTATGAGAGAAATATGATTTGAGCGGTAGAATAGAGCTAAAAAGTAGGATTAACACTAAAAATAGTAAATAAATAAATACACGACAGAAAAGTTGCATATTTAATGAAAATTTTTAAAGTGTCTTTATTTGTTTCATATTTTTTATGAATATAATTTTGCTGTGAGTGTGAGGAATACCGGCTAACTTTGTCTTTTGCTTAAAATAATGCTTCCTACATATTAATAAATAAATTGGTAATCCTAGTAATAATTAATTGATTTCTTGGTTATTAATTAATTTTGAATCATTTATAGGCTAAATAGAAAAATAGACAAACTTAAAAGCGGGCATGAAAGACGTGGTCAACTAGAATTTCTCTTGACATGTATTATACAGTCTTTTTTTAAAATATAAATTTTTTTACACTTTATTTTAATATTAATTTTTTTTACTAAAATAATTTTACTTAACTTAAATATATATTTTGTATTAAATTTAATGAAAATAAAATGTACTCTTTTTTACTTTTATTTTAAATATTATTCATATTTATATATTTAGATTAATAGAAAATATTTTAGTAAAAAAATTTAAGATTAAACTAAAGTGTATTTTAAAAATAAAAATATTTATATAATTTTAATAAAATTCAAAAAAAATTCTTATAATTTATTCATGTATGTGTATATATATATATATATGTACGTGTCTCAAGGTATCTTATTTGGGCTCCACAAGCATCCAAAAAGTTCAGGGTTGATTAATAATTTTTTTGGACCCATGGAATCTTCATCCAAACAATAGTCTGTGCTAGAAATATACCTCTGAGGCCACAAGCACAAGGTAGTAGTTGAGGCTTTGCTGGCAATGCTAAGATGCTTTTAAATGTTAAATTAAAAAAATTATAATAATTAGTACTCTGCTAAATCAGTTATGACATAAGTATTATATAGAAAATTTTAAATTTATTTTAAAATTTGTATATAAATTATAATACGTAAGAAAAGACGCTCATAAACTTTGGATTAAATTTTTTCAGTCAACATTCTATATTGATATATAACAATTGGATAATATATGTTGTCCTGATATGCGAAAATTTGTTTTCAAAAGAAAAATTATAAGGGTCGACCCTTAGGTTTAAATTCTCTTAAGGGAAGCCCACATCGTAAAAGATGGGTTTTGGATTGACCTAATTGACTACTTCGCTTAGGAGAATGTAGCTTTGTTATTGAGTTCCTCAATGATGGGCCTTATTCCCTTTTTTAACCAAATGGTTAAATTATTTTTACAATGACAACTTGCTTTGCCAATGGCCAAAACCCAAAAGAAGAGATTGCTAATTTTTTAGATTCTCAAATCCTAGTCTTATGTTTTGCCATGAACATCAGTTTTAACATTAATTAAGGTTTGGTTCCTTCTAAATTCCAAATTCTGATCTCATGCTGCAATTGAACTAATTAATGCAAATAAATCAACTAAAAGCACTGATCATTGCTCTTGTTTTGCGCTAAAGTATTTGTGAGGAAGCATTTTTTGAATTATTCATTTTCATTCATATCCAGATTTCTGCAATAGTGTCTAATTTATACAGCAGAAATAAGACATGTGTTACAACTAAAATAAATAAAAAACATAAAGGAAAATAAAATACAAGGGATGGAATCAATTTTATTATGCATATTTATAACATGCTCTAATTGTATTTGCTGAGGTGTCTTTGTTCTGTGAGGAAAATGAGATGAAATTTGGTGCTAATATGTGTGCTCTATCAACCCCCTGCGAACTAAACGGGAAAGGAGTGACTATAAGGTGAGAACGAAGTAGAGTGAAGCGAGGTGACCCAAGTGGCTTAGTTAAAATATCAGCAAGCTGATCTTTATTTGATAAAATAGCAAGCCAAAGTGAGTTATTTGCAAGTCATTCCCAAACAAAGTAATAGTCAAGAGCAATATACTTAGTTCTGGAGTGCATAATGGGATTGGCAGCTAAGTATGTAGCACCCAAGTTATCACAAAATAGAGTAGGTGGAGTAAAAAGAAAAATGTGAAGTTCACGTAACAGAGACCGTAACCAAATCAAGTCACATGTAGCAAGGGCCAAAGATTTATACTCAGCCTCTGTACTAGAGCGAGCAATAGTACTCTGCTTCTTTGAATTCCAAGAAACCAAATTAGAACTAACAAAAACAAGGAAACCTCTTGTAGAACATTTATCATCTGGATAGCCCCCCAATCAGCATCAGTGTAAGTTGTTAAGGAAAAAGTAGAGGAAGGATGAAAAAGTAAACCATAATCAACAGTATCACATAAATAATGAAGAATCCTCTTAACAGCCTGCCCGTGAACATCAAGGGGATGATGCATAAGTTGACAAACCTTATTAACTGCAAAAGGAGATATCGGGCCTTGTAAAAGATAAATACTACAAACTGCCCATAATACTTCAATAAAGAGATGGATTATCAAAATTAACACCATCCAAAACACTTAATTTTGTAACGGAGCCATAGGAGTAGTCAAAGGTTTAGCTCGATGCATATTAGTTTTTAGCAACAAATCTAAAATATACTTTCACTGACTTAAAAAGAGACCAATGGAAGAATGGTGTGCCTCAACAGCTAAGAAGTATTGAAGAGGACCTAAATTCTTAACAGGAAAGACTTCAGCAAGAGCAATAATAAGACCATTAACAGCGAACACTGATGAGCTAGTAACTAAGATACTATCAACATAAATTAAAACATAAAGAATGGTAGTAGCAGAAGTAGAAACAAAAAGGGAAGCATCAAATTGAGAAGCAACAAAACCAAGATCAATTAATCGTGAACTCAATTTTGCAAACCAAGCCTGGGGAGCCTGTTTAAGTCCATAAATCGCTTTATTGAGCCTACAAACATAACCGGGATATTCAGGATGTTGAAAACCTAGAGGCAGAGACATATAAATAGATTTAGACAAAAAGCCATGTAAAAAAACATTTTGCACATCCAATTGATTAATAGGCCAGCCCTTTGAAATAGCAATAGACAAGACCAAGCGAACAGTAATAGGTTTTACTACAGGCAAAAAAGCCTCATGATAATCCAAACCTGGGTGCTGGAGAAAACTTTTTGTGACGAGGCAGGCTTTGTAACGATCAATTGATCCCTCAGGCTTCCTTTTTACGTGAAAGACCCATTTGCACCCAGTGAGATTGTATGTAGAAGATGAAGGAACCAAGCTCCATGTTTTAGTCGCAACAAGAGCATTAAACTCAGTAGCCATAGCTTTTCTCCATTTGGGATACTTTAGAGCAATTGAAACAGAGGAAGGCTCCTTGGGAGGCACACTGGAGAGACTTGTAAAATTTAATGATGGCCATCGAACCGTACTGTCAGTAGTAATCTTAGGGCACACAATGTTATTTTTAGATTTGGTTACCATGGGATGAGTAGGCTGAGGTGTAGCAGCGGGAGACACAGAAAGAGACGGAGAAAAAGATGGAGACTCTAAGGATAGTGCAATTCGAGGTGAGAAAGAGGATAAGGATGGTGGGGAGGTCAAAGAAGAGAACGAAGGACTAGAAACAGGCTGAGAAAACGTTTGAGGTGGTGAGGAAAGCTGAGCACGTGAACTATCATTAGTGGACTAAGGAGAATTAAGTGGGCTTAAGGAATTGGATTGGGCTACAAAAAGGACAAGGAAGGAAGAATAGCAAAATGAGATGTGGCAGAAGAAGAAATAGGCCTATCAGATTTAAAAGGAAAGTAGGCCTCAACAAAAACCACATCATTGGAAATAAAATTACGATCAGAGATTGGATTATGGCAAATATAGCTAAGATGGTCTTTATTATAACACAAAAAGACGTATGGTTTGGACCAAGGTTGAAATTTATTTCGATTGTAAGCACGTAAATGAGGCCAGCAAAGACAGCTAAAGACTTTCAGACGAGAATAATCAAGAGCAGTGTAAAATAAAAGTTCATAAGGAGAAAAATTATGTAGGGACACACTGGGCATATGATTAATAAGAAAAATGGCAATAATGAATGCGTAAGACCAAAAGGAATGAGGTAAAAAGGCATGAGATAGCAAAGTAAGACCTATTTCAACTATATGACGATACTTACGCTCAACAGTACCATTTTGATAATTAGAGCGAGGATAACTGAGACAATGAGTTATACCATGTTGTTGTAAAAGACTATGTAAGGAACGAAATTCACCACCCTAATCAGACTGTAGACACTGAATTTTAGAATTAAAAAGACATTCCACATGACGTTTGAAATAAAGAAAAGTTTATAACACTTCAGGTTTTGTACTCAATGGATACAACCATGTGAACCAAGTACAATCATCAATAAAAGTAACATAATAACGATAACCATCCTTAGAAATGACAGGAGAAGAACCCTAAACATCACTAAAAATTAAATGAAGATTTATTTAAATTTGAAGGATGAGGCTGATAATGACTCTTGGATGTACAGCAAGCAGAACAAAACAGAGCTAGTGGTGAGGAAGTGACAAGGAGCTTATGAGTGCGTAGAACTTGCTGAACAACATAGAAGGCTAGGTGACCAAGACGCTGATGCCATTGAAGAAAAGGTGCACGAGCTGTGAAACAAGCTGTAGGAGTCGAGTGGAGAGGCAGAGTATAAAGATGATTATTGTATGGACTTTGAAGAAGAACTCACCTCGACTTTATATCCTTCACAAGAAAATAAGAATCATAAAATTCAAAGAAAACATAATTATCCTTGCAAAAGCGTGATACTGGCAAAAGATTTTTAGTAATATTAGAAACATGAAGAAGATTTGAGAGAAAGAATTTGCCAGTGGAGGTATCAAGACTCCTAGTGCCATGATGACAGATGGGCAACAGTGTACCATCACCAGTGTAAATATTGTCTCTACCAGTGTAAGCATCAGCAGATAAATTGAGATTGGAAAGCTCTGAAGTTACATCATTAGAACATGCATTATCCAGGTACCACAGATTCTCAGAAGAATAAGGCGGTGCCGGTAAGGCAATGTAGTTAGTAGCCAAAGAAGGAGGTGGAAGAGGCTGATAAGCCTGATTAAATCTATGGTAGCATGTAAGAGCAGTATGACCAGGACAGGAGCAAACTTGAGAAGAAACACGGCCAACAAAAAAAGTACGAACACCTCTTGGAAAGCGACCACCACCACGAGAAATGAATCGACCACCACGACCACGAAAAATTTGATTTAGATTACGACTACAACATGAAGAGGGAAAAAAAGTTATTTTTTAGTAATATTAGTAGTAATTTCTGCAACTGGAGCAACAGAAAAAGTAGTGTAGGATAAACGAGTTTCAAAAATCAATAAATGACTAATACTTAATCTGGAGTAGGTGGTGGTAGTCTGGTAGTAAGAGACATAACAACTAGATCAAATTCAGAATCTAAACCAGCCATCAAATAAGTAGTAAATTCAAAATCTGAAAGAGACTTTCCAACGACAGACAAAGAATCAACAAGAAGTGTGGCTTTACGATAATAATCAGTGACAAAATCACCTCCTTTCTTTAGTGTTGCTATCTGAGAATGAATTTGAACAAATCTAAGTTGGTCCTGATGAGCAAAAATTGTTTCAATAACAAACCACATATCTTTGGCTATTTTATGCTTCATCACCTGGGCAACCAAATTTTCAGATAATGAAGAAATTAAAATAGATTAAAGAAGTTTATCTTGGTGGTACCAATGAAGATATTCAGGATTTGGGGATTGATCAGAAAGTGTTTGAGGAGGAGGTGGGGTAGTGTCATCAATATGACTGTAAGTTGTTGACCAATGAGATATGGAATAATTTGAGCATTCCAAATAAGATAATTCCCATGGTTGAGCTTAACGGTGATCAAATGTGAAAATGAATTAAGAAATATATGAATTTTAAGCAGAAGGAGTAACAGGAACATTGGGGGATAGAGTGGAGACCATCGTTTGTGAATTGGAATCTGCCATACTTGACATTAAAGGTCAAGAAGGCTTTGATACCATGCTAAAGTATTTACCAGGAAACATTTCCTGAATTATTCATCTTCATTTATATCCAGATTTCTACAATAGTGTCCAATTTATACAGCAGAAACAGGATACATGTTATAATAAGAATAAATAAAAAAACATGAAGGAAAATAAAATACAAGGGATGGAATCAATTCTGTTATGCATATTTATCACATGCTCTAATTGTATTTGCTGAGGTGTTTTTGTTATGTGAGAAAAATGAGCTGGAATTTGGTGCTGATGTGTGTGCTCTATCATTTTGTTACAAATGAAACCTCCCCTTCCCCAGTTCTACTTCTATAAAGCAGAGTAACTGAATATATAATTCTTAATTCATGGCTTAAGGTTATCACAATAACTTCTCTAAACCCTCAGCTTCATTACCTTCTCCCCTTTCTTAAAAGCAAAATAATAATAATAAAAAACAAGAAAGACTCCAAACTCTGTAGTCCCTACTCCCTACCATGAATAATACATAGCAGGCAAGCTTATCATGCAACGATAGCATCTGGAATATCAACACCAAACAATTTTATGCTTCTCTGAAACTTAAATTCAAGCTCACCATCATCATCATCATCCACGTAAATAAGGAGCCAGTCACCTTGTCTTAACTGTTTATCTTGAACAAGTTGTTTCCATCCTCTTTCCAGAATTGGTTTTTTTTTTAACCTTTCCTCCGAATTACACAGCGCAACACATGAAGTTTGAGCTCATCCCCACATCTCACTCTCACTGGGACATCAACCCAATTGGCTCCTTCTTTAAAAGGTGGAGGAAGGGGGAGTATCGCTATTGGAAAAGCTAATCTATGACTAACATCTACGCTACTGAGTTGCTTCCTCCATATTATGCGGGGGGCCATATATGAGAGAGGAGATGAAGAAAAAGTAGGTTTGAATTGTGAAGAATGAAGAGTGAAGAGGAGGAGGATGGATTTATGGATACTCATAGGCCATTAATTTGAGTGAGGTTGCAAAGGATTTCGGTGGGGATGGGAGTTTCACCATCAAAACACCCATCACCATCGACATCCTTCACTTTTCAACTGCTTTTAAATTGCGGCTGAGGTCCATTCCCGATTGGAATTGGATCATCTGAAGTTAAAAACAATAAAGTACCTCTGAAGTTACTAGATCCGACGGCCCATAAATGGCCACGTTGAAGCACTAATGCAGGTCTGAATTTCAATTTATACAGTGTGTTTGGAGGCCGAAATGGAGGCATGCCTGCATTGCTGGCATTGATGGCTGCAACGGTTGAGATGGAAGTTGAAGATTGAAGAAAATGTTGTGTTCCGAAAAGAGAATTCTAATGTAAAGTGGCTTCCAACTTTGCTTCATTTTCAGCTCTATTTTCAGCGCACTTCTCTACTTCCGTACTTCTTCTTCGCTACATCTCTAAGTTTGGATCTTAAAGTGCATCATAAACATTCATAGTACTTTTTTACAATATTATATATATTTTGATAATAACAATTTTTTTCAGGATTGGTATGAGAAAGCTTTCTTGTGAGTTTGACTCTATTGATGTGGTCTCTGTGGTGCATGATTGTTAATCTGTGATCCTCCTTCTCACTTGCATGGAGATATTATTCTTGACATTTGAGCACTTGACTCTTCACCATATCATTCTTGGATTTCTTAGCAAGGTTAAAATTTGAATGAACTTGAATTGCATTATTATAATCACATATCAGAATATTGTTTAAAATATTATATAAAGAAGTTAAAAAAAAAAAACAATCATAGCAATCTACTTGAGTTTTGATTTTTGAACTTTAAATTCGAATTTGCTTCAAGATTCCTCTATTTTTGTGGATATATATCTTTCATGGAAACTGTGATCCTCTATTTTTCCTCAATGACCTTGCTTTGAGCCTAATACTCTAATCCTTTATTTTTCATCACCTTCCTGTTGAGTTGCTTTGAATCTAGTACTTTGTAATCGTTAACTATTGTATACTGGACTTTTTTTTTTTAATCATAGCTGCAACATTGATAGGAATTGAATATATTCATTTTGTGTGTGATGCACTTTAAGATCCAAAATTAGAGATGTTACCGAGAAGAAATATGAAAGCAGAGAAGTGCACTGAAAACAGAGTTGAAGACAAAGCAAAGTTCAAAGCCTCTGTAGCTTCCATCCCAATCATTGTTGCCATCAACGCCAATAATGCAACCACATCTCCATTTCCACCTCCAAACTCAACATATCGATTGAAATTCAATCCTGCATCTATGCTTCCACGTGGCAAATCCTGGGCCATTAGATTTGGTAACTTTAGAAGCAATTCACCTTTTTTGACTTCAGACGATCTAATTCCATAAGCTAGGAGTCTTAGGTTTAGCAGAATACAGAATAAGCATTAAAAGATAAAGGGTAAAACATGCAGAATTGATGGGCTCAACGGCAAGACAACGGATTGTCTCACTTTGGCTTTCCTCCAAATTTATTTTGCATTCAGCTGAAAAACTATAAATGAGGCCAAGTAGAGACACATTAGCACCTGATCAATAACCTAAACTGTAATTAATTGAATATTGCGTAATTCAACTTGATATTGTTGAATCATAATTGAGATGGTCACACATCTCAAATAACTCACATATATGTGAAGCTACGAGGTCAATTTCAAAATCACCATTCCTTATTCATTCAATCTCGCCCTCAACTAAGTAAATGTTCCTTTTTCATATCGATATTTGCATGTTTTTTCCCTCTATTTCCATGTTAATTTCCCAAGTGGTGTATGGGAAGAATTTGAAATATAATAGGTAGAAATTGCTTCTATTATCTTCCTTTTCCTATTTGGCACATCTATTCTCCTTTTCCTATGTAATTTTTTCTTATGTTACATGTATACTTTTTAGCCTTAATTATATATATATATATATGTTAATTTTGTTAAAAGACTCCCCCCCCCCAAAAAAACAAACTTGTTAAATCTTGGATCCGTCCTTGCCCCTATCCCTTCAAGATTTTCGACTACTTCCCATACCACCGTTCCTTTTCTCACCCTTTCTAGCCACTTGCATTTGAATCCAATGCAATTTTTTTTAAATAATAAAAAAAAATTAGTAAAGTTTTGAAAATGGAGGAAAGTTTGAAATAATAATAGAAGATAAAAAAGGAAGTATGTTTTAAATTTAAACTATATTTAATATATCTATAAAATATTTAAAATTTAAAACTAATCACATTTTACATGAATTGGATTAAAAAAAGCACAATTTGCGGGAAAATTTAGAAACATAATCAATAGTTGAATAAAGTAAAGTAGAGAAAAAAGTTAGATGTGAAATAAAACTATAAAAAAAAAGGAAGCAAATTTAAAATTTAAAAAGTATTGAATAGGAAAAATTACAACTAAAAACTCAGATTTTGTAAAATTTATAATAAAAAATCATAAAAGTTAAAATTATTTTCAAGAATCACAATTACTATCAAATTTTAAAAAATTAAAAAAAACTTTCTAAATCTAGTAATAATTTTTTTAAATCTAACAATAAATCTTTTAAAGCTTGATAGTAATTGAGCTCATCCCCACATCTCACTAGGTTAACCCAATTGGCTTCTTCTTTTAAAGGGTGGAAGAAAGGAGAGGATCGTTATTGGAAAAGCCAACTTAGGACTAACATTTGTGCTACTGAGTTGCTTCCTCCGTATTATGCGGGGCATCATAGATAAGAGAGGGGATGAAGAAAAAATAGGTTTGAATTGTGAAGAATGAAGAGTGAGAAGGATGAGAATGGATTTGTGGATACTTATTGGCCATTGGGGTTCCAAATTTGAAAATTTAAGTGAATTTAAGTGAGCTTGCAAAGAATTTCGATAATGATGAGAGTTTCACGGTCAAAACACCCATCACCATCAATATCCTTCACTTTTCAATAGTAAAACTTCAGTCACCATCAAAATTTTTATTTTTTTCATCACATCCGAACTCACTCAAATTAAAATATAGTGAATCAAATTTAAAAAAATTATAGAATTTTAAATTAAAATATTTTAAAATTTAAAATTATTCTACAAGATCTAAGATTATAAATTTAAATTATGTAAGAAAAATACAATTTAGGACTTTGAATTAAAATAAGTCATAACAAAAGTATTATTTTTTAAACAAACATGATAACTTCATACAATTATATCTTTGATTTTGAAAAAGTTTTGAATCTTATTATAAATTCATGAAAAGCTTTTTTAAAAACCTTCCGTTAGAAAAAAAATATAGAAGGAGACAAAGAGAGGAAGATGATGATAATTCAATAAAGCTCTCAAATTCACTTGTGAGAGAGAGAGAGGATTCATTGACTTAGATATATTGGAGGTAGTTACAAGCATATCACTCTTATATTGTCAGGTGTCCTTTTACAAAATCTTTACTAAATATAAATCAATTAAAGAATGACAACAAAACTTCTAAAACATAAAATACTCTACTCCAGTCTACAATATTACCATATTGAAACTAACACATACACATATATCACAATTCTGATTTTGCATCAACTGCTATTAGATGATTTAATCTACAAGTCTCAGGCGGTGATAGGGACTGTTAACGGTTAAGTGTCCCATCCTGCCTATGCCACGGCCTACAATGGAATTGTACATAATCCTTTTTGTTGTCCATTTCATGAACATCAATTAGAGTAAGTGAAGATATGAGGAGTTTTGGTGGTGTTTTGCACCTTATAGTTTGCTTTAGTTTGATGCGAATTAAATGATTGACCAATTATAGGTGTTGTTGGAATGAAGTCGGCGAATAAGATTTGTAAGCTTTGAAATGTATATAAAATCATATTGTTTTTAAAATAATATTTGTTCTTACTAATTGTTATATGATATAAGCAAAATATTACTTTTAAGAGTAATTTAAAGCATCCTAAAAAATTACATTATGTAGTTATAAAGACATCTCCTCATGAACAATGTAAAGGGGGTAGAGAAAGTGTTTCAAAATAGAATAGTCAAAAAGTTCCTTTTTCATAATCTTTTTCTAATGGTGTTCATCCCTTATTTATAGAATTTTTTAAAACCATTCTGTGTTTTGATAGAAACTCTCTTTGAGGTTTGAAGTCATTTATGTCTAGATGTCGACTAATCATCTCAACAATCATTAGACTATTATTTATCGAAATCCCATAACTCTTATTGTCAAAAGATATTTTAATTGTTAATTTTATGAGTTTTCTATTATTACCAATCAATTAATTAGTATCCCTTACAGTCAACTGGTAAGCCAATGGTCAACTAATTTTAGTGTACAATAAACTATGAGTCAACTGGTTTCTTGCTTCTAGTCAATTGAAACATAGATTAAAGACTTCCAATGAGTTATTAGTCAAATGATATGTTACTGCAAGTCGGCCAGTAAACTATTACATGCTTTCATCCCATTATAACTTATTAATTTAAAACTAATTTAGAACTTATCAGGAAACTAAACACATGACCATGGGGTTTGGGTCATTGTACGTTTGATGCCTAATGGTCATCATGAAGACGGTGACACCACAGGACCACACATCCACCTTCTCGTCGTCGTAACTAATTAATTTAAAACAAATCACATTTTACAAGAATTAGATGACCCAAAAAAAATCTCACAAGAAAAAAAAATAAAAAAAAATAAGAGTTTAAATATTAAATAAAGTGAAAAAGGGAGAAAGTTAATTAAATGTGAAATAAAACTAGAAAAAAGGAAGCAAATTAAATATTTAAAGAGTATTAAGGAGCTATAAAATATTTTTAGAAAGTTAAAAACTACTCACTTTTTATTGAGATGATCTAAATTTCTATATATACAAAATAATAATTAAAAAATTTAAAATTTTATTGATACTCACTTTTTTTCTTGTCCAAATTTTCAAACTAATGAAATTTAAGTAGAGTTTTTAAATTAAGAAAAATTAAATATCAAATGCTTTCTATTTTAATTACAATGTAATATAAAAAATTTAAATTCTTAAATAGAATTTCATTAAATAATTTTTTTCACAAAAATTTGGACTTTTAAGAATATATATAGTCATTTTTATTTAAATTTAATGTATAGTTCTAAAATAATCAAACTTTTAATAAACTTTAGAGAAGTGAGATCAATCTGTTGTGAAATTTAAATTTTTTAACATATATTTAAAATTATACTAAAGTTTGAAAATAATTTTTTTCTAATAAGTGAAAAAAATTTAAAGATAGTTAATTTCATTTGAATATAACAAATTTTTAAAATAGAGAATGAGAGAGGTGCGAAAAATAAAATTTAATAAAAAATTGAATTTTTGGAATAGACTTTTAAAACAAAAATTATAAATTTTTTAATAAAAATTCAAAATTTCAAAGACATTTAGTTTTCTCTGAGCCTAGTCTAAAATTTCAAACTAATGAAAATTAAAGTAGAGCTTTGAAAATGAAAAAAAAAAATTATGGGAAACTTAAAATATTTAACAAATTTAAATTTAAAAGTCATTTTTATTTATTATAATGTAATACAACTTCTGAAAATAACCAGAATTTAAATATAATTGTATTTTTCTTATAAAAAGTTTGACTTTTAAAGATAGTCACTTTTTGTTGATTTTAACATATTTTCCTAAAATAATAAAAAAATTTATTAGAGTTTGGAGAGTGCAGAGATCAATTTGATGTAAATTTTAAAAATAAAAATAAAAATATTTAAAGTTTAGCAAAATTATAGAAAATTTTTTTTTATAGACAATGAAAATTTTATAGATAATCAATATTATTTGAATTTAATATAATTTTTTTGGGGATACAAAGCCAACTAGAATTAAAAAATAGGAAGTAAAAAGATTAAAAAGGTAAAAGAGGCGGAGAGATAATGAAAGTAGGGTTTTGGATGCACGTACAATGAATCAAATTTTAATTTCACTCTATGCATTTCTGTATTTGTTATTTCCTTAGATACATCAAACTTTTTTTTTTTTTAATTTTGTATAGAACATGGTTGCTTAGCAACTATGTCCATTAAAAAAAAAAATTATAATAGATATGGTTGCCTATCAACCGTGTTCGTTAAAATAATTAAAAAAATATGTCCTATGTCTTAAGGTCAACCTGACATGCAGGAAAAGTAGATAAGGGACATGATTGCTAGGGCTTAGGGTTTAGGCAACCGTGTCCCAGTGCTTGCATGTCAGGGTCAAAATAGTTTGACTTTGACCCTAACATGCAGATAAAAGAGGCTATGTGATAGCGTATGAGCGGTGAAATGAAATTACGCTATCACGTGTCAAAATTTTATTGGAGGAAAACTTATCTAAATTTCTTTTTACTATTAATTTCATCTCCTCCTATATCTTCATTTTAAATGTTGCTTCTCCTCTTATATCTTCCATTTCTTCTTTCAACGACTGTTCCTCCATTTCTTCTTCTCCTTGCCTTTCTGTTTCATCTTCTTTGTGTTGCTATGTTGGTTCATTATTCCTCTCTCCTTCTAACTTCCTAAGTAACAAGTTTTTATTGAGAAAATATCCTTCAGAGTTTTTAGTGATTGAAAGAAAAAGCAGATAAAAAGAGTAATCTGCAGGAGAAGGGAGACAAAAAGAATAAGTGGCTCTTGATAAATTTTAATATAAACTAATATTTATTTTATTAAAAATAAGATTATACTATAATTTAAATTTAATTATCTGTGATATATTTTTATTAGGTAAATATATATGTGTGGATGAATTTTTTATTGTTTCATATTGTAGCTAAAATAAAATACAATTGCAAGATCTGAATAAATGAAGAAAAATGTTAAGTCATAGTTATTTTATGTAGAAAGGTGAAAGAAATTTAAAAATTAAAGGAAAGAGGTTAAAAAAATAATAAATTTAAGAAAGAATTGTGATAAGGAAAAATTAACTATTTGGGTGAAAAAAATTGTCAATATTAAATACTATAAGAATAGAAAAAAAATAAATTAAAAATGATGATGAAAATATCAAATAAAAAAAGTTACAAATGTTATAAATAATAATGGAGACATAAAGAAATATTGTAAAAGAATATCAAAATTTGGGGAACAAATATAGGAAAAAAGGGAAAAAGTGTTAAAGAATATTATATAGAAAATAAAAGTGGTGTAAAAAATTATTGTTGAAGAATATAATGGGAGAAAAAATATGGAAGGGGCAATATCTAAAAACATATAACTAAGAAACTATTAGGGAAATATAATATAAAAAAGTTATAAAAAATATAATATAAGAAAATATTGTAATAAAGGAAACAAAAATTGTCAAAGAGTATAAAATGAAAAAAGAAAATATAAAATATATAATGTGAATGAGAAAAAAATGGAAACTTATAATTTTATAAGATATAATTTATTATGGCAAAATATTAGTGAAATATTGAGAAAAATATAAGTAAAAAATTTAGAAAATTTAGAAAAAATGTCAATAAATGAGTATAATCCAAAAAAATGATGAAATAATAATTGATAACTTTTCTACTGTATTTCGAATATTAGTGGCAGTGTTGATTGGGCTAGTAAAATGAATAACAGGAAAGAAGTTATATGTATATATTCAAATGGGCAAATATGCGAAACTGAAGATAAGGCAACATTTATCGCAGATACAATTGATGTAATGACTATTGATTATGACATCTCATTAGAGAGCCTAAAACAAGAATTTGCTAAACAGTTATAGCTTAACTCAAATCAATATATGTCTGACTTGGTATATAGGCATCTAGTGTCACTGAGACGCATAAAGTATCGAGCATGGAAGTTAAGGAGAGATGTCAATGTCCAAGCAATATGGGTAGCAAATACAAAGTTTCCATTACAATTAGGTTCAGTAGAATTGTATGCAAATATATCGTCAAAAGAAGTAAACTTAAACGAAGCAACTTAATCAACAATTGAATATGTGCCAGATCCACTCCCATGCTCTAGCCACGCTATTGTCGTTGATGATCAGCCTGCCTGGTTTATGTCATACTTTGCAGGCGTTGGTTAACATTCAAGTTCATCTCGTCTGCCAGGTGATAATATCTCACAACCAGCTTCGTCATATGCACTAATTGGTGCTCCCTTCTTCTCTAGAGCAGACAGAGGACATAATGGATGAATTTGAGGAAGATGATGAATATGATGCAACTCTTTACGATTACAATGATGGTAGTAACACAGATGATGATGAAAATACCAATTGTGTGGATGCCGCTGTGAATCCAGCAGCCCCCATTAATATTTATGATGACTTGACAGTTGCGTTCCTTGAATAAATAGATGCAGGTGGTGTGAGGGTTCCTAAGTATGCCAAAATGGAGGAGGCAACGATAAATATGAATGATGGTTAAGAGTTACATGTAGGTATGCCGTATAATGATCAGCGGTCCTTTCATTGGGTAATGAAGATATAGTCGGTATGCATACATCACACTTTTAAAGTGTTTTATTCTTCAAAAAAGTATGAAGAATATCATTACCTTGAATATGGATAGGGGTCATGTAAGTGGAGGGTTAGGGCATGTTATCGAAGGAAGGAAAATTATTGGGAGATAACAAAATATAATGGGCCCTATGTGGTAGCATCATTGTCTCAAGATCACCCAAAACTAGATTCTAATGTTATTTCAATATACATTATATCCATGGTAGCTGAGAATTCTGGGGTGTCAATTCGAGAGGTCATTGAGCAGGTGCATTCTATTTTTGAATACAGTGTTTCATATAATAAGGCGTGGAAAGAAAAATATCGAGCCATTTCACTTGCATTTGGGAATTGGGAGAGGTCTTTTGCTTTATTACCTATATGGTTAGCTACTGTTTAACATTTCATGCTCGGCTTGTATTATAACTTTATGTATAAAGAACATGTACTAACTAGCATACTAATGGGGAATCAATCATATTTCATCAGGTATTCTAGACTTTTAAGCCATGCATTGAGGTATTTGACTACTTGAAATCGATGGTTCAAACAGATAGGACATTTCTTTATGGCAAATATGAAGGGACTGTACTGACTGCAAGCACATAAGATGGTGAGAGAAACACTATCCCGCTTGCATTTGCAGTAGTCGAGGGAGAAACATATGAAGTATGGGTGTGGTTCTTATTTAACCTCTGTGCACATGTGGTGAAAGATAAGGATGGACTGTGCTTGATTTCTGATCAGCATACTAATATCTTGGCTGCCGTGGCTAAGAGACGAATAGGGTGGCAACCCCCGCAAGCTTATCATATATTTTGCCTTCGACATTTGGCTAACAATATCAATAAAACATTTAGATTGCCCTGGCTAAAGAAGCTATTCATAAAAATTGGTAAATATCGCCATCACTTAACCTCATTTGTATTTGTGTTATGTCATGGTTCTATAATGATTTTTTCTTATCCTATCTTTTCTTGTACAAGTTACCTATAAGAGCAACATAAAGTAGATAAAGAATTAGCCCACATACGCTGACTAAACACACACGCTGCAAACTGGATTAAGGCGATATCCAAGGGTCAATGGTGTCAGGCATATGATGTTGATGGGAGACGCTGGGGCCACATGACAATAAATTTAGCAAAGAATATTAATGCAATTTTCAAAAGGGCTAGGGTCCTACCTGTGCTGAGGTTGGTAAGAGCAACATTTTATAGGTTAATCAAGTATTGGGTCCAGCAAGCCGAGAAAGCGAATGCACAACTGAAAGTAGGCGAAACCATATCTGAGGACATCAGATTGAAGCTAACAGTCAAAGCTCGAAAAGCAACAGCATGTGCAGTTTATGGATTTGATAGACGACGGTCGACATTTGAGGTAGAGAAGCCATATGATCTAGCTAATCAGCAATTTGGTTGATCCTATAAAGTCAACTGAGTAGATCGTACATCTGATTGTGACGAATTCTAGGCTTTGAAATATCCTTGCCAGTATGTATTAGTAGCCTGCGCCCACCTTCGAGTGGATTACGTACAATACGTTAACCGACTGTTTCAATTGGAAACTATTTCAAAAGCCTATGACACTAAATTTTGTCTCATTGGTAGTGAAGCATATTAGCCCTATGTTCAAGGCCCAATGCTTATTCCAAATCTAACAATGAAACAAGGCAAGAGTCGGCCACAGTCAAGCTGAATACGAAATAAAATGAATTGGTGAGAAAGTCCTAAAGATCTACCATGATGTGGATTGTGCAGGCAGTCGGTTCATAATTGCGCGACTTATCCATTGCGTGCCCATCCAAACCCATAGCTTTTTAGTTTGTTGGTTTTTTTTTTCTTTTTTGTATTAGAAATTCTTTATGTACTACTTTTCTTGTGTATGTTGTACAAAGGATGTAAGACAACATTATGATAACCACTCAGAGTATATTGCACATTATTTGTGTTATTCGATATTTGTTTCAATTTTTGATAAGTACAATCTTGCTCTATATGAAGTTATCTTCATATAAATTCATCCTTGTGCTAATCAAATATCGTTAAATATATATTTTAGTTAAATTCAATGTTGTTTTGTAGGATAGTATTATGTCTGGCGCGAGATATGTTGTTCATCCGGGTCCAGAGGATGAGTCTTTGTTATATCTGCAAACTAGACATGTCTCTTAGGCTGTGTGGCTAAATAAGGTATGTTATTGATATATTGTAGAAATCGAATCCTTAGTTGTTTGACAATTATATCATTTATAATATTTCACACTTTTTCTCTCTAATAGCCAGATCGCATTTTTTTACTATGCCACATTGCTTATGGTCCACGATTGAAGTCTCCCCCACTAGCCATAGTGCCACATACAGAGTGTCTCGCCTCACAGTACTTGACTTTGATACTCCCTTTGTTTCAGCACTCGTTGAGCGGTGGCGACTGGATACATATACTTTTCATATCACCTAGGCCGAGTGCACCATTACACTACAAGATGTCACTGTGCAATTAGGTGTTCCCATGGTAGGTCTCCTTGTCAGTGGTCCGCTGAACTTCAAACTGACGAGGTGTTTTGTGAGGTTTTTCTTGGGATTGAGCCATTAAAGGAAGAGTTTGATGGTCAGAGACTGAACATTACTTGGCTTGCCAACCACTTTGAGGCACTTCCAAAGAATGCGGATGAGAATGAC
This sequence comes from Erythrophleum fordii, assembly GCA_032878935.1. NCBI lineage: Eukaryota > Viridiplantae > Streptophyta > Magnoliopsida > Fabales > Fabaceae > Erythrophleum > Erythrophleum fordii. The sequence continues at coordinate 36,008,339 of JAVQMF010000049.1, forward strand.
ATACTATATTTTGCTTATGCCAACATATTAAGTCTGATAGGTAGGGTTTTTATACTAGACCAGTTGGGACATAGAGTTCCCTTTATGTATCTAGCAATCCTCCAGGACTTCTATGTAGCAGGTCAATTCAGTTGGAGTTTCACAGTGCTAGCATACTTCTATAGAGAGTTATGGAATGCCACTGATTACAAGGAGATTAACATTGGTGGTTATTTGACATTGCTTCATTTATGGGCCTGGGATTGATTTCCTAGGCTAGCCCCTGAGAGATCTCCACCTCCAGACCTTCACTTGATATATATAACATGCTCTTTCCACTTGTATATAAGTATGAACCCTATTTCGAACTGAATGCTTACTGTATGGTTCATGTTGCATATATAATTTCAAATTAATAGTCATTTCCTTTTACACCTTACAAGTGGAGGCGTGTGGGCCAGCGTCCTTGTCTAAGAAAATTAGCCATACAACACTACTGAATATTGTTAGACTAGATGAGAATTAATGAGTTTTAAGACACTTTCTGTCAGTTTAGTGCATAGTTACCTCAGTGATACTATATACTGACATGTTTTATTTCATTATTTGTAGACTATATGGCATCCATATGATGTAAATGATGTACGCCAGTTGATTCTTGACTATTATTTGGTCTCTTTGGATATATAGCCAGTATCTGTGCCACTTATTTGCTTTTATATTATGGAGTGACATCATGCTAATCGTGTGCTCTGATAATTTGGTAGAATGCAACCCATGCGTTGTGCTCTCTATGATTTAGAAGAGGTCCATACACTTACACTAAAAGGTAAGACACATTTAAACTGGTAGAAAAAGCATGAGAACTTCGTGCTTGCTTGGTGGAGCTAACAAGATACTTTATCATTAACACCAATATCATTGGAGCTTTTAAATCGCTATTCAAAATATATGAAATAGTAATAGAAAGTTACCCGTTAGTGGATCCACCTTATTAGTGGTGCCTAGAGTTTTGTGGTAACTTTTTAGGACTTAACATAGTCATTTTATTTCACCTTTTTTGTACTTATTATATATATAACTCTTAATTTTTTTTTCTCATAGGCTGATGTCGTTGATTGCTTACAAGTACTTATTACGGATGACTATTCACCGTTAGGTCTTGCTGTGGTCACTGATTGTACTAGTATTCTCAATGCATTTGGTGAGCATCAAGATATGACAATTTCTCAAGCTGCTCCTCCTGCACCTCAGTTGTCTCGCCCACAACTTCCTCCAACTAGCACGGCAAAGAGAGCCCATGGATTTATGTCCACTAGGGTACCCATGGTGGATGATCAGCCTTATACCTCTAATGTTGGCACCACATCTACGACACTTGGCCTTTCTTTTCATGCATCGACAGAGATGCAAACCTACTCTGATGTCGCTGGACCATCTTCTTTTCCAAAAATGCAGACACAAGTACACCATGACATTGTGAGTCCATCTTCTCCCATAGCGGCAGAGGCTCAGACCCATTATGACACTGCAAGTCCATATTCTTCTACTCCTCCTATGCATTTTGTTAATTTTAGAGGTGTTACTTCTTCATTTTATATGCCATGTGGCTCCATCCCTTTTACACCACTATTTTCAGACCAAACAATGTCTGCTTTTGGATTTGTTTTTGAGTTTTTTTTATACGTTAGATCACAACAAGCGAGATATATCATACCACATCAACAACTTCCTCAAGTTCAATCTCCCTTATTAAATGTGAATCTCATACCCTTCTAGCAGGTAGAAAGATCAAGGAAATAATGATAACTAAGAAGATGAAGACGGAGGCGTTAATGAAGAAGAAGCCAAGGAGGAAGGTGAAGTTCAGGAGGCAGAATAAGAACACCCTTCTGTGCGACAACGAGGTTGACGATTACGAACACGGACTCTGTAACACCATAACTTCTAACTTATTTCATGCCATTTCGGTAAGTAGAAACTTGATTTTAAATGTTCAGGCCTAATCACATATTTAATTTCATTATTACAACTCATTTGCATCGCAAAAATATGCCTATAATTCATGGAAACCGAAATGGAGCTCAAAATAAAAAAAAAAGGAGCTAAAACGAAACTAAAATGAAAATGCCAAGATGAAAGGGCAAAATGAAAATTTTTGTAATTGTTTGGTTCTTAAAGCTCCTTATAAAAACGTCCCCATCTGCCCTCCCTCTTCACTGACTTTCTTCTGAACAAAAAATAGAGAGAAGACCAGAACATTTGGGTGCACAAGGGAGAAAGAAGAAGAAGAAGAAAAAAGCCAAGATAAAGGTATGAAATCAATGGACTTTCTTAGTCTTTCCTTTAGCAAAGTTATTCTCCTCCTTCTCCTCTTTCTTTTCATGCTTTCATTGAAGTTTTGGGTCTGTTTTGGGGGTAGAAAAGAGAGGGAAATTTTGAAATTTGAAAGAGCAAGCCAAACAAAGGGAGAAACATCCAAGAAAGACAAGGAAATCAAAGTAAATTGTTAAACCCCAAGCTTGTCCTTTCATTGCCCTCCTCTTGAATGTTGTGTCCCACTTCTGGCCAGCCAAGAAGGGTTGGTTGACTGTTGTGACTGGGGCATATTTTTGGTGTGAAGTAGACATCCTAAGCTTTCCAGAATGACAAAGATTGCATGATTTCGAATTTTCTAGATTTCGTTATGATTTTCTAAATTTGGGTAAAAAATGGAGTAAATCTGGCCGAAAATATGCTTACTTATTTTGATAAACTGAAGGGCTCCAGCAACTGGATCACTAGGCTCGGCTCTATCATCTGCATGAGCTGCTCTGGGAGGCCTACCTCTTCCTCTACCTCTACCTTGGCATGTGTCTACTATCTTTTTGAAACATATAACCATGCTTTAGTACATAATAAGGACACACGCCACTACCATGCACTCAATCATCCATAAACAAGCTCGTAGACATCTTGGCAACCCATAAACACAAGCCACAACCCACAATGAGAGCCTGATTCCATGCCAAGAGAATTTTTGAAAGATTATAATTTCACATTAAAGTACCATTCTGGTAAGGCTAATGTGGTAGCTGATGCCCTGAGTAGAAAATCCATACACATGGCCTGTATGATGATCCGAGAGTAGGAATTGATTAAGAGATTCAGAGACATGAGTCTCTCCTGTAAGGTGTATTCAGGGAAGCTATTAATGAGTGAGATCCGAATAGAGAATGACCTGAGGGATCAGATAAGAGAGGCCCAGCAGATAGGGTGGTGCCACAGAGGATCAGGCACTTCAATACCCTTGTGGAGGTATACAGAGTCACAGAGACAAACCTCAAGAGAATGCAGCCTACTTCCAGTGCCAGATCACCTCTTCCCCTCCCTGAGCCTAAGAGACCTAGAGAGGGTTCTCAGCCTGCAGTGACTAGTCGGAGAGGTGGAAAAGGTCAGTGGAACCGGAAGGGTAAGAGACGAAGAACTTAGTCCATTAAGGGCAGTGCACCTATTACATGTCCCTAGTGTGGCAGAAATCACGGCACCAGACCGTGCCATGCAGGAGAGAATGTGTGCTTCAGATGTGGCAGGTCGGGGCACATAGCTAGAGATTGCACTCAGACTCCTCCGCAGGCCCCTTTGCAGATCACACAACTAAGGGAGATGGCTCCTCCTCTCAGACCATAGACCCAGGGTAGAGTCTTTGCCATATCACAGCAGGAGGCTAGCCGGTCCCCGAATTTGATCCAAGGTACTATTAAAATAAATGATTTTCCTGTAACTGCTTTATTTGATTCGGGTGCTAGCCACTCTTTCATATCGTATGACTGTGTTGAGAGGTTGGGTCTGAGTATGCATATATTGCCATATGAGTTGCATATATCCACCCCTACAAGGAACCAAGCCATTACCTCCCATGCTTATTTGACTTGTGTGATGCCTAATTCCATGCCAATATGAACAGTATAGAACCGTCTGGAATTCCATGCCAAACTGGGAAAAATAGAAGTCATGAACATTTAAACTCAAGTAGTTACGGAATAAGATGATATCGCTAGTAAAAGTAGTTTGGAAAGGGTTATCTCCTGAGGAAGCCACCTGGGAACTAGAGGATGATATGAGGAAAAAATATCCAAAACTCTTCCCATGAGGTATGTTATCTAAATTTCGAGGACGAAATTTTTAAAAAGAGGAGAGAATTGTAATATCTGATTTTCGTTAAACGACAGAAACATACACACTTTCAAAGCAAGTCTCCTGAGATAAGTGATTCAAGGCCAAATAGCCTACAATTTCTGATGGTATCTCGACCTGAGGTTTATCTTTAAAAATACCGACGCTCCTACCAACTGATCTAGAAGGTCATCTATGCGAGGGAGAGGGTACTTATTCTTAATGGTTATCTTATTGAGGTCCCGGTAATCTATACATAGTCTAAGGCTCCTGTCTTTCTTCTTTACAAATAGGACTGGAGCTCCCTACGATGAGACACTGGGTCTGATAAAACCCTTCTCTAAAAGTTCTTCTATTTGTTTCTTAAGCTCAGCTAGCTTAGTGGGAGCCATCCTATACGGGGCCTTAGACACTAGACTTGCCCCAGGTACAATGTCTATGGGAAAACTCTACCTCTTTCTCTGGGGGTAGTCCACTAATTTTCTTGGAAAATACCTCTGGGAACTCCCTCACTACAGGAATCTCCTCTATACCCTTTTCTACATCAATCTACACTGAAAAGAAAACTAAATACCCCTGACAACCATACCCTAAAGATCTCTCAGCCTGGGAGATGGTCATGACAGATAACTTAGCCCTAGTACTAGGCATAGTCCCACACTCAGGTAAGGTAATACACTTGTGGCTACAATCTAATGTGGCGTTATTTACAGATATCTAGTTCATGCCAATAATCACATCAATATCAATGAGGGGCATACAAATCAAATCAATGGTGGTTAGGCAATGATTAAACTGGAAGGCTTTGTCACTGTCCTAGGTCTCTCCCACTGTAATACTGCCTCTACCTTATGGGGATCTACTGCGATCCCTGCTTGGGAGATGACATGACCTAGAAACTGAACCTCAGTGAGCAAGAGCTCACATTTACTAAGTTTAGTATACAACTGTCTCTCTCTCAAGGTCTCCAAGACTAATCTCAGGTGTTACTCATGTTCCTTTCTACTTTTTGAGTAGATAAGAATGTCATCTATGAAAACTACTACAAATCTATCTAAATATGACTTGAAAACTCTGTTCATGTAATCCATAAAGACTACGGGTGCATTCATCAATCCGAAGGGTATAACTAGAAACTCATAGTGCCCGTATCTAGTTCTAAAACCTGTTTTGGGAATTCCCTTTTTCATATACTCTTGTAGGATTGATAATACAAAACTTATAAATGGCATGAAATAAGCTAGAAGTTATGGTATTACATTTATTGGTGAACGTTATGCATTCATATCAATTAGGCATCAATATCAATTAGGCCTCATAATCTTTTAGTACTTTAATGTCATCTTGGCATTTTCATTTTAACTTCGTTTTAGTTCCTTTTTTAGAACTGTCTTTTCCATTATAAAATTTAGGATTTCAATTAAGAAAAATGGCTTTGGAATCACTCAAATTGGAGCTAAAACCTTTCCGAATGAATCGGTCAAAGTTTAGGTCAACCGACGTCGGAAAGCATACACCAGAGGGGCTTTACCGATCCCGGGGCTCCCCATGGTTTTTGGGGCCTCTGAGAACCCTGGGCAACTTAAAATTTTCATTTAAAAAGCCCTCCTAGGTGCTTTTCCAAACTTACACTTATTTACAAAAATACCACTGGCTTTTCGGCAAATTTTTCGAATCACCTCGACCCTAGTTTCTGGGCAACTCAAGGCTCAAATTCTCATTTTTTATTATTTAAAATTTTATCTAAATTTTATTTAGCCTTAAATCACTCATCTCAGGAGACTTGCTTTGAAAGCGTGCCCATTTCTGTCATTTAACGAAAACCGAATATTACAGACTCGATGTGGTATAGAAAGTCATTTCTTTTGAAAGTTATGCATTCTGTTTTTTTTGTTTTTATGTATTTATTTTTAGATCATTGTAACATAATTATTTCTTTTTATTGATTACAAAATTTTTCTTCCTTCAATATCAAGTTCAACAATATTGGACTATTGTTATTAATTTTTCATCAAATTTTTTTACACTCTTACTTACTTATCTAATATAAATGAAGTTGTTTTAAAAAATTAACCTTCATTTTTCTAAATTAATTTTATATCTTTCATGGTAAATAATTTTTTTCTTATTATAATTATTTTCATTTCGTAACTTACTACTCCAACAATTTTTTTTTTTCAAAACTAACTTAATAATTACGTAAAAAAATTTTTATTTAAAAAATATTTCATTTCTCTTCAATCATTTTATTAAGTTTAAAAGAATTATTATTTAATTTTTCCTAAACAATGATCTTCTATTTTGTGTGTCTATTTCTTTCCTTTTTACCAAATTTAAATTATTTGACATTTACTTTTTTTTATACTACTTAGCCATAATTTTTTTAAATCTCTCTCATTTAATTTTCTTTATTACCATATTAAACATAAGTTATCAAACTAATCAATTTAATTTAGAGGAAATGAAGAAAAAATTAATAAATTCAAAAAATTCAAAAATTTGCAATCCAATGACATGGGTCATGATAAAAAATAGTTAAAATTTTATTAACTATTTGTCCATTTAACATTTTATAACAATAGTTAAAATTTCATTAAAAAAAATAAAAATGGATTACGTTCCTTTCAAACCAGGACCCACTAATTAAAAAAAAAAAATCGTTTTGTATTTGGAGAAATAAAAATAACAGCTGTGTATGGGAAGAATTTTAAACTAATATTACTTAACAATATTGAACTTAAATTTGTTAAGTAATATTGAACTTAAAAATTTTAATGAAAAATTCAATAAACAATACAAAGTTTAATGAAAAATTGGCCCTTATTAACGAAAATGAAGGTTAATTGTTGGCCTTATAGTGAAAATCATAAAATGAAGGTTACTTAAATAAACCTTCATTTTATGATTTTCATTATAATTAAATTAACCTTCATTATCTTAAATTAATTTTATGTTTTTTATGGCAAATAATGTTTTATCTCTTATCAATATTTTCATTATGTGACTCACTACTCTTAACAATTTTTGAAAAAAAATATCTCCACACTTATGTAAAAAACAAAATTTAATTTAAGAGTCACAGTTAGTCCCAACTTTAACTCAATAATAGAAAAAAAAATTATATTATCACTAAAAAAATAAATTATGACTCAAATATGACAAATTAATAATTTTAATTTATTATATATATATATATATATATATATATATATATATCATATATTAGTTATAATTTTTATTATTTTAATATTAAGTTCAATATTACTTATCAAATTTATTTAATTGTTTATTAAATTTTTTAACACTATTGCTAATTATCAAGTTTTAAAAAATTTAAAATTTAAACTAGTTAATCATTATTTTTTGAAATAAATTTCATTTTTTAATATTTTAAAATTATTATAATTGATTTTTAAATTAATTTTTTTAATGTTTTCACTTATTAAATAATTACATTATTACAACTAAATTTTTTTACTAATATTACAATTTTAAATTTTTACATTTATATTTAATATATAAAAAATTCAAACAATAGTAGACAATAACTATAATTTTTAAAATTTTTTTTAACATGAATCATGGTTATTACTTAACTATGACTCATCAAATTTTTTTTAAAAAAATTTTATATGAGTCACGGTTGATACCCAACCGTAACCCTCTTTTTATAAAATAATATATATATTAATGTATCTTAAAAAATAAAAATAACTGCTGTATATATCAAAAGTTTAAAATTTATATTATCGTTTTAGAATCAAAATTTCAATAAAAGTATTCTTTAGGAATATTCTTTTCAGGATTACCCCTAACTTAGAAGGCAGAGCGCCGACATACATATATATATATATATATATATATATATATATATATATATATATATATATATATATGCACACACACATATATCGAAATTGAATATTTGGCGGTCAGACAACCTTTTTATTCGTACCTTTGTTTTCTAGAAAAAACATCAAAGTCAACTTGCAATTATATTAACTGGCTTGTCATCGTCATGAATCCAGGGTGCGTGGTAACGTCATCGGAGAAAATTATGCATTTAATCATTCCACGTCTCTACGGGTAAATTATTGAGATTTTTCTTTAATTTTGTCAAAATTATATAAATATTTTATTTTTAAAATATATTTTTAATTTAATTTTTAATTAAAATATATTTTATTAATCTAAATAAAAAGAGATTAATATATATTAACCTCTTCTTATTAGGATTGAAGAAAGATATTTTAATTCAAAATTTTTAAATTAAATTAAAGAATAGTAAATTAAAAGGTGATAGTTATTCCCCTATTTGGTTAGTAACAAAGTAAATATAATATATTTATATAATTTATATTATATTATATATTTATTAAATTATTATTTTAATTATCAAATCATTTTTTTAAATTAAAAATATAAAAATAATTTTTTATTTTACTTATTTATTTATTTTATATTTTTCTCTTTTTTATATTCTCTAACTCAATACACCTCGTGTTGAATCTTGAATCCTTTATTGCAAGAGATCCACGAGATGTTGAAACAATATATATACACACTATATAATAATTACTCTATATGAGAAAATTGTCATTTCATTTTATTATTATTATTTAATTGTTAACAATTTTATTTTAATATTTTAATAAAATATAAGAAAAATATAAATATTTTAAAAAATATCATTTTTATTTTCTTAATATTGTTATTATATATTTATATAATTATCATATTTTTAATCATTATATATTTATATATATTTTATTTTATTTTAATATTTCATTCATGTATTATATAATTATATATTCTTTATACTTATTTTTTATTATTTATATTATATATTATATATGGTATAAAATGAAGTCAGAAACTTGGCTAATTGGCAGCAGCTGACATTGGTATTATTTAAACCGTGACTCCAAAAAGGATATAGCCCACGCTCGCTAACTTAAGTCTCCCTCAAGGGAAGTGGGACTTGCTATGAGTCCTTGGAGACTATACGGGTCTTCAACCCTATGATGACTTATACCTCCCCAACCCCTTTAATGTAGACGTTATGTCATCCACATGCTATTAGTTTGAACACATCGCGACAAATAGCGAAAATCACAATAATTATAATTTTCAATAAAATAAGTTTAAACTAATAATGATTTAACTACACGCCTGCAAAAAAATCTCTTTCTTACTCTCTTTTTGATTGAGTGATATCACATACTCAATCATAAATGACAATCATAAAAAATATAATGATACATATCATGTTGTATGCAATGCTTTAAGAACCATCCTATACCATGTAGTGCATTTCATTAACAACATATATGATGGAAACATACTCCATCCTTATGGTATAGAAAATTAAAAGAATCATAGAGTTTACACTTAGTGTCTTATACCATTGAGTACAAACATAAGTTTTCATAATAGCTACGTAATTAAGACTTTAAGAGTAAATGAGTATTTTCCATGGGTTCCTTAACTTGCACATAAAATAACCCATTAGAGTATCCATACATAATTATATCAAAATGAAGCCATTCATGTTATATACGGAGTCCCCCAAAATGGAGCCACAACACATGTAAAATAAATAAAGGTTTATGGGCCCATTTTTGAAGAGAAGTTTCATTCTCGTTGTGGGAAGTTAATCTCGACCATCTCCGTATAGAAGCTACATCCTGAAGGAAAGCTCATATGGAGAATCATTTCTCCTTGATATTAGTGGTGTCTAAGACATGTCATAAATATGCCTATTCATAATGCTGTGCATACATAATTCTATTCTTAAAAGAGTATCTCAATTTATTCATTTCAGCAAATAAATTCATCAGCATTTGCATAGTCGTACAGTCATAATCTTCAGTAGGAATATCATTCATATAATGAATGACGATTCTAAGCATTCTTTGACTCATAACTCATAATCCTAAGTATTGGCAAATTCTTAGGATCCAATTTCTACTTAATCATAGATCTGCATCTATCACTTAATAATCATATAGTCATCAATCATACAAGTGATTTCACATTTTGAGAGATCAATGGAGACTCCTAAACATCTCCTTTATCTTGATTTTTAAGTAGTACAAAGACTGAAGACAAAAAGCTACTAAAAAACTATGACAATTACATTTTTCGTTCTTTCAACACGTTTGGTGGAGCAATGCCACATGAGAATTTTGCCATATGACAGAGGGGATGGTACGCCTTGCTTGGTGCCGTGGCACTAGTTCATCTTCTTTCTCGAGAAGAAGATAACCAACAAATGTTCACTTTTGTCTTTGCCATTCTGGACCCTTGTTTTCTCCATTTTACATTCTAAACACTTAATAAACCTATTAAAACACCATTATAGATTGAATCATTCCATACTTAGATATGTGATTATTCACCCTTATAAACTATGTGCCTACATTAATATATATTAAAACTTAAAGTTTTGTACAAATTTTTTAATGAAATATTTTTATTAACTTATTTTTTGTATAAAAATTATCTCTTATGTAGCATTAAACTTTTAAAGGTCTGAACTTAATTTTTTCTATTATTTGTCATATTTTTCTTTCAGTAACTTGTATTTTGATTAAAATATTATACGTCTATATATTCAATGTATATTATTACGTTACTAATACAATGAATCAAAATTTTCTCTCAGCTTAATTTTTTTAACTTTTTATATATACCAATTAATTCATATTTCTTTCCATTTAAATATTTATTAATTTGAATTTTTTTAAAAATTATTTCATGCCCTTCCATATTTGAAGTTTATGTTATTTATCATTATTATGTTAAAGCCTATTTTATTTAGAAAATTTTTGTACTTGCTCATTTTTTAAGTTATAATATTTTATTTTTTACTTATTGAGTGCTATAACTTATTCAATTATTTATTTATTTTCAGATAGAAAAATTTATGTCCAATATACCTTCGGTGTAATTCTAGAAAGTCATCAATTACAGCTAGTGGTCAAGTTGTTTAGTGTTAATGTTGCCTTTATATATGTATGTTTGTACTTTAAAATTGGCTCTTGAGATTATAAGCAAGATTCCATCCTTAGTAGTTATATTGTTTGTTAGATAGAAAGTGAATTTAACTTTGACTGATTAGTTGTTGTAGACAAATTTAAGATGTTTTATTTTTAAGAGAACACTTTGTCAAATTTTCTATAGCAAGTCACATACAATTTGATTTGGTTATGGCAATTGTAAATTCTTGAAATTTATATGAATGAATGAAGTAATCGAATCATGTTTGATTTAGAATTGTTCCCCATAAAATTATGCAGAGAAAATTATATAAGGATTTGTTTATGGTTAGATTTACGAATGTGGAATTTTCTTATATTTTATGCTGGTCATGTTACTATTTCAGTATTTGACATTAATGTTTTTAGTAATTATTTAAAAAATATTATTTTATATTTAATAATTAATTACGTCATAATTAAAAAAATCAGTCTAAAAAAATATAAAATCATCACTCTAAAATATAAAAATTTAAAATGCATATTCTGTGAGCATATCGCTTTTTCTCACTCATGGAACTCATATTCGAATATAAGATGTTTAGCATGATTTCATATATTTAATTATTTCTTGTTATATGTCGTAACTTTAAGATTAAGATCCGGAAAGCAAATGCAAACAAAACCATTGCCGTTGAGCTAGCTAGGTGGCTAGCTTTTCACTTTCCACTCTCCATCTTTGTTCATCAAATGAAATTCCACAAAAGGCATATTGCAATTTCGTAGATTATTTTTCAACGACAGAATGATTCTTGTAGCAGTGGTTCAAATGCGTAAAAAGTTAAGAATAAAGCAAGAAACAATGACAATTAACTTCATATGAGCCGTATTTTCTAATCCCCGAGTGGAGACAACTTTAAGCCTCATAGTTTTCGTGGAGGATCCGAATGTTACGCACTTGCACTTCAGGGCCGTACCAAAGTGAGTGGGATGGATTTTGGATCTTCCATTTTAACATCACTCAAACTCATTTAAACAGATGGAGATGGAGAATCCTTCTTATAAATATCCCCTAGTCAATCCATTCTCCTCCTCCTCACTCTTCATTGTCCACAATTGAAATCCATTATTTCTTCATCTTTTCTCTCACATATATATATGGCGCTCCGCTTAATATTGAATAAGCGAATCACTAGCACAGATGTTTTGTACAGGTTGGCTTTTCCGACTACCAAACTCCATCTTCCTCCACCCTTTGAAGAAGGAGCCAATTGGGTTGATGTCCAAGTGAGAGTGAGACATGGTGATGAGCTCAAAACTTACGTGCTTCGCTGTGCAATTCGGAGAAGAGGTCCCAAAAAACCAGTCATGGAAAGAGGGTGGGGACAACTTGTTCAAGACAAAGGATTGAAACGAGGTGACCAGCTCCTTCTCTACGTAGATGATGATGCCGGCGAGTTTGAATTACAGTTTTTAAGACGCTTAGGATTGTTTGGTGTTGATATTTGGTATATCATTCCATGATAAGCTTGACTGCTATATAAGAAATGGGAGAAACTAGGGAGCTTGAAGCTAAGAGTTTATTAGGGAAGTTATTCTGTTTCAGCTACTCTGTTTTGTAGAAGTAGAACAGGGGAAGGGGGGCTTTTCTTTTGTAACAAGTGTAATGATCAGTGTGAATTATTCGCATCAATTAGTTTAATTGTAGCATTCTGGGCAATGATATAAGATCAGAATTTGGAATTTTGTCGGAACCACACCTTCATTAATGTTAAAACTGATATTCATGGCACATATTTGCTGACACATTATAAAATATCAATACCACTATAAACTATTAATTAAAGTAACTTTAGTAGATGCGTACTTTAAATAATTTAGACATATTTTAAAGTATGCATCTATTAACAATAATTGATGGAAGTTATAGCAACATGAGGAACATTAGAGTTTAAACCTAGCTTTAAACTTTAAACATTAGATATTAATAAAAAAAAATTACATAATTTAGACATATTTAAAAAAAGGCTAAAATAATTTACCCAAACTAAAAAGATGACATAAAATATACAGAAAGAATGGGAAAATCAGCTTTTTCTAACTTGTTAAGCCTAATAAAGTGCCAGATATGTATTTTCTATATACCAGATTTGATTGAACGATTACCGGCAACAAGCACCAGGCTTTTAGGCAGCATAAACCACAGACAACTTGACAGATGATTGGTTATGTTTAGGTCAAAAGATGCTTTTTTTTTTCATTATCCATAAGCGTTAATAATCCTTCCATCAATACATACTTTCCATTACCTTCAAGTAACTCTAAAATAGACGCACACTTTCCATTACCAAGAAGTGTAATTATGGAAGGATTATTATGATTAGCGAAAAATGTTCACTTACGAAAAATTTAAATTCTAGTTGACCATCTCCTTCATGGCCCTTTCTAGGTTTGTCTCTTTCTCTATGTATAGCTTAATAAACGATTCAAAACTAATTGATAACCTAGAAATCAATTAATTATAACTAGCATTATTTTTATTTATCAATATCTAGGAAGCATTATCTTAAGCTCAAGAAAAAGTTGGCCGATAGTCCTCACACTCACAGAAAAGTTGCGGCTAGAAAAAGTACTGCCCTTTTTCTATATATTGCTTCTTCTTTTCTAAATCTTTTCTATCATGCAACGTGGAGGTTGCAAAAAGTACGTCCATTCTAAAATCTTATGAAAAGTTTTATCGCATCACATCACCGGGAATGTTGGAATGTGCAGTACGGCCGTGCTATACAGTAGTTGAAGTTTTAAAAAAAACAAAAAATTGTAAGCTTTTAAAAAAATGGTAGTGAAAAATCAAGATAACAGGAATTGATTATGCTATTCTCAGAGAAAGAATTCTTCAGAAATTCTACCAGTTTCTTCTTCTTTTAGTGACGAAAATCTAGGAGTAACTTTTGAGGCTTGTATCCTTTGAACCTGTTGCTGCTGCCTCGGGAGGAAATCATTTTCCTCGAGTTTGACAGACTGAGCTGTGAATCCCACTGCAAGAGCAGGATTATCTGAGGAAGTGGACAGTGTCGCCATTGAAGAGAAGTTGCAGTGTCAAATAAAAAGGACAAAGATTGTGAAGCAGCAATGAAGAGATGCGAATACCATTGATTGATTTATTTGAAGAAGAGGACCGTTGATTTACCTTTTGTTCTAAAAGAGCAAATTATACTAATCACTTTTAAACTATACCTTCTTTTATTTGAAAAATATTATTACCTTGATATATATATATATATATATATATATATATTATATAAAAATATCTACTCCAAATTATTTTATACCAATAACATTAATTTTTGTGTACAATATGCGTTTCTTCAAAATTAAAAATAGAATTACTTAATTGCCTTTAAGAAGCAAATTATAATTTCATGTTAGAGGTTAATTTTAATTTGGATATCTTATCTATTATATTGTAAATAAAATTATAGCCCTATATTGTGCAAAAAAAATTAACTTTTAATAATAGAAAATAAATAATAAAGATGAATGATATATATCCAATGTTAAAAGAATTTGATAATAACTTTAAAATAAGTGGATTATTAAGTTTAATTTAACTAAACATAAAAAAATAGTGTAATTTATAAATCACCGTAAAATGAAAATAGTGTGCTTCACAAGGCAGATCCCGTAATGAAGCAAATTCTTGAAGAACTCAAGAACCCCATATTTGACTATATTAACTTTCAATTATCTAATTGCTTTGCACCCGAATCCCTGGTAACAGAGGATCTTACTGCACTAGGTGTAATCATGCGACTTTGACCTCTTCTTTTTAGAATCTAAAAAAATGATATATGGTATTTAAAAATTATAATTAAAAGGCCAAAAATTTTAATTATAGAAAAATTACATTTCAAGAATTTTAATGTATAATATAGTTAAAAATTTTAAAGTATGATTTTTTCTAATAATTTAAATTTTTGTGCTTTTAATTGTAAATTTTAAATTTTTTTTTACCTTAAAAAAAAAGGTCAAAATAGTGTTAATATACCTGCAAGGAATCCAAATCTTATTGCTTTCGTCAGGGACAATAAATAAAAGGTGTGATCTTCCTCCATCATGCTCTCTCTGACTAATCTAATTTATTTATATATATATCTTCAACTTGATTTTTTGAATTGTAATTGTTATTTTTTAAAGTTTTTATAAACTTTTAAACTTGTTGTAGAATTTGTTATTTGACTTTTTTTAATTTTCAAATTTGATTATAGTTTGTTAAAGAATTAAGCAATGAGTTTGAGCTTTTAATTTAAGTTTCTTTTAGAAATTTAAAATTTAATTTTTTTAAACTTATTTTATTAAGTAAAAGTAATATTGTATTTATAGACAATAAATGAAAGAAGAAACTCTTGTTTTAATTAAAAGACGCAACTTTAAAAAATATATAATAAAATAATTTATTCTAATTAAAATAAGATAATTCCATTATAATTAAAATAAAAAAAATTTAAATGAATTTTATCTAGATAACAATAAAACACTTTAAGTTAATCTTAAATGCATAAAAATGTTATCTGAAACTAATTAAAAATAAATGACCTTTAATTAAAATAGAACAAATAAAATTAATTAATTAAAATTAATAATAACTTCTAACATTTTTCAAATATATAATTATTTTGATTTTATCTAACATTATTATTATTTAATTAAAAATTCAAGGTGTTCTAGGGATCCACGGGGATGCGGGATAAGGATAGTAGGAAAATTCTTCCCATGCAGATTTGCTATTCCTATTTCTAACGCTGTTGACCCTGACTTGCCCCGACCTAAAGACTGATAAAACCCGGACATCCCCCCTCATCCAAATTTTCAAAAACAAGGTGTCTTAATTTATTCAATTTTTTTAGTGGAATTCTAATTTTCGAATTCCGTTTCCTTTTTTTTTTTAAGAAAATATTAAGAACGCTATAATTGTTTGAACACTTCGAGTTCAATTTTAGATATAACTAGAATTCATGTCATGAATCTTAGCTTTTATTTTTTTTAATACTAGATAATTTACATTGACATTTTATATAATATTTATTATCAATTACCAATATTTTATAATGATAAAATTTTTAAGATAAAAAAGAAAAACCTATCTATGGCTAAAAACTGATTTAAAAAAATAATAATTGAAGTGTCATTTTATTTAAAGTCGGTTGAAATAATTGAACCAAAACCAATAGATTTTATGATCAGATGATTTTTTTTGGGGGGTCATTGTCAAATCAAATTTAAAAACACTATCTCAGATATATGTGGCTATGTGTTAAGTGATGACAAGTGACTAAATTGTTCACATAGTGCAGTGGACGATGGTGATGCGTAATCCCTTACGAAGGATGGAGAAAAAAGTGCCCTATTTTATTACGCGTGACATCATCTTGCTGATTTTACAGAACAAATTGTTTGTCCGTTCGTTCCTTTTCCTTTTTGGCCAAGCAAAGAAGCAATTTCTAATGAGTACGTAACGTAACCATATTCACATGAACACTGAAAACTGAATTTACTCAATTATGCTTCTCTAATACTGAATATGAGTATGTGCCTTCGCTTCTCCCCGGTACATACTCCCCCCACTTTACGTGAACGAATTCGAAAACCTTTTGTTAAGCTCAACTTTCTAATAGACATACTTTAAATATAATTTCTAATTATCTATTATCAATTTTTTTGATAAAAGTTTTATTTATAACTAAATATTATTAAGTGTTTTCTTACTTTAAGAAAAGAGTTTAACAATTATATGTTGACTAAAGAAGTAGATAAAAAAATGTTAAGAATTTGACCAAAATATAGTCCACCCCATTTTGTGGAGGGACACATGCAAGTGCACAACGAGTTCGGTGTGGTGGCATCGTACCTTACGCCGTCCGGCAAAGTCATGAAGTAACCAACAATGAGGGAATTGGATTTCTCTGTCTCTTTATCCAAAAAAGGTTTTGGGTACATTTACACATATCTTTATCATCTTTACTTTTGGAATTTGGAGTTGGACCCCTACCCCACGCCTCCCAATATACCTTTTCTTTTACTTTAGTACCCAAAAACAAAAACAAAAAAAAATTTGAATTAGGAGTAAGACAGATAAACAAAAACAAAAGAGAGGGCTGGATTAATGGGTTCGAAAATTTTAAAAAAGAAAAGTGGTGATGGTGGACACATATCGCCTAGCCATCAATTACGCCCACTACTCTGCTCTGTCTGTAGCTCCTCCATTTGTCGTGATTCTTTCTCAAACTGAACTGTTAGTTGTCAGTTAGTGGGACTGGCATAGTATTGAAATGACTGCTTTCTCATCTTTTCCCTTAATTAGTTGGGATATTTATCCCGGAGTGGTTTCTTCCTTTTTTTAATACAATTAACAATTTTTACTTCAATTAAAAAACAAAAAAAAATATAGATAAAGTAATTTTAAAATAATTTCAAAGTTTTGATTATAATTTCTTTTTTCTCTTGTGGAATTTTGGGATCACTTTTGCTTGGATTTTCTTGGCATATCCTAGGGATTAAGCCTTTCCGTATTCCCATTTAATTCCGCTCATATGCTATGATGCCTGGTTACGAAGACAAACACGTTAATTAGAAAAGAAAGATAATGCCACCAAATGCCAAGTATATTCTAGCATCCTGAGAACGTTGTGAACAAAATTAGAAAAAGTAATTTAAAAAAATACAAATGTTTTTCTTTAAGCTTAAAATATTTCCTATAATTTTAAAATTTTGAAAATAAAAATATTTTCAACTGTTATTTTTTAATAATTAAACTCTGCCATCCACTTTTTTCATCATTTGAAATATCACTTTAAACTTTGTCATTTATTATTTCCATACTAATAAAATTGTGACATCACAGATCATAAAGTTTGACATAAATTTTTTGTTGATTGAGTAACCAAAAAAAAATTAGATAAAAAAATTCAAATTCTGAAAAGGGATAATGAATGAAAGTATTTTTTTATATTTTTAAAATCAAGAGAACGTCTGTAAATAATTTAAAATTAAAGGAATCAATTTTTTTGTTCTTCATTTTTTTTAACCTAAAAAAAAGAGAGAGAAAACAGGGGGAATTTGGTCATATAACAAACTGCGCAAAACAACGGAGATAGTATAGTATAGAGGTAAAATCCGAAACGTGGGGAGGTGGTGAATCTTGAGTGGGTGGTATCCTCGGAAAGAATATTCGCATGCTATGCCTTCAATTCCACGGCATCCCATTCCCTCTTGTTTCTTTTTATATATTTTAAAAAGGGTAACTAGAACGAACCAACCTAGAGAAAATGGGCGAAAATTTTCAGAACCACTAACAACTGTGCGATGAGATCGGCCGTGGGCGATTCGGCACCATCTTCCGCTGCATTCACCGCATCTCCAACCAATCCTATGCCTGCAAACTCATCGACAAGCGCCCTCTCGCCGATTCCACAGATCGCGATTGCCTCGAGAACGAACCCAAATGCATGACTCTCCTCTCTCCACACCCAAATATTCTTCAAATCTTCGATTCCTTCGAGAACGACGATTTCTTGTCCATGGTAATCGAGCTCTGCCAACCCCATACTCTCTTCGAGCGCATCATCAATCGCCCCTTGCCGGAGACAGAGGCGCCGGAGGTATTATTATATATACTGGATTAACCGCTATGCAATTAATAATGCGAGTTTAAATTTGTATTGACATTAAACCATGAAATGGCCAAGGTATGTGAAGAATCGAAAGTAAGACATGCGGGACGAACAGTGGAGTTTTGTCTAAGAAGGCTGTTGTCTGGCATCTAGCCTAAGAGTTCTGTCGTAATATGCAGTCATAGGCGTCTAGCGGTCGATCTGCACAAGGAAGAATGTCATAACTTCGAAGGAGCAGTGGCTCTGTTGTGGATTTGAATGATTAACCTAACAGGGGATTCTATGTTTGAGAGAAGTAAGAGAGTATGAGTTTTGTAAAAAGAGAATGCAATTGGGTAAATGAGGAAGTGTAACTTGAAAAGAGTTGGTAGAGATCTTTTATATCCGAGTAGGACATCTTGTTTTTAGGCAACATTTTTTCATTTGTTTAATATCTCTTTACGAAACTTTCGTTCTCTTAGTTCTCTCAACCATCATGATCTTTATTAACTTTGATTGTAGTCAGCCTCTGCTCTGTTGGGAAGTCTGACATTCTGCCTTTTGCAGATGATCCCCATTGCTAGACGCGGGAAGACCGCCTTTGCATTTGGCATTTTTTGGGTTTGCTCATATCTTCCAATGGTATATTTAGATGGCTCGATCAATATCTTGGAATCATTTTTGTTGGATTTGGGAGTCCAGGTCTATTTTCGTGGACTTCTTATAAGTACATCAGCGTTGTTCAGCATTTTTTTGATCTAGGAGGTGTTTAGCAACTTAATCACAAGTGCGTGGAACAATGATAACAATTTCGAAGAGTTTTCAGAAAACGTATACACGTTATTGGGATCCCCGATAAATTAGAGTACAATTTGCCACATAACAAATTGTTGGTGCAAATTTTGAAAAATGGACAATGAATTTGCTAGTTATCAATTTCATCATCGCAATGGAAAATTTTGAAATTATCACTGAAAGTAAGTTTAACACGGTTCAGTTCAAGATCAGAACTTTTTGCAGGAAAATATATGGTACAATTGTTCAGCAGTGTAACTTAATGCGATGTACAATCGTCTTTCCCCACTTCACGTTCTCTATTCTCACAAATACGGAATTTCTACGTAAGTTGCGGACGATGAAGAAAACTTACACCATGCCAACAACATCAATTTCTGAACTCCTCGATCTTTCCATGACCAGAAATCCATCTCGAAGTCTGTCTAATTTTTGTTTAAAACGTTCCAATTCTCTCTCCCCCCCCAACCCAAATGAAGAGAGCACATCGGGCACAGAATCGAATTCTATTCCTCCTCAGAATAATTGATCGGGCATCAGCCGAATAACTCATTAAATTGGATTCAAAATAAAAGCCCACTGAGAAGACCTCAATGAATCAGTTTATGTCCAAGAATTTAGCTCTTAATTTCTGATAAAGTGAGCTCTTTGTACACGTCAAGCATGGGAAAGGTTTTGTTTAAACGTTTAAATGAATCTGCAGAAATAGCATCCATACTAACAAGGGAATTAGCCAGCTCCATTGCGTCATTTCGCCATCCAGCAAAACCTATCCCTTCAATCAATAAAGTGTACGTAGTTTCATTTGGCCGAAATCCTTTTTCGACCATTGCAGTTAATACCTCAATAGCATCGATGATTCTGTGTACTTTGCACAATCCAAGAAGAACAATGTTGTAGCTAATTACTGTAGGCTGATACTTGCTACTTTCCATGTCCACTAACAACCCAATGGCCTCATCCACCATTCCATCTCTGCACAAACAAGATATAAGTGAGTTATAGGTAATCCCGTCAGGATCGATTCCGTTGTCTACCATCTCCAAAATCATCCCCAATGCTCTAATTTTGTCCCCACTACTCCAGAGTGCACAAAACATTGTGTTATAGGAACTGGCATTTGGAGGACAACCCACCTCGTCAAGCTTCTCAAAGATGTTCAGAGCCTCGTCAGCTTTTCCATTCTTGCACAGAGCAGCCAACATTGTGTTATAATTCACAATATCTGGTAAGCAACCATCAGAGATCATAATGTCCAGAAATTCTATTGCCAAATCAACTCGACCTTCTTTGCAGAACGCAGAAATCAAAGGATCATAGCTATAAGCATCAGGAGTTAACCCCTTCTCCTTCATAACCTTTAACACATCTACAGCCTCCTCAACTTTCCCATCACGACAAAGTGAGCTAATTAAAATGCTGTGAGTCACAACATTTGGTTCACAACCTTTTAGAATCATATCAGACATCAACTTCTCTCCCTCTTCCCATTTTCCTTGATTCAGAAGTCCTCGTAACAGAATATTGTATGAAATCACATCTGGGGCACAGGCCTTAGAACTTATAGTCGTAATGAACTCAAAGGCTCGATCTAACAATCCTTCTCTGCACATACCCCTGATGATTGCATTATAAGTATACATGTCCGGCTGAAGCCCTCTGGATAACATCTCATCCAAAAGCTTCATGGCTTCATCAATACCACCCTCGAGAATGGTTGCTTCTATCAAAATTGTGTAAGTAATCACAGTGGGCTCGCAGTTGTCTTTCAATAGCTTATCCAAAACCTTCAAAGCCAACTCAAGCTTTCCCCTACTAGAAAGATTCCCAATCAGTATGTTGTAGGTGACAACATCAGGCGAAAAACCTCGGTTTTTCATTCTGTCAAGCACTCGATTGGCAGAATCAATTTGGTCAGCCTTGCATAACCCACTAATCACTGCATTATAGGCGAAAACATCAGGTTCACCGTACTTTTCCAATATTTCCATAACCCGAATCGCTTTGTCGATTTTTTTAATATTGAAGAACCCTTTGATAAGTTTCGTGCAGAGAATGACATCAGGTTTGTAACCCTTATTGACCATACGCTGAAGAAAGTACAATGAATCGTTGTATTTGCCCGCTTTCCAGGACCTATTGAGAGCTTTCATCAGATGGGTATCTTTAAAGTCCAAATTTTGGGAAAGTTTGGACCTTGTTTCAGTAGAAACCCGGACATGTGCTGGGTTTTTTCGATTGCTAAGATCATTCAGAAGTGGGATTTTGCAACTAACAACAGTCTTGGGATTTGATTTTGAATGTAAAGTAGGCTTCACCTGGATTCTATGTGGGATGGTTCGTGGGAGGAAGTCAGTCGAAAATGTTGTCATTGATGATGATTCTTACGGCTTTTAGTCCTCATAGACAGACAGACAGACAGACAATCAGGTTGCAGAAAAAATCTACCAAAACAGAAGAAAAGATGAAGTACCTGTAGTGATTTGTGAAGGCGCCAAGGGGAAAACAACCAATTGCGAAATCGGCCCTCGAAGTAAATCGATTAGGGAGGGCTTTGCTTCCCCCTCCGATCCTACTGAAAGTTCCACTGGATTTCAGGACGCGAGTTGTGGATAAGGGATCGCATCTCGCAATCCGTCATTTTACAATTTATGAAATAAAGGTTCCAATTTTAATATTATTTTTTCAAAACTTTTTATGCTCTGAAATCCCTTCTAATTTTAAAACCCATTCTTCTTAATTATTAAATTTGATATAAATATACGATGATTATCATAATGTTATAGTGTTGGACGCAAAGCATTACTTCCTCCTTCAATTGTGTGTCCAATTTCATCCAATTCATGCGTCCTTATATACTGCTTTTGTGGAAATTCAGCTCTCCTAATGAGGGCAAGTTGAGAAAAATATGAAAGTATTAGCCCTAGCCTAGTTGTACCGATAATTCATCACAGACGTTGATTTCATTTGTCAGGCAGCAACCGCAGCCACATAATTTTCAAAATGTGAAACCATTAACGAGGGGTTGCTCAACAGAAATAGCAATGTCCAATATAAAAAATGTCAATTCCTGTTTTTTATGAAATCCAAACTCTCCAACATCCACCATAGATACTGGTTTTATTTTCCGATTTGTCATACATGTGAGACTGCCTGCTATGATTTGTTTTTAAACAAGATTTCCAATTTGATTTAAACAACACAAACCTTATTTCTGATAAGAAATTAAATAATTAGTACTTTCTTGCAAATACATAAAGATTGCAGTGCTCAAATTATATTTTCAATATTAAAATGAATCATTATGTTTTCATTATCATTGCTGTAAGATTGTATGAAAATTTATTATTTTAAAAGAGTTATGATAATTTTATACTGTTTCACTAAATTCTTTTGATCCTACTATAAGCTTTTACATGACACGCGTGCATGTATTAAAAAAAAAATTACATATTCAATTGCACCTTCTGTTGGTAGATAAAAAAATCCAGCTCATGCAGTTATACATATATATATTTTTTGTAAGGAGTTTATACATATAATTTTAAACAACTTATTTTTGTGTGTTATATATATATATATATATATCTATTTGAGATATCTTGCCTTTTCTTCTTCATTATTCCGCAGAATACATTAAAAAATAAAGTGAATCTATCCTAGATAAATCCCAAATTAAAAAAAAAAAACCAAAAAAGCATGGAAATGGGGTACTAGGGTTGCCTGTACGCAAGATGCTGTATCTCTTCCATAGCATGTGTTGATTGGATTCCGATTCCGAAGACCGTATTTTCATACGATGTAGTTGTACAGAGTGGCACGTGTCAAAATTTCCGTCATCCTGCCAAATTTCTATTTTCTGTTGCTATTTTTCATTACAACATAATACAAAACCCTCTCTATTTTCATGCATCTGCGGCATTTCTTCTGATGTCAATTCTCCATGCGAAATCGCGTCGATCTCTGCAGAATTTCCTCCATTTTTTTCTCTCGCCTTTATGCACTTTCTATCTTTTCCTTTCTTTAAGATCACCTGCACCCTTTACCTGAAAGATCTGATCTAGGGTTCTTGCTTAATCCGCAGCTCCCAATCCGACTATTTCAAGAGCATTTCTTTCGTTTTGAAATAGAATCTTAATTGATATATACAGTTTCGATTCAGAGGCATTGAAATTCAACTGAAAGTTAACCCAGGATTCGGGTTGATATATAAAGTTTTGATGAACATGGAAGTCGTTAGTGATGCGGCGTCTTTGGACGTCGAGTTGTTGCAGCTCCAAGAGGTGTCTGCTCTGGCCCTCAAGTCTAACCTGAATTTTGTTGAAAAGCTCTTCGAGCAGTGGCTGTCGCTTCCTGAAAGCAATCGAGTGGTAGGCTTCATTCGATAATCCTCAATTTTGAAATCAGTAGCCTTAATTGTGTATGTTAAAGAGTCTCATTAGCTTGCTTTCTCTGTATTTATTAGAATTTACTTGATGCTTATCTTTGTAAACGAATCCTGTAAATACGAGTATGGATAATTCAGTGACTGGGAACAAATTTCATCGTGCAATGGGAGAGACAGGAATCTCGGTTGTTATAAAACGATCATTTAGATGACAATGGTGGAATCCAATAAGTTGGTTAACAGATGCATTATTTCATCGTTACGTTTGAACACCAAAGATATGGCCAAAAGGAAAAGGGTGTAGCCATTTCAACTTGGATGTACTATAATGAAAGTTTTCCCCCCAAGCCATACGGAGGAACGCGTTGTGATCCTTGGAAGTATATGAAATGCTGTTTAACAACTAGATATGAGATACCTTTTTGTGTTTATTTTTGGGCTTCTTGATCCTGATATGCTTAATTTTTCTAGTGTCTCACTTTTGCATGTGCGTAGGTAACATCATTGTTGAATGAGGCAAAATTAGGTGTTCCCCTGAATGTCCCTGGGAATTGCTCCAGTCCAAATGCTGCAAGCAGTTCTTTGCCTTCCATGTTTCCTGCTGGCACTGCACCTCCTCTTTCACCAAGAAGTTCATCTGGTTCCCCTCGCATAGTGAAACAGAGAGTTGGTCCTTCTAATTTGAGTTCTCCTTTAAAAGTTGTCAGTGAACTACCTAAAGAATTGATACGTCAGGTATGTTTTCCTAATATCTTTCCTTGGCAACACTTTTCTTTTGTGCCTGATCTCCTATGTGTATCTATGTTGTGTGCATGTGTTTTGGTTTAGTGCTGTGTTAATGTTTATGATGTAAATACCTGCATGCCCGCAGTTCTACTTTCAAAATGGACGTCCACCACCAAATGAACTGAGAGAACAATTCTTCTTTAGAGTGGATCAGTTATTTTATGGTCACTTGGATGGACTGCAGATGCATGGTGAGATATAAAACATATATGTTGGTGATAGCCTGAAGGCCCAGTTTGTTGCAACTAGGCAAAAAAGTGATTTTGAATGTTGTGAAATTTTAGCTTCTTTCAATAACTACATCTTGAATTTGGGTAATAACCTTGTTTTTCTAAATGTTGGCAATAGCTAAAAAGTAATTATTCATATAAAAAGTCACATTCAAATGTCATTAGAGTTGTAACAAGTAGCACTAAGAATGCTATTCTACTCATTTCTTTTATGTGTCAGAATTCAAATCAGTTACCAAGGAACTTTGCAAGCTGCCATCTTTCTTCTCCTCGTCTCTTTTTAGAAAGATCGATTTCAATGGAACTGGTTTGGTGACAAGGTGTGTACTTTAATTTATCAAGACACAACTTTTGCATTTCTATTTGTGCCATGGATGGTGGTCCTTGGCTTGGCTGTTTGGATGTGACCAACATTAGAATTATAATGAGTGATTTTTTGAAAGAAAAAAGGGTTTTGAAGGATGTAAAACAAATATGTTTCATATAATTTTTTGTAAATTATTTTTTTTTTGGGGACGAGGGCGAGCCTTGGCGCAACGGTAAAGTTGCTGCTGAGTGACCTGGAGGTCACGGGTTCGAATTGGAAACAGTCTCTTTGTAATAAAACAGGGGTAAGGCTGTGTACATTTACCCTCCCCAGACCCCACCTAGTAGGAGTCTCGTGCACTGGGCCGCCTTTTTTTTTTTTTTGAGGACAGAAAGACTTTTTTGGCACATTCTTTCACTTCTGATCAAACTGGAAGTTGAGCTTTCTTGTTGGCTTGCTTTTGACATTGCCCATTCTTCCTTTCTTTAATTTCTTCATGCATCATTAGATTTATGTTTGAAGGAGTTACTCGGCATCATTTTGTTATGTTAAGATGGATAATTCTCCATTATATGAAGATTGCCTTTGGTATATGGCGATATGGCTTCCTTAATGTCATGTATATGTATGTTCACTCACCTTATCCAGTAGAAGGCACATACTAAAGTTCCTTGTGCTAAAAAATGTGTTTCCTAGGGACATAAGCATTGTTATCGTGGCTGAGAACCTGAGACTGAATTGCACCTCTTATATTTGACAATGCTTTTTAAGTGAATGCTTTTTACTTGTCTGTAGGCAATTATAGTTAATGGTGCTGCGCCCTGTAATAATTATTTCTAATACTTACAATTAAATCCTTGATTTTATGTTTCTATAGGAACGCATTTGTTGATTATTGGATCAATAACAACATGTTGACAATGGATATAGCGACTCAAGTATATAAAATTTTAAAGCAACCTGATCTCAACTACCTTACTCAGGTTTGATCATCTTGACTGATGAACTATATTCCTATCCATCTTTCTTATTTGAGAGCAATACTCTATTTCATATCAGGATGATTTTAAACCTTTGCTTCGTGAGCTTTTGGCTACTCATCCAGGGCTGGAGTTCCTGCAGAGTACACCTGAGTTTCAAGAGAGATATGGTTTGTCTCTACTCTTGGGTATAACATTGCATTTATGGGTTTGTGTAATTGTAGATGTCAGCAAGTGATATTGAAAGTCCTGGGATATTATGTTTCTTTGAAAAATTTTTGCCTAATAAATCTATTTTTCATTTACTGTTGATTGACTTCCTTAGGAGAACTTCCCAGGATGTAGTCCCCTTCTCTATCTAGATGATAATCTTAATTGTATGTTGCTAGTTCATGAGACTAGATCAGAAGCTAATTCTATGTTAGAAATTTGGAAGCAAACAGAGAAGACATGTTCTTCATTATATGCTGTATGCTTTGTCATTGTTTGTATAGAATAATGGATTATTAATAGATGTAATAGCTTATCAACGAGTTTTGGGTGTATATGTGGTACCACTAGAAAGAGAGTTACTGAAAAATGGTACTTATGCTTGTGCTATCATTTTCCCCTGATGAAAATTATGCATCATGCTCTTTTACATGTGAAAATTTCTTGAAAACTTCTTGAAACATACTCAATTGAAACTAGCCTCGCCTTAGAAACTAATCACCTTTGTTTCTTATCATGCATGGGCATGATTCATCATAGCTGCAAGCTTGCAACCAGTTCATGCAGGCATTCCTTACAACAAAGAAGATACATCAGGCCTTTAATTTTTTTTTTTTTTTTTGGATGGGGAATTAAGATATCAATGAATTCCTGGCCAACAAATATGAATATGTAATGAATATCCAAGTTACTTTTTTCTTTTTTCATTTATCTTTCTTTTTTTATTGGACTTTTGCTGTTAATTGCACTTATAGTACATTATATGCATTTTGAAGTCTGGACATGGACTGGTGTCATTCATCATGGTTTCTGGTGTGCTGCTGTTTTTTTCAGCAAGGGCACAATTTTCATGCCTTATCATCTTTTCTATGGTTCAGCTGAAACTGTAATATATAGAATATATTACTACATAAATAGATCTGGGAATGGCTGTCTTACTATGAGGGAGCTGAAGCGTGGTGACATAATTGATGCCATGCAGCATGCAGATGAAGAAGAAGACATCAACAAGGTTTTGAGGTAGATATCCTGTGTGAAAGTTTCATTGCATTTAACTACACACAAGCACCTTTTTTCCTTTTTTCACCAGATGATGTTATGCTACATATTTTCTGTAGGTACTTCTCATATGAGCATTTTTATGTTATATACTGCAAGTTTTGGGAGCTGGATACAGATCATGATTTCTTGATAGACAAGGAGAACCTTATCAGATATGGTAACCATGCGCTTACCTATCGTATTGTCGATAGGATATTTTCTCAGGTTGGTGTGAATTTCATGTTGCTTTTGTCTTGAAACTTAACTGCTGCCATCTTCATGGACAACCCCCCACCTACTATGAGTAAAATAGGTGTTTTTTTCACAGTGCCGTTCATTTATATGATTTATTAAATTTTTTGTTTTTTTCAATTAAAAAAAGGCGATTTTGATGCGCTTCAATATCATCTTAGGTTCCAAGAAAGTTTACCAGCAAGGCCGAGGGAAAAATGGGATATGAAGATTTTGTTTACTTCATTCTGTCTGAAGAGGATAAGTCATCTGAGCCTAGTCTTGAGTATTGGTATGTTTTTTGTCCTTCTGTTATTTGTTTCACTTGTTTGTTGTTATTTTTCCTATGTAAGATGTCATCAGATTAATGGCTGAACAGTTGCAATTATGAAGACAATGCATTGTTGGATTAGGCATGTTTGTACCGTGCTTTATTTGGTTTAAATGTGCATCCATGTGCATGTCCATGCATGTGCTCATGTCTGTCAGGGGGCAGCTGGGATAGGGGATGCAGGCACTATAATTTGTCTATTACTGTAACTTGATCTAAGTAATTTAAAGCACAGTGCTAAAGAGAACAACTCAGAATGACAAAATCTTGGCTTGGAAGGACAGTGCTAAAGAGTTTGATTTTGAGCAAGAGTAGTATCGATGACAACGTTAGTTTCTAGAGTACTGAGGAGGTGACAATTAGGTGGGGGCTGCATGGTACATCTAATTCTAAATAAATGAAAGCAGAAAATGGAACATTCGAGTTTTGAGTGTGAATCATTTATACCAAGGAGTGAAAATCAAAACTTTTCATTTTCATTCACCCCTTTGTTGTTTGCCTTCCATACCAAGCGCACCCTTGGGCAAAACTCTGGCAATTTGACCTATGTGTTTGACTTCTTCCTGATTTCTTTTGATCATAGCTGTGTTAATTTACTTTAATTTGTCATTATTAGGTTCAAGTGCATAGACTTGGATGGTAATGGAGTTCTGACTCGGAATGAATTGCAATTTTTTTATGAGGAGCAACTGCACCGGATGGAGTGCATGGCCCAAGAGCCTGTGTTTTTTGAGGACATATTGTGCCAGATTATTGACATGATTGCACCTGAGGTTTTCCCTGCCTCCTTTGGTTTTGTATGATCTTCCTTTATTGTGTTTATGGGAAGTCTAAGAACATCAGCAGATTATCTTGAAAAATGTGTACAAATCTCCATGAATTGTGTCAAAAGCTGTGTTTTTCTGTCCAGGAAGTTGGAGTATCGCCTACTTGCTTTATTTAGTCCTCTCCTTTCCTTATACTCTTCACGTTTGATATAATTACTTGCTTTTGTTCTGACAATTTTTCTCAATTAAGATTCTTCACGCTGCAGAATGAGAGCTATATAACTCTGCGTGACCTGAAAGGCAGTAAACTCTCAGGAAGTGTTTTCAATATCCTGTTTAATCTAAATAAGTTCATGGCCTTTGAAACTCGGGACCCATTCTTGATTCGTCAGGTTCATGAAAGATTTGATTAAAGCAATTAAACTGTTGTGTTAGTTTGCTTAGCCATTGTCAGTAACTGTCTTGATCTTCGTCTTACATTGCACAGCAACGGGAGAATCCAACATTGACAGAGTGGGATCGCTTTGCTCATAGAGAATATATTAGGCTTTCAATGGAAGAAGATGTAGAAGATGTCTCTAATGGAAGTGCGGAAGTCTGGGATGAATCACTTGAGGCTCCCTTCTGAGACTATGTAAGTGGCTTGATTTAAAACAATGACGGTACTATATGTCTGTGAGCTAATATTGTGCTGTGTCTTATGCCATACATGCCATGCATGCTCAGAACTGCAATTTGTGTTACTTTGCTCTTTCGAGATGCATTTCGGAAAGTCAGAAAGTTGAGATCTTTGTGCCTTCCTACACAATGTAGTGATTATTCCTTTCTTTGTTGTTTTTTTTTCAAACGTAAATCAGCTATCTGTGACACATTTTTAAGTTTATGTTTATTTGGTCTATTAATACAGGGGTTGAAAAGAAATGAACGTCCCAGCACTCATGGAGTGGCCATTTTTCAGAGACGCTGGACTAAGGATCAGCTTTTGAATGGATCGTGCCATCTCTGCCCAAAGAATGGGAAATTCTGAGCTTCACTATGAATTGTGTGTTTTTGTGGGCAAGCAGCACAGCAGCAATTTTTTGATCTTCTGCTGGTAGTGACAAGCATGGGGCCATTATCACGGAAGTATCATTGCCTTGTTCCAATGCCTATGCAAGCCAGGTCGATTTTATTGATAATATTGAGTACACTTGTTATTTGGGGCACCTAAGTTGTTAAAGATTCTATATTGAAAGATGTTTTACCCCCTAAATATCAATTAGTTGGAATTTTTCCTTAGTTTGTCTCAATGGTTTATTATTCTTCACTGCCATTGTTGTGTAACTTGGATATCTCGCCGAGAAGATTGGAAATAGGTGATTAAAAAGAAATATATTGGTCACTTGGAGTAAAATTGGTAGTGAGATAGTGTTATGGAAGGCAATTGATTTGGGTGGGGGCATTTCCGATTCGCAAATGCTCTCAACCGAATCATCATTTTCATATTAGGGTCTCTAACCCACATAGTAAAAATTCTCAAATTTAGAGATTTCTATGAGAATTACCTCCTTTGGACACTCGCTTATGAGAATTTTTTCTTTGGGAAAAGGGAGGTGGGAGAGTCTTCTTGAAGGTAATTTAGAAACGGAAATAAATATCATATTTCTTGCACTTTGAGGTTTCCGTCCCATTAGTTTGAGAAAACGCTTACTTTTATATAATATTTTATTACTCTCTGTCTTTTTATTTATATTTATATATTAATTAAAAAAAGAAAAAAATAATCATTTTATCTTTATCTCAATTTTTAATTGGATCCCCTGTAGTTTTTTTCCTTTTCAAAATAGTCTTTGTAATTTTCAATTGTTTCAATGTTGGGTCCCGCGCTTTACAAATGTTAAAATCCTATTTTAAAATTCTAGTTCTACCATGTTCCCGTGGCATAACGACGTTGCCTTTTGGCTGAGGTGTTAAATGGCTTGTACATGTGGCTGCGAGATGTACAACAAGCTTCTGATTTAGCATAAAACACAGGTTTCAAAGCAGAAATAAAACGTATGCAAAGTTAAAACGCATGCGCCAAAGCTGAGATAAAATGTAAAGGCTAAACTAAGGGTGTTCGTGGGCACGTTTGGGCACGGTATTTAGTATGCCTAATGTCTGACTCGATTAAGATATTGAATTTGTTTTTATGCCCATAGTCTGCTTGGTCCGAACAAGATATTAAATCGCCTGAAATTTTTTTTTTGTATGAATTGATACTTAATATAAAAATATTTTTTTGTAGACTCATAGGCATATACTTCTAAACAATAAGCTTTTGAAACCTTCATGCTTTTATCAATAATAAAAAGATAGCTTAGAATTTTTAAACAAAATATAACTTATACTAATATAATTAGTTTTAGGTAAATACGTATATTTTTATTTTTTAATAAAAGAAATGTCAATAAGCATACACATCAATAATAAAAATAATTAAAAAATAAGAAAAATTTAAATAGATAATAAAAATTACAGCATGTAAAGAGAATCAGATAAAATAAACATATATATATAAATGATAAGATATTAATAACTAAAAAAAAATAACTATTAAGGCAAAGTTGGGCAGACTATCTTTGCATGTGGCCGGCCCGATCCGATATAGTTTTGTTTAAAGTTCTACTCATTTATATTTTTAGCATGACCCGACCCGATCTGACCTGATTAGGCCAGGTTAGGGCAGGCCCCTAGAGCCAACTGGGCCGATGTACACCCCTGGGCTAAACACAGGTTTCAATGCTGAAAAGAAACGCACAAGAGATCAAAATCTCGATTATATTATTTTCTCGAGAAACAAACGAGCTCCACACTGGGTTTTTTATGGTCTCCCTTTGAAACCAGTTTAATACCCAATTTTGGAAGAAGATGACCTTATCTTATGTAAGTGGGTTTTCGAGAAGAAGGAATAAATTTTTTGGATTACTGTTCATGGGTTCATAGGGCTGTGATCCCTTTTGGTATTTGTTTGTCCGTATAATTTTTACACCAATTTTGACTTCTTTTTCTTGGTTTTCTTCTCCTTTGAAACCAATGAAAATGGCAAAAATTCCAAAGTTGGTGAGAATTAGTTTTTTGGGTTCTCTCTTAATTTTCTTCATTGTAATTTCTCATTGAATTTCTAGATTCTTCTTCTTCAACCCCATAAATTCCGCTCACAAGATCCTTTATAACTCTGTGTTTGCAGGATTCATATTTCTCTCCTTTTTCTTCTTCACGGGAGGCCTTCGAATCAGAACAGAACAAAAGGGACCTAGAAAATCTCAGTTTCAAATGACATAAACGCATTTAACTACATAGCCAAGAAATCTGATAGCTTTGCGATTGATCTCTTGTGCGTTTGTCTTCAGCGTTGAAGCCTGTGTTAGCCTCTCCATTTTTTTTTTTGCCCTAAAACTTACGTTTTATACCCTGCATTTTACGCTAAGCCAAAAGCTTGTTGCATATGTGGCAGCCACATATACAAGCCGTTTGACACTTCAGCCAAAAAATAATGTCATTATGCCATATAGACATGATAGGGAGTATAATTTTAACATTTGTAAAGTAAAAGTGTTAACGCTGAAACGGTTGAAAATTACAATACTACTTTTAAAAGAAAACTATAGGAGCTAAATTGAAAATTGAAGCAAATTATAGAAACCAAATAATTAATTTTCCTTTCAAAATAAAACAAATTATTCTAAATATTCTTATTAACTTTCAATTATCTAATTGCTTTGCACCCGAATCCCTTGTAAAAGAGGATCTTACTGCACTAGGTGTAATCATGCGACTTTGACCTCTTCTTTTTAGAATCTAAAAAAATGATATATGGTATTTAAAAATTATAATTAAAAGGCTAAAAATTTTAATTATAAAAAAATTACATTTCAAGAATATTAATGTATAATATAGTAAAAATTTTTAAAGTATGATTTTTTCTAATAATTAAAATTTTTATGCTTTTAATTGTAAATTTTAAATATCTTTTTTTTTTACCTAAAAAAAAAAAAGGTCAAAACAGTGTTAATATACCTGCAAGGAATCCAAAGCTTATTGCTTTCGTCAGGGACAATAAATATAAAGGTGTGATCTTCCTCCATCATGCTCTCTCTGACTAATCTAATTTATTTATATATATGTCTTCAACTTGATTTTTTGAATTGTAAATGTAATTTTTTAAAGTTTTTATAAACTTTTAAACTTGTTGTAGAATTTGTTATTTGACTTTTTTTAATTTTTAAATTTGATTATAGTTTGTTAAAGAATTAAGCGATGAGTTTGAGCTTTTAATTTAAGTTTCTTTTAGAAATTTAAAATTTAATTTTTTTTCTAAACTTATTTTATTAAATAAAAGTAATATTGTATTTATAGACAATAAATGAAAGAAGAAACTCTTGTTTTAATTAAAAGACGCAACTTTAAAAAATATATAATAAAATAATTTATTCTAATTAAAATAAGATAATTTCATTATAATTAAAATAAAAAATTTAAATTAATTTTATCTAGATAACAATAAAACACTTTAAGTTAATCTTAAACACATAAAAATGTTATCTGAAACTAATTAAAAATAAATGACCTTTAATTAAAATAAAAAATAAAATTAATTAATTAAAATTAATAATAACTTCTAAAATTTTTTAAATATATAATTATTTTATCTAACATTATTTTTTTAATTATTTTTTAATTGTTTCTGACGCTGTTGACCCTGACTCGCCCCGACCTAAAGACTGATAAAACCCGGACATCCCCCCTCATCCAAATTTTCAAAAACAAGGTGTCTTAATTTATTCAATTTTTTTAGTGGAATTCTAATTTTCGAATTCCGTTTCCTTTTTTTTTTTTTAAAAATATTAAGAATGGTATAATTGTTTGAACACTTCAAGTTCAATTTTAGATATAACTAGAATTCATGTTATGAATCTTAGCTTTTATTTTTTTTAATACTAGATAATTTACATTGACATTTTATATAATATTTATTATCAATTACCAATATTTTATAATGATAAAATTTTTAAGATAAAAAAGAAAAACCTATCTATTGCTAAAAACTGATTTAAAAAAATAATAATTGAAGTGTCATTTTATTTAAAGTCGGTTGAAATAATTGAACCAAAACCAATAGATTTTATGATCAGATGATTTTTTTTGGGGGGTCATTGTCAAATCAAATTTAAAAACACTATCTCAGATATATGTGGCTATGTGTTAAGTGATGACAAGTGACTAAATTGTTCACATAGTGCAGTGGACGATGGTGATGCGTAATCCCTTACGAAGGATGGAGAAAAAAGTGCCCTATTTTATTACGCGTGACATCATCTTGCTGATTTTACAGAACAAATTGTTTGTCCGTTCGTTCCTTTTCCTTTTTGGCCAAGCAAAGAAGCAATTTCTAATGAGTACGTAACGTAACCATATTCACATGAACACTGAAAACTGAATTTACTCAATTATGCTTCTCTAATACTGAATATGAGTATATATGCCTTCGCTACTCCCCGGTACATACTCCCCCCACTTTACGTGAACGAATTCGAAAACCTTTTGTTAAGCTCAACTTTCTAATAGACAGACTTTAAATATAATTTCTAATTATCTATTATCAATTTTTTTAATAAAAGTTTTATTTATAACTAAATATTATTAAGTGTTTTTTTACTTTAAGAAAAGAGTTTAACAATTATATGTTGACTAAAGAAGTAGATAAAAAAATGTTAAGAATTTGACCAAAATATAGTCCACCCCATTTTGTGGAGGGACACATGCAAGTGCACAACGAGTTCGGTGTGGTGGCATCGTACCTTACGCCGTCCGGCAAAGTCATGAAGTAACCAACAATGAGGGAATTGGATTTCTTTGTCTCTTTATCCAAAAAAGGTTTTGGGTACATTTACACATATCCCTATCATCTTTACTTTTGGAATTTGGAGTTGGACCCCTACCCCACGCCTCCCAATACACCTTTTCTTTTACTTTAGTACCCAAAAACAAAAAAAAAAAAAAAATTGAATTAGGAGTAAGACAGATAAACAAAAACAAAAGAGAGGGCTGGATTAATGGGTTCGAAAATTTTAAAAAAGAAAAGTGGTGATGGTGGAGACATATCGCCTAGCCATCAATTACGCCCACTGCTCTGCTCTGTCCTGTCTGTAGCTGCTCTATTTGTCATGATTCTTTATCAAACTGAACTGTTGGTTGTCAGTTAGTGGGACTTGCATGGTATTGAAAGGACTGCTTTCTCATCTTTTCCCTAATTACTTGGGATATTTATCCCGGAATGGTTTCTTTCTTTTGTTCTTTTTTAATAAAATTAACAATAATTTAAAAAAAAAAAGATAAAGTAATTTTAAAATAATTTCAAAGTTTTGATTTTAGAGTTCTAGAATCTTTTAAAAAGACTTTTTTAATTTAAGATTCTTTAATTTAAAATTTTTAATTATATATATTTTTTCTCTTGTGGAATTTTGGGATCATTTTTGCTAGGATTTTCTTGGCATATCCTAGGGATTAAGCCTTTCCGTATTCCAATTTAATTCCGCTCATATGCTATGATGCCTGGTTACGAAGACAAACACGTTAATTAGAAAAGAAAGATAATGCCACCAAATGCCAAGTATATGCTAGCATCCTGAGAACGTTGGGAGCAAAATTAGAAAAAATAATTTAAAAAAATACAAATATTTTTCTTTAAGCTTAAAATATTTTTAAAATTTTGAAAAAAAATCTTTTCAACTGTTACCTTTTAATAATTAAACTTTACTATCCACTTTTTCATCATTTGAAATATTACTTTAAACTTTGTCATTTGTTATTTCCATGCTAATAAAAATGTGTCACATGACCAATGATAAAATTTGACATAAATTTTTTGTTGACTGAGTAACCAAAAAAAATTAGATAAAAAAATTTAAATTCTGAAAAGGGATAATTAATGAAAGTATTTTTTGTTATATTTTCAAAATCAAGAGAACGTCTGTAAATAATTTAGAGTTAAAGGAATCAATTTTTTTGTTCTTCATTTTTTTTAACCTAAAAAAAAAGAGAAAAAAACGGGGAATTTGATCATATAACAAACTGCGCAAAACAACGGAGATAGTATAGTATAGAGGTAAAATCCGAAACGTGGGGAGGTGGTGAATCTTGAGTGGGTGGTATCCTCGGAAAGAATATTCGCATGCTATGCCTCCAATTCCACAGCATCCCATTCCCTCGTTTCTTTCTATATATTCAAAAGAAGAAAAAGGGTAACTAGGACGAACCAAGCTAGAGAAAATGGGCGAAAATTTTCAGAACCACTACCAACTGTGCGATGAGATCGGCCGTGGGCGATTCGGCACCATCTTCCGCTGCATTCACCGCATCTCCAACCAATCCTATGCCTGCAAACTCATCGACAAGCGCCTTCTCGCCGATTCCACAGATCGCGATTGCCTCGAGAACGAACCCAAATACATGACTCTCCTCTCTCCACACCCAAATATTCTTCAAATCTTCGATGCCTTCGAGAACGACGATTTCTTGTCCATGGTAATCGAGCTCTGCCAACCCCATACTCTCTTCGAGCGCATCATCAATCGCCCCTTGCCGGAGACAGAGGCGGCATCTATCATGAAGCAACTTCTGGAAGCGCTTGCCCATTGCCACCGACTCGGCATAGCTCACAGAGACATTAAGCCTGACAATCTCTTGTTTGATTCCAGGAATAATCTTAAAGTTGCGGACTTTGGGTCGGCACAGTGGTTCGGTGATGGAAGAAGCATGAGTGGGGTGGTGGGTACGCCGTACTATGTGGCGCCGGAGGTATTACTGGGAAGAGAGTACAATGAGAAAGTAGATGTATGGAGTAGCGGGGTGATCTTGTACATAATGTTGGCTGGGTTTCCACCCTTCCATGGAGAATCAGCAGCTGAGATATTTGAGGTCGTGGTTAGGGCCAATCTGAGGTTCCCCTCTAGGACTTTCAGGTCTGTGTCTCCCGCTGCCAAGGATCTCCTCAGGAAGATGATTTGTAGGGATGCTTCAAGGAGATTATCGGCAGAGCAAGCCTTGAGTATGTTATGTTTCTGAATTTCTTTTAATTAAAGACTCTGTCACCTTGGGCAGTTTTTGTATTTTGATGCTAACAAAGTGTTTTGATATTTGTACAGGGCACCCATGGATCCTGAGTGGAGGAGAGACAGCTGATCTGACTTGAAAAAACAGAGGTGATCCTTGCAGCAAGCAGGCATATCCAATTTTGCCCCTCTGTCTGTATAGAAGTTCTCCTTTTTTGGTTCTTCCCCCGTTTGTGAAAGCTCATAGTCAATAGGTAGTGAGGACGTATGATCTAAATACCCATCTATCCTCTCCGTCTTAGTTTTCTGTTTCTTTTTGTGAATGAAAGGTTTTTGGAATGTATATAGTAAAATACTGTTGATCTAGTAATTAATTTTGATGTGCTTATCTTTGCAATTTCTCATTCATGCTAGTACCACAATATCTGGGGGATTTTAGGTATGGAAGTCAAGACTATGGTGTGGTATTCAGAAAACGAATTCAATTAGAAAAAGAAGAAAGTCAAGCCCCGATAGTAATTGAAGTTTGCTGCCAAAGACGTCAAACTGACTAAACCCATTGGCAGTACTGGTGATGAAACTGTGCAATCAAATACCAAATGTCCCTTATCCTGAGGTTCTATCGCTTATCAATGATGCCTCCCTCCCGATTGTCGCATCAACTAAAGTAAAATCTACAGTTACTGAAATTATCAATTTATTCTCTATATTTTTTTCACACAAGTATTTAGTTACGTTACGCATACTGTTATTTGAAGAAATTCAATTTTTAATTTTTTTAAAACTTATTTTATTGAATTAAAAATAGTAAAGTATATATAGAAAATCACACAAGCAATTTTGTCACTCAAATCTTAATAATAATAAGATATAAACTAAAAACTAATGATAAAATATTTAAAAAAATTGTTAACTCTCATCTTAAATAAAATAATTTTACTTCAAGAGTTCAAAAAAATTGAAAATATAAAAGATAAATTATTAAAATAAATAAATCACGTCCAGGTCACGTAATTTTCAACATTATTAGAACAAATATTTTGAGGATGAAATTTTTTGCACATTTCACGCAGCTAGACACGCCACCCCGAAGAGTCCGTCCAAGTGGGGCTGCTTTCCCCAAACCTTTCTGTCATGTCATGCTATGTCTTTGAAATAAGAAGGCAAGGAAAGTGGAAATTATTAGGAGTGTGTTATCGAGCGTGGAGGTCAGCCCTACTCGGTTAAATTGGGTTAGATATAAAGATAAATAAAAATAAATTTAAGATTGGGTTGGTTGGGTCATAAAATTTGGTCGGCAGATTCTAAAGGTGATATTGGCTCGGTCCAATTAAAAAAAATATTTTAATATTTTTTTATAAAAATTCATATCAAAATTTTAATTTTTTTAAAAAATAAAATATAATTTTATAAAAAATTTTGTAAAAATTATTTTATAATTTTAATAATAAATCTGTACTAATCTTAAAAGATATATTGGCTCAGTCAAGCTCAAAAAGAGAAAATAATTAAAAATAATTTTTATAAATATTTATATCAAAATTTTAATTTTTGTAAATATAAAATATAATTTTATAGAGATTTATATAAATTTTTTTTAAGTGATTTTATAATTTTAATAATAAATATTAAAAAAAACAGGTTGTCCAATATTAAATTTGGTTGAATTAGACTCAAGTAATGAACTTCAATTTTAAAGATCAGTTGGACCAAATATCAAGTTTAGCCAAAGCTTAATCTGACTTATCTCGACCCAACTCTAAACACTCCTAAAAACTATAGAATAAATAAGTAAAAAATCCATATTCAAAATGTAAATAAACCATGAATTATGGCGCAAATGGAATCTATGAGACAAATAGCACACATATCCATTAAAAAAAGTATTTAGGACGAAATTAAAACTGACTTCAAAATTAAGGGAAGAAAAATATAGTTTTGCCAAAATCTTAATGTGATTTTGTTGAATTAGTACTTAAGGAGAGATATATTGAAATAAATTGGGAAACTCAGCAAATAGGGCTTGGAACTTTAAAAGTGATGATATGCCTGCAAAGTATACTGGTTCGTCACAAATATATTTTATAGAGAATTATAATATGGTTGTCTTTTCTTAATTTCTGGTTAAGAGAAAAAAAAAAAAAAAGAGAGAGAGAGCTAACTTTCAAAGCATGCCATTGGCTAAATACTATATATACTGATTCTAGAAACAAATGTGAAAGTTTCAGTTTGATAGAGTAAATAAATAATGATAATAATTGAAGAAGAGAAGTTGATGAAAAGCACGATTACTTATGCGGTTTAAAGTTTGTTGGAGTCACATATATATTGGTCGTTGTAATATAATAATAATAATAATAATAATAATAATAGTGCGATTTTGTTGTTGAATTGCACCGATTTCATTGACGTGTTCTGAACAAGAAGGTAAAGTCCTAATTGACTGACGTCCATAATTTGGATTATTATACAGAACGAAAAGGGGAAAAAGAAAAATTATCTTGTGAATCGATTACGCTATATCAAGTTATCAACGGATATAATATGGTACATTATTTTAGTCAGAATGTATTAACTAAGAAATTTGTCCATAATTAAGTGGTACAGTATATAATACATGAAAAGTCATCGTTATAATCAATATTTGCAATCAAACCAGTAACGTATTATTTCATAAAAAAAGGTAATAAAACATTGTGCGCGAAATTTTGATGCACAACAATTTGATCTACTATGGTTCCTTTTTTAGTCTCTGTTCTTAAAGCTGTGTCCCTCTTTCATTAAAATAAATACATATTAAACTTGTTTTGAACGAACGAAGCCATACATCACATCAATAGTAATACACACGTTGTTTCATTAAATGAATATTTCAAAACCATGGAAGGGAAATTTATTATTTTAACTTCAAGTTTTTCTTATAAAAATTCAACATAAGTTCTTTATTATTAAATTTTGTATAAAATATCTTTTTATTACAATATACACAAATTTTGAAATGATTTGACAATAAAAACCTTATCCTCTACAAATGTCAAGCTTTCCATAACAACATTCCATGACTTAAACTCTGTGCATATCAAAGTCAAATCACATAATAACTAACCATTTAAGATTATATTTTAGATTCTAATTTATTCATTTTATCAAGTATTATTATAAAAAATTCAACTATTTAAGAGGTCAAATTTTTTTTTAATGTTAGATTTTTTCTAAATTTAGATAAAAATGTTTTTATTACATATACACAAATTTTAAAATAATTCAATAATAAAAAATTTAGCATGTGAAAAAAATTAATTCTTCATTACAAAATTATTCACAGATTTTAAACAAATAGAATAATTAATTAAATAAAAAATTATAATTATATCATATAAAATGTTTAATTAAAAATTTTAAAAATTGAAATTACCTTTATGAATCATAATTACCATAAAATTTTAGGGATTTATCACTTAATTTAGGAGATTTACTATTAGGTACAAAATTTATTTTTCTGTACTCAATAATAAATCCGCTAAATCTAATAATAAATATTTTAAAATTTGTTAGTAATTATGATTTTTAAAAATAATTTTAATTTTTATTTATACACTAAGTAATAAATTTCTTAAATTTAATGATAAAATTTTTAAAATTAGATGATAATTATAATTTTTAAAAATAATTTTAATTTTAAAAATTTTAGTCGTAATTTTCTTTTAATTAAAATTGAGACTTTGAGAGGAGGCAGTAAGTGGGTGGCAACTGGTATTGACGCGCCAATGGAGATGGGACACATGTTGGCCACGGATCATTGACCTAGTATGCGAGTTATTATTACTATATATATAGGCTAACACTATACGCACGCATGCATGTGATGCCACGAGTGACGAGTCATGGAATGCGATCTAAAGTGTATCATGCAAATGAATTTAGTATATTCCACCGTAGAGGAAGGGGAGCCAAGACAAGTGTTAACCTTGTGCAGTTGATAAGATTCCAAGTTCTACTTATCTTATATCTTGTTTACTTTATACAAAATTCGATACTTAAATAGCAATAATTGTACCAAAACACCAAACCAAGACAAGTGTTATCCTTGTGCAGTTGAAAAGATTCCAAGCTCTACTTATCTTATCTTATATCTTATTTACTTTATACAAAATTCAATACTTAAAAAGCAATAATTGTACCAAAGCACCAAATTCTAAACCAACCACATGTCCCATCTGCCAAACATCGTCCTACCCTACTCCCATGTGACACCTCACTTCAAATTGCTTCTAAACGTACGCTGATGTCTCCTTATCTATCGGGTTATCCATCAATGTGGACCCGATAATAATAATAATAATAATTTATTACTATTTGAGAGCCATGTTAGCTTATCTTGAATATTCCTCTAGATTTCTCACAATTCAATCGTGTGGGGTCAGACAGTAAACAAGCTGAATATTAGTTATTTTATTTTGGAATACAAGACGCATAAATGCCACTGAAATTGATCTCATTAGCTGGGGTTTAACAGTAATAATAAACTAGGACATGTTGTGAGGTAAGAAAAGAAGACGACGACCTAAACGACAATGGCACAACAGCATAGGCTTGACATAAATTAGTGATTTTGAATGTTATTATTTGCTAGAAATATCAGTGAGACCCTGAAACGGTGTAAAGAGGGGAAAGGTGGTGGCCATTGTTGTTTATGACGTCGGGTTATCGAGTCCCGTTGGTAACTCATAAATATTTCGGGGTAAGCATCAGTTTGAATTAGTTCGATTTAATTCCTTTAACCAATCGAATCATTCTAATTAGATAATTAAAAATCCCACCCCACGTATCATAGTAGTTGACATCAAAATCACAGAGCAAACACATCGACTCTCCAATGGTGTATACTGATCGTTAAGCTTATTAAGGGTTAGAAAATTGTTTTAGAAAATCTACATCTTACTCTCCAAACCAATCCTATTTACCCGGCCACTGGTTTCAGTACAGTTTCTAACAGGGTACTAATGGAAACTTGGGAGGTATCTAGGAGTTCATGTTATTGTATACTCAGTATTACTGTTTCAAATTTTAAATAATGATTACTTATTTATTAACATGCGAATGACAATAATACTAAATTTTTCAATACTATAAATTTACCATAAATATTTCCCACCTGTAGCAATTGATAGTTGTCTCAGCCTTTTCATCTTTGCTTTTAAATGTCTACATTCTTTCCCCTTTTAGAACAAGAATCCACGTATTGCTCCAGTAAAGACAATATCACATACCGACTACAAGCTGAGAACCTTTTCGTCTAACAAGGTAAGATCCCACGCCTACCCAAAACGTAGACAAACTTTTTTTTCCTTAAAAAAAAAAAAGATAATATAGCGAAACCGTATCCTCAACCCCAAATCAGCAGATTTCCGACAAAAACGTAGAGACTATAAATAAACAAGATTCTCCCAAATTCGGGTTTGCCAGCGTGCTGAATTGCCGACAATAGGCCAGATGTATAAGCATTTATAAATGGTTCTCAGCGACATAAGCCGATGTATCCATCTACACCTGAGAAGCTTATGCTTCAGAACAACATATGCCAACTACTAGTGTACAAGGAAGACAAGTAGGAGGTTATGGCTCTCCAGCTTGCAAATCAACTTCGTACCAGCAAAAACAAAGGTTTTACATTAGTTCATGATGGTGTTCCGCGATTTTACAACTTCAGCGTATCATAGCAGACTAGGTGGAACTCAAGTTTCCTTTCAACATATTATAGACCACATGGAACTCAAGTTTCCTTCTCCTGCAAGTACTCTGTGTCCAAGACCACCCTCATATGTTAGAAGCAACAGCTTTTTCCACCAAAAATTCATTTCATACTTTTGTACCCAGGAAGGACTGTGAGGCACAATGAGAGAGAGAAAGAAGTCAGAATACAATGGTGAATACATCAAAGTGTGAACAAGTAGAATAGAAAACATGGATGATAGACTATGTGGTATGAATGAGTTATGTTTCAGTTAAATAACATAATTCAGTTAGCACATCAGAAGTTAGATCTCCATTCCAATTACCATTATTATAGCTAAATCAACAGAAACCCAACTAAGGTAGCAAATTTTAGGCAAGCACAAATTTTAAAGGCTTTAATAAGAAATCAATCACAAATTGGGAGAGGTAAAACTTTGCAGCACAAGTTGCAACCACAGACACTTAATTCAGAAACTTAATTAATTGTAACGCAGATCTCCAAAACACAAATTCACAAATCATATCTCCAGTGGGTACCATAAGGTTTGTATCTAATGATATTGCGTATGTATTACTTCAGCAAATAACCTATCATTTTACCTTTATACCTGCTGGAGAATTTCCAGGCTTAGCCGTTGTTCTACTACCATCGAAATTGATCTTCGGTTTTTTATCTGCTGGCTATAATATTTGGAAAGAGCACATTAGTGTCTCATCAACACTCATCATAGCGCCAGCATTGTCAAACTCTCCACAATAATTAGGTGCTGAAAATATTGTTACTAGCTGTCGGTTAGCAAAGAACTCATAACCATGCTCCACAACCTGCTAGACGCATATAGGAAACCAAACCAATTAAGTTTTCGCTAAAACCTAACATCTCCATTCTAAACACAAAGGACTGTACAGCATGAAGCACCTATGCCTACGCTAATGCATGGAATTTAAAATAAGTTTAGGCTCAATGCATTAAATTTCTTCACAGGTGCAACACAAAAAGCAATTTCAAGTTCAATACAAAGAAACAATAAAAGTCCTGACAGATAGATGCGGACTGCAGGAAATGTATTTCATAGTCCTTTGATTTGTAGAAATGAGGGGATATAAATTAAATGCCGAAGACTTGGTAACACATTGAACAGAAGAGGCGGGAGTTTAACCTGATGAGCACGACAAATAAGATCCAGATCTTGCTTCTGAAGAAATTCTGAGACCTTATCTGCACCAAATGTATATGAAACTCCCCTGTCATTCATTCCCCAATCTTGAACATCTTTGCTCGGGTCTGACCAAAGGAGATCACAAAGCAAACCTGTATCTGGTACGTCAGTTGGGCGCTGTAGATTTCTAATCTGATCCAAATTATGCAAGTCAGGAGAAAGTCCCCCATGCATACACAGAATCTTTTCATCGATAAGGGCTGCCACAGGTAGGCAGTTGAAGCACTCGGTAAATGTCTTCCATAATCTTACACTGAACCTTCTTTTACACTCATCGTAAAATCCATATATACGGTTTATAGAAGCACATTCATGGTTCCCCCTCAACAGGAAAAAGTTTGCAGGATATTTTATTTTATAAGCAAGGAGAAGGCAAATTGTTTCCAAACTCTGCTTCCCACGGTCCACATAATCCCCCAAAAATAAATAGTTGGCATGTGGAGGTAATCCACCATACTCAAAGAGCCTTAGAAGATCAGAATATTGACCATGTACGTCACCTGAAAGATAAATATCAGGAAATTAAGATATCATTGCACAAACAAT
The DNA here is from genome assembly GCA_032878935.1 of Erythrophleum fordii. Classification (NCBI taxonomy): domain Eukaryota; kingdom Viridiplantae; phylum Streptophyta; class Magnoliopsida; order Fabales; family Fabaceae; genus Erythrophleum; species Erythrophleum fordii. The sequence continues at coordinate 36,052,741 of JAVQMF010000049.1, forward strand.
ATGCATAAATTTTTTTCTGTAAACAAGCAAAACAGTGCTTAAGTTGGAAAAAGTTTGCAGCCCTCATGGAGAATACACTTCTAACATCCTACTTCAAACTTAGAACATAATATATCATCGTCACCAGTTTCTTCCCCAGTTGGTCTATTCTGACCAGGGATAACTAATTAAGCAATGACGGGTGGATGGATGAGATATATGAGCAGACAAGCTCAGCTCAACAAATGTTAGACTTGAAGATGATGTGACAAATTTATAACAGCAGGTATACCATCACTGAGACAGTAAAATTGGTAGTGAAACTTGAAACAGTAAAAGAAAAGGTTGAGATATCATCCTTCAAATAGGGCTATCCTTAACACATAAGTAGAATATTGTGGATAGGACTGCTGCTATAAGAACACTGGATCCAGCTTCTAATGGACAAACTTAAGTCTCTATCAGAGACACTTAGAAGCTACTAGGAAATTCCAAGCATTCCATATCATGCAAAAATCTTTCTCATATACTAAAGTTTGATGAATCTTCTTTCACAAATTCGGTTTTCTATTATAATTCAGCTTGAGACTTCAAGAACTTCAATCCATCGGTCCAATTTGAAAATAACTAAAGCCCAGGGTTCTGGAATGTAACCTTCAGTGCCATACAATATATGTACCAAATTGCCATCACATATTGGGCCTGTAAGATAAAAATCCTCAACTCCCTAGATTGGAACAACATATCAGCAGTGACCAAATTAAGTCATCCTGGTTAGAGACTCATCTTTTCATCCACATTATAGCTTAATCCTTCAAATAGGATATTATATTCTGCATGTATTACATGTCTTGTCAATAAGTAAATAGCCATCAATAATTCCCATGATTATACTTGTTAGGTTTCAATGCCCTCACATCTAGTAACCAAGATTAGATAACTTCATGTTTCCAATTAGTTATATTTTTTCCTCCAAGTAGAAACTCTGGTATTCAATTGAAGGCATTTCAGCGCAAATCAATTGCTTAGGTGAGAACAAGTTTGAGTCATAAGCATAGTCGACGCAGCCCATTTTTAATATAAGGTACAATGCAATACAAAAATAAATCAAAAGAAAGCACAGAACTTGTTATTTTATATGTAAGAAACTTCCTTGGCTGACTTTCTTCATGTAATTGGTCTCTATTCTACTCAATCTTTTGCAAATAATATAAATGAAAACTGGATGACAAAAGCCTTCAGCAAATATTTTATAAAGCCCTTTAATCTCTTTCTTACACTTGCATTTAAACTGCATCAACTCGTATAATGATATGAATATGTTGTCCTCTTCAGCTTAGATTTAAAATCCTCTTGAACTGTCACATATATTTCAATTTTAGGCCAAACCAATTTTGTCCCTGTAATTTGCTTCAAGTTCCAATTCAGTTTGGCCCATGAACTTTCAACTGTGTCAATTTACTCTATTTTCTAATAAGGTGCCTCTTAGAAATTATCAGACATGCAATTTTTAAAATAGTTTTTGGAAACTGAAATTTGACTCATTGTACAGCTTGCTGCCTTCTAACTAGGAGCGCTTCACTCTCCTGCAAGCAAGAAGCATTATCTGTAAAGTTTTCCCATATCCTTCTTTCTTAAACACAAAATTTTTCAATCAATAGGGAACCAAGACATTATTAAGGATGATACTAGATTCCATCATTGTTTTAAAGGGCAAAACAAAAATCTTGTAATGAATCAGCCCCACTCGTTATTGATGCTGTGGTCAAGATAACTCTTTCCCTATTGAATAGGTGAAGTATTACATTGTAGAACCAAGGTGCACATATTAGAAACCTAGAAAAGGTTCCAAATCACATATTAATTTAAAGGAAAAGCAGTCGGATCAAATCCAAAGCCCAAAGCCCAAATACCAAATTTGATATGGCTTATATTTGTTTTGGGCATTTATGTTTTTACTCCCTTTAGTATTAGATAATTCCGTCTTCTTTGTAACTGTTTTGTAACTGTTTTTTTGTCGCTAGCTAAAGAGATATATGGCGTGACTTTGTAATCGTGGAGGCATGCATAATGTGAGTCGAGTCTCTTCTTCTACTCTAATTCTCTCTCTTCTACTTCCTTCTTCTCTTCTCTGTTCTATCCCTATTCTGCCTCTTTCAACTCATAGGTATTCATTTGGTATCAGAGCCAACGACCCATGGCCGACGGAATGCACTCACAAGTACAAATTCATGAGATGGAAGATCGATTGCATGGGGAGGTTCTTGATGAGCTTGCCAACAAGCTCGCAAATGTAAAACAGAAAATGGGAGATTTGCAACAATGGGTGCCTAGACTCTCACTACAGATGATCGAGATGAACAATGGCAACTGTGACCAAGGCAGGAACGAGCAACGAGGACCAGGTGGGGATTATCATGTACCCAGGAGATTCACTAAGGTTGAATTTCTAAGGTTCATTGAGGATGACATTTTTAGTTGGATTGCCAAGTGTGAGCTTCTTCAAGCCGGAACACCCGAAGTTAATAAGGTTATGTTAGCAAGTTTGGTGATGGATGAGAAATCTTTCAAGTGGTTCTAGTACTATGAGAAGAGCAAACAAGGCAACTTAACCTAGGATATGTTTGTAGAAGCTAGTAAAATTCATTTCGATGCTTTGCATGATGACCCTATGGAGGAGCTTATGCAGCGAAAACAAGAGGGTCCTCTTTCAGAACTTCAAGCTACATTTTATAACTTGATCTGCAAGGTGGACATCTCAAAGGCTCAAAAGTTGAGTTGCTTCTTGGGTGCACTTAAACCAGAATTGGCATCTAGTGTGAATTTACTTAAGCCTCAATCCTTATTGGAGGCTTCCCGATTTGCAAAATTACAAGAATCCAATTTAGAGTTGCTACAAAGGACTTTGGCTGCAAGAATCCTTGAGAGTGTGAAGCTAAGTAAGCCAAGTTCACCTATGAGAGATGTAGTTATGTAGATTGACAAACAGAAAATGCAAGTGACTGATGGTTAAAAGTGGGCTAGTTCCAACCGAGATGTAAATGGTAAACGAATTCTAGGTAAGCCAGCAATGCAATTTCAACAGAAGCTTACTCTCCTTCGGAAGTTGAGGACCACAGAGTCAAAAATGTGTGCTATTTTTGCCATAAAAAGTTCATTCTAGGACATGATTGTCCTCAGAGGAAACAGATGCAAATTTATCTCATGAAAGTGGAAGAAGATGATACAAACATAGTTGAGGGTGAAAGCAGTGTTGAGCAAGGTGAGTTGGCAACAACTAATTATCCTACCATGCATATTCTGGGTAAGTGTGGAAAAAAATTATTCCATATCTTAATTGATACGGGTAGTACACATAATTTCTTAGAAGAGAAAGTTGCTGCTGAGGGAATTTGGGAGATGAAACCTATGGGAGATGTTATTGTTATAGTAGCATACGGTAACAAATTAAGAGAAAAACAATGTTGTGAAGGGTTGAAATCGGTGACACAGGGAATTGAATTTAAGACAGATGTTATCTTGTTGCCTCTTGTGGGATGCGATATGGTTTTGGGTATGTAGTGGATGAGAGAGTTCGGGGTAATTCAACTTGACTATAAGAATTTGGTGATGGAATTTGATTGGAATGGCCAAAGAGTGCAACTCATGAGGGTTACTAAGGGTTGTAATAAGGTAGTTTCTGAGGATAAGTCATCCACAAGCTTATTTGTGGCATTAACTCCCTATAATCAAGATTTTGTTTGCTATTCTATATCTGCTAGTCCAACTGATAGAGTACCAACTAAGATAACTACACTCATTAATGAAGTCAAAGATGTGTTTGAAGAACCCAAGGGTTTACCACCAAAGAGAGACAAATATGACCATCAAATAGTGCTTAAAGAGAGCACTAACCCAATGAGTTTGAGACACTATTGTTACCTAGATGGACAGAAGGATGTTATAGAGAAAATGGTGATATAGATTCATGAATCATCGAGCACAGTAGCAGCCCCTTTGCATCTCCTGTTGTAGTTGTAAAGAAAAAGAATGGATCATGGCATATGCGTGTGGACTACAGGAGCTTGAATAAAGCTACTCTTAGAAATAATTAAGCAATACCTCTCATTGAGGATCTATTGGATGATGTTAGGCCCAGCCAAGGTGTTTTCAAAATTAGATTTGAGAGCTAAATACCACCAAATAGAGGATTTCCATAAAATGGCTTTTCAGACACACTTCGGTCCTTATGAATGTTTGGCTATGCCATTTGGCTTGACCAATGCTCCTGCTACTTTTCAAGGGGTTATGAATGTCATCTTTGCTGAGATGTTGAGAAGATATGTTCTAGTTTTTTTTTACGATATCCTTGTCTATAATGAGAATATAGATTCGCATGTTGAGCATTTGGGAAGGATCTTTACCATTTTGAAAAACAATCATTTTTTTGTCAAATATAGCAAATGTGCCTTTGCTACAAGAAGGATTGAATATTTGGGACATATTATCACGCCTGAGGGAGTAATGCAGATTCGCACAAGGTTCAGGCCGTGTCAAAGTGGCCAACTCTGGCCACTATTAAAGATTTGAGAGGGTTTTTAGGGTTTTCTTGTTATCATCGCCGATTCATCAGACATTATGGTATCATTGCAAAACCTATGACTGAATTGCTTAAGAAGGACAATTTCCAATGGAACAATAAAGTTGAAGAATCCTTCCAAAAGCTTAAGAAAGCTCTTACTGAAGCTCCAATTTTGGCACTTCCAAACATGACTCAATCTTTCGTCATTGAAACTAATGCTTCTAGTGTGGGCATTGAAGCAGTGTTGATGCAAAATTCTCATCCTAAGGTCTTGTCTCCAAGGAACCTCTTATTATCTGTGTATGATCGTGAGTTGCTTGCAATCGTGCATGCTGTAGACAAATGGTATCAATATCTTGGCAGCAAGCCCTTTATTATACTGACTAATAAAAAAAGTCTTAAATTTTTGCTTGGGCAGTGACTTTCTACCCCTTCTCAATATAGTTGGATTACTAAATTGATGGGGTTAAGTTATGAGATTCACTATAAACAAGCAAAGAAAGTTTGGCAGCTGATGCTTTGTCTTGAACTAACCATGGTGAGATGTTACAATTGAGCTTATCGTCAGTTTCAATAGAATTATGGGAAGATGTGAAAAGTCAGTGGCAATCAGATTCAGATTTATAGCAAATTATATTTGCTATAACCAAAGATGCTCAAACTCATCCCAAGTACAAGTGGCATAATAGGATGCCAAATGAGAAAGAATAATTTGGTGATTGGTAATTCCCAATTATCTCTTAAGCATGCTATATTGACTTGGCTACATGCTTCTCCACAAGGTGGACACTTGGGTATTCAAGCTACTTTAAGAGGATTAAGTCCATTTTTCATTGGAAGGGCATGACACATGTTGTGAAGACTTTTTTGGCCAAGTGTGAAACTTGTTTAAGATGTAAATATGAGAATGTGGCTTACCCTAGCTTATTGCAACCTCTACTAGTTCCGAATGGAGTATGGCAAAGCTTAGCCATGGACTTCATCGAGAAGCTACCTAAATCTAAGGGAAAAGATACTATATGGGTTATAGTAGATAGCTTAAGCAAGTATGCCCACTTCTTAGGCCTCGTTTGGTATGAGGGATTAGGTTTTGATGGAATGGGAATGAAAAGGAATTTTGTACCCCATAGTTATGTTTGGTATGATGGAAAAAGAAATAAGAATGTTTTTATTCTTTTATACTTAGTTAGATAAAAATGACATAAAAATAGAATGAGAAGAGAATTAAAAAATCAAAATATTTTTAATAATTATAAAATATAATAAAATATTTTATTTTTAATTACCAATAATAATAAAATAACATTTTAATTTTAAAATTTTATTTTTAATTTACCTTTAATAGAAAAAAATTATTTGAAGAAGAACAAAATAATTTTAATTTTTATTCTCTTACTCCGTAAAGCTCTCTCCTACTCCGTAAAGCTCTCTTCCACCACAAAGCAATGGAATGGACTCTCCCATGTTAGTAGGAGACAACTCTCTCAGGCAAAGAAGTCTCCTGCTTACCAAACATGCATTTTTCTCAATCCCATTCCCTTTCCCTCTCCATCACTCAACTCTCCCACAAACCAAATGGGGCCTTAGCTCTTTCTCACCCATTTACATCTAGTAGTTTAGCTTAGCTTTTTCTTGATAATGTGTATAAGTTACAAGGAGCTCTTGCCAATATTGTTAATGACTGTGACCCTTTATTCACTAGCAAATTTTGGCAAGAATTTCTGTCTCGTTTGGGGGTAACACAGCATCTTTTTACTGCATATCATCCCCAATCCGATGGACAAAGTGAGGTGTTAAATCGGTTCCTTGAACAATATCTCAGATGCTTTACATGGCAATCGCAAAAGTATTGGGCTAAGTGGCTTCCCTTGGCGGAATACTGGTATAATACCACTTTCATACAGCTGCAGGCTCAACTCCTTACGAGATTATGTATGGCCAGTCACCGCCATTGCATTTACCTTATCTTCCCCATGAATCTTCAATGGATGTGATTGATCGCAGTTTCACAGCAAGAGAAGTAATGTTGATTACGCTGAAACAGAATCTGAATTTGGCTGCCAACAGGATGAAACAGCAGGCAGATCAGGGACGATTTGAGAGATCTTTTGATTTAGGGAATTGGGTATATTTGAAATTGCAACTGCATAGTCAGGTTTCAGTGGAAAGAAGAATTTCAGAGAAGCTTGCTCCCAAGTATTATGGGCCTTTTCAAATCACTGCTAAGGTTGGTTCTGTAGCATACACACTGAACCTGCCGCAAGGGTGGTGTATGCATCCAACTTTCAATGTGTCTTTGCTTAAAAAGTGCCAAGATCCGAATGTACCTCTACAACAGTTACCTGATGATTACTGATGTTTGAGAACCAAAAGCTGTGATTGATAGACGCATGGTGCAGCAACACAACAGGGCTGTGACTCAAGTACTGGTGGAACTTTGGCAGGACATTCAGAGGAAGTATCCTGAGTTTGCCTGCACCTTGCATCCTTGGGGTCAAGGATGATGTTGAGGGGGGTGGTTGATATGGCTTATATTTGTTTTGGGCATTTATGCTTTTACTCCCTTTAGTATAGATAATTCTGTCTTTTCTATAACTGTCTTGTAACTGTTTTTTTGTCGCTAGCTGAAGGGATATATGGCGTGACTTTGTTATCGTGGAGGCATGCGTAATGTGAATCGAGTCTCTGCTTCTACTCTAATTCTCTCTCTTCTCTTCTCTGTTCTATCCCTATTCTGCCTCTCTCAACTCACAGGTATATCAAAATTACTCCGGGTTAGAGTTTTGACCAAGGAATATGCCACAGATCTTCGTATGAACGAACACGGAATTGTGTAACGATAACAATGGGGAAAATGAGGTTCAGACAAGCAACAACAAACTGAAAAATTTCCTCACACAACAATAAAACGCTCAATATTCCCTTCCGTAGGAAATGAAGAAGAAAAATATAATATGCAGAATAAAGAGATGAAAATTAAGAATAGGAAGAGAAAAAAAAAAAATACCACAAATCTTAATGGGTGCTTCAAGCTCCAATAAATTAGGCTGTTGCAAGAAAATATCTCTTGAAACAAGGCAAAGCTGACGGATCTCGGACTCGGACAGCTGAACCTGCGTCCCCGGACGACCGCGAACTTGGAGAAGACGATTGATTATGTCATCCAGAACTGATTGGTCCATTTCTTAGGCTCAAGAAAACCGAAGGGCAAATGCTTATTGGATGGGAGACAAAGGCCGAAATGGAAAAAAGATTGAGACGATGAAGATGAAGATGAAGAGAAGTGGGAGTAAGCCAACAGCGTTTTGGTAACCCAAGGGTTTCGTTTGAGGATTTTAAACGACCCTTCCAGAGGCTTCAAGATGCGCGTGCATCTACCAAAGCCAAGTTATGAATGAAGTACAATTGAAATCTAAAATCCTTTTCTTCTTTTATTCTGATTTTTTCATATCTTTGTTACACTTACAACATAATGTTCAATCATTAAAACCTCATAACGAAATGAGATATTTGATTCATAAAAAAATTTGAGATATATTCTTCTTCTTCTTCTTTTTTCTTTTACCTTAAGTCAGATAAAAAAAAAGCCATGTTTTCTTTAAAAGATATCATTTTGAGATATAATATTATTTTAAAAAATACAAATAAAATAATTCCATAAATGTTATAATCATTTAAGAATTGTTTTAGAATTGCGTATCAAGAATCTAGATATCTTTTTTAAAATGATGAAGAATAAACAAGGAAAAAAAAAACAAGCTTGAGCCTTGTATCAAAATACTTTTCTTTGTTTTTTTTAATTAATTAGTCTCTCTAATCATTCCTCTCTCCTTTCCTTATGTGGCACAGCTAAATGGCGCGTCTGGCGTCCCACAGGCTTGTTATGACATTGGCCTCCACGTCTAGCACCCATAAAGCAGCCACATTCTTTATTGTATCAGCCACTAAGGGTTTTGAAAGGCTTGGTTTGATTTAATTTTAAATAAAAATTAAATTAAACTAATTTAATTGATTTAATATTTTGTTTAATTTTATTGATTTTAAATTTTAATTGATTTGATTTGATTTTTGTTCGATTTGATTCAGTTTAGTCCGATTTGGTTCATTTTTTTTTGTCTAAAAGTAATTTTTTTAAAAAAAAATTGTTCCTTATAATATGTAGAATTTAACTTCTAATATCTTACATATTTTAAAATTTTGACCAATAATAACTTTTGAATAATTTACTATTTATATATATATATTTTACTTAAAAAAATTTTATACATTCACAAATAAGCTTTAAAAAGTGAGAAAAAAAAATAAGAGTAATATCTTATAATAAAATAATATAAATAATTTGTATATTTCTTGAAACACATAAAGAATGTAGCTTTGATACAAGTTTAATTGACAAAAGATCCTATTAATCTAAAAAGAAACAAAATATTAAATTTTAATTAATTACAATTTTAATAATTCGGTTTGGTTCGGTTAACCGAACCAAATATGGAGAAAACTGACAATTGAACCGATTTAATCAATTTTACAATCATAAAAACCAAACCAAACCAAACTAATTTTTATTCGGTTTTTGGCGGTTTTGTTCGGTTTTGTTCACCCTTATCAGCCACACAGATTTGCTTCTCGCTACAGTGCAGGGTTTCCCTAGATGATATAAAACGACTCAAATTTATTTTGTTCTTTAACAAGTAAACTTTTTTTTTTAATTTCATCTTTTATAAATTTATTTTATTAATTTAATTTTTTATAAATGAGACATTATTTAATTTGGTCTTTTAAAAATTATTTTTAATTTAATTTCTTTCATTTAAATCTTTTTTAATTTGATTTATTACAACTAAAATTGTTAATAATAATTTTTTTTTTATAAATTATCATTCAAGCATATCAAAATTAAAATGATCATTAAAATTTTTTTTAAAATTCGTCAATTTAACTTCAAATAGAGTTATGTGTTATGATCAAATTCTCTTACATTTATGATACACTTAACAAATTTATTTGTCAAAATTGTAAAAATGGGGAAGAGTCTCTATGTGATTTTTAGCTGAATTAAAAACTTACGGCTTATTCACCAAAATAAGAAAAAAAAAGAAAATTACAGCATAGCCTCCTTACCTGTACTCAGCCCATGTTACGTTTACTACAAAACTGAGAGTAGTAGCTGTAAATCAATTAAAAATCAGCACTGGATCGTTGGCCCAAAAACAAAAACCAACTAATAGCCCAGCACAACCAAAACACCATTTCTGACAGGAAAAAAAAACGGAAGAAGATTACAAGTTTGGAACCTAGTTAACTATGCAAGGGAGTGCAGGAAGGAAGGGGGTGAAAGCAATTCATGTATCACGATAGCAAGCCTTTATTCTTTTGGTTTTAACTTTTAAATGCCTAAATGGCCAGCGGAGGGTTTCGGATTCTCCCCTTTGGTCAAATGCCTATCTCCTCGTTCATTTTTGTCTCATCTAACTGAGCAAGACTGAAAAACACTCGACGCCAAACATACTTTCTATAATAATAATAATAAATTATGATATACAGAAACAACAACTGAGGTTTCCATCCATCTGTATTAAGTCCTGCCGTCACACTGTCACTATCAAAGGTAAGGTATCTCCTTTGAGAAATAACTTGGATCTCCTCTGTTAATATTCCGTTCCCATCTTATTCTTTTGCTTAAAATGTGTAAAATGCTTTGGGAAAGGAAAGGGGGGGATCCATGCATCAACTATATCCTTTTCGTCGAATGCTTATTGGAGCATTCAATTATATCAAACTGAAATTTTCATCAATATAATTTTTATTGTTAGATATTTAGAGATGCCAATAGGGAGTTTTTAACTATTCGTTCTCATCTCAACTCTACATATTTATATGAATGTTTTCTCTGAATTTACTCTAATAGTCCGTAAATAATTAATTTACTTAACCTAAACGGGTTGGGACGGATTCAGTTAAGGTGAGATGGGCCTAAATTGTCATCCCTTCCTTCCTTGACTATCAAACCTGTGATGAATAACTTGAGCTCCATTACTAATATTATGCACTGAAAAAGAGAAAGCATAGCCCCAAAAAAAGAGGGTGGGTTTGGGTGAGTTTATTGAAGTTACTGAGCTTCATTACTCCGAGTCCAAACTAATTAATACAAAATAAAGTTTGCGAGATTAGTCGTATCTAGATAAAAATCAAATTTTTATCGTTTTGTCAGTTTGTATGATTAGCCCCTACACTTTTTATTTTTAATCAGATAACTCATAGTCATAGACAAACAAAACTTGACTATAATAATTTTATTTTTTTTTCTTATTAATAGGTACAATTCTACATAATTCTGTTGAGTTCATGACCTTCAGTGAGAGAGTCTTCACTCCATTGGAAGAAAAAAAATTCCTCCTTATTCCACCATCTCCCTTCAAATGCAGAAGGAAGTGATGCTCTGGCCGGTTGAAGTTGGACCCATAATCACCTCAGCATCACGTAACATTCTGAGGCTGTAAAACATTGTGCATGTGTCTTGTTTGGCTCGAAGAACAGAACCATATCCATCTCTCTCAGTAGAAAGAGAAAGAAGGGAAAAGATTTGTCAGAAAATAAATGGAGGAGAGGAATAGGTGGGATTAAGGTAAGGATATAAAAGAAGGAAGAGAGTTGAGGAAGAAGCAGCTAGGTAGCGTGGGGGTGGGACAAAGTAAGAAGAGATTCCAAATAGTCAACCCCTAAATCCTGCAACACAAGCTGCTGCTGCTGCTTCAACTTGAATTTTCTCTGAATGGAGTGCCTCTTCTTTAATTCCAAAACGGGAGAGCAGCCTTGGTGGAAGGAGGCATAGTCCATGTTTTGAAGGGATTGATGAACGAGGTGGGTGGGGAAATTGAGAACAGCAGATGGACCTCGCATTGCTAAGGCCGCTTGGTCGTAAGCCAGCGCAGCAGCCTCTGCTGTGTCAAATGTTCCTAACCATACTCTCACTCCATTCCTTGTCGAGTCTCTTATCTCTGCTGCATATTTCCCCCACGGCCGCCTTCTGACTCCTCTGTATGAAACTTGTTCCCCGATGCTATTAGAGCTCACCTGTTCATGAAATGATGATGATGTTGCTGCCTCAGAAGAGGAGTCTGTAGCAGCCTCTTCCAGCATTTGGTAAAGAAGCATTTCCTGGGAGTCATTTTCGTTGAAGGGAAGGGGTTGCTGGCCTGGAATAAACATGGATGATGAATCCATTGATCAATTTCTTGGGTTTGGAAGTGATTGTAATAATTGTGCAGTGCTCTGATTGCTGTATGAGGTCCAGTATATGCAAGATACGTGTACTTGGTGTGTTTAAATAGGGAAGGGGAAAACAACAGTCTGAAACACAAAAGGTAGTGAAAAGAAGGTAGGATTGCATGAATGCATTGTAAGTGCACCAAATTATAAATGACGTGGTAGCTAATGGGACCCCAATAAAAGATGTGGTTGATGCATGTGAGTCAAAAGGACTCGTGGGCATGATATCTGGCGGCCAGGGTCAAGTGGGATTAATTCAACATCATATCAAACCTGTGTGTTCATTTTGGTTTTGGAAGCATTTAGGCCTATGCCTGTTTGGCTTTTGGAACCCCGCTACTTTATTTTCGTGGAAGACTATTCTGGATCTTATGCATATTACATATGGTGTTATATCCTTTTTTATTTTTCAGATTTGAAAATCCACTTTAACCAATATGATATTTTCTTGTATTTGTGTATATGTACACAACCATATTCAAAGAAAGTAATTAAGAGGAGGAGCTAAAAGCCCAACGCAGAAAACTGATGAACAAAATTGATCCAGTTCCAGATGGAATATTCTGAGCATAGTCCCCGGGCATGAATAGATCTTAATTTTTAGGTTGATTGTTTAATTATTAATTTTTGCGTTGATCGGCACTTATTTTTTGACTTTTCCCAAACAGTGGAATCAATTAGCAAGCCGCATGTTTTTAATTCCATCGCACTAAGGGTAAAACTGTTTACTCTGAAAATAAATGATTTGCTTTCTACTTTCAACCACATAATTGTGCCATTACCTGACTTGGAGTCTTGGACCATATTTAAACTCACACTTTCCTTTCCATTTGATATAAACTTATCCCAAGAAAAAAATTTTAGTTTTATGATTTTCTTTTTCTTTTCTAGGACCTGAACTATATGGCACCAAGATCAATTACGTAATTTCTAGGAAACGATGAAGAACATAGAGGAAAAAAAAAAAAAAAAAAAGAGCAGAAAAGTGCAAAAAAACATAAAGGAGTTTTATGGAAGAAAACAATTGATCCATTACCTTTTGTTGGAGGAAATGCGTGAACCTCCTGACGTTTTGGACAAATTATCTGAAAATGTTGCTATAAATTTCGACCACGGTATAACGTGACACGATGTCGCTGTACAAATGCGTCAGTTTACTTCCTGCCATCGCGTGGTCAAACCAAACCACCAGTATTAACAGAATGTTCTTGCAAAATTAATGAATGCAGGACTTGACTGGGTTAATTTAGATCATCCGTCTGTGTCCACACAATATGATCTGTCCGTTTTTGCTTGCAATCACACGTGCATGAGCTATCAAAATTTTCATTGGATCATCAACTGAACAATATCAATTAAATTCTAAATCGCAAATCAGCATTGCAAGAGTATACAAAATTTTTCAGGGTGATAGTCATGTTAAATGTCAAAAGTTGGAAGGGAAAGCCGTGACACGGTCCCACATCGAAAACAGAGGAAGTTCTCTTCAAATTGTACTCCTGCTCCATTCTGAATATTCATTCCTTTTTTTTTTGTGGGGGGGTGGGGGAAGGTCTGGGCTAAATATTCACTCAGATTCATTAAAGCACTGAAGATTGAAGCGCGTGATACTAGACTGATCGATCATGGCCTTATAAACCTATTAAAATTTAATGCAAGTGCTCACTAATATTCCAAGAGGCTGGTCAACCTTTGCTTTTTTTTAATGAAATGGCAAGGGCTGACGATGTGATGATGATCATGATTGTGCCTAAGCCCTAATCTTCCTATAGGTAGTTGGTCAAACGAACACTTACCGGGGAATTCAAAGTTTCCACCAAAGCTGTGGTCAAAAGTTTCAGTGTGGATAATGGGATACATATAGTGGTGGATCCCTTTAAGGTTTTGATCCACTTACATAATATTAATTTTTTCATTCTTTTTGGGGTTGTAATAATCATATAAAGTAATTAATGATTATCTGGCACCCATTGAAAACAGAAACTGGGCTTATGAAACCAACCACAATTCAAGTTTCCTTGATAAATTAAAGTTATGCCCTTCCTTCCCCGGTTCAAGGTATGAATAATGGGCTTGTTTGGCTAGGAGAAAGAAAAAAGAGAGGTGAAAGTGATCAGCGTTCTGCTAATTAAAAAATTGAATTATTAACCTTATTCGTAGTTCTTTGATGATGCGGTTACAGAGGAGAAGCATGGAAGTGTGTTTGGTACGGATAGGAAATATTCAAGAAATCAAAATTCAGATATTAATTATCCAGGTAATTAGAGGAAAAAAATGTTTGGTATGAATAGAAAATGTAATTAACAAAATATGGGTATTGTCCAAATATCCTTATCCTTTTCATTTTAGATTATTACAACTTTTAATTTTTAATTTTGTGAGATATGCTAACAATATAATATATGTGTCTATGTATAAACGTGTGCATGTATATACCATGTTATATGCATGCATGTGTCACATGCATACTCATAGTGTAGTCGGGGGTGTTAGGTATATATATACATACATATATATATATATGCACACATATGTGATGTCATATTGTGTATGCATATGTGCATGGTGTGGCGTATGTGTGCCATGTCATGATCATGTTTGTGGATTCAATGTTGTGTCGCTTGTGTTTGATATTGTATCATATGTATATATTCCAACGTGCATATATATATATATACACACACACAAAGTTGGGGCATCTGTATTTGTGTGCAAGCACAAACAAATGTCGTGTGTGAATACATGAATGTGTATAATGTTGTGTTTTATGTATTTATATGAGAATGCACGATGACGTATCATAGGTGCTTGTATATATATATGGTATCATAGCATGTGTATCTTTATTTGATACTTTTTGAACTTTGACACATTAATAGTATGTATGAAAGACTAAAACAAAATAAAAAATCAGAATGAAATAAAAGATCATGTAATAAATAAAAATAGGTTGTCCAAGTTTTGTGGATAATTGATTTACTAAAGAAATTGAGATTTTTGGAAAACTTAAGAAAAAAACATTTTTATTTTTTCAATTATAATTTTTTGAGAAACCTAGCTAAAAGAATCTCCATACGAAACACACGTTCAAATATGAATATACGAAATACGGTAATCCAATTAATAATTAGGATTCATCAAGGAGGAACCAATCTTAACCAGAAGCTTTCATACAACTTGATGGAGACCTGATAAACCAAAGTTGCAGCTCTTCCTAGGCAATTTAAGGTCTAACTCGTATTTGTAAGGAAGAAAAATGAGAAGAAATCAGCACTGAGTAAAGCAAGTAGATTAAATGACAAAGCTGGGAGGAATACTGAAGGAGATAATAATGTCATAATGAGAACTAGTAAAAAAAAAGAGTATAAGAGTAATACTGAAACGAAACTCTACAAACAAGAACCAGGTTTACAACTGGTATTAATTAATTTGTGAAAAAACTCTCTGACAATGTCCCTCTAAGACAATGAAGCTCTATTACCTATAGAAACGAGCGAAGTGTTTTTGGTTAGAATAGCAGCCTTAGGACTAAATAGAGCACAAAATGAGAGGAAAGTCTTGGTCTTGTTGCAACTTCATTCACGACACGAAGGGTTTTATGCTTACAGGAAAGGTTTCCTGGTACTGCAGGTATAAGAGGCAGGATCCTTACATGAAGCCTTCCAACAGCTTTTTAACTCATGTACTACAGTACATAAAATAATAACGAAAACACTCAATTGTTAAAATTTATTCCTCATATGTTTTTTTTTTTTAATTTTTTAATAGGAATGCAGAAAAGTATCCTCAGCATTCTAATTAATTTTTTTATATAAAAATAATGTCTGAACACACAATAAGATTTTCTAATTTTTCTAAAATGTATTTTCCGGTTGGGAGGAGTATTGGATGGCTACATATATGTATATATATTATTATATTTATAATATATAATATATATATTATTTAAATATTAAAATATAAATAATAATTTTATTAATAAATTAATATATTTTTAATTATAATTTAATTCTCTTTAACTTATTTTCATAAGAAAATATTATTTTAGTCTTATTAAGAATCTTATATATAAAAAAATATCTCAACTTATCAATTTTTTTCCTTATATGATTTGAACTCAAAAATGTAATTGTTTATTATTATTATTTTTTGTCTTATATAATTTGAAGTCTTATATATTTAATCAAGGTATAACATGTAAAGAATTTTTTAAAAAAATAATTCAATTATTTAATATTGAATCATAAAATATAATTATTATTGTAATTGAAAAACTAATAAAAAAACACCAAAAATTACATGAAATTAAAAAAAAAAAACCTATGATTATGGAGTTAAGAGAGTTCATGGGCAAATTATGCGCAAATAAATAGTAGTATTACATTTTAGAAAAATTACACGGTTATTTATGATTTGTCATGATAACGTAAATTAACTAATGTGCATAAAAAATATGTTTTTAAAATTTTATATAAGACTAACAGAATATTTCTTTTTGTACATAAAAAAAATTGTATAATATTTTTATGTGCGTAAAAAAATTCTTTACATTTTATACCTTGATTAAATTTAAAAGATTTCAAATTATATAAGACAACAAAAATGAATTAGTTGAGATCTTTTTTTATATAAGATTCTTAATAAGACTTAAAAAATATTTTCTTATACAAATAAGTTAAAGAGAATTAAATTATAATTAAAAATATAGCTTTATTAATAAATTTATTATTTATAAATTTATTATTAATTATATTTTAAAATTTTAAAATTTCAATCATATATATATATATATATATATATTTTATAAATATAATATATTATATTTATTTTATATATTATAAAATATATATATTATACATAATAAATATTATATATATTGTGAGTGTCGATCTTCAATGGCACCTTATTTTTGGAGTAGGGTGTTGGTTTATTTAGAAGTGGAGAATTACTCATGTTTTTAACTAGCTCCCTCAAAATCATACCAAAGTTATAATGAACTTCACCCATTCAATTGTTTCCATTGGGACTTGTCCCTTCAATCTTGTTTAGACCATGCCTCCTCTGCGTGATATACAATGGTGGGCATTGGATACCAATGGGTTAAGATTATGCGTGATAGTACAAGCCAAGAAAAATACTAACCTTGTAAGGTGTGGCAATATTTTAAAACATTCATATGGTTCGTAATTTGGGAGTTTTTCTAAAAATATTAGATAGTATTCATTTTTATAAGTTAAAACTTGTTATGTTTTTACAGGTCTTGAGTTAGTTTTAAGTCATTAGTTTCGTAAAGTTTACTTTGAACTCGAGTCTAACATGATCTTAAATGATGCAAGTCTAAACTCTCTATAATTAAATCATTTAATCAAGTGTATTCAAAAATTGATAATCAGTAATTGAACTCTCAAGATTTCTCATATCTTTTAGGAAACTAACAAATGTGTTGACTTCTTTACTGACCATAACTTTGAGTTTCGTTTAAGCCTTCATTTTTTAGATTCTATTTTTTGGTTTCTTAGTTTAACTTTTTTTGTTGATAAGGTAGAAATCTCGTTTTCTTATGATATTATATAGTTTTTTTTTTTTTAGTTTTTATTGTTTGTTTGGGCATTTGACCCCTTTCCTTTGTAAAATGAAAATTAATTTTTTATACATAAGTAATAATTGCAAAAGTTTTTTAACTTTTAGATATATTTTTTTAATTATATTTTGAAGGAGAAATATTAGTAATGGGTATTTTGAATATCCTTTATTTGGATATTGAGTATTTCGGGTACAATATTAACAGAGTAAAATTTTATAGGATTCGAATTCCTAAGATTTGGCTAGGTACTTTCCATTGCCATTCCTACACCCATTCCAAATCAATTAAGATTGATGTCAATAAAATTACTCTTATACTATTAAATAACTTCTTATAAAATGAGTTTCTTACAGAGTCTACCGTTTGGATAAAATTTCAAATTATGAAAATCATACTAAATTTTATATCAATCCAACATTGTTTGATACTTTATCAACATATCAATAAATTAACATATAATATACTTTTCAAATATAAAGGGATTATTAATTATTTAATTATATATTTATTGTTATCAATTTTTTATAAAATTTAATATGTTTGATTAACATGATAATTACTTATAATTTAATAGTTGGATCAATGAAAATTATTTCCAATGATAAGATATTAAAAGGTGTAAGTGGATCAATCTTTACAATACAAGGGTCAATTTATCCCCTTACTCCCCACACATATTAGGAAATAGTAAAAATAATCTTAAAAAAAGTAAGTATTATACTTTCAAATTATATTAATAGTTGCTTGATTTATTTAATTTTTTGTTATAATTTTATATAAATAAATTTTATATAAACGAGTCTTAATAAAAACTTGTTCATTTTAAAATTTCTTCTGATAAATATAAGTCTGGAGATTTAAGAATCTAATTAAGAAAAAAGACAGTACGAATTTGTTATCGACAAAGTGAGTCTAAAGATGAAAAAAAAACTTCTATTAGTTCGAAAAAAAAATTATATTATCCTACCTATATTTTATCCATCCTAATCCTTACTAAATATTTGCATCTAGCGAGTCACAAGCAAGAAAACTTATGAAGAAGGCTCTGCGTATGAATAAGTTGTCAATTTTAAAGACTTTGTCACTCTGCAAGTATTTATTTAATTATTTGTCAAATTGGGAGGAAAAATTCTGCAGAAAAGTAAAAGACAGACAAGGAAATTCTTTAAAATAAAAACAATTGATTGGAAAATATTAAAAATGTCTAAAAATAATTG
Organism: Erythrophleum fordii; assembly: GCA_032878935.1. Taxonomy (NCBI): domain Eukaryota; kingdom Viridiplantae; phylum Streptophyta; class Magnoliopsida; order Fabales; family Fabaceae; genus Erythrophleum; species Erythrophleum fordii. The sequence goes on from JAVQMF010000049.1 coordinate 36,071,351, forward strand.
TTGTTCGAACACTTTCTTTATATAAATGAGACATCCTCCTATGATTATCAAGAGTTAAATTTGTTTTGAAAACTTTCATTTGAAAAGAATTGTAGTTTTTGACAAGAAAATGGTTTTGCTAATATTTTTACCTTAAATATAAATAAATTTGAAATTTAATTTTATTCAATGGTCAATTCTCGCTTGAATTGTTATTAGTAGTATTATTATTATTATCTTAGACAAAACTCTATTTCTATCCTTAAAAATATATTTGATATTTCATATTATTATAAAAAAAAATTTTGTTTCAAAAAAATGTATAATGATAATGAAGATTGTTCTTCAATTCGAGTTCAGAAACTCCAAGTGCCATAATGGAGAAGCTTGCTCAATTGAAGAACAATTTCTTGAAGTTTTTGCGAGGACAACCCAAAGCTTCAATGGCCTTTCAAATTCAAAACCAGTTTAGAGTCCTGGCAAAAGCATTGTTGGAGGTGAAGAAAACTGAATCCTTTCTCCCAGCAAACTTGTTCCTCCAACCTCAACTAAGCACCTTGTCGCCCACCTTCTTTCTCTTGCCACAGCTAAACCCAATCAGAGCTGAATCACATGGATCCTTTGCTACTCTAGCGAATTGCTTCTCTTAGAGCAGATTAGGGTCTTGATTTCAGAATTTTCTTTTTAAAACTAAAATAAAAATAATTTCTTAGTTGTTAACTTCAAAACAAATGATAATTAAGGTTAAAAAAATTTTAAAAATATGAACTATCTAAATTAAATTTAAACTATTTAAATCTAACTAATTTTTCTGTGGCACCCCTTGAAGCAACCAAAAAAAAAAAAAATTAGGGTCAAGAGTGAAATTCATGATGAGAGAGGAAATTAGTAAGAGGTAAGTCAAATATTCACCTAAAATGAAATTAGTTTGCCAGCTTGCCACATAAACATTAATGGAGTATAGAGAAAGGACTAGTTTATAACATTTTCAATATTTATAGGTTTATTTAAATAAAGGAAATAATACTTTAAGAATTAAAATAAAATTTAGACCATTTTATATTTTTCCCTTGCCAAAATTTGTTTCCGTTCTTCTGAAGTGTAAACGTTGGACAAAGATTTTTTTACAACAATATATCATATATTTAAAAGAGAAAATCATATAAAAAAATATGAATATGTATAAGATTTATTTATTTATTTATTAAATATATATCGTATATTTATTTATTAAATATAAAAAAATCTAAATTCATAAACGTTATAGATATCATCTGCAATAAATAAAAAATAAAAAAAATACCTCATGCCTTATACCACTTTCTAATTAGACACTTCAAAAATACAGATTACCAAATTCAAGCCTACGGCCACAAGGGAAGGCGTCTTGTCGCAGGCTCAAAATATCTATAACCGTGGGAGATAAGGCGCACAGAGCTTGGAGCTTCCAATTTCCACCATGCTTTCACTCTCTGTAAACACCGTCTCTCTGAAGGCCTTCTCTCCCATCTCTCCCAGTTGGCTCTCCAACGACCGTCGCTCGTTCCTCAAACCCATTTCAGCAACTCTCAACCCTTCCAATCCTCAGCCGCAACTCTACCAACCCTTTAGGCCTCCCCCTTCTCCTCTTCCCTCCCAGTTCGGCTCCCTTGACATTACACGTCGCCTTGAGATACTTGCCAATCGATTGGGTCTCTGGTATGAGTACGCCCCACTTATCCCTTCTCTCGTCCGGGAAGGCTTTTCCCATCCTTCTATCGAAGAGGTCACCGGCATTTCTGGAGTCGAGCAGAATTGCCTTGTTGTTGCGGCCCAGGTGCGCGATTCTCTTGTCCAATCAAATGCTGACCCTGAAATTCTTTCCGCTTTTGACACCGGCGGAGCTGAATTGCTCTACGAAATTCGGCTTCTTAGTGCATCGCAACGCGCCGCTGCTGCCCGTTACATTGTTGTGAACAAGTTTGATGGTCAGGGAGCTCAAGATCTTGCCCGCGCGATGAAGGATTTTCCTCGTAGGCGTGGTGACAAAGGATGGGAAAGCTTCGATTATAGTCTTCCTGGTGATTGTCTGTCTTTTATGTATTATAGGCAGAGTAGGGAACATAAGAACCCATCGGAGCAGAGAACTGCTGCTTTAGAGCAGGCACTGAGCGTTGCCGAAACTGACAAGGCAAAATGTGCAATTTTAGAGGAATTGAAGGGAACGGCTGCCGGAAAGGAAGAAAAAGACGAGGAAATTGAACTAGGGATTCGTGTGCCGGTGGTGAGATTGAAGATCGGTGAGGTGGCAGAGGCCAGTTCGGTGGTTGTTTTGCCAGTTTGTAGGGCTAAGGAGAGAGATAGGGAGGTTTTGGAGGCACCATTTGAGTGCACAAGCGAAGGTGAGTTTGGTGTGGTGGTAGCAGAAAAGGGATGGAAGAGATGGGTGGTGCTGCCTAGATGGGAGCCTCTGGTGCTTTTGGGAAAAGGAGGAGCAGTTGTATCATTTGCGGATGCAAGGGTGTTACCATGGAAGGTGAATAGGTGGTATGAGGAGGAGCCAATATTGGTGGTGGCTGACAGGAGTAAGAAGAAGGTAGGTGCAGATAATGGATTTTATTTAGTGGCGGTTGATGATGGTGGTGAGGGCTTAAAAGTGGAAAGAGGCTCGGCATTGAAGAAAGTGGGTGTCGAGGAGAGTTTAGGAACTGTAGTATTGGTCGTCAGGCCTCCAAAAGAAGAGACTGATGATCAATTGAGGGATGAAGACTGGGAGTGAAAGGATAGGAACAGGGTAATGGTTTGTTGATCCTGGCAAATGAGGATTGATTGATACAGCACACGTTGATTTCTAAAAATAATGAGGATCCCAAAATTCAGTTGGCTGGCTTTCAGGTGAATGAAATCTGCTGAAAATTTTCCATCCCCCTCCTTGTTAGCCCTTTTATCCTTGCAAAATATTTATCTTTTATTTTGTATTCTGTTGTAATTTCTTCAGTATATTTCACTGGAAGGATTTAATCTTTCTGATTTCTTTTGGCTTGTTCAACATAAATAATATGGCACATGACGTTAAATTCCTTTTATTTAGATTAATTCATCTTCATTTTTTGGCTAACTAAAGTATGATCCCCCAATCATAATAGTCTAAAATCATGCTGATACATCTTCGCAAATTAATCCTATGAACGTAAAAGCAACAGTCTATCACGAGATTTTAACCAAACCTCGATTTCATAATATGACACTGCCGAACAGCCGGAGGAAGAAAGTTGGAGCATCTCTTCGTTGGTAGTTTTTGTATTTAATTTATTCGCTGGAGCAGGGTAATCAATGGCATAGTATGCAAATGAGGGAGAGGATCTGAAACTGGCAAAAGGATAAACCCTTTAACCTGGATGTCGGCTAGAGTTGCCGAATGCCCCAAAAGACTTGTCCGTGGGGCGCAGAATCAAATCCAGGACATGGATTTACTTTTTGATATAGAAATGTATATATAAGTGTCCCACTCAACCCTTGACATTGCTAGCATCTGGAATAGTGCGGACTTTCTCTCCTTCACACATTATGTCTGAATATATGTTGGTTAACAAATTTATAATCAACAGCGGTGTGCATGCTGTTGATTTATCCTTCTACATTGTATTTACAAATCGATTAATTAACTCGGCGCGCCCGGAATGATCAGTATGTGTCCAATGCATAACAAAGCGCGAAGCTTACCAGATAGCTTAATGTTGCAAGCTGCAAAGGTATGTCTTTCTTGTTGCAGAGTCCCGGTTGCTGAAAGACTGAAACAACCTTCCTCATCCATAGAAAAGGCAATTGATAAGGAAAAATAAAAACGGAGGTGCCAGTCAGTTACTTGAGAGACTTTGCCCCCCAAAGTAGTCTCGTGGTGAAGACTTTGCCTCTTGCACAAATCAGGATTCAAACTGAAAAGTGGAAACGTTAGATACAACCAAAACAGATTTTTAGGTACACAAAACACCAGCTAAATTATCATCTCTGAAGTAAAAACACAAGGCACAAAAATCGCCCTTATCATTTAATGATGATATATCGTATTACATCAAAACAAACATCCAACATCAATTGTCTGCTATCTGACCACAATCTTCAATTACAACTGGTTCTGATGTCCTCCCACTCTGTGAACCCACCTTGTCCATCTCCTTAACTACACCATAGCCATCAACAACTTTTCCAAATACAACATGCTTTCCATCGAGCCATTCTGTCTTCGTAGTACATATAAAGAACTGAGAACCATTTGTATTGGGTCCAGCATTTGCCATTGAGAGAATACCAGGCCCTGTATGCTTCACCTTGAAATTCTCGTCGGCGAATTTCGAGCCATAAATTGACTCTCCTCCAGTTCCATTTCCTTTAGTGAAATCTCCTCCCTGACACATGAACTGTGGAATAATTCGGTGAAATGTGGATCCCTTGTAGTGCAAAGGCTTACCGGATATTCCAATCCCCTTTTCACCAGTGCAGAGAGCTCGGAAGTTTTCAGCCGTCTTTGGGGTGACATCTGCAAATAGCTCCATTACTATTCGACCAGCTTTCATCTTTCCAATTAGAATGTCAAAGAACACCTTTGGATTTGACATCTTGATTACCACTAGGAGTCTGACAACAGTGAAAATTTCCCAAACAGTTAGCGTAGCAAAATATCATTATATCATGGAATACGTAAAAGCTTGGTAGCAACCATATCATTCTTGATCCTTCCTGGAAAATTGGTGGCATAGATTATTATAAAATAAAGAAATTAAATTCAAATTGACTGAGATGAAGTAATTTTTTTTTAAATTATGTGCAAGATATATGTAGGATTAAGGATGTTTGCCACACAATGTAGTGGAGATTTCCCATATATTGGAAAACACCAATGACATTGCGGCAACAGTAGATGTAGCTTATGTTCATGTTATGTGCTGATGTAAGAACTAACCAGCACAAGACCGTTCATAAGCACGGTAGGATGTAAATCCTCAAACTCTCTGAAGACATTAAAGCACGCATCAGCAGAGATATAGCTCTACAATTCTAAATAGACAAACTAAAATTGCCAGCACAAGAGCACTTATAGCTGTTTTGTACAAAGTCGGGTGAACGGAAATTTGCTTAAGCGTAATCTAAAATAAAACATCAAGGAAATTTGTTTCAGGGGGGTATGTCCAGTATCCAAATGGAGATTGCTCAAAAGCGTAAAACAAAATTTTCCAAAAGACGAATAGAGCAATAGGATACCATGTTAGGAACCTAACCCTAAATTTACATGTACGGGTATGTGAGAAAATTGTTCATCATCCTACATAAAATCCTCAAGCATAAGGGATATGCAGACACAGAGGATCACAGAGAGTGGATGACTTACGATGTTGCACAAGTTTTGAGCTCACAGGCTTCGAACGATAAAGCGCCTGCAAACCTTCGATATGTGCAGTGCAATGCAGGATTCAAAAAAACCCTTCATGATATTAAAATCAGAAGGGTTCACTAATCAATAGCATGGTAAGAACGGTAAAGACATACTCAAAATGGGGCAAAAACAAAGAAAAAACACAAAAAGAGACGAGGCGAACAGTGAGTACCTTGACCAGAGGCGAGAGATGACCGTTCTGCTAAAATGGCTTTTATACTCGGTGAAGCCGTATCCAGGGTTTAGGGTTTTACATTGCATTTCTTCTCCGTGGGCCAGGCCCATTTCGCTTAACATCTGCCTTTCTCCGGCCCCTTTGATTTCGAATGTAGGAATTAAGACGCAATCTTGCTTTAAGGCCATGTTACGTACGTCAAAATTATCATTTTTAAAGTTTTTAATCATTTATTTGCAAAATATTTATATACAATAAATATGAAAATTTTAAAATTTATTATAGTATGTGTTCTAAATAATATAAAAAAATAATACCTTTCACATATTTTAATCAAAATATTTTTATAAATAACTCTTTAAACATTTGAAAAATGAGAATATAAAAGTGCCAAAGAAAAAAATTGCATCTTGTTAAAACAAATCATATATGAGAAGGAAGACAGCATGTGGCTACCTAATGATGAGGTGCATGATAGTGCATTGTAGTGTGTATAGTAGAAGATTATTTTGATTATTCTATCTATTATTCTTTTTGTTACTTACTAAGCTATGTAAATTTTTTATAGCGTTATTTTTTTTTTATTTCATTTTGTGCCACTTGGCTTGACAACATGTATAATTAGCTACTAGTGTATATAATATTCAAGAAAAAATGAATAAAAAATATTGTTATTGCACATAGTATTTCTTAAGTCTCATTCATTAAATTTCCATCTTGGTATCAAAGCTTCTCAACTTAACACCTATGGCATTTTCAAGGACTTTCACTTCCTCTAACAATGCTTTGATCATAACTCCTTAGCTATTATAAGTGCTAACCATCAATTAGTTATGCTTTTTCAAGCTAGACAGAACAAACTACCCTCTCTAGCAAACCATGATTCTTCTTATCATCAGAGGCCATCGATTAGATGGGTTTATTCTCATAACCAACATATGCCTTCCAGAACTCATCTCTAAAGGAGTAGAGATGAAGGTAAATCAGGCTTATGAAGATTGGGTCACAGAATATCAAGTGTTATTCAGGTGGTTGCTAAATATGATAGATCTAGAAGTTGCTTCCTAAATGCATCACTGCATGAGCTCATGTGAGCTTTAGAATGTTGCTAAAGATCTCTCAAGCATTCATACTTAGTCATGGGTCACATTGTGCAATTGTGAATTTCAACGAATCTAAAAGGGAAGTTGTAAGATGGATGAGTATCTAGCAAAAATAAAATTCCTTGCATGTAATTTAACTCTTGCTGGCAGTCCAATATCTCAAAATAATCTAATAACACAAACCTTAGCTGGTCATGACTTTAAATATACTCCAATAGTGGTACAATTGTTTGACGAAGATAACTTCTCATAGATTGATTTGCAGGTGTCATACCCGAAAATGCGACCGCGTGGCGCTTAAACAAAGAAAATTCTTGAAAAGAATATTTTGAATCAATCTTCAAAGAAAATGAAAACTGAAATCAAAATAAAAATAAACAGTAGAGTCGCCACTAAAATTTTAACTTTTGAAAAGGCAAAACTTTAGAAAAGCCTTTTTATTTGAAAAATAAGAAAAATGGTCTACGAATCAAAGAATAAGTTCAGGAGTCGATTGTGAGTGGGGAAGGTGTTAGGCACCCCACAATACCCGTTGCTAAGAACAGTTACCCTAAGTCAATTGTGCAAAATTAATATGGCCTTTAGTCTATTTTGATTCTCCTAGCAAATCACATGCAAGATAAGAAATAAAGATAAAGGGAATAAAGTTGAAAAAGAAAAAGAAGAAAGAACTTAAAGAAACAAAATTAGAAAAGACAAAATGAAAGAAAAGAAATTAAGGAAATGAAAATTGAATAGAAAATTTTATTTACAAGGGCGAACTTGACCTAGGATGAGAGCCTAGAGCCTACGTACCCCTTAAAGGGATCAAAGTCTACGTAGTTCGGATAGAGACTGGGTTTGTTTACTTTTATTTTTTATTTTTTTAGGTTTGTGATCTTTTTGTTTTTATCTATATTTTTTTACTTTTCATTTTTTCATTTTTTTTTTTGAATTTTTTTTGTTTAATTTTTTGTTTTTTTTTTCTTACTTACTTTTTTTGGTGAAAAGATAAGAAAATAAAAATTACTTTTCCTTTTAGCAAATAAAACGAATTTAGAATTGGTTGATATGTTTTGATTTGCTAAAGATAAAATTAGTTTTATATCTTTACTTTCCTTGCATTTTTAATTTTTCCTCTCTTTTCCATTCATTTTTTGTTTTTCATTTTTTCCTTTTTTTTAATTTTTGTATTAATGATTTTTTTCTTCTTCTTTTTTTTTTTATCTCAATTTTCACTGATATTGATTTTTGATTTCTTTGATTCTTTTTCAAGTTTTTTTTTTATGTTTTTTCTTTTGTGTTTTTCTTTTGTTTTTTAATTTTTTAATTATTTTTTTCTTTTATGTTATTTTATGTTATTTTATTTATTTTTTGTTTGGTAATTTTTAAATTATATTTTTTTGGGTTATTGCTTTGATTTTTATCCCTTTTTTTTTTGTATTAATGATGTTTTAAGTAAATAATATTTCTTTTTCTCTTCTTTTTCCTCTTTTCCCCTATAAGCATTTTTTTATTTGACTTTGGAATGATTTGATCTATGAGTTTTCTTATTGTTATTATTTTTTTAGTGGTTTCACTTTTATTTTGATTTCCTTAATTCACTTAATTTCTTCTTTTTATCCCAAATTTAGGACTTTAAATATTTCCATGATTAAAAAAAAAACGTATTCCACTCTTGGAAAGTCTCTTTTTTTCCTTTTGTTTTGAACCCTTTTTCATTTTACAAAAACAGATATTTTATTTTTTTCTCAAAAACTGTACACATTTAAAATTTTTTATTTACTTACTTTTCTTCTCTCGAAAACCCTTTGAAAACAACATTCAAATGTTATGAGCCATTGAAACCCCGAATTTGAAAATGCTTTGCAACGCAATCTGATGACTGAGGAAACTTATTGTCACACACAGCCTTAAATGACTTCTATATGCCCAAAGAGATATGAGATCTCACACGGCAATTCAAAAAAAAGTAATAAAAATAAATAAATAAAAATAAAAATAAATAAAATGTAATAAGGCCAAAATACATACTAGTACATGTTAATTGGTGATAGTGTGTATCTTGTGTCTAGCCATCTAAATATCACTCATCAATACATTTCAAGAATATATATAAAAAAAAAAACTCAAACCAATTAACTCCGCTAGGCCACCTAGTAAATTTTATATGCGGCGGTGAAGCTATCTCTTTTGATTCTTCATTGATCTTTGCTCCATTTGGTAAGCCTCTTCCATTTTTCAACTCCCTCACCCTCACCCTCACACAGGGTTCATGCAAAGAGACACAAAGAAAAAAAGGAAGGGGAAAGCATGTCAGGGTATTTGAACAGCATGCAGGAAACCCACATAACCTCTTTGTAACAACATGGGTGCATTCACAGAGATTATGCAAAAGTGCTATATTTAATCAATGAACACGCAACCCCATAGATATAAAACCCACGATATCTTTCAACAAAAGTGCATAAACATTTAAGCTTCAAGTTCGCATATGATATACTAAGTTCAAGTTTCATGCGCCCAGATTTTATATAGTCTCAGAGATGAAGGGAGGAAGAAAAATAGTTTTGAAATCCTATCTACTCATCTCCATTCTTTCATCCCTTATCTCAATCCATCAACCAAAATCAACACTCACATATCAGTAATGCACGACTGTGACATGATTATTAGAGACTAAGATGAAACTGAAATACACCCCTAAGCTAATAGGTAGCAGAGATATCAACGAGCTTAAAACCAATCAGTCCTTGATTCAAGAACAAAATAAATAGAATTGTCAAATCCAGCAAAGCAAAATCATACATGAATCATCGAAATGAATAGGTACCCAGATGAAATTTATCAACGGATTAAAGGTTAAACCCATTGAAACAAGGCTATCTATATTCTAATCAAGACCGAAAATTCCCCACGATGCTACAATTTCCATTAGTTCATAATACAAATCAAGCAATTTTAATCAGACACCAAAACCCATCTTAGCCCTTTATCAAACATTTTATCGAGCACTTGCTGTGCATTCCGTAAGGTCGTCTGGGGGAAGGCTTCCTAGACTTCGACTATGGCTAACCAATACCAGGATACTAACTCAATCACCCATTATCATTTCAAACCATCATCAATCACAGAGGAATGAGATTGGGGCTTACCAACAGGGATTTCAAAGCCTCTCTTCGTGCTCCTTCTTTAGCTCCCAACGCTGCCTTAGCTCTCATTTTTCTGCCTCTGCTCCCTAAATCTAGAAACCTCCTCGGCCTCTTCCTTCGATTCACCTCAAATCTCAAAATTCTTCTCCATTCCCTTCGATCTCCCTCGCTCTCTCATTCGCACCTTCCCCTCTGTCTAATTCCCCTGCTCTCTTATTCGCACTTCTCAAATCTGAAAACCCCTATGTTTTTCTCTCATCAAAATTCTCTTCTCCCTTTTTCACCCTTCGTTTTTGTTTCTCCCACTCAGAAATCCTCAAATCTCGAAGACTCTTTTCCCCCTCTGCTCCGATCGATTTTTCGGTCACTCTCCCTCCGCCTCGTTTTCTTCCAGTGGTTTTCTCCTATTCGAAATCAGTTTTCCCTCTCTCCCCCCAAAAAAATTTTCTCCAGAACGCCCTAAAAAAAAACCCCTTTTTTCCTGGTTTCCTCCGAATCTTCTTCTCTAAAAACCCTTTTTTTTCTCTTCTGATGCTCCCTCTTCCTTTTATCGATTCGTGTCCCTGTCTCCCCTTTCTCGTTTCTCATTTCTGTCTCTCGGCCTCTGATGTTGAAAAGGACGCAAGGAGGAAGTCAATCCCTCGACCCTGCTGCTATAGCTTGTCACCTGGATTTTCTGAAGCATTGTGGTCTGCTCCTACTGAGCTCTATAGTCGCGCCTGTCTGCTGCCAGAAAGCCTACAGGGCTAAAGATGCGGGCCGGGTTGTGGAGAATGGATCTGGGTTGGATTGGAGCAGGCCCAATGAAAATCCAATTCAATCATTTTTCCTTCAACCCATTTTTATTGGGCTAAATTTCTTTCCTTTTTTTTCAGATATTGGATTGTAAAGAAAAAAAAAATCTTCTTCTTTTCTTTTTTTTTTTTCAATCCCTTATAATTTTTTTTTTAGGCTTTCTTTTTTTTTTTTTTTTTTTTCTTTTGATTTTTTTATTGTTTTCTAAAGCTCCCCTTTTCTTTTTTAAATTTAATTTTTTTGTATTTTTTCATTTGTTTTTTTTTCTTTCATTTTCTCTTAATGTTATATTTTCTTTATTTTCTTAATTTTGTTATTTTTGTAATTGGTCGAAACAAAATACGATGTTCACAGCAGGCCATACTATTAACATTTGAAGCTAGATTTGAACAACTGAATAACTTTACTAATCTAAGCATTGGGAATTCTTTTGCAAATATGGCTAAGTTAAAAGGTCGTTTAGTAAATTTTGAATAGAGAAGAGGTTATTGGAAAGGATCATCAAGATGTGGACGAGGCATAAGAGGTAAAGGAAGGAATTTTAGAAGTAATAACAATACACATATTTATCAAAATGTGTAACAAATTGATAATGCTTGGTATCTTAATAGTGGTGCTAGTAACCACATTACAAATAATGTGACTCCAATTGAAAATCCCATAACTAGCACTTGTAAGATGAAAATCATTATTGGTAATGGGCAGCAAATTGAAGCAAGAAACATTGGTTCTTTTAAAATCAAATGTGATAAACATTAATCTTTTGTTTTGAATAATGTCTTACTTGTTTCTAATATTGCCAAAAACTTGTTAGAGTTTTTCTAGTCTTACTACTAATAATGACATCATTATTAAGTTTGACTCTTATGGGTGTTATGTGAAGGACAATGACATAGGCTGGTACTACTTTAAAGGAAAATGCTTAAAGGTTTATACAAGATTAGTGGTGGCTATGGCTCAAAACACAACTTTGCTGTTGACTAATATTTGACCTTGTATTTATCGAATCAAAAAGTAATGATCCTAGTGTCTTTATTTCAATAAAGGAAGAGTGGCACTGCAGATTAAGCCTTCTTAAATTGTGTTTTTTAACATAAATACTAAAAGATTGTAATGTCAAAACTAAAAATAACAAAAAGCTTGATTTTTGTGATGCTTGTTAGTATAAGAAATCCCATTATTTACCATTTATGTTGTCTGACTCACATGTTATCCGACCTTTTGAATTGGTATATATAAATCTATGAGATCCTTACTAGTGGTTTCTATTGATGGTTTTAAGTTTTATGTTTTGTTTCTTGGCAACTTTAGTAGATATACATGGATATATCCTTTGAAATCTAAAGGAGAAGCTTTGAATGCCTTCACATAGTTTAAGAATCTAGTTGAAAAGTAGTTTAATAGTGAAATTGAAATTCTCCAAAGTGACTAGGGTGGTGAGTATAGGAATTTTACAAACCTAGTGTAAGATTCTAGCATCGTATTTAGACATTTATATCCTTACATGTCTTCTCAAAATGATGGACTAGACAGAAAGCATAGTCATGTGGTAGAAATGGGTTTCACCTTATTAGCATAAGCAAAAATGCTACTTTGTTTTTAGTGGAAGGCTTTTCATACTGTTGTGTTTCTGATTAACAAATTGCAATTCTAGGAGGGACATCACCTTATTTCATGATAAATAAATCATAACCTGACTATAAGCTTGAGATTTTCGGTTGCACCTACTTTCTATGTTTGAGATCATATAATCAACATAAATTATAATATCACACTATAGAGTGTGTATTTATTAGGTATAACCAATATCGTGAAAGTTATAAGTCCTTGAGTCCCTCGAGTAGAATATATATGTCTAGGCATGTTGTATTTAATAATGCTGAATTTACCTTTGCTACATGGCTTTTGTATACTAGACAAGTGGATTCAACTAAAGTCTAACCTTTGACATTTTTCAAATCATACTAAACTTTAGTAAGAATCTTTCCTAATTTTGTTATAGGGTAAATTGCATCATTTGCCACTTTAAATTCTAAAACAAAGTTTGCTAGTTCTCCTCTTAATAATTACTCTTTAGTAGCTAGCTCATCACTGACATAGTCAAGCAATCACAAGGTTATTGAAGAAGAATTAGATTCGAAGTGCCATGAGGATTCTCAAATTTCTAGTAGCTCAAATTCCTCACACTTAATAGAAAAAGAAAAATCTTTTATTCACAATTTTAACAACGCAACTAATTTAGAAATTTCAAGGTACCCAATAATTATAAGGGTAGAAGTGGAATATACAATTCTAAGCTTCCTTTTATTGGTTTAAGTGCCTACACTATATACGGAGAAGAAATTTCAAATGTTGAGCCAACCAAAGTTAAGGATGCACTAAATTCACCCAAACGGAAAGGAGTTATGAAAGCTTAATAGAATACCTTAATGAAAAATAATATATAGACTTTGGTCCTTTACACTGGTTAGGAGAATTTAGTGGATTATAAATAGGTATTTAAACTCAATTACAAACCAAATGGGTCAATTGAAAGGCAAAAAGTTAGATTGGTTGCTAAAGTTTTTCAACAAGAACCATAAGTGGATTTTGGGAAAACTTTTATTCCTTTCATTAAAGCCTTAACAATTCGGATAATTCTAACCACTATTGTGTTCTTTGATTGGGAAATTAGACATCTTGATATAAACAATGCATTATGGAATGGTCATCTCTATGAGACAGTGTTTATGACTCAACTAAAAGGTTTCAATGGTTTTAACAAGCCAAATCATGTTTGCAAACTTGCTAAGGCTCTTTATGGCTTGTAGCAAGCTTTAAATGCTTGATTTGAAAGGCCTAAAACAACACTACTTGAATGGGATTTCCAAAATTTGAAAGGAGATAGCTCACTTTTCTTTTTCAAAGATAAAACTCAAATTTTAATTGCCTTAGTCCATGTTGATAGAGGCATTCATTGTGAACACCGTATTTTGTCCAGATATATTTCAAAATAATGTAAAAATCAAACTAATAAAAATAAAAAATAAAAATAAAAAAAGAATAAAGAAGAAAAATTCAAAGTTACCTTTTCCCAAAAGAAAAAAAAACTAATAAAAAAATCAAAGGAAAAGAACCAAAAATAAATTAAAAGGCTCATTAATCCCAAAATTGGAACAAAAAGAAAAATCAAAGAGGGAATAATAGAAATCCAAAAAATAAAAAATAAAAAAGGAGACGAGGAAAATAAAAGGAGAAATGAAGAAAAAAAAAAGTAAAACCCACAAAGAAAGAGAGAGGAAAGACTAAAAGCAAGTTAATTAAAAAAAAACAAATCATCAAAAAAATATAATAATTAAAAACAAACAAAAAAAATTAAAGGAAAAAAAATCATTGAAAGGGTACTACAAAAAAAAAAGAATATAAAAAAAAATTATATCAAAAATTCTGGAACATAATTTAGGAGAGTCTAACCCAAATAGAGAAGGAGTCCAACCCAAAGCCAACTCAGAATTGGGTCAGAAATAAAATAAAAAAATCCAAAGAACGGAGCCCATACAAAGGAAATGGTTGAACTAAAATGGAAGCCCATTTTGGAAGAACCAGTTAAGGAAAATGGAGGCCCATTTTGTTCAGCCCACAAATTCTGGACCTTTTACCTCGTTAACCTGAATGAAGCTCGTATACTAGAAAGGAAAATGAAACAAAGGAGAAAAAAAAACCTAAGCGGCTTTGGTCCCCCCTTTCTTCTGCTCTGACCCTCTCCCGTGAGCGTTTTCGAAGGTGAAAGGATGAAATGGTACGGGAGGAGTGCTGGCACCACAAATTGGTAGAGCAGGGAAGCACGATGAACCCGTATGAGGGGCAGAAGGGCGAGACGCGCGAGCGAGAGTGGAGACCATTCTCAGATTCGCTATAAATAGAGAGGAGTATTCGAGATTGGGGGGTTCGATTTTTTTTTGGGCTGAAGGAGGGGAATCAGATAATGAAAGAGACTAAGCAGAGTTTTTAGGATCAGTGAGGCTGAGTGAGAGTTTGGGCGAGGGGATTCTATTACCTTCTCTGTAAAGGAAGCCAGTGAGGTTTCCAGGTTAGAGGGGAGGAGAAGCAGGGAGTAAGGGAGAAAGATAACGATCGAAGGTTGAACTGAATCGAGTGCAGATAACAACGGGGTTTTGGCATAAGAAGAAACTCACTCGATTTTTTGAACTCTGAAGGTATATCTTCTATGCTTCTTCTTTTTTTTACCCTAAATTCTGGAGGTGTGGGTGTGTTATGATCTAGGGTGCTGAATTTTGAAATTTCTGTGTCTTAGATGCAATTGGAGTCAATGGCCATTGGATGTTGATCATTTGAATTTCCAAGTCGATTATTTTTACTTTTCTTGTTTATTTTCCCTTTTGTTTTATAATCCTGTTTCCTTGATCCGAAAGCATGTTGATACATTCTGTGTCGGGACATTGAGAGGTGAGTTCAGTTTGATTATCTGGTTAGAATAGTAGGACTGAACTATCTAATTGCTTAAGATTTCCGTTTATTAGACAGCCTCTGGTGAAGGAATTTTTGGGTAAGTCTCTATGTGGCTTCTGAATGTGAGTTTGGGGGTATAGTCCCTGTGGATTCGGTATGGTCATTTGCATGTGAATTTGCTTCTGTAGAAAACAAGGATAGCTTCGATTGATGGCTGCTGCTTATCATCCTGTTACATGAGCTGAACATGATTTGATTTCTATATCTTGCATAAAATATGTGATTAAGATGCTTGTCATCTGTATGATTGTTGCATGATGAATCCTCCATAACAAATACAGATAGCTTGATTGATTGGCTACTGCTTATTTTTCCTGTTATGTGGCGCTGCTAGACATGTTATTATGTGAATTGGACATGAGTTGGTTCTTATCCTGTTGCTTGCATAAAATTCATGATTGCATTCTAATGCTTGTTTCATTGACTGCCTTCCCATAAGGAATTTATCAAATAGAACCAGAATAGAGGTCCCCTTTTTCCTTTTGTTCATTTCGTTTCCTTAAGAAAAAATTGTTGCTACTCCTTCACATGTTCGCTTAATGTTTGAACTTAATGGGAGCCCCCCTTTTTGAAAGGGACTTAAACTTGCAATATGTGTAGATGGGTTATCTCTTAATGCCAAGGGAAGGAAGGAATGGTCATTTCATGCCGCCAAGGAAAGGAAGGAGCAAGGAACAATTGGCTTGTAACTTGTATGATCCCTTTTGTTTTACCAACTCTTGTAAATATGTCCGAAAATGATACAGTGAATCATGGCTGAATACTAAGCACCCACCCTCACAAATATAAGTTATTCGTGCATTATTATTATTATTTCTTTTTCTCTTATTTTTATTTTTATTTTTATTTTATTTATTCTCTAAGTTACTAGTTTATATCCCCTTAGGCACATAAGAACAAACCAAAAGGCCATATGTGGTAATAAGCCTTCTTGGTGCCTTTTAGGCCTTGAATTTACAGTTAGTGTTTTGGATTTCAATGGCCTTCAGCAAATGATTCTTTAAAGGAAATTTTTAATAAAAAGAAAGACAAAAAAATTAACAAAAAATAAAAAAAGCTTTTCACCAAAAATTAAATCAAGTTCCAAATATTTGCCTTCTCCTTTCTTAAAGATTATTCTACAAATGTGTGAAAAGTGTTGTTTGAAAAATTCAAAGATTAGTTTTTTAGAAGATTGTCCTTTTGAAAAAACAAAGATAAAATAAATTTTTTTTTTTTAGAAAAAGGAGAACCAAAGACAAGGAAAGAAAAAGAGAAAAAAAAAAAAGATAAACAAAAATAAACAAAAACAAGAAGAAAAAGAGAAAAACCAAACAGAACACAAAATAAAATTAATAAAAAAGAAACAAATAACAAAACCAAAAACAAGAACCATAACAAAAAGAAATAAAAACAACTCAAAAACAAAAAATAATAATAACAAAAAAAAAAAAAAAAAGAAAGAAAAAGAAACCAAAGAAAGAAAGAAAAAAACAACAATAACAAAAACAAACAGGCAAAGAATAAGAACAAAAATAAATAATAATAATAATAATAATAATAATAATAACAAAATAAAGTATTAATATATATATATATATATATTATAAAAAATCAATAACACAAAATCAATCAAAAATTAAAACCACAAAAAAAAAAAGAGACAACAAAAAAGAACAACCGAAAAAAGGAAAGATGAAACAAAAATAAAAAATCAAGACAAAAGAGATACAAAAAAGAACAAAAATCAAATCTAATAAAATAATTTCATTAAAAATAAAAAGGTAAGAAAAAGAAGAAAAGATCAACTATATATATAAAAAAGCGAAAGTCAAAACAAAAAAATTAAAAATTAAAAAATTAAAACAAAAAAATAAAAAAAAATAAAAAAAAAATCATGAGAGAATCAAATAAGAATTAAAGAAAATAAAAAATCCTTTTTAATGTCATAAAAAAATGAAAAAATAAAAACAAAAAAGAATATATAAAAAAAACAACAAAAAATTAAAAGACAAAAAAACAAAACAAAGAAACACAAACGAAACTAAGAATTAAAATAGAATAAAAAACTAATGGAGAATAAGAATAAATATAAAAATAAAAAAATAGAACACAAAATAAAAAGAAAAAGAAAAAAAATAATAACAAAGATTAGCAAAAAAGGGAATAGAAACAAATTAAAAAAAACAACAACAACAACAACAACAACAAAATGAGCAAAAATACACAAAAACAATCAAACAAAGAGAATAGGAATAAAAATAAAAAGAAAAAGAAAAAGAACAAAACAAAAAATTAACAAAAAAGAAGTGATAAAAAAAATAATAAAACCAAAAGTAAAGATTAACAAAATAAAAACAAAACAAAAACACAAAAAAAATAATATTAAAAAAAAAAGAAGAAATAAAAATCAATAAAAATAAACAAACAACAAAAGCAAAGGAAAAGGGATAAAAGCAAAAACAAAAAGAATAAAATAAAAACGAAACAAAACAAAAAAAAAAAACCAAAAAAAGGGGCAAATAAAGCAAAAAAAAAAAGGGGGAGAAAAAAAAAGAGGGGAGAGTAAAATTAATCTTGTTTTTTGCAAATAAAAACATATCAACTAATTTTAAATTTATTTTGTTTGCAAAAATCTAAATGATTTTTACTTTCTTTCTCTTTTATAAAAAACAAAAAAATCAAATCAAATAAAAAAAATCAAAATTTAAAAATCAAACAAAAGCTAAACAAAAACAACAAAACAATAAAAACAACAAAAACAAAAACAAAATATCGACCCTAACACAATTTTCTACCGAACTACGTGGACTTTGAACTCTCTTGAAGGGTACGTAGGCCCTAGGCTTTCATCTTAGGTCAAATCCGCCATTATAAATAAACATCTTCTCTTAATCTTATTTCTTTAATTTCTTTTAATTTTATTTCTTTAATTTCTTTTAATCTTATTTTACATTTAATTTTATTCCTTCTTTTTTTCTTATTTTACTATTGAATTTCTTTTTGTTTTACTTTTAATTTTTCTTTCTTCTTTTTATGTTTAATTTTATTCTTCTGTTTTTGCATGTGATTGGTTAGGGGGAATTAAAATAGAATAGAGGCCATATTAATTTTGTATAACTAACTTAGGATAACCGTTCTTAGGAATGGGCGTAGTGGGGTGCTTAATACCTTTCCTACTCACAATCAACTCCAAATCTAAATCTGGTTTGTAGACTATTTTTTTTAAATAAAAAGATTTTCTCAAAGTTTTACTTTTTCAAAATTAAAATTTTGGTGGCAATTCCTGAACCTTGTTACTTTGTAATTTTGATTTCGGTTTGGTGCCACGTGGTCTCATTTTTGAATGTGACATTCATTAAAAGGCTTTATTGTTTATTTTCACTTAAAGGTCTTAAAGCATTTTATTACTTTCTTGGGATAAAATTTTATCATCTTAATACTAGCTTATACAAGAATTAGGGAGAATATGTGACAGGTCTTTTTAAAAAGATTTGGTATACTTAATGTTGCACCTTGTTCTACTCCATTGGTAGCTAGAATAATGTTATTATCACATGATAGTGAAGCTTTGAAGAATCCATCTCTATATAGATAAGCTATTAGGACTCTACAATATTTAAACAACATCAGACTTGCTATTTATTTTGTTGCTAAAAAATTAAGTCAATTTTTAAGCTCTCTTGCCAGCTCACATTGGCAAGCAATGAAAAAGGTCTTTAAATATTTTAAGAGCACATTGGATATGAGATTTCACATTAAACCATCTTAGTTCTTAACTCTTTCTAGCTTTTCAAATGCAGATTAGGATGCTTACCCTAATGATAAAAAGTTTATAGGCGGTTATTGTGTCTTTCTTGAAAAATCCTTAGTTGCTTGGTCTTCCAAAAAGCATAAGGTTATTACTCGCTCTAATATTGAGTTAAAATATAGGTCCTTGGCTTGCCCAGTTATTGAATTTGTTTGGATTCAATCTTTGTCACAGAAAATAGAATTTCCTCTCAAGCAACCACTAGTTATTTTGTGTGATAATTAGAGTGCATCTTGCTATTAATCTCGACTTCTATGTTAGAACCAAACATATTCAATTACATATTCATTATGTTCATGACAAAGTGCTAGCAGAACAGTTAATAGTTCATTATGTGCCTTCTTCAAAACAAATTGTTCGCTGTCCTACCAAGCCTCTATCACACATTTGATTCTGGACCTTGCAAGACAAACTTGGAATGTGTTTCTCACCGTCAAGTTTCCCTTGGGGGGCGTGAAGACAAATCATATATTTAGAAAAAAAAAAAAAAAGATAGCACGTGGCTACTTAGTGAGAGGTGCATAATAATGTATTGTAATGTGGATAGCAGAGGATTATTTTGATTCCTCTGTTTGTTATTGCCGGGCTGTGCAAATTTTGATTCTTCTGTTGTTTTTGCCAGCCAGCTTGACAACCTGTACAATTGGCTATTGTGATAGTGTATATAATATTCAAGAAAAATAAAGAAAAGATATTGCTATTGCACATAGTATTTTCTAAGTCTCTTTCCCTAAATTTATATCTCACCCATATGTCACAGTTTAAGAAGTAGGCAATGGTATTTGGTTTAAAAAGAAAAAATTAATATACAATATTTTATATTTTTGCAATCAAAATTTTGTAATTAAAATACTACAAATATAATATGAAAAATATAAGACTTATATAATTCAATATCATATAGTTGATTTAAAAGAAAATCATTGAACAAAGTAATAATAAAGATATAAAAAAGTGTTAAATCTAGTTTTATTTGGTATTATGTTATACAACCAGGACCGTCTCCTGGTGTTTCGGAGAATCGGACATTGCAAAGATTGAGTCCTGACACAGCAAACAAGCCCAAGACTTATGAAAGAACGATGATAGTTAAAAGAGTGCAATCGTTTTGACCAAAAGAGAAGAATCTTATTCTGGTCTACTTGATTGTGCTCATTGTCATACAAATCCACCTGCGCAGGCCATATAAATACGGGCATTTAACATACTGAACTCACATGTTGGTATCTTGATTCAACATATTTGCACGCTTTTGCTTAGCATATTAATACCTTCTCTCGGCGAATCATATCATAGTAGTAACTTGTTAGAGTAATTACCAGGGTTACTATCAAGTTTTAAAAGTTAGTCCTCAGCAATGATAAATACACATCCTACCCCCCTTTAACCATTTTGGATTATTCAACACATACAAACACATACGGAAGAATGATCAACCAAGCCATTGTTGAGCACGACGTTCTCCACTAGCTCCAACAGAATGCCGAATGCTAATCTTCTCACAAGCATATTTTTGTTGAAGCCATTCAAAAGCATTTACATCAAGTTTCCCACTCACTGACCTCCCTTGCTTCCTGCGAGTTTGTTGCTCCCGTATAGACGCCCAAAGTTTCTCAATTGCATGCCTCTGTCGAGCAGTAAATCTTCCCACATTATCAAAGGCATGCTTTACTAATATATCAATTACTGTTTGGCACCTGCAAAAGAGACAATTCAAACAAGTTGGGAATAATATGTCAATAACAAAGTATGAGTATAAAGACAAAACGAAAGTAGCAGCAGCATCTACCATGGAATTTTATAACGCCGAGCAGCAATCTCTAAACAAGTTATCAAGGCTTCCCTTTGTGACTTAAGAAATCTCTTAGTATCTTCCTCATCCTCCTCCTTCCTCACCTTAACTGCGGCTCCACTCTTTGCTTTTGTTTTTTCACTTTTCTTTGTCGATCCAGGAATCAAAGCATCAAGTCCAAATGGGTCACCCTCCTCCTCTTCATCATCTTTAGCTGTAGAAACTAAGGGCCTGCCCTGCTTTATTTTATCACGTTCATCTACCTTACTCGTGCTATATTTCAGGGACACTTGTTCATCAACATCATCATTCTCTGTTGCAACAGGAAGGTTAGATATAGCTTCCTTGATTCGTCCAGCTGCTTTAGAGAACTGTTAAAGTTTTGCGGACCCAAAAAAAAAAAACGCAAATGTTTAATCATAATGTGTCAAAATATTCAAGGCAAATATGCAGAACCAGAATAGATAACAATTTCAAAATCTAGATCTGGTAACTAAGCAAAGGTTAAACTCATAACAAATAATCATTTCCAGACGAATTTATAAGGCAATAAATTCAATGCAGCAGAAATCTCCAGAAAGACATGCAAAGGCATAGCAGAGCACCAAATCAACGGCACTGTCAAACCTCAAAATTATATCACCACCCAAAGGAATGTAGCAGCTAGGCCACAACTTGACCTCTTGAAAAAAAGAAATGCTTTGCAACAGAATCAGTGTATCAGAAGTCAAGACTCAAGAGGTAACATATGTTGTGCACTTCCAAGCCCCACTGTGCATCTGTCATAGAAAAGCCTGGCATAGATGAACACAGTGGATAGCTATCTTGGTCATCATGATGCTTACCATTCAGTCTTTTACTTGGCAGCTAATTTAGTAGGGCTCCAAGGGATTTTTCTTTTCCAATCTTTTCTTTAATTTCTCTTCAATCAAAAAAATTTCACATACAAGGAAGATTAAAGGAGTGATACATGTAGTGACAAGTTAAACATAGCTACATCAACAGCAATAACAACAGTGTATGTAATTGGAACAGCATTACATGCCAAACCTATCACATGTCATTCCAGTACACTTCCGATTGTCTTGAATAGGAAGAAAACTATATAATCAGTAAATTTAACAAAAAAATTTAGTAAGGATCGTACCACAAAGCTGTCATCCGTATATAAATCGTTTGCCACAACAGCACTGATTGTCCATGCTGTCAATTGATTCTTTTGCTTCTTATTGAGGTGCTACATTTAAAGATTGGGGAGAGGGTTAAAAAATCCTCAAAGAATTTCCTCCAATTAAAAAAAGTAAAAGATAGTAGTGAATATCTTTAACAGAATGTAAGCATTACTTCAGTGGCATTTTGTGCTGCCGAGAACAGAGCATGATAATCTACCCGCACTGAAGGATCTGTACAAGGTATGGATGATGACATTGCAGCTTCTAATATAGAAAAAAAATAATCACTAGTTCCAGACTTTACACTTCCTGCCTGAATTAGCTGCATTGCAAGCTTTGAAGCCTTGCTAAACTTTGCAGGGGTCTTGATGTGTAAGGATATCTTCTTCATGGCCTCAATAACTTGTGTTTCAGAAGCATCAGTTGTTGTTTTAAACTTTAAGCATTTTTTAGGTCCTGTAGCTGAAATAACAATATAAGTTCACAAGAGAATAAACTCCAGCATTTAAAACAAGCATGAAGGTAAACATATAAAAGGACATACAAAATGTACTGGCATTCCTTAAAACCAGGAAAAAAGAAAAACAAAATTTCAATCTTTTTCTTATAATTTGAAATTTTAAACATTATAAACCAAGGAATGCTCCACTAGTGAGTGTAGTCTCATTCCATACAACAGTGTATTCTTTTGCTCTAAGTAACTTGCTGCAAATTCCTTATAATACAACTAAACTTCTATAAGAGTGCAAAAAATTTAAGTTCATATTCCGAGGGCAATAAACTAGCTGCTGTGAGTCTGTGACTGAAAAAAATTACCATGAGAGGTGTGAGAGAAAAATAAGCTTTAACATAGTTGGCTTCGTGGTGGTTTTTTTTTTTTCCTTAAAAAGAAACTTGTCAAAATTTTTGGCACCCCCATTTTATGATCTTGCCATGTGCACGCCACCACTAGATTCTTACCATGTGCATATTTAGTCAATCCCCAGAGCTTTCCAATAACAGAAGAAGCGACTGGGAATCTTGTAAGCTCCTCAATAACAGAAGCTTGGACAAGAAACAGTGTTCAAAGAAGTGGTTGATGATGGATAGAC
Source organism: Erythrophleum fordii (assembly GCA_032878935.1). Lineage (NCBI taxonomy): Eukaryota > Viridiplantae > Streptophyta > Magnoliopsida > Fabales > Fabaceae > Erythrophleum > Erythrophleum fordii. Next base: position 36,094,298 of record JAVQMF010000049.1, read on the forward strand.
ATTTAGATGAGCATTTGTGGCAATCAGCTAAAGCAACTAAGAAAAAATTCATAATACAAATATCCTGTTATGAACTAACACAATTTTGTCTCACAACACTTTTCATACATTTCCTCTAAATTGTAATCTTTGATAGTGAACTGACACAAATTTCTTCTTGTTGCAATACTAATAAGAACCCATAATACAAAAAAATACTCTTATGAAAGTAAAAATAAGATCTACATCAAAGGGTGTGGACTAAGTAACATAAAGATCAACATTGTGGAAGCCATGATGGCTACATATATGCTGTGAGTTTATATATAGTTCATCAAACAAATGTTCTGGAGTTTATAAAATTTCATCTGCTGTAACAAGTTATTTAAGATATATATTTTAAATCAGTGGAGCACCAAATTGGCAAGCTGCCGAGTAAAGCTGCAGCACTTTACCTGAAGCCATACTACTCATAACCCAATATCAATCTTTCTATTGTAAGCATTCTCATCAAGTTCTACTGTAAATATACATGCAGAACAGTCACTCTCTAGTCTCTACCTAGCAATACAATAACTTCAACATCTAATCTTGCAGATTTGCACAAGGCACATACATATAATCTCTTGATAAATGGAGACAATGCTGTGAATTTAAAGTGACTTGAAATATTTAGGTAAGCTGTTTAGTTTCAGTTGTTAAAAGATTCACATGGTTTAATAATGAGTGCATTCGCACACCTGATTATGTTTATTGTTCAACTCTACAATACCCATTACTACACACAGCAAATATGATCTCTACAGCAAGAGGCAAGAACAATGAAATCATGCCAAGCAAGTTAAGCCTTACAATCCGTCATCCTCATTAAGAAGGCTTCTTGTTGAATACATAATTTTGACATAAGCACCTGCAAAGGATGAGACTACAACCAGTGTTGAATGAAAGAAGCTTCGGGGCTCTTACGTTTCAGTTACGATTTCCCCCCTCTTGCTAGAAAGAAAAGAAAAGGGCCCATTAATTTCATTTTTCAAATAAAGTGGACCCAATATCGCGGATTTAGCTGGCACACTCAACTCCAGCAAAAGAGCTTAACAAAAATGAAGAAGAGATGCCCCAGCCGTTCAATAGTCATAGAATTACCGTTCAATAGACCCCAATGTATCCCTAGGATGCTTTAATTATCAAAAGTTGAGGTTTATCTCAAAAATCAATTTATTGCTTGAAAGTAAAAGTAATCTGAAAGTGGGCACCTTCTGAGTCAGATTCAGTGGGCTTGGAGCGCTTGAGGGCACTTTTGAGGATAGGCTTTGGTGCAGGAACTGGAGACGATTCCCTGATGTTAGCAGCAACGGGCTCTGGTGCTTCGTGTTCAGAAGAAGGAGAAAGCGGAGGAAGAGGGTTTGCAGAAGGAGGGGGCAGTCCTTCAAAGAGGTTGTCCGCCATGATTGGCTCCCTTTCTCGTCTCGCTCCGCAACTGCTTCACCAAAAGGAAAAGAGGCGAACCCAACAACTGCGAAGAAATGCAAACAGGACACTTCCTTTGTGTCGTTTAAGAAAAACGACACCACGATCTTGTAATACTCGGAGTCACGAATCAAGCGCTGATGGGTTTAGTTTGTTTAATAAAGGAGCTATCCGGCTATGATTTGTAAAATAAAATGGGCTTACGAATAAGATCAAATTTTAGCTTATTTTGTTAAAGGACAATTCAAACTCAGCTTGTATAAACTTTTTTGAGATTTTATATAGATCAGATATATAATCTTAAAAAGTTAAATGTGTTTTTTATGATATTAACAAAATCTATAGTATATATATTATGATATTTATATTTGAATAATTATATGATTTTATTTTTAAACAATCTGTTTACAAACTAAACAAGTAAGGTATCAGAATTTCAATCTCACTTCATTTAATTGAATAAGATTAATGTTATAATCAATTTTGGTTATTAAAAAAAATTAAGCTGAAACAAAATTTTATACAAGTTGAATTTAAGTGTTCACAAACAGCATAATTCAATTACAACCTACCTTAAACCAATAAATTTAAATTCAAAAACATTTTATTTCTTCTTGGTAAACAAATAATTGTAACAAAGATTTTTCGCCAAAACTTAAAATTTTATAAAATGCTAAATGGTTTTGATATACTTAAACTGGATTTTTATTTTGCTCCTTTCCTCACCAGTTGGCCTTGAGTGTCCTTTATTTAATAAAAAATAAAAAATCTTATCAATAATAATAATAATAGTAATAACCAAAATAAATTATTAGAATATTTTCACTCAATACGACCATATTTACGTGCTTAAACACGTGCCGTTTTGTTGTCCGAAAAAATACACGCATTTTAAAGTTAAATTAAACTTAACTGAACTTCATTTAGATTTGGACATGGTTATAATGGCAAGTTAGAGGGAAAGTTGGGTTAATCAATCACTAATAAAATTTCATTACTAAGAGGAAGTCGCGTGTAGTTAATTAGCATAGCAATGTTAATTACTAGCTAGTTATGTTAATTTTGTTTGGACATGGTAATTAATTTATATGGGTGGAATTTTTTATGCATGTTAAAAATTCAAGTGCATTAATGTAATTAATAGCGATTTCTCCAGTAATGACTTTAAAATGTAGTAATAATAATTTGTTAATGTATTATTATACATTATTATCATTAATAGCTAGCTGAATATCAATATATATCGTTGTTAATTAGTATGATAAGAGACCAATACCAAAATAGTCTTAATTCCCTAATATGTATTATAAGATCAACCCTAGGTATGTTATTTTGTAATCCCCTTTTTTCCCAAAATAAACAAAAACAGGGAACCCAATGATTGATGTGGGTGGAACTCAATGATGTGTTTATATGATTAATTAATTATTGTAATTGTTAAAGCTATGATGAATACATGATCCATATGTCTGGGCATGGGGGATGACCAGGAAGTAGAGAGAGAAGAGTTTATCAGTTACACATGTGTTCTGAGCAGGAATGGTATTGTTCTTCATTGTTTAATGTCTTCCTTCTTATGCAGGCAAAGATTTCAGAATTCTTTAGTTAATCATTTTCATTTTATTTGTTGTCAGCGTCTGTCTTCGTATATGAATTCCATTGAGAGAATTAAGGATTAAAAAAAAAAAGATAATTTTATAAATAACAAATATTTATAATATTTTATTTTAAATAATTAAATAATAATTAAAGAGACAACAAATAAAATTTTACCAAACTTTTTATTTCCATCTCACTTTCTCGGGCAAACCAACAAGCCGAAATAGATACTTTCCAAGGATTCATTCTGGGAGAGCGGTAAGGGACACTATTTAAAGTGATAATTTAATTTTTGAAACTCCTCCTTTTTCTACTCGTACAATTTCTTTCTTCTTTTTTATTATGCAAACCCTCTCCTTCATGTTATTTCACCGATTTCGAATTTTGTTCTTCAACAGGTCTTTTGCTAGTATTATATGAAATAATAATAATATCAGCATGACATGATAATTATTAAAATAAAAAATATTTTATGTTTACTGGCTAAGCTTATTAACTTATTTATCTATTAAAAAAATTAATGAACTTATTCAATATAAAGCTGATTTGACTTTTATGTAATTGACGAATATAATCATAGTAATAAATTTAATAACATAAATAAAATGTTATTTTATATTTAATAATTATTACATTATCCTACAACTAAGACTATCAAGTTTGTAATATATGAGTGAAAGTATCAATTGAAGGATATCATGAAACCCAATTATAACATAATAATTATTAAATATGTAATAATATTTTTTTATTTTATTAGATTTATAATAATTATAATCATATTCATTAGTTAGACAAAAATTAAATTAATTCTATTAAAAGCACTATTAATTAACATGAAATATTTAATAAAATATTTTTATATTCAATAATTGTTACATCATATCATATGTAAAATTTATAATGTTCCTAAATTGATAGCATCATCATGGTTTATAATATAATCTTAGTTTCATATGGATCAAAAGTTAAATTTGATTTGGTGTCGATTGATTGTTAAAAGATAATGGAGCTGATTATTCATTTAAATAATGATTGTTCATAAATTTGTTGGTATAAATGCTACATGTGAATATATAAAAATGAAAGTAAAAAAAAGAAAAGAAAAAAACACACACACACACACAATCAACAGGCCTATCAGAATGCGAAAAAATTACTTTCTTTTTTTCTTCCTAAAGAGTTTAGACAAAGTTTTAAATAAAATCATGCCTCTTCGCTTTATGGTGCTTTGGCATGAAATCTAGTTCCAGTGATAACACCTTCGCTCAACCTTTAACTTATGTTTATAATTTGGTCGGCCTTTGGGACATGAGATTTAGTTTAAGAATTCAAAAAGCATAACATTGCCATTGCTTAGCATCATAATGGCCATGAATTGTAAACACGACATAGCGAATATTGGCAATTGGCAATATACATACTCATTTTTCATGCTTGATCTCCATATTCCTAAAAATTTATCATCTCTGTCCCCATTATCATTTTCAAGAAAAACTCAAAAAATAAGAATCCCTTCTCCAACAAATGTAAAATTACTTGAAATGTCTTTGCCTCATCGCCATCAAGTAAGGACTTGTGGACATCAATGTCAAAACTAGAGCCTTTATATACATGTAATGCAAGCAGCTTCCCTTCTCATAAAAATGTTTCACCCTTTCCTTTTTATCATTTATTGATTACTCCATTACATCATTTAATCAAATTAACTTAAAAAAATACTGTTGGTTACCTTCTTAGTGCCAATAGTACGATTCTATTGAGATGTCATATCATCCTCTTGAAACATTAAAAGCAAACCTAGCATTAAATGCATATATTCCATGAGTCTTCAGTTTCTAAAATGAGTTCATTATCAGGCTTGTCATCATTGCATTATTTTTTAGCCTGTTACAAGAACATATACATAAGACAACTGCACCAAAACCACCGCCTAAAAATTCTCACCTCTTGAACATTAGGATTGTTTATAAAAGTATAATTATGAAAATTCTTAGTCGAGCATGTTTTCAACTCATGAGTTAAAAGTAAATTTCTTGTTTATCCATGTATGGCATCCATATAGCATAATTAATATTCAAGTTTAAAGCCTTAGAAAACTATATAAGATTATATGCTTATCCGAGGACTTCCTAATTCCAAGGGTTAGCATCCAAACATGCTAGCTTGCTTCCTTTTGTTTTTTTCATCATTCCAATCAATCTCTTGGTTCAATTCCAACATATTGTGCCTCAAGAAAAGCTCACTCACATTGATTTTAAGAACAAGCAAAACCAAAGTCAAAAGGGTTATGGTAGTTGCACATGAGACTAGAGCTTTAAGGAATTGGGAGCACCAAATGAAATGAGCGAGGTCCATAGTAAGTCCGTCCATTTAGCAAATGGTCAAGCCATAAGGCACTAAAAATGCAATAAATTAAATGTAGACCCATTTGAATGAAATGTTGGAGTAGCTAATGTCAAAATTTCTCCCTCTATAAGAGTTAAATTAGTAAATAAAGGTTAAATTATGTTAAAAACTTATTGGGATCATGACTAAACCAAAAGTAAATTAAACTCTTTCAAACACCTTAACTTGCTTATCTTTATATGATCAAACTTAAATAATAGGCTTCTAGATTATGACCTCTAAAGACTTGATAACTTATATAAGGGATATCCATCAATAATTTTTGTCTATAGTTAATTGAGGCTTAACTTAAAAAGTTTTCTAAATCTACTCAAAATTCTTGTCAATAAGATGGTGATAATGTCCTAAATGATAGTAATAAAACTAAATTAAGTTTACAAGATTGATAATCCTGTTAACAAGGCCTTCAAATAATTTACAAGATCATTGGCCATATTTTAAACCTCAACTTTTAACACTAGACAAATCTTATTGATAAGATCTTGACCAAAATAGTTGTATCTTTTATATCTATTGCCAAACATCATAAAAATACTTTAAACAATCATAATATAATATTATTCCATAAGAACATGATTACTAAATATCATTTTTCTCAAAAACATAACTATTAGATATCATTTATCCTTCTATAATACAACCAAAACTATAACATATCTCTATATACATCAAAAGCTTATAGCATCATATCCTAGTTTGCCATTCTCTTACATATGCACATAACTCAAAATATAGGCCTCATGGCCATATATACATTATGTGGAATATATGTACAGCTCGAACAGAACATATATACATAAAACATCATTACATATAGCCACTTGCGTAGTACCAACTACTAGGCTACTTCTTAGTATGCTACTCGATCTACTTGTTAAAACACTCACCTAAAAATAAAGTGATTGTTTTTCACAAAAATGGTCAAATTGAAATCCCAGTAGTTGTTTTAGCTAAAACTCAAAACTATAATGGCATACAAGCATATGTAAATAAGAAAGAATATAACTTATGTGATTGCATATTAAAACAATAAAAACTGAAGCACGGAATACATTTCATATATCTCTAAATCTCTTATGGCCATTTACCACGAGAATCTAGAATTAATAAACTATATGGTTAAAACTTGAAATTTGGGAATCTATTAGTTTAAAACCCGAAATCTAATAAACTATAGGCTTAAAACCCAAATTTGATAAACTATAAGTTTAAAACTTAGATTTAATAAACTATAAAAAAGAATACTCACTCACCCAGAACTGATTGTTATAAGCAATAAAGTGGATATCACAAATTAATTGTAAAACATATTTATGATTCTAGTTTAGAGAGAATACATAATAAAAGATAAATAACTACTTGGCTAACAACTCAAGATAATCTTGCCTAAGGTAAAGCTCAATATATCCAATAGAGGTATCACAATTTAGGTTATACATAAAGTTATTAATTCCTACTATCACATATATCATAATAACAATACCTAAATCTCATTTTATAATGTACTACTTACCTTAGATATCTCAATTAGATGTCTGACTTAGCAAGAGTGCAATAGTTTATCTCATCTCTAAGATTTCACTAAGGTCTCTACAAAAGTTTTAGCTAGACTTTATAAGATTTTTATAGGATTTCTACAAGATCCTTTCTCACAATCTAGTTAATATAAGAAAATAAAATACTCATACTCAAATTTTACTTTAAAAATGTGAAAATCACATCAACTACTCAAGGAAGAAATTCCTTACCACTTAGGGCTAAATTCCACATTTAAAAACTTCCAATAACAACATTATAAATAATCTCACACGAGCTTCAATTTGGCTAGACACAAAATTCCAATCACATAAGTTTCCACTTAACTTCCATAATCAATAAAATAGAAGATTAACTACATTTAAACTTACTAACTTAAGTAATCAACTCTTAATTCATCAAGAACTAGTTTCCAAACTCATCAACAAGTCTCAATCTTCATATTCTTGGCCAATGCACGTTAAAAAGCAATTTCTTAATTCCATTTCAAAGCTTCAATCAACAAAGCAACTTTGAAAATTCAAAAGCAAATTTAGACTTACCAATTTTAGTGCTTAATTTTCACTATAGTAAAAACTAACATTTACATTTATAAAAAATTTCCATTTTCACCTAATTTATAGCCAATAAGTGAAAAAACTGCCCCAACAAGTTTCCAAAATATAATTTCACAATCAATACAAATTTCACAATTTAGAGGAAATTCCCTACTTACTAATTCCAAGCTTTTGATAACTTTTCCTTCCAAATAGCTTTCAAGTTTTTAAAATAAAGATATTTTCCCTTCTTTTTTAATCTTAAACAATAGTCAAAAGTAAGCAAAATAACCTCTTAAAATAGTCCAAAAAAATTGAAAATAAAAAGCTCCAAAAATAAGAGAAACACCTAAAAATAACAATTTTAATTTTGTTTCCTTCTTCCTTCCCTCACTTTCGCCTTCCAACACTTCCTCTCCCCAAATTCTTGCAATAAAAAACCTCCACCACTTAGTAATCCAATTGGTGCATTTTGTAAGAGAGAATGAGTAGAATTTTTTTTTAATAAAAGATAACTTGGCTAAATCTTTGAAAATGCTAGACATACAAGACTTTCAAACCAAGCTTCGATGAAGGAAAAAATTGTCACTCTTTTTCCCTTTACTAGTTCATTTGTGACATGCATTAGAATGAAGGAAAAGAATAAATTTTATGATTCACCAAGTCAATCCATGGAGTGGGTGACAGCTAATCGAGTTAGTGGAGGATGATACCACATACCATTTCACTAATTTTATAATAAATAATTCATCACTCCATTAGCCCCGAAACTCTCTCCTATTGCACGATTTTTAAGTGGCTGATTTGGTCCCAATTACATAATGCATTGAAGTTTAATCAAATAAAAGAATAAGTCCATTTTGACGCTCAAGCAAAACTAGTGGATGAAACCATGGTGTCTAAATTTTGTCTTATCTTCTAACTTTAATCTCCCATAATTTCCATCATACTTCATCTTTCCAAAATTAATTTTATAACTCCCAAATCTCCCTTGGCTCTTTCTTAATTTATTTTTACAAATTTACATAATTTTACAAAATCCTATTTTATCACTCATAAATTTTAATTTTCCATTTTCTCTCAGATGCTTTTACTCGAGTCTTCCTTCCAACTCTATAATTATTTATTAATCAACTTGGATATCTCAACTAACAGAGTAAAGAAGTTCAATGACAATTGAAAAATAAGCCAAGGCAAAAAAATAAAAAATCCCTCTTTAGGAATCGACAATGCTTTGTATACTCCAAAGCCCATCTTCATCACAAATGCACTGTGCATATTCTATCAAGTTAGTACTTTTTCCGAACCATTTGTAGAAGTTGTCATCTCCCCGAACCATAGTCAACCAAGTCTTTCATACAAAAGTAGAAAAGGGCTTCATTGATCATGATTTTTTGAAAAGCTAAACATATCGTCTGCTATAGTTAAGACTCAAGATATAAATTTGCATTTGTCCAAATTCCATTTTTGGGTTCTAAAGAAATGATTTCCTACTTCAATAGAATCCCATATGACTGAAGAAAGTTAGGATTATGTACAGGAAATCCCAAATCACCTTAGGCAGAGAGTTTACAGACACCAAGAAAGCATGAAGAGAACAAAAACCAGATTTCAATCTAAGATCTTCTTTCACAATCATTAGTTTATTGTGTGTTAAAAGTTTAAAATTAAATTTATGGCCATGTTATGTTTATTATAATATATTCACTTCAAATTTTATTTTTAAAAGTAAATTTCTTATTATAAATTAATTAAATGCTAAAATTATTTTAATAATATATTCTTTATTTTTAAATTTAAAAAATAAACTATTTTATATTGGTTAAATATATATTTAATATTTATTATAGTATATAAATAATAGAAATAAGGATATTTTAATTAAAATAAATAAAATTATAACTTATTTTCATTTTTAAAAAAGTAAATGTAACATTTATTTTGATTTTAAAAAAGTGTATATCCTCAAAATATAAGACAACGTCATTTAGATATTTATTAAGGAAAGAAAAATAATTTATCTTGAAAAATAATTAAGAAAGGAGCATATTTTTAAAAAATATAATAACATCTAGATAAAATTATTCTTTTTTTTTTTTACAGCAACATGCAAAACAATATACCACTAATTCATTTATCTACTAAGTATTCTTTGTCGTTTTGGTAATAAAATAAAATAAATAAATGATAATATCTTGCCTTTTGTTAAAATATCAAGCTAAGGTTGAAGTAGTGGGTACCCTTGCGTCGTTTCACGGATTTTCTGCAAATTCGAGAGATCTCAATTATTTTTAAACATAAAATATCAATTTTTTATAATTAACAATTATAAAATTATTTTTATTCTACATTTTATATTTTTTAAAATAAAAATATATAATTTAAACTATCCAAATTTAAATTTCACCAAGGAAAATGCCGAACTGTTCCCGACTCGCGAACAATTCGACGTCCGCCCGTGTTTTATGTGTGTGTGTGTGTCTGTGTATATCACAAAGAAAATCTTAAATATACTTGCGGACCACTTTTCTATTTAAAAAAAAAATAATGCTGAGATCTACATTTCATAATTTTGACTTCCATATGAAAAATGAAAGAGCCCGCGTCCAAAACTGGTTTATTAGTAAGTTAAATCATTAATATATTTTTCTTAGATCGCTTGAGCTTTTACAATTTCAAATGTTACTAAAATATTTTCATTATTAAAATCCCATTGATCCCATAAATCAGACTAATCAGTATGTTTTCTTCCTTTTTTTTTTCTCCATTATCAGTATGCTGTCTCATGCAATTTTATTTACAGTGTCGTTTGGCGCACGTTTTTCTTTGGGTCAATTGAAAAAAAAAAAGGACATATACAAGGATCTCAAAAGCTTAAAGGAGCTATTAACCAAAAAAAAAGAAAAGTTCATACTGTCCAAAGAAAGATCAAAGAGTTCAAAGGAGCAACTCTGATGGCATTCTATGCACAATGAAATAGAAGCAAATTGTACCCCCGAGGCTAATCTGACATACATATGTCGCTACTACCTTATTTATTCTGGTAGTTTTTTGAAAAAAAAAAAAGGGAAACAAAACCCTGACTTTAAATTACAGCATGAGCAGATGAGTAATAATCTTCAAAAGCAACGACCCTTTCTTTAATGGACGGTGCATTGGCATACTATAAACGGCATCACTTGAGTTGAGACTTCTGGTAAGTAGAGGTATATCATACAAGTACCACAGCAGGGAAGAGATGCGTGCTTTCAAAACCCAAAAGCCATCTCATATCAATCATGTTAAATAATCCCCATTCTCTGGGGACTGGTGAGCCCCATGCCCCGTTCTTCCTGCACACAAGAAAACCATAAAAATAAAATAAAAAGGAAAGTTTGGATTCCGAGACTTGGGCCTCAGGCAGAGTCGGCGCAATTGGCATTTCATACCTGTTAGTTCATAGCCAGCATTTCTGGAATCAGGACGACCCCCCCAGTCTGTGGGTTGGGAAGGTGTCACATGCACACCACGCTGTTGAATCATGAAATGACTCCCTCCAATAGCTTGATGATCATCATTTCCGCGAACTGGATTGCCACTGGAAGATTCAACGCCTGGGTGGAAACCCAAACTTGATACTGGTTCCCCAACCAATGGTGCCAACTTGCTCCCAGAAGCATCACCTTTTACACCAGCACCAGCATCCTTCTTGCTGTCCAGAGAAAAAGTACCAACAATGACCTGCGTGTAAATCGACCATTAATTCCAGGAAACTTGTTATAACTTTTATAGGGGGTGCTTGGTACAACTGGAAAGAGGAGTGAGAAGCACTGAACGATGACAACATATTTGGACACAGTATGTCTCTAAGCATCAATTATTCTCATTCCTTTATTTTTCACCTTCTCCTTCTCAGTTCTTAGTCCTTAAGGCATATATTTAATCTAAAACTTTCTCCACACCACCCCCCCCCCCCCGGGGGGGGGGGGGGTCTAGCTGAGTGTGCCTGTCTCCTACCTCCCAAGAAGGATAATGTCAGAAATTGGAATTCATTGGAGAAAAGAAAAAGGACATAGAGAACATAACCCATATGGGGCGTCGACCAGTTAATATTCGAAAAGACTCATTTTGAAATTACCTGAACTGGACCAGCAGCTTTTAGGGGTCCACCAACTCCTCCACCTATGATTTGGCCATCAGTATTAGATAAGCATACACTGAGACCACCAGTACGCCCTCCAAGTTCAGTACGGACATAGGAACCAGATAGTGAAATAATCTCAAATCGACCCTAATATCAAAGCAAGAAAGTCATACCACGACAACCACAAGCATAAGTCTAGATCGACTCTCACCATGAAAACTGAAAAGGACTTCTCCACAAATGAAAATGCATAATCATAAGACTGATGAAAAGAAGCAACAGATCAACATCAAGAATGATTATTTTCAGTAAATATATTTGCTTTCATGAAGTTGAAATATATTTAGACCAGAGGAAAATGATATTGCTAATGCTGGAACTAGCAGTTGTGCTCTTGAAGGTGACTACCAAAAAAAAAAAAATCATTGGGTGCAAGAAATATCTATAGAAATTGAGACACTATTTCTTTCAAGCCCTTTCACTTTTATTTACACATATTGGAGAAATTTGATTACATCATAAAAAATCAGATGTAAAAGAAAATTCATAAATACAAGAATAAAACGCAAAATATATAGACAAGAGTCACAGTTATTCTGGTACTCCTAAGATTAGATATAGACCAAAGGTTGCAATAGTCTCATTTCCTTTTGAAGATAGTTTAAAGAACAAGGGATCAAAATAGAACACGCCAGATGTTATAATAGAAAAGTGATTAATAATTTACCTCATATGCAATATTGCCTCCTGAGGTTGCTGGCTGACGAAGAGAGGCATTAGAGATGGAACCAGATGCAGACAGGATGCACATTTCACGCCTACTTTGTTGCATGAACAACATAATTTTTTGGCCGACATCCTATTGAATATTCCCCCCCCCCCCCCCCCAAAAAAAAAAAAAAATTAAACTTAGATTAGGCTGCCAGCAATCATGATATATTCAAATGTCATGAATAATAAAGAACCAAGACCAATTCTGATGGTGAAATCTACCAGGAAAAGGCCTACCTTTGAAAAAATACAAATGCATAAATGTTGTTTATTTCTGTGAAATAAACTGTTTCACATGCAAGGATGCAAAGCATGAATTAAGATATATTACTTTAACTCCGTCAGGTCACATGAGACCACTTGTTTGGATGTTGGCCGGATTTATGTGGCACATCCCTTGTGCCTTTGCCTGCATCAATGGTGGGTGCCTTTACAGAGGTGCAACCCGTTGCACTTTGACAAAGACAACAGGTGTGCCTAGAGCTAAAACGCATAATTGCTCAATTGCAGCAGAGCTACTGCCCAATACACCATCCTATTTACTAGAGACATTGTCAATCACACCACCCATCAAACCATAGTTTTCAATTTACTTAGAACTTAATCTATGTTAATATCACCATTTTAACAAGAGTATACTACAAAATTTTTTAAGGGCCAGATACATAAAACCACCAAGGCTGCACGAATATAGACAAACCAATAAAAAATGTCAGGTGTTCAGATGAGTAATGGCTACTAACAAAATAAACCAGCCATCTAAATCTAACCACCCCCCCCCCCCCCCAAGAACTAAGCAGAACCAATATGATAGCAGAGAAAAATAGTTAAAAAGTTGAATGTTACAATTGACAATTCAATAAAAGTGAGCAAAATTATAGTGTAGTCCACCTTAGTTAAATGACAGCTAAAATTGTTAGTTAAATGAAGGCTAAAATTGTCATAGTTGCTACAATAGGATCTAGCTGAGTTTAATATTTTCACGTTATCCCAAAGTTTCTACAGAGAGATGATGATTCTTAATTATACAACATGGCAAACTATATAACTCATGAGTTATCTTTGCAAGAACCTCTGAAAACTGTACCATGAAGAGGCTCAAAGGAACATACTTAGGTCATGTACAAAATTACTCCCTCCATCTCATTTTTTTTTTTGGGTGTCTCATTTGACTTGATATATATATATGCAGATTTCAAGAAGACTTGTATTTTATTATAAAATCCATCACATTTTTTAAGAGTTTTTTATTTTGCATTTTGACTTACATTATATGCTAAGAGAAATAGGCTTAATAATAGGTTAGGTGTATGCCTCTGTACTATAAGTGGTGCACTACATGTTCTACATGCCGTGCCTGTATCTCTTAACAACATCAAGCATGTTTTCAAAAAATACACACAATTTCTACTTCCAAGGTAAATGATGACAAGTAAGGAAGGAAATTGAAATGCACTTTCTGACTTTAAGATAAGACATTAAATTGAGAGAGTTGAGCACAAATGTTAGAAAGGGTATACCTAACTGGAGTAAGGAAATCAGCCAATATTCAATGGTAGACCTATTTTCTCATATAAGTGATAGCAAAATATTAAAACAAGCCAATTAGGGTGAAATCAATCACACAATTAAAAACCTAAAAATAGAAAAATCATAATTAGGGTGAATATATTGCATCAACAGTAACATCTTGGATGGTGCTCGCTCCAGTTAATAACTAGATACAGCAAATTCTCTCCAGGTAAACTGGTTCTAGAGAGTTTAAAATTTAAAACAGCGCCAGAGACTGAAATCCTTTCTGTAAAATATTTGGTTGCACTTGATATTTTAAAGTTTATGAGAATCCTCACGTCACATTCCCCAGTAAAATTCATAATTTGCCAAGTGGAAGGATTCATAGTCTTCTATAAATTTATTAAAAGCAGAAAAATGCACAATATAACAGTGCCATCAGGATCAAGTGAACCCTTTGGACACTGCTCCAGCATCCGTACAACTATGCCAGAGTTTGAGATATAATGACAAGAAAAGCTTGTTAAGTATGCTTAGAAGTTTTCCTTTGCACCACTTATTACAACAGATTTAGTTAAAAATAATATTCCATTAGTCTTGTTTCCTCGCTGAAAAATAAGAATCTACACACAATTAATGCATGTGATGTTCAGGACATGAAATGTAGTACAATCATGTATCCCCTTTCAAAATCAATTATGCTTAAAGACTCATTCAAATATTACAAAAAATTTATCAGTTCTTTAAGCTATCATCAAATTATCTTAAAACAATTAGATCTAATTGCAGAAGGATGCTATCTAAGCATGTAACAGTTATCATTTTTTAAGGAAAATCTCTATTGAATTAAATTATAAAAATGCAAAATACTTTTGCTCTCTCTTTGGCATACAGAAAAAATAGTATAGGAGCATTAATTGCCTTCTAGTATGGCAAAACTTGAGTAAACTTAAACTTTATGCTAGACCTGCATGCATGTGGTTTTATAAATATGCATGGAAGTACAAAACCTATATATTTGGAACTCCAACTGTATTTATTTACATATATATTGGGGTCACTATGCTTCCTATTATAAGAGCTTATCAACTGTCACACGTAGATACAGACATCTATAGTTGACAAGATTTATTAAAGGAATGTCAAAAACGCATACCTCACCAGCAGCAACAGTAATGACATGTGGGGTGAAGCCTTGTCCTGCATCAGTAGGCGGCGGCAGCAGCATCAGGTTAATATTCTATAATTCACTATGAAAACAATTTCTTTCTTTTTTTTTTTTGGGGGGGGTGGGGTGTTGAGGAACAGATGGAGTAATAAGCATAAGTTAACAGAAAAATAATCCTTGTAAATTAATAAGCAACATATATATTATGTTCTTCATCCAAAAAGAGAGGTACAAAACTAATAGGAATATAACTAGAAAACAATCTCAGCACTTTAAAAGATATCTTAGACTTGTGCAATCTAGTTCATAGAATAAAGCAATGTCATCTTGGAATAAAAGTGAGTGTCAATTTTTTTATAGAATAATAATCAATTTTAAACCATCAGAAGTAGGAAACATGGTCACATGTTTAACTATGTCCATGAATTAGTAATGAAACTAAATAATTGGCACTCCCTAGTTTCAGTTTCCAGAATTCAGTATGCATATTCACTCTCATCTCAGGAACACTAGTACAAGTCAAGAAACACCTTTGAGGCAAGATTATGCATAAAGATGAGTTCAGAGTGATGGAGAATTAATATTTTAGATATATCTGCCAGTTTTAGAAAAACCAATTGCTGATTATTAAATATTTGTACCAGTGATTTAAACACAAAACTACTATCACTTAGCTATTAACTATAAGGGAAGTATTTTATGCAATGGCCTATATTACATAAATCAAGAAAGGTGATTCCTTGTGCACAAACCACCTAAGGGTCACTCCACTTTCCAGAAAGAATTAGACCCTAATTTACAAGAAATGGGTTGTGCCTCTCATGGAGTGTCCAAGAAGTCTAAAGCAGAATTCCTACATTTTAGAACTTTAATTACATTTAATACAGATTAGAAACTTATACGTGAGTATCCAGAAATTACCAATACCCCAAAAGAAGTTCTATTCAAATATACCCGCCTCTAAAAGTGTTATGTAACCCATCCCCTGTATTTTTTTCCCAATCAATAGGTTACACCAATATCCTAATAGAAAGTATGAAGATTTTTTTGATTTAAAGTTTTATATTTTTGTTTCTTCTTATTAACCCAAGTACATATTGAAGTCCCAACAATGAACTTTTGAAAGTGTTATGCACCTTTATCAGCGAAGGTTTCTCAATTAATTACTTTTCCAATGAACTTCCCTCCATTTGGACACCAACAATTTCTTCAGATCAAAAGATTCAAAATCACATATATGTTTAATATGATTTATCACAAGTTTAAGTAATATAAACAATCTCTTATTGCACTACTTAGCCATTTGGATAAGCAAGGCGTATTGCAAGCTTGTCACTTGAAGCATCACACAGCGAAAGAGATGCCATCAATATAAACAAATATTGAGAAACTGAAAAGAGACTATCAGGAACCAAATTCCAACCAAACAGCTCAATTGGGATGCCTCTATTGACACGACGTGAAAAATTTGAACAGGCAACGACACCAACCCATTCAGAGAACACGCATAAAAATTATCAGCCATAGTCATGATAAAAGAAAAATATAGGCCTGGGGAAGAAATCAGGCAACTTTTTAGGGGAAAATAAAAATTATCAATGAAAATATTTATTAAAATTGACAAAGTGAAAAAGAACCAAAGCTACTTTGTAAACCAAAAAATAAAGTTAAATGAAATAATATCGCTGCATTACACATCATATCGAACAAAGTTGGCTCAAAGTCCACACAATTCAAGTACTGCACAACAAGTAGGACCAAAAATTGAAAATTTACAGAGAGTAGACATAGGAACACACTGAAAGGCCAAATCAACAGCCAAGGTCTAGAAAAACCTAAATGTGCCCTACATAAAAGTAACCCCAAATTCAAAGATTTGCAACCCATACCAAGGTAAATAACAGTTTGCAGAGGAACCCACCTAGAGAAAACAACTGGGATTTCTTCGAGGAGCCTGTGTACGAAGACGAAGCAGAGGGACTACCCAAAGCGTGGTCCTTTTTATCCTTGTGAGAGAAAGAGTGAGACGACGACGTAGCAGCTTTCTTTGCGGCCAGAGCTTGCTCGGGGGTGCCGTACTTCCTCGGCCTCCCTCTCTTCCTCTTTGGGGCTTCTAATTGAGAGGACACCGCAGAGGGCACGGAATGAGGGTACACCATGTGGGACCCATCAGTGGTTGGTAAGAGCCCATTGGTCGGCGAGGATGTGGTGGTGACGGCGGTCGTAGGGGTGACGGTAGAAGTGGTGCTCTGTTGCTGTTGGTGGTGGAAGTAGGAGCTTAGCTGGTTTTCATTGGGTTCCATTTTGAGGAGGCTGGGAGAAGAGAGAGAAGGGGGGGAGTGCGAGGCCGATGGAATTTTTTTTTGTTTTTTTAAAATTATTTTGTTACGAAGAAAAAGGGTTTTGCAGGTATGGTAGGTTGAGAACCGTTGGATTATATTAGTTTTCGCGTCTTGGTATCTGACATTGACCGTTGATCACAATTCTGCTATTTTTTTAATTTATTGATTCTTTTTTATAATAGGAATAGGAGCGACCTCGCGAGGGACGACGTTGATATGACTGAAAGAGGAAAGCGTGTCAATACTCAAATTGCACTTGAAAACTCAGTGACAGCAATACATCCAAAGTCGATAAGGCCTTCTCACTGAGGAGCAGGCCTATCTTCTTATTCCTTTTGGGCTCAGATCCAACTATATTTGAGATCGGAAATTTTCTCCATTTTTGTATTTATTTACAGCTGTAAGTTTAATAAAACACACACACACAACACGTTTAAAAACCGACGTTAAAAAATGCGTTTTAATATACAAAATGAACAAGAAAGAAATAAAAAATAATTTTTTATCATGATTGTAACAAAATAATAAATTATTATTATTATTAAATAATAATTATAAAAATATAATATGCATTATATCTCCCAAATTCCTTCCTAATACCAAACTAGTTATAAAAGTTGGAGCTAACACTAGAATCGTTTTAATTTTATAGTATTGATATCGACACAAAATATGTAATGAAACTCTTAATAAAATTCATCACTGGAATAAATTTTACATATATTAGTTTATTTTTTTAAAAATGAATATTATCAATTTTCTTAAAAATTAAGAGAATATAAAAAACATATATTATGTCCTTTGTTTCAAAAATAACTTTGAAGGCTCCATTCCTACACCTTACACACTCCTCCCATATTTTGACTCCATTAATAACAGGACTCTCAGTTATATGCTCATTCACTGGGAAGAAGCTTTCAAAATCTCATTACATGAATGTTTTTTATTTTAAAAGGAACCATTCATGCGTCCAAAAGAAGAAAAGCATCATTCAATTTCAACGCCTAAAAAAGAAATGTTTTGGACATATATAAATCGTTTTCCATGGACTACAAAGCAGATCCAGTATATCATTATGACCCCCTCATCAAATTAGAAAGCCCTCGAGTATTTCCTAATCCCATACATGATTGAAGATACGGTTACGAGATCTTTGCTCAATGCAGACCCACCAGCGATCCTCTTCATGCAATCCGACAGTCTGGTGTAATACAGCAGCAACTGAATCATCGCCGCCCTTAAGATCTCCATACCAAACAAGAAGTTGCTGAACGCGAAGTGATGACATCTTTATGCATCAGCTCTATTGCAGCCTTCCATTTACTTGCAAAGCCCTTCACTAGTGGCTCAACTTCGGCAAAAGGTATGGGCTTATCAGAACTTGATGGATCCTGGCTGATAAATTACATACAATTAGTCCATGTTTTACGAAAGTATAGAACGCTGACGAGATGTTAACAGTATTGTCACTTTTATGATACTTACAGGCTTCGGCCTTCACAAACTTGATTAAATCATTAAAATGCTCTTGAAGCAGTTCTTCCTGCAATGAAAGAACGAGAGTGCAACACAGCATCGATAAAGAACAAGGTTAAATGGGACATATGCCTTATGTACTCCTTCCCCTTTCTCTTCTCTGAAAACCCATCAGATCAAAATGGTTGGAGGTTCCTGAAGCTGAGCAGTATAGCTCTGTGGTTTCACCACCATAAATAGCTCATTCTTCACAAGCAATTTCTTGAGTTGTCCGCATGCAATTTAACAGGGAAGCACTCAGCCATCTATTCTTATTCCGAAGATGTTTTCCTGGACTCAAGACATTACAATCTTCTGAAAGAGCGTTTTAAATATCTGCATTCCATGACCCCAAAAAGCGGAGCGTAGATGACTTTATCCCCTTGCCTCTAAAGGACCAATTTTTTTTTTTTTTGGTTAGCATGGTAAAAATATAGCAGCTGAATAAATTTATGCTATCATATTCTTTCCATGCAAGATTAAAATGCAAACTTTGCTTTGAATTGATACCAGATATAGAAGAAAATGGCTGCAGCGCCACGAATAATGAGGCATTGTTCTTCAACAGTTCCTCAAAGTGCATTAGAAGCTTCCCACCTTCCGGACCTGCTTCCTGGAATCAAAGATAACTCCATGGGGGACAAATACAGTTGCCAAGGCCAAATGAAGTGTTTATGTCAACTACATCACAAATGGGTCCTTATCTCTCTCTCTCTCTCTCTTTTTCTTTTGAGTGTCTCGTAACATGCTTTAACATTTTGGTTGCTGCTTCTGTCTACCTAAAAGAATAAGTTACCTTTAAGACAGCTGTTGAGATATGCCTCATTAGCTGTCAACATTTCTGATTTTTAGAAATTAGTTGCAATAAAAATAAAATAAAATATTTGAGTTTGTTAATGTCAATGGTTGTTTCCTAATATTTAGCCACGTAGTTACTGATTTAGTGGGATATTAGCATATTTTTCTATTCTGTTTATCATGTTTTGATGTATTTAAATATTCAGTAGCAGATTCAATAAAGCACGTTTTCTAAAAATATTATCTGTGCTCTTTCTTCACTTTTCCTTAAGTGTTTTTTTTAAAACCTTCAAATTGGTATCAAAGCCTTTATTATCTTGTGGGACCTATGAGAAAAACACTGAGTGTTATACAAAATGCAAACCACCATGCAAGCTGAACCCTCTTTTACTGCCATAGCCCTCCATTTTTTGATGGCCTAAATTATCATATTTGGGCTGTGAGAATGGAAGCTTTTCTAGATGCCAATGACCTATAGGAAGCTGTTGAGGAGGATTATGAGATTCCTCCTTTGTCAGAGAATCCTACAGTAGCTCAACTACGAAGTCACAAAGAGAAGAAGTAGAGGAAGTCAAAAGCTAAGTCTTATTTGTTCTCTGCTGTTTCTCCAACAATCTTCACGAGAATTATGACCCTGAAGACAGCTAAGGAGATCTAGGATTATCTCAAGAAAGAGTATGAAGGAGATAAGAAGATCAAAGGAATGCAGATGCTGAATCTTGTAAGGGAATTCGAAATGCAAAAGATGAAGGAATCTGAAACTATTCAAGAGTATTCAGATAAACTTCTAGGAATTGCAAATAAAGTGAGATTGTTGGGAGGAGACTTTGCTGATTCCAGGATAGTGCAGAAGCTACTGGTAACCATTCCTGAAAGGTTTGAGACAACTATCTCAACGCTGGAGAACTCAAAAGATCTATCGACCATCACTTTGGCAGAACTTTTGAGTGCCTTGCAAGCACAGGAACAAAGAAGGCATATGAGGCAGGAAAGGTCTGTTGAGGGAGCATTGCAAGCCAGGGTGCAGGTTAGTCAAAGTTATAAAAGAAAGAAGAAAGGAAAGAAGGAGGACAACAGTAGTTCTAATAAGAATGAAAGAGACAGCAACAGGAATAACTTTCCTCTTTGTGAACACTGTGGGAAGAAGGGTCATCCACCATTTAAATGCTGGAAGAGACCAGATATGATGTGCAACAAATGCAAACAACTGGGGCATATTGCTAAAATATGCAAAAACAAATCTCAACATTCTCAACAAGTGACAGAAGCTCATGTTGCAGATCAACAGGAGAAGCAATTATTCACTGCAAGGTGTTTTTCAGTCACAACTTCAAGCGAAATTTGGTTGGTAGACAGTGGTTGCACTAGTCATATGACTAGCAATCAAGAGTTATTTATTGATCTAGAAGAGGTAGAAGGCTCCAAAGTAAAGATAGGCAATGGAGATCACATGAAGATTAAAGGCAAAGGCACCATTGCATTGCAAACTCTTTCAGGTATAAAGAAGATTTCAGATATTCTTTTTATTCCTGAGGTATATCAAAACTTACTTAGTGTTGGCCAATTGATGGATAATGGTTTTGAGGTGTCATTTAAAGATAAAATGTGTTGGATCAGTAATGCTCATTGTCAATTATTGTTTAAAGTCAAGATAAAAAAAATAGATGTTTTCCCTTGGATTTGACTGATATTGATCAAAGAGCTCATGTTGTAATTAGTGATAAAACAGAGCTTTGGCACAAAAGGTTAGGCCATTGCAATGAGTATGTTTTACAGGATCTTAGTAAGAAAGATTTGGTGCAAGGAGTACCTCCATTGGAACCTCTTAAATCAGTTCGTAAAACTTGTCAATATGGGAAACAAACTAAGCTGCCATTCACTCAATCAGTTTGGAGAGCAACTCAAAAACTATAGTTGATCCACACTGATCTCTGTGGGCCTATGTCTGAGCCATCTTTGAATGGGAGTCTTTATTATATAACTTTTATTGATGATTTGACTAGAATGTGTTGGATTTATTTCTTGAGATTCAAAACTGAAGTTATAGGAGTGTTTTGGAGTTTCAAGGCGTGGATTGAAAATCATAGTGATTTCAAGATTCGGACCATTAGATCAGATAATGGGACTGAATATACATCAAATCAATTCACTAAATTTTGTGAAGAAGCTGGAATTGAGCATCAATTAACAGCTCCTTACACTCCTCAACAAAATGGAGTGAGTGAGAGGAAGAACAGAACTATTATGGAGATGTCTCGCTGCATGCTTCATGAAAAGGATCTTCTCAAGAAGTTTTGGGCTGAAGCAGCTAACACAGCTGTATTTTTGCAAAATAGGCTGCCTATTAAAGCATTGCAAGGAAAAACGCTGTTTGAAGTCTGGTATGGTTATAAGCCACTTTTAAAGAACTTCAAAGTGTTTGGTTGTATTTGTTATACTCTTGTGCCACAGGTGAAGAGAGACAAACTTGATAAGAGAGCTGATCCAGGTATCTTTGTAGGCTACAGTAGTGTCTCTAAAGCCTATAAAGTATTTCTTCCACAATCTAGAAAAATAGTGATCAGTAGAGATATTCAATTTGCAGAACTAGAAAAGTGACACTGGGAAGAGAAAAAGAGTATACCAGACAGCGAAGAATTATCCTCTAAAGCTTCACCACTAAATGAGACAATTGATGATCTTCCAGTTAGAGGTACAAGATCATTATCTGATGTATATCAGAGATGTAATATGTCTGTGGTAGAACCTAAACATTTTACAGATGCAGCAAAGGATCCAAAGTGGATGGATGCCATGTAGGAGGAGCTGAATATGATTGAGAAAAATCAAACTTGGGTTTTGGTTCATAGACCAGAACACAAAAAAGTCATAGGAGTAAAATGGGTGTTCAAGACAAAATTGAATGTCGATGGCTCCATCAACAAATACAAAGCAAGGTTGGTGGTCAAAGGTTATGCACAAGTGTATGGAGAGGATTTCACAAATACTTTTGCACCTGTTGCACGCCTAGATACCATTAGATTAATACTGTCAATTGCAGCTAAAAAAGGATGGACAGTATGGCAGCTTGATGTTAAGTCAGCCTTTCTCAATGGTTACTTGGAGGAGGATATTTTTGTAGAACAACCAGAAGGTTTTGCCATTCAAAGGCAAGAGGATAAGGTTTACTTGTTGAAGAAAGCCTTGTATGGGTTGAAGCAGGCTCTTAGAGCTTGGTATAGCAGAATAGATGAGCATTTGCAGAGCCTTGGATTCACAAGAAGCTTCAATGAATCAACTTTGTACATCAAGCACTCACATGCTAATTTGTTAATTGTCTCTTTATATGTTGATGATCTCTTGGTGACAGGAAGCAATGTTGAGCAGGTTGATTTATTCAAGCAAGAAATGTAGAAAGTTTTTTAAATGACAGATTTTGGAGCTATGGCCTATTTTTTGGGCATAGAGATAAAACAAGATCAGCTGGGAATTTTTATCAATCAGAAGAAGTATGCGAAAGAAATATTGAATAGATTTGGCATGGAGGGATGTAAAGCTATTGCTACTCCAATTAATCAAAAGGAGAAGCTAAGCAAGAATGATGATGCAGAAAAGACTGAAGAGGGCATGTACAGAAGTCTTGTTGGCTGTCTCATGTATTTAACTGCAACAAGACCTGATATCCTCTATGCTGTAAGTGTTCTTTCAAGATTTTTGCATTGTGCTATAGTGAATCATTATAAGGCTGTGAAAAGAGTCTTAAGATATATTAAAGGAACTTTTGATTATGGTATCCAGTATAAATGTAATCAAGTGTTCAAGATGGAAGGTTGTTCTGACTCAGATTGGGGAGGATCCTTGGATGATTTGAAAAACACCTTAGGATACTGTTTTACTTTGAGTTCTGGAGTATTTTCATGGAGTTCAAAGAAACAAGGAGTGGTAGCTCAATCAACTGCAGAAGTAGAATTCATTGCTGCAAATGAAGCTGTCAAGCAAGCTCTTTGGCTAAGGAAGTTGCTGATTGATTTACAGTTTATGCACCAATTTATGTGGATAATCAAGCAGCCATTGCAATATCCAAAAATCCTGTATTCCATGGCAAAACGAAGCATTTCAATATCAAATTATACTTCATTAGAGAAGTTCAACGAAGTGGTAAAGTCACTCTGACTTATTGCAGAACCTCTAATCAAGTGGCTGATATTTTCACTAAAGCTTTACCGAGAGACAAGTTTGAAGCACTAAGGATGAAGCTAGGCATGTGCAGCTACTAATGCAAGGAGGAGTGTTGAGATATGCCTCATTAGCTGTCAACATTTTTTATTTTTAGGAATTAGTTGCAATAAAAATAAAATAAAATATTTGAGTTTGTTAATGTCAATGGTTGTTTCCTAATATTTAGCCACGTAGTTACTGATTTAGTGGGATGTTAGCATATTTTTCTATTCTGTTTATCATGTTTTGATGTATTTAAATATTCAGTAGCAGATTCAATAAAGCACGTCCTCTGAAAATATTATCTGTGCTCTTTCTTCACTTTTCCTTAAGTGTTTTTTTTTAAACCCTCAACAGCAATTCTCATATCATAATTTTTTATAAGAAACACAGTTTATAGTTTTGGCTTTGGGAAGTTCCTGGCAAGCTCGATAAGCAGGTCATTGATGGCAATTCTCAGTCGTTCCAAGTTCAATTCAAGCTGTAATCAATGAGTAGATAAATTACATAAGAAACTTATAGAGGAAACCTTTATGACTTTTATAATGCCGACCTGGCCATCTCCGTACTCAACATTTAAGTGGATAAGTGAAAGCTAAACTCGGCATAACGCCTCAAGACATAGTGAGGATGAACATCATCTTCCCATAATGTCTTTAAATTCGCATTACGCAGGCTATTAAGGAGCATGCCAAATACCATCTTAAAACGAGGCCATAAGGGAATATTGACCTGCTCAATTTAAAAACTAGTGTTAATTATCTAATTTGTTTTGTCAATTGAACCATCAAAATTGCAATTCCAATTAACTCTGTACTTTGGCATTCTACATTGGACTGGAGCCCATATATGACAATAAATATCTTATTGCAAGTGAGAGGATTATAACTGAGCAGAATGTCTATATAAAAGAGACAATGAAGACTACAGATTATGAAAGAAGTGGAGGGAAGAGGGAAGGTAAAGAATTAGGGAATTCTAAATAAATAAACATCTAAGAATTAAAATAAAATGATGCAGAAATAATCTATATTTTATATCAAAAGTGTGATTTCCATTATCCAGCTAGAAAAATTTGCCAAACTCAAGATTTCTTGTCATCCCCCATCTTAATAACACCTCAAACTGTTCCTCACAACCATTAACGAGTGGTAATGAATAAATAAATTGGTATAGTAACAAATGTGATCAGCATTATCTCACGAAGAACAAGAGAAAAGGTTGTCAGTCCCTACTTTTCCTGTCATCTAGCAATTTCAATAAAATTAATATGAACAGCTAAGACCATTTGTCTGAGAATATTGACAAAGGCTCCTCCCAGCATAGACACACTACAAAAGAAAAGACTTAGCCGATATATGTAGGAAACTGACCTTGTCTACATAAGAATCCAAGCACGGGATCCGCCTTCGAGACATTATGAGCTGAGAAGGACAAGTATTTCATCTAAAATTAGTTTTCCCAAAAAGTGAGTCTTTTGTGACTGCAGTAAGATTCTTTGCCAACACTGACAGTACAGTTAAATGTTAGCTGAAATATGCTGCGGAAGAAACAAGTGGTACAACTATATCAAGGGGTTTATTTGAATGCTTATCGGGCAAAGTAATTTAACATGTGCTAACTATTCCCAATAAAATGTGTGTTGAATGCTGTGAAGGTATTGGAGCATATTGTCATCACAACATTGCATCGATCAGTCGGACTACATTACTCGCTATTAAGTCAATTCACTTTTGGGATTAAGGAGGTTAAATTAAGATACTCAGAGTAAAACGCTAAATTCTAAAGTCGTTAATAATCAGCCTTTGACATTATGCAATGCAACCTTAGGCTAGGATAGTCTAATTTGAATCACTATGGCATCCTGAAACACTGCCTTTCCCAGGATTATTTTGGTGGATGTTCAATGTGATGAGAAAGTTCTGCTGGCTAGATGATCTCCATTTTGTATTTCTTCTACTTCAAGGATGTGTACCTGATGCTGGTGTCCTATGCGAATCATAAGCATTAGACCAATAGCATCATAGCAATTTGGAAGTATTGAATTGAGGTGCTCATCGATGACACAACATTGACCTGACAACAATACCAAAGCAAATACTAAGTCATTAATGCTTACCAACTCAAAGATCTTCATGAAAATACAAACTTGGTAGCAAATGTGAAAGTGAATTGAACAAAGTTCATCTTATATATCAATAAGCTAGCACTCCTCATGTGTTACAATCTCATGAAAATCATGCAAGTCCCTCACAAATACTTGAAAAAATTTCATAAAATATTGATTCTTCTCCAAAGAAAACATCACGGAAATTATATCTACAAATGAAAGAAAATAACATTAACTTGCATATAAATACAAACTTTATGCTAACGAACATCTTGTATGAAAATATTAAGAAGCAGAGCAAATTGTATACTCAGATGTAGCAGCATCCGCATGCAGCTTCTGTATGCTCCTGAAGAGGACCTCATATGTATATTTAATAGAGCTGGGTTCGGCCGTACGAGGAATCAATGCAGGTTCATCAATTTCCTGGCATCAATGCAATAGTTATATACCATGGAATTTGAAGTAGTTATTCTAAAGACAATAAACTATGCGGATCAGACTTATATTTAGCTAATATCATTTCCTGCCAACCAAACCAAACATCGAGAATATCAAATATCCTAAGAAAAGTAAAGCAAATGCTTTCTAACGTGCTACTTTTCTTTTCAACCAACTTATAATTTCATCAAACAAAAACATGTATTTCTTGGTCAATTCAGACAGTGCTTGGAAAGAAAATCATTTGCATCAGTTTACCCTCCTCTCTGGTCCACCTTATACGTTTAATATATTAATCCTATCCCCAAGAGCAAAAACAGCAGACCGATTCTTCAGTGATTCCCTTGTTCTTGTTAAAAGACCGGTGCTTCTTGTCTCTACACCAATTAAATCATTGGATGTTGTTATATCCAACTGTAGTTTTCCAATCCTTGTATGTAAGCACAGAAATGTGCACTAAGAACTTGCAAACTCACAGCCGCAATAAAGTACTTGAAATAATTTCCAACCGTTATCATTTAAAAATGGTCTATCTATATGCATGCATAATTTAGTAGTTGTTAGAAATTTGACATTTTTAAAATGGATCACCAGTCAAGCCTTCAGCTTATATGACAACCCAAAAATAAATCTTTAAAGTGAATGTGATCATTTAGATTTATGAAGGTTAGCAACAAAATAACCAAGTATAGTAAAGACACTACACGATCACCAGGCAAGAGCACTTATCTGTGTCAGACTGAAGCAGAGATACTAGAAACTTTAGATGCTATCATATCTCATTTTGAACTCCATTTAAGAAAAACATTTATTTTTTTAGTTTGAGTTTTGTTCTAGATTTAGCATGCATTTGGGTTAAATCAAAATCATACAAAATAATATTAGTGTCAATAGGTTGCAAATTTATAGACAGCTAAAATTACATTGACAGCAACCGACCCTTCTCTTTTCCTCATAGCAACATTAACATATATGCCAAGATGTTAGTCAAGGAAAAACTTGATTCAATGATCTGATTATGATAGTTACCTTGTCCATTGTATCAATGTATGCGGCACGAACTCCATTATATACCTCCCTGCCATGTTCCTTGGGGAAGGAAATAGCATACCTATACTTCTGCACTTCCACATGATAGGTATATAAAAAACTCAAAGTTGAAAAAAAATAAAAAATAAAAAACTAAATAGAAATATGCAAACCCAATGGCAACCAAAATGTTTAAATTCATTGTATGTTTAGCCAGTGACGGCATTATACAAAATCAACAGATATATTTATAAATGCAATCTTCGATGATTTAGCTACTCCAGTGCCGTGTGCATGAAGACTGACAACAAAGGAATTAAACCAAAATAGATATAAACCTAAAATATGTTTAGTCAACAATTTAAGAATTTATAAACTTGCCACGAGCACCGACTAATGCTCAAGAGAGATGCATTGTTTCAAAAAATAAAGAAGAAGAAAATTTATAAAAGCAAACATACTTGGGCCATTTTAAGGTAAATGCAATTATGAACTAACAGAACTCATGATTTGGAATTAAAAAATTTTTCAAAAAGAGCAACTTGTCAAGTAGGGATGGCAATTTGAACTCGAACTGCTTGAACCCATCCTGCCTTGCCTCGTTTAGATTGGGTAAGTCAACAGTTCATCAAATATTATGACATGTTTGGGGTAGGGTGGCCCCAATCCATTATGCCCTGTAACCCATCAAATGAAATATGCAAAATTAAACAGCTTAACCAATTCTTCAAGACTGCACCTTTGTTATATAAATGCAAAATATTAAATATAAGACCATACAAATGATATATATTTACATACATTATTTAATTATTTATAAATATATTCTTAACATTTATTACTTTATTTTTATTAAGAATTATATTTAATATATTTTAAAAAGATATATTTGCATAAATTTCCAACTATGCCTGCCTTAATTCAATCATGGTAAAATTAATAATCATCTTAATTGGTTTTTTAAGATGGAAGTGTTATTTTCATAAGCTATTTAATAAAAAGTACATAATTTTATTATAGTTGGATAAGTTAGATACTAAAGAAGAAGATCAAAATTATACCTTTTATCATAAGATTTGAGAATCAAAAATAAAATGAGCTTAAAGATAATAGAGAATGACAGAGCAGTTGGACTGGATAATATATCTATTAAAGTATAGAAGAGTTTAAGAGTAAAAGGTATAAGTTGATTGATAAAATTATTTACTAAGATTACGAGGTTTAAGAGAATGCCAAACAAGTGAAGGAAAAATATTTTAATTGTTATTTATAAGGACAAGGGAGAAATACAAAATCTGCAAATTATAGGATACTTAAGCTCATAAGACACTATAAAGATATGTGAGAGAGTAATTGAACAAAGATTAAAGCAAGAGACTCATGTTATAAAGAATTAATTTAGTTTTATACAAGGAAGGTCGATTATATACTTGCTGCAAAAATTGATAAAAATATATCGAATGAATAAAAAAAACTTACATATGGTGTTCATTAATTTATAGGAGGCATATGATAAGATATAAAGAGATGTTTTGTGAAAGGTTTTTTAAAAAAAGTTCGTATTACTTATGGTCGAGCAATCCAATATATGTATGATAGGATTATAACTAGTGTAAAAATAAAAAGTGGGCTCACAACAATTTTTTTAATAACCATTGACCTATATCAAGAGTTGGCTTTGAATCTTCTATCTTTTTACGTTAGTCTTAGTTGTGGTCATTAAACATATTCAAGAGTCGGTGTCACAATATATATTTTTTTGAAAATGATATAGTCTTAATTAAAGAATCGAAAGAGAAAATGAATAAAAAGTTAAAGATATAAAAATTAATTTTGGAAGCACATGAATTCTATTTAAATATAAGTAAAATAAAATATAAAAAATATAAATTTAACAAAAAATACACTAATTATAACATAAGAATAAAAATTAAAGAACATTTTATATTACAAGTCATACAATTTAAATATTTTAATAGTTCATCATACAACGTAATAAAAAATATAAAAATTTTCATAAAGAAGACAAATTTTCATAAAGAAGACAAAGTGTCCTAAGTAAAACATTAGGGGCATATTAATCATTTTATAATTTAATATTATCTTTTTTTTTTTATCAACCAATTATATTTTGTAAAAATTTCCTCCAACCAATCACTACATGTCACATGGATGACACCTTCTCATTTTTTTCTCATTTTCTTTTTGATGTGATCAGTACGAGTCAACAGTGTGCAAGCTTTTGCAGGCTAAGTTCAACCTAACTTGTAGCCATCTGAACTCGAAACCATTCTAATAATGCAAAACTTGGAACTACTGGCCATGTAGGCAATGATCTTAGATCCAATGGTTCCAAGTTCACGGGTCACACCACTTGGTCACGTGGCGTCCCATCTGATAGAGCTACTCATAATAATTGATTTCGAGTTATTCTTTGGTTTCTGTGAAGTTGGAATGATTCAATCCAAATTCAGTAAATTTATTGCTTGTTGGTAAATATTTTTTAATTATTACTTTTCCATCATAATTTTTGGGGGTTTTATTTTAAAATTAATATGTGCTTTTTAAAAGTAAGAATACAAAGATTATTTTTTATCTTTAATTTTTTTTAAATTTTTATATATAAAGATATACTGTATAGCAATATAAGCTAATCATACGTATTATTTTTATAACATGATTCATGGTGGTTAGAAGTCTAGGAAAGCAAACGTCCCTTCGAGAGCTGTTATTCTCCTCATTTATTGGAAATTTAATGAAAACATCTTCATTGATTGGATTTTAATTGTTTTATTTGTTATAATCTAATTAAAACAAATTGAGTAACGTCAAATATGCATTGGTTGAGCAAATAAAACGATACAATAAGTCAATGAATTTTTAAAAAATTCAAGTTGAAAAAATTAGCAATTGAATATGTATATATTTACTTGCACTTATTTTATAGGTCTTTATAACCAGTTAAGACTAGATTAATGATTTTAAATTTTAACAAAAGCACATTTTTTCATAATAAATTAAATAAAGAATAATGTATATCAATAAAAGTTAATCATAAGTATTATTTTTTTAATATGATTTTATGTATCAAAGTGAACTATTGATAAAATCATAAAAATATTTACAATTACACGTATATCATCATAAATGGAGCGACTGCTTTATAATAATAATGTGTTCCATCTTTGAAAATAAGGTTAAATTGATGAAACACATGACAAATTGGCATGTTTATACGGAGATGAGAACCTACTGTTCCTTTGCCCAAAAAAAAAAAAAGAGAACCTACTGTTTCAAGAAGCAGCGCATGAAGTAATGGCTTTTAATAAAAAATTTGAGACGTGTTGGAGCTTTTAAATATAATTGGGCTGCATGTGCGTAGAGATCTAATATTTTAACATTTATATTCTGAATGCATTACATGCTTCCAGATGAACAAGTTTGATATATGGCATGGTTGGCCAAGATGATAAAATGAGAGGGAAATGGAAAAGTAGATATTTTATTTGTATAATTATTAATTATTAAAAATAAAAATATTAAAATTATTTTTTATTTTTTATTTTTATATCTAATTTTTCACATACTACACGAACGAGCCGATATAAATTGTGATTCAGTCCTCCCATGGTCCCACCTCCTCGAAAGGTGAAGTGCTTGCTCGCTGGAGAACTATTATTGATTAATCATTATCATTTAATAATATCATTTTAGTCTTAAGTCATATATATTTTTAAACATTAAATTAAATTGATATCAATACACTTTCAAAAATTAAATTAATGATAAATATATTTATTAAAATATAATTTATTTAATTATATATATATATATATATATATTGGCTCATGATTTTCTTTATATACTTGTTCAATGTTTTTGAGAGCTTAACCGGTTCATACTAATCATTGAGATTTTTTATATACATATTAATGTAAATGTAGAGTATTTTTATCAATTTACTTAAAAAAATAAAATATCAAAAAATTGAGTCAGTAAACTCGATATTTAAAAAAAAAGAACTAAATTAATAATGTACGATTAAACATGCACCCAAGGTAGATTTTTGTTGTGAAATTTATTTCTGATATATATATATATATATATATATATATAAAATTAGCTTTATTTATTTGTTTTCATTAATTAAACCAATACCTAATAATGTTTCTATGCTAAAACGGTATGAGAATTTGAGCTTTGTGCAGGGGTTGGCCCTTTCTATGTTAGTTCCATTCCAAGAATGAACTGGGAATTAGTATTTACGCCGGCTTATCTGTCATACAGTCACGGTACTTTTCATACAGAAAATAACAGACCGCGTAATGATGGTAGCATTGATCTATCTATGCATTCTGAACATGAATTTGCTTACTGCATATACTGGCGATGGATGGTGTCTGCATAGTTAATTCTGCACCTCTGAGGGTGGCATTTAATAATATACATTCTGGATCTGCCTTTTCTTGTATATGCCTCAACGTTAATTAAACGCGCCTCGCCTAGCTAGGACTAATCGAACTCATTTTGGTCATGACTTCAAATATGCTAATATGGCATCCAAAGGTGCTAGCTAGCTAGACAGAACTAGGCTTATAAGTTCTGTGATCAACCAATTTCATCACAACATATTCTTCTCAGACACTGACCATTGACCTAGTAGCTAGATACTTTGGAAGAATAATCTTTACTCCGCAACTTGTGCATATTAGCATTAATAATACATACACAGATTCGAGCACGTTTTCAACTGTCTCTCTCCATCTCTGTTTGTTTTTAATTTCTCCAATCCCCCGCCCCTGATGGGCTATCTTGAACAACGTGCACAAAAACAAACATTAATTTATTAGTGCCCGCTGGACCCCAAAAAAACTTTTTCTTTAATTAAAGATTCTTTTTTAATAATATTACACTTTCATGTTAGAAGATTCGATTTCTCTTGCTATTTTATAAATAAATCTGAGGAGGCTAGCCTCCTCACCTTAACCCGCCTCCTCTCAAGTATTTTCATTCTTCATGTTCATGGCATCAAGACTGGGGTCATCTTCAGATTTAAGTATCAGAATTGAAAGGAATCCTTCAAAATCACGATTATCTGATCTAGGAATCTATTCGTGGCCCAAGTGAGTACTGATTTATAATTAATCATGTTTCTGTGGTTTAATTCCTTTCCTTTAACACCAAATTTTAAATTTTAGATGGGGTTGTCCTCCTGGGAAGTACATGCTCAAATTTGAGGCCGAAGAGACATGTTATTTGCTGAGAGGGAGAGTTAAGGTTTATCCGAAAGGCTCATCTGAGTTTGTAGAGTTTGGTGCCGGAGACTTTGTCACCATACCTAAAGGACTCAGCTGTACGTGGGACGTATCCGTTGCTGTAGACAAACATTACAAATTCGAGTCTTCATCAATCCCCACCTCCTCCTACTGATTATATTTTCATGTATCTTTCTCTATTGTCGCCGACTAATCAAACATGAGAAAATTAGACTATATATATATATATATATATATAGATTATATATGTTTTGTTTTTGATCGTGCATGCACTGATCATAGTTATTTGTCAGGAAAATAATTAAAGCAAAAGTTTATTAGCGCTGCAGTTTGTTGGAATTATTTTTGCATATTTGGCTTGTGCAAGCGATAGGTTTTAAAGTTTTTCAACACATGGAATGGCTGTTAATTTGTTATTCAATATTCAAAGATATGATTTTAGTATTTTAAAAATACGGGAAAGCAAAAGCAGGAGCATGCATTGCACCTTGAGGTTGCATGCGCTGCATAATTTTGACTAGGTCAGCTTAGACTCTATATATATATATATATATTTTCAATTCCATGTCATCTCATTCTCATGCATGCAACAAGCCTTCTCTTTTGGAACTTTTTTGCTCGTAACACTAAAAACCTTAAAAATCTCAGGTTTTACCATATATATATATATATATATATATGTATGACTCTGAGTGGCATATACATATAGTCTGCTTTATTAATTACGAACTGATGCTCAGACAAAAACCATAACAAAATAATGCTGAACCGATTCGCACCACTACTGGTGGCCCATGCATTTTGGGCGGAATGATGGCTATAAAATGCTGCAAAGGGAAAGGGGAATATGCATCTTAAAAAAGAGAGCTTTCTCGATGATGGACGTCTCTCTGTAGGGGATGTCGTATATAGAAAATTAAGCATATTCAATTATGTATGGCTAATCCAGGCCAAACATTACCCACCCTCCTCTAACCCAGCCGGCTGGAGGAATTACGCCAGGACATGAACTCTTTTTTTTTTCTTTTTTTAAAAAGAAGTTAATGCAACTCCCATTAATGGTTAGCTTAAGCCTTAGGCTATAGTATAAAAGAAGAGACCCTTTCTTTGAACTGAATGAAGAAACTTGATTTTTTTTTTTTTTGGGTTTGGAAATAACTGGCTACAAAAGGGTGAGAAACAAGAAAAAAGGAAAAGATGAGAGAGAAATTAAAAAAATTGAACAAATTTTGATGAGTCAGAAAAAAAAAAAACCACGTTGGGTGACGTATATGCATTTAACAGAGGAAACTTAACGGAAGTAGATAGAGGGGCCACTTAGTAACGTTTCAAAAAGTCAAGGCATTGTTAAAGTGATCTTAAAAGGTCAATGACTAAAATAAAATTTTTTTATCAAGCTAAGAGATTAAATTGAAAATTTGGCCAATGATTTCTTAATAATTTTTAATTTAGACCTTGGAGTTTAATTTTGAAGGCAACCAATCGAAGCAAATGACTGGAAAATTGAACGTAGAATTGGTCGTCGTATTATTAGAAATTTAAGGTTCACTCACAAAAATTCATTGCCTTTTGCAAGATTGTGCTAGCTTCTTTTCCTATAATCTCTTCCCTTTTGCAAGATATTCTTCAAAATCTTAAGGATAAGAGAAGGGAAGGATGAAAAGGAAAATTGATAGAAATCATCGATTCCTCTTCTCCACTGATATTTCTTCTCTCTCTCTCCCTCTAAGGAAAAAGAATGGGGTTAGACAATTTTCTATAATCAAACAAAATACCCAAATCAAATTCCTCGAAGGACTAAATCCCCAAATTTGATAAGATTTCGTTCTCTCCCACAAATGACTAGAGACCCACGAATCGAAATCTCCCATCAAAAGAGAAGTCTACAAATCACTCAAATGGATCTTCTAAAAATAAAAAATCGTTTTAGTATTAAGTTTTTCGATCACCCGTGTACTAGCTTTCATGGTTTGCTCTTTCTTTGGTTTAAAGATAAAATGAGGCTTTTCTCAGTTCATAAGGGTCAAAGAAATATGAGGTTTCTTTGTTCTCTATTGTTTAATCTCGAAAAACAATCATAATATTTGTTTACTTTTATCCATCCTAAAAGTGTAATCCTACTTTCTAAAACTAAACATCTTAAACCAAATTTAGCTGCAAATAATAAGAACCCCTGTGAATGTGAACAAAATCCTAGAGTCCAAAAGTCCTCCGGCTTTTGCAATAACTTCAACCCATGATTGAAAACTAATCATGTGGAAGACACCAAATCCATCACATTTGAAACATTTCCGATGGTGGCCTCGACGACAATAAGCTATTGGAGACGCATAATTTAATGAGACCGCATCTGCAGAACATGAGTTAAGGACAACCCAAAAAAAGAAAAAAACTATAGACGAATTAGAATTAGAACGAGAAAGTTGGTCTATGGATGATCCCAACAAAGAAAGCACCAAAGTTTACATGCATGTAGGCTTTGGTGAATGTTGAGGTATTGACAATGTTGGCTTAACACTTTAGAAGAAAAATGGCGGTGGTGGTCATTAGAGGTATGGGAGGAATGAAAGCAGAAATCAGGAAAAAAAGAGGACAGAGAGAGAAATTTAACAGAAAATAGGGGGAAGAGAGAGAGTTACAGCTAAAAAGGGAGGGAAATAAGAAAAAGAAAAAGATGAGAGAGAAATAAAAAAAATAAACAAATTTTGATGAGTCGGCCAAAGAAAAAAGAGGGTGACATATATGCATTTAACAGAGGAAACTTAACGCAAGTAGACAGAAGGGCCACTACGTAACATATTAAAATGTCAAGGCATTTTTAAAGTGATTTTAAAAAATCAATGGCCAAAACTAAAATTTTTAATTAAGTTAAGGGACTAAATTGACATTTTGGCAAATCACTTTTTTATAATTTTATTTCATTTTTAATTTAAATCTTATAATTTGAAAAATATGTAACTGAGTTTTTATAATTTAAAAAAGTTTTAATTTAGTATTTTTCTTTTATTTATGTTAATTTTTTTTATTAAATTTTATTAATATGACAGATATAAGAATAATATGTATAATTTATGTTAATAAAAAATAAATAATTAAATTAAATTAAATCATGTACGTGATATATGATTGCAGCTTATATTAAGTAATTTGAATTTGAATAAATTAACTTATATCATGCATAGTATATGATTAATCATTGACAAAAATTTAATGACAGTAATTAAATTAAAATTTTAATTATAAGTTTTTAAAGGATGAGAAAAATAAATTGAAAATTGATAGCATAACAAAAGAGTAATTTAACCTAATTTTAATTGGTTTAGGTCCTGGCGTTCGTTGGTTTTTAAAATCCGTTGGAAGGGAAGGGAGGGAGTGGGAGGGAGACAGAATGCAAGAAGAGAAAGAAGTGGTGGTAACGCCGGGGGAAGTGCTGGGTGCAGCCTCTGAAGTGAAAGCCGGAAAAGGTGCATATCAGGCGCTTCACAACAGCACCGTCTATGCTTCTTTAACTGGTTTCCGCCGTATCATATCCCCCGCTCCCGATTCTATTGACCAGGTTTTTCGCTAGGGTTTCTCTCTCTCTCTCTCTCTCTCTCACCCACACACACACACAGCTCTAGCTCAACTTTTCTAAGTGATGGAGATGAAGCCCTCCATCTGATATCTGTTAAGTCCATTCGTCACAGTTGGGACTTGGGATGGAAAGTTTAGTTCTTCAGAATCCATAGCTTCAGTTTGCATAGGATGTCCCAAGTGTCAAAATGTGGATTTGTTAACTCCGAATAATTGGTGATATGCGAGTTCCTTTTTATTATTATTTTTTTGGACAGCCTTGCTTTCGGCCTAGTGAACCGAAAGTAAATTTTTTATTGGTTATTCTGACTAATGGAATTTGGCCTAAATTGCTCTTTCTTTCTTTTTTTTTTGGGGGGGGGGGGGGGTGTTTTTAGTACCCGAACCCGTTAGATGTAGCCTAGTGTTTAGTCGTGAAATAAATGTAAATGTGTTGTAGAATTCAATGATCATTTTTTCACCTCTAGCATAGGAAGAATTTATATTCAAACATTTGAATGTAGAAAAGAATTTAGGTGGCTATTATCTGGTTACCAGAGGATTGGTTGCTTTTCAATCTCATGAAAAGTAGAATGCACACCGAGGGTAAGCAACACACTTCCTAGGATAAAAAGGGGGGGGGGTCTGGCTTCACAAAATTGATTCCTTAATTTCTTTCAAAGTTGAGTTTCACATCGGCCTTCATAGTTTTATATCATGTCATAAAGGTTTGCGCTCTTGAATTCATCAGTATCCAATGCATTAATTCTTTTGTATTGCTTTTCACCTTTATTTCTTTTAAACCATTTTAGTACAGTTTCGAGAAGAAGCATGAAATTATTGGTGTTTCTGCTGATCTTACTAACCCTCATGAATATGCAGAGACCTACCGTTGAAGTAACTGGTCACAAGGCCCATGGAGCTGTTCCAGAGCCTGGATCTGTTGTCATTGCGCGAGTACTTTCTCACTGATCCAATCTGTAATATTGTTTATATATAAAATACTTGTTCTTCTTTCTTAAAATCTTTGTCTAAATTTTCATCCTTCATCTCTATAAAAAAAATTATTTGTCTAAACTCTAATCCTTCTTTAATATCTCACCTACTTTTTGTTCTTTCTGAACCTATTTGTGAAACTTTGTAATTTCTGAACCTATTTCTAATTTAGTTTTTTTGAAGAATATAGGTTTTTGTTCCCAATGCTCTGTTCTTGTGGTATTAATATTTTATTTTGCTGGATCATCTTATAATCTCATTCACCATATAAATTGTTATTTTATCCTTTGATAGGGGACACTTCCTACCATTCTGCTTGCACCATGTGCATCTCCCTCTTCTCTGATATATGAAGTATTTTTGGTTTTGGTTTTGGTTTAAACAATCACATGTTTATTGGATTATGATAGGTTACCAAAGTGATGGCTAGGACGGCTTCTGCTGATATTATGTGTGTTGGCCCCAAGTCAGTTCGAGAAAATTTTACTGGGATAATTAGGTATATCTATGCTATACTTCTTCACAAGTAAATTTACTGGCATAATTAGGTATGCTGTATGCTAATATGCTATAAACTTACTTCTGTAAGTTTACTTGCATGAACCATAGGTGCACAAACATTTCAAATATTGAAGTTATTTTACATCATAGGTTAGTGAATCTTCCTAGCAAAAAATTGCAGAAACTTGCTAAAATGTTTGTCAAAGATTACTACCATATTTGACAAATCTATTGTTTATGCAACTAGACTAATTACAGCTCTAAAATATATTACTTAGAAAAGCACCCCATGTGAGGAAATTAGGAAAAACATCATGCGGCTGTTGTAATATAGTTATATTTTTATTAAATTTATTTGTTAACTACATCTTATTCAAGCTTGCATAGATAAGATATACCGCGTTGGTTTTAGAAATTTTCCAGTATAAGTGGCTTTTATTTTTTACTTTTATAATTTTACATTTGCTGCTTGTACATGTCTTTGTTGCAATAGAATGCAGAAAGGATGCCTCCCCACGTTAAACCCCAGTTCCATATCTGTTGTCTCATTGGCATTGGTTGGCTGGAGAAAGTGGTTTACCCTCTGTTTAGGTGGCCTTCTCTGCATGAAATTAACTAGATGTGCATATAATGTAACTAGAATATGTTGTCCTTGACATTAATATAGACCATTCATCGATTGATGTTGAATCTTCTGATGAACTTGCTAAAATCTTTGTCTTGTAAAACTGTTTTACTGCTTTGCTGCTGTAAATCTGATTGCTATCCAGCCAAAATTATCTCTGATCTAATAGTTTGAGAATTTTTGAGAAATCCAAGCAATTGCTTGGCAAAAGGGAAAAGTTTGAATAATTTCTGTTTGTATTATTGAAGTTACTTCATATGTGCTTGGTTATCTCTATCACACTTTCTATGTTGTCTGGCCTGAGAAACTCTGATCTTTTATTTTTATGATTAGAGAAAGTTTGTTCATGTTTGACAACGTGCTTGTGTATATGGTTCTTATTTTGACAGGCAGCAAGATGTAAGAGCAACTGAGATTGATAAAGTAGATATGCACTTATCTTTCCGTCCTGGTGACATTATTAGAGCTCTTGTGGTATTGTTACTTCTTGACAAAAATTGAATTAATTTTCCATATGATTTTTAAATTAATTAGTTGCTATTTGGATGCTTCCTTAAACACAACTCTTGTTTATTAGCTTTCTCTTGGAGATGCACGAGCGTACTATCTGTCAACTGCAAAGAATGAACTTGGTGTCATCTCCGCAGAAGGCACTGCTGGTGAGATTGTACTTGTATTTTGGGAGTTACACCTGCACAAGTTGTTTTTCTTGTTGCTAGTTTGCTGTTGGTATCCTTTAGTTTATGTTAGTGGCCTGTGTGACTACCTATTTATGCAGGCTGCCATATTTCTAGATTTCTTTTCTTTTCTCTTTTTCATCTATTGAATGCCTTTGGTTTTCCCTCTCAAGTCTGATGCATTAAACTCATAATACGGACATTGACTTCTTAGGATGGGATCTTCATATTGATTGATAGGTCTTATATGCTGGCGTGGAAGGGAGCAAGAAAATGTTTATATGATATTTGATGTGAGTAGGCAGGATGTTGCCTGCGATATGTTAATGATCAACACTGATCAATTAGTACTCAGTTGTTATCAGCGAGTTTGTGTAGGGACTAGGCTTCCGGCTGTTGTGATGAGTTGCATTGGAAATCTGAATTAGTTATGAATGAAGGAATGCAACTATAGATGGAGTTAAGCTACTATCTTGTACTAAATGCTGATTGTTCTCTTATTTCTTTTGTACTAAATGCTGATTTATCTAATGTTCATAGCGAGCACTGAAGTTTGAAGAGAAATCTGTTAGACTTAATTGTATTATATACTTGCTGGGACGGATCATCTATTATGGATACTGCCATATTGGTATTATTGTAACGGAATGTGTAATCAAAATTATTTAAGGTGGCGTACTAGCTGATAATTTTTGCTAGTTCAGAAACTATTTCATGCTCAATATATGGGGTCATTACGTACATGCCTCAACTTGTGTTCTTTGTGTTTAGGTGCAACCCTAGTTCCAATAAGTTGGACAGAGATGCAGTGCCCATTAACTGGTCAAATTGAGCGAAGAAAGGTTGCAAAGATCAGAAGCTGAGAAGAATACCAAACATCAAGCTGCTATATGTTCATCCCCCATTAATTTGAAAATGTTTTGTAGAAGTCTACTAACAAGCCTTGTCATTAGAATCAAAAGTTAATGTTTAAAGCAGTTTTCCTGAGCCAAGTACAGGGATGCGAGCATGTTTATCACAAATTGTTTACTAACTGCATGTATCATTTGCCAGAAGTCGATCTTGTGGTGTGATCATGATATAAAATTTTCTCAATTCAAGGCAACGCAGCTAATGCTGACTAGTGGCCCCGTGAGACATTTCTTACAACTGTATTCGTTCAAAAGGTCTTATCTCATGGAGCTATTTTCGGTTTCGGTCCTCGTTCTAAGACAGTTTGAACACGCCCGCGGCCTCCGCATTAAAAATGGAATTATGATATAAAGGAGATTGGAATACTGTGACGGTCCAAAGATGTTGAGTTATAGCTGTTGTGGCAAAAGGCGTTATTAGACCCCTAAAAGGGGAAAAAAAAAAAGAACAGTAGACGTTATATCTCTTTGTTCTGTAAAGTGTAAAAAAAAAAAAAAGGTGTAAATTATATTACTTATTCGATGAAAATTATCGTAAATTTATTGTGGATTTTTAAAATTGTAAAAATAAACTACTACACATTTAGATTGAAAAAATATCAACTTATATCGTGCAGTTGGAATATTTAAGTATTTTTTCTGGTCAATCTTTTAAAACTTTATTTTTAATATAAATTTTTAAAGTGGTTTTATATAATCAATCGTTCCAAGATCTAAAAACCCGAGGAGGTTCAAAATCTAAAATCGAGAGAATTTCAGTGGTTGTCACTCCTCTGAACAAGCTTTCCCTTGCAGCTTGAGAAAGAAATAATGGCTTCAATTCATCTCCTTCTACCTCTCTCCAAATTCTGTTCCTCTCTTGCCCCTCTATCTCACCAGCATTATCAGCGTATCCCTTCCTTAACCTCACATAGTTACAGTACTAGCGTCAAACCCTTCCTTTCCAAATCCTTCGCGGTCCGTTTTGCTTTAACTGAGTCAGACTCTCCCAAATCCTTAGAACCTGAGCCTCAATCTCTTCTCCAAGAAATAGCTGTGAGCTTTCATTTTTGCATGCTTCCCATTTCAATTTACGATTTTATATCAGGGTTTCAACTTAAAATTGTTGATTTCGTGCTCTATTTTTGTGATTCTTCCGTGTGTTTACGTTGCAGGACAGTTTTGATCTTCCTCCGGATTACTTTGGGCAGCTTCCGCGCGATCTTAGATTAGATGTAAGGGGAATGTGTATTTTCAACTTTGGAGTTTCATATATTTATTTCGATTATTAAAAACAGAAGTGTCGTTCCGATGTTGTGATTTGTGAAGCTAAACGATGCCGCTTTCGACCTTTCAAACGGACCTATCGTGGATGAGGTTGGTAATAATTATAATTGCTCTGCTTACCAGCATTTTTTTCCCCCCAACTTGAAAAGCCTTTCTGTGTCCACCTTGTAGTTGTTTGCTGAATGAATTAAATTTACTTTGAATTATCATTTATCTCTTCATAGTGTATGAAGAAAAAAATGTAATCTCTTGGAAGGAACTGCCGTGCAAGAAAACAGTGACTCATCTTTCTTATTTTCATAGCCGCAGTACATATGGTGATCCTGATGTAACACATCCCCGAATAAATTGGCGCTCACATGTGATAAAGTGATTCCTGTTATTCTTGTTGCATTTTTCATATCCAAATTACACTCTAGATGTCTCTATCTTGTATGTTCTTCCAGTGCCTTTTCTATTTTTAATAATTGGAAATTTCTTTGAAGCTACTTAGAAACATAATTTCTCAGTGTGGCCAAGAGCTTGGAGAGACATTGCTTAATCTCTCTCGAGCATGGGAACTTGCTGACACATCAACTTCCCACTCCTTGGTTAGCAAGCTCCCTTTGTTGGTGGCCACTTTGACAGGCACTGCCAAATCAGGTAAGCCAATGAGCATGTGGTCCATGTTCATTCATCCATAGATGCTGCCCTAACCAACCCCCCTCCAAAATAAATGAATGTGATTTGAAGATCTCATCGTTCTATTTGCTACTTAGCACTTGGCAAGCGTTTGTTATCTGCTGGAAGAAGGTTTCAATCAATGGGACAATATGGCCAAGGTGAGCCACAAAAGGTATTTATACTTCCCATATGAGTTGCTGGTTTGTTGGATGTTATTTGGTTAACATGACGCAATTTTATATGATATATTTTCTGGTAATATCTATGACTCTTCATACGATAACTCAAAGTGATGTCAATTGCCAACTTGAAGTGTGCATCTGTGCATTATTTATTGCATGCAACGGCCTTATTAAAATACTTTTGGCTGCAAACAATATGGGTAGAAAACATTGATTCCATATTGATCAATTGCTTATCCTGCGCAAGTCAATCCTCTCTCAGTGTTCATCAGCATGATCAAATCACATGAAGTATTTAAAGCTGTAGTTTTCTTCTTCTCGTTGGATTAATATACATAATGCATGTTTCAATAGTTGCAGTAGTAATGTGTTTCTAAGTGACAGTATTATCTTGCAATGTCTAACCCTAATAGATTGCAAAAGCGATGATTACAGCTGGGAGGGTGCTGTGTGCTAGTTCGACATCTACAATAACAGATGAACCACCGAAAGAGGAAACTAGAATGCTGAAGGTTAGTAATTAGACTTTGTCTCTGATTATGGGAAGTTGCCTGTAATTAATGAGAAACCGTTGCTATCACACTGCAAATAAATTAGTAATGCTGTTGCCAACTGCAGTTTGGAGAATTGCAGGTTGAGCTAACACCAGATAAAGCCAATATTGGGGCTGTAATTGGATTTGTTTTCGGGTAAGTTTTCCATTTTTTGACGTGCATTTTCTTTTTCTTTTGATTTATATTGCAGAGTCCGAGACGGGGAGAAGTTAATTATTGTTTAATTGCTGTCAAAACTTAAATAAAGGGTTCTTTCATGGGAAATAGCTCAGGGAATTCAAAGCATTCCTGAGAGTTCTTTGCAGTATGCAAATGATAATGCTTTGCTGCTGGCTAAGGTGCTTTAGGAAAAACATCTGATTCAAATCTCTCCTACTTATTATTGCTTAGAGTTTCTGATGGCATTAACATCTTTTGTTGCAGTCTCTGAGGGGGGCACTGCTTGCTCTTTTCTACTCTTCAACATTCTTGTCTGCTGTTACTTCAGTGGGACTTGTCCTACTTGGTCTACAACTCAAATCAAAGAAAGATTGAGTTTTTTGGGGCTTCCTCCCCAGTTTTGCTTGTAAATGATGTCGTATGTGCATAGCATAAACTTGTGAGCAATACCATTATAGTAAAGGACCAAACTTTATCCTGTGGTCCAGAAATTATTCACCAAGTCGCAAGATATTCTAATTGTGAGACATACATATTATATATGGCACTTGACTCGTTGGGCGCGTGACTCCCTGCCTAGGCATGATTCTATATTATTGGCGGTCAGCGACTGCACTTGAGCTAGGGTATTTTTTTACTTTTACAGAATAGTCTTTCCAATAGCAAAATAGTGTAGTAACAACCTTTTGGAGCCCATAACGTTTGGCAATAAACATTCAGCATCTCTCATTTTATTTGACGGTCAGGAGAGAATGTATGCGATAGACATACAAATAAGGTAGAAAATGGTGATATCATGAATCATTAGCGATGAGGTGGCGGTGAACGGAGTTCGTATATACGTTTGTAGTAGCATTAGCATGTGAAAAAAGTAAAGAAGAATTTGCCACATGCTCCGCTGAGAGCATTCTCGTTATTTCTGCATGCCCAATCATGACGTGCGTCCTTCCAAAATTTCCCATTAAACTTCGAACTTGCTTGCTATTTTATAAAAGCCTCTCTGTTACATAAAAGCCTACACGAAGCATATGACTAGATCTATTATTAAACAATGGAGAGGCTTCCATTCTATTAGTCAAAAGTCAGTGATAGATGAAGTAAGTTAACAGTCGAGTTCAATGGCATTATATGAGTACGATCAAGAGTTATTTTGATACAATATTACCTGCAGCTGTGTTCGGAAGGAGAATACAGATAAAGAGGACCATTATAAAGACTGTAGGGTATGGTGCACCTCCAGCTATGCAAATGAATAAAAACCAAAGCGCCACTTAGATTTTAGAGGATGCTTGTCTGTGCTAGGTAGGTATGAGATTCACAAGAGACGACATAGTATCTAGCTAGCTTTGGGTAGAGCAATTCAAATGTGCAAAGGCTATATATACTAGTTAAGACTAACTGGTATGTAAAAATTACAAGCTCCAATTAAAGTAATTGCTCCGATTTTTAATTTCGTGCATTGTACGGCATACATACTATAATAATGTTGTGGATTTGTTTAAAAGTTTAGA
Organism: Erythrophleum fordii; assembly: GCA_032878935.1. Taxonomy (NCBI): domain Eukaryota; kingdom Viridiplantae; phylum Streptophyta; class Magnoliopsida; order Fabales; family Fabaceae; genus Erythrophleum; species Erythrophleum fordii. Next base: position 36,138,703 of record JAVQMF010000049.1, read on the forward strand.
CGAAAAAAATATCCACCGAAAAACTAGTTTGTAAAAATCATTTTGCAATAATATAACTTTAATACAGGCAGGCATGTCTACATGTTTACACGAAATAGCAAGCACCCTTTGGTAATAGCCACCCAAAAAAATAAAATCAAATAAATAGTATCTTTTGAGATGCACCATCAAAATAAAATCTTTGGACAGGGTAAGTAATTACAAAAGGACCAGCGAAGATATTGCTTTAATAACATACATTTTATACATTGGCCCAATGGAGGAACCCTGAATTTTGAAAGATCGTTGGTACGTGTACTAATTAGTAATAACAAGGAAAGTAGTGATAGCAAGTGAACTGCTGAGGTAGTGATTTGCCACGTGCAACTTGGATGGATGGCTGCCTCTGACTCTCTATGGTTGAAAAAAGAAAAATTGAAAGCTTTTAATATTAAAAATTACTTTTAATATTAAAAGTTACTTTTTGAAGCATTAACCCTACACTTATGTTTATTTAATTTTACAAAAAAATTTGTTACAAAAACTTAAGAAAATCTGAACTTCTTCCTCCACACCTTGTTACAACTTACAACTAGTGTCCTTCAGGCACATTCCCGAAAACGCACTGCTTTTGTAGTCGCAAAGAGGAACACATTCTGATTTAAAAGAAAAAAAAAATAAATTAACCGACACATGGATCATTCATAGAAGTACAAAGTTGGGCTTAATGAGTATCGAGCCCTCATGCACTGACCCACATTCATGAGGATGAGGAGGATGAAGATGTTTAAGATAACAAAAATTATTATACTTTTGTTGCATTTGTATTTGGCCAACTGCTTTCCCCTAACCTCACCTTAACTTTGAATTTGTACGAGGTAATGCTTCACAGTTCACACAATGGTGTCTGATACGATGTCAACGCGTATTTGCAAAAAAAGAAGCATAACAGCGGACGCAATTTGCCCCCAAATTCCTTTCTTATTGACTAAATTACAAATTGTGTTTTTCCGTTCCATCAAGAACAGACCCAAAAAAAAAAAAAAAGGTGGAAGTGGCAGAAACAAGAATGAAAATAGCACAACATATAATTCTATGATGAATACGTACAATTGAAGAATTGAGCAGAGATATATAATATGTGGACGGATGATTAAGGGCAAAGGGGATTGTGGCCGGGGCCACCGTAGTAGAAGTAAGTGCCCCAATCATTGCTGTAGGAGCTCTTGATATCGTAGCAGTTAGTGTTCTCGGCTAAGGTTTGGATGTTTTGGACGCCGCTAAGACTGTTATCGGTGTCCACAATCTCAAGGTTGCGAAAGTAGCTGGCCTTTCCGAAGCCGTCGTCGGCAAAGTGACCGGACCCCATCTGGGTGGATGTGTGTTGGCCGTTGGCTCGTGTGTTCACCACCTCCCCGCCCCACTCCACCATGGTGGCATGGTCTGCTAGGTGTGTGAATAGTTCTGCTGGCCAATACCCTACTAATATGTTGTCACCGAAACTCATCCACCAATTTCCCACTTTTGGGTCCTATACAAAAATAATTCATGTTTAAAGGGATAGCTAGCTAGGCATATATATATATATATATATATATATATATATCTCTGTGTGTGTGTGTGTGTGTGTGTGTTTGTGTGTGTAATAATAGAATAATAATAATATACAAGACCTTCCAAATGAGGATGGTAATATCATATTGGTTGGCAGCGTAGGAAGACACAGGAGAAATGGCAGCTCCAATGGCTATCCTGCTATTGGTTTGGACAAAACCAGCACATAGAAGGTTGTAGCATCCAGTTGCTTGATACGAGTCGCTCTGCAACACACTTTTATGAGAAGATACTATTTGCATTCTTCTAACTAACTAAGTAACATCACTTCATTTTTAATGGAATAACTACACACACACACACATATATATATATATATATGCAGAGGGAGAGAGATCTGACCGTCCAATAAGTGAATAATCTGGGTCTGCTGTCACCATAAAGCTCCGGACTGACCTGTCTAGTGCAATAATCAAAGCTTCATACACTAATTTTTAATAGAAAATGAATGCAATATTTAATTTGTATCCACAAGTGGTATTAATGCAGGAATCAAATCCAAGATTTTAAAAATATGAAAATGAAGAAGGAAGGTAAGGGTTAATAAATGATACCTGCCATCCAGCTTCGATGCTGTTGAGATCGGTGCCGTCGAAGGAGCCGGAGAGGATCCAAATCTGAGAGAGGCTGAACTCGTTCACCACCTGGATCGATGGGTCCCACACGTTTATTGTCGCCTTTGCCCCGTACATCTCCTCCGTTGTTCCCGTGTACGCTATCGCGTGCTACACCCAACCCATCTTCTTTCCTTAATACCCTCACTTTATCACAAAACTAACCCTTTCTTTATTTTACCAGCAAAATTTTTATAATTTTGTATATATAATTATTAACTTCACGTTACTATTCTATTGTATGCCTCTCTACTTTCAATAATAAGCTATATTATGATATAAAGTGAAACCAACACGTCGATATATCCCTTGAAATTGGGGCATGTAAAGTGAAAACTTTGGCTATTTAAGGTTAACAAGTCTAGTGTCGCAGTCAGGTATTTAATATATAGTTTGCACAGACCTATACATAAGTCTAGTATTGGGACGCTAAACTTACACTCTATATATATGCATTAATATATGGTAAAAATACAACATCATAGAGCAAGCTGGGGAATCTAATTAATGTGACGAAAACTTGTTGCTTACAAATATCAATGAAATTAAATTAGTTGAAACACAAATATATATAGGAGGAAGACCAGAGTGAAATTTTTACCGAATCCCATAGTATTGAATGGCTCATATAACAAGCATTAGCTCCAAAAATAACTCCTTAACTTCCACTTGAGATGAATGCAAAAATGTTTTTATATATATATGTATGTATGTATATGCTTGTTGCATAGTGAAACGTCTAAGTATATTAGTGTCATCAATGTTGAAGGTGTTTGCTTTGAATGGTAAAGTGTTTTAAAAAAAATGATGTTATTATATATAAGGAGCAGAGGGGAGAAGGCAGGAAGTATCTGAGAGTGTGAAGGAAAGGCACCTCATGGCCGTTGCCGGCGACTACATCGGGAGCGTCGGTGGGGTGAGAGAGAGGATTAAGAATGCGGGGGTGTTTCTTGCCAAAATGGAACAAGGACTTGGCTCTCAACACATCATGCACTGTGCTCCTCCGTATGGGAACCGTTCCCTCTGGGCATCGCGTCCCATTTCGGTGCCACATTTGCCATATTATCTCTCTTTCTCCCTCCACCTCTTCCTTCTTCATCTTCATCCCCCTCGGCATCTTTGTTGGTGCTTTCTGTTACATACAATATATTCACTATTACTTAATCAACAACACTTAATTTCACCTTTTAATTACCAACTAAACCAACCCCTTCGGTTTGGTCCTTTCAGCAATAAAAGAATAAATAAATAAAAGTAAAGGTTTGATCTTCGCACCTGGATCTTGTGATCCTTTAGAAGTGGGTGATCTAGAGCTGGTTGTTTTCTTTTGTGAACACAATCAATGACATCACCGTCTGGGCTCTGGAATCATCAAATACAAAGCACTACTTAATAAAAATAAAGTAAGGAAGAATACCCAAATCAAATTGATAACTTTTTTATTTTAAGAAAAAAATTTATAGGGAGATTGTTACCTCTATGGACAGGACAGGAGGCTTGTTAATCTTGTGCAAGTGCCTTTGAATCCTTTCCAGTCTGAGCCTACTAACTGGCCTATACCTGGTGTAATTTAGGGTGGCGGAAGCAAACGAAGCTCTCTGTAGAAGAACCGCCAAAAACATAGCCACAAGGAGAAGATGATCGGAACACCTTCTGATCCTCCTTCCAACAGTACCCATATCTCTTTCAGTGCCAAGAAAGAAACTGGGTTTTTTTAAAACTAGTAAACCATTAGTAGCAAAGCAAAGAGCACAAAGTAAATCTGACTTTCATGGGCATTACTATACCCAAACACCAACACAAACAAGAAAAAGAAAGTCAGAAAACGACATGTGATAAGGGGAAGGGAGGGCCTCTCTCTTAATATTAAATGGAGAGGAAGGGGAGGTTGGTGAGGCTAATTAAGCATGGCTCAGAGGCCCTCTTGCATCTTCACTATCAAGATCATGATTGCCTGCATTTGATTCAAGAATTTGATGATGATGGATGTTCAAACGGGAACGGCAGAAGTTGAAGGAAGGAATTGGAGAAATTAAATTTAAGAAAGAGGGTGGCCTGGCTTCAAAGCATTATAAAAACAGAGACCTACCCAACTGAAACACCCCCTTTTATTGCACTCCTTCAATGTCCATCTGCCACCATACGCTTTGCCATTAATATTTTTCTCTTCTAACCGCATACCCTCCAACCTCTCTCTTCTCTTCTTCTTTAGCTTCCTTTCCTTCCCAGTCTCTCCACCCCCTTTGCTTAACCTTTTTTACAACTCTCCCACTCAATTGCTCTGACCTTTTCCAAGTGCCACGTGGGGCTGCATGCCCTACTTTTCATTGCATATATGTAGTTTCTCCCATCTATGCTAGCTCAGCTATATGTTGAATATTGTGAGGTACAAAATCAAATTTATTAATCATTGTGAGTGTTACACGTAGACAAGTGAAATAGTTTGAATCCTTGCTGAATTTGCATATCATAAAACAATAATTTTATCATAGCCTTCATAATGAGGGAGGATGAGACATATTTATTTTCCACTTAGTTCTGTTTGGCATAATAAATAAATGAATATAATATCTATTTTATTTATATAATTATTATTTAATAGCATTTATTAATTATTAAGAGTAATAAAATTATTTTTTATCTTTCAAATTATTCTTTTAATTTTAATTTTTTATGTATCACGAGGTCAATATTAATTCTTCCATTCCTCCCAGTTGGAAGGGAAAATAAGATTAAACAGGCGGTGGGAATATATGATGTATTAATTGAAGAAAATAGATCATATTTATTCAGTACATATCCTTAGATTTCGTGCTGGCTACAGATCTATACAAGCAGAGGGAAGCCTGCTATTAATAGCTTTGATTACGGAGTAGTAACTAATAGTTACTTGATTAATTTATCTTTAAAGTAATTAAAAAGATAAAATTAAATGAAAATGCACGGGAATCTAGAGGGTTTGGACTCTGAGGAAGAAAATATACAGTCAACGAATTGAGGGTTGAGAGAGAGCAAGCCTTGAAGATGTGTGCTGCTAATTAACGGACTGTCCTCTATGCATGTGCCACATAATTCAAAAATCATTTCATAAAATATCAACATAATAATGAATTAAATAACATGTAAATTATTGGGTGTGAGAGGGAATTAATTAATTAAAAAAACTGGGTAAGCTTCTATTCTCGAATCTGGATTTGACGACAAAATTTTAGCTGTCAGCGCTAGACTGCGGGAAAGACTGGAGTAGTGCTGGTGAAGTTAATGGCCTTGAAGCATTAACTTATATAGGATCACTGCAGCTAAATTATTTTATTATTTATTGTTTGACATTTTCGTATTTATTAATATGGAGTTGCATATCAATCAGATTAGAGTGCGGCTTAAGTTAAATAGAATTCATTCAGTTAGTAAGACTTTACGCAGAATCCTTCTACCAACTTGTATTGATCGAATGATTATTTTTACAAAAAGGAAAAAAAGTTGTATCTCGTTGAGTTTACGTGCTAAGAGCTAAGTTGTGGCAATTTTTTGGTTGATTTTCAATTAATATGCGTAAAATTAATACTTGAAGGACAGGATAAAATTAAAATAGAGATTTTAGGGCATCTTGACCGCTTTATGATAGTACAAATAATTAATAACTAGCATATTTAATCATAATTTTTTAAAAAATGATTAATCAAACAGGACATCTCATATTTGTCAATTGTCAGGTTAAAATAGCCTAAATAATATTTGAATTAAAAAAAAAAAAGGACAACACATGACAAGCTAACCTAATTAGTGTCGATCTGACACAGACTGAGTCCCGCCTGACATGGCACAGGAAGATTAGGAGCTCCTCCTCTCTTTGCATTTTCATACAGTCAACTCAACTTCTCTCCCTCACTCCTAGCGGCTCCCGCTCTTTTTGTTCAGCCTTGCTATGTTTTCTCCATTATTTTAATCACTTTATTATTCTATTATTTTTCATTAGATTTTTTCAAATATTTTCCAGGTTTTTTAAATTTATATTATCATTTTTATTCCGATATTTCCATTATTTAAAGTATTTTTTTAATTATAAATTTACTATTTTTTATTCATAAATTCAAAACAAAGCTCTAATATAATAATTTTTGACTGTATAATCTTGAATTAAAACATAACACTTCTTAACTAATTTTAATATTTTTTTTTCATGTTGGACAGTTCATTAATTAGAAATACAATTTAATATTTAACTTTTTAACTTATGAATATACTTTAATATTTGACTTTCAATTCTTCAATATTATTGTTGTCTTTGGTTTAATCTACATACTCTTTAATTTAAAACAAATTATTACTTAACATCGTAATTATTTTCTTATTCTACTGATTTCCATTACTTTTTTTCAACCATTTTCCTACGTTTATTAAAAATTAATAGTACTTACTATTTTTGGGTTTGGATATTTTCATTATTTCACAGTTGTTATTTAATTATGCATTTGCTATTTATTTAGTTCATAAATTCTGATTTATTTTTCTTCAAATTTCAGAGTTCCGTAAATAGAAATACAGTTTAATTAATATATTTTTCCAGAATAAATAGATAGTAAATTATATAGGGTGTAGAAAAATTATTTAGTAATTAATAAATAGATAGTAGAGGTATATTTTAATTAAGGTTTATTTTGCATTTCAAGAATAAACGTTGAACATGTTATGAAGGAAAACAAAGTCTGAAAAATCAAGAAAATAGTAATAAAAATAATGGAAAATATTATTAAATTGCATTTCTAATGCAAATGCTCAAAACCAAAGATAGTAAGTAATACAAATTAATAAACGTAGGAAAAATAGTTGAAATAAAGTAATGGAAATTAGTAGAATAAGAAAATATTAAGTAATAATTTGTTTTAAATCAAAGAGTATCTAGTTTAAACAAAAGACAACAGTAATACTGAAGAATCGAAATGTTAAATATTAAAGTATATTCAGGAGTTAAAAAGTTAAATATTAAATTGTATTTCTAATTAGTGAACTTTCCAATTTAAAAAGAAATCTTAAAATTAATTAAGAAATTTTATATTTTGATTCAAGATTATACTGTTAAGAAAATTGTTATATTAGAGTTTATTTTGAATTTATTAAATTAAAAAATAGTAATTTTATAATTAAAAAATTACTTTGAAATAATGGAAATATATAACTAAAAATATTAATATAAATTGAAAACATTGAAATATCTTTGAAAACAACTAATGAAAAATAATAGAATAATAAAGTAATTAAAATCATGATATATATATATATATATATGTATTATATTGCAAGGTTGATCAAAAAGAGATGGGAGTGAGGGAGAGAAGTTGATTGTATGAAAATGCAAAGATGGGTGGAGGTCTTCATCTTCCTTCGCCATGTTAGGAGAGTCTTGGTCTAACAGCTAACAGTCTAGCCTATCACATTAGTATGTCATGGTAATGCTAGTTTTTTTATAAAAAAAAAAAAAAAAAAATTCAAGCTGTCTCAAACTCAATTTGACAAGCACCGACACACCCTATGTAAGCATTTGAAGAAAAAGAAAATTAAAATTAAGTATGCTAGTTATTAATTATTTATATTACAATATATATAGCAGTCAAAATGCCGAGATTTTAGGTTGATTTACATTTAGGAAGAAAAAAAGGGTGGAATTCATGAATTATAGTTTAGATGAGGGGGAGATTAGAATGGTCGTACTAAATTGGTGGAGGGTCCCAACTATACTAATGAGTGGTTGGATTGAAAATCTAATGCATAAAGTGGTAGATATTCATTCAGGCTATGATAGATTATTGGATTTGAAGTTTGAACAAACTTGTATAATATGCAATAGTGGGAGAGGGACAAGGCGACAGGAAGAGAGAGAGAGTACAGAGGATGAGGGCAATGTTGTCATTGAGAAGTAAGCTGGCTTTGAAGGCAAGGTGATTGCAAACTGCAAAGAATGCTGAGTGGTGAGGACGTGAGGTGAATTTGGCGTCAAGTTTCATGATCTAACTAAATACTTAGAGGGCCTAGTATTACGTACGTAAATAATCTTGGCAAATATCCTTTTTTTTTTCTTTTTATAATTCCAAAGTGTTTGGGTGGTTGAGGCCAAGTTGGGCCAGCCGTAGGGTTCTTGGGCTTTTATTACCTTCCGAGTGGATAATGGGCTCGGGCAGAAAGGTCGATTCCGTACTATTCTTTGACCTTATAGTGCAAATCAGGAACTAGCACAGGCTCTGCACTCCAATTTTGAAAGCTTCTTCACTTTTCATTTTAACTGAAGGTATCAAAAATTGGTTTAAAAAAAAAAATACATCAATTATAGTTTAAAAGTATTACCCAAAAAAAAAATCTTATTTTTTATATATACAACGATTTTAAAGAGTTGCAGCGTATGCCTGGCAATTTGACTCATATATATAAATAAAAAAAATTCAAGTATGTAACTAACAAAACTATTTTTTTCATATATATAATTTAAATTTCTCTTAAAAAATACAGAAGACTTGTTCTATAAAAATTTATTATTTATAAAAAAATTATTAATTCTGGAGGATAAATTTTTACGATCAAAATGTTTTTTTTTTTTTAAGTTTTTATAAGAAACGCAGAGAAAGCTCTCTACGTACCTCGTAATTTATTAATTGAGAAGAGGGGGTGAATTGGGGGACGGGTGGAGCGGGTGGAGGTGGGGTAGGGGTTTTGTGTGCGTGAGGTTTATATAAATATAATATATATTATATTAACATTTTTTATATGTCATACAAAATTTATTAATGAATCATTAAACATGTTACTTTTTTTAAAAAAATAATAATAAATTTTCGATTTTTAAATTTTAGATTTTTGTATTTGAAATTCTTTAAAAATAATTTATTATTATTGTTATAGTGTCTAGATTATTCTCTCTCTCTCTCTCTCTCTCTCTATATATATATATATTATAAAATATAACATATTTTATATAATAAATATTATAATACTATATATTAAATAAAATAGATATGAAACATTATTTTTTATATATATAATAAATATAATATTATTTAAATCTTACTACAAAATATTAAAGTATAACTAATAATAATAAATTTATAAATTATGATTTTATAGATAAAGTTATATTTAGAATTATAATTTAATAAATATAATATATTAATAATATGCTTAATAAAATTTTATTAATAGTGAATAAATTAAAAATTTTTATTAGATATTTATTATTGAATCATTAAGCATATTACTAATATATTATATTTATATCTAAATTTTTTTTAAACAAATAACAAGATATTAGATGTTTAAATTTTAGATTTTTATATCTACAATTTTTAAAACACATCTTTATTTTTTGATTGAATATTCAATGCAACATGAATATTTAATGCAAAAACTAATTTGGAGTTGAGGTGAGATGACTTATTTCTTGAGATTTTGATATTAAGAGGGCATTGTTGAGCCAAGTTTTACCGAAGACTTGAAAATTGAAATGTTATATAACCATAGTTAATCACAGCAAACCATCTAAATATCATGGTAATAACAATAAATTACTTTTATAAAATTTTAGATATAAAAATCTAAAATCTAAAATCTAAAATTTTATTATTTTATTTAAAATCTTTTTTAATATAAATATAACATATTAATAACATACTTAATGATTCAATAATAAATATCTAATAATATATAAAGGTTTTTTTATTATTTATTTTTTAAAAAAATTTAATACACCTCCCCAACCAAAAAAAAAAACCTCCCAACCCAAATCAACCCCTACCCCCTATTAATAAATTATAGGAAACGTGGAGGAAGCCTCTCCACATTCTCCTTATTATTATAAATAAATAAATAAACAAACTTGTTTTGAACGCAAAGATATATCCTTGGTGTTTAATAATTAAATAATAATAATTTTTTGTGGAATGCAGGGCAAATTTTTTCTCATTTTCTAAAAAAATTAAATTATAAATATAGGGAAATAATTTTAGCAACTATACATTCAATTTTTTTTTATGTTTTTATCTCTCTCTCTCTCTCTCTCTCTCTCTCTCTCTCTCTCTCTATATATTTTTACATGGGTCAAATTACCACAATTACATATATATGATATTGTACTGCTTCTAGACTTTGCTACATTGTTAATTACCATTTTTCTTTTTTTGGTTATGGGCGTGGGGAGAGCTTTGGTTCGTTCAAGCATTCGTGTTATATATACTGCACATTAACTATGCTAGTGAATTATATATATTTTAAGTTATAGTATATTTTAAATAACGAGATATTATGAATAGGGTATTAGTTGTTATCCCAAACTTATATTTATTAGGTATAAAAAATGTAATTTTATTGAATTTTAAATCTTCAATTTTTATCTTGAAAAAAAAATCAAAATGGATAAGTTATTTTTAAACTGAAAGTCATTTACAATAAAGAATTTACAATATTTTAAATAATTATTAATATATTTTAAAACTCATAGGATGTTATTTAGATTCTAGTTCATTTTTTAATAATATATTAGATTGATAATATATATAAGTAAAATATATAAGCTACCGGTGTCGGTAGGGATTGGTGAATATCATGTTATCCAAATTTAGGACTTTTAAAATGTCCATATAAATTTTTATACCTAGACTTAAAAGAGTAAATTTTATGGATATCTATAAAATTAGAGTCTTTTTTAATCATTCCTACTTGAATACACGTGTCACACCTCGAAGATGAAAACGTGATTGATACAAAGTACAAGATGATATCATATATGTAAACCTAATTCAATATATAAAATCTCGCTTTCTCATCGTACCAATTGAATCTCATAAAAAGTTGGGATAAGTTAATACTTTAATAATAGTACATTTCAAATAAATTCTTTTTCTTTCTTTTGCATCAAATTCCTTTCACATTTGAATAAGATAACAATATTTTATATTTAATAAGTTGAAACTAATTCGATATAATCCTCTTATAATTAAGACATATTGGATTGCTTGCAACAATCAATTAGTTAAATTGATAAAAAAAAGCTTTACTTTTATTTTTCAAATAAGACAAAATATACCTAACAAGGTAGGGATCTACTTATAGTATATGGATCAAATTCTAATACATAAATATATATATTAAAAAATAATAGTTAGTTAATATTGGGCTAGCCAACCCTTGGCTCTCTATTGATAATACTATAGACCAAAGAAATATTTAGACACAATTCTAATATCTACCGAAATAAAATAAAAATAAAGTGAGTTGCTGTACTTAATAGGTAGAAACTAAAGTTCGATAATTAAAAAGACAAATGGATATAGCGTTTTTTCTAAATGAAAATAGGTTAACACATAATAATAAATAATAAAATATTTAATTTGAAAGATGAATAAAATAGTTAATATAAATGAAAAGTTAAATAATTTGAGATAATGAAAATTTTGTTTATTTCTTCATTATTGGAATAAAATATAAAGAATATACAAGTATATAATATTCTAATTGAGATGTAAAATTAATGAGATAATTATGAAAATAAATAACATAGATAAAAGAGATAACATTTATATTCAAACATATAAAAGTTAAATACTAAATAAAATATAGTTATTCTGTCAAAAATAATTTAATGAAAAGACATTTCATTAAGAAAATCCATATGGGACTTTAATTTATGATATATATATATATATATATATATATATATATATATATATATATATATATATATATTAACGTGGGCACATGTCTCATGAAGTTAAATAATTACATATTTAATTACAAAATACTATAAGTGAGAATCACAAATAGGACTATTATTATTGTTCTCATTTATCGCTATCTCTATAGTTTTTAATCATTTAAAGAGCATCTAGCATGGTATTCTTTAGATACTTAATCATAAAAATCATATAGTAATATCTAAAATACACCAAAGACTAATAGGATTGTTGTTAACAATCAATATTTTACACAATTCTATTTTATAAGTATGTATGTGTGTGTATATATCATAATACATATAATTCATATCTATAGATTTTTTAAAGTGGTATGAAAAGCAAATTTTACAATTAATAGTATAACATTTCAGAATCAACACTTAAACAATACTATAAAAAACATATTGAGCCAAACTTTTCAATGTTTGAATTCTCAAAACAATACTTTAAGATCTCATGTCATTTTATAGCCATCTTGATAACATTAACACACATTGTATATCATAGTCTAAAAGATTTAATATAAAAAATATCTTCATACAATAAGATACCATATAAGAAGCTCATCTTGACGAACACACAAGAAGCAAATAAGAAGTTGAAAGATTAAAAATAGAGAAAAAAATTAAAAATATATCTTGTTTTATAATCAACTTACAATACTTGTTGTATTATATTAGTCCTTTTTGTTACTAGACCATCGCCACATTGTAATAGAAAAATATCCAAAGTTTTTTTTTTTTCTTTAACAAATTCATAACAACCCATTCAATTATGAGAACTACATTAAGATGCCCCATCTACATTTCACATAGACAATTTAACTTAGCCTGCTTTTAAGTCCCCATCCAACACTATTTATAACTTCAATCCTAATCTTCATCTCAACTTAACTCCTACCTAGTTTAATTAGGTTCTATCAAATTATTTTTAGCTCAATGATTGTCCTTATTTAATGTTTAACTTATTTTAGTTATCTTATCATTTAGAGTAACTTTTAGCTCTAGTGTTAATTTATCTTATTTTAACTTAAATAATTCATTAGTTCATTTAATTTAATTGAACTTTTACTTTATTAATTCCCATTCTAGTATTGCTCCTACTTTTATAAGCAACCATTTAAGTTAATTTACTATTTGATAAACACTTTTTTCTTATACCATCATTAACCTCACTTACATAATTAATAATCTTTTTGGACATTATATTCTCATTTCAAGTTTCAATTAATTAATTTCTTATGTTTAATGGGCATTACAATTTAATTTTTTAATTCTAATTAATTTCCTATTAATTCCAATTTTCAAAATTAAATGGAGTTATTACAATAGGTGTCACTTTAGAGGTAAATTGGTGATTTGGTCATTACTTACATGGTCTAATGACTACCTATTAATAAAATTAAAAAGGCCAAGAAAAGAAATTAAAAAAAAGGAAGTTTTGGTCTTTCGCAAAGGTTAGTATTAGAGACAAGATTAAAAAAAATTGTAAGGGGGATAAAAATTTATATTTAATACAAATATTAATAATTATTAAAATATACCTTTTTGTGTATATAAAATTAATACAATAATAAAATTTATTAAAACTAAAAAATGATACACATATTAATTAAAAAAATTAAAGAAATATAATAACATCAAAATAAACATAACTACCTTAATATAAAAAAAAGTATATATAAGAAGTAAGACAATATTTATTAGCCATTATAGGACCATATATACTCTTTAATTTTTAATTGAATAGAATTCGTATATAATTTCTTCTATAATGAAAATTTTTGCAATCTTTTTTTTAAATATAGAAAGCCAAATTATCAGTAAGAAAATCATATTCTATTTTATCACAAAATTTTGTTTTTAATATGAATAGAGAGTATGGTTAAATAAATTAAAAAAAAAAGAATTTTGTGAAAGAGTGAAAATGAAGAATATATTACTTGCTATTCTTAGATAATGGAGATAAAAATATTCTTAAAAAAACTTTAATATATTTTATTTTTGTTATAAAATATAATTTTATGATTAATGTAAAGAAAAATTATATTTTTAAAATCATGTGATTAAATCTTTAAAATATTAAAAGGAAGAGATAAAAAATTTTAGGGGAGCAAAGTTAATTTTTTTAAACAAATAATATTATATACATAAATAATCCATATACTTTTTTTTTTGGAAGAGTGGCGGCATCGCCAAAATGGCAGAACCTCGATCCGTCCCAGGTTTTGAGAGAGGCTTAGATCGCATGCAAATGCAATTTACCCCAAGTATTAAATTAGCTCGACAAAAAGATACAAGGACGATCTGCAACGTTTTTTATAAGATGAATGGTGATGCAATGTCAATTCTGTGGACATGTCAGGACCTCTAAATGTGTGATGCTGCCTAACCGGGAAAAAAGATAGCAAACTGCGCTGGGAGTGCAAGCACCATTAATTTGCAGTGTGACATGCTTCTCCTCTACAAATGGTGATCAGCTTGACAATCTTTTAAAAGAAAGACAAAAGCTCTATGAGAACTGATGAGAAGAATATAGCGGATTAAAGTCACCCTTCTAGCTAGTCATTATCGAAGACTTGCTTTGATTTCTTTTTTTATTTGTTGACCAATGATTGAATCATATGTAGACCACGCTAGCTCGAGTACTCCACAAACAAGATTGAAGATGCATGGAAGATAATATGGATCGATCCAGCATATCTTTAACATATATCTCTGCGTGTGTTTGTGATTGTGCATCCTACATAGTAGTAGTTGTTAAAATTCACCCACCCCATTTATTTTGGTCACATGCCTTGTAAAATCTCAAGCGATTGACATGTCCCTCTGTATTTATGAGCATGCATCCGTCCCTTCTCAAAATTAATGGGGTCGAGATCTGCTTTTGCTTGGAATTTTTAAGTATGTATCAGTCCTTTATTAGGCATCTGTTTTTGAGAACAGAAAGGGGAAAAAAAATGGAAAGAGTTTGGTAGACAGATCAGCTCCCATTGGGAGTGAGTGCTATAATGGCCATTGGCTTAGAACCAGCTTTTGTGTGATTATAGTGAAGCTCGCTTTTACAGGAAAATAAATGGCCAGGGTTAGGATTATTTATGAGACTTTAACTATATCATTGGCTCATCAACGAAGCTGCTGGATTTTGTTTGCACTAGAACTATATATGAGAAACTAACAATAACATTCAATTATCAATAAAAACATATCAGTCAAAGAGTGCGTATATATATAAAAGACGAGAAGACCTAGCTACATGCATCTCCATATGTAGGAAGGAAGAGTTGGGAAAAAAGAAGACAAGGTATTGAAGAGGCTTAAATGTGGTATAAAGTAACATTTTTCTCTTTTCTTTTTGTTGATTGTTTTGGGATTCCTTGCTAGCTAGGCTTAATGACAACTGGACTCCATCCTTGCAATGACATCAATCAAATTTGCCATTGATCAGCCTAATGAACTGATTGAGACAAATTAAAAGTAATCCTACCATTACAGTTGTGAACCATAGGAAAGCAATGAATGGTGAAGATTGAGAAGCACAGCTAGCGTAGGCCATGATGCATTAAACACGGTAAAACTGGTATTAAAATTGAAGTTCTATATTATGGCTATATATATATATATTTTTATATTTCTATATATGATAGGTTTCTTTATCTGGTGGGAGCCTGGTAGCCCAAGTTATTAAATTAGGCACTACAAATTAAAACCTCAACAACGGACTCTATATAAAGGAACTCCTACTGAGTACCAAGTGATTCATATGCCAGTGTTTAGTCTGGGGGTTACGTACACTAGCTCCTTGGAACGAGAAGGGACACACTCCCATGGAGAACAAGAAGGGATGGGTTTGTATTTTAATGTGTGCGATGATGAGTTGGAGTAGCGTTGCTCCACAAGCAGAGGGTCGAGCCTTTTTCGTGTTTGGAGATTCACTGGTGGACAATGGAAACAATAACTACCTGGCCACCACTGCCCGAGCCGACTCATACCCCTATGGCATTGACTCTCCAACTCACACAGCCTCTGGCCGTTTCTCCAACGGCCTCAACATGCCCGACATTATCAGTAATTTTCACTCCTTCACATCCATATCTATGGCATTAATTCTCTAACGATGTTTCGTTTGTGCTGTTGGTCATGAACTGTATGTATTATGCGTGCATGCAGGTGAGAAAATTGGGTCAGAACCCACATTACCATATTTGAGTCCAGCGCTCAACGGAGAGAGGCTCCTCGTTGGTGCCAACTTTGCTTCTGCTGGAATAGGAATTCTCAATGACACTGGAGTTCAGTTTGTAAGCCTCATCTACAGTTAGTTTTAATTACTTGATGTCATGTGTTTTAGAAGTAGGAGGCTCACTGTGGCCAAAATATCTTCAAGTGATCACTTCTAGGACAACAATGTGATGATAAAAGGGCATGTAAAAATGTGTGCAGATAAACATAATCCGAATCTCCAGACAATTGGAGTACTTTGAACAGTATCAGCAACGGGTAAGTGCACTAATTGGAGAGGAGCAAGCTGGACGACTTGTGAACGAAGCACTGGTGCTCATAACCTTAGGTGGTAATGATTTCGTCAACAACTATTACCTGGTGCCCTTCTCCGCAAGATCTCGCCAATTTGCTCTCCCGGATTATGTTGTCTTCCTTATTTCCGAGTATCGCAAAATTCTCGTGGTAGGCCTTCCTTCGTTTTTTACTCGTAATTAGTATTATTAGTACGTACGTTTACTATAGATACTAACTAACATAGGGTAAGGTCACCGTAAAATACAGATTTTGATATCTGAAAATGAATAAGAATGGGCAATAATATTAATAAATAGATAAAGTAATTTGTATGGGCAGAGAGAGGGAAGGGGAGTGAGTTATGGCGAGAGAGGATTGGTTGCAGAAGGCAGGAAGCATTTTGTGGTTATTAATATTTTGATGAGGATGCAGTGTGTGGGCGCAATTGAATTAAATAAAGAATTAATGTTGTTTCAGAGGTTGTATGAGTTGGGATCACGACGAGTTTTGGTGACGGGGACGGGTCCAATAGGGTGTGTGCCAGCAGAATTGGCGCTGCATAGCAGGAACGGAGAGTGTGCAGCAGATCTGCAGAGAGCTGCTGATTTGTTCAACCCACAACTCGCCCAATTGCTCGACCAACTCAACACTGAAATTGGCTCAGATGTCTTCATTTCCGCTAATGCATTCGCCATGCACCTGGATTTCGTTACTGATCCACAATCATACGGTAATATGCCAATATCTACTCTTCTGTCTTGCCATTAATTCCATGTGTTGGGGGGACCATTCTCACGTAATGTTCGTACGAGTAAATGCATGTATATTTATTTGTCTAATTCCAGTGACGGGTGTAGGGTAGGTGCAACTTCAACTCAATAGTAAATGCACTAAATAACCCACCAATGACTTTTTGGTCCGCTAGTTCAATTTAAGGATTGGTTTCAGGATTCAAAGGCCGAGTGTTTTTTTTTTTGCTGGTTTAAAATTTGAAATTCGAAAGCTGAAGCGGGTTGGATGTGTATATATGTTGTATGCAGGATTTGTGACATCAAAAGTAGCATGCTGTGGTCAAGGACCCTATAATGGAATTGGACTGTGCACTCCGGCCTCTAACTTGTGCCCAAACAGGGATATATTTGCATTTTGGGATCCCTTTCATCCCAGCGAGAGAGCCAACCGACTGATTGTCGACAAATTCATGACTGGATCCACCCAATACATGAACCCAATGAACCTCAGTACCATTATGGCTTTGGATTCTAGGACCTAGCTAATATATGCTCTCTCTTCATTATCCCCTACTAAATATTGTATTCTTCATCAAGTCTGGCTTTACTATCGTCTGATTCTTCAAATTATGTGTGCAATGCTCTTTCATGAATAAGAATTTAGACTAGCGTTCATCACTAACATTTTCTTCTTTCTTCATCGTCAGGCTCAGGGGTCTGACCAATTATAATACAGGGGATAACAAATTTGGCTTGGGAGATAACTTGGGTGTTGTATTCTTCTCCCTCTCCAATTAGAGGCAAAAATTGCATTTATGAAGTTGCCGGGCCGACTTAAATTAAAGTATACAACAATTCAGGCTGTATTGCATTTAATGGAAGCCCAACCTTAGTCGCAACTTTTCTGAGCATTCTCATTTTGGGCCGAAACCAACCGAACTTAAACCTGGACCTTGTGGTATTCTGCAATTCCTTTCTTCCTTTTTGTTTTGGGGTCAAGATAGTGTTCTGCTATTCAACGCCAACAATTTTTAGACCAAAACCAGCAACTTCACTTGAAATAGCCCCCCAAACATTACCTATATACCAAACACTCTTCAATTTAGATTCTATCAATACTTATCAATTATTTAATTGAGTGATTTAAATTGTTTAGATTAAATCTAAAAATTTTAAATTTTCAGGTATTTTTTAATTTAAATTATTATTTTTATAATTTATAATTAAAAAATTATTTTCATCTTATATTTTATTTTTTTAAAAAGATATAAAAAAAATTTAAATATAAACCGTCCAAATCCCTTAGCTGAATACTCAATTGAAAGAATCTATTTTGATACGCTCAGTTAATTAAAAAAATTAATTTTAATTAAATTATGTTAAAGTAAAAATACTCGTCCTTTAAATTTAACGAAAAATACAGACAAAAATAGCTTACTCTGTTCACGTGGCAAACATGTCATCCAAAATTATCATACTCAGTACTCACTTTGTTAAAAAAATAAATAAATAAAGAAAAAAGTCACCTCATCTTCGTTTTCTTCTTGTTAGATCCCAGGACATAGCCGGAAGTCCTCCTTCTCCTCCTCCCTTTTCTCCTTAAATCCAAGTAATATAATACAGCATGGCTGGACCTGAAAGTCGCATTATCGCATCACGAATCTTCTCCTTCTCTGTGCACGGTACTTTTGGACTGGGAGAATCGAAACGGGCAGGCCGTACTTGTTGCACAGGGAAACAGGGTTAGAGAAAGAGGGAGGTGGTGGAAAGCGGACTACTGCAGGGGCAATAAGGCGTTTTGGAATTTTTTTTAATTTAAAAAAATTAATTGGAAAGATATAAATAACAAAAATTTTAATTGAAAAAAATTATACTTTGAATATTTTAACTGTATTATAATTTTTAAATAAAATTTTTATCCTTATAATTATAATTTTTATATTTGAATTAACTTTTTTAATCCCTAAAAAATATAATAAAAACACCTCACTGCAATTTTGCAATAGTCCATACTACTGTGAGAATCCACTTGGGAGTTGTTGGCTGTTGACTGTGAAACTCGCTTAATAGAAACTAATTTAAAAGTAATTGAATGCAACTTAAAGGAGGCCATGGATCTTGCAGAATAAAATATGGCTTAAGATACAAACTACAAAAGGAAAGGAGAAGTTGGTGGGACTATTTTGAGCAATGTAGTTGCCATATGAAATTTTATTTGTTATATTAATATTTTTTTGTTAATAGTTTAAACTGAGGTAACTATTAGAATAACATTAAAATATTTTTTTAAAAATATTATAGGACAAAATTAAATTTGATTATAAATTTAAGGAGAAAAAAAAACCTTTATCATTATGTTAATTAACACACCTGTAAATATGAAATGAATTTCCCTTATATGTACTTTTATGATCAGAGTACTAAAAATTAGCCATAGGATCTTTCGTATTAGTGGAACCACTTAACTATCTACTATCCAGTATCCATTGGACCTTTTTTTTCATGGGACCACTTAACTATTAATAGACACCATTACCAGATCCACAATACTTGTGAAGTCTTAATGCTCTTTGTGGATCTGTTATTTGTTAAGGCTGGAGGCCAAGGGTTCAGGGAAGAATAATGAGTCAATGATACTAGAGAATGGAGGGTAGCTGCATAGGACGCAACCCCACCGTAATTAAAAGTTCATCGCATGCACATCAAACGCCTCTTCGCCCCGGCCCACATCTTAACTGATTCGTACGTCAATAGAGGAAAAAGCACCTATTTCTCTTGATCGTGCTTGGCTCAAAACACAAGAAAATTGACCTTTTTCTTTCATTCTTTTTTTCAAGTCGACCAAGATATGGGAGTGACAATAGCGACTAGAAAAACTCTCAATGATTAGTCATAAATAAACGAAAATATCTGGAAAATTATACAGTCCAGACACCGGGGGTGTACTGGTTCTTTTTTGAGTTTGCCTTACTCCTTTTGATCTTCTAATTAGTTCTAATCCTGATCATCAGGCATGTCAGAGACAACAATCATAAAAGGTAACAAATGTTTATAGGTAAACTACTATAGACATTTATGATCAAACTATCAGATTAAATAATATCAAGAAATGTTATTTGAATCCTGATTAAACAACTATTTATGATCACTGAACAAGTAATGAATGGCCAAAATGCTTGAATTGCTCTGCTAGTGAATTTGAGACACGATAACGCTGGACGCTGATTATAATTAGACATAATGTGCTTTGTGATATATATTAGGAACATCTTGAGACTAAGTCCAAGGGAAGATGAGGCCTGGTACCGTGGGGTCAGTTTCAAAATGACATCGCAATGAAAAAGTTCCAGAACTGGCCGGCTTGATACCAAAGCAGGCAGAGCATCTCACCTAAATAGTTTTGATATTTACCCTTAGACGTTACCAGCTTTTGGATCTATCCCTAATATTAGTTTTGTAGGTACTCTGATCCCCAAACAAGAGTGAAGAATATCAAGTGCCTCTCGGGAGGGGCACGGAAGCCACTTGGCTCCAAGCAAAATACAGAGATGGAAGGTGGTAAATTTGAAAATAGTATTTGCTTGTGCGACCTCTCCCGAGGACGAATGGCTATGACTACAGTGTACACTATGCTTTTCTACTGCGCTATATAGACGGCTAATAATAAGTGAGGGTGGGGTTGGCGAATCCCAACATTCTGATTCGAAGAATGAAATATTTTAGAAGGGAGGAAAAGGTGCATGGAATTTGCTATGGAATTAGGCGTAGCAATTATTTGAGGGTACTTGCTTCTCTGCTTGTTTCCACGGTTGCTTTAAATCTGAAGTGGTGGTAGAAGAAGACATTTATGATTGTGGCTTACAGAGATCAACATGGACCCCAGACCTTTTATAAAGGCTTACCCATTCATTCCCAATTCACAGCAAACCACGCGTAAATATTAGTGATCGATCACTCATTATCATACAACAATAAGGCATATGGCTAGTTGTTGGGTGTTTGGTTATTATTGTGCAATAGCGAGCTTGGTTGTGGCAGCGGGTTTAGTTTCTGCACAACCTAAGCGGGCTTTCTTTGTATTTGGGGATTCACTGGTGGATAGTGGAAACAATGATTTCCTAGCAACCACTGCACGCGCAGACGCTCCCCCCTACGGCATTGACTACCCAACACGCAAACCCATTGGACGTTTCTCTAATGGCCTTAACATCCCTGACTTAGTCAGTAAGGGTTATACTCAACTGATGAGTTCATATATATTGCAATTATTCAACAATTGATGTTTAGTTTTGGTATATAATACAAGACTTGATCGTGCAGGTGAGCAGCTTGGCTTAGAGCCTACTCTGCCGTATTTGAGCCCACTACTAATCGGAGAGAAGCTTCTAGTTGGTGCGAATTTTGCGTCGGCTGGCATCGGGATTCTCAATGATACAGGATTTCAGTTTGTGACTAATTACGCATCCATTTCTATTGTATTTGTAGGTAGATACGTGATGTTAATATAAACAGGAATATATATAATTGTGGCAGCTGCACATCATCCACATCTACAAGCAACTGAAGCTTTTTGAACATTACCAGCAAAGGTTGGGCGCACATATCGGTGCAGAAGGAGCCCGCCAACTAGTAAACGGAGCACTTGCGCTTATCACTCTTGGAGGCAACGATTTTGTCAACAATTACTACCCGGTTCCCTACTCAGCAAGATCTCGCCAATTTTCTCTCCCTGACTACGTTCGCTATCTCATTTCTGAGTACCGCCAAGTTCTCAAGGTGGGTATTGTTCCCCTAATTATTTAATAATTATATTAGATTAATTCCACTTTGTCAAGCAAATATATATATATATATATATATGTATGTATATATGTATGTATGATCATCATGCTACTTATTTGGAAGTACTTACGTGACTTAGAAGGTGGCGTCCATGCAAAGTAACGTGTATGTTGGTTGGGTTGGTCTGGCATACCAAGATGTGTTTGTCACTTTCGCTCTTATTAAATGCACAGTATTGATTTGAGACACGTTCATTTACGTCTTTAGCTACCTCTCCTCCTATGTATTACTAATATTAAATAAATAGTTATTGCTTGTCTTCGCTTTCCCAATTTACTTAAGGCAGAGACTATATGATTTGGGAGCACGAAGGGTTCTTGTAACGGGGACGGGACCAATGGGGTGTGTTCCCGCAGAATTAGCCATGAGAAGCAGAACTGGTGATTGCGATCAGGAACTCGAGAGAGCTGCGTCCTTGTACAATCCCCAGCTCGTTGACATGATCAAAGGCCTTAACCGGGAGATTGGTGCTGACGTCTTTGTGGCTGCAAATGCATATCAGATGCACATGGATTTCATTAGCAACCCTCAAGCTTATGGTATGTCATTAGCAGGCCATATATATCTGTTTAGTTATAAATTACTATTTTAGTAAACTGTTTAAATTAAGTCCCTCAATAATTCTGCCTAGCACTATTGGTGCTTTAATTCTTTGTCTTTTCTTAAAATTGGGCCTGCAGGATTGGTAACATCAAAGATAGCATGCTGTGGTCAAGGCCCATACAATGGGATTGGACTATGCACCCCACTTTCAAACTTGTGCCCAAACCGAGATATATGTGCTTTGTGGGATCCATTCCATCCATCCGAGAAAGCCAGCAGAATCATAGTCCAACAGATACTCACGGGCTCCACCCAGTACATGCACCCAATGAATCTGAGCACTATCCATGGGCTTTTTGACTCTCATGCTTAAAGAAAAAAAATCAATAACTGATATACTGTGTCGTCAAAACTATTTTTTTAAACACTTAAAATTTTATTTTTTTATTTTTTTTTATTAATATTTTTTTATTATTTTTAATTGAGTCATGGCATTTGAGATACCGCCACTCAATATATAATTTTTTTTATTTATATTTAATTTATTTCATTTTTTTTAATTTATTTAAAAATAAAAATAAATTTAATAAATTTATTATTAAATTCAAAATTATCTACAAAAATATAAATTAAATTTTTTATTTTTTTAGTTTTAATTATAATTGAAATTATTTTAACTAATTTTAAAATATATAATTTATTATTATGATTATTTCTTTAACATTTTGAATTTTTTATTTCAAATAAATTATTAGACTAATTATTTTCTAAAAAATTGAATTGAATTATTTTTATTTTTATTTTTATTTATCATCTAAATTTTAAATTTAAATTTTTTATATCTATTTCATCCAATTTTTTTAATTTCTTCATTTAAATTAATTACAGAATTTAAAATTTTTTTACAAAATTTTGAATTTAAAATTTCAATTCTTTATAGTTATTATATATATTAATTTGTTAACTTTTTCAAAATCTTTAATTTCTAATCCTTGAATGCCTATAACATCACTAATATAAATATATTGTCCATTACTAGTTCCTATGATTTGAATACACTTTAATTCACTGGCTCCGCTGTTATCGGCTACATTCGAATGGGTTTAAAATTGAATCATATCATTTTTTTTCTTTATTCTTTTAATGCAAAGGGTGAAGTAAAAAAAAAGGAATATTGTGTATAAAAAAAAAGGAACATACAATTGTAATTGTAGATTTTTTTATCCTAAAAACATAAACATTCAAAGATTGAAAATTAAAGATTTTGAAGAAGTTCACGAATTAATATATATATATATATATATATATAATAACTATAAGGAATTGAAATTTTAAATTCAAAATTTTGTAAAAAAATTTTAAATTCTATAATTGATTTAAATGAAGAAATTAAAAAAATTGGATGAAATAAATATAAAATTTTAAATTTAAAAATTAGATGATAAATAAAAATAAAAATAAATTTAATTCAATTCAATTTTTTAAAAATTAATAAGTCTAATAATTTATTTGAAATAAAAAAATTCAAAATGTTAAAGAAATAATCATAATAATAAATTATATATTTTAAAATTAGTTAAAATAATTTCAATTATAATTAAAACTAAAAAAATAAAAAATTTAATTTATATTTTTGTAAATAATTTTGAATTTAATAATAAATATATTAAATTTATTTTTATTTTTAAATAAATTAAAAAATATATAATAAATAAAAATATAAATAAAAAATTATATATTGAGTCGCGACATTTGAGATACCGCGACTCAATTAAAAAATAATAATAATAAAAGATATCACAACTACGATTTATTAATTAAAAAAAATTTTAAGTGTTTGAGAAAATAGTTTTTATGGCACAATATATTAGTTATTGATTTTTTTTCTTTAAGCATGAGGATAAAAAAATTCACTATCATGGCCATCGACTCGAGGACTTGATATCTCTGGCATTTCCATTATTATATTTATCTCCTAATTTTCTGTGCGTTTCCTACCCATAGCTAGTGTGCTTTATGGTTAATTTCATGTATCAATTGCTCATGGCCGATCGCTTGTAAATAAATTATTGTTGTTCTCCTTTGACTGTATCGCTATGGGAAATCTGAGTGAGGGTGACGGAATTGGATTTTAGCTTTGCGGTAGACATCCTGGATGCAATTAAATTATATAGTTTATTCTTTTAAATTTGATTTAAGCAAATTTTCCGTGATTCTCGTATAATTACCGGGCCAAAATTAAGAAGGGGGGGGGGGAATCAATGCCAAGTGCAGTAGCTAAAATCACGATGAGAATAACAAATTAAACAAGAAAGGTTAATTAAGGAGGAGTTAGAAAAAGTCTATATTTTGCAGTTTTGGGGAAGTCAAATGCAAAGTAATTAAATTGGCGAAAAATATATATAGCGGTCCTCGAAAAAGAAATCCTACCTTTAATATTAGGCCCCACTTGGGTTTAGGAGGTGTCGATATTGGAGGAACCTTATTATTGCTCCTTCGTCGAGACGTGGATTGCTTCATCTTATTTGGGGACTGAAGAGAGAGAATGCTAAGTGATAAGGAAGGAAAGAAGGAATGGATGGAACTGAAGTATAATGAGATGTGGATAGTTTAATATATTGAGTAAACTAGTATATTTTTTTAAGTTTTTAAAACACAAGTTTTATTTCCGGGGAAAACAAAATACATTGGTAGTTTGAGGGGGGAATGAGAACTGTTCCGCTTTCAAATTTTAAAACTTGTAAAGAAGGGCCCTTACTTTTCCTCCACTTCCTTATGGCCAAAGATTAAATATAGGACCGCGGTTCTAGAAAATCAGGAGAGAGTGGCATTAATTTGATGAAGAAGATATTACATATATAAAGACACACACACGCTCGCAAAGAGCCAGCTGTGGATGATGGGATAAGTTTAGGTTGTTTGAGTACAAAAGGCGACGGCATAATAGCGCGATGTTCGTCGAAATGCATTTAAGAGCGATCCAGATTTAGGAGTTGGCGAGCTCAGAACAGTGCTGAAATAAATTTTGGGGCCAAGGCAATACTGAGTCTCTTACTGTGACATTAATTCGGCCTCCAAATGTGTTGTATCTCTCTTCACCCGTATACGCGATAATATATGCTTATCCCTTTCTCATATATATCTATCTATATATATAATTTTTCTTTTTCTTTTTCTCTTTTTTCTGCCAGAATGCTCATATAGATTAGAGACCAGTTTCCAAACCAAAACCACCTAAGACGCGAGAAGTTAAATTCATAAATAACTCGCCTGTTTATTAACACGATGATTCCATGCCCCATATTCAGAAGTATTTAAATTGGATTGTGAAATTAGTTTCGAACTTCATATCATACGAAAATTTATCATATTCCAAAACTGGAGTCTAGACAAAATTTAGTTTTAACATAGTGTAGTATCAAAGAGTATTTAATTGAGCCAGTTTGGTGGAACTAGCTGGCTTAGCCAAGGAAACAAGGTGGACTGTTTGGAAGGACTGGAGTTTCAAGTTGAGAAGAAGTCCTGAAATATTTAATAGCCAGGAAAGTTGGTTGAAGAAAAGAGTGGAATGAAATTAACACTTCGAGAGTAAAGGGATTTTATTAGTTGAACCGTTTATACAGCCAAATTATGTTTTGTCAAGGATATTAGGTGTAGAGTGGTTGGTATTATAAAGTCTGTATACAGCAAAAGCTGACCGATCGTTACTTTAATCTTATATCATATATAGATGTTCCATCATTTTCTTCAGTCTATCAAATCACAGTCTCCGCGGCTTCCTACATGTACCTTTCAACTATAATTGATGAAAATAATTTACCATAAGAAATTTGATAATTTTGTATTTCTCAATTAGGTGGTAGAATTGAAATCAAGTTTTCTTTCGAACCTAAATTTGCGCAACTTTTTCTCTTATTAAAATGTTGTACTGCCAGCCAATGGCCCAAGCTTGCGCACCAAGAAACCATTTTAAAATCCTCTTTAACAGTGCGTTTGGATGGGAGGAAAAGTGGAGGGAAGAGGAGGAAGAAAAGAGAAAACGAAATTTTCTCTCATTTGGTAAGAGGAGAAAACAGGAAGGGGGAGAAAATCAGAGAGAAAAACTATCGTGGGACCCACATAAAATTTTTCTCTCCATATATGGAGAGATTACGGGAAAAAACTGAGCAACGCCTGAACAAATATATATATAATAAAAATTTTTATTATGTAATATTTATAAAATTTTAAAATAAATAATTATATTTATTTTATTAAAATAATAATTTATAAATAATATTTAATAAATATATTTTATAAATTAATAATATATTTTTTAATATTAAAATCAATAAATTATATATATTTAAAAGAAAAAACATTCGACTGCAAACCAACACATATAATAATAATAATAATAATAATAATAATAATAATAATAATAATAATAATAACATATTATAATATAATATTAATATGTATAATATAATAAAATATTATATATATATATTTATATATTAATTTTATATATACTATATATATATAATATTATATTATATAATTATAAATATTTATTATATTTATATATATTACAATAATAATTTATAAATAATTTTATATAAATTATAATTTAATTAGTATATATATATTTTTAATTTTTAAAAAAATAATATTATTATCATATTTAAAATAATTAATTTTTTTAATATTTTTCTTTTGTTAATTTTCTCTTTCTCCTTTCATTTTCTCTTCTCCTATCCAAACACGTCAAGGGATAATATTTTATCCTCACCTTTCTCTTCTCTCCCCTTCCTCCCCACTTTTCTCTCCCCCTACCTTTCCCTCCCTCCATCCAAACCAAGCGTAAAAGCTAATGCTGATATTTGACCTCAACAATTGCAAATTTAAGAGGGCGCCTGCATCTATCTTAAAGCATATATATTTCCCCAAGTCAAGGTATAGGATGAGTTTCAATACATTATGTGTCCTCCCCCCCCCCCCCCCAAAAAAAAAAAAAAGGAGTAAGCATGAACAGAGATTGTCAAATGTAGTACCTATTATGTGGAAAATTAACTTATTGGATTTGACACAAAACTCCAACGGTCCAACGTTACTTATTGTTTAACTTCATGATCTTTAACTGGGATTATCTGCATTTAGTCTACAAAATGAATAATATGTAGTTAGAGATATTGATAATATGGGGCAAACATTAGATGCAGTTCCTAACGTTAAAAATTCTCAATCTTTTTCTCTTTAATTATATTTCATGTAATACTGTAAAGAATATATTTTGCTTGTCTTTTGCTTAATTATAATTCTGACCCTTTTGAGTTTCCCCTCCCCCCCCCCCCCAACACACACACACACACAAAAAGACGACATCAGATCTCAAACTTCTTCCCAAATTACAATTCGTTCCAGTTGACTAATCCCACTAATAAATGCGTTTAAGAATGAAATTTACTTTATATAGCTTGACCAGAGTTAAAATGCTTTCTTTCTATCAACAAAAAAATTATACGAGAATCCAACCTGAATTTTCCTTGAATTATGTCAAGAAGGTTTTGACCATCATTTTTGTAAACACTCCATGTCCATAAGATCGCAACATCTCTAATATTATTTATGTGTGAAAGTCAGCATATATCACAACTTATATTGCACATTTTTAATAAATATTGAAGCATTTAATTTAAATATAATTTTCTTAAAAGCCATAAATGCATTAAAATTAGCTTGCAAAATTATAAATTAACAAAAACAGGCAAAACGGTTTACTTATCTAATACAAAAATTAATAAATTTTAAACTGTAAATTTAGAGTAAAAAATGTTTTTATTATAAATACATGCCATATTTTTTAATAATGAAATTTGTTATATATGCTTTAACAAGAAAAAAGTTTTGTACATTTGTATGTAATTTTTTTTTATTGCACGAGAAAAGGAATGTTGTAGTTTATTGATGTCTCCAAATTTTGCACGAGCAACACAGCGCCAAAAGTTAATTTTGCTCGATCAGCTTTTTACTAATGTAATATGTCTACCAAAAAAAAAAAGTCCTCATGAAATATGGTAGGGATTACTACGTAGTAAGTATAACTTTTTCTGAATTCTGACCATAATGACTGACTTCATATTTCCATTGGAGTCCCAACTGCAGGGCAAGCAGACATGGGCAATAACTTTCCGTAGTCTCGGCGTCTTACTAAAAGGGTACATACCTACTCTGATTTCATATGTTGTTAGAAATTTTGACTAGCTGTATTTTTCAAATTTTTAAGCATTTTTTCACATATTTTCTACAAATTCAAATGTTTTCTATCCTTGACTTTCATCGGGTTCTAATATACATTAAATCCTCTGCAAAAACTAAATCAAAAAATGATTTCATCTTTTCTCTGGTAGTATTGTTGATATATTAATTGTGTAAGTTGTATTTGTTGTTGGCTAACTAAAGTGGAGACAGATTTAAAAAGAATGATAGAGCATGAGTCGATCCAACACACATGTTACTAAACTCTTAAGAACAATATGGCGTGATACAAAAACAAAAATAATCATCAATATATATGTGTGTGTGTTTGTTTTTTTTGGGGGGGGGGGGGGGGGGGAATCGACATTATTTCGAAGCCGTAAATAATGCGGGCTGACCTCGGGCTTTGTATTAATCTTTGTTTTTTTTTTTGTGTACACTTTTTTTTGGGGGAAATCGATTGAGATTTTAAAAATTATCTGTGTATCAGTGCACTAAGTAAATATTGATAAGACAATACTTATTGAAGTTTTCATAAAGTGAACTTACTTTTGAGCCTATAATTAACAATATAATTGAAATAAATTAGCATGAGAAGATGTGAAAATTAATAAGAAGGAGGAAATTGTTTGAAATTTTAATGAGAGCATCTACAATGTGAAAGGTATTTGGATTTTAACTTAGTTAATTAATTATGTGCAGGTGATATTATAGATAAAGGCAATATATTATTATTCCAGGAGACATTATATCAATTTTAATCTCTTTGGTGATAATCCCTGTTTCTATTTGAATATTCTAAAAGTACCCAAACTTGGCATCAGATGGGCAAAGCACGAATGAGGGCATGCAACAAATTGAGAATGCTTCCTTTCGATTGGTAAAATTTTGAAGGTTCCAAATCTACCCATATTCTTAGGCGTAGGCATTAATATATGTTATAAGATCAATCATGCCCTCGCAACTTAATTTTCAATATGCAACTACCTCTACTAATTTGCTATAGCAACGTGGACCAATCATGTCTACAATGACACAACCTGGGGGGACTATATAACAACTATTACCATAGTTGCAGTGAAGCATCAAGTTGATTTTTGCAGAGTTGATCTCGCTCTGTATCTAGCCTAGCCACCAGCCATATACCACCCTCTTCCTTGAAGTTAATCCAATCCATGGCTACCTATCTGGCTTTCACGTCTTGGATTGTTTTGGGAATAGCCATGGCACTAGCCAGTCGTTTCCACGGGGCAGAGGCTGCCAGGGCTTTCTTTGTGTTTGGTGATTCGCTTGTGGACAATGGCAATAACAATTACTTGGCAACCACAGCTCGAGCTGACACACCTCCCTATGGCATTGACTACCCAACTCGCAGACCCACTGGCCGTTTTTCTAATGGCTATAACATCCCTGACTTCATCAGTAACTAGCTTTTAAAGCTTCATTTACGTTTACGCCAGAGCGCTTGCTAACTATATATAACTCAAATTTCTAACGTGTTTCCGCAGGTCAAGAACTAGGGTCAGAATCCACGTTGCCATATTTAAGTCCTGAGCTCACCGGACAAAAATTGCTTGTTGGTGCCAACTTTGCCTCTGCTGGCATTGGAATTCTTAACGACACCGGAATCCAATTTGTATGTGAAATTTAAAATTATACGTAGTTTTGTACTGTAGCATGTGCCATGTGGCATTGCTCAGAGAGAGAAGTAGTTTCTTAAGAAAACAGTTAATAATCGGCAGGTAAACCTTATCAGAATATACAGACAACTAGAGTACTTCCAAGAATACCAGCGAAGGGTGACTGCTCTGATTGGAGCTGCGAGGACAAAGCGATTAGTGAATGGAGCACTAGTCCTTATGACTCTTGGAGGCAATGACTTTGTGAATAACTACTACTTGCTGCCCAACTCTGCCAGATCCCGCCAGTTCTCTTTACCAGATTATGTCAAATATTTGATCCCCGAGTACAGGAAGATTCTACGGGTCAGCTACATTTATCTATCCTAATGCTTTCACATGTTGACTTTTCTGGTGATTGATAAATACTGAGATGTGATTTCAGAGACTGTACGATATTGGAGCCCGTAGAGTCCTTGTGACGGGAACCGGTCCCTTGGGTTGTGTTCCAGCAGAATTGGCGATGCATAGCAGAAATGGGGAATGCGCAGCTGATTTGCAGCGAGCTGCGTCCTTGTTTAACCCGCAGCTGGTTCAGATGTTGGGCCAACTCAATCGCGAAGTTGGCTCAACTGTGTTCGTTGGGGTCAATACTGAACAGATGCACTATGACTTCATCAGTAATCCTCAAGCATTTGGTATTTCCTAATCTATTACTGCACCATATCTACCTTCCTCTTCCTCTTTTTAGTGTCTTGATGTCATAGTTAATATGAAAAATAATTTTAAATAATAATATGAGAGATAGCTATTCACAACTTCTTTTTTATAATTTATTAATTTTATTTAATAAAAATGATTTAAAACTTTTATTTAAATAAAAATTTACATTCACTTCAAGTTTAATGCATGTCAAGTCACGTATTATATATTTATCTTCATTTTTGAAGAGTCTGCTGTGCATAAATTGATAAATAACCAGTAGGCAAGAGCTTATTGCTTCAAATGCCTTGACAGACAATGTTTGTTATTATTATTATTTGTTGATGTGGATATTCGTACGAAAAATAGAAGCAAATGACAAAGGCAAAACTCACCAGTCACATGAGTTTTTTGGTGCCAACTTTTACTTGTGAATCTAGATTGCCAGATTGAGGCCGACAGATATAAAGATGATTAATAGAAATAATAATAATAATAATAATATTGTTTTAAATTAAATTGATACATTGAAGCGGAGGTGGTTGTTGTGTGCGCATGCAGGATTTGTTACAGCAAAGGTGGCATGCTGTGGTCAAGGACCTTATAATGGTATCGGACTGTGCACGGCAGGATCCAACTTGTGCCCAAACCGCAACGTGTACGCATTTTGGGATCCATTCCATCCATCCGAAAGAGCTAATAAGTTGATTGTTCAACAGATCATGTCAGGCACCACAAAGTACATGTCCCCCATGAATCTCAGCACCATTTTGGCCTTGGATTCCACCAACTAATTCAACTATCCCGCCATCATTTCACTCCTGTCTCTGTGTCTTATAATGGATACTTTTACTTGTTTGTGTGATCTTCGTGCTTGAGTGTTTTCACAATTTGGAGTCAATGTACTCTGCAACTTACTATATATGTTTGTATATTGATAAATTTATAATATAATACCGTTTTAAGTTAAAAGAGCACCCTGTCTCTCTCTTTTTACTCTGATTCTCTCTCCAACCACATAAAAACCGCGAAATAAATGAATTCGTATCACTCAATTTATATACCATATTTCTTTTATATGGACGATAAGGTGCAAAACGCTGTCAAAACGCCTAAAATTCTTGTTATTAGCTACGCAATCCCAATATGCCCACATGAATGTTTAATAAAAGTAGAAATGAAAATAAATTAAGGAGCCAAATATGTTAGTCGATTCACTGCTACTTTTTTTTTTCTTCCGTTCTTTGGCCGATCAACAAGAACATACAAACCAACAAAACAAACAAAAAGGACAGAAAAGCAACAAAAGAAACCGACAAATTAAAACACCAAAAACGAAACAAAGCAAAACGGTAACCTAAGCTTCCTCAGCCAACACCAACTCTTGATTCCACAGCACGTTCAGCCTTCAAGGAGTCCTCGAACAAAAGCTCAGCCAGGGGGGATAGTGATAAATCAACTCCCTCGAGAGAGTACACAATCTGCAACTTTATTTCCCGGGCGAGGCACCAAAGAAAAGGAAACCTCTGAAAAGGAACTTTTAAGGCAAAGAACATCCTAAAGAATAGCAGAACAACTCCAATCACGTCCAACCAAATTACCTTTCTGAACCAAACGGAATAACACCTTACATCCATTTCAATACAAACTTTCTCATCAGAAAAAGATGGAGTTATTAAAAGGGCCTCTCTTAAGGCCAAAGCCTCGGATTTGAATGCAATTGCAGCTTTAATTGAACTTCCAAAGCCATGCACTAAACTTCCAACCATGTCTCTGCAAACTATGCCAATCACAACTTTTTTAGATTTTTCATTGTAAGAGCCATAAATATTCATCTTAATTTGGTTAGCAGAACGAAAATCCAAAAGTTATCTCTTTTGTTAACACCATTAACCACACTCACTTTCTCTTTAACTTCCTTAGAATCCAATGTTGAGAATTCAAGTGGCAAAGGCTTAGACAAGAACTTGGAAGACCAAATTGGGACTTCTTTAAAATTGTAGAAATTGAAGGGACTTATGTAAAAGAACTTTTTAATTCTCCCACTCAAAATATAATATGTACCCACACTTTTCAAAAGCACCTCACTTTTTCTTTCGCGCACTGACTGCACCTTTGCCACTTTACCTCACCTCACGTCACTCTCTATCACACACTCCAATATAATTGACAGACTTCGTTTCACACGACAAGCATGCCTAAGCTCCTCTATTTATTAAGGAGTTTCCACCCTTCCCCCGACTTTATAAAGTTGGTTTATATTTTTTTAAAAATTTTTTGGTGTCTAGAAGTTTTTGGACCAATTTGCATTATTATAAAATATGTAAGAAAAATTGGAAGAGTAAGACAGAGACTTAAAAAGAGAGAGCCAATGGCTTTTAACACTCCCTCTCAATGACTACTTTCTCGATTTCCTTATCAACCTAAGCTGCTTCTTGAATTCTTTGAATTTTGCTTCTCTAGGTGGCTTACTGAGTATACCTATTTTTTTATCTTTAATTTTAACTAATTGCATCTTTATTTCTCCTCAAAGCACCTTTTCTTATATGTAACGGTAGTGCACCTCCATATGCTTAATATGAGCATGTACTGAATTTTCAATAAGTCATATAGTTGATTGATTATTATAGTGTAGCTTCACCGAATAGTCTACCTGCTAATGTAAGTATTTTGTTAACTACATTAACCAACCAATTTCTTGTATAGTTAATGTTGCTACTTTTACTCTGCTTTAATGCTGGATAGTGATACCATTAGTTGTTTTTTACTAGTATAAAAGCTCCAAATCCCAAATTAAAGATATATCCTATGATCAACTGTATTTTGTCATAGTTTTCAACATAGTCAATATCATAAAATCTTTTAACTTTGCGTATGGCTCCTTTCTTATATAGGATATTATAACTAATGGTACCTTTAATATATCTTAAAATTCACAGCATTGTCTGTAGATGTGGCTTCTTTGGTTGTTGCATGACTTTGCTAATCATTTTGATCACATAAGTTATATCCTTCGATTCCTTGCCTTCAAGAGAGCATAGCTTTGTATTTAGTTATAACAGAGTTGAGACAGGCTTACATTTGAGCATATTGAACTTTTGTAATAGTTCTCTTGCATACTTATATTGGCATAGAAATAATCCTTTATTGGTACTCTCCGCTTCTAGATTTAAGAAATGCCTTAACTCATCGAGTTCTTTTATGTAGAAACGTATGGATAAATTAGCTTTTGTCTGACTAATTTCCTTTTCATCATTTTTAGTGATGATAAGATCATCTATGTATATTAGCACAATTGCTAACCTTCCAGCATGAGCTTTCATAAATAAACTAGAGTCTACTGGAGCCACTATGTAATTGATTTGCACTAGGAACTTAGCTATCTTGCTATACCAAACTTGTGGTGCTTGCTTTAATATGTAAAGAGCCTTCTTCAATTTGTACACGTAGTTTGGATGAGCCTTGCTCTTGAATTCTTGTAGTTATATATGTCTTTATCCAATTTTTTGTATAAGAATGCATATTTTACTTCCATTTGCCAAAGCTACCATGACTTGCTCGTGGCAAGTGCTAGTAGAACCCTTACTTTAGTAATCTTTACTATTGGGCTAAAAGTTTCATTATTGTTAAGCCCATACTTTTGAAAGAACCCACGTGCAACCAGCCTTGCTTTATAACTTTCAATTGACCCATCCAGCCTTGTCTCCACCTTATAAACCCATTTACATGATATGGGCTTTATATCCCTTGATTTGGGTACTAATTCCTATGTTTCACTTTGTTTCAAGGCACGAATCTCTTCTTTCATTGCTTCCCTTCATTTCTTGTGCTCAAAAGCCTCCACATATGTGCTTGGTTGCTTTATATCTTTAATTAAACCTACATTACCATACTTGGGATTGGGTTTAGACTTTCAATATAGTGATGTCGAATCTTCTTTTTCATTTTCTTCAATGTCACACCCGAAAATGCGACCGCGTGGCGCCAAAATTAAAATCAAAATTAAAGATAAAAAGGTAAGAAGAAATGGGTCAAATAAATAGGGTTCAGGAGTCGCCACCAAAATTTATTTTTGAAAAGGTAAAACTTTGGAAAAACCTTTTTTAGTTTGAAAAAATGGTCTGTGAACCAGATTCAGATTCAGGAGTCGATTGTGAGTGGGAAAGGTGTTAAGCACCTCACTACACCCATTCCTAAGAATGGTTACCCTAAGTCAGTTGCGCAAAATTAATATGGCCTCTATTCTATTTTAATTCTCCCTAACCAACCACATGCAAAGAACAAAAGGAAAAATTTAAGGGAATAAAATTTCAGAGAAAAAAGAAAACTAAAAGCAAAACAAAAAGGAATTTAGAGAATAAAATAAAGAAAAGGGAATAAAATAAATAAAAATGTTTATTTACAAGGGCGGACTTGACCTAGGAGGAAACCCTAGGGCCTACGTACCCTCTGAAAGGGATCAAAGTCCACGTAGTTCGGTGGAGATTAAATTTGTTAGTTGGTTGTTTTTGTTTTATGTTTTGTTTTTGTTTTCTTCTTGGTTTTTTTTTTTTAATTTTTTTAAATTAATTTTATTTTTATATTTTTTTTTGTTTTGGGGTTGTTTTTTTTTTGTGAAAAGAAAATAAATTACTCTTTTTCCTTTAACAAATAAAACAAGTTTTGAAATTGGTTGATATGTTTTGATTTGCTAAAAGAAAATTTAATTTAATTTTCCTTGAATTTTCAATTTTTTTTTCTCTTATTATTATTTTTATTATTTTTCTACCATTTTCATTCTATTTTTGTTTTTTTATTGCCTTTTTTCTTTTTTTCATCTTATTTTGATTTTTTTTCTTTTTTGTTGTTACTTTTTTTGTTTTTTTGTTTTTCCTATTTTTATTTCTTTTTGGTTTTGTTTTTTGTTTTGTTTTCTTTGTTTTTCTATTTGTTTCTCTTTTTTTTTTTTTGTTAATTTTTGTGTTTTTTTTCTCTCTTTGTTTTATGTTTGGTTTTTGTTTTTTTCTTGGTTGTTTTTTTTTTTTTTTGTTTTTTGTTTTTGTTTATTTTTCACTTTTTGGTTTTGTTTTGTTTTGTTTTTGTTTGTTTTTTTTTTTCTCATTTTTTTCTTGTTGTTGTTTAGTTTCCATTGCTTTGTTGTGTTAGTTTTTTCTCTTTATCATTTTTTTTTTTTTTTTTTTTTTGGTTTTATTTTTGTCTCTCTTTTTTTGTTTTGTTCAATTTGTTGTTTTTTTTTTAAACTTAATTCTCTATTTTTTGATTTTATGATCTTTAAGTTAATCTATATTTTTTGTTTATTTTTTTCTGATTAGTTTTGGGTTATTATGTTATTTTTCCTTATTCTTTTTTCAGGTGTGATTTTGTTTTACTTTATTACTTTTCATCTCTTTTTTACTTTCTTCTTTTTACCAGCTCTTTCTTTTTTTTTTTGTCTCCTTTTAATTATTTTTGTTTTATTTTGTTTCGTTTTATTCTTATTTTGTTTTGTTATTTGAAATTGTGATTATTCGAATGCTTTTGTATTTTTGTAATTTTATTATTATTTAAGCCTATTTTGTTTTCCTTATTTTTGTTTTTTTCTATTTTTCTCTTTCCTTTTTTTTTCAATTTTATTTTAGTTCTTATTTTTATTTATTTATTATTATTATTTTATATTTTATATTTTTTTTTTAAGAAAAAGACCAACTCTAGAAGAGAGAAGAATAAAAAAGGCTTTCAGACTTTTTGCAATGAGAATTTTTTTCAAAGAAAGAACAAATCCTTAAGACTCCAAATAGATTTTTTTTTTAAAAAAAGAAGTAATTCATCCTCTTTCATTTTTATTTTTATATTATTATTATTTTTTTAATTTTCATAAAAAATTTTCGAATGGGGCCATTGGAACCCAAGACATTAAATCGTAACTTCAACCTAAAGGTGCCAAGGAGGCTATATTGCCACACATGACCCTTTGATCCATTCCTATGTGCCTGAGGGGATATAAAATCCCACACGGCTAACCTAACACAAACATTAACAAAATAAATGAAGTAAAATAAGGAAAATATTAATTTGCTAATGTGTGTAAGTGTGCTTGATATATGTTTATCCTATATCACATTCAAATACATTTACATAAAGCTGGATTGTATGGTAAAAAATATATTACATACTGTAGCTGCCCATGGGTTTTTACCCATCATGATTTCCTCTTCACTTTACTACCATACGCCTGCGCTTCTAGCAGCAGACTAAACCACATGCTCGACTTTCCAGTAGCAACCCATGATTCCTCAGATATGCTCCCTGGCGTAAACAGGCCAGCAAACAATAAATTGCAATAAAGAAATAGCAGAATAGCAGATATAGAAGCATGTAGCTACAGACTGTGATACTTACTCTAAAATTTCATCATTTCAGAATTATCCTAAACTAAATAAGATCCTAAACGAGTAGCACAAACGATCTGGTACTACCGGTAGACAACCAAAGTTAATAGCACTGAATGACCCTTTGACATCCCATGTTAAGAATCTTATCGTTCAAAACAAACAAACAGACCTTATTTGAACATTCCACAGGATCACGAGATACACACAATCAGCAGCATGTAATCAGGATTAACACGCAGAGACTTACAGACACAACCCTGTCAAAGCAAGTTCATGAATGGACCCGATGCTCAGAGAAGAAAATGTGTACCCCTCCCTCAAGAACAGATTCGAATCGATGGCATCATGGAAATAACAATCGAAAACCCGATATTCAGCCATGGAACCAGACTCAAAGATCATACAATCAAAAGCATTTAATCAGAAACAAAACCCATAGGCAGAGAGTTTCAGACACAATCATCCATCAAAGCGAACTTACAGATTAATCCAATAACGAATTCCTTCAAAGAGACCAGTATCAGCATTACGAAAGAAAGAAAAAAAAGAAACAATTCAAACACAGCAATCAAACCATTGAAGCAAATTCTCGGGTTGTAATTCTCTAATAGAGTAGGGGAAACAAAAAGATAATAAACAGATAAATCGTCATACCTTTCGAAGCTTGCTTCTTCAAACAATCTGTGGAAACCTTCGGCTATTTTTGAATCACTAGCAATCAGAGGGGGTCCTTTCCCAGATTCCGTTCCACAGAGCCAAACCCCGACAAAACCCCCTTTCAATTTCTCCGTTCCTAGTCCTCCCCTTTTGTTTCAAAAATATCCTAGTCCCCTTTCCCAGAGTCTCCCCCCTTTCGAATCTCTCTTACACTCTGCTCCTCTCGCCTTTCTAACCCCAAAACCAAAATCCCTAGAGTCTTCGTGGCTTCCCCAGAAAAGAAAAGAAATCCAAAGCTCCTTCCCCTTTCCTCTATCGCTCTCCGGCAAATCAAAGGCAGAAATATCCCCTTTCTCTCTCAATCTTTTTCGCCTCTCGAGTTTCTTCAAATCGAAAAAGGAAAAACTTCCCCCCTTCTGCACATTCTCTTACTTTTTATAAGTATTTTCCCGCGTGGTCCCCTTCTCTCATCGTACAGGTTATCGTCGCGCCTCTCTGCTCCACGATTTCGCAGTGCCAGCCTCACCTCCTGTACAATTTCCCCCCATCGCATCCGAAGATGCCTGCGAGAAGGGATCAGAGCAGAGAGAAGGGGGGACCAGAGTCGTTTTTAGGGTTTTTCCCATTTTTCTGCGCTGTCCTCATCCTTCGGGTTTTCTCTCGGGTTGGCGAAGTGGGGAGAGGAGTCCGGGATTCATGGGTTGAACAAAACGAGCCTCCCTCCTTTGGGCTTCTTTGTTTCTTTGCTGGTCCAATTCTAAGTTGCCCTTTTTTCTGGCCCAATTCGGAGTTGCCCTTTTTTTCTGGCCCAATTCGGAGTTGCCCTTTTTTCTGGCCCAATTCGGAGTTGGGTTGGATCCTTCTCTTTTCTCTTCTTCCTTTTTTTTTAATTATATTTCTTGATGATTTTTTTTTATTGATTTTTGATTTATATTTTACTTGCTTTTAGTTTTTCCTCTCTCTTTCTTTGTGGGTTTTATTTTTCATTTCTTTTTATTTTTTATTTTTTCTTATTATTTTTGTTTTGATTTTTTGTTATTTCATTGTCTAGATTTTTGTTATTCTATTTTTGTTCTAATTTTAATTTTAGACTAATGGGCCTCTTTTTTATTTTTATTTTTAATTTTATTTTTAAGTTCTTTCCCTTTGATTTTTTTCCTTGAATTTATTAGGTTAAAAGGGTCTATTTGATTTCTCTTTTTTTTTTCTAATCTTTTTTATTTATCATGATCTTTGTAGCATGTCCGGACAAAATACGGTGTTCACAGTTGCCCCTCTTTACTTGTTTCTTAGGGCAAAGAAATTGAAAATGTAATTTATATATATATATTTTCATTGCTTAAGAAACAAGTAAAGATAAGAACATGTATTTTTGTTCGAGCTGATTTGATTGCCTTTTATCAATTAAACAATAAAGAAAAGATAAGAGCGTCCCAATCAAAATATGACTGTTTACAGGTTGCCCCTCTTTACTTATTCTTTAAGTAAAGAAATCGAAAATGTAATTTTTGATATCTTTGATTTATGAATAAGTAAAAATGGAAACATATATTTTGTTTAGGTAGCTATTAAATCCAGGAGAGTTAACTTACCTGGAAGTGCAACTCTGCTCCAATACAGGACTTTGGGTTGCTTATTCTGGTAAGACTTTGGGTGTCCATTTTGCATAGGACTTCTAATTATGCCTATTTTGCACAGGACTTAAAAGTGCCTGTTCTCCGCAGGACTTTAGGTGCCTATTCTTCGTAGGACTTAAAGGTGTCTGTTCTCCGCAGGACTTTGGGTGCCTATTCTTCATAGGACTTTGGGTGCCTATTCTTCATAGGACTTTTATTTGTGCCTATTCTGCGTAGGACTTAAATGTGCCTGTTCTCCACATGACTTTGGGTGTCTATTCTTCGTAAGACTTTTATTTGTGCCTATTCTGCGTAGGACTTAAAGGTGCCTGTTCTCCGCAGGACTTTGGGTGCCTATTCTTCGTAGGACTTAAAGGTACCTGTTCTTCGCAGGACTTTGGGTGCCTATTCTTCGTAGGACTTTTATTTGTGCCTGTTCTGCGCAGGACTTTTAGACCCAA
Organism: Erythrophleum fordii; assembly: GCA_032878935.1. Taxonomy (NCBI): domain Eukaryota; kingdom Viridiplantae; phylum Streptophyta; class Magnoliopsida; order Fabales; family Fabaceae; genus Erythrophleum; species Erythrophleum fordii. Next base: position 36,178,919 of record JAVQMF010000049.1, read on the forward strand.
TGTTTGAGTAATGCATGTGTATATACGGGATGCATGATATATGAAGGAAGTTTCATGGAGAATGCAACCAATGGATCTGGTGGATGCATGTAGTCTTGCGTGCCGGAAACATGAGACATATGGGTGTTGCCCCTGATACGAGTTCAACTTGAAAAACATGTGGGATGCTTTATTTGATATTTACTTGCCCTAATACGAAAGCATGCTTGATAGCTATGAATTATTATTTGTTGTATTTGTTTTCCTTTTCTTTCCCTTCCTCTCTTTTTTTTATTGATTTTAACTTATTATTTTTCCTTTAATTTGTGTTTTTTTTTAATATAGAAGGAAATGTCAGTTTAGAGGTATTATCAAATATTGAACTTCTAACTGACCAACTATAGAAACCAGACATTTTGTCCTTTCTAAGCGCAACCCATTTAACCAGATTGTTAGTATTACGGCTTTCATCCAATTGAGAATTCTCGATGCTTCCCCAACAAAGATCTTTGTGTGTTGTCTTGGAGACCACAATCGTTCCTTTCATTTGCTCTCTTGGGAAGGAAAGTCTCCACATATATTACTCATGAACGTGTGGATGTTTTAATTGAGAGGAAATGGCATTTTAATGGATGACATTTAATATTTGGCCCCAGTCTATCCCTCCAGCAATGATTAAGCTAACTGGTCCATAGAGGATATTAACATTGGTGTGCCAGGTATTTGCTTTGACGAATGTCATTCCTTAGTTATTAATTTAGTCATATAAAGCATGAATGCATATGGTCGCAATATGGATGAATTGTAACTAAAATAGATGAAAAATTATTAGAAGAATAATCTCTAACAGAAAGTTTTATAAAGCTCGTAAGAGTTAAGACAATAAGTAATTTGGAATACATGAGATATGAAAGAACTAGAACCAAGAAGTTCTTTCGGAGAATGTCCTCTACAATTGTCCTTGCTCGCCCCCACAAGGCGATCCTTTGCGTTATACGAGATATGCATTTTGTGGAATCTAATTCAACACCTGTTGCTCCCATTCTTTTACCCAACTTTGAACATCTGATTTTGCTTCTGCCTAGGCATTTCCTCATATTGCCTAGCGGGCTTCTCTTTTCCTTTCTCTCCTTCTTTTTCTTTTCTTTTCTTTTTTTTCTTACTCTTCTTTTCATTTTTTTTTTTGGCTCTAATTTTTGCCTAGGCTGCCTTTTCGGGTTTTCAGCCTAGCGAGCTTCTATTGTACTCTAACTTTTGCCTAGGTCGCCCGTTTGGGTTTTCAACCTAGCGAGCTTTTTTCTTTTTATGCAAAATATTTCTTAACTGCATCTGAATTGAAGGGTTTAGTCAATTCATGACCGTCCATGTCCATCAAAACTAATGCCCCTTCTGAGAAGGCGTGCTTTACAACATAAGGCCCTTCGTATGTAGGAGCCCATTTGCCCCGAGCATCATCTTGATTTGGCAATATTCTTTTAAGAACTAGTTCACCAGCTTTGAATTCTCTAGGATGAAGCTTCTTGTCGAAAGCTCTTGCTACCCTCTTTTGATACAACTGCCCATGGCAGATGGTGGTGAGTCTTCGCCCCTCAATCATATTCAACTACTCATACCGAGCTCTCACCCAATCACTTTCATCTAAATTGGATTCGATCAATATTCGTAAGGATGGGATTTCAACCTCAATTGGTGTAATAGCTTCCATTCCATAAACTAGAGAGTACGGAGTTGCCCCAGTCGATGTACGCACAGTCGTGCAATAATCGTGCAATGCATACAGAAGCATATCATGCCAATCTTTGTAGGTGATCGTCATTTTAGCAATGATCTTCTTTATATTCTTATTTGCCGCCTCCACAGTTCCATTCATCTGTGGTCGATACGGCGTTGAATTATGATGCTTGATCTTAAACTGTTCACAGAGTTTGGAGATTTTTGTTCCATTTAAGTTGGCAGCATTATCTGTAATAATTTTTTCAGGTATCCCATAACGACAAATGATGTTCGTCTTGAGGAACTTGCAAAAGGCTTTTTGAGTGAGACTAGCAAAGGAATTGGCCTCTATCCACTTGGTGAAATAATCGATGGCAACCAGAATGAAACGATGTCCATTTGAAGCCTTTGAATTGATCGGGCTGATTACATCAATGCCCCACATGGAGAATGACCAAGGTGCCACCAAATTGTGTAACGAAACTGGTGGTGCATTGATTTTGTCCAAGTATACTTGGCATTTGTGGCACTTTTGAACATGATCGATGCAATCCTTCTCCATTGTTAACCAAAAATATCCACATCTCTGGATCTATTTAGCTAACATGAGACCGTTTGTATGTGTACCACATATTCCCTCATGCACTTCTGTGACTATCTTCTGGGCCTCCCTTGCGTCTACACATCGTAGCAGTGTACTATTATGACTTCTCTTATACAAGATCCCATTGCTGATGAAGAAGTTTATGGCTAGGCGCCGAATAGCCTTTTTATCATTTTCTGTGGCTTCAATTGGGTATTCCCTGCTTGTAATATAAGTTTTAATGTCATAATACCAAGGTTGTCCATCATGCTCTTCCTCTATGTTTAGGCAATACGCAGGTAAATCTCTGGCTTCCACTCGGAGCGGCTGGACTTGGATTCCATAGTCGAGCTAGATCATCACTGCTAAGGTGGCTAAAGCATCTGCAAATTGATTCTTGTCTCGGGTGATATGATGAAAGTTGATTTCTTCGAATTGTTCGATTAATTGAGGCAGAAATTTCTGATATGGAATCAGTTTTGAATCCTTAGTTTGCCATTCCCCAGTCACTTGATGAATTATAAGAGCTGAATCGCCAAAAACTTCGAGGCTTTTTATACCAAGAGTTACTGCAGCATTTAACCCATTGATGCAAGCTTCATATTCAGCTATATTGTTGGTGCATTCAAACTCCAATTTAATGGCTACTGGGAATTGCTTTCCTTCAGGGGATATAATTACTGCTCCAATACCATAGCCATGCATGTTTGCGGCTCCATCAAAATACATCTTCCACTGTGCACCATTATCGCCTCCCTCATCTTCATCCCCCTCTACAACTAGTATGTCCTCATCAGGGAAATGGAAATCCAAGGGTTGGTACTCATCCAAAGGATTCTTAGCCAAGTGATCTGTTATAACACTACCTTTTACAGACTTTTGTGTCATATGCTTGATATCATATTCAGATAGAATCACCTGCCACTTTGAGACTCTCCCAGAAACATGTGGGCTTTCAAAGATATATTTGATAGGATCTATTCGAGAGATTAACCAAGTGGTAAAATAAAGCATGTACTGGTGCAAACGTCTAGTGGTCCACGCTAACCCGCAGCAAGTTTTCTCAATCAAATGGTAGCGGGCTTCACATTTATTAAATTTCTTACTCAGGTAATAAATTACTTGCTCTTTCTTTTCGGAGGCATCATGCTGCCCTAGTACCGCCCCCATTGATCTTGGCAGGATGGTCAAATAAAGGATCAAAGGTCGTCCTTGTGTGGGTGGAACCAGGATTGGGGGGTTCAATAGATAATCTTTAATCTTGTCAAAAACTTACTGACACTTACTATCCCATCCTCCAGTGTAGTTCTTTCTCAGCAATCTAAAAATCGGCTCACAGGTTGCAGTTAGGTTAGCAATGAATCTCGTTATGTAGTTTAGTCGACCCAAAAAACTCCGCACTTCCTTTTTTGTTTAAGGAGACGGCATTTCCTGAATAGCTCTTACTTTGTCAGGATCTATCTCTATTCCCTTCTGGCTCACCATGAAGCCCAATAACTTTCCAGTTAAAGCCCCAAAGATACACTTGTTAGGGTTTAAGCAAAGTTTGTATTCACGCAACCTTTTGAACAATTTTCTCAAAACCGCCACATGGCTCTCCCCTTCTCCAGATTTAGCCACCATATCATCGACATACACTTCTACCTCCTTATGCATCATATCATGGAAGAGTGCCATCATGGCCCGTTGATAAGTCGTTCCTGCATTCTTTAACCCGAATGGCATCACTTTATAACAATAAGTTCCCCATGGCATAATGAATGTAGTTTTCTCTTTGTGGTCCTCATGCATAGGGATTTGATTGTACCCCGAGTAACCGTCCATGAAGGAATACCGATGAGCTCGGGCTGTATTATCAACTAACACATCAATATGAGGTAGCAGAAAATCATCCTTAGGGCTTGCCTTATTCAAATCCCTATAATCAACACACATGCGAACCCTTCTATCTTTTTTAGGGACTGGTACAATGTTTGCTACCCATTGAGGGTATATGGACACTTGGAGGAACTCTGCTTCTAATTGTTTCATGACCTCTTTTTTTATTTTCAAAGACATGTCGGGGCTCATTTTTCTTAGCTTTTGCTTCTTTGGGCTCAACATTTGGGAATAAAGGAATCTTATGAGAAGCAATCTCAGGATCAAGTTCAGCCATGTCTTGATAAGACCATGCAAAGACGTCCATGTATTCCCTAAAGAGCTAAATCATTTCCTTTTTTTCTGGATTATCTACCATTTTAATCTCCCTTTTATCTTCCTCCGTCCCTAAATTAATATTTTCAACTATTTCTTCATGTGAGCATATTCCTTTATCTTCAGAATCGAGCATTTTCTCGAAGATTTAGGTTAATTCTTCATTATCAGATTCGGAACCATGCATATCCGTAGTAACGCATAAATCACTTAATGGGGGCTCAAGGACTTCTGCGTTGGACAGGAGTCCCGAGGAAAACGATTTCCTAAAAGAAGAAATAAAAGAAAAATGAACGAGAAGGAAAATGTATAGAAAGAACAGGCCTGATACCCAAAGGTTTTAATTTCATTCATAAAATACCACTATTATTTATAAAGTCCTGACTGAAATTGTAAAAATGTCTTAAACAGATTAAAACAAAGGAACAACACAATCATAACAATTACTCTAAAGTCACGACATCAGTGATATCTTCGATTTCCTAGTTGTCCAATCTTTTTCTAGAATCATCGACCCTGATCCAGGCTTTAACTCCTCGCATGACTCCGTCATCAACCATTGAAATGCTTAACCGATTCATAATCTCTGAAGGAGTTGGAAAAGTTTCCCTGATGTGGGGGACTCTCTGTTTCTCCTGCTCTTTACTCCTCTTTATGCTCAGTTGTGTTCTAAGTTGATTTGACAACAGAGGTTCATATCCTAATCCTTGACGCTTGAGATTTTCTGGGAGACTAATAAGCCGTTCAATTCCTTGCAGCTGTATCCCTAATCCTTTTCCAGATTCGAACCCATTTCTTTTTAACATTTTCATCACAGTCTGGTTAACATTCCCAACAACATGCTTGGATTCATCCATCTCTAAACCTTGAAGCGGCATTTCCATCTCTTGTTCAGCGGCTTCGATGTATGGTAAGGAGCTGGGCTTGCTCAACATTATCTCTTCTTCTCCTTTAATAGTGATTATCCTTCCCTCGTCAATAAACTTAACCCTTTGATAAAAAGTGGAAGGCACGGCACCGGCATAATGAATCCAAGGCCTTCCCAATAACATTGTGTAGGACGGATCAATATCCATAACTTGAAAATCCACCATGAATGTTTTTGGCCCAATCTCTAAAGACAAGCAAGTATTGCCAATTACTGCTCTTTTAGAGCCATCAAATGCCCTAACCACTATGTCACTTTTCTCAATGTGTGACGCCTCCATCGCCAATTGTTCAAATGTAGCTAGCGGTAACACATTTAGTGCCGACCCCCCATTGATCAAAACCTTTGCAATTATGAACCCGTTGCATTTCAGTGTAATGTGTAGAGCCTTTGGCTGATTAGAGGATGTCCCTATGACTTCTTCAGAAAAAGAGATGGTGGATGCAGACTTGACGATATTCATCACACTAGTTACTTTTTTCGGGGTGACATCAAGCCCCACATATGCTTCTTCCAATACCTTTTGCAGAGCTCGACGATGTACCTTCGAGCTCATGACTAAGGATCACATGAAAATTCGTGTTGGAGTTTTCTTTAATTGTTCTACCATGTCATATTCACTTTGTTTCATGATTCGTAAGAATTCTTCATCAGTGTTGTTCTCCTCGTGACTACTAGTATCAACGTCTTTTCCCTTTGGTTGTTTATCAATATTTGTAGGAGCGTAGACCCTGCCACTCCGAGTGACCCTCCTAGCCTCAATTATATTGGTGACAGATTCTTCTTCTGCCTTAGCGACTACCGTTTGATGCGAGGATAATTCAATAATATCCTTATACCGCCAAGGCACAGCATGATCACTTTCATATGGGAAAGGAGCCGTCATATTAACAATCATTGGGGACGGTTTCAAGGTAACAGGGGCCGTCATTGACAAAGGATCATTGATAGTTAAAACGACTATTCTTAATGGCCTGGTAGGGATGACGATATCAACATATTTCCCGTTTGTTACACAGATTTCCTCTTCTGACCTCCCTACAATTACAACCCCCAATGTCATTAATTCTTTCAACACTTTTTGGAATTGTACACAACTCTCGACATCATGATCTGTATATTGTTGATGGTAGTCGCAGAATACAATTTGTGGCCTAGTGACGGTTTTAACAAACTCTTTTGGTGATACTTCTAACACATAACCAGCTAATTGAAGATTAGCTAGCAGAATCTTCAAGGGCAATCCAACAGTAATAGGGTTCTTAGAAAATCCCAACTCATTTTCAACGGCATTCACCTGGCGCTCATGATTAAGTAAGGGATTAGTGGTAATTGTCGAAGCTTCCCTAGACCTAAGCTGGATATGGTTGGACTTGATCAGATCTAACACGTTCCTCTTGAAAGTAGTATAATTTTCAATTGAGTGCCCTGGAACTCCCATATAATATTCACAAGAGACATTCGGATTATACCAGGCTGGGTATGGTGGTTGTAGCTCCTTCACATACCGTGGTCCTATGAGTTTTGCCTCCAACAGTTTCTGGTATAACTCCGCATTGGTTGAACTGAAATTTGGCCATGGACGGTTGTCTTTCGGCCATACATTAACACCTCTATCCTGTTGTCTCTGCCCATTCGCTGCTGGCCTATACTGATTTTGGCCTTCATTTCCCCTACCGATCTAATAAGAGACCGGTTGACGCAAGACTGGTCTCGAGGGTTGAACATAACTTATCTCTTCCTCTTTCTTCTTCATACCCTGTCCCCTTCTAAATCCGCCCTCCGTCAAAGGAGATGCAAGCTTTTATCTCGAATGTCTGCGTCAATTCTCTCTCTTACCTCAATTAAATCAGCAAAGTCAGTAACATGAGTTCCCAACATGATTTTGTAGAATGGGTCAGATAAGGTCCGAATGAAGTAAGAACATAATTCAGATCCAATCATTGGAAGCTGAACTTGGGAAGCCACTAATCTCCACCTTTGGGCATACTCTTTAAACGACTCTGTGGGTTTCTTACTCATTCTCTTCAACTGTTCCCTAGTAGGGGCAGTATCGAGATTGAATTTGTATTGTTTCATGAAAGCATTTGTAAGATCCCTCCGTTTGCGAATTTTAGAATGGTCTAATTGCATAAACTATAATAAGGCAGACCCAGTCAGACTCTCTGGGAAGAAGTTTACTAAAAACTTTTCATCCCTTGACCAAACAGTCATCTTTGTACAATATGACTTGAGATGATAAATTGGGTTACTGGAACCATCGTACTTGTTGAAATCTGGAACTTTGAACTTCTTCAGAATTGACACTTCGGGAGCTAAGCACAACTCTTCTATATCCAGTGATCCCCATGTAGTTGGCCCTTGTAAATCACGCAGTTAGTCTCTAACCTCTCCTAACTCTCTTTCCCAGTCCTCCTTAACATCATTACTCTTCCCTTTGCTATCCGCAGTTAGGATTTGGAATGTATAGGTTACATCATACCCAGGGAAATCTTGTATATCTTTTGCTTCATCACGGGGAATCGGCTTATCAGCCACCATCATAGGAGGATCTTGTGCATTCGTCTGTTGTAGCACAGGGTCAGGTACTCGACTAAAATGTTCTTCAGTTATAACCACTCCGAGTGAGCTTCTTCCCATGTGTGCAACAACGGGGGGATGACTAGATGCACTAGATGAATTATCAATGCTTTTTTCCTTGACAGCTTCCAACAACATCTTCATCATATCGCTCATTTGAGCCATCTGGTTATCTATAGTCGTGATACGATTCCCCATGTAGTTGGCCCTTGTAAATCACGCAGTTGGTCTCTAACCTCTCCTAACTCTCTTTCCCAGTCCTCCTTAACATCATTACTCTTCCCTTTGCTATCCGCAGTTGGGATTTGGAATGTATAGGTTACATCATACCCAGGGAAATCTTGTATATCTTTTGCTTCATCACGGGGAATTGGCTTATCAGCCACCATTATAGGAGGATCTTGTGCATTCGTCTGTTGTAGCACAGGGTCAGGTACTCGACTAAAATTTCTTCAGTTATAACCACTCCGAGTGAGCTTCTTCCCATGTGTGCAGCAACGGGGGGATGACTAGATGCACTGGATGAATTATCAATGCCTTTTCCCTTGACAGCTTCCAACAACATCTTCATCATATCGCTCATTTGAGCCATCTGGTTCTCCATAGTTGTGATACGATTTCCCATGTAGTTGGCCCTTGTAAATCACGCAGTTGGTCTCTAACCTCTCCTAACACTCTTTCCCAGTCTTCCTTAACATCATTACTCTTCCCTTTGCTATCCGCAGTTGGGATTTGGAATGTATAGGTTACATCATACCCAGGGAAATCTTGTATATCTTTTGCTTCATCATGGGGAATCGGCTTATCAGCCACCATCATAGGAGGATCTTGTGCATTCGTCTGTTGTAGCACAGGGTCAGGTACTCGACTAAAATGTTCTTCAGTTATAACCACTCCGAGTGAGCTTCTTCCCATGTGTGCAGCAACGGGGGGATGACTAGATGCACTGGATGAATTATCAATGCCTTTTCCCTTGACAGCTTCCAACAACATCTTCATCATATCGCTCATTTGAGCCATCTGGTTCTCCATAGTCGTGATACGATTATTTAGCGCAACTGTGTCTTCCTCAACTCTCTGACTTTTTTCCTCTTGATGTTCCTCCATGAGCCGGGTTCTTGAACGTGTGTCGTATATCCTAGTGGGACGTATCTGGTTAGATGGGATGTGTTTCGGAGGCGCAATATTGTCTTTCTTTTACTCGACCCTTTCTATTCTTTTTCTGTAAAGAGAAGGCAAATTTAGTGAAAAATAAATAAATAAATACCTCTCTTATTTTATTGTGATCATTATTATTATTATTATGTGCACATTCTTTAATTTGGGTTAACTATTTTGGCATAATGGCAAAGGAACATTGGGACCTCTGATTCTTAAAGGGTTTCATTAACCCATGTAAGAATATCAAAGTTGACACTTGACATAAGAGGGAATTAAAAACCCCTACATGATCAGGTCTTTGTATTCATCTGATCTATTTCTCTTTCATCAAGCATAAGGAGCATACAACTTTTGTTTCTTCACTACATTGAAATTCTTTAGAACTCAATAACTATTAAGGTATTTCAACTCATTTACAATGTCATTACATAATATAAAAAACTCTGTCATTTCCCTTGGTGTATTCCATGGGTTAGCTAAACCCTCAGCTACTTTCAATGTGCTTGTGAAACTAGGGAGAATCTCGTCAGCTAAAAGTAACAATTTCCTGAACCAGAACATGAACCTTTCCTTTTCTATGGCTCGCTCCGCATGAAGTACCTTCCATGTCTCGATCGCTTCGGCTTGCTGATTAAGTTGTTCCACCAAGTTTTGTACTACCGTAGCATTATCACTTCGGATAACGGATATTTCATGCATTTTCTGCTCTAATTCCCTCGCCATCATATCAATTTCATATCGAATCTCACTAGATTCAAGCTTCTGCACTTGTCTTTCTAGTGCATCTTTTTCCTTAAGGACCTTCATCAACCGGGTTCTACTGATACACATCTTCTTTTCATTTTCAGTTACCCGCTATTGAGCTTTCTCTATGGTATCCCTCAATCTTATATTTTCTTCCTTCATCCTTTTCATCCCAACATGCCCCACATTTCCTTTATGCCTCTTTGCCCTATCCGCTTCTGCTTGCAACACTGCACATTCACTTCTTATTTGGTTCAAACTCCTCAAGTGTTCGTGCCTTTTTTCTTCTAAACCTTTTAGTTCTTCTTTTTCCTCTTCCACTTGCCTTGCTAGTTGTTTGTCAATTACTTGCATGTCATTACCAAGCATGGGGTCAATGGGTCCAAAAGAAATGTTAGCCCCCTTTGTCCTTTCCTTTAGCCATTCTTGATATTCCTTGGTTGTAGCTACGATTCGCTTGCCCAGTTCGCATCTCCTTTGCATATCACTCGGCTCCATGCGCCTTTTATTTTTTGGCAAAGCGTCTTGGCTTCCGGATCATTATGATAAAAATGAACCAATTGTATCGCTTCCTTGGATGGAATATCTTGTTTATATGCAAATTGTTGATGAATAATCGATGGGTTGTAATTAATGCAGCCTCGAGGGCTTATCAAAGGTACATTCAAAAATTCTCCGCAATAGTACACTATTTCTTCATTTTCCCACCAAACCAACTTCCACCATACCGTGTTCTCATCCAATTGACTGAGGGTTTGAGCCCAATCATCACGAGTTTTCTTTGAAGATAACAGGATAGCACCTTCACAATTAAGGAAATCCTTAACAGGGTGATGTATGGTATCATATCGTCGACCCAATTGATATTGTCTCCCATAAATATAATTGAACATCCAAACGGTGAGGAGTTATAGGCAACACTTCAATTTCCCTCTATTTTCTTGTTGACAAAAGCTTAAGGTCAAGAACGTTTCTGCCAAAACTGCAGGCGTGGGATTTATGCGATGATTTTCCACCATCCATAGAACACTTACGGTCGCCAAATCAATTATCCCCACTGCTGAAGGGAATAACACTAATCCATATATGGCTAGCGCAAGGACTCTCTTAAAAGTCACCCAATCTCCCTTTTCAGCTAAGATTTCCAAACGCCTTTCTACGTACTTCCTCAAAAGGCCTTCAGTCTATCCTTTCTGATGTAATTGAATTCTACTAGGATCTTCCCCTAAAATTTGAGCCACTGTACGCTTTGATGGCAAATGTCCAGGATAGTAGTAGACGAAAGCATCCTTTCCCATGAGTGTATTCATGAAACTCCCATATTCCTCTAAAGTAGGTGTAATTTGGAATGTAGAGAACGTAAAACACCTTAGTGAATTATCCCAATACTGGGGCAAGGCTGAAAGTGCTTCTGGCTGGACCGATATTCGTAACAAGTCTAGAATATCCCCATAATCCCTTCGAAAATTTCAGATATGCCTTTCAGTCAACTTCTCACTTAAGACAATCAAACTCTCGACCGATTCAGCTTCTGCCTTGATTTTAAGCTTCGTTCCCGTTGCAACTAGGCCAGTTGGTCTTGAGCTCAGATATCGTCCATTGTCCAAAGGTTCCATTACCACCATTGTGCCAATTAACCCAGATGACTGTTCATTATTTCAAAATATCAAAACTTATTGGTTAGTGTATCATTATAGTTAGCTTGACAATTCTACCTAACTCTCAAGGAATTTATTATTCCATAAAGAAGAAAAGGTATGAAGATCAATTTAAGAAAGAATAGCTCCTTACATAATTGATACTGATATGTTTAGCAGGCTAGCATAACGATGCACTGACATTCATGCTATTATGTTAGATATAATGCCTCGGCACGAGAAACAAAATTTACAACCCTCCTTGAGGAGCCTATTGCTCTATGGGAGAAAAGAGTCAACAATTAAATCGAGAGAAATAAGTCTTTCTACACGATTCAGCATCCTAAAAAGATTTAATTCTCTAACCGAGACATCACATCTGTTCATTAATGATATAAAACTATCAGATTTTATAGTTTCCATGATTTGAAACATTCATTTTCTATTAGATATTCATTGTTTCGCGGGGTAGAGTATATTATGCGGTGTTTATTATTTTAACTCATATCCATTTCTTTTATGCATGAATGCATGCTGAAAAAGTTCCCTTTCGAGGAGCCATGAAGAATGCGATTATGGCCTTTTCGGGGTTGAAAACCCACTAGGCAAGGGTTAGTTTAACTAATGCGTACTTTCATCATAATTAACGTTATGTCTAGTGGGCGTCATAACAACCCGTCAACTATTCTAGTAATCAGTGGCGATGTGTCACTTTTCCTATGGCTATCATTGGATGTAATGCATGAACAATTAAAGGTGCTCTCCTTTGTCCTAATATGGATAGATCTTAGGTTGTGATCGCTGGTCTATAAAAGTATAGCTCTGCCAATTTAGGAGGCATCTATGGCTTAACTATCAGTGCACATTTTCATGGTAGATCTATGACCCCTAATCATTGGTCCCTAAATTGTCCCCACCGTGAGATGAAGATCTTATTATATGAATTCAACCTTGAGAGAAAAAAGATCCTACACAGGTCCAGTCTATATAATAAGGTACAATTTAGGCGATGTCTTCATGATAGCCTCAGGAAGCACAAGGCTTCACAGGGAATCAATATAAACCTCTACTAACTTAAGGAACACTCAGACCCGAGTATAGGGCCCATAACGTGTGTGATATATTTGTGTATTAGTGATGTGTGTGAGGAGAATGTTTACCTTTTCATTCTATGGACTACCCAACTCTCATCTGCTAAATAGATTGGCAGAATAAAAGGCAGAGAAATATATGCAGAAAAAAATAAAAAGTAACATACACAAATATAGTTATCTACCCTAAGGTTTTATTCCATATGTTATCTATCATAACATATATTATATACAAAAATCAATGGAATGAAGCTAATAAAACAAGCATGTGAATGGGATGTTATCTATCCTAATCATGTGAGACAAACAACAACCAAACGGGAGAACCAAAATAAAAGGAAGGCCGTAACATTTTGCACAAGTAACTTAACTTGGGCTTGACTCTCTAACTATTCCCCAGTGGTGTCGCCAAACTGTCACACCCGAAAATGCGACGCGTGGCGCCAAAATTAAAATCAAAATTAAAGATAAAAAGGTAAGAAGAAATGGGTCAAATAAATAGGGTTCAGGAGTCGCCACCAAAATTTATTTTTAAAAAGGTAAAACTTTGGAAAAACCTTTTTTAGTTTGAAAAAATGATCTGTGAACTAGATTCAGATTCGGGAGTCGATTGTGAGTGAGGAAGGTGTTAGGCACCCCACTACACCCATTCCTAAGAACGGTTACCCTAAGTCAGTTGTACAAAATTAATATGGCCTCTATTCTATTTTAATTCTCCCTAACCAACCACATGCAAAGAACAACGGGAAAAATTTAAGGGAATAAAATTTCAGAGAAGAAAGAAAACATAAAGCAAAACAAAAAGGAATTCAGAGAATAAAATAAAGAAAAAAGAATAAAATAAAAAAAATATTTATTTATAAGGGCGGACTTGACCTAGGAGGAAACCCTAGGGCCTACGTACCCTCTGAAAGGGATCAAAGTCCACGTAGTTCGGTGGAAATTAAATTTGTTGGTTGGTTGTTTTTGTTTTATGTTTTGTTTTTGTTTTCTTCTTGGTTTTTTTTTAATTAATTTTTTTTATATTGTTTTTTGTTTTGGGGTTGTTTTTTTTTTTGTGAAAAGAAAATAAATTACTCTTTTTCCTTTAACAAATAAAACAAGTTTTGAAATTGATTGATATGTTTTGATTTACTAAAGGAAAATTTAATTTAATTTTTCTTGCATTTTAATTTTTTTTCTATTATTATTATTTTTTTATTTTTCTACCATTTTCATTCTATTTTTGTTTTTTTATTGCCTTTTTCTTTTTTTCGTCTTATTTTGATTTTTTTTTCTTTTTTGTTGTTACTTTTTTTGTTTTTTTGTTTTTCCTATTTTTATTTCTTTTTTTTTGTTTTGTTTTGTTTTCTTTGTTTTTCTATTTGTTTCTCTTTTTTTTGTTGTTAATTTTTGTGTTTTTTTTTTTCTCTTTGTTTTATGTTTTGTTTTTGTTTTTTTCTTGGTTGTTTTTTTTTGTTTTTTGTTTTTGTTTATTTTTCACTTTTTGGTTTTGTTTTGTTTTGCTTTTTGTTTGTTTGTTTTTTTTTCTTCTCATTTTTTTTTGTTGTTGTTTAGTTTCCATTGCTTTCTTGTGTTAGTTTTTTCTCTTTATCATTTTTTTCGTTTTTTTTTTGTCTCTCTTTTTTTGTTTTGTTCAATTTGTTATTTTTTTTTTAAACTTAATTCTCTATTTTTTGATTTTATGATCTTTTAGTTAATCTATATTTTTTGTTTGTTTGTTTTTATTAGTTTTGGGTTATTATGTTGTTTTTCCTTATTCTTTTTTCAGATGTGATTTTGTTTTACTTTATTACTTTTCATCTATTTTTTACTTTCTTCTTTTTACCAGCTCTTTCTCTCTTTTTTTTTTGTCTCCTTTTAATTATTTTTATTTTATTTTGTTTCATTTTATTCTTATTTTGTTTTGTTATTTGAAATTGTGATTATTCGAATGCTTTTGTATTTTTGTAATTTTATTATTATTTAAGCCTATTTTGTTTTCCTTATTTTTTTTTTTGTTTTTTTCTATTTTTCTCTTTCCCCTTTTTTTTCAATTTTATTTTAGTTCTTATTTTTATTTATTTATTATTATTATTTTTTAATATTTTTTTTATTTTTCTAATCTTTTTTATTTATCATGATTTTTGGAGCATGTCTGGACAAAATACGGTGTTCACAGTTGCCCCTCTTTACTTGTTTCTTAGGGCAAAGAAATTGAAAATGTAATTTTTATATATATATTTTCATTGCTTAAGAAACAAGTAAAGATAAGAATATGTATTTTGTTCGAGCTGATTTGATTGCCTTTTATCAATTAAATAATAAAGAAAAGATAAGAGCGTCCCAATCAAAATATGACTGTTTACATTCAATTTTTACAGGTTGGGTTGGCCTTTCCTTCTTTGAGATGTTCTATGTACATGACGCCATGTGCTCCTAGCTTTAGACTTAGGACTAATGGGAGAACTTCTACCTTCCTCTGTAAGTTGCAAAATCTTAGACTCATATTACTCTTATAATTTTTCTTACAACTTCTCTTCAATATCCTAAGAGTCTGGTAACAGAATTGCCTATAGTGACTACCATGATCTTATTTCATCAAATACCACATTTCAAGGAACATAGCAATGTCTTGTCATTAGATCATAACACTTCCACCCTTGCCATTCATTATCATAGCCCATGAATATGCATTGGATAACTTTTTTTTCGAACTTGCTCCATAGATGATCTAGAATGAATATATAGCATAATATAATAGACTATGTTTCCATCCTTAAATCTTCTTGCCAACTTTATCTTTAATATATGCCAAGGCTTTAACTTTAGAGCTGTGTTGCGGCATACTAAAAGCTTGTAATCAAGATTTTGTGCAACCGTCAAAAATGCATCTTTGGTAGCTATGATAATGTGCTTTAGAGTGTATAAATAAAGGTCCTAGATGTCTAAAAAAGAGTTGGGGGAGGCATGTGGTTCTTGAAAAGTTGACGGAATGTTGTTTAGACGTTTTGGAAAACTCTTATGCTAATGAATGGTTGGAAGCAAAGTTAAATTGTAGGTTTGTATTCTCATGTGGTTCTTTCTCTTCTTTCCCTACTTTATTTTCTATTTGTATTTTTAACTTTGTTGTATTAATTTAGGATTGGAGATTTTGTATTAATGTATTAATTATTGTAGTGATATATTTTATGATTTTATTATTTATGAAATATGCATTTGTACTTAATGCTTTGTTGATATTATTCCTTAGTTAGATTGATTATCGCAATAGCTAGGAATGGTTAATTAAAGATATTAATATTAACTTTGATTCTGATACTTTAATTCTAATAAGTGACTATTCATGTAGACATATCGTATCATATAACTTGTGTACATATAATTATCTCTAACATATATCAAAAATCTAAAGAATAACAATGAATTTTTCTCACGAACATTATGAATTAAACCTAGATGCAATTATAAATCACAATCTGCAACAAAAAGGGCTAATGGTTTTCATAATTACATTATACATATCACAAGAAATTTGCTGATGGAAATTGGAGCAAATAAGCAGAATTGAGAATTGAGAGGCTCTGCTCTACCACCATCCTCCTCATCTCTTTATTTTGTTCCATTCTCTTCAATTCACAACCCAATTCCACTTCTTCTTTGAAACTTAGGCATCGCAATTTCTCTTTGAACTCCTTCACTCTCACCTTCATCTTCTTTTATTATTGACATCCAATCCTCACCACCAAATTCTCTATGTCTTCCACTAATCTGTTTCCATTCGTGGATTCACAATAAAAAGCATATTCGAATTCCACAACTTGATTGTTCAGATAAAAGGATCTGAAGATAAACAAATGAAGGAAGAGGGGAAGACTACAACATTAGCTTGCGAAAACAAATGATTTGCGAGTTGGTACTAGTGCGAAAATAAAAGAAGAACGCAGGTGCTCTTGCTTCAGCTGCAACTTTGCTAAAGGTTAGTATAAGTGCAAATTAAAGCAGCAAATGGGGAGCCTTGGAGAACTAAAAAGATGATTTTAGGGCTGAAGACTATGTTTGCATTTTGTGTTATGATCCCGTGTGGTTTAGGTAAGTTCAAAAGGACTATAACACCTCCTTTTAGCTCAAATGACACATGGTCTCAGAAAGATTTGACTTGGTAAATTTGGTAAGTGATTTAAAAAAATTATTGACGAAAAATTCTTTATATAAAAATAAAAGTTAAAGAAATTTTTTGTTGAATTTAATTGGTCAAAAATAATTTTTACATATAATCTAAAGGTCAAAAAAATTATATATATATATATATATATATATTATAATTTACAATCTCGACTTTCTTAAGAAAAAATTTTGGTCTCCACCTTTGGTTTTAAGGTTTCCTTTGGAAGAATTTTTATTATTATATTGTAAAAGTAATTTGCGATAGAAGTATAAAGAAATTGAGCTTCTGGTCTCCAGATTATTTGTTAAGAGGGGAATTTTTTTGCATAAAAATCAAAGTTCAGGGAATTTTTTGTCAAATTTAAAAGACCAAAAATTTTTTTTATACATGGTTAAGAAAATTATATATATATATATATATAATGTATTATAATTTACGACCTTGACTTTCTTAAAAGAAACTTTTTGGTCTCAACCTTTGGTTTTAAGGTTTTCTTTGTAAGATTTTTTAATATAATTTTGTAAAAGTAATTTGCGATAGAAGCAAAAAGAAATTGAGCTTCTAGTCACCAAATTATTTGGAAGGGAAGCCTTTAGCTCAGCGCCCAAGTGCTTGATAGTATGATAGGCTATGAAGTATGACGTAGGGACAGGACCGAAAGAGGGGACGAATCTGGGGATGCATGATGCCAATTTCGCAAGCAATAAAAGATGGTCTTGCTGCACAAAAGGAAACATTTTACTCATCTTTTAAAGTATATGCAGCTTCAGTATTTATGAATTCGATATACTCTGTTCATTTTAAGTGTACATCCAAACATTACTCTCTTGGAAAGCCGCATTGTTTTCATGTTTTCGCTAACTATAATTTGTTTGAAGTCTATCTACCATTTTTTTAACGAAAATAAAATACTGAGGTCGATGTATTTTTTTCCCAAATATAACTGCTAATAGTAATCAATTAATTGATTGATAGTGGGGCATATTTTAAAACCAAAAAAATGAATGAGACAAAGGATAAAGGGACGATAGAAAGTTGTCTGGTATTGCCACAAGGAGATAAATATGAACCAGTCATGCACCTTCCCATGGCAAAATCCCCTGAATCAACTCATATTTGGGTGATAAAATAATCACCTACTAACCCAAAGTTTCAAGCTGCACATTCTTTGTTTATTCAAATTAGATTTGGATGAATTATGTCACTATATATATATATATGAAAAATATACCTAAGGAGAATGAATAGGCGTTTTTGAGAAATATAAAGAAAGAGAAACAAATAAAACAATTAGGATGTTAGAAATATAATGTGTGCAAGGCAATTATTGTAGATGAGATGCAATTGTTAATCTTGTAAGTTAAAAAAAAAATTCTTATCAAAAAAATATTATAAAATATAACTAAGTAGTTAAGGATTAAAGAGATTAAATAAGACTTTGTAAATAAGACTTTCAAATAAAATGTAATAACAAGGAACTAAAGCTAAGTAAATAAAGAAGTACATTTAATATATTTTGATTTAGTCCCTCAATTTTATGTCTAGTCCCCTTATAAAATTTCAAGAAATTTTCATTATTCATTAAACTTATAGATTAGCAAGTACTTTAAGTTTTCAAACTCACTAAAAAATTTTACAAGTGGTTTCACAATTCATACACAAATTAATTCTCCTATCTAAAGAAAGATTTTCACAGAAGAAATATAAGATTTGATGAATCTTTATCAATCAAAAGATTACAAATAAATTTATAGATTGACTTTCAAATAATCAAATAGACTAATCAGTCAACAAAAATAAAACGTAAAATAATAAAAATAAAGAGAACTACAACAAATTTAAAAATGAAAAAGTTTCGTATTCACTCGTGGTTTTCATTGTTATGTACCTCCTCACTTTATATCAACCTTCATACCTATAGCTGTTGTAAAATTTCTTTAATATGTCTGTTGAAGCAGTAGATCATCACAGGTTTAGAGTAGATATCGAATGCTAAGCGTACTTCTCTTTTTCAGCCACCTTTAGGCAAACTCTGTTATTTCTGTCATTTTTTCATGGTTTTGCTTTGCTCAAAATCTTTGAACTAGAAAGGAAGTTTTTATGCAGAAGATCAAGTTGTCCCATCCTTATTAAAACTCATAAATGTTATCAATTTACATGATAGGCAAATAGAAATAAAGTCGACTGGTGTTTTTTTAAAATCTCACGCATAAAGATAGACAAAAGAGAGATTAAAATTCAATTAATTAAGGGAGTTTGACATTACAAAATATAGCATAAACTTAATTAGAATGAATAAAAAATTTTTTAAAAAAATAAAACATATACCAAACTTGAGAGAGATTAAAATTGATTAATTTGTTTGAGTTATGTTTAGCTAATTATTATCTCGAATGAAAGTAGAAATAATTAGGAGCTCTGTTTTGAAATTGTATCCTCTTTATTCTCTTAAGCTGACAATCTTAACATGCATGCGGGTAAATTATAAATATTTGTCTGAGAAGAGAGAGATAGGAGGAGGGACAGATAATTGAATGGTTGAAATAAGATACCAAGCTGGAAGGGGCGTTGCACCGCAATCTCAGCTCCAATACGGTACCACTATTAATCGTCACCTACGAACATTAAGAAATGTTTCAGATTAAGTTCAATTTTTAGGTCCCAAAATAATTGGACTGGTCATTGTTATGAAAGCATCCGCGGCTAGCAGGGAAAACTAGTTGAGTTCACTTTTTCGCTTTGATTTCTAAATGCACAAAGGCGTTGAAATAATGCGTGTCCCATTTACACTCCTCACATGCCACTTTTTATAGAACATAACTTCAAATCATTCAATGAAGGGGTGGTAATAAGAGGCTATAAAAAGCCTTGATCTTGAATCCACATCCACAGGAAAGGGTAAAGACTAGAAAGCAGAATATTTCAAAAAGGTTGTTTTAGAATGGGAAGCCGGTCAAGTTGTGCTGCATTCATGATTATTCATTGTTTGAGTTTAGTAATGGGCTTGACTGTTGTGGCTGGAGGCGAGGGCAGGCCCAGGGCTTTCTTCGTGTTTGGAGATTCGCTTGTGGACAGCGGCAACAACAATTACTTGCTGACCACGGCGCGTGCTGATTCTCCTCCTTATGGAATTGACTACCCAAGCCGCAAACCAACTGGCCGTTTCTCTAACGGCTTCAACATTCCTGATCTTATCAGTTAGTTTTGTACATCACTTTCTTCAACTCTCCCATCCTTCACCTTTTATCATTTAGCATATTCGTGCTGTATATTTCAGGTCAGCGTCTTGGTTCTGAGTCGCCCTTGCCATACTTGAGTCCAGAATTAACAGGAAACAAGCTCCTAGTTGGTGCCAACTTTGCTTCAGCAGGAATTGGAATCCTTAACGACACTGGTATTCAGTTCGTAAGTCAACTCAACTAGATCACCAAGCATGACCTAAATATGTAGTACTTATAAAATTTAATGCGGATAAGTAACTTGATTGTATAAATATTGCAGCTAAACATAATTAGAATGTATAGACAACTAGAATACTTTGAAGAATACCAGCGACGTGTGACTGCTCTAATTGGAGCATCGCGCACTAAAAGACTGGTGAATCAAGCGTTGATCCTTATCACCGTTGGTGGCAATGATTTCGTAAACAACTATTACTTGGTTCCTAACTCTGCAAGGTCACGCCAGTATTCACTACCCGATTATGTCAAGTACCTCATCACAGAGTACCGCAAGCTTTTGCTGGTAATTTAGATAAACAACCTTATTGGTGAAATTAATTAATTAGCTGCCAAATGACTTTGATGCGGTATTAATCATATTGGCAGAGACTACACGATCTTGGAGTCTGCAGAGTTCTTGTAACGGGGACGGGACCACTGGGTTGTGTTCCAGCAGAAATGGCCATGCGCGGCACGAATGGGGGATGTTCGGCTGAACTACAACGAGCTGCAGCATTGTACAACCCCCAACTAGAACGTATGCTACTAGGCCTTAACAGGAAAATTGGCAGAGACGTTTTTATCGCTGCAAATACAGCAGAAATGCACAATGGCTTCGTTAGTAACCCCCAAGCATATGGTATTGTATTTCTATACTCTTTGATAGCAATCACCAGAAACTATCACTTCTGTTAGTAACCTGTATATGGTGTGGTTGGGCAGGATTTACTACATCAAAAATAGCTTGCTGTGGGCAAGGACCCTACAATGGTGTCGGGCTATGCACACCGTTCTCCAACTTGTGCCCCAACCGAAACTTGTATGCCTTTTGGGATCCATTCCACCCTTCCGAAAAGGCAAACAGACTTATTGTGGACCAAATTATGTCGGGATCCACAAGATACATGAACCCCATGAACCTCAGCACCATCTTGGCCTTGGATGCTAACACATGAGGCCTCTCATTTCTTCTTTGTTTTTGTTATTGGGATTGCTCGTATCTAGAGAGTGTGTGGATTTCATGGTCTTCATGCTGATGCTTGAAACCTATCTACATTTATAAATGTCATGAATAAATTCCTGATAAATCAATTAATTGACATCTTTTCTTTTCCTTCTCCTTTCTCACTTTTACACCAAAAAAAAAAAAACAAGTAAATCTACCTCTTAATTTTTTTTGGGCCAATAAATCTACCTCTCAATTGGATTTTGTCTAAATGCGATCATTCAAAATTTGTTGCATATATAGGAAAATATAATTCCATTAATAATTAACCTTTTAAAACCTGGACCAATTAAACCGAAAACTGCCCAATCAGACAGTTTAAGTGACCTCGGAGAATCGTATAGGCAATTTGACTGTTTCAATCTAGCAAATTTTGGTGTAAAATGTAAAATAGAATGACAAAAAATGGAAAACCAACCGAGTCTTCTTTTTTCCTAAAAAGAAAGTCCATGAGTCATCATCTAAGTTTTAGGCCCCGTATATCACTCAAAACTAAAATTTTAATTTTATACATACATATATATATATATATATATATATATATGACATCAACTAATTCAATCGTTGGTGGAATCCATTATGTAGTTTCTAACATGACAATCTCTCCAAGTTCAATGGTTAGTCCAGTTTTTATAGCATTGCTAATAATGTTTTCTATTATCAAAACCTAAGCAAATCCTATTCAACTTTAAAATGCATTATTTTTCAGAGAAAATTATACTTACTCATCCTAATCTCTGTCATTAATATGGCCCCATTGCAATAAACTTTCCATCATCTGAAATTTAAAATTTTAATTATATAAAATTTCTACAATAAAATTTGAAGAAAAAATTGAGAGAGCTAACTAGAACATGTATGCATGCATGAGAATGACATGTGATCGACTACTTCTTCAAAGAGAAAAGCAGTAGAATCTGATCTTCAACAAACAAGCTAGGAATGCATATATATATATATATATATATATGTGTGTGTGTGTGTGCGCGCGCGCGCGCGCGCGCCCGCGCGCGTGTTACATAAATTAAATAGTGGAACATGAACAAGAAAGGGAATAAAAAAAGAAGAAACAAGCGAAAGCAAACGAAGGAGATCGCCCTTTTGTTGATTTGTTGGTACAAAAAAGCAAGTTGGGGTTATGGGATTGTAAAATTTGAATGCCAGGATAGAGTAATTTGGGAAGATGAAGAGGAGGATATACAGAGTATTAAATATTAAGAAACATATTTTAGTATTTTTATGGGGTTAAAATTTTAAAAGTAAGATGATAGGGAAGTTATTGCTATAGAGCCATAATCAATTAAGGGATTTATTACAACTTTTTTTTTAATTGAGGAACCTTATAATTAGAGGCAAATATAAATAGGCGAATAAATATAATTTCTCCTATTTTTTAAGTCTATTTTGATATATGGATAGTTAATCTATCTTTATTGGTCGAAATAATCTTAATAGGTGCATTTTAATGTTTGTGAAAATTAAAAAATAAGGGAAAAATTTATAAAAGGTCATAAAAGTGAATTTGGATTTGTTGCTCCTCATAAGAGGAGCAATAGTACATTGCTTTTAACGATAGCATTTCAAATTTAATTTAGATAACTCAAAAAAAAAAATGGGGATATTTTGACCTTCTTTTTTAGTTTTAAAGATTGAGCATAAAATGAAAATAATTTTTTAACTGTCAATTTTTAAAAAAATAATTGAAATTTAAAAAATTAAAATATGGGCAGCAACAAATCTAGGGCAAATAAAGATGAGTTTTGAATTTGTAATGGTCATTGCGAATCTAAACAGACGATGGAATAAGTAAACATGATTGTTTTTACGCGGGGAAACAGATATTCCAGGTTTTTCACATCTCAAACTTGTCCATATAAGAAAAAATCACACTGTTTGATTATACTTTCACATCTTTCTTTGGGCTTTTGGCTCTCGCTGAGGCTTTTTGCATCCTCAAGGCATTGTTTGAAGGGTTATTTAACATGGAGACAAAAATGGTCTAAGCTAGGAAAGAAGCTCCAAATGGATTTGTAGCGTTCTGGGGTCTATTTTGATGTAGTTTTTATGGACAAAGAAATGCCTCGAGGTTGGTGCTGAGTGTTACTAATTGATAAAGTAAGTTTGATAGGCAATGAACGTCTGAAGGATTGATACGTTCGGTTCAAGGTTTTGATATAATTTAAAATTATTTTGAGGATAACAAAAATTTTAAGTTAAATTTATAAAAATATTAAATTAAAAATAGTTAAATATTATTTATTGCCTTATTACATTAAAAGTCATTTAATTTATTTTTGATAAATAATAATAATTATTAAAAGAGAAATAAAATAAATTAAAATAAAGTATTGTGTTCTGATTGGGTTATTTTATCCAAATCAATTGATTAAACTTTATTTTGTTTATTTTATTTTATTAAGTTTTTTAATCTAATTGTGTTTATAATTTGTTTGGATCATAATATTTGAAATTGTTGTTAAACTTTATTTGACCTTATTAATCTATACTTTAATTATAAAATACATTAAAATAAAAATGTGAAAAACTAAAAGGAAGTAACAAAATGAATATAATATATGTTGATACAAAAGTTAAGTGTGTAGGTATATTAATGAACTTTGAAAGCAATATATATATATATATATATATAAAACTTCTTTGTAAAATTGTGACTTGATTGAAACATACTTCAAAATATGCTACTACATTTTTATTCTCTTATTTCAATAAAGTATTAGAATATGTTTTTGAAAAGTCAAAAGTTTCTGAACATATATTAAAGTTCTGCATATGATATCATTTCTATTTGCAAAAAGTAATATATTATATTATGTAAAAAATAACTTTTTAACTACCTTATTATGAGCATTTATTGTATTTTTATTAAAGAAAAGTAGAACAAAGTAAAGCATCACTTCTTCTTTCTCTACAACTACTGAAACAGTAAAAAGAAAGAAGAAAAGCAAAGTCCGTACAAATCGAAAGCTGTCTTTGTATTCATCTATGTTTTATGATAAGCAAGATACAAAAAAAATAATAGATATTCTACAAATTTCTCTTTCTTCCACAACGGCTATTTTTAGTGAGTTGAATTTCAATAGATATATTTTTGAAACTTCTATATAAATAGAAGAAGATGAATAGAAGAAAAAACAAAAAGGGGGAAACATAGAAGGAAAAGAAAAATTACATTATAGTTCTCCTTTAATCTCTTTATTTTATCTGACCTAAGTTTCTAATTTTATCTAACTTAATAGAATTGTAAATAAAGAGTGTACTTATAGTAGTTTTTTTTTTAATAATGGTTCTAAATTTATTCTCACGCCTTTCTATAAATTGAGTTTATGGTGAGCTTTGTGAAAAACTCCTGTGAAGAGATTTTTAAGTGAGTTTGCATAAAATCCAAATGTTGTATTAGTTTGAGGTGAACTAAAAAATTTTGTATTGGTGGTAACCATGCTAAAATCATTACTATTGTAATATTGTTTTGAAAATTGAAAAAACAAACCTCTTAAGTGTTCTAAGGGAATTGGACGTAGGTCAAAGTAGGTCGAACCAAAATAAATCTCTGTGTGCAAACTCTCTATTGTGCTGACCTCTGGTCTTTTACTTTTGAAAGACTTTACGTTAATTTTATTTGTATTATTAACTGCATTCACAAAAGCTGTTTTACTACATCATTTGCATCTTGACATTAGTATAATTATTTTACTTATTACAAATTATTTCATACAAAAGTCATCCACTTTTTTGTATATTGAGATAGAGAACCATTGGTCATTCATTTAAAAAAAAAATTAAATTGTATATTCTACACATCACATCTATTCACCCCCTCTAAATGTGATTATCATGATATTGGGAGTCACTTCTCGTGCCTGCTGGACTTGCAAAAAGGGAGGAGTTCTTGACCACGAGCCTCCATTTTTGTGCTTTGAGAAGCCTTTGAGCCGTGTGAAATGGCTTGAGTTGTGATGCAACAACTCGTGCAACTAAACAATTAATTTAGGGAGTTTCTTGGTATTAATTTGAATTCTTTACAGTATTGCACTATTTGTATGCAGGTGAAGATCGAGAAAAACAAATGGTGAATCCCAAATCCATTTGGTTCTTGGTATGCCAATAAACTTTGTGATAGTTTCTCCGTCAGTTTAACTTTCTTGCATTAGCCCATGTTAGGTCAGCAGAATACCCTGCAATGGAGTGCAAGACAACGATTGCGAAATATGTTATGCTAAATTAGGTTAGCATGGGCTAATGTTATTTGATGTTTGATTGGTATACATGTTACGCAATATAAATATAAGATAATAATATATAGAATATTATGATATTTGAAATTTTTATATATTTAATATAATATTTATGTTATAAAAATGATAAAATTATAATGGTAAGAACATAAAATATGCATATTTTTAAAAATATAATGTATTTATAAAACAAATACATTTTATGCTTTTAAAATTTTTGAGTGTATTAATTTTCTAATTTAAAAATTTAAAATGCATAAACATATATTGGATAAATAAAATATAAATAATGATGACGAAATACCAAGTCAGCGAAGGATTCATGTTTTGGGGCAATCGATCTTAAGCCGCGCATTCTTGAGGGGCAAGGCAAGTCGGCAACTGATTTCCTTTATTTCTAAGTAATAAGTCGCGGCAAGTAACGTTTAAATTTTAAACGACCATCACCATGGGTCTTCTCATTCTTGGTCTAGGGTTCACTATCAACCTTGGGTATCCATTCAATCTATCCGCCGCATTCCTGGATCGGACTTTTCACTCGAAGGCAGGTACGAAGTTCAAAGTGTGCTTTCCGTGAGGGAAGATTTGGCTATCAGTTGAAGCGTCGATGATTCTGCTTTTGATGCTGGGTGCGTGGACCAGAGGAAGAACAATGGGTGAATGATAAGAACTTGTGGCGGAGGAATCATATGGCACTCAAAGCAAAGAAACAGGCGCCACCGTCTCATTCAACTTCAATCGCTTGTTTCCTCGAGGCGTGGTCGCTCAAGCGTCGGTTTCATCTCCGCAGTGGCCTTCGCATTCACTTTCATGGATAAGTGTCTCTGAGGTCATCTACTATGTAGTTGCCGTTTGCTTTTTTTGTGGCTTGATATTGTAGCGTTTGCCCAATGGCAATGCTAATGATTTTGGAACCAACTCCTAGGAAGAGGAGAGAGAAAGAGAGGGAGGGATGGGCCCACTTTGTGTGAGATCCGCATCAGAGGTGGGGCCCATCTTCCTCCCTTTCTCTCTTCTCACCTCAGCTGAATTTCATTCCAAATCCCAACTCTTAAGAAAGTTTGTTCCAGAAAAATAAAATTGTCTGAATCAAGCAAAAAAATTTCTGAAACATTTTCTGCCTTTATATTTTTTTTTGAGAATTCAAACTGTTCGTGAAACTAGATCTAAAGAAAGGCTGGTTGATTTAAATTTTGAACACAAATGCAGAGCCTATTTAAACTGGAAGATTCATCTTCACATAAATG
Source organism: Erythrophleum fordii (assembly GCA_032878935.1). Taxonomy (NCBI): domain Eukaryota; kingdom Viridiplantae; phylum Streptophyta; class Magnoliopsida; order Fabales; family Fabaceae; genus Erythrophleum; species Erythrophleum fordii. Next base: position 36,205,621 of record JAVQMF010000049.1, read on the forward strand.
CTGGTGGAATCACTACGAAGAGAATTGACTGCAGAGTTTTGCCCAGTTCATTAAACATTTCTGCCGTTGATAAGATTATTTGGGTCGTAAGGGCGTGCCACAAGTGGTGTGGAAATAGTTGCTGCCGTAGAAATTCTGAATTGTGATATCCGTTAAGCTTTAATTAGTTCTTTTATGTATGATACCATTTGAATTGCTCATTTGTGTATTTAGTCATACATAGCCTATCTCCTTTATGATTTTGGACATGATATTTATCTTCCTTAAAATTTCGTGTAGAAGAATCTGTTTGGAACAACCATTAAGAAGATGCCAACCAATCAACCATGTGTACTTAAAAGGTGCCAGAGGTGGTCCCAGAGCTATTTATGAGATTTATGGTATTCTAATTGGGGAGATATTAACGTGGGTGCTCGTTCTAATTTCTAATGCCTTGGAAATTGCCTATGAGATGGAGGCAGCTGAAGGGAAGGCAACAACATTTCAATTCAATTGCACTAAATCTGTTTTGTGTTTGTGCAAATGCTAATTGACTTGGTAATTTATGTAGGAGTTCTTAGACTGCTATAACCTGCTCACGCAGAACGCTTTACACGCAGTTCTTAGGTGTTAACTGTTTGCTGAATTGGTTTGAACAACCTGATGACTTAATTTCGCATATCCATATATCAGAATTATGGCCTCTATATGTGTTAGGTAATTAAAATTATGTTAACTCTCTAGTCGAGAGAGTAAGAATTAAAATGCAGAATGACACCAAGTATTGTATTTTGATAGTCTTAATATTCTTGTATTCATGATGGACAAGCACTTATATCGGGACCTATATTGTCATACGGGTTAAAAATGTTGTGTCTGATGCATGTGATCTTCTCAGTTTCTACTCTTTGGTTGCACATTATGACTACTTGTCCAGCTTTTACGATTGCGTATGGAATTGGCTAATCTTGTTTTCTTAATCTGTTCTGCTGTGTTTCTATTGAAGTGCACATTCTTCCCTCTCAAGGGATATTAAACACTTCTTGAACACCAGAGTGGCATTAAAGACAATCCCGTCTCATTTCAGATCTGAGGTCTGAGAAGAATCCTTGAAGGTACACGTTTTGCTCTATCCATAAAGCCTTTTCCTTATTTTGCAGTTGATTTTCGTTCTGCCCCCTCTTTCTATAATGTTATACATTGTGCACTCGCTGCCTATCTTATCTCCTGCCGAGAGGGTACGGGTAATTCTTATTGCTTAGGCTTGAAGTTGTGGAAGTTAATGGATTTTATTATTGGTTCAGACAGTATAGACTGAAAATCAAGCAACCGATGGCCCCGCCATTGCCGCCCCACTTTTTCTTACAATTTATTCGGTGTTTATTTGTATTCACAACATATTAGCATCCAAATGTAGACCGAATAAAAATAGGAACAACTAAAATTTTTTTGATAAAAATGGCTATACTATATCCACCTGCATGACCATTACCTAAAAAAACATTTCATTTTTTCTGCTTGGATTAAATGATAAAAAACATTATTAAACTAATAATGTAATTTGCACGTCTTTGTTTTTGCATTTACTTTTGTATTTTTTTTTTCATTTTTTAGTTGAATAAAAACTTTTTAAACATGAATTTTGAGTTGTATATCTTTTTTACATTTATTTTCCTCGATCCACGTATATTGGCTCTAAATACTTTGATACTTTTGCGTGCTTTCTCCTCTTAACACTGTCTGTGCTAATATTGATTTGGATTCTTTTTATTAAATTTTTCTTTTATTATCTTTTCACCAAAATTTGAGTTATTAGATTTGTCAATAATTAATAATTAATGATAAAAATTTTAAAAAATACAATCTTAACTATTAGATTTTGATAAAAAGACTATAAATGAAAGATTTGGTGAAAAAAATCTAAGTCTGTACTAATATACTAATATGCTAATTTTATAGTTATTTTGAATTTTTAAAAATTATTCTTTTGATTCTCCAAATAACAAAATTGATTAATTAATAATTATATAAAATTTATTTTTTATATTAAAAAATGCATTGAAAACGGATTAACATGTGATGTGACTGAGTAGCAGTATGTCAGTACATATCACTAAATGTCTTATTATAATATCTATAATAAGGATATTAAGAACTTTTCAAAATAATATAAGTATATAAAACTTCTAATAAACAAATACTTATAACAAAATAAAACTTAAAAGAAAAATACGATGGAGTGTAAAGAAGCTACTACAAAATTACGTGTAGAAGATTATTTATTAGAGAGATGATTATTTATTTATTCTCTAATAACTTTATTTGTCAAATTTAAAAATAATTGTCTATGAGCCTTGAGCAATGTAAATTTTCTCTTCAAGCTTACAGTGAAAAGTCAAAAAGACATTTGGGACATGTTTAATGCATTATCAGTTCATTTACGCATTATTTAAGTTAAATATTTGTATGTAATACATAAATGTAATACTATAATAATGAAATATATGAGATATTTTATAGTTTTCAAGGAATTTAACAATTTGACACTTTTAACTTTTTAAGTAAAAAAGTTTTATTGATTTTTGTAAATTTATAATTAGTTTTAATAATTTTTATCTGTTACTTAAAATTTTAAGTGCTCACATATTTTATATCCACCTCTTTAAGGAGAAAAGAAACTGAACCTCCAGTTCATCAAAAAAGAAACTGAACCTCCAAACTTGAAACATCTTTAATTTCTGGTGGGACAGGCACGGTACACTTTTTGGTAATAAAGTAATAATATATTATATACTAGCTTCGAAAGCTGGAGTACTAAAGAAGGGAAGACCGAGGGCATTCTTGTCCACTCGGAGATCACACCTGCTCGGCCTCGCAAAGTCCTAACCTGCTCAGCGACCCTTCTAATCTTAAGCACCGCCTGGAGGTGGGGAGAGAAATGGACTGATCTTATTTGATCTTTTCGATTATATGCGCCCGACTTTTGTTTTCTCGAAGATTGGTAGAAGATTGTATCATGGCTGTACCCGTTGAGGAAGCCATTGCTGCTCTATCGACATTCTCCTTGGAGGTACTTGCATCACAAACACTTCTGACGGGAATATGTTTGTTCAAATCTAATTTCTGCTACATTTGCTAAGTAGATGAAACATTCATATGTATGAAACTGAAATGCGCTTATGGATCTTCTATTGTTGGTAATTTATCTCAGAATCTATTGATAACTTAATTCATATTATTAACTGGAATTTCATAAATTTTACATGTGGTTGAAAGATATATGAGTTTACTTCAAATATCATTTTAATTCTGATGTGAGCTTCTCTACTCCCTTTCATTGGAATATTTAGTCAAATGATGGCTGAAACAAACTACTCATTTATTAGATTTATATGCTTTTAATTGGTAAGAGGCACCAAAACAAGACATTTTCCCAGATTCAGTATTCTTGTTTCCATAGATGTAAGCTGCTTTTATCGGTCCTTAATTATGTAGGATGAGCAGCCGGAGGTGCAAGGTCCTGGAGTATGGGTCTCAACTGAAAGAGGTGCAACGGACAGTCCTATAGGTACTGGTGTTTTTTCTTCTATGTATAATTTTTTATGTTATGAAATTATCCTGTGATTGCAATTTTGGGCATACTCATTTTTGCTCTAGACCCAGCCTAATTGCCACACTTCTTTTGTAGAGTATAGTGATGTTTCTGCATACCGCTTATCACTCTCAGAGGACACAAAAGCTCTCAATCAGCTGGTATGCTGCTATTGGGCCATTTTGAGCGTTTAATCTGTTCTTTAGATGATACTACTTTTTTCGTCTCTTGAAGGACGTTGACTGCAAATACTAAAACAAATGCAGAATGCTCTCATTCAAGAGGGGAAGGAGATGGCATCCGTGCTTTACACATATCGCAGTTGTGTCAAGGCACTTCCTCAGGTAAATCTCCTCTTTAGTTACAAGGAGTTGAAGTCGATCTGTGGACCTGAAGTACTTTCCCTATAAAAGTAGTAATTTTGTTAGAAGGACAGAAGGGTTAGCCTTTGAAGATGAAGTAACATTGCAATTTACTTGCATTAAACAGCAATTCTTGCATAATGTTGCAGCTTCCGGATTCTATGAAGCAAAGTCAAGCTGACCTATACTTGGAGACATACCAAGTTCTGGACTTGGAAATGAGTCGTCTGCGTGAAATTCAGAGATGGCAGGCATCCGCTTCCTCGAAAGTACAGGATCATTTTTACTTATTTTCTGATCTGTTCAGAAATTTAGCCGGATCTAGACTTGCCTACATTGAAATGAATTCTGATTTTTATGCAGCTAGCTGCTGACATGCAACGTTTTTCTCGGCCTGAGCGGCGCATAAATGGCCCTACAATATCTCATTTGTGGTGTGTTATAATTCTTCTTCAATGTTTTACCACTTGGAATTGGTCACCTCATTTTTTACATAAGTTTCAATCATATCTTCAACCACTGTTTAAGTTTATCACTGTGGCTAGTCCACTGTTTTTATCATTTGTAATCATTTTGTTCATTACTCCAGGTCTATGTTGAAGTTACTTGACGTTTTGGTGCAATTTGACCATCTGAAAAATGCTAAAGCCAGCATACCTAATGATTTTTCATGGTATAAAAGGTATGCACATAATTTCTATTTATCTCTCTCTCTCTATAGACACATATACATGTATGTATATAATCTTTTTCCCCCTCCCTCTTTCTTTAACTTCAAGTTCAAGATCTTCCACTTTTTCCCCCCTTTCTTTTTTTCAAGTTTTTATTCTGTCAAAGATGAATTATATCTTGTATGCATTCCTCTTGGCCTCAACTGCTGGTTGGGCAACAATTCCGGTTAAAGATTTCGCCGTCCATCTTTATATTGGTCATTCTGACAGTTTGGGATCTGTTTATGGATTTTCTTTGGGAGGTATCAGGAGCGATTGGAATATAATAATATTGATTCATGCATATTGAGAATTCTCTATTAGTTTAAACCTTATACCTGCTGGATAGGGACATATACATAGGATAAAACCTAAGAATTTACATAGTTTTCTTGATTGAAAAATCAATGTGATTTATATCTTTTGCTCAGCCTTGCCAGGGATGCAGGAGGGAGCCAAATAACCCCCTAGCAGGTTCAATTTCCCTGGAGGCAGTTCCCCTTTTCCCATGAAAAAAATGAGAGAAAAAAGTGCTATGCACCCATACTTTCCACTGAAGTTAGAGTGCCATTTGTTTGTTTCATTTACTTTAAATCTTTTTTTTTTTCTTTAATGTTTTGGCAAAAAAGTGTGCCTCTTATATTTTAAACTTCAGGGCAAAAAAGAAAAGCAAGTTATCAATCACCTCTGAGACTAATTTAACCTTGCAAGAATTCTGTATTGGTCTGTGATCTTCTTACCTGATGGAAATTTCGATGTTTGAGAAATGGTACCCCAAAAAAAAAAAAATCTTGCTATCCTATCTTATTGCTGCTAAGCTTCATCAGTATTTTGATACTCATCATCAAAATGACAAGTTTAGCAAAGAAGAGTACAAAGAGGCAAAGAAAAGTCATTAAAATATTCAAGTTTGTACTATTGTTTCTCAATGGCATTTGTGATCTTTAAGCTAATAGAAGGGCAAACTCATAAGCAGAAAACCTGATTGCCACCGGTAGGGTATCTCTAGACTCTATATGGCTATATATCTATACTCAAAGGAGCAGCATTGACAGGGAGAAAGAGGGTAAAAGGCATATCTCTAATGTCTATAGTCTAGATTTTGTGTGGCTATTTACTTAATCTTATTGAGAAGAGCTGAGCAGCTGATAGATTTAACCTTGGGAGAAGCTTTGAATTTCCAAAGGGGTTCATGAAGGAGGGATATCTGTCTGGACTCTGGATATACAGCTTCAATAATATTGGACTGTTTTTAGGAGTATTATGGGGACAGCTCTCTCCTCAGCTATACCATATTTTCAAAATTGACAAATTACTTAACGAAATTTCACATTTTCTAATCCTAGTCTTTTTTTCCTCAATTTGTTAGGACTTTCACACAAGTCAGCGGTCAGTGGCAAGACACTGATTCAATGAGGGAGGAGTTAGATGATTTGCAGGTGCATACTTGTTGGCACTTCTATGTTTATGAAAGACAGCAAGCTATATGATTTCTGTATTATTGATGTATTTTTTTCCAATCTTTTTCAACCTTGTATGTCTTTTGACCTGAAAGTTCCAAACCAAAGATAGGCTGCAATTGACCCCTCTTTTTTGACTGTACCTGCAGATTTTCTTGAGCACTCGATGGGCTATCCTGTTGAATTTGCATGTTGAGATGTTCCGTGTGAACAAGTATCCTATTTATTTAGTGTAGAACTGTTTGGAAATATTGTTTTATTGATATATGTCAATAATGTACAAACAGTGGGTACTTATATACACAGAGAAAACCGAGGAGGGAGTTAAGTCCCTTGATACTTGGTCAGCCAGGAAAGGAAAGATTTTGAAAGTACAATCATCCTACAATCTGTACAGAATAATTCCTAATAAAGACCAATAAACCTCTAGTTGACTATCTAGACAAAGAGATGAATGCTACAATCGGACTGAATGTGATTCCTTATCATATTAAAACCTTGATTTCACATATAGTCCTATTTTTTTTGTATATGACAATGCTTGGTCTTCGCTTTTTAGTTTTAGTATGTGTATCTAGAATGGGCAATCAAGGGCCTCAATTCATTATTATATCATTGTCTGGCTCTTTATTGAATGTTAAGTGGTTGAATTGACAAATAATGGTCTGACTGATAGCTTTCTTTTATGAATTGAACTATTAGTGATGTCTGTGTGAGAGAGAGCAAGATAGGATACAAAATGGGAGGATTTTCTGATCGATGTTAATATGTTCGTATCCAGAAAACAAACAGATTGGGTATAATAGTAGAGATGGAGGATTAAAAGGAAAAAAAAATCAGAGTAATCCATGCCTGCTTCAAATTTACAAACCAAGCAAGTAACATAAGATCTAGCTGGAAGGTACCAGCTTGGTTGGCTGGTTAAGAGCTGTCTAGATGACTTGAAACAGAAAGAGCGTTTGAGGAAATCTCCTTCTGGAGAGCTTCGTTGTGATGTAGCCTTCTTTTGATGGTGTGCTCACCTCAGAGAGGAAGAGAGGCATCTAGGATAACCTTGATCGTATAATATATGTATATATATATATATACATATATATATGTAGGATAAGCTCAGAGATGGGTTTGAATCCTGCCTTCACTGCAGTGAGAGGGGTGTGAGGGAAGGTAGAGGGTTACCTCCCATTGTGTAACCACGCTGGTGGACGAAAAAGCAAACATAATATCTAGCTGATGAGAGAAATTTCAGAAGTGGAATTAACTTCTTGGCATTTGTCTTGGCTGTCATAGACATATGCAAAGAACTTATATTGATTTATACCATCCAGATCACCAAATTTTTTTTTAACCTGTGTTACATATCCTTATATATTTATTCTTTTTCAGTTCCTTGACTTGATATAGTGTAGAAGACATTCTTCAAGTTCTTATAGTCTTTGCTGTAGAGTCTTTGGAACTAGATTTTGCACTTCTCTTCCCTGAGCGCCACATTCTTCTGCGTGCTTTGCCTGTTCTTGTTGTCCTAGCAACATCGTCGGAGAAGGATAGTGAGTCTCTGTACAAGCGGGTGAAAATCAACAGACTGATCAATATATTTAAGGTAGTCTTATATTAAATATATGCTTGATTATAATCATATATTACCTAAATAATTTTTTGTATTCACTTCTCTCTTGTTAAGAAGTTAAAATGACTATTGTGCTTCTCTCTCTCTATCTTTTTATTTTTTGCAGAATGATGCAGTCATTCCTGCATTTCCAGATCTGCATCTGTCTCCTGCTGCAATATTGAAGGAGTTAACAACATACTTCCAAAAATTTTCTTCTCAAAGTCGTCTTCTTACTCTTCCAGCACCTCATGAACTTCCACTCCGTGAGGCACAAGAATATCCTCCAAATAATTTTATGTTCTTAAATGATTCACTGATCCTCTGGTAGTTGTTATTCCATCAAACATTTCATCTCCTGGATTATCATCTATGGAGATATTGGTGTTTTCTGGTGATGTTTTTGTTTATACTTGTTACTGGTTACCATTTTCATTGTGAATAGATGAATTGTTCTTTAAATTAATGATCTGGATGCTTTCTGCAACTTAAACAATGAAAATATGGTACTATGCATTTCTTTCTAATTTTTATAAGTATATTATATTATATTATATTATATTATATTTACTCCAGAATTGCATAGTATATGAGTTGAAAAACATATGCTACGAATTGATGGCAGTGTGAGGTTTATGCAATTCTCTGATGGAATTAGTTGAAGTGAAATTCCTGTATTTTCAAGGGATTCTCTTTACCTATACATTTGTTATGGGACATGATTAATTTTATGGCTTGTCTTTCATGCTCTGCTCATGTTTGTTTGAAGGGGATTTCCTACTGAAATGCAAAGAGACTAGACAGCTTTGTTGCCTTTTTGAGCTGGGCTTGCCATCTCTTCCTCCCCCCCCCCCCCCCCTCTTCCTATTTAGAGAAATTTCTTATCCTCTCCTCAGATTTCCTTCTTATCCTTTCTTTCTACTAATATCTGTTGAATATGAGCTAAAGTACATAGCTTTTGTAGTTGCCTTCAAGTAGTTGGTGTAACCTTTCTCTCTCTCTCTCTCTCTCTCACTCTCTGTGCAAAACTTTTGTTTATTCATCATTTTGGGGTGATAAGAAAATATATTTCAGTTTATAATATTTCCTTGCAATAAACACAAGATGCCTTGTAAATTTATTAGTAGTCACTACATTCTACAAAATGTTTATAAGCTTTTGCTTGAGTTTTCATCATGCTGTGCCTTTGGAATGCATCCTTGACATATAATACCTATCAGAGACATTATTTGATCATCAATCATATTGGAGCTATCCGTGCTGAGCATGATGATTTCACAGTTCGTTTTGCTTCAGCCATGAATCAGGTGGTGGCATCTTAGCTAACCCATCTCACCAAAAATAAACAAAAGCCCTCCTTGAAATCAATTTTTGAATATTGTTATTTCTTTTCTTACTGTCTCTGTTGGATAGCATTTAAAGCCTGTATGTTTATTCTTTATCTCTGCTTTTGCAGCTGCTGTTGTTAAAGTCAACTGATGGTTCAGATGTTGATTGGAGCAAAGAAGTCAAGGGGAATATGTATGATATGATTGTTGAAGGTTTTCAGCTCTTAAGCAGATGGACTGCGCGCATCTGGGAGCAATGTGCTTGGAAATTTTCTCGCCCATGCAAGGATGTAACCAATGTAGAATCACATGACTCTTCAGCGTCATTCTCTGACTATGAAAAGGTAATGGCCTTTTAAGTCCTCTATTTATTTTTGCTTTCTAACCCCACTCCCAATTTTTTTTTTTGGGTATTATAGCTCAAATAAGTGTTTGTTCTTGTTGTGTGCATGACATTGAGTCTATCTTCTGAGCTAATACTTATCCCATTTTCTTCTCCAATAATAATTCTTCATCTATATATTTAGTAAAAGGATTTTTTTTTCTTTCCTCTATTTAGATGCTTTAAAAGTAGATAATGCTTGTGACCATTGGTTTTTATCACTTCAACTCTCTTTTAAATAGAGAGGTGGGAGTGAGGTGACAAGTTCTTTTGGTGCATATGCTATTTGCACACAAGAAAACCAAAAGTGAAAGAATTTGAAAAATTTGTAACATGTTAAGGCTGAGAAGAAGGAACACTAAATGGTCTGTCAGATAATTCAAGCTTGTAAGAAAGTTGACTTAATCTCAATGAAGTGAATCACTCCTTGATCTAATCCCTACTTTTCCCAAACTTCATACTACAAATAAAAGGAGACAGCCTTCCTTTTTGCCGTCAACATAATCCTTCTCACAGGTGGCTGCCAGGAAAAATAGGAAATTCCAGATGGTGCTTATTAGGAACAGTTGCGTTTTCAAACAATCATCATGGCTTTACCAGGGAAATCCCTTAATTAATAAATTACATAATATTCCTTGAGCTAACTAGCATCTATTTTCTCTGACTGAATAATTTTTCTTGAATTGTGAACCTTCATTCAAAAATAATTATGTTGAATTCATTTGCTGTATATGACATTGAAAATATTTGCTAACAAGTAGGATTTTTTTGGGGGCCAATATGTGTTTGTGTGCGAATTTTTATGCTATAAGATATGTTGTTGTAATTACTGTTTCATCTTGTAGGTAGTACGATATAATTACAGTGCAGAGGAAAGGAAAGCACTGGTTGAACTTGTCAGCTACATCAAGAGTGTTGGATCTATGATGCAGCGTTGTGATACACTGGTGGCTGATGCTTTATGGGAAACAATACATGCTGAGGTCCAAGATTTTGTCCAAAATACTTTAGCTACTATGTTGAGGACTTCCTTCCGAAAGAAGAAGGACCTATCTAGGTAGGAAGCTTGATTCTTGTTAGATAGTTTAAATTGTTCACTTTTTGTAATTTCATGGTCAGTTTCTTTGGCAAGTAAAATTCTTAATGCTCTGTTGAAATCATTGATGGCAGTCCACAGAGCCCTAAAGCCTTGCTGGAAATTAAATATCTGTTGGGTCTTCCCTTAAAAAGTTGGCCCATCTGAGTGGATGCTGTTGGTGATTAGCTGTTTTAATTGTTGGATATTTCCTAGCTGTTATGATTAGCTTGGATTCTTCCCTGATTAGATCTGATTATGCGGCCTTTGATCCCAGATTTTATGGGATTGGGTCAGCATTTTATTGCCATTTATTTTCTTGTCTTTTTGGGCCTCCTGTATCTTGGGATTCTAGTGGTCTCTTTGTGGCCACGGTCCATATAAATTGCTTTCCTTGCATTCGAATAAAGGTGAAGAATTCAGATTCATTTTCTCTAAATATTTTTCGAATGCTCTGAGACATTGTACCTATATATGTCCTATGCTCCAAAAATGTGCCTGTTTGCACCTTACTTGCCTCATAAATAGTTCCCACATCCTACTTAGGAAACAATGCAGAATGGGATTAAGTCTACAAATAACTACTGTATTGGAAGAGAGACAAATTTGAGGCAAAATGATGTCTTTATAATGTTATTTGATGTCAGTAGGAAGTGTTTACAAGATACAATTTCATGTCAATAGAAACTTTGGTCAGTGTACACCAGTGCCTCTGATATTTGAGAAGAAAAAAGGATTTCAGAGAATTAGGGAGGATACTTTTTCTTTTAGAGAAAGAAAGCTTCATTTTGTGAGGCTGAGATTGTGAAAAATTAGGTCCTCATATAACATGTATTGGAGTTCAGAAAAAGTTGTCATAAGGTGAGGTATATATTACTGTTGCATCAAAATGTGATGAATAAAGGGTCTGTAAGTTTCATAGTGCTTATCTTGCCAAATATGTAAATGGTGTTGTCAATGTTGGCCACCATGGCAGAAGGGCATGGTGGTTTTGGGGCTTCCCACAATAAAACTCTGCAAGGCATGCATTGCATGGGCAGCTCCTATGGCTGTGGCAGCTATCATCATCTATGGTGTTGTTTGGGCTTGCCGCCATTGGATGCCATACGCAATTTACAACACTGTACGTAAACAGCTTATACATTTGAAGGGAACTAATTGTAATGCACCTGTAGATATAACATATATGGGTGTCGAGTGTAGACAAATGGAAAAGGCTGGGAATTGCTATTTTTCAAATTCTGCATATTGCATCAGTTGAAGTTATTTTAAAACATAATGTGCAATGGTTTTATCTTATGATCCATAACTTCTTGATAGAGTTTTTAGGCTGAATGAATCTACTGCTTCGTCTTAGTTTCAAATGAAAGGTTTAATGATTGATAAGCCTGTGTCATGTAATACTTGTTTCCTGCCTTAATTTTTTTAGATTGCTCATATTATTCACTCAAGTGCTTACTTTCAGGATTCTTTCTGATATGCGGACTCTTTCAGCAGATTGGATGGCAAATACAAATAAGTCAGAATCAGAGTTACAGGCATTGCAGCATGGAGGTGAAGAAAACAAAGGAAACTTATTTTATCCAAGGGCAGTTGCCCCAACTGCTGCTCAGGTCCATATCGTTTCCCATTTTCCTTCTACCATGTGTTTTATAACTTGTTACAATTGATTTTTTTGAAATGAAAAAGAGTTTCCTTTTTATCTAGTCCATATAACTTATCATGTTTAATTTGTTCCCAGAGTAAAATACTTAAACATTCCCTTTATTTTCATGGCTTTTGACAAACCTGCTGATGAGAAATTGCGGTAGCCTTAATCTAGGAGAGGAAAATCAATGCCTAGGAAGTTGTACTTATCTAAAGCACCTTGAAACTTTTGAAGTTGTATTTTATTTAATGCACCTTGGAACTTTTGAAGACTTAAATGTTTTGTTTTGTTTTCTGATTTTTATTTATGTTATGGGCTCCCTATAAATAGCCTTCTCACTAGTTGTATGGAATCCATCTGATTACTTTGAAAATATTATCAGTTATCTCTGGATTCTCCCTTCCATTCCTCTCTCCCTCTTTTTTCTGTCATTATCTCTCTCTTTCTCCTTCCTCTTCCCCCTTCGCTCTACTGGTTCTCCATTACCAGCCCCCTGTTAGAAACCCTGCAGAAACCCACGAAATTTACAAAACCTACGTAGATCTCCCCTGAAACAACCTATATAAACATTATATTTTTCTTATTTTCCCTTGTCTTCCCTAATCAATGAAGTTCTGTATAGGTTTCCAAAGTAAAGGGGGAGCTTGAGTAAAATAAAAAAGGTTCAGGAGGGGAGTGAAGTAAATATTTTACTTGTTGAATCACTATGTTAGAAAATAGGGAGACCAAAAGTTAGAGGAAAAGAGAGACCAATCAAAGTATATCATGGAAATTGGAAAGACTTAATGATGGTGTATGCAACATTGATCCTCATCCTCTATTTATACTAACACCATGACCGTGCAAATAAATATCTACCATTTACTTTGGACACACTACAAGTTACTTTTATCTTAACCTACGATAGTACTTCCTAAAACTTCCATTTTAGTTGAACCATGCAATTTGTTACAAATAAAACTGAAATTGAGAAAAATAAAGAATATTAAACAAATAAAGGGATTCATCCCTTGATGCTGTCCACAACACTTGACAAACAGACAACTGAATTCTTTGACCAGCTTCCTATGAGCAGTTCCCCATACATTCTTCCAGCTACTCTCATTGGCCACATCATCTGATGCAATGATATTAATCCTAGAAGTCTACGACCTACTTCCCATGAGTCATCAACATCACACAACACCTGTGTTAGTACCAGTTATTCAACTACTACATGTCCATTTATGCTCAGCCTGAACTTTAATAATCAGTTCACATGAACTCTGAGGTCCTGTTGATATTTTTATATCTGTGGCTTACTAAAAGTTATGACACATGCTGTATGTACTGGCTCAAACTGCTTCATGAATTATTTCTGTGAATGCACTTGTATGTTAAAGTTTGTTGAGAGTAGTTGCTAAACTAATTTCTTTGATACAGGTGCACTGCTTGCAGTTCTTAATATATGAGGTGGTTTCTGGTGGTAACCTTAGGAGGCCAGGTGGGCTTTTTGGGAATAGTGCTTCAGAAATTCCAGTTAATGATTTAAAACAACTGGAGACGTTTTTCTACAAGCTTGGTTTTTTCCTTCATATTTTGGACTATACAGGTAAGGTTCTTTGTATGTGAAGCACTCGACCTCTTGGCATGTTTTTAATTGATAGATTAAACTTCTATGCATGAAGTGTGTCAGTGCAGAAAATCTACCTCCTAAGCTTAAGCTGTTTAAAGCAGAATTAACTTGGTTTCATTAATATCTCTAATATTCCTCCTTGCACATAAGCTCTTTGGGCTTGAAGTGTGTACAAAACAATGGCTGCTATACCTAGGGGTTAAACAAATTTTTTTTAATGGGAGGTGGCAAGGATCAAATTCTTGACCACATGATCATCAAGGCTACTAAAATGATTAAGTGAAGGTTCATTATTGGTTTCACAGAGTTGCACATCCAACCAATTTAGGACTCTTCTACACCTTCTCGTGTTTGTTATCTGCAGAGCAAAAGGGCAACTGGTCCAACACTCTGAAACTGAAATAGGGGGTACAAAAAAGGGGCTAACTGTTACCAAATAACTAAATTATATACCTGTGTGCCTGAAATCCAGGAATTGGGCTCTTATGCTATGTTAAAGCATCCAATACATAACCACTGTAAACTGTTAATTTGTGTGGGCAAATTGATATTTAAAGCACCGGAGGACAAGAAATTACACTGTTTTCTGCTTTCGTCATAAGATTAGTGGCTAAATTAAATTAATCTTCTGTGGGTTGTATATGATTGCATGGTAAATTATTAGGCCTCTCTAGATTATGTTTGCCCTTGTTATGTGAACTGGGCAATGAAGAGCCCTCCTTTTACAGCATCGAAGATGTGCTTAGGATTCAGCTTTTACAGTGTATCATTCTATGATTTGGTTTTATCATAAATTTACCAAACGGATGGTCATGTTGTTGCTAGTTCTTAGAAATTATCTTGAAAGCTTTTGACTCTTTAAGATATTTCTGAACTTATAAGTGGTATAGAATGCTTTGGTTTCTTGCCATTTTACATGCTTCAGTTTTATTATCTCTTAAGTTTGATCATGCTTGCAGTCACTGTTGCAACATTGACAGACCTTGGTTTCTTATGGTTTCGAGAATTTTATTTAGAGTCTTCTCGAGTCATTCAGGTAAATATAAATATATATATATATATATATCCCACTAACTGAAAATGTTCCATTTTTTCTAAACCATATTTGCTTTCTTAAAGTGCATGCTTAATTATTAGTCTTGCATTAAATAGGCATTATTGCATCATGTTAAGGCAGGATTATGAGATAATGAACCTGTGTTATGTTCACCACAACTACTGCCAAAGTAGGAGCAGCGGATAAATTTCTGAGCTACTTGCAAGATATTGCATTCTGATTTCTGACTGCTCATAGGAATTTGTTTTAACTCTTATTTGAGTCAACATATGTTCATGTAGACTAAATTATGTAACAATCAAATATATGGCTATTAGGAATGCTGATTGTTATAGTTTACAGAAATAACTTTTAAAAAAATTCTGTGGAGATGGCAGGATGGTGCTATGTGTTAAGAACCGCTTCACCCAAGAGTTTAAGTTGTTAAGTGAAGCTCCATGAATTATTGTATTTATAAGCTCTTGCTTTACACATAATTGTTCACTTGTTAGTCCGCTAATAGTTAGTGTCTTTACTTTTGAGAATATCTGTGTGCGCTAGTTGCCACCCCCACCCATCCCCTAAACTGGATCTTGTTAGTTTCCACATAGGCTTCTCAAGTAAGATTGGACTCAGTCTGCATATTGCTTTTTGATTTTTGGACGTGGCAATGTATTTTATCTAAGGAAAAAATCATGGTGAGAAGTTGCAGTATTCTGATCTTTCTTCATCCTTGCTGATAGCTTTCCATGTATCTCAACACTACTCTGTTGATACATTTTTTTTTTTTCCTTTTTTCCTCATAGAGTTTCCAAGTGTCATCCAAGATTTCTCCTTCTGGCATCTAGAACTAAAGTTGTAGCTTTTCTACTTTCCTTTTCATGTTTATATATATATATGTATGCATGTATGTATGTATGTATGGATGTGTTCTTTCTCTCCTGCTTCCTTGAACTAAAAATTGTAATTTTGTTCCCTATAGTTTCCAATTGAGTGCTCTCTTCCCTGGATGTTGGTGGATTGTGTACTTGAGTTGCCAAATTGTGGGCTTTTGGAGAGTGTTCTGATGCCATTTGACATCTATAATGATTCAGCACAGCAAGCATTGGTGGTGCTGAAGCAACGGTTTCTCTATGATGAAATTGAGGCTGAGGTATAATCCATTTTAACTCAATTCTAAATATTATCAGATCAATTGCATGACGCACTAAAAATTCTTTAATAACTTATCAGATCAATCGCATGAGGCACTAAAAACTCTTTAATAACTTAGACAGCTGCTCTTAGACGTGTACAAGTTACATGTAATCAAGTAAACTGCATAATTCTTTGAAGTAATTTAAATGCTCTCTCATGTGCCAGCTTATTGCTAAATTGTTTTCCATTTAACTTTCTTAACAGGTGGACCATTGTTTTGATATATTTGTTTTAAAATTATGTGAAACTATTTTCACATA
The DNA here is from genome assembly GCA_032878935.1 of Erythrophleum fordii. Taxonomy (NCBI): domain Eukaryota; kingdom Viridiplantae; phylum Streptophyta; class Magnoliopsida; order Fabales; family Fabaceae; genus Erythrophleum; species Erythrophleum fordii. Next base: position 36,221,868 of record JAVQMF010000049.1, read on the forward strand.
TTACAAAAGCTGGGCGGCAAGGTATGCCCTTTTTCCTCTCTTGGTTGTTCAACTTTGTTGCCAATATCTTGCATACTTTTTATGTTGCTTGCCAAATCCTGCAGTGAATTACTTGATCCTTCTTTCCTCTTCGCCTCAGACAATGCAGAAAAGTATGCTGTACAGCCTATGAGGTTCAATATGCTGCTGAAGATGACTAAAGTGAAGGTTAATATTTTACAATTACTATATTAGTGTTTACCTCCCATGGTGTGGTTTTCAACCTTGTCAACAATTTTTGGGTTTAGCAAACTTTTATCATATGAGCCTGAACAATGGATGACGGAAAAGATGTACACAAGAATTATGCAGTTTAGGTACATTATTTGCCCTCTCCTGAAGATAATGTACTATTCACCAAGATACAGTGGTCTTCCAGAAACCCTGCTTTAGTATGCAGAAAGCTGTCTTTCTGAATAAAAGTTCCATTATTACTTTTTCAGCTAAAGAGTAATCATAAGCAGCAGTGATTTGGGTATTGCCTGGCTTACCCCAAATAAAGCAAGAACCTCAGAATTGACATTACATATCCCATAAAGTATTATAATTCAGCAACAAGTGGTTGACAAATTCTTCCTCTCTAACTCAATAGCATAAATACTAAAATAATAACCTAATTATAAATGTTCTCAATTGTCAAAGCCTTCTAAAACATTGCTGTTTGAGAGAAGATGTCTTTTGTAATTGCTTTAGTTGTTACATATATTGTTTTAGTGGTAACTCCAATTCTAGTCATCATTAAAACTTGAAGAAATGTTTAGTGTCACTCAGAAGTATTTAAAGAGGTTCTGTCATCCCCAGTTTCACGTACAGTAGTGAATTTAGCTTGAATAAGAATAAATATATACATGATCTACAAACTAATAGGTTCGTGTTTCATGGTCTATGCCTGCTTCCATATATACAACCTCTCCAAGTTAGATATGCACGTGTGCACACACGTGAATTGGATGTAATGATTCCTCAGATATGTGCCTGCAGATCACCATAGTTAGAATAGCATCCCTCCCATTTACTTTGCATGTGACTAACAATATTATGATGCTCAGCTACTTGGGAGGACAATCAACCTGCGAAGTTTGATCATTGAAAGGATGAACAAGGTTTTTCGTGAAAATCTTGAGTTTCTTTTTGATCGGTTTGAGTGTCAGGATCTGTGCGCCATAGTGGTTAGTGGTTTTGCTTTTGTACTTCCCTTGGTCAATCATATTGGATGATTTTTTTTTTGGGTTTTTATTTAAGAATTGTTAACTGAAGGAACACAACTATTTTATTGCAGGAGCTAGAAAAGTTGTTGGATGTCTTAAAACATGCCCATGAATTACTGTCTAGAGATCTTTCCATAGACTCCTTTGGCGTCATGTTGAATGAGATGCAAGAGAACATCTCTCTTGTGTCATTTTCTAGTCGACTGGCCTCTCAGGTGTTTGTCTTTCTTCCCTCTGCATATGAATAATACTATGCTGACGGTTAAGTTCTGATTATTTTGCTACTTTGCTTGCCAAATTGGAAATGACTAGTTGAATGGTAAATGAAAGTGTATGGCATGAGCCATTTCTGAGCTTTTCATATAATTTATTTTGTGTGTATGCTAGATTTGGTCAGAGATGCAAAGTGATTTTTTGCCCAATTTCGTTCTTTGCAATACCACTCAACGTTTTATCAGATCAACAAAGGTTGTTTCTCTACAAAAGCCATCAATACCCTCTGCCAAGCCTAATTTCTATTGTGGCACTCAAGTAAGCATTACCCACATTATTTGATTATTCTTTTTTATTTTAACCTGCAATCAATAATCATAAAACCAATTATGATATTGTTTATGGCTCATATACATATTATCTTGACCTCATGGACCTCTTATGGTTCATAGCCGTCTTATGCTGACCCTCCCCACTCTTTGATAAGTATAAAGCTTTTAAGAGTGCCAAGGGGTTGTAACTCAAGTTCTTAGTAGTCTAATGCACACGGAGAGCCGCTAGCTGAGCCCTACACTCTAGTTATTTCTTCTGTTTTTGTCTTCTATTTTTTAAAACAACCTTAGTAGTATACTGTGTATATATATGGGTTTACCTTCTTGGAGCTTCCTACCTATATTACTTGCTGAAAAACTACTTCTTGTGATACTCATAAAATATTCTTCTTTTGTTTTAAGTACATTTGTGTTTCTCATATTATTCTGTATGTGGATGTGTGTTTATGGTAGGATTTGAACTCTGCTCATCAAAGTTTTGCACGACTGCATAGTGGATTCTTTGGAATACCCCACATGTTTTCGATTGTTCGACTTCTAGGATCCAGATCATTACCATGGCTTATTCGAGCTCTTCTAGATCACATATCAAACAAGGTATGTCAGGCAACGGGGCTTTAGGATTTTTAGTGGCATGTGATGAATTTTGGCTATCTTTCATGCTGTACTTTTCTAAATAGTGAATCTGTCCTTTGCATAACACTGTTTGCTTATCTGTTGAAATCCTCTTGACCATTATGAAGTAAAATTTTACACATACACAAAGTTGCTGCGTTGTTTGGAATGAGATACTCTTGTAGCGTTCCTTCCTTTTCAGGATAACTTAATGAAGAAAGTGATTTCTCCCCCCCCCCCCCATATCTGTAGCTATATTATGAATTAAATCTATAGTAGGATCATCCATGGCTATTACGTTATAGCAAATTCTATAAATTATATTTACAGTCTATGATAGCAGACACATTTTGGTTGGATTTTTGGGCCCACCCAAGGGAGCTCAAGTTAATTGGGAAATTTGCAATCATTGGGCCATTGTTATTGGACTTCAAAGAGGAATTCATATAAGTAAGCTTAGCACAACATCTCGATCCAAAATTTTAAGGCATTAGATCTATACGCTTTTCCTACTTGTATACTCTTCTCAAAGTCCAATTCTATTCGATGTAAGACTTTACACTGGTCCTTTAGTGTGTGTGTGTCTCCCAATCTCCATCCATAGGTTGGGTTGGATCACGTCCCGTAATACTCGACTTTAAACTAGAGTTGCCACTCTATCCACTTGGGCCACGAACTATACTTAGTTGTTGTCTCCGCTCAACCACTGTCTTTGATACCATGAAGAAAAGAAGCAAGAAAATATAGAGAAGAGATAAAGGAAAGACCAAAGCTTCTAGCACTGCATCTGGTTATGGCTTGATTGAAAATCAGAGTAATGAATCAGAAGAGAAAGGTGTCCTTATTTCCTTGTGGAAAGATGTGAGATCTAGCATTATTCATCCCATTAGCAATTTTCTATCTTATGATAGGCTCTCTCCAGACTATTGTGCTTTTATTGCTAATATATCTCTTGAGAAAATACTTTAAAACATTTATGAGGCATTGAATAAATCCAAATGGAAAATTGCTATAAAAAAAGAGGTACATGCCTTGGAGAAGAATGTTACTTGGGTGATTACAGACCTACCTAGGGGAAAAATGCCCATAGGTTGTAAGTGGATCTTCACTATAAAGTACAACAAGATGGAAGCATAACCCACCATAAGCCTAAGTTAGTAGCTATAGGCTTTTCCCAAACTTAAGGGATTGATTATCCTCATGATATCAAAACAAATTTTGATCCAACCGTGATCAAGCTTGGCTATAGCCTGAACATTTAAGGGCTTGAAAATCAGACCTCCACAACTAGAACTTTATCTACCACCATGCAACACACCTCCAGCCAACTCGCACCAGTGCCTGACAAACCAGCCCCAGTTCTTATCAACCCTCACCACAGCCATAACTATGTCCAGCAGTCATCAAGCATGATGCTGTTTGTTTGCGGTAGAGGCAAGGCAAATTACATTACTAGATCTGCTACTGCGCCTAGTGGGGATGATCCCAAGAATGCTACTTGGGAGGCTGAAAACAGCATGTTGCGATCTTGGTTGATTATCTTAATGGCAATTGAAATAGGGGAGAACTTCATATTGTACAAAACTGCTCATGATGTATGGAAAGCAGCAAGGACAGCTTATTCTTTGGTGAAAAATAAAGCAGTTTTATTTGACATTGAATGTTTTCTCCATGATTTTAGGCAAGGCAACCTAGATGTAACCCAGTACTATAATGTACTTGTGAGACATTGGCAACAACTAGATCTCTATGAGACCCATCAATGGTCTTGTGCTGCTGATGTCCAATATTACAACACCCTCAAAGAAGAAAAGAGGGTGTACAAGTTCTTGATTGGCTTCAACCCAACCTTTGAGGAAATTAGAAGTTGCATTATGAGTCTGGATCCCTTACCTACTCTTAAAAGAGGTATTTTTTGAAGTTAAAAGGGAGGAAAGTAAAAAGAAATTCTCCGCCAATACTCACACAGCTTCTGTTGTCCCTAAATTTGTGAATCATCAACCTTTGTAGCAAAAGGAGTCTAATGACTGCAAATTGAAGAAATCTAGAATGCCATTGTGTGAACATTGCCATAAACCTGGTCACACTAAAGAAGTATGTAGGAAACTTCATGGGAGATCAACAAGCATAGAAGGCCAAAACAAAAATGATGGATGTGGCTATATGGTGAATTTTGAAGAAAAGCCGCAGCTTAAACGAAATAACTTCAGCAAGGAACAATTAGAGATGTTACATATAATGATCGGGAACCAACTCCAGTAATCTCCAGGAAATGACAATAGGTACTGGCCTTGTTGCTCATAATCATTAGCCTTAAACTCCATTGTCCCAAACAACAATACTTGGGTGGTTGACTTTGGAGCCATTGACCATATGAAGGGTAATTCCTCTTGCCTTGAAAATTTTACTTCATGTAATGATGAGCTGACAGTAAAACTTGTTGATAGATCACCCTTCAAAGTGATTGTTTATGGTACAGTATAGTTGTGAAAAGCTTTAATTCTAAGAAATGTTTTGTTGGTTCCTAAGTTGATTTGCTATTTGTTATCAATTATAAACTGGCAAAGGACCTCATTTGTGTTATTAAGTCTTTTACCAGCGGTTGTCATTTTTAGGACTTAAGTCAGGGGTGATGATTGGCAGTGCTGAGAAGTGTGTTGGCCTTTAGCTGATCATGGAAACAAACAAGACTAGTAAGATTGCACTTTTTACATGTACTTTATTTAGTACCTTAATGTTATGGCATTATAGAATGGGTCACCCTAACCTTGAGTACATGAAAAGTTTCTATACTCATTTATTCAATAAAAGGTCTGCATATTTTAACAGTGAGGTTTGTCAATTACCTAAACATACTAAGTCCTCCTATCCTGCCCACAGTCATTTACCTTTCCAACCTTTTGCCTTAATCCATAGTGATGTATGGGGCCTTCTAGAATACAAACTATTATTGGAGCAAAATGGTTCATTACCTTTATTCATGATCACACAAGACTAACTTGGACATATAAGAGAAAAATCTAGGGTTTTTGATATATTAAAATTTGTTACTCCCTTATTAAAAATTAGTTTCAAACTATCATAAAAATTCTCCAATCAGATAATGGAACATAATATTTCAATTCTGTCCTAGGCAGTTTTCCAAAAGAAAAAGGTATTATTTATCAAAGTACTTGTGTGAACACATCTCAACAAAATGGGGTCTCAGAGAAAAAATGGACACTTTTTAGAAGTGACTAGATTGCTCTTAATTGCATCACATGTTCCTAAAACCTAATGGGGGAAAGCCATTCTAATAGCCACTTGCCTCATCAATAGAATGCCTTCAAAATTTTGAATTTCCAAACACCTTGTGAAAAATTCCAGCAAGCTTTTCCAGCCACCAAATATATCATCTCATCCCTACCTCCTAAGATTTTTTGATGTACTTCATTTGTTCATGTGTATTACAGTAATAAACTTGATCCCCAATCTCTTAAATGTGTGTTTGTTGGATATTTTCCTACAAAAAGAAAGGGTACAAGTGCTACTCTTCATATACAAAGAAATTTTATGTTACTATGGATGTCAACCTTTTTTTTTGGGGGGGGGGGGGGGACTGAGCCCTACTTTTCCTATGACTGCTTCTATGACACTTCCAGCACCTAAATCAACCCTTATCTCAACTGAAAGTGAGCCTAACCATTTTTCTCAGCTGAATCAGAACTTGGGATCTCACTTGCATCTGAACCTGGGACCTCGAACTAATCAAAGAATAAAATGACTTTGATGCTTCATACTTATATTTGAATAAACACAATACATTTAGATGGTCAATCATGACCTAAGGCCCATCTAGAAAGGGAAAAACATTGGAAATTAAGGCAATCATTCTACATAATTGCCTAGCCAAAATTACACAAATTTAGGAGGCCAACTAGGAAACTAGCCATTTTGGGTTAGATTTGACCACCAAAGTCAACCATCACCCCCCCTCAGGTTGGGTGGTATATGTTGAACATATCTTACTTGTAGCTCAAGCCATCATGTTTAGTTCTGGTCACAACATTGGTTAGGATATCCGCCACTTGAAGTTGTGGTGGGGTGTATTTTAATTCAATAACACCCATCTCCACTTTTTCTTCAATGAAATGAACATGAATTTCCACGTGTTTGGTCAGTAGGATCTTTTGTAATGCTAATTGCAACCATATTATCACACATAACTTATATTTATCCTTTTATGGACACTTTTTCTTTATGTAGTCTAATCAACCAGATGCCTTTATAGATCCCTTGAGTGAGTGCTCAAAACTCAATTTTGGCACTACTTCTAGCAACAATTTGTTGCTTTTTTCTCCTCAAAGTTACTAAGTTGCCTCATTCAAATGTGTAATATCCTGATGTAGATTGTAGTGACCGAACCTGCCCAATTTGCATCCCCGTATATCTCCACATTCTTTGTACCCTTTCTGAAGTAAATGCCATTGCTAGGAGTCATTTTCAAATATCTCAATATTATGTAAATTGCTTCTAAATACTCTTGGTTAGGCTTGTTCATAAACTGACTCATTTCACTAACTGAGAAACTGATATCTGATCTAGTGTATGAAAAGTAAATCAATTGGCCTTCCAACCTTTGGTAGATTCTTGTGTCAACCAACTGGGGCACTATCAAGTTTCAACCCTACTTTATAATTTGCTTCTATTGGAGTTTTGGCTGGCTGATAGCCTTGCATTCTGGTTTCTTCAAACAAATCCATTGTATATTTTCTTTGCAACACAACTATGCCATTTTTTGGACCTTGCCACTTCCAAGCCCAAAAAGTATTTTAGTTCTCTCTAGTCTTTTGTGTCAAATTCTTGGCTCAAATCAAGCTTTAGTCTCCTTATTTCATTAGTCTAACTCGCTGTATTCACAATGTCATCTATATAAACAATTAAAATGGAGATTTTTCCATCATGAGAGAACTTAGTGAATAGAGTGTGATCTACTTGCGCTTGTGTATATCCATATCCTTTCAACGCTTTAGTGAATTTTCCAAACCATGCTTAAGGGGCTTGTTTCAACCCATACATAGATTTTTGGCATTTGTAGACCTTTGATGTTTGAACCTTATCTGTCCAGGGCAAGGGGTAATTCCGTATAGACCTTTTCCTCCTCCAAGTCACCATTTAGGAAGGCATTCTTAATGTTTAGTTGGTGTAGAGACCAGTCCATATTTGCTGCGATGGGGAGAATGGTAAGGTCTGGATTTTAGGAAGAAATAAGGGTAAAAATTTATTATCTCTCTAGAAGAAAGGATCTCACTTCCAAAAAGTCTAATAGCCAAAAGGGAGAATCTCCAATACTGATATTACTTAATGAATTCCCCGTTACAATCTGCTCATAGGTTATTTATAGGCTAAGTAGTTCAACTGACTCCCTAGTATTTAGCATAACTACTTCTAAAATATAGGAACAGCAAAACTGGATAGCTTATTTGAATTTTAAAAAAACAGCAACAGACTTCTTGAAAATTAGGAACAATTGCAGAAAATAAAATAATTAAATACAAATTAAACACGTGCTTCCTTCCTTCTGTGATAAGTCAGCAGTGGTCTATCACGATACCCCCCTTGAAAAGACACCTTGTCCTCAAGGTGAAAGTGAGGAAAAAGTGCAACAATAAGGTCATAGTCTTCCCAAGTAGATTCTTCAAGTGGTTTGCCCTTCCAAGCAACGAGCAACTCCAGAACTTGTCCCCCTGTCCAGCGATGCTGCAGGACTTGTTTTGGTTCCACTAAATGTTCCTAGTCATCTGAAATTGGGAGGGGAGTTGGAGAAGATGGGGGTGTAGTCCCATGTGTTGGGCGCAGCAAGGAAACATGGAAGATGGGATGGATTTTGGCCTCCAAGGGTAGCTCTAACTCATAAGCCATAGCTCCAATCTTTTTTAACACCTTGTTGGGTCCAAAAAATCTAGGAGAAAGCTTCTCAAAACGTTGCTTGGAGAGTGTCCTCTATCTAAAGGGATGAATGCGCAGCCACACATAATCACCAATATTAAAAGTTAGGTCCCTTCGATGCTTATCTTGATGAGCCTTCATATAGGATTGAACCTTAGAAAGGTTCTTTTTTAACAGCTTTAGCATAGGATCCCGAAGTAGCAATTGGTCTTCTGAGTCAGCATTAGCAGTTTCACCTTTCACAAAGGGATGTAGAGGAGGAGGATCCCTACCATAGACCACGTTGAAGGGAGTGGTGTTGGTTGAGGTGTGAAAACCAGTATTGTATGAATATTTTGCCCAACATAGGAAGGAGCTCCACTTCTTAGGTTGTTCATGAGCAAAGTATCGTAAATAAGCTTCCAAACACCGCCGATTAACAAATTCCGTTTGGCCGTCTGTTTGAGGATGATAGGAGGTGCTCATCTTCAATTTAGTTTGGCTGAGGCGAAATAATTCCTGCCAAAAGGAGCTTAAGAAAATAGAATTTCGATCCAAGACAATGGAGAAATCCAGTGGCATAGGCATAATTAGAGTGAAGAAATCAGCTTGCTGTGGTTTGCGAGAGAGTGCATCAGCAGCTGCATTTTCTCTTCCAGCCTTATATAGAATGGTGAAGTCAAAAGGAAGTAACTTCAAAATGAGCCGTTGTTGAGAATTTGTTGATATTCGCTGCTCCAGTAAGTGTTTAAGACTGCTATGATCAATCTTAACATAAAAATGTCGGCCAATAAGATAATGTTTCCACTTCTGGACAGCAAGCACAAGAGCTAATAATTCGCGGTCATAAGCTGATTTATAGCGATTAGAGTAAGAAAATCCTTTACTGAAGTATGCAATTGGATGTTCTTGCTGTATTAGAACAGCCCCAACTCCTTCCATGGATGCATCACATTCCACGATAAAAGATTGAGAAAAATCAGGGAGTTTTAACACTGGTACAGTAGTTAGTACCTCTTTAAGTTTTTGGAAGGCAGCTGCAGCTTTTGCATGCCAACAGAAAGTATCTTTCTTAGTTAAATCTGTTAGTTAAATTTGTTAGAGGCTTGGCATTATCCCATAATTCTGTATAAATCTTTTATAGTAACCAGTGAGTCCAAGAAACCCTCGTAACTCCTTAATAGTGGTAGGAGATGGCCACTGTTTCGCTGCTACAATTTTTTCAGGGTCCACACCTACCCCTGCTGGAGATACAATATGTCCCAAAAAATTCACTTCTTGTTGGGCAAATGTGCATTTCTTAGCATGAGCATAAAATGCATAAGTGCGTAATAAATTGAATACTAACTTCAAGTGAAATTGATGAAGATGAAGAGAGGGACTGTAGATTAAAATATCATTAAAGAACACCAAGACAAAACGTCTTAAATGAGGTCTAAAGAGGTCATTCATCGTTGCTTGAAAAGTGGAGGGAGCATTAGTGAGACCGAACGGCATTACGATGAATTCATAGTGGCCTGAATGCATGCGGAAGGTTGTCTTGGGAATATCTTCAGGTTTAACACGAATCTAGTGATACCCTGAACGAAGATCAATTTTTGAGAAGTAAGCAGCACTGTTGAGTTCATCGAGTAACTCATCCACATTCAAAATAGGATATTTATCGGAAATAGTAATATGATTGAGTTCCCGATAATCAATGCACATTCTCCATGGGCTATCTTTCTTCTTAACCAGCAGCACAGGGCTCGCAAATGGACTAGAACTAGGCTGAATAAATCCTTTAGATAATAAGTCAGCAATCTGCCTCTCAATTTCATCCTTATGAAAATAAGGATATCTATATGGCTGAATATTAGGAGGTTGAGAATGGGGATGAAGAACAATAGCATGCGAATGTGAACGAAGAGGAGGCAATGAGGTTGGTTTAGCAAAAATATCTGAGTAATCTTGAAGTAGACTATCTATATCAGTCAACCTCATGTTTAAGTTTGCATGTGACTCTTCTTGCTTAGTCAATATCTCGAGTTCAACTGTGGGATTTGAATCTCGAGTTACACCGTGCAGCTTATACCTTCGTCCATTAACCCAGAAAATCATGAACATTTGTTGCCAATTTGCTTGCACCGTATTCAGCAAGGCTAACCATTGAATGCCTAGAACCATATCTGCTCCTGCAAGAACAAACGGGTAGAAGTCTCCCACAAAATTTAAATCTTGAACCTGCACTTGTAGTTGTCTACAAACTTTGTTGCAACGAATCAATCACCCATCCCCAATCTGGACTCCAAATGGCGTAATTAATTGAGTAGGCAAATTCAACTCAAAAACAAGTGATTCAGCTACAAAATTATGGGTAGAACCACTGTCCACCAAGATGATCACCTTCCTCTGTTTCAGCATCCCTTGAAGCTTCATAGTGGTGACCGAAGACTTACCAAGGATGGCATGAAATGAGATTTCTACTTGCATCTCAGGTTCGTCGTCTTCTTCCAAGCCAATTTCGAGTTCATTCTCTGGTTCTTCGGTGATCTCCATCAGCTTAAAGGTCCCTGTTTTGCAACAATGACCAGGCTGGAACTTCTCGTTGCACCTGTAGCAAAGGCCCTTATCTCGACGCTTTTGCCTCTCATCGTCCCAGAGCTTTGTGGCCGAGACTTGCGCAGGAGAAGACGTGTGTGAATTTGCGTTTTTCTTGACTCTGCAGGTCGTGCATCGCGAGCGAGCCAAGCTAGTTTGCTGATGGGTCAGGTCGTCTGACCCAGTTTGGGTCCTTTTGAAATTTGGGCCTTGGCCTCATACTTGATAGCCAAGCTCATGGCCTTATAGATGGATCTGGGTTTCTGAATCCTCACATCAGCCTTTAATTCTTCCTTGAGGCCGTTCAAGAAAACGCCCAAGAGGCAATGCTCTGGCCAATTTTTCACCCTTGCAGACCTCTTAGCAAATTCTTGACGATACTCTTGCACGGTTCCTATCTGTTTGATGCCACACAAGTGCTCATCTGGGTTCTGAAATTCAACAGGTCCATAATGCTCTTGCAACACTTTCATGAGCTCCTCCCAATAAAGCAAGGTTCTCTCAGTGTTAATCCAGGCAAAGAGGTCAAGAGCATCTCCTTCAACATACATGTCAACAATATCTACCTTCATCTCATCAGGGGTTTAGTAGTACTGAAAATATTTCTCAGCCTTTAAGATCCATCCTCTCAGGTCACCACCTTCAAATTTAGGAAACTCAATTTTTGTGGAGGGACGCCTGGAGGGAATCTTCATCCACCATGGAATTTCAAAATCATCTTCATCATCGGAGCTTCGTACGTGTGCTTTGCCCCTATCGCGGCTTGATTCAGCATGAGGAATCTTGCCAGAAGAAGCCTTAAGAGCTGCAAATTCAGAATTGAGGTTACTCAACTGGGCAGCCATGTCAGAGAGTTGCTGGACGACAGCTTCAGGCAAAGCTGTGTTTGGGTTTGAAGCATCAGGAGGCACATTAGAGCGGGTGGACACCATTTCTAGTGGCTCTAATACCAAATTGGTAAGGTCTGGATTTTAGGAAGAAATAGGGGTAAAAATCTATTATCTCTCTAGAAGAAAGGATCTCACTTCCAAAAAGTCTAATAGCCAAAAGGGAGAATCTCCAATACTGATATTACTTAATGAATTCCCCGTTACAATATGCTCATAGGTTATTTATAGGCTAAGTAGTTCAACTGACTCCCTAGTATTTAGCATAACTACTTCTAAAATATAGGAACAGCAAAACTGGATAGCTTATTTGAATTTAAAAAAAACAGCAACAGACTTCCTGAAAATTAGGAACAATTGCAGAAAATAAAATAATTAATTACAAATTAAACACGTGCTTCCTTCCTTCTGTGATAAGTCAGCAGTGGTCTATCAGAGAAGCACTTTAATGGTGTTAAATTTTGCTAGGGGAGCAAATGTTTCTTGGAAATCCACCCCTTGGGTTTGTATGAACCTTTTTGCTGCTAATCTTGCTTTATGATGACTAATGCTACCATAAGGATTATATTTGATTGTCAAGACCCACTTGCACCCAATAATCTTCTTCCCTTTGGGTAGATCAACTAATTTCCACGTCCCACTTTTGTCAAGGGCTATCATCTCTTCTCTATAGACTTTCTCCCCTCAGATTTCCCCATAGCTTTTGCTATATTGCTAGGAATTTGTTCTTTTGAAATTTTGGCCACAAAACTCTAGTAACATGGTGAGAGTCTATTGTAGGAAATATAATTGCAGAGAGGATATCAGGGATATTTTGTGCAAGATCTTATCCCTTTTCTTAATGCAATTGACCAGTAAGAACCATCATCTTTGTCCTCTGGACTTGGATGGGAAATTTGCTCGAGGTGCATTAGGCTCAGTCTCATATACTCTTCTCCTTTTGCTTTACAAAATAGGTTTAAGTAGCTGAACAATGGTGTTGTTAGTTTCAGGTTCAGTACTGTCCTGAGGCTATCCACCTTGAATTGGCTTGGGACTCTCAGGTATTCTGTTTTCAAGGGAAATGGTAAGTATAGGTGTAGTTTCAATTCTGTTTTCAAGGGAAACAATACATATAGGTGCAATTTCAGTTCTGTTTTCAAGGGAAAAGGTAGGCAAAAGTGTATCCCATAAACTTCATTCTAAGATTGTCTCACTCTCTCCCTGAATGGGTGTTTTGGGGTAATAGGGCTGCTGTTCAAAGAAGGTTACATCCAAGGAAGTGTAGAATTTTTTAGTTTTAAGTGAGTAACATTGTATCCCTTCTTGGTTGATGAACAACCTAGAAAAATACATTTGTGGCATCTAGAATTAAGTTTGCTCCCCTGATGTATATGGACAAAAATAGTGCAGCCAAAAATTTTGGGGGGTTAGGTGGAAAGAATTTGAGTTGCAGGGAAGGCTTGGAGAAATTGTTTACAAGGGGCTTTGAACTCAAGAGACTTAGACAGTAGTCTATTGATGAGATAGGTGACAGTGAGAATGGCTTTCTCTAAACTTTAGAGACATTGACAGTCATCATCAAAGATTGAACAACCTCTAAGAGATGCCTCCCCCCCCCCCCCTCCCCCTATTTTTTTCTTTGCGACACTATTTTGTTAGGGAGTATAAACACTTGAACCTTGATGAACAACCTTGTGTTGGGAAAGGAGGGTTGAAAGGTGGGAGTTGAAATAATCTTGGGTATTGTTTGAACAAAGAATTTTAATGTTGGTATGGAAATGTGCTTGGACAAAAGCATGGAATTGTTTAAAAATTGTGGTGGTTTCAGACTTGTCCTTCATGAGGTACGCCCATGTCAACCTAGAGTGGACATCTATAAATGTAATGAACCATCTAGCCCCTAATATACTTTTGATGTAGCAAGGTGCCCAAATGTCACTATGCACCATGGTAAAAGGTTGAGTGGGTGTGTGTTTATGAGATAGTTAGGAACTCTTAGTGTCTTGAGGCAGTTGGCACACTTTACAACGAAAGAGAACAACACTTTTATTGCATAACTTAGTGTCCAATATTTTTAATTACTGATAAATAGGATGTCTTAGTCTAAAATGCCATAGTATAAGTTCGTTTAAAGGTGTAGACAAGCCACTAAGTAAGTGAGTACCTTTCTTTTTTTGTAGGTTAGCACCTTCAAGGAGATAAAGTCTGACACTTTCCTCATCATTGCCAATCATTTTCCCTCCATCCAAGTCCTAAAAAGCACATCCATTAGGAAGAACCTTAGCCATATAATTACAATCCTTTGAATGCTTGCTAATGGACAAGAAGTTGAAATTTAAATTGGGTACAAACAATACATCCTTTAGTATTAATTTTTTAGAGATAGTAATATTTCCTGTACCCTTCACCTTCGACAGTGACTCATCTGCGATTTTTAGCATCAAAGTGTTTTCACATGGTCTCAGAGTAAATAAAAGAAGCATTACTTGTCATATGATTGGTTGCGCTAGCATCAACAATCCAAGAGGAGTTAAGCAATGTTTGGAGCTTAAGGCAGTGACATTAGCACTGGTTTCATTAAGGGTTGCATTCTGGCCAAACAACTTCTGTAATAACTCCATTTGTTCTCTACTAAAGAGGGATGAATCTCCTTGAGGCTTTTCTTCACTAATGGCCACATGCCTCTTGCCTTCTCCTCTTGGTTTGAGCTTCCAAATGTTGGGTTTTCTATGTATTTTCTAGCAGTTATCTTTGGTATGGCCAGCCTTTCAGCAGTGGTCACACCAAGATTTATTTCATGGCTTTGGTTTAAAATCCATGTTGGCATTTTGGGGTCCACAAGCCACCATGGCTCTTGATTCAGTGTTAGGTTGAGCTCCCTGAGTAAGCTGTTTTTCGCATTCTTCTTGTCTCACTTCTGAAAAAACTTCTTTAAGAGATGGCAGTGGTTTGGTGCCCAGAATTCACCCTTCGACCTCTTCAAAGGTGCTATTCAGTCTTATTAAAAACTTGTATATCATTTTCCTTTCTACAATTTTCTTGTAGTTGGAAGCATCAATTGGGCAAGACCAATTGCACACTTCGTAGGTGTCTTATTGCTACCAATAGCGCATCAGGGTGTTAAAATAATCATTGACAATATGTTCTCCTTGTTTCCAATCATTGATGAAGGATTCAACCTCAAACAATGCTGATGAGCTCTCATAAGAGGAATAAGATTCCTTGGCAGCCTCTCAAATTTCTCTAGCTATGCAATAAAGGATGAGCCATGACATGACAAGATTACTTTTTGTGACCTAAATGTCATACTTGGTGTTACTGGGTTAGGTTATTTGTCAGCATCATTGATGTATTCTTCCTTTTCTTTGCCATGAATGTGCATCAATATAGTGTGGGACCATATTAGGTAGTTGCTTCCATTGAGACAATTCCCAACAATAAACAAGGGTAGGCTGTCGTTGGACTTGTTGGGGATTGCCTCGGTAATGTCGGTGGAAAAGGCTCCCCTTTCAGCGTTCAAGGCTTGGAATTGGCTGAATTGCATGGTGGAGTCTTAGTAAAGTGGATCCTGCTCTGATATCATGAACAAATAAGGGCATAAAATGACTTTGATGCTTCATACTTTTATTTGAACAAACACAATACATTTAAATGGTCAACCATGACCCAAGGCTTATCTAAAAAGGGAAAAAATCATAAGAAATAAAGACAATAACTCTACATAATTGCCTAGACAAAATTACACAAATAATGGAGGCCAAATAGGAAACTAGCTGTTTTTGGTCTGATCTGATCATCAAGGTCCATCAAGAGGGAATAATCCCATAATTAATGCAAGATACTCCAATACTCACCAACACTTGAACCACCTAAACCTGAGACCTCACCTGAAAAAAATTGTAACACTGTCATCAAGATACTCCAAGGTGCTTGTTTCAATGGTCAGGGGTGTGAGATTTGATTTAGGACAATGGTGGGTTTAGTTTCCGACGATTCTAATGATAACTTTTTTTTTTGGGTAGTTGAAGGCAACAAGTGAAGTAGTTTGGAATTGCAACCTTGCTTTAATACCAAAATTGATGTAGGACAAAAGTAGAAGGAGGGAGATATGGAATAAAAAGGGAGATGTAGAGAGAAAATAAAGGGAAGGAGAAGGGAGGGAGGGAGATAATTGATAATACCATAGTTGATAATACCAAATGATTTTATTAATAATCAATTAGAAGAAACTGTCTAATCCTAATTACTAAGAACTTTATATAGAATCTAAAAGATAACTCTTAGTAATTTAAAATAAAGATAATATTAAATTCTAATTCTAACAAAAGATAATTAAAATATCAAATCTTAACAAAAAGATAATTATTAAAGCTTAACAAAAAAGATAACTAAGGAAGACAAAGTAACTACTAAAATAAAGTAATTTAAATATTAGTTCCTAATCCTAATCTTAATGAAATATTTTTTAATAGTTATTTATACTCCATAGTTTACAAATAATTAATAATAGCTTTCCTATTCTTTTTTCATTCTCCATTAATATATGCATATAGTGGGTATCTATATATTTAGATCTTGTTTTTTTAAAAAAGAAAATAGCCATGCCTCACTAAAATTGTATGTGTGCTATTCTCAGATAACTATGCTTGAACCAATGATCACTGGATTGCAAGAATCATTGCCAAAATCTATTGGACTTCTTCCTTTTGATGGAGGTGTGACAGGTACATGAGCATGTTGATATGTTTTCTTTTTTGGTTTTGACTATCTTTCTCAAATTTACCTATGTGTTTTGAGTGCTTAAAATTTAAAAGCGATTACTTTTTCCTACATCTTGATGTAAAGTTATACAACCTTGAAAGACTTTTAAAAGGTTTTAGAAACCTGCACTGCATATAGAAGCATGAAAGACTAGATTTATCAAGGTATCATTTGATAGTGGCTAATTTTATCATGTAAACCACATTAATGTTCGATGTGCGCACCTGTTTATAAGTTTGCATGCATAATCCATTTTAACAGTTTGTTGGAAAATATTCTCTATTATGTAGTGTTTGACCCTGGACTTTTTTTTTATAAAAATGTATTTATTATCAATATGTTTATTTAAAGGTCAAAATTATCAAACTTAAATTTCTCTTATACTAATGATAAAGCTTAATGAGCATTATGAGTTTATGACTCAGGTAACAAGCAAGTCTGGCATACTCAACCCCATACAAGAATGCAATTTTAACTATATGCATGTTTTTAATAAGAAATATGGAGAGAGAAGAAGTCATAAAGAGAAGGAAAGGAGAGAATAACAGAATTGGATTGAATTCAACATTAATATTTAGTGAAAACCAAATTCTTAATTCAATAATCCCTGTATGGAGGCAAACCCCAAATAATCCCATTTTTTGTAGGATAAGAAAATCTCAATTCTACATAATCCTACTCCTAGTCCCTAAATAAAAAGGTAATCAACCTCAACCCTAGTTTCTTTCTTGATGACATACCAACAAATGCCTTTATGTGCTGTCAATGACTTGTGGACCCTGATGCAAATAAATGTAAAATTGAATTAGTCATACTAAGGTAGGGAGATCTGAATTAAAAACCTACCTTAAATGATTCTGTATTCTTGCATCAGCCCAGGCTGGTAATTCTGCTTGATGATGATGATGATGATGATGGTGAAGCAAAAAAAATATCTGACTAAGTCAGGTGCATGAAAATGATAAAGACTTGATACTCAATCAAAGCTTGCATTTGCAAATTTATCCCTTCAAAGGAAATAATGTGTGAAATGATAAACAAGAACAAAAATCTGGAGTGCATTTCAAAATGTGAACTTTCTTTATATTTTTGAGATCACGGAGATGGACAAAGTTCTTAAAAATTTTGGATTGAACTTGTCATATCAACATGCACCAGTAATTATCAATTGTAGATATTTGCAATCTTTATTAGTATAATGCATCTTAAAGATTTATTATTCTTTTTCATTTCATGGTTATTATCATCAACTAGTGATCATATGTAACAATGACTATGCTTTTATAAAGCTAGTTACAAAACTTCATACCCAAGTATTTGGAATTAATTCTTTGTTATTTTTTTGTAGCTTGTGTGAGACTTGTTAAAGAACAGCTTAACTGGGGGACAAAGTCAGAGCTGAAAGCAGAGGTTCTCCGTGGGATTAAAGAGATTGGAAGTGTACTGTACTGGATGGGGCTTCTAGATATTGTGTTGGTTGGTAACCTAGTGCACTTAACTATATATAAAAACTTAGTTATGATTAAAACAGCAGCTCAATGCGAGTGTTTTTAGTCAGAAGTTTCTCCCATCACATCTTTGGGAGAGGGTTATCTACTTGACCTCCCTGTGGGTTTCAACAAATTGCTTTCTTTTCTTTTTTTTTGGGGGGGGGGGGGGGGGGGGGTTCTCTTATGTGGATTTACAAAGGGATTAGCAATCTCATTTGAGCTAATGATTGCTTTTTTTTTAAAAAAATGGGGTTTGGGAGGATTCCTTGTCCTCTGTTGATGTATTGATTTCTCTTCTCATCTATTAAAAAAAAATTTTTTTTCTTGTGGGCCACTTTGGCTGCATGTCTTAGTAATGAATACTTTACATGCTTGACAGAGAGAAACAGATACAATGAACTTCATGCAAACTGCTCCTTGGTTGGGCTTGGTTCCTGGTGCAGACGGACAAGTATTAAATTCTCAAGATGGTGGAGACAGCCCTGTTGTCAGTCTCTTTAAATCAACAACTGCTGCAATATTGTCAAGCCCTGTATGCCCAAATCCTCCGACTTTCCACATCATGTCAAAACAGGCAGAAGCTGCAGGTATGCTATTGGATATGTGTTATTATCTTTATTGCCATTTGCTACGTGGCATAGGTAATAAATAAAGAAATTAGTTAGTTAGAAGGGTGGGAAGCTTGGGAAGTCTGTTAATGAGTTTGTTAGTAAGGGTGGGTCCATGTGAATGAGTATATCGGTATTAATAGAAGCCTTGTCTTCATTGTGAGGATTGTTGAATATTTCTAAATAGAATTACTTTCTTTTTGAGTTTCTCTTCTTTCTTTGTTCCATTGACGCTCTTGCATCATCTTGGTAGCAGAGCACTTTCTTGGCACTAGCGAGGTCAGTTGGGATGGCTATTGAAAAATATGAATGCAAGGTCTGGCAAGGTGCTATCTAACCTCAAAAATTTAAAGTAGGAAGATACGATTATTGAATATTAGGACAAGTTTGAAGAACTCTTATCGGAGATTGAGTTGCCTGAAGAGCTGGCCATTAGTTGCATCCTTGGTGTCTTACACTTTGACATTGAGGCTTAAGTGAGGTTGTTTAAGCCTAATAGCCTCTCTTATACAACGTAGTTGGCACATCTTTAGGAGGCTTCAATTTAGGCTCTTCACAGCCACGCTGCTTTCACTTCCAAGAACCCAAGTTCCTTCCTAAATTTCCCAAGCCAACTTCCTTCCATCTCCACTAACACCAAACCCTTCAAGACAGACCCAAACCAAAAACATACTGTTTCTCTTGACAACATAGTATCTCTAATTGATTCTTCCAAGAGCAGCAGTTTTGTTGACAAGCCAATGAAGCAACTTCCCAAAAGGGAAATAGATGACAGAAAAAAGAAGGGCTTGCTTTATTGGTGTCTGTTGGAATGGGTCGAGCCCATTACCTTCTTTTCATTTCTTCCTGTTTTTATTTTTCCCTCACCGTATCTTTTCTGTTGTTGCTTGGGTATCATTCTTTTAATGTTATTATCTTTCCTTCCCTATTTTATCGGCACTATCAGAGGGATTTAGGAATTTTCAGTCCATCTGTCAACTGTATATTTACCTAATATCTTATGGAATAATACATCATTGAATCTGTCCCATTTTTTCTTCATGATATTAGAGCCTCGGGCTCTATGCGATCTCCTTTGACAACATGGGAGCTCTTTGGCAGCCAACAATGGTCATCACCCAGCCCCGCCGAGCAACCTGAGTTCACAAATCATGATTGTCGACACCACAGAAATAGTAGATGAGTAGAGTAGCGCCACCTCCAACGAACATCAAGCGTCCACGGTCCCTCATCCATAGGCAACAGTGTCGGCTCCTCCTGATGGTCTCTCTTCGATCATGATCACCCATCGATTGACTGAGAATAATTACCTTCTTTGGTCTAGGAATATATTAAAATGTTTATAAGGGGCAAAAGAAAGGAGAAATATATTACAGGAAAGGCAGTGGCTCCAGCTATCACCGATTCCAAATATGAGACATGGGTCTTTGAAAATAACAGTGATGACTTGGTTAATAACCTCCATGACCCCTGAAATAAGTGGTGATTATCTGCTAGTTACCACTGCTAAGGAAATTTGGGACTCAATGAAGAGAACTTTTGTTGTCTGTGACAATACAGCGGCTGTTTTCCAAATAAAAAGACAGCTCTGAGACTTGAAGCAAGGAGAGAAAAACGCCACTCAATACTATTCCTCTCTTATGCAATTGTGGCAACAGATTGACCTTTATGAAGTTCGCAATTGGACTTGCCATGTAGATGCAAGTCTCTACAAATAGATAGTAGAAAAAGAAAGGTCCTATGACCTCTTATTAGGATTGAGTGGCAGATTTGAAGAAATCAGAGGGAGGATTATGGGTCTGAAGTCGCTGCCCTCCCTTGAAGAGACTATAAATACAGTCAAATGTGAAGAAAGTCGAAAGGAGTTAAGTTGGGGTCCCTCTCCTATACATGTTGAGGCATCGGCTATGGTAACTAAGGGAACACAATCGTTTAATCAGAGAAACAAAAAGTCTCGCAAAGAGTGCGATCACTATAACAAAGGGGGTCGCACTAGAGCTACCTGTTGGAAGATTCATGGAAAACCTCCAAATCACAAGCTCGGGAGACGTACTGAAAGTAGAGTTCTGTTAGTGGGGACTGAGACTGGTGAAGAGACACTTAATCAGGAAGAGGTTGTTGACTTGAGAAGGTTGCTGGAGAAACACAACCTTCAATCTTCTACTAGTGAGAAAAACCCTTCTACTTTTTTGTTACTTTAGCTTAAGCAGGTATTTACCTCACAACTATTCTTCAATCTATTATGGGTTGTGGATTCTGGAGCTATAGACCATATAATTGGATTTAAGGAAATATTTAGTAGCTTTGAAAATTGCTCTATCTATACCTGTGTCAAGGTGGCAAATGGGACATATGCCAAGGTTCTGGGTGTAGGCATTGCCCTTATTTCTAAGACAATTGAACTAAAGAATGTATCGTATGTTTCGAAAATTAAATGTGGTCTGCTCTCTGTTAGACGTGCCACTAGACAACTTAAGTGCACTGTTAATTTCTTTGATGTTGATTGTGTTTTTCAGGCCGACCCTACTTAGTGGGAAAAGGCTTTGTTGTTGTTGTTGTTATTGATTGTGTTTTTCAGGATTTGGCTTTGGGAAAAATGATTGGCAATGCTAAGGCATGGGGAGGACTCTACTACTTAGAGGCTGAGAGAAATAAAAGTGAAGGAGTTGATGTCGTATCTATTGTTTCCAATAATGAGATTATGTTGTGGCATTATAGGTTAGGCCACTCAAGTTTGAGTTACATGAAATGTTTGTTTCCAGAATTGAGTAATAAAATTGATTCTTCTTCTTTCCATTGTGAATTTTGTGAATTTGCAAAACATACTAGACATGCATATCCTTCTCATACTTAAAAAGCCTCTAAGCCTCTCATTAATTCACAGTGATATTTGGGGTCTATAAAAAATTTCAACTTTATCTAAATCCAGATGATTTATAACATTTATTGATGATCATACCCGTGTTACTTGGATATTCTTGATGAAAGAAAAATCAAAAGCATTACAAATTTTCAAAAATTTTTATATTTTCATAAAAAATCAATTTGGCACTACTATTCAAATTTTTAGGAGTGACAATGGGAGAGAGTATCTTAGCATTGATTTTCAAAAGTATCTTATTGATAATGGCATACACCATCAAACTTCTTGCTTGAACACCCCCCAACAAAATGGGATAGTTGAGAGGAAAAACAAACATTTCCTAGAAGTGTCTAGGGCACTTATGCTGACAAATAATGTTCCACTCAATTTTTAGGGGGATGTTGTTCTCACATCAACATATTTGATCAATAGGATGCCTTCTAAAATCCTACAGTTTAAAACACCTATGCAAAAGCTCGAAGAATTCTATCCCAACTCACATTTAGTGTCTCATATTCATCAAAAGGTCTTTGGATGCATTATATATGTTCATAACTATAGTGGGGTAAAATGGATTACGAGCAACCAAATGTATTTTCTTGGGCTACTTTCCTACTTAGAAGGGGTACAAGTGCTATTCTCCTATTTTACGTAAGTATTTTGTAACTTTGGATGCCAACTTTTATGAAAATATTTCCTATTATTCCAAATCACCTATTCAGGGGGAGTGTGGGGATAATGAATGGCTAATTTGTAATGATTCTGCATCTAAAACTCAAAATGTGTATGAACCCCAATTATCACTGGATTCTGATCAGATTCGATGTAATCCTACATCTCCGGTACCTGCAACATCATCTCCAGTATTAGATTCTAGTAACTCCAAACACCAAGAACCTATAACTGCATTTCCAGAGGCTGAAACAAACCTAAACCTACCAGAAATTCACTCCAAAATGTCAAAAAATGACCAAAACAGCTTGAAGAATCAATCAGAAACAAATGCTGAAATTCTGGAAGATGAGAATGTAACTGAGACAAACGTGGAATAGCCTGATATGAGGGAGTTTAAGACTTATATCAGAAGAAATAAGAACACAAATAAGCAAAAAGTGTAAGTGGAGAAGATCTCATTCCTAAACAAAACCAAGAGTCCAACTTTGAGTCAGATTCTGATGAACTTGATTAGCCCATTGCACGTAGGAAAGGGAAGCAGTCTTGCACTCAGTATCCTATTGGTAAGTATGTTTCTTATGAAAAACTATCTTCTAGTCTTGAGACATTTGTGGCAAATGTGTCTGAAGAAAAGGTGCCAAGCTCCTTTAAGGAGGCTTTTAATGACCCAAGGTGGAAGGAGGCAATTCAAGAAGAACTAAGAGCTCTTGAGAAGAACAAAACATTGGAGGTAACACACTTATCAGAAGGAAAGACTATTGTTGGCTGTAGGTGGGTGTTTACGGTTAAATATAATCTTGATGAAACTGTGAACAGGTATAAAGCCAAATTGGTAGCCAAGGGTTACACACAAACTCATGGAATAGACTACCAGGAAACCTTTGCCCTAGTGGCCAAATTTAACACAATCAAAGTGTTGCTTTTGATTGCAACTAAAATGGATTGGCCTCTACATTAGTTAGATGTGAAGAACGTCTTTTTGAATGGTGATCTAGAAAAAGAGGTGTACATGGAAGTACCACAAGGACTTAGAAGTCCAGACAATGGTGTAAAGGTTTGCAAACTCTTAAAGTCCCTATATAGTTTGAAATAGTTTCCAAGGGCCTGATTTGAAAAATTCACTCAAGTGGCGAAAAGGCTTGAATACACCCAGTGTCAAACTGATCACACTCTATTTATTAGACAAAGTGGTGGTAAGAAATCTATACTTATTGTCTATGTTGATGATATTGTGGTAACTGGTGATGACTTTGCAGAAATTGAAAGGCTGAAAAGCAATCTGGCAAGGGAGTTTGAGATCAAAGACTTAGGAAGACTTAGATATTTCCTAGAAATGGAAGTGGCTAGATCCAGTAATGGGATCAATGTCTCACAAAGAAAATATACATTTGATTTGTTGAAGGAAACAAGAATGCTAGGAGCCGAGCCTGTAGACACTCCTATAGAGACAACTTACAAACAAAATCTGAAACAAGAAGGGGTGCCTATAGATAAGGAAAGGTACCAAAGGTTGGAGGGTAAACTCATTTATCTATCCCACACTCAACCTGACATCAGTTTTAGTGTAAGCATCGCAAGCCAGTTTATGAACAATCCACATGAAGAGCACATGGAAGGAGTGTACAGGATCTTGAAGTACCTGAAGATGACACTAGGAAAAGGACTTTTTTTCGCCAAGAGGAGTAATAAAAATGTGGAAGTGCATACAGATGCTGATTGGGCAGGGTTTGTAATTGACAGAAGATCAACTACTAGCTATTGTACCTTTGTCTGGGGAATCTAGTGACATGGAGAAGCAAGAAGCAAAATGTAGTTACAAGGGGCTCAGCTGAAGCTGAATATAGAGCATTAGCTCAAGAAGTGTGAAGGGATCTGGATCCTGAGAGTAATGAAGGAATTAGGAATGAGAATAGACATGCCTATCAAAATATGGTGTGATAACATGGCTGCTATTGGAATCGCACAAAATTCGATACACCGTGACCGGACAAAACATGTAGAAGTTGACAGATATTTCATTAAAGAGAAGATTGCTTCAAAGGTTATAAACCTGTCCTATATCTCATCCAACCTACAAGTAACTGATATACTAACTAAAGCACTTCCATGAGTCAAGTTTGAAGAATTAAGAAGTAAGTTGAGAATGATTAACATCTATTCTCCAGTTTGAGGAGTGTTGGAATGGGCCAAGCCCATTAGCATCTTTTCATTTTTTCCTGTTTTTATTTTTCCCTCACCATATTTTTTCCTATTTTTGCTTGGGTATCATTCTTTTAATGTTATTATCTTTCCTTCCCTACTTTATCAGCACTATCAGAGGATTTAGGAATTTTTGGTCCATCCCTCAACTGTATATGTACCCGATAGATTATGGAATAATACATCATCAAATCTGTCCCATTTTTTCTTTAGTGTCCAAAGAAATTCACCGTAGATCATTGATGTAAAAATTCACAAGTTCATATGATTCGGGTTTGGGAAGCAGAAGAAGAAGAGTTCTATGATGCTCAGGAAAATCCATCAGATATAAAGCGTGCAAGTCCAGTAATCTCTTTCCATGCCATTGAGGGAATAGGGGATCATTCCACAATGAAAGTTTGAGGTTCATTTTGAGGTTCCAATCCTTGAGGTCAAGGATTTTTTGAATGCCAGGCATATGTTACATGGCATAAGTAGTAAATAAAGACATTAGCTAGTTAGAAGAGTGGGGAGCTTGGGAAGTCTATTAATGAGTTTGTCAATAAGGGTCTGTCCTTGTGAATTCCATGTGAATGAGTATACTGGTATTAATAGGAGCCTTGTCTTCATTGTGAGGGTTGTTGAATATTTCCAAATAGAATTACTTTCTTTTTGAGTTTCTCTCCTCTCTTTTCTGTCACCATTGGATTGGAAGTAGAATATGTGTATATGCACTTGATGTTATAAAAAACAAAAATGTTCTATGAGCTTGTAAAGCAGGATTTATGATTGGTTATAAGTAATTGCAAAAAGATGGAGGAAATGAAAGAAATTTTGAGTAAAAAGGAAAATTGTTCAGTTTTAATTAAAACGAGTATTAGTAGCCTGGTGCAAAATGAATTGCTTTCTGGCAAAATTTTTTATCAGGAACTGTGATGGTGAAAATGAAATCTTTTTTTTTTATGAGCAATAAGTTCATAATTGAAAGCTTTCAAAGGTTTTGTCTTAACTTCTTGGTTGTCTTGTCAGCACACCTACTGATTATGAAAATGATGGAAATGTATCTTTTTTGGATGAGACAATGTCGATGTGACTTTCATGTTTTTTTCCCAACATTTGATCCTTTTCTGGCCTTCTAACTATCGATACTTTCTAAAAGAAGGAAAACTATAAACTACTCTTCTTTTTAATTGTCTTCTTTTTTGGTCCCCTGTGATGGTGAAATGAATCACAAAGATTACATTATGAGTGCTGCCTTTCTTGCTAATTCTCTGTTAGGGTAATTTTCAAAAGGCATGTTTTATACGAAAAGATATTTCAACTTGACCCTTGTACATTTGACAGGCACCAGAAGATACCCGTTGATTATCCTGTTATGAATTATTTTATTTCATTTCAATATTCCTTTCTTAAAAGTTTTTTTTCTTTCTTCATTGTATCTTTCATAACACCATTTTTTCTACATGGCATTTCCTGTTACTCTCATTTTTATCATTTCTTCGTTGCTTGTAGTGACCTTAAGTTTCTGCTTGTTTTGGTTTTGTAGTCAGTTATTAATTGGGCATCTTTGACTCTATCACAGATCTTTTATATAAGGCTAACTTGAATACTGGAAGTGTGTTGGAGTATGCCCTTGCTTTCACAAGTGCTGCGATAGATAAATACTGTAGTAAATGGAGTGCTGCACCCAAGACAGGCTTCATTGACATTACAACTTCTAAAGATTTCTACCGTATATACAGTGGTCTTCAAATTGTAAATAACTTCTGTTTCTTTATATTGTTTTTTATATACTTAGAGCATTTAATTATGCATTTGATTCTTTTCATGGCAGTACTTGCACATATATTCTACTTCACAAACATAGCAAAATTTCAGTTATCCACGTTTTAATGTCATAGGAGAAACATCAACTGCCATTCTCTATTTAAATAACATACTGTCTTCACATGTAAATTTGTCCATGTCTGTTGTTGAGAGTTTTAAATTTGTTGTTGGTTGTTTCGACAAATTCAGTTATCTTGGTCTCAGTCTGTTCAAAATTGAATGGCGCCCTTATTATCCGCCTCCTGCACACTGAAGAGAAAACGTTAGATTGGGACCAAAATTGTCTCGAGCACAGAAGCATGAATTTAAGTTAGTTGTGTCATGTCTCTCTCCTTTTTAAAATGATAAAATTCAAACTTTAACTGCACGATATTTGATTAAATATATTCATGAAATTGCAAGTCTCTCTTTTGTCTTTTAAATATTGTGATGACAGTTATTATGCTGGAACCACGTAGGGATATTTAGAAGCATCTGTCCAAGTACCATCAAATTGTCATGAAAGGCTGGGTGATTCAGTGGCTTGGGGTGGCTGCACCATAATATATTTGCTTGGGCAACAGCTGCATTTTGAGCTCTTTGACTTCTCATATCAGATCCTCAATATTGCAGAAGTGGAGGCTGCATCTGTGGTTCAAACAAATAAGAATCCGCATTTTCTTGTTCAGGTTTACAATGCTAAATTGCTTGAACTAAGAAAAAACAATCTTTCTTGTTATATAGTTTTCATCTATTAAATTAATGCATTTGTATTTGTTTCGTAAATTATCAATTATGCTTCATAAAAATGTTTGGCGGTTTGTTGTCAACATTTCTTGTACCTTGCTTCATTTTGAAGTCTGTCAATTAGCATTCATGTCTAAAAAACAATTAATAAATGGACATTGTGAATCCTCTAATAAAATAAGATGAAATGAAATGATTGTTTTTACCTCGTGGAAAAAATCAAATATAGAACAGATGGGGAGCCTATTGAATGTTAAAGATGTGAGAAGAGTAATTAGGAGTGAAGCCGTGATTATTCGAGTTGAAGCCCTAGAAACTTGGTGATTTCGCTGCCTTGTTTTTTTTTCCCAGAAATGTCTTGTGTGTGATGTTAATGACAGCAACCTTTTCTCTGTCAACAGGGATGGGATGCATTATTGGAAGCAATGAAGAAAGCAAGAAGATTAAATAACCATGTATTTTCTATGCTGAAAGCACGCTGCCCCCTGGAAGAAAAGACAGCTTGTGCTATCAAGCAAAGTGGTGCTCCGCTGCATAGAATTAAATTTGAGAACACAGTCTCTGCATTCGAAACCTTACCACAGAAAGGGGCCTAAACTAGTGCCGTGCTTCTACCCAATTCCTTGCCGGTCTTACCATGTTATAGTATGTAATGTAATTTTGTCGTGTCCGTGTATGTATTGTACTGTTTAATTGTATGTAATTGTATTGCGAACACCCGCTTCCGTTCAGATGACCATAGGGAGGCATTAGCCGGTGACTGGATGCTTTGTAATTTCTTCCTAATAATCATTCGATGCTTCGTACTGAGAAAGAAAATGCGGTTCGCTGTTGCATTTGAATTAATAATTCATGTCTCACTTAAACATCCTAAACTGATGAAACTGAACTTATTTGGGAAAATTACACATAAAGATCTAAAATTTGCGAAAATTATAATGAGAATTTTAAAATTTTAAATTATTTTCTAGGACTAAAGGACTTAATTATGTATCTAGAAGGATGAAAATGTCCTTTATTACTTTGTGGGTGAATTAATACTTGAAACTAATGTTTCTTTTTGTCTCCTTTGCATCCATCAATGGCGACTTTTTCTTGTTCCCATTGATGGTGACTTTTCCCTTCAAAGCCAATCATCAATGAGTTCTGCTTCTAATCTTTGAAATCGTCGACATTATCTTGCGTCATTCTTCTTCCAAGTGCTGTGTGCCTTTCTCTTGCTTGGTAGAAAGAGCATGACATTTTTTTATATTTTAATTAGAAGTTGCATCATTTTAATGTGTTCTGCAAATGGAATAGAATGTACTCTAAATTGTAGGCATTTTACAGAGTAAGGCTTTGGGATTTTGGAGTGTTTTTGAGCTTTGGAATATGCTTCCTCAAGGAAACAAAGCAAAGTTATGAGATAAGCATGATAAGTGTTTAGAGTCAATTTTTAGTGCTCAATTTTATGATTTTATAACGTGCTTCTCTTCTATTGCTTATGTTGAATTTCATTTTCACAATTCTATTGCTTCTCTTCCATTTGTTGATAATCTAGGTTTTGTATTGCTTGTTGATAATCTAGGATTACTGTGGATAGCATTTGGGTAAAAAATACACTGGACAATACCTTAGTTTACATACGCATACAAGGTGTTTGAGTAATTGTCTTATAGAAGTTTTAAATATTACTCTTTGTTTTTTGGAGTATATGATTTTGATTTACATATAATGAATTGAAGGCAAAGGCACTTGATTTACAAGGTTTGGAATATTTTCCTTATAGAAGTTTTGACCTTGATTTTGGGTGTGACAAGCATGATTTTCCAAAAAAAGAAAGCAAAAGAGAAGAAGAGCAAAATTGACCTTCATGCTAGAAATAAAGTTAAAGTTGAAGATCTTTTGTACTTCAATGATTTTGGCAAAGTGTAATCTATCATATTTTATACTTGATAATTTTAATCTAATATAACATGATTGTTGCAATGTATGATACATAGTAACGGTAGAACTTTACTAGTCACTTTTAAGGAAACTTGCTAACAATGGTCCTAACTCATAGTAATCTAAGCAAATTTTCATAAATTTAATAATAATTTTTTTTAAAATCAACTAGTAACGATCTTAAAACATAATAGTAACTTTTTCACATCTGTGTTGCAAAGTTGTAAGCCCCTTAAAACATTATAGTGATTTTTTTAAAAAAATTTAATAAGAATGGTCCTTAATAGTAATTTTCCCACATCTAAACAGCAATATTGTAAGTTTTCTAAAATTTCCTTAAATCTAATAATAATATTCTTAAAATTTGATAGTAAAGGTCATAAAACTTAATAGTTATTTTCATACATTTGGACTATAAGGTTGTAAGTGTTTCAAAATCTAATACTAAATTTCTTTTAATTTAATAATAACGATTCTAAAATTTGATAGTAGCAATTTTAAAACTTAATTTAGTAGTGACTTTCTTATATTAGAGTTGCAAAGTTTTAAGTTCCTTAAAACCTAACAATAAATTTTCTAAAATCTAATAGTAACTTTTTAAAATTTGATAATAATGGTCTTAAACCCTTTTCTCTAGGCTAAATTTTCTAAAACATCAAACATCATAATAAATCTCCCTAAACCCTAAAAGTAACTCATAAAATATGATTCTGAGGAAGAAGAGCCAAATTTCATGAACAAAATTTGGTGGTAAGTTTCATAAAACCTTATAATAACTTTACTAGAGGTCACCTATAATGTTACTAAACTTAGATGGTAATTATTAGTTGTGTAACTCAGTACATTAATGTGTACAAGTTAGATAAGAAGGCCAAATCATTAAGAGAATAAATAGTACATACACAAATAGTGACCTGTAATATAAGGAAGCTTCATTATAATGACTTCACATGTAACTATTATAGACATAAAAGTCAAATATTGCAAGTCCAATGTTCCTATACATGTATCTGTCACATGTATTAACTAGGTGTAACATTCTTATATACAATCAAGTTGTAAAATGTGCATATATAGAAAAAAGCTTATGTATGTTCATATACAAAAAAAAAAAAGGCCTAACTTCTAAACCTTTAAGATATAAAATA
Organism: Erythrophleum fordii; assembly: GCA_032878935.1. Taxonomy (NCBI): domain Eukaryota; kingdom Viridiplantae; phylum Streptophyta; class Magnoliopsida; order Fabales; family Fabaceae; genus Erythrophleum; species Erythrophleum fordii. Next base: position 36,251,833 of record JAVQMF010000049.1, read on the forward strand.
TCACTTATTTTACAAAAGCTATAAACAAAACCACCAAGTATCTATCTTTGCAGCATTAATGTATATTTCAACTACATTTCGTTAACATCACATTCAAATGTAAAAAATTTACTATTAAATTTTATGATCGTTACTATTAAGTCTTAGAAATATTACTATTAGATTTAAAAAAAATTATTAAATTTTAGGAACTTACAACCTTACAGCCTAAATGTAAAAAAGTTAATATTAAATTTTAGAACTATTACTATTAAATTTTAAAAACATTACTACTAGATTTAAAAAAATTTACTATGAAAGTTTAGAGAACTTAAATATTACAGATCAGATGTACGAAAGTTACTATTATATTTTAGAACTATTATTATTGAATTTAAGAAAAGTTATTATGAGGTTTAGGAAATTTATAACCTTATAGCCCAAATGTAAAAAAATTACTATTATATTTCAATACCATTATTAGTCAATTTTAGGAAAGTTACTACCATTTAAAGAAAGTTATTGAGATTACTACGAGTTAGGACCATTACTAATAGATTTCTTTGAAAATGACTAGTAAGGTTGTTCAAGATACACAAGTTACACTTTGCCAAAATCATTTAACTATAAAAGATCTTCAATTTCAACTTCATCTATAGCATGAAGGTCAATTTTGCTATTATTTTCTTTCGCTTTCTTTGCTTGGAAAACTATACTTGTCATACCCAAAATCAAGATTGAAACTTTTATGAGGCAATTACCCGAATCTTATAAATCAAGGGTTTTCTTTTGCAATTCATTATATATGTAAATTAGAATCATATATTAAAAAAAAAACAAAGAATAATATTTAAAACTTTTATGAGACAATTTCTCAAACACTTTGTATGTGTATGTAAAACAAGGTTCTGTCCAATGCATTTTTAACCTAAGTACTACCCACATCAATCTTAGATTATTGACAACTAGTGTAAAGACAAGATTATTAACAAATGAAAGAGAAGCAATGGAAATATGAGAATGAAATTCAACACAAGCAGTTGAAGAAAGGCACATTAACAAATTCAACAATGGAAAAAGAAGCAATATATAAGAAATATATCATGAAATTGAGTACAAAGAATTAACTTTAAACACTTACCACACTTTCCTCACAACTCTGCCTTGTTTCCTACAAGCAACAGATTCCAAATCTAAAAAATGCTCCAAAACATCAAAGTCTAGCTTTGTAGAAGGCTTACAATTTGGGGTGTGTTTCAATTCAAGTTGTAGGGCATAAATTGAAATGGTGTAACTTTTAATTAAAATATAAAAGATTGTTATATTCTTTTTGCCAAACAAGATAAAGGTATAGAGCACTTGGAAAAAGAGGAACAATGCAAGGTAGTGTCAGCAACTTCAATGATTGGAAGCAAAACTCATCAATAACTAACTTAGAATAGAGAAGTCATAATTAGTAGGAGCAAAAAGAGAAGTGTTGGTTTCAAATATTAATTTACTAACAAAGTAATGAAAAGTATTTCATCTCTCTAAATGCAAAATTAGGTTTTTGGTCCTTAAAAGTAATTTAAAAGTCACTTATTATAATTTTTACAAAACTTAGGTCTTTATGTGTAATTTTCCCAACTCAATAAAAATGGATGTATTTTGGTTTCAACACCTGTGATGGACTCAGCATGTCATCTCCCCTTAAAGGCATTTTTGATGTGATTGTACATTGGTCGATGCATCATTAACATGTAGCATAGAACCTTTGCTTCTTCTTTTTTTTAATTGGGCCAGTATAATATGCTAGATTATTACAGTAAAATGCATTTCATTTTCTTGTTAATCTTTCATCTCTAATGACTTTTTTAAAATTGTTAGAGGGTATTTAAATCACAAAATGCATTTTTTCATTCAATCATGTCAGCCACATACATACAGGTTGTGCGATTTAAGAGGAGATGATAATAGAACTAGCAACTACTAATGATAATATTCTCTTTGTTTTTCAGTGAATAATGCTTACGCCTAAATAACTATATCGATTCCCCTAAATTAGAATCCATTTTGTTGTGAATTGGCGGTATTAGGAAAGTGGAGAGAAAAGAAAAAATGACATAGAAAATTAACGTGGTTCAGCCAATGTGACCTATGTCCACAGCCAGGGAGAAAAAACTTTTTACTATTGAGACTGAATGAGACAAGATATTAGGTGCGATTGTAGAAGCTCTCTTTATATACATAAACAATCTCATTCCCAACTCAATTCTACTCGATGTAGGACTTGTCCCCTCTTTTATATATGAGAAATTTTCTTCCCATCTGAGTTCTATCCGATGTGAGACTTGGGTTTTAAGATTTGAAGGCATCATTACAATTCTCCACCTTGACTTAAAATCTCTAGATGCCTAATTCGATCATCTCCCTGCCATTACGCCCCGTAGGGCCTCATATTGCTCGTACTCGCACCAGGTCCAAGCTATGCCTAAACTTGTCAACAGGCAATGGCTTTGTCAACATGTCTGTTGGATTCTCTACTATTGATATATTCTCTATGGTCACCACCTTATTTTCCAAAGCATCCTTGATGAAATTCAATCTGACATCTATGTGCTTGGACCTTTCATGGTAGATTGGGTTCTTTGCCAGGCTCAACGCACTTTGACTGTCATAATACACCTCAGGCATCTGAACCTTCAATCCCAGGCTTCCAATCAAGCCATGTAACCACATTGCTTCCTTCATTCTCTCGGTCAAGGACATGTACTCTGCCTCAGTGGTCGACGAAGTAATTGCAAAGTTGCTTTCCAGCTAACAGCACATTCATACAAGGTAAAGATATAGCATGTTAACGATCTCTGTCTCATAAGGTCTCCACCATAATCTGAGTCTGTATACCCTATCAATCCACCAACAAATCCATTAGTACCATAAATTAGAAAAACATCAACTATACCTCTCAAGTACCGCATGATCCACTTTACTGCTTCCCAGTGAGTCTTCCCTGAATTTCCCATAAACCTGCTTATAACACTAACTGCATAGACTAAGTTTGGTCTTGTACATACCATCGCATACATTAGACTCTTAATTGCACTAGCATAAGGGACCCCATTCATGTAGTCTTTCTCCTCATTTGTGTTCGGTAGTGTACTAGCATCTAATCTGAAATGTGCTGCCAAGGGGGTATTCACAGGCTTGACTTGATCCATCTGAAAAGATCGCAACACCTTCTCAATGTATTTTTGTTGTGACGCATACAATCGGCGTGCTTTTCAATCCCTCAAGATTTTCATACCTAAGATTTTTTTTGCTGCACCCAAATCTTTCATCTTAAACTCACTACTCAATAACCCTTTTAACCTGTTAATTTTGGTCTTGTTCTTTGCCGCTATTAACATATCATCCACATATAGCAACAAGTAGATCCAAGAATCATCAGACAACTTTCTAGAATACACACAGTTATCGAATGGGTTACAAGTAAATTCTTTAGAAACTATGAAAGCATCAAACCTCTTATACCACTGCCTAGGTGACTGCTTTAAGTCATACAAGGACTTTTTCAGTAGGCAAATATACTATCTGTTTTTCAGGATCTTGAAATCCCTCAGGTTGAGTCATGTAGATGTCCTCTTCTAGATTCTCATGTAAGAGCACTGTTTTCACATCAAGTTGCTCCAACTCAAAATCAAACGCACTTATTATGGCTAGAAGAACCCGAATGGTCTTATACTTTACAACTGGAGAGAATACTTCATGGTAGTCTATGCCCTTCTTTTGTGAGAACCCCTTCGCTACAAGTCTCACCTTGAACCTTGCCGGCTCAACTTCAAGAATCCCTTCCTTTTTCTTGTATACCCACTTGCATCTTATAGGCTTTACACCCTTTGGTAGAGGTATTCGCTCCTAAGTTTCATTCTTTGATATGGACTACATTTCCTCATTCATAGCTAGTAACCAATCAGTTGCCTTTTTACTTTGGACCGCCTCTTTGTAGAACTGTGGCTCCTCATTATCAATGCTTTCTGCCACCGCCAGTGCATATGCAATAGGGTTAGTATCAACAAAATTCACACAATCTACATACCTGACATATCTTGTATTTTCTCTTCTTCCTCTCCTTATTGTTATACTTTGCTGCTCTTCTTGCAAATTTTCAGGTTGGTCTACAGAGCTCTTATTTGTCCTTGAGACCTCCACCTCAAACTCCACTTTCTAATTAGCACCTAGATTTTTTCCTACAAGATCAAAGTTCTTCCTTTTGGTTGAACATAGCAGATTCATCAAACGTTACATCTTTACTGATAATGAATCTCGGGGTCTTGTCCTATTCTGTACACCACAGTCTATACCCATTCACACCAGTTGAATACCCTAAAAACATGTACTTCATTGCTCTCACTTTTAATTTACCATCATTCACGTGAGCATATGCTAGGCACCTAAATATCTTCAAACCAAAATAGTTCGAAGGTGTACCGTACCACACCTCTTGTGGAGTTTTTAGATCAATTGCAGTTGATGAAGATCTATTCACTAGATAGGTTACAGTGTTAACTGCTTTAGTCTAAAATTGCTTAAGAAGATTAGCACTCCGCCGCATACATCTTATGCGCTGCAGAAGTGTTTGATTCATCTGCTCTGCTACACCATTTTGTTGTGGTGTGTGCCGTACAGTATGGTGTCTTATTATACCTTCTTTCTTACAAAACTCATCAAATGGTATATTGCAGAACTCCAACCCATTATCAGTTCTGAATCTCTTGACTTGTTTCCCAGTACGCTTCTCAATCATAGTCTTCCACTCCTTGAACTTCCTAAACACCTCATCCTTCTTCTTCAGAAAATACACCCACACTTTCTGGAGTAGTCATCAATAAATGTCACAAAGTATCTACACCCTCTATGAGACTCAACTGGAGAAGGACCCCACAAGTCTGAATGTATATATTCAAGGATATCAGTAGAGGTATGCTTTCCTAAATTGAACTTGACTCTGTGTTGCTTGCCCTTGACACAAGTTTCACAAAACTTCAACTTTTCAGTTTTCACGCCCTCCAACAACTTCTGCTTTCACAATACTGCTAGTCCTTTTTCACTCATGTGTCCCATTCATCGATGCTATAACTCTGTTTGATCATTATTCTTCTCCAAAAAACTAAAACCTGCCACAGTGCCTATTACCGAGTTTCCAATGAGTATATAGACCCTATAATGAAATCTACCCTTCATCACTACCAGAACACCTCTAGAAACCTTCACTTGTCTACCCTCGCCAGAAAAACTATATCCTTGCTTGTCCAAGGCACCCAGAGAAATCAAATTTTTTCGTAGCCCAAGAACATACCATGCATCAAATGTTCTAACCATACTATCAAATATTTTTACCTGTACTGACTCACTGCCTTCAACACTAAGCTCTTGATCATCTCCTAACTTTACACTGCCTTTCCACTCCTTAAAAGAAGTAAACAGCTCCTTTGTGAAAGTCATGTGATAAGAAGCTCAAGTATCCATGACCCAGGTATTTGTAGAATTTGAGTTACTAATCGTCAGAACATCTTCACCATCACCCTTATCTGAACTGTCCTAAACCACCACTAAGGCATTTGCCTTACCATTTGATTCATTTTGATTGTTTTCCTTTTTCAATTATGGATAATCCTTCTTGAAATGCCCATTTTCCTTACACTTAAAGCACCATAGTTGCCCCTTGGACCTTGACTTCAAACATGACTTACTTCGATTACCTTCATCCTTCTCCTTGCTTCTACTTCTATTCACTACCAAACCCATATCTGATGCTTCCTCATCGGACCCAGACACCCTCATCTTCAATTCCTTTGATTGTAAAGTATCATTCACATCACCAATCGAGATAGTGTCTCTCCCATAAAGCATCGTGTCAATAAAGTTTTCACATGAATTAGGCAACGAGTATAAAAGAATTATTGATTGGTCTTCTTCCTCAATTTTAACCCCGACCCCTTGAAGATCTAAAATAATTCGGTTAAAATTGTCAATATAATCTCTTACCGGTGTACTTTTTAACATCCTGAGAGTATATAATGATTGCTTCTGATATAACCGATTCATCAGGGATTTCTTCTTGTACTTACTTTTTAATTTCTTCCATAACGAAGCCGCAAAAGTCTCATCTACAACCTCCTTCAAGACCTCATCCGTCCAACTCAATAAAATGGCGCTATGAGCCTTCGCCAAAATCTCCACCTTTTCTTTTGCCTTTAAACTCTCAGGCAACATTCTCTCTCCATCTATCGCCGTCGCGCACCCTTGCTGAATCAGAATTGCCCACATATTCACCTTTCACAATGTGAAATCATTCGACCCATTGAATTTCTCAATATCGAATTTGTGAGAAGCCATCTTCTTTCAGAAAAAAAAAAAAAAAACTTAAGCCAAATGTCTAGTCAAGTACCCTGGATTTGAACCAAGGACCCTAGCCAAGAAACTAGACTCTGATACCAATTGTTGTGAATTGGTGGTATTAGGAAAGTAGAGAGAAAAGAAAGAATAATACAAAAAATTAATGTGGTTCGGCCAATGTGATCTACGTCCACAAGTAAGGAGAAAAAACTTTTCACCATTGAGACTAAATAATACAAGGTATGACTGTAGAAGCCTTCTTTATATATATAAACAATCTCACTCTCAATTCAATTTTACTTGATGTGGGACTTGTTCCCTCTTTTATATATGAGGAATTCCCTTCCCATCTGAGTTCTATCCAATGTGGGACTTGAGTTTTGAGATTTGAAGGCATCATCACACCTTTTATTTACTAGATTCAATTTGGCTTATTGGCACGCGCCCGCGCACACGTGTGAGTGTGTGTGTATGTGTGTGTGTGTATATATAAAAGTTAAAAAGAACAAAAAATTAATATATATAATTGTCAAAACTTAGTACCATTATATGTAAATTGATTTTTTTTTAAAGAGTAGGTTCAATAAAAAAATATTTTTTATTTAAATAAGGGAATGCGAAGTACTATTCTCCACATTCTCTTAAATTAAAAAAATAATAATTAAATGAGGAAGACTTCGAGTGCTTCTTGATTGGGATTTTGGGGGTGATAAATACAAGGAAGGGGAGGGGGTTTCTATATATAATAATATAATATAATATAATTTTTATTATAAAATATTAAAATATAATTATTAATAATAAATTTATAAATTATAGGTTTATAAATTAAAAAAATTTATATGAAGTTACTTATATTTTTTTGTTAATAAGTTTTTAATTAAAATATGATAAACGTATACTTCATTTGTAATATTATAATAAATGTATAGTTCTCAATTATATTTTAATAAGATTTTAAAGAATATTCTTTAAAAACCTTGCTAATTCTTTAGAAAGATAATAATATTTTTAAAAAATCATATACTTATTATAATATGGTGAAATCATATAATTTTTTTATTTAAAAATAAAAATAATAAGATATTGTCATTTAAAAAATAACAAGATATAAACAACTATATATAAATTTAAAAATAAAAAAATTATATATAATTACTTAAATGCAATCGTTGGCATCTTATATTTTTTTCAAATGATCATATCTTATTATTTTTATTTTAAAATCAAATAAGTATATGATTCCCAATATTATGACAAATGTAGAGTTTTTTAAAATATTATTTTTTTAAGAATTCAAAAGCTTTTTAAAGAATATTTTAAAATCTTATTAAAAATCATTTAAAACTATATATTTATTATAATATTATAAGTGAACTATACATTTATTATATTTTAATTAAAACATTTGACAATAAAAATATAAATAACTACATCAAAATTTTTTTAGAACTTATAATTTTTAATTTTTAATAATAAAAATTATAAATTCATATCGTATAATAACAATAGTATTATATTATATTATATTATCATATATAAAACCGCTCCGCCCCTGCCCGTATTAACTCTCAACACCCCCCCCCCCCCAAAAATCCCAATCAAGAGCTGTTCCTCATTTAATTTAAAAAAATAATTAAGAAAATGCGGAGAAAAATACTTTATTTAAAGAAAAAAGATATGTTTTATTGAACGCTAAAATATAACCTCCACATTCTGAAAAAAAGAAAAATCAGTTATATATATTGGAAATAAGTTTTGACAGTCATATATATATATATATATATATTAAAAAGCCAATTCAATGTAATTGCTCATTAGCTTGTTTTGTGCACTAAACGTAGATTCATTTTCAGGTAGGAACGAGGATGTTTTGATAGCTAAGAGATGAGCAAGAATGAGTCGGGTTGCCATTCAAATGAAATAGTTTCTTTTTTTTCTTAAAGGAATCTGCTAAGGTCTAATCTGGATCGTTTAATTTAGACTCTCTAAATTTTATTTTATTTTTTTAATTTTTTAATATTCATTATTATTATTTTAAAGTTAACAATAAGAAATTATTTTTATTTTACATTTTTCATCCTATCCTTCAAAATTGAAAAATATGTAAAATTTGGAAGGTCTTGATCAGCATCTTTTATTATTCCTAGAGGATCTATGTTTTCTCTAAAATCAAGGTTTTATTATTTAACAAAATTTTGTATATTCCGTATAAGATTGTCCTCTATTCTATATTAAATTAAAGTGAGTAATAAAAACATTGGGGATTTTAATTGCTAGTACTTATTATATAATTCCAAGTGAAGCGGATACATCTTTCAGTGGGAAGAATTATACAATTGTTTAGTCTTTAGCAAAAATGATACATTCACGACTTTCTGCTTAATGTTAAGCTGAGTGAAAATTGTCTTAGAGGTTCATAATTATAACATGAAATAAGTTACAGCTGTATCATAGCCCCGGATATGCAAAGAAAATACAAAAGAAAGTAAGTCAATTGCAATGGGACACGCATCCTTTTGTGCATTGATTATGGATTATGCTGCAATGATTTACGATCACTTCATCCAACCCTGTTTGTTGCACAACAACTACAGGGGAAAAAAAAAATAATGTAGAACCATTTACTTTTTCGGTTGAGCCATATCGTCTTGTCAATTAGGCTTTGACTTTGAAAGTAATCAAATTTGGTTAAGCCACATTACCATTCTGAATGATGGTGACTTGTTATTCTGATCATATTGTAATTTGCGATTAAATTAACATTCAATCTAGCTTATTGATTTGCGAGCATCAAGTGAAAAAAAAAGATGGCGTCAGTGAAATCAGAGGCAGAAACCATTTTCAGGAGGCATATACACGCGATTTAACATATTATATTCTAGTGGGATCTCAAAAGGTTGAAGATTTAATAATTGGTTTTTTTTTGTGGCCAGATTTGTTGCTTCAGATTAATTTTTATGCCTAAATTAAAAATTAAGTCAAGATTAGACTAACAATAATATATTTTAGAGAGCGACCCATTTCAATTATATTATAATAATCTATAAAAGTAGTATAAATATTACAATTGTTTTAGTTGCTTACTGATGTATTTTGCGTAATATAATTTATTGTGTGATCAGGCATTTTCAGAAAGTACGAACTAGAAGTTGTTTGAAGGATATATATTACATTGTTCAACTTTAAAAAAAAAAAGTATACTGGACAAGACTATGCTAAAAATTTGGCCCCAAAGAAAAAAAGGACTGTACTATAAAGCTGTTTTTTCGGTTCTGTTTTAAGAAAAAAGATAATGCATTTGATGTTTAAAAAAACCACTCTGAATTTGAGATTCGGTTCGTTCACAATCAAATTTGTTGTCCTAAATTTGAGTATGTTCAACTTTAATCATTTAGAATAATTAAATTTAGAATATAATAGGTTAAATTTGAACTTGAAATAGAATTCTAATTAAATTAAAAATTATACACAAGTCGAATTCCTTATTAATTAAAATTATTTTTATGTATCCACTAAAAAATTTATTTTCACCCAAAAAAATTAAGTTTCTTATTCAGTCGAAGTTACAGCTCGTGTCAAGGACGGAGTTACATATGGTCATTTTTCAAATTTTGTATACATGGAGTGTTGAATTTTGATATTATGCTTCTGCATCTTTTAAAATTTTAAATCCACTAAAATTCTTGAAACCACATATATTTTATTTTATTATTTAATATTTTAACTTGAATCTACTAGACTCATACATACATTTTTTTTTTCCTTTATTTTTGTCTCTTTTTCTTGTTTCAAATTGTCTGGCTAGAGTTAAACAATAATTTTTCCCTCTTTCCCTGCTGTCCCTCTTGTCCAATATTTCATCTATGTATGCCATTAATATATTTTTCTAAATAATTCTATAACAACTTGATAAAATTTAATCAAGTTTAAATGTTAATATATTATTTTCAGTTAAATCTAAAAAATTGCCTCTGAAAATACTACAAAATTTTTTAAAATATATTATTGAATTAAATAGTATCTATAGTGCTCTATAAATATAATATTTTATAAATTAACGATTAAAAAATTTTGTATCTCATCAAATAAACTTTTTTTTTCTCTCTTCAAAATGCACTTTTGAACTATTCATTAAAGTGTTATAATGTTATTGAATGATAGCATATATTTTCTTTTAATATATCATTGTAATGCATCACATGACTATTAAATTGATATAGAACTATTTTTATAAATATTTCGATAATAAAATTGTTCATATAGATATAAAGAGTAACTCTTAATATACTGTTTATTTAAATTCAAACTTGTTTCTAGATTTAAAAAAATAAAATCTAAGTTATTATTAGTAAATTAATTTTATTTAATTAATTTAAAAGTTCAAAGAAAAATATTCTATTTAACTAATTTACTATAAAAATATATATTAAAATAAGATGTAAAAATTTTTTTTGCCCCCACTAATCCAAAATGTTGGCTATAATAGCCGAGAAAACCTAGTTAATCAAGTTTGTGGCTAAGTTGATTTGATTAGTCGAGGATCCTCGATTGATGGGTAACAATAACAAACCAACAAAAAACACAGAACATGGGACATCTTAACATTTAGCGCCCAAAAACCATTGCTGAATCAGCATAAAAGGACCATGGTGCAAGTAAGGTTGTACAAGCAAGATATTGGCCGGACTTGGGAAGATTATAAAAATGATAGAAATAACATAAGAGAAAGGACACATTACAAAATTGATTTTTTTTTTTTTTTTTTCCATATGCCTTTACTTTCAACTTTATCTGTCTGCTTTGCTTTTATACCATTATTTTCAATTCTTTATTTTCATTATCATCTCTTTGTCACAGTTGTATAACCCATATTTTCAGTCACAATTATACTGTTGTTATTCACTGCTGTTTATCTACGCATCTGGGACCTTCATTTCCTAAATTTAGCTTTGTTTAGAATTTAAACAAATTTATTTTTAAAGAGTTGTGTCTTATTTTTACAACTCACTAAAACGTTAGGGACATAGGTAATAATTGATTCCTTTCACAATTAAATACTCTTGTTGACTAATTAGTCCACATAAATTTTTGCACGCAACATCTTACATATTTCACAAGTTAGGAAAATAGACAAAATGTATTAACAATGGTGATGGTGGGAGATTGTGTCTGCCTTCTTTCTTTATCTCCACTCTCCCAAGTTTCCAAAGAATGATATCATTTGGTTTTCAATTTTTTTTTTTCTAATTCATTATTTGACTAGATTTTTTTAAACCAAAAAAAAAGAGAAAATACATAAAATATGAAAAATTAAATAAATTCAAATTAAGAGCCAAAAAATGCTAAATGGGATGGGGTGATGAAACCAATCAAAAAGTAACATTTTCCTAAACAGTTGATTTAGCTCACCAATCTTTTGTCATATTTGCACCACCAATAACTCTTTCCTCACTGTTAAACCCACCATTGAATTGTTTTTCGATACGAACTATCATTATTACTTTGAACATAACCAAACAGAGATAGCATCTAATGAATACTATTAGAATGAGATAAAATATAATATCGAATGCTATCATTAATAGCAAATTTCATTGCAATGAGATATTCCAAAAAACGTTGCTCAAACTACGCTTGCACTCAAAAGAAATCTTCTTGAAAATTTTCGAATACAAAAAGGCATTAAGCTGTGCTACTTTATTTATCCCCTTACAAACTCACCATTTCTTCCTCTTTCACTACTTATATGGGATTGTCGTTTGCATTTGATCACACATCATAGTGCACCACACCGTAACACAAATTTTACAGAAAAAATTCCCGTTGAGAAAAGAAAAGAAAGAGATTTTTCACGTGAGACGATAAGGGAGGGGGGCCAAAAAAAAAAAAGGAAGCGTTGAGAAGGCGGGAAGGCGACGTTGGGAAGACGAATCGGGACAAGACTTTAGCGTGGTTTTTCTTTTTCAACAAAGAATATTGCAGACGTGTCGGTAATTAACGAATCCACACTTACCTAACAGAAGTGTCTTTTGACCCCATATTTTTGCCCTGCTTTCTTCCCTCTTAACCGAAATTGAAGCAGCAGCGAGAAGAAGATTCTCGAGAGGAATTTCTTAATTACAGCAACCTTCTTCCTCGTCCCTCCATCTCAAATCTCCCTTTCATGATCTTCCACCCTCAAACCTGGTGATCGCTTCTTTCCTCTATCACTCTGCCGTAAGATCACCATGATCCCGTTGCAGAGCGACCATCGCCACCGTCTCCAGCTACCTGGTTCCTCCGGGATGTCTCGGGTAGAACCACTCTCCGTCAAGCCCGAGCCTGCATCGCTCACTCTGCTGCCCTTCCAGGGTCCCGATTCTAATGAAGGTTCTTTTTTATCTCTCTTCATGGGAAATCCAAGTGTAACAATGAGTCAAATTTTCAGTTCAGTGCGTCATTGTTGTGGTTTTACCCTTTCATTGTGACGTTCCAAATTTTAGTGAATTAAAGCTGGAAATAAGGTTACAGTGGATTGATTTCTCATCCAGCAAATATCATACGAAGTGTCTCGGTTAGAATATTGATTGGGAATATTCTTGGTTTGATTTTTTTTAATCTAATAATTTCCAAGTTCCCCTTTCCTCTCTGTATGGTTTTACTGCATCCTGATCAAGGATTTTTGTTGAACGGAAAGTAATCTATTTTCATATCTTTCAGTCTGTATGTTTGTTGCTTATGTCGTTTTAGGGAATACTGCGCATTTTTTGTTCCAATCTGTCCTACATAATTTTTCCTCTTTGATGCAGTTGATGAAGATTTGTACTTATCTATTGCGCATCAAATGTACAAGACTGGCAAATATAAACAAGCACTAGAACACAGCAACACTGTTTACGAGAAAAATCCGCTTCGCACTGACAATTTACTACTTCTGGGTGCAATTTATTACCAGGTTCTTTTCTTCCTTTCATTATCTCTGTTTCTTCTGTCATTTTTGTGAATGATTCTTCGCACCAATTTCTGTTTATTTTGTAATACGTTCTGGATGAGCATTTTGCAGTTGCATGATTTTGATACGTGCATAGCAAAAAATGAAGAGGCACTTCAAATCGAGCCGCATTTTGCTGAGTGTTATGGGAACATGGCAAATGCGTGGAAGGTAAGTAACCATGCAAATCTTTTAAGAATATGAACTTGTTCTAATATTTCTAGTATTAATTGAGCTTTCCTTTGTGCAGGAGAAAGGCAACATTGACCTTGCAATTCGCTACTACTTAATTGCCATTGAGGTCTGTGTGCAATTCTGGATATATGATTTCGTTCCTCTTCATGAATAGTTTTGTGATTTGTTGTGAAAACCTGCAAGTTGCTGTGGTTTAGTTGTTTTTCTCTTTTACTCCCCTGAAATGTTAATTCAGTTTCCAATTCCCAAAAACAATTCCTATTATTCATATGCGGCTTTCACTTGATAAAAGTAATTGCTTGTTAAGAATAATATTCAGTTCTCTCATGGTCATGAATGTCCGGCTGTTATGGAGCAGTGAATTTATGATTGGAGACGATTTATGATCTTCACCTTAAATTCTTATATATTAAATTTGTGCTTTGATCTTCTTTTGTTAGAAATATCTCCTTTCATGCTTCTTAGCTTTTCCCTTAGATGTTCCAATATTCCCGTATGTCCTTTCTTTTGCATTTCTTTTCCATCCTTGATTAGTTTATTTATCTCTGTTCTTGTTCTGCTGCTGTAGCTTCGTCCCAATTTTGCTGATGCATGGTCAAATCTAGCTAGTGCATATATGCGCATAGGAAGACTCAATGAAGCAGCACAGTGTTGTCGTCAAGCACTTGCTTTAAATCCTCTAATGGTATTATTTTTCGTTCAAACTTCATTTTTCTTGATAAACAATTGTCACTCGGGGTTATGTAATCATCCAGAAGGCTTTGAGATCTGACAAAGCATTATTTTATATTTTCCCCTTTCAAATGTGTTGAATATTAATTGGTTGGGTTTTGGGCAGTTCTGGTGATATATCATTATTTATGTGACTTTGTCCTTGTAATATAGGTTGATGCCCATAGCAACCTGGGGAATCTAATGAAAGCTCAAGGGTTAGTGCAAAAAGTAAGTCCTAACATTTGAAATGCATTTATTGTTTTGATTGATATTCACTTTACATCTGCACCAAATAATTTAGCCTCATGAACTATCAAATCTTGTAGCTTAGGAGAGTCTTTACTTTTTATGAACTTGTCTGCCCTAAAGCAACTGCTGTGGATTAGATTTGTTTCACCACATCCCACCACCAGAACCAGTACAGTTTCCAAGCAGTGATTTGGCTTTGCAGTTTGAGCTGATTCTCTGCTGGATTTTCCAGTATGAGCAGTACCCTTGTGCATTCTGCTGGCCCTTATTCTTCTCCCATTTTCTGTATAGCCTTATAGCAATTGGCTGTGCACTAATCTGGAGGCTCCTTCAATACTTAGCATTTTATAGCCCACATCTTATTCACGTTTTAGTTACTGATTTAAATAATTCGTGCATGGAACTGTGTCCAATGGATTCACAGTTCGATACAGATATCAAGTAGTTGTCTTCAGGCCAGGGCTCAGATGATGGTTGCTCTTGTTGTAACTTCCATCTCCAAGACTGCAAATAGTCAGAATCTAACATTCTGTGCAGGCATACAGTTGCTACCTTGAAGCTTTGCGCATTCAACCCACTTTTGCTATTGCATGGTCAAATCTTGGTGGTCTATTTATGGAGTCTGGTGATTTCAACAGAGCCCTTCAGTATTATAAGGTATTTCTCGTACATGCTTTAGTCAAATTTCTTAATGTTCGGAGACAAGGTTCCTGCATAGGATTATCTAATCTATTTTTTCACCTTTTCTTTTCAATCGAAGTTCTCCTGTGAAAGCCACTAGTGGCAATTTGCCATATCTTACTCTACTGGTGTGCCATGCGCCTGATATAATAAAAAATAATTTTGTGCAAGATGCTGCTTTTATTGGTCTACAGGTACATGCTTTGATAATATAAATTTTAAATTGCAGGAAGCAGTGAAACTCAAACCTTCCTTTCCTGATGCATATCTGAACCTTGGGAATGTATACAAGGTAAAATGTTAAACACCATGTCGGTAAGGTTGGTTGGATGCAAGTAACTTGCTTTTTATTGGAGGAAATTAAGACGTTTGGCCTCTGTCAGGCTCTAGGGATGCCTCAAGAGGCTATTACATGTTATCAACGTGCTCTTAAGACACGACCAAACTATGCTATGGCTTATGGTGAGTTCTGTTGGTTTGTACCTTTATCTATGTTTCTGCTACTTTTAATTCTTTTTTGTAAAATATTAAAGCAAAGATATGGGATGGTGTATGTGAGTGCACATCTAAAGGTCATTTTGTTTTTCCTCTTCTGAGAGTCTTGTGGTAGGTTTGTAAGGAAGATGCTGTGGTCTCAAGGACTTCTTTACTGTTGCCGTATGCTTTGATAATCAATTTGTGGATCAATTGAATGGACAAATAACAAATTAAAGATTAAAAAACTGCTATACAGAGTGCTTTTAAAAAAGCAGGTCAAGAGTTCCTTTTTTTTTTTTTTCCCCTTTTCCTCTGTAATGTCTGGATATCAACTGCTGTAATGTAGATCCTTATATTTTCTCTTTCATATTGTCAAATTAGAATACTGGTAGTTGGCCAATATGCTTGATTACACTCTACTGATTACTGAACTCAATCTCTGCATGTTATTTTGACAGTACCATGTATCAAATTGTGCACAGGTAATTTGGCCAGCTTATATTATGAGCAAGGCCAACCGGACATGGCTATTCTACATTACAAGCAAGCTGTTGCATGTGACCCCAGATTCCTGGAGGCTTACAATAATTTGGTAGGTTCTTTTGTTTTGTCTCAATTTGTTTTGAACATCAATATATCCTAACAAAGCAAATTTTAAAATGTAGGGTAATGCACTAAAAGATGTTGGCAGAGTAGAGGAAGCAATTCAGTGCTATAACGTATTTTTGACGCCTCCTTGTTTGCTTTTCTCTTGGTTTCTATATGTTATGTACTTATTACATCCTCCATCCTGCTCAACCACCTCTCTTTTGGTGTGAAGCAATGCCTTGCATTACAACATAATCACCCACAAGCGCTGACCAATCTAGGAAATATATACATGGAGTGGTATGTAGTACTTATATCAACATGTCAATGGTAGTAATTAGTGTTGGAGCGAGGTAGAATATGAGTTTTCACAGTTGTAATTGCTGTTAAGCAGGAACATGGTGGCTGCCGCTGCCTCATATTACAGGGCTACGTTGAGTGTAACCAATGGATTGTCTGCTCCTTACAACAACCTTGCCATAATCTATAAGCAGCAGGTAATAACATCTAGAATAGTGATTCTTGATTCTTGAATTTTATCCCAGTTGATTTGAGATGTAATGCTTGTATTGGTGTTTCTATGATTTAGTGCTAATGCATTCATGGGGTTTGGTCTATGTCTGCTTGTCAGAACATTTGAACTGAGGATCAAAAGCTTATCTAGAAAGTGTAACTATTGATAAAATTATATCACTTATCTATTTTTTTCCTTTCTTTTTGCACAAATTACTGTAGGGGAACTATGCTGACGCAATAACATGCTACAATGAGGTTCTCCGCATTGATCCCTTGGCAGCTGATGGGCTTGTGAATAGGGGCAATACATTTAAGGAGATTGGTAGAGTCAGTGAAGCCATTCAGGACTATATGCGGGCCATTGCTGTCAGGCCCACAATGGCTGAAGCCCATGCAAATTTGGCTTCAGCTTATAAAGATAGGTATGATGACTTTCAGTTTTGCTTCATGTTGGTGAGGCCTGTGGCCAAATACCACGAACATTAGAAACTAAACAAATCATTCTTACTTTATTAGCAGTGCGAACTTGAATTAAAATGTTTTTTAGTCTGATATTGAAACTAAATTGTAGAATTTCTTAGATATTTAGTCTTTTTATCTTTAGCCCCTTGCTTTTCCTATTGCTACCAATAGCAGAAATTTCAAAGTCTCTGTCTTTTTGTCCCAATCGGCCAATTTCCCTCAGCACCTGTCAGTGGTATCTGGATGCATTATGAATTCTAGATACTGGTATATGGGTAGAAAAAGTCAGCTCAATAATTTATTACTGGTTGTAGTGGGCATGTAGAGACTGCTGTAAAGAGCTATAGACAGGCATTGATTCTTCGTCCAGACTTTCCAGAAGCAACTTGCAATCTCCTACATACACTTCAGGTATTGTACATTTATAGTGCTTTTCTATATCTTCAGATTGCCTTTGGTAGAGTATTTTTTAAAGAGACCTTCAACGTAAGCATTAAATTGAGATTTTACTTTGTGATGTATAAATGCACAAACTAGAGTGTCTGGAATATTGATAGTGTACATTAGCTAGCCTACTTTGGAATGTTAACAATGTCACTGTTTGTTCTTTTGTTTTGTTATTTTTTGGTTTTTTTTTGGTTATATCTGTCTCTGTGGTTACGTTAATATTATGTGTAGTTTTCCCAGTTGGCTGGTTTTAGTTTTGCTTTGCTACAGACAATTTCATGAATCAAGTACTATTATAATCACAGTTTGTAGAGGTGCAATTCTTAACTTCATCTGGAATCAATTAATATAATCTTGTGTCATATTACAGTGTGTCTGCAGCTGGGAGGATCGTGATAATATGTTCAATGAAGTTGAAGGGATCATCAGGAGGCAGATCAATGTGAGGATTGATCAATCCACTGTTTTTCTTGTTTAATTAAATATATGATATGGTGTAAACATGTTTGTGTTGACTATGCTTTTATTTATGTTTTTTCAGATGTCAGTTCTTCCTAGTGTCCAGCCTTTCCATGCAATAGCATATCCAATTGACCCAATGCTTGCTCTGGAAATTAGGTTTGACCAGAGTTTTCTCACTAGAAATATTTAGAGGAAAGGAAGATTTTCTCTTTTTTACTTTATAATGTACTCTCCTCTCACTTCTTGCAGCCGTAAATATGCTGCCCACTGCTCCTTAATCGCATCTCGGTTTGCTCTTCCGCCATTCAGCCATCCTGCCCCTAGTCCAGTAAAGTGTGAGGGAGGATATGAGAGACTGAGGGTTGGGTATGTCAAAGTTCTTGACTAAATCTCTCTGTGTTTTCCTCCCAACCCTTTTTGGTTACATTTTATTTTGTTTTAAACTTGAGTTGCAGGTATGTAAGTAGTGACTTCGGTAATCATCCGTTGTCGCACCTGATGGGATCTGTTTTTGGTATGCACAATAGGAAGAATGTTGAGGTATTTTGACATGCTTTTGTTCAACTTGTGTATGACTTCCAGACATTCTGCTTTTAGTTGTGTGTGTGTAACTGACATCTATGTAGGTGTTCTGCTATGCCTTGAGTCAAAATGATGGCACTGAATGGAGATATAGGATTCAGTCTGAAACAGAGCACTTTGTGGATGTATCTGCCATGTCATCAGATATGATAGCAAAAATGATTAATGAGGATAAGATACATATCCTTGTCAACCTTAATGGTTATACAAAGGTAGTACTATTTTTGTTTTGAGTCATCCATTTTGTATGATATAATAAGTTAATCAAAGATGTGGGTGTTGTTTCAATTATCTACAATATTTAGGACAAAGAAACTTGTTGATTTCCTTTGACTCCCACGTGTTTATTGTACTTTATTTCTTTCCTTTTTGCTATTTCTTTCCTTTTCTGTTTTTCCCTTTTTCGGTCAGATTAGATGTATTTACGGGATTTTATTTTTTGACCGTTTGAGCTTGTATCATGGGATCTGAGAATCAGCCATTTATGGGATTCTCTCCTATTTATTCCTCTGTATTCTTCTCTTTATATCATGAAATAAAAATTCAGAAAAACCAGAAGCAATAGTTTAAGCTCTGGTTCAATATTTCTCAGAATATCTTCACAAATTCTATGTGTAACCGTTCCTTTGCTTGTTGGATGAAATCTTTATGGAAGCTTGACCTGGTGAATACCTTGCTTGGATTTCTAAATGTCTATTAAATTAAGTCTTGGAATAATTTGATTGAATGGTGTTATTCTTGGTATAATTCAGGGTGCCAGAAATGAGATATTTGCCATGCAACCTGCACCCATTCAAGTTTCATACATGGGATTCCCTGGAACTACGGGGGCTACTTACATAGATTACTTGGTCACTGATGAGGTATGACTTTGAAAATGATTCGGGCTTTAAATGAGAGATGATCCTTTTCAAGTCACTCGTCTAACATGTTTTCTGTCCCTTCTGTTTTCTATTCATTTATTTGCAGTTTGTTTCACCACTACGTTATGCACATATTTATTCTGAAAAGCTTGTCCATCTTCCCCATTGCTACTTTGTAAATGATTATAAACAGGTCAGTCTTGTCAAATCCACTATTTATTTATGAGGTTTTTTGTTTATTTAGACACATGGCATTGAATGTTTTTTATCCTCCATAATTTTCGTGTTCAGAAAAATCTGGATGTGTTGGATCCAAAGTGCCAGCACAAACGATCAGATTATGGTCTACCAGAGAATAAATTTATATTTGCATGCTTCAATCAGTTGTACAAGATGGATCCTGAAATCTTTGATACATGGTAATGTCACGACATTGTTTATTGCTTGTTCAGATAAAATAGGATTGATATTTACTTTCTCTTTGTGTTAAATTTCTTCTTCTTTTTCACCATAATTTTCCATCTTATGCTTAATTTGTCTGATCTTTAATGTTTGTTTAGATCAAATAAGATTTCTCTTTTACTTCTTTCCATGTGTCCATTTTTTCCCCCAAATCTGGCATCTTACTCTTTACATGTCTCCCCCTGCTTGCCTTACTCTAGGTGCAATATTCTTAAACGTGTGCCCAACAGTGCACTTTGGCTCCTCAGATTTCCTGCTGCTGGTGAAATGAGACTAAGAGCATGTATGTGGAGTTGTTTATTGAATGCTATTTTAGTTTAAGCTTGTTGTCTCTGATTGGGAATATCTGTCATTCACATTTATTGATTCTTCAGTGGGCATGGGCCATGCAAATACAATTGGTAGTTTTTACCATCCATTAAAATTTGCAGCACAATTATACCCTTTTTCTAGAATTAGCAATATTTTGGGATTTATTTTTTTTGGCGGTCCTTAATTTATGGACTTCTCTCAGATGCTGCTGCACAAGGGGTACAGCCAGATCAAATTATATTCACAGATGTTGCCATGAAGAATGAACACATCAGACGAAGTGCTCTAGCAGACTTATTCCTTGACTCGTAATTTTCTATTTCTAATTTTAGCCCGGCTCCTTTAAGCCACTTTTTTCCTAGTTTAGTAACAGTAGTTTGCATATTTAATTCTCTTGCTTCTCTAATGCGATTACACTTTTCTGTCAGGCCTTTATGCAATGCACATACAACAGGAACGGATATCCTATGGGCAGGTTTGCCAATGGTTACTCTACCTCTTGAGAAAATGGCTACTAGAGTTGCTGGATCACTCTGTCTTGCCACTGGACTAGGGGAGGAGATGATTGTTAGCAGGTAGCTTCTTGTCATTTTGATTCCGTTTATTTGTTTGAGTCCCTGGAAGATAGACATTATTCTTTTTTTTTTCTGTGAAAAGTTAGACATTATATTTTTCTTCATAAGAAAAGGCACAAATTGAGACATTACATTTTTCTTCATAACGAAAGACACAGTACAAGTATGCTATTTACCTTACATCGTTACTGACCACTGGTATTCTCACAGAAGCAGTTGAATTGAGGTGGAGCCTTTCCCCTTGATAAATCTGCTTTTTATGAGCGGGAGACTATTTTTACATAGGAGCAGTGGTTACTCAAATGTCATAAATTGCTTTTTCAAATCAAATTGTCGGCAAAGTATCTTTTCCTCATTTTCAGCTTAATTCTTGATTTCTCATCTGAAATGGGGATGCTTCCTCGCTTTTACTATTAATTTCCACTTGTAATCGTTGGTGTTGTGATATTCCCTCTTTTTTTAGTGAGTATTCATCTTTTAATGTATGGAAGATGCTCATTTAATTTTAACTACGTGGTTTTTGAAACCATACAGCATGAAGGAGTATGAAGAGAGGGCGGTATCCCTGGCTCTGAATCGCCCAAAGCTTCAAGCTCTTACCAATAAGCTCAAAGTTGTCCGCATGAATTGCCCCCTGTTTGACACAGCTCGCTGGGTGAGTATAATTTTATATCTTGCTGTGGCCATTCCATTGTCTGTCCTGTCGAGTAGTCTTAACCTATGCTGAACATGTTTTAGGTGAGGAATCTTGAAAGAGGATATTTTAAAATGTGGAATCTGCATTGTTCTGGTCAACAACCTCAGCATTTCAAAGTCACGGAGAATGATTTCGAATGTCCTTATGATAGATAGATCTAGGAATTACACGGGAATGTAGATAAGAAAATCAAGAGAAAATAGTAGTTATCTTGGGAATGTTGGTGGGTTCCCAATTAACTGTGATAATACAGTTGTGGCGTGCAATTATGTATTAGCTATCAAAGAAAATGCTTCCTTTTCAATTTATCTGGGCCTGTCCGATCATGCACTTTTGGGAATCGTTTTCTTTCGTACATCTTTTACGCAGTATAGTTTGAATCCTTCAATTATGTTAACGCTTGGTTGTTCCTCGAATCAAAAGGATGATTTTAACCATTATTTGAAGACGCGAACGTTGTGGCCACCTGAAGAATGTGCTTCAGAGGATTGAAGGAACGGTTGTGTCTATTTTGTTTCAGCGAGTCAAACCTTTGGTGTTTGTTAGTGTTGGGTGAAAAGTACTTACACGGTTTTTCTTATATATTTATCATGCTATAATTAAAAATTATATATTTATTATATTTTAATTAACAAATCTAATAATAAAAGCATAACATATATTTAAAGTCTAATCCATCTCATCTGTGTTCACGGTTTTAACTTTTGGCATTTGAGGGTGGTGTATATTTACGTGTCCATATGCGCAACGTATAAAGGATATATCTATGAGTTACGGTGCTGGCGTGGCTAGGCTGCCAACCTTCACCCAAGGCTTTGAATTGGGGACTAATTAAAAAAAGAAGGGCTATGTCCAGGAGCTATTTATTTTTCGTTGTGTTCTTTGTCATCTGCTTCTTTCGTATTATTGATGGATTCGTCATTGATACTATAGTTAGAATGGGATACAATGGTTAATTTTTGTTATTGGTTTTTGGGTTTATAGTGCTGCCTGGTTCCCATGGACCCAAGGGAAAGTTGCTCATTTTAAATTATTATTTATTATATATTTGGTTAATTGAGTTAATAAAGAGAGATAATATTTCTTTTTAGAACTTGTCAGCTTGGGATTCTTTTTGAGCAGTACTTCCATGTTAAAATTATAAATGTACCTTGCTGTCAAACTTAGGGAGAGAATGACTTGGACAAAATTCTAGGATACTCACGTCATAACAAAAAGATTATATATTTGATCTAGTTAGGTTTAGATAGGGTGAGGGAGGTTCTTATACAGCTTATGCTCAGAGAAGCGGAATTGTTCTGAGACATCTCTTTTGCCTTGTTCCTATTGTCATTTTTATTTAGTATTTTAAGACTTTTTTTTATATGCGAAAATAAAAATGAAAAGAATAAACAAAATTAAATATATGAGAAAAAAATTTTCTTATATTTTTATTTTTAAAAAAGCACAAAGATAAATATTATTAAATAGTAATGATAATAATATAATAAATATTTCTTATTTTTTATTTTTAATAATAACTTTTGTATCGATGTTAATTCCATAGTAGCAAAGGTTCCACAAATGTCTTAGCATTCAAGATGTGTCTATACTTTTTTGATATCCAATACGAGGGACAACAAAACCACTCAAAAAGGTACCCTGTAACAAAACCACTCAAGATGTGCATATACTATCTTAAATGTATGTGAGGATTTTTCTTTTTGGGAAGAAAAGTAGAAAAAACAAAACTAACACTCTAGACAAACTAAGCCCAACAGAGTCACCAGAGGAGCCGGAGGAGCAGGGAAAACCATGGGACCCAAGAGGCAATGAGTCGCCCAAACCAGCAAGCTTGTCAGCTCTTCGGTTTCCTTCTCTGGAATGTACCAGAGTATTTTACACCTTGGAAACTTTTAGCCTTTTTTTTAGTAAAATATTCTTAAGATAATTTTTAAATATTAGACCAAACATTACGACTTTTAAATTATCACGGCAATTTATATCTTGGTGTTTTATAGTATATATCATATATAATATATTAAAATTTGTCAAATTCCGATGAAAAAAAAAAACAGATTATGTGTAAATATTTTTAAGCAAAAGTGAAGATTTGGTAATTTAAAGATACCTGGAGAAGGGAGGAACTGGAACTTTGGTAATCCTTATAGACTAATTCGTGGGTTAATGTTGTAGAAATTAATCTACAGTGGATGAATTACTATTGTAGAAAATAAAGCAATTAGTTTACGTTATCTGGGGACGGTATAGCCTGATGCCACATGCTGTGTGCTTCTGGATGATGTCAAAGACTTGTTACTCATTTACACTTGTTTTTAAACAAAGCAATAAATGAGATGATCACGAATTCATTAATATTATTACAATTTACAACTGGGGATGCGACTAATAATACCAAAGTTGACAAAGAGTCGAAGTTCCAACCTATTAGTATCTACGCCTAAAGCCTCATCTCTCGAGTTAGCTCATTATATTGTTAAACATGATTACAATTAAAATCATCTATTTACCTCATCTGTTAGTAATTCCATATTGTATTATGTGCATGAATTACTCCATACGTCAGCCTGGCAAATTATATATATATATATATTTTTCATGCCTTCCCTTCGAAATTTAAACTAACAAAGAAAGTTGTTAATTAAGCGTGGCTATAATTCTATATATTCCTCCTATTTCAACAGCGTCTCCCATATGTATACCCACTGCTTTCTTTATTCATTTTAGTTTCCAAATAATCGTTTGAATTTTAGAGTGATCATATTTACCAAACAAAGAGAGTTGTGATCTAACCTTTTATTTTATTATAATTATTGGTGTGATCAACAGTTAATCTTTCGGATTAATTGGATTTCTTGGTATTAATGAGAGTATACTATTAGTTAACTAAATAATAGATGGACATGAAATTAAAACATTGGTCATTTGGAAACATATATGTAGTAGTTTGGCTGCCATATGAGGCTACAAATTTACTTGTCCAGTTCCATCGGATCAAACATTATCTTTGCCTTGAACTCAAAAAAGAAATTAAGGAGAGCCACAAAATATATAATTAATTAGTGGGATTAGTGAACTTCACCCTTTGAACATATTAATTAGTTGCCCGGTTCCATTTGAACTAACTTTTTAGCTCTTGGCTCTTGCTACGCCTACGCTTGCACAAATATGACAGGGAGAGAAATGGGCAATGGTTTAATATAAGACTCGCGATCACAATGGTACGTTTTGTTTATTAAACCACAATTCAAACAAAACAAGGTACATAACCTTGCATGGAATTTATTATTAACTAGTATTGTGAACCCTCATACATTCGCACGGGAATCAAAAAAGTGGAGGAAAAATTAATAAATACATCAGAATATATATATATATATATATATATGAAGAAGTTGCCACATTAAATAATAATAAAACAACAATAAAAGTATAATAATTTAGTATATAATAGATAATATATTACTTCATATATATATATATATATATATAATTCTTTGAAATTACTAAAAAGTTGTATGCACAAAACTAAGAGTTTGATTAATTTACAAAATTGTCAACAACTATATAATAGAAAAAGAAAATATGTAGTTGAATAGAATTAATTCTATTACGCGTTCGGTTAGATAAAAATAAAGAAAAAATAGAATACACCTTAATCAAATGATAAAAGTGTCCCTGGTTTTAAAAAATAATAATTTGTTTCTATCCACCCCAAGACACGCGATGCGACAAAAAACAAAACACTTGATGGAAATTCGAAGTTTGACGACTGCTGTTCCCTCAATTCCAAACCCATCTGCTACTGCCAAACTTTCCAACGTAGACATCTTCTCTATCTTGACCTACAGAACGCTAATCTCCATCATAGCATGAGCAAAATCTTGGAAGAACTTGTTCTGATCCGCAACATACAAATCTGTGAACAGCCTCGTCCTCTTATCCATCCAAAACGCTGTATTCGTCGCAAGCCCCAACCCTCTCTGCAAATTCCTATAGTACATTTCTGTTAATTCACCTACAATTTCCTAAACCCTTCTACATACTTATGATTCATCGGCGGATCAATATCGTTGAGTTCTTGCTGAAATTGAAAATCCTATCACTGAATTCCTTGCAATGAGGGAATCCTGTGGCGTGAGCACCTATCAATGCCACCATTTCTTGTATAGAGAATCCCTTTGATGCGAAGATCGAAATGATTTGGGATAATGGCATTGTTGGTTTTGGGTATTTGCCTTTTGTGTCTATTGCTTTTGATTCGATTCTGTCTTTTCGGCCTAGCTGGAACTCGTAGAAGGGCCCGCCATTATGAGCGACGTCTTCAATAAGTGGTCCAACGGTCGTCGCTGGGGATGCCTATGTTGGAGAGTCTGCGTTCGATGGAAAGGCAGAATGGTCTTTTCACCATTTGACTTCAAACCCCTCTGTTATAGTGAAAATGCAAGCCATTCCCTCCCCCTTTCCAGATATATTGTGCTAGCAGCCAACCAAACGCGTTTTGTCAATGCATTTCCTTTCTCATTGCGTTTCACAAGCCTAACCAAACATGTCCTAAGAAATCAAATGATTCAAGGGTTGAGGGCTTGTGCTTGTAGGCATATTTCTGAAGATAATCAACTAGTTTCTTGTCCACTTGAATTAATGGTAGTGAATGAGATGGATTGGAACACACGCACGTCTTCCGAAGATGAGTGTGAGGAGTGCTAGGAGCCTTGCAAGCAAAATAAATGCGAGCCAAGAGAGTTAGTCTAGGTATTGTACATGTCTACCGTAGAGCCATTGGCGTTAATTAATTAGTTTGTCCAGCCCGTAAAAGACAAGTATTTTCCGTTCACATCTTATGCAAAATCAATTTACTAGATTAGTTAGTTTGTTATTCAAATTCCTTATTGATCAAAGAAAAAGTAAAGGATAATTAAAAATGATGGATGGAGGTAGCTAGCGTTGTTGTCAATGTCATGGAGTGCCGCGAACAAGTCTTGGAGCAGCAAGGAAGTACACAGCTTTCATGACATGCCGTATTTATATATCTATATTATATATTCTCTATAATGAGTAAGGATTGTGTAGTGTGTGTATAATTGATTCCTGGCTGGAGGCAAGTTAAGACCCGGTATAGTCTTCACCTGCAATTTTTCTCCATTGGATGGATAAACCTTATTATTCTTTGATAACCACATACATATGCATCTTTTACCAAACATCTGATTATGATGCCCCCATGACCCTTTCTTTTTCTATTATTCTACAGAGAGTATTGAATATTTGGTTTTTTCAACTTTTCTTCTCTCGTGGGTCTTGAGATTTGCGAGTGAATCTCTCTCTCACTCTCTCTCTCTCTATATATATATAGAAGACGGAATGGTTAAACTAATTTTGGTGCGCAGTGCTTTCTTACCCTGAAGAATAGCGAAGAATGATATTAAATTTTTAGCTATATATATATATATATTATTTTTTTACGAGTGTCCAGATTTATTAAATATTTATTAAAATTAGTGCATTAAGTAATGAAAATTGCAAGTGTGTTGGTATTTATTTATAAGGAGAAGGCATTGAATTGGTATGCAATATTTAGAAGAAAATTAAAGAAATAGGGAATCAATTAATTTATGTATATAGAGGATGGGTGAACCATTCTTTAACAACTACAACCCAGTTTTATCAAAAATCAACGTCATCAATATTGCCTCGCCCAGTAAGCAGTATACCCACTTCCTCCGCTTGATTGATTTTTCTAATGGGAACGAACGAGAGGGAGGGCCGGATTAATTGAATTTTAAGATATGAGAGTTGTTAGTTTTCAGATTCCAGTGGACTCCGTCTCCCTTCTTCATACCACCAAGTTACAGAGAGAGCATTATTACGATTTAGAACCAATGCCATTACTCTCGTTCCTTCTTATGGTCATAACATGCTTCCACTCACACGTCAAGACTAGTTGGAGGGTGGACCAACATTTTTTATGCAGCTGAGTCAAATTCTGATTTAATGAATACATATATAAATCCAGACTAATACGGACTAATAGTCAGACAGAAAAAAAGGAGTGCAACACTGATTCTGATTTGTCTCTATATATCCGTCTTCCTTGAATAACTTGGTTTCTTTCTTACACTATCGTATCCTCAGCTACACAAACGGTGTTTGTCATAAAATTCATATGCCATGCATGTATCTTCTCAATTTCCACAATCTGCTATAATTAGGGGCATTGAACGATTCGTTGCGGAGAAACGTTTATTACAGTTAACGAAACGGAAGCAGATGATAAGGTCGGATTTATCCTGAAAAGAAGAATGGTTAAACTTGAAATTTTAAAATTTTCCATGATAGTGATGTGGATCTGAGTGAGCTTGGAATATTAGGTGCAATAATTTTGATTCTCTTACAATCACAAAAGTGTCATTATCCCTTTGAACAAAACATACATAGCAAACTCCCGGTATATGCAAACCATTGCTCTTGGTGTCCCCATGTTTCGTAATGGTGGGCAAATAGTATTTGCCTTCTCCATTTCTTTACCCCTCCCTCCCGCCTGTGCTTCTCTCCGGTCCATTGTTTTTATTCAGCCGTCCATTTTCACTAGTTACTATATTTTTTTATTTTTTTGTTTTATTTTTTAAATAAAAGAAAAGTGTAGAAAAATTTTAAAGTGATTAAAACAAGACGAACAGAAAACAGTCAAACTGGAAAGAAGTTGAACCTCTCCCTCACCCCCTTCTTCTTCTTTTTCTTTTTCTTTTTTATTTTTTCAAAGATGTTGTGCATCTTTATTAATAAACATTATCTATCGATAAATATAATTATATCAATAATATCAGAGATTTTTCTCAAAATTAGTGACGCCCAGGTATCACCAATTGCCCTAGACTTTCCTCTTTCTCCTATGCTGATGAATTAGGAAGAATAATATATATGTGTGGCTACCAAATAACCCGAATTCATCTCCCAAAACTACACTTGTAAATGAAAGGACCCCAAAAAAAGGGGTATAGATAGAAGAAGGCCCTGGAAATAATGAAATGAGACAGCATTGGAGTTGGACCTGGGCATTCAAATCACTGACTGATGATTCCAATATGAAATCAGGGGACTTTACATGCATTCGCTATCTCAATAATTTTCTCCCAGACATTTTCAGTATATCACACATGAGAATTAATTAATTACGGTCCTGAATCCTGAAAGTTGCATTTGAACATAGATGTTGTGTAACTTTGCCGAAATAAATTATCAGGATTGAGCAATTAAATACAAAGAGGAGCGGTTGGTGGAGGAGTGATCAACAAGGAGAATAAGTCCAAATTCAAGTGTTACCGTTTTGCATATATTGATGAAATAATCACAAATGCAGTTGGCAACCACACTGCATCTCTTTCTTGCCAAAACTAATAATCAAATGACCCGTGTCAAAACAATTTTTTTTTATTTTTTTGGTTTGTTTAAAGAGTATATATATATGGTGATGTGAGTTTTATTTGTCCCTTTCTCTTCTGTAGGTATATTTGTAGTTTTGATGAAGCCAATATCTGGTGCTGTTCCTTGCTACACCCGCTACAAAGTTGGTAAGATGATTTCACATCCGAACATTTAGTGGTATAAGTTGTCTGTTTTGTTATGTTATGTAGACAGAAGATTCAGTGTTTATGACAACTAGATGTGACGTCTGTCATTGGCAATGAGGCATAGACACAATTGGAATGGTATGGTTAGTAATTCTCATTCATCTTGCAATCCAATCCAGGTTTTATATATAGCTGCTGGGTGATTACTAATTAGAGTGAATGGCGTGTTGTGCCGCAACAAATAACATTTTAGGTAACACAGCACAAAGCTTGCCTTGCCTTGGGTTGACGGAATATATGACAATATGGAATTCATGAGTTCAGTTTTGGAGGTTCATACATTCATACATCTCGTCACTAACATAGCACAACACTTGCTCTACAAAATGAAATCACATTCACACTTAGTTTTCTCTACGTTTATACACTGACATTCTCTGTAAAACATGTTTGAGTAAATATTATCCATCTTACATCCAACAGAATATAAAAGTTTAAGGATTTTAAAATATAAAATTACAATTATTAAGTTTTTTTATCACATTGATTATTATTTAATACTTAATCATACTTTTCAAATTAAATACAATCAATATCAATGCATTTTTACAATATAACACCTCTTCTTCTTCTTCTTCTTTTTTTTTTTTATGGCGCTCTTGGTTTAAATGGCTTTCCACCTGTTTTCTTCAAGAATAACTCTATGCAGCTGATGGGATGCAAGGATGCATATACCCGTTTTTGCTTGCTTTCCTCGTTCTTAGTCTTACCTTTGGAAAACTAAAAATGTATTTGAAATTTTTAAAAAAAAATTATTATATTCCCTCTTATTTTGAGTTCAATAATTACCATTCTCAACAATCTAACAGTAGTGTTATTCGTACAACTTTTTTCTCACAATATATCTCTCTGTAATTACAATCAAACATCAAATCGAATGAAATTAAGTAGTTAAAAGAACAGGGTAAAAATGGAAGTTTCATCTCTTAAATACATTCACACACACACACACACACACACACGGAGTTTATTTTGCTTATGAATTCTTTTTGCTTTAATTTTGTTATTTCTCTTTAAAATGTGATTAGTATTTTAAGAAGTTAAAATTTGAATACCATTGATGATATTTTTTGATGTGACATGTTTATGATATTTCGTTAGAAGTTTTCAAGAAATTATGTATGATGAAAGTATTAACATGCACTGTTTCAAGAATAAACATTGAAATAATAATAATAATATATTAGTGAAATTTTATATAATATTTTGTAAATGACGAAAAATAAAAATAGGACTCTCGGAATATACAATCATTTTTCTTCGCGATTTGATACGTAATCGTTTAGTAAGCTGTGGCTTTTTCGTCGTCATTAATATGCATTCATTTTCAATTTGTATATGTCCGATGGGGCGTAGGAGATTTTACCACCCTCAGCGTTAAAATGCAGTGTGATCAGACTCATTCGTAATTTCTCATATTTTTATTATTAAATTTTTAATTAAAATATGATAAATATATAATTTTTTAATAAAAATATAAAAAAATTATATATAAACTTTTTTTCTAAAAAAATAAAAGAAAAAATTACATTGATAATCATTGGAGGTTGGCTGAATTTTTTAAAAATTACATTAATTTATTATTATTATTATTTATTAGTGAAGTTAACTTTTACAAAATATTTATTGATAAGACTAATTTTTTATATGAATCTTTTTTCAAAAATAATATTTTTAATTATCTTTATTATTATATAAAAAATAAGAATAAATTATACAGACTTGCTTTGAATTTTACTAAAATTATACAAGTATTTTTTATATTTTTAAAATATATACAAATCTATTCTAAAATAAAAAGTTGTATCATATTTTAATTTAGTTTTAAATTTTTTTTGAATTAAAATAGCATCTATTAACTTAATATATATCTTTTAAAAAATTAAAATTAAATTAAAGTGTATACTTTAAAAGTAAAAAAAATTATATAATTTTAACAAAATTAAAAAGGAGTTTATGTAATTTATTCAAAAATTAATTTATTTTAATATTAAAACTTAAAATCAATTTAATTAATTTTAATGTCATATTAACATTACAATTACAATTTTATATTAAACTATTAATCTTTTTGACAAAAGAAATTAATATATATATATATATATAATATTATATCAAAAAAGTGAAATATAATATAATATAACCTAGAAACGAAGGCTAATTTACTCGAGATCTAAGAATTGCATACCCGTGAGCCTAATTTCAAAGACGCGGTTGGGTGCTTGCTGGGGTAGCTTTACACGCAACACAGTGGGTTGAGAAATCGAACTCTGTTGCTTCTGCGGTAATAAAATTTTAGAAAAAGCAAAACAAAGCGAGAAGATAATGAAGGAGGAGCTGCCCGCAATTTTCAATCTCCATCATTCTCCCTTACTTGGTGATCCCGCTTAATTTCTTCTTTTTTTCCGTCAATCTCCATCTTGTTTTCTTTACTTTTTCATCTTCCTTTTTATTTTCTTTTGGTAATGGCTAAGAGAGTAGTCTCAGAAACCGACAATGCAAAGGCCTTGGATTTGAAGCACAAATTGCGGGGACTTGTAAATATTATCTTGGACGGGGATAATTACCCGGTGGTCACTGTTGACGAGGCTATCACAACTCTTTCTGCTCTCAAGGATTTGAAATATAGCAGCTCCCTCCCTCAGAAATTCGATGATTTGTCTATTCCCCCGGAATTTCGATGCCCCATATCTAGAGAGCTGATGAGGGATCCTGTTATCTTGGCCACGGGACAGGTTATGTTTTGTAATTTCTGATTTTTCTTTCTCTTTTTCCATTCCATTCCTGTAGATTTCCTATCTCTAGTTCACCTCTGTGGTGCCTTCTCTATTTCTGCTTGGATTACGAATCACTTTAAAGTGTGCGAGTTGAATATACGGGAATCACAAGAATCAGAGGGTTTCTGGTTGATGTCTCTTTGGAATTTGTATGTTATATCATTTCTTATCAATTTAATTTCCGATGACAGTGAATTTTCAACATATACTGACTTTAATTGTCTGACTCCTTTGCTCACGGCTTGCCTGAGGATGTGAACGGACATGTAATCACTGACTGAAAATTTTCTCTGATAGAATTACTTTTGACACGTGATTATGGATTAAATATTAATACCAATACTTATCTTTGGCAACATCCTGATATTTTCTTTTGCTTGTAACCCTACTATTCTGCATGTTCATTTGGCTTTTATAACAGTGAAGAGAACAGACTTGTTCAAACTGCAGGCTTTAATCTTTGATTGGGTGTTCAAAACCATTTTTTGCTCTTCCAAAATTTTCTCTTTTGATGGATCAATGGGTTAATATAAGGTGACTATCTCCATTTTTTGTTTAGTTCTTGTAAGCTCTGCTTGTTTGAGATAGAGATTTAGTAACATGTAATTTCTTTTGGTGAAGGATATACTGGCGGCAAAAGTCTGTTGGCATTATTACTAGGAAGTTGATGCTGCTATTAGTACCAGCTTCTAATAGTAATAAGCTTCATCCATGTGTCTAAGTTTTTCACTTGTCTGCTTTGTAGGAGTGGAAAATGGAAGGAATAGAAGAAGAGGGTGGTCTCGACATAGTGTTACTCATTATAGTGTTCCTAAATTCATGTTTTTATGTTGCAGACTTATGATCGGCCATTTATCCAGAGGTGGTTAAATGAAGGCCACAGAACATGCCCTCAAACACAGCAAGTCCTTTCTCACTCCATCCTTACTCCTAATTACCTGGTCCAAGACATGATTTCACACTGGTGCAAGGAGAATGGAGTTGAGTTGCCAAACCCTGTTCGGGACATTGATGAAGAAGTAATAACTGATGCAGACAGAAGCCATTTAAATTCATTGTTGAACAAGTTGTCAATGTCTGTTTCTGAACAGAAAGAAGCTGCAAAAGAACTCCGGCTGTTAACAAAGCGGATGCCCTCATTTCGAATCCTTTTTAAGGAGTCCAGTGATGTGATATTACAGTTGCTCAGTCCATTATCACCTGGTACAGCTTATATACCTCCTGACCTTCATGAGGACTTGATCACAACTGTTCTAAATCTCTCTATTCATGATGATAATAAGAAAATGTTTGCTGAGAATCCAATGGTCATTCCTCTGCTGATTGAGTCCTTAAAATCTGGAACCATCCAAACAAGAAGTAATGCTGCTGCAGCTATTTTCACATTATCAGCACTTGATTCCAACAAGAGCATCATTGGAAAATCTGGAGCTATCAAACATTTAATTGAGCTTTTAGGGGAGGGACATCCATTAGCCATGAAAGATGCTGCCTCTGCCATATTCAACCTATGTCTTGTGCATGAAAATAAGGGAAGGACTGTCCGAGAAGGGGCTGTACTGGTTATCCTGAACAAGATCATGGACCACATTCTAGTTGATGAGTTGTTGGCTATACTGGCACTCCTGTCTAGCCATCCAAAGGCTGTTGAAGAAATGAGTGATCTCGGTGCAGTTCCCTTGTTGCTCGGTATTATAAGGGAGAGCACGTCCGAACGTAGTAAGGAAAATTGTGTTGCAATCCTATATACAATCTGTTTCAACGATAGAACGAAATGGAAGGAAATTAGAGAAGAAGAAAAAGCCAACGGTACACTTTCTGAACTTGCACAATGTGGGACTTCAAGGGCCAAAAGGAAGGCTAATGGGATTCTTGAGAGGCTCAATAGATCTCCCACCTTAACACACACTGCTTAGTTTGAAGTAAAGCCCTGGAAATTCCAAATCACCTCTTTGTAAATGAATGTTTCGCGTTCTTATGTACACATCTTCCCAGGTGCCTGTAAAGGTCGGAATGAAATTTACATTTAAGAGTATGTTACCTGTATTTAGCGTGCCCGATTCATAAGCAATGAGGCATCTAAATGAGAAAAGTTTTTCCCCCCATATGAAAAAGCGCTCTTCTCTGCCATAGATACCGGGATTCTACTCCTCATTTACATCATCACTGGTCTGCCCGTGGCGGTTGTTTTGGCATTCCAAGTTTTTAATTAGTTTGTTTTGTGTGAGCTAGCAAACCAATGACAAGTGCCGACATATGTTGGGTTTGTATTTAGTTGGTGGTGCTATTATTTGAGACCTTGTGGTATTGTTGGTATGATAGAATAGAGAATAAAGATGGAGTAGCGAATGAAAGCGTGGTGAGAGTGAGAGGGTTGTGCGGTGTAGGGTCTCTCCCTTTTGTTTTCTTTGGGAGTGTCGGCACAGCATTGCTCCTTTAAACTAATTTTGTTTGTTTCTAACACCAAAGTAGTGGGGGATGGCCTATGGCAAGGTGGTCAGATACTTTGCACCACTTATTAATACTGGTCTATTAAATCAAGCATATTTTTCTTTGTCTATCTATGTACGTATGTGATGGTTGTAAACCCACACAAGAATATTCAGAATCATACTTACGTGGCAAGTTCTTATTCCGCAGTCCGTCACTAAGGTGTCATATAAGAGTGATTGAAAACGAGAGCGGCTAATATGGTATAATTTGTGCATGAGCTTTAACTAGATGGTGGTAATAAGTGATGATTAATGAATGAGCAAGCATTGGTGACGAGGGTAGGAAAAATGGGTGTAGAAGACAAAATAAAGATGACGGTGGTTTCGGCGGAGGAGTGTAGAAGGCCAACCACCGCTCACAAAAAGTAAATAAAGTTAATGTAGGAGAGAAGGCAATCCAAATATTCATGGCCAATAGAAGCCAACTCACCCGCAAGATTCTTAATAATGGAATGAATGACGTTTCTCCCTTTGTATAACTTTACTACATTACAAAGACGAGTGAAGTTGAATGGGAAGGCCACGTTTTTGCCGTGAACCATATTAAAACGCTACTGTCCACTTAAGATTTTTTGTTTTTCTTCTTTTCTGGTCCTTTTGAGTTTCACAAGCAAACTGCGCTGGATGCTACAATTATCATTCATCAATGCACAACCGCTAGTTACTCTTAATATCCCCTTATTTTCTTTATCAAATAAATTTACTTTTCATTGTTCACTGACTTGTCATTTAAATGAATTACCCATATAATAAATACCCTAACATGTTCATTCAAAATGTATGTGTATATATTTATATATATTTAGACCTCCATTGTCTGCTTTTAATTTAATCAAATGATTTTGGTTTCTTGATTAAAGAATCCTTCTATATGGTTGTCTATAGGCATCAATTATTCCAAGTTAACCAAGTATCAATCTTTTGCTTATCAATTCCCAACCATCTTGGAGCTGTTTTGTCATCTAATATCAATTTCATCCTGATGTTGCATATGAAATGGCGACTGATATAAAAACAATTTAAACCTTTTTGAATTTGTCCTGACATGACATGCATCTGTACGGATCCGTATTCTTTTATAAATTAACTTTGGCTCAATAATATTGAAGTTGTTTTTAAGGCAAAAGGACGCGGGTTTAAAATACAATCACGGTCAATTTTTTTTTTTTTTTTTTCAAATCTAGTATTAATATCCCACCAGCAATACAAGATGGTAGTAAAACTTATGTACATAGATTTGAAAGGAAAATAAGAGGAAGAAGGCTTGTGCACATCAAAACCAAAATGATTCCAGAGCTGGTGGCTACGAATGAAATAGACAAACACCGCCCGGTCGATAACGGGTTTATCTAGTGCCGATCTCTATCAATGCTCGATTAGGAGCTTTCCAGCCCACAATAAGTTCCTTGGGCCTTCTCTATTTATTATAGAATTTGTCATGGGCTGATTTTGGGTTCTAAGAATTGAGCAAAACTCTATTACTAACTCAAATTGAGCTTTTGTAATATTTCTACTCAATTTTGACATAAAATTTTCCTCCGGTTATAACTAAATTGAAAATACATTATACCAAGGGAATCAAAATAAAAAAGAAAATAAAATATACCCAAAAAAATCATACATCACACAGGGTCATATTCAGAATTATATCATTTGGGGTCGAAGTTTATTATTTGAAATATTAAATAAATACTTTAATTATTAAAATGCACTTACCTATGGCAACGAAACCACCGCGCTCGTATATAGTATGTAAAATTCACTTATATATATAAGCACTAAAAATTTCTTTTATATGTATATATAGGTTTTAGATCAATTATACAGAGCTTGAGATCTGAGCTATTAAAAATTTCTTAATAAGTAATATTTTATTATAATACAACCTTCCTGTATTTTACTACGGATGATCACAAGTTTGTTGTGAGTAGAATATCCTGTGTCCTCCAATTTAAATCTAATAAGTAAAAAATTTAAGCCCCATTTATTTTCTCATTGAATTTTTAAATCCCCTTATTTGAGTCCATTTATTCAAAAAGTCTTTTTTAATATATTAAATTGATACACACACACACAATGGTTATAAAGTTTGTTGAATATCATACTACCAAAACCTTTAAAATTTTTATAAAAATTTTCATACTCAAAACAATAAATTTTACAAATTTGATAAGGTACAAAAATTTTATTCATCCTTAACCTTTTTCCTCGATCTTACCCATTGTGATTTTGGAAAAAGGGTGGGACTCTACGAATCCGACCCTATACAGCAACATCTACCTGAAGTGAATCTCAATTCTATTTCTAATTAACAGAAAAGCAAAGGAATATATTTTTTTAATTTAATCTTTTCAAAAACGTTTAATTTAAGGTGGATTTTTAAAAATTACATATTGTACGGGCATGTTCTTATTTTCTTTAGAGATGGTGGGACACCCTTGATTCTAAGACCCCTAGCAAATCTCTTGCTTTGCTTATATTATAAAATTATGAAAAAATAAATAAATGTGTAAATACTAGAACTATCTTTAAAAATGTCTACTTACCGCTACCCAACAGAATAAATTTACATGTCTAAATAAATTATAAGATCACTAAACAATATAAATGTCTAATTATAATTAGATATCAGCCAATTATTCTCATAAACTAACTATGCAAATAAGTAAGATTCTTCTATCTCCTTTTCTCAACAAAAGCACTTACGGATTTTGAAAACTAATAATGTTTCAATTGCTACATATATAGAAAACACTTTTCTTCCCTCTTTTCCTCTTGTCCATAGCACATAAGAATAACAAACACATTACAACATAATAATATAAATAAGAGATCATACATATATAGGAACATCAAATCATATGAAACATATATATTCACATTCATTTTAGATTGTATTTGGCCCTTTTAATAAAATCATCTTTGTATATGAACTAACATGTTATAGATATCATATTCACACATTACTATCTATAATATAATTATCATAGTTGTGCACATGATAATCAGTATATCATTTATACTCACATTCAAACATAATGGTGCATATATTTACTTTATTATTATGCCACTTACTATATACATGTATTATTTTTAAACATTATGCAATAGACTCTATTACATACTTTCTAAGTACCATATAACTTGGTATATTCCAGCATGCTTCCTCATTGCCTTTAAAATGCCTTACAATGATTCATATAAATAGTATTCCAATAGTACATTATCATAACATATTATGTATTGCCCTCTCTAAGGAAACACAAATGATTATACTTTGAAAGTATTAGTCATAATGAAGACTATGTCTTAGGTATTGTACTAAGCATCTCATCTTACCTGATACAGACCTAGTTTTTTAAATCATGAGTAATCCATCAAGCATCCCATATCACTTGGTGTGAACCCTAAATTTTCAATGTCGTTAAGAAAAAAAATTATTCCTATTATACTATATGTGTAAAACCATAATATATTAACCTCGTCTAATCTTTACTTAAGCTTGATTCCATGCAATGCCAAAGAAAAAGAGGTAAAACCATGGCATTTTATTATATTACGTTGAGGTTTAAATGTTCATACTTCGCCCTGCGAACCCCCGTAGACCTATCAATCTCATTTTCTACACAAACTCCATCCATATAAGTCATACATATTATAAAACAATCCATAAACCACATATTTGAAGCCAAAAACTATAAAAATACAAATTTTTTCGTGGGTCCATAATTTATATTTTTGGCACCAATTTTGGAAAATCATAATTAATTGTGAAAAAATGGGAATCAAGCATGTGATAGCTTTCTAGAAAACTCTAGATGTTAAATTTATACTAAAAATAATTTCAAATCATAATAACATTATTTGGACTATGTTTGACAATAAAAAACCTAGAAAGGTCAGAGTGCCCAATGTTTCTAATACAGCTTACTAAAATAAATTTCAAAAATTTATAACTAATTCTAAAAAAATTCAATTTAGGCAAACTATACCAATTTGGAAAGCTAAAGATGTTAAATAAGGGAAAAAAAATAATTTTAGATCAATTCAGAAGCCTTCAGACCCCGAAAACTAATGGAAAAGTTACTAAGATATGCTAGCATCCTTGATACTAATCTGAAACTTTAAAAAATTAGCTCTCCCTTTACAGACCTACAATTTAGATGCTTTCAAATGGTATCAGTCATTGTGAATGTTTAGTTTCTCTCTGTAAAATTTCATAGTCATTGGATACCATTTGACCCATGAGTAATAAAAATGAAGTTACTGACCATTTGTACAGTACCATTGTCAAATTAAAAAAAATTACCAACTTTGGAAATTCACCAAAAAAATTTTAAAACCCCAAATAATATACACTTTAGTTTCCCAAAAAACTCTAGACAAAACCTATAAGCATGCCAAGTTTCAAACCAAGAAGAGGCCATTTAGTCAAATCTTGACTTAGTTCTTCAATTTGGCAAGTTTAGTAGCATAAAATGGTCAATATGGTCCCAAATGGCCTCCTACACGGTCTAATACCTCTTGGGCAAGTTTTAAAGTAAGAAGCATCATATATGACCTACCTAAATGGTTCAAACCATCATGCATTTCAATTTCATTGTGCTACATACAAGAATGCATAGCTACCTATATGCCACCAAGTGACCAAATCTCATATTTTCATTGCTTTGGTTCCAAATATGTTTCATACATCATTTATACATACTTTTATACTTGTTCAAATATTTACATCTCAAAAGTAACATGTATATATACACTTTGGTATTCTTTTACATCAAAAGTCATACAAAACTATACAAAGTATTAAGAAATAGCTTTTCTAGCTTCTTAACTTCTCTCTTTAGCTTTTTAGACACCGCCTAGACATGGTGAGATGAGAGAGGGAAGAAAGTGAGATTCATATAATTTCAATAGCTCATACACTCACTCAAGTAAGCAATCAAAACATGTAATATGTCAAAAAATATAAGTATACATTCTAATGTAACCATAAAGCATTCAAATCAGCACTTCTATGTCACAAAATTATATCAAAGTCAAGAATGAGCTCTAAAAACTTTTAATTTAGCCTCACCCTATTTTTATGACTTTTGATTTTGTCTCACTCTTACCTTAAAAAATGTTGACTTGGCCTCACCTATTCATAAGACTTTTGGCCTTGTCTCACCCATGCCTAAAGAGTTTTAGCATCACCTTACTTATAGCAAGGGATTTTTAGCATCACCTTAACCTTATAAGCAACTTTCACAATCAATAATATTCAAACATATTGGTACTAATGTAATATCATAACATTATGTGGCATGTTTCAAGATACAAATACACATACACAAGTATATAATGACACATATATATCCAAGAATGCAAACAAAAATAAAGTAAAGGGCTATCTTAGTGGAATTCTAAGCTTTAACTTTGATTATTCCTTCCTTTTCTTGGCTACACACCCACAACTAGAGAGGTTTGATTTCCTTGGCTTAAACACCATAAATCATACTCAATTACTCATTTAAAAGAAGTCAAAGCATTAGACATACACTTAAGAAACACACTTTGTTTATTAATCTTATATTAGTTTCATTAATGGCCTAATGAAGCAACTACCATAATTCAATCTCTTAGCTTCATTTCCTTCTCATATCTAGGCCT
The DNA here is from genome assembly GCA_032878935.1 of Erythrophleum fordii. Taxonomy (NCBI): domain Eukaryota; kingdom Viridiplantae; phylum Streptophyta; class Magnoliopsida; order Fabales; family Fabaceae; genus Erythrophleum; species Erythrophleum fordii. The sequence goes on from JAVQMF010000049.1 coordinate 36,291,994, forward strand.
CTTGGTTCCATTTAGATTCCTTGAAGTCATCACAAACTCATTCTCAAAAGTCTAGATACAAGGTGCTTCTTAAGGCTACATTATGGAACCTACTGACCCAACTTTCAACCTATGCTTCTAAGTTTTTCCCCAAGCGTTTTCTCATATTCTTCCATCACATATGACTCCAAACCAAGTTTAGAACCAATTAAAACATTCCTTACCCCTCTTAAGTGCTCTAGGTCGAACCATAAAGAGCATTTAAAGTTCATAGAGCTTCTAATTTTTTCTTGATGGAAGGGGCACTTAGAAAGTTTCTTAGGGGTCTTAGGAACCTACAAAAAACACACATATGCTAATAGATTCATGAATTAAAACAAAATTTACAAAGTGTTTAAGAATTTCTAATTGTTCTTCTTTAAAACTCACTAGCTTTTCTCCCATTTTCTTTACATTTCCCAAGCTTCCACACTCTAAATCAATGGTTTGTTGCTAGTTATAGGTCAGAACTTCCTCCCTCTTTCAAGCTCTCTCCTTGCCCAAACTAAACACATAAGAAAAGGAAGGAAATAAGACCAAATGAAACCATGAATCATATATTGTTTTCCTTACTTCTTCAAGAGTCTGTCCCTTTCCTTAGCCTTCTCTTGGAATTTCTCAACTTCTCCCCTCTGTACATGGCTCAAAGCAGAACAAATTCAACAACCAAAACTATGAAAAGGAAGAGAAGGAGGAAGATAATGAATTTGCCAAAGGAATGAGCTTGAATTTCAAGAATTCTCTTACCTTTTTCCTTACTTCTTTCTCCTCTTGAATTTCCCTTATCTCTCTCTCTCTCTTTCTTAGGCAGAGTTTCTTCCATATTTAGTTAACTCAAAGTCGTTCAGAGAAAGAGAAAAGGATCTGGACTCTTTAAGAAATAAAATTTCACTTTTTCACTTTTTTTCAAAACAAGTCTCGTTGTAGCAAGAAGCACCTGTTGCTATGGCAAGAACTTATTAGTCCCAGGTCCCAACTGTTCTCGCCACAGCTGGCAGTTTTGCGAGAAACTTCCTAAATTTTGTATAAGACACAAACTCACTATGGAGAATTAAACCTTCACTATAGCAAACTGGCACCTTCGCTATAGCAAATTGGCACCTTATTGTAGCAAACTAACACCCTCAATATAGCTAACAAGGATTTTGGCTATAGTCGGAAAACTTAAAAATTTTTTTAAAACCTTGGATGTTACAATATGATCATTAGAAACTTTTCAGTGATTAGGGCAAATATATATAGGGCGACCTCAATGTGGATCTACAAACCTTTAACTTAAACCTAAAATTGAAGCCACCTAAAGATCCTTAACCTTTAGTGAGCCTTTTATCATAACCTTATCCTTATGAGAATTAAGACTAACTTGCAAGGGACTACCTTATCCTTATGAGAATTAAGACTAACTTGCAAAGGACTGTGGTCCACCTTTGTTCACATATGATCATATTCTTTTCTTTACCTGATAGAAAATCTGCCCTCATTGTCTACTCATTTCATATCAAGACTTCATCCCTTAAGAATTCTATCTTTTAGAGATTTTAGTAAAAAATTAATAATTCATAAAATCTTGTCTCGACAGACTATCTCTTATCAATAGTCTATTTCCTTAAAAAGCCTTATCTTTATCTTCAAGATGTTTTACTTGTAGAAATTTTTTCCATGGACATGCTTATGCTAGATACCATGTAGTTTGATACCTTAAGATCCAAATGCAGTAACATACATCATTATCAAGGCCATATTTAATCGTCATATCACTTAATCAATTATCACATGTAGAATCATTATCTCAATTAAATCATATTACAAGTTATCCAAATCATGTTTCATAGTTAACATAATCATATCGTGAGATTACATTAATAACATAACCTTAACAAGCCAAATAATAATTCTCATGTAACAAAGTGCAGGTGAGCCATAGAAAATTTAATCATGAATTATAGTTTTATAATAAAATAAGTAAATCATTTCAAGATATAAAGTACACATATTTCTCAATTTAATAGGTAGAGTTACTAGTTATCTATACTAATCCTATTAAAACCTGTTATCCTTATTATCATGTCTTTTAGAATTTTGGACATCTTAATTAAGTTTAAGTCATGGTAATTCATAACTGATGTCATATATACATGGGAATAGTTCTTAATCTAATCTTCCATGCATAAGGCTTTAACATATATTCCTTGTATAAGGTTTTAAGTGAAGACTTACTTTTTAATAATTTTTCGAGTTCCCAAAATGGTTTAATAAGGCAACCATATATGTCAATACTTCAGAATTCATGTCACACTAATATTGAACATATGTTTATCTCAATTTAATCAATTACTTATACATCAATTTTATTTAAATATAAAATAACACAACATGCCATAAAGCATATCATGTGGGCATATCAATCATATATAGATTTCATAAGCATATATAGACTCTCTCATTCTCTTAAACAAAACTCTCTCTCTCTCTCTCTCTCTCTCTCTCTCTCTCTCTCTCTCTCTCTCTCTCTCTCTCTCTCTCTCTCTCTCTTAGCCTTCCCTTTCTGTTGCTTTTGGCCTCTCAAAAATTTGGCAAATTAAGTATAAGCATGTGTTACAAAGTGAAAGGAAAAGAGGAGGAAGCCTATTATTTTCCTCGCGTTTTTCTTCTTTGGTAGACAAAGAAACTTAGTATTGACCAAGCTTCGACTCCTTTTTAAAAACTGTGTTATAATTTGCTATAGGTTTTAGTTATGACAATTATTCTAATCATCAATGCAATCATTTCCATATAAAGATCTATTTTTAACTCTATTATTTTTAATTTAAAAAAAATCATATTTTAGTCTTGGCCAAAATTCCACTTTGAATCATAGGTTTTAATAATTATATTTTGACTTAAAAATTTTACCTAAATATTTTTATTTTTTTAAAATAATTTTCTTATATTGCAAGGTCCCAAGGGTTCAATGACTTTCCATTAATTCATTTCTTAAGTTTTTATTTCATATTTTATTATTATTTGGTAATTAGGAATTAATCTCAATTAATTCTAATAAACTCCAAATAAATATCTAATAGTTCATAAAAATTTTCAAACAATTCCTAATAAATTCGTAGTGATTCTAATAAATAGATGGCAATCCACAATACTCTTTGCTCTTTATCCCTACCATCAATTGTTTTTTCTATCCTCATCCTATTTTCTCTTGTTAGAATTTTTTTTCTCCATTGCAAATTCTCGCAAGGACCTTGAAATTTTTATTAAAAAATAAAAAAATAAATAACATTAAATAAAATATGAATTTTGATATATTTAAAAAACTTAAATTTAAAGCCCAAGCTCCTTATTTAAATTTTTTAACAAGTTTTTATTACAAAAAATTTTAGACAACAAATTCTACAATAAGTTAAACAATAGGGAGTTGATAAAAAAGTTTGATGAAAATTTTTAGATTTTTTATTTCAAATTAATATAAAAATAAATAAATAATAAAATAACTAAAAAAGACAAAGAGTAATAAGATATGTATATAAAAATTTTAAAAGTATTTATATAAAATTAATGGAGATAGAAACCTCACAGGGCAAGGATTATGATCCCAATCCCAACCCCAAATAATCTTAGAAAGGTTTTCTTCCCCATCCTTATGAGGATATCTAAATTTGGAGATTTTTACCATCCTTAATTATTCTAGTAATAGCTCCATAATGTATTAGTAATCAACTACTAATAATAACAATATATAGTCATTAACACCTTAAGTAGGAATTTTGATTCTCTAAAATTTCTTGTAAATTTTTAAAATTTGAGAAGAATAGGCACAATGTATAAGGCTTGAAAGTTGTTTTTTATAATGTTAACTCCACACCCTATGTCCATCCGTATCAAATATTACAAAAAATTTATAACAAAAAACTTTAGAGGATTCCAACTACCTCAAACAAAGGTTACCAATATAATGAAAAAGATGTTAATAATTGTATACTAATAACTACACATTGTGGTGTTACAAGCACATGCAAAGTTTTTCCAAGCATGATAAGAGCATAACTAATCATACCACACTTAATTCCTTAGTGTACATCATAAAATTTTTCTTAATTTAAATATTCAAAATAAAAAATAAATGTTTTTAAAATAAGTGTAATTAGGGCCCACTCAAAATTTAAGAAACAAACAAAAAGGCAAAGAAAAACAAACCAAACACAGAGAGAGAGAGAGAGAGAGAGAGAGAGATCCCACGTACAAACAGCTTAGGAACAATGTCAAAAAATATTGAGTTTTATTATATAAGATCTATAATTATAAAATAATACGCACTATCTTTTCTCCTTGCTTCTTTTACTTTTTTTACGGATTAATTTTAAAGTAAATTAGACTTTCCTTAAGGTTTAATTAAATTACATTTGATATCCTTTTTCCTTTAAAAAAATTACACTCAACTTCTTTTTAATTTAATTTTTGTCAATGAAATTAACTTTTTACACAATATGTATTTTTTCTAAAAATAAAATAATTTAATTATCTTTATTGTTGCATTAAAAATAAAAACATTGTCACATATAAAAGTTTAACATCAACTTAAGTTAACTTTAGTATCATATTAATAACAAACCACAATGTTATGTTGAATAAAAAGTTAATTTCTTTAATAAAAATGAATTAAAAAATACCTATAATATATATCTAAATATAGAAAAATAATCGTAATTGTTGAAACAAATTTTGAAACAAACAGAGTTTCATGAATAATGTATTCAAATTTTAGTGAAATTAGACATAATTTACTCTTATGCAGTCACTTTTCTTTTAGTTAGAGATTTTATTCATAACGAAAATAGTATAGATATTTTGGTAAAACCTTACAACTTGTATATCCTATATCTTCAGAATGTTTTTATTTAAAAGATTGTTTAGAAACAATTTGCAAAGAGTGGCCAGAAAAACAGTAACACTCAGGATTCTTATAGAGTACTTGAAATTGAACAGGCATCAAGGAATAGATCATTGTGGATACGTCTGCATGCTCGTAACGGGCTAAATAACACAGATTTAGGTGGAAGCGCAATTTTGGAAGTAGACTACCTATCTAAACGACCGGGTTATAACTCTTTTTTCTTTATTAGAATTAAAAATCTATTTTAACCTTCAATTGATGAGATATTTTTTATCTAGTCTTTCATAAAATTATCTTTTTAATTTGACTCTTTATAAATAAAATATTTTTCAATTTAATATTTTATAAAATTACTTTCTCAACTTAACCCATCATACATTAATATTCCTTAATTTAATCTTGCACTAATAAAATTATTATCAATAATTATTAATAAGAATTTTATTTTTGAGATAATAAATTGACAAATACCTATATATGAGAAATCAAATTGCAAAAACAATCATATAAAAAATCAAATTAAAAAACATCTTTTATACAAGAAATCAAATTAAAAAGTAATTTTATAAAAATTAAATTAATAAACATTATTTGTGAGGGGGTAAAATAAAATTTTTTAGCCTTTTTTAAGTTGGTGGATACTATACGTGGAAGCAGGTTATTGGTAACTAAAAGTGGTTATGTCGCTATCGTTCGTGAACCCAAGGCCTATAGTTCAAAAGAATTTAACCTTTATCATATGGAACTTGACCAGCGACCACTACCACCAGCGAAAGTTTCCACCGCCACTCAAATACAATAATTTAAAGCAGTCACTGACGAACAGAAAAATAAAAATTAACATTCATTTCGTCAAAAAGTCACCGGGCATGGCTCACGATACACACGCACTGGGTACTAGACACTTCGAAATAAATCCCAGCATTTTACTCTGCAACATCATAAAACCAATAAAATGTTAATTGTATGTAAATAATAATTAAAAAAAGAGAGGGGGGAGAGAGAGATTAGGGACCCGCTTAGTAGTGTGAAGCAGTTCGGGAGGGATCTTATAGAGATCTTCGTCGACAGGTTTAGGAGGTCTAGCCGGCAATCGAGCAGCAGGAGGCGGAACGACGTCGCTTTTCTCAATCTGCTTCCTAATTGGCTTCCGTGGCGGTTCTGTCACGTCCCACACTTTCCCCTGCTTTTTTAAATTCATATTCATATTCTCCTTAACATGCGGGCACCGCTTTTCTCTGTTCCCCCTCATCTGCACACAGTGTCCATCCTCATCCATTGCTCTTTCCAAATTTAATTTAAGGGAAAAAAAAACAAAAGAAAACATAAATCGAAAACGGGCCAGACATATCCATTTGCTACCCTGTTTCAACTACCCCCTGATGAGAATTCCGCCAAACCCTTAGTTCCATATACTACGACGCATAAACTATCGACTAGGTTCCATTGGTCGCAGCAAATACATAAAATAAAATACATTGTGTGATTGTGTCAGGATAATTTCATTGACACAAATTCTGAAATTGGATCCCTCCTCCCCTTATTTATTTATTTTTGAATCTCAACCAGTTTCCCTGAATCACCTCCCATTTTATTTAGTGTTTTTGACAAAAAAAGAAAAGAAAAAATATCTTCCCCCAGTCTTTTTCTAGTTTTGTTTTATTGCTCAAATCCCATCTCAGTAATCATACCAAATATGCATTATGATTTATGAATTTCAAGAGCAGAAAGAAAATAGACGGACGTAGCAAAGGGTAGAGAGAGGATTTAAGGATAGAATGAACGAACCCTTTTAAGGGAAGGAGCTATAGGAGTGACAGGATTTTTGACATCAAGGGCGTAAAGATCACGATCGCCGCGCACGTAAGGATCGCTTTCGCCGGAAGAGGAACTGTGACGAACCAGACCCGCCTGTCTGGCACACTCGAAGTACTGAGTGATTGGTAACTCATTCGCGAAATCCCAGTTCCCAAACGCTGGTATCTGACCGCTCCTCTTCCATTCCTGTGATTAAATTCAACCCTCAAAATCATTAATCATTCAATTCTATAATGGAACTCATCAACCATACAAAAAGGAATTGAAATCAAACTTACATCCATTTTGGTGTGCAAAAAGCCAAAACCCAGAACGAAGTGACTCAAAGATATTGGTGGGGTTAGGGTTGAGTTCAAAAGAAAGAATGGGGGCAAAAAGGAGAGAGAAAGAGATCTGAGGGTCTATAAATTTGTTGCTCAGAATTTAGAGTAAAGGAGTCTGAAAAGCAATACGGAGTGGCTTCAAACTTTTTACTCGTTTTATGACACAAAAGGGGGCAGAGGCAGAGAACAAGAGGGGGTGTGGTAAAGCATCGATACAGTAAATATGGACTCAGACAATTAGTGGAGTAATAATGAGGGATTGAAGATGGAAAGAGGATGGTTGAGTTGTGCTCACGCGTACAGTTTTGGATTTGCTTGGGTGGTTGATGAATGATGCATACGACAAATGCGGGAAGAAACAGCGGGATTTAGGGATTGACTGCTGCGGAAAAGCGGGTGCGTGTGGTGTTACTGTGTGAAAGTAAAGGATTACCCATCTGAAAAAAAGCTTCGAATTTGAATAATAATGGCTGCTGCCAAACTGTCAGGGCACTGCTCTGTCTGCTGCTTGCACAAAAAAAAAAAACCCCTACCCTTGTTTATGCTCAACTCCCTCTTCCCAAAAAGTCTCCCAACTTTTTCCTTGATCCAGGTAAACCTTTTCCCCGGATCTGTCCAAAGCATCCTATTTCTTTTACAAAATAATAATAATTTATGTTCAAAATTATGCCTCCCAAGTCTCATCCCGATTGAAATTGAAGTACATCGCTTGCGAGTTTTAAGCACTTTTATTTATTATAATTAGAATCCCAAGAGCGGTAAAGGTAAAAAATGGTGTATAATGAGTTGAGAACAATAATAATTAGGCTGGGGCTGATATAAAAATGAAGAGAAGGAGCAGAATAGTAGTGTGGACTGTGGAGACAGCGAAGAAGACGGATTTGCATGTGACGGTTTTCAGAAAGGGACAGCGGTCAAGGCAGTCAACAATATCATAGGTAGAAAGAAAAGAGTTAGTAGGCTAGTAAGGAGGAAAAGAAAAACCAAAAAGATAAGGGTTGGCATCGTGGGTCGTGTAGTGCTGTCCACTAAAGTTTGACTTTGAACGCAAACTCGGGGTATCGGGGCCTTCCGTTTCCATACCAAAACAAGGCCTAACTTTGACAATCTCACCCCCCAGAAGTCAACACACCTCTCCCCAATTACCAACACATCCATGCTTCCATTATACGACTGTGTCTCCTCTGATTTATTTTTCTTTTCCACAAACAACACGGGCCACCCCAAAGGAAAGAAAAAGAAGACCTTTTTATCTTCCAATTGCTTTGCCCGAACGGTATGTTATGTTATGTTATTCATCCACGTTATCACTCCTATGCCTGTGATCTTTTTTTTTTTTTTTAAAGTTTTAAATCTTCACTTACTTCATAACTAATCAACATTCAGACTGGAGCTAAACTTGAAATAAATAAGAATCCTTTGGGTTTGACCAGACTAGATGTTTAATTGAACAGATAATAAAACAAATGTTTCATATGGGATGGGTGTTTTGGGAGTCCATGTTGGTTGGGGATGCTGCTATCCATGGCAAAAGCTAAAAGCAATTTCAAAAAATCAAGTTGTTCATTAACATCATCACACTAAACCCAAGAGAGTGTAATATTGTTGTTCAACATTGTCGGTGCTTTCCCCATGAATCTAATTTATTACAGCGTGACTCAAACTCCGGCAGCAGCACCCAACCCCGTTTCCCTGCTCATGTCATATCATATCATATGTAATACGCTATTTTTTTAATGCATTTCTCCATAGTCCATCTGACCATGAAAACTGGCTGTCAAAAACTAAATAAATGAAAAATTATAATTCAATGTTTCAAATTAAAAATATTTGTATTAAAAAAATCTTAAATTATAAAATTATGTTGAATGTTTCTAAAATCAAAAATTTTAATTAGAAAGATTAAAAATTTTACTATGGCAACAAAAATTTTAATTATATTTTATATTATAAAACTCATTAATTGTAAAAGTTTTTTATGTTCTTTTAAACAAATTTTAAAGTTTAAATATTTTTAATATAAATATCTTCCATTTAAAATTTTAAAATATAATTTCCTCCTAAATAAAACACCTAATGTCGTCATTTCCATGGTTAAGCCGCTGAGGGGGGGCCACCTATCAATGATTTATTGATTCAAATAGTTCTGTCATAAAAACTTTAGAAATCAGCTCAAAAATAATTAATGTAAACTTTCCAAATGAGGGTTGAAACATATAAATCAGCATGTTCATTCTAACAAATAACAATGTCAGATTCCAATTCCAAGAATATTCTTCTGGGCTCATAATACTGGCCAGAACCATAAGGTTGTGACTGAAGTGCAAGGGGTTTCATAAATGAAATCACAGCAGCGCAAATAGATAAAACTAGGGACCACTTTGATTTGAACAATTCCTTTGCCTATCCATTAGTTCTTATGTTGGAATCCATGGTGCAGTTGAAGCAACTTAACATGTCAGGAGTTTCCTAGAATTCGCTAGCTGTGTTCTCTGTGTTGTGCTAGTGATGAGTGATGATAATGAATGTTGTAAATAAAGAAATAGGATCAGGATGGATCTAATTTTGTAAATATTAGACAAGCCTCTGCTTTGAACAATCTTTTACATTTATGTATTTATATATTTGAAAAATGAGAGTAATATAAAATGATGTGAATGTATATAAAGTTTAATTTCTCTTTTTGTATTCATATTTATATTTTTTATTTTTATCTAAATACATTATATGTATTTAATTTATAAATATAGAAGATGACGAGGACCACATGCATGATTGAGGTATTGTTGCTGAGCAAATTTTAAAGCAAGAAGAAATGATGAGAGCGGTGCAGCACATGGATGATTTCTCATGAAACTTTGGGCCGGGACACTATCTGACACTCAAATGGTTATGCAAAATTTGAAATTATTTATAATTATTATTTATAAATGTGGTTAATTTTAAAATTTTGAAGTGTTTATGATGATATTTTTAGTAAAAATATAATATGAAAATAATCTCTGCAATTCAATATTCTGCTATTGATGTTTTAAGCTAAGATTAACTAAAAACTTTATTGTATGCTATATTTTTATTTAAAAATTTAGATAAAAATGTTATTAAATCTTATGTATATATTCTGGAAGGAAATATGTAAATGTACTATTTTTTAAATTATTTAAGTCATATCACTTCAAGAAAAACTGCTTAAGTCATAGTTTTGTCTTGAATTTCATATTTTATCTTTTTTTTAGATGTTTTTTATTTCCTTAAATTCCGTGTAAATTTGCCCGGATCTCATCAAATCACAAATAATACTTACTGTAAACAGTAGTACTATGATGAATAAAGATACGAAAAATTCGAGTTGTTTAACTACTGAATACATTACGATATTTATATATAATAATAATAATATTTAAATTGCGATTGCATAAATAAGTTAAAAATAATTAAATTATAATTAAAAATATAATTTTATCAATAAAATAATGATTTCTAAATTTCTTATTATTATTATTATTATTATTATTATTTGTATTTTAATATTATATATTAAAAATTAAAAAATATAAAACATATAATATATTTTAATATAATATATTTATTGCTTATTATATAAAATATTTTACACATAATATATATATATATATATATATATATATGTGTGGGGTACCCGCAAATCCCTCATCGCCCCCAGGCCCTAATACATATAAAGGAATGCACAAGTAGGGATTTTACATTCTCTTATTTGTTTAAAAAATAAATATTAATAAGATGTGAAGGAACATTTTTTGCATTTCTATATTAAAAAAATATTTAAGCATTTAAGTGGAATGCAGAGGACATTCTTCCATATTTTTATTTAAAAAAAAGTTTAAACATTCTAAGAATAAGTTCTAAACTGTAATACCAAATTTATGCCATTGTAATAATGGAGCAAAAAGTCATTTACTCACTCACCATCTATAAGATTCAAGAGGCTTTGAGATTTAAAGTTGTCAAATTTATGAGTTTAAATAAATTCATAAAAAAAAATAAATTTTATAAAATAAATTTATATCGTAAACTTATAAAAGTTTATATTTATTAATAATTATATATAAAATATAATATATAAACAGAAATTCATTTAAATATATTTTAAATTATACTAATTTTTTAAAAAAATTATTTATATTCTATAATTTATATTTTTTAATATAAAAATTTTAATAAAATTAATACATAAATATTATTTTTGAGTCTTTCTTTAATGGATTATACTAGATTTACCAATTTTTATTATTTTTAAACTCAATTTAACTCAATTATATAAGAATTTGTCAAACTTAGTTTAAACCATATTAAGTTAACTGAATTTATTTGAATCAAAGACAAATTAAATCAATTTTGTATTGAATTTGAATTTATAAATAAGTTAACACGATTTTTTTAAATAAAAATTTAAATTTATTAAAATCAAAAAGTTAACTCGTGACTTTAATAATAATGTTGGACTTTAAAAGCTCCGTTTATTATAATTTCCTAAAATCCTCAAAGCAACCGAGAGTAGATTGAATAAAGTTTTTCCTGAGTTGATTTTCTTGTACCAACTAGAGCAATTTTGAACTTATTTTTTTATCAATTTATAGTGTCACCACTCAATATATAATATTGTGTTACACTATAAATTGGAAGAGAATAAATTCAAAATCGTTCTAGGTGGTATAATAATATTACACACATGCACAGAAATTTAAAATAGTTAAAAGTATATTATATATTTAAGATATTATATATTAACTGACACTGTACAGCTATTCTCTCTCTAATTTGAGTTTATCCTCTTTCTGGCGTTTCTCTTTTCATTATCTCTCTCCAATTTACTTGATTAATATTTGATACTTAATAACTTTTCTCCCTCTTAATATCACTTGACCAGAAAAATTTGACTAACACTTAATAGTTATTTTCTCTCTTTTCATTCTATTAACACTTAAATAATTATTCCCTCTCTTAATAACTCTTGATCAAAAACTTGATTGACACTGAACAGCCCATTTTACTCTTAACACTCCTTCTCCAAATTTAAGTTTATCCACACTGTCTCTCACGCTAGCGGGCTAGTCTGCTAGCTTTGTAGGTTGAGATTGACCTTTTGATTAAAAAATTAAAATAAAAGAAGCCAAGTTTGAGACCCCCAAGACATAAAAAACCTAATGTAGCATTAGGAAGGAAATAAGGATAAGACGCAGTAGTACGACTTTTATTTTATCACATTATATATATATATATATATTCAATATTATTGTATCAATCACTGTTCTAGTTTAAATACGCTATGACAGTATAAATTGATGGAAAATAATTTAATATATAATTATAATTTATTATTATTATATATTATATTATTTTTATTTTTATTTAAATTTATAAAATACTATTTATGTTGATTATTCTAAAATATTTAATTATTATAACTAACATAAACATTTTAATATCATACTATACTATATGTTTATGCCTTATACTTTATTTGATTGAAAGATATAACGGTAAATGAAATATAAAATGTGAATAGATAAATATAAGTGAGATAAGAAATGATTATTTTATTTTTACTTTTAAAAAATAATTTAATAAATAAAATAATAAATATAAGAGTATAATAAACATTATACAAATTATATAAAAAGAATATATTTGTTTCACACAAACAGAGCCTTAGTTTATCTATGTGTTGGTTCATTTGATTTGATTATCAATTTTATATATATATATGGAGAGAGAGAGAGAGAGAGAGTTTCCTATTAATTTTGAATATTAATGTTGTGTTTGGATAGGAGAGGAGAAAAGTGGGGAGGAATGTGAGAGAAGAGAAAATTAAGAAGAAAATGTTTTCTTCTCGAGCTTTTGGATGGAGGGAGAGAAAATGTAAAAAGAAAAAAAAATTGTTAATTTAATATAATAATAATGTTGTTATTATTTTGACTTTTTGCATATATATTTTTTAAAAATAAAAATAATAAAAGAAATAAAAACAAATTTAAGAAAATGTTTAAATAATAATAAGAAATTATTTTTGAATAAGATAAAAAAATTTCTCATTAAAAACTACACACTTAAAATTAAAAAAATAATTTAAAAATATATTATTTAAATTAATTATATTTTATTTTATAAAAAATTATCTATAAATTATTATTTTAATATTATAAAATATTAATATTTATTTTAAAATTTTATTATAATATTATATATACAAATATATAAATATTATATATTTTAAAATATAATATAATATATACATATATACAATGGATTGCCCATTCAGACATATATGTCCAACTGTAATGCAGTCAGGTAGTTTTTTTTTTATAATTATGTGTAATTTTTTTAAATTATATATAATTTTATTAATTTTAATATTAAAAAAATGTATTATTATTATTTAAAATATATTAATTAATTTTATAATAAAATTAATTGTAACATTAATTTTTTAATTAATTAATTAAAATGTTAAAGAATTTTGTTAAATATATATATATACATATTTTATTATTCTTATATATTCCGACTTACTACCAGTAGGATGCTTTTTTTTTAATTTATATGTAACACTTTTTTTAATTATATATATAATTTGTTGGTTTTAATATTAAAAATTATTATTTTGAAAAATATATTTATTATTAATTAATTTTGTAATAAAATTAATAATTAATAATTATAATATTAATTAATTAATTAATTAACAAATTATTTTTTTTGTTAAATATATATACTTTTTTATTCATTCACGTATATTTTCTCCTCAAAATCTCTCCACATTTAAGGAGAAAAAAAATCAATAAGACCCACTATACTTTTCTCCTCATCTTTTTTCTTCTTCTCAGTTTTTTCTCTGAGCCAAGCAGGAGAAAGTTTCGTTTTTCTCTCTTTCCTTTTCCTCCTTTTCACTTTTTTTTTTCATCCAAATGCACTGTAAGAGGGTGTACGAAGGTTTACCCTTTTTTTATTCTCTCTCCAATTTAAGTTTACTCTTTTACTCTTAAATCTCTATTTTTTATTCTCACTCCAATCTAAGTGAATGACACTCAAGACTTACTAGATATATGAGAAGAATTTTTATAAAAATAAAAATAAAAAATAAAATAAGAATTGAATGAAATTTTGTAACTTAGAATTATGTCTGATATCTCATGGAAAGAAATGGAATATATGTTTAGTTAAATCAATATAATACAATAATAATAAATAAAATTAATTAAATGACCATAATGTTTTTATTGTAAAAAAAATAATAAAATAATCATTTTTAATTTCCATGAATAAAAAGCATTATAAAATAATCATTTTGTAATTTAAAAAATATTTTTTCAATTACCAATAATAGGAAAAAGTATAATAATGTTTATTTTTATTTTTTAATTCAAAAAATAGTTGTTTAATTACTAATAATAGGAAAACACATTAACAATAATAAAAATTTTAAAAAATTAATTTTAAAATTCTAATATAAAAAAGTGTATTTTGAATGAAAATAATAATAATAATAAATAAAACCTTTATTTTTATTTTTTTTAATTCCAAAAGAATATTATTTGAATGTCAAATAACAAGAAAACACAAAAAAAAAAAATCATTATTAGTTTTTAATTAAAAATGACTTTTGGATTATCAATAATAAAAAAATACGTATAAGAAATATAATTTCAATTTTTCTGCACAAATTCATGTCCATATGCACAAGCATATCACATGAAGGCCAACACATTGCTAAAATTATCTATGCTCTCTTCATTACTCCTTATAACATAATACAAATATATAAGCCAACTAATAAAAATTCACAAACATATAAAAATCAAATTATTCATTATACAAACTTGATCAACCTATGACATATAAAGATATTGGCAAATAAATATCCAAAATAGTGCAGATATTTAAAACACATTCAGATCACATATCCAATATATACATCTTCAGAACAAATATTGTCTTTAATCCAAACTAGTATGGTTGGCTAGCTTTGAAATCATTTCTATTGCCTTTAAATCTAGTATTTGCACTTTTAAGTTCTCTAGTTCTCCAATTGTCACCATTTTCTAATGTAAAATTGATTGATCCTAACTACCTTTATAAGTATAAAACATGAAAATAGAAAGATCAAAAG
Source organism: Erythrophleum fordii (assembly GCA_032878935.1). NCBI lineage: Eukaryota > Viridiplantae > Streptophyta > Magnoliopsida > Fabales > Fabaceae > Erythrophleum > Erythrophleum fordii. The sequence goes on from JAVQMF010000049.1 coordinate 36,307,181, forward strand.
CATAATGTGAATCTTTTTGCATATTAAGAAGTTAGATACACTAAACTGAACTATGCATATATAATGAGTATGGGCCACTAGTTGTCTCTTGCTTCCTCTTTACTTTCTAAACCTCACAGGCATTGGATTAATTTGAAAGAGCAACATAAAACACAAAAGATACAACAAAAAGAAGTTAGATACACAAAACAAGTTATATTAACAAAACTTAGACAAATTAGATACACTACTATATAAGCGATACAAAAACAAATGAAAACCTCCAAAATGGACATACTTCTAGAAAAGCAAATGAGAACAATACCAGAACCACAAAAAATTGATGGATAGTAAGGTGAAAAAAAAAAACACTTTTAGCAAATTTTGATGTTAAAAATTGCAATAAAAATCACAAAGAGACTCAATTATTTAAAAACATTAAAAATTATCATAACTTTTAAAATCTTTTAAATTCAAAGTTGAATCTTTAACTAATAGAAATGTTAACTATCTTGGCATGCTTTTCAAATTTTGCACACACTTAAAATATGGTTTATTGTTGCATATAAGACTAATCTCAATCTCAAATAAGCAACAAAAAAAAAAAGGTCAAAACAAAACATGTAGATTTTGAATATCTAAGTAGTTGAGCCAACAAAGAACTTACAAAAGTGTGTGCATCTCTAATTTGTACAATCCTACATTCCCTTTACAAAAATGTGTATAAAACAGAACCAAACGAGAGGTACATCCCTTTTATATGTTGAAAAGAGAATGCCAACAAAATAATTCAAGTCATACTATATAGAATAAGTAACCATACAAGAATTTCATATCTCTCATTCACTTGATACATAACCATAGAAAATTAAAAACAAAACAACAAAACAATGTTTTTTTATCTAACAGAAAAAGAGAAGATAAAAGGACAAGAAATAGTTTGAAAGTCTAGCCCAAGGAGATGGGATATTCACAGCAATTAAATCTCCAAATTGACTTGTCATTTTGGTACCTATATAGCTTTTCACTAGCCTTAGCATTGCCATTGTACCTCCTGTAACATGATTCATGAATAGCATTTAGGGGGGAAAAAAAAAATCAAAGAAGGAATCAAGGTAATATAGTTAAAAAATTTTCTCCACAAAAAATGTGAATCTTATAAATGAAATGGAAGTAATTTTCTTTTTATGTAAAAAAGTGTTCATGAATTATACATGTATTAAACACAAAAGGAAAAAAAAAAGGCCATAAAACCCATAAAACAAAAAGGTTCATTTATCATTAGTTGAAAAGCTCAATATAACAATTGTCTTTTGATAATAAAAAAGTTATGTTGGCAATTATCTACCATTCAACCATATTAATTAGTTCTTCTACAAGATTCATCTTGATTTTTAATCTTCAAGTTACAAAGAGTCATGATGTCATCATATCTGCTATCATAACTAATAATAACTAGTTCTACTATAATTTTTATTTTATAACATTATGACTTTGTCACCAAATTGGTACAAATTACATTAGGATTTTAAAGTTGACCTAATTTCATACTTTAATGTAGCAAGATCCAAAAATAATCAAATCTCCAATTTAGAACTATTTCAACATCTTGTTTATGCATTGTTATTACTACGACAAAATAGGTGAGTATAGAAATGGAAACGATTATATGTATTTTGCCTATCTTATCCTCCCTTGGATATGTTAAATACCAGAGGGCAAAGATCACAAGATGTTATTTTCTACATGTAGATATTTTGGGTTATAGTTGCTTTACATGAGTTTTCTTCACCAGATATGTAAGAAGTCCTGAGATTGGAGTAAATGAAACTACTAATTAGGATGTGATTACGCATAAACCATAAGAAATTGAAACTTGCTTAACCAAGAATCAAACAGAAAAACAAAACCATTTCTATCTTCTTAGGTCAACAGTTCCTAATATAGTGAAAAAAAAAATCATTACACAAGAATAAACTTTGAGGAATTGTAAAGAACAACCTAGAAATAAAGAAGACAAAAAAACTAGCTTTAATATTGTTTGAGCTTGACAAAGAGAGAACCAATGAAGAAATAGAAGAAACCCAAGTGTGTAATGACAAATCACCACTACTAGCTGTGGGTGGTAGAAGAAGATGCTTGGACAAGAATTGGCCAAGGACGTGAGCTCAAGTGAGGCTAAGGTTGCTACAGAGTGAATGGATTTTGTAATGTCTAGAGGGAAGGTATATATAAAGGGGTAAATATAATCTTCTAGCTCTCCTCTCTTACTACTTGTGTAGCTTTCCTTCACTTAAACTAAGGCATGGAGAGTCTCACACTAGAGGAAAATGAAGGCCACTCTTTCTCAGTATTTACTAACTACTCTAAAATCATCATATAACTTACTTATCATAAACAAAGCCATAAACTATTTTCATACACCCAACATGTCTCATATAAAGCTCTACCTATCAATTCAAGCCTTTTACATAATCCTATTGTTACATTCTCAAGCCAAATCCAATCCGAAAAAGCCTGAAACTTTGTTATGATACCAAACTTAGTTAACACCTCTTTCCATTTCTGTCTTCGTTTCTCTCACTTCTTTTGTACCAAATATGCTTGTACAAGCTCCATTCTTTCTCTTACTAGAGCTTAACCAAAAAACATTGATTGATTTGTAATAGTTATTCTCTCTCTTTATTTTTCTCTCTCTAATTTAAGTGATTGACACTTAATAACTCTCTCTCTCTCTCTCTCTCTCTCAATAGTTCTTGACCAACAAAATTGACTAATATTATATCTGATCAAGGATTAGAAAACTTAAGCAACTTGATAAGCCTCACTTAAAAAAATATGAGCATGGAGAATAAAGTTCATTTGAAAAATAGACTCATTAAAAAAAACCCATTATATAAAAAGAAGTTAGATTTATAAAACTCGGCCTAAGCATGACCTCACTTGAATCAATATTTTTTAAATATATTAATTACAATATAAAAAATTTTTAGTACAAAACATTTAATATATTAATTATAATATTTTTTAATATACTAATTATTTTATATTGTCATTTTTATTTGTTGATCTCAATGATCAAAATTATCTTATCCTCCAATGAGATTCCATCCCACAAATAGTAGAATGGAATAGGGCATCTCAATATTCTAAAAAATCAGCACTCGTTAAGGTGAAAAATCATTTGTAATATACCATTCAAAGATTGTGGTTGAATCTCCTCTTACAGAGGTGAAAATTACTTGATTTAATTATTATTGACTGGGGAGAGAAATTGTGTCTTTTATAAAGAAATTCCAATCTCTGCTATGGAATGGTTAAAGATTGTCTGATTCATAAATAAAAAGGACATAGTGTGTGTTTGGCTGCGCGTTGAAGAAACAGAAAACATAGTTTGGACAGAAGCAACAAATTGTTGCTTATGCATAAAAATGGTTACAAACGTGGTTCTCTATTTTTTCAATGCGCAGCCAAACACACACATAAACATAAGCAGTTGAATAAAGTAAAATTTACTGTATTACTGATGAAATTTTTTTTTGGATACATAGAAATTTAATAATAAATGTTTTTAAAATTTAACTTTTACTTTGTATTATTCAAGATCCAGAAGAAAAGTAAAGCACCAATTGGTTGTTGGAACAAAGCAAGGCACAATCTTTATTAGCAGAGAAGTAGAGCAATCCCTGCGAATGAGAATGTCAGGGAAGCCCAAGGTGAAGCTGCCGTAATGCACAAATCCCAGATTCACTTCCTCATGGCTAACGATATCCACAAGCAACTTGGTCAGCCGTCGGACTTCAATCCAGAGCAATTTGTAAAATGGGGCTGGGTCTGGCTTTTATATTCTTTCGGGCCGGGCTTGAGAAGCCGAAATGGAGTCCAATTAAACACTTAATTATCATATCCTTACACAAAGTAAGTCCCTCTTTCAAATCAATTCGAGAAATTATTGGTCTGATTGACTGGAATGCATTGTTAGAAAAACCCTCCCCTGTCAACCGTGGTTCTTTCTTTCGCATATCGGGGCTGCTTCTTTTTCCCCATGGCTTACGTGCCACCGCACAAGCGCCACTCTAAGGACAAGGATGCCCCATTACCATCACCTGAGCTGCCCCCTCCTTGGTTCAAGAAAAATCTAAATTCAAAGGCTCGCAATTCTCATGCTGAGAGAAGTGGACAGATTGTATACGCAGACCACGCCATATCTAGATGGTTTGCGGTTGGCTCGGATGATAATAGCCAGCTTCCCTCTTTTGTTCGCCTTCGGTCCATTTCCTTGGAATCTATTGAGGGCAAAATAGGAGAAAAACCTCTTATTTTAGTAAAATGTAGTAATCTACCTGAAGGTTAGATATGTATCCCAATTATGTAATCTCTATTCATAGTTTCATGCATTCTTGCTCGAGTTGTGGTCCAAAACCTAACTTGCAAAGGTTTTTCTTCTTCTTTCCTAGACGTCAGAGACATATGCATGAGAAGCCCTTGGGAAATCATTACGGAAAATGTGCTTCAAGATCTGCTCTCTTCTTTTGAAAGAGTGAGAAGTGAGATGGAGGTCCAATCTTCTGAAGTTAAGCCAACATTAGTTGCCAGATTTGGCAAGGTTCTCTTCCATGGGTAAAATATCACTCTTCTATTAACTGCCCCATTATTGCTTCATTCCCATTTGCCTCCTGTTAGGAGTTGATTTTCGAGTTGGTAATTTTCTTTGTAACTGCAATTGATTATGGTAGCTTCATTGTTTGGTGGTTGATTTGATGGATAGATTTGGGTTATCAGATGTATGTTAATATGTTCTTAACCCATTTATCCAAGACCACAATAGGAGTATTCAGTTCATTGAATGAACGCGTGTTTCAAAAAAATTTGGCATCAAAGTTCGAATTTCACCTTCCAGTCACCAAAGCATAGAACTTTGGAAACAATTAATATTTTGGTATACTGATTTGCGTCTGCTTACAAGTAACGGACATATTTCACCTATTAGTTGTAGCGCAGAAGCTAGAAGGAAAATATTACAGTATGGATCAATATTGTGCAGGAGACCTTCAGTTGCTCAAGAAGCAATGCAAAAAGGTTTGGCTGCTGGAACCATGTTGGGACATTTAAAAAGATCATTTTACACAAATATTCCTACTTTGTACATGGAAAAAATTACTAGCAAGGAGTCACCAAAGATTGGGTTTGAGTTTGAAGAGGAGAAAGATTTATTCCATGTTAAGGTATCCTTTTGTCCTATGCTTTGCTTATGGAATTCATATTATGCACAACTTCCTTCAAGTTGGCTATTGAATCTTGTAATTTCTTTCTTATGTTGTATAGTTGTCTGATGCCAGCCAACCAAATGCAACTATTTCTTGTAAGTGCCGTGTAATAAAAGAACAGGAAAAGCTTCAACTATACAAGGCAAGTTTTCTGATTCTAACCTACAGAGTTGAAAGAAGGGTACCTGTTATTATTTGATTATATAATAGCCTTATTATTAAATCTTCTGAACAATTCTGGAGTTGATGTAAAATCTACTAGAGAAGTAATCATCAAGAAATTCAGTTGTTACTGCTCGTTTTAGTTTAAGATGGTCATTCTCTTGATCTTTGGACAACCTTTTGTGTATTTAATTATATTTTAATTCCAGACTTCTGCCATTATTTTTACCTGGAATTTTTCTTTTGGGGGAAAAATCACAATATCTATGCTTGCACTCATCATGATTTATGAGTGAAAAATGTTTGGTGGGGAATTCTGCTGATGGGTATTCAAGCAAGGTGGAGAACCACACTCCAAAAGCTAACTATTGAGATGGGAGAACCACCTTACTTAAGTATCCTATTGAGCATCTCATACTATTCAATGTGGGACTTTGGCATCCCATACTACCTTGGTCTCCATCAATTAGCCGTCCTTAGAAAGCCGACGTCCTGGCGGCTACACTCTGTGGCACTTCACTTGGCAACACTTTACTCAGCCTTCTTCTGGTCAAAACCCTCGACAGGTAGCCCTTTCCGGAGTTGCCGATGACCAGCTCTGATACCAATTGATGGGTATCTAAGTAAGGTGGAGAACCACACCCCAAAAACTAGTTATTGAGGTGGGAAAACCACCCTATTTAAATACCCCATTGAGTATTCCATACTATTTAATGTGGGACTTTGGCATCCCATACTACCTTAGTCTCCATCATCTGCTATCTAATCAAATTCCCAGTCCAACAACAAAGGAAAAGGGGAGAGAATATGATACTTTTCATATTCTCATTTTATCTTCCTTTTTATTGGAAATCAACTCTTCTCCATGCTTCTGTTGATATATCCTCATTCTTATTGTAGATTGAACTAAATCAACTACGCCGCATGGTCACAGACATATCATGTCTTATTAAGCATCTTGATCTGAGGCTAATGTTGTGCACCAAAAGGATTTTGACGGCCTTGAAAGTAAGTTGCTTTCTCATTGCATACCTCTGAAATTACATATTTGCAGCAGTTTATGTTGCATCCATTATTTATTCATAATTTTCATCCCTGGGAAAAATTTTTCTTTAGCAATTGTGATAGAAATACAAGAGGAAAATAGTTGAAATATTTTTGCTGTTGAGGTTTCAAGTGGAGAATCTTTTATGGAGAAAACACTTTTATTTTCTTTTCTTAAAATATATCATATTTGTCATATTGGAACCTTGAAACAGTGTAATTGTAATTGTAATGGTAAAGCTAAAAAACTCATAAATCTACAGCTTTCCTGATGTAATTGTACTTGTGTGATGTCTGTTACAGGATGATGAATTGCAATGTATTCGAGACCTGATTCATTCTGCAGTTCTAGATCCAAATGTGAAGGGCGGATTAAGGTGGCCCCTGGGGAAAGCATCTTCTGGAGGTAAATTTTCTGTGGTTGGGGTCTGGCACACTATAACTAAAGCTTACAGAACCCCATCACTGAGGCTGAAGGTGAGACATGCTGATCGATTTGATTTTCGGACATCAACAGGTGAATCTGCTTCTGAAGTGTACTTGAAACTGAAAGGAATTGTCTCAGAATTACAGGTAATTATAGTTTAGGTTGCTCATGAGATGATGAAAGAAAGGAACATTAGTAGAAGAAGACAAAAGGCCTGGTTTTGATTCTTTTGCTATTTTAAGAAACCATCTACTTTAACTGTTGTATCATTATCTGAGTGCATTAATCCTTATGACCCTGTTTTATCTGTGTGATTTACTTCAAACTAGCATCAATGATTACTGTTGAACTATATTTGCAAACTTGTTTATTTTAGGTGGTTAGTCTCTGTCGTTAACTTCTCTTATTAACATTTGCTTTTCAATACTCACATTTTCTGCTGTAACAAGTCTTAGGTTTTAAAAAATGTAATACTTTCCTGTTATTGTATGGAACTGCAGATAAATGCAAGGATTTAGTCTTCTAAATTAATGTAAGAACGTTGGACAAGATATACAATTTAATGATCTCTGTTAACAAGAATTGGAGGATAAATTAGTGGGAAATTGGTTGGATTGAAAGTTTATTTAAGGTATGATGCGAAAACTCTAGTATGGGTACTTAAATTAAGCTAAGCTTAGTCTCAAACCACATATGTGCCATGCTAAGGATGCGGCTTAGTATCTAAGCGAAAGGTTAGGCTGAGAGCATACCATAATTTTTAATTGTTTGGTTTTGAATATTATTTCAGGATTTAAATTAGAATGAGAGGAAGTAAAATATGAGCGTCACATCTATGACAGAATTTCATCTAACCTATCTGAAACTTAGGGACTTGTAGTTGCTGATTTCTCTGGACCTAGATTAATGTTGATTTGTAGTTGACATATTGACTTCACTTCTTCCAAACGATAGAAGGGTTTGAGGTTCAAGTCCCTGTCTTGTGAAAAATTGGGTCGGTATATCTTTTGTCCTTGGAAAGATTTGCAACTGCAGTCATATCCTAAATCTTGTATGGCAATTAACAAAACCTGTGGAGACCTGGGGCATAATTGAACCTGTGTCCTACAGAGTTTGAACTGATTAAATATGCCTCCGCCCAAAAGTTACAAGATAGTAAAAAGCCATTTTTTTGACAAAAAAGTTCTGGAGTTTATATAATTCTAAATTTTATATGTGTGGTGAAGCATTTTACTGACATTTTGTATCTTCTCTTTCCCATAGGTGGAAAAAGTTGATGTCAGTTTGATCTCAGAGATGCTTGAAGAGGAGTTAAAATTGATATGGGATCACTTTTTAAACTCTGAACATTTCTTGGGATGATGGCTGGTTTTGAACTTCAGCTCTCACTCTTTTGCTCTTAATCACAGCTCCCTGTCTCTTATGGGAGGAGGGATGATGTAAATAATCTTATCCATCCTTTGCGAGGAAGAGACTGGGTATGGAGTAGTGACTATCAATGGCCCCCCCTCCCCAACCACCAAAAAAAAAAAAAGAGCAAAAAAAGGTTGTGGTTCATTTGCACAATTGTTTACAGAATAGACAAATGATTTGATAGTTATATGTTATCAAGAGGAGTACAGATGACCACCCATTTGATAGCACCACCGTTGCGCCCTCCATGTGTGTTTATGTATATTAAATGTGATAATTAACATTGGGTTAATGCACTTACTTGGTGTCCTTCAAAAACAATCAACTGTTGTCCATCTTAATAGGACCTATTTTAAGCCTGCATTTTTTAAGCTACTGTGTCTGGGAACACTCCCTCTGCACCACCGCTTTTGCTCACTCTGTTTACTTCCCCCCTCGCTGCTGTCTCTTTCACCCTCCTGAGTGATGGAAACTAATTTTCCAGCATCGGTATGCATCTATCTACGTAGTGAAGAGAACGTAGTTGAAATTAATTTTTTGTTGCGAAACAGGTATGAAGTTGTTTGGTATCTATGTTCTAGTCACTGCTTTTTCTCAATTTTCACGCTAAGATGTTTGATAGTTCCATTAGGGATAATAATATTGCTAGATTGTCACGCATATGCATCTAACGGACTAAAGCATATAGCAATCGTTAAAATTAGGATCATAACATATGTTCAAGGTCTCATGTCAAAGATACAAATCACACTATTCGAAGACTTCCAAATATTCACAAATTTAGAATCCGTAATGACAAACAGTTACAAATAATCAAGTTATTATCTCAACATAAAAACAATGGCCACTGCAGACAATATCTTAAGTTGTGCAGCATGATAATGAAAATAAAGACGAAATAAAGCTATGGTGGTTTTCGTTTTAGCATCTATCTTAGTTTCCTTAGTGGCAAGGCACGTCCAAAGATCTTTTCCACTTCGCTGGCTTCCATTTCAAGCTGGCTGAGTAGGTTCATTTCTTCTTTTGTTAGGCCTCTAAAGAAATTTTCCTCATCATCTTGAAGTACTTTGAACCCTTCAGCTAGCCTCCTAAACAAGGTCATCTCTGTTTTACCCACCCTCTCTACCTCCCCTTCTAACTGTTCTGCTTCCCTCACAATTGTCTCCTCTCCTTCCTCTACTTTTTTCTCTAATCTCTCCACCAAGGAAGGCTCTGGCCCACAAGTATTATCTGTTCTGATGAACTTGCTAAAGTCTCTTCCTACACTCTTTGCTGCATTTTCAAGTTCAGGAACTATAGTTTCTGGCAAAACTGCACTTCTTGTATACACAACCGCACCTCCATAGCCATCCCATGCATCATTCCTGCCTCTGTAGTAAACAAATATGTAATCGTCTGGTTTATTCTCAATCTTGGATGACAGAATATACCTGCATTTCATGGCTGGTGAGTTTTCAGTGGCACGATTACAAAGACCAAGTTCTACAGAAATTAAGCCGTCGGGTGTCGCTGAAACTGTTGTGTACTTAGGTTCAAATACATATGCAAATTTTTAAGTCCTCGTAGATTGAAGTAAACACGCAACTGAGTAATCCAGAACCTAGAAAACCGATGTAAGGTCTGAACTTCTAAAAGATGCCCGGAACTGCCAGATGCTGTCTTGTTCTTTGTTTTTGGAACATTTAGTTTATTTCACTCAAGCACCAGGAATTGGGACAAAAAAATGGAGTATGCGGCAGATAAAGTAATGGGTGATTAACGAAATCTATTTTGAAGGGGAAAATAAAGTAACTCTGTACTTTTGCTTATTCTACTAAATTTTTAAAATTGCAAAAAGGTGGCTTTTGAGCAAGGAGTTACCAGTCATCCTGATAGTGAAGGTACTCATTATCATGATTGTAGAGAATCCCGGGCTGAGAAGGATCTTGTACAAATCTCTGCAGAGCTGATCGAGTGAGAAATCCACCATCCGGAGTCCGTACTCTCCATGACAAATTACCCACAAGTTTGTTCGGTTCTGTATGAAATTCATGCAATTGGCAGTCAAAAGTATCAAAGGTAGGATTTAAGCCGGCACTGATGAACCACTTCCCATTGAAATCTCCAATGTTAAAGCTCTTAACAAGGATATCAGGATTTGGTACGGGAAATTCTCCTACATCAGATTTCCTAGGTACACATTTCTTCCTTGAGACCGCACACTCGTTGAAATCATCAACCACATTGTTTTCAAACAGGTCCCCGCATTTTATCTAAGTTAAGAAGAAATAGATGATTTAGTATAAAACGACACACACATGTAAGTCATAAAAGGCACAGGACTAACTTGGCATTCTGCCTCATCAGGTCGATTATTGCAAGTTTGGAGACAAGCAATATCGGCAGCACACGATGGATTTGATATACACTCGGCCAGTTCTATCCTACACAGATGAAATTATGTGGTTAAACTTTGTCACTAAGCCGGAGCTAGGAAATCCGATGTGCTGAAAACAAGCTCCCAGAGGGAAATTAAATGGCATGTGATGTATACCTGCATTCCTTCAATAAGCAGGCACAAGTTTTGAGGGCATCAACCGCATCGGCGGATGGAATGATAATTAAGATACATAGCAATATACCGGCTACTTCCAAGAAGCGTAAATAGCTCCAATTTTTCAGGAAAACAATCGCTCTATCCACCAGAAATTCAGATACCTGTTTCTCCCAAATGAAGAAGCAAAAAAGATCAATGAGAGGGAAACTGAGAGAGGACGGGTAACATGGTTCAGGAAGAACCTGTGGTGTATTTGTACGAGTGCCAAGGGCTGAAATGGAGAAGTCTTGTTTCTGTTGTCTAAGCAATTTCGAATATCTTGACCCCAAACTGAGATAACGTCGATAAGGTCTTAGCGGCTGCAAGTGTGAAGAATTGTTGCTGTTGGACAATACTTTCAGTACCACCATCCTACGACGACCAAATCCTCTTATCTTTTGTGACCTTATATGACCTTTAAGGCCTAATCTAATGCATATATTGGCATTGCCTTCCTGGTGGGATAAAAACATTGAGTGTGCAGCCAACGCCATAAATAGACTTCCAAAAATGACCTGACAAAGAACACAGAATAATTTGCAAGGGCAATTATACGTGCCATAAATAGCACCTAGTTATGTCTCTGAGTAGAACTGAATGCAAATGATTCAAATGGTATGCTCAACAAAAACATAAATTGGCTTTCATCTGCTTAAAAAATTGCCGACCCACTTGTTCTAATTCTCCGTGTAAGTTTCTTTCAAGGCACTGATAAGTGATATCATTTCCAATAAGCACTGATTTACCATTCTTCTCATCTAAAAAATACATAATAGTATTAAAAGAAATAAACTTGTTGCTTTCCCCAGAATGCATGAATTTCCGAAACCAAAAAGGGGAATTGTAGAAAGAGAGAAATGATAAGCTGAAGACATGCCTTATGTCGTAGCTAATGAAATGGAACGAGGGAGACGACGGAGCAGTGCAAGAAATGACGGTGTCATGGCAGCTAGCGGGGAGGGAATAGAAGAAGAAAGAGGACCCGCCGTCGCACGAGGACTCGGATAAGAGCATCGTGTGGACTATAAACAAACCCGTAACGGTAACGAAAAGGTACACGTCGCCGGTTCCAATTGGTTGTAGTTATGATCCAATTCGTTGCGCTAATAGAGTTGGGCTTGGGTATTACCTACGCCTACCTGATGCCTTATGTGGCTCTTGCTTTGTTCGAGGCTGATCTGCCCCAGTTCATATACTGCTATCGGCCCATTGGATAGCTGACATACTCTTGTTGATGTTATATATATATATATATATATATATATATATATATATATATATATTGACTAAAAAAAATGTTTTAGAAAATTTTTTTAATGAAATTGAAGCACGAATATAATAAATTGCAGAGTAAATTACATAGATTTCTTTTAATTTTGTTAAAATTATACAAACCTTTTTTTTATTTTCAAAATTTACACTTAGTCTAATTTTATTTTATTTTTAACTAAAATACCTTCTATAAAAAAAATATGTAAGTGGTTAATTGAGGGTATTTTAGTTAAAATAAATTAAAAATTAAACTAAAGTATAGTATAACTTTTTATTTCATAAAAAAACAAGAATAATGTTAAATCTCACGCACATAAACCCTAAGGGTCAGCAGTGATTAAATCCAAACTACACGGTTGCTTATAATCAATGATAAATGTATTGTTAGTTTACTCCCTTGGAATATCTCTAAACTAGGACCCTGCAATCATACGCGAGTTCATTGAGGATCAAAAACAAATGATAAAATAGGATATAATGGATAAGGTAAAAATGCCAGCTAGCAATGTAAATTGTATAACTAAGGAAGTGTTTTCCCCAGAATACACATAGAAAGTGACAAACTGGATGAGAAAATAAAGTGGAATGAATATTATGAAGGTTGGCGGATTTTATTAGCTAACAGAATAGCATAAAAAGAATGGCGTAAATGTCAAAGGTTATATTTCTCCTGATGATTGCAAGGTGATGAGTTAGTAATTGCTAGCTGTAAAACGAGCAGCGCGAAGAAAACGAGAATATCTATCGCAATGGCTCGATATTCACAAGGAGAGGCAAGATCTATATGTATCCAATTCCAGTCGTCTCAGGGAAATTTTTTTGCTTCTCTTGCAGAGGAGTTGGATATGATAATTAAAAATCCCACACCTGCTCTCCCTTGCTTCTTCTTCATTCCAATATTACTCCTCCTCCAACACTCTTTCCCACGGGTTGCAAGTGAAATCAGTTTGTGTTCCTTTTTGAATGAAGATTAATTTGCTTGTTTAATTTGATAAAGCGTGGTGAAAACAAAAGAGGTACGTACTCCTTTTTAATTTATTAACGTGTATGGTGCAGGTCAATGTGGGCTAAATTTGAGTTCATACCCATACGTGGGATATGGGGAGTGCCGGGGGGTGCAGGAGGAGATGGACCAATGGGAGGGGTTCCCAAACACAGTGTGCTGCCGTAATGCCCTCACAGTGTTAACGCAAGCATTGGCCTTGCAAGCCCGTAACTCGCTTCAACAGGCTGCTGTGTTTATCTCCCAGAATGAATGGGAACCGTGTACCAACGGGTTTCTTCAGCAACAAGGCATGTCACCCAATTCTTGCGGCTTCGATGACTTGCACCAAGGCGCCAACAAATGCTCCAACATCAAATTGCAGGATATTCAGGGACAGCAGCTCTACCAAGACGCCTTAGACAAATGCGCCCACTTCGATCATCCCTTTCAACAATCTTGTGTAGATTGCGTAACTGCCATTCTGGTTGTCAGAGACTCTCTCTATAACCAATTAGTGGGAGGGGAAAACAATCCCGTCGAAAGAGCCGTTTGCGGTGTAGCAGCTCTTGTTTCCGTTGCAGCTGGCAAACCCGACGATCCTTCCATCTCAGACAAGTTCTTGCGCTGTTGGCCTCTTCCACAACAGTGCCACGGTAACGCCATACCATCCCTCACTTCCCTTGTATTCACTGTTCTTTCCGATGATGATCCCTACCAATATTCATTCTGCTTTTGTCCTTGCAGATCACCCTGGCTTCCTCAAATGTAAGTGAAATTAAACTTGAGCTATTAATCATTAGTCAAAACCACTAACAGACAAGTGTTGTTGGGGTGGCAGCTTCTTCGGTAGGGTTCCCGCTAGTTGCGCTGTTAGCAGTGATTGCAATCTCGTTGATCATGATACTGGTGAAATTTGTGTCGAAGAAGAACCCTCGGAAAGCGGTGAGCTTGAAAGAAATAACAACGTGGTCGGGAATGTACTGGTTCTCGAAAGCTGAGATAGAGAATGCCATAAACCACGGGAATGAAAGGAAGTGCCTGGGAAGAGGGAGTGCGGGACAGGTGTACAAAGGGGTTCTTCCCAGCGGTCAAGTGGTGGCCATCAAGCACTTAAGCAAAACCAACAGCTCTGATTCTTTCACTCGGGAAGTGGAAAATCTTTCAATGCTTCGCCATCCCAATTTGGTTTGCCTATTTGGGTGTTGCGTGGAAGATGGGGAGAGATATTTAGTCTATGAGTACTGTGCAGAAGGCAATCTAGCGCAACATCTCTTGAGTAATCTCATCCCATCTCCTCTGCTCTTGCATATGTCTCATTAATCATGAGTTTTAGTTTACTACTATGTATTGGTATTTATCATTTCAAAAGGCATTATTATTGCATATATGTATTATATTCAGGAAGAGACAGCCATTTGACATGGGAAACAAGAGTTAAGATTTTAAGGGACTGCTCATTCGCACTCAAATATCTCCACCATCACATGGAGGGCTGCGTTGTCCACAGAGATATCAAGGTATACAATTATACATCACATAATTAATATATGGAAAAAGAATAAACGTGAATGAATGTGATGGCAATTAATAATACATATGGATTTGAAATTGTAGCTTTCAAACATACTTTTGACCGAAAGACTGCAAGCAAAACTGTCGGATTTTGGACTGGCAAGGATGATGGGGATGGAGGAGACCAAAGTGTTTACGGCTGTAAGAGGAACCATAGGATATATGGATCCAGAGTACATGAGCAATGCCAAGTTAACCTGTGCCAGCGACGTCTATAGTTTTGGTATAGTTGCCTTACAAATTCTATCAGGCCAGAAAGTGATCGAGTTAGATCTTGATGCCAGAGATCAGCTCACTAGGAAGGTAGGTACTACTATGTATTTCCTGCATCCCCACGCACAAAAAAGGTATTACATGCTCATATTTGTAACTGTAGGCGAGAGATGTGAGCATGGGAAAGCGGCCAATATCGGATTTTGAAGACCCAAGGCTAAAGGGACAGGTGAATAAGGCGGACTTTGAAGCCATCTTACATATTGCAGTGCTGTGTGTTGCCAAATCAAGCAAAGGTCGCCCAACCATTGAGGTTGTCTTTGAGGAATTGGATAAGGCCTATGATAACACTCGTGCTGAATGGGTATATATATACATATATTTTAGTTACTTCACTTCCATTCTATCTACTTCATTTACAACTTAACAATTCGCAACGCTATATCGGTGGTTTTGGATGAGTGCAGAAGGCAAAGCAGGATCGGAGCTCATCAGGAACATCCACCTCCAAATTCTCGGGTTTGACTCCTACTTGACACAAAGCGACACGTACGTGTGTTCGTTACAACGAAGATGACCATCATGTTGTGCATTACAACACTACATATAACATTACTTATATCACACAAGATACAATGAGTGTTAAAGGTGTAGTGTACATACCTAAGTTTCGATTCCCTCGTCTGTAGTCTGTACTGAAACAGGAGACCCACAAAAAAAAAAAAAACTTTTCATGCACCAGCACTGTAACATCTTAATAATAATAATAATTACATTTTCAATCCGCCAGCACTGTTTCTTATTCTTCTTAAACTTTTCATGCACTTGTATAATAATAATAACGCTGCTAAGTTAAATTTTATTCAAGCTCTCTTAATAATTACACTAATATTAAGCACTGTATTGAAATAAAGTATGAATATATTCTCTATTTTTTCTTAAAAGAACTCCCAATTCTTTAATGATAATATTCTAATTAAAATAATTTCACAGTACTTCTGAAATGTTTTTGTATCTGCTTCCGTTAAAATCCAAGTAGAATGCTAGGTTTGCAAGGTTTGAGGATCTCGACACGAATATAAGTGTGTGGCACGTTACTTTTCACAGCCGCGTTTGCCCATCCTTCCTTTGCCACTCTCAACTGTTGGACGAAGATATCTATGCAGTTGAGCCTTGTAAATGTAGCCCCCAAGTTAAAGACAATTGCATCAACATAATTATGAATACAAGTTTCTTTATTAACTTAAACCCTATAATTGACTCCGTATTTAAAAGCAAATGAAACAAGATGAATCATTATAAGCACAATGTCATTATAATTATATAAGATGAAATGAAATGACGGAATGCATGTGGTTTGTAAATCGTACAATTGAATCTGGAAATATAGCAAACACATTTGAACATCCATGGTGTGAATGTAACAAGAGCAATGGTTGTGGATGATTCAGTTCACCCTAACACTTCCATCCATTACACCAATTTAGGCAGTCCAGATCAAGTTATGAGAGAGAAAAAAGAGAGCAAATAAGAGAGTGTATGAAATCTGTATGCTTCTCTCAATCTCTTTCACTAGATCCTCTCCGTTAGATTCCCAACTTAAGGTACATCATCTGTCCCACACTTCTTACTTCTTTAGTAGGATAGCCGCTTGCCATTTAAATCATGATCTCGTATTATTTTTAGACAACAGATTAAACTTGTCCTCCCAAATGTTTTTTAAGAAATTGACATTAATGCAACATTGGGGCTAAAAATTTAATTAAGAAGAATAATGTTGTTAGATTTGCAAAAGCATTGCACATGTACATAGTAATATTTCCCACCCTCTCCCATTTAGTAGGTGGTTTTAGAGATGAAAAAAATTACCCCATATTCTTGAATAATGCATTTAGAGGGAAGATGAATAGATGCTTCTGTACTAAATAATTTTAATGCAATCTTTGGGTTAAAACACGATTAAGATGATTAATGCCAATAATGAAATAAGTGATCAAACAAAACAAATGAAAGTAAAATTTAAAAACTTAAGTTTTAGTGTAGTGAGTAAATTTTAATTAATTAGATTCAGTTAATTGGAACTTAATACAATTAAAAATAAATAAAGCAAGAGAGAGAAGATTCAGTTAACTTATACTAAATTCAATTAATTGAAACTCAATTTGAATTGAACCAAAAACAAAATAAAATAAAGGAATATAAGGAAAAAGAAAACATCAAAGATTATCTTAGTTTAGACCTTTGTCTTATATCCAATTTTTTTGAAATTCATTTTGAAACTCAAGGAATTTTCTTTACCAAACTACAAGAGTTACATAGCAACAACACACATTTAGGTTTGAGTTTACCTATAACTCTTATAATAGATTCTACTTAACTCACTTAATGTTGACTTTTTTACCTCAAAAAGATTTTACACAAGTAAGAAATAATTTGACAACCTTTTATCAAAATGTAATTATTATATGCTTATTCAAACTCTCAAAAATTAAATGAACCAGATGCAAATTCAGAATAAAAAGAAGATGAAATATAAGAAGAACAAAATGGACTACAATTTTTAAACTTTCTTTTTAGCTTCTATGTATATTCTTCTCTTCCACAGTGTGCTTTAAATTTATTCGTCGGAGAGTATTGCACTTTTGTTCTAGCCATTAAAGAGGGAGAAAGAGAGCGCCCTATTCTTTGTAGACCATTCATGATGCTTAGAAGAAGATGGAGGCAAAAAGTGTGGTGCTTTCAGCTTGTTCAAGCATAATGCTCCTTCTTTCTTCTTTCTTGTTTCATGTAAAGATGCATATGGAGAGTATTGCTGGAGAGTATTGCACTTCTGTTCTAGCCATTGAAGAGAGGGAAAGAGAGAGTCCTGTTCTTTATAGACCACTTATGATGCTTAGAAGAAGATGGAGGCAAAAAGTGTGGTGCTTTTGGCTTTTTCAAGCATAACGCTCCTTCTTTCTTCTTTCTTGTTTCATGCAGAGATGCATATGGAGATGACCTCTTCTTTTCTTTACTCATTTCATCCTAATAAATAGCATTAAATACTTGTAATAAATATACTAAAACACATCGATAAAAAAGAGAAGAGAGAAGAATAAAATAATGTTTAATTCCTTTCTTAGTAAGAGAAAACAAAAGATAAGAAAGACAAAGTGGATTTTTTTTTTTTTTTTGCATATTAACGTGTAAATTGACTTGTATCTATACCTCCTTTTATTTGCATGTAAGTTTTTTCTTTGTTTATTGAACATTACTTCTCAATAAAATAAACAACCAGTTCAAGTATTTTTTTTTTTCTTCCCAAGTCATGTACCAACACTTCAAAAATTCTTTTCTATTTATTACCAAATCAATTGATTTATTAAAGCCTTTTCACAACCTATTTTTTAGGCTTATATCAAAATATGGACCTTTTATTTGATATTTTTAATTTAAGTTCTGTTATATCAAAGTTATCAAAGTCATATTAGACTTTTTTGAAAACCATTAGTTTTATTATTGCATGAAGGTGGGATGTGAAAGGCAAAAAGAGAGAAATCTAATTTTAACTTGTTAAAGTCTTTAACCATCAATTTTTCACCTCGTCTCTGCTATCTGAAATTGCAATGAAAGTAGCATATCATGCTCTGCGACAGTAACGTCAGATAGCTTATAGGCTACAAATTAGAGTGGTTACAAACAATTTTTATACAGAAGCAGAAAAGAGTAGTTACACTTGAAATTAGAAAGTTACTATTCATTGACAC
This sequence comes from Erythrophleum fordii, assembly GCA_032878935.1. Classification (NCBI taxonomy): domain Eukaryota; kingdom Viridiplantae; phylum Streptophyta; class Magnoliopsida; order Fabales; family Fabaceae; genus Erythrophleum; species Erythrophleum fordii. The sequence continues at coordinate 36,325,836 of JAVQMF010000049.1, forward strand.
TTGTTTACCACCATAATACAGGTAATAGAATGCGATGGACAGAAGAATTGGCACTGGTAATCCAAGTTGAAGTGTATAACATTGAAAAGCATAAGAATTTATCAAGTGTGAATAATTTACGTGTTCCGCAAGCCAACAATTAGAATTCCCATGGTAAGATCAAACAAGTAAGGATCACTCCTCCAACAATGTCGAGTGGAACTATAGAAATTCATCATCACTGTCACTCTGGTAAAGAAACAAAGGTAGATACATAAATATACCCGAAACCTACTTTTAAAAAACCAGTAGAAATAAGGATGCTGGAGTTTTAACATGAGAAGGAGCTCATGTTCATATATGGTTCTTCCCATGACTTGAGTGGGTCAATGTCGTTCCTCTGTCTTGTGTGTCGCCTAGAAATGAAAGTGATATATAAACAACCAAATGAGCCATTGAGAGGCCAAAAAGAGAGGGGGGGGGGGGGAATCTTGGTGTAAAAGACGAGTATGGCTGTTCTGGAATGGAATTTGGAAGCAATCGACATATGATGGACTTATACTCTAGCGCTAGAAGCTGCGAGTCGTTCCCTGGTGTGATCTTTTGGAGGTTGCTTGGTAGTATGGGCATGGTCTAAACGCAGGACCCCTTGTGTTGACCTTCTGCCGCTGCCACCGTCGCTGCTGAGGTCAGATTGAACACTTTCCCCACTGCTGATGAGCCCGAATGATATATCTCCTTGAGACATCCTGCTGCTCCCACGCTCATGCAATCCCTCACTTCCTCCATCCTCCGATTCCGTGCTCATCTTTCGTCTTGATGATTCTCTACTGCTTTTTCGGCTTGACTCTTCCCCTGTAGACTTTTTGCTGCTCTTCTGGCTTAAATTATGTGATTTGTGGCCGGAAGAAACGCTTCCCTCATCTGAAGTGAAGTCGCTTTTGCGGCTTGATTTGGAGTAGAACTCCTTGGCTCCCAGGGCATCAGAATTCTGCTGTTCCTCATTCTCAGACGCATCACTTGCATCATCCTCATCCTCATCCTCGGAACCATCATCCTGAGGGGGCAAGGTGGCAGGTGACAGAGATGCGGGAATTACCTCCGGCGGAACCATGGACAGGAAACTCAGAGCAGTTACCACATCACTCATCAAAGGCCGGGCCCCTTCTTCCTCCTGCAGGCACATGGCTGCTACTGCTACGGCTTGATTTAGATCCTTTTCTGGGAAATGTTTCTTCAGAAGTGGATCCGCCATTTCCGGAAACTGTTTTGGATTTCTGAACAAGGGTTGTGCCTGCTCATTCATTGTACCAAATGCTAAATTAAGCGTAAACAAGGCAGAATTGAACAAGATGAGTACGTAGGCGTAATGTAATATACCCATGAAACTAGATTTTGCTCCTCGTTTGGTTTGGTAGTATCAATGGCTCGCCGTCCGGTGATAAGCTCCAGCAACACAACTCCAAAACCATAGACATCCGATTTCAGGGTGAGGTGACCTGTTCTTATATACTCGGGGGCAGAGTAACCATAGGTACCCGTAACTCCCGGAGATATAAGGTTGGTCCTATCTCCCCCGGAAAGCTTGGTGAGTCCAAAATCAGATAGTTTTGGATTAAGATTATCATCCAGCAAGATGTTTGAGGATTTCAAGTTCCTGTACACAACTGGGGGATTGGCCTTGTCATGCAAGTACTCTAGTCCTCTTGCTGCACCCGATGCTATTTTCATTCTGGTGAACCAATCTAATGCAGGCTTACCTGCCTCAAGCTCTGCCCCAACAAGTTATGTATCAATATGGTATAAAAATGAAGCATTAATTTAATTAGATAAAAGGTTGAGGATACCAAAAAGACGGTCGTATACAGAACACCCAGACATGAATTCATACACCAGAAGACGTTGATCCCCATCAGCACAATAACCAACCAGATTCACAAGATTTTCATGGTTCAGGTGACTTAAAACCGCAATCTCTGTCAGAAAATCCTTACTGCCATTCATCCCATTTCGGTCAAGTTGCTTCACAGCTACCACCTGTGACACCCATATGCAAAGGTGAGAAACATGAGAGAATGATTGAATTTGTTTTTCTATATCAAATCAATCCATCCTTAATTATGAGGCATGACCTTGCCGGATGCTGGAATGGTGCCCTTGTACACTCTGCCAAACCCACCTTCACCCAACAGGCATTCCTGCCTGAAATTCTTGGTCGCGGTGGCTAGTTCACGGAAAGTGAATGTTTGCGCTTGAATATTTACGTTCTCACCTTGGTTTCCATTATCTGCCTCCTCAACAACCACAACCTCATCCATCAATGCAACATCATAATTATTATCACACTCATACGTACCAAAATTAATCCTTTTTAATGTCAACCATTTATAAAACTAACTAATCCTTTCAATGCTATATTTTGATTTTGTCACTCCTTCAAATTTATCTGTACAATTCTTGATTTAAAAAAAATTTGGAGCCACATAGAAAAAATTTAACTGTATTCTATTGAAATAACAGCTATATATATATATATATATATATATAGTTTTGATCCTTAGACTCATAATCAATATATAAGCTCGCATAGCATGGGGCTGCATATGCAAAAAGTAATGTATATACTTTACCCGGTGCTTTTGAAGTAACATGATCCTGTGGTGCAGATTCAAGCTGTCCCCCGCTAAGGTTTTTCTTACTTTTCTGGGAGGTAAAACACGAGAAACAATTCATAGTGGTACTGATCTAATCATCTAAGGTGAAAGAAAATATATAAGTAGACAAATATGAACACAAGAAAAGAAGAAAGAAAATGTGCGTTTGTTGGTAGATCAATCAATAAAAGGGGAGAGGCGGAGGGTCCCCCAAATAAGATTGAAGGACCCTGCGCAGAAAGAAAACAGAAGCTATGGGAAAGACTTGGAAAAGAAGAGGAAAAGAAGGTGAAGAAAAGAAGAGGTAGCCATGTCTGATGTTTGAGGAGGGAAATGAATGAGGAATGGTTAGGATTGGTAACAAGTCTCAGAGCAAAAAAAGGGGAGATTTCAGCGGGCTTGTGTATGAGGTGTCCTTTGCATGCATAATATAGGCCATACTTAGACTTAGACCCACCTCCTTCCAACTTTTGCTTTGGTTATTTAAAGGTTATTTTTTTGACTTGCACTCTGTTCTTGCCATATTTCTCACCTGTCTTTCCTAACACCCTTTCATTTACTATATATTCTCCATAACATTCTCACCCTCGCCTTCTTCCAACCCATACTTTCCCCTAGTTATTACAACCTGCGTTATTTCAAATTGAATCATAAATCTCAGCACTCACGTCAATACTACGTATTTCGAATTTCTATTAAAGTCATTTGAACATTTTATCCTAATTAATCAATTTACCCTATTATATTCTACTTCGTCCCCAGGTCTACTATTCATAAACAAGACGCTACATATAATTGCTACGATTTGGATCAATCTAAGAAACAAATGCACCAATATACAAATTGAAAATCAAATGAAATTAATTATTTAGTTCTTATAATTTACTTCAATTTTTAAGTTGGTCGGTATATATATATATATATATATATATTTTTTTTAAATCCATCCATACACTTTCAATTCCGCCATTATGATGTGGCATAACGCTGTTAGTAGTTGTCTGATGGGGCTAACAGCATGCTGACCTGGACTGAAGGGAGAGGCTGATGTGGATTAAATCTACCGTATGCGTTAGCACGTGAGGTGCACATGGGCACTCTTCACCAATAACTTGGCTTCATTCTTCAGGGAGGGGGTTTCGCGTATCAGAGTTCAGAGAAGAAGTACTTGGCATATCAAAGAAGCTCCAAACCGTAACGCAGACAAGACGAATAGACTTGAAATGTTTAAAATCACTTTTATCAAATTAAATGCATAATAGTTTTAAATTTAAAACTTTGATATTAAAATGAACTTGTCTTTGAATAAATGAGAAGAAGTATCTCCAGATCTGTCTTTTTTTCATGCTTGTGAAGAAAGTACAAATCATTTGTTCTTGAAATATCCTCTTACATGAGTGAATTGGTTTGACTCTCCATTATTTTTATGTGCCGATCAACTTCAACTTTTGAGCATTCAACAATAACTACAAATTTAGCTCTGGCAGCCTTCATTTGACGTATAGCGTATAGAAGATTAAATGATAAGGTCATTGCTTGTGTTATAAGTAATATAGTCTTGTTGGGATTGTCTGCGTCTTTTGAAGCCACAACTATTAGTTTGCTAGAAGTAATTTACATAAGCTTCAAAGGTTATTCTCTCAATATCATTTTATCTAAAATCGTCAAGATCACTTATAAAACGTTAAAAAGTTAACCTTATAATCAATCACTATTTTGCCGGATCCAAATAGATGGCTTGTCAGACTGACTATAAAGGCCTAGGAAAAATAAACATAAACGGTATTGTTTGATTGTTGGTTTTAGAATGACATGATTTGCCAACAATGTTAGGAACAGCACTTTCAAACTCCTTGGGCACAACTTGTTTTAGAGGTGGCCTGGCATTCGGTTCAATTCATTTTATAGTGAGATGTTGTTTCATTTCCCACCAACTTCCAATCGTCTTCAGTGGTTCTTTCAAATTTTCATTAGAGGTTAATTGCCACAAATCTCAAAGACTTCAGATTCATTTGCTTTGAGATGATTGGTGACGTTTAGCAAATCAATTTTCTACTGTCTAAGGTTCTAGCACTACCGCAGCCTTTACAAGCTAATTGTTTTCAACATGGTGAATAGGATGCGGTGTCTTTTTAGCTTGGAATCATTTAATGACATGATTCATGCCATGTTTGATTTCTTGTTTTTAAAATAATTTTTTAGTTTTAAGAATAAAAAAATAAAAAAAAATTGTTTGATAATATATTTTTAGTGAAATGTTTTGTAAAACGAAAAAATAAAATTTTATTTTCGAAAATAGAAAAATTAAAATATCTTTTAGTTATTTTATAACTTTTGTTCTGCAAAATAAATAAAAAAACAGCTATTTCTTATAATAATGATTTAAATAAATTTTTTAATTTTTTTGTTTTCAAAATTCATTTTAAAAATATTAAAACAAAAATAGAATTAAACAGATTTTTAATTTTTTTAATACTTTTATTATTGTGTTTTAAAAAAATTATAATATATGGCTCTAAATTAAAAATGTTTACATTAAAAAAAGTTAAAATTTAAGATTATTTTAAAAATCTTATAATTAAAAATATAAATGGAATAAAAAATTATAATTTAAAATATTAAATTTAAATTTTTATTCTTAGATTCTTGAGAATAATTTTATAATTTAAAAATTTTTAGGATAAATATTTTAATTTAAAAAAGGAGGGACAAGCTGCAGAAAGTGGGTGGGGAGTAAGAGATCACAAGGAGGAGGAAAAGTTAGAGACGCGAAAGAACGACCCCGAAACACGTCAGGAGAATAACTTTGCACTGTGAGTGGGGCCCTCTGTAGTCTACACACAGGGGATTGGGTGCGGTATTACATTGGAGAGAGAAAAATAAACTGAGAGTTTTCACAATGGATTTTCTTTTATACAAAATATATTCAATCGGAAAGAAATAAATACCGATATTAAAATTAAAAGAGAGAGTACAAGTGAATAAAAACGACCCCTGATGGCTGATCCAGATTGACAAATCTCACCTTATAGGAGGGAGACTCACTCACGGTGGTGGGAGATCCAAATTAGGAAGGATGTGGTGCGAATGGAAAGACAACGTATGAGACAGTGATAAGGAAAGGAAAAAAGGCAAAAAGGAAAAAGTCAAACGTGATTTTGTAGATATTATTTTATTCTTCATTGCTATTGCGTCAAGGCGGAGCCAGACTTAACCGCTAAGCTTCCCTCAACCTTATAAACCATCAAAACACCAAATAGTAAGTAATACACATTGAATCATTCTCTCGTTCCTCCTCTGCAAATTATGGTGAAGGATGATGCAGCATTTTCATGGGCCGATCTGCCTGAAGCTTGCATCGCCCACGTCCTTTCCTTCACATCTCCTCGCGATGCCTGCAGGCTCTCCTTAGTTTCTACCACCTTCCGTTCCGCCGCCGAATCCGACGCCCTTTGGGATTCCTTCCTCCCTCCCGATTACCTATCCATCCTTTCCCGATCTTCCCGCCTTTCCCCCTTCTCTTCCAAGAAGCATCTCTATCTCTCTCTCTCCGACAGACCCCTCCTAATAGACGGCTGTCTCAAGGTATTTCCTTCCTCTTCTCCCCCCCCCCCCCCCCCCCCCCCCGGGGACTTTTTTTTTTGTTTTTCCCTTTTAAAACCACTGCAATTCCATTAGTCCTCTAATTTCCTTTCCATTTCCAAATTAATTACCAATTATTGCTGCCTTTTCTATCTCGTCTCTACTCTGCGTCTGCATCATCATCATTCAACGAATGTGAAACTGTAATATCATGCCCATCTCCATTTTTTTAATAACGTTTGGTGATTTACGCTTATCCATCCAATACTAGTAGCAGTAATTTCTTTTACTTTGTCTAAGGGCGTCAATCTCATGAATCTTTATTTTCGGTTATGTTCAGAGCTTTATGCTGGATAAGCTGTGTGGGAAGAAATGCTACATGCTATCAGCCAGGAATCTCTCTATTGTCTGGGGATGCACTCCGATGTATTGGAGTTGGACTTCAGTGCCTGAGGCCAGGTAAGTTAATTGGACACTTTGCATTTTGGTGTTTTGTTTGTGTGTTACGAGATAACGAGATTTGGAGTGTTAACTACTAACTAGCAGATTTGAGGAGGTGGCTGAACTTCTGTGTGTGTGTTGGCTGGAAATCCGGGGGTGGATCAACACTTGCATGCTGTCCCCTTCAACAATGTATGCAGCTTACCTTGTGTTTAACTTAACTGCCGGTGCCTATGGGTTCGAATACCAACCTGTGGAGGTCTCCATTGGGATTGCTGGGAATGATAGTGATACTCGCAAGCAAACAGTCTACTTGGATGCAGAAAGAGGACAGAGGCTACGATATCGAATTGTTCCCAGGCGTGCAGGCATTTTTAATCGTACCCGTATTGTGGGAGTTGAGGCACGCACACCCCTTCCTGGAGAAAATCTTGATCTACAATATCCTAACCGGAGAAGAGATGGATGGTTGGAGATCGAATTGGGAGGCTTCTTCAACGAAGGAGGAGATGACAAGGAGCTGGAAATGGCTGTTTGTGAGATCAAGGGGGGTGGCTGGAAGAGCGGTCTTATTATTCAAGGATTCGAAATTAGGCCTAAATAAATAAACACGTACCTGGTGCCCTTTCTTGGTTACTAATTTCAAAAATTTTATCTTTTTTTTTTCCTTGACACAGAGCGTATCCAAAGTTAAAGGCCTGCAATGCTGCCTTGCCAAAGTCGAACCTCTGTTATGTTGTTTCAAGTTTTTGGGTTTCTCAAATCTTGTTTACGAACTTGCTGTTATGTTCGGATCTTGAGGTCAATGTCTCAATATAAATTTCATTTTGAAACGAATCTTTCCGTGCAATAAATTTCAATTTAATACAAATGAAGAAATCCACACGCCTGCAGACATGTCTTTGGGGCTGTGAAGCATTTAAAATACACAAAATTAAAGTTAATGATTTAAAATTAAAAATATTTATTTTAAAAAATTTATTACTAGTGTTTTAAAATTAAATTACCACTGATTTTAAATAAAATCTCTTAAATCTAATGATAATAAATCCTTTAAAATAAATATTTTTAATTTTTAATTTTTAATTCTAATTTTCCTTTTAAAATATTCTCAGGCAAATTAGAAGGGTAAATCATGTACAGCAAAAATAGATTTAAGAATGCTACAACAATTGAATTTTTTTCGGGTGCAGCATCAGGAAAGGGTGGAATTGGCTCACTACGTAGGGTTTTACGTCTATACAGCGACAGTTAATCTGGCCCGGTTGCTGTACGTATCCCTTCCATGACAATTGGGATCATAATACAGCTGTTCCAGCATAGAAGTTGAGTGTCGGACGCACCCAAGAGTGAAAACTGCCTGTACATACCAAGTGGGTCTTGTACTGTGCAGCAGCACAATGCAAGATTTATTCGATCTTCATAAAAAAAAAAAAAAAAAAAAAATTGAAAAACCATGACTTAAACATTCGTGACCCCCAACGTAGAAAGTCATGATTTATGCAACATCTCAAGCACAACGTGCATGCGTAATAAAATATCCGCACCCGCGTGCACTTAACATGGCCTTGCGTACTTGGGTTAGACTGTAAATTGTAATAATTTATGTTTAAACATATACATATATATATATATATATATAATTAAAAGAAAGAGGAGAAAAGGAAAGACAGCTTACAGAGAGCGCGTGGATAATAAATGAACACACGGAAATAGTTGTTCTTTTAGCCAGAAGACAAATATTTCGGTGTGGATGCAGATGCACCATTAAAGCAAAATTAGATAACCAAAAAATATTCTTCATTGAAGGCTTTTATTGAGAGGCGTGTCAGCTTCAAAAGTCTTAATTCGATATAAGATAAAAGCAGTTACTTAAAACTTCCACAGTTCTGCTATCCTCAAGGCTATCGATTCCTATAAGAACACCTTCGTAGAAACAAACAACTCTTCTTAAAGCGATAATTTCACAACGCTGAATAAGCACTAAATCAATCGCAGCCAATGTTCTGTCTTAGATAGTTATATCTAGAATAGAAAATAAAAAGGAACCGAGAGATTGCTATTTTTCCTCATATTACTACCAACGTGCATTGCGTCTTCTCTTTGAGCTAAATAAATTATATAAAGGTAATAAGTAACCAACTGATATGGGCCAAACAGGCATATCCAACAATTTCAACATGTAACGGCCACGTTAAAACTTCAAAGATACGATAGCATGTTAAGAACATTGAGTAAATCCATCATTGACGCAAACACCCAAACTAGACATAACATATATGAACCACTATCGCATGCATGCATGCACCGTGATATCTGGAAGAGGGCAGGACGAGACAAAATCAGTGCCAAGAAATGCAATGTCATGAGAATACGAGTCTATATCTCAGAAAGTGGATAGACAATGACAAATGAGCCAAAGACAGATCCAACCATCCGCCTCACTTATTCCTCCTCTTCTGCCTCCTCCAGCCAGTTAACAAAGGGTTCCAGTGCCTTCACAAAGGTTTGCCTGCAGCATCAACATTCTACAATAAGCAACTTCAAATAACGAGTATGATGGAGAAAAATTGGCATACAAACACACATCCCCGCCCCCCCCCCCCCCCCCCCAAAAAAAAAAAAAAGCCCAAAACAAAAGAAAAGGAAAAATAAAATGATATAAACTAACAAAGTCTCCACAGTAATTGCATACCTGCCCTTGGTGTTTGTTCCTTTTCGGAACCAATGAAGAATGGTATCTTCCGCCAGCACATCTTGGTCATAAAGAGACCTAACAATCTCAGGGAACAGCTTCATCAGTTTAGCATCCTCATAGCATTGCATCTGTACTTTGTACATTAGTTCCAGCTCAAGTTTCCCACTGGTGCAGAAAGTATTCAACAGTTCCGCCCAAGTTTTTACCTTAATCATCAACATAGCACTGTCATCAAGAAGTTCAGCAAGCAAAAACATTTTACATATAACATAACAATCCATTGAGTAATTCCATTGATAAGCAGTTAGTTATTTCGCACACCCATTTCCCAACCTTCAAAACAAATCAAAAGCCAGCAGCAAGTCTCTATATAAAACCGCAATCATGAGTTTTAAAAATTTTCTTGACTTATTGGTATTCAGCTAGGTCTGCACAACACATCATAGATTCAAGTCCCACAATTGAAACTGGAAATGGACCCACCAAAGCATCAAGGACCATTCAAAAATGGCAAAAACAATAGATGTGGTCCAGTGAATCCAGTCACAGCGTAACAGCAAAATGTATTAAGAGGACTCAGAATATAGTACAAGGCAGCTGCATTTATGAACGCTTTTTTACTTTCAACAAGAAACCAAAGTACATGTGTTCAATTAATAAAGGTAATACTAGTAACATATAAGATTCTAAGAAAACACCAAATAAGCATGGGGCATATATGCATCACACCTGGCGCAGGGCTGCATTTGCATTCTGTTGCTGATTTTTCCCGGACCACTGAACAGCATCCATTAAGACATCCCACAAAACCCTCACAACCTCTGTGTCTGGTAACTTGGCATCTCTAACTCGTAGCTTCACAGTTTCAATGACTTCAGATATATCAGTTTCCTCTGTTATCTGGGTCGTTAGAGCAGATTTCATTTCCTTAAGTTTCACCTCAAATATTTTCTTCTCATTATACTCCACCAAGGCTGCCAGTCCTTCCTTGCTGAGAAGTTAAAAATGAATAGACATTTATAAGTTGCAACTTGGTTGATGATACGACAGAAATGATTAACAAAAAAGGATATATCAAAACCACCACAAAACAAGACTAAACAGACTGCATGCCCAGCACAATGATGAAAAAAACAACTGACAAGTGTTCCAACTTTGCTGACTCCACAATGATCATTTTAACGCCAATAAAACACTCCCCCAACCCCCCAAAAAATAAGTTTTTTAAACAGTAAGATAAGTAAAACTGCATTTAGATGATCAATTAACAACTACTAGTTTAATGCTAAGCAATGGGACAAAGAAGATGAGAAACAATACAAGCAAATGCTTTAACAATCAGAAAATTGCTACTCTCATTTTAACTTATGAATCCAGGTTGTAGCTCAGGCCTCATGCAGGCATGCAGCCCACTCAGTTCCATCCCTTTGGCAAATGTTTTAACAAATCACCAGGACCACTTTTCATTCCCCCCTGCCCCCTAAAAAAGGGATATTAATAGACACCTATCTTTTACTTTTCCATTATGCACTTCAAAGATCAAGGTTCAAGACAAAGAAATAATCTAAATTACTTGCATAACCAACATAACTGGCCTCTTCAATAATTAAAATTGTAAATGACAGTACAGTCGTTTTTCAAGACTCATTTTCCAAATATGTCCTCATCATTCCTTCTCCTGAACTTAATCTTCAAATTTCTACTAAACGCATTTTCCTTGCAAAAGCAGGTGTCAAACATATGTAGAGACATCCTTCTATATCCTTGTACACTGATGGGCCCAATGTTACTGGGCATATAGGTGGGAGAGTTTACAAGAGGAGGAGAAAGAATCAGAGAGACATAGCTAATGCTGAGGTGGCAAGAGGGGCGAGGGAGGAAATATCTAGCAATAACTAACTGGATCGCATGGGATGTGAGATGTGTGCGATGGAGGAGAGAGAGAAAAGGACCATTGGTGAGGTTTATTTGGATGGCAAAGGTCTCAGAGAGAGTAAGGAAGAATTCAGTGGGAAAGCAAAGAACTTGGCCTCTTAAAAGCCAGGGACCTTTTATTTTCTTTTTCTTCTACCATTTTTGTTTCCTTTCTATAATCACCTAAGCTAGCCATTCCTATTTCGATCTCTGTTTTGAGGTAGGAATTATAGCTTGCTATATATAAATAACACGATTTTGGAGTTCCATCAATTTTGGTAGCAGTCATTGACACCCTGGGAATGGTTGGAAATAGAATGGAGAATAGAGTGGAGGCTTTGGAGAAAGGATTTGGAGAAATGAAAAAGGAGATGACATTGATTAAGTTGGTGTTGCTGGAGATGCAAGACAAGCTAGGAAAACTTCAATCAGCCAATACACATGAGACATGAGGCAAAGCTGTGGTAGAGATTCAACAGACACTGCCAACTAAGTTGAGTGGAGGAGCTGCCAATGTGGACAGAAACGACTCCAGTGGTGAGAGGGAAATCAGTAAGTTTCTACTATTTTTTTCTAGAGAAGATCTTATGCGTTGGTTGTTTTGTGTGGAGAGATATTTCTTTGTTGATGGGGTTGCGGAGGAGGAAAAGCCCGAGGCAGTAGCGGTAAGCTTGGAGGGAAAGGCCCTTAACTGACATCATGGCTGGAAACCAGGTCCCATGTGCATTTGTTGCATAAGTTTAAGAAGGAATTAATGGAATGATTCCATTGTAATCAATTAGGCGATAGCTATGAGATGTTGATGTCTCTTAAACAGGATGGTTCAGTGGCTGACTAGAGAGAGAAGTTTTAGCTGCTTTCTGCACCTCTTAAAGAAGTATCTTATGGTGTTCACAGATAGACTGTTGATGGGTGAATTTAAGTACGGTTTGAGTGAGGAAATCAGAGCTAAGATCATATTGATGCAACTGAAATCATTGAAGCAGCTCATGGATCTTGCCTACCAGGTGGAAGGACGAACTATAAGTCCTGGAGAAAGCAAGTAAATAGAAAATTGCTAAAGGACTGAAATCATTTATGGGTCCCAAATGGGGTGGACTTGAATCCAATTTTTTGAAATTACCCACTCCTGTAGAAGTGATCAAAAGTCAAAACAATAGCACCTTGAGTAGGAGTCCTAAAAACAGAGGAGGAAAAAATTAAAAAAATGCTAGCAACAGGACAACTCAAACTTTAGATTCTCAAAACAACAATAGCTCAAGGAAGCTGTCCAAAGCTGAGATCAATAGAAGAAGAGAGTTGGGACTTTATTTTAAATGTGAAGAAAAATTTGGACTCAATCATAAATGCAAAAATAAGAAGTTACAAATGTTTATTTTGACTGAGGAACAACAGTTGGAAGATACAGAGGAAATGGGTGAGGAGAACTTGAAGTTGGAGGAAGCAGAAAAAGTGGTAGCCCCGATGGAGTTATCTATGAATTCAATTATAGGGATAGCTGGGCATAAAACCCTGAAGTTGATAGGGAGCTCTTATGGTGAAGCAGTACTAGTATTGATTGATAGAGGAGCAACTTATAATTTTATCTCTTCTAGACTCACTGAGAAGCTGAAAATTCCCATACAGAAAACTACAAACTACACTATCACAGTGGGAAATGGATGCGAAATTTGTGGCAATGGAGTTTGCAAGGGTGTGAATTTAGACTTACAAGGTGTGCAGGTAACTCGGACCCTTTATCCCTTCAACCTTGGAAATGTTGAGTTAGTGTTCAGAATTGCTTGATTGGTGTTTCTTGGTGAAATAGGAGTGAATTGGGGACAACGGTATATGAAGATTAAGGTAGAAAAAAGGTTGGGTCTATCTCGCAGGTGATCCAGCTTTAACCCAATCCATGACTTCCTTTAAATCAATCATTAAAGCACTTAAAGGAAGGGGACAAGGGTACTTAGTTGAATTTGGGGAAACATCTCTAAAGACAAGTTGATGAAGAAGTGCAGAAAATGCCCAAAGAATTCACTAATGTTTGTAAACCAATAGTTAGACTACCTTACCATCGTTCGAAAGACCATTCTATCATGATAAAGTCTGGAGAACAGCCCCCTAACATCAGGTCATATAGACATGCACACTCAAAAAGCTAAGATTGAGAAGCTGGTTAGAGAAATGCTTAAGGTTGGGATCACAAGGCCTAGTGTGAGTCGATGTTCAAGTTTTGTGCTATTGGTGGAAAAAAGACACAGGATGGTAACTGGAGGTTTTGTGTGGATTATTGTGTATTGAACAAAATAACCATCCCTAATAAATTCCCAATACCTGCCATAGATGAATTGCTAGATGAGTTGGGAGCACCTACTATATTCTCCAAGTTAGACCTTAAGTTGGGGTATCATCAAACTTGTATTCAACCAGGGGATGAACCTAGGACAACTTTTAGGACACATGAAGGGTTCTACGAGTTTCTGATCAGGCCCTTTGGTTTAACCAATGCACCCTCCACTTTTCAGTTTCTAATAAACGATATTTTTTATAGAGCATTCGAGGAAATTCATATTGGTGTTTTGTTATGACATTCTAATCAATAGCACAAATTTTGTCCCTCATATGAAGCATTTGAGAGCGGCATTGGAAGTATTACAAGAGCAAATGTGCTTGGGCAAAGAAAGCTAGAGTACCTAGGGCACATTCTATCATCTGAGGGAGCACAATCCCCAAAGACTTAAGGCTTTAAGGGGATTTCTGGGTTTAATTAGTTATTATAGGAACTTTGTTAAAAAAATATGGTAAACTAGCAGCCCCACTCACTGATTTATTGAAGAAAGACTCATTTAAAAAAAGGGGGGGTGGGGGAAGGCGCTTACAAAGCTTTTGAAGCACTCGAGACAGCTATGGTGAATGTACCAGGGGTTGCAATGGCATACTTTACACAACCATTTGAAGTAGAAGTTAATGCTTCTAGCAGTGGGGTGGGAACTGTCCTGACACAAAACAAAAGACCAATTGCTTATTTCAGCCAACCACTGTCTGAAAAGGCTAGACAAAGTTCTGTTTATGAAAGGGAACTTATGGCAATTGTGTTTGCTGTAAAGAAGTGGCAAAATTATCTCAGTGGCCATCCATTTATAATTAGGACTAACCAGAAAGCTTAGGAGTACTTAGAGCAGCAAATAATAGACCCTGATCAACAAAAGTGGGTTTCTAAACTCATGGGTTACCAGTTTATTCAATACAATCCGGGTTCTGAGAATAGAGCTGCTACTGCATTGTCTAGAAGAGACAGCATTGTCGAAATAAAAGCATTTTAATTATAGCAGTATGAAGGTGTTGTTGAAACAGATAATGAAGTTAAAAATTGGCAGCAAATTGATGATCAATATACAACAAATTCTTGCGGGGAAAGAGGCACCTAAAGGGTTCAGCCTCAAAAAAGGGTGCTTAACGTATGATGGCAAGATAGTTCTTCCTTGAAAGTTCCCTAAAGCTGCTGAACTGATTTAGGAGTTTCATAACTCTCCTATGTGGGGTCATTCTGGTTATTTGAGAACCTATAGACCCAGTTGAGGTGGTTTACTGAGAAGGAATGAAGCAAAATGTTGTTAACAAAATAAGTATGACACCATGAGCTTTGCTGGCCTACTTCAACCTCTACCTATTCCTCAACGTGTTTGGGAAGATACGAGCATGGACTTTATCATTGGGCTTCCTAAGTCAAACAGATCTGACGCTATCATGGTAGTGGTGGATAGGCTCACTAAGTACAATCATTTCATCGCTCTTTCTCATCCTTTTACTGCTAAGGATGTGGCCGAAGTGTTACTTTAAAGAGGTGGTGAAGCTCCATTGTTTCCGAAATCAATAGTGTCCTATAGAGACTGAAGTTTAATCAGTCAATTCTGGAAGGAAATATTTAAATTGGCCGGTACTTCACTTAAATGTAATTCAGGGTACAAACCTGAGTTTAATGGACAGACAGAAGAAGTGAACAGAAGTTTGGAGACCTGTTTGCGTTGATTTGCAGGTAACAAACCAAAACACTAGTTTAAGTGGTTAGCTTGGGCTAAGTATTGGTATTAAGGCATTGTACTGGAGGGACCAAACTGCCTTGTTCCAGTGGGGAGATAGGTCATCTACTGTGGAAGCAGTTAACGACCAGTTGAAAGAAAGAAACCTTATTTTAGCTGAATTAAGGGCCCACTTAGAGCAAGCACAAGAGCAAGTGAAGGAAGGGGCTGATAAGAAATGGAGAAAGATGGAACCTGAGCTCACCATAAGTTTAAGACCCTAGCCAAGAAACAGAATGGGAAGCTTGCCCCAAGGTATTATAGACTCTATAAAGCACTGGAATGGTATGAAAAAGTAGCTTATAAATTAGATCTGCCTAGTATGTCAAGAATTTATCCTATATTCCACGTTTCTCAGCTCAAGAATTCATTACATCCTGCCACACTTACATAAGATATACGTCTCTCACTCACTGAGGAGATGGAGTTATAGGTACAGCCCAAGAGTGTGGAGAAGGTCAGAAAGATGACTAAGGGACAACAACAAGTGCGTATAATATGGGAGGGATTGCCTGATTTTGAGAGGACCTGGGAAGACTATAAAGTAAGCAAGATGAAGCTTGCTGGGGTAGGAAATGATGGGCCCAATTTTCTCGGGGCAATAGGTGGAGAGTTTATGAGAAAAGGAGAAAGAATTAAAGAGAAATAATTAATGGTAAGGTGGCAGGAGGGTCAAGGGAGGAAATATCCAGCAATAACTAACTGAATCACATGGGAAGTGAGATGTGCAAGCTGGAGGAGAGAGAGAAAAGGGTTGTTGAAGAGGTTTATCGAGATGATGAAGGTCTCAGAGAAAGAAAGGAAGAATTCACCGGGAAAGGAGAGAACCTGACCTCTCAAAAGTTAAGGACCCTTTTGTTTTCTTTTTCTTCTGCCATTTTCGTTTCCTTTCTCTAATCACCTAAGCTAGCTATTATAGCTTGCTATATAAAAGTAACATGAGAGTTTTGAAGTTCCATCATATACCTAACTTGCTGAACACCTTAGACTCTGAACTAATTAACACCTTTCAGGCACAAAACCTTAATAATAAGATTCTTAAGGACGCAATGCCATGATTTGTTTGATGAGTCAATAGCTTTGCCATAAGATTAAATAACGTTTTGGTTTTGAATTGACCAACTACCAATGATATGTTGGTATACCACCTGTCTACGAAGGAAGAACAGGGAGAGCTGAGGACCTAACCCATAACGGGAAAGTCACAAATTATATGCTCCCAAATATTACACCAAGATAAACCTTAATAGTACTAGTCTTCAAAGTCAAACTTCCTCAAAATAAAATCATCAAGGCTCTTGGAACTGAAAAAATAAAATAAAATAAATGAAAAATGATACTTACTCAAGTAAAATCAAGTAATCCACCATGCCAAGTTACTAGCTTTTTCTAAAATTATGCATAAAAGCATGTCCCTGTCACTAATATGGAAGACTTACTTGAAATGCTCGGAGAAAGCATCATTAGATCTTTTTGCAGGGGGGAAGAAGTCCAACAGATTGTCCTCCACTTTTCCCCGCTTCAGAATTGATATAAGATCATCAAGGCTGTTGTCAACCAGATACTCCTTAAAGAAATCAGTTATAAATGATAGAACTAGCCCTTTGCCCACAAGATTATCTTTGAGAAGTGGCTGGAACACAGTCTCTGGTGGCAGACCAGATAGCTTCTGTGAGAATGCAAGTGCTGTAAAGATGGCCAACTTTTTCCTTTCATTTTCCTCAAAAAGCTCCAAGGACTGCAGAAATTTTCGCATGACATTTTCAAGATTCTTGATGAGAAAAGGTCTCCGCCGCAAAATCTTTTGTATGTAGATTACAGATGGCGATATGACTTCACGCTTTGGCTCACACTCTATTATAGAGTAAGGATGGCGCTCCCCCTCATCAGGCTTGGTAGTTCCAGGTTGCGTACGCCCCCCAGTGAAAACAACCTATGGTAATGCAACAAGCAGGTACATCATACTAGTATGAATCAGAAACATCTAATAATAACAAACTAGGATACTCAAACAGACTAAGGATAGTTTTGTAACTTGTAATTGATCTGAACTCCATGGGAAATTTCAACTTGCTAGAAGACAAATTTTCTGACAGTGAGAGATTGCCAGACTAAGAGAATTCAAATTTTCAAATTAAATAATATGATTAATTTACTTGTAAATGAATAAGTAAGGAGTGAGGAAATGAAATTCTAAAGTCGATATCTGCCCCATTTATATAATATGATTAATTCCTTGTCAATGAATAAGAAAAAATTAAGGAAACGAAATTTTAAATCCAATGCCTGCCCAATCTGTCAAGTTTTGCAACTCTGATCAGTAGTTAAGTATATATTTAAAAGTACCACTATAGTAAAACGAGAAAATATAAAGCAAATAGTTCCTCACTGCTGAAGAAAGTAGCAAACAAGCATTACATTTGTCATCTGTGTTAATAAAGCTTTTGGAATAACTAAGCTCTTTCCTTTAGGCTACTTAGATGAATGACATCTTAACATACACAAAAACGTAGTTATCCAGATGACTTGAACCTCAGACTTACAGGTGAGGTTGTATGAGGTTGTATATGAGAAATAACGAAAGTTTTAAACTAAAAACAGATTTATAATAGAATTATTATAAAATGATGACACTGACCTCAGATGAACTATAACTACTCAGAATATTACTGTCAAGAATAATAGAGCATAACAGTAGAACAATGATATATTGAATGGCATAATAATTAGATAAATGAAAAGAAAAAAAATCTAACTAAAGATCAATCCCAACCAAAAAAGGAGTAAAAAGAAATAGTTAATTCAGAATCCAAAACACAGACACACAAAATCACGACAGAGCAGTAGTCATCTAAGCAAGCCACACTATCACAGTAATAGAAGCTATGTATCAAGCATCTAACATTCTCTACAATCAAATCCAAAATAAAAATTTCCAGATAGCATATCTATAATTCAATTATTTTATTTATTTATTTATCTTTTTTTAAATTCTGCCGGTTCAGAGAGCTTGCCTCAAAAAAGGTGTCACCGTATCTTGAGAAGTTAAGGTCTGAGGACTCAATGCTCTTAGCAACAAGTTCCTGTAGACATAAATTACTTAATCAGTCATCTAAGTAAAACAGTATGTGCATGCAGCATGCACACAAATTGTCAAAGATTGGTTAGCATGTAAAAATGTGTGCTATATTACCAGATCACCAGCATTATCCAAGTAAATCTGGACCACTGCATCCGAAAATGCTGCAGGGTCCAGTGGCGCTGCAATATTCCGTTTGCGGGTCTTAATCCGCGTACCACTGAAAATTGAGACAAACAATACCAAAGACAAAAATTTCAACAGAGATACTGCCTCTACCAGAAATAATGCAGGAAAATACAAGAAAAATTAAATTTAAGTTAGATATCATATGTGATTAACTGTGTCAGCAACAAAAATCTTAAACAGTGAGTCTTAAGCTGCACTGTAATAACCAAATCAGACTATATGAGATCATTGACTTAACGATAGAAGGTTTGTACATTTAACATAAAGTTTCCATTAGACAAGTTTGTTACGATGTAAAATGAAAAATTGATAGACAGATAATTCGATAAGCATAGTAGTATAAACACAGTGTCCTCACACAACTGATGTCACTTCCAACATTTGGTTTTATCCACTCCAAATTCAGAATAAATAAGGAGGAAATATAATAAACCCCAGTTACAGATGTTTCAAGACCTACAAAGTGTAGGATCCAGGATATGTGGACATAGAAGGAATAGAATAGACTCAATAGAACCATATTGAAAAAAGAAAGAACAGGACGAAGCAGAGGCGAAGAACGAGACTTACCCAAGAGTGGGTTTCTCCTTCGAGCTGCAAGAATGACAATCAAAATTAGTCAAATAAGAAATAAGTCTAACACTATACGCTCAACGTCAAGAAGCCATTGTTCACTAAAAAATATTTACACTTTAAAGATCTGAAAGAAGAACAAGATTCCCCAGAACCCAATGATGTGTTAAATCATAAAAAATTATACAAGAATTAAAATTAACGCCGTTTAAGAACTCAAGTGAAATCCATAAATTAATCACAATTTGCAACAAAATCTGAAACTTGTTCCACACAAAAATTAATTAAACAAAAGAAACAGAGTCGGAAAAAACAATAATTCACCGACCAGTATACCGAAAAGTATAGTTCTTTCCTCGAAGATGCCCTTCAAAGATAGGTGGAATAGACGTTCAAAGTATTGCCTAACGAGAGGCTGGATCAGGTTGCAAACACCCGTAAAATCCCTTCGAAGTAGCTTATGTTGGGCAATCTAAAAAGATGCCAGGTTATTTCAAATTTCTTATAATCAAACTGACGAAGGAAACTCGAACCTAGGTCAAAAGCCTACCCAAAGAAATTCATGGGAGCAAACGTAAACCAGACCCACCGACCCACCGAGGGAACATATGTATCAAGATTATTTAACAAAAAAAGAAAGGTCGTACTCGCTCAAAAAAAGAACTATAATAGTCGGATTTTGGGGTTGGCGAAACAGATCACATCACGATTAATTAGATCAGTAATACGGGAAACACGATGCCTAATCACAAAGAAGAAAAGAGAATAAGAGAGAGAAGGGGGAAGATACCTCATAAACCAAGACGAAAATGGATCGGAAGGTGGGTGAGTCTGAGACCCTGCGCTTAATTGAGATGGGATGATCGACACGGAGAAAGAACGGAAGTGATTCCGGGCTGCGTGTTCGGACACTGATATTTATTTGAAAAATAAAGAACTATTTATGGTTTTATTATTTATTTTTTTTTAATAATCCCTTTACTTAGCGGAAAGACCTCAAGTCGGTTTTCTCGGGGGTCAATTTTTAAGTTTTTTTTTTTCTGGGCCACAGAATTTTATTTTTTAAAATTTGCTTTTCCATTATGTCAATTGTTTGTTTAAATTTTTCCAAATATAAAAAATCAACATGTGATCAAATCGTTTTTTATTCCTCAAACAAGAGAAACAGACATAAGTCTGCAATTACCTCTAACTTTTTTATCTATTAAAGATGAAAATAACAGGAAAGCCCGTGGGTGTCAGCCCCAGAACCACAAGATGGCTGCTCTGGGAAAGTAAACACCAGAAACAGCAGCGAAAAGAAACAAAACCGAAAACCAAAAAAAAAAAAAGGGGCGGATCAGAAACCACGTGAAAGCCAGTGGGCTTGGGAAGGGCCCAGTTAGCTAGAGCATCCCCAATTCTGTGTGTGGAAAATTTTGTCCACAAAAAAGAATGGAAATTCAATCTTTTCTTTTCTTTTTTTCTACTTTGCTCCATCATTCAATCAAATTTATTTTAACCATTTTTATAAAAAAAATGGACTGAAATTAGCTAAATTAGTGAAAAATTGATGAACCAATCACTAATTCATTTGACTTATAAAATTAGCTTCTTAAATATTAGTTAAAAATTAGTCGAATCAATTAAAATTATATCAAGTTAAGGTTTAATTGATTTTGATATTCTTTTTGATATTTTTTCTTATTCCATCTTGGGAAAATTTAAAAATTTGAAAATATAAGACATAGAAAAAAGAAAGAATTGAAATAGAGATAAATTAAAAAAAAAAAAAAGAGAGAGAATATAAAAGAAACAAAAGGGATATACTTGACTATTTTTGGCATTTTTTCTCTATTATATTTCATCTCTTATAAGCATTTTTTTTAAGTGTTCAACCAAAATTATTTATTTCTTTTCATCAATATTTAAACTTAATAATTAGTACTATTTAAATTTATTAGTATTTATTTATTATATTAGAATTTTAATATATAAAATTTTAAATATACATTTAATTACACGATCAGAGAAATAAAATATGAATCATGCCTCCACTAGTTTAATAATTGGTCCAATTTAAAAAAATATTTTTTTAACTATATATCCTTCATTATTGGTAAGAATTATATATTCTTTTAGATGACATATATTTACATGATTTAGCATACATTCATCAAGATTTTGAAATGTTAGTTAAGTAATTTTAGATTATTTATTTATTTAAATTTATTTAAATTTTAAAATATTTATTACTATAGTTTATATAAATCTAAAATATAATTAATGAGTATAAAATACAACTATTTATTCAATCTTAATAAATGATAATTTAACTTCCTTGATAATGTGAAATACTATAACCTAATGTTGTAAAAGAGTTAAATGCTATATCACAAACTCTAACACATAAGTCAGTGTAAGGCAGATGATGATAGTCTATAAATAATGTTAGAAGGATAAGAAGAGAAATTTAAGAGATAAATACTTATGTGAGCATATTTACATATAAGCCCCTTGAAAACAATTTAGTCATTATTAACCTTCAATAGTTGGGTTGGCTTAGCATGATGGAATACAACTTATATTCATGTCTATCAAATCTATTTTCTAGGAATAAGATATTAAGTTTTATTAGTTATCATTAAACTATTATCTTTTTTAAAACTAAAAAAGCATAATTGTGAGGAATTATATTATAGCCATGATATTTTTGTGTGCACAATTGCTTTTTGGGTCATTCTTTTCAAAATTTTATGAATGCCTTTTTTTCATTAATTTTATGAATGTAATTAACCTTTAGTTAGTTATTCTTACTTTGTTTATAGAGATTTTTCTATCATGCCTCCCTTTCATGTATAATGAAAGGTGAGAATGAACTTTGTAGCCCCATAAAGCTCATCCTCACCATCCATTGACCTGCAAGGATTTCACAAGAATCAATCATTTACAGGTCTATTTCACAATGTTTTCTATTCCATTTGTGATCATAAAGACTTCTAATGTATTCACACTAACCATTTTGTCCTAAAACCAACATTCATGATATCTAAGTATAAAAATTAACAAAATAAATTCACACCTTATTTAGCACTATATCATACACTTACTTAACCACGAGACAAATTAGACAATAGCAGTTGATCAAATTTACTATTTAAAATAATTTTTTCTACTAAACATAATCATTTTTATAACAAGTTTGTAATTGTAAAATTTACAAACTACATGCTTAACTAAAATCATAAACATATAATCTCAACATATCATTTTACTATCTTATCAAATTATCAATACATATATAACAATTGTAATCAAAATTAGAATTTCACAAGACAATCATCACCCAATATAATTATAATTATATATGATGTCATCTTTTATTATAATTGAATTTATAACTTTACAAGATAACTTTCAATTATTCGAATTGACATTAGAATTTTACACGGTAGTCATTAATCTAAGCAAACATGTATATAACATTATTTAAATCTATATCTAAATTTATCTATTTTTGCAATTATTGAAATAGATAAACTAACACTCAATTATAGTTATATGATTAACAGTTTTTAAAAGATGCAGAAAAAAGAAAAGAATATGAACATGCATTTAGAAGGCCCTTTAAGCAATACATTTTTTTGCTTCATCTTCACTAAGGTTATTCCTTAAGGATGTATTCTCTATCTTTGATACATAGTTAATACTTGTACAAATTAACTTGGATTGTACCATCAAAAAATTATTATAATGGATCATAATTAGACCTTATCAATAATAAATAGTACCTAGTTCATTTCATGAACAAATGCCAATTCCACTTCCTGAACCCAAACCACCATTATAAATAATTAGTCATTGACCAACTTCTTTGGGATTTAGGTATATGGATGAGAATCATTCATCAAATAAAATGCATATTCATACCCTTGCCCTTACATCTTCAACAATCGATGTCGAAGAACAATTCCCTTCATGGCATTTGTTTCATAGTTTGGTTGTTTTTCTTCATTAATCAACAAACTCATGTCAAACATTTGTATTACAAAATTGACGCATCATATATATCTTCATTTATGAATCAAATCAAAGAACATATGTGATAAATAAAAAGATTAAAAACTTATCTTTTGTTTTCCTTATAATGAATCACCTAATTTGGTATAGACCTCCTCATAAATATAATTAGAGAAAATTAGACCAAACCATCTTTTTTATAAGATTACTTCATCAAACTTCCAAAATCATGACTTTATTAAAATGGAAAATATTGCTTTAAGATTGTTAGGAAATTAGGGTTGTAATGAAGACAAAAACAAAAGAGTAATAGAGTCAAAAAGTTGTGATGTTACTTATGTTTGGAATGTTATATGAACATTATAAACATTGCATTCAACATTCAAAGGTAATCTATTTTATTGATATTCATGACATCTATTTCATCTATTTTGTTCGATGTCTTGATGGGGATATTATCATTTTAGTTATATAAACTAAACAGGTGTTGAGATCATATGTTTAAAGCTAAAAGGTTCACACACTATGTGAAATGGCTCTAGAACTCAGAAGATCACCAATAGGCACATACGGAAGAATTCATAGCAACTAATTCAAATTTGTAAAGTAACTTGAAGTTTACATATTTAAATTGAAAGAAATATCCAAAATGCATAAGTTTTGAAACTAAAGATAAATTCCCAAAAAAACTAGGTACAAAAAAAGTCTTGTTCAGATTAAGTACATAGCCAGTGCTAAAAACTAATTTACAAGGTCTAATAGCTTCAATAGTAGAGCTTATCTTATTGTTTGAATAGATGTTCAACTCACTGTCTACTGGCTTCCTGTACTTTTAAAATCCTTGCAATGATTTTGAAATATAGATTGCAGAACAAAGTTAGTCCACCAAGATTTATGACAAACGTTAGCCAAATAAGATATATAACAAATTAGAGACATTGGATTACTTTTTTTAATAAGTCAAGTTTTGAACTTAACGCAATTCTTCTTAACATGTCCTTTTTTATTTTATAAAAAAAGCACTTAGATTCCTTTTTAAAGTCTGACTATAATGATGTTTTACCCTTCCTTTTCTACTTAGCTGGCTATTCTTTCATTTCGTAACAACATGTATACTTTCTAAACAATAACTCTTTTCCTACTCTATCAATAGTCTCCTTTTTTTCTATAACGCACATGGTCAAGGGTTCATTGACAGATCATTTATTTGTATATGTGTTATAAGAGATCTTAAAGAGTCTATACTATTAAAAAAGTGAGTTCAAAATAAAGTGGACAATAAAAGATTCAGACATCTCAACCTCTAGTACTTTAATACACAAAGATTTACAATTCATACATGTACTCATAGGATTGAAAGTATTTCATCACTTTTATTAATGATTACTCACATTTTATGCATGTTTACTTACTTCATAGCAATAATGAAGCTCTATATGCCTTTAAGATATTTAAAGCAAAGGTAGCGAAACAATATAATAAACAAATAAAGATTATAAAGTCAGATAGATATGATAAATATTATGGTAGATATACTAAGGATGGACAAACACTAGGTCTATTTGCGAAGTTTCTTAAAGACCATACGATAATAGCCTACCACATCATCTTGGTTCATTGGACTAAAATAGTATGATAGAAAGAAGAAACAAAACCTCGTTAAACATAATGCAAAGCATGCTTAGTAGTTCTAAACTTCTTAGATCCGGGTGGACTAAAACACTTAAGATGGTCGTATATATATCAAACTAGGTTCAATCTAAGGCTATTTGTAAAATACTATTTGAATTATGGAAAGATTAGAAGCCTAGCTTGCAACATGTATGTGTTTGTGGTTGCCCATCCAAAGTAATGATTTATAATTTACAATAGAAGAAGTTAGATTATATGAATATTAGTATCTATTTCATTAGTTATGCTGAAAAATCAAAAAGATATAATTTTCATTATCTGTCACACAGTACTAAGATTGTGGAATAAAAAACTATAAAGTTTTTTTAGAATAACTTGATTAGTTAAAGTGACCAATTGGGAACCATATTTCTTGAAGTAGATCACTATGAGGAAAACCCCATTTCAAGTGATGTTTTGGTAGGTATTGATAATGTCCCTCAAGGACAAATGGGAGTTGTACAATGAATCACTATGATTCTACTTGCTTATGATGCTTTAATAAGATATATTATGCACCCTTTTTCTTAAGAGAATGTTGATATAACATTAAGAAAGTTAACTAGAGAGAAAAAGTTAGCAATTCCTAATTACTTTATAATGTATTTACAAGATATCATTGGTACCAAAAATAATCTAAAAACATTCTCATAAGCCATGAGCTATAGAAAATATAAGTTATGATTATGCGTTATGAAGGATGAGATAAAATCAATGGCTTTTAATGAAGTTTAGGATCTTATTTCATTGCCTACCAGTGCCAAGGCCATCGATCATAAATGGGTCTTTAAGAAAAAAAAGGACTCGCTAGGGCAACATTGAAAGATACAAGACTAGATTAGTATTTAAAGAATTCATTTAATAAGAAATAATCGATTACACAGAGACTTTTTTTTATGTATTTGAGAAAGATTATCTCTTAGTAATCCTGACATTCAGTATCCATTTTAACTTGAAATTGCCTTTAAATGGATTTGAAAATAGCTTTTCTTAATGAGGATCTAGAGGATGAGATATATATGAAATAACCAAAAGGTTTTCCTTTAACAAAGGTGAGTATTTGGTTTGTACATTTAAAAAGTTCATATATGAATTGAAGCAAGCTTTTCAATCAATGGTATTTAAAATTTTATGACATTATATCTTCTTTTCATTTTAAAGAAAATGTTATAGATCAATATATATATATATATATCAAAAGATACGTAGGAGTAAAACTTGTTTCCTTGTGCTATATGTAGATGATATCCTACTAGCAACCAATGATAAAGGATTATTATATGAGATGAAACAATTTTTTTATAAAAGTTTTGATATAAAATATATAAGTAAAGCATTTTATATAAGTGACACTAATATCCATAAGGATAGATCTTATTATGCTTTAGGGTTGCCACAAGAAACTTATATCAATAAGATCTTAAAGGGTTTTGCATGATGAGTTATTTAGTAAGTATAACACATATTGTGAAAAGAGATAAGTTCAATTTAAGTTAATGTACTAAGAAGGATTTAAAAAGGAAACAAATGTACAACATTCCATGTGCTTTTGTTATAAGTAATTTTATGTATACTTAAGTTCGTGTTAGGCTTGACATAACTTTTGTTATCAAATTGTTATGAAGGTTTTAGAGTAACCTAAATATAGACTATTGGAAAGCTGCAAAGAAAGTGTTAAGGTACTTTAAGGATGCTAAAAATTACATGTTCATTTTCACACATACTAACAACCTAAAGATAGTTAGCTACCTAGATTCAGACATTGTTGATTATGTTGATTTTCAAAAATTAAGATCAAGTTATATCTTCATGCTTGCTAGTAAGGCCATTTCTTCAAGAAATGTGAAGAAGACTTTGACTACTTTTTTTACCTTAGAGGTTGAATTCATCTTATGTTTTGAGACTACCTCATATGGTGTGTGATTAAGGAGTTTTATTTATAGGTTTAAAATTATAGATTCAATTTATAAACTATTAAGGATATTATGCAATAATTCAACTATTGTTTTCTTGACTAAGAAAAATAAAAGTCAGAGTCAAAATAAAACATATTGACATAAAGTATCTGGTCATATGAAAATATGTTATGAAAAAGAGTATTATCATTAAATACATTAGTACTGAGTTGATGACAACTAATCCTTTAACAAAAGGCATGTCATCATTTAGTTTTAAAGATCATGTTTTAAGAATAGGAATTAATTCCCACTTGTTAGTTTTAATGTAATTTATTTACATCATTTGTAATGAAACTTATTATATTATATTGTTTTCTCATTTTGGTATACATATTTATGCTTTAGAAAAACAATCTTTATTGAATCCATAATAAATTTAAGGTTTATTCATTAAGTGGAATAACAAATGTATTGTAATACTTAGAAGATAATATTAATTCTTACAGAGCTTGTCACCCTAATCTATGTATTATAATTCTTCATTTGGAGGAAGGGATTTATACATATGGATCAAGTGGGAGAATGTCATATTACTTCAATTTGTAACATTACATGAACATTATGAACATTACATTCAGCATCCAAAAGATGGTTTGTTTCAGTAACATTCATTTTGTCCATTTCGTTCCATGTATTGATGAGGACACTATAATTTTAACTTTATAAATTGAGAAGGTGCTAAGTTCTTTAAGTTCAGAGTTGAGAGACTTGAACATCATCTAGAGTGGCTCTAGAATTTGAAAGAACATTGGTGGACAGATATGGAGGAATTCATGACAATGGTAGGAGGTAAGCATTACTTCCATTTTGGCATTCATAAACACAATTTTATTACTTACAAAATAACACAACGGGCTGTTATAAATTGTGTAATGACATTGTTAGTAAAATAATAGAAAATGGTTTGAAACATGTGTATAACATACTATCTTTAAAGTGATATTTGCATTAACTAGTTGCTATAAGATTTAAGCAAATCACTCATATAAGTGATCCAAAGCACTACAGAAGACTACACTTAACAATTGTGAATCCTCAATAATACTTGTAAAGAGAAGTAATAAATAAGATTTTAAAGAGATAAAGTTTCAACATAATATGTATATCAAGTTTTAAATTGTTCAAAAACAACATTTATAATAATATTCCTAGACAATCATGTCTCTTTATTAGAAACTTAGTTTAAAATTCAATTTTAAAATTTTCATCATGTTCATTTTTATGTTCAAAGTGTTTTTAAATTAGTCAAACAATTGTTTGGTTGTTATTAGTAAAGCAACATAATCTTTAAATATAATAGACACTTTAATTGTCATAGTTAAAGTTTCTAATATTCTGTTTCTGACCAGTTAACTAGTTGCTTCTATCTAAGTGTGCTAAGACATTTTAATTGACTAAAACTTAATTGTCAATCAAGTAATGACTTCTAGTGAGTTACCAATCAACTAGTATCCTACTACTGGTTAGTAACTTCTAATATTGCAACTTAACTTTTTTAATTTTATCAGTTAAATAAAATTTACTATCAGTTGACTGGTGCCTTTTAGTGTTATAGCCAAACTTTTCTAAAACTTATTAGTTGACTAAAACTCTGGCTATAAGTCGAATGGTTACTTCTAATATCACTTGTAATTAGTTTTAAATATCAACAAACACTAGTACCAGTGTTTTTAAGCATGACTCACTTAAAATTTTTAAACTGTCTCCAATACTCGTAACTTATGATTTATAGTGCAAATAACTCAAAGCAAATAAATAACCTTAGAAATTATAGGGTAAAACTCAAAACAATGATATGACGCTACAAATACAATAACATTAAAATTTTGAATAAATTATATTAACTTGTGATATTTAATTACATATATATAAACAAAAGTATATTTAGTTTTTTATATTTTAATATATATTGCAAAAACCTTTTATTTTATTTATTTAATTTTCAAATAAGTTAATTTTTAGCATAATACAAAATTGTAGTGTTAAAATAGTATTTTAGTCCCTCAACTTTATTTATTGTTTTAAACTGGTCCCTTAAAGCATTTCAAAATTTTCTTTTAGGTTTTTAAATTTGTCTCAAACTTATCTTAAATTCATCCTTTAAGCATTGTATATGGCAACAAGGAATTTGAATTTGAGACAAATTTGAAACTTAATGAACCATTTTAAACTAATTCAAACTCAATGACCCAATTTGAAACGTTTTAACTTATAGGACAATTTGAAACGATAAATAAAGTTAAAGAACCAAAATACTATTATAGCCTCCCTTTTTTCCTCTCTCTCTCTCTCATCTTCATCTCTTATCTCATTTTACAAACTCATCTGTCCATATTAACTTACCATCACCTTTATTTTTGAAACTCCATTTAGCATTCGTTGTAACTCCACTCCCCATTGTCATAACTCAACATGAAAAAAGAACGAAGATGGCCCTCGCTATATAGCTTCCTTTTTAGACATTTAAATTTCAATCTCCACTGATTACCACTCTAACTCTGGATCTCACCATCCAGTGCTTTAATCTTCATGTATACATAAAGTCTCTCCACTTATGGGGAACCAAATTGCTTATAAACCAAATTTATTTTCACATAACTTTTCCCAACAAAAAAAAAAAGAGCTAAATCTTTTAGAAAAAAATCATTCACAAGATTGAAGCAATTAAAAATTTAGAATAATCCATTGTTTATTTAATCTACTTCATTGTTAACATTGAAACCTATGGCATTTGATTTAAGGATGTTGGTTGTTAGTGTTAAGATTCATTTTGATGGATTCAATCTTGAACTCCAATGGTCATTAGTCTTAATAGAGTATACTTCCAAAGCCCTTGGAAATAATTTATAGACATTTAAAACAATTTTAGGTATACTTTTGTTAAAATAAAAGTAGGTGTGGGATCATGCAAAGACACATTTAGGTTTTATAATTTTGCTTGATAAGGCTTTTAGGGGCATAATTCTAGGTTTTTCTTGTAATCCAAGGAGGTGTTGGTTTGATAAGGCTTCTTCTTACGTAGGCAAACATGGTTCGCTATGTTGAGAAAGAGGAGAGACATAAAGAAGAAGAAAAAAGGGTAAAATAGTATTCTGGTTCATTAAATTTATTTATTGATTTAAATTGGTTTTTTAAATGTTTCAAAATAATTTCCTAAATTTAAATTCATTTCAATTTTGAATCCCTTACTACTTAAGGAAACAAATCATGGATATAAAATAAATTGAAAGGAAATAAAATATAATTGTTAAAATAAAATAAATATTGAAAATAATTTAATCAAATAAGAAATTAATGTAATTTATTTTAAAAATTATAATATAACGTGTAATGTCATGCCTAGATGTGTGATCGGTCGTACGAGCTTCATTTGTCAACTATCGTGAGCCGCCACACATGGAGTTGAGTGTCCTATGTGCTTTGCGTCATTGAGTGGGCTGGATATAAAGTTTTATTTGGGCTACGAAAAAGACACATTGACAAATTAATCTAATCCTCTCATGTTGCACGAGTTAAATTATTGACAACACCCAACCACCAACCCCTCCAATTTCTGATCCTCGTTTCCCTCGCCTTCGACCTGCTCTAGTACTGTGATTCTCTCCACATCTTCCAGTTGGAAAAATGAGCAACTAATTAATGTTGCACGCTTCCATGGCGGTAGAACAATTTAGAATAACTGAAAAATAAACAAATCATGGATATAAAATATAATATTTTCACCATAAAAATAAACAATATAACATTTTAATGCCTAAAAAAAATTCTAAAATCTATTATTTTAAAAATTTACAAATATAATTTGTATAATGAGGTCTATGAATTTAATCATGCATTTTTTGAAATTATTTAATGATATAAGATTAGTTTCATTTTACAATTATATTAACTAAGTATAACCGTTCAACATGTGATAAATAATCAGCTATATCTTCAAATATTACACTCTCTTTTGAAAAAAAAGGAAGTTGAAAAAAAAAAATATATTACTACTTAGTTTGGAATAATTGTGCTCTTTCAATGAGTTATTTTATACTGTACAAGTTGTATATATATCCGTGCATTGCACAAAATAATATTACATATATATTATTAATTTATAAAAAATTTTATTTATTAATCATTAAAGAGTAATGGTATTTTCAAAAATTATTTTATAAAAAATTAGAAAGAGATTAAAAAAATGACAAAAATTAAAAAAACTTGTTTAGATGAATAAGAAATAAAAATAAACTAACTATAATTAAAAAAAATTTAACAACAAACAAGATAATTAAAACCTAATTTTTTGCAAATTAAAACGCTGCTTTGTGTTTCAAAAATCTTATAAGAAGTTGAAAAACACTGCTCTTCTTATTTGTTCTTAGGCCCCATTCTATCTGTTTGGCTTTTTCTTTCTTTCTTTTTTTTTTTTTCATTTATCACTCTTTTTCAATTTTACTGCTCATCATTATTTTGTTGGCAAATCTTGTAAAAAAATATTATTGAAATAGTTAAAAAACATAAAAAGATTATAAATAATAAAATAAATTAAAATTAAAACCAAAACACCAATAACAAATTATCATTGATAGAAGAAGAACAAAAAATATATATTCATAAAATTCTCTAATATATAAATTATTTATGTTGAACAATTGGAACAAAGAAAAAGAAAGAGTATAATACATATAATAATAAAAAAAATCTAACTTAATTCGTATCTATTGTTTACAAACAAGAATGGGGTAATCATATTATATTTTTAAAACTACCATATTCTTTAATTATGATATAATTAATTATTAAATATGAATAAATATAAAATAATATTTTACTTATTTTAATAGATTTATTACTATGATTATATTTATTACTTATACAAAATCAAATTAATTTTTTAAAAATTATTAATTATTAAATAAGTTAATATTTTAAATTATTATTTAATAAAAATATTATATTATATTTAATAATTAATCATGTCATAAATAGAAAATATAGTATTTCTAGAAACATAAAATCATCATCAGGAGGAAAATGTATTAAATTCAGCACATTCAACAAATACTGATTTATAGAAAAAGAAACAAAACATATGTATTTCCAAAATTATCTATTATAAAAATTGTCCACGATACAAGGGGGGATACAAGAAACATATAATAATAATAATAATAATAATAATAATAATAATAATAATAATAATAATAATCTACCCTGTACTAATGCCTCAGTTCTTGGTTATTGCTTATAAGGCAGGAAAGATGTGCCATGTTTCGTACATTGAAGACCAATTATATAGATATAAAAAGAGTTTAAAGATAAAAGTATATATATTATTGAATATAAAAAGATAAATAAGAAATAACAAAAAAATTTAAACACATTTAGGTAAATGAGAAATAGAAGTACTTTCATAATGATTAAAAAAACTCGTTTAATACATTGAAAGTTAAATATAAAAATAAAAAAATAATTATGTAAATAAAAAATATTTATTTTTATTTTTAATAATTAAATAATTATTAACATAAAATATTAAATAATGATTGACTAATAATTATAAAAATAAAAATAAAATTTTATTAAACTTTTTTTATTCTTTTTTATTTCTTTTACAAAGAGAGCTATCACAAACATTATGTTGTTTTGTTTACCTCATGATTACAATTTAAAAAATATTTAAATTAATAAATTATAGATATTTAATTTTTTCCATTTAGATGACATGAATTATTTATTTAATATAATTATATTATTTATTTTTATTTCTTAAACACATATTTTGAGCGATTAAAATTTAAAAATATTTAATAAATAAATTATAGATATTTGGTTAGTATTTTCTCTTTTTTTTACTTGGTGTAAATCTTTTTGATCTATTTTACATGATTATCTCTTTAATTTTTTCATATCTTAAGTAATATTTATCATATTTTAAATAGATTGAGACTCTTTTATTTAGTTGATATAAATTATTTATTTATTGCACATAATTGCCTCTTTAATTTTTTATATCTTAAACATATTTTTGAGTGATCAAAATTTTAAAAACATTTAAATAAATAAATAGATAGTAGATATATGCGTAATAATTTTTCTTTTATTTAATTGGTACAAATTTTTTTATTGATCTACTTTACATGATAATCTCTTGAATTTTTTTATATTTTAAGAAATGCTTATCATTATTTATATTTTATAATATTTATAATATTTTTTATCTTTTTTATTCTATTTATTAAATCATTGTTTTAATTATTAACTTATTCTTTTAAAAATAAAAATATAAAAACTATTTCTTATTTTATCTATTTATATTTTATATTTTTTTATTCTTTACACCATTTAACGAAACAGAGGTTATTTACTTTTGCAATTTTATAAATATTAACTTTTGTTTTATATTGATACCCATGTATATTGGTCAAATAAGTTGAATTTTAGTATATATTAATTACGAAAATTTCCTTCCACTAAAATAAGTATAGTTTACACAGAAAATGTTGGAGATGAGAATAGAGCGATGGCCGGTTAAAAAAACGGGGTTGTCTGCTTTATCAATAAATAAAAAAATAAATATTGTGGACAAGACACTGGGGAAGAAGTTTTTATATATTTTTTCTGAAGGGGGGAGGGGGGGTGCAAGAGATTGTCATTTTGATGGCGGATTTGCAATGTCGCTAACGCTGAGCTCCCGATTCTATAATAGCACCAGGAGACTCTGCATCTCAGCAGCGTTTGCTTCTCCCGATCACAGATCTCGTTCTCCTTCCACCCTTCTAATCCCTCGCCGCCCTCCCTCTTCTCTCAAAGCCAGGGTCTCTTTCTCTACTCCTACCGCCATGGGAGACGTTCCTGATGCTGCCATGGACGCTGTCCAGCGCCGCCTCATGTTCGAAGACGAGTCTGTTCCCCTTTCTTTTTTCTCTTATAGTATTTTTCTAATCTTGCTTTGTTTCCCGCTCTTATCTCGCATGTCATTTCATCATCTTAATGTCTGCTTTTGTATATATGTATTCCTTAGTTTTGTCTCTTCACTCCTTCCAATAACCGGAAACTATTACAAAACAAATCGGCCCTCCTGGGTTTGTGTTTTTTATCCATGGACCCTGTTATTGCTCACAAAAAATTTCTCTATTTTTGGTCAACAAAAAATTTATTTGTTTGGGTGTTTTAATACTTTTAATCTATTTAATTTAGGATCCATTCGATAAAAAAGGCATGAATCTTGTGTATATTGCACCGGTAATGAACGCGGATGTACTTATTGATTTTTTGGACTTGGTCATCGAGTCTTCTGCCACAGGGTCCATTTATGCAATTCTTGAGCATGAAATGTGTTAAAGTGCACTTTAATAGCTTGGGCTTTTCACTTTATTTAAATTTATTGCTACGATGAACTTGTTTTCCATTCCTCTTCTTTACTTTTGGAGTTTAGAGCATAATTTCATAATTTTTTAAAATCTGGTTCTTCTCTGATGGGAAGTGACTTTTCTTTGCTAAGGTTCATGAATAATTTTCCAGATTTCTAGAAGTATTACTTTAATTGCACTCTCCCCCTTTTATTTTGCAAGTATCCTGACTTCTGCGTATACTTATTATTACCTTTTTTTTTTTTAATTTATCTTGCCCGGAATTGGTGGTGGATTTGTTTTTAAACTTTTGACAGATGCATTTTGGTGGATGAGAATGATCGTGTGGTTGGTCATGATTCCAAATACAATTGTAAGTGAAATTTCCATTTTTAAATCTTATATGCATTCTGCTATCTTCCAAGTTTTGTTTATTGAAAAGATTAAGATCTCTCCTGCTCTATTATATGTTGACTGGTGGTGGTTCTGCTTCTTCATTGTGTTATATGAACTTTCATATCATAAAACCACAATAAATCCTGACATTTATGAATATAAAGTATTCATTAGTGTGTAGTGTGAGAATATCTGGATATGCCAAATAACAAGACTCTGAAATTTGAAACGGTTGAGTTTGCTCGCATTGTGCATGGTCATCTGAATGCTGAGTTCTGTCTTGTGTTTTCAGATCATGCAATTTAGAATTTGCTGGCGAAGGTGCTCATTATTTCTGGAGACAATCATTCATAAGAAATATATCAAATTATTTTTTTAGTAGATTGGTCTGTATTTTTAATGCAAGTAAACTGCTAAGTACTGATGATGCAAGCCTAGCTGCAAATAAAAATTTTAAACAGTTCATATCATACATTAGTAGTATTTTTGGAGCAAATGTGACCAGCAGACACTCAAATTTATATGCAAATTTAAGCTGTCTTTTTACTTTTAATTTCCTGAAGCAGAAAAATGAGCATGATAACTTGGATTAGAGCTCAACATTTCTTTTGTACTCCTCTTCTTACTTCTGGCTTTGTTGTTAATTCATTTCTTTGAGCTTCCCTTTTCTAGGTCACTTGATGGAAAAGATTGAATCTGAAAATTTGCTACATAGAGCTTTCAGTGTATTTCTGTTCAACTCAAAGTACGAGTTGCTTCTTCAGGTATGCATTCCTCTTTCTATTAATTGGTGCCCTCATTCATAGGCGTGGAGGGTAGATCTTGTTCTAAAACAAAATTAACAGTTTCCATAGCTTGAAGCAGATGCTGAAACCTTGTTTCTTGTCTCCTATCTGTATTTTTCATGGATGAAATGTCTTCATAACTACTAGGCACCAAAAATGTCTTTATTTCATTTATTTGTTGCAGCAATTATAACCATGACTGGATGTTCTATATCTGCTTGCTAGTTATGAAGTGAGCCTAAGAGTTAAGACCTAAATACATTTAATATGAATGGAGACATAATTTTTTGCTATTAACCCCTTTAACGCCTTCCTTATATGCATGATTTTGAGACACTTATTCCAAGTACTACTACTACAACAATACTTTTTCCTACTAAGTAGGGTTGGCTACATGGATCAATTGACGCCGTAAATATATCGATGATTGATGTCATAAAAATTCAATAAAATTTTATGTTGGCTGTCTTATATTCCCAAGTAGTTGAACAAAAATTAGATCTTCATTTATATAAATAAAATTAGAAAATTGAGAAAATGACAAAAATTCTTTGTCGTTGGTGGAAGATTCTCCACACCAAGTGATTGAGTAAAGAGTTCATACTAATATCATTCATGATACTACTGACTGTTGTGAATTAATATAATGTCTAACAACACATATATGATATCGTGAATTAAAGTTCACGCAACACGGTGAAATTTAAATAATACTTCTCTAAATAGTTTTTGTTTTATTTTTTTATGTATATTGGCCATTGAATCTCTTTGATATTCTTCTGCATGGTTATTTATTGAAAATTCTCCATAAGGCATGCCTATTTTGTAGTCTTAGGTTTTGTTTGTTTGTGTTGACTGAGATTCTGTATTGTTCTTAATGAAGAAACGATCTGCAACAAAGGTGACATTCCCTCTTGTGTGGACAAACACCTGCTGCAGCCATCCACTGTACCGCGAATCTGAGCTCATTGAGGAGCATGCCCTTGGTATATGCTGATATACCTTTTATATTAATTGAGAAGATTGCCTGCTTTGTCATTAATGCTTTTTACAAATGGTTCTGCCTCTTTTTGTGCCAGGAGTAAGGAATGCAGCTCAGAGGAAACTTTTGGACGAACTTGGTATTGATGCTGAAGATGTGCCAGTTGATCAGTTCATCCCATTGGGTCGCATCCTTTACAAGGCACCTTCTGATGGCAAATGGGGAGAGCATGAACGTAAGGCAACTTAATTGGTTTCGAGTTTTAGTGCAAGCAATCTTCTTTAGACTATAGGAGAAATCATTAAAAAAGATTTAGATTTAAATGATTCATCTAAAATATGATTTATAATAAAATTTTATGACGTTGATTGAACTATGTAGTTGACTCATTTAGTGGAAAAAAGTTTTGGTGGTCGCGTTGTTGTTGTTATCTTTCTTCAGACTGTTTTGATGACAAAAAATAATTCTTTCCCTGATTGCAGTCGATTACCTGCTATTCATAGTCCGGGATGTTGACGTTTTTCCTAATCCAGACGAAGTGGCTGATATTAAATATGTGAACCGGGATCAGTTGAAGGAGCTGTTGAAGAAAGCTGACGCCGGTGAGGAAGGTTTGAAACTGTCCCCTTGGTTCAGACTAGTCGTGGACAATTTCCTATTCAAGTGGTGGGACCATGTTGAGAGAGGGGATCTTAAAGAGGTCGCTGACATGAAAACCGTTCACAAGTTGGCCTAAACTGGGAGCAATATTCAAATAAAGTTAGTCTGTTGGACTCGAACGGATGGAAGATTTGGTACATTGGCCATTTCGATGTCGCTTATTTTGTCT
Source organism: Erythrophleum fordii (assembly GCA_032878935.1). Classification (NCBI taxonomy): domain Eukaryota; kingdom Viridiplantae; phylum Streptophyta; class Magnoliopsida; order Fabales; family Fabaceae; genus Erythrophleum; species Erythrophleum fordii. The sequence goes on from JAVQMF010000049.1 coordinate 36,362,963, forward strand.
TTTGTTTGACCACCTGAACCATAATATTTGGGTGTATCTTATAATTAGCGGAGAATTGTACTCTGAAGTTTGGGTTCGTGGAACGGGGGTGCTCAATAATAATGTCCTGGTTGTTCTCAAGTGATTTCAGGGGTGCTAGGATTTCCTTGAATGAAATCAATGTCATGTTTGGTATTCAACCGTCTTTTATTGATGAAATTTACGTGTGTTTGAGACTTTAGTTTTTCAAAATATGAATAAAACTTATAGAATATTTAACTATAAGCAATATAAAATTCTAAATTGTATATATTTTTACACGTAATCTTTTAAATTATTTTTTAACATACTCTTTGATTTTTTATAAGTAAATTTTAAAGACCTCCGTAGAATTACAAATCTTGTTTGCCCCATATCCACATGATGAAAATGTGCTGCAGTGGTCATAGGTACACGGCCCGTGTGGTACCCGTTGTTGTTAGGCATATAAATAAAAAGAGATTAAGAATTTGAATGTCTCTCATTCTCTAACATAAAATAATAATAATAATAATAATAATAATAATGAAAATGAATAAATACGACTAAGTAATGATAATAAAAATATGATAAATATTATAAAAAATTTTTACTTCTATCTTTCTCATTTCCTTATGCAATCAAATAGTTTTTTATATTTTGTGCATAAAATGTTAAGTGTAAAAATAAAAAAATATAAATAAATAAATAGATAAAATATATAAGAAATAACATCCATATCTTATTTTAAAAAATAATAATAAATAAATTTTATTAAATAATAATAATATTATAAATATTATAAAATTTTCTTTTTCATCCTCTTTCTCTCACTTTATTTTTAGAGGGTTGCTTTACATAAAAAAGGAATAAAAAAAATGGCCGTTTAGTCTGTCACTTGGGGACCTCCCACTCAATTCAGAGTCAGTGTGTGTTTGGATTGATGGTGAGTAAAATTGATTTTCCAAACCTTGATTTTGTAGAATTGATTTTGTGTAAAAGTGAGTTTACATGAACGTGATTTATGTTTAGAAAGTTTAGATGAAAAGTGATTCGAGTAAAATTGATTTTGTTTGGATATTATGTACCAGAATCACTTTTAAGTGTAAAATTACCGAAATGGATAGTCATATTACTTTATTTGATTTATTCCTATCACATTACTTTTTTTTTTTATAAATAGCATTTAACAAATGATATAGCATAATATATATTTTTATTTCTGTTGATATTAAAATTAAAATATAAATTAAAAATAAATATTTGAGTTACTCTATAAATGTGCATAGCATAGAAATAGAGTATTACAATTGATTGAAACTACTAGTTATTATGTGCATATAGCACAATTTGATCTCGAATAGTGTCTCGAAGTTGATCCATTTCAGATGCAGAGGTAATGTTTAGACTTGGCAATGGATCTAGGCCATTGTGCTCATCAATTTCTCTTTCAAATTGGCTTTCGTCTTCAAGATGGCTGAACTCAATATCTGTTGTAGAATTCCGTCTAATAAAATTATGTATAGCCATTGTCGCACTAACGATTTGCACTTGTGTTTCAAATTTGAATTTTGTCATGCACCGCAAAATTTTAAACCTATTCTTCCATACCCCAAAAGTTCTTTCTATAGTACACCTTAAACTTGAATGGTAATAGTTGAATGCCTCATTATCATTTCTAAATCTGGAAGAACGTCTAAAGTCAGGGAGATGATAACGCTCACATTTATATAGACCAATGTATCCAACTGGGGTTGGATAGCCAGCATCCACCAGATAAAATTTACCTAATAAATAATTAAAGTATTACACATTAATTGATGTAAAAAAAAAAACCATAACCATAACCATAATAGTGAGGGCATGAATATACCTGGAGGAGGATGGGGGAAGTTCATGCTCGGAGTCGTGAGAGCATGAGAAAATACATGAGCATCATGGGCAGTGCCTTCCCAACCGGGCAAGGCAAACGTGAAACACATGTCCCAATCACATACAGCCATAACATTTTGTGTCGGGTGCCCTTTTCTACCAATAAATCTTGGTTGTTCACTAGGGCTAACCACGCATGGTATATGAGTTCCGTCAATTGCTCCAATGGCATTCTTGAAAAATGGCCAGTATCGTGAGTCATTTCAAATCTTTAATTGGGCTGAACGAAATGCTTGATCTCGTGGCTTAATATATTTGAAGGCCAATCTCATGCAAGACCAACATGCACAAATTTTCAACAGGTCCATATACATTAATAAGTAGCAAAATCATTAATATTGTTACTAAAACTATTAAGTTATCACAATTTAAGAGAACAAACCTTAGTGCCTTCTCTTTCAAACCTTAGACGCACAGCACAGCTTGTACAACAACCTGCCCAAGCCACCCAAAAGAAAAATTCAAATAAGCAATCAATATTAGGAAGTTAGCATCAAAATCTTGAAAAATATTCAAAGGCCTGGCCAAAAGACCTGAATCAATATAATCATTATATATTTATTTATTTAGATTACATAAAAAAATTTTGGAAATAAATAAACAAATAAAATTATTATTAATTTTACCATAATTGAATGAAGATGAATAGTTAAAAATTTATATGAAAATATATTTTTAATTTAAAAATAATAAATATTTACATCTATATTTATATTATATATAATGTGAGATAATTGGAGGGAAGCTACAAAACTTCGAGAGAGGGAGGACGAGAAACAGAGCTAGGACGAGAAACAGAGCAGCACGAGGGTATGCTCCTGCCGCCGGCCAAGCGGGCGGAGGGGCTTGAATGGACATGGCGATTCACCTAAACAAGGGGTGAACCCGATCAACGGGATAGAAGTATAAAGTGACGTCACGCGAAAAAGCTTATATGGTAGCTGCTGCAAGAGTGATAATGAAGCAGAGAGAGGGAACCAGTTTCGGAAGAGAGTGAGAATGAAGCAGAGAGAGGGAACCAGTTTCGGTGAGAGTGAGAAGTTGATGCTCAGTTGCTGCAGAAGTTGATGCTCATCTTCTTAAAGGAGAACCAGTTTCGATGAGAGTGAGAATGAAGCAGAGAGAGAGAGAACGAGAGAGAACCAGTTTCGGTGAGAGTGAGAAGTTGATGCTCAGTTGCTGCAGAAGTCGATGCTCATCCTCTTAAAGGAGAACCAGTTTCGGTGAGAGTGAGAATGAAGCAGAGAGAGAGAGAACGAGAGAGAACCAGTTTCGGTGAGAGTGAGAAGTTGATGCTCAGTTGCTGCAGAGAGAGAGAGAACGAGAGAGAACGAGACGACAGACCTGAAGCAGAGAGGGAGATCTGTGGAAGCAGAGAGTACTCTCTTCACCGAAGCTGAATGCCAGTACTCTCTTCACCGAAGCAGCGAACAGAAGAGAAGAGTGACCATGCAACAGGGACAGTGCGTTCTCTTTCAATTCCTCGGACTAGTATGAAGGACATTCTGGCTGTTGGAGAGTAATAACGTGGTTTTAATGCACAACGTGGTTTGGTAAAAAGCAGGTGCAAAATGCTTTAAGGAAACGTGATTTTCATACTCTCCGAGCGATGGTGCGGCCACTGGAACGTGTATCCAAACATCATTCAAACGGGCTTTTACTCTGCAAACTTTGGTTTGGGCCGAAAAGCGGGCAACTTAACGTGTATCCAAACAAGCACTCAGTAGTGCCATCACAACCAACTAGCCCACACCGCATGGCGAACCGGTTAACCAAACCACACACACACACACACACACAAACACGTCCACAAAGCAAAGGAATCAATTGGCACCTATGTTAATCAAAATATATCTGACATTAATTATTGAATAATTTCATATATGATGCATTTTTTTAAAAAATCTATTGTTAAATTAAAAGCTCCAATCAAGAAGATTATATTCACAAAATTTTATATCAATCTAATATTGTTTTGTAATCAACGGACGCCGTACTATTTAATTATAAAGAGATAATAACTATTTGATTACATACTTGGTATTATTTCATTTTTAAAAATTTGGTATATAAGTTAAGCATGATATTTATGCCTAATTAACAGTTCGATCAATGAAATTTACTTTTTAAAATTAAATATTGAGAAGTGATTGGTGTCAGTTGATCTATTTCCATAGATATATATTCAAAATTTTGTGGTGAAAGATCAAATTTAGGCTAAAATTGTAAAAATACTTTTAAACTTAAGTTTATTTGTAAATAGATTCCTGAGTATTTAAAATTATAAAATTGATCCTTCATCTTTATGTTTTAAGAAATAAAAATTTTTATTTATTTTAATTTTGATGTCATTATTTTACATATAATTTTAGACTCTATTAAAATTGATATGACAAATTTCCATTTATCTAATTTATGGTATTATACCATAATTAATTTTTGACTTGACTGTAGAAAGAGTTATATATACGCAGATGATATATAAAGTTGAAAAGAATTCTCTCTAAAATTAAAATGCAGATTTTTAAATGTTTATAATTATTTTTAATAAAAATCTCAAATTAATGGTTGCCCGTTGCGCTCCCTGTTGGCATTCGCTATGCAACACATCACCAGTGTTGCGTTGTCATGACGCAGTTATAACAAAAACAAAAAGTTACAACTTGCAAAAGGTCACAATCGTCTAGAATCCAGACCGATTAATTTGTGGATACAAGGACAAGTTTGGTAGGACAAAGAAAAGAGCATTAAAAAGAAAAAAAAATTATGTAAAATATTTATTTTATATTTTTAATTATTATTTAACATTAATTATTAATTTTTAAAAATAAGAGTATTAAAATTATTTTTTATTTTTAAAATTATTTTTTTACTTTTCATGTTTTATAGGGCTTGCTAGTTTTGTAATATTTCTTACCAAAAGCAATTTGCCCTCCGTATGCCAGGGGAACTTCTCCTCAGGATCATTCGTATTTGAAACAAGTCGCTGCCAAGACAGATTTTTTTTTTTAAACAAATTTGAGGTTACAATTAACTCTTGAATTTTTAATTTTCTACAATTGACCCCTTGTCAATAAATTGGTCAAGTCTTCAAACTAAATTCGTCCGTATGTGACACACCATTCCTCATGTTGACATAACTTTTAAGCAAGCAAAAACAGATAAATAAAAATATTATAAAAATTTTTTTTCTTTTTTTTTTTTTCCATATTTTCATAACTTATACCAGCCATGAAAATTAAGGTAAAGCTTTTTGACTCATCCTCCATGGATTTCCATTCAATAGGAAACTAATTTGTTCAGCTTTGCATTTTAAGGAAAATAAAAAATGAAATTCAAAGTTTGATGAAGCAATGCCGGCAAGGGCGGCATTTGCAAACTAAAAATATGCTTTAAAACATTTCTTCTTTAATTTTATTGGATCTATATATATATATATAAAAGAAAAACGGAATCTGATGGTTAATGCAATAATAAAGAATCTTTTTGTTACCGAAAATTGAGTATCAATATTCTGTTCTACCACGCATGAATTTACTGAAGACGTGAAATTAGGATGAAACTCTGATTTTAGAATTTTGTGTATTGCCAGGGAGTTTGTACGGCTAAAAGGGTGCCACAGCAAAGAAATCCTTGTTGTTTTGGGCAAGACCAGAAAAAAAAAAAACAAAAAAAAAGTGGGTTATATCGATTGATTGGAGTTGCAGGAGGCTGTAGATTCGTTTTTTGAGGCTCGGTTCTTATTCTTCGACTTTTATGGAGGATGACGGAGAAAGTTTTATGTTGAGAAAATTGGGTAAATGGTTTGTTGCAACGTGAGTGAATTTTGTTACCCGACGACTCAGAAGACGAATTGCACAAAATGAACAAGTTTGAAAGTCAGTCTTAACAAGTTTAAAAAAAGCATTGTGTGCATTTTAGCTGAACAAATATTTTTTTTTGGGTTATTTTTTATTAGAAATAAAAAATTATTTTATTAGTATTAAAAAAATAATTAATATCAATTTAATTTATTAATTAAGTTTAAATTTGATAACTTTCTTTTTATTTTATTCATTTTTAGTTTGTATGAAAAAATGTTATATATTGTTAAATTTATTAAGTGTAATTATAAATGAAAGATAAAAAAATTTATTATTTAATAAAATAAAAAAATATATTATATTTCTTATATTTTTAAATCAAAAAAAATTTTTTAGATTTTTTTTATAAAAAGGATCGAAGGAGTAACATGTATTATTGGTCTTATCCCACGGTTTTTTTAAAAAAAAAAAGGGGAGAAAACAGTAGTGGATTATGAGATCGCCAAACTTTACAGCTTGTACTGGGGGTGATTGATTCCTTCCCTTTGCGGGAAAATTTCTGAGCGGTCCTCGAATCTTTAAGTATTTGTTTATTGAACCCCGCTATATACTGCCTCCTTCCGTCCTTCACACTTTAACTTCAGATCTATCCTCTTTTCTCGTCCGGTAAGTCTAGTCTTCCTTTCTCCTAACGGATTCTATCTTATTCCGTTTCTCTTGCATTTTCAATGGATTCACCCTCTCTTGTTATATACGATACATGGGCTGTCTCCAAAACCTAAAATCATAAAACTAACGATATCAGGAACATGCTTATGGTTTCCAATATATTGATCGATATAGTTTATCTATATAGTGCTTTTTACTTCTTGTTCCAAACTCATCTGCTCCTTCATATGATCTCCAGATTTATGCTATTTTTCTCTGTTTGCTTTCATCCTCTAACTGATTCATTCCGTGTTACGTATGATTTCTAGATTCAGATTCATTTTTACCATTCTCTGTTGGCCAGATTATTACTTTCAAATTCAGTACGATTGATCCTTTGTTTTCTCTGTGTGCTCATTTTACTTCCTCCTTGTTCAGCAAAGCTGTCTTGTCCAATAAAGGTCCTGCCTCCTCTTATATAGATCGCGTCTCTGTAAATGTTTATGATCCTCCCACTTTCTTTTCTCAATTCTCAAAGCCTGATGTAGCACTTAGCTGGAGAGTGGAGATAATTAGTTAAATATTCTGACGATTGTGAAGTAAGTAAAAAGAGGACTTTATCAGTGAAATGAGGAGTTTGATTCCAAATTATGGAAATAATTGTTGGCCGTTCTGTTATGTTTTACTCTTTTAAGAGAATTAAGTTATATACATTTTCTCACTTCATGTGACACAGTTTATCAGAGAGATCATGCCATCAAATAATATCTATATGTATTTTCCAGTGTACTTTTAGTATTAGCATCTTAGAGAGATACCAGCACCACACAAACTTTTGTTAGGCCCTATATCATATAGACACAGGCGCGCACCTTAAACCAAATGTAAGTGTGGCTGATGTTGTTTGTCATTCCCAGGTTGTGGGAGATTAAATGGCCTTGGTGACAACTGCTGAAGTATGTGATGCAAATCCTCAATTAATTTTGAATGGGGAACTTCGGGCCCTTCAGCCAGTGTTTCAGATTTATGGTCGTCGACAAGTGTTTTCTGGACCTATAGTTACCCTGAAGGTATTTGAAGACAACGTGTTGGTTCGTGAGTTCCTTGAAGAAAAAGGTAATGGTAGGGTTCTTGTTGTGGATGGGGGTGGGAGTTTGCGGTGTGCAATATTGGGTGGCAACCCTGTAGTACAAGCACAAAACAATGGATGGGCAGGTATAGTTGTAAATGGATGTATAAGAGATGTGGATGAGATTAATGGTTGTGATATTGGGGTCAGAGCTATTGCTTCCCATCCCATGAAAGCCAACAAGAAAGGCATGGGAGAAAAGCATGTGCCAATTAATATTGCTGGGACTAGGATCTGCGATGGCGAATGGCTTTATGCAGACACCGACGGAATACTCATCTCCCGAACTGAGTTATCTGTCTGATTCCAGTTCATGAATATGCTTTAAGCAGGTCCAGGGACTATATTTTTGGGCTGCTTACTCTGGTGTACTTCTTTCTGTACTTTTGTTGTTCACCCAGTTTCCATGGAAAGCTTTTACAATGACAGTAGGTTGAAGTATTTCTCCATGTTCTACCAATGTGACCTATGGTTTCAATTGGTGTTATGAGAACCTGCTTTTATTTTTGCATGTTTTTAAATTTGGTTTCATGGTTCTTTAAGATCCATCCCGTGCCAACCAGAATGGAAGTGTTAAAATTGAGCCAAAAAAAAAAGACAGTGTTCCTTTTAAATCTAACATGGTTTTTTTTTTTTGCTGTGTTGGGGGGGGGGGGGGGGGGGGGGGGGGGGGGGGGGGTGGAACAACTGCAAAAGGAAACAAGGGCTAGAAACCATAGTTGGGTCATATTAGGAAAAGAGGAGACATCTTTCCTAATTTGCTTCCACCAGAAAGCTTTATCTGCTTCCAAAATTGTGCCAGTACAGTAAGAACCAAAGCCGGAACTGATCTGTTTAATATCATGTCTGAGTTGCAACTTGCAATGTCCGCGCTGTTGGTTCCTTCCTGCAAGAAAAAATTTAAACAGTTCTTATGCACAAATAACATCTGAAGGTTGAAGTCAGTGGGATTGGAGATGAAAGCCTGCTTGGTCGTCCACAAGAGCACCCTTCCAATTTTAGCCAGCAGAGGAAGCTCCCTGCCTTGATCTTTTTGAGCTTTCCATTTCCAGCAACCAACCAATTGCCCCTTGAAATAAATCCAAAAAGTTGATTTGATCATATCTCTCCCTCTTCTCGGTCTGTTACACCAGGAGACTATCGTCCAACCATCCTCTTGAAAACCGTTGCTTGTGGGTGCAGAAGGCCTACCATTCGGGTTGTCCCTTAACATCTTATTGCCTTCAGAATATTGCCTAGCAAAAGCATTGACGATTAAGCTGGTTAGAATCTGAGACATAAGTTTGTTAGGATTTGCTTGAAGGTTTTGGTTGATGATTCCATTCCTCACGGTCCAAATGCCATATAATGCGGCAATAATGCCAAACGCCTTCTTTAAGATGCATGCTAAATATTCGACCTTACTAGTTTCACTCTGCATGGGACTTTAGCCTCTATTATTGACTAGTGATAGTCAAGAGTTTGACTTTCTCCATTTGAAATAGACTCGTAATTTTTGAGATAATTTTTTCACAAAATTGAAACAGCTTACTCATTGGGTTATGCATGGCAAAGGATTGGGCGAAATGAAGTTGGAAAAGAACGCATACGCCTCCTGCAAGTGCCTTGACAGAATTCCGCTTTTCATGGGTTGGAGTCGGAGGAAGCTCACATGGCATTCAAACACGTAATCTAAGTCTTTTAAGAGCGATTAATATGGGGGCAGAGACAGTGCGTCCAGAGAGTTGCATTTCGTTGATCAAACAAAGCAGGAGCGTCCAATCCCTAAAATGTGTGCACGCCTGGATGCTCAGGTCCCACCTTTGTCTTAACCTCTTCTTCGCCACCAATCTTATCGGCCACTATCTCTCCCTGGGTTCCATCTCACTCGCTTCCAACTTATTCTCTGCTGCTTCACACTCCTCCTCTTCTGATGTCTTTCTGTGGAACGTTACGATCCGTGGCTTCCTCGACGATGTCCTCTATCACCGTCCTTTGACACTTTATACACAAATGCGACAACTAGCTATCCGGCCCGACAATTTCACCTTCCCGTCCGTTCTCAAGGCTTGTGCTTATCTCCGAGATTATCAGTTTGGTATTCAAGTTCATGCGGATGTGGTGCGATTTAGGTATGATTCCGATGTCACTGTGGCTAACTCCCTGTTGTCTATGTATGCTAAGTGTGGGCGTCATGACATTGCACGCCAGGTGTTTGATAACTTGCGTGACAAAAATGTAGTCTCTTGGAGCTCAGTGATTGGTGCCTACGCCCAAAATGGGTGCTACGACCAAGGGTAATTCCTGTTTTTGCAGATGTTGGCCATTGGAATTAAACCAAACAGAGCTGCCATCTTAAACGCTATGGCATGTGTACACACAGAAAAGGAAGCTGATGATGTTTGTAAGATAGTGATGGACAATGGACTTGATTTAGATAGATCAGTACAAAATGCTACAATGAGCATGTATGCGAGATGCGGGAGGATGGATGTTGCTCGGACATTCTTTGATGGAATAATTGATAAGGATTTGGTGTCTTGGACATCAATGATTGAATCTTATGCCCAGGCCGATATGCCTCTGAAGGCCTTGGGGCTCTTCAGACAGATGATCTTACTAAAATTTCATCCTGATTTGGTGACCCTTCTGGGCGTAGTTTGTGCTTGTTCACATTTGGCATCTTTCCAGCAAGCACGTTTTATTCATGGTTTTGTAATTCGGAACTATTTCCAAAATCAATTATCTCTTGAAACTTCTGTAGTCGATCTCTATGTGAAATGTGGTAGTCTGGCTAGTGCCAGAAGAGTTTTTGATCATATGCAGGAGAAAAATGTGATCTCATGGAGCACCATGATTTCAGGATATGGGATACATGGTCATGCTAGAGAAGCTCTAGACTTATTTGATCAGATGAAGGCGTTGCTAAAACCTGACCATGTAACGTTTGTGTCAGTTCTGTCAGCATGCAGTCATGGTGGATTGATACAGGAAGGATGGAAGTGCTTCAATTCCATGAGTAGAGATTTTGGAATAACACCAGTTTCTGAACATTATGCATGCATGGTTGATCTCTTGGGTCGTGCTGGGCGATTGTCTGCAGCCCATGACTTTATTCAGAAGATGCCAATAAAGCCAGGTGCAGCTGTCTGGGGAGCACTGCTTGGCGCGTGTGGAATTCACTCAAATGTAGAAATAGCCGAACTTGCTGCGAAATATCTATTTGAGTTGGACACTAACAACGCTGGTCGATATGTTCTCTTATCCAATATTTACGCTTCTTGTGGCAAAAGAATAGAAGCGGATAAGCTTAGAGCTCAAATGAAAGAGAGAAGGGTGAGGAAAATTGCTGGGCACACAATTATAGAGATTAAGAACAAGGTACATACATTCGTTTCTGGGGATAGGTCACATCCTAAAGCCGATTTAATTTATGCTAAACTGAAGAAAATAATGGGCAGAATTCGTCAAGAAGGGTATACGCCAGATTTGAACCTTGTATTACATGATGTGGACGAAGAGACAAAGGAGAACATGTTATATGCGCACAGTGCAAAGTTGGCAATAGTTTATGGGCTCTTAAGTTCAGGGCCAGAGAGCATCATAAGGATCAAGAAGAATCTGAGAGTTTGTGGGGATTGTCATGTGGCAACCAAGTATATTACGAAAGTTACAGGAAGATAAATCATTGTCAGGGATGCTCATAGGTTCCATCATTTTAAGGATGGAATCTGCTCTTATGGGGATTATTGGTGAATATTTCCTCATCTGATTATTGGACATTGCCAATGAATTTAGTCCTACCTGTTAGCTGCAGATGGTTTCTAAAAACAAAGATAGATAATTTACATATGGTGATCTGCATCCCTATGATCTTGTAAGATGCTAGGTAAACTTCTAGAGTTCACACACAAATGTTCTGCAAGCTAATTACAATGAGACAACTTTTATTTAGGCTCAACTCATTCGAGCTTTTACACCAAATCGCCATGGGAACCCAACAAAAAGGCTCACCTACTTGGGATTTTACACTTCCATACAACTACTAGGATTTAACACAAGTATCTAGCAACCCAGGACATAATATCAAGAAGTACAATACAATTAAGTATAGGCCCACCAAGAGCCTCTCTAGAGTACACTATTTTCTCTTCTCTTCAGATATGCCAGCAGGCAATTAAATAGGTGAAGAGACTATAACTCTTTGGAATACACTATCTTCTCTTTTTCTCTTACACACCTTTCTTCTTCATCGTTGACAAAGAAAGTAATTTCTTTATATATGCAATGTAGAACCAAGCTCATTCACACCTCGTTTAAGAACTTACTCCCAGACTTTGAATAGTGGGATAAATGCACAGATTTAGCTTAGCAAGACAAAGGGTATATGGAGAGGACATCTTTTCTTTGATTAAGCACGTTCAACTCTTTCTCAATCTTTCATCCTTAACGCAACTTCTTATATAGTGTTGATGAGAAGATGATTGTTACTCTCAGGCTTAATTTTCTTTAGTGTAGATTAGTTCCAACAGCCATAATCTTCTTCCATTGTCTATCATTTTTTTTGCAAACATTCATTTGCGCCTTATTTATTGTTGGAATAATTCATTTATGGCTTCTCTCTTTCTTCATTAAATGCGTAGATTGAAAGTGTAACATCACTTTGTAGACAAAGTAAGGAATATTCAAAATTTTACCATGTGTGACTTTTATTCGTGTTCCAATTCTCTGCATTGTGGTCTAAGACGCACGAGGTACACATATGTAAAACGCACCATTATACTAAAACTAAAACGGTGCGTTTTTAGCCCATTAGTCATCTCCTGCTATTTCCTCCCTCCTACGTCGCTTTTTCCTCTCTACAATGCAAGTCTGATAATGATGTTCAGTCTGCCGGTGGAGGTTATTGCTTGCTTTCCTATTTCTTATTTGTGTGCTTAATATACTGATAGCTCTTGTAGTTGCAAAAAGCTCCTGGCCGTGGAAGGAGGGAGCACACTTTTTAAACCGTCACAGCACTCAATATTTAGCTTTTTAAGATTCTTAAAACCTAAGACTCCACCATATTTTTTCCATAGATGTATTAGTTGTTGTGAAAAATGGGTATTTCAAAAGGAAGCCTCACATTGCTTGGAATAGAAGATCGTAAGTACTTATATATATAGAGAAGTTACATTGGGCTTGTAAAGGGTTTGGAAGAGAGGTGGGTTTGCGTGCACAAAATTGGGCCAAGTTGTCCAAACGCAGTGCAAAATTTGGATTTGCCCCCTTATGCGCGCAAATTACTCGCACGGGCCAGCTTTTTACAAAATATTATTTTTACCTATCCAAAAATAATTAATTAATTTAACTACCTTTGAACTAGTCAAATTCAATTCTTATTTTTCGGATAGGTGGTTCTTCCATTATTTGAGCACTTTCAATTTTTAATTCTGAATTTTAAATTACTCCCACGTTTTCAAATTATCCGTCCTATTATTTGCTCCATTATCTTTTTAATGTTATTATTTTAATAATGCATTTAATTAAATCCAGATACATTCCTCGAAAAACTCCCTCTCTCTCCCTCGACTGACTATGGGGTTACGCACAAAACTATCTCAGAAGAGCTTGTTTAATCCTGGGGAACTTTCACAGAAATTAGATAGTGTGGCGAAATAGTTCTTAAAGATAGCGTGTTCCTACGCGACTCAAGCTATTTTTCTTTGAAATTATTTCTTGCTTCCTCTTGATTGACAACAATCTTAAGAACTATTCATAGAGTCCCATCCCAATACTTCCAATGCATTCATCACTACTAATAATTCTGCTGACACTATCGCTACTATAGCCGCGATAAATGTTGCCACCCACATTCCAACTAAACCTTCTATTCCTGTTGTTCTTGCTATCCCCTACGCTAAACCATTTCCAGATATCTTAAAAATTGAGATATTTGGAGAAGAAAATTATCGAAGATGGCAGGAACGCATCTTCTCTATTCTTGACATGCACGGTGTTATTGCTGTTCTCACCGATTGGAGGCTTGCGCCAACAGTTGATCCAGATCAAGTGGAGGCGTGGACATATGCAAATAAGGCATGTAGATATATGATTATTAGCACCTTGTCTAATGATATTTTTGATGTCTATTGCACGTACAAAGAATCTAGCAAGATTTATGAGTCATTGGTTACCAAATACACCGCCGAAGATGCTGGGAAGCAAAAATTTGTAATTGGAAATTACTACCGATGGGAGATGACTGATGACAAGGACATAAAAGTGCAGATCAACGAATACCACAAGCTATTGGAAGACCTTCGAGCTGAGAACATTATCCCGCCTGACAAGTTTGTTGCAAGTATACTCATTAAAAAATTGCCTGACTCATAGAAAGATTATAAGCAACAACTCAAACACAAACACAAATAACTATCTTTTTCGGACCTAATCACCCATATAATTATTGAAGACACTAATAGAAGGGAGCTTAAAGCAACCAAAGCAAAAGAAATGACCTCAAAAATAAACTTAGTGCAAGAGAAAATTCATAAAATGAGGTATGACAAACAAAAGTTCAGTTACAAGCCTAAAGTTACTAACCCCACCTACAAAAAGAAGGAAAATTGTTTTGTTTGTGAAAAGTCAGGTCATTATGCAGCTCAATGCAGAAAAAGAGCAAGAAATGACAATCCTCCTAAATCAAATGCAAACTTGGTTCAAGGAAATGATATTATTGCTGCGGACATTTCTCAAGGCTTCCTTGTGGCCAATGTAAAAGAATGGGTGGTAGACTCTAGGGATACCAGGCACATATGTGCAAATAGAGATGTGTTTACCTCCTACACACCCATAGGGGAAGAAGAAAAACATGTGTATCTTGGAGATTCTAGGACTGCTAAGGTCCATGGCAAAGGAAAGGTTCTTCTAAAGCTCACATCTGACAAGACCTTAGTTCTAAATGAAGTGCTTTATGTACCTGAAATTAGAGCAAATTTAATTTCAGTTGCATTGTTGGAAAAAGCTGGGGTTAAAGTGTCATTTGAATTTGATAAGATTGTAATGACAAAAAATAATACTTTTGTAGGGAAAGGCTATTGTAATTAGGGATTTTTTTGTAATTAATGTTTCTTAATCAATTAATGGAAATGCATCTACTTCTGCTTATTTGGTTGATTCTATTAATATGTGGCATGCTAAATTAGGATAGGTTAGTATTTCTTATATTAAGAAAATACAAACTCTTGGTCTAATTTCTGAAATTAACAATACATGTTTGACTAAATGTGAAATTTGTATAGAATCTAAATTAATTAAGAAGCCTTGTAATATTATACAAAGAGAAACTGAATTACTTAATTTAATTTATACCGATCTAGGAGATCTAAAGCAAACAATGACTAGGGTAGTAAAAGATATTATATAACATTTATTGATAATTTTTCTAGGTAAACTAAAATTTATTTACTTAAAAACAAAGATGAGGCATTTGACATGTTTCTTTTATATAAGGCTAAAGTAGAAAATCAATTAAATAAAAAGATTAAAAGGGTTAGGTCAGATAGAGGAAGTGAATATACTTTATTTAATGAATTTTGTGAAAAAGAAGGAATAATTCATGAAATTACTCCACCTTATTCTTCTCAATCTAATGGGGTAGCAGAAAGAAAAAATAAGACCTTAAAAGAAATGATGAATGTTATGCCAGTTAGCTCTTTTACACTAGATAATCTTTGAGGTGAAGCTTTATTATCTGCTTGTCATTTAAAAAATAGGATTATTTATAAGAAAACTAATAAAACCCCATATGAATTATGGAGAAGTTATGCACCCAATTTAAAATATTTGAAAGTGTGGGAGTGCCTTGCAAATGTTATGTTACCTGAACCCAAGAAAAGTAAAATAGGCTCTAAAACTTCTGATTGTATGTTTATTGAATGTGCTGAACATAATGCTGCATATAGATTTCTTATCTTGAAAAGTGATCTGCTTGATTATAATACCATAATAGAGACAAAAAATGTTGAATGTTTTGAACATATTTTTCCTATGAAAACTAAAAATATTTCTCAAGTTCCTACACAAAATAATTTTGAAAATTTATTTGAGGATTTAAGAAGAAGTAAAAGACAAAGGAAAGAGACTTCATTTGAAAATGATTTTTATACCTTTATAAAAGGAGATGAACCTTCAAGTTATACTGAAGCTGTTGTATTATGTGATGCACATTTTTGGAAAGAAGCAATTAAAATTAAAATTGATTCAATTAATATAAATAATACATGGGTTTTAGTATATTTACCTCCAAAAGCAAAAACTATTAGTTGCAAATGAATTTTTAAAAGAAAATATAACCCTGGTGGGTTAATTGAAAAATATAAAACAAGGTTAAGAGCAAAAGGCTTTACTCAAAAACAAAATGTTGATTATTTTGACATATTTGCTCCTGTTGCTAGAATTTCTTTTATACGAGTTTTAATTGCTTTAGTTTCAGTGTATAGACTTTTTATTTATCAAATGGATGTTAAAATAGCATTTTTAAATGATGATTTTGAAAAAGAAATTTATATGGTGTAACATGAAAGTTGTGTTATTTATGGATAAGAAAATAAAATTTGCAAACTTCTTAAATCCTTATATGGCTTGAAACAAGCTCCAAAACAATGGCATGAGAAATTGGATCAAATATTGATGGATGATGGTTTTTCTTCTATTGAAGTTGATAAGTGTGTGTATGAAAAATTAAAAAATGATAAATGTGTAATTATTTGTTTGTATGTTGATGACATGTTCATTTTTTGTACTAGTTTAGACATTGTGCTTGAAACTAAACAATTTCTTACATCTAAATTTGATATGAAAGACATAAGTGAAGCAAGTGTGATTTTGGGTGTTAAGATCATAAGGAATAGTGATAGTATATCACTATCACAAGAACATTATATTGAGAAACTTTTTAAGAAGTTTGGTCATTTTGATGACAAACCAGTGAATACTGCTTATGATACTAACACTCAACTAAAAAAAAAAATATAGAGGTGAACTTGTAGCTCAATCTGAATATGCATAGATTATTAAGAGTTTGTTACATTTAATAAATTTCACCTGACCTGACATAGCATATGCTGTGTGTAGATTGAGCAGGTGTACGCATAGTCCCAATCATGATCATTGGATAGTATTGGTTAGATTAATGAGATATTTAAAAGTTACCATGAATTATGGTATCATGTATAGTGGATTTCCTGCTGTATTAGAAGGATATAGTGATGCTAACTAGATCTCTGGTTCAGATGAGACTGGTTATGTATTCACCTTAGGTAGTGGTACAGTAACTTGAAAATCAGCTAAACAAATAATTATTGCTAGATCAACTATGGATCAAAGTTTATTGCTCTAAAATTAGCTAGTAATGAGGCTGAGTGGTTGAGAAACTTCTTAGCAAATACTCCATTGGGTATAAAACCAACACCGTCTATGTCTATGTATTGTGATTGTCAAGCAGCAACAGCTATTGTAAAAAATAAGGCTTTTAATGGTAAAAGTAGACACATACGTTTAAGACATAATGTGGTAAAGCAACTGCTAAAAGATGGAATTATATCGATCGATTATGTAAGGTCAGAAATGAATTTGGCAGATTCTCTGACCAAACCTTTGGTAAGGAAATTAATTATTGAAATATCGAGGGGAATGAGACTTAAGCCAACTTAAAATTAACAGTGATGATAACCCAACATTTGTGATTGGAGATCCCATGAAGAAGGTTTATATGGGTAATAACAGATTATTTGTTAATTCTGCTAACATCGTTACTTTAGTCCCTTTCTATGATATGAGAAAGTGCTAGAATGCATTGAATGAGAGGATAAGCAAAATGCTTTTAATGATTTTCATATCCCTTATGGGTGGTGTATTCATTACAGATATACTTGATGAAATCACTTATATGAGTGTAGAGTGGGGCCGCTCCTATGAGATTATGACAAAATCTCTAAAGTACTCATGAACTACCAGGCGCGTGCATGGCTTATTAGTGCAAAACAGCGTTAACAACAGAAATTGTAGGGGGTATAATGTGACTGATAAGACCTCTAACATACCTAAGAGTTCTTAGTTCATAGAAATTGTAAATTTCACTAATAACTTCATATGTTAAGTCTTTTCTGTTTAGGTCTGATTCATAGTTCAAAAGACATCAGATTTGGAACATTTACCCTCAGTGTATAACCCAATAAAACCTTTTATCTTCATTTATCCTTTTGAAATATGTGGGGGATTGTTGTGAAAAATGGGTATTTCAAAATGAAGTCCCACATTACTTGGAATAGAGGATTGTAAGTGCTTATATATGGAGAAGTTACATTGGGCTTGTAAAAGGCTTGGAAGAGAGGTGGGCTCGCTCGCACGAAATTGGGCCAAGTTGTCTAAACGCAGTGCAAAATTTGGATTTGCCCCCTATGTGCGTGAATTAATCGCGTGGGCCAGCTTTTTACAAAATATTATATTTACCTATGCAGAAATAAATAAATAATTTAATTTAATTAATTGTGGCTACCTTTAAACTGGTCAAATTCAATTCCTATTTTTCAAATAGGTGGTTCCTCCATTATCTGAGCACTTTCGAATTTTAAATTACTCTCACGTTTTCAAATTATCTACCCCATTATTTGCTCCATTATCTTTTTAACGTTAATATTAAAACGTTATTATTTTAATAATGTATTTAATTACGTCCAGATACATTCCTCGTAAAAACTCCTTCTTTCTCCTTCGGCTGATTATTAGGTTACACACAAAACTAGTTGCTGTTCTGTCTCCTGAGTTCTATCTCAAAAGAGCTTGTTTAGTCTTGGGGAACTTTCACATAAATTAGATAGTGTGGCGAAATAGTTCTTAAGGACAACATGTTCTTACACAGCTCAAGCTGCTTTTCTTTGAAATTATTTCTTACTTCTTCTTAATTGACAACATTAGTTTGGGTAAAGAGTACAAATGCATTTCTTGCAGATTATAATCATATAGTGTCATAACATGCTCTTCATCTTCATTTGCATATACTCCCTCTAATTCAAATATCTTAACTAATGAGCCACATTCTTGTGCCTTGAGTTGTTTTAGATGTTGCAGTATATGTAGCATATTGGATGGAACACAATTCAACAGCTTTTCACAACTTTCAACA
Organism: Erythrophleum fordii; assembly: GCA_032878935.1. Classification (NCBI taxonomy): domain Eukaryota; kingdom Viridiplantae; phylum Streptophyta; class Magnoliopsida; order Fabales; family Fabaceae; genus Erythrophleum; species Erythrophleum fordii. Next base: position 36,381,618 of record JAVQMF010000049.1, read on the forward strand.
ACCAGTTTTGTTACTCTTGTTAATTTGCGCTGAGACGTGCTTACTTTATCTAGTTTATTTGTCTGCCCCCTTTAGATTCAAAAACCAATATTGCTACTAAGGATCCATCTATTGTAATGAAGGTGAGATCCCATTCCTTACTTCTTGAATCTATTTGCATATATTAGTTACTAGTTAGGTTACTTTAACAAGAATGAAAGAAAAGGGGACTCTTTCATCTGCCTTAAATATTTCACGTGATATGTATGATGTGGAAAACTAAAAACTAATTTAATTGGAGCTGGGTTATTTTCTTGTGGCTTAAATTTAAAAGAACTCATTTTAACTGTTTAGTTTTAATTCAAAAGAAAGCTAGAGATATATCTCTTGAGTTGAAAGGGATCTCTATATTTCTTCTTGGTAAGAGTTGGTTAGTGCAGTCAATGCCATTAAAAGTTTATGTCTAACTGTTATTTAGTCCCTTTAACTTGCTGGTTATCCTTTTATTTTTTTTTCCCTTTTAAATAAAGGTATGAAATGCTCTCTAAAGGCCAGTATGGGAAAGCTACTGGCCAATACATTATGATATTATTATTTCCATAGGTATCTGTTTGTTCTTTATAAGAAGTTTAAAAGAAAAAAGGTAGCATGCAAATAGTAGTTAAGCTTGAGATTTATGCTCTCAGTATATTTCATGTTTATTTCTTTTTGATTGATGAGTCAGAGTATAAAGGACTTTGTTTTACATGACATATGCTGCAGACTGAAGTACTAAAGCAGTTATCATCCATGGGTCGACTAGTAGTTTGCACTGGAAAAGGTGCAGTTTAAAGTTCAAAAAATCTGTTTGTATTTATTATATCAGTCGTGCAATGGCAGGAAGATGGCATTGTTTGGGTGGCTGCGGACTTTTTTTTTCTTTGACAATTGAGTTAAAATGCACCATTTTACTTTTAATAAAACAATGTATTTTACGGAGATGCACGCCGTATATCTCAAACGCAAGATGCAGAAGTATTGGACTGTCATTTTATTCCCTTGACATTATTCTTGGAGAGAGAGAATAGTATGTGATAGCATAGTGCCTAGGGGAGTTTATTGGTCTATTAGGTTTTAAGGGCTTGCTCTAATTTCGTTTAATCGAGTCGGGCTAGGTCGGGTAAAAAAATATAAATAAACATAACTTAAAAATAAAATTATATTTGGTTGGGTCGAGTCATGGGTAAAGATATTTTCTACCCAATTTGTTTTAATAATTACTTTTTTTTTTAGTTATCAATATCTTGTCATCTTATATATTTTTTATTCTTATTTCATCTAATCCTTTCTATATGTTGCAACTTTCATTACGTATCTAAACTCTCCCTACTTTTTAATTATTTTTATTATTGATATGCATATTTATTGATATATCTTTTGTTAAATAATGAAAATATACATGTTTACCTAAGGCTAATTATATTAGTATAGCTTATATTTTGCTTGATAATACCAAACTATTTTTTTATTATTGATAAAAACATGAGGGTTATAAAAGCATATTGTCTTGAAGTATATACTTATGAGTTTGCAAAGAGATATTTTTATATTACAAGTATTAGTTCATGAAAAAAAAATGGCTTGGGTAGTCCTAAACTGCCATAACCCAACATAAAATTGGATTTGTTCAAGTTAGGTCGAGCCACGGGTATAAAAATAAGCCTAATATCTTAATTGGGTTGGGTATCAGGCACACTATATATTTGGCATGGCCCTCCCCATGAGCATCTATTGGTATCCCCTTTCTTCTTTGCACAATTTTCTTAATCTCTCATGGACTATGTTGAGTCAGGTATCTAACAAGATATTGTTCAAACTTCTTCTCTTTGATTCTCCAAAATGATTTCTTATTAAAAATTAATTTTTCATGTAATCATTTTTGCACAAATTTCATAAATATGATTTTTCACAAAATATATTATTTCACATAAACACAATTTTTTTTTGGGGAGGTTTTTGCATTAATAGTCATCGTTCTCTCTCTCTCAAAATGATAATAAAAGAACAAAGTATAAGTTATTAATTATACTCCCTAAAATTATAATTTGATCTTTTTCATATTACAAAAGTGTTTTAGATTTGTTATTACTCCTAAATAAATATATCCTTATAATATTAAAAAGATTAAGTTATAACTTTAAAAAATATAAATAGTAATTTTGAAAAATACTAATAATAATTTATATCTTTAATGTTTAAACAATTTTAATTTTTAAAATCTTTTAGTATAATTTTTATTGCATTATCATCCTTAAATAAAATTAGGTGTTTTTCCATGTAAAATGTAGGGATTTAAAAAATATTTTTATGAATTCAGAAAATGTTTTCATGAATTCAAGGACAAAAAATTAAAAAAAAGAAGTAAATAAACAATATTTGTATAAACATATAGATATATACAGTACATGAATAAGAGTCGCACGTTGACCGGCTTAACTTGATTCCAACCCAATTTATATATATATATATACCGGCTTAACTTGATTCCAACCCAATTTATATATACATATATATATATATATATATTTTCCCGTTCTGTTTTGTCAAAGGAGCGAACAGGCAGATGCACTGTGTGTGACTGTCCATCTCTAACGGAACTCAATTCTAAGCACGAGCGACCAATTTCTGCTTAAAGTCGGGCGAGTTCTAGTGGTTAAGCTAAGACGTCACTTGACACCGTATTCCTTCCTTATAAGATCAGAATTTTTGGATAAATACAGCATCTCGATAAAAAGGTTACTACAAATACATGTTCAAAAAAGAAAAATATTACTAACTTAATATGGCCATTTCCCTTCCGTTATCTAATCTGATTTTGTCTACCCCATCGTTCGAGAAGAGGCCAGGGAAAACGCTAATTTGCCGGGTGCCAGAGCAGATTTAAATAGAACCCTTTTTTTAAAAATGAAAATTGTAATTTAAATAGAACGACAGCAGCAGACCCAGCAGTCATGCACCATTGCCACGACATCATATCCCTTCTCATGCACAAGACACGTGTGCCGCCGTACCATTCAGCACTTCACCAGTCTCTTGATAATTCTTTTCCCCACTCTTTCCTTCTCACAAGACCTGCCTCTCTGTAACTGTGTTATTGAATCCTATCTACACCATGGACGAAGACGAAAAGCCCTACTCTCATTTTCCACAACCATCAAATTGGGTCACAAAACTTATGTCCCTCCAAGCGGATTTGATCCACAACTGCTTGGTTTCTGTCTTCTCTCTTTTCTCCGTCGCGTCCGAGTCCTATCATCAAGCTGAGGAGACCAAAGACAATGTTGAATCAGCAGACAATGTCCGCCAAATCCCCTCCAACCTCACCTCTGGTAGCACCCTGTTACTTAAGAGGTTGGGACTTGGCTTTCTCAGTGCTGCTTATGTGTGCATGGCTCTGTTATTGGTTCTGATTCTGGCTGTTGTGCTGGGTGTTGGTTTAGTTCATTTGTGGGTGGAGGAACCTGTCTTTGTGAGGGAGAAGTTGCATTTTGATTACACTAATGCTCACCCTACGGCTGTCTTTTCATTTGACGGTGGAGTTAGTGGCGTTGAAGGCTTCAGCAGCAGGAAGAAGCGGATCGGTGTTCCAGTTGGGCATACATTTTACATTTCCTTGGTCCTTCTGATGCCTGAATCTGATTTCAATAGGGAGATTGGCGTCTTTCAGGTATGCATATACATCTTAAATTCATGGCATTTCATTTGTACTTATGTGCCTTCAAAGACAATTTGAAATCCTGGTAAAGGTCAAAGAGGAGGCTACATTTCTGCTTAGATAGAAGCCGTTGATTTCTACAACTAGCTAATTGTTTGAAGTGGATACGGAGGGGTTGAGTAGATGTGTCTCAAGATTCGTTTATGATAATAAAATGTTATTTAATACAAATCTTGAGGCCATCCAACTACTAAGAACTCGAGCTGAGCTTGAACTCTCCATAGCCGAGCCTTATATATCTCTGATGAGCTTCCTATTCCCGCGCGTGCAATTATTATGATCACTATGTAATTGCTATTTGCTACGTAATGATAATTAGTCCTGGGTAATGCTTCAGGAGCTCCGTTTAATTTATTATAAACATAAGAAATTACTCTCCCCGGTTTTGCTTTTCTCAACTCTGCCGCCACTTGCGTTTCCCGTAAATTGATTCAATCCTCCCGTAACAATGATTATGAAACAAGCTCTTAATCAAGCAGTAGTGTACTTTATCACCATTCAATTAAGATAATTTGTATTTTGTTTTAACTCGGCATAAGTAGTATACCCGATGCCTGGATCTGTTACTTAAACAGTTATGTTGCAGTTGAGCGCAGAACTCCTATCAGTAAATGGGAATGTGATAGCAAAATCTAGCCGGCCGTGCATGTTGCGGTTTAGAAGCTTCCCAATTCGACTAGCCCGGACATTTATAATGGGCATGCCTCTGTTACTGGGAATATCTGGTGAAACCCAGAAGATTAAAGTAGAAATATCGAAGCACAAGGAAGACAATCGAAGAACCAAAGCAATAAAAGTCAGTCTGTGTCCAAGAGCAGGAACATCATCTCTGCCACAGATATATGAAGCTGAGATTGTCATGAACTCCCATCTACCTTGGGCTAAACAATTGGTTCACAATTGGAAGTGGACATTTTATGTGTGGGTGTCCTTGTATACCTACATTGTGCTGCTTATGATTCTGCTATGTTGCTGTAGGCCACTTATCTTTATGGTGATACCAGAGTACTTCAGGGATCATGGTAGCCTGAGAGAACTGACAAATGTAGAAGCTGAAGAATCACAAATGAGGGAAGGGGAAGAAAGTGAGGTTTCAGAGTTGTTGAGAAAATGGCGAAGAAGCAGAAGCAAGAGAAAAGCGATCCTTGCGCAGGGTGGGAGTGGTGTGTTGGAAACCATTGGGTCGTCGGCTTCCAGCATTACCATGACCAGACAAGAGGGAACCAGCACGGTTGTTGAAGATGATACTGATGTGGGGGACTCCGAATCGGTGTGCTTAGGTTGACTTTTGTATGGGATATCGGGTTGGGTTTGAAATGGGGGCCGAGCATGCATGTTATGTTAAGGATTATGTATAATTTCGTATAGCTCTGTAGTTTTCTGGTGATTACTGATGGATGGTCTTGGAAATTGGAATTCTTAGCACTATTAAATATGTGTGATTTTGCGTTTTAATTTATTAGTAAGGGTGACGGATAGATAGATGGCTGAACAAAGTGGTAGCAACAGGCATTGGGGACTCAACCAAAGAATACAGGGATATTCTAGAAAGGTCGTTGTGCTTATTATTCTACTCAAATCATTTCGTAAGTTGATGGAATGGACCATGAAGAAAAGGGATCTATCACGTTGGACTCTCCACTCTCAAGCTTATCAGCAATAATACAAGACATCCATCTCCCAAGGCTTTTTTGCAAGGAATTGGGTTGTCATTCACGATACCACTTGTCTTTTTGGATTGCTATGTGGGTTGGGTTTATGGCAGCATTCACGAGTTGGATTTTTGTTTCGGTTGCTAACTTGGCAGCTTTAAAGACATTCATGTTTCTTTCTAGAAACTGTTTTATTTTATTTTATTTGGGTGAATTACTTGGAAGCTGGGGAATGAAAATTGGTTGAGATCTAGGAATTAAGATCCGAAGTTGGCTCCTTGTAGATTTGATTTTGTGCAACGAAATTCCGTAATTCTCAAGTCGTGTTTTAACATGTGGGTTGAAATTCCTCACATGTCGTTTCTTCCGAAATTGAGCTTACCTTCACCTTGTTCAACATCCCCACGCGTCCCTTAAATGCCTCTTCTGTTTCTATGCCAATCTAACCTCTCTCAAGATTTTTCGCTGATGCTGATGGGAATGGGTATGAGCTCTTATCTTTAATGAAATGGGAATTAATTAGTAAGAGCTCTCAGATATCTAATTACAGAATAAAAAAAGGAATTGCGCGTGATTTAAAAATAAAAATAAAAACAAGGCTGTGGGTCTCGGTGGCTCTCTCTTATACACAAGGGTGAATAAAATAAAACTAAATCAAATCGAACTAAATCGTCAAAAATCGAATAAAATTCATTAAAAATTAGTTTGTTTTGATTTTTGTGATTGTAAAATCGATTAAATCAGTTCGGTTATCGATTTTCTCCATATTTAATTTGGTTAATCGAACCAAATCGAACCATTAAAATTATAATTAATTAAAATTTAATATTTTATTTTTTTTTAATTAATAAGATCTTTTATCAATTAAACTTGTATCAAAATTATATTTTTTATGTGATTCAAAAAATATACAAATTATTTATACTATTTTATTATAAGATATTATTCTTGTTTTTTTTCACCTTTTAAAGCTTATTTATGAATATATAAAATTTGTTTAGGTAATATATATAAATAATAAATTATTTTAAAGTTATTATTGGTCAAAATTTTAAGATATATAAGATATTAAAAGTTAAATTTTATATATTATAAAATTTTTTTTTAAATAATTACTTTTAAACAAAAAAAATATGAATCAAATCGAACTAAATCAAATAAAAATCAAATTAAATCGATTAAAATTTAAAATTGATCAGGTCCAATAAAATATTAAGCCGACTAAGTTAATTTGGTTTGATTTTTGTTCAAATCTGAACTAAACCTGCCTTTGAACACCTACTTATACAGTGCGTTGTCTGGGTGTGATACTATTTTACTGATATTGTATAACCGTGGGGCTGAATTCAAGGAAACTTCGGAGAGGTAAACCTGTGAAACAATGTGCGAGAGGGAGAGGAGTGTTTCCATCAAAAATTAAAGGCACAAGTTTCAAATCCTGAGCTTTATGAGTTTCAGCTCCACTGTTCTGGAGCTGAAACTGCAACTCGTACCGAGCCCTAGCAACTCAATTCCCGTCAGAGTCATGTGATAGTGCCTGAATTTGCTCAACCAGCTATGGGAGACAATGACAATAATGACGACAACAATCATCGTCAAATGGGAGAAGGCGCAGGGTTTCAGGGATTTTGTGAATCGCCGGGCAAACGGAGCATCGCAGAGAGAAGGGGATTCAGTTCAGATGCAGCCAGAATCAATACGGCCCGCTTTCGCACCACTAGCCCATTGGCTTCTCCCGCAGCTCGTTCCCCCTGTCTCACTATACCCCCCGGTATTAGCCCCACCGCCTTGCTTGACTCTCCTATCATGCTTCCTAATTCTCAGGTAACTCTCTTTCACTTCATTCCTTCTATCCCACCCCAACATTCCCACCCTCTTTATTTACTTGAAATTCTCTTGCGCTAGGCAATGCCATCTCCCACCACTGGAACTTTTCTTCTGCCTCCTCTCAGTCACCAAGGATCAATTGTCACTCTCGATCAATGCAGTGATCCTGCTTCCTCTCTCAAATTCAAGCCCCAAACCAATCCTACTCCTCTACCTGCCTCCACTGTTTCTGAAAATCAGGTAAAATTTCTTATTATGCTTTGCATCATGATTTGCATTCTTTAATAGAGTTACAGCAATTGCCTACATCATGTCCACTCTTCTAGTTCTTTGGCTTTCATCCCTCCCACTCTCTTTAAAGAGTGTGGGTTAATTCCTACGGTAGAGGGGTTCTGTTTTTCTCATGTCCCTTTCGCCATGCTCCAACACATGTCTCCTCTTCTTTCCCTTTGATCCATCTTCATAATCTTAAATTTTAATTTTAATTTTGTCACTGTTACTACTAGAAGCCAGTTTGGGCTTGTACGTCTGTTCTCAGAAGCCATTGCTATCCCACAGCAGTAGTAAAGCGACACCGCAATCACAATTCACGACACACCTCACAGCCTCACACGAGAAGCTAGAAAGTAGAAAGAAACAACTCAAGTTACTCAACAAGCGACTCACGACAATAGAGAGAATCAGAGAAGGATGTGAGAATGAGGAGTTTCTTGATGGCTAATTTTGAGAATGGAAGAGGATTATAAAATGTCACTCGCTATTCATCAGGGAGTGTTTGGTTCAATGGAAGGTAGGGGAGGAGAAGGGTTATGGAAGGTAGGGGAGGGGAAGGGTTTTAATGATATGTTGTTTGGTTGATTTGAAGGAGAGGGGAGGGGAGGGGTTTTAGTGATATATTGTTTGGTTGAGGAGGGGAGGGGAGGGGAGGGGAGATAAAATTAAATGGACAATTATACCCTTATGATATTAGAATTTTTAATTTTTTTATTTTTATAAAAAAAAATTTTTCTTGCTTTTTATTATTAAAAATAATTTTTTATTTTTATTCAAAAATATTTTTTATTTTTATAAAAAATTATCTTAAATCTAATTTAAAAAATAAGATTTATATTATATTTTAAATGAAAATAAAAAGTAGGGGTAATTTTGTCAAATAAAAATAAAATTTGCTCTCCCCTCCAAAAACCTCCACTTTTAGAGGGGAGGGTTTGGAGGTGAGGGGAGGGGGTATTTTGCCTCCCCTCCCCTCCAAGTTTTTCATATCAAACAAGGGGAAGGCCTCCCCTCCCCTCCCCTTCCCCCAAAAACCCTGAACCAAAGGGACCCTTAAGGGTTTGAAAGTCAAGGTTGATGAAAATTTTAACACAGCGCTGCGTCTTGGGTTTCTGTGGGCTTTTATAATAATAATAATATGATTTTTCATATTCAAGTTATGTTGGGTCACAACTGACCCGTCTTGGCTTGACAAAAGCCGCACCAGAAGCATTGCCAGATTATGCGATTCTTGGTTTCCGGCTCAAATCATACAATTCCAGCCATTCCACTCAAAGTTCAATTCATTTCATATCGCTGGATTGCCAAATCAACTCGAATCACGTCATTCAAATCGCATACTAATGTAGAATGAAAAAGCTATGTCACTATTTCCCAGTTGGATATAGGTAATCTGAAGAATGGATAAATTTCTCTTACCCGAAGTTTGTGTCAGTTTAGCATTTTGAAAAATTTAGATACAAGAGTGCTATTAATTCAAAATAAATGCCAAATCAGGTATCTGTATGATTTTTATTTATTGACTTTGCCTATAAACTCAATCTTTCCCAAATACCATCCAGTATATTAAAAATTTTTAATAAGTAATAATTTAATAATGCAAATGTTATCTTTGGCCTGTTTGAACTGATTAGGTTTCTAATCATTGCATCATGGCAAAGGGAGGAATTTCAGACCGCCAGCCACTTGTGCCTGATCAATCACCGTTAGATTTTGCAATTCCAGCAGAGTTTCCAGAAGGACATACAATGAAAAGTGGAGTACGTTCATATGACGATGTGAAAATGATACCAGATGCAATTTGTAATGCTAACAATGTTGAGATGCAAACGCATCGTTCTGAGGAAGCTACTGACAAAAGCTCGCTGCCTGAAAAGGCTAACAAGGATATTGGACAGCATCCTCTTTTAGAAGGAGACAAGAGAGAGACATCCTATTCAATGGGAATGGTAAGGACCTCGGAGGATGGATATAATTGGAGAAAATATGGACAGAAGCAGGTAAAAGGTAGTGAATATCCTAGGAGCTATTATAAATGTACCCATCCTAATTGTCAGGTCAAGAAAAAGGTGGAACGATCCCTTGATGGCCAAATAACTGAAATCATCTACAAGGGTACTCATAATCACGGAAAACCTCAACCTAGTCGCCGACCATCACTGGGATCCGCACTTTCTACTGATGAGATGTCAGACGTGGGTGAAGGTGGTGGAACCTGTGTTAAAGTTGATGGCGGTTCAATTTGGAGAAATATTCAGTCAGGGATGAAGGATATAAAACACAATTTGGATTGGAAGGCTGATAATCAGGAAAGGACATCGTCAACTTCTGTTGTAACTGAACTCTCAGATCCTATATCAACTAACAAAGGTAAACCTATCTGTATGTTTGAGGCGGAGGACATTCCAGAGCTTTCTTCTACACTTGCAAGTCAAGATGATGAAGATGGAGCGACTCAAGGAAGCGTATCACCTGAAGAGGATGCTGATGATGAAGAATCTGAGTCAAAAAGAAGGTTTTATTTTCTATTTGATAGTGTATACTTGGTAACAATGACAGAAAAAACCAGGATACATCTATGTTTCTGCATTTATTTTTTGTAGGAAGAAAGAGAGCTGCTTGATTGAATCAAATTTTGCTTCTAGGGCTGTCCGTGAGCCAAGGGTAGTAGTTCAAATTGAGAGTGAAGTGGACATACTTGATGATGGTTATCGCTGGCGAAAGTATGGACAGAAAGTTGTCAAAGGAAATCCAAACCCTAGGTAATGGTCTCTCCTTTCTTTGTGTACCTGTTTGTGAACTTGCAAGTCTGCATATGTATGGATATGGATGATATGTGCCTCTGATGTTTTATTCTTCCTATATAAAAGCATTACAATAGATTCAGAGTAGGTGGTCCCTAATGAACTGAAACTGTTGAACGAGTGCACCAGAGATTGATAGACCGAAGGATGTACGTGTACTAATTAGATCCTTAATATGGAACACTGATACGTCTGATTTATTTCCGTTTTGTTTTTCCTCTTTTTATACCATACCTCCTAGGTTGGTAGACAATGCTCATTTTTTTAGTTGCTGAGAGTTATGATATGTTTGATGATGTTCAAATTTCAAGTATGTTTGTTTCTGTTCATTATTCTCTGTCTTCATATTTGTTTTCTTGAACCGGTTCTTGTTATAAGTAGATTAGAGGTCTATTCTACATGCTGCATACATTCATGCTCTAAATTGTTTATTGACGTTAAGATTTGGGATATAGCAATCATACAATCTGACTTGAGCATATATACTGATATTTTTATATTGTGTTATTTTGGATCTCTTCTAGGAGCTACTACAAATGCACAAGTGCTGGATGTCTTGTCAGGAAACATGTGGAAAGGGCTTCACACGATCTAAAATTTGTAATTACTACTTATGAGGGAAAACATAACCATGAAGTGCCCACCGCTAGAAGCAACAATCAGATGAGCTCAAGTGGTGCTTGTATACTTCCAAGTGCTGCTAATGCACAAGTGGCTCTTTCATTACCCGGGAATGTCAGTATTCCAAAGCCAGAAACTCAAGTTCAAAACACCGGACCTCATTTTGATAGAAAACCTGAATTTAGCACTGAATTTCTAAGGCCCGGTTTTGTTGGAAGTTTTAGTGATGCTATGAAATTTGGGTCTTCCTCCATATGCCAAATGAAGTATTCTCCCTTGAGCAATACCTTGCCTTATGGCTCGTATGAACTGAATCCTGACCGTTGTGCTACAGCTCAAGCTGGTTCTATTGCCTCAGTGTTCCCTGACTTTCCAATGTCACTACCGTTGAATCTTCCCTCATCTGGAAATTTTCTTCTGGCTGGACTTAATTTTAATTGTGTAAAACCTATGGGTTCAATCCAGTCTTTTCTTTCAGGGCAGCAGCTGAAGGAGGTTGGTACAGGTTTCCTGAGGCCTAAACAGGAGCAGAAGGATAATATTATATATGATACATGCATACCCATTGTTGATCATGCAAGCTCTTCGCTCACTCCATCGTCAACATCAACGTCAGTATATCACCGGGTCATGCACAATTTTCCTTCATAATCCCTCTTTTTAAAACTGCCGGCAACAGGCAAACCCAGTAGGATTCATTCAGTATTCGAACGCATCTTTTGGCTTGTCATTATTGTCACAATTTTGCAATATTCTTTGAAACAACCAGCAATGGTATCCTTTCACGAAATGCATACAATATTTGTATCTCGTCATAGTTAATTTTAATAATTCATCAGTAAATTATTCTTTTCTCTCTTGAAAAATGATTAAATTCTACAGTTATCTTCTTTGTCTAAAATATGATCAAATATTCTTAAAAAACATTAAATTTTTATTAAAAATATAATTTATTTAAAAAATGATTTAAAAATATTTTTAAAAAATATTTATTTTATATTAAAAATTAAAAATTTAATTTTTTTTAATTTTAAAAATTAATTTTTTTATATTAGTTAAATATATATATTTAAAACTTTTTATATTACATAAATAGTAAATATAAAAAACATTTTGATCAAAACATGTATAATTATAGTTTATTTTTTGTTACATAAAAAGTTATAAAAAATTGTACAGATTTTTAAAAGAAGACAAAAAAATCATGCAATTTAAATATCTACTAGGAAATGTGTGAGAATTGTAGGTTATTCAAAGTTTATTGACTGGAATATAGTACCGAGGATTATGGGATGCCTTTGATTTTTCCACCCGCCCTTCATTTTGGTATACATTCCATTCCCCTACGAATACGAGCTCCAATAACTTGCCTTTAAACACCCTCAAATAATAACCTCCCCATTAACTTCCGCATCCTGATACCTGGAGCCGATCATTTATCCATTTGCTAATTTCCTTCCTTGGTCACGGATGCACCTGGTCCCACCGCTTCCCTTGGAGAGATGAAGCATCATGCAAAAACAATCACAAGAAACCCCTCACGAAAATCAATGAACTACCTGAATTCTAACCCATTTGCTAATATAGGTTGGACGCTACAGCAATCCCCAGAACCATTCAAAAAGATGAACTGTACAGAACGTAGATTGTCATATGCCCTCTCTAAATGAACAAAGTATGAAACAAGATGGGGAAAATAAATGCACAACTAAAATCCAGAATAAGTATACTAACGAACAAAAAGTTCATGACCAGCAAAGATATGATATTGTTGGTATGGACATTTCAACACCTCACCGAAACAGACTGGACGAACGAGACTGTCAAAGATATTAATATATTCTTTAATCCACTAATAGTCTTTTAAGATTTGGGGACGAAGAAGTATTTGGCATGATATTATAAAAAATGATAGTTATATGCTTTATCGATACCTCAACCTTTATTTACACTTCAAGCCGCCCCAAAAGCTTCTACAAGAAGAGGCGATGATAAAATCATTCATCAGCCTTAGTCTCTGACAGCATAAGCTTCTAATACGAAGTGGAACTTGACACTATAATGCCTTTGCAAAAAGCCTGATTAAGGTGTAAAATTAACATATTTATAGAACACTAATCTGACTCCAACCAAAAAAAAAAAATCCATCGGTTGCAAACACAGATCCAAATCAACTACGCATGTTCAATTACCAATGTCAATACCCTTAATTAAATAAGAAATAAGAAGAAGATAACTATAGGTGCCATCCATACTTTCTTCAATTGCCAAACTTCATCATCCAAACCGTCAAGCATTATTGAAATAACATAGCTTTCGAATGGGCCAGAATTGCTATGCTCCGTTAGATCCAAAAGTAATACAAATACGATGTGACTCTCCAATATTGACATGAAATTGGCCAGGTCAGTGCCCATAAGATCATATTAGAAGGTAAAAGGAATGGGAGATTACATAGAGGATCAGTTTAATAAGAAAACCCCTCTGTAACGGTTTTAGAAGACGTCAGAGATCAACTTAGCAGTTCCAAGCACAAAGAAAACACTCCTATTAATAGATCTCTCACTTCTCTTGTAAGATCAGTTAAGCAAATCATCTGCTCGGCTTCCCATTGTGCTCTTTCTTTTATCTTTCAGATTTTGGATTTAGGGCAGATTGTGTTTACTTTTAGATACTTGCCTAGCAGATTCTGCAGTTTCTTGGTTAAATGATATGTCATAAAACAAAATTAAAGTTATCCTTCCAAACCAATATAAACTAATCAAAAGTAGGACATAGAATCACGTCAACCATCAACATGAACTAAGCAAAATATGATATCGTTCTCACCTTCAAGAGCATCACAGAATTTTGTCTAACCTCATCTCATCAATAGATTTATAATTCATTAACAACATTATGACCAATGAAATCTATCATAGCCTTGGTGTGTCTTGACAAATAAACCATCCCAATTTACTAGCACAACAAAGGTAATTCAACAACATCATCGTAGTTGTCATGTTCATGATCCTCATAAATATTGCGGAAACAAATATAGTATACACTCCAGATATAAAAGAAGGGCTCTATTAAGAACAAGTCAATATCATTAATAACCCTTCTCCACCGCTTCATATAGCATCACACTAAAAGCAGAAAAGCGCAAACCCACGTGCAAAGAGCTTTATAACACAGAAGCCTTAGCAGCAGTGAAGTTGTCAAAAAAGCAAAGGCGGAATAACAAGAGCGAAGTAACGAAAGAACAAAAATTCTATCAGAGGGCCAAGGGATAAGCCTGAGAAGTGTTCACTTCTTAAAGCTACCACGAATGCCGGGGCGAGGTTTCGATGACTCGGGCACATGGCTGGCATGTAGATTCACGAGCTTGGACTCCTCAAAGGGGATCTTAGGATGACGAGCGTCGTGGTGAATCTGCATGGACTTCATATCAGGGGCTGTGGTCTTGCAGAGGGGACACTCGAACTTGGCGTGGCCACCCTTTTCCGAACCGGAACGGTCAGCCAGACCAGCTTTGCCGCCACCCCTATTGGTGGTAGCGGCGTCGACCTTGGAGGCGATCTCCTTCGCCGTGTGCTTCTTGGGCTTGGCCTTCCCGGTCATGATATTGGTGGAAATAGTGGTATAAAGGGGATGTCTTTCCCAATTATTGTTGTTCCTTTTAGAGGATTAGGTGATCAGACAGCTAATTGAAGAGGAAGAGGAAGAAGACGGACGCCTACGAAACCCTAGACGGGCTTCAAAACGACGATTACACTCCTCACGAATCTTGAACAACTGCGGATTTGGAGATCAACTTGTTATAGTCTTATCCGTTAACTTTAGAGTAAATTGAGGTGCTCGTGAACTCGGCTCACATTCAGCGTTCTGATTGGTTACTTCTCCTTTGAACCAACCAGCTTCTGACATCTCATCTTTATTAACTTTGATCTTATTTCACTGAAATTATATTCTCTTATTCAGCAAAAAAATTACGTAGTTTAATTATCAAGTTGGATGTCAATTAATGATGTTGTCATTTTTAGAATTTGTGTTTTTTTATAATAGAAATTATAAAAAATATATATATTTGATGTATTTTTATGCTGCTTACTATTCATTTTAAGATTACTATGTTCTTTTAAAAAAAATAAAATTTTAAAATTTTTCCAAATTATTCTTTTTTTAACTTAATTTCCATATCACATTTTATCATTTATTATATAATTCAAAATGATTTAGTCATATTTTTATCATTAGAATATATTGAACCTTATGAATATTATGCAATCTATGAAAGGATTGATATATTGGAGGGTTTCAATAACTCAAACATTATGCTTAAATATAGCGTCCCGATCCTTTACGCATCTTCAGGATGCGTATCCTCTGCGAAGCGACGAAATAGTGTCGTTTTGCCAAGTTCCATAAGCCAAATCATAGCCAATCTCGACTGTTCTTCTTGTGTAATTCAAGCCGTCCTTTTTATCTCCTAAATCTCCCATACAGCAGCTTCTTCAGCCCCTTATACGCAGCTCCTTCAACCCCTGATACGCAACTCCAGTTTATCTCTTTGCTTCCACGAGGCTGTGCAAGGGAACTTAACAAGCTTCGGCGCTTGGCTGAAAGATCGTTGCTGGAGAATGCACCACAAGACTAAGAGCATGAAGAATCTGACCCAATTCCTGCATCATAGCTGAATCCTGATGTCTGAAATTTGATTGCTAATTACTCACCCTCAGAAAAAAAAAATGGGTCCAGACCTCTTGCGGGAATGATTTGGAAGACCTCTGAAATTGTCTAAAGCCTCTCCTGGATTGTAAGTCGAGCTATAAAGTTCATTCCTCTCGCTATCGGTCTCACAATCCTTTCCCTATCGGCTTTATAGCCTTGCTTGTTTCCTTACTACTAAGTCTAATTGAACTCAATCTTTCAATAAAGAAAATAGAATGTAGAAAGCTATATCCAAATGCTAAATAGTGACTGTATATCCATTATATGGTTGCTTGCTGCATTTTTTCATCTGCAAGATTTTTTAAGGATTTGTTATAATTTTTTTTCTTACTTGGATAACCTGAAATAGAGTCTTAAGTGAGCAAGGTATACATGTTAGCAAATATGTACTTGATCAGTTTGCTGTTGGCATACCTGATATATACTTTTTTGGTAAAACTAGATTCTGCTTCTCTTTATGGCAGTTTCAGGATAATTCAGAGTACAGTGCCTTGTGCTCTATCTTGTCTGAGCTCAGGCCAGTTGAAATTGTGAAACCTCCTAAACTGCTCAGTGCTAAAACAGAGTGAATACTGCTGAAGCATACAAGAAATCATCTAGTGAATAATCAGTTCCAAATGTGGAGTTCTAGAATGCTGAGAAAACTGCTGATGAAGTGAAGAGAGTTTACAGGCTTACTGATGATTATGTTATTGATGATGATGATGGGTTAGGCGGCCTACTTGATGTTTTTGTTTGAGCTGGTGAAAGCAGGTGATAGCAGTAAAAGTGCACTCTCAGCGTTTGGTGGTGCTTTCTGTTATCTGAAACATGCTTTCCTAGAGAAGACACTGCTTAGATTTGCAGTGTTTGAGTTGCTTCCATGTTCTGCCTTCAATGATCTTGCTTCAAAACTATACTTGCTTCTATGTGAAAGGCTGTTTGCTATAACTAGTAGGCCTAAAAAACTGTCAATATATATAAATAGAATGTTTTGAAATAATCAAATAAGGCACTTCATCAATGTAAATTTATTTCTTTCTATCTTAAATTGGGATCCCCGCCAGGCCTGCCCCACCTCTTTTATGTAGATCCTAGAGTTGACAGGTTACTTGATTTCCTTTGCTCAGTAATATGTTTTAAGTCTTTGGCTTCTGAATTGAAATTTTATGCTCATCTATTTATGTTTATTGTCCTTTACTTAATTTTAATTTGTAAAGTTATTGGATGTTGCTTTCAGACTTTTAAAGAAAGAATGGCAATACCCCTTGTGCTAGAATTTCAGAAAGCATTAGCAAAGCTATTGGACATGGAGCATTTGCTTTCATGAATCTTTTCCAGCAGGTAAAAGCAGCATTAACAAGATTTTACTCAACAAATCAAGATACCGACAGATCAAGATTTTACTCAACAAAAGCATTTGCTATACAATTTGAGTTAAATGTGTAGTTGGTGGAGACAAGCTAGAAACATAGGATTGCCTTGTACATGGAAAGCATCAAGAGAGGAGGGAACATGATAGAAGGGAAAACAAAAAGATTTACTGGTTGTTTATTGATGTCTTCAAATAGGCCTGTCCTTTGATTGATTACAACCTAAAAATACACAAGAATTATAGTATCAATGTAATGAATTCAGACTTGTACTATGAATTATAGTTTCAATGTAATGACTCCACATTTGTATTCAATTTACAGTTATAATACAGAGTTCAATATATATAAACAGAATGTTTTCAATGAAATTACATATTTTATGGCCATTTTGTCAAAGTTTTATTTGCATATTGATAATAAGGTGAGAGATGAACAACAAAATTGAAGAATTGAATATCAAAAAACAACAATTTACTAAAACCCTCATTTATACCACTAGTGGCATATTGACTAAACTCCAAGGCTTCAAGTGACGGCATTGGAAAATCCATTGGCGCCTACATTATAAGACAACACTAATCACAATGTGCTCCCTAATGTACTAAATGAAATGTTAGTTATACAAAACTTAACCGGTCTTACCGTTAGCATTTGAGTGTAGGTAATGTCACTCTCAGCTATTTGAGAGCCTATAACATACATTTGAGATGCACTTGCCCATGGTAGAATCTCTTGAGGTGCTCTTCCTTGTGCAAGAGTTGTTTGAGGTACAATGTTGGATGTGTTTGCTTGCATTTAATTGTCCTGAAACAAAAAAACAAGATGTAGATTAAGAATTTCTTAACCAGTAATCATAAAATAGAGATATGCAAATATTCATATACTGTAGAATCTATTCTTCTTCTTCTTTTCTTTACCTTCTCAACCCAACTCTTCTTGCGCCTTTTCTTTCTTGTTCTATCCCTTTTCTTGAATCCTTTTGTCTAAACATTAGATTCTATTGATAGTGATGTGCTTACACCACCATCATCGGTTGGACTTTGTCGAATTAATCGAAGTTCTGTCACTTCTTTAATGAGTTCTGACATGCCTTTTTGTACCAATGAGAATGTTTCTGGACAACTAGATACCTCGGTTGCTAATCTTATCATTATGGGATAGAGTTGTCCATATCGACGCGTACTTTTTAGTCTAGGATCTACTTGGACCTCATTTCCTCTGATATCATTATGACACCTCTTCGCGCATCTTTCGTCCACCTCTTTATGATATATCGCTCGGGGAGCTTTTTTCATATCCCTTACATAAAAAACCTTCAAAGCATGGCAGCATAATATTCTAATAGTTTCAAATTTTCGACAATTGCATGAAATTGACATAAAGTTATGATCAAATTGAACTTTCCATTCACCTTCTTTATCAACCATATTGACAACATAGTCAAATAAATGAGATTCCTCATTTTTTTTTTAATACAAGCTGCTACAACTTGGTCCCATTGTTATTGGAACAACTCAAAGATTGGAGCTGTATAAATATGAGAAAGCTGGCAGAGTATAGGGGGACTCTGTACAATCAATCGAGGTAATTTTTGTCGCGAGTCAAACTCATGCTTTAACTCATTATACCTTCTATCATTTACAACTCGTTAATATTGTTTGAAAAATTGATTAATGTTTAGATTTGGTCTTGTACAACTCTTTATAGCAACATTTATACTTTCACTTACTTGTGTGTTTCGTACCCCAAGTGTGAATGCCTTCCTCATGTGACACCAAGCCCATTTCTCCTTCATATTGTAAACTGAGGTCAACCATCTATTTTCATTTACATCGTAAGATGAAAGCATCTGTTTCCATTCTTCTTCGAACTATACCTCCTCTTCGTATTGATACATACACTTCTTAAAATCAGTCAAAAAATGTGATCCACCCTTCATCAAATTTCCTAAATACTTAACATCATTTTGCATTAAATGCTAGGTGTACAATCCATGTTTTGTATCTGGCATCACCTCTCGTATTGCTCGAATCATGGCTTGATCTTGATCAGTAAATATAGTCAAAGGCCTTTTCTGTTGGTGTGCCTCCAAGAATGTCTGTAGTAACCACTTCAATGATTCTATAGTTTCGTCATATAATAATGCCGCACCAAAAATGACCACCCCCTTATAGTGATTAAATCTTGAAAGTAATGCAAGCAATCTATGATCACGGTTTGTACTAAATGTTGTATCCATAGAGACCACATCACCGAAATATGCATAGTCAAGTAACATTCTTGCGTCAATCCAAAAAATATTTGTAATTTGTTCTTCTGCATCCATCTGATAAGCATGATAAAATGATGGATTTTTTGAGTATTGTTCTTGGAAATAGCGCAACAAACATCCAACTTCTCCATATGCCATACTTCTTTGTCTTTTAGTTCTTAGATAATTTTTTATATCTAACTAAGTGTAATCCTCCAATGTGCCTACTCATCAACTCAAAGGCAGATTTTTGTTGAAGCCCTAAATCTTCTGCCAAATCAATCTCATAAGCTTGAATCTCAGTTACTTTACGCTGTGAGGCCAATAAGTGAACCGTTTTTGGAGGATGAAGCAGGTGATTATGCTCCTCAACAAAAGCATTAATTATATATTTTCCTTTTACGCATGCAATAGACATTTTTGCTTTACAATTAGTCCTTATCTCAGGTCGAGGTTTGGAGGTCATAAAGTCTCTCTTATCTTGTGTCTGCAAACCTTCTTTACAACAAACATATCTAGCTGAAACTATGGAGCCATCTTTTTTACTCTTTGTCTTATTATATTTCCTTGCTCCAAATCCAGTTCTCCCAGCATAAGCAACCCAAAAATTCCATGATTTCTCTAGATTGTCAAATTCCAATCTTAATCTAGGGGTTAAATGAACTTCCATGTTTTGGTTCCTAAAAAACAAAAGAAAAACTCATTATGAAAACTTCATAACTTACAAAAATTAAGCACTTTAGCTTCTTACCTTATTCTAGCATAACTAAGTTTCAAATTCTTTATAAAATATTAACTAAAAATATTATTATTCATAATATTATCATATCTATTTTTTTAAACCTTTGTTTTTTAAGAAACCAAACCACAATATATCTTCTATCATCAATAAGTGAAAAGAAAATAACCTCAAAAGAAAAAAAAATTTGTAATGGAATGAAAGGCTTAGAGCGTTAATGGAAATACATGGCATACAACTGAAGAAAAAAAAAAACCTCAAAAGAAAAAAAAATCCGATTGTAATGGAACGAAAAGCTTAAAGCGTTAATGGAAATACATGGCATGCAATTGAAGAAAAAAAAATGTCTTGGAGTGTTAATGGAAACAACACAATAATATCTCTAAAAAGAAAAATGATTCATTGTCTACTTCATGAAAATCCCACCTTAGGTTGCGTAATGGAACGAGTAAACTAAGCTTCTTTTCCCTCCATAATAGCACACAACCGGGGAGGAAGAAATCAGCTGATGGAATGAAAAGCTTTGGCTTCTAAATCTGATTATATGTTATTTTCAATGCATGGCTAAGATTTTCTCTGTTGGATGGTCTGGATTGGTTTGATTTTTGTAAAAAAAAAACTAAATCGAAACGCACCGTTTCACTTAATATTGCTGAACGGTTTGGATTTGCTGCTTTGAATGGCTAAGATTCTCTCACAATGAATAAAATGACGTCATTTTGTCGCTTCGCAGGGGATACACATCTTGAAGATGCATAGAGGATCGAGATTCTTAAATATACTACTCGAATAGTATTACAACTGTATAAAAATGAAAATGTTTTTATTACACACACGAGAAATAACATAAATATTGTCTTAACTCTTAACCACAAATATGCACGTACCATTATTTTTCTTTTTGGTGAAACGTAAAAAAATGGAAAACTATCTCATAATTTATTGTTATTACTTTTTATTAATATTTTAAAGTTTAAATAAGTTATTGAATTGCAATAAAAAAATAATTTACAGTTTAATAATCTAATTGTGATCAAATTAAGATCAAATCATTTTTTAAATATATGTAAAAAGTCTAAAAATATATATATTATTTTACAATTTAAATTAATATATATATATATATATTATAAAATGATGTTTAAGATAAATTGTAAATATTTAGAAATATAAAAAATAGTCAAAATATTTTGCATATGAGTGTGAATATATGTGAAGTGAGCTAAGTAGAATTCATAAATGTTATAAATTCTTATTATAAAATGTCAAAATTTTAATTTAGACCAAAAATCAAAAATTGATTTTTGTCCAACTAACCAAACTCGATCAATTTTTATTGATTTAATTGATTTTTATCAATTTTGAAGTCAATTGAATTGAAGTCATAATGAGTTCATTAGTTTTTAAATCAAAACAATTGGTTTAATCCTCTTTTCAATCATTGCTTTTTATGATCACACCACATATATTTCTTATCAAGAGGTCATAAAAATATGTAGCTAACTTTATCATAACTTTTACAATTGCCCTTTGGTCAAGTAATTAATTTATCAAATTTTGAAATTATTTTTAGTTCAAATATACTTCATAAATGTAAGAAACTTTTGTTATGTCATTTTAGTGTCAAATATAAATTTTAATTGAAAAAATACATGAATATTTGAATTGACATTGGTCAAATTAAAACATTCACTCGTTGAGAGCTTGTAAATAAAATAGATGACAAACTTCAAGCATGAAAGTTGAATTTGTTGTCACAAGTTGCACAAATGGAACTTATCAATGTCATTTTAATCATTAATTTGGTATATCTATTATCTTGTTGTGAATTGTCTAAGAAATATTGTCATAAGATTAATATGAAAATAGTAAGTTCATTTATTGAAGTAGGAAATCTTAGTTTCAAACAAACACATTTTTTTCATTAGATCTTATTGGGCAAACATACTTGCCAATTATCACCTAAGAACTTTTCTTTTTATTTGGTTTGGATCATGTGACCAAGTATTTTGGGGATCAATGTTTTAGTCAACTCAATAGGCATTCTTTTTTTTTTTTGATTAACTCAATAAGCATTCTAGTATAGCATGGATGTGGTGAGATATTTTTTCAGGCTAATCAACTTGTCTCATCGCATTTCATACTTCAATGACAAGTTAAGAATGATAGTTTGATTCCTCTTAATTAGAATGAATCCATGATTAGAGTATTGGGGGCCAAAAACTTTAAAAACTTAATATGCTTATTATCAAGTTTAGCCAAATAGAGTGAATGTGCTCTCATTATCATTATCATTGTCTCATCCAACAATTTTTTGTTTCTAAGGAATTGCTTCAAATACATGATTTTATTTAAAAAATAAAAAATAAAAAGTATCATATTAAAAAAAATTTCCTATATATATATATATATATATAACATCACCTAACCTAGCAAGAGAGGGACAGACATCAAACTACACATAGCAACCAAACCCATCAAATTAATACTTGTAATACAATTTACAAACAAAGCATAAGTAAAGAAAGTTGAAAATACAAAAATCTATCTACCCAACAAAAGCATCAAACACAAATTTTAAAATAAAAAGAAAAAAGCAAAGGAAAAAGGCTTAAACCAATTAATAGGAAATAAACTTTAAAATAAAAATAAATGATTAAGATGAATAAATATAATTAAGGAAAAAAATTACACTGAATGAAATTATTAAAAAATAAAAATAGAACCAACAATGACATAATAAAAACAAAAACATTTGAAGAAAGCAAAAAGTAGGTTGAATAAGTAGGTTCCAATGATAATAGAATAAACAATAATTTTACTTAGAGAGTTGGGTACCCGTACAATTCCCCCTCTTTTTTCAATTTATTTTGTTGTGAAAAAAAGGAAGTTGCTAGTATGGTATGTTTAGATTTCAAAACCGTTGTATTATACTGTCTTTTCACGTTTTGGTCTCTGATTATGATTATATTGAATTTGTGTTATTTTTTCTTTTATTTATTCATTATTAGTCTTTTTTTAATAGTGGGAATGGATGGACTTAGTGAGAAAAGACATTGATATATAATTGAAAGATGAAAGTGTATGCTAGTATTTAAATTACACCTATGAAGTCTGAAAAGTAAGCAAGTAACAATAGAAGATCCAAACATACAAGAGTTTCTTATTGATAATCAAGCCTGGCTTGAATGTTGGGGGCTGCCACTTGTAAAATTATATATAAAATTAAAAAAAAAATCAACCATAGGGCCAAGCACCTCCCTTGCCCCCCTTAGATCTGCCCTCACTCTTAATCATCACCTTTAGCGGCTAATGTATCTAGATCTTAATCATGGTGTTAGAACTATTAATGATTTTATTCTACATGATCAAGTAACATGGAATAATTAGGTTTTACAAAATTTACATTCCATACAAGTCATTTAGCAATTAATTTGATAGGTTAGTTCGGACTGATAATGATCAACGTGTGTGTGTGTGTGTATATATATATATATATATATATATATAGTGGTAGATGGTTATAAATTATTAACCAACGAAGTACTTGTTCCTGTGGCTACGCCATTTATGCAATGGAAAGCATTTTGGCATATTCTTCCATTTAAAATACTTTTGTTTAGATGAAAACTGTCAACGAATTCCCTTCTTATTGCTTTTGTATTAGTAGTAGAACAACATCATATGGTCATTCCTGATGCATGTCTATTTTGTCACAATAGTCCAAAAACGATTAATCATTTACTCTTAGAATGTCCTTTTGCTTGTGCAATATGATATTGGTTCTTCACGTGGATCAACTTCAACCAAGCAATGGTTGCAGATTTGGTTATCTCAGATTTTCACTGCATGGAGAATATACCACTCTCCTTTTAATTATCTTATATGTTATTTGGTTTTGTTGGAATTTTTTGCTTTTGAAGACTCCCACTGTTTCTTCAATGGCAGCGATGGAAATGGTTATGCAGCTTTATTCTCAGTATTGTTTTGCATGGTCATATTTCAATAAGGCATTATTATGAGTTGCTTCCCCGGCCAATGCTCCCATTATATAATGGTGGATTGCATGATTTTGATGGGTGGACTGTTCAAATTTGAGTTTCTTCCAAAATCAGGAAATTACAAATGCCTAAAGTATTGTGTTAATGAAAGGGAGAATATTGCCTCCAACTAGTGGAAGGATCCTTTGTTGTGCACGGTGTACATTTTTTTTAATATTTTATATCTATACTGTTCAGTTTAATAAAATCTACAGAAAAAAATACATAAATCTTAAAAATCTAACTGCATTAAAAAGAAAAAAAATTAAAGGATCCTTCCTCGCGACTAGTGCACAAAGACTTGGTTGAGAGTATTTACCTTTCCGATTGCCTGGACTTCTGCAAGGCAGGGGAAAAAGTTTAGAAAAGTTTAGAAGAGGCCAGATGTGTTTCACTGTATTTTAAAAGAAGTCTTGGAATTGTATTTGAACAAAAAATTAAGTCTTGGAAAAGGAAAACCATAGGCCACTGTAAAATTGGTTCCCCTTGCAGGGGTAAAAGAAAAATCCAAGGCACATCTGGTGTTTTAACGTTCCTTTAAAACCAAAACCTTCTAAGCATCAGCATAATGCTGAACAACGATGAATTCTACTCAATCAGGTGCCAGAGGCAGATCCCGCCGAGTCTAAACTGGTGTCATTTGGGGCTTCTGTAAATTCTCTTCTTTATACAACAACCGCCTCTTCTTTGAATTATATCCTTGGTACTGGTATATGATGCTGTAAAGGCACTGCCTCAGGCATAAGATGTCAAATGATTCTATAAATCTTAAGTCCGCTATCCTGGATTTAGCACCAGCAAATCTGTTGTACTCCTCAAACACTGAAGACAAACACCACTTCTGCAATTTTCTCAAGCAACCAACGAGGCAACCTGTTCGGTGCTGCATTAAAGAAGAGGATCTGAGTCGAGTTCCTTATAATATATATAATCATCAACCAATTACCCAATCAGCAGCTGTTAGTGAAAAAGTTCAAGAAAACCCTTCCAAGGTTGAAAAACACGCATAAAATAAAGTATTCTAATGAGGAGATAAATGAGCAAATCAAACCATACCTTTCCTTGTTTGCAATGGATTAAAAGGGGGTGATTTCTCACATCTGAAATTGCAATAAGTCAAGTAGCTTTAATATGTAATGAACAAGAAAAACAGCAGCGGCCGCAAGGGTATACAAAAAAATTGCATTTGAAAGTGGATTGAGATGGTATAACTATAATTCAGTACCAATTAAAACTTTCAGAGCATCCATGATAGTATCCTTGAGAATAGGTAAAGAAAGCTCCTGCATATACAGTCACAATTCACTACTCATTAGCCACGGGATCAGAACAAGCCTACAAGGATAGCTAAGCTAAGTTCATAATCCATATCCATCGTAAGTCTTAAGCATGAGCAGTTTTCCTTGCTTAATGCAAAACCATACATATAGTTTCAGACATAAAGGCAGTCTTCCATGGCCAAATTTATACGAGCTTTTCCAACACTATTTTAGAATATATACAGACACACAAACACATTGAAAAAACCTTTCTGCTAAATCTCCAACCACCCCCCCCCCCCCCCCCAAAAAAAAAAAATGACACCTTCAATTATTTCAAATGTTGCTACCTATGCTTGGGAACCGTGATGAATGGCGTCTAAGAAAACCCGTCTCCAAAATCAAAAGGAATCATGTGTTCCAAGAACAATAGCGTTATAACTTAGAAAAATTACATGGACCAGAAACAAACGGCTATTATGAAGTGACTGTCACTTTGAGCCAACTAGCAAGGCATATGACGTCTCAATGAAGCTAATGAATATCAGATGATAAGCTTAGACAAAAAGAAATTACCGTCTTTCCCTCAATTCCAAACTGAAAGAGCCGAATGTCCTGCGACCGAAGAAACTCCAAATTTTCTTGCGGATATGGTTCAGGACACAAGTATCTGCACCAAGATGCATGCCCTTTAGAACAGCTTAATCTATATTTCACACTTAAATAGTCCGGTTGGTAAGAAAAATTCTTAGTTTCTTGGTAAACCTTTATCCCATATATTCTTCAAGATAACATGGGCGAAGGAATCATTTGATAAGTTGAAAGGAACCAATGCAAAGAATTCTGATTTAGCCTGCCCGACTAGTGCAAAAGAAAAAGCGGTACGCATTTATCTTTTACAGTTGGAGATGGTGAAAACAAAAGAAAGGAATGTTAATATTACGGGAAAAGATGAAAGAAGATGAAAAACTCACATGATGGATCGAAGATTTAGGGTTTGGAGGAAGGGAAAATTGGGAGGTCGAGGGAAGCTGGATCGAAAAATGTTGTCCTCAACCATTGAGAAATTGGGCGGCGGAAGCAGAATGTGGTTGTCTCCTCCCTCTTCCATGATCAATCCCATTTGCTTTTGTAACACTACCCTCCTCTCTCACTCTAATTTATATTCTGCAACAACAACAAAGCACAAGAACTGATCAACGCTATTCAGATCCGATTCTCCACCCTGCCTTTTATTTCGGAACTTCTCAATTATTCTCTCTTTTTTTTTAATTTAAACGTACCCTAAATTGGATGGTCCAAAGCGGTGGAACTTTGGAAATTGGAAAAAGAGATGGCGGCACACGGCATTTAGATAAAAGAAAAAAAGAAAAAAGAAAAAGGAAAGAAAGGAGAGAGTGAGTTGATTTGGTCTACTGACTCGCTAGTTGCTATATTTATGGGGAAAAATGTTGGTGTAGTTGTTAATAAATTCAAAAAATAATGTCTTGCTCTGAGAGAGTCCGAGGTTCATGTCCCTGAATCTTGAAGAAAAGAAGTTGGACTTGTCTTCCAATTTTGGAGATACTTGTTGCTGTTGGAAGCTTCCTCCTCTTTCCCGCACAGGACCACTCACCTTAAATATTTCATTCAAAGAAAGAGTAAAATGACAAAGGAAGACTATTCTGGGAAGCTAGGCCCAGTAGGGTCAAGAATGAAGATAATGCTATCACTAAATCTGTTGCTTTCCAAGTGCAAAGCTAAAGTATTTATCAAAATACAGAAAGGATCATGCATATCCACTATCCAATAGAAGGCCTCAACTATGGACCATATACTAGTATATTATATTAGTATCAGAATTTTCCAATGGAATATGAACCATGTTTTAGAATTCAGTCAGAATAGAAAATTGAAGTTTGCATGCTTCAGGGCGTTGTTTAAATTATTACAAAAGCTAAAGAAAAATACCCTTTGTTAAAAGCTCCAACGTTGGAATGAAAACAGAAATTAAAAAAAGAAGAAGATAATTTTGTCAATAAAAAATAACTATCATGATTTCATTTAATAAATAAATAAATATTATTAATAATAATAATTATAAAAAATAATAAGTATTATTTAAAATTTTTTACTTTTATTTCCTTTTTCAATTTGATACTAGACATTCTTTTAACAATGAGAGTCCCAGAACTCAACTCTTTCATTGTGTGTTGTGTGTTTGGAAATCCAATGACTTCTTCCAAAATCACATTTTCTCTTAAGCAACAAATTCAAGCTTCTACACAAATATGATTTGTCGCCGATTTCCAAACACATCATCAGTCACAAGTTACAACCGCAACTCGAGACACATAATTAGCATATTTCCAAGACCAATAGCAAAGGCTACCAATAGCGAAGTCCCAGAACGCATGGTCATTCTCAGTTTGAACCATTACCATACCATAACTCCATCAACACTTCCTAATATTCTAGTATGTTGTTAACATTAGTTCAAATTTACACTTCCCTCAAAGGATTAAAAATTACACAATCTTATTTGCGTTTACAGAAATAGCGAATCATTTACATCGCTTCTTAATCTCCTCAGTTTTCTTCTATGAATCTTGAAATACCGCATATATTAATTATATCACAATAATTATTAAATATAAAATAATATTTTATTAAATAATTATTTTAAATATTAACTTGTTTAATAATTAATAAAAAAATTATTGATAGAAACCAAAAAAACTAAATTAATGATTCATAAGAACTTTATATTTCTAATTTATTATAAATGACAAAAGGACTAAAAATATAATCTACTCTTACCAAAATGCTTTTTATAAATGAAAAATTTAGTAACTTATTTTCTTAATATTACTTGTTTAGATATGTTACTATATAGTTTTAATGATTTTAACTTCACTACCACAAATTTGTAACTTTTTTAGTTTTTTCTTTAATAGCGACAATAAAATATTAGTAAAATTATAATAGTTATTGCATATATATTTCGCAGAGTTACTTATTATAGCTATTGAAAGAAAGAGTTAAAAAATGCTACAGTGAAATTAAAATTATTAAAACTAAATAATAATACTCCTAAACTCAATAACTAATATTAAAAAGATAGCTTGTTATATTTCTATGGATATTTTGGTAAGAGCATGCTATACTTTTAGTCTTTTAGTTCTTCACAATAAATTAGAAATATAAGATCTTTAAAAATATTTAATTTAGTTTCTTGATGCCTACCAATACTTTTTTCTCATTGAAATAAATATCAAAAGAATTAATTTATTCATGAATAATTAAAGAGTATGATTATAATAATAAATATATTAAAATAGAAAAAAATGATTCTATATTTAATAATAATAGTGTTATAATTAAAAAAATAGAGCATCCTCAATTTATAGTATTATCACTATTATTTATATGTTTCAAAACAACTTTTATAAAAATATTACTTAGAGAAATAATTGAACATGTCAAGAGTTTTTTTTTTTTTTCTTCCAACGTGAAGACAGTTGTGTTGTGCTATTTGTAACTTATGAGATTGGTTTCCCGTTTATTCGATAGGAATAAAATTATGAGTAATTGTTTATATTTTTACTATCATATTTTTTAAGTACAATATAATAAATATATGATTTAATTAAAAAATTATACAGTTGTCTATAAAAATATGACATTTATCATGTTTTAAATAGAGAATTATATATTTATCATATTTTAATTAAAGAATATGACAATAAAAATGCAAATAACTTAATATAAAATTTTTCCTATTCAATATCATTCAAACATTGAATTTTTCATTGTAGATAATATTATCCTTATTATTTAGTTATTTATTGAATTAAATTATTATTTTTATTGCAAATGAGACACAAGACTTTGATTGAGAGTGAAAAACAAAAATAAGCAAAAAATAAAACCCAATTACATTATTTTCTTCGCACTTATGTCAAAGGAACGTGCCACTTAAGTTAAAATTTTTACACATTAATTTAATTATTTTAAATCTAAATTAAATAATTTATTTTTCTCAATTCAAAAATTTATTTAATGTAATATCAAATAAGAAAAATGTAATTGCAAAGACAAAACTCTTATAGATGAAAACAAAAGGAGTAAATTAGTGATTTAATCTTTAAAATATCACTTTCATTTCAGTTTAGTACCATAAAGATAAAGATTAAAGCTTTTCAATTTTTTCGTTAAAAAATCAATCTTATTTTAATTTGGCCCTCAAAAATAGAACTTTTCAATTCATTTTCTCTCAATTAAAATGATCTCTCATATAGACAAAAACAAGATTTTATGTAATTGTTAACTAGTAATATGAATTCTTCCATGTGTCATCAACTTTCAAAATGACATTGTTTTTGTATTAAAACTACATTTTTGTGCATTAAAGAGATACAAATATTTCTTAGAGAGATTATTTTAATTAAGAGAATATTTTAAAAACTAAACAGAAAGGTTTTATCATTAAATGATTAAATTGAGAGACTAGTCTTCTAAAGATTATATTGAAAAATTGTGTTTTTGCAAGGTCAAATAAAAAACATTTTAAGAATTAAATTATTAATTTATTTAAATAAAAAATTTCTTTAATTTGAGATTTTTTTTTCTTTCCCCCAGTGGTTAAACCCGTCGTAGGCCCCTTCACTAACTGATGAATGGGCCTGAAGAAAGGATCCTCCAAGAACAATTCCGAGTTGTATTTTACTCTTTCCCCTGATTTGGGGACTTGCATTACATAGAGATAATATTAGTTATTACATTATCTACTGCTTAGTCCCATAAATAAAAACGAAAATAGATGGGTATACCAATGGCTTTATGGAGCCAGAAACATATTCTAAACTGTGATCACTAATAGAGGCCCTAGCATCCACACAAACTTTCGAGAAGTCGAAAATGAGGATTGTGGGTTTGCTTTTTGGCAACAACCGACTATGGTTGTCGGTCAATGGGCGCGGAGAAAAGAGATGGAAAACGTAAAATATTGTACAAAAAGAATATGATGCAAAAGGTCAAGTTTCAGTCAATATCCAGCTAACCTGTGGATGTAAGTACGAAAATTCTATTACAAGGACAACTAAGTGAAAGGGGCTAGGTGTTGAGGTAGAAAGACAACATATTATTGTTTGAAGAGATAATTTGAAAAAAAAAATGAAGATTGATCTGTAGTTTTACTATCAGTCATAGAGGAGGATAGAAGTAGGAAGAAATGGAAAAGCAGAGGAAGAGCAAGCCGCCTATCGTGGCTACGGTGCGCTGTGAGATCTTGGATGCCAGCATGCTTCCTCCCACCACTGCCAGTGAAGTACAGATGGTGTGTCCAAAAGTGGCTCCAACTGCCACTCCCAGTGCATTTTTGTGCGTTGCCAGCTGCATGCCAAGGAAATTAGAGACCATGAGAATAGGGCAATTTTCTGGTAGAGACAAGGCAAGTGCCTAAGAATGAAATGTCAAGCATACACTCGATAATAATAATCAAATCAAAATTATTATATGATCCCACAAATTTAGAAAATTTGAGTTTTGAATTGTTTATTATATCATTTGATGAGTTTGTACCTAACGATGATGCGTTATGCACATGCCCATGCAATAATATCTTGACAAATCAAAGCTGTTTGACAAAAGGGGATAATCTGGTCTTAAGAAATTGACTCAGTCAATTCGGGAGAGATAAATATAATGTGTGTAGAAATGTTACATGTAAGTTAGTCGTTTAGTGAATGGTTAATGGAATAACTTAAGTAGTTAAGCCAGTTCAGATAGTTAGAGTTACATGAGTTAGTTGCTCTACTCTTGTAAGACTAAAAATAAGAGAGATTTGTATATGAGATCTTATTTGGATGAAATAATACTTTCACACCTTTCTTTCTTCCTTTATTCTTCTTGTCTGGCACTACTCGCATCATTTCTGGTATCAGAGCGTCAATCTAGAGAAGCTATGGCCCCAGATACTCAAGCACAAGATCAAGAAACTCAAGCTTAGGATCGATTCTTTGAAATCGATCATCGCTTGGATTAGACAAGTCATGATGTTGTTGAACTGAAGTAGTTGATGGCACATATCAGGAATTTGGTTGCTGACATGGTGATCAAATTCTCACAAATTCCTCCAAATAATGTTGGTGAAGGACAAGCTCTAGAGCATCAAGCACAAATGGCCATCATATGGCAAAAGATTGTCCTTAATTCAGATTGTTCAATGGTGCTCACTCCAGCAACTAATTGTTTTGACGAAGGTGGCACAAATTGAGTTTCCAAGGTTTAACAAAAATGACTTTCATTGCTGGCTCTATTGTTCAAAGTAAGGGTGTACAAATGTCAGGTTAGGTTTCATCTTAATCTGATACCCAGCCAATTTTAGATTGGGCCAAACTAGTATCAGGCGGCCCGATTTTATTTATTTTAATTTTTTTCTTTTTTGAAATTTATAGTAGAAATTATAAAATGATCATGAAAAAATTTCATATAAGTTACTATAAAATTATATTTCATCCCTTAAAAAAATTAAAAATTTCATGAGTTCTTATAAAAAAAAATATCTTTTAATTTTCTTTATTTAAGCTATCCGACTGGACTGGGTCATATTGTCCTTTAGGGCCAACCTGGTGCTTGGCTTGGCCCAATTATGTGGTTTGGTGGCCCTTTGTTTCTTTTAGGTGCTTGGCCCAACTTAGCTTGATTTGGCTAGGCAAGACTGAGCCCATCAAATCACTGAGCATGATATACACCCCTAGTTCGAAGCAATTTTTCAAGATAGATGAAACTCCTGATAACCAAAAGCTTTGACTAGTGAGTGTCCTGATAACCAAAAGCTTTGACTAGTGAGTGTGCATCTAAAAGAAAAGGCACTCCAATGGCATCTAGGATTCTTCAAGAGAAGGAGGCTGAAAAGGTGAGTTAGGAGGAATATTTGAGGAGTGTGGCAGCTAGATTCGATGACATAGCTAAGGTAGGTGCCATGGTAGAGATCAAGAAGCTCCAACAGGAGGAAATAGTGAGTAGTTATCAACAAAAGTATTAAGAATTGTTATCTAAAGTTGAACTGCCTAAGCCTTTAGCTATAAATTGCTTCCAAGGAGGCTTATGTTATGACATTCAAACTGCCATAAGGCTATTCAATTCTAGTACCTTGCCCAATGCAATGTATTTAGCATGCCTCCAAGAGAGGTCCATCCAAGCTATGCACAACCATGCTCCAAATTTCACCAAAAAGACCTATTCCAATTACTCCGTTAATTTCAAAAGCCCAAACAGTCACCAATATCTTCCTTTAAAAACATAAGCCATAAGCCAACCTGCTGTTTCTTCTAACAAAACCTCCACTTACACTAACGGGACCAATACCACTGCCAATATCAATTCCTCTACCACCAACAAACAGTTCAAGCAACTTATGAAGAGAGAAACCGATGAGAGAAGAAAAGGCTTCTGTTATTGGTGCTCTGAAAAATTTACTCTTGATCATAAACGTAGAAACTCAGTTGTTTATGACCAAGATGCATGATGAGGAGGAAGTGTTTCAAGATGCTTGTGATATAGGGTGCTCTTTCAGAAAGAAGCACTGCTGTTTCATTGAACGCTATTGAGGGAAAAGTGAAGTGTTCCACAATGAGAGTTGAAGGTTTGATTAAGAAGCAATCTATAACGACTTTGTTTGTACAGGAAGTTCTCACAATTTCTTAGATGCTACAATTGCTAAGAAATTGAAGTTGAGGTTGCAGGAGGATAATGAAGTGCAAGTTATAGTGGCTAATGGGCACAAGTTGCATGTTGATAAGAAGTATGTCCAATTACAATGGTGTGTGCAGGGAAATTTCTTTGCTTCTGATTTTTTGGTCATGGAATTGGCAGGCTGTGATATAATTTTAGGCATTGAATGGCTGTCCAACTTGGGAAGATTATTTGGGATTTGAAGGATAAAGGGTCAAGAGTTTTTATTGGATGGCAAGTGTTACGAAATAGAAGGGTCCAAATCAAAGGAAGCTTTGTTTCAGGAGCAATCCCTTACCCAACAGCAAGTTTCAAGGGCTCAACAGGCTTATTTGGTCCAGGTCACTTCTCTTTCCCAAGAGAAGGGTCTCTTTCTTAAGGGAGGCAGTGACAACATTGATGCAGCTCAGAGGAAAGAATTGGAGGCAGTTTTGGAGGAGTTTAACAATGTGTTTAAGAAGCCTAAGACTTTTCCATCCTCGGTCATTTGATCATCCAATTCACCTAAAGGTGGATCACCTAATTAGCTCCAAACCATACCATTATGGCCCTATTCAGAAAACTGAAATAGAGAAATAGGTCCAAGACATGCTTCAAAATAGTGTGATACAAAATAGTAGCAGTGCCTTTACTTCTCCAGTTGTATTGGTGAAAAAGAAGGATGGTTATTGGTGTTTTTGTACCGATTATAGGAAGCTTAATGAGCAAACCATCAGAAATAAATTTCTTATACTGATGATTGAGGAGTTGTTAGATGAGCTACATGGTGCAACCTTTTTCTCTAAGCTTAATTTGAGGGTTGGGCATCACCAAATTCGTATGAGGCCAGAAGATGTTGAGAAAACCGCTTTCTACACTCATGAGAGCCTTTACGAATTTCTCGTAATGCCTTTTGAGCTCACAAATACCCTGGCCACTTTTCAAGGCCTAATAAATGCGGTCTTTAAGCCCATTTCGAGGAAGTTTATCTTCTTTTTTTTTGGATGATATTCTAGTAAATAGTTGCTCATAGACAGACAATATACACCAGCTAAAACTCACTCTTCAAACATTGAGAGAGCACCAATTGTTGGTTAAAAGAAATAAATGTGCGTTTGGGGCAACTAAAGTGGATTACCTTAGGCATCTCATTTCCGTTAAAAGAGTGGAGGCTGACCTAAAGAAGATTGAGGTAGTGGTTTCATGGCCAAAACCAACTTCCTTAAAAGCTTCACTAAGTTTTTTAGGCTTGATAGGGTATTATAGATGTTTGGTGAAGAACAATGGTACTATTTGCAAGCTTTTAACTGATTTGTTGAAGAAGAATAATGGGTTTAAATGGAATAAGGAGGCAATTGCAACTTTTAAGTTGCTAAAATTAGTGATGACTTCCACACTTGTGTTTGCCCTTCCTAATTTTTCTTAGCAATTTGTCAGAGACTGATGCCTCTAATATTGGCTAACGGGTTGTATTATCATCCTATAGTTTTTGCTAGCAAGGCTCTTTGCCCTTTTAAGAGAAGTCTTTCTGCTTATGAGAAGGAGTTGATGACCATAATATTTGCAGTTCAACAATGGCAGTTTTTATTAAAACAGACCATTTGTCATTAAAGTACCTTTTGGAGCAGAAGTCAGTCACTTCTGATCAGTATAAGTGGCTGCACAAGATATGGGGGATGAATTATGAGATAAGATACCAAAAGGGACAAGAAAATAGGGCTGCTAATGCTCTTTCAAGAAGAGAGAATGTAGAAGAAGGAAGTTGTGCAGCTGTCATACCAATCACTTCTGATTTAACCTCTCAGGTTGGAAAGGGTTAGAAGCAGGATGCTAAAATACAAGCACTAATTCAGGAGTTAGGGGTGGATCCAAAGGCTCATTAGCACTATACATGGGCTAATCAGACTTCAAAGAGAAAGGGGAGACTTGAAGTGGCAGCTGATTCTGATTTAAGGCCCAAATTATTAGCTTATTTTCATGGAGATGCTCTTGAAGGGCATTCAGGAATGACTCCCACTTTCAGGTGCATTTCTTCCATTTTCTATTAGAAGGGCTTGGAAAGGACGTTCTTAATTTTGTGCAAAGTTGTACTATTTGAAAACATTTTAAGCCCAAAACTTTGGCTACTCCCAGTTTACTTCAGCCACTTCTAGACCCTGAATCTATAAGGTTATCTATCCACGGATTTTATTAGTGGGCAGCCTAAATCCTACAAGAAAATTGTGATTTTGGTGGTGGTAGATAGGTTAAGCAAGGCTGCTTATGTCATGGCCCTTCAACATCCATATTCAGCAGTGGAGGTAGTTCAATTATTCATGTATAACGTTGTGAAGATACGTGGATTTCCTAAGTCTATTGTGATGGATAGGGATCCCATTTTTTGTGGGAAGTTTTGGAGGGAATTGTTTCACCTTCACAAGGTTAAGCTTGCATATTCTTTACCCTATCATCCCCAAAGGGATGAACAAACTGAGGTCCTCAACCATTGTTTGGAATGCCATCTCCATTGTATGACCGATGACGATGACCATCCTAAGCAATGGCTAAAATGGTTACCAATAGCTGAATTGTGGTATAATACCACCTTTTGTTCAGCTATTGGAACGTGATGGATCCCAATCTATTGGGCTGAGACCCATTATCATTTATGGCAAAAATAGTAAAAAGAGAATATAATAGAGAGGGGGGGGACTGGTTACCTTGTCACAAGATACACCAGTAAGAGAGAGAATTCTATTAGGGGAGGCTATTATATGCACTAGGAGGTGGTAAGAAGGAGGGGAGGGGAATCTTTTCATTTCTCTTGTTTATTTTTATTTCCTTCTTGCTTACTGTTAAGCCTATAATCTGCTGCTATCTCGTACCATTTTCCTCAGATGGGCAAGGATATTGTAGCGTCGTCTCGTAAGTAATACAAGAGTTGTTTGGGTTCCATTAATTTAGTACCAAAGTGATGACAATCTGGTAGAGGCTAAATCAATAGAATAGGGATCCTTAGGGGCTGTTTGGTTTGAGGGTTTTGGGAGGGAGGGGAGGCTCTCCCCTTGTTTGGTATGAAAAAGTTGGAGGGGAGGGGAGGCAAAATACCCCCTCCCCTCCCATCCCCTCCAAACCCTCCCCTCCAAAAGTGGGGGTTTTTGGAGAGGAGAGAAAATTTTTACCTCCATTTGACAAAATTGCCCACACTTTTATTTTTATTTAAAATATAATATAAATCTTATTTTTTTAATAGGTTTTAAGATAATTTTTTATAAAAATAAAAAATATTTTTTGAATAAAAATAAAAAATTATTTTTAATAATAAAAAGTAAGAAAAATTCTTTTTTTATAAAAATAAAAAAAATTAAAAATTCTAATATCATAAAGGTATAATTGTCCATTTAATTTTATCTCCCCTCACCTCCCCTCCTTAACCAAACAAGATTTCATTAAAACCCCTCCCCTCCCCTCCCCTCCAAATCAACCAAACAAGATATCATTAAAACCCCTCCCCTCCCATCCCCTTGGGAGAACCAAACACTCCCTTAGTAAGAAAAGTTAAAGGCTGATTGCCAAGTGGAGAAAAGATATACAAGAAAAGAGAGATAAGGGAGAAATGAATGAAACGACTAGAAAAGTGTTTGCCAGATGAAAGAAGGAGTTGCAAGAGGAGTAATGGCGAAGAATAATGGCCTAGTGGGAAGTGGAGATGCAAATCACAAAATGTAAAACGAAGAAAACAGAGTTTAGAAAAAAAATAGAGAAAGAAAGTAAGGAGGACCAATTGAAGCCTCCATCGTTTGTAGAAGAAGATTTGTTAGAATTGAAGATTCAGAAAGAAAAGAAGAAAGTTGGAGAATCAAGAAAAAGATGGCGTTACCAGATTCACAGTTGTAGGGCCTTGTGAGAACCTAGAAGAAGAGATGAAATCAAAAGTTATTCAAGTCTCTGAGCCTGTCAAATTAGCGCTAAACAGACCCATAGGAGTTTATCAAACATATGATGCTAAAGAAGGGGGAAAAAATGCAGAGATGAAATGTGGCAACGTTGAATAGGAGATTAGGGCAAAACACTAGAATAGAAGCTGGCCACAATGGATTTTGTTGATGACAAAGGAAGAAGGCGTCAATGGCAAAGAGGTGGAGACAAACTGGGTTTTGGATTGGGTAGGGGTAATCAAATGGGGGAGGAATCCAAAAACTAATTGGGTAAAAACAAACTATTGGGCTTTGGAAGAGGCCAAGCTACTCAGAAGGAATAAAGGCTGAAAAGTGTTTTAAGTCAATCACCATAATGGGCCTGTTCTCTCAATGCTCACAGGTCATACCCACCCTCAAGGAGACTGCAAATGCTATCGTTCCTAAAAGCTTGCTAAACAACAACTAAAAACAAGAGGAAAGGGCACCTTGTTAATGCATTCAACAACGACCAAAGGCAATGAATACCAACACATGCCCGACGGCCAACGCCAAGAGAGCAAGACAAAGAGGACTAATGTCCCAAGATCCCTTCTATGCGTTTGGTAGTACTAGAGTAGTCGAATACCTAGATTTCCTTCCAATGGCCATCAATAGCACTATGAACTCAATACATCTGTACAAAATCTCAATCTCAGGAATTTCTTGAAGATAGGCTATTTAATTGAACAACAAGACTACTATCTTCTGGGTAAATACCTTCTGGAACAGAATAGCCCATTCTTGATACTAAGTCTATAGGAACTAGTTTGGACTTAAGGTACAATTATGGAAAATTCCATGCTTCCTAAACATTTTTGAACCATGCCAAGAACAGGAGGATCCTTTGAGGATGGGGGAAAGAGTCAGACACCACACAAGATGATATTGACAAGGAATGGCCAATCTACCATCCATTCCTAGGCAAGCTTGGCTTGCATAAAGTGAGAAGTGATTGACACAGTGGCCACTTGAGCTTGTTGTGGCTGAACTTAGTATTATGGTCCATTCACTCTCCTTAAAATCATGTGCATCTGAAGAGCTTTCACATCTGTTTTTTGTTGTCTTAACTATCTGCGTTAGTCATAAAGCCCAATTCAATGGAAGCAAGAAACCAAGAGGTAAAGTTAGTTATTCAACTAAAGAAATGATTGAAGACTTATAGGCTATGTTTGAAATCCAACAAGAAGAAAATACGCAATTCAAAACACAAGGGCACGTAGCAGCATCTAATTCTTATATTCTGGCTGCAGTTTGTGCACTTGCTTGTGAGCTGCAGTATTTCCTTTGATTTCATAGGGCAGTGATCATGTAATCTCCAACAATGTAAGAGATACAACCAGCCCTGTTAAAATAAATGAATTGTAACATAAGTTTCAGAAGGGGATCGGATCCTTGCATGGGTTGCATAGCATTTGCATGTCTGCTGGTTCTGTTTCCTTCCTTAAGGGAATTGCACATGACCCAAATCCAAGCCTCTCTAGTTTTGTTGACTTGTCACAAACAATTCCAGGGTTTGCTAGACCAAGTCTTGATGTTTTGCACAGAGCTATTGACATTTACTTAAAGGAGAAACCAAATATGACAAAAGCTGAAAGGAAGAAGCTATGTATACTGATGGATATAAAGAAAATGACTAAGGAGCATCTGCTAAAATTTGGATCTACTGAACTACGGACATTATGCCTAGCGTATAAAGATACATCACCCAATGGTTATGAAAGCTGAACTGACTAGTTCATCATAGCCAAATTTTCTCTATGTGATAGTGAAAAGAAGTTAGATGAGGTGGTAAAACTTATAAAGGTCTTATTTATTTCAAGGAGTACCAGCTGCTACGGAGACTCTTCAATGAGCTGGCATTAAGATTTTGGTGCTCATAGAGAACTTAGTGGCCATCACAGATGAATGTCTTTGGATGATGGTCATGATATAGTAGCATCCAACAACTGGGAGAGATTTTTCATCTGGCAAAACGAATCTGGACTACGCAATGTTCATGCTACTGTTGTTAGTTTTCATAATAGGTTGGAAGATGCTTGTTTCAGATCTTCAGTGAAACGAGCACAAGTTTCTATGGAAAAGAAGCCACCGGACCCAACTTCTAATTTCCACCCTGAGGACAAGGTGAAACTTGTTTGGGCAGGTATTGATGGATCCCAATCTGTTAGGCGAAGACCCATTATTGTTTATGGCAGAAATAGTAAAAAGAAAATGGAAAAGAAAAGGCGGGGCAGTTACCTTGTCATAGGATACACAGGTAAGAGAGAGAGAATTCTGTTAGAGGAGGCTATTATATGTACTGAGAGATTGTGAGAAGAGGGGGAGGGAAATTATTTGGAATCTTTTGGCTTAGGAGAGCCTCTAGTCTCTCGAATACTAGAGAAACCCCTTTGCCTTTTTCTTGTTTATTTTCATTTTCTTCATGCTTACTGGTAAGCCTATAATCTGCTGCTATCCTGTACCATTTTCCTCAGTTAGGCAAGGATATTGTAGCCGACCCCACTTAGTAGGAAAAAGTTTTGTTGTTATTGTTGTAGTTGTAGGCAAGGATATTGTAGCTCTGTCCGATAAATAATACAAGAGTTGTCTGGGTTTCATTAGAATGACACCATTCCAAGCTGATTTTGGGAACCCCTCCACCTCTCCATTTACCATATTTGGCAGGGGACTCTCCTAATGACTTGGTGGATAGAAGTTGACAGGAAAGGAAGGCTACCATTCAGATTGAAACAGCATCTGCATAGAGCCAAGAATAGAATGGCGCAGCTGGCTAATAAAAACAGAATTGATATGGAGTTTCAAGTTGGTGATTTAGTTTATTTGAAGCTCCACCCATTTCGAAGGAATCTCATTAATAACTCCTCCTCACATAAATTAGCTGCACATTTTTTTTGGGCCATATTCAGTAGTGAAAAGGATTGGAAAGGTTGCCTACTAGCCAGGCCATATCCATTGTTCCATGTTTCCCTATTGAAGAAGTATGTAGGAAATGATGTTCCCATTAGTACAACTCTACCTCAGACCATTTCCTTGTGGGAGGACCTGTCAGCCATCCAAAGTCAATTTCCAAACTTTATTACCACTGCAGCTGCTCCTAATTGTCAAGATCAAGGATTGTTTGGGAAGGGGAGCTAATTGTTACACGTGAGTTAGTTGTGTAGTGAACGGTTAATGGAATAACTGAAGTAGTTAAGCCAGTTCAGGTAGTCAGAGTTACCTAAGCTAGTAGCTCTGCTCTTATAAGATTATAAATAAGTGAGAGACTTGTATCTAAGATTTGATTTGGATGAAATAATACTTTCGCACCTTCCATTCTTCCTTTCTTTTTCTTGTCTAGTGCTACTTGCATCAAAAACTAACTTGAGTGGTAGACCCCACAATGAGTAAGGGTCCTATGATGTTGTCTTTCTCTCTCTGAAATTCAGATTATCCATTTCTTAAGAAAATGAGAGAATTTAAATTGCCACCAAAAATCATACTAAAACTGCTGTAAAAAACCAGAGGTTACAAGACAAAACATCAAGCATGAACAATAACACAGAAAATAAACCAAAAACTGAACCCAACAAATTAAGTTTCTTACAGCAATTGTTGCAATCTGACTACGATCCCCCCACTCAGCAAGGAAGGTTAGAATAAAAGACTGCAAAGAGGATACTACAATTTCAGATGTGACTATAACCATACAGTTAAATAAATGATGGAAAAGTTGCACTTGCCTCCAAAAAAATTGGTGTACAAAATCTTGAAAAGAAGCGCCGGAAGGTTGTTTTCCCCTGTCCAGCTTCAAGTTTCTCTTCCACCTGAGTAACAAGAATAACATTTAGAGTCAGTACCAAATTTGACCATAAAAAAGAAGGGAGCAAGGGAACCAAAACTATACACTGCATAAAAGATGCTTGAGAAAGCAATACATTTTATTCAAATACCAACTGCACCAATTAATGCATCAACTATAGAATGCCTGCACTATTTAATGGTAGAAGCTTCCCTGCCATGAAAAGTGATGGGGTGCAGACCATGGAGGGAAAGGGAAAGTATAATAATAAGCAGTAGCATAACACCTCATAGCTTTAGGAAGATCCTGGCTCTTGGCATAGTTGAACGTTTAAAATTAGGATGCAACATGAATATAGTAAATGGCAATGGCCATGCAAAACAGACATTGCCAGTCAACAAAAAGTGAAATTCAAACTTAAATACAGATATTTGAAGCTAGACATCCATGATCCCAGTATTTATATACAACTGAAAATGCACAGAATTATGACAAGAATTCTACTGTAAATAGTCAATAAAGACATACTTCTTCCATTTCTTTCTTCTGTGAAGATTTTGAATCTGATCTCCAAGCAAGATACAGCAATCGCAACCCAAAGAATGCATAAAGAACTGCATATAACCAAAAAATAAAGTTAAGCTTCACATGATCTTTCTACAATTGGAACCTATAAAATGAATGGTATGTCCATCGGTAAACATAGAATTATGAATGGAAATATGTAAATCAATACAATGTAAACAAGAGAAAAACAAGTCATTTACAACTGGCCAAGTTGGAAAGAAAAAAAAAAGAAGAAGAAAATAAGGACATAAAACCCAGACACAAACTTTAATGGGGCAATTGGCACATTTATATTGTTCATTCTGGCTTGATATGGTTAATAAGGATTCTCATGAAATTTATTCTAGCAGATAACAAATAAAAAGTTCATGTGAAGAGAACCCAAATGGGAAGCAAATTATGCTAAATCCACAACTAATCTTGATTATTGACACAATCATGGATCACCATGAACCCTTCGAGGATGGAAGCCTGACAAAGGAAAATGGGTATATAAT
The DNA here is from genome assembly GCA_032878935.1 of Erythrophleum fordii. Classification (NCBI taxonomy): domain Eukaryota; kingdom Viridiplantae; phylum Streptophyta; class Magnoliopsida; order Fabales; family Fabaceae; genus Erythrophleum; species Erythrophleum fordii. The sequence continues at coordinate 36,423,360 of JAVQMF010000049.1, forward strand.
TGTAGTCTCACAAAATAAAGTTGCCTGACAGGAAAGAAACAGATGCCTTTGACACAAAGATGAAAAGTAAAATCTTATAGTATGTTATAACAATTAACACAAGCAACTATGATATGACTCAAATTTAAAATTATACATGGACTTAAAATAAATCTGTCAAGCTCCCTATGTCACAACCAACAAACATACAAGTGCTATTCATAGAAGCTTCAATAACAGTGTAGATGCAACCATTGTAATTCATATGAAAGAAGTATTCAAACCACTTTTTTGTTGCTTCTAATTTACAAATTATAAATAGCAAATCCTCATGAAAAAAGACAGAGAGATAGCTGCGTGCTAAGTTCTAATCCAGAGGATTTACCTGTAGCTGCCCTATTTGTGTGCTTCCTTGATATCAAATTCGGCACAATCCTACCTAATCCTGTAGAAAGTACCTAATTGACATGTATAACAACTTTAAATTTGGTAATATCAAGAATAAGAGTTAGAACCCTCAGAAATGCTCTACAGTTGCTGAAACCATTCCATTACAATAGCATGCAAAATGTATGAAGTCCTACATTGGGTAGGCACAAATAATTCTTGAGGTACTTAAGTGGTATGATTCTTCCTCCTTACGAGCCAGTTTTTAAGAGTGAGTTCCCCCTACTTACTTAGGTCTCCATCAATATCACATGATCAGAACCACAAAGCAGGGACATAAAAGATAAATGTGTATTGGAGATGAAATAGAAACAGAATATACGGGCACTTACTGTCATTATAATAAGGGCAGATAGTGCACCAGATAAGACGATTGACTTAGGGTGACGCATAGCCATAAGAGCTGCTATTATAAATGTTTCATCCCCAATCTAGCATCATCATTGTCAATTAAAAGCATAATCATTAAATCTGACATCAAAACGTACAGAGAAGAGTTAACATGTAGGAGCAACAAAAGCATTATTGGTGACTTGATTGCTCCTACTGGCTACTAGGGTTTCACACTTTACAAATTCTACTTACTTCAAAGTTGATTAAGCGTTATAAAGATAATTTGCTTTACTTATGATAAGCAACCACATGAGGATAGATATATTTGGCGACTAATATAAGATGGTTAGAGTGCTTAAACTAACCTCACTAACTATGATCATTGATAGACTGGCAAAAAATGCATCAAAGACTCCAAGATTAGAGTCCAAGCCTAAAGGAACGCCAGCATAATTTGCACCATTGCTGGTTTTGATTGCATAGTTGCCTAGATTCTTCAAGGTAATCTGTCCACAGAAACTGATATCTATCATGGCACATAAAATAAACAATAAAATTTAATTCAAAACTAACTTCTATGTCTGAGCTTTTCTGGTACATATAGTACACCTTGAGGTTAGACGAATAAAATTTCTCATAACCAACCAGCAAATATGTTGCGTTAAACCTATTTACTCTATCGTCTTCTCTTCCGTTTGATTCAATTTTCCAAACAACTGAATATATGATACAAAATGGGAGGCGATGCTCACTTTGCTACGGCGGCCCAAATCCATATATCCACCGGAGTCTTCCTTCTCGGTTTCAAGCAAGGAATCCTAAACAGTCGGACATACCACCATCAAGATTCTTACAGGTACAGATAAACATATGTAGAGAGAATGAAGGAACAAAATTATCCATATACATAAAAACAAGGACAGCGAGAGAGACCTGAGCAAAAGCCAATGACATCTTCAAGAACAAGACGAGGTAAAGAGCGAGAATGCTTCTTCGATCGTTAAAGCGCAGGCCCGTGGTAGGAATTATTTTCATTTCTGTGAACCTCTGTTCTTGCAGGATAAGTAGTAAAAGAGAATATTCAAAGAAAATTATTCCTGGGAGCGTGGAGACGATCTTGAAATGAATCCAGGTTGATCAAAGTAGGACCTCACAGATCTTAACTGGATCTGCTCATTTTCTCTGCTGATATTGAAAGCCACTCTCTAAAATTGCATAAATCTGAACAGAGAGATCCTGCAATCAGCGAAGATCTCCAAACGCCACAGGGACCCGGTTTTGCGTTCATATGATTTTTCTGCTTCAAACGGACGAACCTCATACGACGGGGAACTATGTGTCGTTTTCGTTGATCTCTGAATTTGAAGAATTTGAAGGTCAAGAACTATTGTATATAGGAGCATAAATGTTGCACTCACAATTTACTTTTTGGCTTATAAATTTTACACTGTATCCATACTTCAATTTTTGCTCATGAATTTGAATAAAAAATACCTATATAATTAAGTAAATGTCATAAATAATATAATTTTTGTTAATTTGTCTCTATATATACATAAATATTGAATAGCAATATTTTAAAAATTAAACTAATCATTCAATTAATAAAGATACTAAATTCACAATTCATTAATTAATTATAATTGAATCTTTCGAATTAGTAATAATATATATATATATATATATATTAAAATTTTAATATAATAAATAAATATTAATAAATTTTAAATATTTAATTATTAATTATATATTTTTTAAGATGTTTTTTAATTAAAAAATAAAAATTATACATAATTAAAATTTAAAAATATTTAATTTAATTTTTAAGGTCTTTAAATTATATTAAAATTCTACTTATCATTACAAAATAAAAAAACAAAATGGTTAAAAATTATAAATTGAAAAAAGATAATTTATCAAATAAAAAATTAATCAAATTATAATTATAATTATAAATAATTTAGATATTAGTTTAGATGTATTTATATATTGTATATATTACATAATTATTTATTATATTATTTTATTGAAATATTTATATATGTTAAATAATATATAATATTACTAAAAGAAACTTGTGACTTAAATAGTAAAAATGCTTAACACATTAGTAAAAGATTGTATGCTCGAGTCCTTACTTGTAAATTGTCAAATTAACTAATCTGATCTAATTTTAATAATATTGTTAAATAACTAACAGCACTTGTTTAGACAAAGATTACAGGAACCTACAATACCATGTTAAAAGAAATGAAATAAAATGATCAAACGAACATAGAGCTGGCGGTATATATGGGGACAAAAATGATACTATTTATTTGTAAAAGCTAATTTTAAAAATTATCTTAAAGGTTTATTTATTAGAATTTTGAGTAACTAGTCTAATTGTGGTTTATTTTTTTAAATTAATTTTGGCTACAATTAAAATTGAAAATCGAATCCTTTTAGTGATTGAATGTTTGATGAATAATTTTCATATAAAAAAATAAAATAATTAAACATGTTGTAAATAGTCAAAGTTCAGTTATGTTTAAATCAATGAACTCCATCAGAAAAAAAAAACAAAAAACAAAAAGAGATGACATAACCAAAAAAAAAAGGCTAAAAAAGAGCCTTCTAAAAAGAAATTTTAATATAAAACAAGATAAAATTGAATTTTTTTTCTTTCAAGTTTGAGTCTAACCTGAGCAACTTTTTTTTAATCATATTATTGTAATTTTTTTTTATTTCTATTCATCTTTTATAGTTTTCCTTCCTTCTACCTTACTTTGTATTCATAAATAAATCCAAGAATAAATTATTAATACAATTTGAAGAAAAAAATACAATTTTTAGTGTTAGTGTTTTTATAATTAAAACTTAAATATTAAATTATATGTGTCAAATGTAAAACATAATAGAGTAACATAGTTGAAGTAAAAAAAATTAAATATAAATCAACTACATCTAATATATAATGAATAATTATTATGTTCTCCTTGCTATACTAAAAAAAATTATATCATTGAATAATATAACTAATACGTATTATATAAATGTGTTTGATAAATGTAAAAGTAGAGATTAATATCAAATGTTATTTTACAAATTAACTTAATTTTTTTAGTTTTTAATTTGTAGGTGATACCCTTCTCTCCAATTTTTTTAAGAAAAAGAAATAATTAATTATCAAAGAGTTTAAGCCAAAAAAAGAAACCTATCAAAGGGGAAAGTCAACCAAGTTAGGCTTGTTTAAATTTCTTTTATGACCAGGCGCAAAAATAGAAGAAAAATTCAGGCTTGGGTCCAATATTGATGCAATTTTTTTCAAGACTCAACACATGATCAAATCCAATTATGTTAATATAATTGTTTTAAAAAAATTGGTCTTTTTGTTCATTTTAAAATTAAGAATACAAGAAAATTTATTTCTACAAAAAAAACCCATTCATATATAAAAAGTAATCTAACAGATTATCAAACACGGAAATTTGATAATTGGTACTTCTGAATTTTCATCCATAAAAAAAAAAAACAGATAATTGTTGTTTTTGACAGGTACAGAATCCATCCCTAAAAGTAATATTATATTATTGTATAGAGCTTTGATTTAGAGTTGATTTGTAATTGCCCATCCAACAGTCACTGCAAGCCTTGAAAACAAAAAAAAAAAACCATCTTTTGAACAAATTTGACCATTTCCAACACACTTGGTTGACTGCAATCAAGTCACCAAATTTGGTCAAGCGTGAAAATTATGTGAGCCCACAAAGTCTCCAATATTTTCCCATTAAAGGCTTATGAGATGTTATTTCATTCTCGATAATCATTGGGGTTATATTAATTTTTGGTACTTGTGTCTCAATCTTTTATATTTGTCCATTTTTTTGGTTTTAACTTTCCATTATTAGCCAGCATGTAAACAATCGTCATGGTAGTCAGAAACTTAATTAGAAATTACCTCACATCAACAGTTGCTCGTGACCAGCATGTACAGCTCTTTTAATTTTATGTTGTTCATTTGTTTGTTGACTTCTAATTCACCAATTGTTATAGGTGTTGTCAGAATAATATCCTAAAATTTTAAACGGATAAATTAATAATTAGTCACAAGCAACATACAATACAAAACTCCTTTTAGAGGGCTGGAATTAGGGAAAATCCGCCCATGGGAAGCAAATTGGCACATTGAACTTGTTTTACTTGACATTTTGAGAACAGAGATTAAAATTGTAATGAATTAATTTCAACATTAAATAATATGTAAAAAAATTAAATATAGACAAAACGTATGCTTAAAACGAATAATGATTACGAATGACGCTCTCCAAATGCAATCCGTATCCAAGTAGGACTGTCCTGGAGGTAAGAGGTGCATGTTAAACAATGGGTTCGCGATTTGCTTCAAAAAGGAATCGTTGCCTCATTGGATGAAAAATAAAGCAAACAATTAAAGGCAAAGGCGCAATGACAAATTTCCATCAGATTAGTCCCTTTTTTTTGTTTTGGGGGGGGAGGGGTAATAAGGGTGTCAACCTCACGCTAAAACAGCAGCCTGTCTTCCACAAAACATATTTTCCAAACAAATGGTCCCAAATTTGTATTATCCACTCTTTGTTTTTTTCAAGTTTAACCCTTTTAGTTAAGCAATAACCACGAATATCGAGTTCTAACCAAATGGGTCTTAATCTTATATTTGAAGGGGACAGGTGAAGATGGCGGGAAATAGTAAAAGCAGTTATGGTAAATTGTTAGAAAGAAGGAGCACGTGTAAAACAGAAAAGTCAATTTATTTTTTAAAAGATGAAAAAGAGAAAAAAAAAAAAAGAACAAGACAGGATGCGCATACACGGTCGTCCGTTTTATGTGAAAAAAACTAAAAAAGCAAACACAAGACACTGGGGCTGTTCTGGTTGGGTGGTTGGTTTTTATTCCCTCTCCTCCTGTTTGTGGAGCGAAGAGAGCGCCTTTCTTTCTCTCTCTCCTCCCCTGAAATTAATTCTCTCTTCCCTCTTCTTTTCCGGCGTGCGTCACCAGTTGATCGTCTCTCTGTGGTGCCGGAATGGGATTTTACTCGGGCTTCTCTACACTCCCTCCCCGTCGTTGATATGGACAAAGTCTCTTCCCAATGGATTTCGATGCCGCAATTCCTCTGTCCCCAGCGGCCCTCTCCCAAGGTTTTCTCTATCCTTTTGTCCCTCCTTCTTCTCCTTACTCTTTAATTTTGTTTTTCTCCCGTCTTTAGCCTTCCAGAATCCCTTTTTATTTTGTGAATTCCCCGCTCTACCCCTCGTTTTTCTCAGTTTCATCATTGCTTTGTATCTGATTCTTATTCCTGCCTCCTCGCCAATGCCTGCTTTCCACCCCAAACTGTATCTGCAATTAATATGATCGCTCTTGTTATTATAGCCTTCATTTGCTGTGTTTCCTTTCCTGTTTTGCAATTCTACGCCTGGCTTGCTTCAATTTTCTTTATTTCATTATTTTGCGATTAAATGGGGTTTGCTTATCGGTGAAATTGGTATGCTTTTTTTTTTTTGTTTAACACGAGTTTCGTTCATTGATCATCTCTCTTTTCTTTCCCTCCCTTTTCTTCCCCTTTCCTTTTTGAGCTATTTAAATTAATTTGTTGTCATTCAGTTTATTGAATACAGAATGATGGTAATCTTCCTATGTAGTTATCCTTTTTCTTTGCACAACCTTCATTCCCTCCTTCAGCCTCTAGCATTTAGCCCACACATGATTTTGGAGAGCAAGTTGCTTCGGTCTACCATCGTGGTTTGTTTATTTATTTTTTGAAGGGGGGGGGGGGGGGGGCATCTGCTTCTATTGATCCTGCCCTAGTGTTGCTTTGATGAAAACAGCGATCAGAGATTTTATCCTTTTCTGATTTTCTTTTATTCGAATGCTCTATAAACGCAAAGTGAAATGCTAGTTGACTACCATCTTACGCAACTCCCACCTTTTCCAAATCAGTAAATTTGACTAGTTTTCCTAGAAGATAGAAAATAAATTTCATAAAATCAGTTAGTAAGCAAATAATATCCCTACCCTATTAAATGATTAGCAACTTTCTTAAACCCAGCTCTAACTATTTTAAAATGAAATAACAAATGACCTAAATTGATTGGTAATCTGAAAGGAATTACGTTTTGTGAGAGATGGCAATGCAACTAGCATTACTCCAACACAAATGGCTTTGGCAAGAAATGGCAAGTGCAGAAAGGCAGAAAGGAAATTAACCTGAAAGTTCTGGTTTCATGCAAGTAACTCTTTTGTCCAGGATGGGGCCATTAAGAACCGAACCATGATAGGAAGTGTCATTGCATCTTGAAGTCATTTTCATTTTACAATTTTTAAAAACATTTTAAGGTGGTCAAGCAAGTGAATTGGGAGGGAGAAGTTTCATCACCTTCTGGCTTGGCATGCATGACTTGGAGCTCACTAGTTTTCCACCTGTCAAATGCACATTCATAACCAAAGATTGTATTATGTTGAGGGAAATAGAAACTCAGACATTGTTTACATTTAGACCATAATAAAATCTATAATATAAAATTTATCTTTTCTAATTTCCATTCACTCTTTTATATAGCTTTAGATGATGTCTGTTTTGAAAAATTTACTTATTCTTGTGATGTTATTTCAGATGCAATGTGGCAAATGAAATTGAGATCAAGTGAAACAATGGAATCTGGACCTTATCCTGAGCGTCCAGGAGAATTGGATTGTTCTTACTACATCAGAACAGGCCTTTGTAGATTTGGGGCAACATGTCGATTTAATCATCCTCCTAACAGGAAGCTGGTATAAGCTGCAATGTATTTGGACAAATTGTAATTTTAAACTAATACTATATGGTTTAGGCATTGTTGGTATATTATAAGTAAGGTTATTAGATGTTCTCATTACAAAGTCTTCCTATTATCACCATATAATCTCCCAAAATGATGAAATTAATGACAGCCTATCTGCTATTTTCCTCTACATATTTTTCGCTGAGGCATGTTCTTTGCTTATTTACTTCCTTTTGTTAAATACTTGCATCTTCTATTCAGCTGGTGGACTATGATTATAAGTTGGCATACGCCAACAGATGTATAGCTGGTGGATTATGATTATAAATTGGCATATACCAAGAGAACATTAGTTTGCATTTCCCTTTCCTTGATATGCTCCTTATGTTTAGCTGCTAACTGTGGGTGTATAGAACTCCTCCTTTTTTATGCAGGAGTCACATTTCTTATGCATGTTCGCATGTTGATCTACACATCCATGTTCCTTGCACTTGCACATAAAATAAATTTCTTGTATCTGTGTTACATAACGTTAGATATACCATGCTGTACTTAATAATTTTTAGTTTGATATCATGTTAGTACATTGGAGGATGTAGATACCTGATAAGTTTTTCTTTGAATACAATCAGGCTATTGCCACTGCAAGGATGAAAGGGGAATTCCCAGAAAGAATAGGACAACCAGAATGTCAGGCATGTACTTGCTTCTCAATGCACACATTAGGTGCATCGTTGCTTACATTATGCATATGCTCTGCTAATTAGCTCTTTTTAAAGTTAGAATTTTTGTAGGATTATTGCAATCTGTCTGTGGTACTTGGGTTTTGAGTCAACATTCTTTTTGGTCCTCAGACCGACCAACTTGTGTAAGCAAATAGTCCAACCTTTAAACAGTGTTGAATGGAAGTAGAGGGAAAGAGGGCAAGCTGGCAGCATATTTTGCATGCCATCTATTTTCTGTGCTATTTATTGTCTCTGGAATTTTGTTGTGGGATTTATCTGAACAGTGGTATTGTTCAGGTGGAAAGTTAATAGAATTTGAAGTTGCTTGCTGTGTACTTGATTTTGCCTAAACATTGAGGTAACTTGTTCATGATAAAAATGTTAGTTCATTGTAGTTTTCATCTGACTGAAAACCAATTAATATATCCACTAGTCATGGCAGGTAAGAAAGAGTAGGAAATGATTCAGGCTAAACTGTAAATGCTTGTTTTGTTGATAATTTCTCATTTTTGTTCCAAAATTTATGTTCTTTATGAGTAATATGGATGTTAATTTCATCTTTAATATGTTGAGCACTAGTTTGCGTTGTGACATAGGATGCATATGAACTTGTGTAAGTTCAGCACATGTCAAAAACTAATATCTTTTATTTGCTTTCCAGTACTATTTGAAAACAGGAACTTGCAAGTTTGGAGCCACATGCAAGTTTCATCATCCAAGAGAAAAGGCTGGGATTGCTGGAAGAGTTGCCTTAAATAGTTTAGGCTATCCACTTCGCCCAGTTAGTATACTAATATTTTCCTCGCATATTTATATGACATAGATACAAGTAATTCATCAATTTGTGGCTTATTCTTGTATCATTGCTTGATTGAGTTGACAAAATTGACTTGGTTAGTACACGTTTAGGCCCGCAAAGTTTTAATTCAAATTGCCCTTATTTTTGTCTTGTTTATGTTTTCCAAATTTTGTGGCCTTGGATGCAACAATGCATTTATCACACCTGAATCTTTTCTAGATGCTTTCTCTAGTTTTTGGGATTGTTGAAAGTTATGGTTGTCTTTCATATTTTCTTTGTTTTCTGTTCCTGAAGAATGAACCTGAATGTACTTATTATTTGAGAACTGGACAATGCAAATTTGGGAGCACTTGCAAATACCACCATCCTCCGCCAAATAATATGATGGTTTCATTGTGGGGTTCTCCGGTTTATCCTACTATTCCTTCTCCAACTACACCAAGCCAGCAGTCATCATATGCAGGGGGAATTTCAAATTGGTCCAGAGCTTCTTATATTCCTAGTCCGCGGTGGCAAGGCCCTTCAAGCTATGCACCTTTAATTCTACCTCAGGGAGTGGTTTCAGTTCCTGGGTGGAGTGCATACAGTGTAAGCTCATCCATGATTTCTTAAGTAAAGAAAATATAGAAAGTGATATACTATTCTTGTGGCATGTAGCTGATTATAAGGCACTGTTCTGGGAGGGGACTGTCTTAAGTTTAATATCCAAGTGTAAAAGGTCATTTGTTTCCACTGTTCTCTTTCTTTCTTTTTTTTTGTTTTCATTTTTGGGTCCTCTGAATTTTGAACTTTGTGGTGCTGTTGGGATATAAACTCATGTAATGATGGAAATATTGTTCCTCTGTAAAATTGAAGAAGTAACAATGTTTAAGAGCCATTTTATTATATTCATTTTTTCAAAAGAATACATTACTGCTTCTGTAGGATTTATGGCAATCAATCCTTTCACCTATAATGTGATTCAACATGGGCATATGCATCCCCCCTTTCTTTTGCTAAAATTTGTTATTACTGAGGCTTGCCAACATGCTAATGGGGTATTCATTTTCTCCAGGGTCAGATTGGATCAATCTCTACTTCAGACGGTCCACAGCAAACAATAGGAAATGGTCAAATGTATGGAACTTCCCGCCAGGGTGAACCAGCAAATGCAGGATCTCAAGGGACATATTCTCAATTTCGTTCTGGTTCTGTTCCTCTGGGGTTCTATGCGCTACAGAGGGAGAACATATTTCCTGAGAGACCTGGTCAGCCTGAATGCCAATTCTACTTGAAGACTGGAGATTGTAAGTTTGGTGCAGTCTGTCGGTTTCATCATCCGCGTGAGAGGCTAATACCTGCTCCTGACTGTGTCTTGAGTCCCATGGGCCTTCCTTTACGTCCAGTGAGTTCTATTCTTTACTACTGACGTATATCTACCAAGTTGGTTTTTGCTGTGTCTTGGATTCTATTATTTTCTGAATTTATACTACATTATGGTTTTTATAGGTTTGAATCTAGTAAGGTCTTGAAAAAGAGTAGTCTTTATAATATTACTGGTGGTTTAGCTGATTTGTTACCACCTGTAAAGAATACCTATTTGTTTCCTGTAGTAAATAATACTTATTTGCTTAGAAAGTGATAAGTTCTCCTTCTACAGATAGTAATCCACACATGGTAATCTATATATAGTAATCACAATGTGTCAAAAACCTATTAAGGAACCATGCATGTGGCACATTACACTCATGCTGAAATTGAGTGAATGTGGACGTAGAAGAATTAATTCTTGTGTGACCATAACCAGCTTAAGAGGGCATTTAGACATGAATTAAGTCATGGAATGGTTTGAAGCGGTTGCAAAACTGAAAATATGAGAGATGATGAAGGAAACGCTAAACAGTTTGAATTATTTGACGTATGATTTTTCGTTGTTATATTTTCTAATCAAATCATAATTTCCGAACATTATTGGAGTTACTCCCTACAGTTATTGATTTATCTTAATTAGTTTGGTCCTTATTGATATGTTGCAAACTGATAGATGCAATGTCCCATTTCCTACAGGGAGAGCCTTTGTGTGTCTTCTATTCGCGTTATGGCATATGCAAATTTGGCCCAAGTTGCAAGTTTGATCATCCAATGGGAATCTTCGCATACAATATATCTGCGTCATCTTCAGCTGATACCCCAGTCCGTCGTTTATTGGGGTCTTCTTCAGGAACTGCTGCATTAAATTTATCATCAGAAGGACTTGTTGAGTCAGGCTCAGCAAAGCCCAGGCGGCTTTCATTGTCAGAGACGAGACAGATTTCTTCTGGTGAAGATAGCATTGATGATGAAGGATGAATAATGTGTTTTAGAAATGGGTCATTTGCCTTCTACAATTTTTTTTTGGGGAGATAAATGAGTAATCTGTAAATTCATTTTCTCCATTGCTGGAGATGTACAGAGGTCATGTCAAGTTGATTCTGTCAGCCTGAAAATGCATGCAGTTAACAGATTTAACTGTTCTGGATTTCATGTTGCCATATTGTATAAATTTCAGCAAATATTGTCGCATTTGGTCAAACCTGATGTGAACATTTCTTCTGTCCTTAAGCCAGTCTTTTTAATTAACTTATTCCCGGTATGTAAAATTATTTTCTTTCATAATTTATTGATGACCAAATTCTGCCTCCTTTGTGAATCTTTGTTTGATGCAGGTTTGAAATTCATTGCAGAGCCTTTACTTTCTCATAACCGTTGCGTTTGTGCTGTCTACTGCATGTATGTAGAATTCATCCTCAGCAACAGTTTCGTCATTATCTTTCTACTTTTCATATTCTTGTACTGCTAGCCATCATTTATATTATTCTTTACGAAATTCAAAGCAGTCATATGAAGTTAACGTTGATTGTTGTATATCTGTATATTTTTCCTCTAATCCAAATAACAATTACTGTTTTCAAAATTTGATCTGTATTCCTATTTTTCTTTTCTTCCTTCCCCCCCCCCTCCCCCCCCCCCCCCCCTCTCTCTCTTCCTTCGTGGTTCAGAGTTCATTTTGCGTGGAAGTATAGGTGTCCGAACTGTGGAAGTTGGAGGTAGTAGTAGCAGAACCATATCTTTTAGGTTAAGGTTAGTATGCTGGGAGACAGAGTATAGAATAGTTTAGACTTTAGATATATATTTTTTTAAGATTTTAAGCTGCTGAGCAAACGTGACTGCTGCTATTGTAGAAAGTGCTCCATGGTTCAGCCAGCAAAGTTGGATGATCCAATTATAAAAGGATGATGGTTTCTTTCTGCCTTGGAGTTTCGTTCACTGTTAACACGCAACAAAATCATGGTCTGGTATATAATTTATTTCCAGAGACTTCGCGCAGTAGCCTTTCTGTTGCAGAAGATACATATCATTCATGAGCTGCACTCGGATTTTAGTGTGTGTAATGAATATGCCTGTGCAGGTACCAGTTCCCCTCCTCTCCCCCCTCTTTTCTTTTTCTTGATTTACAAAAAACATTGTTTTGACAGCTGATGGTGGGTAATCGTGTTTCGTGGATTCTTGTGTAGCCTATGTCATATCTTAAAGCAGAAATTATATACAACTGGATGTATTCCAACTTCGTTTGCCATGACGAGGGTAGGGTGGAATAGCTGTACCGGTAACTGGTTATCGGGTATCTCTTTAATTTTGTCAGCCTGTTTCTTTGTGTATCATATTGAGCATTAAAGAGCGGAGAATAAGAATGTGAAAGGCCAGTATATTTGGCAAATTTGATAGCCTGGTAGGTTCTCTTCTCTCCGTTGGTTTTTCAGATATGGCTCTCTGCTTTGAATCTTTGCGGGGAAGCGTATCTGCTGTTCCTTTGTCCTGTGCCTTTATCCTAGTTATTAGATTTTTCGACATTTAGTTTGACGATTCAAAACTATCTTTGGCGGATTTGGATCCTCTCCCATACTCTCTCCCTTGCTCTCTCCAGTGTTAGATCTGGACCGTCCAAATTAATTTGAACGGTCCAGATCTAATTATTTTTTTTTTGTATTTTTAAAAAAATAATTATTTTAAAAAAAAGTAAAATACAAAATAAAATCATTTTCTTAACTATAAACTTTTAAAAAAATGTTGTTTAAACTTAAAAAAATTAAAAAAAAATTTGAACCGTTCAGATTAAAATTTGAACGGTCCAGATCTTATGGGAGAGGTAAGGGAGAGAAAGGCATGGGAGAGGATCTTTTTCCATCTTTGGCACTACTCTCAATTTAAGATTTGTCAACTATCAATCCATCTATCAATTCCGCAGTAAAAAAAAAAAAAGTTATATTCTTCAAAAATTAACTATTCCTCAAGAACACAATTTAGTTTTAAGTTTTCAATGCTAAAGGGATGATTGACAAAATTGAAAGTTCATGGGTCTACTTATTGAATGGATTTTGTGGTTTTCTTTTTTTAAGAAATGTTTTATATATGTAAATATTTATTCAAATATGATGGATTAGTATCTGAAGTCCTCAGTTCTTAACCTTTAGGGGCTGGACACGAGCATTGAGGATCTCCAACATCACCTCTGCTGTATCTCTTAGAATTTTTTTCCCGTTAGAAACACTGTGCCTCTAAAAAAATGGCATTTCAAAGGAAATTTTGGTGAGGAGAGAGGATCCCCATCCAACATTGTAACTCTGATATATTTTTAATCAAAAAGGAAAAGAAAACCCAGAAATATTTAACTTCAAATTTTCTAAGCAATGACTTTCATTTACAAAATGAATCTACACTTCATTTGATAACTGTGGGGAATTTATTTTTATCTCATCTAGTTACCAATATTATATCATTTAAAATTCATATCGAATTCTCTAACTACTACGCTTTCTGTCCGATATATCCAATTCTAAAATAAGGTAGAACTAAATTTTAGTATGCCTTTCAAAAGTACTGATAGTTGCACGTTAATTTTATGCATTCTCCTACGAGTGTTTTTGGGTCACAAGAGACAAATCAATAACAACAAGTACACATATCTAGCCCATTTTATGTGACGCTCGGGTGTGAAAATTGGTACTCCTTTGGTTGATTCGTTGTGGAATTGAATCGTCTAAAGTGGAAATAGGTGAAATGCCTCTTAAGTTGCCACAATCCTGGCAGTTGATGGATTGAACAAAGCAGATCGAGTCACATCTCCCTCTGATGTTGAAAGCATTGAAACATAATTCTAAATGGCGGCTTATCCAATGGCTGGGAAAAAAAGAATTCACCTACCTCATCTTCCTTGCATGGCTTTCTCTCCTCACAATAGCAATGGTTGAAGCAGATTGTAACTGCGTTTCAAAGCCCTAGGCCCTCTTCAATTCATCATCTCCCTTGTGTGGCTTCCTTTCTCAGCAGTGAATCAAAACGCAAACTAGCGGTGTTGTAACTCAATCTGTTGTTAGCAGATCATAGCAAACTCTAAGCAGATCAGAGCCACAATAATGGCTCAAACAGAAATTATCCTTTTTACCTTCTCATAACAATAGTGTAGCTTGAATCCTTCTTATTTGATCACTTTTCAATGGTGCTCGAAGCAAATCGTAGCAATATCTAAGGTAGTGGTTCTTCCAATTCCTATTTTCTCTTTTAATTTTTATTTCAGCTTGCATGAATTAGGGTTGGTCTGGCTCTCTCTAATATTCTTTTTTTTTTTTTTTTTGAATTGGAGTTGGGTAATTATTATTGTGGATGTTTATTTTCTTTCTAAATTAGAGATGTGCAAACAAAAAGCATGAATTGGAGTTGGGTAATTCTTGACTCTTTAATGGAAGCTAATCACACACTTGGAGTTTGGACAAACTTTCATTCTTATCTTTCTAATAATAGCATTGCCACACATTTAATTATTGGGATTTTGACTACCGTGCAACGAATAAGGATATAAATGCTTCATATACATTGTCACCCACTTTTATTCTCCAAATACATTAAAATGTTTTTATTTTTTTAAAATAATTTGGGCCACAATTGCTTCTTAACCGTGATTCATATTATTTTTTTTTGTAATTGTCAAATGGGTCACGGTTGTTAGGCAACCGTGACCCATTATATATATATATATATATATATATTTAAAAAATAAAATTAAAAATATGAAAAAGTATGTTATGAAAATTATAATAAGCAAAAAAAATAAAAAATAAGAATAAAATAAAAAAATAATTATGAAATAATTTTATGAGGGTGATAAATATTATAATATTAAATAAAAAAATTTAAAAATATGAAAATATAATAAGAAAAATAAAAAATTGTTTTTAAAAATAGTATGAAAAAGTATTGTAAAAAGCTATTAGAAAATAATTAAAGAATTGAAAAAATATCAGAATTATAATGTAAGAAAAATAACAAAAAGTATAATATTATAAACATAGAATAATGAAATAATTTTTATAATATACAATAATAGTATAATATTGGATGAAATAATTTCAAAAATATTATGAAAATATAATATAAAAAAAAGTTTTAAAAAATATAAGATGAAAATGTATTGTAAAAATTATTATAAAAGAAGTAAAGGTTTGGGGAAAAAATATTGTAAGGATTATAATGTGAGAAAAAAGGCTAAAAGTATACTATTACAAGGGAAGAATAATATAAGAAAAGAATTATTAAGTAATTTGTTTAATATTGGATAAAATCATAATAGAATATTATAATATGGACAAAATACTATGAAAATATAATATGAAAAACTGTTTTAAAAAATATAATATGAAATAATAATATGAAAAAACTATAATAAAAGACTTAAAGGATTGCATATATTGGATCACAGGAGATAGAATATATCACACTATGTCAACCAATTCTTCCAATTCAATCTCCCCAATTGAAGATACAAACGAGGGCGATAATGAAGAAGAAGCCAAATAGGAGGCCGAGGTACAAGAGGCATGAAGAAGAACACCATCCTACCTGACAACGCAACCGATGATTAAGAATACAAACTCGATGTGGTATAAAAAGTCATTTTTTTTAATGTTCTATTTTTTTTTTGTACTTGTATTTTTATTTTTTTCACCGAATAAAAAATTTACTTTATTTCAATATCGAGTTTAACAATACTTTATAATTGTGATTAATTTCTAATCTATTTTTTTAGCACTCTTACTTATTTATCTAATTTTAAAAAAATTAAATTAAACAATTAACTTTCATTTTCCTAAATTAATTTTATGATTTTCATAGCAAATAATTTTTTATTTCTTATTAATATTTTCATTATGTAACTTACTACTCCGAACAATTTTTAATAAAAATTAACTTCACAATCACATAAAAAATAAAATCATTACATTAATACAACTAAAATTTTTTACAATTATTAAATCTTTAAATCTTTAAATTTATATTTAATACATAAAAATAAAAATAAAAAATAAAATTTTAAATTCTTTTAAATAAATTAATTACATGACTTAGTATTTTTAGAAATAACTTATAATTTGATCTTTAAGTTGTCAAGGTAATATAATTTCAACTCATAAAAATTAATAATAAATAAAATATTTTTAAATTTAACAAATTTATTCTATATTATCACACGTTTATTTTTTATTAAAATATTAAAAAATAATGTCACAAATTTATTATTTTTCATAATTATTTTACACACTTAAAAATTTATTTAAATTAAATTAAATAAGTTTAACAAACAACTTAATAATTTATTGACAATTCATACGTTATATTGTGAAATTTTTTTTATTATATGGGTTATGGTTGTTGTTCAACCGTGACCTATATAAATGTTAGGGTCACGGTTGAGTAATAACCGTGACTCTCTTTTAAAAAAAAAAAATTAATGTAATGCATTTGGGGAAAAAAGAATGACGATCAAGCATACGGAGGATTTACAATTTCTATCATTATTTTAAGGTCAAAAAGCCTTTAATTATCAATTATCTTATTAATCTAAGATACCATTATCATTTTGGGTCTAGACAAATTTTACTTTTATTTTGAATAATTGATCGGAGATACCAAAAAAATATTATTGGTTGTGGTAGCCTATAAAGACATAACAATTATTATATTTCTTCAACTAGTATAATGTAACATTAAAATGGCAATTCCATACCATTTAGCTAAACCTGATTTAATTGTTGCTGTAGAATTAGCTCTAATATAGCTAAACCTAAATTAGGATATAACTATTTTTATGGCAAGTATAACGCATATTTGAAATAAGCCAACAGATTTTAATAATTGCTTTGCTTTGCTTTGTTATACAAATTTGAAATGAGCCAATAGAATGCAAGTATAGCACAGTTGAAAAACAATTAAGACTTGAAGAACATGTGCAAACTTAAAAAACAAGGGGCACAATTAAAGGCTAAGTTCAAGAATTATTTAAGATCAAGTTTTAAAGATAATTGAAGACAACTCTATGACTAGTTCAAAAATTATTTGGTTGCCCATATAATTTGCTTCCTCTTTTGATGGTAGGCTTCAAAGAAAGATTCAATCAACCACTTGAATAATTTATTTGTCTCGCCATATAACAACGTCACGCCAAAGAGCACCATTTCCTTATAATGATTGAATCCAGTGAATAAAGCAAGTGATCTATGTTGATGGTTAGTTCAATATGCTATGTTAAAGTAAATAACATCGTCAAAGTAGGCATAATCAATGAACATCTTTGCATTAGTGCAAAATACATTAGTTATTTGTTCATTCATATTTATTTGATATTGAAATAATAGATGAATCAATAGCTATCAATGGAAGTATTGAAACAAACAACTTGCTCCCTCGTATATTAAGCACCTCTATCTTTTAAGATCCACTTGGCACATTGTGTGTAACATCTAATAGTATAAACTAATATAATATATTATGAGTTCATCACTTATTTGGTACAAGTAATATATTATTTAAAATTATACATCAAACCCTTTTATACTTTAAAATGATGTATAATCTAATCAAATTTTAGAGAGTGGAATCAAGTTTGTTTAGGTTTTGATTTATAAGGCCTTATCAACACTTTCTGATTCGAGCCTTCACCTATCGAGGTGTTTATTGATCAAATTAGGTTGGGTTTTGGCCTAATTTGATAGGCGTGATTATGGATTAGATATTGGTGTTGTTTGACGTCCAACTCAATTTTACATTAAACTTTTTTTTTCTAGACTTGATGCTTGGGCGTAGCCTAATTCAATTAATATTAATTGAGATCAAGTTGTTCAAGTCATTTTTTTATTTTTGATAAAAATTATAAAATAACTCTTAAAAAATAAAATTTTTATATAAATTCTTATAAAATTACATTTTTATAAAAAATTAATAGGATTAGAACAGGCCACGTAAGAATTAGTTTAATATCAAACTCGTCCCAATTATTTTAGTATCATATTAGACTATATTGTTTTTTTAAGTAGGCTTAGTTACTTTTTTTTAAATATTTGGTAAAAATTATAAATTAACTCGTAAAAAATAAAAATTTCATATAAATTCTTATAAAATTATATTTTGTCTCTAAAAAAATAAAATTTTCATATAAGTTCCTACATAATAAATATTTTTAAAAAAATTCTTAGAATCGGGTTAGGCTGGCCGAAACTAGTTAACATGGCCTGCTCGACTCAATCTGCTTAAATTATTTTGTGGCTACTTAGTGAATGTGACTAGTCGAAATCGAGTTACCTAGATCGCCATGCATTATGTAGTTTTATTTAATTGTAATCTCTCCAAAAATTAATATAACACAATAAATTTAGATAAATATAGCATTTTTTAATTAAAATATTTTTTTCTGAAAGAGTTTATTTTCATCCTATTCAATCTTATATAGTGTATCATTAAATAAATGATAGTATTATTTCATATAATACATTATCTTATATAGTATCATATCAAATATTATATAGTTTTAAAATTTTATCAGACTCCTATCAAATCTTATTATATATAGTGTACCAAATGAGCCCTTAATTTGAAGATAATTCTTCTTATCCAACTAGGTATAGCTTAGAATAGTTATTCTCCCTACCTACCTACTCATCAACTCAAATAATAATATTTGTTAAAACCCGAAATCATCAGCCAACTTAATCTTATAACTCTAAACCTTAAATACCTTACGTTAAGATGCCAACATATTAGTGGTTTATGAGAGATGAAGTTTATGGTTATGATCTTTCATAAAGTTATGCACTTTAAATTTTCTACCTATATATGTGACTTCTATTTTTGCTAAACAATTAGATTTGGTCTCAGGTTGAAGATTAGTTGTCAGATAACCTCTCTTTTCTTTGCATCGAATTCCTTTTTAGCAACACACAAATGTGTAGGTAGTTATAAAGTCATTATTGCTCTTATTAGTGTATAACTTTCTGACTCTAAATTCGACTCTTCTACTATAATCAACTTAGAACTTCTAAACTACTTCTAAGGTATCAAATGCCATCTTTACTTTAAGCTTCAAGTTTGATTCAAACTTTGCATTTTTGGATAACAAACAGGTAGATACATCTAATTCCTTAAAAGTCAAATTCCATAATTATTTTAAAGTAACATAAACATGCTTATATAAAAAATACTTTATGCTTACATGGTTTAGGAAGCTTTGTAAAGTCATAATGTCTTTCATATTCCTTGCTAAGTTTCTTAAGTACTCTCGAAGAAAAAAGCTATTTCAAAATAAATCAATTAATTTAGTACTAAATAGAGCCTAGCAACTTAATGTAATAAATGACAAAATAAATAGAGAATATATCACAAAAACCATTGCTTCATAAAAAAATATATTGCAAGGTTTATTGTTATACAAGTCATTATAATACAACTACAAATTAAAGTCAACTCTCTGTTACTCATTGAATAAAATAATAATAAAAAAAGATTTTCCATACACTTTTACATTCAAAATGTTCTTTATCATATAAGAAGAAAAAATAAGCCTTTTATATAACAAAAGAGGGAATAATCAAAGGGAACTAATGCAAAAATAGAACAAGAGATGAAATAATTAGATTTTTAGTATTTTACATTCCAAAAAAAAAAAGCTTTTTTATATAACAAGAGAGGGAACAATCAAAAGGAACAAATGCAAAATTAAAACAAGGGATCGTATAATCAGATTTTAATATTTTACATTAAGGAAAAATATTTTCTATACATAAGCTCTTGCATTCAAAAAATATTTTATCATACAAGAAGAAAAAATAAGCTTTTATATCATAAATAGATATCCAAATTAAGAGGAAATTTGTGATACAAGAAAAATCTCCTTCTATATGATGTTGTCTTCTTGTACTTACTGGTGGATATTGGTGTAGGCAGAAAAATTTTGTTAAATCTGAGTCACGTTACAGAATGTTATCCTTAAAGATTATTCTATCCTCACAAATATCCCCTATAATAAAATAGATTCTTTCTAATGTAGGTTTAGGGATACAGAACTACAAGAAAAAATTTGAAGGACCACCTAGACAGAAGTATAGACATATAAATATGTAAAGAGTTGAATGTTCAAAAATTAAAAATGAAAACGTTGGTGAACGTTCATAAATTAAAATGAGAACATTGGTGGTTTAATGAGAGGGATGTTGAAGATTAAAGAAAATTATGAGAGTATGTTACAAAAACTAATGGTATGAAGGAAAGCTGTTACATAATTTCAAATGGGAAAAAAATTGAAACTATGTTACTAATTTTATAAAGTAAGAATTTCAATATCTTTTGGAAATTTCATTCGATTAAATAAAAAATCTTTGCAAAACTTTTCCCACTGCATATTATCTCGTGCATAAGAGGAAAAATAGGTAGATTTCAATTGAATTGAGCCCAATTTAACCTGCCCTTGTGCGCACAAGCCTACCTTCTTCTTTAACTTTTTTACTAGCCCAACAACACATTTTAATATATATACACTCAAAACTTTCTTAATTTGAGTAACGTAAGATTTAGCCTTTTTGAAATACTTTATTTTTTTATTCCTACACTTAACAATCCCCCACATATTTCAAAAAGGTAAGAGAGAAAGAAGCAATATTTGGGTTACAAGTATGGACATAAATATTTGAATATGATGTCTTTTGGATTATAAACCATACTTTAACTAATAAAACTTAACACACAAAGTTAGCAGTGAAACTTATAGTTTCTATAAACCAATTAATCTTTATTGTATGATAGGATTTTTACTAATCAGTTTACACTCTCACAATTCTTATTGTTATTGTTATTTGTACTTTAATAGGCCATGCGTACACTTGATTTTAATGAGTGCTTTAGAGATTTTGCTACGATCTCATAAAAGTGGCCCTATTTTACACTCATATAGGTGATTTTATTAAATGTATATGCATTTAATACATCACCCATAAGAAATATGAAAATCATTAAGAGTCTTGTGCTCATCCTTTCAGTTAATACATTCTAGCACTTTTATCATATCATAAGAAATGACTTAAAATTAAGTGCTAGCAAAACTAACAACGACTTGTTATTACCCATATAAACCTTATTCATGGGATTTCCAATCACAAAGGTTGGGTTATCATCACTGCTAATTTTAAATTGGTTTAAGTCTCATTTCCTTCGTCGTTTCAAAAATTAAGTTTCTACCTAAGGGTTTGCTTAGGGGACTTGCTAAATTTACTTCTAACTTTATCAAATCGATTAATATAATACCATTTAGTAGCTGCTTAATCATATCATGTTTCAATCGAATGTGTCTACTTTTATCATTGAAGGTTTTATTTTTTGCAATGGCGATTGCCACTTGACAATCACAGTGTATAAGTACTGATGGTATAGCTTTTACTCCCAAAGGAACATTTGCTAAGAAGTTTTTTAACTACTCAATCTTATTACCAACCAACTCTAGAGCAATAAACTCTAATTCTATAGTGGATCTAACTATAATAGTTTGTCTGGCTGAATTCCAAGTTATTACACCATTACCAAGAGTGAATACATAACTACTTATAGATTTTGTCTCATCTGAATCTAATATTCAATTCGCATCACTGTACCCTTCAAGTACAATGAAAAATCCACTATACATGATATCATAATACATGGTACCTTTCAAATATCTCATTAGCCTTACCAATGTAGACCGATAATCACTGTTTGGATAATGTGTATATCTACTCAATCTACATATAGTATATGCTATATTAGGTCAGGTGAAGTTTATCAAATGCAACAAATAACCAATGATCTATGCATATTTAGACTGAGTTACAAGATTACATCAGTTTCGCATTAACTAAGTATTAGCATCATAAGAAGTATTCACAAGTTTATCATTAAAATAATTAAATTTCTTAAGAAGTTTCTTAATATAATATTCTTATAATAGCAATATACTATCATCTTTCCCTATGATCTTAACACCTAAATCACATTTGGTTCACTCATGTCTTTCATATCAAATTTAAAAGCAAAAAAATATTTTGTCTCAAGCACAACATTGATACTTGTACCAAAAAATGAGTAAATCACATACAAACAAATAATCACATACTCATTATTTACGAGTTTTGTATAGACACATCTATCAATTTCTACAGTTAAAAACCTTTCATTTATTAAAACTTGATTAAGTTTCTCATTCCATTGTTTAGGAGTTTGTTTTAAGTTATATAAAGATTTAAAAAGTTTACTAACTTTATTCTCTTGACTAGAAACAATGTCATACCCGAAAATGTGACCGCGTGGCGCCAAAGTGAAGTCAAAATTAAAAGTAGTAGGAGTCGCCACCAAAATTTTAATTTTTGAAAAGGTAAAAATTTAGAAAAACCTTTCTATTTGAAAAACAAAAAAATGGTCTACAAACTAAAAAATAGATCCGAGAGTCAATTATGAGTAAGAAAGGTGTTAGGTACCCTATTACACTCGTAACTAAGAACGGTTACCCTAAATTAATTATGTAAAATTAATATGACTTTTATTCTATTTTAATTATCCTTAATAAATCATATGAAAAACTAAGAAGAAAATAACTTAAAGATATAAAATAAAAATAAAAAATGAAAGAAAATTAAGAGTAAAATAGAACAAAAAGAAATTTAAAAAGTAAAATAAGAAGGAATAAAATTAAAAGTAAAATAAGATAAAAAGAAATTAAGAAAATAAAAATAAAAGAAAATGATTATTTATAAGAGCGGACTTGACCTATGATAAAAACCTAGAGCTTACGTACTCTTCAGTATGGATCAAAATCCACGTAATTCGAATGTTTATTTCATCTTTTTTTTGTTTTTTTAATTATTATTTTTAATATTTTTGTGTTTTTGTTTTTGTTTTTGTGTTTTTCTTTGTGGTGAGAAGAGAAAGAATATGGAAATCATTTTGGTTTTCACAATCAAAACGATTTTAAAATTAGTTTGTATGTTTTAATGTATGAAAACTGAATTAATCATACTTTCTTACTCTTTCTCTCATTTTTGGTCTTTTTAATATATTTTACTTATATATTTTTTTTTTGTTTTTTGATTTTTAGTTTTTGGCTTTTAAATTAATTAATTTTTTGTTTTATATTTTTTATTATCTTTATTTAAGGATTTTTTTTGCCTCTTCTTCTTTTTGATTTTTGATTTTAGTTCTCGGGGTGACATCTCTACTTAAATACAAAATTTTCAAATCCTTTTTTTCTGTTTGTTTTTGTTTCTACTTTTTTTTTAGTTTTTAGTTTTTTTTTTTAATTTTTACTTTTTTTCCCTTTTTTTTTTTTTTGGACTTTTGACTGATTTTAAATTAGTTGTCTTAAATTTTTTTCTCTTTTTTTGATTTTTCTTTTAATTTAAGTAAAAACAAGTTTTCCTTTCCTTTCCTTTCTTTTTTTTTTGTATTAATTTTGATATTTGAAATAAGATTTTCAATTGAAAGAAAGAAACTTATTGATATCTTTTGCTTGTTTTTTTTTTGTTTCTTTATTCTGACACCTCCTTTTTTTTTCACTTGGAAAGAGAATCCTCTTATTTTTTAATATCGTTTGGCTGTTTTTTTCTCTTGGAATCTTCTTTAAAATTTTTGTTTAACTCTCAATTTTGTTATATCCTTTTATTTGAAATCAAACCCCATTTGTTGTAGGCCATTGAAATTCTAATAAAAAATAACAAAATAGCAATATGGACATCTGGATATTTGTGCCGTATGTGTTTGTGTGCAACCAAATGACATATTTAATATAATGTTTACAACTGAGGATAGAATATAAAACCAAAAACAGTTGCTTCCTCAGGTGTTTTGGTTTTTTGAACACATTGCCATGCTGTTTTGAACACACTCCTAAGTTGCCTCCATGATCAATGAAGCTCCTTCTTCCTTCTTTATAGTCATTTGTCCAAGGATTTCGCATACATTCTCCCCAGCAATTTTCATGGCCAATGGTGCAAATGCAACAAAAGAAAAGCATGAAGCAGAATTAGTTCAAGGTCAAAATCCATAACCACAACAAGATATCAGCAATCAAGCAGAAGCATAAATCCAGGTTTAATCATTGGACCAAGACTCGCATCCCAAGTGAAAATCTAAGCCCAAAATCAACTATAATCACAACAAATAACCAGTATCTCCATGTGAGGCAGAAACCTAGATCCAAAACCAACTACTAAACCCAAATTCAACTAGGGAGAATTCAACAAAAAATTTACTTGAAATGTTACTAATAAGCAAAAAATTGCTTACCTATTCAAGTTAACCAGCCAAAACTGAAAACCCAACTATTATTTTTTTTTTAACAGAAAAAAGAAGAAATAACTCTATACCCATCAGTCTCTAAACATTGCCCAAATTTGATTCCATAATATACCCACAAATGAATTACAGAACACTAGCTGAACACCCTTGCGTAGAGAATAATACCAAAATTCTAAATAGAGAAAAAAAAAAACACAGCTTGCATCGTATGGACAAGGCCAAACAACGTACAGAACCTTTAAAAATTATGACTTAGAAATTCATGAGTTTTTGGTTCCAACACCCTAGACTCAAAATAAAACCTTAAGGACATATGTTAGAATTTCTAAATTGAACACATAGATGGCTTTAAACACAAACCTATAACCACAGCGTTAAAGATAGAATCTCATCAGAAAAGAGCACTAGTAATCTCATTAACGAAGAAGCCTCCCCAAATCAAATTTACATATCAAGAATAGAACCCCATCGACAGCACCATTGAAACAGAGACTCAGAAAGATTAAGTGATTAAAACAAATTCATGGGTTCGATTAAGCAAAAGAGAAACATGAAACAGAACTAGCCCTAAATACCAATAAAGCTCTTTAACAACACCACCATTTCTAACAACTCAAAATGTAGGGATTATGTTGCTATTCAAAGCCCAGTCCACTAATCGTTTGTTTAAAAAAAATCAAACTGAGATTTTTACAGAAGCAACAATTCAAGATATATATTCATCCATTGCAAAATAACAGTAGTAGGAGGATTGAAACTACATTAACATAGCTTTAATTAATAACTTTTAAGTATAATAAAGAGAGAGGGAGAGTAGGAGAATGGAGAATACATTCTATTCCATAAGCCAAGCCTTTATATAGGCAAATACATGAGTGATAAAATTAATTAAATAATAAAAATAATTCATAAATAATCAGATATGACTTGCAACACTTAGCTACTACATAGACTCCATAATGCATTTTATCTTCTAAAATGGTGTAACATGGGAAAATGTAAAGCAACATGCAGAACATAGATAAGTGGATAACTCAATGGTGGAGTAGGCAACAAGTTAGGACATGTGGCAAGCAAAATACTTGGTCAAATTTTATATTTTCCTTGACATTAATAGATTCAACAGGTCAAATCATTAACACAGCAACCCTCATTAATGGAAATATAACAATCAAATGCCTACACTTATTTCAGGCTCTTCTCAGGCATTCCATTGAGCATCTACTGTGCATACCTAAGGACATATACAGAGCAAGGCTTTTTTGACTTCATTCATGACTACCCAATGTGAGAATGCTACTTAATCCTCCATTCCTATTTCACATCATCAACAATCACAAGCAAACTTCATTTACAGACAAGGAATGCAAAGAATACCTGTAGCTTACCTATAGAGACAATGGCAGAATAATGAATACTTCGTTCACAATTAATCCCTCTCAGCTTTCTCTGAATCCCTTTCTCCATTCGACGGGGTGTCTTGCCAAAAAACTCCCCCTCTAATGCGTTTTCTTCCTCTGAATTCCCTGTCTCCCATTCGTCGCAATTCACTTCACTCACTCCCTCTCTTTTTTTCCCCCAGTCTCAGGATACCTTTTTTTTTTTTTCAAATCTGAAAAATCCTCCCCTCACTCGTTGCTTCTCTGCTCATATATATTGTTCTCGCTCTCGAATCATCCGTTTGATTTGTTCTTCCCTCTGACGCTCTCCTGCTTTCTCTCGAATCGCGTCTCCATCCTCTCCTTCCGTTTTCGAGTCTTCTTTTCTTAGTCTCCGACGATGAAAGAGACATAAGGGGAGGTTAACTCCTTGAGCGCATCCTTGATCCTCTGCTCCTCTCTTTGCTGGTTCTCTAAAACGCTGCCTGCTCCTTCTATTCTCGTGTTCTTCTGAGACGTTGGTCCGATTTTTGTCTGTGTCCCATTTTCCCCTTTCGTGTTTTGTTTTCCGCCTCAATCTCGTTCTCTGCTGGTGGCAGGGAATGCAGTGATGACCCTACGTTTTGGCCCCCTTTTCATTTTTTTTAAGTACTATATATATATATATATATATATATATATATATATATATATATATATATTTGTTTTTGTTTCTGCTTCATTTCTTTTTATTATTATTATTGCTTAGAGCTAATGGACCAAATGTAGGAAAGTTGGGCTGCATATTTTTTTTTTAAATTTGAGCTATTATTATTTTTTGAAAGCTCTCTTTTTCTTCTTCTTTTCCTTTTTTTTTTTGCCTATTATTATTTTTCTTTTTCTTTCTTTTGTGTGTTGATTCTTCATTCTCTCTTTTTCTTCTCTTTCTTTTCAAGTTTTTTCATTTTTTCCTTTTTAGCTAATGTGATTATTTTTTGAGTTAGTCTAGATAAAATACAGTGTTCACAAACAACATAACCTTTTGGTTGCAATATATAAATTTCTTTTTCTAAATTACCATTTGAAAATATAGTTTTAACATTCATTTAATGAATATAAAGTTTGTAAACAAAGGCTAAAGTAACCTAAACTTCAATAGAAGAAATGCTAGCGGCAAGAGAAAACGTGTCAAAATAATCTATATTTTATTTTTGTGCAAATCCTTTAGCTACTAATATCATCATATATTTATCAATAGTCTCATTAGGATTGTATTTCTTTTTGAAAACCCATTTACAATCAATAGGTTTTACTCCTGGAGATAAATCTATTAAAACTCAAGTTTTATTTTTATTAATTGAATTAATTTTATATTTAATTGCTTCTTTCCAATAATATGCATTTGGTGATGTGATTGCTTCAAAATAAGTTGATGGTTCATCTTATACAATATAAGTATAAAAATTACTTTCGAAAAATATTTCTTTTCTTTGCTTTTTACTTTTCCTTAAATCTTCAAATGAGTTTTCAACAAGGTCTTGTTCAGGTAAAGAAAAAGCATTTTCTATTGTTTGCGAGGTGGTTTTAAGTTTTAAAGAAAAAATATATTCAAATAATTTAGCATCTTTTGTTTCTATTATAATATTATGATAAAGTGTATCATTGTTTAAAATAAGAAATCTATATGCAGCACTATACTTAGCATAACTAAGAAATGTACAATTAAAAGTTTTAGAACCAAATTTTCTTTTCTTATAATTCGGTAGTATAACTTTCATAAGATACTCACACACTTTTAAATGTTTTAAATTAACAGCATATCTTTTCCATAATTTATATAGCATCTTACCAATTTTCTTATGAGGAATTTTATTTTGTAAGTAAAATGCAAACAACAAAACTTCACCCCAAAGATTATCTGGACTAGATGAGCTAATTAGTATGAATTTATCATATATTTTTTAATATTCTATTTTTTCTTTTAGTCATTCTATTAGATTCATATAAATATAGTGGGGGTTATTTTATGAATTATTCATTCTTTTTCACAAAAATCATTAAACAAGGTATAATCTCTTCCTTTATCTGATTTAACTCTTTTTATTCTTTTATTTAATTAATTTTTCACTTCATCCTTATATAAAAAGAACATATTAAAAGCTCAATCTTTATTCCTAAGTAAATATACTTTCGTATATTTAAAAAAATTATTAATAAAAGTCACATAATATTTTTTACCACCCCTAGTTATAGTTTGTTTTAAATCACTTAAATCAGTATAGATTAAATTAAATAATTTAGTTTCCATTTATATAGAGTGATGAGATTTTTTTAGTTAGTTTAGACTCTATACAAATTTCACATTTATTTGTACATGCATTATAATGTCAAAAATTAAACCAAGGTTTTGCATTTTCTTAAGATAAGATATACTAATATGCCTTAGGTTAGCATGCCATATTTCAAAAGAATCAACCAAGTAAGCAGAAGAAGATACATTCTTATTAAATCTAGAAACGTTGAGTATAAACAATTTTCTATTACAATAACTTTTGCCCACAAAGATACTATTCCTTCTCATTACAATCTTATCAGATTTAAATGATACTTACCTCAAATTTGCCCTAATGTCAAGCACATAAAGAACATCCTTCAGGGCCAAGGTCTTGCCAGATGTAAGTGTGAGAAGAATGTTTCATTTTCCTAGAACTTTACTAGTTCTGGAATTACTAAGATATACACATTCTTCTTTATCTCCACAAAAGTGCAGAAGGTAAACATTTCTTTATTTGCACATATGTGTTTCGTAGCCTCAGAGTCTATCACCCATTCTTTCATATTGACCACAAGAAGAGCTTGTGAAACAACTGCAACAATTATGTCATTTGTTTGAACCAAATTTGCACTTGACTTAGGAGGATTGTTATTTTCAACTCTTTTCTTACATTGTGCAGCATGATGACCTAACTTTCCATAAATATAACAAACTCTTTTCTTTTTGAGCTTGCGGTTAATGGCTTTAAACTTATAATCAGACTTTTTATTATTGTACCTCTTTTTCATTGGCTTTGCCTCCACCAAATTTGTCTTTGAAGTCATATCTTTGGCTTTGGTCACTTGAAGCTCCTTTTGGTTTGTATCTTTAATGATTATGTGGATGATGAAATTCGACAAAGACAATTGTTCGTGTTTATGCTTGAGTTGTTGCTTGTAATCTTTCTACAATTCTAGCAACTTCTCAATGATTATACTTATAACAAATTCATCAATCAGAATGATTTTCTTAGCTTGAAGGTCCTCCAACAACTTATAAGACTCATTAATTTGAAGTTTAATATCTTTATCCTTCATCACATCCCATTGATAGTAGTTACCTATCACAACCTTTTATTTCCTAGCATCTTTGGCAATGTATTTTGTAAGCAATGGCTCCCAAATTTTGCTAGCCTCTTTGTATGTACAATAGATATCGAAGAAATCGTTAGATAGCATGCTAATAATTATATGTCTATATACTTTCTTGGCATAAGTCTAAACATCCAACTGAACTTTATCCGTAGTTGGTGAAGGTCTCTAATCAGAGAGAGCACTAGTAACATCATACATGTCTAGTGTAGAGAAAATATATTCTTGTCACTTTTAGAAGTTTTGTCCTTCAAATACCTTAATTTTCAAAATATATGAAAAAGGCTAGACAGTTAGGACAGCAAGTGGAACAGTTTGAACAGTGATAGAAAAATCATCGTTGATATTGTTAATAGCAGCACTGATGTTCATAATAGTAGAGATAACAGATTGAGTTGGAATAGTAGTAGCAGTCTCATAATCATTAAGATTTTAGGCAAAAATTTTAGTTAAATTTGAGTTTCGTCACAAAACACTGTTTTTACGGATTATTTTGACTTCACAAATATCCTCTAAGATAAAACAAATTCTTTTTAGGGATACAGAACTGCAAGAAAAAATTTGAAGGACCACTCAGACAAAAGTATAGACATATAAATAGGTACGGAGTTGAACGTTTAAAAATTAAAAACTTGATGAATGTTCAGGAATTAAAATAAGAACGTTGGTAATTTAATGAAAGTGACATTGGAGATTGATGAAAATTATGAAAGAAAGTTATAAAATTAATGGTATTAAAGAAGGCTATTACATAATTTCAAACCAAAAAAAATTGAAACCATATTACTAATTTTACAAAGTAAACAAAATTTTTTCCATCGCATATTATCTCGCACACAAGGAAAAATCAATGTATTTTAATTGATTTGAGCGCAATTTAATCCACTCTTATATGTATGAATCCACATCCTTTCTTAACTCTTTTCCTAATCCAACAACACATTTTAATATCTATATATTCAAAATTTTTTTAGTTTGAGCAATGTGAAACTTAATCTTTTAAAAATATTTTATTTTTCTATTCCTATACTCTACAATTGGCATCGAATGACAAAAATGAGAGAGAACGCTTACCAAAGCTCAAAATGAAGTTGCTATACAGACTCCCCTATTTCATTACAAAGAGAATTATCTGCTTTGTTCCTTGTGGTTGTTCAATTCATCAATGATGCAGAGAAAGCAAAGTGGCTCAATCTGCTTCGTCCACTTGTTCAACAACCAGGATCTAAATGTGTCTATGCATCTTACTCAAAACATACCGTTTCATTCGTGTTTTTTGTTCTAATTTGAACATCTGTTTGCGCTTCTACATGATGATTTCTATGCCATTGGATCAAACAACTGCAGAGGTCATTCACCTATTTCAACTTCAGATGATCCAATTGCAGTCTTTGTTGGTTCTCCATTTCAATTTAGTTTTGAATTGTTCAAAAATTTATTTTTTCTTTTGAGGTGATGAATAAGAATAATGATCCCGAGTCTCTTAAACGCAAGCCTATATGTATGAATGCCATGTGGAGTCCTCCCAAAGTCACAATCGATTGATTTAGAAGGGAAAGAAAGAGTTGCACACTAAAATATTTTGTTTTTATTTTTGTATTTCTTTCCTACTTTATTGGGTTACAAGTTGCAGTACATAATTACTAGATGTACATATGAAGATGGACACACCATCTTAGATTAGTGTACTCTTTCTTTATTAAATTTGAAGTTGCCGCTGGTTAGTGCCTCAAAACCCAAAGTAGCAAATTGCTGACAAGATGCCTGCTCGTGGGCTCACAGTCTGTCTCGTTTTGATGTTGATTTTAGCTAATGAGGCGAGTTTGGTCCATGTGAGTGTTGTATTCTAACTTTGATTCATGGAATATTTGCGATGATTTTGTATGATGGATATATATGAATATGGAATAGGAGGGAAACGGGTTGGCGGAGATGGTGCCGGTGATGGAGACGATGACGAGGATGATGAAGGAGGAGAGAAGGAGGAAATTGGGAAGCTTCCAGATATGCGCACTGTGTACCTGCTGCGGCGGAGCCAAAGGGGTGTGCTTGCCCTCTCCATGTTGCTACGCCATCAACTGCAACATTCCCAATAGACCTTTCGGCTTTTGTTCCTTCACCCCTAAAACCTGTAATTGCTTTCAATGCCATCTCTGAGTGAGGCTTATCTTTGTTCTCGTGTGCTGCAAGTATGAACCATTACAATATTTGTTCTTCCTTTGCTAATTAATTCCATCATGTTAAGGCTTTAATTTTGGGGTTTGGGTTTTATCCTGCAACTGCAATTCTCCCAAAAAGCAGGGCAATTGGCGATACAATCTGAAAAGAGGATAAGATATTAATGGGTGTTAGTTGGGTGGATGGAAGGGAGCAGGGCAAATCTGCTGCATATTGTTGTTTTCTATTATAATGGTAAATTAGCAAAGCCTCATATCATATTCTCTTTTGTATTGCTAGTTTAGTTTGTGGGCTTTGAAGAGTTCAGTTGCATCTGAAGCTTCCTCATTATTGCAACACCCCATGTGCTGTTCTAACAATTTTTTAACGATCAAATGGGAATGGGATTGTGATTTTTCACTCCCTTGTGTTGCTTTACAATTTAGATTACAACTATATTATGGGTATTCGGTTTCGCTCCATATGGTTTATTTTGCTTCTGAATACTCTAAAAAATCAATTGTTTGGTTTTGGTGGTCTAGATATTCGTATTTGATACCAAATATTATAATCTGATACCACTTGCACTTGGTACCTTTTCTACTTATAGGCTTATCATTTTTGTTTGTTATCAGTTTGATGAATTATTTCATAGATTAATAACAAACAAGTAGCTTTTTACTTCAATAAGATTGTGAATTTGTGACACTAGATTACTCCAAAAGAGCAGTAGATGAAGACAGCCTGGATAAACTTGTAGCTCTAGTGCGAACCAGTTGTAAAGGAAATTTTATTTTATTTTTTTGTGGTTTAAGGAGAGGATATAGGGTAGGCCCTACCTAGGCCGTAGCCTTGACTTAATGCATTCATACTTCACAGATATGGCCGTAAAGAAAAGGATGGATGTGACTCAATGTGTCTTGAGTACATCAAACCCAGTCTAATTTAAGTTATTCAATAATTGATCCATGTCAGCAACGATTTTGATAATCTTTTTCGTTTGACTCAACATTCAGTAGAGGTATAACGTTAGCGAGAAATAGTGAGATCACTGGTTTAATAATTAATATTAACCTATTTAATGATTGTTGCAAAAATTTTCGGGACAGGTCATGAATTACTTTTTAATCGTTCGATTGTGTTTCGAATGATTATAAAATATTATCATAAAATTTAATATTATTACTCATATTTCAAAATAATTATTATCATAAAAACTTTAATTTATCAAAAAGTCGAACTTTAAAAAAACAATATATTTCTTTCCGTATATTCATTTCTGCAGCCCGTGCCTTCACCTCACTTCCTTTGATACATAGAGATCTTCAACGAAACCTGAATTCTATGCAAATTTAAGAGAATGAGCATGTTTTTAATTTAAATTATTTAAATAGATTATATTTTATAATTTTTTAATATAAAAATTATTTTTTTAGTTGTTAATTGTAAAACTCTCTTTATTTTACATTTTGTATCATTTTAAAAGATTTTTAAATTAAAACAAAATATATATAACTTATATCATCTAAATTAAATTTAAATAATTCAGATAAAATACACGTTCCTTTGAGCATAAGATCCATTTACTCTTCAACGTGGCTTTTCTAACTCACAGCTTGTTTAGTTAGTGAATTATGATGTAATTTATGATATATTGTTTTGAAATACTT
This sequence comes from Erythrophleum fordii, assembly GCA_032878935.1. Lineage (NCBI taxonomy): Eukaryota > Viridiplantae > Streptophyta > Magnoliopsida > Fabales > Fabaceae > Erythrophleum > Erythrophleum fordii. The sequence goes on from JAVQMF010000049.1 coordinate 36,456,666, forward strand.
ATTAATTTTTATGCTTATTATTTAATTATAATTGTTTATTTTTATAATTTTTAAAAAAATAAAAATACAAGTATTATTTTTTACTTTATTTATCCACTTTTTATATTTCTTTTTTTTAAACATATTTAATATTCTGTCACCTAAATAGGCTCTTAATATCTAGTGTGATGATTAGACTGCACATAAAATTGGGTTATGATCCTCAAATATATAAATTAATTGAATTATCACTAATTGCAATTTGCTTATTTGGTAAATGAACTTCTTCATGTCACTTACAAGCATGAATACATTATTGTAGTGTTGATTGGATTTCCCAAAAAAAAGAGGAAGGGGGGGGGGGGGGACGGGTAAGATGCTCTTCTAAACAGTGGAATCTAGTGCGCTTTTGATAATAAACAGTCTTCCCTGTTGAATGTAATTCATTTGGGTAAAAAGCTATAGTCACAATCTCATGTAGCATGGCCCCATGATGAAGCATTCTTGATCGAAGAAAAAGTAGGTCAAGGCTGATTGATTATTGGTTTTCTTCTCCTATGGATACATTCAAGGAAATCTCGCGGTTAGTTATCAATTAAGGAAATGGGGATACAGCAAGGAAAACCCTAAATTTTATCTTGCAACAAGATGCCATTCCTCATCCTACAAACTGTCTCTTGCGGACAATGATGTCAACAAAGCAATGTTAGACGGATCCTGTCTCACAATTCTTGGATGATGCTTATTATCAGCTCTTTGTCTACCCCCAAAATTTTTCTTTTACTCTTTCCTCTGCCAGAAGCAATAACCAGACAACACAAGCTGGAGAGAATATCAGTTTCGCCATATGCTCATCACGTCGTTTTTTTGGCTTTTTTATTCTGTTATTCTAGTGTCGAAAATTAATAACTCAAATACTTAACTGCAAATTTTATTATTTCAATATATTTTTTTTTAAATTTAAAGAAACATGGAATCTTCGCATTTTCTTAATTTCTTTCAACTTAAACTGAATTGTTAGTCTTTATAGTTTTATCAAAATTTTAATTTAGCCTTTATACTTTATTTTTTTCAAAAAAATTTAGTCATTATAAATTCAAAACGTTCATATAAAAGTCCTCACCAAGTTTGTTTCCACTTGACAAACAGAAATCTAATATAGCATGACGTGACAAATAGTCTCGCACAGGATGATGATACATCAATTACAACTTAACGTATCAGAGATAATGTGACTCATTTATCCCCTTCCATGCCCTAAAATCTCACTTTGTACTCCATTGCTCTCTGTTCCATTGAAGCTCTTCCTCATTGTTTGAAGCTCATTACTCAGAAGCTCATTGGATTGTCATTATTCAAAAGCTTGAAGTATACCATTAGTGTTGAGGTGAACAAGCAATTATTGTGCTCTAGAAAATATTCTTGGTTTTGGTTTTGGTTTTACCTATTCTCAACTTAGTTGAAGTATAATCACAACTACTTTTCAGTCTATAATTTGTTTAATTATATAGTACTACAATATTGTAAGCCGTGATATAGGAAATCGAAAATGGCTTTATTTACTGGGGGTAGTGGCTAATAACTTTTTACTATTTCAGTCAATATTGGTTCCATTTGGAAATGCTCCTTAGTCTTCACATTGTACTCATTTACCCTTTTCCATGGCCTAAAATCTCACTTTGTACGCCATTGCTCTCTGTTCCATGAAGCTCTTTCTCATTGCTTGAAGCTCACTACTGAGAAGCTCACTGGACTCTCATTATTCAAAAGCTTGAAGCATACCATTAGTGTTGAGGTGAACAAGCAATTATAAAGCTCTCTGATTATTGTGCTCTAGAAATTATTTTTGGTTTTGGTTTTGATTTTAGTTATTCTTGACTTGGTTGAAGTATAGTCACAACTATTTTTCGATCTATAATTTATCCAATTATGTAGTATTCCAATATTGTAAGCTGTGATATGAAAAATCGAAGATGGCTTTATCTATTGGGGGTAGTGGCTAATAACTTCTTTCTTACTGTTTCAATTAATATTGGTTCCATTTGGAAATGCGCCTTAGTCTTCACATTGCAAGAAAATCATAAGTTGAGGATGATTTGATCAGCTTTCCATTGTTACATTCAACCATAAAGTATTCTACCATTAGGAATCCACCAAATAGTTAATGCTTCAAATTTTACTAGATCTTCTTATTTCAATGGTGGCATAGAAAATGTGCATATTTCTATATTTGAGGATGATAATGACTATTTGAAGTTGGAGAGTGCTGGTGTGTTACTGTAATTAGAGAGTCTTATTATATTAGCACTCTAATTGATTTGTTTGATTTACTTGATTACTTTAACTGATAATAACTTCTTCTTATTATATTTTCATTCTTGTTTTTAACTTTCGTCATACTAAATTTTGATAGAACTTTGGATTTATAGGCAATTATTTTGTTATGATTGCCCAAAAGAGTAAATCTGATTATGGTAGATCTTTGATGGTTGAAAAACTTGTTTGGTGTCAAACTGACCATTTTGTAGCACATTAACAATGGTTTAGCACCTTTGAGGAACCTTTTATAATGCTATTATTGTTTCCAAAGGGGGAAAAAATCAAAAAAACAAAAATCTAACCAAACATACTCTCAAATTTTCCCTTGATTCCTTAGCTTATTACCTCTGTATTCTTATTCCTTTGTTTACATGAAGAGAATTGAACTAAGATTGACAATATTCAATAGTAACGTAAGAGATTTTTGTTCATATTGTTAATATTAACAGCACACCAAAGTTAAGTACAATACTATTGTTCCACAAAATAATAACTCTCAACAATGGATGGGGCCGCTTAAACTCGTGGAATTTCTACAATTCCTTTGTCCAATTCTTTGAGCCCCAGTGAATGGTATACATCGTCGGATTCGTGCGCTAGAGTCCCCATATCCAAGCTGCAAAGCAATGAACAACCATCAAAAGGACAATCAAATTATTGAAATGCATCTTATCAGAACATTTGGAAAGATCAAGCCAAAGAAAATCTTGATAATTCTTAATTTCAAGACTCATGAATTAAAATAAAGATAACTGAATTTTAGTCTATTCAAGACTATCTATCAACTTGGCCATACAAATGATGCCCTACCATTTTGAATCATTCCACTGTCAATCACATCCCCAGACACTACTAAAATATCCTTATATAACTTACTTATGAATGCCTTTATGTAAAAAAAAAATGTTAGAATATTTAATTGTAAATTAGTATTAATTAGTTATTTAGACTCATTAATAAATTATGTATAATAATATTAAATAAGTAATTCAAAATTTAGCACTAATAAAATAGACTGAATTATGTGATCAAATAACTTATAATATGTCAAGAGTGCTTATAAACCCACTAAAATAGTAACTCCAACTTATAACTCATTTTCTAGTCAATTATTTTATTTATAGCGGTTGATGGGGTTTTGTTATTATGTGCATATATGTTATAATAATCTCAACTTGTGAGAGAAGCCTTCTTGATTTGTGAGAGAAGCTGCCTTGACTTATGGAACAAATTAGTCCCACTTGTTGAACAAACCAATCCTTATTAAATATATGCGCATCCCTCTTAACTTTTAAATAAGTAGAAATATAGCAATATAAGTTATAGGTCCTTTTATATTCCACTCTCTACTTTTTTAGCTAATAGCATCATATTTGGTATGATTTAAACATTTGTCTCCCAAGTTAATTCTAGCAATAGACTTTTGATTTGGGCACATACCTGTACATTTCCCATAGTCTCATTCATGCCAAGATGACTGGATGTCTTGTTTTAATGGGGTGCCTAGCATGACAAAAGCAAGAGAGTTTAATGTAACAAGGAATTTTTAAATTGCTTATCAACACATCTGACTAAGTTGAGATGATTTTTTCTTTTTTAGGTATAAGATTCTTAATTTTATAAGACTAAAAAAAATATTTTTTCTTATATAAATAAGTTAAAGAGGATTGAACTATAATTAAAATTTTAACCTTATCAATAAAATCATTTCTTTCACATTTGTTATTAATAATTATATTTTAATATTTTATATTAAAGATTAAATAATATTTTAAATTGAACCATTGATATACTCTATTAATATACTATTTAAAGATATAATATATTAAATATTATATTACATTAAAAGTTAAATAAAATAAAATATATTAATAATATATTATTTTATCCCTACCCATCCCATCCCCCATGTCTCCCACCCCTTTCCAATATGTTACAGAGTGCAGGGTTTTTAACCGCATTTTGTTTAAATTACATAATAATAATAATAATAATAATAATAATAATAATAATAAAAGAAACATAGAGTATCAAATGTTGCATTCTTATAAATTTAAAAAGAAAAAGTTAAACATCTACGTGAACGAAATTTGCTGCTGAATACTGTAGTCATTAATTTTTAACGTTGTAGTCACATTGTCAAAAAAACAGTCGTCTTTTAATGCTTTTATTAGTTTACGTGGTCTCTATGTTTGTTTTATACTTTAGTTAGTCGTATTGTTGATGTTTTGAAAAAAAAAAAAAAAAAGGTAATACCAAGTGCAAATGACATCAATTGCGTCTCTCTTTCAATATGAATGACTAATATGGGATTTCTAAACTTGTGTTTTATCTAAATTTTAAAAAGAAAAATTAAAGGAACACAGTACCAAACTCCGTATTCTTTTAAATTAAAAAAAAAATTAAATACATGCGTAAATAAAATTTGCAGTTGAGTACTTAGTCATTAATTTTTGTCACTATAGTAACAATCTCCAAAAGCCATGGTTTCTTAATGCTTTTATTAGTCTATATTGTGTCTTTGGTTAGTTGTATTGTCGATGTTTTAAAAAAAAACGGTAACACCAAATATTATCCACATCAATTGTGTCTCTCTTTCAATATGCATAAGAGGTTCTCTTACTACTATCCTCATCACATATAACTACCTGTATATTTACATAAAATTTATATCTAAATATGATTTAAACAGAAGAAGAAGATGACAGTTCACAAGGAAAGGGAACCAGCTCCATCATAGTGTAAACTTCTCCCTTGAGATTTACAACACAAGCTCCTCTGAGCTCCTTCTCATTTTCTCCTCTAAACTTCTTCCTTGAGATGTACAACACAAGCCATAGCTGCCACTTGATTCTGCTTCTCTTTGCACGAATGATGTATATTTTTGCAAATTTTATACACAACTCTTTGACCATCTGTTGAATTCTTGCATTGGCTATTTATATGGATCCATCCAACATTCATCCTGCTCCGCTGCCTTTTGCCATCGTTTTCTAAATATATGTAATTCACGGTAGGACAGTCTTCTCACCTGCACTCCGCCAGAATAATATCAATTACAACATTATTTAGATATTATCAAGATAGCGCATAGCAATTATTTGAAAACCAAACCCAACCCCCCCCCCCCCCAAACAAAAAAAAAAGAACCTATCCTCTGATGCATATGAATTCACTTGAAGAGGTGAACAATTGATCATCTACACTTAACTGGCAAAGAAATTAGCAAAGGTAATTAATGACAAGATATAAGGTGATTGTCGTTGAAGATGACAAGTGACCGAGTGAACGAGCTGATCTCAATTTACAAAGTCAGTTGTCGGCACCCAATGGATTTGCATTGGCTATTGCCACAAAACACCAGGAAATGCACAATGAAAAATTCAGAGAAAGCTTTTTCTTTTTGCTATCCAACACAAAGAACCTGAGCTTGGAAGAATTTTTTGCCCAGTAAGAAGCACGAGTTAATTAATAAGAATATAATCCGACTGTTACTGAACTAGGATTTTGAAAGCAACTGGACGTGTAATCATAAAGTGCGGAATGCAATTTTAACAGTGGCTTCAATTGACAAATCATAAGGACAAGATAATAACTTACATCAACTCTATGATCCTTAGGTGAAACCTGCAAGTCATAGATAATTGTCAGTTTCAACTCAAATACAATGAGACATATGCCTTCCGGATTAGAGGCATACTAGGAAATCAAAATATTTGCAATTGAACTCTCTGATAGAGACGCCATATTTCTGACCTCAGTATTATTATCTAATAAACCTCCAAGAGTAGGGCGATTGTAGTGGACTATGTATTCGTCATCTACAACACCAACTTTTTTTGTTCGATCTCCCTATCCAGCAAAAACAAGGTCAAGATTGAACTAAAACCCAAAAACAAAAGATGATAGGAGATCCCATGCAAAAAATCATGAATTTTGCTTGCCTGCGCGCAATAGCCAAGCTGGATATCTAGACCCCATGCATGGACCAAGTCACTCTGTAAAATGAGTCATACATGATGAATAAACACGTAACATTTGCAAAGTGATGACTACAGTGACACTCAGCGTTACAGAATGACACACCTGAATCATGTACCAAACGCAGCGCCAGGCGGCTTTAGAAAAAACAGGAGCCATCATCTCTATCCACCTGAAACAAAAAGTTTATGTCTTCAACTAGAAATAATAAAATAAAATATCATAATAAATTAAGTTACAGAAAGAAACTTTTACCCGGTGCAAGGAGGAGCAGTACTGCTGTCATCACAGCCTTTATCATTACCAGAAGCCTTGTATGTCCTTCTGCAAGTACAAAATGACCAAAAGCGTATAGAGCACAGAATAAGCATCGGCTTTGAAGCACACTCATGGAATATATCATCAGAAAACATGAAAACTTAAGCTAAGATTTTCTTCACTTTGTTTATTCTCTCTCTAAATGTTCATTACTGCAGCTTGGGGGAATTTGAACTCAGGACCTCCTCATTAGAGGTCCTCTGCGGGCAGGCGTGTAATTACAATAAAGTAACCATACCACAAAAGCGGAGGGACAATGTGCCATCAGAAAAGAAGCGGGGAGAGGGGTTGAGCGGGAGCTGGACTTCCAGAAGGCTTCTAAAAGACTTTAGTCATATATAAGTATCACTTGTTTGCTGGTTAATAGTTCAGTCAACCTTCAAAAGCTTTCCTAGCATAAAATAGGTGGATTCCATAGATACTGAAAAGGTATATATTGCAGACTGCTAATGGTAGCCCAATATCTAACTGATGAAATAGTGGAAAAAGGCCATCCCTAATAAATAAGTATATTTTGCAGACTGCTGTGGTGAGACCAAGGAAAAGTTTCTTAATATACAAACAATATCATTCTTGACAACAGCAAAAGGGTTTACAGGAAAACCTATGCACTTTTGACCTTCCACGTACAGTAATCTGATGATGCACTTCTGATTCTTTAGGATCAAGTGCTGGTTGTGATATCTCCAGCCCTTCACTTTCGATGATAGATACATACCTAAAGTCAATCAAGGAGATATCAAACATTAATTGTCAAGATAATGTGCTCATGTAGTTTTCCCAGAAAAATTGTGTTATTCTCCCCATAAATTGATTTTTAATATGATGGTAAAAGCTACACAAGAGAGGATAGATATATATTTGCTTATACATATATAAGCTTGTTTTAATACAAAGAAGAGTGCACTAGATTATGTAAGCTACAAGTCTAGAACAGATATATTTGCCGTGCATTTGCTCCATTCATATAACATCAGCCCTTGAAGTTTAAGGCTTTAAAAGGGTTAAAAAGTTACACTGATATAATGTTCATAGAATAAACTATTCTCAATTTTAGGTAAAGGTGCTCGACAAACTTATCAGGGTGAAAATTTTCAACTCCGAGGTCCTCATCCCAAAGGAAAATGTATCCATATTCTGCAACTATGTCAGGGTGTAAGAAACGCTTGGCAAACCACCTAATCAATAAAAACAAGTTCAGGAAAAAACACATTTAGGGTAACTAATATTATCATTATTGATGAGAATGAAAAGTGGGATCATTTACCATTTACTTTGATTGGTGGCAGACACATGAATCACTTGATCACTCCATTCAAAATCCTTCCACTTGTCAACAATACCATCATAATGGAAGAGCATCACAACGAAATCACTTGCTAAAAACTGCAATTTGAAAGGAAGAAGGGTCATGACTCATGCACCAATTGAACGTTAATAACAAGCAACCCGTACAGAATGCATTGAAGGACCTTTTGGACCATTTTGCTCACAAGATCTCTCTGCTTTATCCCGACTGTAACGGCAAACAAATTGGCTGACACATTTGCCTTAATCTGTTCAAATTTGTGCAAGTCAATGCACACCCACAAATGCAAATAAATTATTTGGAGAAGCATAGCATAAAACAGGGACTGAACCTTGATGGTATATGCTTTTTGGCAACTGAGTAATGGATAAAGAGATGCAAGGTTTAAGTAGAAAAAGTACAACATGGCCTGCAATAACAACTTGAAACTAGAGAGAGAGGGACGTATACAAAGAGAGTAAAATTTCTAAAAGCTATTTATAGGTTCACTAAATCAGAATGCATAATCTTTATCTCATTAAACACAGCACAGGATCTCAATACATTTTAATAAGCCAACTATAATTTCTGGCTTAAGTTGACTATATTAGCATTGTAAACGATGACATATCAAGGTTCTATCTCGTATTATATAATTCAGTGGGAAGGATATCGCAGCATCCAGGTAATCTTGATATTGTGCATTCACAAACACATACCACTTCTTATAGAATTTCCTTGCACGGGAAAGTAAACACATTGCCCTTATTATTTTTCTCATAGGTTACAGGATAGACAGAAAATTTGAGTAATCTTGACAGACCAAAACTTACATCTGTTTTGATGTTTTTTTTTTGTATCCTCGGAGGATCCCACAAAGGTCGCATTTTGAAATCAGAAGTATTGGAGACTATGCCTTCAGGTAATGCCTCACTTCCTCTAGGCCTGCACTGATTCTACTAAACAAGATAAACTAATATAAGTACAACAGTTGAACATCTATAATAGTAGATAATGAATAACTCATCTCAAAATATTACATATGTATAAGAGCTTGCATGGTAAGGAGAACCAACCTTGCATTTGTCAGTTTCCAGATTCTGAAGAGCATCATGTATTCTCCATCTTAATAATTTCTGCAGTATGGGAGACCAAAAGGACCATCCCAAGTATTGAAATTTGAAAGAATTGGAATCCGTACTTAAGTCACATCAATTTTAGACAGAAGCATCTAAACATGTTCTGGTGGAAAGAAACACTCTAGGTAGAGAAACCATTCTATGGGCCACTGCTTTTCTGTGGCTTATCCTGAGAGAATTTATTTATGTACCTCTCTGTAGCCTTCTGCAAAGAATGAACTTGTAATAAACGTAATAACACAAAGTAAACCAGCTGCCGGGAAGATAACACAAAGATAGGATTTTTTACTCTTTGAATCAGCAGCAAATAAGGATGCCTGGCACAAGGAAAGAGGGTAAACTCAAATTAAGTGTACTCAAAAGCATTAAAAGGAATTTAAAAGGAAAAAATAGAACGAAGAGAACAAAACCCAAATAAAGACGATGATGAGGTTGATAAGCGAAAAGCAATTTAAAAAAAAAAAAAAAGAAAGTAAGATTGTGTATAAAATTGAGGCTCCAGAGAGAAAACCCTTCTATATATATATATATATATATATATATGTATATATATAAGCGTTAGATTATAGTCGCCAACATATGAATGAGAATTGAATATGCACAGTGTTGATATGAAATTCATCACACCGTAAAGCCCAAGAAAGAAATAGAAGACGCAAAACAAAAGGAAGGGAGAGAACAATTGAATAACAAAAGAGAGTATGTCCGTACAGTATCAGATGACCTCATCTTCCCTAAAAGTTAAAAATATGCACGATCAAAACCACGACCACGGTGGGAGAGGGCTCAGTTTCATTGCGTTGTGATCGGAATAAAAAGTGATTTCGATATAGAGAAGCACATGCCGTAAGTTTGAAAGAGAGAGAGAGAGAGAGAGAGTGGCATTGGGGTTAGAGGAGGAGGAGGAAGCGAATAACGCGGGCACACCCAACAGACAGACGGTGAAGAATTGCGCTTCCAAGAATTGCAACTGACACGGACTGATGAAACGAACGCCTCCTAGTCCGTTTCCGCCAATTAACTCTTTCAAGCCGTTATTTTATATTTCAGATATTTATTTATTTATTTATCATACATTCATTAAAATCTTTATAGAGTAATTCCTTTTTACGGTTCAATTTTCATATCTTATTCCATGACAGTGATTTAATTTATTACTTTTTTACTGGGATGCCCCAATCATGAAAGTTATGACTGATGACAAGTGATGCGTCCACGATGTTGTTGCCGAAAGACAAGCACGGTCGTGCAGTCCCATTTATGGCATTGAAAAGGATTAAACCAATAAGGAAATTGAGTGGGGAATTATTTAAACACATGAAAAAAAATGGAAAGCAAAATCTTGCTGTGCACCCTTTCACCGCTGTATTAGGTACCGACCCTCGCTCAGCTCCCTAATTCAAATTTTCATCAAACGTTGTGGATTTGTCCTTTTGAATGTTAGGGGTGCCCTAATGGATAAAGACATGTAGTGTGATATGGTAATTTATTTTGTTTTGGTAAAAAAACAAACACAAGGATTTTTTAAATTTTTTATCACTACATCGGTTTGGTTGCCAAAGAAAAAAATGTGAAAATTTTGAAGTAATATATATTATATTCTTATAATTATTATTTAATAATATTTATATTTTATATAGTTTTTTAAAAATAAATATATAAAGATCATTTTTTATTTACAAAATTATATTTATTTTAAATTTTTTATATACCAAATAAAACATAAGTAGACCTTTAAACTTTTAATTTTAGAAATTAAGATTTTAAGTAGATATACCCTTCTTTCTAATATCTCTTTAACAATTTTTTTTTTGTTTTTATTTTTATTTTGCCATGTCAAAACTCTTATGTACCAACATATTTTGTAACTTCAAACTCCCCACCTATTAAAAGTTGAAGAATGTGACAAGGCAAAATAGCTAAGGCTTTGTTTGGAATGCAAGAAAGATTTTTGATGGAATAAAAATTGAAGATGGATTGAAAATAAAAAAGAATTTTGTAACCTATAATCATGTGTGGTATAACATAAGAAATGGACATACTTTTATTTTTTCACATTTGGTAAAATATAAATAAGGTAGAAATGGAATGAAAGAATGATTGAAAGACCAAAATACTCCTAATTGTTTTTTATTACTAATAATTATAAAATATAATAAAATAATTATTTTTAATTACCAATAATAATAATAATGAAATAATTATTTTTTAATTACAAATAATAATAAAAAATAAGAAAATAATCATTTTTTAATTTCTGATAATAATAAAAAATATATAATACTATTTTAATTTTAAAAATCAATTTTAGTTACCTCTAATAGGACAAAAATATAAAAATATTCATTTTTTATTTTTTAAAAACCTAAAAAAGTATCTTTTTAATTTTTTAAATAAAAAAATATATATACAAACCTAATTGTTCATTTTAAAATAGCAATATGGAGGATTGCAATCTATGAACCAAATATTATAATCTATAACCCAAAAAAAGAATACTATGTTAAACTAGACATACTATATTTTGTAACATATAAACCATATAAAATGCTATAGTTGTCTGTATACTAAGCTGGACATTAAGTTGCCTATAAAATCATAAACCAAATATGGTAACAAAAATAGAAAATAAATAAGCTACATATAAAAGCATGAACCAAATTATTGCACATGGTTACTTGTGTGAAGATGGAAAAACAAATTACAAACCAAAACTACATAGATTTGGGGATTAATTTCCACCATTGAGACAAGATGATATTACTAATTTATACTTGAGACATTGCTGTTTAGAATTTGAGCATTGTTTTGCAAATATATAAAAGATGATGTTGCAAATATCGTTCATCATTGCAAAGTGAATAATCAGTAACACAAGATTTCATCCACTATACCCAACAAAAGATAATGCATATCATTAAGCAAAGAGAGGCACCGGTGTTACATCAAATGAGTGTACCTTTTTATTATTAATGTGCACAAATATACAACAAAATTGTGCATACATATACAAGTTGTAAGCAACAAAGTGCATACAAAAGCCCTACAATAGCGTGCACTTATGGTACATCAAAATCGTGCACATAAACTAGAAAGTCAACAGCTATTCTACGATCCCCCTCACACTACTATCCTCCCTGTAAATATAGCGCAAAAAAGAAAAGTAGAACAACACAATCACTAGTTCAAGGGCAAGACCCGTGTTCAAAACATACAAAGTTACACCCATATCATAACAAAAATATTATAGAGGTAACATTACATATTAACATACATGAACATCTAAGAAACTAAGATGCATAAAGGAAAAATAAAGCAAATAAGACATCATTTTTCATTTTACAAAACTCAGGTCAGCCTTTCACATTTACTGGAGGAATGTTCCATGTCGCAATCATGTTCCCTTACATACAACCAACTAGAAAATTAAGTACCGTCATTTCATCAAAGTACTTAAGCACTGGTTTTTTAAAATGCTTGAAGAATAAACTACAATACTGATGGTAATGACTAAGTTAAAAAAGCTTATGCACATGATCATTTTCTAAATTAACACTCCTCATTTACATATTCAAAAGCAAGTTATCACATACAAAATTTCACAAACTCATGAATATCTTGAGTCGTTAAAATGGTAATTGTTAACCTAGAAGAGAAGCATGATATCATCAGCTAATACAAATTTAAATGCTATGTCTCATACCTTTCTAACAATAGCTAGTTTTAGATTGAGCACTCCTAACTGCTAGCTGGCAACCTAGGTGTACTAGTAGCAAATTGACAAAAGGCACGCTGTTGCTCTAGTTTGAACTCTCCCATAATTTTGAGTATTGAAAGTAGCATTAAATGTCATAATGATCAAGTATAACTAACCTAAATTTTCATATGCAAAATTATATAAAGGGAAGGATTCACACATTAATTACGGTTAAGCTTCTTGGTAGTGCATCCATATCAAATTTTATATGATTAGCTATTGTCTCAGCTTACATAGAAAAAAAAAACTTCATTTACTATGTCTAATAACTTTGTAACAATTGTTAACATCGACTTGAAATATTTACTAGAAGTTAGGAATTTCATAAAAACTAACCAATAGAATCACAAGTTATAAACTGCCTAAAAAATTAGCTGCATATAATTTCACCTACTAGTTTCAAGGCATAATATGGATAACCAAGAAGTGTAAAATCCAAGCATAGATCTTCAATTGGGGATCGTTGAAAATGTAGCTTAGAAATTGTATTAGTATAACTACCAGTCAAAGATTCTAGATAACATTTCCTGATGTCATGCAAATCAAGTTCCTATAGCAAATTAGAAAATGAATATCTATGCCAAAATAAAATCAAACCACTTTCCATCAAGAGTTTTGGTCATATAACAGAAGGACCTAGCAACAACAAAACTTGATAGTTCTAGTCATATCTACAACTAGAATAGGACTTCACATATATAAACAAAATATAATTTTCTTGCCTCATTTAACATAAGATTTTTTGTTTGTTTTATCTCCAACTGAAGACAACATTAGGCTACTCCTTACAAAATTGAAAAGAATAAATTTACATTGTTTCACTTTACTATTCAATTTTTTGGGTGACATAATAAAAAGCATTTTCTTTCATATCATTTCATCCTAATTGAGGTAAAAATATTTCATATTATTTGATAGCTACCAACTACTCCAGGAGTCACATAAGGAGACAAAGATTAAAAGGACAAGAAAGAAAATCAAATATAGCTTTCTTTCTATTGTGCTTGAAGATAGCATACACTAGTCTTACACGATCATCTTTGCCCCTCTTGCATTGAATCTAGTAAACAATGGCCAAAGGAAAAGGCTACAGCATTGGACATCGATAGATGGAACCTTTACATCAAGTGGACCATGATTCTCTATCGATGGCTAAGGGTCAGAGGTTGCTCAAGCATACAGGGGTAAGATGGCTCGAAAATTTGCTCTCTCTCGAGTCAAACTACTTTTCATGGAGGTTGTGAATGTTTGCAGTCTCCCACGTTTAAACTTTTTAGCTTACCTAAAAGAAGATGTTAACATGCATACCAAACATGTTTTCTTGGTTCTCCCATTTCCTTTCCCATTCCATGAATCCTCTCTCCCACCTACCAAACATGGCCTAAGATCGATGGCAAGAAATTGAGTATAAATGCTCATTTTAAAATTTCAATATTGTCCTGTGCACACTCTTTTAGGGTGTATTTGGATTGGAGTTTTTTGGAGGAGAGGGGAGGGGAAAGGAGGCAAATTTTCCTCCCCTCTAAATTGGGAGGTTTTGGAGTGAAGGGGAGGGGAAGGGAGGGAAATTTTTTAATTTGTAATTTATTTTATTGTTTCTTAATTTTTTAATTTTTTTAATATTTTAATATATTAACATTTAATAAAAATTAAGATAAATTTTTTTCCATCAAGAATTAAAAATAAAAAGATTGAAATTCATAATTTTTTTAAAAAATATTGATATAAATATCTTTTTTTTTATAAACAAATTAAAAATAATATAAAGGTAAATTTGTCCAAATATAATTTCCTCCCCTTCCCTCATCTCCTGAACCAAACAATAATCTCCCTTCTCCTCCCCTCCCTTCCCTTTTAACCAAATAGGAACTCATTAAACCCCTCCCCTTCCCTCTTATCCATTGAACCAAACAGAGTCTTATGTGTATAACAGAAATATTTTAATTTTAATTTTTTATTTTTTTAAAAAGATAAAATGTATAATGAAAATAATTTTTTAAGTATACATTTAAAAAATAATAATTAAGATTAAAAAAATATTAAAATTTGAGCTATATAAATTTAATTTAGCTAACTTTATTTAAATTTAAATTTTTTTATTATTTTTGATTTTTTTTAAAGATAAAATGTATAATGAAAATAAATTTTTAACTATAAATTTAAAAGATAATAATTAAGACTAGAAAAAAAATCTTAAAATTTGAGCTGCATAAATTTAATTGAGCTAACTTAAATTTTTTCTCATGTGCATTGAAAAAAGCGCATACAAGAAAAGAGTGTGCACAAGAGAAGATGGAAATTCCTTATTTCATGAAATTTAAAAGTTTAGACTAGTTTCCAAAATCGAAAATTTAGGGGTCCATCCAAGCAACCCAAAGTGTAGGAGACTTTTTGCATTTTTCTTCCTTGTTTTCTGAAAGTCAAATGTTTTTCATTCACCCAAAAAAGGCTCAAATCTATTTTTTTGGGTTTAGGCTTTTAAAGGTAGTCCAAGTGACATGGCCCAAAGAAGACATTTCCACAGCCCACAGACTGAAGTGCTTAGACACAGCTACATATTACTAAAGAGAAGATAATTTTTTTATATAATTTATGTAATATTTATTATATTTTTATAATTATTAATTTATTTATTAAATTACTATTTTATTCATGAACTTATTTTTTAAAAAATGCCTGAATTAGTTAAAAAAAAAAAAAAAGGCAAAACAAGACAGAAAGTTTCAATGTGGTGACGGTGCGGCGTATAAACCCTCGATGAAATGTGGGGAAAAAGCACGATGAAGAGGATTGAAGATGGCCCTGAAAACTGCAAGCTGAAAACCCAGAGAGCCGACCCAGTTGTTGGACGGACGCAAAATCCGACGCACCACGGAGCTAACTTTGATTCCTTGGCCTAATAGGTACTACGCTGGTTTTCTTTTTGCTTATTTATCCATCATCGACTTGGATTTCTAATGAAACTTGATCTTTTATTCGTTGCATTTTTTTAATGCTTTTTTATCAAATCTTATTTCAATCGAAGCTTGGTAGGTTCCCTACGAACCCTTTTCAGTTTTATGTGGTTCTAGGATTGCAACATTCCCGAGCTTGGTTATACTTTCGTAATTTGCTTCTTATCAGTGGTCACTTCGCTGATGAATCGCTTTATACCTTAGCTCTAGCTCTGGAAAGCGGCTATATTCCCTCCCATGTCCATTATTGTACTGTATTTAAATTTTTTTAAAACAAGTTAAGTCCTTTGATAAAATGGGCTTATTCATTGTTGAGACTTGATTTCATTCACTAAACCAGCCCCTACCAAGAAGTAGCACATCTGCATAAACCTAAAGGCCTGTGGTATTTTTCCTGGTATATAACTATATATCGAGATGTGATTTTATCCTTTCATGGGAGTTTAAAGCATTTCGGAAGGTTATAATTTGATAGTGAAAAATCACTCTTACCACAACTAAAGCAGAAGTGGTTTGAGTTCAGTCTATTCCCACGTTTTACTAAATCTACTAGAACCTTGCTTACTACTTTGTACCTTGACTACAAGAATCTTCTTTGCGCTGTTCTTCACCGTCTAAACAAGTTTGTTTTTGAGGCTCTGTTTTTCATATTTCATGATTTTGGATGTCTCTTACTAACTATATCCCTCTCCCTCCAGCTTGTAAATTTTCAATCATGTCTTGGTGCACAATTGAATCAGATCCGGGTATGCTTCTAGCAGCTTGCCTTATATATTCTCTTTTTCTGGGAAGTTTTGTAAGAGATTTTCCTAGTTAGATGACCATATGATATTGAAGTTAGTTAGTTTATCTGATTTTGACAAGAAACATGTTCATGACCTGTCTACTTATATTGCAAAATATTGAATTTCTATAGAATTTTAGCAAGTAATGTTCTAAATGGAAATAAACCTCTTATTAACTGGTTTTTATGATGGCATGTTATTGAACTAAGTTTTCCCACTTTAGATCTTTTTGATGATTGTGTGCAGAAATTGTTTCATTTATAAATGCATCAAATTTCCATAAGTCAAGAGAATGGTTGTCAAGATAGCAATCATGATTGTAAGATTGTATGATAGTGCGATCCAACCTAGGGAGAACAATCCTGATCTCAGAGAAGATTGTCTTCTTCCAAGATTGGTATGGGGTCATGATCTAGATCATGAGATTGTAGGATCTCAGCATCCTCTACGATCATGGGGCCAACTCCTCTTCTTCTTCTTTCCCGGTTTCCCTTAAGCTAGAATGTAGTAAAACCTGGAAGGTAGAAACCCATAATCCAAAAACCAGAGATGACCCACCCCAAAAGTCAACTGTTAGCCCTTTCTTCCTCGCATGTTGCACTGCACTTCAAGTTTCTTGCAGTTCAAAGCAGCAACTCGTGTAATGAGGGAGAATTGACCAGCAAAAGAGGAGAATTGGGGAGCCCTGCTTTGGGTTAAATCTTCCAATTGCAGCTACCATACGATTTGGGCAGACTAGAAGAGGGAAGATAGATTTCATTCATTTGGAAAGCTACAAAAACAAGGGTTTCATTCCCCTTGCTTGTTGCATGCAAATCCCATTACTAGGAGTTCTGGTAAGGTCACTTGCCAAATGGGATGAGGAATGAGGGAAGAGATCTTTGGGACTTTGGGTCTTTGAAAAATTCAAAGGGCACTTTTGGAATTGGACAAAGAGTCAAAGACTACTACACTACACTGCTCAAAGCCTTTCTATTTTTTATATTATTTATTGTATTATACTGTTTTGTTGTTAAATGGGGTAATAATAAAATTTTGGTGGTTTAGAATTGAAAGGAAAGGCAAATGAGGATAATAATGATATAATTTATTATTGATAAAGATGATTGATGACTTCATTGGATGTGACTAAGACTCCAAATTTTATTATATTAGTGAATATTATTGTGTTTTAATCTTGTGAGCTATGACTTTTGAGGCTTATAATATGTGTTAATGTGTGAGATCTTATAACTTTTGAGACTGATGATTTGTGCTTTTAATATATGATGAGTTTTAAATAGTGTTATGCTTATATGTGAATTGAATACAAGCGCATTCAAAAGCTTAACCTGTCCAGTGGAGGCCAGTTAGCCAATAAATAGTATTTGACTTTAACATGCTCCGTTATATGAAATCCCCCTGGGTTTGACAGGTGGACAAAGCAAGACCCTTTGCTACCTAATGCTAAAATTGAATTTTATAATCAAGAAAGTGGAGACATTTAGAATCAAGTTTCTTATATTTGGTCTTCAAGGCTTATAGCATATCAATTCAATAACCATTCAACCTAAAATTTTAAGCTATTTGATGGAGGGCCATAAATGCCTTATGTCTCTAATAATAGATACCAAGTGTTATAAATTTGAATCTAAGGAAGTTTGTATAGCTTTACAACTAGCAAGCCTCCAGTGTGAATGAAATGGGATATTGACATGTTGTTTTGTTCATCTCTTACTGTTTGTTTAAGGTTTAGCATCCTGCTTGTAATTCTGTAGTAGTTATATAATTTTTGTTAAGTACATTACTTTTAAGTCTTCTGCCTTATCTTTGTAATTTTTCAGGTGTTTTTACAGAACTTTTACAACAAATGCAAGTGAAAGGAGTACAGGTAATTTTGTTGGATATATGTGTCTTTGGTTTTGTTCTAGTATTGCATTACTGTCTCTTGGATTTGGCTTGTTGCAAGGTGTTGGTTTGTTGTTTTTGTGAGGACCTGTAGCCTTCTTAAAATTTATCTGCTTTAACATCCTTGACTTGCTCTGGCGTGAATTTTTCAGAGATATTAAACTTTGACGCAGCTTTGTCTAAGTTAGGAGTTGATGATAATGCTAACACTTTAGGCCTGAATAGATACTGGCTAAATTGGATGGATTTAAGTAACATTATCCCAAAAAATGAGAAAGCTATGTGTACCTCTATAAAACTAGCAACCTGCTTTTCCCAACTTTTCTTTGGTCTTTTCATTCTGATGTACCATTTTGATTAGCCGGTTTTGTGTCTATTGATTTGGATCCTTTCTAATGTAGAAAAATGCTCAAGTTTGTGGAAGACATTAGAAAGATACGAGGCTATGCTTGTTGAGAACAGAGTTATTTAACCATAATTTTATCAAATCTTTCACTGAGAGGGCTGATCTCTGATCTTTTGAATCATGATTCGTGCATCATAATATTACTTGTCTTTTGAATCATGATTCATGCATCATAATATTACTTGTCTTTTGAATTATGATTCATGCATCATAATATAACTTACTACTTGGCAAAATAAGTAATAGCTTGAAGGCCATGCTACTATGGAGTAATATCTTTCAAGCTTGGGTTCAATCTTTCTGGGATAGTGGGATAAGTACATGGACACAAAATAACCAAAAAAATGGTGTGGGTCAGCGAAATAGAACAAAAAAAGGTAAGGGTAAGAGAAGAATCCTGTGTAATCCAAAAGGGCATGATGCTATATATTTGATCGTGCAAAATCCAGTGCCAGGGACAATGATATTGTTCTATTTGATTCTGGTTAGTTTGTATTGATATATCCACTTAGGCTATTTTCTTTCAGTTTCCCAGTTTTTTTTTTTTTTTGGGGGGGGGGGGGTTATGTTCTGCATGTTTGCTGCCATGATGCCTTGATGTGTTGGCAGGTTGAGGAGCTGTATTCATTGGACCTTGACTCTCTCAACAGCCTTAGGTTGGTGTACTACCTCACTAACTCCTAAGCTAAGATGATATTCACAAGTTATGATAGAATATTTGTGAACATTTGCCTTCTCTTTCTTTTTTTCTTTTTCCTCCTTTTTTCCTTGGTGGGTTCCACCCTTACTTGCAGGCCTGTATATGGGTTGATTTTTCTTTTCAAATGGCGTCCAGGTGAAAAGGATGACCGTGTTGTTATCAAAGATCCAAATCCTAACTTGTTTTTTGCTAGCCAGGTTAGTTTTCTTGGTATGAAAATTTTACAAAATCTTATAATTTTTGTAATTTCACTTATCCTGAGTGTTAAATATGTAGGTCATTAATAATGCATGTGCAACCCAAGCGATCTTGTCTATCCTAATGAATTCACCAGATATTGACATTGGACCAGAGTTGTCAAAATTGAAAGAATTTACCAGGAACTTTCCTCCTGAGCTCAAAGGTTTGGCCATCAATAATAGTGAAGCTATACGTACAGCCCATAATAGCTTTGCAAGGCCTGAACCTTTTGTGCCTGACGAGCAGAAGGTTGCTGGGAAAGATGACGATGTTTACCATTTTATAAGCTATCTACCTCTGGATGGAGTTCTGTATGAGCTTGATGGATTAAAGGAGGGTCCTATTAGCCTTGGTCAGTGCTCTGGCGGGCAAGGTGATATGGAATGGCTGAAGATGGTGCAACCTGTGATCCAGGAACGCATTGATAAGTATTCCCAAAGTGAGATAAGATTTAATCTCATGGCAATTATCAAGAACAGGAAAGAGATGTATACTGCTGAGCTCAAGGAGCTACAGAAGAGGAGGGAGCGTATCTTGCAGCAGCTGGCTGCATCAAAGTCGGAGAGACTGGTGGACAATAGCAATTATGAGGCACTGAACAATTCTCTCTCTGAAGTGAATGCTGGGATCGAAGCTGCTACTGAGAAGATCTTGATGGAGGAAGAAAAATTCAAAAAATGGAGAACTGAAAATATCCGTAGGAAGCACAATTATATACCCTTTTTGTTTAACTTTCTGAAGATTCTTGCTGAGAAGAAGCAGTTGAAGCCTCTCATTGAGAAGGCCAAGCAGAAAACAAGCAGCTCTCGGTGAAGAATGTGGTCTTGTAGTTGATACAACTTTTTATGTGTTTTCTTTTTTTGGTTTGAAATATTTAAAATTATGCCCGTTGTATTATGTTGCCCTTAGTTTTCACTGTTCAAGTAGTGTGTCGAGTATGCAAATTAAGTGATGCCCAACTTTCATCCAAGGGACAGATGAATTAAATCTGTAGAAATCTTCGACCTCTTCAAGTTTCTCTATCCTACATGCTTTCTCCCTTTGTCGTGGTACGATGAACTTCAAGTGAATACGGTCCCAGGACAGCGTGACGCTGCTCTAAAAAGCATGTCGGTTGCTGCTATATTTTACAGTTTACTACTAAGGCTGCCCCTGGATTAATACAAGTGATTCATAACTCCTGTGTATACACTTCTGGCGCAAATTAAACGTACACGATGGGGTCAAAATATGTTGTTCTAAGTAATCAATACAGAAACCGGCATCAGATTAAACATAACAGGTCTAAAGTCTTTGTTACATTTCATTCGATATAATTGACTAGGATTTTAAAAGAAATTAAATATTACAGCCAAGAGCAACCATTAAATAAGGGGTTCCAATTCCCCTCCCTCAAAAAAAGAAAGTTCACTTTGTCTCTTTTTTTTTTTTTTTCCTTTTGGTTAATATTTAAAAGGAAAAAATTCTCAGAGCGTTAATGTACAAACTCCAATATTGCGTAGTAGGCAATTAACACGGGAAGTGAGACAATCATACCAAGAATCACCCTTCAGTTACCAAAAAGTGGAAATGTTAGCAGAAAGATATAGAAAAGGGCGGGAATATAATTAATATTTGAAATGAAACTCACGCAGTGCTAAGAACCTCTGGATGCAATCCATATTCTTTAGCAAAAATGAAGGACGTTATGGACTGTGGCAGTGCTGCCTGCGGGAGATAGAAGAAGGCAAATGACCTATCAGTAAACATTTTTTTCTAATAATTATCATATAATAGATGAAATATATTTCATGCTTCATAACTAGTTTCAAACCAAATGAACTCTGTTTTCTTTAAGGGGCATTGAAAACAAGAGGAGCACTGTACTGTTACCTTATGCTTCATAACTTTAATCATGACCAATAAAACAAACTTGAAGAATAAAGTTTAGAGGATCCTAAAGTTCTTGAAGTTTCTCTCAACTTTTCTTTTTTAAATTTTGTCATTACATTTTTAGAGAGAAACTGAAGTAGAAGTACACACTTTAGGCGCATTTTTATTTCAAAGAATCCTTTTGATGACTTGAAGGATGGATAATCAATGTAATGACTAATCAATAAAAAGAAAATGAAGTGGAGGACAAGAAGGAATAAGGAACAAGTGGCATGTCATTTCACGTGAATTTAATTTATCGTGTTTTAATGATATCAATCTTCCTTAATGGATTTGTGGAGATCGATCACACTTAAAGCTTTACTTCCTCTAGAGTTTTTCCAAATCTAACTAACTCCTACCACTAATTTATACGTGCGAGTTTGTGAACCATATCTGAGGATTTTTTTTTTTTTTTTTTGGGTTGGAGAAACTGTCAGTGAGAAACAAAGATATAAATTTTGTGATTCAATACTTAATCAGTAAACTCCACTACTTTTGTAAGTGTCTTATGTACATTGCTTCTTTATCTCTTTAAACTTGACCCAGACAATCTTCTTAAAAAAAAATTTAGAGAATCCATTACTCGACGGTATATAAATATAACGTATTCTCGATTATTTTTGGTAAAAAAAATATTTCTTATAATTATAAGAAATATATCTAGCCTCTTTTAAAAGTATTTGGTGCATCATCATGAAAAATATATTATTTTTTTAAGCATGAATCAATAGAATTGCCTGAGTCAAAAGAGATAGGAAGAAACAACTAGAGGAATAAATTTATGAAAACTCTGTGTCAGGTTTCAAAAATAATAAAATCTTTACAAAAGGAAATATCGCTTGAGCAGAAATTATTTTAGAATGAATACTTTGCAGTATAACACAGGATATAGTTAGAAGGAGAAAAAGTGAAAACTTTTAACTAAGGAATTGCTTCTAATATTAGCCTCACACTGTTAGTATCTTTCTTTAATTGTATGTTTTGTATTTATTTATTAAATGTAGAAGTTTTAGATTAAAATTATTTATAGAAACTATATTTCATATACATAGTAAAAGTGTAAAACAATAACAGCCTAATATGTATTTGGATTAACGTTTTTTTCTCTCAAACTACATTTTGGATAAAGTAATTATTTATTGTTTTTACATATTGTGAGTTGTAAACATGATTTTGGATAAAGTAATTATACATGATGGATCTTGTTCTAGAAATTGAGTTACTTTTCTCCTTTTATTGATTGATCTGCCAAATCTAAGGAGACAAAATATAATTCATATGATCACTTTCTAGGGAGTGAAGATATCTTTCTGTTTTCTCTCAAGTGAGCTAATTCCATTGGATTGGGAAAATTGTTACCAAAATATGATTCTCCGAAGGAACAAAAAGACAAAGGGGAGTAGTTTTTTAAGAGTTGTGAGTAGCATTATTAATGATATAATCAAAATCAACAAGTGCATGCAGAAAGAGGGGTTGAAATTTAAAAAGAAAAAAACAAAAGAAAGTAAAAAGTAATAAATACCTGAATGATAGCGACTCGTAAAACGTCAGCATGCAATCCCACAGCGATGGCAGCGATAGCCATAGCCGCTGGTCCCGCTACTAACTTTAAAACCATACTGAATACCGTCAGACCGGATCCACAAGCTATCAACTTCTCCTGAAGTGCCATGAAAATACCTACAATTTCATGCATATACACAGTCGTAGTTTTCATTTGAAGTAACCAATTAATACTAGACTAATTCAAAACAAACATGACGAACACTCAAGTCTCACCCATACTAAACATGGCAGTGCCTGTCCCAGCCTTTGACATGATTAATATAGACCCCTCTATGATGCTGGGCATCTCCAACTTCCACCTGTTCATTGAATCAATTATATATATGGATGTCATGAAACAACAATTTAATCGGTGAAATAAAATAGTAAGAACCTGTTAGCAATGAAAGCCCAGGAAATGCCAACGATACAACCATATGTGTTAGGGTTGACTGCAAGCTTGAGCCCCACAAGCTTCATCGACTTCCAGAAAGGAGGCCTACTACTAGAACTGTTGGTATGTTCCACCACTAATCCCTCATCCACTACTACCACAGTACTAACATCTTTAGGCGTTTGAGGAGGGTTTGGGTTAGAAGTAGAATTAGTGCCCGGGATTCCTGCTCTTCGAAATTCCAAGACAAAGAGGAGAAGAGTGAGCCATACGATGGACTGCACAACCGAGGATTGGACCACGAGGTCCACCCCCAATGGGCCATACATGGCCTTCATGAGTGGGACTCCCACAACCAGAGCGTTGGTTAAAGTGCACAAAGAGAAGCTGGTGATGGACCAACAGTAACTTCCTTTGCGAGTGCACTTCGCCCAGAAAGCAAGCACCAGGACGATGATGAACTTGGAGATGGTGTCGGCAGCGATGAAGGGGAAATTCATGTGGAAAGGATCAATGTGAGCGGTGAACTCGAAGGTGAAGAGAGGAAGTGTAAAGTAGCACACCAGTCGGTTTATGGCATCGCACTGCTCTCGAGTGAAGATCCCCCACCACCTCACTGAGCCGTACCCTAACATCAGAGCAACATAAAGTGGTACCATCGCCACCACCACCTTATACACATCTTCCCATCCTATCATTTTATTTTATTTACTGTGTCTCAGTCTCAGGAGATTATATATTAAGGCTTTGGATCCGGCTTCGGCTTCGACCTCACATGTTAAACCAAACAGTAAGCTGCCTATATATATGTGAACTCTAATGAGGTCTATTATTTCTATTTCTATGGACATGTTTTCTTCTATTATTTTTATTATTAGATTGTGTATAATCGTTAAGTGGACGTTCAGAATTGGATTCTTGAAGGCAGTGCATATGGAAGTGTGGTTGCTTTTGCCCCTGGGATTTGCTTACGGTCAGCAAATTTAATAGATATATAGAATAAGGAATGAGATGCAGCGCGATTATTCCACACCCACTACCTTAGCAAATAGGTTTTGTATTTCGTTAATTATTGCTTATTATTATTCCAAGCATAACACAAAGTGGGGATTTGATCACCAGCTAACAATAATGGAAGCATCACAAATTCCTGCTCCTGAAATTTCTTTTTCCTTTTCCTTTTCTCTGCTTGACAGTGACGTACAAATCACTCTCTGTCTCACCACCAATCCCAAGCACCTTCTGCAAATGTAACATGTTGGATTTAATCAACCATATTTGATGAAAGTTGCATTTATCTTGGTACGTGTTGTGCTTGAACATCATTCCTGACCTTAACATGACACATATATACGAGGGCTCTACTAGTACGTATCACAGCCGAAAATAGTGTGTAGACTGGGGCGTAACGGATTACCATATGTACCTTAATTACCTAGGTTACACTTAATTTGCGTAATAAGTAATCTTATATATACTACTGGGGTCTAAAGCAGTCCTTGCATTTCTGTTAACGACTACGGATCCAATATATGCAATTGATAATTCAGCCAGGTTATCATTATATTTATTATTTATATCAAATATTATATTTATATCAAATATTCTTATTCGATGGTTTGGCTAGCTCTGGCTTGTCTAAAAATCAGAGAAATATCTAATGCTTAACGTTGGCTCTGGCTGATTTTAGTCTCGGTTCTGTCTATGGTGATGGAAACAAATGGCTCAATCGACCTGAACCGCGTGGGAGAATAAATTCAATTTCTGCACAGAAAATTCTATATTCTGTCTAGCTAAGTGCGTCCTGGATAGATGATGGCCACTAAATAATTGTTGAGCAACATGCATGCATATATGTAAATAGATGCACAGTTCTTCCCCTTTTAATTATATATGCAAAAGCCGCTGATAATTTCGTCGACCTATTGAATCTAATTAATCACAGTTAACAAGTCAAACACTGCACTTTTTGCCATGAATCTCTCAAGTGGGTCCACTTGTGTAATTAATTCTAACTGGAATTCTCTCCTCAAATCAAGCGAAACTAAAATTTGACCTCCTCTACAATTCATTCTTTTGTCTTTTGGACCTTTTATCCACTGACGTAATCTGAACCCAACGAGTTAGAACCTGTAAAGAAGACAAAATTAAATGGTGTTCCAAACCCAAACAACGGAATATGGAAAGAATTAAACAAATTAATTAAGGAGACAGCGCGCGAGATGATGTCTTGTAGCTTGACATTTGAATTCCATGCTTAGAGGTAGGAGAATTTAAAACAAGGTATGTGAGTGACGCAAGCTAGAGTGTAGTTATCAGAACAATCTCCTGGAGATGAGGCTTTACTTGTTCCTTAGGCATCTAATCTCTTCAACTCCCTACTTGAATACTCTTATTCTTGTAATATCGTTTTGTCGGAATATTCTGATTTACAGTCTTTGATTCAATGATTATACAACCTTAAACTCAAGCTTCCTACCTCAGTTTACCCGATCGAACATTTCAATTCTACAAAATAAATTGCAGTCACAGGGAGAAGATGACCAATTTACTTGATGCACACTTCATACGGAAAACTGTACATGTAATTTGCTTTATCTTTTCTCACACCAATTGAGCTTTTTTTTTTTTTTTAAATTGGAACAATATTCAATAGTCTCAAATCCCAAGTTAGCCTAAAATGTGCATAGCATTAGCAATGTTCTACATATCAGGATTCAGAAACATCTGGTCTAGTTTTTTCTGTTTATTTATTTTCTCATTTTACCATTAGAATTGCCTTGAGGATTTACAGCTATCAATAGTTTTTTGACAAGGAGGGGTCAGCGTCATGCAGTCTGGTACAAATGGTTGCTCAATATCATCCGGGACTTTTAAAACAATCCTTTATATATTTATTTTTGGCATTAATATGAATGGATTACAAACAAAGAAACAAGAAATCCACTTTTCCCTTGTATTCTGAATCTCAAACGATTTGAGTCCAAAGAGAAACCGTTCCAAGGGAAGGGACCTACCAAAAAGAGGAAAAAGAACTAAATAAATAATAGACTCTGAACTTCATTTCATATCGCCTTGGTACATCTATTTGCTGCAACTAAGGCTGCAGGTGGTTTGATTACAGCAGCCAAAATATCAGCATATCCCAAGACGCCGGCTAAAACATCATCATCAGTCTCATCTTGGGTCACCCACAAAGAGGGGATCCAGTGAGATTTTTTTAAAGTGATAAAGTATCTTACATTATTATTTAAATTTTTTTTTTAATCAAAAAATAAAAAATATTAAAGTGAAAAAAATAAAAAAACTCTCACATCACCACTTTAGAAGGATCCTGATCCCCTCTCCATGCACACCTGTGGGATGGCATCTGAGCCATAACAGCAGCCAATGAACTAGCAGTTTTACACGTCAAAGGCGCCCTTCTACCCCTATAGATGCTCCTATTGGCACCATGACATAGGGCTTTTAGGCTTACCAATGAACCCGATACTACTACTACTACCAAATTTCCTGGGTCTTCTTGAACCAACCCCATTACCCTTAACTATATTATCACCAGCTGCTGAATTTACACACAACTGATCAGGCCCGGACCTTGACGTAACATTATCCTCAACTCCCGTTGCAAATTGTTCAGCTGACAGATTGACTAAAGCTCACGCCGCAGTTAGGTAATCACATTTCCGTAATTGACATGCAGAAATTTCTCCAATGATCCTGGGCTCACAGTTGGGTGTGATTTCTACCACTGCAACTGCACTGGGGCCTTGAGGATGCTTTTCACTTGCTTCAATGGTTGGACTGGAGGATTCAATATAGCTGTAGTGCGAATTAATTGCTCCAAGAACAGTGATAGAGGCGAGAGCAAGTGGAGCCAAAGCTCCAGCGCAACCAATGATACAACGGAGCACATCTTCTCGACAGACAGCAGAACTTATCACGGATGGTGTTGGAAGTTGAGGAAACCCAGTTGATATTTGCAGGTACATTATTGTTGCTGCTGCCACAAGTCTCAATATTCTTCAGCACTTGCCATTGTAGAGAATTGAGAATCGCTTGCTCATGCCTTTCCAGACTACACTCGTTGGAACAAGTAGACGTGCCGCACCTTCCTTCATCATGTCCAGTGCATCTATCAATCTTGAAGAAAGAAAGAAGAAAACACTAAAAGTTTTTTCTCCTTTTTTACCTTTCTTCCCCCAACACCCCCCCCCCCCCCAACCCCCCCAAAGAAAAAAGAACAACAAAAATAAAGAGGAAGGATATAGATGAGCACCTGTAAGAGTAGACACTGGACTAAACACGGACACCTCAGAAGTTTCAATTATCTCAATTAGCATAGCCTGGCAGTTAATAAACTACATGCATTATTTGCTTAAAAATCACATCACCTGCGTTTATAGAAAGGGAATAGTAGCCATTGATCCAAGGCTTCAGGACATAATATATTTAGGATTAGGATTATGATTATATGGGAAGACACCAGACTCAGTCGAGACAGATCACGAATAATTTGAATCAACACAACAAGAACGAAATGTGCATAATTGAAGACAAGAAAAGTACCATATGCGTAGTGTGAAGATACTGCATAGGCATTTGTTTTGTAATCAGAAATCCAGATCTCCTTTTAAGAGAAAGCAACAAAAAAATAAAAGAAAGTCCCAGAGGTTGATCAATATACATCCTGACACCCACTTCCCTTGTGATAAACTAGCCGTAAAAATATTAATTCTTTAGGTATATTAGGATTCAGGAAAAAGGAAGAGAAGTGAAATTTTAATTTAGATGCTTTCCCTGATTTAAAATTTAGATCTAACATTTCTTTCCTTAAAATGTTTGGATTGAAAAGAATGAATAGGAAGGAAACGAAAAATGTTTATTTAAATTTAAATAAAAAAAAATGTCAATTAAAAATTCCCTTTCCTTTCCTCCTCCTTAATTTAAACATATACTTTCAAATATCCGTCTAGTTTCACATGTCTTCTGTTATGCAGATATATAGGCAACTAAGCATCCACAATAAGAACAAACTCTTGATTTAACTCAGCAAGACAGAATCAATCTCAAGATCTCTTTGATATTTAAAAAAAAAAAATCAGGAGTTTTCTCTCTAAAATACACACCTATGCACATGACATTCTTACAGATATGATTACAATGTATGAAGCACAAATACTAACATGTTACGTGGACATATTAACATATCAAAATTTAGAGAACATAGGATTCGACATGGCTATTTAAAAAAAAATTGATAATGTTAACTTTTAAAGATTAAATAAAAAATACACCATAAAATCTAAAATTACATCTATACAATTGGAAATTACTAAACAAGAAGACCTAAAGTATAATATGTTATAAAGTTGTAGATTTACGTTGTCTTGACATTTGTGCCATATCCAAATCCTAATGTTTAAACTTCGGGTTCATAAAACACAGTTAAAACTTCAAAACATGTTTGAGAACACTGGTAGATATTCAATGATGCTTTAGCATTGAACAACGATAGAGATTAAGACTCTCTAACTACTCTGGCGCATGCATGATAATCAATAACAAAGCATTGCCCCATGAACCAAGGAAATCCCCAAAAGCAGCAGTTTCAATCGTATAGGCAAGTTTTGTTCCTATAATAAACTATAGCTATATATCTAACTTGCTCCAGGGTCAACCAGCCTCAATAGAGAATTATTTGGAACAAAAACCTCAGAAACAGGGTTGGTCGTGGTCTTGTCCTGATCCTCCGAACACTGGCTCTTTGCCAAAAATGCCACAATATCCAAGGAATTAAGCATGCCAACAAATCTCTGTTGCCTCATTTCAATGTTCTCAATCACACCCCCATGCGATCTTCTCTTCCAGATGGGTATACTGCCCTCAGGTGATTCTCCTATTGCCTGAATCGCCGATTCCACCGTCTTCGTCTCATTGAATTCCGCCAGCTCTGGCTTTCCCACCGTTAGATCCCCCACCACATGATACAGAAACACAGATGCCATCAAACATAAATTCCTTCCTCCGCCCTCCAACAAGTCACATATTAATCTCGATTATTTTTGTTGGTTGCCACTAGATTGAAGGTTAAAACCCGAAACACACAAACACTCCTCAGAAGGAGGGGAAGAGAAAAGAATATAATTTTTCTAATAAAGCATTTTTTTCTTTTTTCTTTTTTTTTTCAGGGAGGGTGCTAAAGCTAAATCTAACTTTTTAAAAAAAAATAAGAAATCAAAAGCTTAATCAATAGATATATAAATTTGATAATGTAATGCGTTACAAAACACAGAGGTGCTAGAGGAGAAGAAAGAAAGGCAGGGTACCGGAAAAACCGGTGAAAGAGTAAGAGTTATAAGAGTGTATGGAGGAAGATGAGAAGAAGATTAACGCCGGTAATGGGTAGTCTGCAAAGGATCAAAGGCAGGAAGACACAGAAGGTGATAAATTTGGCCATGGATAAAGGATTAGGGACCATGACCATCAAAGATATCGATGAACATAATTCTCTGACTCACTATGCCAGCGTGAATGAGAATGAACTAGGAACAAACTCCCTATTTGTTGGATAGGGAGACTGGACCGAGCTGCGCAAAAAAGAGGGAGAATTATAATAAAAGATTAAAAATAAAAAAAATTATTTTTAAAAATTTGTTATCTCTTATTTTTATATAATTATTATTGAGTTTAACAATAAATTATTAAATTTAATGATATGAGAATTTTCATCCTTTTGATCTTTAAACGTAACTTTTCTCAATAACTAAGGCAAATTCTCGTGAGCTTCAATGACCACCACGTCATGTGATGATATCATGCAACCAACCTAATTTAATGTTTATTGCTATCATACTCAGCCTTGATGTTCGATACAATATTTTTCTTACGTCGTTATTACAAAAATTTGAGCAAAATAGTTTATAAATTATTTAAATTCTTCCTTCACCACCGGTCACTAGAAATATCCGTATCCTAGTAACTTTCATGAAGTTCAATAAGATATATATGCTTTTTCCCATATTATCGATTCAATATGACGTTTTGCACAAATAACTGTCTTTGTATATTTCAAAACTATTTATTTTAATAATTTTATTATTGCTTAAAATAATAAAAAGGCTTCCATGCCTTCGAAAATTATGGTTCATTTGTTTTACTTCTCATGTAAGAATTAAAAAAAAAAAAATGGAGCTTTTGTCATGTTACGTAAATGTTTAGAAATCCTATTCCAAAAGAAAAGTACACTCGATGGAAGGAAGTATTTACTTTTTTTTAAAAAGATTAATTATAGATTGAACGAGGGAATTGATCAGTTTTTCCTTCTTACTTTCTAAGTTGCTCTTTTTTGTGTCTGCTTGTTCTTCTGATATTATTGATAATTCTATCTCTTTAATGTCCTTTAGCCTCTCGCCTTCTCCAAAATTCTTGCCCCAACTTCTTCGTCCTTCCACGGAAGAGTTGTTTATACCCTTAGCGCTCGGAATTTTGCATCTTCTGCTGCTCAACGGTTCCAAGTAGTTTCAAGCCCTTCTCCCTCTGTTGAGACAGCCTCACTTTTGGTCTCGTTTCATAACGGAGAGAGAGGCAGCTCATGCATCATTCAGCTAAAACAACAGTGGATTCTCTGTTCACTACGAATTGGATATATAAAAACATTAGTTCCTGCATCATTCGTTGATTGTTCACATTTAGGATACATCATCTCATCAGTTCACCAGTTGAAGTACACTATCAGATGCTGGTCTGCAAGGTCTCGTTTCATAACGGAGAGAGCGGCAGCTCATGGATCATTCAGTTAAAACAACAGTGGATTCTCTGTTCACATACGAATTGGATATATAAAAACATTAGTTTCTGCATCATTCGTTGATTGTTCACATTTAGGATACATCATCTCATCAGTTCACCAGTTGAAGTACACTATCAGATGCTGATCTGCAAGGAAATGTCTAATCAAATACTTGATTATCAGCTATCACAACTGACACAAGCATCTCAAGTCAAATGATATGAGAAGAGAGGGGGGGGGGGGGGGTTTGTCGGGTTAATTTTGTCGTCAAGTTATCATACAACCTCTTATATCACGGAAGCAAGGGACAATCTGTGAAATTCAGCAAACCACACAAATACAGCGTAATGTTCACCGAAAAAAAAAAGTAAAGCGTAATATGTATCATACTTCGTTAATGGGAATAAGGGGATGTGATAATGTCAGGAAACATCCAACTTGTTGCGTCCGAAGAGAAAATCAATGATCATGAAGCAATAAGTTAGTTACACAATAATCTATCAGCTACAATGTCAAAATGAAAATTTGGTTAAATATAAATCACCAAACCCTGCCAAAGATCATCCATCCAACAGGTGGGTCTCCAAAAGCAAGGCCTTAAATCCATGCCGCAACTAATATATTACTCACCTACATGCAGAAACCTAAATCTGCTTGCATCCATGTTCCTATCTGCATCAATTTTCTTTAGTTGATTGTCAGAGCACTGTTCTAATATTTGATAGGCCCATCCAGGCTCCCAGATGCAAACTGCAACGACAGTAAGAGAGACACCAATGATTATGAACATCTTAAATATATACACAAATGAACAGAAATAATGTCAATTATCAATCTTTCAATGTTCTGAGGCCGGGGCGGTGAGGAAAGTGTGACAGAAGGAAGAATGCATTTTAACATAAAAAAGTAAAAACAAAAAACAAAAAACAAAACAATCTGCGGAGATCTAATCTAGTCCTATTGTCCACTGCAATAGTCGTATGAAATGTGTCTCTGCCTCGGTAAATTGATAGGAACCTGGCTGGTTTAATATTAATTCTCACTCCAGAATTTTGAGAGGCAGGTCTCTGGCCGAGGGTATTTGGCCCAATGGGCCTATCATAAACCAAGGGAACTGCTTGTTGCATATGGGTGACCTTTGCCGATTCTGCACTAGATATCCAAGATAGCTCCAAATAATATCTCTTCATTCTACTCACAGTGCAAAATAAGTTGCACTTGCCATCTTTTCTAAGAGCAGGAAACCTTTCAAAGCTACTTCAGCCTAGTGATTCAGCGCCTTATAAATTATTTTCTGCAAAAGACAGTACTTCCTATTTTGGTTCCTAATAACTTCTATTAGTGAACCCCACAACAGCAGGGTGCGGCAAACTTTACCCCAAACTCAATGTGATCTGCTTCCCACTAACACACAGACCTCGTCCCAGATTACATTCTGCCAATCAAAAGAGTGGAACCTAGCCTCCATCAGGTTTTATTATTATGTCAGGTTTGAAGCATCTAAACACTGATGATCAGTTTATCGTAAGTTTTGAAACCAGCCAATTACACCTTTAGATTATCTATTGTATCATACACTTCATCCATTATTTCCCACACTTATGCCCCAATTTGGTTTAATCCAATAAAATTCTTACATCCTCCAAGTTGTACGGTGTTATCACTAATTTTCTTTTTGCAGAATACATGCTTTGTTTGTATGATCAGAAATTTGTTTCTTGATTTGCATTTCAACTTGTGATCTCACTTTTTTATCACTGTCATACTGTAAGAGCATATAATACAAGACTCTCAATCATCCTAATTTTGTAAAAACAAAGCCCCGAAAAATTATTAAAACCTCTGGATAACCAAGGAATAAGGGATTTGGATAGGAATAGGAAATAAACCAACTTCCCTCAAATAAAATAAAATAAAATAATAAAGAAAGACAAAAGAATCCTGCTCGAGACTATAATCTGTAATCTGTAACATTATGTTAAAATAAGGAACGTGAGATAATGTGAACTATGGTCCATCTCACTAGTAATTGCTTAAGTTTAAAGAAAAGAGAAAAACAGTCTTCCTTATTATGTTTCTACAAGTTAAACATGACTACTACGCAAAGATTAAATTCCATAAGAATAGAATTCAGAAACAATTCAATTGTCGTGATTTAATCAAAACAACTCACTTGTTGAACAATTGGATTTGTAGATGTAGTAAATTCATGAGTCATTCCTTCCCAAACAATCTTGCCCTTGTGTAGAAACAACAACCTATGTTATTGATGTAACTTTTCAGCTTTGGGTACATCAATGTCAGGCTGATTAATAGAAATTCGAGAAAAGGGGGGGGGGGACCTGAGAAAATATTACCTATCAACAGCTCTTTTGATGGTACTATGTTGGTGAGTGACAACCACATAAGATGCAACGTTCCCAGCTTTTCCAATTACATCTTGTCCTTTTATGTGGACAGAACGAATCAGATCCTCAACTACAGTAGATGCAATGGGATCAAGTCCAGCAGTTGGTTCATCATACAAGAGCACCTGTGCAGCAGTGAAAAATACTGTTTACAAAAAGAAAGGGGAGGAAGGGAAGCCCCTGTGCTACTTACATTACAGTAAACTTCACATCAGAAAAAATTTAAGAAGCGTCAATGAAGCTCAAAAGTTTGGTGTTCTATTACATAACTAAGAGTCACTCAGAGTAATTTTGCCAATATACATTAACAAAGAAGAGAATCAACAGAAACTAGTAAAGACTTGATATGAAACTAGGAGTGAGACTATCTATAGTTTCTTGTGTGAACAAACACAAGCATACCTTGGTTTCTTCCTTCCATGCAATTCTTAGCAGTTAAAACCAAAGAATCAATATCACAATTGTGGACATAAGGGAAGAGCAAGTAATATCCTAGTGTCATGAACACATAAGACAGTCCTTTCTGTCAATATTAATTGCAAAAACCACATGTGCTAGAGGGAGAACAGTTTGTACACAAAAAGGCAGCAGGGAAAGGCATTGCATGACTTGCATACCATTATCTAGATCTTTTCATGCAGTAAAGGAATTGATAATGACTAGGAATGTATACTGCTGATGCATAGACATGTAAAAACCAATTGACAACAAATTCAGGAATAAGATTCGAAGGGTTCCTCTTCCTATTGTTTAGGAAGTAAGCTCATCCAAAATTTTTCAATTAATCTTGTAATGTAAGTCATAATATCAGGTTGTTTAGTATGTGCATATATGCCCACTGTATCAATGGGTTACTTTTAGCAAGTCCATCAACACTTCAATCTTACTGCAGTTGAACTGAGTTTCACAATAAACACATGGAGCACCATAACTACCAACAGGAAGAACCCGAGGAATAATGAACAACCAAGAGCATCATTTTCTAATTTTGCCATCTTCCCCTTTAGTGCCAAAATATCCAAGGTAAATTAATTGAGAAAGGATCTGCTGAACACACTTATCAGCCATAACCATGGTTTTAAAAAGTGGACTGAACTGACTGGTCTAACTAAAAAACCAATGACCTGGCCATAGGTCCAGTCTGTTTGGACCACAAAACTGGCCTTTAAAAAAATTGATAAAATAAGGGACTAAGCCCTGGGTTACCCGGTTTTTAACAATGAAACGGTAGACCATGGGCCTCCTTTACAACCCATTGGCCTAGTCCAGGTAAATGCATGGGAGGAAAGATTTGAATTGCTATTTATAGAGAGATACTTTGCTTCTCTCCTCAACTTTACACAATGTGGGGCAAAGTCCTTTCAGCAAGCCTCCTAAGTAGCATCCCTTTCATTTGTACTTGACAAGGCAACGCCTGGGTGACCCTTCATGGTTGACAAGGCCTATGGCTAACTTCAGTACTCTCAGCTCAGCGTTCACATTAAAATATGCACTTGTTGGATCTTCTCCGCATTTTTAGTAATATGCATTTGACATCAAACGCTACTGCAGATTATGAGCTAGGCTAACATTCCACTAGTCGTTATCATGGCGGAACCCACCTCCAACTTGATGCATTACTCAATAACCTACAGGCAACCTAAATAACAAAGAATTTATCATATGTTGCATATATATATATATATATTAGAAACTCAATACAAGGTTATATTTAAAACAGCAAAATCTCATGGAACTTCAGGGGTTCAAAATAAATCAGTTCCGAGAATATGTTTGTAATAGGTACAAAAAGCTTGTATATAGGTTCTAAATTGAAAGGAGAAGAGAAAGCTTTTTCAGTAACATCTCTAACAAAAGGTCACATTTGTGGGAAAGTCTTAATATATAAAATTATATTATTTTTTTAATATATAAAATTAAAATAATATATATTTAATTATTATCAATTCTACTGTAGTTTTACCACAGTCGAACTAGTGAACTGTAAATTAGTATTTTTACTAATTTAATGATTGGCTTAGTTTTAAAGACATTGATTGCGTCAGACTTATCCACTGCAAGACTGTCATAAGAGACTTGTTAAGCTCATCACTAAAATTTCACTTTCTTTTCCCCTCCAGTAAATTAGAGATGATTTTCAGTAGCCATAATCATTATGTTACACATTTATCATAGAAAATTTCTTTCGAATGTGCATAAAGACAACTGATATATGCATTTTAATAGAGCCCCTTTTTTTAAATGGAACTCAAATCTAAAGCAAAGACAACTTCTAGGTTAACCCTACATAGCGGTAGACATTTCAAAAAAATACTTAAGAATCACCAGGAAAAACCTAAGTAGTTGTTAATTTGCAGGGTAGGGGCTGGGCAATTTAAGATAGGAAAAGTAAAATTTTAATAGCAAACACACCTCCGGCTCTATTGAATCCTTTGTGGTTTCACAAATAATAGACCGAGCTAATGCAACTCGTTTTTTCATCCCACCTGACAACTCAGAAGGCAGCTGATCCTCAACTCCCTAGAAGGAAGGGAAGGGGAGTTAGTCTATGTTCATAAATGAAAGAAAGGTGAAATGGCATGAGTTGACTGGTCTATGTTCACATATGAGTCTGCCGTCCGGAATGACCATAATTGACATCTGAACATACCTTTAATCCAACTGCGACCAAGGTTTCCTTCACAAGCCAAGAAATTTGATCCTCGGACATGCTTGAATTTTCATACCTGAACAATTAAGAAGGTTAGTAAAGGTCATTTCAACTCATTATGTTCCAAAAGTGCAAAGGCAATTATATCTGTGTCTTACAAGAGAAAACCAACATTTTCGCGAACAGTCAAAGAATCAAAAAGTGCAGCACTTTGGAACACCTGTTTACAGATAAGTAGATAAAAATTACAATAAATATTAAGCACGTAAAAACCAAGCATAATACAGCTTACTAGTCCAATCCGAAGACCAGCTATTTCCTCATCACTGATCAAACCAGTTCTCTTTTGACCTCGAATATAAACCTCTCCCTGCTCATTGGACAACGATAATGTACAATTAATGGAGTATCTATTGATTGAAGAACAATTTTTTTGTTTAAAATTAATTTTTTACATCCCAACCTGAAAAGATCTGCTTATTTACCTTTTCCGGAGCAAGAAGTCCTGCAATAATTTTCAGAACCGTAGATTTGCCAGTCCCAGAGGGGCCGATTATTCCAACAGCTTCACCATGCCTGATCTATTCACAGTATCAAGTAAGAAACGAAACTAAAAAAGATTGGAAAGCTCTTAGCTCTGTAAAGGACATACTGAATATCTTTTAGGCATCCAATTTTATTTTTACAAGTATTCATACTAAATATCACCTAATCAAGATATTTTCTTATTTCATGCAGGCACTTGGAAGAAGCTCCAGGGAATAAGAAAGGAAGAAGTCAGTGAAAGGATATTGACAAAAGATAACTACCTTGAAGCTCGCACCATTTAGAATTTTCTTTTCCCCAAAAGACTTGTAAATTTCTCTACACTCAATAAGAACATCAGAACCATCCTCAGGTTCCCGTACTGTGTTTAAACGTTCTGATTTAGATGAACCCTAGCAACAAGCTTGTTGTCAGCCAACCACAAAAAAAAAAAAAAAGGAAACAAGAAAAGCACTTAATGCAAATTTTTGTATTGCACAGAAACCAGAGTTACCAATCCCATGTTTCAGAAAATGAGACAACCCAGTAGAGAATAAACAGGTTCACATGAACCTGTCAATGGATAGAAGCAATCGAATAGCCATTGAAATCAAACGTTGATATAACTTAAAAACAGTTGGCCACTTCAAAAATTACATTGAATTTAATTGCCGATGACTCGTCGCTTTTCAAGTTTCCCGGAGGAGCCACGCAAGCACAAACAACCTTTCTATGCCGCTTACTCCGCTTAAAACATAATAAATTTATCGTTTTAGCAGTTGTAGCTGCAAATCTAGTAGGCCCACAGACACCATTTTGTGTTGTCAGGGGAAGCAACGGGGCACTTGACAATGAAACCATGCTTCTTGGAAGCAATCGGTTTCAGAATTCACAGAATTTGTAACCTTATCAAAAAGTACGAAAAGAATTGAGAGATTCTTGAAGCAAAGTGGAGATGAACATATGACCTAGATTTTTCAATCAAGTAATTAAGGCTCTAGTGCAGGCAATTCCGATAATTTAATTTCAAGCAAACCCAAATCGACTTGGGAGCAAAATCCTTAAAGAAACAATTGCATTGCACGGCCGAAGAGCACCTTGAAGCCACTTTCAGAGACAAGGGTCAATGAACAGATAACATACAAAAAACGACTCAATGCACTTTGCTGCGGCTCCAAGGCTACCTTGGATTTATTGTTTCTGAACAGCTCCCTAATGGAATAAACAAGCAGATTTCTAGCCCAAGTACTGTAGCCGGAGCTTGTTGTGTTCAACCCTCCTTAATTATTTAATTTGAATTAAAATTTTGATAAAACTTTCTCAAAAAATTAATAATTTGTAAGATATTTATAAATTTATATTCCATATAAAATTATTATGATTGTCATAATAGAAAAATCTCAATTTCTACTTTTGAAAATTTTTTATAACAAATAAATATACATATATATTTACAAAACAAGTAGAAAAACTAATAAATGATTGAAAGAGGAGAAA
This sequence comes from Erythrophleum fordii, assembly GCA_032878935.1. NCBI lineage: Eukaryota > Viridiplantae > Streptophyta > Magnoliopsida > Fabales > Fabaceae > Erythrophleum > Erythrophleum fordii. The sequence goes on from JAVQMF010000049.1 coordinate 36,495,144, forward strand.
AAAGAAAAATTGAATTTAAATTTAAATGCATCAAATCTTCTTAAAATTTAAATTTAAGGGCTTGTTTGGTTCAAAGGAGGGGAAGGGAGGAGAGGGGAGGAGAGGAGAGGAGAGGAGAGATATATTGTTTGATTCAAGAGGGGAGGGAAGGGAAAATACTAATATGTAGATCATTTTATCTTTATATATTTTAAAAGTAATAATAATATTGTTAATTATTTTTTTATTTTTAAAAATTGAATATTGTCACCACCAAATTAAATAAATGTCAGAAATTATCTATAATTATAATTATTTTAAAAAAATTTGTAAACAAATAAAATTAACTAAATAATTATTTCAACAAATATATAATTCAACATGTTTTATTTTATAAAATTAAAATGTATTTGAGTTGAAAATATTGGCATATTTACTTTTTTCTCAATATGACAATATACCCATGTTAATTAGTACATTGAAATTTCTCCTCAACTATATTTATAAAAATTTTATGAAATATAGAATTAATAATTAAGATAAGAGATATTTTAGTCATATTTCTAACTTTCCTTCTAATCCCCCCAAATTGGAGGGATAAGAGAAGAGAGGAGGGGAGGGGAGGGAAGGGAAAATTTCATTAAACTTTTCCTCTCCTCCTCTCCAAAATTGCAAACCAAACAAGGGGAGGGATCCCTCCCCTCCCCTTCCCTTCCCTCAAACCAAACAAGGGGTAAGAGAAATAAAACTTGAGTTAAAATTTTTAAATAATATTTCTTCTAAACCTAACAAATAAGTAATGTTAATTAGATAAGCCAATTTTATTTGAGATATCCTCATGCAATAGCGCTCTAATTTTTTTTTTTTTGGATAATTGCAATTGTGTTTTAAGTGGTCGTATACATTATGGGAGCACGGAATGGGATTCTCTTCAACACGGATAATTGCAAATGTCCTGTGAAAGAAAGAGATTTGGATTCTCTCTACCAATTTTTTCCTCCTTTGCCTCTCCACCAAAATTTGAGCACTTAGATTTATCTACTACTAACAATCAGTGATGAAAATTTTGAAAGATGCAATCTTGGCCATCAGATTTTGGTGGAGAGGCAGAGGAGGGAAGAAATGGTGGAGGGAATCCAAATCCAAAAAAAAGAGTCCCTATGGGAGCCCACGAGTTGGCTATTATTATTTTTTGATGATTTATATTGGCGTGAATTCAGAACCTCGTATCAATTTTTGTCTGAAAAATAAATTTATTTTTAATTTTTTTAACTTCTTTTTTTTTTTATTTTGGATAAATGTTTAAACCCATTTGATACATAAAATAAAATAAAAAATAATTTTTATATTCTTATTTTTAAAAATAATAAATGATAAAAGTAAATAATAATAATAATAATAATATAGACAATATAGGAATTTTTCTGTAATTAATCGCTGATCATAATAAATTTTCTTTTTTATTATTATTATTATTATTTCTTCGGCAAATCTTGGGAAAGACGCTCGCTCTTCGCTGCGGCCACTGGCCTCGAGTCGCAGGCTCGCTCCCATCTGGTCATCCCGAATAGAAAACCGAAACGGCTGCTTAGCTCGGATGAACATAACGCTCTCACGTAGAGTGGTAGAAGCCATACAACCGCGAAATACAATCAGATTCTTGATTTCATCTTCATCGCCTCCGTTTCCTTGTTGCCGATCAGTGATTTCTGCGTAACCGCGGAAGAAAATGTTCAAATTCCTGAAAGAGGTGGTGGGTGGATCTGGAACCGGACTCAAAGATCTCCCTTACAATATCGGCCAACCCTATCCTTCTGCTTGGGGATCTTGGACTCACTACCGCGGTACCACTAAGGTACTTTTTACCATCTTCCTCTCTCTCTCTCTCTCTCTCTCTCCCTCACATATAATGCGGGTATATAATTTTTCTTATGTGCCTTAATTCTAATTTGATCCGACTATTAGTTTACAACTACGATAGATCTGCTGGTTTTCGTTCACCTATCTTGTGCCTGAAATGTGACTTTCATCTTTTCCTAATTGATCGTAGTGTTTGCTTGCGTCATGTTTGTGTTGGTAGCGTTTATAGGCTTGTCCGGTAGCTTGTGATTGAACATAGCATATATGTAAAAGTTCTCAACTTGTAGGAATTTCACTGCTCGGCTCGGTAGGGAGCTACGTTTTTTCTATGGTACTGGATTTAGTACCAGTTTCTTTCAGAATACTACGTGACGGGCAGCTGATTATGCTTTGATCTGATGAAAATTGAGTTATTGCCTTGGTGGCTACTGACTAGGGTTGCTCAAGGAACGGAATAGGACCATTCTTTGCTTCTCATCCTGTTTTTAATAGCTGATAGCGGAAAGTTAATAGAAAGAAAACACTCAAGGACTATATTCTGTTGAAACTCTGGGAAAAGAACAAAATTTATATTCTAGTTTATTATTTGACAATTTATGGGGCTTATTCAAGACTTTATTTATATGGTACTCTTAAATTTGTTAGATCCTAGTTACCTTCTTCACTCTTAAACTTTTTATTCTCTTAACAAACCTGACTCCGTCCTTTGGCTGGAAACTTCTTTAGATGAACTTAAAATACCCACAGCAGCCGACTTTGAACTTGGGCATGTCAGAATGGTCTTAGTTTTTCTCCTATCATTTTCCATCCATTGCAGTTAATGTGATACGAATCTGCATGTTGATTCAATTTTCAGGATGATGGATCTCCAGTTTCAATCTTTTCTCTATCTGGGAGTAATGCTCAGGATGGACATTTAGCAGCTGGACGTAATGGTGTCAAGCGTCTCCGGACAGTAAGTACCAAGTGATGAATGGCTATTGTGTTTGGATTTTAACTGATACAGTTAAAATATTAATAAATACTTCCTTTTTGGAATCTAATGTTGTATAAATGCTTTTATTACTTTAATAATAATAATAATAATAATTAGTAATTTATGGTTTAGATAAAAATTACTGTCACTCCTTTGGAGACTCTTGTTTCCCTTGCAGTACTGTATGGGGTCATATTAAGACACTTTTCATAATTATGTCATAACCGTCAAAACTCCTTTTTTTGGACCTGTTTATGGTGTATTTGGTTCTGCGTTTTCAAAGTTCAAAACCACGTTTGCGAGGAAGCAGCAATTTGTTGCTTCTACACAAACATGATTTTGAAACGGGATTCCATTTGGATTGGCGGTGAGTAAAATTAACTTTAGTAAATTTGATTTTGTAGAAGTGATTTTGGATAAAAGTGGATTTACATGAACGTGATTTAGGTTTAAAAATTTTAGTTGAAAAGTGATTCTGGTAAAATTAATTTTGTTTGGATATTATATACCAGAATCACTTTTAGGTGTGAAATGACTAGAAAAGGTAGTTATATTACTTTGTTTGAGTTATTCCTATAACATTTTTTTTTATAGCATTTAACAAATGATATAGCATAATATATGTTTTTATTTTTGTTGATACTAGAACTAAAATATGAATTAAAAGTAAATATTTTAGTTAAGTCTACAAATATGCATAGCATAGAAATAAAGCATTACAATTGATTGAAACTGCAAATTATTTTGCGTATATATTGCAATTTGATCCCGAATGGTGTCTCGAAGTTGATCCATTTCAGATGAAGAGACAATGTTTAGATTTGGCAATGGATCTAGGCCAATGTGCTCATCAATTTCTCTTTCAAATTGGCTTTCATCTTCAAGATGGCCGAGCTCAATATTTGTTTTAGAATTCCTTCTAATAAAATTATGTATAGCCATTGTCGCACTAATTATTTGCACTTGTGTTTTAATTTTGAACTTTGTCATGCACCGTAAAATTTTAAACCTATTTTTCTATACTCCAAAAGTTCTTTTTATGTTACACCTCAAACTTGAATGATAATAATTGAATGCCTCATTATCATTTTTAAATTTGGAACAACGTCTAAAGTCAGGGAGATGATAACGCTCACATTTATACGGACCAATGTATCCAACTGGGGTTGGATAGCCAGCATCCACAAGATAAAATTTATCTAATAAATAATTAAAGTATTACACATTAATTATTGTAAAAAAAATTGCAAAACCATAGCAGTGAGGGCATGAATATACCTGGAAGAGGATGGGGGAAGTTCATGTTTGGAGTCGTGAGAGCATGAGAAAATACACGAGTATCATGGGCAGTGCCTTCCCATCCAGGCAAGGCAAATGTGAAACACATGTCCCAATCACATACAGCTATAATATTTTGTGTTGGATGCCCTTTTCTACCAATAAATTTTGGTTGTTCATTAGGGCTAACCACGCGTGGTATATGAGTTCCATCAATTACTCTAATGGCATTCTTGAAAAAATGGCCAGGATCGTGGGTCGTTTCGAATCTTTGGATGGGCTGAACGAAATGCTTGATCTCGTGGCCTAATGTATTTGAAGGCCAATCTCATGCAAGTAAATAATACTGCATGCAAATGTCTACTTATAGTTTTTCTTGAGCGCTGAAACCTTTCTTGTAGCATTCGATTACATACTCCATGGCCAATCATGTTTAAAAACATCGCAACCATCTCTTCAATTCTTATGTGTGTGGTGTGGTTCAACCCACATTCAACTAATTCAATGCAAAATTTATGAAACATGTGTTTTTCCATGTGAAACATCTCATAACAGCGAGTTGGATGCCCTTGTAATATTTTGTGAACCCAATAATGATTAGTTTGTTCACTAGCTCTACATGGTTGTTTACATAAATATGTGACTGTGTAGTTACCAATTAGTGCAGTCACATAAGCTTGTTGTTCTCGAGAAAGAACTTGTATTGTTTCAGTTTCCATTTCTCCATCTTGTATTTCCTTAAATTCCATTTATACCTAAAAAAAGTATAATGGGATGAATGTAAACCAATAAAGCATAGTTTGAATATAACGACACATTACAATCACAAATCCATAAAAGTACAAACTAAATACAACCCCATAAACCATTGTCAGAAGACAGAAACATAGTCCAAATACTATCACAAAACATAAAAGCATAGTCTAAATACAAAAGCACAATCTGAATAGAAAAGCATAGTACCATCACAAGCTCATAAAACATATCCCGAATACAAATGCTAAGTCAATTCATGGTGGAGATTTCATGAATCGAAGTGGATTATCTACCGCATGTCGAAGCCAAGTCAACCTCCGATCCTCATAACCATGAAAGGTGGCAAACATCTTATTTTGTTTATATATCATCATCTGACAGCAGTTTACATACCACACTTGATCACTAACAATCTCATTGATTCAGTTTAGCTCGGCCATCACTTCCTTCATTGATGTTCTAGGTGGTTCTATAAGACCGGAGTGACATGTACTTGCAATGACACTTATAGCGTCGACTATCTTTGATGTTATAGGGACTTTGGCCTTACTGGTCCGTTCATCTGGGTCAGCTCGCTTTCTCTCCCCTTCACTTATTTGGCCACTAGTTCCCTGAGATGTGCATAGATTGATATTTGCAACTATTTCAGTTGCCCCAACACTGTTACAAATCAATTATCAATTATGTCAAAACCTTTAGACGTCAAATCAACTGCTACTGATGATGAGATCCCTGGGATACCCTTTAAAGCCAAGCCCTTATTGGCTAGCAAAGGTCGGGGAGCTAAACCTACTGTAGGTGCTCAGAGAATAAACCGGACATCATCTGGGATGTAAAGCAAGTTGCCCAGCGAGTGAAGATTATTTGGATCACCATGTTAAAATACAAGAATTCATGCGTTCATGATATATCAATTACATTTGCGCGCATCGTTGACATAATTGATAATTGATTTGTAATATTATTCTTTTATATGTCTAGGTTTGGGCGGTACCCATCTTCACTTTCAAGCGGGCCATTAGGAAATGTCATTGACAATGGTGTCCATGCAAATTGTCTAGTTGTAACTACATCTTTAAAAAGTATAGTTAATTCTTGGGCAAATGGAAGTCCTTTATACCGAAATTTCCCATATTGTGGGTTTTCTTGCATGTGTAGGACAACTCATCACTTTCACAAATAATCGAGCAAAAATATTACAATTAATTTACAAATATATGTTGATGTATAACGTACCAATTCCTTCTTCTCCCACCATTCATTAGATGCATCAACGGTCATCTTCACATTATCCCACCTTAGGCCTGTTTCTTTGGCAAACAATTTATGCCATACTGACCATTTTTTTTTTTAAGCTATTGCATTTGTTTTTCAGCTGAGCTTTATTATAATTTCGTCTAGTCAATCCATTAAATTGCTCAATGGCAGCCTTCCACCCTTTCTTTGTTAGAGTTGTTCCATTGTATTCTCCCTTTTGAACTTGGTCCAAGCATGCTTTAATAAAATGCTCAATTGTTTTTGGATCCCAGACAACCTCTTTCTGAGAACTCATTTTTCTATGTAACCAAAAAGATTATAAACAATTAAGACCAACATGCACAAATTTTCAACAGGCCCATATACATTAATAAGTAGCAAAATTATTAATATTGTTAACAAAACTATTAAGTCTCAACAATTTAAGAGAACAAACCAAAAGAATAGGAACCTAGAAAATGGATGGTTCTTAAATTATGAAAAAAAAAAAAAGAAACAAAAACGTAAAGGAACACATCCACAAAGGTATTAACAAGAATAAAAATCTAGAAAATGCTAATAATTTAATTTCAGTTAATTATATATCATTTTTTAAGTAAGAGATTTTTATCTAATTAGTCGCATTTTTTGTTATGTTTGATTTGTTATACTATATATCTTTTTTTTAAAAAGTTATATTACTATATATTATATAAAGAAGACTAATGAAAAGAAAATTAAAAAGAATACTATATATATAAAAAAAAATCCAAAAAGATAATCATGGAAATTATATAAATGAAAAAGGAAATATGTTATTTTTTAAAAAGATTTATGCCTTTCCATGAGTTTTTTTAATTTTGAGAGAAAATTATAAAAAAAGATTTATAAATGATTAATAAAAATAAAAATTAAACCCACATTTGGAAATTGATGTCTCTCCATGAGTTTTTTTAATATTATACTATATATTATATGAAGAAGACTAATTAAAAGAAAATTAAAAGATTGTTCGATATACCCCAAAAAAAATTAAAAAGATAATCATATAAATTGTATAAATGAAAAAGAATTATGTTATTTTTTTAAAAGATTTATAACATTAGGTCATCTTTTAATGAAGAGGGCATTTTGCTTTAATTATATAAATTTATTTATAATTATAAGTTTATTTATTTATATAATTTAACCAATTATTCGTTTATAGCCTTAATTCAATCGACACTTGTGATAAGATATATTCCAAAGCAACTGATAAATTCCGTTGTTGATCATGAAAGGTGCTACATATTGAAGAATTTAGATAATATAAACTGCTACGTATTGAAGAATTTAAATAATATAAACAAGTCTACATACACGTATATATGACATTATTTTACTCATGGATGATTTAACTTTCATGCTTATCAATGATTGTTTAACATTATCTTAATGATATCCTTTTCAAGACATTGTTGGTAGTCTAGTTGGAAATGAAAACGATGTATATACACATAGTAATAAACCCCCGCAGACAAGTTTGGCATCCATTACTTGGAGTAATCGTTAATAATATGATTAAATGATGTTGGGTTTTATTGTTAAATACTAATGAAAATATATAAATTAATTAAATGCCTACTGAAAGGCTTGGGGGTGTCTGAAAGGCTTACATGAAAAGGCATATATAGTTATATAGTTTGGATAATGAAATTAAAACTTGGGGGTGTCTGAAAGGAGAACATGAAAGATGAAAGACCACCAAAGACCACGGGGATTGAGAACCAGAAACAAATGAAACTGACACCAGCTTCGACGTCGTCCTTGGTACCGTCGAACAGTGTGAAACATGATTCGGCGTCCTCGACACCATCGACGTTGAGCTTTGTGAGAAAGAAGAACCTCTACCACATCCTGAGAACAATCGATCCACGAAAAAGGTGAAGATAACAACTGAGGAAGAAGATCCCCCTCCCGTTGTTGAAATGGAGGAGGAACAAGTGGATAATGGCTCTGAAATGATCAGCGAACAAGGAACGGATAACATAGATATGGTGCAGGCTCAACCTCCTGAGGGTGAATCGATATCTCCCACCAAGATTTCCTTCAAAGATAAACTACTGAACAAAGACTCTCCAAATTCCATGCAAACGGAGGAGCTAGTTGTGACAATCCTAAAATGAAAATCTAGGCACTTAAATAGGGATGGAATCGTCTTTGCTGCTACCCTTTCTTACTATGAATATATATGACTTTTAAGTAACTGATATGCGCTCTTGCCCATCAAATCCCGCTATCGTCGACTTTGTTGTGGGATTTCCTAAGGCTTTTTCAATGATGTTTATAAGGAGAAGGAAAAGAAAAAAGCATGCAGTAGACAAATAGGTGAAAAGCATGCACGTTGTAAGAGCTAGTAGAGCTTGAGGAGAATGGATGTTGCCTGAAACAGATTAGAAGAAGAAGATGAAAGAGCAAGCGTAAAACTTAGACCTGGGACGTCCAATATGGGACCTCTGGAATGTATCAGCAAAACAGAGTTGAACAGAGGAGTAGATTCCCATGCAACGAAGGCAGAGATGAGATCCCAACATAGATGAAAGACCACAGGATGAACGAACGCTGTGTTTGCTGTATCCTCGGACTAGTTTGAACCTTGGGTATAAAGGACATTGGTCGTTGGAGATGTTAATGCGCCTTCAATGCAATATGTCTACGGTTGGCAGAAAGCGAGTATGCATTGCTTCATCTTAACGCGATTTTTGGACGTCCTAGAACCATGGTGTGGCATGATGAACGTGGATCCAAACAACTTCCAAGTGGGCTTTTCCTGTGCAAACCAAGGTTTGGGCCGAAACGCGGGTGAATCAACGTTGTTCCAAATGCATCCTTAATTGTTGTGGTAACAGGCTGTCTGTCATATAGATGACAAGTTTTTATGGTGCTTAACTCATGTTCATGTGTTGTAAAAATTTATGATTTGTTCTTTCAGTGAGTATAGTTTATGCAGCATGATAAGCCCATGCAACCCACAGAGCCCAAGGTTTATAGGAGACGAGCAGGAATTGGGCCTAAGAGAAGAGATCAGATTAGGGAATTCAAAACCTATTCTAGAAGGGCAAAGAAAGGAAACCATGTAACGGTTTCAGCAGAGCTTAGTGGGGTGGCTGCTGAGTTGGCAGAAGAGGACAAAATTAGTTATGAGAATATACTGGAGGGGGAAGAGCGTGGGGGAGGCAAGAAGGATTTGGAGTAAAGTCTGGAGAGCCTCTAGCATCTCAAATGCTAGAGATCCCCCTTGGTCTCGTGCTTGATTCTGACCCTTTTCATTCCAGCTATGGTGTTGCTTTGTTTGTTTCTGTATTAAGTATGCTGTAATGTTGTTTCTGTGAATAGTACTCTGTGTGGCGGATTGTATCCCAATTCCTTCCTCTTCTGATAAAGGAAGGGATTGACTTAGGCAAGCTGATCTTTTAATAAAATACAACACTTTCTCAGCATCTTTCTAGTCTTGGTTCCTATCACAGCAACTGTTTTCCTGCTTTATGGTTGATAGATTTGTAGATGTTTTCTATTTTCTTTTCTCTCAATTTCTTTTTCTTTATTGTTTGGAGGCACTTGAGAGTTGTGAGAATAAATGATGCCTGAGGTTCAAAAAAGCATTTGAACTTCTTCTGGTAGTGAGAATCTCCTAGCATTAGTGTGCCCATTTTGCTTATTTATGGTGTTTAAGAGTCATAAATTGGAGTTGGATACCAGTTGTTTAGCAAGAATTTGCCTTCACGTTTAGAAGATACCACCCCCTGTCAGCCTCTTTCCATGATGAGAGACATTCTCATTATTCCTGAAGCATACAACATTTGATTTTTTGTGCTTTATTCACCTTTGATCTATAGGACTATATGTAGGCTCTGATTCCAATTTTGGATTTTCCTATTTGAATGTTTAATGTTTCTTATTTTCAGGTCAGGCATCCAAATATTTTATCATTTCTTCACAGTACTGAGACTGAAACTTCTGATGGTGGTTCTGCCAAGGTTACAATCTATATTGTAACAGAGCCTGTCATGCCACTTTCAGAAAAGATTAAGGAGTTAGGACTAGAAGGTACACAAAGGTATGAGCAGTTTTTCCTACACCATGGATTTTTGCAACCAAGAGAAGTGGCAACCGATATTTAATAAATGCTAAATATTATTTGTGATTCCCTTGATATATTTATTTATTTATTCATAAAATTGGACTTGGTTGGAACTTGCTTTCATTCACATAATCTGAAGTATAATATGTTTTATTCCCTATAAGACGTATTATATGCGAATTATGGATCACATACTTTGAGTTTGATGTCAAGTAAAAATTGATTTATGGATTTTGTTAATATTCACTTGTTCCTTATGAATGTTCTAGGGATGAATATTATGCTTGGGGCCTGCATCAAATAGCCAAGGCTGTGAGCTTCTTAAATAATGATTGTAAACTTGTGAGTATTCGTGAGTGAAATAAGATTTTGGCTCCAGCTTCTTTTTCTTGACAAGCTTTGTGTATTGCAGGTTCATGGTAATGTTTGCTTGGCTAGTGTTGTGGTTACACAAACTTTGGACTGGAAACTCCATGCTTTTGATGTTCTATCAGAATTTGATGGGAGCAATGAAGCTTCGCCTGGGCAAATGCTGGTAATTCAAATGCTGGTTGTAATGCTTTGTTTTCCTGTTCTCTTTGGCATTGTACTATGAATTTTTACTGTTCTTGTTGCTTGAACTTAAAATATTAGGAACTCAAGTTTCAGTTGCTTGATGCGTCAATTGGCTGGTCTTTTTAGCATTTGAGCATTTGTCTTCATAAGTTTTTTATAATATCTACGACAAAGTAGACTGACATTATGTGTACTCTGTTGCCAAGATTTAATGCAGCCAACGATATGTGTGTGTGTGTGTGTGTGTTTTTCAAGTGAACGATATGGAATAGTGCTACCTACTTCATTCTTCTCATGTTTACATATTTTTCATTCAGCAATTTGCATGGCTTGTTGGATCACAATACAAACCAACGGAGTTGGCAAAGTCTGACTGGACTGCAATCAGAAAGTCTCCTCCATGGGCGATTGATTCTTGGGGCATGGGTAAGGTGCTATTGTTTTGTTTCATTTTGTATGTTTGTTTATTTTATTTTATTTTTTTGGGTGCTGAGAATTCATTGTGATAGCAATTTGGTATGTAAATGGAGTGAAATAAGTGAACGCTCTTTAATTGTTGCATTATTCATGCTTACTGATGCCAATATTGCCTTCCTCTTCTTGCCTAGTCTTCTCGTTTAAAACATGGCCACAGGGTAGGGGAACAAATAATTTTTGCTTTTAGTGTGTTTGTGAAATTGTCCTAGTTTTCTTGCTTATTGGAGTGCAATCAGGAAAACTCCTTGTGCCACTTTTATTGGGGCTTGCGTATGTTACTCCTTGCTTCCTTTGTCCAGAATGAGTTGTAGTTGTAATATTACGGTGGTACTTAAATCTGAGGACCAAAAATTAAAATATTTTTATATCTGCATTAGCATAGTTGTTTCTTGCAGTATATCCTATTCTTATTTCATTGATAAGATGATACAATCTATGTATAGCATAGATGGGCAAGAAGCCTTTATATGTATCCTCTATATTGTGATTCAAAAATAGAGGAATACCAGAAAAGGAAAAAACAGTACAATAAAGGCAAATAACACAGCTAGCAACGAACAGAAAATGAATCCTATTTAATGCCTAAAAGTCATAGCTCCAAGAAAGGAAGGAGCTGTTGGGAGAGCCATTGGACCCCTGAAATGTGCAATGGAAATGATGCTAAAACAAGGCCCAAGCACACTAGCGATGATAGGTGATTACCAACACTTCCCCTCAGATTAAGAAGTAGATGTTTATCATCGCTAGCTTGCTTCCAAGCTTTTCAACTCTTAGTGTGGGTAAAGCCTTTGTAAGGATATTAGCAACTTGAATTTTAGTGTGTAGGATAGTTCAAGGACCTTAGAATTGACATTTTTCTTTCATGAAGTGACGATCGATTTTTACATGTTTCGTACGATCATATTGGATAGGGCTTTTAGCAGTGCTTATGGTACTTAAGACTTTCATAGGATCTTGACTATTTATTTCTAACTCACTAGGCAATTGGTCTATAATCCTTCACATATTCCTTAAGCCAAGGCTTCGTATTCAGTTTCGGCACTACTTCAAGCCACCACAGATTGTTTTTTATTTTGTCTTGTGACAAGGTTTCCCCAAACATACGTACAATATCAAGTATTGGACCTACAATTAATGGTTGATTTGGTCTAGTTGGCATCACAATAAATTTGAATTGTACCATTTGGGTTCTTGTGAAAAAGAATTCCCTTTCCAGGGGCAAGTTTTAAGTATCTTAGAATTGTGTAGGTTGTATCAAGATGGACTTCACACGGCTTATTCATAAATTGGCTAAGAACATTTATTGAGAAGCAAATGTCACGCCTAGTGTGAGATAGGTAGATGAGTTTTCTTACTAACCTTTGGAAGCTCTTAGCATCTACATGAGGGCTTTCTTGAGTAAACTTAAGTTTGTAGTTAGCCTCTGTAGGGATGTCAATAAGTTTGTAACCCAACATCCTTGTTTTAGTGAGAAGGTCAATGGTATACTTTTTTTGAGATATAAGAATTCCTTTGTTTAACCTTGTTAATTCTATGTCTGAGAAGTATCTAAGAAGGCCAAGGTCCTTGGTTTCAAATTCTTTGGCCAAGGCCTTCTTCAGATTGATGATTTCTTCTGCATAGCTCCCAATGATAATGATATCATCAACATAAACAATGAGGATTGTGATTTCAACTTTAGGAGACATTTTTTTGAACACTGTGATCTGCTTGCCTTTAAATGTACCCTTTCATTTTGACAACTTTGGTGAACCTTTCAAACCAAACTCTAGGTGATTGTTTGAGACCGTAGAGTGATTTGTGAAGCCTACATACTTGTCCATTACTTTCACTTTCATAGCTAGGGAGGATAGACATGTAGACTTCTTCTAAATCCCCATTAAGAAAGGCATTTTTTATATCTAATTAATATAGGGGCCAGTTGAGATTTCCAACAAGGGATAGGAGTACCTTGATCGAGTTAAGTTTAGCTACTAGAGCCAAGGTTTCTTGGTAATCTATCCCTTGCGTTTGAGTGAACCCTCTTGCTACCAATCTTGCTTTGTATCTATTAATGTTCCCATCTAAGTTGTATTTTATGCTGAATATCCATCTGCATGAGGAAGATTAGCTAGCTCCCAAGTATTGTTTTTCTTGAAGGCATTCATCTCTTCATCAATAACTTTCTTCCATTCCTTGTGCCATAGAGCTTCATGGATATCTTGAGGTATTTTCTCACTTAAAATGTTAGTAGCAAAGGTTTTATAGGCAGCAGAGAATTTATCATAGGAGACATAATTTCCAATTGGGTGTTGAGTGCAAGATCTCTTACCTTTCCTTAGGGCAATAGGCCAATCTAAATCTAAGTTTTCAGAAATTCTTGGATTTGGGTAGGAGATATCTTAGTGTTGCTCAAGAGATGGTGCACTTCTAATTTCCTCATGAGTTGTTATTTTTCTAGGATATGTTTGGGGATAAGAATAATTTTCTGGAATAGTAAGAGGGTCATGGTTAGTGGTAGTATTGTTTTGAGGGTGTTGGTTATCTGTATCAGGTTGAGGGAGATCACTATTTGTGGTGTTTCTTTCAGGTTTAGGATCACTGGTGTCATTGTTGTTTTCAATTTTAGGGACCACATTAGAGGGAGGAGAGGTCAACTAAAAATTCCAGTCATTAGAGGTCTTCCCTTGACTAAAATTTTTGGGATAATAGGGTTGGTTTTCGCAAAAAATGAAAACGGCTGAGGGATATTGAGCCTATTCAATTTGTGTTACTTTATTCATTCCAAACAGATACATTTATAGATAATTGAGGCAATAGGCCTGCCTCATCTGACCAAAAATAAAGGATGAAAAATATTAACAAAAAGATAAGATAAGATTTAATCCACCAAATCAGTAATTTTAAATATTTAGATTACTTGATAAGGTAGTTAGTGCAGAGAATAATAAAATAAACATTATTTAGAGTATTTTCAGTAGATAACAGCCCTTATATCTTGTGATTTCCAATACTGCCCCTCTAGATGGGGAGTAAATGTTGACCATTCTCAGCTTGGAGCTTGAGTCTTCAAACCTTACTCTAGCTACAGCCTTGGTCAATAGACCAGCCACTTGGGAGTTTGTAGGTGTGTGGGATAGCTTTATTAAGCCTGACTCAATTTTTTCTTTGATAAAATGGCAATCAATCTCTACATATTTGGTTTTATCATGATGTATGGGATTCTTTGCTCTCTCAATAGTAGCTATATTATCACATATAACCTTCATTGGTACCTCAACAACAATTTTCAATTCTTTAAGTAGTCTATTTAGCCAGATACCTCCACAAATCCCTAGAGCAAGAGCTTGAAACTCTGGTTCAACATTACTTCTAGTTACCCCTAGTTGCTTTTTACTCCTCCAAGTGACTAAATTACCCCAAGCATAAGTGCAATAGCCAGTTGTTGACCTCCTATCTGTGATAGATCCTGGCCAATCAGCATATGAGTAAACTTTGACTTCTTGGTGTATACCCTTCTTGAAATGCCCATACCTAGGGTTAACTTCAGGTACCTTAGTATTTTGTAGATTGCCTTTAAGTGTTCTTCATTTGGTTTATTCTTGAACTGACTGACAATACTTACTTTGAAAGAAATGTCCAGTCTTGTATGAGAAAGGTATATTAGTTTACCCACAAATTTTTTGATACATCCTGGTTTCAACTGGTACACATTTTTCGTTTAGGCCCATCTTGTAGTTGGCTTTCATAGGTGTTTCAGCGGGTTGCAACCCAACATCCCTATTTCTTCAAGTAGGTCCAATGTGTATTTTCTTTGAGACACCATTATTCCTTCCTTTAATCTTGCTACTTCGATTACTAGGAAGTATCTTAAGCTTCCAAGATCTTTGACTTCAAATTCAGTTGCAAGATCCTTCTTCAATTTTTTTATTTCCTCCAAGTTATCTCCTATAATTACTATATCATCAATGTAAACAATTAAAATAGCAATTTTACCACTAGAGGCAATGTTGATAAATAATATGTGATCTGTCTGGCATTAACTATATCCATTCTCTTTAATAACCCTTGTAAATCTTTCAAACCAAACCCGAGGGGATTGTTTCAACCCATATAATGACTTGTGCGACTTACAAACTTTATTATAATTTTTATTTGATTCAAATTCGAGAGGAATATCCTTGTATACTTCTTCCAAATCTCCATTTAAGAAAGTATTTTTACATCTAATTGGAAGAATGGCCAGTCAAGATTAGATGCAAGGGACAACAATACTTTAATTGTGTTGAATTTGACTACTAGGGCAAAGGTCTCTTGGAAATCAGTGCCATGGGTTTGGGTAAATCCTTTGGCAACAAGCCTTGTCTTATACCAGTTGATACTTTCGTCCATATTGTATTTGATATGAAGACCCACTTGCGACCCTTTGTAGTTTTTTCTTTGTGTAACTCAGTAAGCTCCCAAGTTTTGTTTTTCTTCAATGCATCCATCTCTTCCTATATAGCAGCCTTCCACTTGGGAACTTTCATAGCATCATAGACACTTAGGAACACTAGCCACAAACAATTGCATAAAGGATGATAATTTATTATTGGAAACAGGGTTACTTATGGAGCGTTTGGTGCATGATCTTACCTCTTTCCATAGTGCAATGGGCCAACCCAACTCTTCCAGGTTATGATATGAGGTTGAGGTCAATGGCTGGCCTAGTTCAGGTGGTGCTTCTTGAATTTCCTCCATGTGTTGTTGCTGTCCCACCTGTTCTGTTTGCTGGTCCTCCTCCCCCTCACATGATTTTTCTTCTTGGATGGCAATAGGGTGTGTCTTGGTTGGGCCTGTACTGTTTGTGTGGTTTTCAAGGTCATTTTCAGTAGTGTTCAAAGGGTTGAAGTAAGCTGAAACAATGGGTATTTCGTCTGGTGTACTGGTTGTAATTTGTGAGGTTTGGGAAGTTCAAAGTTACTCCAAAGCAGTGTTTTGGTTCTCCCCTTGAATGGGTGTTTTGGGTAATATGGTTGATTTTCATAGAATGTTACATCCATGGTAGTGTAGTGTTTTTGCGTGGTGGGATGGTAGTATTTATACCCTTTTTGTGTAGGTGAATATAAAAATGCACTTCAAGGCTCTAGGATCAAGTTTTCCCTCATTGTGAACATGAATGAAAGATGTACACCCCTTTTAGAGGTAGGTTGGCTATGGTTGGTGTACTAGGGTAGGTTTTTAGGACAACTTGTTGGGGTGTTTTAAAGTTTAAGCTTTTGGATGACATTCGATTGATAAGTTGTAGTGAGTATTGTTTCCCTCTAGAATGTGTTAGGTACATCGGATGTTATCATGAAAGACCTAGCTACTTCTAAGAGGTGTTGGTTCTTCCGTTCAGATACCCCATTTTGTTGTATGAGTGTTGACACATGAGCTCTGGTGAATTATCTCGTGATTGGCAAGATATTTCCCAAGAACAGAACTGAAATATTCTTTGGCATTGTCAAATTGCAAAATTTTTATTTTCGTTTGGAATTGATTTTGAATGAGTGTGAAATTTTTGAAATATACTAAGGACTTCTGATTTTCCTTTTAAAACGTAAACCTATGTCAATTGGGTGTGATCATTGATAAAAGTAATAAACCATCGTGTCTTATTAATATTTTTCAATTTAAAGGGCCCCCACACATTACTGTGAATAATTGTAAAGGGTTGTGTAGGTGTATGGTTATGAGGAGGGTAGGAGTTTCTTGTGTGTTTAGATAGTGGGCAGATTTCAGATTGAAAATTGGAAAATTTCTTATTCAATAATTGAGGACACAAGTGCTTGACTTAGTTGATGCTAGGATGTCCAGACCGATAATGCAGCAACTTTATTTCTTCAAGTGTAGAACATGTAGATAGTGCTACCTTCTTCTTGTCTTCATGTCCTTGAAAGTAGTGTAACCCAACAAGCACCTTAGCAATGCTAATCATCTTCCCTGATTTCAAATCCTCAAAAGTACATTCATTTGGGCAGAAATTAGCTACAAAGTTATTGTCCTTTGTAATTTTGCTAATAGATAGCAGATTACTAGTAATTTTTGGCACATATAGCACATTTTTCAGAGTTAATTCAGAGGACAATTTTACTGTTCTAGTGCTACTGACATCAGTTAAGGAACCATCTGCTATTTTTGCTATCAATTTTTCAGAGCACGGTGTAATTTCTTCGATGATGGAGGCATCATCGGTCATGTGATTTGTTGCACCTAAATCTATAGTCCATACATTATTAGTTTATCTGTTAGTACTAAATACCATAGACATTTTACCTGATTGTGCCACCAAACCAGCCCCAACATTTTCTGGTTGAGTTTTCTCTTGACCACTAATCATCTTCTGTATTTGTTCTAGCTGGTCCTTGATAAGGTTCAAGTCGAGTTTTGGTTTTTCTTTACGGGTTGCCGAGTACCCTCTTGAGATTTCAGTTTCTGTTTTTGATGAGTGGGCCATCCATGGAGCTTCCAACACACTTCTTTTGTGTGTCCAACCTTGTTACAATGGTCACAGCAAGGTTGTCCACCCTTCTTTTTATATTCAGTGTGTGGAGCTCCTCAAGCAGCTATTGCAAAGGCTTCATTGGTCTATGGCTGAGTTTGGATTCCAGAGGTCAACCTTTTTCTACTTCCCTTCCCTTTTATGGTGGCAAATGCCTCTCTTAAGGTAGTCAACGATTGAGCAACCATGAATCTGCTCCTTACTTTTTCAAACTCAGAATTCAGACCCAACAAGAACTTGTAAACTCTCTCGCTTTCTATGAACTTCTGAAAGTATTTAGCATCTTCATTGCATAGCCAATGATGGACTTCATACATGTCCACCTGCTACCACAATGTGATGAGACTATCAAAATAATTTGTAACAAAAAAATTACCTTGTTTGAGTTCATGAAGTTGTCCCTTTATCTCAGAGTGCGGCTATATTTGCCACTAATGAGTAGCTCTCTTGGGCAGCCTCCCATATTTCTTTGGCTATCTTGTGTAGGATGAAGCTTCTTCCCACTTTGATGGTCATTGAATTCACTAACCAAGACATAACTTGGTTATTTTCTGCCACCCATGTTGCAAACTTTGGATCAGTGGCAGCAGGAGGAGAAGCTTGGCTAGAGAGGTAATCTTCCTTGCCTTTCCCTGGAATGAATATCAAGAAACTTTGAGACCATTTGAGGTAATTATTACCGTCCAATTTGTGTCCTATAATCAGGAGTGTAGACAGCTCATTGGTGCGAGTTGCTGTTTGGAATTTGTGTTTTGGATGAAGAGCCACATTCGTCAATGTTCATGGCTTGCATATCTCTGAAATTGATCATGGCTTTGATACCATGAAAACGGCTGAGAGATATTCAGCCTAGTCAGTGTTACTTTATTCATTCCAAGCAGATACATTTATAGATAATTGAGGCAATAGGCCTGCCTCATCTAACCGAAAATAAAGGGATTAAGCTGAAAAATATTAATAGAAAGATCAAATAAGATTTAATCCACCAAATCAATAATTATTTAAATTACCTGATAAGGTAGTTAGTGTAGAGAATAATAAAATAAACTTTATTTAGAGTATTTTCAGTAGATAACAGCCCTTATATCTTGTGATTTTCAAAAAAAGTGACATCCATGAGGACAAAAAATTTTCTTAGGGCCAGTGAGTGGCAAGTGTGGCCTTTTCTGGATCGAGAGTACCCAATGAGTATGCATTTAGTGGCTTTTGAGTCAAGTTTGTTTCCTTGCTAGAGATGAACAAAGGTAGTGCACCCAAAGACTTTTAAAGGAAGATGAGAAATGAGATGGGTGTTAGGTTTAGTTTTAAGGAGGGTGTCACAAGGGGTTTGAAAATTAAGAGTCTTAGAGGACATCCTATTGATGATATAGGTTGTAGTAGTGATAGCTTCTCCCCAAAAATGATGAGAAACATTATGGTAAACATGAGGGCTCTAGCTATCTCTAGGGGATGTCTATTTTTCTGCTTAGCTATCTTATTTTGTTGAGGTGTGTGGATGCAAGAGGTTTGGTGATAAATAGGTGACGTAATTTTCTAAGGATTAGTTAATATAATCTCTTCCAATATCACTCCTTAGGACTTTTATATCTGTTTGAAATGGGGTTTTAATTAGTTGATGAAAATTTTGAAATATAAAGGGAACCTTTGATTTGTCTCTCGTTAGAAACACCTAAGTAACCCTAGTATGGTCATCAACAAAGGTAACAAACCTCTTACTACCCGTTATCCCTTGAACCTTAGAGGGGCCCCAAACATCACTATGAATTAGGTGAAAAGGATGTGAAGGTTTGTAAGTGTGAGTAGGGTAGTGGGACTTGCGCTTTGCAAGTTGGCAAGTTTCACAAGTAGTAGTGATATCTTTATTAAAAAGGCTAAGATACATTCTTTTCATATATTGAAAGTTTGGATGTCCTAGTCTATTATATATAACTTCAGAATCAGAACAAGTATGTAAACTCCATTTGTTTTGTCTCTTAGTACTCATGAGGCATAGCCCATCCACCTCTTCCACATTTTCAATCATCTTGTGTACCAAGTCCTGACATTCACAGCTGCCATTAGAAAAATTTATTTTGCAATTGCTGTCTTTTACAAGTTCGCTAATTGAGAGGAGGTTGCAAGCAAGATTAAGAACAAGTAAAACATCGTTAAGAACAAGTTTTTCAGATATAGTAATGATTCCTATTCTAGTTACTTGAGTTAGTTTTCCATCGGCAATTTTTACCTTTGAGGGAGATGAACAATAATTTAGATTATCTTGGAGAGTGGCATTATGGGTCATGTGATCTTAAGCACCTGAATCCACAACTCATTGATTTTCATGAACTTGAGTGTTAAGGGCAATGGCAAATTTACTTGATTGGGCTATGTTTACAGCCCTTTCATTACCCTTTAAATCGCTGGCTGCTAAGGTTTGCTCTCCAAACATCTTTTGAAGCAACTCAAGTTGTTCATGTGAAAAAAGTGTTGAATCAGAGGATGTTCCACTGCTTCACATATTCTTTTTTGCCTCACCTCTGAATTTAGGCTTGAAATTGGCTGGTCTGCCATGAATTTTCCATCCTTGATCCTTTGTATGACCAAGTGTATGACAACAGTCACATATTGGACAAGTTGGGTGGTTGGAAACCTTCTGGTTTCTGCCATTTGAGTGAGATAGGTGCTGTGAGGTACTGCTTCGGGCAAGGAGGGTAGTGGTGTCAGAGGTGACAGTAGGAAGAGGGCTCTGGCTGAGTATTTGGCAACTCTCTTCACATTTTGTGTCAGAAACGGTATCACGAAGGCTAGGCAAGGGTCTAATGCTCATCATTTGGCCTCTAATGTCCTCAAAGGTTGAATTTAGTCCCATTTAGAGTTTGTACACACATTCCTCCTCCCCAATCTTTTTGTATAGCAGTGCATCAGCAGTACAGCACTAGGGAAAGTTCTCATAGGTGTCAACCTGCTGCCAATGAGAGTGGAGGACATTTAATATTGAGTCACATTCAATTCACCCTATCTAAAATTATGAAGAAACAACTTTATTTCAATTAAAACATTAGTATTTTCCTTAGATGAATAAGTATCTCTAACGGCTTCCCATATTTCAGCTGCTGTTTTGCACAGAATAAAGTTTTCACCCACTTCTAGGGTCATGGAGTTAATGAGCCATGACATTATCATGCGGTCTTTAGCATCCCAGGTGAACCATTTTGATTCATTGGGTCTGGGTATAATGACTTCACCAGTGAGATAAGCAGCATTTCCTTTACCTCTAATGGACATCATAACAGAGGAGGACCATTGGAGGTAGTTTGAGCCGTTCAATTTGTGACCTGTTATCATAATAGGGACAGGTTCAACAAAGGTTGTGTGAGTAGGAATGATGGACCCGTGGGTTATAGGTCTGGATCTAGATTCAGATGCATGGGTCTGTCCAGTTGTGGCTGGAGTAATTTGAGGAACACCTGACCTATCATGAGTCTCAGTATTAAGGGCAGTGAACCTGCCAAATCTGAGGAGTGGTTCAGACATGGGGCTCTGATACCATGAAAATAAATGAGAAATACTCTGAAATTCTTATTTCATTGATAAGATGATACAATCCGTGGACAGCATAGGTGGCAAGAAGCCTTTTATATTTATCATCTGTTTTGTGATTCAAAAACAGAGGAATACCAGAGAAGGGAACAAAAAAACAATACAATAAAGATAAATAACACAGCTAGCTACAGAGAGAAAATCAACCTTATTTGATGCATAAGAGTCGTAGCTCCAAGAAAGGGAAGGAGCTGTTTGGATGCTGTTGGGCCCTGGAAATGTGTGAAAAAAATGACACCAAAACAGGGTCCAGGCACATCAGCTACAATCAGCTATTACCAACTCAAAAATTAAATGAATTTGTTGAGATGTTGTAGGTTCATTGAACTTGTTCATCTGTTGTTTTTTCTTCTTTTGCCTTTCTGAGTAGGCCTCTCTAAATGACTTAAGGATTCTACTTTTATAGGTTGTCTTATCTATGAGCTATTTTCGGGTGTGAGTTTGGGCAAAACAGAGGATTTACGCAACACTGCCTCCATTCCCAAGGTTAGCCTTCTTAGCAGTCAAACTCTTGTTTTTTAAATGTACGTATTACTGAATAATGAAATTGAATCCAGCTTTACTCTTTTGTTTGCTTTGATACTTCATTCTTATGACATTAATTTTTCATCTTTATATGTCTATTTCTTTGTCTCACAGTCTCTGCTTCCAGATTACCAGCGCCTATTGAGCTCCATGCCTTCGCGTAGATTAAACACATCAAAGCTTATAGAAAACAGTGGTGGGTGCTCTTGAATATTATCTTTGTTAGCAAATTTGATTTACATAGATCTTGATAATTTGCTAGTGTGAAGGATTTATTTATGTTGTGATTTGTCTTATCAGCAATGCATGGTTCGATTCCCCCCCCCAAAAACACATGCACACACACAAAAAAAAAATGACAAACACACACATTTATATTACAATACCACTCAAACTTTTAGTTATTATATCTAGGTCTTTGTTTCACTCCTTAGCATTAGGATTGTGTGATAGAGTAGTGTAGTTGATAACTGCATGAGAAGCATTGGTTATTGGTTTCATTATAAGGAGCCCATTTTGGTACACATGTAGTATTGAGTGCTTGGTAGTACTGCCATTTATATTTTACCATGTAATGTAATTTATTTTTTTCTGGAAAAAGCCACGTGATTTAGTTTTAAATCATTGTTGAGTTGGATCCTATATTTTCGGTTAGAATTGCATATTTGTCAAAATATGAATGGAAGTAATACTGAACTTTCTAGTTTTACAGGAGTATAGTAAATATTTCCCTTTATGAGAGTAGGGTATAGCTGAATGGTTGCATTGTGGGAGAAAATTTCATTTTTCTTAGTTAATCAGTTCAAATAAGCTTTTAGTTTACAGTTAAGTCTGATATGTGAATGAGATTATTGTTTTAGTATTATATACATGTAGTGTAGAGAGGTTGGTGGTTGACAGTGTAAAGAAATTTTATCACATTCTTAGGTAAATTGAATTTAGCTCTGATTTTGGAGGGAATTTGCTTCTTCAAGTTTACTTGTTAAAATAAATAAATAATGTGTTAGCAATATATTTGTTCGTTCAAACATTTGCTTTGCTCATGGGCATGCAGAATATTTTCAAAATAAGTTGGTAGACACAATACACTTCATGGAAATTCTCAGTTTGAAAGACAGTGTTGAGAAAGATACATTCTTTCGCAAGCTTCCAAATTTAGCAGAGCAACTTCCTCGCCAGATTGTGTTGAAGAAGGTGAATCTCTTTGGAATTTAAAATTTTGACCCCCATCTTAGAAGTTTTAAATGAGTGAACATTTTCTATCCCATTTTTATGATTCATTTTTTGGTTTTTCAGTTGCTACCTTTGTTAGCTTCTGCTCTTGAATTTGGTTCAGCTGCTGCCCCTGCTTTAACAGCATTGTTGAAAATGGGTTCCTGGCTTTCAACTGAGGAGTTCAGTGTCAAGGTAAGTAATTTTTTCAGCATCTTCATGATGACGTTTTCTTTTTTGTTTTCCTTCATGTGCATAGTTTTATCTCTCTTCAATTTAATTAGGATTCATATCATGTTTGTGTTGAATTTCCGGTTTTAATATATAGGTGCTTCCAACTGTTGTAAAACTCTTTGCTTCCAATGACCGAGCTATTCGAGTTGCCCTTCTTCAACATATTGATCAATTTGGAGTCTCCTTATCGGCACAGGTTGTTGATGAGCAGGTATATATGTTCAGGATGAGATGATTTTGATTTCTATGCTTTTTTTTTAGCCTTGATTATTTCTTCATTATACAAAGAAATCTTGGTAACAAATGGAAGATTTGATATTTTATATTGACACCGTAATCAGGTTTACCCTCATGTTGCTACTGGGTTCTCTGACACATCTGCTTTTCTGAGGGAGCTGACACTTAAGGCCATGCTTATATTGGCTCCAAAGGTATGGCATTTTTTCCCCCTAAATGAGAGATATTATTAGTCTTATGAGAATGCAACAAATATGAAGTTTGTCATGACAGATAAATTGATGGTATTGGTCTTTCAATGTTTTCATAGCATGTGACCTGGGTTGTGTTAAATACTTAAAATTCACATTAAAGGTATCACTTTTCTAGGTAAATTTTGATGAAAGCTATAATGTAGAGCACATTTCTTAATAATGTCAATTTAAGTGGTATTACTTTAATTAATAAGCTAGTGAATTACGAATTTGGGACCAAAGTTGTTAGATTTAATGCAATATTGTATATCTTGGTATGACGATCCCTTAATCCTAATGGACTGTTTGAGAGGAGGTGCGGTGCTGGGAAAGCTATCTGGGTTTGATAACCTATTGTCTATTCTTGTCAAGTTTAGGGGGAGTTCTGTCAGATCACTTAAGAAATAGTATTGCACAGCTGTTGTTGCTCCTAGATCTTCGTTAATGCATTCGTCAATATCGCTGTGAAGGAATATTTTCAAAGAAGTTCAGATAATATGACTGGGTGGAATCGAATGAGGTTTAGTGCATTTCAAATGTGTGTGTGTGTGTGTGAGAGAGAGAGAGAGAGAGAGATGGGCCTGGATCAAGTGGAATTCTCAGGTCCATTGTCATTAACCCTGTGATTTAGGGGCTTCTTCTGATGGACATTTTCACCAAATGGTCATAAATTCGGATTGGCTATTAATATAACTTGTTCTTAGAGTCTGCTTCCTTTAGCTTTATCATTCCCTTTTGTCTTCCTTACTTCCTTTTATTTAATATTTTTTCCTTCTATTTGATGAATCTACAGTGGAAGATTGCTTTTTTTTTTTAATTAAAGGTATGAGTTTAAAAAGAAAAAAAATTGCTTGTTTCATTATTGCAGCTGTCTCAAAGGACCATCTCAGGGTCATTATTGAAGTACCTGTCTAAGTTACAGGTATTGCTTCAACCTTTCCAGAGTGGGATTAATGTCTTGTTGCTTATGCTGCTGGGATACAACGCTTGGATTTATTTTGGTTTAGCTGTTTAGTCTCTCATTTTACTGTCAAAATTGACTTTCGACTTGACTGCCTATTTTGATTGACTTGTAAACTTCTTTGTTGGAATTAAGGTGGGGAAAAAACTTTTTTCTTTTTGTTATTTGTTTCTATGTTGGATTTTCTTTTCTGTATATCAGAAACTGGCTATTATTTTGCAGGTTGATGAAGAACCAGCAATTCGAACAAATACCACCATCTTGCTAGGAAATATTGCAAGCTACCTAAATGAAGGGGTATGAGTGAATTGCTGCTTTGCTAAGTTTATATATCATACTATTTTGTGTATGTTGATTTTGTAAATTAACTGATGGCTTCGGCGCTATGTATGCAGACAAGAAAAAGAGTTTTGATTAATGCATTTACAGTCCGTGCTTTACGCGATACTTTCCCCCCTGCCAGAGGAGCAGGTATTATAAGACATTTCTTGTTTGTTCTCTATTATGCTTTTTACTTTTCATTATTGTTAGAGGGCATTTCAGGTTTAGCTGCTGTGTTTCAATTTTGCAGTTAGTTTTTTCTTCATACATTCCTTTCCCAGCTTCTCTATTTTTTATTGTTCAGGCATTATGGCTCTATGTGCCACCAGCTCCTATTATGATATACCTGAAGTTGCAACCCGGATACTTCCTAATGTTGTTGTACTTACAATTGATCCTGACAGGTAATCTGATGCTGATGGTTTTTGTTATGTTGTAAAGTGATTTGCCTGTCAAATAATCGTTTTTAGTGGGTTTACTCATATCTGTAGCTTTCTTTGTCAAATCACTGCTGCTTACTTCCCCCCCTTCCCTCCAAACATTAACATATTAGCATTTTGAAATCTTTCATATGGCTGTTTTTCAAATTAGTATATATAATTGCTTCAATGTCATGCTTTGTGCTTCGTTGATGGGTTTTATTCTAGACAGAGATTCTTATTATTGTACCGTTGTTTATCTCTCATTATTTCGGGAATTTGAATAATTATATGCTGTTATTGTCATGGTTCAAACAGTGATGATAGCTTTTTTTCGTCAAGTCACTGCCGCTTACTTCCTCCTTCCCTCCAAGCATTAACATATTAGCATTTTGGAATCCTTTTTGTGGCTGCTTTTTAAATTAGTATTAATAATTGCTTCAATGTCACACTTTGTGCTTCATTGATGGGTTATATTCTAGACAGAGATTCTTAGTACTGTACTGTTATTTATCTCTCCTTATTTCGGGAATTTGAATAATTATATGCTGTTGTTGTCATGATTCAAACAGTGATGTTCGATCCAAAGCATTTCAAGCTGTTGATCAATTTTTGCAAATAGTGAAGCAATGTTATGAAAAGGTATTTTCTGGAATTCTTTTTGGCTTTTACTTAGGTGCAACTTATGATTCTTTGAACTGAATGGGTTTCTTTATATGCAGCGTGAATTAATAATTTTTCTTGAACTCAAGTTCTGATTTCATATCAATTATTTTGTATTCTTTATTTGTTATCCCTGATTAAACTTTATGTATTTAGGTATAATCTATTCCATTTGTTTACAATCTATATATTTCACTATCTACTAAGCCACCATTGTTTTCTGTTATGTTTAGAAAGCACAATTAATTATTCCTCATGTTTTTGCAGTTGCTCCCCTAATGCCTACCCCTTGTTATAGAATAACAAAAATTTTGATGATCTTCTGGCACATTAACAATAGTTGTGCACTCATTTTAGCTTTCACAGTTTCAATGGTCCTGATTGTGGTACAAATTTCAAAAAACGAATGAAGTATAAGGAAATTATGAGGTGTTTGACAAACATCACCTGGTTTGTCAGTTTTGAGTTATACAGATAACCTTATATGTTTCTGATAATTGTTTTCAAGGGTTATCATTTATTTCTGCTTCTTATTTTGGTCATTTGTGACGTTGGTGTTCTTATATGTTGTCTATTTTAGACAAATACAACAGATACCACAGGAGCTGTTGGCATGGGAATCTCATTAGTACCAGGAAATGCTAGTTTACTTGGGTAAGTCAGTCCAAACTTAGTGATCAGACAGATGTCACTCTTACCTTCTCACAACTTAATCAATGACGAGAGACCAATGTGTCAATCTGAGGTTCTGATATTATAAAAGTTGTGATGAACTTTTTTTCACTTTTTATACTACATTGTCAATTAAAAATGTGCAGAAGTAAAGCTGATTCTTGTCTTCTTTCTAGGAGTAGTTTTCTTAGATATCATGTGTTGTAGTGTAATTTTAAACTCCTGATTTTTGGTAACATGCTTGCATGTGTACATACATGTATGATAAAATAATGCAGTAGAAGAGTTTGTCTAAAATGTGGGATGTATAAAGCTATAAGTAGATATTATAAACTTTTGTTCTATGATGCTTGCTTTTGGTGCATGCCAGTCTGGGAAAGGTACTTAATTATATACAAAATATAATTTTAAAGAAATTGTTACCAAAATGTCATGTCTCCATGCAGATGGGCCATGAGCTCCTTGACCCTGAAGGGCAAACCTTCTGATCATGCTCCAGTTGCTTCTGTAAGTACCAGTGCACTTACACCAACATCTTCTAATTCCAGTTCAGGTATGCCTAATGATCATTCCGTTTGTTATTAAATTTGATTTTATTAAGGCATATTCCTCTAATTCTCTGGATGTGATTATGTTTTACCCTCCCCTTATGTCTTGTTCTCCATTTCCCCTTTTGGCCTGCTTCTGCCTCAAAATTTTGGTAATTAGCCTTGCTCTCACTATTGATTGATTTATGTCCTGCAAGATCTGCTTTTTTCAATGTCAGTTTTTTAATATTAACTATTTTCTTGTTTACTTGATTTTGAGGCTTTCATTTTATTTTATTTTTTGGGTGTTTTTGGGGTGGGGTGGGTGGAAGGAATAAGACAATACTGCACTTAGCAGGTGTGCTTTTGTGTTGATTGTTATATGAAGAAAGCTTCCCTTTTTTAAGTCCCGTATCCCCCAACCTGCACTTACTCCTCATATCCCTTGCCCTTGGGACAAAGCTAGACCTTATATGCTCTTCTTTTGATGGTGCCTTGTTTCATTTCTTTTTCATTTGAATGTCTTAATTCTATTAGTGCATATATGTAATTTAACCTGTGTTTTTCCCTTTTTCAATAATTACCTGGTAATCTAGTTGTGGACGCTCCATCAACAGCACCTGTCCATGTAAGATCTACCTCTGATTTGGCTGAAATTGCTGTCCCTGTATCCCCTACATCAACGGATGGCTGGGGAGAACTGGAGAATGGAATTCATGAAGAGCATGAAAATGATAACGATGGTTGGGATGATCTGGAGCCACTTGAAGAGCCAAAGCCGTCTCCAGCTCTTGCAAACATTCAAGCAGCTCAAAGGCGGCCGGTCTCTCAACCTGTTTCACAGACAAAACAAGGTATTATTTATTTTTTTGGTTTGGATTGCCATGGCTGCAAGTTACTGCTGTTTTACTTAAGGTTGTCAGATGCAAGTTATCTACTCAAGGTTATACTTGACCAGAAAAAAGAAAAACAAAAGAAAAGTTGTTTTTATGTCCGTAACTGAGTTAAGTATGTGAATTTCAAGTTTAAGGTTTCCACTGAATGGTTGGTCTGATATTTCTAATAACTGATTGAATTACCCCTTGCAAAGCATGCACCTTCAGTTTTGGTGTTTGCTAGGATGGTAATTAATTTGATTATTTTCTATTTTCTTTATAGTTGATTGATCTACCATAACCCCATATGACATTATTTCAGCCTTGTATATTAATTTATGAAATTACATTCTATATGCAAAAAGTATAAATGTAATAGTGAAGAAAATACAGTTTGAGTTATCTAGTATGTAGTTTGTTCTAAAAGGCGCTACAAAATAAAAAAACACAAGAAACACATTCTCGTGCACTAATTTTTTACCTATTTGGTTATTTTGTATTTAGGATGTATGTTAACCTGAAGTTTTTCTTTTGTCCTTAGCCTCAATTATGCGACCAAAAAGTGCAACAAAGTTGAGCAAGGATGAGGATGATGATTTGTGGGGTTCCATAGCGGCGCCTGCTCCCAAAACATCAAAACCTTTAGACGTCAAATCAACTGCTACTGATGATGATGATCCCTGGGCTGCTATTGCTGCCCCGCCACCCTCTACTAAAGCCAAGCCCTTATTGGCTAGCAAAGGTCGGGGAGCTAAACCTACTGCTCCAAAACTAGGTGCTCAGAGAATAAACCGGACATCATCTGGGATGTAAAGCAAGTTGCCAGAGAACAAAAGGAGCGAGTGAAGATTATTTGGATGTTTCTCTATTTCTTTTGGTGGCTCGTATTCATGTTAAAATACAAGAATTCATGCGTTCATGATATATCAATTACATTTGCGCGCATCGTTGACATAATTGATAATTGATTTGTAATATTATTCTTTTATATGTCATGGTTTTTGTTTCAAGGGAAAATTTTGTGGCAGCTCCTGTTGCAAGACAAGAGATGTTATACTAGATATGTCATTTTTTGTGTAATGTAATTAGTTTCATTTTTCATTATAGGAAAATTGCTGGCTGTTTTCACCAGCCAAATTGTATTTCTCATGGATAGCAGCAGTGTGTACGTGTGTGGTCGCTATTCTGGATATGCATGTAAAAAAGCTTTCTAGTGGCTGGAAAACCCTTTTAATGAGGTATTTATAGGATTTGCTGGTTTTTTTATCTTTTTAATAACTCAAATTTGGTGACTTAAGCTAATACCTTTTTTTTTTCGGTTATTACTTCAGTTTGGATTTTATTTCTTAAGATTTCGTACTCTCTTTCCCGAGTCTTATTTTCTTCATTTTTATGTGGATTTTTTTTTTCAATGTACTGTATTTTGGGTGGAGTTAGAGGAGAGCAGAAAAGTAAACTAGGCTTCAACTAGGGATACTTAGGACCACCCGGAATTTATTTCTCCTGTATAAAATAGACTCGGAAACGTGTTGAAGTCTGGACCCGATGAGTTTTGACCCTACTGCGAAATCTGAAGCATAGACATAGGTAAGGGATAAATATGCCTAATTTATTTAATTTTTTAAAATAAGTTGGGCCGAATCCAATCCGACCCTCTGGGTTCGTATGTGACTGGGCGAAGGCTTTCTGCATATCAGAACGCATAGACCAGCAAAGAAAAGCTAAAAGGCACAACTATCCAAAGCTCTTTGCTCTCCGAAGGTTGGCGTCCCTTTTAATTTACAGTTCCTTTCTCTGCATTTGTTCGGGGATCATTTTCCCCGGGAAATGAGAATCATTATGTTGGCAAGGTGACCTGCCCAATATCAGATTCATGTGTTCTTGCGAATTATGGCGCTCTGTAATTGCTGACACTTCTTTGATTGCAAAGCACGACAAGATTGTCGCCATTCAGTTTATTTAGTACATGATATGGCAAATTTGAAATTACCAATCTCCAATGCCATGGCCTTCCACACAATCTGGAATGTGACAAGAATTTTGAAATATCTTAGATGGGAAGGTGCATTTTAGTTCACAGGACCCCTTTCTCGAATAGCTAATAGAGGTTGGACAATTCTTTTACCACAGCCCACACGGAACTGACGGAAGTGAAGGGTTTCTAACTATATCTTGAAAACAAACCCATCACAAAAGTTCTACGAGGGATTTGACTACATACTCTCCCTCTACACATAATTTCCTTTTTTGTTGGGAAAAAGTTTGAACCCTCAAGTTGATCGCAGGAAAGTTAAAGGGCTGTAGAGGTTAGGCAGAGCTTATGACTGGCTGCAGATACAACAATCGAAGAA
Organism: Erythrophleum fordii; assembly: GCA_032878935.1. Taxonomy (NCBI): domain Eukaryota; kingdom Viridiplantae; phylum Streptophyta; class Magnoliopsida; order Fabales; family Fabaceae; genus Erythrophleum; species Erythrophleum fordii. The sequence goes on from JAVQMF010000049.1 coordinate 36,525,692, forward strand.
GTTCTAATCACAGTCAACCAGATGAAACAAAATTGAAACACCCCAGCCCCTTCCTCATGTGCCTATAGACGTGGACGTAGAAGTCCACAATTGATGTAGCGATGTATTTCTGGATCTGGTGGCACACAACCACTGCCTTGGGGTCTCATAGTCATCACCAGTCACAGTTGGCACATGCCAACTACCATTGGCTGATTCCTGCAGTTGTATCACCCACAAAATTGTTCATCCTCCATGAAAAGGATCTACAAAATAAGCAGAAAGACTCCATTTTATCCGTTTAAAAATTTTCCTCCTTTTTTTCTGATGGGTAGTGCAGGTGAAGTAGAAAGATATAGATAAAGTGGGGCTAGACAATACAACCCCCCACTTCCCAAGAATTGTACATGATTTGTAAGCCCAACCGACCATTTTATGTTTAATCTACCCCAATCAATGTTAGACGAGGAGAAATGGATGACCACTATGCCATTGGCTGGGGGAAAACATACTATTCTATAGTCAATTGAATGGCTCGGGCACTTGCTGAACCCTTTTCTTCCCATTCCCTAACCCCAAGTTGTTCTAGTACCAAAAAATAGAAAGAACAAGACTAGTACCTGAATAACTATTGAATAAGGTGGAGGCAGGACAAGGGTAGGCCCACTAGTTGAGGTTGACAGTCGAACCTGCAAATTAATAAAGGCATCATAATCCTCTCATTCTTCGAGTCAAAAAAAAACAAATAACATCGTCATTAACAGAAGAGAAATAATGTGCAAGTAATTTAGTATTCCAACTGGCTTAAACTCTTGAGATATGCAATATTGTGTGGTTATAACATGAAAGATAACCAACTTTATGCAAATGAACCAGATGTCAATTATATTATCCATGCAAGATTCCCTTAGAATCTTAAGAGTAGGGTTCGTCAGTGTAAAGTAGACCAGACCTCCTAATTCTTCCATATAGGATCACCAAATGACTATAGTCGGGTAGACATGAAGATAATTTCATCTTTTTCTCTGTAATGTGGCTTTCAGTAGCCTTAAGTAGAGGAGACCCACAGAATTCAACGTAGCCCTATGATGAATGCATTTTATAGGATTCTATAGGAAATTCTCTGATAGCTTGAGTACCTGATGCTTTTCCTTCCATCTTGGAAAAAAACTAGAACCCAATAGTTGGAACAAGTGGTCTCTCATCTCATCATTTGTCACCAACAAGCTTTTACAGCTAACAGCTGCATATAACCAGTACCTGTGATATCAAAAATAAAATTAAAAAAAAAAACTTTAGCAAAACTAAATCGTTGCAGTTATACAGATCAAATGTCAGAATGTACAGTGAAATTAGACAACTCAATCTAATTTATTTAACTACTAAAGGACTACTTCATTACCAGTCATCATTTGAACCTTGAGGTGTAGCATAGAGAGCGCCATTTTTCTTCCAATATTCTAACAGTTTCTTGTTATTTAGACTCTGAGCAGGACCACCAGTTACCCGACTTTTATGCAAGATTACAAGTGGCAATCTTTTCGAAGGACTCATTTGACGCAATTGCTGTACAACAGAATTAAGCTGAAACCAAGAGGAAAGGAACCATTAAATAGATGTTCTAGTATTGTGCTAATACAGTCAGCAACTGCACACCCACCTGCAAAAAGCTGAAATTATGCATGTTGGCAAGCCCTACATTGGCACCATCTACAATGGCATCAAAAGGACCATGCTGCTGAAGCCACTTCTGAAAAGTTAACCATCTATATCAGTCACTATATCTTCAGTAACTATTTTATATATAACATAGCTAAAGATATAAATAGCAAAATCCTCATCAAAACCTGCCTCAAAAGAAAAGAGGAGACTTTTCTACTAAAACCATGAAATTTTATCTCCTTAAGCTAACTGCTCTCATAATTAGTTTGAGTATATCTTTCTTTCCCCTTGCGCCCTGATATTTATGGCTCCCACGCAAACTGTATAATACATTTATGATGTCTGAAGGTCCTAAAGTTCAAAAGGATCCTTTCATTGCTCTTATGCAATACAACAACAACAAAAGGCTTTTTCTCACTAGGTGGGGTCGGTCACATTGCTCTTATGCAATAAGTGCCATAAAATCCATGGGCCAAAGTATTTCACAACAATTTGAAGCAGGAGAATCTGTCAATTTTCATATTAACAAACCCAAAAATATCTGACCACCAACAACAATATACCATTACTTCCCCTGCAACTACCATGTATTCTAGAAAATAATTTACTCCATGTTAAAATGAGTATCAATATATTATTACTAGCAAGTAATAATTAGGGGTAGATTATACTCCATGCAACACAGCAGTAAGGCCAACCCTTTGCCAAATTACAAGACTGGGCCAATAAAACACAGCACTCTAAATATTTATATGTTCGGAAGTCCAAGATTTCAATTGGTGCAAGATATATCTTATAGCAGGCAAAATGTGTATCATAAAGAAAAGATATTAACTTGAGGTCCTCAAAAGAGACTATTTTATATCCCTTTCTCTTTTAGGTGAGTTATTATATATGACTTGATCCCCTTTGATTACATAGTGTGCATTGGTCACTTGATTTGACTTCCTTGGTGAACTTGGCCCCAGGATTATACCTCACTTCTTATCAATGATCAGCAGCATTCTGTCTCTGCAGGTCTAATGCATCAGTGCTGCTCATGGTTCAAGCAAATGATTACTGGTAAACAACATACTAATTTCTACATGCAAGTTCAAATTAGTTTACGAAATGAAAGTGAAAGATGGCATAGCAGTAAATGTATATATTCAGCTTTAAGTGAGCAAACTTGTTTTTCTAACTCCCAGACAACTCAATGAGACTGTGTTATACCTGAAAATGGTTGAAGTTTGCCTTAACTTCTCTTTGGCAAGCCAATCTAGTTAATGAGGTAGCAAAATTTTCAGTCTCTTTTGGATCAATATCAATGCTCACAAGCTTCTCATTGCATGAGAGACACAGGCCAGCGTCATCCACATGAGTCTTCACAACCTTCCATTGCCCACTTCCAAGCCATCCCTGCCCATGCCACCCTCCACCTCCCTGCACAATCCCTTTTGTTACCATGTTAACATCCCAGTATTTTTCTCCAATTTTTGCTGCATCTTCAGTGTTGAACCAATCTTCAATAATTTGAAGAGTTGATTCTGACACCTGCCTCACTGTAGCACGTAAACGGTGCAACATTTCATAGACCTTGTCTTCCTTCTTTGCTTCAGCACTGAGTTTCAGAAGAGCAGAAAGCTCAGGCTCTTCAGCCATAATCCCAGACGCAATCATATCAGCATCAACTTCATAAGCTTTCTCTGCATTCGCCCTCTTGCAGAATCCAAAAAGGGCAGGTTCATATGATCTCAGCTTGGGTGCAATACCACAACTTTTCATTTGCTTTAGTAATTCGAAAGCCATTTCCGGATCTTCCGTTGCAGCTGCAAGCCTGGCTGCACTTGTAAATGTAGCTTCATTTGGAGCAACTTTGTCAACTAACATCTGCTGAAAGATCTCAAAACCCCTTTTAAGGCCCAAATTAAATGTGTTTGCATCACTCTCATTATCCATTTTGACAGAAGCATGAGACGAACAAAGGTACAGTAACGAGTTATAATGGTGTAGATTCAGTGCAACACCATTATTTCGTGCCTCATCATACAGTTTAAGTGCCTGAACAATGTCCCCACCCTTTGAGCACCCATTTAATTTATGTCTTAGGACTCCCTCAGGAGATTCGTGGTTAGCTTTTCTCTTTGCTTTGTTCGAAAGTGTACAGGTAATTCTTTCAGAGCACTCAACTAATGATGTGGCCGTTTGAGTCAAAGTGCTCAGATGAGCTGTCTTGTCCACTGGGAAGCTATAGACAGTTTTTTTGTTGAGTATGCATTTCATATTGAAGGAAGTGTAACAACCGAGAGGAGAAGAACTGTAGCGACAATTCCAGCGAATCAATGGCTGCGGGTATTGGGTAAAGAATGAGAAAAGTGGGGTGAGTCTGGCCATCAGACAGCTTCCACGCAGCATGACCTGTAACAAATTGTATATATCGCCTCTATCTTTTTTTCCTTTTTTTTTTTTTTTTGGGTAGATAAAGGACAAACTGTATATATAGCTTTCTTAAACACGAATCAGAACGAAGCTTGATCAAATAAAGGCCCTGTGAGTTCCTTCATCTGCAGGCAGTCAGAATAAACTAGGATTAGGTTTTCGCGAAAGGATATGCGGCATGAGAAGCAAAATTAAAACATAGATTAAGTTTGGACTGATTTATTAATAAGTTGGCAGAGAACTATGGTTGCAGGAACAATGGAAAATAATCAGCAGGCGACTAATTATTGAGAAATACTAACACTTTATAAATTGCAGTTCCAAGAGAGCGTCATAGAATTAGAAGAACGCATCCATTTCCCTCATTGCATTACTTCAATCTTCGCTTTGCATAAAATTTCATTTTCCGTAACTGCCTTTGAGAACAACTCCCGAGAACGTATGTTTAGCTTGAAATGAGTGAAAGCAAAGGCTATTCAGACATTTCGTCGAACAGGGTATAAGCATTTCAAAAAACAGAAGAAAAACGCAGAACATCACAGGCGTAGAATTTAAAAGCTAAATATTTTGAAAGCTTAGAAATACGATACAGCTGCAAGCAACATCAGTGTCTCCTTCTCTTACATTCACACCTTCCTCTGCTCTAGTTTTACCCACAATCAAAGAAAGTGGTGCCTTAACGGATATGTATATAACAACATATAGTAGTATATACGCGTCCGGATCCCCTGCTCATCGCTTCCCTGCTGCGCGCCTGCTTCTCTACAAAACGACGCCGTTTCTCGTCCTCAATCCTGACCGTCTGCGGAATCAACGCTCGAAGATGCAACACGCAGCCTCATTAATCCAAACGGTGCCGTCTCGATCAGTTTGCGTCAGGCGCGATCTCAGACGTCCATCCCTCGCAATCGTGGCCGTTAATTCATTACCCAATGAGGTTGAATAACACAGAGGTTTTGCACGTCGCTGCAATTGTTGGAAATCTGCTTCTTTCAGCGTTTTCCAATATTCGAAAAAGGCGGGAAGCTGGACCAGCGGAGGCTTCCATGCTTTGCTTCACTAGTGCTGTCTCTTGAGGCTTCCAAACAAACTAAAAAACACCAAAGGCTCTGCACGTTGCTTCGTCAGTGTTTTACCTTGATTATTTTCTCCTGTATGAAGCATTTTCTCCTTTATATTGCAACTCTCCAACTGTACATTTTCTTCTCCAACCAATTGCGTCTGGATGTGTATATATAAATATATCTATATATTAAAGCATATATTTCATTTGTGTAAATATATTCAAAGTTTATATATATCTAAAGTATATATATATATATATATATGTAAATATACTTAGACTTTATATATATTTAACATATATATATATGCAGATATATTTAAAGATAACGCTTTATATATATATATATATATATAAAGTAGATATATATGTAATATTATTTAAACTTTACATATATTTAAAGTATATATATGTAGATATATTTAAAGATAAAGCCATTATTTAAAGTTTATATATATATTTAAAGTAAATATATATGTATTTAAAGTTTAATATTATTTAAAGTTTATGTATATTGTTCTACTTTAGCTATCCATTTAATTCGTTAAGCATATTTCTTTAACTATTATATTTTTATTGAAATAATATTTATTTTAACATATTAGTATTTTTTAACTAACTTTGTTATTTTTTCTTTTTCAGGAATCATTATATGGAGAGTAATTTGATCCCTAAAATCGGTTTAGAATTTGTAAATTTAGAAGAAGCATGGAAGTTTTGGGTTGCTTATGCGGGACGAACCGGATTTGGAGCAAGGAAGCATACTTTTACTAGAAGTAAGAAAGACGGGGAAATAATAACATACAGATATGTTTGTTCTAAAGAAGGTGTACGAAAACAAGATAAAAGAGAGTTTAAGACACACCGTCTAGAAACTAGAACCAATTGTAAAGCAAGGATGTGCGTCACACGGGTTGATGAAAAATATAGAATTAATGCTTTTATTGAAGAGCATAATCATCCACTTCATCTTTCAGAAACAGTCTACATGTTGGCTTCCCAACGCAAATTAACGGAAGTTCAAGCCCATGAAATTGATTTGGCGGAAGATTCTGGGCTTCAACAAAAATCATCTTTTGAGCTTATGGTTATCCATGTCAGAGGCAGAGCTAATCTCGGCTATACCCAATTGGATGCCAAAAATTACTTAAAGACCAAGAGGCAAAGAAACATGGTATATGGAGAAGCTGGATGTTTGTTGCGCTACTTCCAGGGCCAGTTAGCAGAAAATCCCTCATTTTATTATGCCTATCAAATGGATATGGAAGAGCAGATTACAAATGTCTTTTGGGCTGATGCTAGAATGTTGCTTGATTATGCCTATTTTGGTGAAATGGTATCAATGGATACTACATATAATACTAATCGTGATCATAGACCACTAGCTATACTTTCAGGTTTTAATCACTATAAAGGAGTGGTAATTTTTGGAGCGGCACTGTTATATGACGAAACGACAGAGTCATTCAAGTGGTTATTAGAGACTTTTTTAGAGGCTAACAAACAAAAAAAGCCTCTTACAGTTTTTACTGATCAAGATCAAGCAATGGCACGAGCATTGTATGAAGTACTTCCAGAGACAAAACATGGGTTATGTACGTGGCATTTGATGCAAAACGGCATGAAACATATGAGAAATTTGATGAAGGGAGAAACAAACTTTCTAAGTGATTTAAAAAAGTGTATGTTTCAGTATGAAGAGGAGAGTCGATTTGAAGAAGCATGGATCCAGTTACTTTCTACTTATGATGTGCATGAAAACTCTTGGCTAACCTCGATTTATAGAATAAAAGAAAAATGGGCGTGGTGTTATATGAAAAATACTTTCACACTTGGTATGCGAAGCACACAAGTAAGTGAAAGTTTGAATGCAGATATCAAGAGCATGACGAGACTGGACTTAGATATCAATCAATTTTTCAAGCACTTTGAACGAGTTGTAGAGGGTAGGAGGTATAATGAGTTGAAACGTGAGTTTGAGTCACAGGAAAAAATACCTCGATTAATTGTACAGAGTTCTCCTATGCTACGACAACTTTCTCAGGTTTATACAACCTCTATCTTTGAATTATTTCAAGAACAATGGGATCTATGTGCAGCTGCTTGTATCAGATATAGGAATGAGGGAGATCCATTATCTGATTACATCATTACTATGGTTGATGAAGAGGGAGAATGGAAAGTCCAGTTTGATGCACATGACATGTCAATTGCATGTAGCTGTCGAAAATTTGAAACTCATGGGATACTATGCTGCCATGCTTTGAAAGTATATGATGTGAAAGATGTGAAAAAACTCCCAGAACAATATATCATCAAGAGGTGGACAAAAAATGCAAGGAGTGGTGTCATACATGATATTAAAGGAAATGAGGTCCAAGCAGATCCTAGACGAGAAAGCACACAACGGTATAGGCAACTTTGTCCGATGATGATAAGATTAGCAGCTGAGGTAGCTGATTGTCCAGAAGCATTTGCATTTGTACATAAAGGGATTTTAGAGTTGAGCAAGCAAGCAATTGAAATTTGTTTAAGTCAAAAGAGTCCAATCACTAACAACGTTGCAAACGCAGAACCACCAAAGGCAAAAGGATTCAAAAAGAGGGATGGTATAAGAAAGAAGAAACGACTCAAAAGTTGGGTAGAGCGTTTAAGTAAGAAAAGAAGACAAACTACATCACCGAACCGAAATTCACAGAGCAACCAATCCTTGGTATGAAAGTATACATGTCTCTAATTTATTATTAATGCTCACAGTTTTAATAAATATTATTTCTTTCAGGACAATCAAATGTAGGGTAACACCTCTAATATCGCACCTCAATTATCATGTGCACCTTCATTTGCATGCCAGCCTCTATTTGCACCTCAACCAGCTGAAAGTAATCTTACTTTCACTGAGATGTTATTGGTAAAAGAAGTGGACTCTTTAATACTTATAGTTCAATTCTTGTTACTATATGATTATAATATGATTGATGTTGTTTTCTAATGTAGGCACCACTAAGTACTCCCATTCCATCACTTGATTCCTTGGAGCTTGGTCGAGATATTTTGCATAATCATAACTGAGTAAGCATAACTAAATTTGCTATAAATGATTCAAAAAAAATAGCAACAAAATATGATATTTTATTAAAATCAATATGTTCATGTACATTGGATTTTTTGATACAACATAAATTAACCAAAAGTGTACCTTCTTTGCATTAAAACTATAATACAAATCTCTAGTTGTTCATTGTACAAGTCCCTTTTCACTATTACTAAATTGTATTTCTCGTCTATTTTTCTAGGATACAATGAATTACATGATAAGCCTTTCTGAAGGGGTTGATGCTGTGTTGAAGAAGAAGGCAACTGTCATGGCTTTGTTGAGTTTACAAGTCCCTGTCCCATTCTGTTCATGCTTTGTTGTCACTTGTTGTATGATCTTGGTTTTCAACAGAAATAATCTTGGTTTTTGCATGATACTCTTTTTGTAAGTTGTTCCATCATTCACACAACTCAATCAATGCATCACAAAATAGTTGAATCATATTACTTCAGCTTTTCCTGATTTGTTCAAACAAAATAATTGAAATTGCAGCAAGAATGTTGACCTCTAATGCAAAATCACGAGCCATTTCTGCAAACAAATATTTCCTAGAGCACAAATAGCAAGTCCAACTATATATTGATTTGTGTGATTAAGATCTCTGTGATTAAGTTAAGGTTGCCACAAATTCCCTCTTATAATGTTTCAGTAGAAGATCAACATAGATAACATGTTTGTAAATTAGAATCCAAAAATGGGGGGATATGGAAACAAAATAAATTTCAAATTGAAACTGGATACTGTTTCAAATAGTTTGTGACCAACATCAAAACCTCTTGTCTTTCATCAAGAAGCAACATGAGGCCAAGGTAACCTATTCTCTTTTCTGGAAATCCAGGAGATGCAATCAACTTGAGGCACTCCAGTTGACCAAAATGTGTTGGGTAGCCAAGCATGTGTATGAACATTAGCTTAGCTAGATTCCAATGCATATAGTCTTGATCGTTTTCATTAATCGCAGCACGAATGGCAGCCCACTCTTTTCTTACAACAGCACATTCTTCTGCTGCTATTTTGCAAGCACGTATGGCCCGAATCATGTCCTTACAAATGGGAATATAAATTAGTTAATTAAAATACTATTATAATAATTAAACTAGAAATAAGAAATTAGACATTAAAACTTAAACACCTATGCAAAACCAGCTACCAATATGGTAGCTAGTTATTTGATTTTGCAAAAGAAAAAAAATACATTGAATAAAAGAGTCAACACAAAAATGCTTAGACAAAGGCATGCATATATACCACAAAACAGAATATAATTGCTTGAGTCAATGATTGTATAGGAGTTGTCAATCACATAAAAAAGGTTTCAACAATGTAAAAGTTAGTACAGCAGGTCACAAAAGACCCCCCACTATATGTAACAGCAAAAAATAAACCTATGAAAATGCTTATCAATACAACATTGTTTGCCAATCTCTATGTATATTCATCTAGGAAAATCCAGTAAACAAAAAATGAGGAGAACTGGAGAACACCACAAGGACCTCATATATAAAATCCTATCCATCTGGCTTGCATTAATTAACTAGATGGATACACTAATGTCATTTAGCAGATACAGAGGCAAAATGACGCATCATCTCATAATTATGAGTCATGCTTTTATAAACCTGAACCTCACTAATGTTTTACATTGTTCAGTTGCTTGAAATATTGAAAAACTATATTTCTGTAACTTTTAGCAGTTTAGGAACTTTAGGTGAACACAGGATTTTGTCCCCAACAAATGGAGTTACTGTCGCTGCATCATTTCACTGGTTTTAGAAGTAGCAACAAAGGAAAGAAACTCTGAAGGTGTACAGTGCTTGCCATAATTTGTTGTGTTGGTTAGAGTGGATATAGAGTGCAAATTCTGTTTCCCCTGTGGTACTTTAATCACTATCTTGGCCACAATAAATGATGTAGTTTGATCCTTTACTAAGTTTATAGGCTATTGTATGTGTAGAAATTAGGGGCTATCCAATCACTGGGTCAACAGAAGAAGAAGAAAAATTAAGGTAGTGGTTAACATTTCATAAATCCAACTTCTTAATATATTTACTTTCCTCTCTTATTAATCACAAGTTTCTTTCATCCCAACTTCTTAACATTTCATAACCCCGCTTTAAACCAGCCACCAATTCCTATCTTGCAACTATAACTAAAACACAAATGGATAAAATGAAAAATGCAGAGAAAGGAATTTCTTCCTTTTATGTTAGGAAAGGAATTTCTTCCTTTTATCTCCTCATTGCCTTTATAAAGCTGTTAACGCAACATACAAGGTTACATGACTTGATCATTCAGTATATCATTCAGTATCATTTTTCATTTTCAGTATCATAATGTACAAAATCACAGTGTATGGAAAAATGAAAAGATAAAATCAACACGCATCAGTGTATATATATATATATATATTAAACAAAAAAAAGGAAAAAAGCAAAGTAACTCACACTGGGAGACCCAAGCTTATCACAAACAAAAATACGAACAAGAGTGGAGGTGAAATTCAGGAGCTGCAGATGATGACGGGAGACCCAAGCTGAACAACTGAAGAAGGAATACTTCAAGGTAATGAGCAAACGGCTTCAGACAAAGATGAGAGACAGTCGAAGCAAGGGGTAACGAACAAACGGCTTCAGACGAACGGCTTCAGACGAAGATGAGAGACAGTCGAAGCAAGGGTTTTGTTGGGTAATGAATCAACGGCCACGATTGCGAGGGATGGACGTCTGAGATCGCGCCTAACGCAAACTGATCGAGACGGCACCGTTTGGATTAATGAGGCCACGTGTTGCATTTTCGAGCGTTGATTCCGCAGACGGTTAGGATTGAGGACGAGAAACGACGTCGTTTTGTAGAGAAGTAAGCGCGCAGCAGGGAAGCGATGAGCAGGGGATCCGGACGCTAGTATATACATAGCCGTCCGTATAATGATATTACCACCGAATTTTGCCCTAAAAGGATGAAACAAACCCATTCCCAACTGCGGGCATAATGGGAGTTGAAATACCCGGACATTCCTCTTCTTTGTTTCTTTTTGGGCTTAATTTTATTATTCTATTCCTTCAATTGATTTATTTGTTTGGATTTATCCCGTTCGATTAGAGGATACAAAAGTGAAAAAAATATAAAAAATAGTAAATAAAGATAAATAAAATAAAAAATAATTTTTCTGTGTTTGTTTTAAAAAGTTAATTTAATAACTAAAATAGTAATTTGATAAAAGGAGTAATAATTATAAAAGTATCATAAATATTATACAAGTTATATAAACAAAATGGGTTTATGTGAACCAAAGATTGTTAGTATTTTAATTTTTTTGGTCTTATTTGGTACATAATATAATTTTTTATTGAAATAAAAAAGAATACGGTGGTATATAGTTATATTTGGCATGACATTTGACGTAATGGAAATGATATTATTTTTTTAATGTTTAATTAGATAAAAATAAACTAATAATAAAATGAAAAATTAGTTAAAAAACTAAAATATCCATAAATAATAATAAAAAATTGCCAAGCCATTGGAGGAGAAGCTGCACGAGCTCCAACCTCTTCTTGTCCAATCGAGATCCTCATCCCATCGTCCTTGGTTGGAGTTGCCACAAGTTTGTCACCGCCAGCAAAAACCCCCCAAATTTATGGCCATTTTCAACCACTTCCAATCTCCACCATCAACGTGAGTGTCTTCTATGCACCAGAAAATGAGCGGCTTATTGAACAAAAAGAGGATCCGCAAAACTTATAGCCCAATTCCGGGATGGTAACCGAGGAAGGATATCTATCCACCATGCATTCTGGAATTAAATTGCAACCCTTGTCAAAATGTTGAGACAAGCTGGTCTGGTCTGGTCTGGTCTGGTCTCACGACAATTGTAATTGTATTCCAAGTGATACTTATCTTTAAATACAACGGGATGATGTGAGAACTTACTGATAGGAGCGGATGTAATATTAGTTTCCTGTTTTCAAAACCGACAGTGCTACCTGGAAAGTAATAGGAGTATATTTTGACGTAATTTTTTATATTTTTGTTTTCAGATTTTTCAATTAGAATATAATAGGTATATAATTTTTTAATTAAAATATAATAAGTATATAATTTTTTAATATAATCTTTGCTGATAATTAAATATTTTTTTATTTAAATTATATACTTATCATATTTTAATTAAAAAATTTGATAATAAAAATATAAGAATATGTATATAAATGTTTTCCAAACTAACCATGGGGGGTTAGTGATAAAACAACAAATCACTAAAACTGAAGAGTCAAGTAACGCCTATTAAAGGAAATGTGCTATATAACTGCCACCTCCCAGATAGCCAATCGTCATAAAATAATATGAAGAGACTTTTTTTTTTCCCCTCTTTTGTGGCCATCTGTGAAGGGACCATATTATTGATTGAATGTGTAAAGAGAATAGTAGGACTTATCATTCATAGGGTTAGATCGAACATCTAAGTATATCTGATACTTGATTCGATTAAGACATCGAATTTGTTTTTATATTCATGGTCTGACCCGATCCGTACAAGCTTGATTTTATATTGGGTTAGGGCCATTTAAGACTTTTATTTTTTTATGAACTGATATTTGTAATATAAAAATATTTTTTTGTAAATTTATAAGCATATACTTTAAAATAATAGGTTTAATAATATATATATATATATATATATATATAAGATGATAAAATATTAATAACTAAAAAAAAATAATTATTAGGATAAGTTGGACAGAATATGTCTTCGCCTGTGGCCCGACCAGACCCAATATAATTTTATTTAAAATTTTACCCATTTATATTTTTGACACGACTCAACCCGATTAGGCCAAGTTATGGCAGGCCCCTAAGGACAATCGGACCAATGATCACCACTAGAAAATAGGAATATTGAATTGGTTGATTATATATGATTTTTTTACATAAAAAATATTTATTGATAATTTATTCTTAAATTTTAATAAATGTATTGAAAATATATTAATATTAAAAGTAAATTACACAATTTTTTTTTATTTTTAAAATATACATAACCTTCTATTGAAACAAAAATTACTCTACACTTTAGTTTAGTTTAAAATATTTTAACCAAAATGTTTTTCCATTAAACTTAAATACATATTTTTCAACTAAAGGATGGATAAATAAATAGATGGTATTTGGGTCAAAAAATTAAAATTAAACTAAAGTGTAGGGTAATTTTTTATTTCAAAAAAAGTCTGTATAATTTTAACAAAAATTAATTTACTCTAAAATCAACATAAATAATACATTAATAGTTAAAGATAGTTGGAAATGAAACGTCATGCTTGTTCTATCATATGCAAAAAAAAAAACTTGATAAATAAAACTCTCCACAAATAAAGGATGTATATATATATATAAGTCAAAAACTGGAAACAGGATAGTTATAGAACTTGACAAAATCTTCTTTTGAAAAGCAAATAGAAAACAAAGTTGTTGATGATTTTTTCTATATTTCTTAATTTAACAATAATAATTTATGGTCATTTTTAAAAAAAACCATTATATACTATTGCTTACAATTAGTAAGAAAAATTTCTGAAGTTATAGAATATTCTGTCTCGATGAATTGACAAGGAGCATTACCCAACATTAAAGAAAATGCTTAAGATAAGGTACATATACAGATAAAAGTGAACTTAATCCCAACAATAGCGTAAGGGAGCATAAAACAATTTATGTTAGAAGTAAAACAGTTCAATAATGAATTATTTATCATTTTAACATTTACATAATTATTTTTATTAATTTAAGCCTGAGAAGATTACAATATAATTTTACTCGCTGTTTCACTTTCACAATATAACTATCTTCTATAGATAGAGCTACATGCCTTTTCAATTTCATCTAAGAGTGGCACCAAAATATCTCCACATAAAGAGTACTTACATAAAATTAGATTTCTCATAAAGAAATTCATCAGCAACAAAGTTTACAAAACTTAGATGGGTGATTGATTTAATAAAGTTAACATTCAAGATGAATGATACCATTTTGGCTCATGTTGTTTCCTTTCTCAATAAGTGATAAGACTTAAGCAAGTTGACTTCAATGCCCCTTAACTTTTTTATCACATGAAATGCAATATCACAAACATTTTTAGTTAAGTATTTTTCACATAGTAAAACTATTAAATTGCTTTCTTAATAGGTACTCTGAGTTACAATCGGATACTAATAGCTTCCAAAGATCAAGAGAAAACAATATCTACTTATCCTTATGATTCATTTGCATTTAGCAGAATACCTTTTGAATTGTGTAATGTGCCAACAGCATTGCAATGTTGCATGATTGTTATTTTTTTCAAAAAAATATTTTGTTGACAAGATTATGGGGATTTTTATGAATGATTTTTTTCTTTAAGGTCTTTTGGTGATGACCGTTTGACTAATCTTTCTCTAGTGTTACAGCAATGTGAAGAAATGATTTACTCCCACTGTGTTTTAAACTTGCAAGTGTTATTGCCTCTTCATGCCGGCAATAACAGGCCATAAAAAACACCAGTTTAATGCCACTCCCCATCTGCGCATACTTATTTTTTAGGAAAAAAAATAATCATTTGGTCCTATCGTATAACCTAATTTTCAGTTTGGTCTCCATAATAATTTTTTTTTTTTTTGGTTTCAAATCAGTCCTCATAGTTTGCAAACCTCTGAGCATGTTGGTCTGTGATAACTTTGTTAATGGAGTGCACACATTTACGTTGAGAGAATAGAGGCAGAATAATTCTTGCCCCTCCCTCAAGCCCCAACATGCGCACTACTTGTGGGGTTTAAAGGTCAGATCAGAATGCCTTGTTGCTTTATTTCCTCATGCATTTCACGTCTGCAAAGGAGAATGGTGTCCTGCAAAACTTGCAAGGCATCAGATCAGATGGCCCTGTTTCTGATCATGGCCGTTCACGTCCAAAAAATCACGTGTCAAGCCCCTTTCTGATGATGGTATCCTACAAATAATATCACTTAGCTGCCTTTATGGTCTTTTTAAAAAGAATTACAGTTTAATATATGTAAAACATTAACTTTTTTATTATAGAAAATAAATTGAAGGAAAAAATGTTATAATATATATAAAAATACTTGGGGAACTAGTGTAATTTTCAAAGTACAAAAAAGGCATCAAATAATATAAATCAAATTTTAGAGGAGGTTAATATAATTTAATCTAATTTTTATTATCATCCTCCACCATATATATATATATATATATATATGTAAAGAGAGAGAGAGAGAGAGAGAGAGAGGGAGGGGGTGAAATTAGACGTGTATATGTATATATATATTTCTCGAACATTATTTTTTGTTATTCCCTCTATTTTTTTGAAAAGTTTTTGAGAATCTTGTTGACTATGTCAAAGAATTACATTAGAATTATTAACTAAAGTTGAAATTGAAAATATTTTTTCAAATTGAATTGTTAAATATTTAATGAAGGGAATAGATTTATATTTTGTCATGAAAAAAAAGAGAAAAATAATCATTTGATCTCTATAATTTGTTTGAACTTTTACTTTGGTCCCTATAATATATATATATATATATTTTTTAAATCAATCCTGATAATTTGCAAACCTCTAAACTTTGTTGTCATGTGGTAACTCCGTTAATAGGGTGCACATGTGTGCATTGACGAAGCCAAGGTGGCGGATGGTTAAAAATGGTTTGGAGGTTGGTAAATAGATAAATGAACTGCTCTGTTATTTGAAGTTCAATTGGCCAACACTGTCATTCTAATCTGAAGTTTCTTACTTAGGAACTGACATCCCCTATGTTCTGTCCCATCCCACTCTTGCTGATAAGTAAAATTACACCATTGGTGTTGTAGTCTCAAAAACATAATTAATGGCACTGTAGAAGTAAATAACCATTAAGTTTAATTGGCCAACACTGTA
Organism: Erythrophleum fordii; assembly: GCA_032878935.1. Lineage (NCBI taxonomy): Eukaryota > Viridiplantae > Streptophyta > Magnoliopsida > Fabales > Fabaceae > Erythrophleum > Erythrophleum fordii. The sequence continues at coordinate 36,541,832 of JAVQMF010000049.1, forward strand.
ATGCTCATGACAAAACATTTGCTATTTATTTTGGCTTTTTCTGTTTTTTTTTTTTGGACTGGTCTTTCCGTTGTTATGCCCAAAACACTGGCTGAATCATTAATAGAATGGGTTCATGGGGTTGCTAGAGTGAAGAGGCTTACCTGTTGGTCTGACTGCTGTCTCTGGTGCATTTGTTACTGTGTGTTTAATTTGTTCGTATCGATACCAACAATAACAATTGAGCCTTTGGTGAGGAAAGAAAATATACTTTTGCTTGCAAGTGCCTTTAATATTTTTCCAAAGATGGGAGATACATGGATATCAAATGATAATTTTGAGATGATCGAAGCCCCTCATTCGAAATTTCTCTGAGAATACACCAACTGCACAGGTCGATTCTTGTTGCTTGTTTTATTTGCTTTTTCATGATTTGAGAAATTTTGAATAGAATGAAGTGATGAACTCCTCTGAAAAATCTTTTAGCTGGAAAACATTCACTGGTGTCCCTCTGATGCTACTCTAGTAAACCTGGCCACGTATCTACATTAATTCCTTGTATTGTATTAACATGCCTCTATTGAGAATTTTGTTGAGTCAGTAAGCCTCGGGATTACCAACACAGTCGTTGAACCATCTGCGATGCAACTTCAGATCCACACTTATTATCTTTAAAAACATCTTGTGATTATGACAATACCCAATAACAATGATGCATGTAATGCTATTTGAATTATCATCTACTACTGGAGCTAAAGATTGTTCTACCCATCTGTTAGCCCAAATTGCAATATATACATACATATGACAGTAAAGATAATTAAATATTTTTTTTTTTCAAAAAACACATATTGTATAGAAGAATCATGTGTAATTTCTTAAACAAAAAGAATGAAGAAATTATTGTAATTTATTTGAAAAATTATTTATAATATATGCATATATATATATATATATATATATATCTAAACGTGTTACATGTGATAAAACCATGCCTCGTCTAGCCTAGCTGATGAACAATGAAGAAAGACTTCCTCTCAATATAATAATATACTCGCACAACTAACTTCCTAAATTTTTTTTTGGACATCTAGACATGTCATCTTTGAATCTCCCCCAAATTCTGCATGTATATATTGAGGTTTGGAAAGCACTAAAATGACATACTCAAAACATGTTCATTTATAATTTTCTTTTTAAAATTATATATTGGAAAAACTACATATAACCTTTTTTAATTATAGTCTAATTACAACTTTATTACATAAAATGTAACACTTTAACTCTTAAACTATCATAAAAAATGAAAACATTACAAATTAGTTAAAAGTAACATGTTAGAAATTAACAATTTTGAGAAAATGCAAGTCAAAATCGAGCAAGAGGCAAATTAAAGAAGATAATAGAGACACACCATACCACATGACAGTTTCGTGGCTTTTTTGGACATTATATATAGTTTTAACTGGTATGTAATATTTTTATTTTTTGTAATAATTTAGGAGGACAAAACATTGCATTTTAAAATTTGAATACCAAGACTGAAGTTATAGTTGATAAAAGTTACATGTAATTTTTCATTATACTCTATCTCTAATAAGTCAACAAGTACATTTCTAGTGATGGTGTGATTTGAATTCTTAAAAGATTTTATATGTATATATATAGAAACTAGGTTATATTGCTGTCCCGTGCACAAATAATTTTTTTTCATTTGTATATCTAAATTTTGAAATGTAATATACGTGCTGAAATTATGTTATAAAATTATTAGAATTACATTGGCAAGTAAATTTTGGTGAAAAGAGGTTTTAAAATAGGGACCGCATCACATGATGCAACCACAATATTACTGATGTGATCCGCTCCGCATCCGCAATAATCCACAACGTAACAATCCACAACACCCGCAACACGTTTTATAATTTTCGTAACACCCGCAACCGCATCGCAACCATAACTACAACCGCAATTTAAAACTTTGGTGAAGAAATTTGACAGAAGCTTGCGAAATAAACAGAATATAGACCTTTTAAAACAAAATACTAAGAATAATGAATTTGTGCAAAACTGAGAAATGAGATATATCACAAGAAGAAGCTAATATTTTTGAAGAAGATATGTTATATGGTGGGGGGATATGTGAGATTGACCACTTCATCTGCTGTTGTGGGCAAGAGAAAGAGAACAAATGAGAAATTCAAAGGTTATGTTCGAAAAAGGAAAAGCATCACTCAGGGTATGAGAAGCTGCAAGTACTATAAATTAGACTAAAAAGGGAAAAGAATAGAAACCATTTAAAAGTGAGCAATGGCAACTGCCAACTGGTATAGTGGTTTATAGGATAGGAGAAGAAAAAGACCTGACTGAGAGTGAGAACCCATCATGAAATTGAAGGAGGAAATACGTGTGACAAATACCATAATAAATTTTTTGAAGTCGGAGCAGAGCAATTCTACATTCCCACTTCCTGATCTGATTCATGGACCCTAAATAGTGGTCTGATCTGAAAGGTACCATCTAAAGTGGAAAATAAATCAGTTCAAACTTTGAATACACAGAAGAAAAAACCTTTTTTGTGTGTGTATTGCTTTTACAACTGCACATGCCTTGCAAAATTGCAACAGAACACAAACTCACAAGGACACTAATTCATATCCGAAACCAAAAAATAGTTGGACACAACTTTCAATTTATTTCATTTCTCGTAAAATTTAAGCATCTTAGTAAATCCAGCAACAATAGTTGTACACAATAATAATTTAGAGCAAATCTTCCAACGAGTGCAAAACCACTTGTCAGTCATGGGAGGTAATGAATTGAATATTGATGATTGATTGATTGATATATATATATATATATATATATATATATGATGTGGAGTTTGATATTTTCCCAGCTTGGAAACAAGGTTATCCGGTCTTAACACTTTGTCGAGTGCCAATATCACTAGCAAGTAGCAGCATCCTTTGGCCTCCTGCAACGGTGCTTGTCAAGTAAGCTTGGAACGATGCCGAAAATCATGGAACCCAGCCGAAACCTAAGGCCATGTTTGGTTCGCCGGCGACAACGCATTTCCTTTGCCTAGCACGTATCGTTCAATGAGTTGCAATGTGTCGTAATCTTACTCTGCATTTTCAATATTTTTAGAATTAAATCAATCATTAATTGAAGTATGTTAATTAGTTTAATTATGACTGAATCAGTGATAATTAAATATATATTTTTAAATTATATATATTAAAATGTTAATATAACAAAATAAATATTAATAAATTTTAAATATTACTAATTATTAATTTTAAATATCATTAAAAATTAAAGGTAAACATAAGTTGGATTGAACTAAGTTTTGGTTTAAGTGTCCCATTCAATTTTAAACAAACTTTAAAATTGAAATCTATTAGCTGGTCTTATAGTTGGGTGGCCTAATGTTTTTTTTTTTTCTTTTTTTTTATTGTAAAAAATATAAAATGATCCCTTAAAAAAAGAAAATTTTTATATAAATTCTTATAAAATTACATTTTATTCTTTAAAAAATTAAAATTTTTATATGAATCTTTATAATATAAAATTTTTTATATAAATCTTATAAAAATATATATTTTTAATTTAAATTTTAGGCCAGGCCAATATGGCCCTTAAGTTGGACCTAGTGCCTTGCCCAGCTCAGCCTTCTTTTTTCTTGCATCTAATCCAACACAGCCCGATTTGGTCAAACAAAATCAAGTACATTGAGTTTTCGGGCCTAGTTTGTGCACTCCTCATGAAAATAAAGGATAATTTTGATCTAACACTTTGATATCTAAAAAAAATGCTGCTAAAAGATGAAACATAATAGAAAATAAGTAATTAAAATGGTTAAATATATACCTTTTTTCTTTTATATTATCTTTTTTTTTTAAAAAATTCTCTCTATCTTAACTATTTTTTTTTTATTGTTTTCTATTTTTAATTTTTTAAATTTATCTAAAATAAAATAAGAAATAATCTAAGAAAAGATATTCAAAACCAGTTAAACCTTAAATTGGTGTAATTTTGATCAATTTGACTGATTTTTGACAATTTAATCAATTTTTGAGCAATTTTGTTATTAGTCAGTTTTATAAGTCAATCTAACAAAATCAATGACTAATTCATTGAATTTTGACCGATTTGACCTGTTTCAATCCAATTTTGACAACAGTGTGCAATTTCACTTCTATCCCTATAGCATAGGAAAGTGGATTTTCTTTGGAGACGGAATTGTGAAAAGTCCTATTTGCCCCTAGAGCCAAATGTGCAATTTCAATCCCCTCCTTGAAGCCTCTGCTCGCTAAAACTCATTTTGACGCCGAATTTGGCCTTCCTCACCACCGATGGCTGCCAAGCCACCATCATCGTATCTAATGACCCGAACCTTATCGATATTTTAGCCATGAATGATGTTGATATTATTATCTCGAAAGGCGATTGGGATAATGCATTGTTTAATTTCATTGGCAATTTGCATTTTTTATTACTTACATTTGTTGGGTTGCTCCTACTCTTTCGCTGAGCACAAAGGGACTCAATGGCCTCAGCGAACCCATGGATTTTGGGCGATTGAAGCCCAAAAGAACTTCCAGAAATCGATGTGACCTTCGCCAATTTTGCTAGAGCTGACCAAACTAAGCAGAAAAGTAAAAAAAAAAAAATTCTTTGTGCGTGCGTGTGCGTGTGTGTATATATATGTATATATATCAAGGGCAATTTTGTCATTTTAACGACATATTCCATTTCAACACTATTTTTATGCAACCAAATGGAAACAAATAAAGGCATTCCCTTTCCTTTTTGAACCATACCAAACATGGTCAAAGTAAACATATTCACCTACATATTTCTTTTACAGTTATATGACTAAAAGTTCAGTGAACCAAATGAGCCCTAGATTGATAAATCATCATTACATTATTAATATTAAAGCTTGATAAATATGTAAACCCAACAAGTCCAATGAATAACAAAATTTTACTACTTTAACTTATTAAAAAAAAAAGGGAATTGGTAGAAAAAACTTGAAATCAGAATTCTCGTCTACTGCTTGCAAGATCACTCGCAATATCATCATCCCGCTCACACGATTCCAAGTATTTACTATAAGCAGGGTTATAAGCAACAACAAGACGCAGATACTTGGCAGCTTCTTCCTTCTGACCGGCATCATATAGAGTGCTGGATGCCCAAGTAATCAAATTCAATGAGTAAATTTGGAATTGACGGTGTTTCATAATAAAATGAGTCTAAATCCTCAAAAAAATTTGTTGTAATTTTTGTAAAGTTCAAAGAGAGAAAAGAAAATAGAAGTAGATCTCATTCATACTTCCATTTTTGTATTACTCTTTCCTCAAACTCTACAAAACTTTGCAATAAAGAACTATGGAAAACCCTTACACTAAAAGTTTCAACACCAAGGCAATTAACCTAAAGTCATACCTCGCAAACAATAGCAACCCATCAAAATAATGAGCTTTGCAAGCTGGATCTTCAGGCTCTTCCAAATTTGCAACTCTTTCAAAATGTAAGAGTCCTTCAGCCCTCTTTCCCTGCCAAAGAGAAAAATTTGAGAAGAAAACAGAACACAGTTAATCCTTCCAATCTTTCAAAGGATAGAAGTTTCTAAGATTGCCTATCCCAACCAATGGTTAGGTGACAACAGCCTAACATGCTCAAAGTTATTATTAGTTTATTACTGAACTGGTTAGTCAGATGCCCACAGGTGTTAAAACCCATAACACTGTCAGAACTTTTTTCCCTTTTTTTTTTTTTAAAATACAAGGATGAGCAATTTTCATTCAGGCAACATAGACGCATCCAACACAAAAGGTTTCTCAATATTCCATCCAGTAATATGCATATCCTGTTCGAAACAAGTTGGCTAAGAGCTTTAAACAAAAATTTGAAGTATAAGTTTCACCTGACGTTCACAGGCAACGCCAGCCCATTGGGATGCAAGAATTAAAAGATCAACATCCTCCACTTCAGTTGGATGGCCAACAAGAGCAAGCTAAGGAGCAACCGGGAAACAATCATTGATTAATGGAGCAAACAATTGAAAATTGGAATGGAAGTAAGAATTTTCTCGTAGAAGAGAGAGCAAAATGGAGCCAAATGATAAAGTTAATTAATATTTCATGACACATGCACAAACAATGATTTCAAATTGCTAGATATGATAAAATGTTCTATCATAATTCATAAATCTCACTCATCATCATTTCAAAACACAAAAAATTCAAGTTTTACATCATCGATGAACTAATACTTGAAAATGTGAATTATTCAGTATAAAAATTTTTGTAAAAAAAATGGAGCAAAGCTGAATTTATACCTTTGATATTGCACGCTCAAAGTACTCGGTAGCTTCAACATTTGATTGCTTCTGCAGTAGAAGCCACCCCATTAAAACCAAAGCTCTTGCATATTCAGGATCCTTATCAAGTGCCAGTCTGCATAGGGGAGTTATGAATGCAATGCATCAAACAGATATAGAGCTTAAATAAAGGTCCCTGGGGGTTTACTTTTTTTTTTTTCTTTTTTTTTCTCCCACTCTTTTCTCACTTAGCTAGGGTTTTTAAAACTTGAGAAAGAATAACTAACTTCAGTAAAAGAATTGCACTTTCTCTGTCCCCACTAGATTGAACTTGAACTGAAATCTGTCAGCAAATCAAACCAAAAATGTGTGAGAAATTCTTGGTTCATATAGGGTCTTAATAACACATACGTTTGTGTTTTTAGCCACTCACAGTAGTCAGTTCTCTAGGAGATAAATTCTCTGCGGGAATTTTAAACCACTTTTCAGGTGAATCCAAAGAAGTAGTTTTAGGAACACTAGTTTCCTCAAAAACTGTTATTGAACTGCTCTTGTCTTGTAACCCCAGTGAATCCAAGGAAATAATTTTGGGAGCACCAGATTTCTTAGAAACTTCTTTATGACTATTGTTGTCTTGTAGCCCCAGCTTTGCAAGGATGGCAGGATGTCTGAGTGTTAATTGCTGCAAAGTTTAATTGTTTTAGGGGGAACTTTAAGACTAATTGTAGAACACTAGATCAAACTACATGACAACTAAGAAAAAACAACCTTTGGTATCTGACCTGTATGATGGTTAGAGAACTATTTGTAATCCAATAGAGTAGGCTCCCCTGCATGAATGGAGAACACAAACTACAGCCTTCAGCGTATGACAAGAGAGGATGGAATAAGTAAACCCTCAAATCATGCAATTGCAATGAAGAATGGCATGTATGCTGAAGGGATCTCCTGTAACAACAAACCAATCTTCTGATAAAGTCTGAGAAAAAGATACAACTTGCAGTTCCCCTGTTTTCATTTTACAATTGAAAATTTCATGTACTCCATCAATTCAAAAACTGCCCTCCATTTTTTATCTAAAAACAAGAGGATGCACCAGTAGCCCCAAACATTTTTAAAATGCAACTCTATCTACTGATATAATTACTCTAGATCAAGGTTCCCGCTGAATCACATTAACTAACAGAAATTTCTGATGGATAGTAATTTGTAAAGGCAATCTTAGCTTGTATTAAAACCAAAACGAAAAATTCTAGGTCTTCTGCAACTATATATCTCAAGTGCCTACAGAAGTCTTGATAATTAAATGTCATGTAAAATTTACAGAAGGAAATTATTGAGCTCCAAAGTGCACTTTTACTCACAAAAGATGTCAGCAAAGTTCTCCTTTTTCTTTGAACCATGCTTAGTAAATTAAAGAAATTTTAAGAGGTTTTATCTTGTAGCATAAATACACAGAATGCAACTATAGGTCATATACCGATTAGTTAATGCAGGGAACAAAGAGCTTAATGACAAAGGCCACCAATGAAAGTTTAATTGCACTTTTTTAGAGGAGAATCCTTGCAGCTTCTTATGATAAAGCAGCCTTTGGTATCTCTGTTAAGTGAAAACATCATGAAGTGAAAAGAAAGATAACCAAAGAGTGCACTTGGACTAACATCTCAACAAATCACAAAAATTGCCAAAATATATTAGAGGACAAAAATTTTACACAACAAATGGCATCCCACTAACACAAAAACTGAACAGATCAAAGTTACCTGAGGAATAGCGAATCCAATGAAAAGTATAGGCACTGTTAGAAAGTTCAAATACCACTTGTAGTACTGCAGTAACAAAGACATACATCATCAACTGCAGGAGATATTGCTTTTTATTCTATGAATTGAATAATTACCCTCATATTGCAGACACAAATTCTTAAAACACTATTAGTCAAAACAATGAGATTCATATATCAGAGTTTGCAAACCAAAAAACCAAGTATCAGCTCTATTTTTGGCCAAGGAAATTTTATATAATAGTAAGACATTAGAATTGCTATAAAAGTTACACGTACTCACTTCTGCTAGTAAGGCAAGAGTGCCGCTTGCTTTTCCAACCAAATTTTTTTGAAAGGATATCTGATAAATCAATTGAATAAAAGTCAGCACATATTCAATCACTAATTTACACTTGCCCTTAACAAAAGATAGAAACAAATTAAGGTGCAAAAATATGCCCAAAAGAATTTAAGGAAGAAAAATAAAAAAGGAATCAGCCCTACAATACATCAAATTACAATCTAAAGAGTGCGGCAGATAAGCCAAATAGTTGCATGGACATGTTGAATCGAGACCAAGTAATTGCAAACACGTTCAGAAAGATCAATAAATAAACCTTAGCAATTCTTTGAGTATTAGAAACTACAAGCAGGTGAAAATAATATAATTGAGGCACCTAGTAAGCCATGGACCACTGAGGCACTACATCATTCCCTTAATGACAGTATTTAAATCAATGACAGAGTCAGAGTAGAACAACAAAAGGTAAACAGAGAAATCAATTTTCAGGTTAAATCTATCATTCATATGGATACAGTATTCCATTACCTGAACATTAATGTAGTGCAAACCAGCAATCGAAAAAGGGAAGATGAAACCTGACCAACCATGAGGGAACTCTGTTAAATCCTGGAACCATAAAGCTCCACCCTGAAACAGATTTAATATGTCTAAATCCATCAATACCAAATGAAAGTCTCAGTGCATATGAAGCATGCCTACCTATTGACAGCATGATATACTTTCTTTATGGCGATAAATTCTCGAAATAAGTCTAATCATTAAAGCTAGTTGAGATGGCATCCTTAAAGCTAGTCTTTATCATTTCATAATCTGTTTTATAACTCTTATCCAATTGAGTTGGATCTTTATTCTAAATACATTTTCATGATAGGGATTTACTCAAAAGTGACACCACAGCCATGTCATTTTTCTTATTTCAATATTTGAAAATTACAGAAAGCATGCATTCTCGTATTTATGCCTTACACAGTTAAAACCAGGGTGACCATCCAGTGACATCATCCGTATGTTAACCATCAACAAGAAGAAGCATGGAACCTGTAGACGAATTAAAAAAGGTAAAAAGTGAAACTAGGATGAATTTTAGTCATGCAGCACTATAATTTTAGTCATCCTTCCATATTTTGTTTTCTCTTAAATGATAAAATATCTTATAAACTTCTAGAACTTTCTTTATATGAAATGTATGCCAAGTTATTAATGGATGGAGGCTAAGACTTTGTACTCCTAACAAAACTGAGACTTCCAATCCATTAGATTTAGAAGTAAGAAGTCAACATAAATAAAACAAGGACTAAGGGATTTTTCATTGGGTTGGGTTGACCTGCAGACAATTTTGTGTGGGTGGGGTTGGCTTGGATTTTCTTCAACCAGTTGTATGAAGCTCAGGTTGCAGGTTGGAAATTTCAACCCATACCAACAAGAGCTGAACTGCAAAACTGCAAAAGTTTTTTTTTTTTAAATGTTTTTCATTAGAAGTTTAAACCTTGATATTTTCTTTATCCATTTTCCTTCTACATATAATAATATAAATAGATAACTAATACTTATAATTCTTTGTTAGATTAAATAAGTCAGTGTTAGGTGCAAGAGATGAAGTTGGTTATTGAAGATGGAACATTTAATTTAATGACAGAAGGAGATTTAATTCTTCTACATGATGTTAACTTGTTTATTAATGTTAGGATTTATTTATTTATTTTGAATAATTTTAATTTGGAATGCTGTGTTTTATTTTAAATAATATTATTTTCTAATTAAAAAAACTACATATCACAATAATTAGCAAACCTAACTTGTATCTGCGCAAGCTGAGTTGGTTCATTTAGGCTGAAATTTTTTCATCAACAGCTCAGTGCAACCAAAAAACACAACTCAACAAAAACATGACCCAACCCACCCGTGAACATCCATAACAACAGCCTCATAAAAGTCCTAATAACATAAGCATACCAGTGATAAAAGTTGACTAACAATTAACTGATTTGGTTATGACCTCAGACCTGTTTATTACCACGAGCACTTGGCTATGGACCAAATGTACCTCTTTGTAAGCAGTTTAAGCTTCCATTACCCTGGATGATAAAAGTTGACTAACAATTAACTGATTTAGTTTTGACCTCGGACCTGTTAATTACCAAGAACACTTTCTTATGGACCAAATGTACCTCTTTGTTAGAGGTTTCAGCTTCCAACCAACCTGAGGGTGCTACCTTCAATTTCTAGGAGAGCCAAGAAGAAGTCACAAGCAGAAGACTTCCCTTTCCAGTTTATCTTTAGGTCATGGATATCTATATATGAAGTAAGGTTATAGGTATCATGATTCATGCCATCTTCAGCTTAGGCAAATGCAATATAGAAATTTACTCTTACAAGAGTTGCAGAGGACCAGAGTTAAAATCAAATGTTGGATCTCTATAGTTCTATCAACAAAATGCCAGAAGAGCTGTTATTGTCTTCTAATCTGAGGCTTTAGATGTGCTCTAATTGTCATGCTACAAATGCTACAGTTTGACACTAAATGACTTTTTTCAATTGTTTTATAGAGCACATGAACTGGAAAATTCTTTTATCTTAATCACGCCTTGGCATTAGTTTGTGCTTTAATTTGCCTGTGTTGGTATAGGCGTGATTAAAATTCTTTTTTTTTTTCAATATATTATTCAACAGAATTGTTCCCATTGGAAACAGATATATCACCTGGACAGTAGTTAAGAATGGCAGCAGCCACAGAAGTGAGGGGCATCCAACTGATTTTCTCTCCTTCTGGAATAGTGAAAACTGGTCTTTAAAACTCCTTCCTGAGAGAGGTGGTGGGAATGGACGAGGCACTTTTAAGAAATGAAGAAGTCAAACAAAAATTAACGATAAAGAATAATTTTAGCAGGTTATCTACATATGGAAAAAGGAAAAAGATTTTTCCACTAAGGCTATAAAAAACAGCCATCAGCATTTTTTTACTCTCAATTCATTATCATAATAAAATTTAAGAAAACATACTTACAAAGTGCAGAACAGTCAAGCTAAACATCAAAAGAAGCCAAATCAAGGGGCTTGCATGCATAGATGTGCAAATACACAATTTATATGACTGCTACACAACTGTTACAAAACTTGGTAAAAAGTACTTGGATGCAAAAAGATCAGCCCCTACCACAAGCATGCAGTAAAGCCGAGGGAAAACGCTGCTCACTACTTGCAATCAGAACAAGATAAGAAAATGAGAGTACCACTTCATACAAGATGATGCGCCACTCAAGATGACTAAGCTAAGGACCATCAAAGGGAAGCAATCAGCTCTATAAAGCGCAGATTGACACATAAACATACAAGTTTAAAAAGATGGCAGCTATCAGCTCAAAATGATTTGACCTCGAAGATGTAATTTGGAAATTTTTTCTCAGAAAATAGAACAATTAACAGTCGAAACATACGTGAGCAAATGGCTATGATATTAATTTATAGTAGTAGAAAACTGACTACTCACATCTAGGGAGAAGCTCGCCAATCCTTTTTGACTTGTGAAGTTGTAAAATTAGCACCGGAATTAGTACGATTCTGACAGCCAAAGTAGAAGCAGCTATGATCATCCACCTGGGAGTCAATTATTCGATCAAGAAGACGTTGAATTTAGAAAATTGAGCGATGATATAAAATCAGTAACCATAATTTCGAGGCTTAAAAAACGCACGGTAACATTGACAAAACTGAAGATATAAAAACAAAATTACGAAAACGAAAAGATTTCAAAAAATCAATTCATTTTTATTGTCTGTGCTGGAGATTTTATCGGCAAAAGATATAAAAACAAAATTACGAAAACGAAAAGGTTTCATAAAATCAATTAATTTTGTTAGTCTGTGCTGGAGATTTTATCGGCAAATAAACACAGGTCAACAGGGCTCACCAAGGCAATCCAGTGAGGTCGTGAAATCCATCAAGCATCGAGATCACAGCACGAACAAGGAAAATGGAGTCGTTCCCGTTGGTGCCACCAGCAACCACTTGCTCAATTCCATTTGAAAGCTCCGAGACAACCTGTAGCTCACTACCCAGGTTGTCGCCGAGTTGCCCAATCTCCGAGTCATCATCAGGAAAATAAGTTGAATAGGAGCGCGAGTGAAAGGCACCAAGAAAAGCCAGAGAGCTCAAGCGTGTTCGGAAGTGAGGTCTGCAAGTGTCAAATGAAGGTGGAGGCGGTGGTGGCGACGGCGTTGGATGTGGGGACGAGGTAAGGCGCTTGGGGTTGATGAGTTGAGATAAAAGGGGGACAGAGGAGGATGGACGAGAACGGCGGAGGAGGGCGTAGAAGGCGGAGGTGGCCATGGTGAACGCGGGTGGCATTAGGTTCAAGCTTGACAATGATATTGAGATAAATAGGGCGTCTGAAGTGGGCCCAAATGGTTTTGAGGTAGAATTATTATATTATTTTATTTCCCGTTGCTTTTGTTTGCAAATTGTGATTTTGTTTACGAGCAATGACGATATATTTTGAAGAGTGTATATCTTTTGTAAGGTATGATATAAGTAATTATTAAATATATAAAATAATATTTTATTAAATAATTATTTAAAATATTAATTTAGTTAATAATTAATAATTCTTACAAAAATTAATTTAATTTTTGTGTAAGTAATAAATCTAATTAGAATTATAATTAGAATTTTTTATTAAAATAGACAAAACTATTATTCTATTTTAATAATTAATTGTGTGGTAATTAAAATATATATATATATTGAGATTATTACTCTTTATTTAGTTGTGTAGTTGAAGGAGATAGAATGAGAAAATGTAAGATTGAAATGCCTAAAATAATTGGGTATTATTAACTAGATAACAAAAATGATGATAAGCAAGCGGCCCCCTCCCGCCGGGGGGTTGGTTTCCTGAGATTGGAAACCAATCTAAAGGAGAAAAATTATTGGAAACAAATGAGACTTTGTGGAACAAAATAATATTTGGGCCTCCGCATGCAAGTTAAACAGACTTGCCGTGGTTGGGAGGAGGAAGATGGTGGTCGGGAATGTAATTGCTCCAGAACCAGTGTGACTTCCACACTACGTTCATCTCTTCGATGGGGACGCCCTTGGTCTCCGGGAGCAGCAAGTAAATGAAGACGGTCATGATAGCAACAAAGCCCGCAAACAAGAAGAAGAGACCGAACTTGAGGTGGCAGAGCATGGCCAGGAAGGCCTGGGCAATGACGAAGGTGAATACCATGTTGACGGACACGTTGATGGCTTGGCCCGCGGATCTCACATCCAGGGAACACACCTCTGTGGGGATCAACCAACCCAAGGGACCCCAGGACCAGGCAAAGGCAGCCACAAAAGCGCAGATCAGGAACAAGAAGACGTCGGCCTCTGCCTTGTTCATGGAGCCTTGGCCAGCCAGGCCGTACTTGACGGCCATCATGATGGCCGCCCCGCACATGCAGACAATCATTTGGATTCCGCCCTCCAGGAACAACACCCTTCTTCCCACCTTGTCCACCGTGAAGACAGACACAAAAGTGGCGGCCACATTGACAACCCCTGTGATGACGGAAGACATGAGGGATGCTTCATCCCCGAAGCCCAGAGTCTTGAAGAGCACTGGAGCGTAAAACATGATGACGTTGATCCCAGTCATCTGTTGGAAGAAGGGGATAAAGATGCAGAAGATGAGTTGAGGCCTGTATCGGGTCATGAGGATGTTCTTCCATGGGTGCTCTACCTTCTTGGCAGCCTCGCATGCGTCGATAAGGTCTTGTAACTCCTCGTCTACATTGGCCACACCCCGCACCTTGATCAGCATCTGCTTCGCCTCTTCATGCTTGCCTCTCTCCAGGATGGAGTTTGGAGTGTCTGGCAAGAACAGGGACCCAACGGTCATCAGCAATGCAGGCACAGCCGCAAGCCCCAGGGATACCCTCCACCCAATTCCGCCTTTCATTTTATTAGTCCCGTAGTTCACCAGATTCGCAATCAGAATACCGACGGTAATCGATATTTGGAATCCCATGTTTAGAGCTCCTCTGATCTTTGCCGGCGCCATTTCTGATAGATATACTGGAACTGACTGCATCATATATCCCACTGAGTTGAGCATTTATATATATATACATATATAAATATATATGCATGTATTAATTACTTTATTGGAATATATATATACACATACATATAATTAATTACCTGGTTAGCAAATCCAACACCGACTCCCAACAAGATACGACCGATAATAAGCATTGTAATATTAACCGCAACACCGTTGATGATAGCGCCTACAAGGAAAACAACACCTCCTATGAACATGGACACTTTTCTTCCGAATGACCTTGTTACCGCTGAAGCTATAAACGACGCTATTAGTGCTGCCAGGTACAGCGAAGAAGTGAACAACGTTAGCAGCTGACTGTCGAATTTGCAGTACATATTTTCATTTCCAGCAGTTACCCTATGTTCTTTTCTGTAAACTGCAGGGAAAAACTTCTTCAAGAAATCATCCATTGAAGTCACCCCTCCTGCGCCAAGTATTTAACAAATTAATTATTTAATTCATTTCTCACACATAGATATAGATATAATATGATATATACCTGAGATTCCAAGGTCATAACCAAAAATGAGACCCCCCATGGCAGCAACTATACAAGTCACCATCACAAAGGCTGTCACCCTTCCCTCATAATGCCTCGTCGGACCAGCCGCATAGCCCCCTCCTGCCATTTTTCGGGAAACGATATATCTGACAACTCCTTCTTTTTAATATTTCTAATTACGACAAATTAAATAAACACTAGCTATATGCTCCTCTCTTTTCTCTCAAACTCTTGCACTCCTGTTGGACACAACACCTCTAGCACCTTTATAAGGAGAGTTTGAATGGCTAGGCAGCCTTCTCTATTTCTATGGATTTTAGAAGCTTTTGGAGTTATTTTCGGTTTTGAATCATTTTGACATGATCTTTTTCTTTTTCTATTGGTTAAAAATCGTTTTCGCATAACAAAAAAATTCTAAAGAAGGAAATTAAGAGACTGGGAGTAGAATTGGTTATTCGGTTATTTTGGAAACTTTGACCAATGTTAGTATGGTCAAGCACAAACATTTGCTGAGTGGCCCGCGGTTTCCTCCTGTTTAATTCAACTCGCTTGTTAATTACCTTGCTTACCTTTTCTTTAATCTTCTTTCTTTAACTCACCTTATTTCCTACTTTATGTCTGGGTACATGCGGCTGCAGCGCTGATCATAGTGAGTCGGACCAGAATTGCAGTTAAAGGAAGAGTTTGTGGCAAATCGAACTATTTAAATTATAACAAATTTTACAAAAATTTGAACTTAGGTTTAAATACTGATTTTTGAAATTGCTCTAATACTGATTGTTGTTTAGTGAATTGTTTTCAAATTTCAATACTCCATAAAAAAAATGTTTAAAACTACTAGGTGAAGAACTAGAGCACAAGCATGTTAGGAGATGTTTCAAGAAATTACCTGTATTTTATCTTTTAATAAATACATATATACGTTAATTTTTTTAATTAAATAAATATTTGCAAAACTAAAATGTAAAGTCAACAATTTTATCGGGGAAAAAAGATGAACCTGGGCGGTATTATTTGTATAATTGTACGACTGTATAAGAGCAGTATTCTATGTGATTTAATCATGTCTTTTGCTCTTGGTTCTATTTCTGTGTTTTTAGTTACTATGTCAATTGTCAAGTAAAGTAGCTGATGAAATTTTAAGAACCATCTCTACAACCCATGTTAATTAAAGCCGATTCCTTTTTTCAAACTGCTACACATTGATAAAGTAAAACTGATAAGAGTGGAATAAAAATATAAATAATGTCAAAGGTTCGATTTCTTTAATATATTATCAAAAAAATAAAACTCATTATTTATACATACCAGACTTAATAACTTGTCCCTCGTTCTTTACTTAATTTTTCGATGGATGTTTTCCTCTAAAAAATTGAAAAAAAGAAAAAATGGACCAAGACCGACCGCTGATCAAGTGTCCTATAACTCAAGAACCAGGCTAATTTTAGGCTAAAGAGGGTGTCAAATTTTAAAACCCAAATAACCAGTATATCATAGATGAATATAAAAACCCATTTTATTAGTTTAAAATTCAAAAGTAATTAAACAATTTTCGCTAAAGTTAGAATTACTTTTTTTTTTTTAAACTATCATCATCGTCATCATTATTTTGTATATCAGAACCTCAACATCATACTGTCACAAGTTGCCAGTATTTTAAAGAGAACAGGGCAATTAATTAGAGCTGAATCTATTCTGTTCCAAAACACACACACACACACCGGTTAAAAGCAGCTATAAATTAGTCTATCATTCAAAATTCAGTTCATAAAATGGAAAGACTAACATGATCCATTATTACATCACATTATATATATAAATCACTTGGCATTAAATATAAACCAAAAATAAATGCTAGTGTGTTGCAACTTGGAACTGTGAATTAGCATTGCCAGGTATTGTAATACAAGTCGCTGGTCCAGGTCTGGCACTAAAACTAGCAAGCTAACCAGAAAGACTGTTGCAGCATCAGCCCTGTAGGTACTATTTAAGAATAGTATATAATTCAGTAAAAGCAAATACGAGCGTATCACATCTCAATGTCTTCAAGATCCGGGAGAGGAAAACGAAGAATTGCTGCAATGCCACTTATCTGTGCTAGCTCTGTCCATCAATACAAATTTGACAAATTAAAAATAGAATAATTAACAACCACCACACCCTTTCTAACTCTACGAGGCAGAATGGAAGATACAAAGCAAAACTCACCGTCCTCATATCATATGTTTAACTTGGTGGTTCAGAGAGAATATCAAATCCCCTGACACATTCCCCCCCACCAAAACAAAAAAAAAAAAACCCCAAAAACGAAAAAAGGAGGAGGCTAAGAATAAAATAATAACACTCACGTTCTCCAGAGACATGCATGGACGAGAACACATGGACAGATCCTCCTGAATCCTTAACTGAGTTGACCAGGTTGACATACTTTTGCCTTGTTGTTATATCCGAATTCCTATTACCAAAAGCATGGAGATGTATTGAAGTGACAAATATATGTCCCAACCTATATTCTGGATGACATCCCAAGCAATCAAACAGGATGCTAAATACAAAGTTTCCAGTTATCAGGATGCTAAAGTGGCTCTAAACCAAAATATTTACATTATCAGAAAAAAACTGTGCAGGGCATGGAATTCTAAAGCAAAAAATAGAAAACCCAAGAAAACAAAAGAAATTTGAAAATTTTGTGTGACGAGTAGCTAAAGCCATTACTGCAACAGTTACTGATCTTAATCAGCAAATAAGGATAAATTTGTATGAAGATAATTCAGAAGATTTCATTGCAATGGACAACACTTTATATGCTACTGTACACATTGAAAAAACAACCCCTCTACATTTTTACTAGAAAAAGCATTACTTCTTCTCATACTTCACCTGCAGTTAAAAGGAAAAGTGGAAATGTATAATATGTCAAATTCCTATCAGAGATAAAACACCCCTTAGGTTCCTTTTTCCTTTCTATGGAATGAAGGGACGCAGCTTAGTAAGAAGCTTAATTTAAACCATTTTCAAGCAGATAAAGAGAATTAAGATACATGACTGAATGTAACAAAAATGCAGGATACATCAAATGGGCATAAATAAGATAGCATAGCCCATCCCCCTGCTTCTGATTCAGAACTTCAGAGGGCTATAATACAAACCTGAAAAGATCATCTGTAATGAGAAGGGTTTGCACAGCTAGACGTTCATTGGCAACCTCAACATGCTTTACTCCATAACAAGCACGGGATGGATCCTGCCCAACCCCAAAAAAATCTTCAGTTAGGATTTCCTAGATGTCTGAAAATGTCACATCCAGAAAATTTTTATTTGGTTCCGGACTTCATAAATATTGGGGTGAACAAAAGCTTTGTTGCTTGGAGAGCCATTCCACATGTTTATTGCGATATAATTTCTTAGAAAAGGAAATGGAGTTCATATACATGCAAAAGCTTATAAGAAACCTTTTTAAAACTCCTCAAAATGTGGCTCTTGATGCATTTACCAAAATTGTATTCCTTTCCATAAATTTTATGGTTTTGTATTTTCTCTTTCTGCTATTTATTTCTATTTAGGAAAATTATTGAGAAGGACCCAAGGGTGATGACATTTAAGAAAATTAACCACTTCATAACAAGATTAAGCTCACTGGTGGTTAATGAGTGCTATTCAATTAATTTACATTTTGAGTCCTTATCGCTAACTGTTTTTTATTTTTTATTTATTTTCTCTCTATCCTTTGGGAAAGGGGGAAACACTTCACACCGACTTTATGCTCGGGTGCTACTGCCTTTGGGCATTTATTGTTTTCTGTTTTGTAAAGAAAGATCCACATTCTTGAGACTTGATTGTACTCAACATAGAGCACTTATATATATAAAAACAGATAAGGACAACGATGCTTTCCCATGGTAAATCCTCTGCAAGATGAATTTTTAGCATCTCCATGTATTTACATTCTTACCACTTGATTGTACAGAACAAAGAAGTGAAGAACACTCATTATGAAACAGACAAGAAAAACGAGGACATAACCCTTATATATGCATCACCCATCACCCCAGTACAGTGAGTCAATAACACAAAATATTTGAATAATTTCCTAAGGGAAGAATTAACTTCTTGACCCATTTAGATTTAAGATTAGGATTTTTGTTAATCAAAAAGAGTATGCATATTATATAACGGACAAGTTTCGTACCTAAAATAGATCAGGTATAATTAAAGTAACAGACAATTAACACCAAGTGAAGAAGAAAAAAAGAAAAAGTACTCCTGTATAGATGTACTCCTGCCTAGTAGCTGCAATAAAGCATTTATCTGATAGTCATTACAGAAATTCCTCACGCAACTGATCAACAGATCAATATTCTTCGTCTAGAGTTTCAAACATATTATGATTAGTAACAAATAATAATTACGCAAGATCTTATTGATCTATTGTTTCTCACACTATCAATACTTAATGATGAACTTATTCTCACCTCATTGACCACAGCTTTTCAAAATAGGGAAATTGACATTCCAACCACAAACATAGACAAGGCAAATAAAAGCATCTCAAGAATAGAACCTGACATTTGAAAGCATGTTGTAGAAATCCTTCAAAATTCGAACCTGAAGAAAAGGAGAAAAAATGAAACTTGTTTCCAGGCTCAAGCGAAAACAATTATACAGGATTCGTAAACTACTAAGAAGGCCAAAGGAAACCAAGTGAAAAAATGTGTAATAAATTAGTAATTTGGTTTCTATGATACCTCTTGTGCTGCCTTTGTATCTTTTATCATATTCATGACATTTGGAGCATCCAAAACCTCTCTCAAACTATGCCTACAAAGGAGAAAATCTAATGTCAAAGATATCAGATGAATTACAGAGAACTTAAAAGCAAGTAAACTAAAAAGTCAATCCTTAAAACAGTGTCTCAAAATTATATTTAACACTATGTTCTTTTACTCACACTCTAAATGATAGAAATGTCATTGACAAGCAGAGCCAGATTATCATAATGCTTTGACTATATAGCATAAGTTGATTTATGCTGTGGTTCACCATAAAGTTACGTTGTCATAACTCCTAAACTCCAAAAGTGTGTCAAAACAACCTTATTCCTCCCTCCTACCCTTTCATTTAATAAACGAGGAATCTGCCTTCCTCTAATTACCATATCATCAGCCGGCGTAACTAAATTATGAGGAAAAATAAAAAAGAATTGGTATCTTATGCAAGCTACAAGCATATAAGATATGACTTACATATGGAGCAGATACAATGACAAATATAATTTCAGTCAATGGCTCTTAAACAACAGGACCATAACATAGTTGAATTAAGTGTCAAGACAGGCATATTATCAGCATATAACATAAGAAGAATTGTTAAAGGGCCCTCTGCCATAAGCTACATCTACATGACCATTGTCATTTCATATGTTTTACTTTACAGTAGTTACTTCACGAAGTCCTATCCTAGGAATAAAGAAGAGATGATGCAATTTAAAATGCAATCATACTTGTATCCAGAGCTTGTATGCACAAGAATGATACGCGACTTGTTCTCAATAATAGGTCGCAACTGTCTTCTTTCTGCCTCCAATAATAAGTGACGATGAAACTGATCCTGAAACAGGTGCAAAGAGATATAACATAGGTATAATATAGTCTTCTACATCAATATCCAACCTTAGCTATTATTTATGTAGACATCATTTAAGATTAAGATTTTGATCATTAGTAAAAATTTGATGCTATAGCAAAATAAGGAAGCTAAAACAAAAGGAACAGAGATCAGGGAATAATTATAGACCTTTGTGAATCCAGGACTTGCAATTACAGCACAGCGAACCACATTGAAATCAACATGTTTCAAGAAAGCCTGAAACAGAGTATGGAATCCAATAGA
This sequence comes from Erythrophleum fordii, assembly GCA_032878935.1. Taxonomy (NCBI): domain Eukaryota; kingdom Viridiplantae; phylum Streptophyta; class Magnoliopsida; order Fabales; family Fabaceae; genus Erythrophleum; species Erythrophleum fordii. The sequence goes on from JAVQMF010000049.1 coordinate 36,562,690, forward strand.
CTTGTAAAGGTCTGATTAAAATTTTATAAAGAGAAAAGATATCACCCTAAGTCCTCAGATTGAACTTACATGTAAAACACTATGAAAGAACTTATTCAAAGCCTACAAAAGGCAGGAAGGTGCTTTAGAATCATATCATGATATTGAGATTATTGAATTTATTCACTGACACGTCTTGCAAAATGAAAACAATTAGCAAGCAAGAAAGTGAGAGAACATACTGACTCGTAACCAGCAATAGCAGGTCCATGCTTGCGAGGAATTGAAGTTTCAATCCGTGAACGAGTGACAGTCATACTGTTAACTCAGTCATATTAAGATGGATGATTTAATGCAATGGCAAAATTAGATGTAAAAAAATGGCTTAGAATTTCAACAACAATTAATTCCAAATGCTTCTGGTTCCACAGAACTCAAACAGAAACCTACAAGCCTCATATAGGATATGTCAACTATTTCTAGTATCTGAAATATCTTCATTCAAAGCCAATCACAAAGTGCCCAGAGAATCCTCAGTAATTTCTATTTCTTGAAAATTACCCCAACTTAAGATATCGGAATATGTTCACAAGTCCACAACTTGCAAATCCATTATCCACTGAAAATTACATTTTAGTTATGAAATTATTGACCATGTAGTCCATTCATATTAAGATGAATGATTTATTGTATTGGCACAATTAGATGTAAAAAATTAGCTTACAATTTCAACAGGTACAGTTTTTTTCCCAATGCATGTGGTTCATCAGAACTCAAACAGACAACTATAAGCCTCATATAGAATACATCAACTTTTTCAATTATCTCAAATATCTTCTTTCAAAGCCAGTCACAAAGTGCCCAGAGAATCCTCAGTAACTACCATTTCTTGAAAATCACCTCAAATTAATTTATTGGAAAATGTTCGCAAGTCTGTGACTTGCAAATCCATTCTTCACTGAAAATTACATTTTAGTTATCAAATTATTGAGCATGTAGTCCAAAATTGTAGTGTAGTTGAGACAGAGTCAATGAGTAGCATTTATTACCAGCAATATGTTCATGGTTTGCATAAATTTATATATGATATATTGGAAATTCTTTTTATAGGGATGGCATAAATGATTTCTATCCAACTGGAAGTTGTTAGTACCTTCTACCAACAAGGAGGATATGCGCTAATCCTTCTTGCATCAAGACCACAGCTAGATCAGCACTTGCACCAGGATCTGCAAAATTGGAATGAAATTTTTATCCACTGTATTGATCACTGATTTACACCAAAACTCATGCTACAAGCTGACAAAATTAGCTGTATGATATGACCTGCCTTTTGCCTTTAAATGAATTTGAATGTGACCGTATATGAAGCTTTATTTAACTTTTTCTACCATTTGCCTTTATTTGCCCACTCAAATGGGTGCAAGTGCATGAATATGAGATACCACACAAGACAGTAATTCTGCATTTTACTTATATGCCATAAGGTCCGATGACAGAATAAACAGTCTAAACTTTGCACTACTAAAGAAATATCTTCAAATTGTCAATTCTGGGAATTCTCAGATACATAAATCACACAACCTCCAAAGTCTAATTATAAATGTCTATTTTCCAATATAACAAGATAGTATAACCCCCCCCCCCCCCCCCAAAAAAAAAAAGGATAACATACCAGAGGCCTGGTGCAGCACCTCCAAAGCCAAAGAATCCCAAACATCCTACAAAAGGCAAAATGAAATCTTAAGTGATTAGACTCCCCACTCCCCCAATGTTTGAAGTTGTGATACATGCGCATTTCTCACCTTAATGATATGCCCAAACAAGCCAGTCATCAAGCAAAAGATCTAACTCTTATATATGTCAAGCACACATATAATAACATGCCAGACACAACTAACATGAAATAAACTTCAACTATAACCATAAATACTTGAGAGAAGTAAAATGAACCACACCTTTCTGAGCACAAAGGGCCGTTGCAGCTCAAGTTCTAAAGTATGGAATGCCCCTATCTGCAATTATAAAGATGAAAAGTTATAGTTCACACTGATGCCTGCACCTGCAAATCCACATGGAGTACATAAATTTGGGACGGCATTTACCTTAACATAATCATTCTCTAAAATGTTCTTTCCACGCACACGCAAGATAGACCCTTCTTTGTCATAATCTGCCACCTGAAAACAAAGAAAGAACTTCAGACACAAGTAACTTGAATGTATATTGTGTACAACTCAATTCTATGTGTCTTCTACCTCCTCAACTTTAATTTCCAATTTCAGCTTCACACGTTCTGCTTCTCGTCCACCAGAAGCCATTTCTCTAAGAACCTTCCTGTTACAACCAGGAGACAAAGATGATGAAATTGACAATATATTAACATAGGCTACCAATCACACTAGTTTTCACCATTTCAGTGCTATAACTAATCAATGACTAACTGTAATCAATCATAAAACCAGTTCAATGATGGCAAGTGGAAACTCCACTTGATGGAAATATGATTACAATGAAATAAATATGGGATCCATGATATTCAGACTCTATCACTCCCAAATACAAAAGGGGTTCTTCCCAAATTATAACAATTTTCTTTAAGAGATACAACGAAAACAAAGAAGAAAGAAGTACCTCACAGTAACAGCCATGACAGAGTCTCCGGGAGCGATCAGGTTATACGCAACCCATAAATCATCCGAATCAATTGGTACCATCTGAATAATAATAATAATAATAATAATAATAATAACAAAAATTCGAAATCAGGTAAAATTCCAAACTAATAAAAAGGAAGTTATACTTTCCACGAGTCTATCCCCGAGAAAAGAAAAAGAATGATTAATAGAAAACTAAGAAAGAAACCAAAAGAAACTCAAGACGAGCTCTCTGTAAGTCTGAAACTTGTTAAGTCAAAAGAGAAAGCAGAAACAGCTTTGGTTTACTAAGGAATTCTACCTTGACGCTGCCAGGTCCATCGGGGACGAGGTCCTTCCGAACGATCCTCATGCTACTACCGCCTGATGGAAACTCTCACGGACATAAATTAAGATAATTAAATCAAATTAGGAGCCGAAGCTCTGAAAAAAAAAAAAAAAATTCAAGAAACACCTTGATCTCTGACCATGCGGGAGTATAGTACTGTTTGATTATGTTGTTTTTAAAATAGATATTTTTTAAAATAAATTTTGAAAATAAAAAAATTTATTTAAATCATTATTCTAAAAAATTATTATTTTTTGTCTTTTAATTTTGTAGAATAAAATTTAACAAAATATCTAAAAAAATATTTTTTTAAAAAAATATAATTCTATTTTTATGTTTAACAAAATATTTTTTAAAAAATATAATATCAAACAAATTTTTTTATTTTTTATTTTTAAAAATAAAAAATTATTTTAAAAACGAAAAATCAAATAAGTCCATAATAATCCAATATCCACATCCCCCGTAGGCTTAGCCCAATATATATGTGTATTAAAAGAAAAAAAGATATACATACATATATACAATTCTTTATATGAATTTATTATGATATTATTATTATATTTTAATTAAAAATTTTAATAATAAAGATATTGCACCTGAGCTTAATCTACCAAAAAATTAAAACAACCGCGGCCCCAGCCCTCATTGTTCCGCTTCCATTAGCAGGGATTATACTTTTTGTTTTAAAATTGTAACTGTTTACCTTCAAAAACAAATTTTAATTATTTTAACATAAATATATATGTTAAAAAAAGATTATCTCATCATCAATTATTTTAAAAAATTGTACATAGTCATTTAAGTACATCATTCTAATATATATATATATATATATATGATATAGATATACTAAAATATTTATTTAACTTTTTTATTCATAATGCTGCATGCAACTCTGCAGAGAAAGCGATGTGGAACTTGGGCATAGACTGCAGGTGTCACCGTTTTCGTTTCAAACACGTGTCATTACATAGACACGCAGAGATTTCTTTCTCCTATAGTAATTCCTATCAGATGCCAAAGCTCTGATCCAAATGGTTTCAACTCGAAGTAATTGGCTTTGACATGAAGCGAAGAAGTTAGCGTATATTTGCTCGTTTAATTCAGGTAAATTTCTCAGCTTGTGTATTTTGCTCCTCACAATCAGATCGTTTAATTAGTGGTCTAGAAACTTGGATAAAATTAGCATGATTATGAGTAGTAGACTAGAGATAGCTATCCATATATATATCATATATTCGCAATAACCATGAAGAGGTTGAAAATTGATAGTAACTATGATTTGGATGTGTTGGTAAATATCTAGGATGGAAGAAGCAGATGAGGAGAGGACGAGGTGGGTGTTGAACAGGGGACTTGGAGTGGGAAAGCAGATATTGGTGGCAGGCTTCTTGGCTTTTTCTGCCCCAGTGGTTCTTCCACCTCTTCTGGGTGCTTCAGTAATTGGGATCTCCGTTTCCATGCCTTTTGGCCTCTTGTTGGTTAGCCATGCCTGCACGCACAAGTTGATGAGTAAATTACTCCCTATGCCCACACTCACACCTCCTAATTATGTTCTTGAAGGACAACATCGGATAGAGGTGTGTCAGGAGGAATATGCTGATCATATCAACATAGAACAAGTGGTACAGCAGAAGCAAACAAGAGGGATTGAAATGGTTCATGTTAAAGACACAAACATGGCATTAGAGAACAAGGATGAGCCCCATACTTGTGAAGAGGAGAAGGCATCCCCAGAAGTGGAAGTTGTAATAACAATTGAGGGGATTGATAAGATTACAAATATTGTTGCTTTAGAGGATTTTGGAGATGAGGACATGGAGAAAGAAACAAAGCGGCTGCTGGAAAAAGTCAGAGACGAGTGTAAAAGTGACGCTAGAGATCAGATAGGAATTGCAAATGCAACTGATCAAAGAATTGGCCCAACTGGAGATGAAGAAAAGGAAGATCCAGAAGTAAGCGAGCACATCAAAAAAGTTGATGATAGGAATAGGATAGACTCACAGAAGCCAATTCCAAGGGATGCTCGAGAGAATGCCGATGAAAGCGGGTTCGATTTGTTTGATGAAACAAATACATACACAATTGATTTACAAGAAGGTAATTTCCCTATCCTGTATTTAGTGTCCTAAGATGCATCTGAAAATAATTATTAAGCGTGCTTCCCGCAGAACCTTCCAACGCTATGGTGGATGCGGTTTGGCATGGGCAACACTACTCTCTGTTTTGCTTGATTTTCTCTTGCTTTGCTTTCTGTAATTATAATTAATCTTCTAAAGTTTAGACATATTCTATTACCTTTTATTCTACACAATCTGAATATTCCTCTGCAAGAGACATTAATAATGAGGTGAAAGCCCAATTTAGGTGTATTTTTGAGATGGTGTTGTTTGAATTTGTTAATGAGGAAATGAGGGTGATCACTGCGACGAGGTTGAAATTGCAGGTGATGCTGAATGAGGAGGAGTTATGGAAAGATATTAATGCCGTCCGGCTGATAGTAGGATACGAAGGAGCACCCCAAGCGTCATGCATCGATGAAGTAAAGAATCTGTACATTGTCACTGGAGTTGAGCCACCCCAGCTCAACGATTCCTGCAATCCCCTTGAAATCAATGACAAGCTTCACTTTCTCATGTCCATCCTTGGAGTCAAGTCCAATGTGCCTTGAGTTTGTTTTCTAGAGATTGCGTATTATCGTAAGGGACTTGTTTGTGTTCAGAGTTCTGAGGGTAATGATGTATGTCACGTTTTTCTTGTTTCCTCATCCTTTTGTTTATGCTTATGAGCAGACTAGTAGTTCAAGCGATGAGCTGAATGGCTACTTGAGCACTCCGGCCGGCCACTGCGCCCGACCAAAGACCTTCCCCCTTTCGTTTTCTACCAGAGGCGTACTATTCTCCACTTCTAAGTTACTGTTCAAAGGATCTCTAATTACAGTATTGATTCATACATATGAAATTTCATTTCAGTATCTAACATTCTTTTGACTATGCGCCTCCCCAGATATCAACCCCTTTTTTGGTTCTTTCACCTCTCCTATTTGTCTCATATATATATATATATGCGACTTCACTGTATCAAAATTAGCAAGCACTTCCATCACGAGAATACCCTATCACATCTTTGTTTCGAACATTACAGGGTAAAAAACGCCCACAAAATACATATGTTCTTTCCCAGGTTAATTTTATTATTTAAAATTAATACCTGAATTGATCTAAGTAAACCTATAAGGTCAGAATCCCAAATAAAGAATAACTTAAACAAAAATTAAAATATATGTATATATATATCATTAATAAAAAATTGAATTTTTGTATTAAAATTAATGACACCATGAATACTTATATTAATACAGACAAAATAAAAAATTAATACCCTCTTTGTGGAGTCAAGTGCATAGCTGCATGAGACGTGAACTCAACATTAACCCGATATGAAAACTTAAGTATAACTGAATTATTAGATTATTATAGATAAAAACTAGAACAAATTACATTACTTGTTTTTTGAAAATTTCCTAAATTATATATAATATTCTTTTTTATTTTAAAAATGATATAAAGAGAGAGAGAGAGATATATATATATATATATTACACAAATTTATCTTTCAATTTATTTTATATTAATAAAGTCAATTTTCTATACAATAGTACTTTTTTTAAAAGCAAAATTATTTAATTTTTTTTACTATTATTTTGAAAATAAAATCATAATTTTATATTAAAATTTAACATCAATTCAAATATTTTGTCCTATTATATTAAGAATTAAATCACAACCTTATTCTGTGAAAAAAATTATTTTATGGGTAAAAAGCAAATTGAAGAAAGGATTTGTACAAAATATATCAAATGTTGGGGATTCAACAACGATTTTTTTGAAAAATAAAACAGATATCGAATATAATTTAGTCTAACCTCAAGAAGTGAGTGTAATTTATTATAAAAATTAGTATCGAGATTGCTCTTATAAAGTGTATATTTTTACAAATTGTATTTGTGTAATTTTATGTGCAAGTTTGTAAAATATATCTAGTTATTTTTCTCCTGCGATGCATGGATTGAAAAAGAATAATATGAAAGATTTATGAATGATTTCTAATGTACATCAAATTCGCACAAATTTTTAAGTTATAACTTGTTGAAAAAAATAAAATTCACATATCTTTTTTGTTTTCTTCAAATTCTGTCAAAATTGCAATTTTTTGAAAGCTGAAAATAATAAATTAACCCAATTGAATTCTAGAAAAGAGGGTTCGAATTATCAGAGGGTGCAATTTGTTACAAAACACTAAAATTTTGCACATCAATAATTTTTGCAGTATATTAGGGTGGATATTAAATTTATGATTTTTCTGAACATGCCGGGCTATCCAATAACCTGTCCAGAGGGCACTGTTTTGTTTTTCTTTCCACATACGAGAATCAAAGACTGTGAAAGGTAGGAAGGATCAATGTGATGTCTCTGATTTGCTCAATATTATTGTGGTGATGAAGGAATTAGCCACAGAAGCAACGGAATGAAGAAAGTTTTGAGTAATTTAGGTAATGAAGAAGTATAAATTTTATATTGTCATAGAATTACAAAATGAGAAAAAAATTTCAGAGAAGTTTTCTAGTGCATTGGATAAGGTCATAACGTTTGTTCTAATGTTAATTTGTAGATGTTGATAAACTATTGAGATTGTTACGGTAAAACAGAATGGAAAAAGAAACAGCACCCAAATCAATGAAAAATCTATTTTATATATATAAAAACTGTGATTCAACCACCGTTCATTTATTATTTTTTATAGTATTGTTTATAACGTTATGTCATATATATTGTTTTATATTATTTATGCATTATTTTTATACTCTTCATCCACATTATCTTTTTTTTTGTATTTTTTTTAATTGTAAAACCCACTTTTTTTTAGAACCGCTGGATTTGCAGGGTTTCTACTAGTATGTAGTAATTTATGTCTTGATATGTAGGGTATAGATTGACTAGACTTAATAATGAAGAAATTATAAATAATAGTGAGTGTAATTTATTATAAAAACTAGTATCAAAACAAAAGTGTATATTTTTACAAATTTTATGCGCAAGTTTAATAAACTAGAATGATAATGACAGCGAAGCGATGAAGGCGCCAAGATTGGAGGCCCAGGTTTTGGAGCAGGCCCGGGCCGGAGTGGGAGAATAGGAGGAGCAAGATTTATTGAGGACGGAAAGGAGAGGGTTGAGAGAGAGAGAGGATGAGGATGGAGGGAGTGGAGGCAGAGGCAGCAATCGCGGAGCCGAGTTCGGACCATTCAATTCCTCCTAACTCTTGATGGTGATAAATATTTATGATGATTCTTGATTGAATGAAAACCCCCCCATCTCTCCTTTCTCTTACTCTTGACTCAGCCCTCCTTAATCTCTCCGACATCTCCGATCTCACTCCCATCCCTGATCACATCCTCCTCGACCTCTTCCTGGTATCTTCCTTTCTCTTCTCTTCTTCTTTTTTTTAATCTCTATCTTTCTCAATTCTTTTCAGGCAATCACTTCGGCTTCTCTCTCTTTTCTTTATTGATTTTCCGACCCTTTCTTTTTTAACTTGACCCCGAATTTTAACTCATACAACTTGTCCCGCTAATTGTTCTATTTTTCTTTTTATCATTATGGATATGAGTCCAATCGATGGATTATAAGCCAATCTCCCATAAAGTTAGTACCAATGATTGTTTGTGCTTTAACTTTGATATTATAGGGCTGAATCACTGAAAGGTTAGATGGATCTTTTCTCTTCCTACATCATCAAAACCCTTTTATGATTATTGTAAGGTGACATGAATAGAAAGAGGGTTCGATTTTATACTTTCCATTTTTTGAAAATGACTATCAAGCTTGTTATTCAGTTGGTATTTTATCATGAGAATCCAATTATTACTGCGTGCTCCTTAGTCTTACTTCTCGTGCATTTAGTAGCTTCTGTCATCTTTTTCCTGATGTGAAAGGACTTAAGTCATCAATTTTTTTTTTTTCTATAGATTTCATGAAATCTTGTGCCAAGGAAAATATATAATTTGTTTTGAGATGTATTACAGCTTGATCTTTGAATCTTTTCATTTGTGTGATCAAACTTGTGATAATTGTGAAATTTATCAATAACATGTTGAGCATATCATATAACAAGACAATTGCCCTGACAACATTTGAGGTTCTTGGTGTTATTTTCTTAAGCTGCTTGTTGGGTCTTCATCTTGACCCACCCAATCAGGAGGCAGTTGAGCGTCTTATATAACGAACAAAACAATTGCCATGATAATATGGCTGTAACCATGATTATGTCTTTTGCAGCTTAATACTAGTTTGGCCAAGTTGGTTCTTCTCAGATTTTTTTTTTTTTAATATTTTTCTAACTTCACTTTTTTGCAAACTTATACTTAGATTACCGGAATTATAGAGGTAGATATTTTCTTGCTTCTTTCAACATTTTGTGAGGATCTGGCTTCTTCAGATAATTTCAATAATTCATCCTGTGGCTTATAACTTGTCTAGGTTGATGGAATCTTTTTTCCTTTCAAGTTTGTGTTTCCTACCACTAATCTCCTATACTAGCTATTACATTTTGCTTTCCCTTTTTTTATATAGCTTTGTTTTTATTTCTATTGTGTACTCTGAGCTTGGAGTACGAGCCTTGGGAATTATGGAGGTGACGGTTCTTTGACTTTAATTATTGATTTGTCTTGATATTTGAAAATTGCCAAGATATGGGAATTTAGCACTTAATATGCTATGGGATGGGGAGATTCCATGTATCCGTTCTTGCCTGCCATCTGCTTTTTTTTTTTCCCCCGGGTTGGGAGGGGGGGGGGGGGGGGGTGGGTTTCAAATTTTGAATAGTCTTTTCCTGTTCCTATGGCAATGGACATTAACTTGATTATAGACATTAAGGCCTCTTCACTATTTAAGGCAGCAATGTTTCATATTGTGTACTGGAACTATCATCTGTTTCATGTATTTTATTTTTGTTTAATGTGTTGGTCTTTCACCCCTAAACTTAAGTTTTATTCTGTCATTGTTGGCATCCTTATTGCCTTACATGATTTTCATGAGCAGAGAATACTGAAAGCTGGGAAGCTGAATGAGAAAGTTTTGAGACTGTTCATGGCAACTGGTAAGGAAGAGGTCATCTCACTTATTCAGGCACTTAACATCCAGCATATTGTGAGCCCTGTGCTTCCTACCAGTGAGTTGTTTTAAAATTCCCCAAAAATTATAAATATTCCCCCTAATGTAACAGGCATTTTTTCTGATCTTTGAAGAATCTCGTTTTAACAGGATGTTCTGAAAAATTTTAAGATAGGTTTAAATAGTTTCAGCACCAGCTAGCACTGTGAACTCAACTTATCAGCTTTGAGAAGGCCCAAAAAGAGTTTGGTTTGTGAGATAAATCTGTATGACCTAAAGATGTCTCAAGCAAATATAAGCGAAAGTGAAGTAGACATAGTGATTGGTGCACTGCACTCTGACCTGAGATCTTTTATGAATGAATGGAGACCATTTTTCTCTCGTTTCCACCTGATAATTGTCAAAGATCCTGATCTCAAGGAGGATCTACAAATTCCTGAAGGCTTTAAGTTGGATGTCTATTCGAGGTCTGATATTGAGCGAGTTGTGGGTTCTTCCACTGCTGCCCTATTCTCTGGCTACTCTTGTAGGTATTTTGGCTATCTAGTTTCACGAAAGAAGTATATTGTGTGTGTTGATGATGATTGCATTCCAGCGAGGGACAATATGGGAAATGTGGTAAATGCTGTGGCTGAGCATATTTTCAACCTCAAGACCCCTGCGACCCCTTTCTTCTTTAATACGCTCTATGATCCTTTCCGTAAGGGTGCAGATTTTGTTCGGGGGTACCCCTTTAGCTTGCGAAGTGGGGTTGATTGTGCTCTGTCATGCGGGTTATGGCTCAATCTGGCAGACTTTGATGCACCAACACAAGCTCTTAAGCCAGGAGAGAGAAATTTGCGATATGTGGATGCAGTTCTGACTGTTCCTGTGAGAGCCATGATGCCTGTGAGCGGAATCAACATTGCTTTTAACCGTGAAGTAGTTGGCCCTGCATTAGTCCCAGCCCTGAGGTTGGCTGGGGAAGGAAAGTTGAGGTGGGAAACAGTGGAAGATATATGGTGTGGAATGTGTGTAAAAGTGATATGTGATCACCTAGGTCTAGGGGTGAAAACAGGGCTGCCCTATGTTTATAGAACAGAAAGAGGTAATGCCATAGAGAGCTTGAAGAAAGAGTGGCAAGGGGTGAAACTGATGGAGGACATCGTTCCTTTCTTTCAGTCAGTGAGGTTGCCACAGTCAGCAACTACAGCAGAGGCTTGTGTGGTGGAGATGGCCAAAACAGTGAAAGAGAAACTGGGACAGGTAGATCCTATTTTTTCACGGGCTGCCCAGGCCATGGAAGACTGGGTCAAGCTTTGGAAGTCGGTTGGTTCCTCATCCGGCTGAAGTTGCGTGGTTATTGGTATATATATATATATATATATATATATATTTATATCTTATTTAACGTATGTGCTTAGTTTCTGGTTTTTAGGCCTCCTAAACTTACTTTTAAGCTGATATACCACTGTTAGATTGAAGGCGGAATAAAATTGATCGTATTTATTGGTTTGTTGGACCATTTATGTTTTTTTTTCTCTTATTTTTGAATGAAAGCCTGAGCTTTAGTTTCAAAAGCAAACGTTTTTAAGTGCTTTCTTTGTTTAAAGCAATGGCAAATACTAAAAATGGATAGAACTAACTATAACATATTTAATTATTAATTATCAATTATCAATTTACCCATAAGCATAAGAGTGGAAGTGCAGATTTCTTGCCAAGCTTGCACATGACGCACCGCTGGGCCTTCGACTTCGTATTTTTCATTCACCTCCCCGCAACTCAAACGCGTTGTAAAGGACTTGAGTTTTGCTTTGGGGTTTGCCCCATGTCCGAAACAAAAGCAAACGGCAGCTCAGGCCATGTTTGGGAGAGGGGAAAGTTGGGTGTTGGGAAGAGAAAGAGAGTGGGATTGAGATAAAAGGATATTTGGTACGTGGGAGGGCGTTTTTTTAGTGAGTTATCTCTCACTGATATGGAAGAGTCTAATCCTTTACTTTAAGATGGGAGAAAATTTGTTAAGCAGAAGAATAAAAATTAAAATCATTTTATTTTTTTTAAATAATTTTTCTTTCTTATTAAAGGTAATCAAAAATAAAATTTTAAATGAAAATATTATTTTATTATTTTTTATTGTTATTGATAATTAAAAATAATTATTTTATTATTATTAATAAAAAATAGTTAGAGTTATTTTGATCTTTTAATTTTTTTTTATATCATTTCTATCCAATTAAATAGAAAAAAATTAAAAATATTCATATTTCTTCTTCTATAGTACCAAATAGAATTATGAGGTATAAAATTACTTTTCATTCTTATTTTATCAAAAAATAATCCCCTATTCCAAACTAAACCTTATTGTATTATTCAACGACTCCTTTATTTTATTTTCTTTTCTTTTTCTCATACTTAATAAGGAATACGAACACACAAACTACAAATCTTCCACCCCTGCAAGCTCAAATCAAAACTTTCCCATATGGCTTCTCTAAAACCTGCGTACTGAAAATGGTTTAGGCATACGAAAATGAACACTATCAAAACTTGATCTAATCTTTCCTATATCAAAGTTTAAAACGTAGTTTCAAGTGCCCAAGTTCCATTTGGCTGGGAGTCCAGTTTCAAGGATCTCATTATGAGTAGGACTCTGCGTAGAAGGAGTAGGAAATTATGTTTCATCTTTCCAACTGTCCGAAAGTGACTACAGTACCTATCTCCAGATTTGGCAATGGCTCTGAAATGCTTATGTCCTCTTCCCCTGGGAATCGAATTGAAAGGATTTCTCTTATTCTTAACCTACTCCTTATCCTCATCAGTTTTTTGATCATACTTATCGTGCCTTCAGGATGTGGTGTCACATTCTTGAAAATACATGGATTCCTGATGAACCAGATAATCCATATAAGTCCTCCATTATCTAGTGGCATATATTAGTATCTCTTTTCAGCTTCACCCTAAGGAAATGAATATTTTGCCGAATGACTTCCTCCCAATCAAATTCCCGCACTTCCCCCATGTCCACAGCAAGTGGTTTAGCAATATCAATGGACCGATATTCTAATGGTACTCCCCATATAGGCGGACATAGACTGTCATTGTGCTCACCTTCTCAGATTACAAAGGACCAGGGTCTGGTTACCAGTTATCACCCCGTAAATCCAAGTAAGGCACCAGATACTGACCATGGCTGGTGCAAATGAAAAAAGTCGCGATTCTCATCACTTTCAAAGTAAAAAACATAGAACTTGCCTTCTTTACCCACCGCACGAACTTGCCCTTGAACCCTCCAAGCAGAGTCAATTATGGACTACATGCGAAACACCAAGTATTCTCCTCGATCAACCTGAATCCAATGAGACATTTTTGCCAAAAAGCTCTATTCTCTTCAATTTCCCTGCTTGGATTCATAATAGGCCCTGTCGTACTCTCATAGGCTGCAACCACTATATATATATATATATATATATATAACATATTAAATGATAAAAAAGATTTTATGTCAGAAGTGAGAAAAATAATTAATTTTTATTAATTTATAATTTAATAGTTAAAATCCATGCAAAATTTACCATAAATGCATAATAATATCTTGATTTTTGCATTAATAATTTTTACATAAAATTTAATCATTAATCATTTTTACTGCTCATGACGAATGGTCCATTAATAGGTTTTGTATCTGCCATTAAAGCCTTATGTAGCGGTTAGAACCGTCGTCCATTGAAAAACCGCCCTAGTGGAGTATCATTTTGAAATGCAGCAGCTGAGATATATCCATCTATATATGAGACCTCTTGAGTGTCAATATGTTATATCGTTGAAATATGATATGTATATATATAGAGAGAGATAGTTGTATGAAAAGACTATTGACTCTCTAAGCAAATATTTTTATGTATATATGTATGTATGTATTATATTTTAATTAAAGAATTGTATAACAAACATAATTTTTTTAGAACTGGTTATAAATTAAAGAAAATGAAATAATGAATGTATTTTATTGGAGAAGTTGAAGAGTTTACGTGTGGTATTCTTTATATCCTATAATACTGGGTCCCTTAGAAGGTTGAGCACCACGCATATGGATCTTTTTGATACCACTAGTATCCGTGAATTGCTCTGAGTTGGTTGCTATATATAGCTTTTTATATTCATGGGAGGAAAATCATATAAGGTAGCAAGCACATCTCTGATAAACTGTAAGAAGTAAAGAAAGCGATCGAAGTTATAGAGAAGAGAAGAAGAAAATGGGAAGCTTGAGTAGCCTAGTGACCTCCCTCCCAAAGTTTGGGCATGGTGGGGCAGCAATTGCTAGGACTCGCGCCTGGAACCCTAGGCTTTTTGCGGCCGCTACTCCCAGGCCTATCCAAGTACACACACACACATATATTTAATCATGATTAAACGAACATTATGATGCATGCAGATCTTAATTATATATAATTTGTTTGTAGGTACCGGGTTCAAATGACTTGAGCAGTGATGGTATTAAAGGGACAAGTGAAACGGTTAATGTGCCGGCTGATGAAAACCAGGACAAGGCTTATTCCACTGCCCCCCAGAACGTACGTACATGCGTAATTATATACAATTGATGGTGACGACATATATATATATTTATATATGACGCGAAATTGATGATGCAGGTGAAACAGAAGGCAGGAGAGATGTCAGCGAAGGCAGAGAACATGGGAGAGAAAGCAAAGCAGGCGATGCAAGATGCATGGGATTCCACTAAGAACACTGCCCAGAGGGCTGCCGAAACTGTGCTTGGAAAGGCTCAAGACTCCGCTGACTCCCTCAAAGAAAATGCTGAGTCTGTGAGGAGAACCATCAACAACAACAACAACAACAACAGCAACTGAGCCTGCATTCCATGTCCTTGCATCTCTTCTCAGATTTCTTCATCATTTTCTGTTTTTAATTCATGGCACCAAATTGCCAAGCGCAACCATATTAATAAAGATTTTGTCATCTTTCCTTTCTTTAATTTTTTCATGAAACGCACAATCCATAATTGAGGAATTAAGACTGCTAAATATTCTAGCCCATTCCTCATTATTTACTTTTAATTACCGGCCAGTTATTATAATTAAGCTCGGACATCATAATTTATTAGCCTCCAAATAAACCCAATATCAATATTCTCGCACTTAGGTGCCAAAGATATATATCAATCAAGGCCCTTTTTTTCCACTTCTCTACTCTACGCAACCACCAAACCTTCAGTAAATGTTATTAATTGATTTTATGTATTTGTATGTCTTTATTTCAAACACTTTCCCCCCTTACATATAGTTTTGTTGCTTTTAAAAAAACAGGAATTGCCTCATACACTCAAAATATATATCTCAAACCAAATCCATAACATCTATTTGTTATTCTCTTTTTCTCAAGTCCATGACACATTCTCCTCCTTTAAGATATTAATCCAGCAATCCAAATTTAAAAGATTCAGATATTACTTACTTGTTTAAAAACTTAATTAATATATGCATTGTTAAAAATAAACTTTCTAATATTAAAATTGATCATTTAATGATGTGTTTACTACTTACTCACAATAAATTAAATAAAAAATTATAGCGCTCAATATATAAAATAGATGTCAGCCAATATTCTTAATTACTATTAACCATTTCCTTAGTGATTAACATGTTACATAACAATGTTTTCCTTTTTAATAGCTTATATTTTATTACTTGAAGACAATATTTTAAAATCTTTTTTTGTAAAACATTACAAATTTGGATTTAAAGTTTTATAGAAGAAAAGTCATCCCTTAAATTACATTAATTATATATTAATTTGTATATTTTTCATTCAATGGTGTTGATCTTATTTATATCTATATATATACTAGTCGACAAAACAATTAGTCAAAATAAATGAAGACATGAAGTCATTGAAAAAAACACTTTGAAAACGAGGCAAAAATATATTGTTTAAGAGAGAAAAAATAAATATGCTTTGACAAAAGGAAAAATAATAGTTTGAAAAAATTTATTATATATTTCAAATATTAAAGAAAAAGACTTTTAAAAGAAGAAAATGTCATTCAACTAAATTGTAGAAGTAGGGTAATTTGCTCTAATATAATATATCTAATATAAATTTAGAAGCGATTGATCTGTCCATAAGTGATGAACAATTGCATTGCTCTCATCAAATTACTGTAGAAAAGCCGCATACAGTGCACGGCCATTTTTGGGCTATGTTCATTGATGTCTCTTTTTTTTATTTTTCTTCTCTCTCTATTCCTCCCCTTTCAAAAGCCCATGACTCTTTTCAGGTTGATTGATAGATCAACTTTTCATAGCTTCACTAAACTAGATTTAAATTCAAAATGGAAACTTCTCTCTTTCAAAATTTCCACTAGATTCCTCGTTGTTGGTTACTGGATCTGTGAGTTTGGTTGGGGGGGTTGGTTTTGGAGGTAAAAGGGAGGAGAGAAGAATAAGATATTTAGTTGAATAAAATTAGAGGGGGAAGAGAGAAGAGGGATATTTTTTAAATTGTAATTTATTTTATTGTCTTTTAATATTTTAATATTTAATAAAAATTAAGATAATTTTTTATCAAAAATTAAAAATAAAAAAAAATTAGACTTCATAACTTTTTAAAAAAATATTGATATAAATAATTTTTTTATAAAAAAAAATTAAAATAATATAAAAATAAATTTATCCAAATATAATTATTTCCTCTTTTCTCCTGTTCTCTCTCCTCTCTTTCTGAATCAAACAATAATTTATCTTTCTTTTTTTTTCTATTTTTTCTAATCAAATAAAAATCATTAAACTCATTAACCTTTTCTTCCCACCCTTCTCTAGAATCAAACGGAGTCTCAAGTTTCAACCCGTGGGCGATTTCCCATCATCTTATTGCTATTTTTCAAAACTCAAATTTCACATTCACCTGTATTCTTCTGATCTCCATAACCCCTTTCTCTCTATCGTTCGGAGCTTCGTCAACGACGGGAGAAGAGCTCATCGAGTTTCAGATTTTTCTCTCTGTCGTTCGAAGCTTGAAGACTTTATTCAGATTTTCCTCTTCAGCCATATGATCTAAATGGTTTTTCTAAATGATCAAACATCAAATGGTTTTTTAAAGGATTATTTACCGCAAATTGCTATTATTTAAAGCTCCAAGTAGTTTTTTATTCTTAAAACTCTCCAGCGTCATACAGCAAGAGTTAAGACATTACTCAGCTCCTTATGGATGTTTTTTATGTTGGAATATCTAATTTAGATATATTTATTAAGATATTATTTTAATTAAATATTGGTTCAAAATATTCTATATTAACAGTTGAGATATTTTGAATAAAAATAAATAAAAAATATATATCAATTATAAATTAAATTATTTTGATTAATAATTTTTTATATTTGAATTTTAAATTGCCAAATTTTTTAGTTAGGGGGTTAATAAATATCTATATGCTATTTAATTAATTTCTTTTAATATTAGAGTGATTAACTTTTATGATAATATTTTGAGGGAGTTCAGTCTAACAAATTATCACTAACACTCATAGAGTTATCAGAAAAAAAAATTTCTCTCACTTTACTCCCTATCCTTCTGCATTTTAATTTTTTTGGTTGCAAATTACTATAAAGAATTAATCTTCTTCATCAAATCTTTAAAGACATGACTAGAGATATTTAGATATTTAATTTTGCTTTTGCAATTTTCCTGTTCTTAAATTGCGATTAATTTATATAGTTAAATTTTATTATAGTTTAACATGTGATATCAAAATCTGACTCTGATTGACTCTACTTACTAAATATGAACCATAAATTTATAGAAGAAGGGAAAATATGAAATTTCTCATATAAATTTAATCTTGTGAAATTTATTAATTTCAATCGATTAAAAATTTAATTTTATCGTTAATAGCAATGTTATGTGTAATATATTTATACATGGTTGAAATCTTTTTTGAAAGGATTCTCACTTTTGGAAATTGAGAATATACTCGACGATTTATTCAATTATTTGCATTTATGTGATTGGCAAATTATTTGAGAAAGTTTTTGGATTGTCTGGCGTCAGAATTACAAAACAGTGTTACTGTACATATATAGTTTAATGGTTTCATGCATTCTTTCATGCTGTTATTGTGCATCAAATACCCGAGAAACAAAAGCCCATTTTTGTCCGCTTTTGGTTTGGTTTGGTTTGGGACTTATTAAGTGTTTGATTAATTATGAACGTACACTTAAAACAAAAAAAAAAAAATTGGGAATGAATCCAGTGGTGCTATATAATGTTACTTTACATTAACTGCGCGCACATAAACAAATGCCCGAAACTCACATGTTATGGATGATGTTTCGTCAATTTTATCGTCGTGCGAAAAGGTGCCAGTAACTAATGAAATTAAATTGAGGGCCCACAACTCATATTAGTTATTGTGTAACTTTTCAGGC
Source organism: Erythrophleum fordii (assembly GCA_032878935.1). Classification (NCBI taxonomy): domain Eukaryota; kingdom Viridiplantae; phylum Streptophyta; class Magnoliopsida; order Fabales; family Fabaceae; genus Erythrophleum; species Erythrophleum fordii. The sequence continues at coordinate 36,581,255 of JAVQMF010000049.1, forward strand.
GTTATTTAGGCTTTTAATTGTTTTAAATTTCTGGACCTTATACATATATATATATATATATATATATATATAAAACGTTGGGCCATTTCAGAAACAGGACCTTGCGCTTTTTTTTTTTTGGAAACGCAATTTTTGGGCTTTTTAAGACCTTTTTAGTTTTTTTAGATTCAAAAATTGCATTGGGCCTATTTTTTTGTTTATCTAGGATTTATTTTTAGATTTATTAAATTTTTTATTTTTATTTTGACCCTTATCGTTTTGAACCAAAAATAAATTATGAATTAATGTCAATTAATTTGTCTAAAATTAAGAAAAATTATTTTGGACAATTTTGACATATTGAGAAATTTTTTAAAATTATTATTTAGTGTCATTTAATTTGTCTATATTATCTAAAAAGTATTTAGACAATTTTAACACATATAGAATTTTAGAAAATTATTATAAGTATTATTTAATTTGTCTAAATTTATAAAAGAATTATTTAATCAATTTTGGAACATTTATGATTTTATAAAATTATTTTGGTACTATTTAATTTTCTGTAAATTATAAGGAGTTATTTCTAGACAAATTCTTTAACACATTTATAAAATAATTATAAAGGGAGAAATTTTTAAATTATTAATCACATAAAGTTTGGTTGATTAATTAATTAAAATAATTTCTCATTGTGATATGCTAATTAGTGTATTTATATGGAGATTTTTAATACACATAATAGACTTAAATATTTTTATAACTAGCATGTATAATTTAAGGTATAGCCACAATATCCTTTATATATGTATGTATACATTATAAAATCAAAATCACATATAAATTTAAAAATATCAATTTATACTTAAGTATATAACTATAATATATCTTAATTTACAAGTAGATAATTATAACTACATGCCTAATTAAGGTGGAATAGAAGCTGTATTATATTTTTTAAGTAACTTGCAAGTATAAAAGAATATGAATGCACTTTAGCTTCATAAATTATGATAAACAAATATTTGATATACTAATATCTTTATCCATAAAGAAATTTTATTGATGCAATTTTTATGTAAATATAACTTGCATTGGTAAGCATGTATTTATGATAAATATGATGTTGATTTGTCTTATAATTTTTTAGTAAGTATTATTAATGTCTGAAATTACCTTGCAACATTTTTTACATCTTCACTGTTGGTAGATAATAGCAATAAGATGATTCTAGATAGAAGCAACTACAAAGCCTGAAAGGAGGATGTTCTCCTCTAATTAAGATGCCTTGACCATGACTTTACCTTTCATATGAAAGAGCCTTTAAGACCTATGGACGATAAAGACAAAGATGCTAAAGTAAGTGGTTAAATTACCTTAATATGATAATAATTAAATAACACATATAGAATAGCATTTGTGAGTCTATACTAAAATGTAAGATAGTCAATGAGTATTTAAAAGCCATTGATACTCAATTTGCTTTATTTGATAAATCACTTAAAGGTGCACTTATGGCCCAACTATGCATAATGAAACTTATTAGTATAAGAAAGGTTAGAGAGCATATAATACAAATAAGGGACTTAGTTTCTCAATTAGAGGCTCTTGGAATGGAGTTAAATGAATTATTTTTAGTTTAACTGACCCTTAACTCATTTTTTCCTCATTTTGCTGCATTCAAGATCTCTTATTACACACATAACAAGAAACAACTATTGATAAACTATTGTCTGTATGTGTGCAAAAAAAGTATAAGTTGGTAATTGATGAAGGAGATATTCTTAATGATGCTCATTTAGCTGGTACTAACAACTCCAAGAAAAGAGGTCGTAAGTAAAATGGCAAGAAAAAGCACATGCCTCCTATTCATGTGATGAGCAAGGAAGCTATAAGATGTTTCTTTTACAAAAAGAAAGGGCACATTCTAAAAGAGTGCATCAAGAGAAAAGCTTGGTTTGTCAAGAAAGGTATATTTCTATCTAATATGTATTTTGAATCTTATTTAGTTGATGTTTACCAAGACACATGGTGGATCGATACTAGATCAACAATTCATATTTTGAATGTTATGCAAGGATTTCTTAGTATAAGAAGTCTACATCTTTATGAATATAAAGTATTTTTTAGCAATGGAATAAGCTCAAATGTAGAAGCTGTTAGAACCTACCAAATAATTTTATCTTTTGGCTAAATAATGGATTTTGAACAATTATTCTATGTTCTTACTTTTTCCAAGATTTTGATTTCAATTTCTAAATTAATTCCCTTTGATTTTTCTATGAATATTTCTGGAACAAATTTTTAATTTGTTAAAGGGTTTAGTTTCTATTGGGAAATTTTTTTTATTTAATGGTCTGCTTAAACTTCATACTATTGTTAATACTATTAATTCTTATGTTATCATGTATGATAATAGTAGAGTTAAAAAATGTATTATGAATGAGAACTCTATTAACTTGTGACATGAGAAATTAGGACATATCTCCAAAAAGAAAATTAAAAAATGGTAAATGATCGAATTTTCCAAATATTAAACTTTACTAATCTTAGTTCATATGTTGATTTTATTAAGGCTCAACAGACCAACAATGCACATAAAAGGGCTAAGAGGAGTTTATACCTGTTTTAGATTATACACATTGGTATATATTGTCTTGATTTATATTCAAATTGTTAAAAATATTTTATCTATTTTATTAATGATTTCTCGTGATACATTTACGTCTACCTGCTTTATAATATAAGTGAGGCACTAAATGTATTTAAAGAATATAAAGCAAAAATAAGGAAACAAAATGGAAAAGCATGTTAAAATTATAAGATCCGATAAACAAGATAAATATTATAGTAGGTACACTAATGATGGACAAGCACTTGGTCCATTTGTTAGATTACCTTTGAGAGCATGATATTATAGCATAATATGTCATGCCTAACTCACTTGATATGAACAATGTTTGTTGAAAAAAGGAATAGGATGATATTAGATATGATAAGCAATATGTTTAGCAACTTCAAACTTCCTATTTCTATGTGGAAAGAAGCACTTAAGACAGAAGTGTACATTCTAAATAAGGTTCTGATAAAGGTAATGTCCAAGACACATTTTGAAATCTGGAAAGCTTAGGGTTGTCTTGTTGAAATAAGAGTATACAACCCATATGAAAGAAAATTATATCTGAAAACTATCACTGTATATTTTGTAAGTTATGCAAAAAAAAGTCTAAAGAATATAAGTTCTATAATGATTCGCATTTAACGAGATTTGTGAAATCTATAAGTACCAATTTTTTTGAAAATGACATAATTAGTAGGAGTAATTAACCACATGACTTAATCAATGAGGATGATTACATACAGTAGACTACCATTAGTTATAATAGAGCATTAATTCTACATGACACCCATCCTGCTAAGGTGAATGGAGAACGTGGTAAGGTTCCAGTAATTCAAGTTGATCATGTAAATAATAAAAAATATCTTCATCCCACCATTAATGATGAGGCACTTCATAATAAGGAAGAGATATTTCAACCAGTGGTAGAAGATACTCTTATTGAATAATCAACATGTTAGATTAAGGAGATCAATTATGACAAAAAAAGCAATAATACCTAATGATTACTTGATGTACATGACTCAATCTGACTATGATATAAGTGTTAATGATGACCTTATAAAAGTTTCTCAAACATTGAATAATAAAAATTTTAAACTATGGTATAATGTCATAATTAATAAAATCTAATCTAAGGCAAACAACGATATTTGAGACCTTGTAGAGTTATCTAGTAAGACTAAAAAAAATGATTGGAAATGGGTCTTTAAAATCCAAAAAGACTCACTAGGCAACATTGAATGTTGTAAGGCAAAGTTCATTACTAAGGTTTTACTTAAAAGAAAGGAGTTAATTACATAGAGCTTTTCTCTCTTGTATCTAAGAAGGATTTCCTTCATATTATCTTAGTATTAGTAGTCCATTTTGATTTAAAATTGCATCATATAAATATTAAGACTACTTCTTCAATGGTAAACTTCAAGAAGAGGTTTATATGAAATAGTTTGATGGGTTTGCCTTAACCACTTGCAAGAATATGGTGTGCATACGCAAAAAATCAATTTATAGTTTTAAATAGACCTCACAACAATGGTATCTCAATATCCCAAGTTTCATGATACAATCATATTTTTTTGGTTTTCTTGAAAATATTATAAATCAATGTATTTACTATAAAGTCAGTGAGAATAAAATTCTTAATTTTACATGTACATAACATTTTACTTGCCTCAAGTGATTTAACTACCTGAGGTAAAATAATTCTAGTTTAATAATTTTGAAAAAATATATGAGTGAGGCATTATATGTTATTAGCATAAAGATCCATTGAAATAGATTTCAAGGTATCTTGAGACTTTCACAAGAGATCTATATAAATAAAATTATTGAATAATCTAAAATGAAATACTATTCAATTATTATGGCATGTATAGTGAAATAGGACAAATTCACTTTGTTTCAATGTCTTAATAAAGCGGTAAAAAGAAAAGAGATTGAGAATGTTCCATATACTTTAGTAGTAGAAAGCCTAATGTATGTACAAGTCTGCATAAGGCCTGACATAGCTTTTGTTATAGACATATTAGGAAGCTACTAGAGTAACTTAGGAATTGATCACTAGAAAGATGCAAAGAAGATCATAAGGTACTTTTAAAATATTAAAAGTTATATACTTACTTATAGAATGATCGACAATTTAAAAGTTGTTAGTCATTTAGATTCAAATTGGACAGAATGTGTTAATTCAAAGAAGTCTACATCATAGTATATTTTTTTATTGATTGAAGGAGTTATCTCTTGGAAAAGTGCTAAATAATTCTTTGTAGCTACTTCTATTATGAAAATTTTTGTAGTTACCTCTATTATGAAAACTAAGTTTGTTTCATATTTTTAACAGGCTATGTAGTTGAGAGATTTTATTGCTAGACTTAAAATTGTAAACCTAGTCTCTAGGCACATCAAAGTACATTGTGATAACATAGCTACAATTTTCTTAGTTAGGAATAACAATAGCGGAAGTTAAAATAAACATAACGACATTAAATACTTATCATTGAAAGAACAGGTTAAAACTGATCAAGTAATCATATAGTACATTTGGATAAATGAAATGCTAACTGATCCTCTAACGAAAAAGATGCATCCAAAAGAGTTTAAAGATCATGTGTCTTAGATGAGTCTTAAGCTATATTTAGTTTAAATGAGGTATATAAAAAAATGAAAATTTTTATTTTGGTTTATTGTCTCTATATATTTGTTTGTATTTTTTTTAATAGAGATTGATAAGTATATAAGTTAGAATTAAAATAAACATTTAAGATTTATTCATAAAAATTATATATCCTATAAAGTTAAAAAACATGTTACAAGTGATGCATAGAAGATAATATTTGTTTAATTAAAAGACTTACCACCATAATTTTTTTAGTATGTGTTTGTTAACTTATAGACATATTACTTGGCAAATCATTATTAGACCAATTGAAAGAATGTTAGAATATTTAATTTAAATATATTTGTTAAAATATTATTTTTAATTGAATATTTATTTAAAATATTTTATATCAATAGTTAGGGTATTTTGAATTAAAATTAATTGAATAATATTTCAATTTTAAATTAAATTATTCTGATTAGTGGTCTTTGATTTTTTAAATTTTAAATTCTCAAATATTTTGATTAGTAGATATTTGTACATTGCTTCACTGATTTCTTTTGATGAGAGTACTTTGAGAGATTTTTGATAAGTAGAATCAACTTAATAGATTATTATCGAGACTCATACACTTGAAAACTCTCTCCCTCTCTCACTTTACTCTCTATTCTTTTGCATTTTAATTTTCTTAGTTGCAAACTACTATGGAGAATTAATTTATATATTGGATTCTTCATCAAATCTTTAAGGGTATGATTCAAGGTATTTAGATTTTTACTTTTGCTTCTTCAATTTTTATGTTCTTAAATTGCAATTAATTTATATGGTTAAATTGCATTATAATTTAACATTTTATTTATTCAGCTGCTGAAATAATTAAAGAGCTTTAGTGATATATGGAAGCAATAGGTTAACAGGAATTATGTAGCGAATGGAGGTTCACCTTATCGTACCATAGACAGGCTGATATGTAAAATTTGTAATTTATGTATAAGAACGCAAAGTGTCAGCATTGCAAATGCCAGAAAAATTAGTAAAAGAGATAGTAGCAATAAATTATTTGGTCCAGTGGTATAAAACAAATAAACAAGTAAATTATGAAATAAATAGATAATGATGCCCTCTAATTTACCATTACTCACAAATTTAAGTAACGAAAATGGTTATTATTTTCCAGATTCCAGTTTGTATATTTAACTTTATTTACCTTCATATTTTTGATATTAATCTTCTGATTAAAATTTCATATTCCTTCTCCTTTTAAATCAGATTATTATTATTACTACAACTACCATTTCACACGAGATTCCCCCTGACTGTTTCAATTGAAATCAATGATGGTGTTAAACCCATTCATTTTCCTGGGAATTGCACTTGGTTGCTTGGTTGATCAGAAAATGCCAATGCTGTATGGGAACTACTGTTTGCAGACACTGTTTATTTCAAATCTTCCTATGACAGTTCAACGATTCCAATAGCTATTCGTCTTTCTAATTGTTCATATTCGACTTGACTTTTCTAATTTTTCTGTACATGTCTATGTTATGTTTTATGAATTGTTTCAATACTGATAATTATGCTTTTCTATGCTTCCAGGTCGTTTGAACTCCATCACGTATTCAATACAGATAAGAGTTGAAGATACCTTGATAGAAGAGTGTATTGGTTAAGGTGAGTATGTAATTTCCACAACATAAGAGTCTATTGGTTGATAGTTTATATTTTAACTCAACACATACTTTGTCTAATGTTTGCTCCTTATAAAGCATTTTTGGATCAAAACGAGGTTTGGATTATATTTGTGTTTGTTGACTTTTTTCCCTTACCTTTTTTTTTTTTTGGGCAAACTAATAAAGCAAAGCTTTCATATCTACTTGGTTTCCTGTGGGAGAAAATACATAGAATTCTGGACCTAAGTTCCGAAATTATAAGTACTAGCTGGACAAATTACGTCTTATAACATAGCATTTGTAGTTTCAATTTATCTATTAATGCTATTTGAGCCCAGAATCAGAAGTCTGATATGATAAATTTGTGTAACAAGGACCAAGAAAGGCTTAAAGTGTGATGTTATGTCATTTCCAGGGATGATTGTCAACTTATTAACTTTTTCATTTCTTAAAGCATATGCCGTAGGAAAAATATATGTATTAAAAGTCTTTTGGTGCCTAATCTATTTAGGCATGTTGAGACCTTATTATTATTATGTTGTTATAGGTGCTATGGTTGGAGCAGAATAGCAATGTTGTCTGAGAAAGTTTTCATTATATATTAGTGCCAACTTTGAAGGTTCATCTTTTTTTTTTTTTTTCCCAATATAAATAGTACAATTTTTTCCCATGATAATTCCTAAGTCATACTTCTCTTCTTTGTCAATAAGTGCAATACTCTTTAGAAGAAACCTTCTATTTTCTTCAAATATTAGTATCGTATTTTGATAATTTATTAACTATAGTGATCATCAAGTGGATATTGCCTGGCAAAACAGTTTTAAGCACACTAGAAGCAGTCATGTGTACCTTCCTTAGTTATTTTTGTTTGATACATTGACAATAATGTTTTGTATTTTCAATCTCTCTAGACCATCTAAAGTAAATTCCATCATTCTTTAGACCTTTTTAGAATATCTCCAATAATCATCATTCTTGAATTTGCTTAAAGGAAAAAGTTTACTTTCAGGATGAAATAATTTGTTTTTACCCTTCCAGTTGCCCCAGTTCATTATACTCTTTCCTACTTCAATGAGGATGGGATACAGCTATGCAACCAAATTGTTTGGGTTCTGTGAATGATTTGGTCAAAGAAGTTCGATGTGTGCTCTAACCAAATCATCAATGATTCAATATAATTCCAAATTCCAATGGGGTGGTTTCTGGTCCATGGAACTGAATTCATTTTGCTTTTATTAGGTCTGCTGTCTGCTAAAACTTCAGGTAATATGTTTCCCTTGATGCGGCTTTTGTTTGATGTTCCTAAAATGTATGTTGTACATCCTGGGCATCTACTATTTTTGTTTGTATCTGTGTTGACTAAATGACTGTTATTCTTCTTTTCTTTGTTTTGGATTGACGGAAAGACATTGGATTAAAGCTTGATGTCAGCAAGATAAGTAGTCCAACTAAAAAGGTTATCGGGTGATTTCTTTTATTTTCTATATGGTTTTATAGTTTGGTTAAAGCCAGTATTTATTGGTGCTTTGATACACTTTTTTAATTCATCATTGAAAAGATAGTTGTATATAGAGAAAGATGATTATAAGTGATGCCAATTTCCACCTATAATGCTTTAGAAAATTTTGCTCCCCTCAAGTAGATGTGAACAGAAGCAATATAAGTATGATGTAGAAGCCACTTATTTTGTTGAAGGTGTCAAATCTGCAAAACAAAAGAAGCTTCTGGAATATTGCTGCAAGTGATTCTTCTAAACTTGGTTATTGCCCAACGTTGGTTTTTCCATTTTTTCCTTTTTCTCTGTTATCATAACGAAATGATGATTAGATGAAAAATAAGATGTTGAATCTTCACCAGTGTGTGCGCGTTGGCACATATAATAAGGTCACATTACATATTTGAATGGAGGCGAAGGTTCTTTTTTCGCTGCTCCTAAAACCTGCGTTGACTCTTGTATGGCATATTTGATGAAGCATGTGCAGGTATTTAGAAATCTGTTTATCCTTTTTGTTAGACAACGTATAGTTAAAGTTTAATGCCCAAAGATATAATCATTCTTTATAATGGAAACAACCGCCTGGAAGAGATGGGGGTAAACGAAGTGGATTGTGTACAAAATGCAGTGGAATGTGTTCAAAATGCACAAAAAATGATTCTCATGCTTTTATTTTAAAAAAGTAATTAAACAAATAAATATTTTAAAATAATATATATATATATATATATATATGTAAATTGTGGTAGAGTCACCCGATAGCTAAATGAGTTACTATGCGACTCTATACAAAATTATGTATTGATTTTATTCATGTATTGTTTATATCTGTATATGTCTACACAAACATTATTTATTCATTCTTTTTTTTTTAGAGTTTTTTTTTTCTTTTGTGCAGTTCATAAAAAGATTTTTTTTGAATTCCTGCATTTTGCAGAAGAAAGCACCTAATTATTATAAAAGAGTAATAAATATTATACAAAATTTGTTTCTTTCATTTAAATATCAAACGTGCTCTTAGTCATCAAAACCAATCACATAGACATGATTGGTTGAAAGAAAATCTCAGTCAAATAATCCAATTAAATTGATTGTAACTAAATTAATCCAATTCAGTTGTGCTATGTTTGGGTTTTATTAGATGATACTTTTTTTGAAATTTTTTTTTTTGCAATATATTTTAAAAAAAATTTATACTTATATATTATTAACCATGAAAATAAATACTTCAGATATTACATTACAACAATAATTATTTGTGAAAAATAAAAAGATCTTTTTTTTAAACCAACTGATTACATTGATTCTATAAGTCTAAATCTAAATAAAAGAAAATATTTAAATTAAAATTTCTCTTCTCTTTGTTTTCTCTTTATTCTCATCAATCTTTAAAAAAGTACTTTTATTTTATGTTATAAAGAATTATATTTTACAATGTTTATTTTTTCATATACAATTCATAACTTTATTATTTTTTAAAATTTAAATAAACCAAAATTTAGTGCTAAAAAATTGAAATACATCATCATCCAGGAGGATCACACAAGTGAAAATTCTTAATGCATGTTCCTATCTTGGTCGATAATACACATTGGTAAATTTATGCATAATTTTTGTTTGTCTTTATTATTAAATTTTTTATTAAAATATGATAAATATATGATTTTATAATAATATCATAAATAAATGTATAATATAATTAGATAATCATATAATTATTTGTAAAAATTATGTACTTATTCTGGTACTATTTAGATAATCATACGGTTGTTATATTTTAGTTAAAAGAACTTGATAATAAAAATATAAAAAATTATAAATAAAATTATTTTCTTAAAAATAACAAAAAAATTTTAATTTGTGACTTTGTTTGGGATGTATTATTTTCCATGTCAATACGCGGCCCACGATGAGAAAAGTTAAAAAGAAAAAAAATGGTGTGAGTGAATTCGCAACAATTATACTAGTTGGAGTAAGTTTTCATTTTTATTTTATTTTTTCAAAAAAAGAAGTTTTATAGGTCAAAATTTGGTATATGCATGTATATTAAAAAAAATATAATTAGTTTACCGAAATTTTGACTCAATTTATTTTTAATATTTTACTGGTACAATTAATATGAAGGATTGATTATTAAATTTTAAAGTAAATTAATAACTTAATTTTTAAAGGATTATTTTTCTTTTGATTTGATATTTTTAATAATTTTTTTAATTTAGTTCTTTAAAGACACGTTCCTAATCAAAATAGTTTATCAATTAAGTAAATTTCCTTCACTTAAAAAAACAAAACTCATGATCAAGACTTGTCCAAATGATACTTTTTTACAAAACAATGTTATTTAGGAAAATTTTACAAAAATCAAATGACTTAAAAATAATGGTGTTTTAGGAGGAAATTTGCAACAATGTTATTTTGGATGAAAATGCCACCTAACGACATGGGTTAATAGTTAGGAGAGTTCTTATTTATTAATTTGATAAATTTTATTTAATAAATGAATTATTTTAACTAATTTTTTTAAAAAAAGTAAATTGTGAGACTTTATTATTAAAGTATTAAATTAAAAAATTAATTAAATCATTAATTAATCCTAAATTTTATAACTGATGGGAAATAATTACAAATGAGTAAAATTAATAGTTATGATATTTTTGGTTTTGAACCCCCCAAAAAAAAAGAAAAAGAGTAACTTTCTTCTAATATTGTTAATATAAATTTTTCATCTATTTTTAAAATATAAACAATCTTTTCCAAAACCAAAATTTGGACAATATTTTAGTTCAATTTTAAAATGTATTTTTTTACTAAAATATCTTTATTAATTTAAATACATATTTTCTTAAACTAAAATATCTTTATATATATATATATATATTATAGAATATATTTAATAAAAAATTTAAAATTAAATTAATATATAGAATTAAATTGAAGTGTAATTCTTTATATTTTTATTATTAATTTTTTAATTAAAATATGATAATTATATAATTTTTAATAATATTATAATAAATATATAGTTTAATTAAAAAATTATGTAATTATTTATATATTTATCATAATATTATAAAAATATATATTTATAATATTTTAATTAAAAATTTTAATGATAAAAATATACAAAATTATATATTTTTAAAAAAAAAATAAAGGAGAAATATGTATAAAATGGTAATTTTGCCTCGCCTTCACGTGTTAAGCTGCGCGTGTGCATTGGGGGAGATGGGAGGTTGAGTGAGATGGCCGAGGTCGGGTGCCAGGCAGTGACGTATCAAACAAACGTTTCCATCAGTGAGTCGCTGCGAATATTAGCAAGAGCAAGAAATATGGAATAACGCAAACAAAAAGAAGCACTGCTACGTTTTCACACTCACTTGACACAACACAGGAAGAACGGAGCTCTCACCGGTGGCCTATGCTCCCACATCGCATTCTTCTTTCTTGTCTCTGGTTTTATTCTCGCTCCTCTTTTTTTACTCCTTTTGAGCGTTTGGCACTTTTGGAATTTGTATAATGTGTATTTCTCTGGTTAAAATTATTATCTGGTCAGCTTGGCAGAGTTTATTCCTGCTAACTTGAAATATTAGCACTGTGACTGTACAAATTAGTTGGTTCTAGAGAAAATGGCTGGTAAAGGGTGACTGATAGAGGTATGAAAACTCAAGATGCTGAGTTCAACTGAAGCCATTGTTGTGTTAGGTCTAGCTGAAAGGATTTCTTTTTAAGGTAATCATTTGTGGGGATTAATGTCTGAAACACATCCAGCTTCTGTTTAAGAACTTCATTACTTACTCTTTCTTTTTTTTTTTTTCGGGTTTTCCCCCTTTTTTATCACTGGCTCATACCATATCAAATGGAACATTTTAGTGCTTGTGCGTTAAAAAATCATGAAATGCATATGGTGTGCCAAGATGATTACTCAGAAAAGCCAGGTTAATTGAAAAAGTCTTTGTGCATTTTGTGATGTGAACAAAAGAAAATGGCTATAATCACTTATAGAGGTATCCAATCGAATTTGTACAGCTGTATTGTTTCTTCTTCGGTAATTGGAGACAAGTATCTAGAATTATTTAGTGTATGCCTTGAAATTTGTAAAAATTGTTCATGATCAATGGCACACATGGCCATTGTAGAAGAAATGTCTCCTTATAAACTTGGGAATTTTCTCTTGTAAGATGGTGCCATCTCTTTTTCCTTCCGTGCCTCTATGACATTTCTGTGGGCAACCCTATTTGAGGAAGCTGTTCAGTATCTGGAGAACCTCTGAACTGCACTTATTGGTGCGCTTAATACTTTCACTGTAGGTTCTTTCAGAATTTGTAGTTGTTGAAGGAAAGAGAGATCTGAGAGAAGTGTAGACTCATAGAGTGTGCTAACGTCATATTATGTCTTATTCAGAAGTGCCCAGCATCTTTTTTGTGAAAAGGTAAACATTTTTTTTATTCAGTTTGCTTTCACATAAAACAAGAAATGAACATTTCCTCGTGAGTAATCTGATACATATATGTGTGTGTGTGTGTGTATGCTCCTGTAGCTGTAACATTTTAATGGAGTTTCTAGTATTAGCATTTCAAATGTTTGTGGCATAATTTGTCTCTCCTTTTTGGGTATCTGTTTTTACATATCAGGGGGTTGCTGACATAAATGCACATTGTGAATCCATTTGATTTTCTTAATTTTAGTGTCTGAAGCCTAGAATTCAGTAGTGCCAAAGTTCTTGCCAGAAGTATAATGTTTGGCCGCAAAGTGTTTCAAACATACAAAAGAAAGCGGCAATCTAAAAGAAATAATTTTGAGCATGGGAATCTGTGCCATGATTCATTTTCTGAAGACCTTTATAATACTACTTTGGCTACACCTGATAAGCACAACAAGCTAACTACTGGGAAGGCATCAGAAAAGCAGGAGGACTCAAAGGTGAGATATTTTAAAATGAATCGTTTGTGGAATGCATCATCTCTTATTCTATACAAAACTATACTTAGCAAGGTTTGTCAAGCCCCTTGTAATTCATGGCACAAAGCCACAAACCACGATGTTAATTAAAGAATTTTAACCAATTGAAAACAATGTTGTATTTTCACAAAATATAAGTGCATCGATGGATGACTAGCATATGTAAAACTGAAAGCATATGATTTTTATTATGGCCTTTTAAGTTGTAGTATGATGCAATAAAGCAAGAAGGGCCAAATAAAACTTTAGCGATGTGGGGGAAGAAACAAAGAGGGCTGGCGTCCAAATAGCTAATTTGAACTATGAGAAGTACCACTTTCTAGTCACAATTATAACTTAGGAAAGTTAATATCTTGATAAGAAAGGATGATTAGATGAAAGAGCTGAGATATCAGTGGTACAAGGAACTCTTACAGAAACTTTTTTCTTTCTTTTATCATTTAAAAGATGCTGAAAAGACAAGTAAGAAATCTATCAACTAAGAAACTCCTCACAGGTACATCTTGGATGTGTTCCATGTGACAATACTTCTGAGAGGGATTCTGATGAATTACCTCCTGTAGAAATATCTTCACAGAATGGGTGTGACACCCAGAGAAATTCTAGTTCCATTGAAAGCTTTGATAATGTTCAGAAATTCATTTCCCCATCAGTGGATATGGATGGTGGGAATGGTTGCAATTTAGTCAGCTCAGAAGCATCCCATGCTAGAAAATTCAGCTCTGCATGTGATGGTGGCTCTCCTAGTTTGAAGAAGTCAATGGAAGGATTTACTGACTTACTCTCCAAAGATAAGTTTAGGAACCTATCTGGTCATATGGTTATGCAGACCAAGTTGACCAGTCCTTTAATGACCTTCAGTCGATGTTATAAAAGGAAAAAGCATTTGGATGGGACAGATACACAAAGCAAGTTGTTGCAAGGGAAGGAAAACAATTCATTGCTGACCAAGTGGGGCATACTCAGAACTGTTAATGCCTGTTCTTGCAACGAAACATCTTGTAAAATATGTTCTGCAGATAATATAACCAACCTTAAGCAATCTGCGGAGCTTTCAGGAAAGGTGAGGCTATCCTCCAATCATACTCAGGATGAAACAAGCTGCTCTATGGATAATGTAACAGATCTCAATCAATTGCCAGAGCTTTTAGAAAGAGGGAAGCTGTATCGAACTTGGGAAAAAGTATGTATTCTTTCCTAGCTTCCTGTTGATTCTCTTAAACCGTCTGCTTAGTCACTCAAATCATTCACAAACAAATTGAAGAAATTTCTAGGCATTAATATATAATGTATAGTATGTTTTTATGAATAATTAATGGTTTATAATATGTAGAAACTTGAAATTTTAAGGAGAGGATTTTAATTTACAGAAGCTTTTCAATTTTTTTCTTAGGATTATGAGCAGTATTTTGGGAATTTTTTGTTTTTTGGGCGTGAAGTACATATTCCTCTCAATGCTTAGAACTTTAAAACTCAAATAAGGCAAGGTGTACATGGGCCTGGCCAACCTGGTCTAGCCCAGTCATATTGGGCCAGGCTGGGTAAAAGGAGAACCAGGTCCAAAACTGTGCCCAAGCATGTAAATCTGAAACTAGGGCTGGGCTAGGTTCTGGGTTCTATTGATATCTGGCCCGGTTCTATTGTTCTTTTTTTTTTTGGTGTCACTTTAATACTTCAAAGTATCATTTCATTTCAACTTTCAATCTTATAAAATATTTGGTTTTGGCAATTTTAAACCTTCTATCTGGGGCATATATATGTGATTAAAAAAAAAAAAAAAGCTAGCCAGTATGAACCTGCTGCTGTTTTTGAACATTCTTATAAATGTGTGCTCTATGTGCAAATTCTGAATATACATATATATATGGATGGACCCATTTAGAAATAACTAAAAGGGGGCAAAAAACAAAGAATAAGGTATAGAAGTTATGACAAGTTTCTCTCACAAGAACAAATTAATGAAGCATGGGCTTTTGCCTCATGTGCATGGCAATAGTGGAAATCAATTCCATTCCATAGCACCAACACAAATTGCTCTCTGTTTGTTGCTAATTATAAGTATATATATATATATATATATATGTACTTCAATATCGAATCACATATTACCAGACTCCCAATCATTTGAGCTTTTGAGGACACAACATGTATCCATTTCACTAATTTTTACAAATGATGTTAGTCTTTATAAGGCTGTCTGCCATGTCATTTTAAAATAAATAATATTTAAAATTTGAGCACCCTATATCTATTTTTTTAAAATCAAAAAGAGAGAGACTCAGCCCAACCCAGTAAGAAGACAGTCTTACTGGGTCAGTTCCCAGGCCTTAAAATTGGCCCAGTCATAACGTCGGGTTGGGTCTCGGGTCTCGTCCAATCCCAGCCTGACTTGTTTGTACCTCTAGGCTAATTACAATAACTTCTCTTATTTTAAATTTTAACATAACAAATCCTCCACAAGGGAGTTCCATCTAATTTTCCCCATTTTGATGTTATTTTAATATTTCAACATATCATAGGAGGTATATGTAATTCACTCTTTTGTCCCCTTTAGTTCCCTACCATATAATGAATGGACAATATGAATTATCAGACATCATTCAAGATTATTTTGTGCTTGCTAGGGTGGTGTTTTAATGTTGAAAGGTGAGTAGCAGAATATGGAGGAAATTAATTAAAATCACCCTCTACTTTGTGTGGACATGATAGCAGGAAGAAGCATCATTATTGAAAGTGCTAGGTGTTTTTTGAGCAAGAAATCTAAGTGATTCTTATCTGTAGCAAAGTTCAATCGTTTAAGCAAGCCTTAAGTCATTATAAAACATGATTATAATGTAGATTACTAATAAAGCAAGGGGAGATATCTTTCTAATTTTGATTGGACTATTTAATGAAGCAAATAAACTGCATTGAAAATTGAAGTTTTGGCTTCTCCATTCGCACATTCCTAGATTGGTGTATATTATGAGCATGAGGTTAGCAGTATGTAGAACCTAATGTAGTCATGAGACCCATGACAAACCTGGAAACTGCTTGTCCTGTCAGTGCAAGCATTTAGGACTTTTGGAGGTTTATCCACAATGTGACAATTTAAAAACCATCTTTTAATTTGTATTGGGTATTTTGTATTTATAGATGATTTCATGCCCCTTTTCATTTGGTTGAGAATTCCTTGTACTTTCGAGATTTGTGGGTTGTGTATCTTCATTGCTTAATACCTTTGAAGGAGATGTAGTGTAAAAGAAACTGGTTGACAGATGGATAGCTCAAAGGACATTGGAATTAACTGGCTTGTATATAAAGCAGATAGGGGAAAGAGATTTTGTGAAATTAGGCAGTAAAAGTGGTAGAGGATCAGTTAATGGGAAATTATCAGTTTTACTAGTCTACAACTTGATTAGTTACAGACCTGGTTTCAATCACCTTGTGATTTATTTCATGACAGATGAAAATTTCTAACTCTCCCAGCACTTCTGGTGGAGCTGTTTCTGAAACCAGGTAATAAACTGCGTAAACTTTTTCTTTTTGGGGAAAAAAAAAAATTGTGAATATATTAGAAGATCATAAGCTATTGGTTTAAAAAAGAAAAGAGCTGTATATATTAGTTTGTTTGTTTTAACAGTTTGACACACATGAGTGAACTACTGCATCATGGGGACGATGTAACAAAGGCTGTCTCTCCTAGAGCTGGACAAGAAGCATCAAACTGGAGTTTGCAGATTGATGAGGCGGCCCAGCATCATCCTAAGAATAGCCAAGGAGCCTCTATTAATGTTGAGTTTATAGATCTCTTTCCTGCCACCATAATTGCTAGTGAGGAACAAGAAAAGTCCCAGTCCAGCGTAAAACCCGCCTCCCAAAATTTTATGTTCAATGGTGTGAAGAAAACCAGAGGACCCCAACCTCATGATGACCTGTCTCTTGTCCCTGCAGGTATGATTTGTCACGTAGTGTTAAACACATAAACAAATAGCTGAACATTTTGTTCCATAATCATGAAGTGGCTATTTATGATTAATTTCTTTTGAAAGCTCTATCTACAAATTTTCCCTGCTTATTTTGCTTTTACTTAAAGTGCTCTTATAGCATATTCATGTGGTACAGAAGAGCAGTATATTGATTTGGACTTGGGTGCTAATGAGCATCCCATTCATCCAAGAATTAGAATTCTGAGGGATTCACTGGACTCTAGAAGCAGTACTTCTGCCATTGCTGATCAAGTTTCTCAACTGGATATGTTAAACGCTAGAACTGACAGTACATTGCTTTGCACCCACTATACACAGGTACATCGGGATGCATATGCTTGTCCACAACTTCAAAAATGGTGATAACTTATTCTGTTGTTTATAAGTTTTACACTGGAGACAAAAATGATTATGGCTGGTTAGTCTTACATATCTGATGTGGCATTTCTTGCATTCCTCTGTTTGTTGCATGCTGGTGCTTGTGCATCAACTGTGGAATTCCTGTTCTATGTTGACTTTGCCGGATGATGTTACCTGTTAGTGATAGTTCTTGTTCTTTTGATGATTCAGCTAATTTCAGAAGAAAAGGCCAGCAGTGGTCTTTGCTCAGGGATTGCACCACCTGAATCAGCGGCTTTCCTGATGTTGGATGAAAGAAAGAATCTTCAACAAACCAAAAGTGGTCAACCAAAACATATGCCGAGCAGTTCTCTCTCTTTGAGTTTATCTTTACCCACGGATCTTAAGATTGGAAGCTGCGATTCTATTAATTGCATCTCGGTATTACCTCTGTCAAATTCAACAACTAAAACCTATGAATTTTTCCAGGATGGATTAAGCAAATCTCCACCAAACCAGAGATCACTGCTTCTCCGACACAAAATTATGCTTGACAACATTGTGAGCAGAGCAAGAGCTTTAAATGAAAGAGGCAATTTTCAAGAAAATTTCAAGCCTTGTCCTACCACATGGTCTGAAGAGGAGTTGGATTTTCTTTGGATTGGTGTGAGGAGACATGGTAGGGGCAATTGGGATGCTATGCTTAGAGATCCAGTACTGCGGTTTTCACCACTTAGGTTACCAAGGGACCTAGCTGAGCGGTGGGAGGAGGAACAATTAAAACTTTTAAATGACATTGGCGTTCCACAATTCAAGTATTCAAAGGCAGAGGGTTCATTTTGGGAAGGAAATTTTTCCTTCTTGGATCCTAAAGCGGGTTTATGGAGAGAAAATAAAATGGATGAAGCCCGTCTGTCACTTGGAGATGCATATGCTCATGGGGAGAGTAACCTATTGAAGAAACCTCCCGTCAAGTTTAACTTTCAAAGTAAAGGCAGTGCACACAGCTATAGGCGTACTGGTAATTTCACGAGTTCCTTGTATGACAATAATATAGATAAATATAGCTGGGAATTATTCAACTCTCCAGGAAGCTTGAGTATACGCAGGGGAAACTCTCATGCAAATGATCTTCCCTTTACTTGTTTAGGTGCAAAGAATAATCTTCCCCACTGGCTTAGGGAAGCAGTTAGCAGTAGCACACCCCCGCCAGCTGTTTCGTTGAGTTCACATTCAGGGATGATGCCAGGAACTTCAGAATGTTGCTTCAATGTTAGTAAGTCGTCTTTTCTGTCACAAAATACATGGAGTGGCTCAAGGACAAATGAAAAAGAGCTACACCTGTTAAACACTCCTCACTACTCAACTGACCCGAGAAGAAAATACGGGCCGCTGAAAAAGAACAAGTCTCTGGAACATTATCCTAACAAACCAGATGACTTGATCATCATTGATAGTGAGGTATCTTCTGAAGAGACCATATCTGATGATCATAGTGCCAGGGTGTAGCTATTTGCAGCTGTAGAAAGATTGTTCGCGTATGGTGTAGAGTTCCTAGATTAGCACTGTGTAAACATGGGAGATGATATGAACTTCTGCAATTCAACCCCCTCCTCTCCCTTCCCCCTAAAACAAGAAGGGTTGACCAGCTCACAAGTAGATATGGTTACCTCTAGAGGACACATAGTTATATCCTTTTCAGTGTTAAAAATATTGCTCGCTTAATTTCTTATCTTTGACTGATGCCAGTGGCTGCCACTTTCAAATTGAAGAACAACTTAATGGTCATCAATCTGTGACTTTTTACAAATGCACTTTCAACACGCTAAAGGTTTTTGATCGTCCAGACTGACTCCTGGCGTGAATCATGGTGAATAAAGGAAAATTTTGAGTACAGCACGTAACACATGTGCCTATAAAGAAATGAGATTGAGGGTTGGCTGTTCCAATTTGCGTGCCTTGAATTTGAGCCTCTGAAGTTAAAACTACTTGCTGATCTTTCCTGGTTTTGAAAACTACTCAAGATTGGGAACTTCAAGACGACATGATTAGTTGATTGGAGATTATTCCTGTACTGAGAAGCATTAAATATAAGTAGCTTTTGGTACCCACTCATAAAGTGACATATATTGATCATTGGAGAAAGAATGAGTCGGTGGCTAGTTTCATCTAGATGAATATTACGGAGGAATGTTTGCCGCAATTTCATACAAATATAGGATCACCAATTAAATAATTGTCTAGAGCAGTAGTATCCACACATAAAAATAACCCGAGATTAACGAATTCCTGAGTGGTGGTCAAGGCATACATGTTAAATTACAATGCAAATGAAACACTACATCCATTCTATGTGGCATTCAGAAATCAGAATTCCTAAAACGGCAAAATGGAGGTAAAGTCGGTATAACGCAGGGAAATTAATTTTGTCAAATGGGCATAGGACATTTCTCTTGAGAATGTCCTAGCATGTGGCAGCGATCACACCGAACAAATCTTTTGGGACGCTTGATGTTGTCCACTCGAAGAACCTTCTTTTTAGGCCTTCCAGGCGGTTTGCGAGTCTTTGGTGGGCGTACTATGGCACCTCCACCTTCTTCTCCGTCCCCGACTTCTCTCCATTGACTCTCGCCTGGAAAAGGATTTATCATCTGTACAGTAGGAATAGGCTGTAACTTTGTGGCGTATTGAGCAAAAAACGTGACTTTCATAAAAAATTGTGCTATATCCATGTCAGATGAAAAAATTACATTATATGCTATACGGCCCTTGAAAGTCGGAGTTGATGCTTCCAATTTCAAATAAAACGCTATTTATTTAAATTAAAATCTAATTTTTTTATAATAAAGGTTGGAAGTCCGAAACGTTCTAGCTTCCAACCGCTGTACTTGCCCCTATGTTTTGATAGAAACACATGTTTTAAGACCACGTAAAATTGAAACTTTTCGTTTCGATTGATGTGATCGCTCTATGTCCCTGTCAGTTAAGAGGAGCACAGTGATTAAAATATAAATTTTATTAAAAAAGTCAAACTAAAGTTAGATTGTACTAATCCAACTTTAGTGTATATATATAATTTTTTTAATTAAAAAATTGAATTCTATAGACATCGCTCCCTGTGCTAGAATGGTCATATCATTATAGGGTGGATGAATTCTTTCAAGGTTTCACATTATAAGTGCTGTGAATTTGCTCTTCGACCTTATTCAAGTCCTCTCATTTTGCTCTATTCATTCATCTCATTTTATTTGCTATTAGTTGCTGTGGTGCTCTTCAATATTTGGTTCAAGAATTTTGAACCTTTGTCTTTCATCTCCATTAAAGAGTGGATTAGCTTCTACCTCTAGTGTTAATTTAAACTTTCAATTCCTTTTTTGTGAATTAATTTTAATATTTTAAAAGATAAAGGTAAGTTAATTTTCTTTTAATGATAGTTGTAATTATTTATTTGTCTTTATTTTATTATTGTATTTATATATTTTGGTTATAGTGGAATTAATTTTATTATTGCTAATATGTTTCTTAATTTTATTTGAATTTGTAAATAACTAATATGTTATCCTCCTGCATATATAAGTAGTTTAAATTATATGGTTGCATTTTTTTGTGTAATTATTAAAGTATTTTATTTTTTAATAATATTTGCAATTTCTTTTTGTTTGTATTTAGTTTGTTGTCATATTTATGTATTTTGTTTATGTTGGTACAAACTTAGATCTTGCAATATGGACATTAGTTTTGTTTAATTTTGTAAATAATTAATAAGTTATTCTTTTTGGACATATAAAAATGTGTGTGTGTGTGTGTGTGTGTGTGTGTGTGTGTGTGAGAGAGAGAGAGAGAGAGAGAGAGAGAGAGAGAGAGAGAGAGAGAGAGAAATGCATGTCAAGTTTATGATTTTTTTTTTCAGTTTTTTGTCATATTTTTAGATTTTGTTTATGATGGTATTAATTGAACTTTTACCTTTTTTTTTTTTTTTGCTTTTTTGAAATCTGTAAATAACAAATATGTTAATCAAATATGTTTTTATGAGTTAGTTCAAATTAAAAAGTTTTAAATTTTTAAAAATATACTTGTACCCTTTAATGGAATCAATAAAAAAAACTACTTTTAAATATAATGAAGTAATGAAAATATTTTTTTAAATGAGAAAAATAAATTTAACTGAATAATTTTAACTCTAATGAAATAAATATATTTTAAAAATATAATAGGATTGAAAAAATTGTATTTATGTCCTAAAAAATTGTAATAGGTTTTCAATTTAAAAAATATTATAATTCTTAAAAATATGATAACAGGTTTAAATCCCACAAAAAGAATATAACAATTTTTTCAAAGAAATATAATAGATTTAAAAAAATATGTGTAACCATAAATTTTAAAAATTATATTTTTATTTAAAAAATTAGGTTTAAACATATCAAAAAAATTAATTTCTTTTTTAAAAAACAATACATTTTTTTCAAATCCTACTATATTAATTACAAACGTTATATTTAAATCGTATTATATAATATTTTTAAAAATATTTTTTTTAAAAATATATTTAAATCCTAAGAAAATATAATAGGTTTTTTATTGTAAAGAAATTATAATTTTTGAAAAAAAATATAACAGGTTTAAATCCTAAAAAAATTATAATTTTAAAACATAATAGGTTTAAACATAATTTAAAACAACTTTATATTTTTTTAAAAAAATTATGCCTAAACATATTTTAAAAAATAAGGTAAATTGATAAATAAATATATAGATTAAACCAACATAAATAAATATTTTTAAATTATTTTCTAGATTAAACCAACATAAAGATATAAATTCTATAGATTAAACTAGCACAAATAAATAAATAAATAAATATACAAATAGTTTAGAATTTTATTATTTAGTCTATTAATTATGTATTGCTGCAAGATCTTATATTTAAATTAAATTATACGAAAAAATAATAAATAATACAAGTGAGATTGTATGTATACATGTAAACGAATAAATATATGACGGTTCAAACAACATCATATTTGAGTGTCCTATAATAAAAATAATGAGAGTTAATTTAAATATCACATTGGAATAGTTGAAGTAATTTGTTGGACAAAAACTATGGCTTTCCTCTAACCAATTTGTATCTGATATGGTATATAAGTACCCAGCTTCTTTAAATCTAACATAGTACCAAGCATGTAGCTTAGAAGACAATTCAGATGTTCAGAAGATGTGACAAGTGAACTCATGATACCTGTCCCAATTAACAAGTGCCGAGTAATATACTTGTATCTCAACTAATCAACTGGATATGAACTTTGAATTGCAACCAGTAAAGGAAAAATGTTGCATGCATAGTTCTATCTACAAGCAATATCCACGAGCCAGTTTAACAGGCATTTTAATTCAACTCTTATGTTGGAGATATTTACCTATTTGATCTACAATCAAGTTATGTTCTACAATATAACCTTTTTCTTATGGTGCACATGTCCCAACCGAGCACATCTCATCAAATGGTTGACAATAGTTTACCTTAATCTCCACTTATTGTGACAAAAGACATAATAGATGAATCTAAGGATGAGGATGAATATGATTCTGCTATGAATTTTGATAATGATGACGATGACCACAATGACAATGACTCTAATGAGGAGAGTAATGTTGGCAGGAATGATTCGATAGATCTTAATTTTTATCAAATCACAAGTGGATTTAATGAGCTAATAGCTGCATTTTTTTCATAGGTCAACACAAAGGCAACAAGTGGTCCTGACTTTCTTAAAAGAGGTGTGCCTATTAAACTAAGTGATAGCCTAGAGTTGAATGTCGGCATGCAATATGTAAATATAAAGGCACTATGCCGTGCAATGAAGCTGTACTTCATTCGAGTGCACCATACATTTTCATGTGTATTATTCTTAAAAAAAAAAAGAATATTAGTGTATTAACCATGGTCGCAATTGTAGCAAGATAGTTAGGGCATGCAAAAAAGCAAATAGAACATATTGAAAGATTACCAAATATGAAGGATTACATACATGTATTTCTATGTTGTTATCCCAAGATCACCTAAAATTAGATTCTAATTTCATATAATCTTGTATTATGGCAATGGTAACCGACGAGCCTAAGGTTAAAGTTTCCCTAATTATGGAAAGGATGCAAAGCATGTTTAGATACAACATGTCTTACAAGAAGGCATATAAAGCAAAACATCGAGCCTTTACGATAGCTTTCAAAAACTGGGAAATCTTATATGTTTTATTGCCAATGTGGTTAGCCACAGTTCAACATTTCATATCTGGCTCAATTGTATATTTTTCTAATGGATAATGCTCACAAAGTGGTTCTGATGGACAATCCTAAAAAATGTTTCGTCATTTTCTAGGCATTTAAGCTATGCTTTGATGCATTTAACAATCTTAAACTTATCGTCCAAGTCGACGAGACATTCTTATATGAGAAGTACAAATGCGCACCACTTATGGCTATATCATATGATGGTGATAGGAAAGTCATGCTCTTTGCATTTGCTGTAGTAGAAGGAGAGACACAATCGGCTTGGTCATAGTTTTTTTTAAATCTTTGGAGATATATAGTAAAGGATAGAAGTGGGATATACTTGTTGTCAAATAGACATCCTTCAATTTTGGCTGTTGTCTTTAATTTGTGAGTTGGGTGGCAACCTCCGTATAGACATCATGTTTTTTACATTCGGCATGTGACTTCTAACCTCCATAAAGCACATAGGACCAACTAGTTAAAAAAAAGTTCATAAATATTAGACAAGAATATGAGTGTCACGTGGTTGATGGAAAATTAGTTAAATTGGCAATTTTACACAGCCAAGCAACTGGTTGGATAGCCAATATTTTGAAAAAGCAATAGTGACACATATACGACATTGAGGGTCGTCGATATGGCCACATGACAACGAATTTGGCCAAGGCTATGAATGATGTCCTTAAATGTGTCAGGAGCTTGCCCATTATCAGCTTTACAAAGGCAATTCTATATAGGATAAATATATACTTTGTCAAACGGGCTCAGCAAGTACACATATAGATAAAAGCTAGTTTAGTATTTTATCCTACACTTAATAAGAAGATAGATGCAATTACACAAGCTGCCCCTACATATGTTGTGCACCAGTTCAACAGGAGAGCTACCTCATTTGAGGTTTAGGAATGCTACAATGTGTAGAACTATTAATTTGGTCGATGTTGCAAGGTTAACTTTAGACCGATATCATTGATGAACTCTATAAGTTGAGCATTCGTGACCCTCCACTAATGGAGTACTAGAGTTTTAAGAGAATATGAGTTAGGACCAATTAAACATCTTACTTGCTCTCGAAAAACAACATTTCACAATGATCTCCTAACTCGTTCCATCAGTACTTGATTTAATGGTCCCAAAAATTCCTGAAGGTAGGCCGGGCAAGAGGCGTGATAGTTATATGTCAATTCAATTACCCATTGTCATAGAGGATGAATCACATTATGTTGGCACCAGTGCAGTCATATCGTCTATGTTAGTTGGAGATACAGTAATACGACAAGATATTAGCACTGTTGATCCATCTTCTTCTATGCTAACAAACCAATATATTGATTTTGAAAATGTAGGTCCCTCTTATTATGTGTTTCCATTATTATTGTTACAATTTGAATCTCCTGATCCCTCCCACTTTGGGTTATTTATGTCACTATTTGACGATTTAAATATTTTTAATTCTAAGTATGGTAGTCAATTTTTTAAAACTGGAGAATCGTTGCATCAAGGATTTGTTACCCCATGGCAGCTGATTCAATTAGTTTCTTCTCTAACATTCCATTTAAATACTCTACTAATTGATCCTATTAACAACTAACGGAATCAATAACATGAAGAACCTGTTGGCCAAGAGTGACCATGACGTGAAAGACAGAGGACTAATTATGGCATTGGCGACCACTATTTTATATATATATATATGATTGAATATGTTATTTTTTATATATTATGAAAATAATTTTGATAATATTATTCCAATTTATTACACTTGTAAAAGCACTTAATATTGTCTTTAATCTTTTACATAATATTTTGTATTTTTGATAATATCATACAATTTGTTTTCCATTTTTTCTATCTTTATTTTTTTAATTTAGTTAATGCATTAATAATTATTTTAATTATGACCATTTTATTAATATTTATTATCTAATTAATTTTATTAGTCAATCATTATATAATTATTATTTGTTACTAAACCTTATATATCTTTATATGGTAGTATTGCTAAAATTATTATTTACTTATATTAATCGTTAGCTCTAATTATATTAATCATTGACTAATCATATAATAATTATTGTTTAATTATAACATTTAATTTTATCCTTTTAATCATATCATCATTATTTGTTATGATTAAACAATTATGAGCTAGTGATTATATAACAAAAATTGCCTCTTATTTCTTAAAACTTGTGCAACCTCTAAATTGGATTTATTAGCTCCGATTTTCCATGGATATATAGCATCTAGATGTAACTTTTTACTTTGACATGGATTTTACAAAAAAATTAATTCCCAACACGGATCTTGATAAAAAAGCCATGACTTTGTACAATGAAGCAAGGTTCCGCAAAAAGATGGGCATTGTGCCCCCAAGAAAGAAGCTACCATTGGCGTAACACACACGACTTCTTATATCCACGGTAATCGTCCTTTCAGTAGACACAATCTCAAACTCGACTTTATTAGACAGTGAGCATCAGCAATTGCCTCCATAATCTGCTTCTTCTTAGCATATGGTACAAGAGTCGATGCATGCCCATATCCTGGTAATCATTAAACCAAGGTGTGTTTCATTATCTGCCCCATAGGGAGCTCATGACATTCAGGGGCCTAGTTATACGACAACCCTGTCACTCCTACTGTGAAATGCCTAGATAAAACACCCTGCGTGCCACATCCCAAAGTTGGGGAGGAAAAATGTTGAAACCATAATATAACATCCTGTGAAATTTCTATCATCTCAGCAGTCTTGCTCTCAAATCTAGCAGTTGTGAGGGCATATAAAGCATTCCAAAAAAAATGTTTACCAACTTCATGTTTTTGAATGTATTGCAAAAGCTCCCACTAACGTAAAAGTAACAGAAACCATGAAAAGCACTTGGAAAATGTGTTTCTACTGCCTCTGCAATGCCCTTTTGCCTTTTTGATAGCATTTCAAGTCTAGGCATGTTGTCGGCATTCCTCCTAGAAGCTTTCATAGTTCTGACACGAACCACATCCAATTTTCATCACTTCAGCATCAACAATAGCAATGACCAAAGGAAACAAAGCATTGTCAGCATCAACAACTGCAACACAAAGTAATGTACCATTTTCCCATAACATGTGCTCTGTCAAAGCTCTAAAAGTGGCCTACAAGCATTTATAAACCCATAAATTGAAGCACAGTAAGAAATAAACATGCATTGGAAACAATTTTCTTGTCCACCGGCAGCAATTGATGCAATGCCACCAGGGTTTGTTTTCCTTATTTGCTCACAGTATGCAGGAAGAAGATGGCAGCCTTCTTTAAATGTTCCATGAAGTGTAGCCATGCTTCACTCCTTCCCGCGCCAAGCTTGCATGTAAGAAATAGCAACTTCATGCTGATCACGAATATCTTGCAGTATTTCCCTTTGTTTCTATTGTGGATTATCTCGAATTTGTGCTTTTACAGATCTTGCAACACAACCTACTGATGTCTGCCGATGATGAAAGTTGTGAATGCCCGATGATAAAGGTTGTGAACTCCCTCACAAGTATACTTTCCGTGTAGGGTTCTCCCGGAAAAAGTTCAAACACTTGGACATTTGCTACATGGACAAGGCATGGGCACCATTCTTTAGAGCATTTTGCTATAAAACGACGGCAATCAAATTTAACTATACGAAGATCAAAATGCATAGCTATAGCAACATCTTTGATTGTTTTTTTGGCACGTTTCCACATCTGGAAACTCTAGCCCAATGACTAATGGGTGAACTCCTAAATAAAGAGAAGCATCAGTTAAAACTAGAGAGTGACCATATATCCGTCAAAACCAAAAAATAGCAATGTCATGTGGCTCTAAGGGTCCCTGTCGTGCTTTTGAATTATTAAGGGCTCCCAAGAGGAGGCATTGAAAAATGTCATCATATTGCTCTTCCTGTCAAGTGCAGACTTTGTATTATATGAGAGAAAATAGTGAAACTCTATAAATAGTTACAACTGGAAAAAAATCCAAACGACCTACCAAGAGACTTAGGAATCAAATCAACATAACTCGTAAATACATTATCTATTATGGCACATGAATCCTGAATGTTACGAGACCAATAAAGAACTAAAGCATATAGAATATTTACCTCTGCATTAAAGTCTTCTTAGATAATTAAAATTCCAATTTTCTAAATATTCCATAAGGGCCAAAGAGATTGGATTTGTACTAGGAAATTCATAAGCAATGAAAACCAATTGCCTATATTAATCACACTTCTACAGTTATAATTTCAAGAAACTTACAAGATGCAGACCCCTCTAATCTATCCGTAGAAAAGATGACCTAAATGAAACAAGTTTAATAGGCTAGTGAGACACATACACCAAATTTATCATCAAAAGACGTTCGCCATTTTTCCTCCCTAACTTGAGTTTGTTGTAAACTTAATGATTAAAGAGATCATCTAAATTATAAATTATAGTTGCCGATTCATGTATCAGTAACAAAGGAAGAAAACCTACTTGACCTAAAAGAACATCTTGCTTTGAAATTATAGAAACCATATATCATCACCATCTACATTATAGCTTAAAGAAACATAAAATATTTGAAGAGGCTAACTTTCAGTTGATCATATATGCAAACTAGGCCTAGCCAAATTGCTAAAATTGTAGGCCCCACAGAGTCCACACAGTTGCTCACTTTACTACATATAAAAAGTGTTATTTACATACCATGGCTTTATTGTTTAGTTTCTAAGAACACTTCGTCATGATAACAATCGTAAGCAATATAGGACTTAGCAGTAACTCATTTCATTTTTGGAAGGGGTAACATTCTGTATCTCAGTCAGTATGCCCTCTAAGCAATCAGAATAATTCAGCATTAAAAGATAAATAACATTGATAATTTTTGTAGCAGTAACTTGTTCCTATTTGCATCCAAAATTAAGCTCACGAGTTTTTATTCCCCTCTAATGTCAGGTTATATTTTCTTTTTTAATTTTTAAGAAGGGAATTACATGGCATCAGGAGCAATAGAGTCCTATAGTTATATAAGGAAAAAATGTTTCCAGAATAAGGGCCAAGTAGGCAGAACCCACACCACTTATAACAACTTCTCTTCATAATAAAATTGAGGATATTTTTCAAGGTCTTGGCAACCATTAATTTAGCACAAAATACAAAATGTGCTATCTTACGTAGTAGAATTGGAAAGAGAGTGAAAATAATTCAAGCAAGAGCGCCACAACTTCAATGTTCCAAAAACTTGGAAAACTCAAAGATGGGCCAAAGAAAACTGAAAGTAGTAGAAGGAGAGAAGTACCAAATGGCCCACTACTGCGAAACGAGGAAAGGCTTGATGTTTGAAATCACTAAAAACAATTACAACACTTGTAGTTTGTAAACTAAATCACCAATACGAACAGAATATGGTCATGTTATACAAAGGAAAAAAAAAAAAAGGTTATCTGAAAGCATTAAAGGAACCATGGAAGTGCCCACTTGGGTGCAACTCTACATCAAAAGGACAACAGTTGTAATACTATCACGGTTAATCCAACATTCACGATCAGGAAAATTCCACGTTCGAATCGACTTATTAGACTTTTGCAAAAGATGAGGTGGGATTTTATTAAGGAACATCAATCCTAAAACAATTGTTTATGAGCCTCTGAGGAACAAGTAGCCCTTTTGTATAAACTATAACAAGCCAATTCCCACGGAAATAAAATAAAATTGAAAAATCTAAAAACTTCTCACCTGGACGTTTGCGGAAGAAATCAAACAATAGAGATGAGATAATGGAGGTGGAACTTATACTGAAAATACCCATTAACGATCTTAAACCAAAAAGAGGTGAGAGAAAAACAAAAAACACCTTACTTGATATTACCAATTCTTACATTAGGAACGTCATATTATTCATGTATTTAACGATTAAAATTTATTTTATATAGCAACTTTGTATATATATATTATTCTATTTATACAAATTGAATTCTAATCATTAATTATGCATCAAGTGCATCAAAAAAAAATTTTTAGATAACAGCGGTTTCTGTAATCACTGTTCCTACTCCTTCGGCCGATTTCGTTTCTGCGATTGGAGGAGATGGTGGCTCCTAGTAAACCAAAGTTTCTAGGCTTTTTGACATGTGGCAAATTTGCCACAAAACTTATTTCTAAAATGTTCAAAACTTCTTTTTTTTTTTAATGGAAACAGTAAAACTTCTATTTTCCAATTATAATTTTTTTAAAACAAATACGAAAGCAAGATATTACCATTGACGTGGAATCCCTTGCTCCGCGTTCTTCAAGTGAAATTAAAAATGAAGGGGAGGAGAGAAATAAAAAAAGAAATAGAAGAGAGATTGGGAGTGGCAGAGTGGTAAGGTATATAATATATATATATATATAAAATATAATATTATATATTTTTCAAAATATTAAAATATAATTAAGAATAAGAAATTTATGAATAAGAAATCTATTGATAAAATTATATTTTAAAAATTAAATAACATATAATTTTTAAAACCCATGATTATATAATTAAAATAATCTAATAGATACTTAATATCATATTGCAGTAGTAGTGATTATTTAAACTTTAGAATAATTGAGCGTCTAAGTCCTAAAGACTTCAATTTGGAGGGGACATTTCTTACTTCTAAAAAGGACTAGTTTTATATCTAATTAGGTAGGAGAATACCTTGGGTAAAGGTAAAAGTCTTTTAAAAAAATAACTTGAATTTTTTAACAATTAGATATTGGTCATCTTAGTTAGATAGGTTGGTTTTTATTTATTTATTTCTTTAAAAAAGAAGTCGCAATTCAAAGAATGGGTAATGGGTCTTCATTGTTCACTCTATAGCAAAAGCCGAACCCTTTTTTTTTTTTTGGTGAAGCAATGGGACTAGCAAATCTAGAAATTTTGCAAGACCAAAGTCTGCTAAGCCTCCTAGCAAATCTAGAAATTTTGCAAGACCAAAGTTAAGGTTAAGGATAAAATTAGCTAGCTAATCTACGCAAGAATTGCACTCTTTCTAGCTATGAATGGTATGAAAGTCTCCTGATTGGTCTAAGCATCTTTTAATACAAATTAAAATATGCTTGTGCTCTTATGGATATAGCTAGCTAAGCATCTTTTTGGCTAGCTAATATGCTTGCCAAACTTGTAAATTATTAAGTATGGATATAGCCGCTTGTGAATAACTTTTAATTAAGATCTTATTGAAGCCTAACTCTTATACCAACTTGCAACCCTTGGTTGGCCTTTTACTACTCTGTCCATATCAAGCTTTACCCACCCTGTTAGGGGGAAGCATCACCCTACCTTGTAAGAGGTCTTGCGTGGATTAACAATACTTCCTTTACCTTTTGCTTCTATGATTTCTCAAACATACCTCCTAATAAGCTAAATAGGGGACCTTAGTTTAATGAAATCAACTTGGAATAAAGCCCTATTCCTTTAATTCCCAGGTACCAACATGCGACTCCAAAAAGTGATGGCCTATTATGAGTGAGTTACTATTTTAGGTTTTAATAAGACCAATCCCTTTGGTCAATGGTGAAAAACATGCCCACTTTGTTAGTAAGAATGAGTTCTTTCCAAATTGTATCAACCTTTTCAACACTCTTTAAGTATGTGCAAGGTAGTTTCTTTATATTACTTGCAAGCAAGAAACTTGTCGTATGCGTCTTTGCATTAAAATAAATAAATAAATAATAAAAACTTAGATCTTGTGTAGACTTTTCCAATACCAAATGAGATGCTAAAAGTAATCTTTACTTGAGTAATCAAGCATGCAAAGTTGTTTATACATTGAGGCTATGGAGAGGCACCTGTTGGTCTCATGCTTCTAAGTGAAGGTGTCCATACCATCAAGCATAGAAAGAGAGAGACATGCTCTAATTTTTAACAACTTAGTGTCAAGAAAAAGCATATCAAGCTTGGCAATATCCCATTTACTTTTAGGTGCAACCCAGTCACTCGCCGAAGATGCTTGTACTCTTAATAGGGTGCACCTTTCTTTTAAGCAATTACCCCCATCTAACCAAAGTCAGTCTAGAAGTGGATACTAGCATCATTCTGAACCTTTTAAGCTATGTTTTTAGTGATCTTTAGGCAGAGAGAGGCTAACAATTTCTAAAGACTTGAATCACTATTTTGCTGTGCATTCCCTTAAGAGGTTAATACCTTTCATGTGCTTTCATTTCACAGCTTCAGAGTAAAGTTTGTCAAGCTTAGTGTTAAATTCTTAACCCACTTTGCAAAGAAGAGCCTCGTTCATGGTTTTCAAGGATTAAAGGTTAAAACCTCCTAAATCCTTTAGTTGACACAGCTAGTTCTAACCAATGGCACATAATTTATGGTTGTTGTCAGAAGAACCCCAGGGGAAGTCCCTTGAATTTTCTCAAGCATGTTGCATATGTCAATAAGGATCTTGCAATGTTGGATATGATAGGTAGGCATTGATGAGGTTACAAGTTGAGCTAGCATTAGTTGGCTTGCAAATGAAAGGCAATGACTTTTCTAACCATTTAGTTTCCTCTATAATTTATCCACAAGGAATTGGAAATGAATCTTTCCATATCTACCTTGTTGAATATAAGATCCCATATAATGACCTAGATGAAGGCCTTGGTGAATAATAGTATTTTGAGTATAGCATTTACACTTTTAGAGAAATATATGCAAGTTTTCTGTGGGCTAATTTTTTACTAGAAATATCATTAAAAAAATCAAGACAATATTTAACCATGTGAAAATGCACAATATTAGCTTCATGAAAAAGTAAAAGATCACCTATAAACATAAGATGCAAAATTAGGGTGCCTTAACGCTCATCTTTAAAGAAAATCAATTCTTTGCTACTGTTGCATCAGCCTAATGTAAGAAAGTTTTTTTATGCATATAACAAAAAAGTAAGGAAAGAGTGGATTACCTTGTTATAGACCCCTTGAGGGTGGAAATTTTATTATCATTCCAAATAATAGAAGTGGTAAGGATAGTAATATAGTTCATAACGATACAAATAAAGTGAGCTTCCATCCCAATCTCCTCAAAGACTTACATCATGAAATTCCAAGTAAGCTTATCATAAGCCTTCTTTAAATATATTTTAATTGCCATATAGCCTTTTTTACCTCCTATTTGCCTATGGTATGTGTCATTTCTCTAACAATTATAATGTTATCTTTGATATTTCTCCTCAAAATGAAACTAGATTGATAGGTGCAAACAATTTTAGATATCAAAGGCTTAAGTCTATTAACAATAACTTTAGTTAGTCTCTTATACAACATATTACATAAGGATATGAGTTTAAATTGAGAAACTAGTTCAAGCTTCTTAACTTTAGGTATCAATAATAAAAGAGTTTTATTAATATTCAAAATTTTCTTTGGGTCTTGTCATAAGGAACATAGGAAACCACAAACATTCTCTTCTAAAACCTCCTAATTATGTTTATAAAAGAGAGTTTGAAAGCCATCTTAACTTGGAGCCTTGAAGCCATTCATAAGGAGAAATGCCTTTTTATTTTTTACATTATCTGATCTCTTCTTCAAGCTTCTGAGGTTGACATTATCTATGTGATCCCACTTTATGGTGAATGCAATGTCAAGCCCTTGTCATCTATATTTTCCTAAAAGAGGTTATGAGAAAACCCATAAAAAATGTCAAAGATTCCTTTATCATCATGAATCAACTTACCAAAACAATTTTTAAGCATATTGATCCTATTCCTCTTTCTTTTAATAATGGTTTTTGTATGATAAAAACTAGTATTCTAATCTCCTGTGAAATCCACATTCCTCTTTACTTTTAATGCCACAAAATTTTCTCTTGGTACAAAACTTTACTCAATTCTTTTGAAAATTTTCCTTCAAGATCCCCCAGAAAGAAGTTACCCTTAAAACAAATGGCTTTTTGAATCCCATTTATTCTTTTTAAAAGCTTTTTCTTCTTCTCCTTCAAAGCTTTATGTAAATCTCCTAGCATCAAATGGGTTTCTTTAGAGTTTTACCAAGTGCATTCTAATAAACTAGTGAATTGATTGTAAGTTAACTAGGTTGCTTCAAAGCAAAAAGGTTGTAGACCTGAATCACCGATATAGGTACAAGTGTTAATTAATAAAAGATGATGGTTCAACCTTACTCATAAAAGAATTCTAGCAGAGGTTTTAGAGAAGTGAGTTTATCACTATATGTTACAAAGTACTTTGTCAAGCTATTTAAACACTCATTTTGAGCCATGCCTTTTTGGTCCCCCCCAAGTAAAGAGAGGGCTATTAGTCTCTATGTCAATAAGGTTACAATCATGGATCCATTCCCAAAATCGATCACATCTGCTTACTCTTGCACTCCTTCTTTGTTCAAAAGGAGAAGAAATTTTGTTAAAGTCTCTTGTCAAAAACCAAGGCTTATTAAAAATAATTAGCAATATTTTGTTAGAATACACCATAGGTCCATCTGTCTCTCTTCACGAGGATTTGCATAAATAATTGTATAAAGCTAGTAAGCTGCACCTTCTTTCTCCACCTTCAAGTGGATAAATTGAACATGTTTCATCAAAATTGTAAGCTTTAACCAAAGTAACCAAAATTTTTCAAAAAACCCATAAGTTTCAACCACCTTCAAAAACCTATAATCTTAGTCTCTGATTTATAAACTCTGGCTCTAAAAGCCAAATTGAATTTTAATGTATGGTTTGGTAAATTACATTCTAAAATATGAGAAAAGAGAATAAAGATTACCCAAAAAAGATATCTGTTACTTAAATGAGAGTAAGTATTGAGATAATTTAAAGGGGAGCTCATTTCTACAAATAGAAGAGAAATTTTTATGCTTACATAATAGAACGCCGTTTTAAGAATCAATTTTAGATGACTATATTATCCTTCTGAATTATTCAAAATAACAAAAATGCCATTAATCTAGCCTTCGTTCCACATCTGCTCACGATCTCTCTTCCCCCCGATCAGGCCACCTCATTTTCAGTGTTAATTCCTCGTCCCCAAGCCCTACCTGCCGTCCCGTTCGTGCACCATTGCAGTAGCCCAGCCACGTCCGTTCGCCCATCCAGGTATCTTGCTCTGCAGAACGTTTCTCTTCACTAATCTGGTGCTATTTCTTTCCCTGTACATTTCCTGCTTTCTTTATGGATGCTGTAGCAGATCACCTCTCTCTCTCTCTCTCTCTCTCTCTCTCTTCTCTTTGTGGGTGTTTTGGAGAGGAGAAATTTGTTCCATGTTTGTCTGACGCATGTTGAGCCTATTTTGTATATCTTATCTTTTCTTGACCGAGAGATATTATTCTGGAAGATTGAAGACAAATGAAAATTATGTTGTTAAGCTTCTAATATATAAAGATTGATATCTTGATGAGCTAATGCTCCTGCAGTTTCTCTTGCATGAAATCAAATACAACGGAACACACATTGATTAGTTATGTTTTGAACTTGTTTTGAAATTGCTTGTGAAAATATACTTCAAGAGAAGACTAAGATTTGGACTGATAATTGGTATAATCTCTATAATTGCATAGTACCATGTTATTTATGTTGTGTCAACATACTATAACACAATTTTTATGAATTCAATTTATATTCTGTGTTATCTAGACAAAAAGGAACATGGATCATCTCTTGTTCTCACGGGGACAGGAGAGTCCTGTCCTGTTCTTTCATTTTAATGGGGCCGTACAGGTAAAGGACCCCCCCTCCCAAAAAAAAAAAACTTAGGAAGCATGAAAGAACATGACAGGACCCTCCTATTCCCATGAGAACAGGAGAGGATCTCTGTTCCAGTCTTATCATATTCACTTTAGCTTTCTAAAAATTTGGACGTCATTTTATTAATTCTGGCAACAGAGTTGTTTAGGAATTCATAAAGTAGTGATAAATCAAATTTTTTTGGTAGGTGCTTCTTGTTTTAGCTTTTCTTCTGCTAGCAACAGAGATAGTATTAATCTCTTTTTATTATGGATAATTGATTTTTTTATAAATTAAATAAAATTAAAAAATGAATATTTAAATAATTTTTTTTCATAAAAGGTGTTATGGTCATTTGGTTAGCTTTCATATTGATGTCAGCAAACCAAACATAGGAATGGAATGGAATGGAATGGAATGGAATTACCATTTCCTGCAATGCCATATCAAACATAATAATGGGCCACAAGATTCCATTCCTTCAAAGACCATTTCCCGTTCCCAACAAAATCATTCCATCCAACTAAATGGGACCTAATCCATGTTCAATTTCAAGCTCTACAATCCACCACCTCAGTCAATCCACTGGCCACCTCGCTCTTTTGCTTGGGCTCTTTGCAATGGCCCAGTACTAGGCAGCCTTTGGCCTTCACAAAAGATGGAACAAGCGCAGCTGCCAACCAGCCAACCACCAGCCTTTGAAATGAAGTCCCCTACTGGTAAGTAATTCTTTAGTGGAGTTTTTCATGGGCATGGCTGATTTACAAGTACGTCCCACTAGAAATTGTTGATTTACTGTGATTTTTGGGCATGGCTGCATTGTTGATTGCCTGATTAGTTTCATTGTTTGGAAAATGTTAAGATATTGAGCCAAACATTAGGAAAGAAAGATATATGTAGTTGCATGCGGCTTCTCTCAATTCGGTGGCACCAACATGATATCCAGTCAGTTCATTTTGTCATTTTCAACCTCCTTTTTTTTTTTTTCAATTTTTTAACTAAAAGAATATAAAAATCTCCAAATGGCTTGACTGCACCATGACTGCATAGAAGCCTTTCTCTATGTAGTTATTCAACTCAGAACTCGTAACGGCCAATTTCAATATGAAGTATGAACTTTAGGTATGAAGGATTTGGGCATGGCTAAATTTTTATTACTGATCGTCTTGGCCATGGCTGCATTGTTGATTGCCTGATTGGTTTCCTTGTCTGGAAGAAGTTGAGATATTGTGCCAAACATAGGAAAGAAAGATATATGCAGCTATTCAAATCAAAGCACATAATGGCCAATTTCAGTATGAAGTATGGACTTTCAATATGAAGGTTTTGGTATAAGATTCCTGGAGCTGTGGACAGAAAACTCAAGAATAGCATGTTCATTAATTCTCCATTTAGCAGACCTTTTATTATGCATATTTGTTTTGAACTTCATTTTAGTTTAAGATTGAACACGAGCCACTTGACAAAGTGTTCTTGCTTGAATATTTTGAAATTTGAACCATTTCTATATGTGGTTACCAAAACCACTTTCTGGAGCCACCATTACTGAGAGGGAACGCTACTTTTTATTGCTGCATTGCTTGTGTTGATTAGAGTAAGACTGAATTCATATTCCTCGAATCCCTTTGTACCAACTTCACACTATAAATGCCCATATATGTAATAAAGGTAAGCAAAGCGGCAATAACTACTGCTGCTGCATTGAAAGTTGCTCACTTTTTTTATGTAGGGACACATTAAGATTATGTAGATCTTGCAAGGACACATCTCACTTGACAGAGCTAGATTGGCTGTTAAGTACTTTATTAGTACATAAGAAACATATATAAGCACTTGATTACCTCAGAAAGATACTAATGCAAAGGTTAACCTATGACGCATGCTAATAATAATAATAATAATAATAATAATAATAATAATAATAATAATAATCAAGGATCATATGTTGGCCTGGAAAGTTTGTACCATTAACTCTTTCATGCATTGTCCATGCAAAATCATTAGGATTTTCTGTACATATCTGTTAGAAAAATTTTAGACAATCTCATACATGTCTAAAATATTGCCTTAGAGATGAACTAAGATTCAATGACAATAATTTGTGTGTTTTCACACAATTCTCAGCTAACAAATAACACTTGCCAAAGTTATAAGAGACCAAATATGAATTGAACAAATTAATGGGGGAATTACTTTCTCATAACTTTTTTTTAATAAAGCCTAGTCATGAGGGTATCTGATTTTTCTGTTTCATGAGTATCATAGAGGCAACTAGCTTATCTCCTGCACTTCTACTTTGTCTTGTT
Organism: Erythrophleum fordii; assembly: GCA_032878935.1. NCBI lineage: Eukaryota > Viridiplantae > Streptophyta > Magnoliopsida > Fabales > Fabaceae > Erythrophleum > Erythrophleum fordii. Next base: position 36,619,143 of record JAVQMF010000049.1, read on the forward strand.
TCCTAAGGCTTTTTCCCATCCAATGTTAGGAGGATAAGGAATGGGTTCAGAAAAGTAGTTAGTCTATATTCTGTTAGTCAAAAGAGTTAGTTAGCCAGCCAATTAGTTGTAAGCATATTAAATACTATTGCTCATATGATTGGCAAAGCAACGATCTACGGACATGGCAAAAACTACACGCACCCAAGCTGCGGTGCGCGATGTTGAAAAGAGGCTACAAGCAAATGTTGATCAGCGAATAACTTCGATGGAGTAGAGGGTGTCGAGTCTTCACTAATTAATGGAGGGACTATCGTCGCAGATGATAGAGGTGATGAGATTGTTAGGTTTGTCAGAAGGACACATAGGAATCAGAGATAGAGAATGCTGATAGGGGGAATTTTTGAAGGACTATCACCTACCTACTCGTTTCATCGGGATGGAGTTTTCCAAATTCCATCGAGAGGATGCATTAGGTTGGTTAGAGAAATGTAAGACCTATTTCTTGCTGGATAACACGTCGAAAAAGATGAAGGTCATGGTTTCCAGTCTTCATTTAGACGAAAAGAGTTTCCATTGGCAAAAAAGTTATGAAAAGAATCAAGAAGGAAGAGTCATAACTTGGGAGATGTACTCAGAAGGAATCAAACAGAGATTTGGGCCAACATATGAAGATTCTATGGAGGAACTCATGCAGTTTAGACAGACTGGAAGTGTGTGTGAGTATCAAGAAACGTTTGATAATCTTTCATACAAAGTGGAGCTTATTGAAAGTCAATTGATTAGTTGTTTCACAGTTGGGCTCAAGGAGGAAATTGGGAATGGAGTCTGATTGTTTAGACCACAAAGGTTATTAGATGCAATGAAGATTGCCAAATTGCAAGAATTAAGCTCGGGTACAACAAGTAAGACAAGAATGCACCAAGAATGAGCTATTTAGGAAATCAAGCTTACAATAAGCAAGAAAAAGCTCATTTCACTAAGCCATTAATGACGGGAAGCACCAGTAATCACCATAAAGAAGGGTTGTTGAGTAACAAAGGGGGATTGAGGCTTCACACGATCATGTCAGCTGAGGAGATTGAAAAACACAGAGCCAACAATTTGTGCTATTTTTGCCATGGGAAATACACCCTTGGGCATAAGTGTCTTCAATGGAAGAAACTCTAGTTGCACCTAATGGAAGTAGTGGAAGGCATGGAACAAGAAAAAGATGATAATGTGCTAGGAGAAGAGTTGATTCAGAATTTGGTTACCGTTTCCAAGATTTCACTAAATGCAATGAAGGGGATGGATGGTCACACCACAAGGAGAGTGCAAGGGGTTATGCGTAAAAAGATATTACATATTTTGATTAATAGTGGGAGTACTCATGATTTTATAGATGCTTACACAGCCAAGAAATTGGGACTTCAGATAGAAGAATTCAAAGATGTTGAAGTTACAGTGGTTGGTGGAGGCAAGTTGGTAATTTAGGGAGTGTGTAGGCAATTTTTGTGGAAGATGTAGGGTGAAGAATTTCAGATAGAAGCATTAGTTATTCCTTTAAGTGGCTGTGACACGGTTCTAAGGATGAGTTGGATAAGAGCAATAGGTTGCATGCAATGGAATTTCGCACATGATGTTTTGGTATAAAGGGAGACTCATGAAGCTAATAGCCAATTCTCCTAACCAGTGGAAGGTGGTGACCCACAAACAGATCCAAGGAATTAACACAGAAGAAGCACAATTCTTCCTTATTCCAGCAGTACAACCAGTGGGTGAATGGGGGTCGTGCTTGTCCATACAAGCTAGTTGTATAGAGAGCAACCAAGCTAAGGTTCCTCGAGATATCTGGCAAACGTTGAAGACTTATAAGGATGTGTTTGAAGCTCCCACCACTCTACCACCTTTTCTAGAAGGACAACCACAGCATAAACTTGGAGGAGGGTACAAACCTCATTAATATTCGGACCTGCAAGTATTCAGCTGTCCAAAAAGATGTCATTGAAAAAATGATAGATGAATTACTAGACTTGGGAGTAACTCAAAACAGTACTTCTCCATTTGCAGCACCCATAGTCTTAGTTAAGAAGAAAGATGGTTCATGGCGAATATTTGTAGATTATTGCGAGCTAAACAAACACACCATCAAAGGTAAATTTCCAATACCTATAGTAGAAGAGTTGTTGGATGAATTACAAGGAGCACAATTATTCACTAAGTTGCATTTACGTGTTGGATACCATCAAATTAGGATGTAAATGAGAGATATTTCAAAAACAACATTTAAAACTCACTCAAGGCATTATGAGTTTGTTGTTATGCCTTTTGGCCTTACAAACGCCTCATTCACATTTCAAGCAGCCATGAATAACATCTTTAAAGACTATTTGAGGAAATTCGTGCTTGTATTCTTTGATGACATTTTAATCTATAGCCCAACCTTAGATAGCTAAGTCATTCACTTATAACCAGTGCTAGAAACCTTGAGGAAGCATTGGTATTTTGTTAAATTGAGTAAGTGCTCTTTTGCTTCCTCACAAGTAGAGTATTTAGGTCACATCATTAACAAAGATGGAGTTGCTACTGATCCACAAAAGATTAGACCAGTACAACAGTGGCCTATTCCTACTACTCTTAAACAACTTAGATCATTTTTGGGATTAATGGGGTATTATCGAAGGTTTATCAAAGGATATGGTGAAATGGTGAGGCCCTTGACCACTTTGATTAAACAAAATAGTTTTGTTTGGTACGAGGATGCAATCAGAGCTTTCCAAAATTTGAAACATGCCTTGACATTGGCCCTTGTTCCTCCTCTTCTAGATTTTTCTAAAGTGTTTATAGTAGAAACCGATGCCTCTAACCATGGAGTAGGAGTTGTGCTTATGCAATAGGGTCAGCCACTTGCTTACTATTGCCTAGCCTTATCATCCAAGCATGCAGCCGCATCAATTTATGAGAAAGATTTACTAGCAATAGTTCAAGCAATAGAACAATGGCATCAATACTTAGATCGAAAGCATTTTATTATCAAGACAGAGTTGCAAAGCTTAAAGCACTTGTTAGACCAAAAGTTGAAGACTTCATTTCAACGTTTTTGGCTTGCCAAATTGGTGGGTTAAGATTATGAAATACAATATAAAAAGAGTAGTAACAATAGGGTTACCGAAACGCTCTCTTACGTGCCAAGAATTAGTTTGTTGTAGATGGCTGCCTCTTTTGTCTCCACAGATTTATGGGACCAAATTTGAAATTCCTGGCATGAAGACACTAATTTTAGAGCCATAATTAGGCATCTGGTATAGCACCCCAATGACCAAGGAAAATACTCTTAGGATGGACAGATCTTACAAAGGAAAGGCAAGGTGGTAGTAGGGAGTAATGAGCACTTGAAACATAAGCCCATTTCATGGATGCACTCATCTCCCCAAGGAGGTCATTTGGGCATACGTGCTACCTATCAACAGTTGAAGTCTATTTTTTGGTGGAATAATATGGAAGCTATTGTCAAGTCTTTTATTAAGCAACGTGACACGTGCACAACATAAGTTTGAGACCATTGCCAATCCTAAGTTGGTATAGTCGTTGCCCGTTCTGCAAGAATCTGGGCAAGTGTTTGCATGGATTTCATTGAAGGCTTACCCCCATCAGGTGGGAAGAACACTATTATGGTTGTGATTGACAAAATGAGTAAATATGCTCATTTTCTTGCCCTCACTCATCCCTATACAAGAAAGAGCCACGGAAGCCTAACAATTTCTTGACAATATTTACGAACTCCATGAGCCTAGACGGAGGTGATCAGTGATAGGGATCCTATTTTCCTTAGTCATTTTGAATTCATGAGAAGGCTGGGCATCAAGTAGAATTTGACCTCAGCCTACCATTCCTAATTGGATGGCCAATCCAAGGTCCTAAACAACTTACCCTGCATGACATGGGAGAAACCACGTAAATGGCATAAATGGTTGTCCCTAGCTGAGTGGTGGTACAACACTACATATCATACAACCATTAACACAACTCCTTATGAAGTGGTCTACGAGCAAAAGCCTCCTATTCATGTTCCTTATTTGCCTCAAGATGCCTTAGTGGAAATTGTTGACCACACCTTCACAACAAGGGAGCAAATGATTGCTATGATAAAACACCATTTGTCTAGAGCAATTAATCACATGAAGCAACAAGCAAACTTGAAGAGGATGGGCCAGCAATTTGCAAAAGGTGATTGGGTTTTCCTTAAGTTGCAGAGCTTTTAGGAGCTCTCAAAAGATGGCTCCTAAGTATTTTGGCCCTTATAGGATCATATAGAAGATAGGACCAGCTGCCTATAAATTGGAATTACCATCCAATTCCTAGGTCCATAATACCTTTCATGTATCCTTACTTAAACCTTGCCACAACCCAGCTACTACACAGCAGCAGCATCCTCCTGATTGGCCCCTCAAGCCTAATCATTTAATTCTTGAGAAGATCCTACACAGGAGGGTTATGAAGCATAAGGGAAGGCCTACTACTGAAATTTTGGTCCAGTGGCAACACTTGCCTGATGAAGAAGCTACTTGGGTGAAACTATATGACTTCCAGCAGCTATATCCCAATTTCTATATTAATGATTCCCAACCTTGAGGTTAAGGGTCCTCTTCAAGGTGGGAGTATTGTTAGGAGTATAAGGAATGAGTTCAGAAAAGTAGCTAGTTGGTATTTTGTTGGTCAGAAGAGTTAGTTAGTTAGACAGTTAGTTGTAAGCATGTTAAATACAGTTGCTCATACAATTGGTGGAGTCAATGAATGAATTCAAATCAGATATCTTTCCTCACTTCTCTTTCTCCTCTTTTCATCCTTCTTCTCTCTTCTTACGTAACATCCAAGTTTTATGTAGTTGAGCCCTTTCTGTCCACTCCACAATCAAAATTTCTGCCTCAAGCAAATTTCTAACTTTGAGAAAGCACATTATATAATTACCAAACTCGAAATTTGTTGATATTTTTTTAATGAATATTTAAAATTTTGAAAAATTGACTATCTTGTTTAGCCCATGAGCTTGCGTGGGTGGATATGGACATAGATGTCATTGTCAGCCTGTTCAATAAACAACCTGGCCCTGGTATTACTAGCGTGTGATGGGTAGGACCAACTTGATGTTGACAGTGCTATTCAGATTGTCATAGTACAGTTACAAGAAAGTTAAGATGATGATAATAATAGGGGAAAAGAAAAAAAGAATTTTATATGCACTCTTTTAAAATACAATGTCTAAATGGAATTAACTTCTAAAATGTTCACTTAATTAAGAATATGTTATTATGAAATAAAATATTTTAATTACTTTTTTGGTTTGAAAAAAAAATTAATTACTCAATAATATGGTTTAATTCATTTTAGTTTAAAATATTTAGGCATTGTCCAAATAAATATGGGCCAAAAATAAGATCCAACATATTCTAAAAAGCTCAATCCTTCTCATCTTCAGCTTTGGTCTAGATAAGAATTTCCCCTACTGCTGGCTCAAGAGTCAAGAAGTTTCTTCAGGTTGAGGAACATCAGACACAACAAGCAAGTCAAAAGGAGCTTTTCTAATGGCATTGTTCTCTCTCAAGGCTTATGCCCCTTCCCTTATCTGCAAGGCATCATTTGAAAGCCACAGTAACGGAGCCCACATGCTTGATTCAGCTTACATCCTGCGTGCCGCCGAGATAGCTGACAAATCTGCTGGATTCACTTCTCCCCATCCCAACTTTGGCTGCGTGATAGTTACTACCCCTGGCAACATTGTTGGGGAGGGTTTCCTCTATGCTCAAGGTACCAAACCAGCTGAGGTTCAGGCTGTAGAGGCTGCAGGTGAACGTTGCCATGGTGCTACTGCTTATCTCAACATGGAACCTGGGGATTGTCATGGTGACCACACTGCTGTCTCTGCTCTTGTCCAGGTTTGCCTCTTATATACCTTCATTTAATGCTATTACTTTTTCCCCCTTCCTTTCATGATGTCTGATTATTTTAACTCTAGGTTTCTTTGTGATTTTAGTTCATAAATGACAATGTGTGTGAACTAGGGAGGAGTTAAAAGAGTTGTTATTGGAATGAGGCATCCCTTACAACATCTGAGGGGCAGTGCTGTGCGTGCATTGAGAAGTCAAGGAGTGCAAGTTGATGTTATTGGGGAGAATCTCAAAAGTAAACTTATTGAGGTGTACATTAAACATCTTTTCTAATCTCATTTCTTATTAATGTGATGTTTACATTATAGTTTAGCTTTGAGGTATTGGAAATATGTATTACAGGAAGCTCGGAAAGCATGTTTTGTTGTCAATGCCCCTTTGGTTTGCAGAGCTGCTTCACAACTTCCCTTCTCTGTTCTCAAGTATGCTATGACCCTTGATGGTGAGCATTGTGTCAGCAATTTTAAGTTTTTCATGTTTTCTTTTCTTGAATAATTTTCTTTTTTTACCCTTTGCTATAGATCCTCAAAATTACAGCAGTCCCTTGTTACCTTCCTTTTGCTGCACCAGGAAAAATTGCAACTAGCAGTGGGCATGCAGCATGGATAAGCAGCAAGCAATCTAGAAATCTAGTTTTCGAACTACGTGGTAGAAGTGATGCTATAATTGTTGGAGGAAACACAGTACGAAGGGACAGTAAGTACTAAGTATCATGATGATCACATATGACTTTGACAGCACTTGAGTTTTTATACTTTCTCTTGTTTAAATTAGATCCAAGATTGACAGCAAGACATGGAGGCGGGCATATGCCAGTTCGCATTGTACTGACCCAGACTCTCAATCTTCCTGAGGAAGCAAACCTGTGGGACACGTCGGAGGTTTCTACCATAGTTGTAACACAGAGGGGTGCTAGGAGGAGTTTCCAGAAGCTGCTTGCATCTAAAGGTGTTGAAGTGGTGGAGTTTGACATATTGAATCCCCAAGATGTTATGGAGTATTTTCATGATCGTGGATATCTTTCAATTTTATGGGAGTGCGGAGGAACTTTGGCAGCATCTGCTATTTCATCTGGAGTGATTCACAAGGTTTTACTTACCATTCTTCTTGCCCCTTTTTCTTTTGTTGAGAGTGGGTATATGTGAAACCTTTTTTGGGTCTAATTGATTGAAAGGATTTTGACCTAAACCTGAATGATAAGGTCCACAATTTTCACTGTATATTACATGAAGTTTATCTTTTAGTCCTTTATGTAGGACATTAAAATAAGTTAGTTCTGTTTGTTCACTGCAATGTGTGTCTTTTCTACTTGGCTATCTTGCATATTTAGCTGAAGAAGCTGAGTGAAATGGCTTAAATATCCGTTTTGTTCTACAAATGTGGCCTTTTGGTCTTCCACGAATTTCAATTTCATCAGAATTGAACCTTCCTATTTTTTCCGAAAACTTTATATGATGTTGCCTTGTTATTGATGAGCATCGATAAGTAACAAATTATCCCTAATAGCTGGCCAACAGTGGGTTTTGCATAAATTTTCTGGATAATTAAGCCATGGTTGCTAGGTGCTGTTTTTTAACCATGCAACATAATGTGTTTGTGTTTCAGTGATGCCATACCTTTAGGCTTTTTGAGACTGCTGTGTAGAAATACATTGAGTTGAGTCATAAGTGGATGTTGGATATAAATATTACGATGATTATTTGCTTTTATTGTGTTTATTATAGTTGGCAGAATAGGATCAGATTTTATCAAAGTGCCGACAAGACATCTTTTAAATGCAAGTGTTTCTGTTTGAATTCTCTGAAATCAGTTATTTGTTGGACCTTTAGATTTTTGGTGCTCACCTTGTGAATATCCACCTTTAATTCTTTGTTTAGGAGGGGTAAGTCTTGGTGAAGAATATCCAAACAAATTGCTCCGTGCTTTTGGATAGATGGGTTTAGCAGGAACAGTTCCTATTAGATTTATTTAGCTTTTGGTGGCTGTCATGTTTTGATTTGATTGTCGATAAGTATGATAACAATTGATATGGTCTGCAGGTTTTTGCATTTGTTGCTCCTAAAATTATTGGCGGAAAGAATGCACCATCTCCTGTTGGTGAGCTTGGGATGGTTGAGATGTCACAGGCCTTACAACTGATTGATGTCTGCTATGACCAGGTTCGTAATAATTCCTTCAAAGTTTTTTTTTTTTGGGGGGGGGGGGGGTTTGTTTTCTCTTAAATATAGATTCATCTGATCTATGCATGCATTGGTCTAACTTTCACATGCTTAAATGGCTTGGAGAAAATAGAAATTTTAGTTGTGTCTAGAATTGGATATTTAAGTTGACATAATTTACCAGATATTACCATGTTCTTGATGTGTAACGCATTTTCTGTTCTTCACATAATTCTTCCATCTCCTGATGAGGGATTCGTCACTGGCAAGTGTAATGCAGGTTGGGCCTGACATGCTAATAAGTGGTTTTCTTCAACCCTTACCAGACATGATGCCTGTTATCCCATCAGTAGATGAGACTTTTGCTGTTGATCCTACTGTCTCACCCTACGAATCCAGCATCATATTTTTCTATAAAACATGGGATCTTTATGGTGCATTTTCAAATTTTTCTCCTCATCCCATTCAAATGCCTGATGGAAATGGTGATTATCTTACTTGGTTGAGTGTGGAGCACTACTACCAGGTACTTGCTTTTTCTGCATAAATTCTAATATTTCGTGGCAGTTTTTATTGTTTGCTTATAAAATATAACACAATGTGTAGGCACACAAATTTGTTGGGGTTAATGATCTTTATGCCCAAAATTGTGTTGAAAGGATTAAATATGCAAAAAGTCCAGAAGAAGCTGCAAGAATAGGAAGGTCAATGCAGAGGAAGCGACCTGACCTGGTATGATTCTATACAGAGGCAGGGCTATAAAGATATTGAGGGGCCAGAATATAAATACACAAGGGCCTTTAAGGAAAGTCAAATTTTTTTTAGGGGGGCCAAAAAACACTGATTTTGAAAATGAAGGTCAAAAGGTGAAAAAATTTTTGGAATTTTAGAATGAATTTTGGACCTATCCATTTGCATATGATCTGCTGCTGTGAAAGCTTTCATTTTAGTTCTTCTCACTGCATATGCTAGTTTAAAGCTTTATGTAGCCTGTTAATTTACTTTATGATTCACATCACCTTATGGTGTGAATATACATTCAAATGGTTCTGTTCCCTTCTTTTTATAAAATAGTCTGAAACTTATATTTAGGTGGGTACACAGGTAAGGTCTGACTGGGACAATATAAAGATTGAGGTAATGTACAGAGCACTGAAATGCAAGTTCTCAATCTACCCGCATTTGAATAGTATGCTGGTGTCAACTGCTGGTTCGGTGCTTGTTGAGGCATCACCGCATGATCTGTTTTGGGGGGGAGGCCGGGATGGAGAAGGCTTAAATTATCTTGGCCGACTATTGATGCAATTGAGATCAGAGTTTCTAGGGGAGTCCTCTTCATCCAGTGATAAGGACAACACTTCAGGATAAAACAGTTTGCATCCATGAGACATCAACTGCCAACTAGACGCAATTTGTTGGGTTAGTGGCCACTGTTGCTCTTGGAAGTTCTGGAGGCGATTATCTTCAGCTTCTAATACTTTTTTTTTTTTTGATAGACATCTTCAGCTTCTACTTCTAATGTGACCATTTTACACTGTAATAGAACGGAGATTTTCGTGATTTGTTTGACCAAATTAAGTGATGATGATACTTTTTAAAAGTATCTCTATAATTTTTTTTATAATTTTCTTAGATATTTATATGTTATTTATTTAAAAATTTAATGAAATTATAGAGATTAAATTATGTCTGTTTTGCATAAAAAAATGTGTTTGTCGATATAGTAAAAGCAAATATGCGATGTTACCATTTATTTGTCAGTTAGCACTTAGTAATGGTGTAGAGATAATGTTAAAAATTTAAGTAAAAAAATACTGAAACTGTAAAATCTCAGAAAAGAAATTAAAATATAAGCTTATGCAAAAATTCCGTTTAAACTTTTGATGCAACTGTAGTAGAAATCTGAATCATGACGAGTGAAAAATGAAATGACCCGTTTGATTTATAGTATGTTGTGTAAATTATATTATTTCTTCTTGAATTTCATTAAATTATATTTGCTAGTACATCTGATTTTTTTTCTTTTTAAAAATGTTAGTTAATTTTGACATTATATATATATATATATATATATATTAATTTTTTTAATTATTTACATTTGGCCAATAAACTTTTTCTTACATAATATGCATTTTTTAAACAATTAATAAAATTGTAATTCTATGTTAATTATTTTTGTTGTCATATTAAAAATAAAATTATAGTATTATATTACACAACAAAATATATTTAGAGATAAAAATAAATAATAAATTTTTATAATAATTGTTAGAAAAGTCAAGAAATATTTTTTTAAAAAATAATATTATATATAATCTAATCAAATTTTAAGCGAATATATTAGTAAGCAGCAATCATTAAGTAGTAAAAAAAAAAAAAAAACACGAATGAGAAGCTTGGAGATATGCTTCACGTGTTCAATGTCCAAGTTAATATCATTATTATTCATTCAACTTGATGGGGACATTGGGACCTCCATGCCTCCTTCAATATTTTCTCAAATACAAACCCCCATTTTCATGTTATGGAAAAAGATGCAATTATAAAAAATTGTCATAAATTTTTCTTTCTTTCTTTTTCTTTTTTGGGGGGGGGGGGGGGGGGACTTTATTGCAGTTGATATACTTTTGCACCACATATCTGTATTTGCCAAGTCACAATTTATATATAAATATGGCGTAGTTTATGTTCTTAAAGATCATATTGAATTTTAAATCTTCAAATTATAATTAAATCTTCTTAAAGATCATTATTCATAAACGTACGTCGTACGCAAATATATAATGCTCCATAAATTCACACATTGAAAACTTAATATTTGATCTATGACTGCAGATAGGAGTGATTGAAAATTGATAACATTTAGGGTGGGTTTGGTATTAAGGGTTGAAGACTCATAAAAAATAGAGAATTTTTTAAAAAAATTTATTATATTTTTATAATTATTATTAAATAGTATTTTTATTTTTTATTAAATAAAAATACTTTGATCAATTCTCATATCATCTATTTATTTATTTTTTCTATTATCTTAATTTCCTTTCTCACATGTTAAACACAGTCTTATAAATAGTATAGAGATAGATGTTAATGTTAATGTAATTAGCCAAGAAAAAAAGTACAATTCTTATGTTAATAGCCTTATTTATTTAATGTTGCGATAAAGATGTCGATGTAAGATGTTAATGTTACAACTTTCATATCCTGTATTCTTCTATGCATCATTTAAAACATGGCTAACCAGCCAACCGGACCAGCTTAGTTTTCATTGAATATGTTTTTTTGTGCTGAATGAATGGGACTAGAGATAATATAAAATATCATTAAAAGATAAAGAAGATGGTCATAGCAAGGGAAATACAGAAACAACACATTTCTATATTTCAATTTTTTTATTGTTCAATATTTACGAGAGCTTAAAAGTCAATTTACGTGCTATACAACTAGAAAAATTAATTTTATTTATACCTAATGATATTTGTTTATAAAATGTCGGAAAATGACACTTTGCAGGGCATTTAATATTTATTTTGTGTTGATAAAATGTAAAATAGTAATATCAGGGACGGAGGGTGAGGGCTGGGGGTGGTATTAAAACCAAATCCACCCCACCAACCAAAATTAATAAGATATAATTATTATCATTTTACAGACCGTAATTAATTAGTATTAAAAAAAAGAAAAAAAAAACAAAAGGGGTCTGAGCCTTTCTGTGATTGAAATCTTCCTCCAATAACCTTTTGGCTCTCCAAAAATGGCTTTTGTCTGTTTCTCTATCTACAACTACAAGAAGTCACGTCCCCAAGAGCGCGTTTCTGGCGATCCTTTTTGTTGTTGGTCGTTGCGATTATTTCTCTGATTCAACTTGTCCGCTTCCATTTCTGCACTTTTCCTCTCTCTCTTCCCTATAACAGACTCTCTCTATTTTGTTAACCATCACAGACTCTCACATTCTCTCGGATTGGATTTGTTCCTTTTTTTTTTTTTTTCCTTCTATTCTTTATCTCCAATCTCGATCTAACGAAGAAAAAGAAGAGCAAGTGATCAAAGTGCTGTGCCTGTGCCTGTCTGTGTGCTTGATTCCGGAGTTGTGGGTTTCCCACTGTTGATGACATTTGTTGCATGTTTATTACCCAGATCTGCGCCTTATGCCATGTGTCTTTCAATATTAACGAAACACAAAGCAAGTAAAAACAAGTGAAAATTCTTTTGGTTGCTGCTTCATCCACGAAGTGGAGCTTCTTTTACGGAATTCGGGATTGAAGCACACATCATTTGGGAATTTGTTGAGGAATTGTAATTGTGGTCGAGACCTTTTCTTTTCTTTGTATTTCAATGATTTACGGGTGAGCTGGTGGATTATTTCTAGAATACTTCGTGTATCTGCGGTTTCTCAAGGCTTTCCGCAACTCTTTGTGACGGATCCGCCAACAGAATATAGTAGGTGCGATTGCTTAGCTGGTCTGGAGTGCATTCTCAGCATTCTCAGGGCCCTCAGGATGGGGTCCTGCTTCTCTGCGGAAAGCAGGAGCCCGCTTCCCACTTCACCTTCGGGTATCAGGAAACGGAAGAACTCTAGAAAAAGACTGGAATCAAGGAGTTCTTCCTTTGACCATTGGAGGGATGAACCCCTCCATAGAATTCCAGGGAGGCTCTTTCTGAATGGGTCTAGTGAAGTTGCGTCCTTGTTCACTCAACAAGGCAAGAAAGGCACCAATCAAGACGCCATGATTGTTTGGGAGGTTAGATCTTTCTCCTTTTTCACGTGTTGGGTATTGAATAGTTCTTCCATTTAATCATAGTTAACTTTACGCCATACAATAGATTGACCAGTGATAATCTTGTCTATTAAATTAATACCCTTTGCAACAATTTTTCGCACTTTGTTCAGATGTTATCCAAATTATTTACCTCTTTGTCTAGTTCCGTTTAGATTCATGCAACGAATCTAAAATCAAGTATTGCCAATAGAACTGAGGATGTACTGATGAAGGATATCATGGATGAGTGGATTCCAGAAAGATCAAGTTTCTCCTTGTGGAGCTTACTGTTTTGGGAAATGCTGTTTCATTTATATAACTTGGCCTATATAGCAATAATGGGTGCCTGCCATTTGGTTTATCGGTAGCCTGTTTTATATAGTTTTCCCTGCCTGATTTTTTTATTGTTCATTGCAGAATTTTTGCTCTAGAAAAGATACCATTTTTTGTGGAGTTTTTGATGGCCATGGTCCATTTGGTCATATGGTTGCAAAAAGAGTGAGGGATTCTCTTCCACTAAAGCTGAGTTCACATTGGGAATATAATGGAACTGGTGAGGAAGTCCTCAAGGAGATTAGCATTAATACTACAGGAAGCATGAACTCAGAAGAGGCTGCCTTTGTATCTGCTGATGAGGAATCAAGGGCATCCATTGATTCTGAGGAAATGGAAAAACTTCCTGAGATCTTTCGAACACTTAAAGAGTCATTTTTAAAGGCATTTAAGGTTATGGACAGGGAATTGAGGATGCACCCAAGTATTGACTGCTTTTGCAGTGGGACTACAGCAGTAACTCTAGTTAAGCAGGTGAGGGCTTGTAACCATAGGAATATTGACAATTATCTTATGCATGCTATGACTTTCGTGCACGTAAATTATTTCTTTAAGAATTATATGGCTTTCATTGTAGGGTCGAGACCTTGTTGTTGGAAATGTTGGTGACTCTAGAGCTGTGCTAGGTACAAGAGATAAAGATGATTCTCTTGCAGCCATTCAATTAACGGTTGATCTAAAACCCAGTCTGCCAGGTTTGTCTCTTGTGACTCGTTCTTGCCTCCTCCCTTTTTTCTCTTTTGTTTTTTTTTTTTTTTTTTTTGGGGGGGGGGGGGGGGGGTGCTGTGGCTTAAATAAGGTGAATTAGGATACTATCATATTAGCATTTTGTCATTCATGTTCAAATACATATGAAATTCTTGCTTACATTTGATCCGTCCTAACATAAGTATATGGCAGAAGGGAAGATTAAAAAAATCTGTTCTAGATCTGTTCTATGAGAAAATAACGTAGTTGTAACAGGTCGTACTTGTTATGGACATATCTCTGTCATGCCAGGTCTGTCACACACAATGATGTAGTTGAACGCAGACAATTATGCATTTCCCTATCACTAATTTGAATGATGACGGCATCTCTCAGAGTTTTAGCTTGTGGATCACATATTATAGAGACTTGAAGCCTCTACTCTTCTAGTTTTCTGCGACTGCTATGCTTATGTTCCTAACTTCCTATGCTTCCTGAGCCAGTTCCCTTCTGATATTTTGAAAATTGGATTTTAAGTCAGGTTTAGTTCTTCTATAATCCATATATACTGCCATGCTAATTTGATTTGGTCTATAGTTAGAAAAACTTCAGCGTGCCCAATAAGTGACACATTATTGTTTGTCAAAAATAAAGAAAGCACACCAAACTATAGCTAATAAACTTTAGAAGCTTGTGTTGCTGGAATTATGTTTGCATTGAAAATTATGTTTATATAATAATTTTGACGTGACTTTTATCACGTGGCAATTTATCATTGATACAGTTGATGGAAGTTATACATTGTCCATATAGTATGATTGGCAATGGCAGCATGAGTGGTGAGGCAGTAGGCATATTAGTAGACACTGAAATGACACTTGTGCATAATAAATTTTGGCAATAGCGGTTAGAGATATTTGTTAAACCAATATTGGTTTTCATTTGACAATTTAGGCTTTTGGGTTGAAGTAGTTATTGACATGGTATTAGAGTCTTGATGACAAGTAGTCAAGAGTTTGATCCTTGTTGTCCCATTCTTTTAATTAAAATTACGTTTTAGCACAAGGTATAATAGGTATGTGCTATGTCCATGCTTCCAGCCCATGGGTTCTTTCATGAGAGGGCATACTAGAGATATTAATAAAACCAATCCTGGGCCTTCACTTAATAGCTTAAATTTTTGGGTTGAAGTGGTTCTCGATAATAGCTTTTAAATAATGCTTGCTATATGGTTGTGAATATCTAATCTACAAATTTGCTATAAATAATACTGAAGTAGGCCTTAAATTGAAAAGGCACGATATTTGTTCAGGTAGAGGATACTTAAGGCTTGATTGGCCATGGGAAATGTTTGTTGAGTTAGTTGTTGTGACTTTGTGAGACTTAAATCTCACCTCAAGTTGTAGCATGACATAATCCAGAAGCAGCCCAAGTCTGTGTGCGTCAATGAATGTATTGGTGTTAAGGTGTGATTGAGGGACATAGAGATTTTGCCTTCTTCCCTTTCATATTGAAGTTCTTCATTGTTCCTGCCATGAAAGTTGGTTTGAAGATTGGGTGTCCCATTTTCTAGTTTCTTTTTTCGCACATGTGTTCTCTCAAACATATCAAATTATTATTTGGTTTCTCTTGGTACATAATCTGAGGAAAAGAAGAAATTTTAGTCCATAGAGAGTGCATAAGTGCAAATATGGTTGACAGGATGTGTGCTTTATTTTAAAACAGTTGGCTTATGTCTTTAATGATGCAAAGGACAAGAATTCTTTGATACTATTGGTCATGATCACTAATACATGTGTATATTGTCTGTCTATTGCCTTAAGATGGTAATCTGCCTGAGGCTTCTTTTAGTCGTCGGTCTTATATGTGTTTTCTTCTTGAATATTCTAGTAAGCCTGATGGAGAATAAGAAAAGATTAGGAAAAAATATTATTAGTTATTTGTAAATTATAGATTAAAGATAAATATAAGAGATAGTATTTTAATTAAGATTAGAAGTAGTTTAATTAAGATTAGGATTAGAAATTAATATTTAAAATTACTTTTGTTTTATTTAAATTATGCGTTAACTTTAAAATTATTAGGGCCTATATAAAGCTCTCATCTATTGTAATAGGCAAATCTGACCATTTTGAATTTTTGGAAGGTATTGTTCAATTTCTTTGCCTCCCAACTTCTCTATTCTCTCCTAACTTCCTTCCCTTTGTCTATCTGTTTCTCTCCCTTTCTCTTTCCCCTTCCCTCTTTGCATTATTGTTCTTTATCATTTTGGTATTAGAGCCTCATTACCATTATTCATTAACATTTTTGTCGCCAGAAACTTGCTTGAATATTGCTGGAAACTGTCCTTTCTTCTGTTCATACGGAAGCTCACATTTCTAGCCATATAATCGACCAACTGGCCCCACCATCAAAAACACCATGTCAAACTCGGCCTATCCCTAGAAACCTGTCATTGGAAAATGCCACCACGTGCTGGCAGCCTTTCTGGGCTTCATGCGCCTCACGTACCAGACTTTGTTTTTCAGAGTTTTTCCTTCTGTTTTTCCTTCCATTCAACCCAAGGTACAGATAATCATCCTTTGGAAGTATTTTGGGGGCATTTCTACTAAGTTTGGCTGTTACAACTGCTATGTAAGTGCCTAAGATATCCAAATTAGCCTGAACCAATAGAGAAAATTTTGAACACTGATGTGACAACATCTTGGGTGCCATTAGTCTATTATATAGACAAGTCACTAACAAAAAATTAGAAGACCTAAAGGCAGAAGAAGAATGTATCCAAGAGCCCAATGCATTAAAGGAAGCTATCTCGATATAGCCCAATGTTATCACCGTGGAACCCCTTGATTGCCAATCAAACATTGATGATGATGGTAACATCATAAGGTTTGAAGAGCAGTTAGAAATAAATTTGGGATTTGAAGATATCGATTCTGACCAACCATTTGAAGTTAAATCTCAAGTTATAGAATATTATGTTCAAATTCAATCAGCTCAATTGCTTTACCCCGTTGAGTTTGTTATTCCATATGTATTGGGAAATTTGAAGCTGTTTTGGCTACCATATCTTAAAAGTAAGTGTTTATCTTATCTGAGGCTTTAAGATGGGTTATTCTATTGTTTTTCTACTTCAAAACTCGAAGTCAAGTTTTTTCCAACTAGGGGAATGATGGAGAATAAGGCTACGTTTGATATGCGAGAAAAGAGATTGAGGGAATGGAAAGGAGAGGAAAAAAATGGAATGTGAAATTGGAAATGACACTTGTATTCCAGCATTAAAAAAGGGGGTAGATGGAACAGATATTGTTAATTATTTTAAAAGCAAAATGGACATTACAAAATTGTTTTTGAAAATTTTTTCATTTCCTCAATGTTGATTCCCTGCTACCAAATGTGCCCTAAGAAGAGATTAGGAAAAATATTATTAGTTATTTGTAAATTAGGGATTAAAAGATAAATATAAGAGATAGTATTTTAAGTAAGATTAGAAGTAGTTTAATTAAGATTAGGATTAGAAATTAATATTTAAAATTACTTTTGTTTTATTTAAATTATGTTTTACTTTTAAAATTATTAGGGTATTGCAATAAGTAGATCAGACCATTTTGAATTTTTAGAAGTTATTGTTCAGTTTCTTTCCCTCCTATCCTTTGTCTCTCTGTTTCTACCCGTCTCTCCTTCCCCTTCCCCCTTTGCATTATTGTTCTGCATCATAGCCTTACCTTATTTCCTTTTCTCCTAAACAGCGGAAGCAGAGAGAATTCGAAAATGTAAAGGGCGCGTTTTTGCTCTCCAGGATGAACCTGAGGTTGCCCGAGTCTGGTTGCCAAACAATGACTCCCCTGGCCTAGCCATGGCCAGGGCATTTGGAGATTTTTGTCTTAAAGATTTTGGGCTAATATCTGTTCCAGAAATATCCTACCGGTGCCTCACTGAGAAGGATGAATTTGTTGTCTTGGCAACAGATGGGGTAGGAGACATTTTGAAATTTCAATTACTAATCAAGGCTTTCACTTCATCGTATTTGACATCTCCTTACCTCTGATTACATTTCAAGTTTGATGATTTATTTTTGGCAGATTTGGGATGTGCTCTCAAACAAAGAAGTTGTTGACATCATAGCAGCGGCCCCGGGGCGCTCCTCCGCAGCTAGAGCGCTGGTTGAGTCAGCAGTTCGAGCTTGGAGATATAAATACCCAACTTCTAAAGTGGATGATTGTGCTGTTGTTTGCCTCTTCCTTGACCCAGACTCGCCTAAATTATCTAGTGCTTCTCATACCAATTCTAAAGAGCAGCCTAGTTCAGGAAACCAAGTCAACCCAGATGGTGGGGAAGATCTTTCTGGACCAACTGTTCTGGAAAGGTCAGGAACTTGCCGAGCAAGCAATGAAAACTCACAGGAAGAAAGCACTGAAGAAGCGTCAAAGGAGGAGGAGATGGATGCTGAGTTAGAAAAAGAGTGGTCTGCTCTTGAGGGAGTTTCTCGTGTAAACACACTATTAAATCTCCCGAGATTTGTCCCTGGCGAAGAAGACGACAAGGCTGCGGCAGGGATAAGAAGACGCAAATGATTCAATTTGCCCTTCTATTTTTTCATCATTATAGATACATACTTTTTTCCTAATTTTATTTCTTCCTTTACCTTGTTTTCACCCATTGATGTTTTGGTCTTGAATTTGGACTGGAGACTGAAGAGGAGGACTGGGCTATATTAGTGTCTGGAAGTCTGTCCTCTCTCTTGTGCGGAGAATTATAAACTTTGTAAAATTGAACTCTCCGTTAATTTATTCTTCGAGGTACTTGACAATTACTGGTATAATTGTTTGTTTCCTGTTTTTATCATTATAAGTCTGTTTATTATACAAAAAATTAGGTATGAAAACAAAAGTAAAAAAATAATTTTATAGCTAAAAAATATTTATAATATTCTTATTTTTAATAATTATTAAATAATATTAAATAATAATTAAAAGGATAAAATTAATATTTTAGTAATTTTTTTTATTTCACTCTTTTCCTCGCTGACAACTAAATTCTGATAATGACGTGTCAGGAGGTAGTGGTTTCGGACATTACATCCTTCATACGGAAATGTGGTGTGGGCAGTGCCAGCAGTAGCGAATCGATCCTCTGCGCATAGGAAGCGTGCGCAGCGCCTGCGAATCAGCCGAATGACGTCGTTATCCATCTCAAGCGAATCCTAACCATCCTCAGTGTGCGCATCTGAACCGTTCATTCACATAAATCAAAATGCACCGATTAATTAAACAAAAGCCAATAAAACCACCGTTTCGCTGCTTCTCCGTTAACGCTGCCCTTTTCCTTTTTGCCCGAAACAAGCCGTTCTTCATTCCTTTCTTTATCCTCTGCTTCAGTTCAACCCGCGCGACGCCGTGAAAGAGAGATAGAGAGCCATTGTCCTACGGAATCGAAGCCCTAAACCTCAGGTTCGCATTTCCCTAGTTTCATCTTATTTTCACCTTCTTATCATCTGCATATCCTCATTTTGTAGCCCAATCTCTGTAGCTTGGAGCTTTATTTTTAGTCGCGAACTGATAAATTTCCTTTTAATTTTTTGCCCAATCCCTTTGTCAATTCTTGTTACCCATGTATTTCCACTTTTATGTCTCCTTCAAATTATCTGAGAAAACTTCTTTACTTCTGATGAGAATTGCAAAATGATTTGGTTAATGGTTGGAGCTTCCCTTTTATTAGAATAAAGGTATTAGATATGAAATAATTTTAGTAATTAGAATGGAATTTACCTTGCCAGTTGCTAGCTTCGTATGGATGTTACTGGTTGATGCTCTGAATTAAAATTGATCTTTTAATTGTTACTGGTTGATACTCTGAATTATAGTTCATAAATTAGTTTCAATTCATACCTTTTTATATTTGTTCCATGAAATGGCATTGAAACGTTTAAGTTGATTGTGAAATTGCAAATCAAAGTATAAATTTGTTCAATCCTCGGTTCAATTAGGCTTTAAAGAGCCTCC
Source organism: Erythrophleum fordii (assembly GCA_032878935.1). Taxonomy (NCBI): domain Eukaryota; kingdom Viridiplantae; phylum Streptophyta; class Magnoliopsida; order Fabales; family Fabaceae; genus Erythrophleum; species Erythrophleum fordii. The sequence goes on from JAVQMF010000049.1 coordinate 36,638,990, forward strand.
ATTTTTATTCTGAGCTGTACAATTTTATGCCAAATCAAGATAGGGAACATGCGCATATAACTTATTGCCAATTTGCATGTCTATTTAGTAAAAGCAAATTAACATATTGAAGGAACATGCGCATCAAGAAGTTCAGGGAATTTCACTTTAATAGGCAAGTAATGGCATTGTTCAAGGGCAGACTGTATTGTGCTATTTCATTCTGTTTTCTTTTTTTTTTTTTTTCATCCATGGCCTCTTGTTTTCCTTTGTCTAATGGTCTAAAATGTCATTATTATTTGATATTTATAACCGGTATCATCTTCCTTTGACAAACTGTTATCTTCTATGGCCACACAAGGTCTGCTAGAGATTTTCAATTTTAAAGGTCTATTGTTGCAGGAGAACAATATGGCTAATACAATTATAGACTGCTTGCTGAATATCAATCAAACATGCTCTATGATCTAGGATCTGCAGAGCACATATAACAACTTTGATGATAATGTTCAAATGCTTAGAGCGAAACTAGAAGAGTTATGCAGCCAATAATCTGACACAAAAAAAGGGCTAGAATATCCTGAGTTGCAGCAGGGCAAACTTCAAAGGAGATCCTAAGTGGTCTATAAAGCCAATAAATATGGCTTCATGTTAAGTGTAGATTCCTGTTACTTTCTTTTGCAACAAATTTAGATAGTTTAAATTTGATATGATCAATATAAATTTCAATTATTTTTATTTTTATTTTTATTTTTATTTTGAAGAAAGCAAATGTGAAATGAAAAGGTCATGTAGTGTAGCAATGTGGGGTATTTGCTGTCTTATAGTGTATTTGTTTTCAGAGAAATGCAAGAATTGTTAAGGATTTTGTTGTCTTTAGGGATGTTATGAGAAAAAATAGTGCTCATGTTTTCAATTTGTTGATCTGCATATGATTTTATTTGGAGTGTCTCTATCCTAGATTTGCAAAGAGATTGGGTTGCTTTGCTGCCTTTATTATTTGAAAACTTTTCTACATTTTGTGCCTAGGATGATGTCCATAGGCTGGATTGTATGATTTCAAACCAAAATAGATCAAAATTGATGTCTATAGGCTGGATTGTTTCATCTTAAATGTCCTCTATGAGACTTTAGTGGTTGCTATTTAACTCTATCCTGCCATTCTTGCAAAATTACAAAAGAATTCAGACCATTTATGATATCTTGGACACACAGATAGACACATACACACACACATACATGGACACACATTGACATATTGAAGTTGAGAGAATATGTGTTGTATCATTTAAAATAAATTGATAGAAACATGGAATGATATATATTGTATAATTCGAATTGATTGTGGTTTTGGTCAGGACAAGCGAAATGGGGCTTCATTGGATTGCATTGTAACCAACCCAGTTCTCCCAACATGAGCAACCCAAAAGTTCCATGATTCTTCTAAATGTTAAATTCCAACCCTAGTTTAAGAGTCAAATCAACCTCCATATTTTAGTTCTTGAAAAAAAAAAACACTATAAAAATTTCATAACTTACAAGAATCAAGCACTTCATTTAATTATTATAGCATAATCAGATTATTATAACACTTCCGTTGAATTTTTTATTTTTTAATTCAAAATAATATTATTGATCATCTTATCTTATCATATATATATATATATATATATTTCTTTCTTTCTTTCAAATAGCTTTGTTTTTTTTTTAAACTTAAAAACAAACTTTGACACAATATTTCTTCTATCATTAACAAATAGGAAACAAAAAAATCTCAAATCCAAAACATTCAAATATAATGTGAATGGCAGTAACAATTATTAAATAAATGGTACACAACTAAAGAACAAAATACTGGAGAAAAAATCCTCAAAACATGCCTTCCGGAACGTGTAATGGAACGCGCAAAACAAAGCTTCTTTTCCTGCCACTAATGAACAGAACGAGGGAGGAAGAAGTAGCTGACCAGAACGTGCTTTTGGTGCCAAAAAATCTGGTTTTATTGGCTTTTGAATGGGCGGCTCAAATGACTCTAATTGGACGGTTTGGATTGGCTGCATCTTTGTTAAATGAAACGGTGCGTTCGGCTGATTCGCAGGCGCTGCGCACGCTTCTTATGAGCAGAGGATCGGGACCCGCCAGCAGTAGGCATATGGGCATGTGGTAAGAAAAGAAGCAGTTGTCTTCCAACTTTTTCAACTTTGTTCACTTGTAATTGGCGAGATGTTAGGTACGTAATAAAAAATATATAAAAATTATATTCTTTTTTTTTTTAATAACAAAAAATATTATTAAATAATTATTATAAAAATATAATAAATATTTTAATTAATATTACAATACTTTTTACATTTCATGTTATGATATTAAATGTACCGAACAAACTTTTGGAAGCTTGGTATTTGCTTGTCCTAGCCTGCACTAAAATTCAGAGGGCTTTTCCTTTTTATTTTATTAATTTTGTTATGGTTTTCCTTTTCTTATCCGTAATCAAATTCAAGGCGAAGGACACGTCGATTATGAATCAGGATGGGGTTCAAACTGGAGCAGAATCCTGAGTTCAATTTTGTATGGATCCATCAAGCAAAGAGTTCGCAAGTATTTTTATAAATGGATAAAGCAAATGGAATGGATGAGATGAGATGAGAGGGATTGGAAGCAGCAGGCGCTTCATTATTTATTATCTATTATTTTGCAAAAGAGGATTCATATCGATTTTCCTTCCAACCAACGGGTGTAGCAGTGCAGTGCAGTGCCTCCCGGGGCTTCTATTCAGGGACGGTGTCTCCTGCTCCCTGTACCAAGTAAAAGTTCATTTGCTGAGTATATATAGAACAAATCAACAAAGAAAATAAGTGCAAAATTAAAAAATGACCTTGACAATAAGGAAAGTGAGGTTGTTTTCGTATTGCTGTAGTAGCTGCAGCAGCAAATTACAAAAGAAATCTTATTGAGAGAAAATATAAGCATATATTAATATTGGAGTGGAGTTTAACTTTAGTGAAATTACCCAGTCACTTGGTGATTGGAGGTCCAGGGCCTCCATTCATCAACAATCTTGTATCCAAGAGATCGAGTCCATTCCTCACTACCAGTAAATGGTACGCAATATCATGGTCGCCCCTGTCATAACCATATAAAATGTAAGTGAATAAGATAATTCAAAAGAAATAACACCGTTAATAAATAATGATTAACGAATACCTGAAAATAAGTACTCTATAGCCCTGCATGGTTAGGTACTTGTGGTAAGGAATTTCATGCTTCCGGAGTGTGATATATCCTTTGAGTGCATATTTCCCAAGGACCCGCCACACTTTCCTAATCATGATATATATGATTCTTCTTATTTCATTAATTTATGAAAGCATTATATATATATATATATATATATATTTACATACCTGCTCCGCATGAATGGCTTTCCTGACAGCTACATTGCAACTTCATCACTCTGTGTTTTCCCAAATCAAAAGTCCATCAAGAAGAAAACAAAATGAAAGTTGAGGAGTTGCTTACAACGCACATGATGTGCATATTTTCAGTCATTAATATTTGAGGCCATAATGGAACGACGCCATGTTTGACTGGCGCTCGTAAAGGCCAAGCTCGACCAAACATCCTCTTCCTCGCAGGCAGAGGCTTGTCCATGTCCTTAGCCCCTAATCATCGGAAACTCAATGGAATTGAAGGGCTTGTGTTTCCAGTTTTTCAAGGCTCATGGCAGCAGGGCTCTAGTATATCGTACACGTTAAGCCCATCAATAGTCTGCATGCCCATATCAGTATGATTTTTGCTCCGCAATCTTCTTCTTAGTTCTTTTCTTTTATTTATTATTTAAATTCAAAACCCATCTCATTCTCACCCTGTACGCTTTTTGGAGGTTCTTGGAGCACGCATCATCATCAGGATTGTAGTCCTTTCCTTTGCAAGCGGCTTCTACATCCTGAAGATTTGACATATACACTATTACGTCGTCCCATGGGAGTGGGTTTTGACTACTTTTGAAAGGGCAAATTTAGTTGGGAAGAAAGACGAAGAAATTTTACAATTATATATTGGATTATCTCATAGATATTGTCGGAAATGAGGCCCATCCCACGCACAAACGGGATAAGAGCATTGCCGTCAAATATTTCGTCGGTAACACCATTTCCCACCATGCAACCCTAACACCCCAAAAACAAATTAATGTCCAGATTTTGCTTTTAACATATTTATATGTAATTTCCTAGGTAATTCAGAAAGTTTAACTAGCTACCTTAAAATTAATCACGGGCTTTGCGCCACTTCTGATTCCTGGCATGGTACATATATGTAGTAATTAATTGATTCATTGTATTATATATAGGTGATAATTATAAACAAGTCTAAATCATGAGGGCGCATGTACCTTTAACTACTTCATAAGCAACAGTAGGCATATACACTCTAGCATAAGACTCTCTAGAATTATAGAATGGATTTGGCAGGAATTCTAGGAATTGTTGGAACCATGCACTGCATGCGGGTATGATTCGAGACAATCTCCATGGCACTAATGGTTTTTTTTTTTGGCCACATATGGAAGCCTTTTCATGCATGCATATATGAGATAGCCAGGTGGAGGTTCTTTTGGTTCTTTGACTCATTTAACTAAGGAGATATTTAAATTTTGTATTTTGAGAGAATTCTGAGAAATTTGAAGCCGCAAGTCTTGCATCTGAAGTTGTTACAACTATCATATTCTCCATGCGTTTGTAGCTTTAATTATTTATTTATTATAAATAAGACTCATAGAGGTTGAAAGTTGGGGGGGGGGGGGACTTGAGTAAAAGAATCTATTTAACTTATTATTTTTATCGTATTCTCCATTGGATCAAGTTTTGATATCAGAGTACCCCGTTCCACTTGTGAATGGCAAAGAGTCATTTTGGGCATCAAGCAAGTGACGAGAGTTTACAACAACTTTTCACATTCTGAGGTATACATTTGACAACTCCTACATCAATGTCAAATGAAAAATCCCTTATTCAATCTACCTTGACCAGCCAAGTTGCTAAGCTCTCCACTGACATGGCAACAGTCCTTGAGTGGATCAAACACCAAGTCTCCACTTCTCAAGATGAAAGCAGTGGAAAGATTAACACTCCTATTAAGGCGAAGGTGAAGTCGATGAGAGAGAGATTTAGGGGCATTTCGAAGTCAAAAGGAAAAGATTGTGATGATACTAATGACGATATAGATCTCTACAAAGAACCTTTCAAGGTTGAGGCTAAGTTTGACATTCCAATGTTTGACAACTTTATTGATGTTGATAAATCAGATTCTTAGATTGACCAATTAAATACCTACTTCACTCTTTGAAGGTCCAGTAGTGCCTAAAAGGTCATATTTGCATCACTGAAAATGATAGATCATGCAAAAATGTGGTGGAAGGTCCACATTGCATGCGACAAAGTTGAGGATCTTACATAGAGCCAATTTAAACAACTCCTTAGACAAGAGTTTTATTGATGGGGTATCCTGAGGAAAGATGGGATCGTTGGCATCGTTTACACCAATGATGTGACCAATCTATCCAGGATTACACCACTAAATTCATATGACAAGCAATGGCTCTTGGTCTCTCATTAATAGATTCACCAACATTCTAAAAATACACATCAAGGCCGCACCGAGCGATTAATGCAAAATTAAGCTTGTTTCAAGTTCATGACATCACCGGTGCAAGTGTAATAGTAATGGCGATAGAGAAAAAGAACAAATCTCATGGTGAGTAGGGTACAAATCAAGATGGAAAATCCAAGACAAAGAAGAAGAAAAACTCTAAGAAAAGTACTTCTTCAACCTCCTCTTCTTCTACTAATAAATTTGTGAGCACTGTAAAGTCATAGGTCATGCTAAAGGAAAATGTTAGAGGCTTCATCTAAAACTTTTTCCTATGAAATGGAAGAAAGGTGAACATGTTAAGAGCACTGTAATGGCAATAACGACACTTTAAAAGATGAACCAAAGCAGCTAAGTTCAGTTCAACAAGTTGACTTGACCCTGTCCTTGATGGCAATGCCTAAGGCAATAGGTTCAAGTCTATCTACTAATCATAGTCCAATTAAAGAATTATTCACTGTCAATATTCAAGTGAAAAGGAAATCATATCTACCATATTTGATCCCGGAAGCCAAAAGATTCTTATCTTAATAGGGCTTATTCAAAAACTGGGGTTAGAGATAACACCCTATCTTTGACCATACCCACTAGGATAGATTACTAATGATATGAACCAGCAAATCAATCACTAATGCATAGTATGTTTTGCTATATACTCTCGTTATATTGATGAGATACAATGTGATATACCACTAGACATTTATCAAGTGATTTTTTATAGCCCATTTCTTTATGATCATATGCCCATTTTCATCAGAAAGCCCAAAAGTATGAACTAACTAAGGACAGCAAGAGGTTCATCCTTACCAAGGAGAAACCCATCTAGACAATTGACTTGGTTACAGTTGGTCAAGAAAAACGTATTATCAATGCATTCAAAAGTATATGTTGGTCATGATCAACCAGTGGTCCCCGATAATAATAGATTGTCTACACTAACCTTGTTTTACAAGGAATATAATAAAGAATTGTCAAAACTTCTTGAAGAATATTTTGAGCTCTTTGAGCAGGTTTGTGTGTTGCCACCAAAGTGACTAGTGGAGCATGAAATTCAGCTTGTTGTTGACTAACTGTTTTCTAACCTTAGCATGTACTGTAATTCAGTGTTAGAGAATGAAGAAATCAAGTGGTAGATTAATGAACTACTTGAGCATGGTATTATTAAGCTAAGCAATTCTCCATATTGGTCCCCAATGGTGCTTATACCCAAGAAAGATGAAGGATGACGCATGTGCATCAACTATTGCGTACTGAATGATAAGAATCGATACCCTCTCCCTTGTATGGATGATATATTGGATCAGCTGCAACATGTGGCCGTCTTCACCAAGTTAGATCTAAAATCTGGATATCACTAAGTCCAAATTAAAGAGGGTGATACTTGGAAGAGAGCATTTAAGACATGCTAAGGCCTTTATAAGTGGTTGGTGATGCTATTTGGATTTTCCAATGTTTATGTGGCTAATGAACGATGTTTTATAGCCTTTCATTGATGATTTTGTAATTGTCTATCTTGACGATATCTTGATCTATAGTAGGTCATGGGAAGAGCATCTAATGCATGTTCTGAAGATGTTTGAGCTATTGAAGTAATATTAACTATGTTTAAATTAGAAGAAGTGCGAGTTCGAAAAGCAAACCTTGTTGTACCTTAGTTTTGTGGTGGGCAATGACGAGTTACAAATTGACCCCGATAAGGTAAAAATCATTAAGGAGTGGCCAAGACTTAAATCAATGACCAAGGTTCGAAGTTTTATAAGTGCTTACTAGTATCTTTATAAGTTAATTCATCATTTTTTCTGTTTTAACTTCTTTATTACATGCACTAACGAAGGCGAACCAGAAATTTGAGTGGACCTCAAAACTTGAGAACTCATTTCTCTTGTTGAAGAAGATAAGTGAAGCACTCGTTCTATCCTTGCCTAATCTACAAGGGCTATTTGAATTAGAGGCAAATGCTTCCGAGTATGCTATGGGTGCCATCTTAATGCAAGATGGTCAACCTATAGCATACCACTCAAAGTTATTTCAAAGAGCTCAAAAGAGTTATCCATTATATGACAAAGAACTTTTTGTCTTATATTAGGTGGTGAAATATTGGCACATCTATCTTTTAGGCAAAGAGACAATTGTTCATTCTGACCACCGCCCCTTTCAATTTTGGAAGCTTAAGCTAAGTTGCAATAAGCACGCTATAAGAAATGGATGACATATTTACAACAGTTCAACTTGGTTATTAAATACAAGAAGGTGGTTCATAACAAGCTTGTTGACATGCTATCATGGCTGCCAATAGCTGCCCTTTGCTTATCTATGTTTATATAGGTTGAACCTTCATTTCATGAAGATTATACAAGCTAATATGAGGAGGATCTTGATTTTCAAGAAGTGATAATTAACATTACGACAAGAAGACCACTTAAGTTCATGTTGCGAAATGGACTTCTTTATAAAGGTACACTTTTGTGTGTGCCAAGAGAAGCAGAGCGAATAAGATGGATGCGTGAAGCACACACTTCAAAGGTAGCTAACCACTTTGGAGTAACAAAGACACTACAAAATCTCCAACACTATATTTTTTGGACAGATAAAAAAAAATTTCATTTAGCCTCTTCATGCCCATTATAACTAGTTATTTTAGTTTTCTGCTAACAGCCATCTCTGTGTTTTCTGTAGAATAGTGCATCCCAAGCATGTTCTTTATTAAATTGAGAGTTGGAACCTTAAAAAATGATCAATATGTCATCGATTGAATTGAAAGTATGATATCTATTAGGAATTTCGCCTTCATCAGAACTTTGAAGCCATCTACTTATAAAGATTCTCCATTACTAATTTTTAATTTAAGCCAACATGCCACTTCATTTGGTTCATCCTATGATGGTGATCCTTAGCATATTTTATTTATTTAAAACACTTTGTTATCCATATAGAAGAAATTGGTATACTTTTAGCTTGGATTTTGTCAAAGTTTCTATGGTATAGTTTTTTGCCTCGTTATAAGGCCATAGATTACCTAAAGCTCACTTAAATTCTGATTTCTACACAAAAAAAAAAAAAAAAGAATTAAGCTAGTATTTTTGAACCATTAGCTAGAAAAGGAAGGGGTAGAGGTTGGAGATGGAATGGCTGTTTAGTTGTTTAAATATCAGACAGATTCTAGGGGAAGAGGTAGAACTCTTTCCACATGTCCTTGAGCAATGAAAACTACCTTATTCATGAGATATGTTTTCTTTATTTTTCTATAGAGTTATAGAAATGGGGTAACATACATTTTGCCCATTTTGTCCTTCTTGTGCTCAATGGCCCCTATAATGGTAGGGTGTGTGATGATAAGTATAGTTCATTGCTGATGTCTCGTGTCTTGCTTTTGGCATAGTTTGGGGCCTACACAACGGGCTATTAGATCAGTGATAAAGTAAGATGTAGCTCATTTTATAAGGGGTTGTGTTTTTTATAGCACTTCTAAGATTGCAAATAAAAAGATGAGCTTGTATACTCCCTCGCCAATTCCTTCTCATCTTTAGGAGAGTATTTCTATGGATTTCCTTGCAGACCTTCCAAATACACGTTGAGATAATGATTATCTTTTTGTGGTAGTGGATCATTTTTAAAAAATGGTGATACTCATTCCATGTAAGTAGACAATTTTGGGTGAAGAAGTAACACGACAATTCTTCCAACATGTTTGGGTATATTTTGGACTACCTAGCTCTATTGTGTCTAATCATAATAGCCTTTTTCTCAATCATTTTTGGCAATCTCTTTGGACAATGATGGATACAAAGCTCAAACAGAGTATGACGTTCTATCTTCAAACTAACAGTCAAATTGAATTGGTCAACTATATAATTATTTATCTTCTACGAGGTTATAATTCACGCCATCTAAAGACATGGGATGAAAGCATTCATATTTGCAATTTATCTTTATTCATGAGTACATATATACCCCGACTAAGAAGTCTTCTTTTGAAGTATGTTTAGGTTTCCAACCATAAAGCCCGTTTGACTTAGAGTTCACAATTACAACAACATTGCAAAATACTAAGGAGGAGAAAAATCAACAAAAAACATAATGATTCTTAAAGGGCATTTGTCATCTGCATAGTGAGGTAGAAAAGAACTTGCAGAAGGCTCAACAAAGGTATAAGATGCAATATGATTGATATCGAGTTAAAGTTGACTTCTAAGAAAGTGACCTTGTATAGCTCTATTTGAGCAAGGAGCGACTCAAGGGTGAAGGTAAAAAGCTAAAACCCATTCATTATGATCCTTTCAAAATCTTGTGAAAATTTGGCAATAATGCTTGTCAACTTGAACTTCCTCCTTACATGGATATATATTCAGTGGTGAATGTTGAGTATCTCAAGCTCTTTGAGCCGTCCATGCTAGATGAGGAGTTGGAAGCAACACTGCCTTCTATGAAAGATCTAGTGTATCAAAGGGAAACGCTCTTGACTAAAGATGTAATATTGGAAAGGAAGATAACTGCAATCTGACGCGGTACCAAGGAGTCCTTTCGAGTTGGTCAAAAGGGTCAATGTCCAGGTGCTGCAAAATGGTTCACAAAAGAGACTGGGCAAGCTCAATTTCCTCATCTCCGATTTTAAGAAATCAACAAGTGGTGCTTCCTTCCTTTGAAAAATGGGAGATATGATCCAAGATGATCTCCATTACACTAATGGATATTTTTTTGCCATATGTGGAAGCCTTTTCATGCATGCATATATGAGATGGTCACATGGGGATATATTCTATTAGCAACGTGGAAAGTTCATTTGGTTCTTTGACTTATTCAACTAAGGAACTTTAGTATTTTGAGAGAAATCTAGAAAGTTCGAAGTCGCAAGTCTCGCAGCCGAAACTGTTACAACTATCATATTCTCCATGTGTTTGTAGCTTTATTTTTTTTTTCTTTTTTTTCATTACAAATAAGATTCATAGAGTTTGAAAGTGGGGAGGACTTGATTAAAAGAATCAATTTAACTTATTATTTTAATCTTATTCTCCATTGGATCAGTAAACAAATAAACAAATAGAATGGATTTAACCCTATATATACATATATATTTTATATAATAATATTGGAAATGAAATTAAGAAGTAAATACCTTCAAGAGGAAAGCATGGGTATCAGAGGCAGTTTGTCGATCTCCAGTAACGTATTTGCTTGAGTTGTTGGAGTAAGAGGGGCCAACGCCAGCCGGGGAATCCAAATAAATAATGTTAGAAACCTGAAATGTATGCATAATACCTAGCAATTGTTATATTTGTATCTACTCTAGTGTGTTTCTGGGGTTAAATTTGATTCATAGAAGAGGGTGATTTACATGCAATTGCAGGTATATAACCTTGGACCAGCTGCAGGGATTAATATGCAAAGTGGGGAGATTTCCTTTGATTTTTGGTGGCTCAAAGTTGAAGGGTCCTGCATGCGAAAGAATTAATGATATGAAAGGGAATGAATGAATATAAGAAGATATATAGAATATATGAAATGAAAAACGTGACCATGCTCGTAGACGAAGGCATCGAAGCTGGAGCAGCCAGGACCGCCACTGAGCCAGAGCTCAACTGGATCGTTGGGGGGGACTTGTTTGGGAGGTAACAAAGTGGTAGAGCAGATTGTTGTCTACGCTTATATAACCCGAGTAGTGCTTCGATGGGAAACTACCCTCAAACCAAGGCAGTTTCGCAATGAGAGTGTTGTGACTGTCGACATACATCCACATCCAACTACTCACTATAATAATCATGCAAACTGATACACTCCAACTCTTCCCCGTCCTCGATATATAATCACCTTGATCTCTTTCTCTATGCATAGTCTATATATATAGCTTCAACATTAAAGTATTACCTAGGAAATTAACAACACAGGAAACAAAAGTTCTTGAATTGATTACAAAACACAAAAGATGACTCACTTGTTTAACTTGCTTTGTATGAGGGAAAACAAATAGAACTATATGTTTCTAATTTTATTTTTTATTTTGTCTTTTCATTTGCTGTTTTGTCCCCCCTCCCAAAAAAAGAACTTAAATGCATTTAAGTATATTTTTATATTATTATTATTAAATTCTTTAATTAAAAATATAATAAATAATTTTTATAATTTAACATTATATAATTTACTCTTTTAAAATTTTTTATATTAATATACTATATTCTTATTGAAAAATTTAATAATAATTGCCTAAACAACTTTATTCAAGTCTAATTCATATAATTTTCTAAAATCAATTAATTTAATTTGTAGCCCGATCCCTCCTTTAACCAACAAACTAAAACCTTTCATACCATTTTGAAATTAAAAGTTTGGGGGACCTATGATCAACTTTTAAAATTACGAAGGAAAAAAAAATTGCATAACTCTGCAAATTAAAGAAATTTCTTTGCATTTTGACCAATACTTAATTTATTAAAAAAGGAAACTCTGCTTTTATCTATCCACTTCTAACACATAATGAACCAACCCACCCAAACATGGTATAATTGTTTGGTAATTATAATGTTTGCGTGGAGCTAGGTCTTTTGACAACTAACAGATGTAGATCCTCTAAAATATTTTATGAAATAATATTGAAGAGAATAATAAAGATGGAAGATATCTTTTTCTCTAACTTTATCTCATAAAATACTTTTCCAAATCCAACAACCACACACCCTTTTGGCCAAAAAGAAAAGAAAAGAACAACTCACACTCCCCACAGCAGAATGCAGATTATAAGTCAGTTAGTAGGAATAATGTAACTGCTTCGAACTTTAAATTTTAGCATGTTTCATTGGTTTGTTTAAAATGAATTGAATTTAATCTATATGTGTAAAATTTATTGTATATAATTAGTTTGAAATAATATAAAAAAAACAATTGTGATTATTTTTTTATCAAGTAAATTATATTAATAATGATAATTTTATGAATAATTGAATTCGTTTAATTAAAGGAACTAAAATATTTAATTTAAAATAGGTTTTAATAGATGAATTCTTGAATGAATGGTGAATTTATCCAGTGGAAAAAAAGGACAGCCTCTAGTTCTGGAATTCTAAATTGTAATCCAAACAAACCCCGTGGGTGGGGAATGGGGAGACATGTCTGCCACTCTTTCTTGTTCTGTCGCCGCCCTCTGCCACCCCTCCAAGTCCAAGATCCGTAGAGCGCCCTTGTTCCTCCATCATAATCATGATCGTTTTTTATTGGGAGGTTTCAGTTCTCTTTCAAAAATTGCACATAGTTCAGACAATGATGACTTGTCAACAGAGAAATCAGATGCCGATAAGATTGTTGATGCTATCAACTTTGGTGAGCTCTGCAATGAGTTCGAGTGCATCAGTAGCCCCTTGGTGGAATCCACAGCAAGACAACTTGCACGCGATATACTTGAGCTTCGGGACGGAAACCGAGCCCTTGCAACGTTGGCTGTCTCTGTGAGATACAGGGTACTTCGTTTATTTTGACCCTAGAAATTTTATGTCAAATACACAACAGACTAATTGCGATTTATTCTACAGGATCCTGTGAGGAGCTTTGTTGGTCGCGACAAGTACAAAAGACCACTATGGGCAAGGGAAGCCCTCAACAAGCCCTTTGTCGTTAGTTTTCTTAACTTTCTGTGGTCGTCCAGCAACCTTCGAATAAATGCTTCTTGAAATCATCTATTTTTATTTTATTTTGGTGACAGAGTGTGCAGGAAATGGGGATGCTGTCGACCAGTGTGCTAAGTATCAAGTGGACAATTAGAGGGAAGCCTAAGTCTTTAATTGGTGGAATAGCAGGGGATCTGATAGTACGAGTTACTTCCCGATTTACTCTCAACCAAATTAGTGGTCAAGTCATTGAGCATGAAGAATTCTGGGATTTATCTGCTTCTTCTGCTGTTGCTCAGGCATTTTTCTGGACATCCCGTGCGCTTTTTGCTACCCTTGAGTCTGGAAAAGACTTAGTTGATATTGCTAAAAATATGAGTGGCCCCCTTTCAACTAAAAAAGATAACTCGGAGATTTATCGAGATCCTTCAGCTGATCCAACTAAGGTGACCTCATCTTTCACCACGTTCTTTATCGACATCTACTAACAAAACACACTTTTTTAAGCTCAGTCTCTCTCTAAGTTTTAGCCTGACACTTGAAATGTTTTTCAGTTCTTCCAGAGGGACGACAACTTCCAGCGAGATGCATACCAGATTGCACTACTCCTGGCAGTTCTTTATTTTGTAGTTCAATTTCTGAGGACAACTTTGTGAAATCTTCCTTGTAAATTCCAATATATTCCACAAATTATCATCATAACTAAAATTGCAAGCCCATATTCCTGAGATTTACAGTGACCAAATCAATGTCACCCAACACAGATACACCAAATTAAACAAGTGCAAAAGCCGAACCAGCACGATAAAGAATAAAGAAGCAGTAAGTTCTGGGAATTCTATCAAGGATTCTACTTATAATACAACCAAAACAAATGAATGTCATCCCTCATGTATTAAGAACTAGTTAAATAAACTATTTAGCATGGTAATTAGCAATAAAAAGAATGTCAATATTCTTCCAATTAACAGGGTGGAAATTGAAGAAATATTGTGTGCCCCCACTGTATATACTGCTCCAGTCATTTCGTCCTTCACTTTGATGCTAGATGAGCCTAAAGAGACAATAAAACAAAGTTAAAATGGTCATTCTAGTTTACGTCAACCTAAAAACAGTAATTATTTCAACAGAGAGTCATATGGTAGCTATAACAAATGAAGACGAATGGCAAAGCTCTCCTAAATAGGTTGACCGTTGACCCTAATTCATCTTATTTTTTGTTATTTTATTTCATAATTTTTAAAGCATTTCAAATACTGCTCACATATTTGTGCTTGCAACTTTGCATACCTAGTCTTTTCCTTATAAGTTGACCATGTTAGGCTATCCTGCTTAGTTGATATCCTGTTATCTCTGTTATTTGTTTGAGAAACAAGGATCGAGTTAACTAAAAAAATCTACTCAAGCGAAATTCTGGTATTATTGACAAGCCAAAAGGGAACAGGCCTAATTGGCATATTCTGACGAAGAGTCTCCAGAGAAACCCCCCTCAGGAGGCAGAAAATGAACTATAATGCTTGCATATATAAATTAAGTTATATATAAAATCTGAAGTACCGCCACCAAAATTATAGAAATATGATCCCTTTCAAGCATTATATTCGCGAGTAGGAGATGGGCTGTAGAGGGTGAAAATTAATTCTATCAAAGAGTACTAAAAGAAAGATCTAAGGTGATACAAACTTCAATAAATTAGGCATATTCATAAATGGAGCTAGATTAAAGCAGAAAATAATAAAGGAAAAATGAAAATTTGATGAAAGGCTACTCGTTACTCACAATTGAATTCAGTCCATCCAATGGCCATATTTTCAAGATCATATACAACAAGTCTATTTGAAAGTACCAAATCTGTAATCAGAAACAATTCAAAATCAATAGACGATATTAACATCCAAACCACATTAGCACTCTTCCAACATAATGAAAACTAGCATCAATCAGGCCATGCAAATGTTAGCTCAGCATATTTTAAAACACACACACACACATACCCCCCCCCCCCCCCCAAAAAAAAAAACAGAGAGACAACAATAAAGGCATGAGTTCTGTACAAAGAAAACACAATATTAATTCAACATAGCTGATTCCCTTATACGTGGGAAGAACAACATATATCAGAATCAGACTCAATCTGGGACTAAATGCAAAAAATGTGCCTTCTACATTTAATAAATCACTAGCTAAAATTCATTTGTGACATTTAATTCTAAACTGTACCTCCAAGAAGAGTCATATCCTTTCCGTCCTTGGTTTGTGCCACACTTTTCTGCCAGCCAACACACCATACGTTGTCCTGGGGGACAATTAATGACAAAGTAATATATGAAAATATTAGTAAAAATAAGGATGAATTACTCTCCCCTCCTAAGAAACGGTTTAAGTATATGGTCTTCACTTTTATTATGAAAATCTACACAAACTTCCTCTGAAAACATTCATTTGACCAAAATACATTCAAGGATAAGATTGACTTCTTTTATAAAAAATTTAACTTATTAGGAAATTCAACGCTATTCTGTGTTAAAAATCATAAAATTAATTTATTTTAAAAATTTTATTCAATTTATGGCAATGCTTATGTGTATTAATATGTATTTAATACACATGTTATTGTTAAAATAAAATATTATTAATTATTATCTTTTAATTAGTTTAAATTCTTCAAAAACTACTTTGAAAATATTTTCTTTATTTTTTTAAATTTATTTATTTATTATCAAATAATTTTAAATTTTGTGAAGTTTAGGAAAGTAGTTTTTTATATTGATCGTATTCATATTTAATATTTATTATATTATATAAGAAATAGATATAACAGTATTTTGATCAAAATGAGTGTAGTTGTAATTTTATCTTTCGATTTTAATAGACTTTTGTATATATTCTCATAATAGAAAGGATAGTCATGTAATTAAACATCTCTTAGAGAAGGGAGAGTATTTTACCCTGAAAACAATTTATCAACACAATCAAGTACTGCATGTAAAATGTGCATCTGTGATCACTTGCATAATCAGCCAATTACTTGTCAAAGAGGTATAGACAATGAACGTTAAAGTTCCCACTTACATGAATCTGGAACAGGTAGTCGTGAGGATAAACTGTCAGAGAAACAGATTCCTCAAAATGAAACTTGACAATTGGAAATCCATCATCAACACTGCAAGAGTACAATGGACAACAAGTAAAGGTCTGGAATCTGGATAGCACTTTTGCGTCCTTGAACTAATGCAACAAAGGGAAAAACTTATACTATTTTCAAGGTTACCAGAATATCATTTAAACAACAATCCATGAACAGTTACTATTTTGCAAGAATACCAGCTTGAAAATGATTTTTCTTCAGTTTTTTTTTTTTTTGGGGTATATGTGGCAACAAGAAAATCAGATAATTCTAGGAACATAACCATATCTAACCAGCTCAATAGTTCGATCCCAAACAAAGGAAACAGGATAAAGTAATACAGAAACTCAAAATGGAAATTACAGGCACTAAGAAGCGAGATCTGAGAATAAATTTTCAAGAACTTGCTTACAATTCCTAATTTTTCTCTGTTAACAGAACCCACATAGACCAGATGTGTCAAGTGATTTCAGATTGCACCTAAAAAAGAATCTAATTAATGAAATTTGGACAAACCAATTGCTTTATGGAAAAGATCAATTCATGCCAAGTCAACAATTTAAGATTTATAAAGAGCCTCTGTTGTCTTAGGTGAATGTCACTCACAGCTGTCATATCTATTTTGTTTGTCCACCTATATAACATTGCTAGTATCAGGAGTCATAACATGCCAACACTATAATTTTCACGATTCTTTGATAGCCATGACTTTTGAGTAAGCGTTATTTGAATGACAGTCTGGTATCATCACACCCAGTGGACTAAAAGACCAAGAGAATGAAGTTTAATCTATCCAATGATTCATGCCATATCCTTTGTCTCATTGAAACCAACAATGATCACCCCCCCCCCCCAAAAACAAAAAAAAAAGAGAAACATCATACCTTAATATTTATAAATAGTAATCAAAACTATTAAAAAATAACAGGAAAATATAAAAAATTTCCTGTCTATCTGTATGAAGTAAGAGAAAGTGGCAAAGATTAGTATCATACTTTTCAGTATACTGAAAACAAGTAAACTGATCCTCAACTAGATGTAATTTCAGTCCAGGCTGCTGAGCCATAACCTATTATAAAGAACAATCATAAGTATCAAAGTAAAATAATTGATTCAATTAAACTTTAAAAGATACACTTACCTTCGTCATTAGTTGATCATAAACTGTGTCTGGAAGATAAGCCAAAGTTGTACCACTATCTATTACTGTTCCCCTCCCATTTCCAGAATCAAATGTGTCTGTGGGAAGCTGTAAAACCTCCCTATCAACCTCAATATCCTTCAAATTCACATTGTAGTGTGCCCTATAATGGTTGATACACTACAGTTATGACATAATTCCAAATCCAGAACCTGAACTCAATATATACATTACAAGAACAAGTAAGAATGAAGAAAATTTGCAAGAGATATGCCATAGATCTTAAATTGAAACATTTTAGGGCTTAAACCACGATCTTATACTAAATCAACCTTCACAAAAATGAAGACCTTAGAAAGAAATAAAAAATGGACGAAGGATAACTCTTGCTCTGTTGCCACTGGGACTCATTGGCCCTTCTAGTGACAGAAATCAAAAAGGACTTATCATACATAAAGGCTCCGTTTGGTTCACCGCATTGTAAACGTAATCCCTTTACAAATTTTGTGTAATGTCTATTATATCTTTATATTTATTATTATATCTATCAAATCACCTTTCTAAAAGTAGGAGTAAAATAGTTATTTCTTTATCTCACCTACCCTCACCTACTCACATTTTATATTTCCTTCAATGTTACATCCTCCAACCAAACAAAGCAAAAAACACTAACAAGAAAGATAGAAATAGAGATAAAATTTCATTGTAGTCGCATGACTTCTGAGTTTATACTTGCATTTATTTTCCATAAGACTTTAAAATTAAGTTGACTATATAATAAATAATCAATCTATCAATATAATTTGGGAGAAACAGAATTTACACAAGTCTACTGGAAAATAAAGTGTATAAATCCCAAAACTTAGATTCTCTTAATGTTAAACAACAGTGGAATGAACATAAATTAAATAATCATCAAATAGATACCATCATGCTTCAGTAAATTACTGTTATCAACTAATGACAATCCATTGATCACACTTACAACAAATATCATGACAACAGAAACAAAAAGCTAAGATACTACACATACTGTCCAGAAACCAAAGGTGTTGTATTGACTTTTGGCTCCACCACTTCCCCAAGGGCAAAGATTCCACCTCCATGATTATTGTCAAGGCAGTGTGAAAATATTTTTTTAACCTTCCCAGATGCCGCAAGCTGTGAAAGCACAGATGAATTTGCTTGTCCAAAACCAATTATTCCATCAAGAGCTTCATTAGTTGACCCTAATGCCCCAGATTGTTTAGCACCACACCTATCAGCAAGACAATACTTGAGAAGTCGGAACATGTCTAGAAAAGCATTCAGATATAATAGTGACATTTCTTATATTTGTTTCTCAACTTAGGAAGCTAAGTATTCCTCAACATTAAAGAATCAAACAGATTAAAACTCCCACCTGGTAACAAAAGGAACAGCTATGAAGAAAACATGTTAGATGAGGGGTAGGGTCAGCTGAGGTAGAAGATAAAGGGGGAAAAATTATATAGGATGATCCTATGCATGTTTAATGTGAGGGTGGAAGTGTTTTTGTGCAGAAAGAGAGCAGATTTCAGTGAGAGAGAACATTCTAAGAGAATGTGAGGGAGTTCGAAATTGGCATAAACAGAAGTAGTAAGTAAAGATGTAATTGCAAGAGGTGTTAGTAGAGTTTGTACTTTGATGAAACAGATTAATAATGAAAAAGTCCATGTATTGAATTTTACACAGTTTGACTTGCGGTTCATGTCATTGTCTTCAGTTATTTAGGAATTAGGGATCCACCAAGAGTTTTGCTATAAAGCAATAAACATCTAGAACAAAGACCAGCAAGAAAAATGAAGTCAAAAATAAAAATAAAAATGAAGGCAACATTCAAAATACCCCAAGAAATGTAGACAAAGCAGTCAAATAAGTATACGGGAAAGTATCCACAAAACATGAAGCAATTAATTCAATAACCATTCTAAAACAGTATCAATTCCACTATGAGAAGCAAGAATAATAACTAATAATAGAATAGTTGTCAGATGTCAACATTGTATGATTATAATGTAAAATACTTCTCTGGTTCTCACCCAAAAATCACCGTGCTATTTGCTGGTGCACTATGAAGGTTACCATTGACCTGGTTAAATGTAAGATAATCCTTCACAAAGTACCCAGCTGTGGAGCTTCCATCTCCATAAGTTACACTATATGGGCATGGCATATCAGACTTGCAACCAGCAATTGGACCATCATATGTGTCAGAGCAAAAAACATCGTCACAAGAAACCAAATCTGAAGTTTTGGAGGCCTTTAGGTCGTATAGTGTCAGCTCTATCTGTAATGTGATAATCATACAGCAAATACCACTTCAAAAAGGGGTCAACATAACTTGGAAAGATATACGATTTTCAGAATGTCACTCCGAAGTCTGAACAAGCATGCATGAAATGTCATCTACACACAAACACATTTCAATCCCCAACCCCCAAAAAAAAAAGAGAAAAAAAGTTGGAAAGAGTGAACTCTAGATACATACACCAAGATCACTTTTCCTGGGACATTTCATGCAGTCAACACAATTAACCCATAGGATGTCACTTCCGGTATCAACTTGCACATAGTAGTCCTTTGGAGGAGACCCAAGCCCAAGTTTCGTATAATACAGCCTATAATCAAATAAGCAACATAAGCATCCACATCAAGATGACGATAGTTTTCTACCAGAGATTAAATCACCAAATTAATACAGAATTTTGTTTCCATGGAAAACAAAACCAACATAATCAGTTTATCTCTGTTTTACCTAAGTATTGTTGCAATTAGTGTATGAGGCCGACCCATGTCAATTAAATCTTGTGTAAGATCAGAAACAGACATAGGAATTAAGAACCCCACGTATGCGAGATCAAGGATAAGTCTGTACGTACTTAATTGAAGTAAGAAGGGAAAAATAGGATCTTTGCCGACTATTAAGTCAAACAGATAGGCGTTGCTATATTGATAAAAAGAACCAGCTCCAGCCGTGACCTTTGTGCAGAAAAAGAAGAGGACATATTTGAAAAGAATAAAAAGTAGAGTCAATTAAGAAACAAACCCAGTTTCAGAAGGTTGCCCATTGCCGCCAAGGTTCAGATCCACCGCAGAAAGATATCTACCATGACGACGGGCATCATGAGCTTTCATTGCACTCAAACTATTTTCCTGGTCTTTGAACTTGTGGTGGACCGGAAACACCAAATTGCCGTAGGCAAGCCAACAAAATTCAAAAACGAATATGCCAACTACCAGTGATCCTCTGAGATCCATTTTCATCAGTAAGAAACCTTCGCACCAGTAGCTTCAACAGAAAGCAATTAAAAAAATAAAAGAATAAAAACAGATCGAATAAATTCAACAGAATTCAAATTCGATTCAAATATTTATTCAATTATCTTCCATATTTGGGATAGAAAACCATTGCCGACCCGGTCGGTGAAGTAGGAAATGGCAATGAGCACGCTAGTATGGGAGCAAACTAAAAAATGAGAGGCAAGTCGGCAACAGATACAGAGAGAGAGAATTTCGCGATTTCAACGACAAACGCGTTTAATACAAAGTTTAGAAAAATCGTAAACAACGTTCAGGGTCTTTTTTATCTCCTTTCTCTCTCTGTATTTCGGTGCTTTGCTTGCCAGAGTTTCTTCTCCCTTTCTCTCTCCCTCTCTCCCCAGAATTTTCTCCCTCGAAAATATTTACTCGTGTGGCAACATATATTTATAGACTTAGAATTTACTTCCTCTCTGGTAGCGAATTGACTTCCATCCTCATTCCTATCTCGTCCAAAAATACCAAGCATACTGTTCAACTCGCTCTTTTATATATATATATATATATATATATATATATATATATATATATATATGACAAAAAATATTAAAAAAATATATGAAAAAGAGTGATTAACTTAACTATAAAAAAATAATGTATTACGCATTCTTTAATAAAAATATTTTGATAAATTTGCTTAATTATTTGTAGTCATTTTAATATCATATTTTTTGTAAATTAAATTTACCTAATAGTTTTCAATTCCATATCCACCAACGAAGCTAAATAAATACCCACGTTTCAATTTACCGACGTCATGTGTCAAGTCAACCTTTTACAATGTAATTTTTCTTTTCCTGATTACTAAGAGTTTAATTTTTTTATAACTTAAATTATTTATTTAGTGCACTCATTTTGCCCTTTCTATGACTTGTCTCTTCAGAAGAGGTTAGCGTCCATAATTACCTCCTTCGTCGAATAAATGTTGAATATAATAAACCTAATCCTTCCGTCTCAACCTCCCTCCTCCCTTTTCCTCTTAATGTTCCAAATAATAAATATAAATATTTACGACATTACATATTCAAATTACACGTTCCTGCATCATTTTTAAACTTTAATTTTTCGTATATTTATGCTGAAAATTAATTCATAACAAACATTTTTGGTCAAATTGTACTACAAAAAAATTGTGTTATATGCTGAAAATTAATTCATAACAAACATTTTTGGTCAATTGTACTACAAAAAAATTGTGTTATACATCTAATCATTATATATGTCTTTAATTTTTTAAACTTTTTTTAATCTTAAAAATAAAAAAGTAGATATAATGAAATAACCTGATTTTTTTTTTTTTGCCACCAACTAAACTAAGAAGTCATATATAAGGGAGTTATTTGAATGTATGGATGGGTTAAAATTTTCTCACGTGGGACACAGAGAGAGAGAGAGAGAGAGAGGGAAGACTAGGCTCCACTTCCAGTATTTCCTTCTCTCACAATAGGAGGTGCTAGCCAAAAAAGGGTTTGACTGTGTATAGATCTTTTAAAATTTTTTATTGTAAATTTTTTTAAAAATTAGAAAAAGATAAATATAAGATGTGAGGGAAGTTAGAGTATATGGATCTTATGCTTGGTATCTATCTCTATTACAAGAAAATTTATGATACGAAGTTTTAAAGGATTGGGACTCAGCTATTTGGTATTTACTTTTCAAATAACTTAAATATAAAACATAAATTCATATATTTCAAATTTTGAAGCATGGTAATTTCCCTGTAATTATCTCTTACAGATGTTTATAAATGTTTTCCCCCAATGTTTACGCGTGTTGTTGCCTTAAAATGCATCAAATGTTTTTGGGTAACTTACATTTCTTTTATGAGAGATGATGAAATTACATAATTTTTTTTATTTTAAAAGTTTATATTTTTTAAATTAAAAGATAAGTTACAATTACACATATTTTGACCAACATAATTAAACTTAAGTATAATTTCTTATATTTTTACTATCAAGTCCTCTAATAAAATTATAATATATAAAAAATTTTAAAAACTTCATCATATAATGCCAATTTGTAAAAATCATCTTCAAAAACATAAAACTATCGTATTATAATTAAAAAAATTATATTTTAATTAAAGAATTGATAGCAAGTATATAAATAAATGCATATAAATTTTTCTTTGACCAAAATATTCTTATATTTACTATTTTATATTTTAACAAATTTTAAATGTGTATTTTTTTTTGGGTAACAATATTAAATATATATTTGATCAATATAAAAAAGAAAGTCATTTTTTAAATTTAAATATATTAAATTATAATTTTTAATACAAAATAAATAATGTTGAAATAAAAGTAAAAAATATATTTTCAACAAATTATAATTTTAATATAAAAATTAATATTATCATTAAATATATTTTTATTATATTATCATTTCTTCTAAAAGGAGAGAATAATTTGTTCAAAGAAAAAAAAACTTATATACAAAATTTTATATGGTTACTATTAAATTTCTTAATTGAAACATAACAAGTATATAATTTTTGCATATAAGTGTATGATTTTTTAATTAAACTATATATTTATTATGTTTTAATTAAAAACTCATATGCTTGTTATATTTTAATTAAAAAAACCAATGAAAGAGACGTAAGAAACTATATGCTCAAATCCTCTAAAGTCAAGGATCTAATTACATGTTATGTAGTCAAGTGCAATCTTGTTATACAACTGATCCAGCTATCTATCACATGCCACGTTATACTCTTCTTATATATATATATATATATATATATATACACGTAAAACACATCGTTTCAAAATGCACTATTTCACTCAAAGAAAATGGTAGATATTAGGAAGTGAAATGGTGGATCTTAAGCTATATTTTATTTACTTGTTTTCTTTGAAACTTAAAATGCACCATTTTACCAAAGTAGTGCATTTTGGACATTCTGAAAAGGTGCAAATTGAAGGCATAAAATGGAGTAAAGCCCACGATGATTTTAGCAAGTTGTCTTCTCTTCATGTTTCATAGCATCCTTTCCTGAGTTGCAAGTTGGACTTCAATTTCTGTTTACTAGTTATGTCCATTTTCAACTTTTACAATTGCTTAAGTTGTGATTTTAATTACAAAAATATTGTATTATAGTTTTCTTATATGCTATTTGGTTCGTAATGGACTACACTAGGGAATTTTGGATGCTTTTAAGAAGTTACAAAGAGCATCTGGGAGTTGGAATTGATAAGAAGTTATAAAGAGTACCCTAGCTTACAAATGCACACTAAGTGTTCAATTATTTTCCTAATATAATTTAATTTTTTATTGATAATTTTCAACATATATATAAGAAGTATTCACCAATCAAAAGAAGCAAGTAGGATAATTTTATGCTTGACTTGTGATTTTAATTACCTAATCAATATATACTTCAATTACTTGAGTCGTGATTTTTTCATTAAAGAGTATTTTTGGGTTAGACAAGGGAATTATTTGATTCTAGTTTAATCCTTATTCCTTGTTTTACATATGTTGGAACTATTATTCAATGGAAGTACTTGATTCTAATATTCATTGTATGTATGATAATTAAGATTGCCCAAAATTTATGACATTAGATTAAGTGTTTATTTGGTTCTTATTATTTGGATTTCATCCAAGTGTGAGCAAAAAAGTAATTACTGGTTAGAGGAAATCTTTGCATGGAATCATGGAATGGGCTAAAAAGACTATTTTTGGGTTATAACAAGTGAATGTGTTATATCCATGCCATTCATACTTGTAGTTGTATTTAGTATCATTTGATCCTCGTTTATCTTAGTGAATTCTAGACATGATATTTTGGACACATTGTTTTCGGTGATTCTTGTTTTGGTTGTACCTAGGTTAGTATCATTTAGTACTTTTCTATTTTGGTGAATTCTGAATATACTGATTTTGAAGATTCTTTTAATATATATGTAATTTTTATTTAAGATTTGAGGTGTTGTTTATTAATGTGTTGAACACAAATTGCTATTGTAGACCTACCTATTGCGATTTTGACCTAAAAGTATATACCATGATAAATAAAAGGAAAATTCTTATATTAGTTTTATCACTTGTCAAATGTCTTTCTAAGATAGTTGAAGGCTATAACCAATTTGAAGGTTGCATTTTTCTTTCTTTTAAATTGATGCAATTATATAAGAGCTACAACAATAAGATTGAATAAAGTTGAAGGACATTCAATACTTATACTTCCTAAGTCAAAGATATTAAGTAGATGCTAAAAAGAAAAAAAGAGAAAAAAGACCATAAAAGTGGCCAATAGCAAAATATCCTTTATAAAGTCTAAGAAAAGTTGATAATTGTTTAGGATGTATGTTAATTGGTGACTATATAGAATGTAGATTTATATTGTAACATATGGGCAAAATGCTTTTGTATAAAGTCTGAATTTATGTCATAATCAAAATATGAAGTTAATTAGTATCTCTTTATTTCCACTCTGATAAAGTTGTGACTATGTCAATAACATATACAAAATATAATATACAATAATAGAAGTAGCATCCACAATAACAAGAATTGACTTTAATCAAAGTTTGATATACAATAATCAAGTAGCCTATAGAAAGGTTAAGTACAATATACAAAAGTTGACTCTAACTAAAGTGTGAAACATCATTGCCAAACTTTAGTGCTTGAGGTAATTGTATAGGAAGGTCAAGTATGCCTATATTATAAAAGAAAAAAAACCACAATATGAACACTAAATTTAAATACAAATTCAAATTTAAATAGAAACCATTAACATATTTAAATGATTGGTGTTAAATAATCTTACCATTAATAAGCTAGTAAGACTAAGTTGACTCAATGGTGGTTAAGGATACTAATAAATTGTTGGAAATGCTAAACTAGATATTCTAAGTTGTATTTGATTTAAAGATTAATTCGCCTACAACAAAAATGAAAAATTATGAATTATGTAATAAAAGCAATTAAGTAGATTTAAAAAAATAAATACAAGTTCAAAATAAAGTACCACATTTTGTTGAGTTTGCAAATCTTTAATACTTAGAGCTCTTCTTCTTCTTTTAGCTAGAAGGTCAACCTAACCTTTAAAGTGTTTATTCCTTTGAGGATTAACTCTCTTCTTGAATCTGTTTGCTTATGCATGGTCTCATTTACTAATACTTGCTCAAATGAATTTCCATTATCATTATTTATACTCATTGACCTCAAATGAACCTTCATAATTTGCTTTCTTAAATCCTCTAAAGTTCTTTCTACAAGCAAGCATGTTTCTTTATAACTAGAGACCTTGGTGGCTAACCATATTAGCTGAAGGCAAAGTCATTTGTACCTTCATGTGTTAACTAGCCTAGGATATCCTTTAACTTCCTTTCCCTTTACACTATATACAACATCATTGCAGGCCTTTCTTGTCTACTTCTTTAGGATATACTAATTAGGAACCACCTTAATGTCCTTCGCCTTATATACCTCCAAAGCATGGTTGTAGAGAACACCGAAAGTCTTAAACTTCTTACAACTACAATAAATGAACTTGTTACTAAGATCAAATGAAACTCTTCATTCACTTTTTTGATTAACCATGATGAAAGCAAAGCTTCAATCTTATGCTTTATGTAGGTAACTAAGAACAAGTCAAATTCTTGTTGGAACAAATCAAAAAGTACGGAGGTGTAAGTTTGTACAAATTTTCAAAACATCAATGAATACTCAAACTTTAACATTGGTACTTCCTATCATGGTTCAAACTCACATTTCAACTCATTATGTTATTTTTCCTTTATAACTTTTTCAAAGTGTTTAAAGAATTGAATGATATCAACATTTGGTTTCATGCATGCTTTGAAATCATTCAACATTTGGTTTCATGTAGGCCTTGAAATCTAAATTCAAGCTTTCACTAAGTTGTGTGCTCCTCATGCTAACTGTGCAAGTTTGCTTCATATAACATGCAATTCATTTTTCCTTAATGGTGTATGCTGATCTAATCATTATTTTGTGATAGCAACTTTCTTCAAGCTATCTTAAATTGTGCTTTCTCCTCATATCCATGTGTGCACTTCTTGAAATCAATTGAGAAACAGGATTTATCCTTTATTAGGTTGCTAAAAGCTTGATCCCATTTCACATCAATGCTAAGTACATAATCTATACCAGATTTCAGGTATCACTTCACATAACAATTTAGCCATTACTTCATCCTAATCAATAAATATAGTTAGAGGCCTTTTTCTGTCAATGTGTTTCCAAAAATGTTTTAAACAATTACTTGAAGGACTATTCCATTTTGTTATACAACAATGCATCCTTAACTATCACTAATCCCTTGTAATGATTAAATCCTGAAAACATAGTAAATAACCTATGTGTTATTGGTATAATAAGTTATGTTAAGGGACACTACATAAGCAAAAGGTGCTAAAGTTAAGGAGCATTCTTGCATCAGCCCAAAATTTGTTAGTTATTTATTCTTCCATGTCTATTTAATATGTATGGTAAAATTAAAGATTTTCCACCACCTACCATTAGAAATACTACAAAAGACAACTAACTTTCTCATATACCGTGCTTCTTTATCTTTTAGCCTAAAGATAATTTTCTACATTTAATCTTGTATAACTAATATTGGCTTTACCTCTTTATCAATTGAAATGATGATCTTTGCTAAAGCCTCAAATTTTTTATTATATCAATTTCATGTGCTTGAAATTTATATATGTTACATTAAGACACTAACATGTCTAAGAGACAAAGAATGTGATTATACTCTTTTACAAATTAATGCACCTTAAATCTTTTATTCTTTTTACGAGTGTCAATTTTGCTATATAGTCAGTTCTAGTTTTAAGTAGAAGATTGATTGTCAAAAATTTTATTTTGTCTTCCTTTCAGAAACTTTTTTTACAACAAACAAATTTGCAAGATTTAATGGAGCCATGTTTCTTGTTCTTCTTGAAATACTGTTCTTTAACTCCAAAGCTAACATTTACATCATATTTAACCAAAAATTACCAAGCTACCTTTGTACTATCAAAACCCAATCATACTATAAGCTTTCGATTAACTCTCAAATTGTCATCTTCGGTTACTGAAATAGTGGAGACACCGAGTACCGTAAAATTCACTAGCAGAAATGGCTTTAAAATAATATAAGCTCTACCTTTTCTTTCCTTTAATCTCATAAACAATTGCAAAACATTTACAATGAATGATCCATCTTCATTTTGTATGTCCTTCCCTCCTCTTTATAGTTACCTTTTCCAACCTAGGCTATTTCATAATGAAGTTGTCACAGTACCTAATCTTGTTCTCTGCCATAGCCCATGCTCAAGCACCCTCGTTCCCTTTGTAGAAACTAGGAAAGGAAGATTCTGAACTACACGTCCTGTCTCAGCCTTTAAGGGCCTTAATTGCATGAGCCAAATTAAAAGAATGTGATATTTATTAATATTATCAAATTGCACTTGCCACTTTTCCTTCTAATGTTGATATTTTAATGGTTTTGCCCTTCTTCATTTCACTTGCATTCTTATTAGTAGGCATTGGAGCTTCTCAGGGAAAATAAAGACATGCACTTTAATGTGGTTCATTAATTTTTTCAACATTTCTTCTTACTTCAGTATTTGACATTCATCATTATGTTGAATGAGGGCTTCTTTTGACATACTTATAAGGAATGAGAACTCCAAATCATACAAATTGAAAGTAAGTCACATTTGGCCTTAGCTAAGGTTGTCATGGTGTCATTAGTTCTTTTTGTTTTTGGGCCAACAATGGTGTTATTAGTTATTACTATTATAATTGTAATTTTTTAAACATTATTTTAAACTACTACAAAATTTTTGCTTATTATATTAAAATAAAAAAGTATGTGTATATATATTTAGGTTGGTTAATAAAATTTCTTTCTCTTTTTTGTTTGATTTATAAGCTAAGAAATAATTCATTTCAACCATCATACTTATTTCAAATTCACCTTGCATAAGTTTAGAAAATTCTTGGCAAAAAAATTCATTAGTACTTCTAAATATAATATTATCAATATAAATTTGAACAAGTAATAAATTGTCTTCATAACTTTTGATAGAAATAGTGGTGTCAATTTTCTCCTTTAAAATATTATTTTCTGAGAGAAATTTGTTCAGTCTTTCAAATCAAGCTCTACTAACTTGTTTTATAAGAGACATATATATATATATTGATTTTTATTGATTCGACCACTGTTTAATTATGATCGATGCTACACTATAATGTTTTACACATTCATTATATATATATATATATATATATAATTCTATTCATAGTAAAAGTTAAAGTAATCAAAATTTTAGCAACAAAAATTATGGTTACTAAAAGTGTCAAATGGTTTCATAATACTCATACACAAATTTTCTCCATTCCAACTCTCAAATTCATACATAACTAATTTGTTACAATCAAAATTACATATAGATAAGAACAAAGTTTGTGGAATCGTTCATTTGATCATTTTGGCCCTAGTACACCTATTAATATCCAAACTTTAAAAGTTCATAATTTAAACTACACAATTCCAATAAATATAAATTTGATGTCCTTATAAAGCTTATGATATAAAGATCACTACATAATGAACAATAATTGCAAAATTCTAATTTTTAGGACAAGACTAAAAAATTCACTAACTATTCTAGA
Organism: Erythrophleum fordii; assembly: GCA_032878935.1. Classification (NCBI taxonomy): domain Eukaryota; kingdom Viridiplantae; phylum Streptophyta; class Magnoliopsida; order Fabales; family Fabaceae; genus Erythrophleum; species Erythrophleum fordii. The sequence continues at coordinate 36,668,469 of JAVQMF010000049.1, forward strand.
TAGCTTTAAAAAATGTAAACTTTGACTTCTTAGAAAACTCTATATATCCCCTAATTACTTGTCAAATTTCAACACTAAACTAGGTTATTTAGATTGTTAAAAGCAAATAGATATTTTATAACTCAAATGGTCTAAATTTTGGTTCCAATTGGTATCAATTGAACTCTAAAATGCTTTTTTTCATTTTAAGCAAATTTAAATCCACAAATGCATCATGTAGGACTAATCCACCATATAAAAATTGCTTTACAACTAAAAATCATTATTCCTCATGCATGGATACACATATACTTCATGAAACCTCATATAAAAAATTACATTATAATATGTCATATATATATCCAATGGTCATATAATCATAGTTTAACACTTTTAAATATATTTAGATTGCATTACAACAAAATATATGATCACATATTCTTATATACAATAACTTTTTCTAGGCTAGTTCCATTGTCTCAAATGGCTTTTCTAAGCCTTTGGCTCATCATTCTTTCTTTTTTAAGTTTCACTTGCCTATGGTTAGTAAAGATAAGGAAAGTAAGATTCAAAAAATTTAAGTAGATCTAATATTCAAACACATAAATGATTTACTCAAATACATGGAAGCAAATATGTATGTTATACAATTATAGTCAAACCATAATTTATACTCTGGGGATCCTATAGCTTAATCAAGAGCAAATCCATACTCTAGAGATTTTTGGCTTAATCTCACTATTATCTAAGAACTTTTAGCCTAGTTTCATCTATTTTTAAGGACTTTTGACTTAGTTTCACTTAATTAGGACTTTTAGCCTAATTTTACCTATATTTTGAGACTTTTGGTCTAATCTCACCTACTATCAAGGGACTTTTGATATAGTGTCACCCATCAAGAGCTAACTCAACCTAAATGCAAATGAATGTCATACAATTGCATATTAGATTGCATTTGGAAGGGGGGAAAAGGTGTAACATGGTTGCAATAAATGGCTAAATTAATTAGACAATTAGATTGCATTTGACTGCATGGTATGCAGTTAGATCCTCAAATATAAAGAATCTAAATGCAAGAAAATGCATTTAAGTCTAACCTTTTAGTTAATTTTTTTTACTTTATATGACTACTCCATGAAGTAGACATGCACAAAAGATAATAAATATAATAATATTTTAGACCTTCATAATTATATACTAAACATAAGTTACATAAGAGGATATAGGTGGTGGTTTGTTGGCATATTAATTAGATCAAAATCTGCATGAAAAGTTAAAATTTTAAATTAAACATTTGTATTAATTAAAAATAACGGTTTAAAAAGAGAAATAACTTCAAAAAAAAAATTGACCTGTAATATTACATATAAATACTCACCTTCTCATTATTGTTGAATTAAATCTAATATTTTATTTTAAATTTATATTTGATTTTTTTTATTATTTTAAGTTCGGTTAAATTATATCTATTTTTATTTTAAAATTTATATTTGATTTTTCTAATTCTTTAATGTATATTGTCTAAATTTCTCCTATAATTTATTTTTTGTGAAAGAAATTAGTTTTTTGTATAATGTGAGATTATAATTTTACTTTGGAAAAAGTATACTTTTAGTACTTATAATTTCATTCAATTTTTAATTTGATCTTTACAACTTGAAAATTGATGATTAGTTTTCTATAGTTTAAATAATTTTTAATATAATTCCTACCATTATTTTTTTATCAATATTTTGTTGTATATACAAGTTAATTTTATTTTATTATCTATACTTTTGTCTTTTTTGTTAGTATAAATAATATATGTTTATAATATTAAGATAATATATAATTATTTATATCAACAAAAATTAACAAATATTTGTAGAATTTTAACCGTAGAGATTAAATTAAAAAATTTGTAAATTATAAGGAATTGATTACAAATTTTTAAACTGTAATGATTAAAGTAAAAATTAAATGAAAATATAAAAACCAAAAGTATAATTGTTCTTCTATTTCTAATATGAAAATAAAGACAATTAAATTAATATTAAGTTTGAACATGAAATTATAATTTTATTTTTAATATAAAAATAAATATGTTTAAGTAATTTTTGTTTGGAAGAAAACATATATTTTATAGAAAATTAATTTTGTTGACAAAAATAAATTAGAAAGGAATTGAATATAATTTTTAAAATAAGAAAAACATATATTGTAATTTAATTAGACTTAAAAAAAAATATAATTTAGTATAGTAAAAGATATAAATTGATAACATAATCAAAATCGTGGGAGGAGAACCGGAAGCTTGATTATTATAATTGACATGAAATGAACGATGCATCTTGCATTTGCATAGATGGCCGGCGTGGACAGCTAGAAAATGGCAATGCTGCGTTGACATGACCTTTCCTGGAGTTGGAGAGAGATGATATTCAAATTCAATTGCCCTTTTTCTTGTCGAAAGGTCGGTCGGCCTACGCTTCTCCAACAGCCAACGGCTATTGCAATCCAGTTTGTAAACGCGGACGCACTCTGAGTTTCAGTTGCTGCAATTGGATCATTTTATGTCAGTTGATTCCGGCCTAATCTTAGAAGCCAGTCAACTTATAACCAAAAAATTTGGTTCTCCTTTTCCCCCCATATCAAAGCCTTCTATGTTCATGTTTTATAGTTTAACTGTTTTATATAGAAAATTTTATTTAATTTTGAAGCCTAAAATTTCGTTATTTTGAGCTTATCGATACCAAGGGGTGAGAATGATCTTCAAAAAAAAAAGAAAAGAAAAGAAGAAACCAGCCAAATGAAATGAAAATAATAAAAAAATTAATATTATTATCGATCCAAGTTATTTCTTATAATTACTCAACAAAAAATGATAGATCAATAAAAAAAATTTGATGAACTAAATTGGTTCTAATATCTTTTATTATAAAAATGATGTGATTTTGGGCTTTTTTAATGGTTAAATATATGTAATTTTAGTCATTTTCAATATGAATAATATTATATATGTGTGTTTATTTGATAATTTTACATATTATTGCAATGGTTATTCATTATTAAATGTAATATTATGTAAAATAATGTATTTTGTTTATGAATAACAGGTTTTTTTTTAATAAAAATGCATGACAACAGTTATTTAAAGGTGTTTCAAATATATTATCATATGCTATTTAATAATTTTTTTACACACACACACACATATATATATATATATATAAATCAATATATATTAATAATTGATTCAAATATATATATATATATATATATATATATAATTTTAAAAGTATGTACTTTTACTTACTACGGATTCAACTATGAATCAATTCAATCATTGCTCTGATTCTTTTTTAAATAAATATTATTGGTCTTATTTTTAAAATATTTGAAAAATGACATTCTAAAGTACATATTTCAATCATCAACTGTGGAAGTGGCTTCAAGAGATCATCATCAATTTGTCTTTTCAATTCCAAATCGTAACCTGATTCAATCGCTCAAGAAAAGGATTCGGATTTGTGTAACGTATCTCAATCATAGCCAGAAATGTCATTAGATTAACTGCAGGATTCCAAGTAATAGTATTCCTATGTTCTCTGCGTTAGATCATTCCAAGCACGGCCCCAAAGGGTGGTATGTATCATTAGCTCCTTAACATACTGTTTTTCCTCCAGTTAAAAAAAAAAAATTGTGCCTTTAAATAAAGAATTAAGCAGTATTTTATGGTGATACCGTGGAAGCTTGATCTTTAAACTTTCTTTACAACTCCCCGCCCATTTTTTTTTTCTCCCAAAAGGAAGAAGGCTGATCAAAGTATGGAAAAGTCTTCGTTGAATTTGAAAAGCCACCTCGCCAATGCTAAGATCAAGTGGAAAAGCCTTCGTTGAATTTGAATAGGTCATATAACCCAAAAAAAAAAAAAAATCAATGGGTCACCGTCATTGAATTTTATTAAAAAGAGAAAAAAACAGGAAGTTTTTTTTTTTTCTCCAGAAAAGAAAAATGCCCGTACCTACTAAAATTCAGAGTAGATTGGTTCTAATTAGACTGAAGGCCAAGTAAAAAGACCGCTTATGATGAAGCTGTTGGATATTTTAATATAAAATAATATTGACTATGGAATATTCTTTTTTCAAAATATTATGATCTAAATATTTTTAAAATATGTCATATAAACAATTATCTAAGGGTGAATAGGTAAGCGTCAATTATTGCACGATAAATTTTTTAGCCTTTTTTATGGGAAGACTCAAACGATTACAATTGACATTTTTGGTAGGAGAGTTTTAAGTAGAATGTGACCTTCTTAATCAAGGTCATCACTGTTTTTCACAAACTCTACTTAAAAATTGTTTTTGATCTAATTTATCATGCTATGGCTCGAGTTGTTTATGACTTTATGTTTATGTAATATAATCTCAATTTATAATTTATGAGATTACTATGTATATTTAGTTTGTAGAGAATTTATTATTAAAAATTGTAGAATTGATTTACATGTGGTATCAAACCCATGGGTTCTGATTATCTTTTGTTTGGTGGTTTGTTGTTATGTTTTCCACCACTTCTATATTGTTTGAACATTTATTTGGGGAGACCTAGCACTCTTTGAATTGCAATTATGTTGGGAAGAATTGGCATGGTAAATGAATGTGTACATGTTTATTGCCTATACTATACCTTTAAAGTGTTTCCTTGTATTGTAAATGTGCTAGGAAACTTGTTGTAAAGACGCTTCCATATTTTATGTCCTCTATCATTTTCATATGAGAAAATTTTGAACCCTTTATAGCATTTTGATAGTAGAAATCACATCTTTATCACTTATGTGTTCTAGTTTTTAAAATGCTAAAAATGGAGTCTTGGAGCCTTGGAAAAAGTCAGGTTAACATGTGAGTTGCAAATGAGTCTAAAACAAGTCAGGTCATCTCGATTTAAGGTTAAGGATGAACAAAACGACAAGTCATTTTGCTTGTCTACTTAAATATCATGTCATTTTAGATGAGTCGTGATTTGCATTTTGGCTTATTTTTGAATATGTCATTTTGGAGAAAAAAGTGGAATGCACTGTTTCACTTATAGCTAGTTCTGAGCCATTTGAGTTATTAAGCCCAATCTTTTTTTTTTATATTTTTTTTATAGCATTAAGGCATATATTTTAGTTGAAGTCTTGGGCCTTTGCATTCTTAATTTTTTTCAATTGAAACAAAACAAATAAGATTATGCTCGTAGAGTCATGGTTTTGGGCCCATTTGGGCACAATGTTTTGTATAAAGATTACGAGCTATTTTTGTGGGGGGTGTTTATGGCCTGTTTTGACCATAAATAATTATAGGTTTATTTTTATAATTTTTTGGATTTTTTAAAGTTTTTTGGGCAAATAACACACTTGACCAATCTTGGCCCCTTTTTTAAAAATACTTTTTGAATTTCTTAAATTTTGGGCCCTTGAAGAAAATTATTTGTGGTCCTTTTAGACTAATTTTGAGACCGTTTTGTCATTAATTGGTAAGCTAGATTAGGTGTTTGGTTTAAAATAGTTTTATGAAAAGTTAATTTAGATGGCATTTAAATTTTGTCTTATTTTAGAAAAAAATTATTGTTTTAGGCAATTTTGGCACATTTGAAATTTCATGAAAATTTATTTTGATGCCATTTAATTTTTTGTAGATTATGAAAAATTATTTTTAAAAATTTTTGCACATGTGAGATAAACATGAAGGAAGAATTTTAATTAATTAATCATATATAGTTTTGTTGGTAATTATAGAGTTCTCATAAAGTCATTTACTATATGAGTGAATATATATATATATATATATATATATATATATATGTTTTAATACATATAATGAATCTAGATTCTTGTGATTAATATACTCAATTAAGGAGTAGTCACAATATCCTTACATGATAATGAATATGCATTCTTTTTTTATTTTAACAAATATAGATATCAAATAAGATTTGAATACACTAATTATAATTAGGTATGTAGTTATGATATGTCTTTACTCAGAGATGAATAGTTATAACTATGAGCTTAATTAGGATAAAATGAAATTTGCTTTATGTTTTCTAAGTAACCCACAATGCCTTCTAGTTTCATCATAAATGATACATAAATTTACGTTATGCTAAGGTCCATGTCTATAGGTAGATTTTAATGATACACAATTTATGTTTAATATATTTTATATTGGTAAGTATATAGTTAAAATGTGATAATTAATTGTTTTGTAAACATGATAAAGTTAAATCCTAATTTGAAGCATTTTTTTATCTTTTAATTACTAAAAGATCATTTTGATTATGAACAATTATAAGGCCTGAAAGAAGGTAATCTTCCTTCATTTAAGGTGACTTTGACTATGTTCTATAATAAGAAAAACTTCTTGTATTCACTAATACTAGCATGGAAGCTGAGATTGCATTATGTAAATGTTAAGAGTGATTTATTCATTTTAGCATAATGTTTATTAAATTTCATTTAAGGCCTAGTTATCTTGGGTTTATACTTGTATGTAAGAAGGTTAATAACTACATGTTTGCTATAGATAAACTTCAAGAGTTGTCAAATAAGTCACTAATTAGTATACTAATGACATAGTTATTCTAAGTGAAGTTAATTGGCACTAAAGGTGTGCAAAAGTACATGTAAATGTGAGACAGAGCTGCATAACTTAAATATTTTGAAATAAAAATCTCCATTTTATTCTTAGTGCAAACAATTGTTAATTAGATACCTTATCAGTATAAGCCATTATAGATTTCTTATAACACACATAAAGAAAAATACACAATAAATATCTTATTGGACATACTTGTACAAGAAAACAAAAAGTTCATTATGGAAGGTGATGAGGTCTTACATGAAGTTCATTTAGGCCTTGTTTGGTTCAACGGAGGGGAGGAGAGGAGAAGGAAGGGGAAAGATTTTAATGGAGGGAGGGGAGGGATTTTAATGATATATTGTTTAGTTCAGGAGGGAAAGGGAGGGAAAATAATAATATATGGACTATTTTACCCTTATATATTTTAAAAGTAATGACAATACAATTAATTATTCTTTTATTTTTAAAAATTTAACATTTTCACCACCAAATTAAACAAATGTCAGAAATTATCTATAATTATAATTATTTAAAAAAAATTTGTAAACAAATGAAACTAACTAAACAATTATTTCAACAAATGTATAATTTAACATATTTTATTTTATGAAATCAGAATATATCTGAGTTGAGAACATTGGCATGTTTACTTTTTACTCAATATGGCAATATACCTATATTAATTGGTACGTTGAAATTTTCCCTCAACCATACCTGTAAAAATTTTATGAAACATGGAATTAGTGATAAAGATAAGGGCATTTTAGTTTAAATTTTTTTTATAACTTTCCCTCCCAATCCCCCAAATTAGAGGGATAAGAGAGAGGGGGAGGGGAGGAAAAATTTCATTAAACTTTTCCTCCCCTCCCCTCTAAAAATGTATACCAAACAAGGGGAGGGCTCCCCTCCCCTCAAACCAAACAAGGGGTTAGTTACTAACTCTAAGAAAAGAGACTATAAGGAAAAAGACATATAAGTAATGATTATCTTAAAAAAAGGAGAAGAAAATATATACTTTTATCATTAATGAATTCAAACTTTTCATGGGTAAGAATTCTTTTAATTTATGGCATAGGAAATTATTGACATATTTTCATTGAGAGAATCAAGAGGTTGGTAAAGGATAAGATTCTTGAATCCCGAAACTTTACCAACTTTGATTTATGTGTGAACTATATTAAAAGGTAAGTAGATCAACATGTCATTTAAAGGAGTTACAAGAATTTTTAAATAGTTAAAGGTTATACACACTAATATCTATTATCTTGGTTTATGTTTTAGCAGTGAAAGAATATTTCATTCCTTTTATAGATGACTTTTCACACTATATATACATATTTTTACTTTAAAATTAAAGTGAAGAACTTGATGCCTTTGAAATGTATAAATAAAAAGTAAAAAAAAATCTATTAAATAGATTAATATAGTAAGATCAAATAAAATGGTGAATATTTTGATAGATACATCAGTGATAGACAAGTACTTAGTCTATTTGTTAAATTATTTCAAGAGCATGGTATAATTTCATAGTATACTATGCTTAGCTTACCTAATATGAATTATATGGCTGTAACAATGAATTATGTTGGCCTAACTTTTTGTGCGCGCGAGCCCATTCTCCTCCTAGGCCCATTTTGCTCTTCCATAATCACATGTTAATATTTATACCCTTAAACCTTCATTTGTTTAAGTAATGTGGGACTCCTCTTTTTCTCTTCCCCTTTTGACACACACACATATTTTCCAACAATAAATTGTCCAACACTGCGTATATTTTGCGCGCAGGGGGGGAAATCGTCGAATTTCAACTGAGCTCAACTATGTTGGTCCAACTTTTTGTGCGCACGAGCCCATTCTCCTCCTAGGCCCATTTTGCTCTTCCATAATCACATGTTAATATTTATACCCTTGGGCCTTCATTTGTTTGAGCAATGTGGGACTCCTCTTTTTCTCTTCCCTTTTTGACTCACACACACATATTTTCCAACACCATACACTATTAGACATTGTGAGAAATATACTTAACAACTCTAAGCCTTTTATTTCTCTATGGAAAGATGTATTCAAGATAGTAGTATATATATTTTAAATAAGATCTCAACAAAGGTTATTTTTAAAACACCTTTAAATTATGGAAACGTTAATCCAATTTAAATCATATACATATATGGGGTTGTCTTATGGAGGCTAAGATGTATAATCCACTTAAAAGAAAGTTGGACTCAAGGATTGTTATAACTTATTTATGAGCTCTGCAGAAAAGTCTAAGTGTTACAAGTTTTATTATCTTTCACATTTAATGAGATATGTAAAATTTAGGAATGCCAAATTTCTCAAGGATAACATAACTAGTGATATTGATGAGTATCATGACATATGCATCGAAGATGATTATGTTCCAAAAACAACTTCTACTAATTATGGTGAAACATTGATTTTACATAACATTCGTCCAATTAAAGTGAATGTAAAATATAATGAAATTTCAAAAATCTCAGTTGGCCATGCTAGAAACTAAGAGTATCGACATCTAATTAATCTTATCAATTATTGATAAGGCACCTCATAATAAACTAAAGACATCTTAAAAGTAGTGATAGAAAATATTTCTACTGAGCAAACTTGACCTTCACAACAAGTTGAATTCATAAGATTAACAAGATTAGAAAATTGATAATTCCTAATTACTACATAATATACTTTACAGAATTTGATTAGGATATAAATATTGAGAGTGACCTTGTAATATTTTTATTAATAAGGAGTGGTATAAATTTCAAATTATAGCATAATACTATGATAAATGAGATGGAATCTATAATAAGCTGTAGACCTTGTAGAGTTGCTTAGTGAAGATAAAGCAATTTGTCTATCAAATTGTCTATACGACTGAGAGGAACTCACCAGCTAACATTGAACACTATAAAGCTAGATTGTTTGCTAAGGGTTTCAAGCAAAATAAAGGAATTAACTATAAAGAGACATTCTCTTGTATATTAAAGAATGATTCCTTTTGTATCTTCATGGCTTTAATTGCTCATTTTGACCTAAAATTACACTAAATGGATGTGAAAATGACCTTCCTTAATGATAATCTCAAGAAAAAGGCATACATGTAATAACCACAAAAGTTCATCAAATACTAAGGAGTATTTAGTATTCAATGTTAGAAAGTCAATTTTCAGAGTTAAGCAAACCTCATAACAATGGTACTTGAACTCTTATGATGTGATCAGCTTTTTCTATTTTGTTAAAAACATCATAGATCAACATACATACCACAAGTTCAGTGGAAATAAATTCATCTATTTGTTTACATAGATGGATGACTATTTGTAGTATTTAGTGATTTAGGAGTATTACATAAGGTCAAACAATTTTTGTTTAAGAACTATGACATAAAAGATATGGATGAACTATCTTATGTTATAGATTCCAATATCTCAGTTTTGCTCTTGTTCAAGACAAGATGGAAACGTTCCTTCTATTTAGTAGCTAAAAGCTTAATGTTTGTTTAGATGTGCATAAGGTGACATAGCTTTTGCTTAGGGAATGTTGGTTAGATATCAAAGCCATCCAAACTTGAATCATTAAAAGAAAAGATGTTACAAATATTGTTATAAAATATCTTTAAGGTACAAAGGATTTTATGCTTATATATAGGAGAACCAACAATTTAAAAGATGTTGGTTACATGGATTCAAACTTGGCCACATGTGTTGACTCTAAAAAAGTTAACATCATGACTCATTTTTATATTTGCTACATGAGTCATATCATGGATGAGTGCAAGAGTGTTAAATAGTATTTGATTGCTACACTCATTATGAAAGCTATGTTTATATACTATTTTGAGACCCGTTGATAAGGTAATTTGGTTAAAGAGTTTGTTAAGGAATAGTATGAACATATATAGACAAATGGTAATACAACATATAAGGAATAAAGATCATTTAACTAGTGGTTTGCATTTAAAAGAGTTTAAAAATCATATGCCTCATATGAGATTTAGATCACATTATGTTACCATTGGTTTAATTTAGGCATGTTTAAATGATGAAATTCCAATTGATGTTTGTTATCTCTATTATAAGTATACATTCTTGTGAGAAATTAACAAACATTTGAAATATAACTCAAATAAATATTTAAGATTTATTCATAAAGTTAAAATACCCTATAAGGCTTAAAGACATGATAAAAATGGTACATGATATGTAATACTTGTTTATTAAAGAACTTATTATTGTAATATTATAATATTATTTAATTTACCCATCAATATGTTACATATGGCAAATAACATTTGAGTCAAGTAGGAGAATTTGAATATTCTAAAATAAAATATTATAATTAAAATAATCATAATTATAAAATAGTTTCTTTTTGGAATATTTTGGCCTAGATATTCTAAGAATCTGTCATACAGGCAGTTATAAGTGAATGAATAATGGCCAGTTATTGTATAATAAACTTTTTGTTTTCTTTGATTGAGAGACTCAAATGGTGAGAACTGATATTTTGGTGAAAAGGTTTCAAGTAGAATGTGGCCTCTATGATCAAAGCTATTATTATGATTACAAACTCTGCTAAAAAATTGCATTTAATCTAATTTATTATGCTATAATGAGAGGTATTTATAAATTTCTGTTTTTATAATATAATCTTAACTTAGAATTTATAAGATTACTATATATATATATATATATAGTTTGTAAGAAATTTATTATTGAAAATTGTAGAATCGCCTTACAAAAGCTAGATCAGAGAGATGAAAAAAAAATATATTATTTTTTTGAAGTTGCCTGAGCTATTCTTTTAGTAGTGCTTTAACGAGGGATACTCACTACGGACTAGCTTTGTGGGAATTTCTTCCAATTGTCTTGTCTAAGCTGATGGAAGATGCTTACAATTCTTGTGTCAAGGCTTCGGCTTTTTAAAGTTTGACTAAATTGTATTTATTATTTTTATTATTTAAAAAATGTTATTAAACTTTTCTTATACTATATATATATATATTATAAAATTTTTTCATTTAATTTATTTTTGTAATAAAGTTAACTTTTTTATAATATACATTTTTTCTAAAAATAAATTTATCTAGTTGTATGTAATGTTATGCTAAAAATAATATTACAATTTTATGTTAAAATTTAATATCAACTTAGTTATTTTTATTATTGTATTACAAATAAGATTACAAATATAGGCAAATTTGCTTAAAAAAATCCCATAGCTGAGGGCCTAAAATGGAATAAAAATTTTATATAAAAATATTATTTATGGTGCATGGTATGAATAATTTTAAATGATTATAACTTATCTATTGGTAAATTATGTAAATTACATTATTTTAGAAGTTAAACCTTAACATTTTAATATCCCAGAAAGAGCCTGCCAAATCTGACCCTTAATGGCCTCAACTTTCTATTAGCCAAAAAAAAAAAAAAAACCTCTCAAAGGACACGCAATTGACCATTCTGAGAAAAGAGAGTCGAGGATTTTCTTGGAAATAACCGCTGGAGTCGAGAGTTGGGACAATTTATCTCCACCCAATTATGCCACTCCACGTAAGCACCCTTGATGCACACTCTAATTACCAAAATAACCCTGATTGTTTCCCAACTCAACCAACATGATTGGGTCGTTCCGGGAGCAGAAATCACAAGTCAAATGTGTACGCCGGAGTGTTTCTTCGCTATAGAATTTGAAGCATTTTATTAAATCAAGGCAAGGCAAGAGAAGAAAGCAGAGGAAGAAGAAGAAGAAGAAGAAGAAGAAATAATGTGTGGCATATTTGCTTATCTTAATTATAACGTTAACAGAGAAAGGAGATACATCCTGCAGGTACTATTCAATGGCCTCAGGCGATTGGAATACCGTGGCTATGATTCCGCTGGCATCGCCATCGACTCTTCACTTTCTCTCGATCCAAACACTCCCCAATGCTCCTCAATTTCCATCACTCCTCCTCCTCTTATCTTCCGCCAAGAGGGCAACATCGAATCCCTTGTCAAATCCGTCTACCAAGGTCACTTCTCTCTCTCTCATCACTCACCTTTCTATGTATATTTTTCTTTGCATCTGCCTCATATGGCGCTCATAATACTCCTTTTTTTTGTTTTTTGTTTTTTTCAATTTTGGTGGTCTATAGTATCTTTTTTTGGATCTTTTTTGGTGGTTAAGTTCTGCCTATCATTATACAGCTCTCGTTGCTGGCATTTTTTTTTTTTTCCTATTTTATCACGAACAATGGACTACGTGAAGCTCCCAGTTTTATTTATCATAATTGTTGTGGGCGAAGAAGTTTTCATATAATGGAATACACTCACCCACACTGCAAAACCATCTTTTTATCACATAATTGTAGCATAGAGCTGAGCTTCCCCTGCTGCCCCTCTCCCTCCTCCCTCCCTCTCTTTCTCCCGTCCCTTGCCCAGCTAGAAAACTTTAAATCAAGTTGATGTTTTATATTGTTGAGTGTGGTTCGCGGGTTGGAAATCGACTACTAAGATTGGACTCCTTTCTTTGTAAAACAAAAAAAATGTATATATATCAGAAGTTGCTGACGTAGAATTAAATTTGGAGGAATCTTTTTCCATCCATGCTGGAATAGCACATACACGGTGGGCAACTCACGGAGAGCCTTCTCCAAGGAATAGTCATCCTCAGAGTTCTGATGCTGGAGATGAATTCTTGGTTGTTCACAATGGGGTTATTACTAATTATGAGGTGTGACTAAAATTTCATTTCTCTTCTGCTGTCTTATGATTATTTGACCTCTCCATGGCTTCCTCTCTCTTTTGATTTCTTTTCAAGGTTGCGATAACTGTGATGAGCATGGCAATTTGCCTTTGCCACGTTTTGACAGAAATGTGATTTTGTGTGGGAATTTATTTGCAGATAGAGTCATGAATAGAAACAAGTTAATTGTCTTGTTTTATACGTTATTTCAAACTCATTTAATTCAAGATAGACTTTATAGCTTGTGTCTGAATTATAGAGACAATAACAAAAAGGGTTTGAGTGAATTATGTTTTGTAGGATAGTCGCAGGGGCTCATTTAGATTGCAGTTAATGATGTTAGGATGATGCCATCAACTTTTGGCTACCAGTATGACGGTGGTAATGGTGATAAGCGGGAATTGACTTTTTGCTTCAGAATCCAAAATTCTTTGCTCACAACATAAGCATGATTATACATATCCTGTTTATAATGCTAATGTGTGCATCTTTTCCCCCCTCATTTTTCTAGAGGCTGTTGCTAAGTCTCATTATACTTGGTTATGTATTCAGGTTTTGAAGGAAACATTGATCCGACATGGGTTCACGTTTGAATCTGAAACTGACACAGAAGTCATTCCAAAACTTGCAAAGTTTGTTTTTGACAAAGCAAATGAGGCAGAAGGTAAATTTTATTGGTGAAAGCTGCTTTTGATTTGTACTTGTTGAGACATGGATGTTTTGTATACTTCTTCTGGTTAGAAATGTAGCTTTTGACCATTTTTTATATTTGCTCCATGTAAGTTAAGTACACATGCTTTGGTAGGTAATCAAGTGTGTAACTTGAGTCTTGGTTACAGATTAGAAGTACATGAATGTTGAAGGCATTAATGCACATGGCTGTTATTAGTTACATGGCTTCTCTGGTAGAAATGCTCTTGACTGTTGTTTCGTATGGACTAAAGGATGCAGTTCATGATATTATGTTTATGTAAAATTGATTCTAATTTGTAAATAGGAAGAAAAGACTATGAGAAAGGACAATATTACCATTTTAAGTGCTGCAAAATTGATATTTTATGAATTTGTTTGAAAATGATTATTCCACCCGTTACAGAGACTACTAAATCTTGATAAATTTCATAAAAAAACCTGCAAAGTTCAAGATTCTAAATTGATCTGCATTATGTGGGCCATAAAGCACCATCTATGAATTTAACAACTCCGAAATTGTCACATTAGGGAAACTATATTGCAGTTTCACTTCCAGTTCATCGCAATATTGTTTCCATGAACTTTTCTGTTGGCTATTCCTGATGTTGGATTGAAGTATTTTCTCATTCGTGCTGCAGGTGACCAGGCTGTTACCTTTAGTCAAGTTGTTCTAGAAGTTATGAGGCATCTTGATGGAGCATATGCTCTTATATTCAAAAGTCGGCATTATCCAAATGAATTAATTGCTTGCAAGCGTGGCAGCCCACTACTCCTAGGTGTTAAAGTAAGCAGAATGCAATTCAGTGAAGTTTAAGCTTCTGAAAACATAGATCTGTATGCATAGTGATTTTCTGAGGTCATTTTTTTAAACTATTATTACTTTATAAATCTTCTGGATTTTGTTAATGGTTCTTCAGGTAAGAGTGTATAAATAACTTCCTGAGGATGTTAGCAACATAGTCTCTCTTTATTCTGCCAATTAATCTTTCTAAATTCATGTTGCTTGTTGATTGCTTTGCTGTATGAGCCAAGCAATGTTTATTTCAATATAGAGGCAGATGAATGACTTATGTTTCATACATTGTCAATCCTACTGATGAAGAAGCTTAATGTTGCAGTGGATTGTTGGCTATCTTTAGTTCTTCTCACATGCAGGTTGTTAACTGTAATCTACTGGTAAATAATTTTTGATACATCGGCGGTTTGCTTTGGGGAGATGTTATTCATATCAATAATACTTGTCATATGAATTTAAATTGTCTTTCTTTCTGAAGCTGAAGAGAATGAAAATCAATATACCAAGAGCTTACACCTGAAGATTATTTTCTTTTTCATTTTTTATAACCATTTACCATTTTACCGTGATTGAGCTAGAATCCTGTGGAATATTTTGCGGTGTCCCCCTTTTCTAGTTACATTTATTTTTCCCCTTGTTTGATATTGGGTAACAGTGTGAATTATCTTGATTGATTGATGAGGGTTGAAGAGATTTCTTCTCCAATTTCAGGAATTGACGGAAAATATGGTCAATGGATCAGCATTTGAGGATAATAACTTTCTATCAAAAAATGGACACCCCAAAGAATTGTTTTTATCTAGTGATGCTAATGCTGTGGTAGAACATACAAAGAAGGTTTTGGTTATTGAGGATGGTGAAGTGGTTCATCTCAAGGTATGAATTGTGCCTCTTTCCATCGTAACACTTGCAAGCTAGTTTGTTTTTTGTTCACTTGGTGTACTTCTAATCACTGAAATTTTTAGAATTTTGACTGTGGCAAATGTTGATTTAAAAGAAAAAAGAATCTTCACAAATTACTTCATGGATAATCTTATTCATATCCTTCACTTCTTCCTTGTTTAACATGATCAGATGATAACCATCATTAGCTCTTACTATCTGTTGCTTTGTTTGTTATGCCAATTGCATTGCTAAATTGTTCTATCACTTTGTATGAAACATACCATACTTAAAAATAATTGTTTCAGGATGGTGCAGTTTCAATTTTGAAGTTTGAAAATGATAAAGGAAAACATGGCGGTTCCCTTTCTAGACCTGCTTCAGTCCAACGGGCATTATCTGTTCTTGAGATGGAGGTTGAGCAAATTAATAAAGGACATTATGAGCATTATATGCAGAAGGAAATTCATGAGCAACCTGAATCTCTTACCACCACAATGAGGGGGAGGCTTATACGTGGAGGATCCAGCAAATTAAAAACTGTTCTGTTGGGTGGATTGAAGGACTACCTTAAAACAATCAGGCGAAGTAGAAGGATTGTTTTCATTGGTTGTGGTACTAGTTATAATGCTGCTTTGGCGGCTAGACCCATATTGGAAGAACTTTCTGGTTAGTGCTGTGTGACTTTGATCTTTTAGTGAGTTTTGTGGGTTAAAAAATTGTGTTCATTCTTACCGTGTACTATTCTACACATCAAATTGTAGGAGTCCCTGTGACCATGGAAATTGCTAGTGATCTGTTGGATCGGCAGGGACCAATATACAGAGAAGATACTGCTGTTTTTGTTAGTCAATCTGGTGAAACTGCAGATACTTTACTTGCACTGCAATATGCTTTAGACAATGGTGCATTATGTGTTGGCATAACAAATACCGTTGGTAGTGCAATAGCAAGGAATACACATTGTGGTGTACATATAAATGCTGGTGCTGAGATAGGTGTGGCAAGTACCAAGGTAAAAGTTACATTATATATATATATATATATATTTCATTTTATATTACTGTCAATTGCTTTATTCACACATTTATATTCACATTTATATTTGTAATAGGCATACACAAGTCAAATAGTAGTGATGGCCATGTTAGCACTTGCAATAGGAGGTGATACAATTTCCAATCAAGCAAGAAGAGAAGCTATTATAGATGGTCTCTTTGACCTGCCAAGTGAGTTTCTGTTTGCTGAGCATTATGCTAGAATTGGGTTTGGTACCTTCTGTGACATTTAATTAATGGCAATGTCCTCATGGTATAATTCTCCCAGAAATCTCAACTTGGAAATTAGATACCATACCTCGGTGAATATGAATGCCATGCTTTAGTTGGTCACTGATTCCCAGGATTATTTCAGCATATTTATCATTCTTACAGATGTATCAATGATGATAATGTCAGTAAATTAACTTTTTTAGAATAAATTAATGATGATGGTGGTGATGATATTAGTGATAATATTAGTGCTAGAGCAATGGCCATAGAAGTGATGGTAGCAATAGCAATACCAATACCAACATTGATTGCTAGAGCAGTGATCTTGATACAGGTGGCAGTGGTGGCATTAGTGACAGAAATACTTGATATCATACATTTTGATAGCATTACTATGAGGTAGAAGTTTAGGATCTATGGGTTCTTTCATTTCATGGAAATTGGTTTTTACTAAAATTTATGATTGTTAGGAATTTTTTTTTAATTTTTAATTTTTTGAAAACTTGAACCAAACCCAAATCTTAAATTTACAGGATAGGAATTTTAGGAATTTGTCAGCATATTGTGTACCAAATGCCACCTTATTAATGAAAATAACCTTGTAAGAAGTTTAGTAGTAAATCTTAGTTGTATGGTGTATTGTAGATAAAGTCAGGCAGGTGTTGAAGCAAGACCAGGAGATGAAGGATCTGGCAAAGTTGTTAATGTCTGAGCAGTCTCTTCTTGTCTTTGGGAGAGGATTTAACTATGCAACAGCTCTGGAGGGAGCTTTGAAAGTAAAGGAAGTGGCTCTTATGCATAGTGAAGGAATACTTGCTGGTGAAATGAAGCATGGTCCTTTGGCGTTAGTGGATGAAAACCTTCCAATTATTGTTTTAGCTACTCGTGATGCTTGCTTCAGGTTGGTTGTGTTCAGCTAGGAGTGACTATAATGTCTGTGGTTAGAAATTGATACTGATATCTTTAATTTTTGGCAGCAAGCAGCAGTCTGTTATTCAGCAACTTCATGCTCGCAAAGGCCGTCTTATAGTCATGTGTTCAAAAGGGGATACTGCTTCCGTGTGTCCTGGTGAATCTTGTAGGGTAATTGAAGTTCCACCGGTTGAGGACTGTCTTCAACCTGTAATTAATATAATTCCATTACAGGTATGTTAACCGGCGTTTCAAAGCATTCTTACTGCTTTATTCCATACCACTTGTGTAATATTAGTAAATTTTAGCTAAAGTAAACTTTGCAATATTAGCATAAGTACAGTTATACTGTTCTTCTATTTTTATTTAGTTAAATTTTCCACTGCATTTTGATTTTTTCCCTCCTGCTCTATTTCATGTGCTTCTAATGTAAATTTTGCTAAAATATTTGTTGACTTCAATTTCTTGATTTCCCATACGCAAGTCTTCCAGTTCAATTTCCTTTGTTTCCTGACATCTTCTCAGGTTTCTTTCTTATGAATTTTACTTGGGAAGATTTGTACGTCTTATATATTTCAACAATATGTCATCTTTCTGATGCAGTTACTGGCATATCATCTCACTGTACTGAGAGGATTAAACGTTGACCAGCCTCGGAATCTTGCCAAGAGTGTCACAACCCAGTGAAGAAGTTGTATTGACATCCTCACGTATCTGATCTTAGAACGATAATGAAATTAAGGCCCTTAAAATGCTCACTGTTGTCTTAAGGGATAGTTTTGTTTGATGAACACCTCAATTTTTTTATGTAGGACATTATTTATAACAATCCACCTTCTCACGGGGCCAAATAGAAGCCGATCATTCCTGAGGTTTGTTACGTATGTAAATATTTTCTCTATTGTCTATCTTGGTTTTCTGAGCTTACTAATTCGATAATGGAATGGTGATCGAATTTCCCTGAAAAATCATTTTTGCCATTGCCCTACGTCGTGCAAAATGGAAAACATGGAAGTGTGTTTTACCTGATCCCTCGAAACGCATCAAGTTGGCAAAAATTTCTTCAGGAATTGAAAGGGGCGTTGGCAATTTTATTTGGATCTGGTGGAACAATGTTGAGATATTGTTCGTCACGTTAGGATTGTAAGTGGATATTATGTAACATTTCAATCCCAAGTGTTAATTAGTCTCTCTTTGATCTCAGTTCCATTCGAATTTCAGTCAGTCTTCGCTGTTTAATTCTCCCTTCTCTTTCTTTTATCTCACACCTCATTAATTTTTCTCACATTCTTCCTCCGCAAGCCAAATTTAATTCAGTCTTTCCGAGTCCTTTTTCCACGTAACGTTGTAAACCGTTGTTTGAGCATAACCCGCATGTCAGCGTCAGCACTAAGGTATTAGGACAAGTCTACATTATTAGTTTACTATCATATGGAATTCCGTTTTCACCTAATTAATGGATCGTTTTCATTGAGGAAATATGTTTGAAAAGTTAAATTGAAAAATTATATTTTTGAAAGATTAAATTGATAGAAAAATAATTTTTTATAAATTAAATTAGAGAACTTTAATTTTAGAACATTAAATTGAGTTTATTATCAAGACTAAATTATTAATTTACTAATTTTTTTTTCTAAGTTTGACTTAGATGGGTGATTGTCCCATTTTTCTGAATATCCCATTGCACTACTCACCGTAGCTTCTCTGTATAACTCAGCGAGTGTAACCATGAAGGGGTATGGCATATGATGTGGTTTTTTCTTTTCCACCATTGGTGTCCAAAAGCAATGTCGTTACCATTCCGAATCTCCCATGTAAGATTCCTCATAAACTCTGACCACCTTGTTTGGGAGGATGGGTGGGGAATGATTAAATGCTTAACCATGGATTAAATATGTTGAAAATTTTAAAAATTGATTAAATATTTGAAAGTTAATGGATGAGATGAGTTAATTTGGGTTGAAATTGACGTTAACCCGCACCTTAATTTTTAAATCCTTTTAAATTGGGTAACTATTTTTGGACCAAATAAAATTGGATGACTTAAAACGGGTTAGGTTATTTATTATTTATTTAACCAATTTATTATTTATTTAACCCTTTCCAATTAATTTTTTTTAATTTAACATTAATAATATTAAAAATTTTATCCCTCAATCTATCTAATCCCATTAATATCATTGTAACACCCAAACAAAAATAAATAATTATTCAATTTTTTTCATTAAACATTTAATCAAGAGAATGAATTGTTTCTCCTATCCCATTTTGCACTACTTCATTCTACCCTGACTTCTTCAACACATCGAGTCCTTAAGGCCTCTTGCATATTTACCATGCAAGACGCAACCCTCAAATCCGAGGGTATAGAGATAATATTATCGCAACTTTCACAAAGGAGCTTCGTTTAAGAGATCTCAAGCCAGTTCCTCCCACTTGGAAGCCACTTATTAGAATATTTCACTGTTGAGCCCCAGATAAAGTCATCCTGCATTTCATCTCATTGCAAATATCTGTGGGGATTCTAATATTTTGCGCATTAAAGATTGACATAACCGATGTCACAGAGTGCACAAGAGTTGTTTTCACCCATTGAATCTATCCTTTACCTTTTTCACCAAATTTCTGACATTTGCTCGGGAAGGTCTACCTTCTGGGAAGTATGAATATTGATAGAGACAGAAATAACAATTTTAGATCAACTCGTCCTAATTTAACTTGTTTTAATTCGTATGGAATAAATTAACTATTGAATCATTTGGTCAATCATTTTATTTTATTTAAATGTTAATATTATATTACAAGTACATTTATTGATAATTTTACGTTAAAATTATTTTATTAATATAAAAATCTAAATGATACAAATATATTAGACATCATAATAAGTTAAAAATTCCACCTAATTTGATAAATTTGATACAAAGAAAATAAATACAAATCTAAAAAAAATTAATAAAAAAAATGAGGCTATTTAACAAAACCTAACTAATAAAATGAATTAAACTTAAATTTTTTTTATTCAAACTTAATTTATCTCAGCTAAATATAGAATTTTTTAAATTAAGTACATTAATTACAAAAGTTATGCAATTTTCCAAGTCATACCAACTTTAAACTTATCATCGAGGAGCTTAAGAGTCTTCCAGAAGGAAATTGAGTAAATGGACTAATGAATTAGCTTAAGCTTCTATTACTTTTGCCAACTTTCATTCATACACACACACACACACATAAATGTTACAACAGAATTGTTATACACATGCCACATAATGACTCACATGAACTAAAGGATCCATTATTATGTATAGTTTACAAAACTAATTATGTTATTAAACTTAATCCCTGACACTCCCCCTTAAACAAGAGGGTGTAAGAAATCTGAGTTTGTCACAAAGAATGTTGAACTGCAAATATATAAGAACCTTAGTCAAATAATCAACAATTTGATTGGAAGAAGGCACATCACGAATGTCAAGTTTCTTAGTTAAAACCTAGTCATGGACAAAATAAACGTCAATCTCAATATGCTTAGTTTGTGCATGTTAAATAGGTTAGCAAACAAAGCATTGGTGCTTAAATTGTCATACCAAATAATTGGTGATCTATGAGAAGGAAATCCAATTTCACTAAGCAGATAGTGGAGCCATGATACTTCTGTGGCAGAGTTAGCAAGTGCTTCATACTCAAACTCAGTACTCGAGCAAGAAACAACACGTTACTTGGAGGCGTATGAGACAAGATTGTCTTCAAAGTATACACAGAAACCCATCATGGATTTAGAATCATCAATACATATGGCCCAGTTGGTGTTAGTGAAAGTTATAAGACTGAGATTGGCCAAAGGTTTAATGTGTAACCCATAATGAAAAGTTCCTTTTAAATAACAAAATATTCTTTTAACAGCTTTGAAAATGTACATTAGTTGGACCAGAGAGAAATTGGCTTAGCTTGTTTATTAAGAAGGCAATATTTGGCCATGATGTTGTTAAGTACTGAAGTGCAGCAATAGCTCGTCTATAATTAGTTGAATCAGTTAGAGGTTCACCCTTTGTAGTAGAAAAATGTTTGCCTATGATCATTAGAGTTGAACATGTAAGACATCAAGCATGTTAAATCATTTCAAAAGATCCAAAGTATACTTGCCCTGATTCATCTTTAGTAGCTTCAATCCTAAGAAAGTAATAGAGAGACTTTAAATCTTTCAACAAAAACAAACTATGAAGTTTCTAAATAAAGGACTTTAGATAGGTAGAGTCATTGCCAGTTATTAATATATTGTCGACATATATCAATACGAAAACCACTAGTTTATCACTCTTGAGCATGAATAGAGAGTTATTGCTCCTAGCATTTTGAAATCCCCACTATAATAGAGCTAATTTTAGACATTCAAACCAAGCTACTGGAGTTTGTTTGAGTCCATAAAGAGCTTTGATCAATTTGCAGACATGTGTTAGTTAAGTAGAATTAATGAAATCTTTGAGCTGCTTCATAAACACATCCTTTTGAATATAACCATTAAGAAATTAATGATAGTTGTCTCAGTAGTTGCTTATGTATTCTTTTGGGTTTGTAAATAAAATCGTGGATGTAATTATATTGGATGTCATTCTTTTGTTAGTTCATTTTGTATATAATGTGATTTGCCAAGTATTAGGGTCACATAATAGAGTAAAATAGTGTATTTTGTGTACCACATACATGCTGAAATACTTATGAGCCTGTAGTGTTGGCACATGTGGAATTTTTGTTGAACATAGCCATGTTAAAATGAAATGTGTTGTTAGTGTGTATAGTTTTATATGTAATTTGTATAGTCATTTGATAGAACTAATCAATGGTTAATCTTACCTTGATAAGTTGCTTGAAGATATATAGATTAGCCTTGTTTTAGTTCAGTGGAAAAACTTGGTTGAAATGATTAGAAAATTTGTATTGTTAGTAAGTATAAAACTTGTATTGATATTTATTAATTAGCATTATTGTTGCAAAATCTAGTTTGTGAGTTGGAGTAGGAGGGTCTAACATACTCCAAGTAACATAAAATTTTAGGATAATGATTATTATATCAGGAACTTATAGTATTTTGAATTTGGTTAACTTATGGATATCGTTGGCCAAGTTTTGAGGCATCCAAATTATGCATATGGTCTTGTTGGCAAGGTCAAGGTAGCTTTGTAGTTACTTAAAATTTAGTGACCTTGTGAATTTATTATGCTTAGATCTTTCTGTAACCTTTAGTTTACATCTTAAAGATGTTTCATATTTAATTTTAAGAATTTAGGAGCTTTGTAGCATTTTATGAACCACTTTGAAAGTTTAGGTTTGAAATGAATAAATCCTACAGTTGTGGCTTTGTAAGGGGATGTTGGAAAGAATGCTTATCATTGTAGTGTTTTAGCCTTGAGTTGTGGCATCGGTCAAGATTTTGTCTTAGAAATTTTTGGTAGAGGAGAGGGTACTAACATGCTCAAATAGGAGGCTGCAGTGCCAGTCCTGCAACTTAGATAAGTTGCTTCTATGTGTGTCTTAAGGCCTAGTTTAGTGGAGGATGAGTTGTAAGCTTGAACTGAACACAAGCCTAGAAATGTTTACAAAGTTTCTTAAAGGATAGTTAACTCTAATTAAATCCAATAACTAATCCTTTAAGTTTGAATGAAAGTAATGTACACTTAAGTTAACTCTAAGCGTTATAAAAGAGAAATAAATGATTTAATGTTATTCACTTTAGAAAAGCAAATAAAAGTTTAAATTTTCTCTATATTTTTTAGGATGAAGCAATAAATTAAACTTTTGCCTAGATATAAATTTTAAATTTGGTGATCTTAGTATTAATTATGACGCCAATGATAAAAATGAGTAAATCAAGGGAAGTAACACAAGGGCTTCTCACATGAGGCTAAGAATCCCCGTCCTCTCCTCCCCAAAGTTTTCCCAGCCTTGTAGTTTTTGAAGGGCTCCTTCTCTTCTTGCTCTTGCTTTATTCTTATTTTTTCATGGAAGGTATTTTTCCCCCTCCCTTCATCTATGGGAGTCATTCCTTTTGACTTCAGATGTATTTTGAAGATGGCAACTTGCTCTTTAGATCTACAACAACGAACTTGGCTACCTTGGAGAAGGAAGCTTTTAAAGACTCGAACACTCAGAGATGGCAAGTGCGTTGCTTCTTCTTGAAGATCTTTAAACTATCTTGTTCTTTTCTTTTAGTTGTATTCTGGTAGAATTGTTGTATGTCTCAGTTTCTTTCCCACGTATGTTGCTGAGTAATGTTCTACTGCGATTTTTCGGAAACGCGGGTCTAATTATGATGACATTTTTGCTTAATACTTTGTAAAACTTCTAACGTTTGTGACTTTTTAACCTTTTCTACGAATAGATGTTTTTTGGAAGGGAAAAAAAAAAAAATCTAAGGCATACAAAGACCTCAGGGTCACTGCACAATTTGTGTTCAGCGTAATCACTCCTCATTTTTTTTTTCTATCAAAAGACAAATGACATTCTTATCTCTTTCACAATAAAAAAATAAATTATAATTAAAATATTGTAACCAAAATACTCTTATATATTATTTATATAATATAATGACTATTATATATATATTAATTAATATAAAATTAATTAATTTTTTAAATTTAAAATAAATTAAATTTATAGTCTTTAACACAAAATAAATAAATTTTAATAAAAGAAGTCAATATTATTTTTTAGGATATTTGATCATATTTTAGCTTAAGGGTTTTGTATATATTTGTATAATAGAGAGAAGGATTATATAATTTAAGTATCACTCAAAACAGAGAAAATAATTTACTCTTTCTTTTTTCATTGGCAAAATCGTGGAGGGGTAGAAGCTGAGTCTTTGATAAAAAAAAAAAAAAAAGAAGCTAAGTCGGAAACAATTGTAATGTCCTCTCCAATCAATATAAAAAAAAATTACAATCAACACCTTAATCTATGAATCCCATTATAATAAACTCTTTATCATCTATATTTAAAAATTTTAACTATATAAAATTACTTAAATATTTTTTTTATAATTTAATATCCTTTTGTCCTCCTCATCATCTTTCCTAACCAATCAATTCAAGTATCTATGATTTCTTTGTATCCAATGGACTCAGCTCCACTTCCATTATCAACTCCTCTACTTTTGTTAAGTATTTCAAATGTAAAAAGTTGTTTTAAAAAAAAAAGGAAAAGAAAAATCACTTGACCAATTGAGAAATCATTGAAAGAAATAAAATTTTCCTTAAATAATAAAATTTTTTCTTATTACATTAGTAGCTTAAGGCCTATTTGGTTCAATAGTGCAGAAGGAAACTACAACGCATTTGAATGCTTTTTTGCATTTGGTTTGACCCATCAAATGCATTAGGGAGTGAGCTGTGTAATTGGATATTGCATAGTGAAAGGCAAGACAGGGACACAAGTTTGGAGCCAAAATGTGAA
Source organism: Erythrophleum fordii (assembly GCA_032878935.1). Lineage (NCBI taxonomy): Eukaryota > Viridiplantae > Streptophyta > Magnoliopsida > Fabales > Fabaceae > Erythrophleum > Erythrophleum fordii. Next base: position 36,693,803 of record JAVQMF010000049.1, read on the forward strand.
AAATCCCTTTTTGTCCCTGGCTTAAAACATCCACTAACACCATTTCAAATAGCGCTTAGAGTTGGACACTTCCATCAACATTGATGTCATCATCATCGCCATCCTTCTACTCACATACCCAGTGGAATCCCCTACCAAGACATTGACCAAAACATCCTTGTGGACTTGCTTCTGTTCAAAGTTGGAGATTCTTCTGTGTTATTAGGATTGACACCTCTATCATGATCAGAGAATTTGGACTATGATCAAAGAAACAAATCGTCTTGGCCCCAAAGTGACAACATAGAGGAATGATGACCATGGATCGAGAGCAACAATGCAAAACAATAAACTAAAAAGCTAGGGGGAAAATTATTAAAACAAATTAATTTTGTTCTTTTTTTCAAAATAAGGGCATTTTTGTCATTTGTTCAACCTTATATTCTATTCTTTCACTATTTTTATTCAACTGAATATGTCAATATGAAGGTATTCTCATTTTATTAAATGTCATATCTAATATAAACAATGCAATCTTTTTTACCTCAATATTCTTTTTATGATTACATTACTACCAATTTACTAAACAAAATGTGCCCTCAAAGTTCAAACATGAATTAAAAAGGTTTAGCAAAATCATTTATCATCATGACAATCAAACACCTTGTGTTTATGTTCATACAAGAAGCAAAGGAACGCTTTTTTGAATTGTGTTTTTCTATGTTTGGTTGGTAGGAGTAAGGGATATTGAATGGAAGAAGGAAAGGAAATCCTACACAAAGTTTGGGCCTACCTACTAAATTAGTAATCCTATTATTTTGAGTTAGATATTTATAATTGATTAGTGTGGATAATAGTACGAACCTATAATTCATAGGCGCATAATGGGTGGGTAATAGAGTTTATTTAAACTTGGTTAGGTCCCCTCTGTATTCATGTCAAATTCTAACTCCACAACTTATTCTATTATAGGTTGTGATAGGAAATGTGAATCACAGAGGAAACCCCAATCTCTTCAAGCCTTCAAGGATTTAGAATTAACGGAGTATTCTTAAATTTGTTACTATGTCTTCTACAGGTAAACCAATTTAGTATTCTAATTTTATATAATTGTTATATATTTATTTTTACATTTGGTATCAAAGTCTCAATTATATAATTTAGAATTTAATAATTGATTTGAAGACATAAATACATGTTTAAAATTTTTTTAACCTTTTGCAATTTTCATCCATATAAGTTTTGAAATTTTAATTGGATGATTTTTAAAAAATGGAAACCCAAGATCTTAGAGTTTTTGTAGATATTAAAATTGTAAATCAATTAATACTTGAATTGTGAATTTTCATGCACCATAGAGGAAAATTTTGAACTTTGAAATTTTAGGGTAAGGTTTGAAAATTGAATTTTCAATCTCACAAAATAGGTCAAATTGATGAATGTTTTTTTAAAGATTACGTTCCTCCTAAACATATAATTAAAACTCATTCTTCCATTGTATTAAAAGCTAATTAATTCCATTGCAAGTTCATGCGAAAACTTTTAGCCATGATAAACATTTTTTAAAAACTTTTTATGTATTGAAACTGTGTAATTCGTGAATTAAATTTGGGGCTTTAGCTATGGATTTATTTCGCATGAAATTCTGAAAGGAATGCATAAAACAATTGCAAGGAAAACGCATCAGAAGACATCCTCCATACCATCGACCCTAAAAAGTAAATCTTGCATTAGAAAATTCACAAATCCTCAATAAAACTTGGGACTTTTAGTGCTAATCTGCGTGACCCGTTTTAAGACGCAGGTTGACCCGTCTAAAGTAGAAGAAGCTGAAATCTACACCCACTTGCAACTCTATAGAGTGTGGGCTCCATAGGTGGAATTTTTTCATGCCATTTTTTGCGTTGTAATCCATATTCTAAATATGATTTTTTGAAATATGTTTTATAATTTTTGAACCACTATAAATATGTTTTATATAAATATTAATATATAAAATATATTTTAATGTCTATTTGGATTGTATTTTGAAAAGTGATACACTGAAAAATTAATTTATCATATTCTGAAGCTCGTGATGATGTTCACTCTTCCTATATAATAATGAATATTTATATACTCATAGCCTAAAGTATATGCCTTAATATGTTTATTTTAAAAAAAATATGATTTTATTCTAATTTGTATGTGTGTAAAGCCTCTTTGGAAATGTTATAAAATTTGTTCATGATTAGTAAGAGTGTTATATTTATTACATCTCCTTAAAAACTGTATCATAATTTTAGGCAAAATAAAATTAATCCCTTTGCAATAGGGGTGTACATCGGCCCGGTTGGCCCTAGGGTCGGGTCAGGCCGGGCTAAAAATATAAATGGACAAAACTTTAAACAAAACTATGTCGGGTCGGGTCGGGCTACGGGCAAAGACAGTCTGCCCAACTTGCCCTAATAGTTATTTTTTTTTAGTTATTAATATCTTGTCATTTTATATATATATATATGTTTATTTTATTTGATTCTCTTTACATGCTGTAATTTTTATTATCTATTTAAATTTTTCCTATTTCTTAATTATTTTCATTATTGATGTGTATGCTTACTGACATTTCTTTTATTGAATAATGAAAATACATGTATTTACCTAAAGCTAATTATGTTAGCATAAGTTATATTTTGCTTGATAATTCTAAACTATCTTTTTATTATTGATAAAAATATGAAGGTTCCAAAAGCTTATTGTTTTGAAGCATATGCCTATGAGTCTATAAAAAAATATTTTTATATTAAGTATCAATTCATAAAAAAAAAAAAAATTAGGCGGTTTAGGGCCGCCCTAACCTGCCCTAAAATCAGGCTTGTTCGGGCCGAGCCGGGTTACGGGTATAAAAATAAGCCCGATGTCTTAATCCAACCGGGCATCAGGCATACTAGATGCCCTGCCCCGGACCTGCCTATGAACACCCCTACTTTGCAAGGAATTTTATGAATTATTATGGATAATTGCCACCAAAGTGGAATTGCTCGTATTGATTCATGAAATTTTCTTTGTAATTTGAGAAAAGCTTCTGATTATCTCATGATATAACCTGCCCAAAGGGAGTTTTTATATGTTATAATTAGAAGTTGATTTGGAATGAAGTTATTGGAAAATCCATTGGTCTAAAATATTTGTCTGCCTAAAGTGAATAGATATTTAAACTCAGTGTATTCTCATTAATTAACTCATCTGAGATTTTGATATGAGATTATGACCTTAATTTGTACATTCTGCCTAAAGGGGAATGTGATATTATATTGGTCTTATTATAATAGCTTATTTTAATTAAGATTATGTATAAATTGCCCTCATTATTTATTCTAATACATTCCCTTTTGCAGTTACTTTTTTCATGAATAACTATTCTACTTTAATTAAAATTTTGACTGAATCAAATTATAACAAATGGAAACAAGACTTAGAATTCTCTTTACAATTTGCTGATCTTGATCTAACACTACGCGAGAATAAGTCTGAAGTGAATGAGAAGAGTACAACTAAATAGAAAGAGTTTTTAACCAAATAGCAAAGATCCAACAAACTTAGTCTAATTACCATTAAGAGAACCATCTCTAAGCACCTACTTAATGGTTTCTCTAAAACCATAAGCGCTAAAAATTTTCTTATAATTTTGGAAGAAAGATACTAAGTATCTAAAGACGCTGAGTCTAGATATCTAATGAAAAAGTTGACTAACATAAGGTATGACAACAATGAAGAGTAAGGGAGTTTTATTTTAAAGATGGTTTATATCCAAACCAAACTGAAAGCCCATAGTATTGACTTAAATGAAAACTTTGTTGTTTCACATGTCTTGAATTATCTACTTGCTGAATTTATACAAATCAAAATTGCCTACAATATCGTTGGTGAGAAGTGGGCCAGCAATGATCTTATTACCAAATGTGTGGCTAAAAAAGAGAAATTAAAGAAAGAAAAGAGTAGTCTATCCCGTGATCTAGCCTTTTTTACTTCTTATCAAAGTTCAAAAAAATCAGATAGTGGTCAGCACCATAATGTAAGAGGTCCTAAATCAACTCCTATTAAAGAAAATGTATGGTGTTTCTGATGTAAAGGAAAGAGATATAAGAAAAATGATTGTACAAAATTCAAGATTTAGCTAGAGAATAAGTAAAAAATTAGAGGTAATTATTTGGTCTTTATTTGTTATGAGTCTAATTTAGTTGATGTTCCTATTAATTTTTGGTGGCTTGATAGTGGTTCTACAACCCATATTACTATGTTTTATAGAGGTTCAAAAACTTAAGAAAACCAAATCTGAGAGAAAGCAAGTTGAAGATAGGAAATGACCTTGAAGTAACGGTGAAATCAATGGGAGATATCAATTTAGTTTTGGTAACCGAATATGAAATTGTTTTGAAAGACATTTTTTATATACCTTCTTTTAAGAAAAATTTGATTTCCATTTCTTGTTTAGATAAATTTGGTTTTTATTTTACTTTCAGCAATAGAAAAATAAACTTAATAATAAACTCCCAAATTATTGGTTATGGTTATTTAGTAGATAGTTTATGTAAATTATCTTTGATTTCTAACAACATTTTTTCATATTTAAAAATATAGAAAATGTGGTTGCCAAAATGTCTAAAATTAAAAAAAAAATCCTTTTTTATTATAGTACTAGCGATTAGGTCATATATCTAATGAAAGAGTTGAAAGGCTAATTAAAACCAATATCTTACCTTCTTTAGAGTTTGATGATTTAAAGACTTGTATAGATTGTATTAGAGGAAAATTCACTAAAAAAAAAAAAAAGATGTGACTATAAGTTTAAAGTCTTTTAGAAATTATTCACACAGACATTAGTGGATCCATTTCTCTTACTATTTGTGATAATAGATTCTTTATCACTTTTATCGATGACTTTTCTCGATTTGGCTATCTTTATTTTATTAAAGAAAAATTTGATGCTCTTGAAAATTTTAAAATTTTAAAACAGAGGTAGAAAACAATTAGGAAAAGCCATCAAAATAGTGAGATCTGACTATAATGAAGAGTATTATGATAAAAAGCCGACTTCTGGTTACATTTTCATAGTAACAGGTGGTGCGATATCATGGAAGAGTAAGAAATAGACTCTAGTTGCCTTCTCCACTATGCAAACAGAGTTTATTGCTTGTTACGCTGCTGCTGCTGCTACTCATACTATTTGGTTGAGAAATTTGATAACAATGTTTTGTATTGTGGATTCTGTTGCACAACCACTAAAGATTTACTATGACAATAGTGCTGTAGTGTTTTACACTAAAAATAATAAAACTACTAGTAGTTCTAAGCATCTAGAGTTAAAATATTTAACCATCAAAGAATTAGTAAAAAATAACAAAATAGTTGTTGAATATATTGACACAGATTCTATATTAGCTGATCCCTTAACCAAAAGACTTAGACCTATTATATTTAAAAAATATGTTGAAAACATGGGCATTGTAAATCCATTTGATATGTTTGGTTAGTAGGAGTTTGAGATTTATATTATTTTCTTATTATGATGAATATTTTCTTTAGATACTTTTGATATTTACATGATTTGTATTTTAGCCAATCAATAATGCATTGAATTTTTGTTATTATATACCTTTGTATATATGCATAGATTGCAAAGTTTTGAACTCAGTGTCATTAGGACCATTGTGCCTGTGGTCAATGCTATATTAGAGTTAAGGCATGATGTCTTTTTGACAAACCATACAATTTCTCTAGTTTGAAGGCATTTGAGAGAAATTACGATGGCTGACAAAGAAAATAGTAGTTTGACTATTGGATCACACTGGCATACTATTTTTTTACTGCACTTCACATTAATAACTAATCGACGGAGTCAATGACATTTGTAACCATGAAAAATTTAATATCAATAAGAGATATAATAACTGTTACGATTCAATATTACATGACTTTAGTTGGATGAAGTCACATTTAAATATCATATCTTGGATCATATATTTTTTAAATGTGGTCATATTGCAAAATTAGTCATTAGCCCGATAGTCTTTTTCAAAATAAAAATGTTTAAAAATTGATTTTGCTCAATTGAGAGAATGTTAGAATTATTGTGAATTACAATCAATTATTAATTTTATTTTAAATAAAAATAGGCTAATTTATGTTCCATTAAGATGCGTTTAAGTCCACCTATTAAATTGATGATCCTATTATTTTGGATTGGATATTTATAATTGATTAGTGTAGATAATAGTGTAACCTCATAACCTATAAACCCATAATGAATGGGTACTAGGGTTTATTTAAACTTGGATAGGTCCCTTCTATATTCATGTCAAATTCTAACTCCACAACTTATCCCATTATAAATGGTGATAGAGAGTATGAATCATAGAAGAAGCTTTAATCTTTTAAAGCCTTCAAGGATACAAAATTAATAGGGTATTCTCAAATCTGTCACCATGTCTTCTACAAGTAAATCAATTTAATGTTCAAATTTTATATAATTGTCATAAATTTATTCTTATAATTCTATCTAAAAATGAATAGAATAAGCTACCATTCCATGAAATTGGAGCAAAAATAACTAAAATACCCTAAGTATTGTTGATTATTCAAATAACATTTTTTTGAATTAAAAATAAAAATGAAAATAAATATTTTACTATTTTTAATTATTAATATTTAATTCAATAAACATCATTTGGATTAAAATATCATTATCAATAATTTAAAAACATTTTTGAATTTAAAATAAAAATAAATATTTTTTATTTTTCTATTAAAGGCAATTAAAAGTATTTTCTATAAATTACCCCCAAAAAATTACTTTAATGCCTTTTAACCTTAAAGGTATTATAGTCAATTTTCAACTTTCATTTTCATTCATATATTTTTTAATCCAACCAAGTATATTTATGGAATAACATTTATATTCATTTTTAATCATATTAAACATAATTATATGTAAAAAGTTATATTCTATCAAAACTTATTCTCATTCTTATTTTTATTTTCATTAAAATTATTCCTGTATAGTAAAAGCAACATGCAGGCAAAAGCTTTTTAAAGGTAAAGTACTTGACTAGAAGGGGAAAGGTGTGGAGCTGAAGGGAAGCCTGTAAGAGAAAGGTTTGGAGCTGAGGATGAGCCTGCAAGAGATAGAAAAGCCACATATACTTAGACAGATTGATAGGAAAAGATAAAAAGGAAGGCCAAAAGGTATTAAATTTCATAAAAGATATTTTAACAATTTTACCTAGTTAAAATTTTAGATTTGTATGATTATTAGAATAGAATTAATATATTAGATATCAATTGTAATTTTTTGAGCAAATTTTTCTGATTATATCATATAATTTTTTTATATTTTTGAAAATATAAAGAAAATTCTTAAAATTAAAATATGATCAGAATAATTTTAAAAATAATATTGATTTTTTATTAAAATTATAACTTACTAAAAATTATTTTGAAGTATTTATTTTAATATTATTTATTTTGTGATGAAAGCCATATTCTAGATTTAAAAAAATTCATTACCTTCTATCTTGGATCAAATACATATTTAATTTATATATATGTATATATCTATATAATAAATGTAAAAACATTTTGGTTGGATCACAACCGTAGCCAGATGTTACAGCTCTACAGATAGGCAATACTGATGCAATAATGACTCTCGTGCCCGTTACTTCAACTGTTAAATGTGTATATTACCTTCGATTAATCCTTAATCTATAAAATCTGCGTTTTCACATTGCTTCATTTTAGCATCCTTATTTCCTCTTTCCTTTCTTGCTGTCTACTCTGTTACTTGATGCGTTGATACCTTGGCTTCAGAATTTACCCTTTTTGAAAAAAAAAAAAAAAAGGTACATTTAGTAGGTGAATGGTTTTATCTATATCCTTGTCAAACGACAACGTCCTTTTCAATTTCCAGCTTCAGTCAATGTGACTATTGAAAATTGCCTGGACTATATTAGGGGGAAAAAAATTGGTACAACCGCAATTAACAGTATTCATAATACATAATGGACTCCATCATAAGATGCAATCTTCTGCTTAACAAAGACATACTCAAGGGTTTAGAATCAAATTCAGGGACACAGGATGTTGTTGAATTTTCAAAATCTTCGATCTGGTTTAATTTGATCCATCTAGGAAAATTCTCATGTAACATGATCATGGTCGCTCAAGATGTTGAATTTTCAAGATCTCCGCTCTGGTTTAATTTGATCCATACAGGAAAATTCTCATGTATCATGATCATGGTCGCTCAAGATGTGAAATACTCAAGTTACATAATAGCCCAATTGATTATTTTAAAGCCAAATCTTACCATTGCATGAACAACTGCTCCAAGTAGGCAGATTACATCCATCATAATTGGCTACACCTAGTTAACTAAAACTCTGCAAAGCAACATCAATCATAATTGGCTACACCTAACCTTAAGTTACATCCATCACAGGGTAAACGGCTCAAAAACAGGAAACTATAAATTATTTGTCCAACATGGGGTTCAACACGCACCTAGACAAAGCATTTTAGCATATCCATGAGATCCATAGCAACAACTGCTAGTACCTATCATAACGCCTGACCAAACAGGAAAAAAGAAAAAAAAGGACCGTGGTTAGGCATCAGGCAACAATCCCACACAATTATGTTCGAAAAGGAATCAATGCATATTCAACAGCAAACATTTAGCCAGGCTATTAAAATAGACAAAACTTATAGGTACGCAACACGTAATTGGATCCCCTGCAGTACCACTAGAGAGAGTTCTGTTGTTAGCCCCAACCAATTTTCAAATTGCAAGCCCACTTTGTGTCAGTCTCTCCTACAGAACCCTTGCAGCACCCCCAGGTTATCCTTGGATAACTTGGGTACAATGCAAGGAAATGGACAAAAAAACCCAAGCAACAGTGATACCAAACACAGGAACATGTACCTATGACGATCATAGTCTCTAGACCGCTCTCTTGATCGTGAGCGTGACTTCCGTTGGCTTCTTGACTCATAAGAGCGAGAGCAATCAGATTCTCTGTCCCGATCCCGATCATAATACCTATCACGATCTCTGCTCCTACGGTCATAGTCTCTCCCTCTTTCACGACTATCTCCTCGTTCCTGCTCCCTACTCGGCTCCCTATCACGATCCCTACTTCTTTCTTTTGATCTACAGTCAATAAATACACAAATTTTCAAGCATTAGGCAAATTTTATTGATAAGCCCATGAAATGAACACCTTTTTGAAGCAATGAAACTTGCCCATCAAATGAATTTTAAAGTAATGCAACTTACCTCCTGTCATCATACCGGTCAATCTTGCGGCTCTTGTTCCTTTCTTCCTGAATCAGGAAAATAACAGTCTAACTGAGATCCCTCCCCTCCCCAATTAAACCAAAAGTTCATGCAGTCTTTAAAAAAACACACACATACTCAGAAACAAAGTTAAAGCTCAAAAACTAAATATATGAATTGAATAGCAAACAAAAGCCACAAGAACAGAACCTGCAGTTCTGAGCTTAAGTACAAAGAAGAAAAAAGAAGGGCATCTGCCCAGCAAGCCAGCCCCACCAATTTGTTTCTTTTGATTCTTTTTCAAGGTAAGTGAAGTCTTCCCTTTGCCTATAAATAGTAGAACACTTTGCAATCATCAAGGAAATTTTTTTTTTTTTGGGGGGGGGGGGGGGGGGGGGGGGGTGGTGGAATCTCAACAACAAGCCAAATTTTATGACCAGTTACTCTCAATAACATTATAAATAGCCAAAAACTGGGTGCATCAGGTGACAAACTTGCCATGAGGTAAAATCACCACTAATGGACAGAGACAGGCAACTACTTGTATGTAATCCAGAGAAACCATATCAATCTCAGATGCATTTCCGTATCTGTTGTACTATTATAAGAAACTACATTAGCAAAAGGATAATGTCAAGTTCAAATCAAAATGATAAGTACATCTATTCGCAATCATGCTTACTTTAATTTGAGACCAAAAGCCTACTTATTAAGGACACAGTACATAGTAGCAAGCAGTTACTTACAATCAAAATTCTGTCAAGAAGTATATGTTCATAATTCATCCAATGTAGAAATTCCTAAGGCTGCGGATGTAGGAAAAACCAACCAAAATATTAGCTCCTATGCTGCATTGGTAAAGGCACGGGTACAGTATATGGCAATTTTTAAAAAATATAGGGTATGGGTAAAGCAAAATTTACTTATACAAAATAATAAATATATAATATATAATATTTTTAACTTAAAGTAATAAATATTTTATAATTCATAATCACCCAACATAATTTCCTTTAGGTAGAAATAGCCAACAATAGATAGAATTTCACAACAAACATAAAAAGTCAAACACAGAACAAATATTCAAATTACAAATAAATTTTAAGCATTCAAAATAATTGTTTAAACACTATTAAGTGTAATGGTATCACGTATAGGCTTAAAGCCTAATAAGAAATATGTAAAATAGAAGCACAATATCAAGTATTTGTGGCTCTCACAGTGCCACATTTCCTGACCAGCGAATATCGTCGTCAAACACCAAGCAGTCCAAACTCCAAAGTTGAAAACTCCGAAGATTAGAGTAAGGAAGGCAAAACCTGAGATTACAAAGGTGAACAAATCTATCTGAGGCTTTGTAGGTGAGGGTTTGCCCCCTGAAGGAGATGAGAAGGTCGCACAGAGGCAGTAGCAAAACCCATAAACTCAAATTTCTTTCCCTTTTTTTTTAAATAGATATTAAAGGATACATATGGGGAATGTATTTTACTATACCTGTACCCCATACGTGCCTGATACAGGTATGGCACCAATTTTTCATGTGCCCACACTTCGTAGATTAGCACTACTTTTCATCTATAAGTTAAAACTCAATAGCCACAGTCAGGCATGACAAGCAAGTTCAACAATAAACTGCTTAGGGTGTTAGATATTTCAAACCTCTACATCATATTAAGAGGCTATAAAAACCTTTTCCTCTATCCTTCCAGCATTAAGAACAGCTTTCAATTCTAGAAAATAAAGAATGCAGAAAATTATGCAATTGACTTGAGAGAAGATACATATAATGTTTACGACTAACGTTATCAGTCTACAGCTTGCAAATATTATACTGCAACAAAACTTGTTTCAGGCACGTCCCAACTGTTTTGTGACAAAACTGCTGAAAACAAATTTCACATAACACATCCAAATAGAGGACCATTCTTGTTTGATGTTAGAAAAAGGAGAAAGCTCAGCACAATTTCAAAGATGTTTCCGTTTGACCCCAAAAAACATGACACATCATGGACACTTTTAACCGTGGAACACCACAAAAGTGATTCTTTAAAAAAGTTCCCACAAATTTTCTATTTTATTGAAGAACCTCAAAAAACACCTAAAGAACATTATCTAAATTTTATCCTCAGAAAAACTCAGTTCATGTTATAACTGGGAATATCTATAATCAACTAAACTAATTGCAAGCTTGGCCTTGGGCTTTATATTACATAGATATTTGTTGGGCTTCAAGTTCAGCCCTTTAAAAATTAATAAAAATCAGACCCACAGCTCAGACCATGATCAGCTCTACAACTAACATATTCAGATCGTGGACTTGACAAGCATTCCAAGCATGAGGTTATGGCATAGCAAGTGCATAATTCCTTTCTCCTTTTCGATATACGTCCAGAGAGACAAAGGTGAAATGAAAAAAGGCTTTAGCTGAATCAAGTTGCAAACAAACAACTAGCATATCCTAAAATCAGCTTGTTATCTACTTATATGAGCATGTACATTAAGCCGCTTTCAGAAAAGAATAAATCTGCAGAAGATCAGAAGGACATGAAAGATATCATACTTGAAGTTCTGCTAACTTCTCACGAATCTGCATATAACCCAAGTGAAGTTTCCCTCCAAAATGATCAGCTAAACGGCGATCACTGTAAATAAAAAATTAAATCAATATGTTCATGCAGAATATCCCAAAGCTTCAAGATACAAAACAAATGTATGACATGATTTCCCCTTAAAATCTAGCTGAGAAAAGCATGGTCTACAAGCATAAAACAGAAAGACGCACATTCTTTAGCTGCAAAAGTTATCCCCGTAAAACTGGCACAAGAGCCTGCTGGTGACAAGGAGGTATTACTGACGGGTCAAAAGCTGAAGCACTTGAAACCCCAATACTAACTCTAAATCCCTAGCAAAATCTTAGGAGGGGAAAGGAAGGTGGTGGCTTAGTAACAAAATTTACCTGTCATATACACTCAGAAATGCTCCACAAATATCACAAACACGTAGCTTCTGGTCAGTCTGAATTGTTAAACAAACACAAGTAAGGATCACTGTAAATTGTAAAGTAAGAAAATGTGCAAAGATTGTCAACTAAGACATGAACAATTGGAAAAGGTGATACAAGTGTAAATCACAATGTCACCCACAAAGACCAATTGGCTCTGGGACAATGATAATAAAGATATCTCTTATGATAACCCTCAGGATATTTACTTAGGAACAATTAATGTAAATTATGTTCCACGCATTCAGATATTGAAAGGGAACTAAGAAGCATCTTTTCAACTCTTTACTTTTCTTTAGTCAAACGTTTAATCTCATGATTTGTAAGAAGAAATATAAATAAACATTTGAATAAATATAAAGATTATGATAAATTACTTACAATGCGCACATCTGCAGCAGTATACTTCGAAGAATCCATTACGGGCTCCTGCCTGGCAGGAAGCTGGGATAGAAGAATCAAATCATTAGATATTTAAAAACTGGAAATAAATAAGGAAAAAAGAAGAGTTTTTTTTTGGGGGGGGGGGGGGGAGCAGATAGACATAGGATCCACAATCTAAAAAAGCACACAAATAAAAGACAAAAGCATTTCAATGACTTATAATAAACAAAACAATATCAACAAACCAAGTGACAGACCTTCTTAAGTGCTTCAGCCTCCTCCAATGCTTTTTGTGCCTCATCAACCATTCCTTGCTCACCTGTTCACGTCACTAAATATTAAGTAAAAAAACCAACTCCATTAACTGGAAGGAAAACAAATATGGAAAATATACCTTATTAAAAAAATATAGTATATAAATACATTAAAATACTAAATATCTCTAATTTTATTGAAGAGTCTCATGAGCCTCACAACAATCATTATTTATTAGTTAATTGCTTAACTACTTAATATTATTGCTGTGACATCTTCATATTTCAATATAATTCATTAGTTGACCGTTTATCGATATCTAATAATTGAATAATCAATTAAATTTAAAACTTTGTATTTTTTATTTAGTAAAAAAAATTCTATGCTATTCAAGTTCATTTATCTATTTGAAATAATTATATTAATGAAAGCATAGATATAAAGTTATTATTTATCTGTAATAAAAGTAAATAGAAAATATATGCTGTAGTATAACAATAACTTAAAAAAAAGGAAAAGACAAAAAAAAGAAAAAAAAAACCAAAAAAAAAAAACAAAACTAAGTGAGCTTGGTGGTAAGGCCAAGTTCAACTCTTCTACTTCATTGTTAGCTTGGGTATGAACAACCCACTTGCCAACGTCAAACACGATTTTTAGGGTATATTACTGTTCCCTTCCCGAAATTACTTAAATACATGACCCTCCCCTTTATTATTAAAAAGTATAAGGCCTTCCTTTAAAACCAAAAAATATCCTACAACTAAAACCATTTTGGCCAAAATACCATTATAGATAATATTAATTTTTTATTAATAATACAACTTGACAAAAAAAAAATCTCTTAAAACTTCTATTTCAACATTATTTATTTCATGTTTAAAATAATAGACGTAATTTACTCTAAAATTTTACTACATTTATCATAATGCTTATGTTGATTAAATATATATTTAACACACATATTATTGTTAAAATTAAATATTACTATTGTCAATTAATTGGTTAGATTTCTGTTTTAAAAAAGTGAATGTTATTTGTTTTTTAATATTTATTTCTTATTTAATAATTTTAAATTTTACTAAATTTAGAAAAGCCATAATTTTATAAACTTGACGATATTTGGGTCAAAATAAATTTAGTTGTAAAATATCTTTTGGTTTAAAGGGAGCGCCACATAATTCTTCATAATAGAACAAAGAGCCGTTTTATCAAGTTATCTCTTAGGCTTCGTTTGGTCCAAAGGATTAGTTTTTTATGGAATAGAAATAGGAAATGGAATGAGAATAGAAAAGAATCTTATACCCCATAGTTATGTTTGGTATGATAGAAGATGAAATATGAATGTTTTTATTTTTTTTATATTTGGTTGGATAGAAATGACATAAAAATAGAATTAAAAAAGAATTAAAAAATTAAAATACCTCTAATTATTTTTTAATTACTAATAATTATAAAATGTAATGAAATATTTATTTTTAATTACTAATAATAATAATAAATAATAAAATATTTATTTTTAATTACCAATAATAATTAAAATAATAAAATAATATTTTAATTTAAAATTTTATTTTTGATTACCTTTAATAAGAAAAAAAATATTATTTGAGGAAGGACAAAATGGTTTCAATTTTTATTTTCCTACTTAGCAAAGTTCTCTCCCACCACAAAGTAAAGGATTGGACTCTCCCATATTAGTGGGAAACAACTCACCCAGGAAAAGAACTCTCCTACCTACCAAGCATGCTTTTATCTCAATCCCACTCCCTTTCTCTTTCCAACATTCAACTCTTCCATCTATCAAACATAGCCTTAGGGGAGGGGAGTGGAAAGTAATTTATCCCAAGTTATAATCACAAAGAGGTTGTCACTTTTAACACAGCCAAGGCACCAATTCATCTAAGACTAATCATGGCACTTAAACCAGTTGTGGTTCACCAGTTTTTTTTTTTTCTGTAAATCACTTAATTAGACTGGTTCTCTCCAGTTTTCAGCAAAACAAGTTATTATGTGGTCACCAGTTATTATGTGGTCACCAGACTGACTTTATCATCAAGTCGGCTGGCCTTTCAAAAATTGAACATACTACATGACATGAGAAAGGCATCCGACCACAATGTGAAACTGCTAAACAGCAAACTGAGGGAAAAAGAATTTGGCCAAAACTTGATTGCCATTTTGCTAATACTTAATAGCTTAAACATGTAAACAAGCAACATCCAAGCAAAATCACAAAGCTACCATAAATTGCAGGGTTTAGCAGTCTAAGGGAAAAAGATTTTGGAGAACACTAGATTGCTAATTTGCTAGCCCTTAATGGCTTAAACATGTTAAGAACCAATGTCCAAGCAACATGACAAAGCTACCATGAAGTGCTGCAGCACTCAGTTATCTAAATACTAAGAATCAAAGCATGCTTAGCTACTTTAGAAATAGGTTTGATAATACTTCTAGTCTTTATAATTTCAAACAACTTCCAAACCAGTGTCCACACTTTTTTCTTTCGATTTGAGTCCTCCTAGTTTACAAACATTTGCAATTGGATACCTACAGACAGTTAACATTATGACTTGAATTTGTATGATATGACAAAAAAATGCAAACTTGTCAACAAACCATGCTTAGGTGTATTTATACAATTATACATTTAATCCTTACAGTTTCGCCAAACATTCAAATTAGTGACTACACTTTTCCTTTCTTTGTAGTAAGTTCACTATAATTTATACTTATATGTCCTTGAGACTGTTGTCAATTGGAATCATAACTGCAAAAATTATTTGTGGCATGGCAAACAAATGCACAGGTCCTTTTTTTTTTTTTTAAGGTACAGTATATATTACATATTCTAGGCAGTAGGCCTTCACCTTCCTTGAAATTTGTCACTGATGCCCTGTTTAGTAGAAGGAAGTGGAAGGAAAAGGAGAAAGAATCCATTGAATAATCCCATTCGGTACATATTTTGCAAGGACAAGGTATCCATTTCCATTCCATAAGCATGTCAATCGAAATTGTTATTATTATGCTTAATTTATACAAAGTCCATTATAACTTTGTAATCATCATTTTCCCCCCATTTCAACAATATTTTTAAGTAAAAAAATGATGGTCATTTCCCCATCATTCTTCTACATTCCTATACTACTTTTATACAACCAAATATACAAATTGAATAGCATTCTCATTCCTTTCCATATCATATCAAACATTCATTTTTCATTTTCATACCTAACAATTTTGTGTACCAAAGAGGCATTAGAACCTTCCACGTCTAGGACCATTTGCTCTTTGCTAAGCTTAAAGGACTGAAAATTGCTAAAAATAAACAAAACTCATTTGTTTAGCCCTTTCATCAAAACACCTATTGGATGACTTCTTTTAAGAAACCTTGCCACAGAGTTTGAAGTTGGGTGCACAAGGCTATCAAACATAAGAGAAGAGGCATGTGAGCCTATGGATTTGTCATCCCCATTCCTAATATCCTCACAGAAATAGGATTTTTGTCATTCGAAAGCGTATTTCAGTAGAATTTCTTACTTAGGTAGATTATCATGATAAATTGATATTGAGTTGTTTGATGATTTTTTATTGTTTTCTTTTATTCCAGTTTTTATCCTACATCACCACCATGTATAGAGTGTCAACTGTCATGTCGAACACATCTGACACAAAACTACATCTTGTTGCATAGATTTGGACGCAATACTTCTAAAGTACATTTTGAGAAAATAAAAAATTATTAGGAATCACATGTGAAAGTGCTTTTAATTGATAAAATTGCCAAAAGGGCATCTAGAATTATTTAACTTAAGAGTTTAGATTAAAAGAATACAAATTTAAATTAAAAAATATATTTTTTTCCACAATTATGATGTCATTTTAAAATTAAACAAATAAAGAAAATTAAATAATATACTTGATGTTAATGAAGTAATTTGTCCAAAAAAAATTTTACGTTTACAATTTTTAAAACACAATAACAGAATGTGCCTTAGAATTGCCACCTGAGGCTAGCTCAGCATCCTCGGGTGGTTGGATGAATGGAGGCTTTGGGTAAAAGGTTGCAACTTTAATAAACCTATTGTAGCCACAATAGGAGGAGGAGGAGGAGGAGAGCAGTTTAGAATTGATTTTGGTTCAATGTCAAAAAAATAAACAGAAAATAAATCGGAACAGACTTTAGAGCATGTTTAGTTTTCTTGTCTTCTCTTTTAATTTTTATTGGAAAGAGAAAATAAGATTACGATTTGCTTGGTTGAGCAGAGCTTAGGAGAAAAATATCTTCTAAACAATTTTGAAAGACATTTTCAACGTTTTTACAATATGATTGGTTGCAATTTTAGCAATCAAAGTCGTGCAATTCATAATCATAGGATTCAATTTGATTCAAAAATCAGCAATACATATTGCTGGGAGAATCAGAAACTGCCCAGAATCATGCTCTGAATCGCTGGAAACATGGAATCACGCTGTTTCAATGATTCAGATTCATGCATTCTGTCAGGTCACAGAGTCCTCCATGACCAGACACAACCCACTAACAAGGCACTAATCTGATATGTTTAGTTTTCCCATTCAGACTTCAACTAAGCAAGGAACTGAGACATTTCTTATTCTATTCAGACTTCAGAGGCTTTTCCTATTCTCCTATTCTCTTCTGTTCATACTTTGGCAGCAAGCATTCTCCCTCTTCGCCAGCAAGAAGTTTCCATTTAACCTCTTAAGTTCCTTATTTAATTTTGGTTACTTATGAATTTTTTTTATTATTAACTTATATATGACATGTCACTTATGATTTTGTGAGACTTATGGCTAAGTTTTTTCTATCAATTCTTGGTTCAAATTTATTATATTAAGGACTTTGTTTATGCTATAGATATATACATTATTTATCTGGTATATTTAAAGTTATTCTTCATTGTCTCCGACTCATACAATTCAATATAGTTTAAGATTCACAATTCTCAATTCACAATTGGATAACTATGGTTGCACTCTTGCAATGATACAAAAAAGTCTTAAAAAAAGGTATTACACAGCCAAAATCATCTTACAATTATTGATGGCCAAACTCAGAAGTTAAATATATGGCCATTTATGTTGATTTGAAAACAAAGATGAACAAATTTTAAACTTCACAAAGAAATCGTATTTTCTAAATAATTGAATTTTGCTATTCTAAGAAACAAAAATTGTAAATATTTTAAAATATCTTTAGAATTATCACTGTCAATTTCAGTGGAGCTTGGTAATTTTGAACATATTTCTTAGAGACATAAAAAAATGCTTTTATGAAATAAAGTTTAATTTGATCACAACTTTTGTCTTACTACCCCAAAAGAAATAATCAGAATTTGTTGAGAGTGAAAATAAATAAATAATGGAGTGAATTCCACTTTTATATTTAATTTTTTTAGTAATTTATTGGTTCAAATATCTTTATGGATAACTACCAACTAGATCATAAAATTACCCCAATTATTGAATTACAAAATCATAAATCCCAAGGGATAATTAAATCTTTAACTAATAAACTAAAAAAACCATTCTTCTCTCTTCCTGCATCAGTGTTTTCCTGTAATGCTAGACAATTACTTCCCATTTTTTAAAAATTAGCTTTCATAGGTGCTTTTTTAGAAGCAAAAATAGTGGCTTCCCAGCAAAGCACAGAACTAGCTTTCTTATATGCTTTTGCTTTTTAAAAGAAACCTGGCCAGTCCAAGTAGACTTTTCTTTTTTTTGGGGGTGGGGTTAAAAGTGCTTTTCTTAGCTAAAAAATATCTCAAAGACTTAAGAAGCAAACAAAACATTACCAAACGATTTCTATCCCTCCAAAAAGAGAATCAAGTCATCATGTATCTAAGTGTCACAATTAAGCCACTAGGTGCAGTCTAGTGGTAAGGGAAGTAGGTAGTTAGCAAAAAGTCTTAAGTTCAAACCTCTACTCTGTCATGTACCAAGAAACCAAACAAGAGTCACAATTTTTACCTTTTCTCCATGATATCAACAATGATCAATTATTGATTCACTAATTCTTCTTCCTATATAGCAAGGCTAACGCAATGTCAGGTGGACCAACTTAAAAGACTGGATAGGATAAGTTAGTACTATCTGATAATATCTAACACATCAAACACAATCAAACAGGCTCTTTGATTAAGAAAAAACTGACAAAGGCCTTCACCAGATAGGGGGTACACAATATGCCAGACCCAGATGGTTGGCTAGAAATAGAAGATTACATATTACAACACATACCAGAGGGTAGGCATTAGGGATCACCTATTCATAATCTTGTAAGGCATTAATTAATGCACCAGCATTTGTAAAACATGCATGGAGCTTAGATTGGAGACATTTAAAACTCAAGGGTAAAAACAAGACAAATATAACCTAGTAAGAGCAATCACTGACTCACCAAGATCCTCTGCCTTCTTCAACTTTTCATTTATCATCTCCTGTGTGCGAGGATCAGGAGTAACAACAGGAAGGGGTGCCAGAGGTGGTGGATTTGGCAGGGGTTGAGGTAAAGATGCCCTATCTTTGTTAAAGGCATCTAAAAGAAGCATAGACTGTTTGAAAGTGGAAAGAATGGCATATAAATTAGTATACTAATCAATGATAAAGATCAGAGAAGTATGGTGGTCAAACAACATAGTGATTTGCAGCTTAAGCCACAGCCCTGGTCACACTACCATGCTATTGACTGTCACAGTTGCATCTTTAAGTTCAAGGGCGATCACTTACCTGTTTGTCTGCCCTTTTCGTTCTAAGTTCCTCTACAACCTCCAAAGCTCGAATCTTGAGATCTGTCTTGCCTTCAAGATCTGCAAATCCAAAAGTATCTCACACAAGTGAAAAAACTAATAGATGCTTGGCCTTTCAACATTCAAGACACGGAATCAGCTTACAACAATGGTATCATCATGACTTCATGCATATCAGAGAGAGACTTTATCACCAACAATAAAATAAGCCAGTTGACATCTTTTGACAAGACTTCCTCTCATATGCTTCACCAAACATCCAGACCAATGTTAGATGGGAAACCCTCCTCACTCCAGTTAAATGTTATATTACCAAATATAAAGAGATATCTTAACTACATTGAGTTTCATATTGTCTAAAGATTATCTAATAAAAACATTTCAATCTACTCAAGTTGAAATTTGGTCTGCACTGTCATACCATATGAGCTTGCAATCTATTAGTTGGACTTAATAGAGAAAAAAAAAAAAAAATCGCCAAGGTTCTAAAATACCAACTTTAACAATTTACACTGGACTCTGCAATTCTGAACGCACATTACATTTGTCAATAAATAAAGAATTTCATACCATATTGATCCGAGTACAAACTTGGTTTAAGTACAGAAAAAGGAAATAAGCATTGATGTGACAATCTATGGCAAAATATCCATTTCAACTTAAAAAAAGACGCTACAACTTGAGACAATAACATTTACAAGTACAACCACATAAACAGACAACATAACAGTGTAACTGAAATAGTATTATACCATATTGATCAGCTTCTTTCAATTTCTCTTTAATTTGTTTTGACAAATCAAGTACTTCAGATGTCTGCACATTCAAAAAAGCTAATTATTACAATTTACAGGCCATTAATACGTAGAAATTGATCCATACCATGACTCAAAAAGTCACCTGAGTAACTTCAGACACTGAAATTGCAATTGCAGCTTTAGCATCCTCATCCTCGAGGCGCTTCAGAGCTCTACCAATTTTCCTATCGCACTCACCAATAAGCTTATCTATGACATCTTCCAATTCCCTATCATAATTATCAATCCCTTTCGCTTTTGCTTCTTCATATCTAGAAAGAGTTAAGCACTATCCAGATCGGACCACTTCATGCCATTTAGGAGTTGTTTGGGAGGATAGAGCAGGCAAGGAAAAAAAAAAAACTCAAACCATTGTTTTGATGGTTTAAAAAGTAATAGAGTGCCCCCAGACCCACACCCCCAACCGAAATTGGGGGATTGGGGACTCTCACTCTTCCAGTTCCACTCCACTCTCATTAAAACTCCCAAACATAGCCTTGATGACATATGCGCAGGAGTATGTGGATATCATTTAAAAGTGTAAAGGATACTCTTTCCTTAGCTGCAAGGAATGCACCTTTGGACAAGGCCCCATGTCCATTTTCTGAAACAATACAACAAAAAGAAAAGGAATGAAAACAGAAATGGCATTCCCCGAACAAGAAAATATTGCGTCAGGAGGGGATAGAAAAACATTAAAGATAGCCAATCAATATAGGAGACAGTACAGGAAACACGCACAAATTTCAATAGGAAAAAGGGGAACCAGAACCTGGAGAAGTAGAATATTGCATAAATTAAACCCCTTTTCTAGAAATTTCTCAACCGGGGAAGCATATCATAACTAACACCACCCTTAAACAGCAGTGTCGGTCAATCTTGGGACTGAAAAAATGAGGTTTTGTACGACAAAGGAAGGGGTTAATCACCGTTAGCTGGAAAAGTTCATGAGGACAAAGTCCGACCAAGTAGAGGCGGCAGACATCCCGATCGTAATACTTGCGATTAACCTCTCTCACGTCTCCGTTTCGATTCGCTCCCATCAACACGTCCAGCTGCTTCCTTATCGCGTCCATACTGAATCCCCAATACAGCCACCAAAGATGGCCTTCGACTTCCCTTGGTTTTAGGGTTTTAAAATATAAACAGTTCTAGTTATGTATCCACCACAGCTCTACATCATTCGCGCTACTTATTTTTATTCTTCCGTACCCTCGCGAACTTCTGCACCCTTAGGATAAAAAAAAATAGCCGTAAGTTATTTACAGGGATTAATCCGTAATTCTTTGAGAATAACTTTTTAGAATATATTTTCATATTCAATAATATATATCATATGATATATAAAGAATTTATATTGTATAATTATATAAATTATTTTTATTTATATTATTACAACTTATAAGTTTATTTTCATAATAAATAATTTATAAATAACTTATCTCTTTTCTCTTGTAAATTTTTTCTTATATTTTATTAGTTTTATAATATATTATCAACACAAATCTTTAATAAATTGGTATAAAATGTTAATTCTTAAAACTTATTATTTATCACATTAAAATATAAATTTTTTTTATTGTTACTTTATCTTACCTATAAATTTAGTATTTCATATTGTCTATAAATTCAAAACTTATTTGTATTTACAATGTAATTATCAATTTGATATTAATTAATGGCTTAGAAACCAAAAAGTTAAATATGATTAGATAACCAACAATAATCATGTAAAAATGAATAATAAATGAATAATGCATATATATAAATATGTAATTTGTGGTATACTTTAATGAATTGGTGATTATTAAACAAAATTATACATTTAAAGACTAATAATTTATAAACTGTAATGTTATTAAACAAATTTGAAAACTCTCCAAATTGAATATATTTATCGGTGAATTAATAATCACTTATAACCCATATGCAAATTAGATATTAAATGCCAATAATAACTAATCATAGTTATTAAAATGAAATTATAAATAATGGTAATAATATGACTAGAAGTCATATTGGCAAATGTAATTGCTTAATTTAAAGTTAAAAATATTAAATGTGATCATGAAATTTAGAAAGTTATAAGATGTTGAAAGATTATGTTATTAAAATAATGTATTTTATTATGGTAATTTATTTGTAAAATTTAAGATTCTCAGAGAAAAAACTAAATACAATTTCTCCTCTCTCTCTCTCTCTCTCTCTCACACACACACACACACATATAATTAGTAACATTTATTATGATAGAAAGCAAAAACAAATGTATATATATATGTGACACTTGAAAAAGGTATATCATATACATGTGATATTTAAATTTAAAAAATGTATGCAATTTCATTATTTAAGATTTTATGCAATTTCATTATTTAAGATTTTTTTTATTTTTCTTTTAATTAAAATATTTTTTTATATTGACTATATAATGTCAATAATTATGAAATTTAAATTCATTTTGCTTAGCTTTGAAGAAAAAAATTATTATAAATATTTGATGTTAAATTTATTTGTTATTACCAATTTGAAAAATGCTTTTAAAAAAAATTAATAATTCTTGCAAAATATGTAAAGTGTTTATCTTTATTTTTAGTTAGTTCCATAAATAATTGGATATAGAATATTTTATAAATAAATTTGTATTTCTTTGAATAATTTAAAAAAAGAATACATGCACAAAAAATGATAAATTTTCAAATGAAATATGTTAAAAGAAACTTAACTTCTAGATCTAAGTAAAAGTCTTTCTAAAGGTAGTTATAGAGGTCTTAGTTCCTATATACTTTTTCGAGGATTGATATTGATATTAATATCTAAGGGAGTATTAATCCTAATACTTCGGTTTCCTAGTTGATTATTAAAAGTAATTCTTGAAAAATTTTCTTCTCCTAATTATCTTATTTGATCTAATTCTAATTGTAATTGTCGAGGTATGGTAATTATATTTCTATCTAAAGGTAATTCTTCTAAGACAGGCATAAAATGTTTATCAATAGTTATATTTCCTATATTTTGCTTATAGATTTTATATTCGTTAGAAAATACTAGTCCTACCATTCCAGTTATACTTATAATTCGACTTCCTAGAGGCATTTTAATTTCTTGTAATTTGTGATAAATTACTAGAGTTTTATTCATATTAGTTTCAGCTCTAGAGATAGCAAAATTTGTATTAACAGTTAATTTTAATTTTTGATAAATTAAATTTTCATTTAAAGCTCCTAATATACTATTTGGAACACTATTGATTATTCTATTATCTGTAATTCTTGCAAAATATTAATAATTCTTGCAAAATATGTAAAGTGTTTATCTTTATTTTTAGTTAGTTCCATAAATAATTGGATATAGAATATTCTATAAATAAATTTGTATTTCTTTGAATAATTTAAAAAAAGAATACATGCACAAAAAATGATAAATTTTCAAATGAAATATGTTAAGAGAAACTTAATTACTATTTACTTCATACTATAAACATGCTATGTAGTTGTAATATTAAAGTAGTCAAAATTATTACTTTGTTTTTCATAATGTATGCTTGTAATAACAACATTAAAATAGTCAATACTATATTGTTAATAAATAGTTAAAAATGTATAGTAATAATATATATGAAAAAATAATGTATATTAGTTTTTAAAAAACTATATATAATATGCTATAGTTTGGTTCCTGGATAACAAGCATAGATATTTTTCATTTTATAGTTGGACATAAGATCTATAATGAAAACATATATCTCACAAATAATATTTAAAGATGAACAAAATATTTTTTATTGGATAATAAATAATATTAACACTAATATTATATTGAGTAGTACAGAATTATTAAAAGTTGTGAAGAAGCTACTATATTATTATTTGGGGGTATGAAGTTTATTATTAATGACGTATTATTCTTTACTAAGTCTCTAAAAAATGTTATTAAATTTAAAAAATATTCAATGTAATGAATATCATATTGAAATGGTAAATGAGAAAAATATTGAATATCATTATCTATTTTTCACAACTGTTGTATTAAGGAAAAAATGTATATTGACAAAATTATTTGCCTTATTTTCTAGTTTACATTATACAATTAATAGTACAATTAAAACATATATTATAATAAACTAAAAGTTTATTGATCCAAATATATTTATTATTTTGCATGATTAGTTAGGTTATCTCAAATTAATTATGATGCAAAAAATTATTAAAATGTCATACAGGATCCATTAAAAAACTAAAAGATTATTTAATTCAAAAAATTCTCATCTACTATTTATTTTAAGGTAAATTAATTAATAAATCATCACTTGCTAAAATTAAAATTAGATTTCTTGCATTTATGGAATGTATTTAAGGTGATATGTATGGGCATATTTATCCATTTGTGGACCATTCAAATATCATAAGTTTTTAGTATATGTATCTATAAAGACGATCATACATATGTTTATTATTAACTCACAACTTGACATTTGCTGTATTGCTTGTTTAAATTATTTATTTAAGAGTATAATTTTTAAATTATACAATTAAGATAATTTGTTTTGATAATATTGATAAATTTATATCTCAAATTTTTAATGACTATTATATGTCTATTGAAATAATAATTAAAAAAGTACGTTGCTTATATTCACACGAAATGATTTAGCAAAATTATTCATTAAATGTCTCTAGTAAATAACTAAATCAATGCTTGTGGGAAAAAAATTTCCCGTTTCAATGTGATAATATGAAATTCTACATGTATTAGTACTTATACACGTTAAACTAATAAATTATTATAAATTCTCTTTATTACAATATGTTTTAGTCAAGAGCCAAATATTGTTCATTTTAGAATTTTTATTGTATGTTATATATTTTAGTTGCTCCATCACCATACAAAAAGATAGATTCTCAAAGAAAATTAGAAATATATGTTGCTCCATTTTCTTTATGGCACAGTTTACCAATTGTTATTTTAACAAAATAATTTTTTAACATAGTAAGCAATAAAAAATTACATGAAATATATTATCATTATCTTATTTTAGATCCTCGTATAAAGTAATATAAACTAGAATTTTAAAAAATAATACATTTATAAAATTTTGCAAATCAATTACTAAATGTATTTATTGACCAAAAAAGAGTTACCAAATTTTATATACTAGTTGAAAATACTCAAATTCAAATCGATATCCCAATAGAACAATTAGTTAGTGCAAATGAAAATAATGCTTAAAATGTGGTAAACTAATCGATTTCAAAGAAAAAAAAAACTCAAAAAAAGAAAGGAGTAGATAATCAAAATAGGTACATTAAAAAGGTAAGTATTATAAAAGAGACCCAAAACATAATTAATTATAAAATCCCATAAGATGTTCAAGTATCTAAAAATAATAAATAAATCTCTATAAGTTATGTTATTATGAGAAAAAGATGAAACAATATATATACATTTATATATATATATATATATATATATATATATATATATATATATATATATATATATATATATATATGTATGTATTTGTTGATAATGCTTTTTCATTATTTAGAAGTACATGAAAAACTTGATATGCATATATTAAATATGGACAAAGCCTATTTATATAATTCACTGGATAGTAAAACTTGCATGAAAATCCATAAAGGATTTAAAATATCAAAAGTATACAAAGATTCTTTAAAAAATTATTTAAATAAATTAAAACGGTTTGAGCATATATGGTATAATCATCTTAACAAACATTTATTAAATGAAAGTTATAAAAATAGTATAATTTACCTACGTGTTTTATAAAAAAAAATTAAGATTAGAGTTTAGTATAATTATTATATATGTTGATAATTTAACTATTATTTAAACTTTTGAAAAGTTTCAAAAAGCAATTGATTTTTTTAAAAAATAATTTAAGATGAAAGATTTTAAAAAAATAATTTTTTTTCTCAACTTTCATATTGAGTAATAAAAAATTTCTTAGTATTAAAATATCATATCTTATTCCTATGAAAGAATTAATGTATTGATAATAATATATAACCTAACGCTGCATTTGCTATAATTCATTAATAAGATTTTAGTTATTTTATAATGAAATATATTAGAATGAAATTAAACATTTATTATGATATCTCTAGTATACTATTAATATGGGATTATTTTATTCAATTAAATTTTGATCATAATTAATTAGTTATTCATATACAAGATACTTATCTAATCCACATAAAACTTGATTTCAAATAGGTTACTTATTTATATATTAGGGTACAACTATGTTATATTGCTATGCAAAATAAACTTTTGTTGGTATTTCTTCAAATCATGCTAAAATAATTGTAATGCTGAAACATGTCCATAATGTGTTTAACCAAAATTAATGACCCAATATATTTATAAGATGTGTGATTTGCTTTTAGAAAAAAAAAATTATTCCAACAATATTATACAAAAATAATACATTATTTATAGCTTAGTTAAAAAGAAGTTACATTAAATGATATAAAAAGAAATATATTTTATCAAAATCCTTTTTCACTCATGATTTTTAGAATAATAGTGATAGTGATATAGATATTCAATGAATTTATTTATGTGATAATTTAATAAATTTGTTTACTAAGACATTATCAACTGTTACATTTGAAAAAGTTGATATATGATATTATGATACATAAACTTAAGAATATAAAGTGACATTATCATTAAATAAAGTAAAAAACATGTTGTACTATTTTTTGCTTAACTAAGGTTTAGTCCCACCAGATTTTTTGGTAAAAATTTTAATAAGATAATTTATATTATAAATATTGTATGTTTTTTTCATTTTATTAGTTTTTTATTCTATTGAGTATTTTTAGTAAGGTTTTAATAAAGCATATTATTTGTTAATAAACATTTAATGAAAGTATCGCAAATAATATAATTATATAGATCTTCTTAACTTTCAAAAAATTCATATTGTACAATTATGTAGATTTTTTTTTAATGTTATTATAACTTGTAGGTCTATCTACATAATAGAAGACTTATAAATAGATATTATATATTAAGTATGAAACATTTAAGTAAATGAAAATTATCTTCTTATTTTTTCTCTCAAGACTAAGTATAAATAGATATTATATATTAAGTATGAAGCATTTCTTACAGTACTATACCCAAAAACTTTTTTAGCAACTATTAATTAATGACTAAAACTTTATTGCTAATAATGGGCTCTTAAAATTGTACTATGATTGGCAAATATTCATTAGCTAGTAATAAGTGTAGATATATCTATCTGCAATTAAACTTAATTGCCACTAAAAGTAAACTCAATTACCCAAAAATACAATTTCCTTTCACAATTTTTCCCTCACAAATTTCCACTTTCACTTTAGTGTCAAATACTCTTTCCCAATTTTGCACTTTCTTGCTTGCAAACCCTATCCCTTCCAACACTTTTGTTTGGCTTAGCTTGTCTTTGTCTCTGAATTGTAGCTTCCAACACCCTAGTCATTCAATTTCTTCCTCGAAGTTTCAAATAGTTACCTCTCTTTTTCGATTTCTGAAACACATATTAAATGTAAGGACTTCAACTCTGTTTTTTCATTGTTTTGATGAACTTGAGCATATTTGCTTCTCTTCTTGTCATCTTACCTTTTGAGTTTGTTTTGGGTTTGGGATTTTTTGTTTTTTGGTTCTGGCTAGGTCTAACAGTATGTTATCAAACCTAAAAATTTTAACTAAATTTTAGATTAGAATCAATTTGGCTAGTTTTGTTGTATGCTTAATGTCCGTCCTTGGTTATTGATATAGGACATAATGATTAGAGCATGGAAGAAACAGATTTTGCGCTAAGTTGCAGGGATCATCCTTATCGTATTCATCTAAGAATTGCTGCCTTGTCATTGCATAATTCTTTAGTTTCTTTGAGTATTTGTTAAATAAGACAATATCGATGGGAGTCTTGGAGAGTTTCCTGGCTAAGGTTAAAGTCTTCCCAAAATTTGAAGATTGAGAAATTCAATGACATAGTTCGATCTATTATTTTCTCTAAGTTTTACAACATTTACATAAAATATAAAGTCAAAATTAAATTTTATTTTAAGTAATGATATTATATTATTGCATTAACCTTAATTAAAAGGCAATAATTAAAAAAAATGAAATAATATTTTATTTATTTTATAAATTTATAATTAATTATAATTATATTTGTTAATCTCATAAATATTAAATCAACTCTTAATCACTATTAAATATTAAATAAATTAATATTTTAAATAATTAAATATGAATCTCTTTGGGACTTTCTTACTTATCAAAGTTTAAAAGCTCTTCCTTAGTTATTTTAATCAAGTTATATCACTTCTTGCGTTATATTTTGATATTTTCTCCTGATACATTTATCTTAAATTCTATTTGAAATTATGGAAACGATCTTTAATTAATTTAACTTTTAAAAATTTATGAGAAGTCTTTGCCTCCGTATGGTACTAAACTACGTACTAAATGATAGATTGTTACATTACTAATAGATAAACACCATCAAGCAATTTTGTTTAAACTAGTATCATTGTCTAAATAAGCTTGTTTTATGATGAATAACAAAGCCAAACAAATAAGATAATATATTTATAAATTATTTATGATCAATTTGTAATTTTATGTATATATAAAAGATTCTTAATCTACTCACTAGTATTATAAAAATTAATCCTTCTTATATACAATTCATATCTATTTTTAATTCTATCAGTATTACTGAATTTTTTAAATATTATTTACTTACTATTAAATTCACTTGGCAAAACCATTTTTTATATGTTGTTTTCTATATTCTCTTTATAAGCCTTTCCTGAAGTATTTCATCTATTTCAGAGACTTTCTCCGCCTTTTCATTTTATTTTTGGAAGTGTTTTCTTTCTGTTTCTTCTAATTTTTGCCCTAATTTCTAACACTTCCAATTCTCTATAGACCTCATTTTCTTTTAACTTTCTTATTTTTATGTTGATATTTTTTATTTCTTTTTGTAATTCTTTTATTCTTATTAAAGGTTATTTTTTTAAAAATTTACTTAATATATCTTTCATTGTTATGGGAAACGTTTTTTCTTTTTGTCAGATTTATCTAAGATACCTTTTTTTTTAATAAAATTGTCTTTTTATGTCTTCATCATTAATCTTATCTATTATTTCTATTGGAAACTGAATATTTTCTTTAAATATTATATTAATATTAACTTCTTTGCAATCCTAACAACTACATATTCCTGTATCTTGGCATTTTTCTGAATTTGTAGTAGATTCATCTATGCTAGTTTTTTCTCATATTTGATAAATATAATCTTCTTTACTTTCTAATATGCTTTTCTCTTCAGATTCTAAAGCAAAATCTTTATTTATCAATACGTTAAGAAGATTTTGCTTATTTTCTTCAGTTATGTTCGATTCTCTAATTTTTTTTTATGTTTTGCATTTATTAGAATAATGACCAAATTGACCACATTTATAGCAAATTATATCTTTCTTCTTATTTGTCTTACCTTTAAGGCTTCTTTTTGTCTTACCTCAATATTTACCATTTTTCTTGTTTCTTTTGTAAAAGGATTCATTTTTAAAATTTGATTTATTTTTCTTTTTTCTAGAAGGAACTTTTATTTTTTTGAAATCCATATTGTTCATATAAATTTTCTAATTCTAATTGTCAGTCTTAGATACAAACCTTTAAATAGATATTGACCAAAACTCTAATTATAGAAGAAGAACTACAATATATAACTAAATAATATGCCCTTCATGTGTGCCCTTTAGAAAAGAAAGAATGCAGAAATAATATCCAAGACACCATTAAAGTAGTATTTCCAACAAAAAAAATAGGTGAAAAATCATGGAATTTTATACCCAATGATTTTAAGAGAGATCATAGATATTATGAGTTGATATTAGTTGATTTCAATTTAATCTTGATTAGTCATCAAAAGATTCAATAAACAAGAAGTATTTACAAATAAAAATCAACAAAATATTGACGTATGGTTCATGGAAACAATCTCATTTTACATTTAAGAATTTTTCAATCAATTACCATGGTTTAAACTATAATTATCAAGATTATAAGGAAGTCTGATACAATGTATTCTACTACAGAAATAATGAGCATTCCCGATTCATATGATTCAACAGAAAGTGTCCAAATGACTTCCCGAATTAGTTTCTAGAATAGTTCGATGTCTTTAGACCAATATAGAGATTTTTTCCAAAAGCAATTAAAGTAGGATTTAAAGCTTTTAATTAGCCACAAATTATAAAGAAGCAAAAAAGCCATTTTATTTCTTTTATCATTTTAGAATTCATGGGGTAATGAGTTAGACCTTCACAATTTTAATAGTGGTTCTTACTTGCCTTGTAACATCTTGTTTGTGTAAAAACAATGAAATGAGTCAGTTTAAAAGTCCCTTAAAATGAATGATTGAGACTAAATAAAATTTTAAATAATGAAAAATGAGAATGTGAAATTTGAGTTGTCCCAAAAATCGAGTTAGAAGAACTAGGAAAACTTTGCAAAAGAATGTGAGGTAATTTTATAATTTTTAAAAAATTTGAAAAACTCACATGAGGGTTTTTAAATAAAAAATTTGAGTTTTTTAGAATTCTCAGAGGCCTGAAAACTATAAAAATCTTGGGAACAAATGAAAGCCCTCCGGTAAGTGATTTTGGCCGTTAATTGACCGAAACTTTAACCGAATAATTCAAAATTGTTTTAAATCCAATTTGGGTAAAAACAAAACTATTTAATGAATTGGAGGACTCAAATTTTATGATAAAAAAATAGATTTCGAAAATGAGTTGAAATGAACATAAATGATAAAAACTAAAATAAATAACTAAATTGTAAAGTTGAAAAGTTGTGCAAAAGGACACTTGGCCTTATAAAAACATCCCAAATCTACCCTCTACTCTAACCAACTCTCTTGTACATTGAAACAAAACCAAAGAGGGTTGAGAGTGGCACATAAAAAGAAGAGCTAAGGAAGGAAGAATAAGCTTTGAAAAGGTAAGAAAATACATACTTTTTCACTTCTTCTTCTTCTCTAAACTTCTTCCATTCTTTCTCCTATCTTCTTTTATGGTTTTAACACCTTGATTGGTCTTCTTTGGTGATTGAATCAATGGAGAGAAGGGAGGATTTGAAAAAGCTTTTGGTAGTATAAGGAAGCTCCCTTGAAAGGTTTGTAAATAAGGTAAATAAATTATAGTATAATTGCTTCTTCTTGATTTCTTCTTTCTTCATGATTTTGGTCAGACGTGGGAGTCTAGGTTGGGGACTTAATTCATCTAAACTTGATAGGAGATGTGCTCTTAAGGCAAGAGGAACCACATGGAGCAATTATAACTAAAAAAAAAAACCTATAAACAATAAGATAAAAATTATAGGGATTTGATTATTCGTAAGAAGGTATGAAGCTTTCTAATGTTAATTTATATTGTCTAATAGTATATATGAGCTCTCGAGACATATAAGAAGTTTCATGGGTGTCTAATTCCCTGGGAAATTGAAAGAAACTCCATGGACTCCCAAGTGTGGGTGATTCTCGGCCAAGAAGGGATTATAGACACCAAAAGAACCATTAGCTTTAATTTAGAAACCATATTTTAAAAGTTAAAAGTTAGGTTCCCTTTTTAGGTATAAAAAAGCAACTTAATATTTAGTTCCTTGAATTAAATTTGTTATGGTTCTAATGACTTTCAATGGAGTCACGTGACATAGAATGATTAAGAAATGGGAGCCAAGACCTTGAATTTATAGGTTACTTCATTATGCTCTTGTATGGAACTATAATGGTGTCATAAGCTAAATATAGCTTATGTAATGTTTACGTGAAATTAGAGTTAGTTTTAATGATGTATTTGTATCTTGTTTGATATGTCTAAGCCAAGTGAATCAAGTCCCTCCTAGGTGTGAGTGTGAGGCCGAGCTAAGGAAGTGAGGAAACAAAGAAAGAATTGGTCTTCTTGAACTAAGGTAGCTCTCCATCATTTCTTGTGTGCATTTTATGGTTATATGATTGTCATTAAATGCTTGTATATGTGTTTGAATATTGAGACATGCCATTTGCTATTGCTTGATTAATATGGTATCATTATGTTTCTTATATTGGCTTTTGTTTGTGAAATTACTCTTGTGGGTGAGATTGTGCCAAAAATTCTTTGGAATAAGTGAGGTGAAGCCAAAAGTCTATAAGAATGTATAAGACAAGGCCAAAAGTCTCTTAAAATAAGTGAGGCTAAGTAAAAAATTCTTTAAAAAAGGGTGAGACCAATTTAAAAGTCTAAAAAATAGAGTAAAACTAAATCAAAAGTTTATAGAGCTTGATCTTGACTTTGACATGTTTTGATAATGTGAAAAATATGGTTTGTATGACTTTTGTTTACGTTGGATGCATACTTATATTCCTTGACATGATTATATGTCTATATACTTATTTGAGAGAGTGTATGAGTTATTGAGATTCTTTGAATCTTACTCCTTTCCTCTTTTATCTAACCATATTTAGGTAGAGTCAAAGAAAACAAAAATGGGAACCAAGGAACTTAAGAAGTTACCTCTTAATAATAGCTTATTTTTTTGATATAATTAAATATCAAAATTTATATGTATGAGTTATTTTTGAAATGTAAATATTTGAGTAATTATAAAACTTGAAAAGACGATGACAAATACTTGAGCAATTGTATTATATATATATATATTTTTTATATTTTCATATATTTTCTTATAAAATTTGAAAAGATGATGATAAATATTTTGAACAAATATTTTAATTTAGATGTTAAATTTGAAGAAGATGATGATAATTAAAAATAATTTCTACTTCATACAATCATGAATCAAATGAACAGTTCTAAAATTGCTAGCCTTTTAAGTTTTTAAGTTTTATGTCTTTATTATTTGTTTGAGTTCAATCTTTAACCAGTTTATATTATTTTTATAATCTGATATAAAATGATTTAAAATTTTTAGGCAAAAATGAAAAAAGGTAATCCATTGGTGTTTTTCTATAAATGCATAGCGACCTTAAAGATAACGGACTATC
This sequence comes from Erythrophleum fordii, assembly GCA_032878935.1. Classification (NCBI taxonomy): domain Eukaryota; kingdom Viridiplantae; phylum Streptophyta; class Magnoliopsida; order Fabales; family Fabaceae; genus Erythrophleum; species Erythrophleum fordii. The sequence goes on from JAVQMF010000049.1 coordinate 36,727,377, forward strand.
AATTGATTTTATTCATTCGTAAGCATTCCAAATAGAACAAGGGGTAGTTGGATCTGATGGCAGGAGGAAAATGAGCTCTCTTAAAAATTCTGCGGGAAGTATTGCCATAAGTCCACGTTAAAATCCGAAGGACAAGCAGATTAATACAAGATCCATTAAGCCCAAAACAAGCCCTATTAAGTATATTTCATCGTTTGGAAGTAGAAGGGGGCTTGATAAAGCAGAATCCGGCGGCCGCAAGATCCGCATCGACTGAGAAGGAAAAAATGAGTGTAGTCCAGTTGGTCTTAGCGTTCACCGTGTGTCTCTTGCTTACTTCGTCGCTGGCTTTCGAATCGGATGAGCTTCTCATTGACGACGAAGAATTTGGCCTCGAGGGAGGACTAACTCGGACTCAATCCCTGCCTCCTACCGCTCCTACCACCTCTCGGAAGAGGTATTCCGAATCCGGATCCGACTCCAAGATCCAGTTCGATCTCGAACATGCTTTTGGAGACTCCCAATTCGCTGACGCCGGTAACTTTTCTGCTCGCCTTAAGACATGGAATCACGGCGCCCAGGTTGGTTGGTTTTGTTCTTTGTTGAATTTAGGATATTCTGCCTGTGACTCTGTGGTATGTCTTGAATTTGAGATGTTTCAAGACTAATTTTATGAATATGCTCCTAGTTACAATTTCCATGTTGTGCGACATCTGCAATATTATTGTTGGTGCTTGAGGTAATGGCAAAGAGAAAAAGGGACTTAGACCGCAGGAATGTACTCTGGAGCTTAGTATAAGAATAGTTTACAAGCTGTTTTTTCTCTTGTGAGCTAAGAGGTGAGCAAGGGAATCTTGAGCCGCCGGAGTAATGAGAATAGAAAGGCGATGAATTTTAGAATTCTGCTTGTGCGGCTACCGTGTGTCTGTCTTGTGTTCTTGTCAGTCTTATTTTCCTTTTGTAGCTAAGGATACGTGGTAGCTGTTAGGCTTTTTAGAGTTACTAAGATTACTATAGTAATATGAGTCTTCACAATGTATGCTGAATCATTTTAAACCAATGAGGATATTTGGCTTATAAGGCTCCATAACAATTATCATGTCCAGTTGTTTTCCTCAGCACCTTTATATTAATGCCCCCGGGCATATTCTTGCTCTGTTTCTACTTTTGGTCTGAAATGCAATTTTGATCTTTCAGACACTCACAAAGCTGCGGTTTTCAAGGAATGCTTTCAATGAAATTGAGCAGAAGAACTTTGAAGTAATTATTTGTTTTCCATCTATCTATCTACCTATCTATCTATCTATTTATTTATGGTGTATTGGCACTATATAAAGCTTTAACACTGTTCTGACAGAAGCTGTTGCTAGAAGATGATTTCTATAGGATAAGACTGCCGTCCAATGTTTTGAGCCCTCCTGGTAGGGACTATATTATATCATCGGTGAAGGCTGTAAGTATGAATCGGGTTCTTATGTATTTGAAATTTCTAAATGATTTGTCTAGATTGCTTTTCGCCCAGGCATGGTGGTCCCCAGGCTTACTTTTCATTTCATGGTTTTATAACTGATTTATGCTTAGAATTTAAGCTTAGTTATTCTGTTTGTTTGTCCTTTTTTGGGCATTGTATTTTGTTCCCTAGATAATGATTCTAGGTAGAAACATTGCTCTAAGCTTCTAATAATGTTGAGTATGGTTTGTTATACTATTATCACTTGATATTAATGCATAGTTTTGATTCTCTTTTATATTCTCAGTTTTTTCTTGTTTGCATGCTTGTTCTAGTTCCGTTGCCATTACTTTTTTTTTTTTCACTCTTCTGTTGTTTATACCTCATTTGCTTGGTGTTGCAATGATCATTGTGAGTTTTGGAACGTGATAGTACTAACAGTTCTTTCTTTCTGAATCCAGCGATGTCTTACAGGGGAGGGTTTGGAAGAAAATTTTGTAATATACACGGTAATTTTCATTGTTATTATAAAATGCACTATTTATACTGCACTAATGTTCTTATTCATGCAAAGATAATTTCTCCCACACACTATTCAGATTTTGCTGCATGATGGGATTTGTCATCTACATTCTTGGGGTAGTAGAAAATCAGACTCAACATTCTTCTGCAAATTAATGGACAAACTGCGAAGTTTGATTATGTATATGTATTTATCATTTTAGTAGTAACAATACAGTAGCAGAGTTTTGCATGTTTGTCAAGTCATGATATGTCTAGTGAATCAGAAGACCGATTGTGGAATTGTGAATCATGAATTGTAAGATCAGGTAACAAATTCAAAAATAGCTTGAAATATGTATATATCTATAAGACTATAACATAAATAACTCAAGATAGTCAGTTTAACTTAAGTTAACAAAGTAGTTAATTATAAGTCATAAATTCATAAGTAATTAATTTTTGAAAATTTCACATTTAATATCCTCCTTTTCTTCCTTTTAGGAGTCATAGCCTACATTTAACAGCAATACAGCACTGCCACACGAACTCACTATTTGAAAACAGTTTATGTCTAACAAGTAGAAAACTCACCTACAAAGACAAAAGCCAAAGGTACAATTCATTGGCTTCTTTGGCAAATGGTTTTGGAATTATGTAGTAATGAATAAATTATTACAATATTACATGTGTGTATTATTTCTAAAATTTAAATAGAACAAGGAGGTAGTTTTCCTTCTTCACTTTTTCCAAAAGTATCCTTATTCATTTCAATTTAAATAAATTAATAAAAATTTTATGGGTTTCTATATTAAATATGAAAACGATAGAATTTGTTGTTTCCAAGTAACTCTGCTTCCCTTATTTTTCTCCACTCATATCTCTCCCACTTTTCTTTTAATTACACATGCATGAGCATGTCACTTTCTAGTGAAAAAAAAAAATGTTAAAATAGAAGTAAAGAGAAGAGGGAGGAAAAGATGAAGAACAGATAGAGTGGTAAAAGGTCCTAGGCTAAAGCATGTCACCTTGTTATTTTTCACCTATATTTATATTAGGAGACTAAGGTATAATACAATAATTTCATTCCTCTAGAATTACTCCCAAAACACTCAGTGCCTGGATTCAAGCCTTTCAATCAATTCTTGATTAATTTCCTATTCTTTCCTCCTAATTAATAGAAAACTGCTCTAGTAATTACATGTTGGTTTGTCAGCACTCCCCTTCAAGATGAGGCACAGTTATCTTATATACCTTTCTTGCAAACATTTGACTTGCCATCATGGAGCCATCTCAATGTCAACTTAACACTTAAACATAAATCAGATTAAAATACCAACCCACCAAAAATATTACAATAACACAGCAAATGACCAAAATATTAAAAATGTGACATCACCACCAGAACTGTACACATTACACAACCCAGACCTCTACCCTCTATCACTTTATGTCATCTAAGTGCAGCAATGTGGATGATAAAACCAGCCAGATGGCGTGACTCAGCCGAGCTAGTTAATATCCAATCAATGGCAGAATAGGTGCGGTTCTTCAGTTTGTGCACACAACAGAGATAGATATTTGTGATCATCTATTGGCCCTCACCCCACTAGAATGGTGACTTTTGACTGCAACTAGCCAGTTAATGAGGTGAGGAAACAAAACACCCACTAAACCAATGGAATCTGACATAAAAGCAAATGGTATGAGCCATATTGAGAAACATATCCGTGTAGAACTCTTAATGGATTAGGAATTTATTTTTATCTAGAGTTTAAGTTTATAATTATCTAGACTCTTGGAGTTCTTTATTATTTAGGAGTTCTAGTAATCCTCTATTGCTATTTTTACGAGTTTATATAGTAGTTGATCTCTGTTTTCATATTATTATAAATAAAAGGGAGAGGGCTGCCAAAATGTGAGTTTCACATGTGTGCAAGCCTCCTCATTTACCATATTTTTGTTCTTATCTTAAATTTTACATGATATCCAAGCCTTTTTTGGGGAAAAGAGTAGCCTTTAATATCTTGTAGTCTTCAATGCCAAAGCTCCATCTACTTCTCCAGGAGAGCTCTGGCCCTCTCATTTCCTTAGCATAGCCCCACTATTGTTTCTAGTATTTTTTTTCAGTAAATAAAATCTTTTCCAGTGATTGGAAAATTTTTCGGCAAGGTCCTTTGGGACCAAAGACAGTTTGATAGGCCTCAGAACTTTCTCATTGGCACATCCCTTGTAGCAGTCACACTCTTGATGTGTCGTCATACTCCGACTCTTTGGTTTAGGTTCCTCCAGGTTTCAATATCTTGTAGTTTTCAGTGCCAAAGCTCTGTCTGCTTCTGCAAGAGAGCTCTGGCCCTTCCGTTTCTCTGGCATAGCTGCATTATTTGTTTCTAGTGTTTTTTTTTTTTCAGTAAAAAAAATCTTTTCTAGTGACCCAAAAGTGTTTCGGCAAGGATCATTTGGACCAACGATAGTCCCAATGGCCTCAAAACTTTCTGATTGGTGCATCCCTTGTAGTAGTGATGGCGTAACACAGCTGATGTGGCGCCATGTTCTGATTCTTTACTTCAAGTTGCATTTCTTGCACTGGCATGGGACTTTATCGAGCATACCTGTGTGCCTAGAAAGGGACATCTGACCTTTTTAACTTCCAGCATCAGTTTTGTGATTGTGATATTTCGTAGTTTGGGGTTTTCCTGAACACTTTGGGGAAAATAAAAGGGGGGGACTATTGGGGTCAAAATTTTGGTGTTTTTATTTGTGGTATGCAATCTCATTAAGATTGCTGCAATTTTTGGTTATGTTTATGTCTAATTGAAGTTTTTGGTTTCTCCAAGATCTTGTTGCTCAACGAGAGTAAGTGCTAATTGTACAAGTTAGTTAAAGTCGTTGTTTGAATGCAAGTTAAAAACAATCAAAGACATAAGCACTAGTGTGTTAGGGTGCCATGGTGAGCAACCCAAGTTGTGAAGACTAACTGAAGGAAGGTTGAGGGGACTACTAAAGAAAAGTAGATCAAAGACTTTTAGAAGATGTGTCATTGTGATTAGACAACATAGCTAAGGAGAGTAGTAGGAGAGTGTTGAGGAGGCCACTAATGTGAAGTAGGTCGAAGAATTTTGAGAGCTGTTGTTTGTCTACTGAGGATGTTGTCAGATGAAGTACTGGTTGTTGTAAAATTCTTAAGGTGTGGTGCAACTTCTAGATGTTCCAATCTAGATACGATTTCAATTTCAAATTGGGTGAACTATCTTGGTGTCCCTGTCTAGATATGTTTTTTAATTTTTAGTTATTAAATTGGGTTTTATATGTAACAAATTGAAGCTCGTATAATCTTCAACTTGAAGGAGAGTGTTGAAAAACCTATCTAAGTGGAACTCCTAGTGGATTAAGAATTTATCTCTAACTAGAGTTCATATTTCTTCTCTTATCATTCCATCCATGATGCTCTGATACCATAATTGCGACAGCCTGGAATGAGCGAGATCAGCTACTCATTCAAGAAGTAAAATAGACTTAGGAATAGGGGTAACCGAAACTAAACCGGGTCATGGAAGGAACTCTGCCCTCTTTCATGCAAGTTATTAGAGTTTTATTATTGTAAATTAATAGTAGATTATCTTTATCTAGAATCTTAGAGTTTATTATTATTTAGGAGTCTAAGTTGTGCTCTATCATTATCCTTAGGAGTTTATATTGCAACTAATCTCTATCTTCATATTATTGTAAATAAGGTAGAGAGGGGCTAGTGTATGAGAGTTATGTGTGTGCAAATTCCTCCTCATTCACCATATTTCTGTTCTTATCTTAAATTTTACAAGTTGACCATAACGAATTAGCCACATCTCATGCTGCCATTTATTTATTTATTTTTGGATTTTTTTCTTTGGTCGGAAGCTGGGGATATGTTTCAGGGTGGATGTGACCTGTTAGAAACAGGAATCATGTTGAAAAAACAGAAACGATTGGATGAAAAAAGGAGGCTAGAAAAGAGTATATATTTGCCTCAATCCTAACTAAGGATGAACTTGCTTTGATGCCATGTTGAAAAGTAAATAATGGAGTGAGGAAGACTGAGGGCAAAGAAAGAGTGGGAAAAGGTTATATGCCAAAGTGTGACTGTGTCACCTCCTTAACCTTCATCTGTCTTTGTTTTAGGAGTCTTGGAGGTATAGTACAATTATTTAGAACATTCCCCTGAAATTACTTCCCAAAGCGTTCAATCCCTTGATTCTAGCCTTTTGATGAAATCTTAATTATCTTCTATATGTTCTATCCAATTAACATAAAATTATTTTTAGTAATCAATTTTGTATTGTCAACAATGTAGAACTATGTTGGTGACTATTTATTGTAGCAAAATTGTGACAAGTAGTCTATCTAGGTTTGTGCTCGTAACATTAGTGGTGAATCTCCACGAGTACTTACGGTTATAATTTGTGATTGGAGTCTAGGTTGGACCAAGAATTATATTATTTGCCAAGCTACCTTCATAGTAAAAATAGGACTTTAACTGGAAAATAAACTTGGTTGTATAATTTATCTTACGGTTCTATTTTTGCATCGGTTTACATTTATCACTTTATTCTTATAAGATCCACTCTTTCGATTTTTCTGTCACAGGAAGGTGTAAACATTGTGGCTGTCAACTATGGTGCCCCAGGGGCATGCCCTTATCCCCGACAATTGAAGCTGGTGAGTTAGATCTGCTTTTCAAAACTTCCCTCTTTTTCTGTTTATTTTTTGTTTCATTGAAGAATAGTCAACTTAGAAAGTTCAACCTACGGAATTTATCTAATTTATTTTCTTCTTCTCCTCCTTCTTGTCTTTTTATTTGCATTACCCAGTTGACTTCTGTAAAGAATACTGGAAAAATGGTGTTCTAGATACCACTATCCATTATCAACCATAAATTATGTTCGTGCAAGGAGTCAAGGATACTGTCTTCACCCTTGACTTATCACTTATATATAATGACATAAATACATAAAATATATATAATTACTTATTATTTGTTTTTGCCCTACATATAATCATTGTTTAAGCATCTAGAATAACGTAGAAGTTCAGCAACATGCAATCTCAGCATTGTTCCATTTCTTTATACAAAGTCTATGAGTAATTGTATGATCTGAGACTTCAAGTTAGAATTATGATTTGATCCAAAACTAATTATATATCTTTAATTGTTCCATTTCTTTATACACCCACTTTCTCTTTTTAAGATACTGTTGTCTTGATCTGTGCATGTTTACTCATACTATGTATTAATCTACCTGTAGATTCCATATGCATGTTTTAGAACCTGCTATGCCGCCATCTCTCCTGGTTTTTGAAGAGAAACTGGGTGTGGGAAACTTTAAATGGCATTAGTGCAAGTTTATTCCATTACTTGTGCAAACTTCAAATGTGTTGTTGAGTACCTCTGATTTTCTGTTGCAAAAGCTGATCATATGCATTTCTTCCATTTTGCTTTAGCCTGTGAGGTGGTCTTTCAGGTCGCACACAGTATTGAGGAATAGTGAACAAGCACCAAGGTATATGCTCTTGCATTGATAATTTCATAATTAATACTCTGTAAGGCTTCTCTTTGTTTAATTTGAGTAATGGCACACACCATACTCCTTGAACACGGTTGCTACTTAACTATTGCAAGGGTCAAGAATTAAGGGAGGGTTCAGATATAGAATCTAAAACTTCCAAAAAGTTGTCACCAAATAGAGAACACAGAATATGTTCAAATTTCTTTATTTGTGTTTTGGTGAAAATTTAAAATTCAAATTTTCTATTTTTTTTCCATAGGTTGGAAAATATGGTTTTCTGACCTATTTATCACTGATGTAAGTTGGAAGTCTGGATAGATAATGCCACCGTATGTAGGGCCTTTGGTTGGCTTCCGCCACTACTTTTGGCAAGTTATGAAATTTTTTAGTGGGAAGTCAAATATTATGATGGGACCCTGATATATTCTAGAAAATATGAGCAGGGGAGTAAGGGAAAGATATGCTGTGAGGAAGGATGGGTGTAACTAATTGGACAGCAAGGATGGAATGTGTTGGCCCTTGGTAGAAGTTTCTAGAGGAGGTTAGTTAGAGAAGGATCAATAAAAAGGAGGGTCTGGGTAAGGAATGGTTATGGATGAATTCTAGGATGGTTTTGGTAGGAGATTGTTAGCATCATGAAGGCCTAACACTGTTATGATTTTTTCTGCATATTTTTCCTATTTCCATTTTACTACTTTCCTTTGGTTTTGCTCCTGTATTTCTCTGTAAAGGGCAACTCTGCTACTGTGGTAGAATTGCTCCTTTGCTGGTATTTTCTCAGTTATAGAGACTATATTTCACATATTTTCCTAGATTTTCTGTTTCGATTCCATGTCATTACCACTGCTTCTAAAATATAACTAACTAGAGGCTGGACTTTACCGGTGTGCAAATGCTCTCTCATCAATCATTCTTTTAGTTGGTCTTTTCTAATGTTACTAATTTGACAAATGCTATCGAGATGCTTCTCAGCTTATGCAGCCTACTCTCCTACTCCCACCCATTTGACTTGGAGGTAGCTTCGGTGTTAGAACCATTTAAAACGTGCTCAAAACAATAATGGTTATCATAATGGGATGCAGTAGTTTGGCTCAGTATGGTTATAGAAATTATTATAGCGATAATTATAATTATAATTACAACTGCAACCTTAAACTTGTAACCATTACAAAATAGTTTCCAGAATCTATTGCCATAAACTGGAGGGTGAAAAGAAAACATATGAAAGCTTAAATTCTACCTGTAAATCCAAAATCTTTCAAATATTTTCTTTTCACGTCCCAAAACTCTTTTGGAATCTACAACAAATTTAATTGAGAAATGAGCAAGCAAGTTTGTTCCCCCCCCCCCCCTCCTCCACAAACCCAAAAAAAAAAAGCAAAACAATTTAAGAATGTTCTCTCTTTGAGCAAGTTTTCAGTTATGAGCTTATTATGTCAATGGGATTTTGTATGGTCTGTCAAGGAGAATTTCTTACTTTCTGTTAGCCTTTTGAGTATATTGGAGTAGCAACAAATTCTGAAAGTTCTGGGCCATAGGAGTAGGATTACAACTTGCATGTAAATAACCGAGTGCAGAAGTTAAGCGTTCCAACCTTGATTAGGACAGTCTTCACCTAAGCCCGAGGCTGTGTGCAGTTAAGCTTTTGTTTTTTGGTGGGGAGGGGGAGTTGAAAATGTGAAGTCAAGCTTTAGATGTTCTTAGAAAAGCAGATCTGATAGTAGAAGTTTTGGCAAAGGCAAGAACAGAAGAGCCATGGCTATCCCATGCTAATTTTTTTTTTTTTATTTAAAGGAAGTAAATTTTGTCTGTTTGCATTACACACAGGAAATGACTTGAGTCTTTCATGATATTTGTGAACCAGAATTGCTGGAAACGCTGCATGATTTTGATGATTCCTAGGTCAATTCCTCCACACAAATGATTGAGTTATTGATTCTAACTGATCAAGTACTTAATCAAATTGAATTGTGAGACTTTGATAACCATGATTGATAAGAAATATAGGTGTATTTATTTCTGTTTGATTATGAGCTTTTCATATGGTTATTATATGTGACTTGATAGCAGTTCATGTTACATGATGGTTAGTTTACATATAAGTTATGTTGATTTTATATAATCTATAGGAGTTAAACAATGAAATTATGCCCACAAATTTAATATAAGTGGAAAACAAAACAGAGAGACGCAGCAGGCAAGAGAGAAAACTCAGTATATTTCTGTGTTATTGCTTTCTGTGTGCAGATACAATTAAATAGAAGGAAAAACAATAGGATAGATGATAAAACAGAGGACATCTATCTTATCCGATTAACATTAAAAATTTAAATAAAACCTATCCCAAGTCTATCAAACTTTATCGATAGGCCTATTACAACTATAAGAATAAATTAAAAGAAACAAAAAAAACTTCTAATTTCTCCTATTTGCCTATTGATGTTGCAGGCCAAGGGGCCAGAAGTTAACGTGCTATTTAGCATGTGGGTCTCCAACATTCTCCCTCAACCTGAGAGTTAAATGTTTTTCAAACTCAGCTTGAAACTTAGCTCTTAAAATCTCTTCAAATTGAGATCTTGCCACTGCCTTGGATGGTAAGTCAACTGCCTGTAGGTTTGTAGGAATATAAGAGACTTCCATTAAACCAGAATCAATTTTCTCTTTAATAAAGTTTTGATCAATTTCAACATATTTAGTTCTATCATGATGAATAGGATTCTTCACAATACCAATAATAAGCATATTATCACACATGACTTTCACAGGTTTCTGAAATGAAACTAGTGCACAAAACTGAGCTTCTGTACTACTACTTGCAACAATTGGTTGATTCTTGCTTCTCCATATAACTAGGTTGCCCCATACGAGGGTGCAACACCTTGTTGTAGATCTTCTATATGTCACTGAGCTTGTCCAGCTTGAATCAATGTACATTTCAATGCCTCTATGTATCCCTTTTTCAAAGCAAAAACCCTTAACCTAGGGTCTTCTTTAAATACCTCAATTAGTTTGTTCATGAACTAAAACTAGCCACACTCGTGGCAAAATAGATGTCAAGGTGTGTGTTCAAATTCCAGTGTCAATTGGTATGCTTTCCTTTTTAAGATTGTGCTTGTGATTAACTTTCATTTGAGTGTTTGCTATTTTACACCCTAGCATCCCTGTTTCTTTCAATATATTCGGAGCATACTTTCTTTTAGAGACAGTAATACCCTTGTTTGTTCTTGTCACTTCCATACCTAAGAAGTATCTCAGGTATCCCAAATTTTTAACTTCGAACTCAATAGCAAGTGAGTTCTTTAGTTTGATGATTTCTTCTTCATTTTCCCTTGTAACAACAATGTCATCTACATATACTATTAAGATTTCAATTTTATCATCAGGTGAAGATTTAAAAAATAATGTATGATCAATTTGACGTTGAACATAACCCAAGTCCTCTTACAATAGTAGTAAACCTGTCAAACCATTCCATTGGTGACTACCTTAAACCATACAAGGATTTGTGAAGCTTACTTTTAGAGTCAAGTGGGACCTTCGTATATACTTCCTCCTCCAATTTGCCATTTAAGAAGGCATTTTTTATATCTTGTTGATAGAGTGGCCAATCTAAATTGGCTGCAAGTGATAACAAAATTTTGATTGTGTTGAGTAAACCCCTAAACCACAAGCCTGGGTTTGTACCAGTTAATACTTTAATACTTTCACCTGAGTTGTATTTAATTCAAATACCTATTTGATTTCTTGCCAGGTGGTAGCTTAGTCATCCTCCATGTCTCATTTTTTGTTAGTGAACTGAGTTCCTCACTGATAGCTTCCCTCCATTCAGGTTTATCTGCTTCCTCATAGAATGTTTTTTGGTAGCCTTTCACTAGAGACATCAATCATAAATGCATAAAAGTTTGGAGACAATCTATCATAACAAATGTAGTGATTAATAGGGTATTGAGTGCATGAACTCACTCCCTTTCTCAAGGCAATAGGCACTTCGAGATCACCTTCCATTTCAGTGCTTTTCATGGGAGAGGATATTGGTTCTTGCATAGGTTTTGTGCATTGTTCTGCTACTGATTCTTTCTCAGTTTGCTGCTGTTCTGTCATTGATTCTTTTTCACGCTGCTGTTCAGCTATTGAACCCTTTTTTCTCCTCAGGTATACCTTGAGATTTGTGTTTAATATGGCATTTTTGAGGCATCAAGTTGTGCATCAAGTTGCGACTTAGATTTGTCCACATCAGGTTCTGTAGTATGGGAGGTCAGAGGCTACTGTGAAGGCTGGATTTGGGTCATGTGCTGAATTTGGGTCACAGCCGTAGGTAGTATGAGAGCTGGGTTATCTGTTTCAGGGGTGAAATTACTCTCAAACTGCCATTCTTTAGTGTTTTCATTCTCTCCCTGAATGAGTGTTTGAGTATAGTAAGGTGTGTTGTCAAAAAAGGTAACATCTATGGTGGAAAAAAATTTTCTCAACTGCGGTGAGTACCTAAGAAATATGCATTTAATAGCTCTAAGATCAAGTTTTTCATCATGTTCATTATGGACAAATGATGTGCAGCCAAGTATTTTGTGAGGAACGGTGTTTATGATGGAAGTGTGAGGGTAGGTCTCAAGTAGTTTTTGTTGAAGACAATGAGAGTTTAATGTTTTGGAGGGCATTCTATTAACTAGATAGATGGTTGTCATGACAACCTCTCCCCCAAAAAATTTAGGCACATTTGTTGTAATCAAGAGAGAAAAGGATGTGTCTATTTTTTCTCTCAGCCACCTTTTTTTGTTGAGTAGTATATGCACAATAGCTTTGGTGTATTATTCCTTATTTTTTCCAAGTATTGTCCTGAGGTTGAGTTAAAGTAATCTTTGGCATTATCAGTTTTAAGGATTTTTATGCTTGTTTTGAACTGATTTGGACAAGTTTAAGAAGGATTTCAAAAACTTTGGGTATCTCAGATTTTTGTTTCAGAGGGTATAGCCAAGTTAACTTGGCATGATCATCAATAAAAATCACAAACCACCTTGCTCCGTTTAAGGCTTTCACCCATGAGGGTCCCAAATATCATTATGCACAAAATTGAGAGTTTGAGTTGATCTATGAGTATAAGGAGGAGGATAGGTACTTTTGACATATTTAGAGAGATGGCAAAATTCACACGGAAAAGAAGATGTGGATACATTTGTTTTAAATAGGAAAAACTAGGATGCCCTAATCCATAATGCCATAAAGTAATCTCATAAAAAATCAAGGTGGATACCTGCAATGCTTCTTTTGCAATACTTTCTGGTCCAATAAGGTGGTCCAGGCCTACACACTCTCTAGCATTGCCAATCCTCCTTCCCAATGCCAAGTCCTGAAACACACAATTATTCATGGAGAAATTAGTAATGCATTGTAGATTCTTTAAAAGTTTGTTAATAGAGAGTAAATTGCATGTTAATTTAGGCTCATATAGAACATCTTTGGAAAAGGACCCCATGAGTAATTTTTACAACAAGGCCGTTAGTGCAAGACACTTAATTCTTCAAGAGAGAGAAGTTACCTGTCATATAATCAGTGGCCCACGAGTCTATAATCCAATGATTTGATTGTTGGACCTGCATATTGAAGGCAAGTGGAAAATTACCTAATTGAGCAATTGTAACAACAACCTTTTCCATGTTATTGATACCTTAGTTTTTGAATGCCTTTTGTAGTGCCTCCCATTGTTCCTTACCAAACAAAGGAGAGGCTGGTGATTCAGGTTTCTCCTCATTGCTTACCATCAAGCCTCAAGTCTCTCCCTTTTGTATAGGCCTCCAATTGGATGGTTTGTCATGCAACTTTTAACAAGTATCCTTGGTGTGATGAACTTCGTAACAATGATCACACCCGGGCTTTCCTTATTTTTTTCTGCTTCTGGTTTGGGATAGGAAGTGAGGTGCCTCTAGCAATCAAGGCTGATGACTTTGGTGTATGCTGTGCAGCTTGAGAGCGAGTTAGTAGCTTCTTGCATTCTTCCCAATTCACCTTTGCAAACACTTCATCTAAATATGATGGCGGGATGGCCATAATTCTTCACCTAGCTTCCTTAAACGTTGAATTTAGTCCCAAAAGAAAGGTATAAACTCGTTAGTTTTTGACAACTTTCTTAAAATGGGTTGCATCGTTACTGCAAGATCACTGGTGAATTTCATAGAGATCCAATGTTGCCAGTACTTAACAAGAGAATTATAGTATTGACTTATATTCATCTCACCTTGTTTTTAAGTCACAAATACAACCTTTGATCTGAAGTAGTACCGCAATATTCTCAATAGAGGAGTAGGCCTTCTTCACTACATCCCTCTTCTTTGTGGCTATTTTACATAGGAGATAGGTCTCACCTATGTCATTTGTCATAGAGTTGACTAACCATGACATGACGGTGTTGTTTCCTGACATCCACTCCTTGTACTTAGGGTCTGTAGTTTCTACTTGCCTTACCTCTCCAGTGAGATAATCCTCTTTCTCTTGTCCTTTGATGTATTTAAGTGCACCTTGTGACCATTATAGATAATTATTCCTGTTGAAGCGATGTCCTATGATGATCAAGGGTGACGTTAGCAGCATTTAGGGAGTTGGAGCACTGGAGCAAGTGTTTGTCATAGGGTGTAGAAGACAAGTTGGACTCTGTTTAAGGCTCTAACTGAGTTGAAAGAAATCATCAGGACCCTCAAGCTCTATTACCATGAAAAACAGAACAAAGAGACATAGCAGGCAAGAGGGAAAACTGAGTATATTTCTCTGTTATTGCTTTCTGTGTGCAGATATAATTAAATAAGAGGAAAAACAATGGTGTAGATGTTAATACAGAGGATATCTATCTTATCTGATTTATAGTTTTTTATCAGGTTAACATCCAAAGGGATCCCTCTTATTTTATTTTAATTGTAGTATATTATTATTTTTTTGTTTTTATTTTTGTCTTTTTTTATGTGCGAAACAAAAGGGGACAAAAAAATTAAAGGATTATATGAGCTTTGCAAGCTACCTAGCTGCTCTACCCATGCAAACCGCAATAAAGAGAAGACTTGAGAACTAAGGACAAATAAGAAAGGGGAGGAAATCTCTATCTTCAATTGCAGTTTAGCTGATTGACATTTTTCTTGATTTCATCTTTCAATCTACCCGTAGGATTAAGTGAAAGTAGAGCTTTGGCTAAAATTTGACTGTTCATATTGGTAACAAGTATAGTAGCTGTTGCATCATCTTTGAGACAAATTTTCATGATTAGTTTGTGAACAATTGTTATTTGTTTCCACAGGGCTCCCGTATTTTCTGAAGAAGTAGATGGTGGCGAGGATGGAAAGGGTGAAGTTGTAAAGCCACCAGAAAGGTCCTTTTGGGCTAAATATGTGAGTAAATATATGCCAGCTGACCCTTGAGTCACAGCTTTTTTTTTTTTTGGGTCTCTCTACCTGTCTTGTTTTTTAACTTTTTCTGAATTCAAATTTTAATTTGAAACTTGTCTTTATGTCAGTGGATGTACTTGATCCCGCTTGGACTCATTGTTATGAACGCCGTTACACAAGCAATGAATATGCCAGAGGAACAGGCTGCCGGGCAAGCTGGTGCTGAGACACAGCGCGGAACAAATTCTGCTGTGCGTAGAAGATGACAAATTTAGCTTCACCCTAGAAGATAATATTTGACACTATGAATGAAAGAGAATTTTAAATTGACCTCTTTGTTTTTGTAAGCTTGTCGTTTAAATAATTTTATTTGTACATTGGAGAGGTTTGTGAAGCCCTTATGTACCATTTAGCTTTGAGTGGTGGTTATACATTTTTCCCATATTAACACACGTTGGAGGTTGCCTGAAGCATTGTTCCAATATCAAAAAGTGTTACAACTTGCTATACTTGATGCAGTTAGTAACATTTATTTGCTACAAGAAAAAGTATATAGAATAGTACCTTTGCCAGTGGTTATCTTGCTATTTAGTATCTCAAATGGACCTTTAATGGGTAAAAGTATAATTTTTTTGTATATTAATTCATAATTTCCATATATATATATATATATATATTCGCTTTGATCTGTATGACTATGATGCAAGTCTCATTTCCCATATTAGTTCTTATGATATTTAAGATCTTTTGTATATATATACTCATTTTTTGTGTCTATAGCGGCTCAGAATAATTTAAAACAATTTCATTTATACTTGTGTCACTAGTTATCCCAATTTACGTATAATCAAGGTTTTGATCAATTTTATCATCTTTGGCTAATCTAGTAATTTTGTTTAGTTATATAATGATAGAAAATATCTTTCTCTTAATCACTAAGTTTTTAATTTTCCTATGTTGTATTATAAGGATGTTTTTTCGGTTGCCCTTGAGTTGGTTCTCAACCATTTTTTAGTCTCCTTTTTCATCTAATCAAGTTTTTATTTTCTCTCATCATTACTCATAATCTTATCTCAAAGTCTAACCCAATATAAGGGTACTGAATGTTACATTTATTTATTATTATTGAGTTGATTAGACCTAATGTTATGTAATTAATGTAGCAAACAAATAATAGTATCAATCACTAATGCACAAGTGTACCATGACTAAGCTTGAAACCACTATCATTTAAATATTATAAGCTTCCAAACAATCTTGAATACCTTGCTTTTACTTCTATATAACTTTTTTTTATATCATGTGACAACTGGAGAAAAAGAATATCTTTTTTAAATCTTTTTTATTTATTTGTTCCTATAACACCTTATGGTAGTTCTTATTTGTCCAGCTACATCTGCCTAGGTATTAGCTCAAATTTGGTAGACAATCATACTAAAGGTTATAATATATTTTATTGTTCTATTCTATACTAAGTCATTGACTTTAGATTTGTCACATTCTTTCCCTTTTGCTTATTTTGTCACTTTACTTGTAAGCATTTTCACACTTTTTATGGGTTCAATTTAACTTATTTACACGTTATAAAGGATGATGAGGGTTAACATGTCTTAATCTCATCTTCTAATTTTCTATGACCCCATAACTTAATCATCTTTTCAACCTTAAGCTCATCTAATCATTTCCTTGCATTCTAGAATTTACCAACTAAGTTGGTTCTTAAGACATTAACTGTTTGTCTCTACTCTCATCTCATCCTTATTCTAGGATGAAGTTTCATTTTTCTTAAACTTTTCATCTCATATAAGGAGTATACGTCATTCTTCTTAAGGTCCTACTAGCTCTCATAGGTGCACTTAAAAGTGTCTTGATCTTATCTTATTGATTATTTTATGCTCCCAATATCAATTCTATACTAGGGTAAGCCATTTGACCTAGCAATGGACTCTTGTCGCTCAACTAATTGAGCTTTAACTTCTTATTCCCTTTCCACTACTTTCTATCACTTAATTCCTTAACTTTTTTGCTTTCTTTATACCATTATGAATACTGAAATAAAGTCTCTATCTCTTAGAGGATCATTGACTATTATTTGATAGTTTCTTGACTCTCTATTGTCTTTTTATTGTTTTTATTTCACTTTTTCATACCTATATTTAAAAGGATAGATTAGCCTTATTATTACTCACTACAGATCCAGCTAATTCATATTAACTTATAATGTGGCTATTATTAGATCTTAAGGGTTTCCCCTATTTTTTTATCTCAATTCTTTCTTTAGGGTACATATTTTTAAAGTACATCCTTTCCATGTACTTATAACACTTTTTATACATTTTGAGCTTATGCTTTTAGCCAAACTACTGCTAACACAAAGAATGGTAACTTAGATAAGGTCAATGCTTTGAAGGTGGTCTCTAAAATCATTACTACTCCTATGCACCAGCATTGTTACTCTTAACTACTTTCAATCCCATGTACCTTTGGCATTTGCGGCATCACAATTTCTTACATAGACTTACTTACTACGACCACTTTTCTTTTGTTGGGCTTTTCCCTTCTTACTAGGGACATCTCTAACTTCCTTCTTTGCTAAACAATAACATAAACCTTAACAACTAACATCTCACACTCATTGTTAAATCTTCAAAATGTCTTGCTAAACTAGCTATGACATCTCTAAGTAGTTACAACTTCTTTTACTTATATTTAGACTTGTACTTTTAGCCTATTGGCAGTTATTATATTGAGTAGTTATTAGGATTAGAATCAACACTCGAAAGGTAGTCTCTTACAATCATGCTATCCTTATATACTTGATCCATCACTCTAAATTATTCTTTAATTTAATGTACTCGGGCTTCCTAATAGAGACTCATGCTTCAAGCACACTCTACTATGTCCTTATTTTCTTTCCTATTAGGGATTACTAATACCTCTATTTGAGGCTTTTAAGGATGGGCACTATTCTCAAGTGTCTATACCCAAACTCTAAACATCATCTCCTAAATTATTCTAAGTAAATCTATGGTTGCTATTTCAAAGCGTACCATACCCTTCTGAATCTTTAAACATTCCTTCTTATCTTTTATCTATGGGTAATGGCCTTTTCTTGGGTATTTAACACCTAACTTACTTATCTTTCATTATTAACTAACATCATTGAGTCCTTCATAAAGCTAAGTTGCATGAATCATTGCTCTTATACCAAAAAAGTGTTACAACTTACTATACCTAATGTATTTAGTAACATTTATTTGCCACAA
Source organism: Erythrophleum fordii (assembly GCA_032878935.1). Taxonomy (NCBI): domain Eukaryota; kingdom Viridiplantae; phylum Streptophyta; class Magnoliopsida; order Fabales; family Fabaceae; genus Erythrophleum; species Erythrophleum fordii. Next base: position 36,745,480 of record JAVQMF010000049.1, read on the forward strand.
CAAGAAAAAGTATATACAATGATACTTTTAGTAGTGGTTATCTTGTTATTTAATACCTCAAATGGACCTTTAATGGGTAAAACTAGAATTTGTTTTCATATTAATTCATAACTTCCATATATATTTATTTGTTTTGATCTATATGACTATAATATAAGTCCCATTTATATAAAGGAGCCATATGGCCTATTTTGGCCATAGTCATATAATATCGATTTAAATTTCAAAAATTCATAACCTTGGATATATGACACCAATTTATGCAAGTTAAGTGTCTATAGAAAGCTCATGATCCTAATTATCTGTTGTAAAAATTTTAAATTAAAATGAATCTATTTGACTCCTTAAAGAACACGAAAATTGAGACTATATTAGTATAAATAGTAACTACACTATGGTAACTTTTCAGAACCAATTTTAAAAATTCACTAATTATTCTATAAAGTTAAAAAGAAATGAAACTTTAACTTGCTATAAAACTCTATAAGTTTTTTAATTACTCACTAAATTTTTCCTCTAAACTAGATTATTTGAGTTATCAAAAATAAGGTTGTATTTTATAACTTACTTAGACTAAATTTTAGTTATAAAGTGATCTAATTAGGCTCTACTATGCAATTTTTTTACTTTGAATAAAAATCAATCCATTCATATATCATTTTTATAGGGGTCAATATATGAAATATCTCTAATTTCTAAAAATCACTATCTCACTTATACCCATGCATGTAGAATCAATGACATATCATGAGCCAAATCATGTTTTAATTATATATATACATTAAGGTGACATACATTCATGATCTCATACTTGTACATGATTTGTTATTATATTTCATCACCATATATATCATGATTTGCTATCATTCTGTAACAAAATATACATCTAAATAATATGTACATCATAAGTGCTCTAATTACACATTTCTAAAGCTCTAAATTCTTCTATGGTTTTTTCTTCTTGCTAGCTCCACCTGACAAGGTTAGTGAGAGATAAAAGGGGAGAGATTCTAGGGATAATCTCAGTAGCTACACTTAGTCTAATCTAATGCATGCAATGGAGAATTTAATAATGAAATGTAAGCATGTAAGGTCATATACATATAAAACAACATAAATATAAAATGATATGAAACTTTTATACTCATCTAGTCATAGCATAAAAACATACTTACTAGGCTCATCTCTAAGTTGGAGAAGAACAACTATGCTTAATTTCCCGCCACTATTGCTTAAAGCTAACCATATCTCATACATACATACATAAAAATTCATGCTAAAAGCCAATTTAAACATAAATTCAAGCAATCATAAAGCAACCAATATACACAATACATATAAACTCAAATGCAACCAAATGCATGTAAGGAAAAAAAATAAGCTACCTTTGAAGCCAAGGGTCTTAATCTCTCTTTAGCTCACTTATCTTTCTCTCTTTGCCTCGCTTCCCTCGACCCTACACACACATAAGAGTGTGGTCACTCTAACTTGGCCTAAACACATCATTTGAGACATAAAGCAACCTATTAAGATTTAATCTAACTCATTCTACCACTACATATACTCATTAAAACATAACTTAGGTCTCATTTGAATGTCTTATGAGACAATTCTCAAAATTCAACTTCTAGGCCTCAATATCTCACTTATAAGTTATATGCCTCTAATCAAACTCATTAGACCATTATATGCAAGCTTAAATATACATAGCATCATACTATCAATTTAGACATCTTTGAACCCTAACTTTTTACTTATAAAAATAGGTTTTTTTAATTTATTCCAATGGTTCCATTAATGTTCATATTTCATATTGAACCCATATAAAACTTTAGAATCCATGAAATAACTTCTTAGGTATTAAATCTCTTCCTTGGCCAAAACTTATGTATCACTTGCCTTACCACGGAGTCTTGTCGATTTGCTAAGAAACTTGGATAATTTAGAATATCCTTAACCCATTTCTAGTTCAATTATGGCTTTAGAAGATTCAGTTTATCCCCTTAGAGTGTTGAAACTTCTTATTCTAAAAACCTAGGTTTCCTATCTTACTTTCTATAACTTTTTATAAAACTTTCTTTACATATTCTTATTTTTTATATTTCTAAGTCCTTGTTTCTATCAGGTTTTTTCTCAAGCTCAAGTGTCTCTCTCTCTCTCTCTCTCTCTATAGGCTGAACCACTGAGGAAATGGAAATTAAAAAAGAAACAATTTTTCTAACTTGATGCATACCTTATTTGAAAACCCCTTGAATGGTGATTTTTGTACTATATATAGCTTTTTCAAATCTCCTCTTTTTCTAAAGAGGTCAGTCACAATTTTTACATTTTTAAGAAACTAAAATTATCATTAAAAAGAGTATGAAAAGAAGAATAGGTTTTCTAACTAGCAAAGGATAAAATTTTGCATATTTACATACTTTTTTGCTTTTCTTTTCTTCCTCCTTTTCACGCCATAAGGGATTTGGTTTAGAGCTTAATTAGGTTAACGCTAATGAGGGGAAAAGGATTGGCATGACATATAAAAAGAAAAGGAAGATATTGAAATTATGAGACATTTATCAAATTGCATGGCTATTGGTTTCTATAGGAGAGAAAGAAAATTTGAGTTACATTTTATTTTATTGATAATATCTTAGAAAGTTGTTTTGATGCTCGTAGCCTCGTTATAATTTTGCAATAAACTTAAAATGCAACTAAGCGTTATTTTTTTAATAAAAAAATTCAAATGGTCCATTGACTTTTTGAACCCTTATTTAAGACTTGAATCATACCTTTAAATGATATTTGTTACAAGACATAAATCAAATGATACTCTTTGACATCATTTATTGTACCCAATCTTGTTAGTATCCTAAAAAATAAAATCACTAAATTATTTATATTGGCATAATTTTTAATATTTTAAAAATTGAATTGAGATAAAAAATAATTTATAATTCAATTATTTAATTATAATTGAATTGGAGTTGAAATATTTTTTAAAATATGTACAAATCGATTTTTGATTGGTTTAATGCCAAATCATCAGTTTTTATGATTTTTTATTGATTTTTCTTTCTAATTGGTTTTCAAGATTGAAATCATAATTGATTCATTGATTTTTCAATTTAACCAATTGGCTTGATTTGGTTTTTTTGATAATGATTGTTTTTTACTTTGGTTCAAACATTTAAAGAATAAGAATCTTTATTTTGTTTTTGGTCAAATGTATAAGTTGGGAAAGATAAATGAATTATGAATCTATATTCTTGTTGAATGAGGGTGGATTTGGGCTATTATGGTTGATATATAAATTACAGGATTTTGTCAATATTTTTTTATTATTAATTGAAATAATTATACACACACACACACACACACACACACACACACACACACACACATATACTATGATATAAAATAAGGGTTTTTAACACCAATCTAAAATTAATGAATAACCAAACAAAGGATTAGACTTAGTATAATTATTTATATCCTTGTTACCAAGTTTTCTAATTAAAATATGGCAAATATATAATTCTCCAATAGTAATATAAAAAGTGTATGATTTAACTCGAGAATAATATATTTATTTACAAAAATTATATATTTATTGTGTTATTATTAAAAAATTATACATTTATTATGTATTAGTTGAAAAAATTAAAAGCAAATTAATAAAAAAAATTACATATAAATTTTTCCTCTCAATATCTAAGGCAAATGTCTCTTTATAAACATTTCAATTTGATTTTGTTAATTAGAATTTTTATTTTTATTTTGGTGAGAATTAGGGTATACTTAGAATATTACTTAAAGCCTTTTGGGCTTTGAGTTTTTCCTACTATGCTAGGCCTATAATTATGTTAGTCTATTTTTTGTCTATAAATAGATATTAATAAATTTGATATTTAAGTTCTTTTAAGTGTTCTTGTGTGCATCTATATGAGATTGATTAGGTTGTAATTCAGTTACATGGTGTTGCTATATTGTTACTATACCTTCGATTTGTTAGATTATTGTTAAGTATATAAAAGGGAAGAAAGTATAAAAAATATGTAAATGGGACAAAACATGATACTTATATATCTACTTTTAAAAAAGTAGTTAAAAAAAAAAAGAGGTATGGTTGAGTAATAATTATAAGGTCGTAATAAAATTGTAAACAAAAAAAAAAAAACATCTCAAGCAAGCAAACCAATTAAAGGCTTTAATTCAATTACTTAACATTACAGAGACAACAATGTGTTTGGGAGTTTAGGAATAAATGGAATGGAACGGAACGGATATTAATGGAATATAATGGAATGGAACGGAATGGAGTGGAACTTAATGGAACGTACCATTGTTTGGGAGTTTTATAGGGAGATGGAATGGTTTCATTTGACCATTGTTTGGGAGTTATTATAAAATGAATGGAATGGAATAGATAAAATTTATTTTCTTTCAATATTACCCTTATAAATTGCTTTAGATAAAAAGTGTAAATAAATTCTCAAAACTCTTCTCATATTACACAATAACTAGATAAAAACATATTGTAATAACCTAAATTAAAATAATAATAGTCAAATAAATAATTAAATTAGACAAAAATTTATTTTTAGGATAAATATAATATTTAGGTAATCTTAGGATAATTATAAAGCTTTAAAATTATCTTAATGAGTTATTTTGAAACCTATCTTATACCCATTGGGATATTTTTATGTTCCAAAATTCTTAAAATAAGTCACCATGGAAATTCTAAATAATTGTGGGGTCCTTATTTTTATTTCTAGTTATGCAAAAATAACTTTTCTAAGTCCTATATAAATTTCATTATAAAAGTTTTGGGCATCTTTTATAATTTTTGCTTTTTCCCTTAAAATATGATTTCTTTTTCTTCTTTCTTATTCTTCATTACTGCAGCACGTCTCCCACCCTCACTTTCTTCTCTTTCTTCGAAGCCTTCTGCCAAGCTCCTCATCTCATCCCTTTCTCTTTTTTTTTCTTCCGTTTTCTCAGCATTCACCCGTCGTCCCTCACGCTACAACGCCCCTCCCACCTTCCTGCTCCGGTGACCCATCTCGGAAGACCTTGGCTGTCGCATGAGGGGGGTTCTTAGTTAGTAAGTTCCATTTCCATTTCCTTCTTCTTTCTTTTGCTTAATGCTTCATTTTTGTTCTTCTTTTCCTCTTGTGCGTGGGGTTATTTTTCCATGATTCTAACTTTCATTCTTGCTCCATTTCTATGCCAATGGGAATCCAAAACCTTAGTTGTTGATTGCTTCCTCATTTTGGCCGTGGGAAGCTTCTCAAATTGGGGCTTTTTGATTTAAACCATTAAGGTATGAATTGATACTTCCTATGGGTTCATTTAAGCTCTTTAAGATATATTTTAAACTCAAATTAAATTTTAGAAGCTTGAATTTAATTGTGCCAATTAATTTGTGAAATCCAAAATCTAGGGATTATAGTGAATTATAAAATTTAAATTATAATTATAAATTTAGGTGTTAGAGGGTGAAATTAATTATATTGAACATATTAGAAGTTAATAGAGTAATTTAGGGTGATGTTCTTATGTTCAATATAATTATAGGTGATAGTGAAGCTACTCTTTCAAATTGGAAATCCTTCAATTTTAGGAAATTGGGGTATCTACTATTGGCCCCCACAGGTGAGTGTATAGATAGCAAAATAGTAGCTTTTTTATTTATTTATCTATATATATATTGTTAGCTTAAACTTCTTAATTTATGATTTGCCTTATTTGCGTTGTTGTGGATATAAATCTTATTTATTTATTAATTTTATGTGGATTAAGTTATATGTGTGAAAGTATATATATATATATATATGTATGTATGTATATATATATATATATATATATAAATGGTTTTTATGTTGGGGAGGTTTTAAATGACTTTTGATTATAATTTCATTATATAAAAGTTGTTAATTCATTTTTTTTTTATCAAATTATTATTTTTTATTTGATTTAACTTTATATACTTATTTACCTACTTGTCAATATTTAATTTATATGAATGATTTTATTCTAAAATTATGAATGAGAATCTGATTAAAACCCCGTAGCTGTTAATGGGAGTAACGGCCTCAGTATACCTAGTTGGAATAATGGATAATCATTGTGTGGTGGCACTCAATGATAATTATATTGAATATATCGTAATATGTACACCGTGTGGTGGCACTCGGTGATGGTGGTGATATTGTGATACTGCGTAGTGGTCTTATTAGTGGTATTGAATCCTGTGTGGCGGCACTCAGGGTTGATTATAATTTTTACTCGTGATACCATTATATCTTGTTTCCTTTGATTTTAAATTGTGCTTTTGCTGACAACTTGCAATGTAATTTAATTGTTATATATATATATAAACAACAATTAAAGGCAATATAATTCCTTTTATTTGTCTAAGTACTTTATTGTGAGAAACTCTAAATCTATTTATTTCTCCTTCTACTTATTTTGTTATATATGCATTCACTAAGCCAGTGGTAGGCTTACCCTTTTCCTTTGTCATATTTCAGATCAGCATAAAGTAGATTAAGGTGTTCTGGGATCTGCGTGCTACCCAGACGTAGATGGTAGGATATTTTGATCGGTTGAGTTGTGTAGAAACTCCAAGACACATTGGCTATTAAGTGTTATATTAATTTGAGTCACAAAGATGTTATATATATATACATTTTTGGTAGATCATATAATGATCTTTGTAATAGCATTTGACTATATTTTGAAAAACTCATATACTATGTTGTATTGTGGCAAGAATTCGAAGATATAAGATGCTAGTAAATTTTTGAAATGAAATGTATTGGGCTGTATTGAATTTGCAGGGTTGGGATGTCCAATTTTTAGGGGAGGTGCTGTCGAATTTTCGGCAACCTCTAATTATTGTAGGTATGCTTATATAAAAGTATGGGCATTGAATGAGTTACCAGGCTTACTAGGCTGGGTCAATCATATTTGGCTTGGTCTAGGTGCCGGTCATGGCCCGAAGTTTGGGTCGTGACACATATTTTAGTATATGAATTTTATTCATATTATTTTTATGTTTGTATAAGACCAATTAGTTTCTAAATTAAAATTTTTTTAGATAATTAATTATTATTTAAAAATATTATTCTCTCTCTTTTTTCTTTTGTAAGTTTTGTAAAAGGATTTTCATAATTTTGTATTAGTTTAATAAGATTAGGATAATATTATAATTTAAATATTTAAACTTGGTTATTCTATCTTTGACCCTCCAAATTAGGGGGACAAGAAAAAATGAGTTTTGGATGACTTGGGATGACTTAGAAAGTCATTTCTTGCCATTCCACTCATCCTTATAAAAAACTTCTCAACAATGATTTAATTCTTAAATTCATTCCATTCCACTCTATTCCCCTCTAAAATAAACTCCTAAACATACCCTTAGGGCTAATGGTGAAACTACGTTGGTGGAAAGGAGGAGCAGATGCCTCCTCTTAATTTTGCAAAATATTTGTATATAATATTAAATTTTAATAATATGCTTTAACATTACTAAAAATTTTGAATCCACCGAACTTATGAAATTTCTTGAACATACACATATATATTTTTTAATTATTTAACATTTTAAATTGAATCTATTAAATTCATATATATATATATATATATATTCTTTTTTTTTCTCTTTTTTTTTACTTCATTTCATTTCTTTTTTCTTTTCTTATTTTCTCCTTATCCTTTTTTTATTTTTCCCTTACTTTTCTCCCTTGTTTTTATTTTCAAATTGTCCTTAATTTTTTAAATTTTACATAGCGATTCTTCTCTCTCTTTCCATATTGTCCTTGTCCAATATTCTTTTTAAAATATTAATAATGAATTAATCTTATCTAATTTAATCAAAAAGTACAAAAAATCATTTTATTAAAATAATATATTTTAAAAATATAAAATTTTTAAATAAAACGTCCCCATAAACCAAGGTCTTGACCGCACCACCGTTCAGGGCTTCCACGAAACGCATGTCTGCCTTCGCGAAGCGGAGCAACACATGTGGGTTGCTGCATAAAGCCTTCCTCCGTACAACGCAGCGATTGGGACGTTCTGGAGGCCACGTGTGAGGGTCGCGTCGGGTTAGGGAGCCGATGGCCAGGATTTCTGCTGCGTTCAATTTTGAATCTGCGTCTTGAAGCTTCAGAACGTGTGGCGTGCTCTTGTCCGCTGGATCAATTGAACGGCTGGGATTGACGTGAAATGGCGGCATGCGTTTGGTGCCACAAATGTAGAGGATCTGACCGCTGTATGCTCTGCTGTCATATGGTGGCAGTAGGGATCAGAGAGGAGGATAGATAAATGGCCAAAAAGGGGAAGATAGAGGGAAGAAAAGGCCCAGTGGAAAGTTATGGGAATCCTCTCGCAACCTCTTTGCAGCTCCGCCGCCGTGTTAAACGCCAACAATTTGAACTGGAGACAGCCACTTCAGATACCACAACAGGCTACTATTTTTGTTTCACAACATCTTCCATCACTCTCTTTCTCATTCTGCACCGATGTCTCCTATCCTTCTGGTAAGTGAATATGAATATTGATCTGTTTATATTTTAACCCCAGAGTTTGTGAAAGAATGAGCAAGTTATCTTCCCTTGTTGATTCGTCTTCACCGATTATATTATTCTTTTCAACTGATCGAATTTCAGTGAATTTTTTCTCATTTCTTTGTTCTTTAATCTTATTTATTTTTTTTATTTTTTAAGTTTCCCTCCGAAAATAGAGATCCAAATCGTTAGTTCTCACCGGTTTATTTTTCCGGATTTCTGCAAGTTTTATTTGCGACGCCGGAGAACCAATTGAACATTGGGGTGGACACCGATATAAGAGAATGGGCACTACAAGGTCAGTTGTCCCTACCTTGATTGATGTGCCTAGTTAATAATTAAGCTGGGAATATTGATTTTGTCTGCTTTATCGGAGATGTGGTGATGGTATCGTAGTATTAGCATTTCGATTTAGGGTGTTCTTGGTAGGAGAGGTGGGAGATTGAGAAGGAAATGCTAGTTGATACTCCTTTGCTTGGGTCCCTTCTATTTTCTTCTTAAGCATGCATAGAATCTTCGCCACTCTACTCACTGTCATCCCTACTTAGCACGATCTTGTCAAGACTAGTCCCTGTTTTATTTGGTCATCATCTACTGTGTCCACTTTTTCTGTCGAATTTTTGGGAAACATTCAATGGATGACACAAACACAACCAGGCTATCTCGTATTATTGTGTGTGTGTGTTCATTAATTTTTCCTTTCCTTTATTATCGTTTCCACTTTCCAAATTATTGAATTTAGTTTCCTCGTGACCTTGGTATAATCTTGTCGATTTCTTTCAATTTAATATTACTGTACACGTCCAGTTTCCTCCGCTTTTCTCAATGACCATACTGCATTGTTGTAATGCATTCATTTGTTTAATCAGAGAAAAGCTGCTAAAAACACCAATGAATTAGTTTTTAGTTGTTACAATGTGGCAATATGTCGTCATTATTTTCAGATTTTTATTCCTTGAGGAGGGATGTTGAAATTACGTCACGACGTGTTGAAGAGACTAGAGAATCTGCTGGTCTGCAGCGCTTAGAACAAGAACTTGCTGATTTGGAGTTGAAAGCATCTGATAGCTCCTTTTGGGACAATCAAGCCAAAGCTCAGGAGATTCTTTTAACCTTGACTGATGTCAAAGATAAGATAAGAGTTCTCACTGAGTTTAAAACCCAGGTGAGATATAATTCTTTTATCAATTTTCAACAATTTTTTAAATCTTATCCTCCGGTTTTGTAGTCCTTCTTCCTCTCTTTATTGAAATTTCTTCTTTCATCTAAAATAATAATAAAAAATTTAAAAATATTTTCTCTCATGTGGTTGCTTTCAGAATGATAGAAATCAGCATCTTGTATTTGGAATTGATGAACACACAGGATTGTTTTCTGTTTTTTATGACTAATTATTTGATATTTTACTACAAATATTAAGATATTCAATTGGATTCGGATTTAACCCCTCATGGTCAGATAAATTTTAAATCCTCATCAATGGAAATTGGAGACTCGAGACTTTAACTCAGCAGGATCATAAAAGTTCTCAATGCAACTAATTCATCTATTTCATGTGTTTGAAACACTCTGGACATGAGCTGAGCTGTACCATATCTGTGTTTTGTAAGCATTGCTGATTTAACAGTCGTTCTGGCGTGGACTCCAAATTCTCTCTCTCTTCTATATTTATTTATATCTCCTGAGGACTCGTTGTCATTGATCACATTTCTCTGCATCTGTTCTTGTAAATTTAATATATATGTCAAAATAAAGGTAGGTTGAGGATGCAGAAACAATAGTTAAGCTGACTGAGGAGATGGACTCCATTGATAGAGGACTACTTGAGGAGGCTGCCGGCATTATCAAAGAACTGAATAAAGCACTAGATCGATTTGAGTTGACTCAACTTCTTTCTGGTCCTTATGACAAGGAAGGAGCAGTTATCACTATTACTGCTGGTGCTGGCGGTACTGATGCACAGGTAAAATCTATATATATATATATATATATGTGCAGAGATCTACAGTAATGTTATTGTTTTTTGCATTCTTGGATGAAACATTTTATAGTCCAATATGATGCACGGGCTGAACTGACGGCCAAACCAGCATGGCACCCTGAAAGTCAGTATTCACTGCAGTAGAATACTACTTCATTTATGTCTTAATATTGTTAACCTCTCCAGGGCTTTAGGAAAAACTCTGTTCATCATTACTGATTACCAGCAAATAATCCAGCCATATGCAATTGTATCTGGACAGGAATTCCCCAATGTTAATGTGTGAGATTGTCAAAATATTTGAGATTGAGATTCTGCTCTTAAGAATAGGTGGTCATATGGAGGCCTTCCTTTGTAGATTTTGATTTTCCAAGCTACAGAGTGGATGCCTGTGCCGTCCAGTCTGGAAAGAAGGAAGTTAACTGTTTCATTTTCCAGTTTCTTCTTGCTTGAAATTTGAGTACATGCTGGTTATTCTGAGTGTTCAGTTTCAACTTCTGTACAAAAGTTTTATAATTTCCAGTGCAGGATTGGGCTGACATGCTTCTTAGAATGTACGTGAGATGGGGGGAGAAGCAGAGATACAAGACCAGAGTGGTTGAGAAATCCTCTGGAGAAGAAGCCGGGATTAAATCTGCCACCATTGAAGTTGAAGGTCGTTATGCTTATGGGTATATGTCTGGGGAAAAAGGGACACACCGTATTGTTCGACAATCTCCTTTTAATGCTAAAGGTCTTCGGCAGGTAACAACTAACTCCTTTTAATAGCTTAAAGTCAGATTGCAAGATCAGGGACTTTAGATGGACCATTTTGGGGGGTTGCCATTTTTTTAATGCTAAGTATCCAATGGGCTTTTGGAAAGTGTCTCTGGATTGATAAGGGGCCTAGTTTTCTTCCAAAAGAGTAACACAGCTGCACACCCCACACACACTGTTTTTTTGTCCATATTTCCTTCTGTCAAGAGTGCTTGAGAATGATGTGCATGACATTGTTATTCAACACCCATGAGTGTGTCCTGTTGGATACATCAAATTTGCCCTTTTAACTCCAAATACAATTTATAAACAGACAAGCTTTTCTGGTGTTGAAGTCATGCCTCTTCTTCCTGAAGAATCTCTGGATGTTGAAATTCCTGAGGAGGACCTGGAAATCAGTTTTTCAAGAGCAGGTGGAAAAGGAGGTCAGAATGTAAATAAGGTTGAAACTGCAGTTCGGATTACGCACATCCCAACTGGTGTTACTGTTCGCTGCACAGGTTCTTTTCCCTCCTTTGTTATTTATTTAGTCTCATTACAGTTACTTTATCTTGTTCTTTTAAGAAGTTGGTTGTTGCAAGACTTCTGTCCCCAAAAAACAGAGCTCTCTGCATTTCCCCCTATATCTTCAATTTATAAGCTTTCAGGCGGCAGTCTGAATTGTGAGCTACAGAAAGCGTTGTGATTTCACTCGTTCATGTCGTTACATATCTTCCTTAACTGTTCTAACTTGTGCATTGTACATCCAACTGATCAAATAGAGGGATGCATAGGTGCTCTTTATGGCAGTGTTTTTTGTATATTTTTTTTAATAAAGTGTTTTTGGCTAAAAAGTTTTGAGAGTCACCTGTCCTGTGCTTTCCATTGTCTAAATCGAATTCATTTTGTTTTGTTCCCAATTGCTAATCTAATTTTTCTTCCCCGTTGTGCAGAAGAGAGATCCCAACTAGCTAATAAGATCAAGGCATTAAGCCGTTTAAAAGCTAAGCTGTTAGTGATTGCTGAGGAGCAACGTGCGTCTGAAATTAAGCAGATTCGGGGAGATGCGGTGAAGGCTGAATGGGGACAACAAATACGAAACTACGTATTCCATCCGTACAAACTAGTAAAAGATGTTAGAACGGGATATGAAACGTCAGATATTACTTCGGTTATGGATGGCGAGTTGGAGTCCTTCATCAAGTCTTACCTCAAACACAAGTACAATATGACATTATCTACATGTGGCAGTCGACTAACATCTGCGGAGGATTAAATTATCTGTCTTGAGTGGATGCGCCATAAAAAAATCATACATGTATTTTTTATTTCTTATCGTGACTAATATTTTTTTAAAAAAATTATTGTAATTTGTAATACTAAAAAATAAATTTTATTATAAAAAAAACTAAATTTGAATAGGACAATTATTTGTATTTTGATAGATAAATATTTAACTTTTTAAATATAAGATTTAATTTAATTATAAATTAAATTAAAATAGAGGTGCTCAAAATTGATCTAAATTAATTGAATCAAACCAAATAAAAAATTGATTAAAAAAATTAAAATCAATTTTAGATATTATAAAATTAATTGGTTTAGTTTGATTTTTGGTTTTGTCAAATTTAGTTTGGTTAAGATTAAATTAAATTGAATTTTTTTGGGTCGAAATTATATATAAATTTTTTATCAATTAAAAAAATAATAATTTTTTTATTTATTTACATTTAGATGAATTTATTAAATAAGTTATATTGAAAATGTTATTATTTTGTTATTTTTATATATAATATTTAGTTATAATGGTAGAATAATTAAATATAATTATAAAAAATATCTTTTTGTAGAAAAAATAATATATAATAATTAATTATTATAATATTATTATTGGTTAGAATGTTAAAAGATGTATTATATTGAAAGTTAACTTTTATATATTACAAGAAATAAATTTAAAAAAATAAATTATTTTTAGGTTAAAAATATATATATAAATCAAATTGAACCAAAATTAAACAAAATTAATTAAAAGTTAAAACTGATAATATCTAAAAAATTACTAAACTAATAATATTGGATTTTGGTCTAAAATTGAACTAAGTCAAACTTATAAATACTCTTAGATTAAATTACATGATTTTGATAAAAAAAATTATATAGTATCCATTGTTCAATGTTGCATAATTGCTAAAAATAAACTTATATGCTTGACACAAAATCTTGAATTTTTTTTTTGATACAAAATCTGGGCTCTTTTCCGATATCTATACTATATTATGGCTCTGGCTCTATTTGACTTGGATTTTTTTTTATTATTTTATATTTTTAACCATAAAAAAATGAATTATTCAAATTTTTATTGAAATTTATTAAATGTGTATAGATATTTTTTATTTGTAAAATATATAATTTAATTAAATTTAAAATTTTTTTACTACAATAATTTCCATTAACTTAAATATAAAAATATATTATTTTTAGATATGTACAATTGAAAATAAAAAGAGTTTATTTTGTCCTCAAATATACAAAAATAAAAATTTAAAAAAAAAAGAAGAGATTTGATTTTTAATAAATTTAACCTAAAAGAATATATTTTTAAGTTAATAGATGATATTTTAATTAAAAAATTATATATTTTGACTAAAACATAGTGTGACTTTTTGTTTTGGAACAAGTTTGTTTATAGTTTTTTTAAAAAACATTTATATAATTTCAGTAAAACTCAAAAAAATAATAGTTATTAATTCCTTTTGGCTAAATTAATAGTTCTTTTATAATTTATATCCTTTCATTATTTTTTAATTTGCAACATTATTTATTTTTTGTTGATTTAAAGGAAGATTTTATCCCTCGTAATTTTTTGAACAAAATTTATATATAGTTTTTTATATATATTTGTTATTAAAAATTTTAATTAAATAATGACAAGTATATGATTTTTTAAAGTTTGTTAAAAGCATAATTTTTATAACACAACATCACATAATTGAGTTGTTAGCTTTGAGGTTTTATATTATAAGTTTTGATAATAACAAATGTGTGATAAATAAGTTATAAAGAAGTGCTTACTTGATAGTTAAAAGTCATGCATAACTATTGAAGAGATTGCTTATTTAAACTGTGTTATAAGTTTTGATGACAAATATGTGATATATATATTATTAATATTTATTTATTTGTTTAATCATTGACTTGTAATATTTTATTATTGAATTATACATTATTACTTATACATGATAAGATTATTTATATTATAATTAAATGTTATTATGTCATGCATATTGATAAATATGAATTTGACTAACTATTTGATTTATAAGTTAAATATTTTTCATGTATGATGGTTTAAATAAATAAAAGTAAGCATTGAAATGAAGAGAATAAAATATTAATATCATATTTTACATTTAAAAAATAGCAAACATATAAAAAATATGCTCTAATAATTGAAAATTTTAAAGATTTAAAGATCTATAAGTTTAATTGCATCAAAATAGTCAATAGATTCAAATAAGTATACTTATCATAATTTATAAGTTATTATATGAAATTCAATGATTTAGATTTGTATCTATTAGCTCAAGATATTTTGATTTTCAAAATATATATTTAGATCCAAGAAATTGTAAGATATAATTATTTTCAAAAAATTTAGTTTGAACTTTGATCACTATTTTAATCATTTCACAAGATACAGTTTTGATATGAAATTTATTTTATTTGAAAATAAATTCAAAGAGCTTGATGGCTTATTCATTAAAAAAAATGGTTCAAATGAAAAAGTTATAATATATTGAAAGTTGAATAGTAAAATATGTATTTTATATAAAACTCTATTTTGATCTTTGATCACTCTTTTAATCATATTTTACAAAATGTATAAAATTTTGAAATGAGACTTGTTAAATAAAAATAGACTCATAAAGTTTTTAACAATAAATTATTTAGAGACAAAATGAGAGAGATATGATAATTTGAAATTGAGTTAATACTAACAAGTTGACTGAACTTAAAACAAATCAATTAACTTTATCCAAAATGGCACTGAATGCTCTTTGGCATGATTAATTGACTATTCTTGACTGATAAGTTGATTGGACCTTAGAAATTCAAATTAATAGTCATATTTTGTATAGCAGTCAACTGATATAAGCCTGATAGTCCATTAGCAGCATCAATAACATATTTTTAAAGTATGTAACTATTTTTTTTTTATATTTCAAAAAGCTATATTTCATTATGAGCTATAAATATGATTTTTCAAATACATTTTTTATGAGAATATTGAATTATAATGTGATTTAAAACTTATTCTTGACCTTTAGGGGAAAAAAAATTTGGGCCAAATTTTGCAAAATCTCCATTTTTTGAGTTTTTAGTGCTTCATTTTGTATATCTACTCTTTGAGATAATTTCTCTAAGCAATATTATTCTTCTAAAATCATTTTAAGACAAGGTTAATGTATCTTTTATGAAAGAAAATAAGAGTAGAAAAACTTTTAGAGAGATTATCCTCCAAAAAAGTAAGGAGTACTCTATTTTAAAGTAAGAAACAACTTTAAGTTGAGTTTGATATTGTAAAGATTCACAAGTATCTAATTAAATTTATGAAATTAGTAAAAAAATTTTAAATTAAAGCTTAAGGACTAGATGTAGGCTTGGGTTAGAACTAAACTAGAATAAATATTAATTTTGCATTCTCTCTGTCCTTATTATTTTTATATTTCATGTTATTTAATTAATATTTTATTATTTTTATATTGATATTTTATATGAGGCACTAATTAATCGTTACTAGATATATTTACTTCTATCCATTTAAAGTAAATCAATTGTTGTAGAGATTATAAAATTATTTTAGTTTATTTAAAAACAAATTTTTTCATCAAGTTTAACTATAAATTGTTAAGTGTTTTACTTTTTAGAATAAAAATTATACTTTTCATTATGCAAAAATTTATATAATTTTTTTTATTAATATAATTGTTGTTTTGCTCAATACTTTTTAAAATAACCTTAACAACAAGTTTTTTGATAAAAAAAAAAATCTTTTTAAATGACCAAAACTTTTGTAAACACCTAATTCACCCTTGTTGGTTGCCTTGTCTAATATGAATTTTTTAAAATCTTTATATACATATGTTATAATTTTATTGAAAAATTTAATGGCAAATATACGAAAAAAGGCACTTAATTCTATTTTTTTTTAACTTTTCTCTGTTGGCTTTTCATTAAAAAAATATTATAAATTTTATTACATTGAAATAAAAAGTACATAGTTTATTGGTTAAATTAAAACTTAGACTTATATGTAATTTCTTATATCTTATCCAATTAAAATATAATTAATCTATAATTTTTTAATTAAAATATAACAAGTGTATAGTTTAATTAAAAATAGATTATATACTTATTATATTATTTTTGAAAAATTATAAAGTTACCATGTTTTGATTAAGTAACCTAATTACAAAGATATCAATATATATATATATATATATATATATATATATATATATATATATATAACCTAATTACAAATATATGTATATATATATATATATATATATATATGTATGTTTCTTAAATCAATCATTTAGCATCTATAATTTACAACTTTTTTTAATTGGGTTCTCACAATTACCCTAGTTTGTAAGATGGTCTTATTGTTAAGGTCCAATTAATCTCTTTTTTTTTTTTTTTTATACAAGGGTGATAATCACCCCAACTAGTTACCCTTGTTACCCTTGTTAGCATCCACATAAATGCTATGTCAAATAACCACACCACATGCCCATCCCAGTGACATATTTTCTTTAAATTTTCTCTGATTTTTCCCTTGATTTGTTGCCATTGAAGAAGAAATTGGCAAACATTACCCCACAATTGTAATTTCTCTTTAGCATTATCTATAGGTTTATGTTCTCTAAACTTAAATCAAATTTTGTCCACTCATCCATAGCATATCTATAAATTTAAAATTTTCTTTTGTTTAGAAAGAGAGAAAGAAAATCAAGAGTTTGTTTTCTAATAGTTTTATTAGAAAATTTTGAGTTTTCAGGGGGAGTGAGTTGTAAGGAAATGAATTAAGGGAAGGTATTGGGGAAGAAATATTTGACCCTCCTTACATCATTGTTTGCCCCAACTCTCTTACTTCCATTGCCAAAAAAGGTTAGGAAGACTGTTCTGTCTTTCTTGCTTCGAGGTTGTCAAAAGAAATTGGGTGCTTCATTTTTTATGACTCTTATGAGCTCCAATGGAATGAGTTTCGGGAGGCTTTGACTACAAGGGTCTTGGTCTCAAGGGTTAAGAGGTCAACCTTTAAAATTCTCATAAAGTTCTTATGGTGCGCTTGCATGTTTTGATTGTGAAGAATTGGTTTAATGGTGGATTAAAGAGAAAAACCATGGTTGTTGCAGAAAATGAATATAGAGAGAGAGAGAGAGAGAGAGAGAGAGAGGGGGGAGGTGATTAAGATTGTTTAGATTCATTGGTTTAAATAAGGGAAATACGTGAGAATTTTTAATGCAATAGAGAATTTGGCAAAGATTAACCAAGCCTTTAATAAGGGATTTACAAAATAATTAAGGGGAGAAGACTATGACCTAATTGTAATTGAGGCTCCGGATAAGATGGGGGGAGTTGGATCTCTAATGTGGTGTGCACAAGGTTGCTGACAGGGATCCATATAGCTAATGGTGATGTCATATCATCACTCTCTCAACCATCTTAATGTCAAAAAAATGAGTATTTTACAAATTTAATGATAAGGGATACATAACAAACCCCTTGTAATTACAAGGATTTAATTTAAAAATTGAAATTATAAAGACTTAATTGAAAAAAAAAATTACAAAGTTGGAAGAGTTAATTTAATTTTTAATGCATGCAAGTGATCATTAAAAGTCAAGTTGGATTTAAGGCAGGGGATGTTTGGTAGTCAAACAAAAAGAAAATAAAAAAAAATGTGTACAATATTTATTATACCATTATTATTATTATTATTATTAAATAGTAATTATTCATTTTTATTACTTTTTAGAAGTAGAGGCACAGGTTATTTCCATTCAATCTTTTTATTTATTTATTTATTTCTATATCTAGCATTTTTTATACCAAATAACTTTTAAATTTAGTCTACTCACAATACATAATGCATAATATTAAGTCAAGCCTCATTTTTTAGTTTTATAGATTGAGCCCAATTTGATTAGATCCTATTTACATAATTTAATAAAAATAATAATTAAATATATTTATTTGATTCAATAATGCATATTTAAATTTAAAAACAATCTTACACTTATAATTCAAACTAAATTCAACAATCATTTTAAGTATATTAAGGTTGTTTTATTTTTATATAAATAAATACTATATATTATTTAATATATAATATATTATATAGTTTTAAAAAGTATAATATAAGTTGAGTTGTGCTGATTTTGTTTATAAATCCAAACCTAAGCTTGGTTCAATTTTGAAAATAAAGATTTTTTTCTTAATTTATTCATTTACAAATAAATTATTTATCAATGATGTTCCTCTATCAATTTATTAAAAATAAAAGTAACAGTAAATCCATAAAGAACATTATTTATAACTTATAAAAAATATTATTTATTATTATATTTGTTAATTTTATTTTTGGTAAATTAATAAAATGATATTATTAATAATAATTTTATTTATGAGTAACTACATTAAGAAATTAATTTTATAAATAATTAAATTTAAATATAAAAAATAATCTTAATATCTCTATTTTTAATAATTAAATAATAAGAGCGCTGGTGATGACCCGAAAGGCAGCAAGAATATACCATGTGGATGCCCGAGAGTGAAGACGGCTCGGAAGAGGAAAGATGGGTACCCAAACGCCTGGTTCCACATAATTCATCTTATGGAATGAAACGAGATCTCTCTTACCCTCCTACCCCACCCGCCAGCTCCCTTCAAAGCCTATCCCACACCGTTGAGGACATTGTTTTCCAGTCTACGCGAAACTTCCTGAACTTTCAAAGCAAAATCTTAGTTCGGGCTGTAGTCAGCAGCCAGCCATGGTAGGATGCCTGCGCTTTTTCCGCTCTTTCAAGGGCCGAATCTCCGGTGAGGCAGCCGAGGATCGTGACCCGGTTCTCCTCGTTTCTGGCATGGGAGGCTCCATTCTCCATTCGAGGCCGAAGAAATTCGGGTTTCAGACTCGGGTATGGGTTAGGATTCTGCTGGCTGATCTGGAGTTCAAAAAGAAGCTATGGTCCGTCTATAATCCCCAAACAGGTCTTCGATTTCTCTGTTCCCTGCATATATGTGCGCATGGTGGTCCCTTTGTTGCTTTGATGTCTGAGGCAATTAAATCAATTGCTTTTGCTTGCTTTCAAGTTACGACTTATTTACGAGCCCGCGTTTGTTCAAATTTTGTTACCTTTTGAGTGAAAAAAGGTATACAAAATTAAAACGTGAGGGATGTTTGAGCTTTCTTCAGCTACGAAGCATGCATTACTACGTCCTACATGTATCATCAATGAAATGCACTGGTGGTAATTTGTTTCCATATATTTGACTCTTAAGTTTTTGTATTCGTCTGCTTCAGGTTACACAGAAACATTAGACGAAAACACTGAAATTGTCGTCCCTGAAGATGATTATGGTCTGTATGCAATTGATATTTTAGATCCATCATTGGTAAGCAATGATCTTACTGTGTTCTTTTGCGGCTTTTAAGCCTTATGTGGTAATGTGTTATGTATTCTTTTACTTATTGTAGCTTTTGGCTCTCCCGTAGCTTTTGGCTCTCCCTTTTTGGAAAGTGCTGATCATTGATGATAATAAGATAGTCATGCAGAGCATTTGTTATTAAATTTTGCATACCTGTGCTTGGCTTTGTGGAATTTGGTTGTTACTGACATCAGTGCTTTTCTCAGTTTTTACCATGTTGTCTCCCCTCAGCTATATTCTAGAAGCATACCTTTTGCCCCGTTCTGATTCTCTCTGATTATGCTTTCTATGTTGTCTGCACAGTGGAAATCATCGCAAACTATGGTTTTTGAAGCTAACAAAAAAATTAAGTACGATAGTGATTGTCAAATTAGTGTGTTTCAGTTATATTATGCTGTTCATTTCATTAATGTACTCTTTTACAATTCCATTTTGCTGTTGACCTTAGAAATTGTTCTTGCACTTCCTGCCTCATGGAACCTTATTCTCTTTGATGATGTTTTGCTTTCCTTCCTTTTATTAAAAATATCGTGAGTCTGTGATTTATAGTGAATAAGCGTTTTTCTCTCTTAAAAATAATTTTGTTATGTTTTTCTTTGATGTTTCAGGTGGTAAAATGTGTTCATTTGACTGAGGTATACCATTTTCATGATATGATTGACATGCTTGTTGGATGTGGATACAAGAAGGGTGCCACATTGTTTGGATATGGTTATGATTTCCGGCAAAGCAATAGGTAATGCTTGTAGTGGCTTAAGTTTTTTGCTATTAGTCAACATCTGTAACAATTTTATGACGGCAAATGCTTGATGTCTCTTTGCCATGTTCAAACTTTTCAACCTTGAATAAGTATAACTAGTAAATCCAAAACAACCTGGTTAACTTGTTGTTGGCAGAATTGACAAGTTAATGGAAGCACTTAGAGTCAAGTTGGAAACAGCGTACAAAGCCTCTGGTGGAAGAAAAGTTAATATAATTTCACATTCAATGGGAGGAATACTGATATTGTGTTTCATGTCACTTCACAATGATGTGAGCAACATTTATCTCCCATGACCAGTGACCACTTAGGACCCTTGAACTATTTGTTCAATATATATGGAAGAAAGTTTTTTTTTAAAAAATGTCCCATGCTATTAAATACATCGTACATTGGCAGGTATTTTCAAAATATGTGAAAAAGTGGATTTGCATTGCTTGTCCTTTCCAAGGTAATTCCTCTATTTTGAGTGTTTCTATGTTTATTTTCTGTTTATTTCCCTGCCCTGCTATATATATATATATATATATATATATATATATATATATATATAATGTTCCCAACATGATTTTCACAGCATATGTATGTTAGCATCCCATATCAGCATATATATGTTATGTTGACAATATTGTTGTTCCATGATTAAAAGTTTAATATGCAGAATTCTTTTTTTCTTTTTTTTGGGGGGGGGGGGGGGGGGAGGAAGGGTACTCTAATATGCAACTTGTAACAAATGTAAAAGATTAAATGTGCAGTAAATTGGAAAGTTCATGGGATTTGTTTGTTTAACTATCTATTTAATCTCTAATCTTTTTTCATTTCGTGGCTTCTCTTGCTGTCACTTATGCAGGTTATCAAACAACACTCAAGTATCAAAATTTCTAAATTAGCAGCAATCTCTCATTTCTTAGAAAATTTAACCGTTTGTGAAAGGTGTATGATCAATACACAATTCATGAAATGAAATTGCAGCAAACTCTTAGTATTACATA
The DNA here is from genome assembly GCA_032878935.1 of Erythrophleum fordii. NCBI lineage: Eukaryota > Viridiplantae > Streptophyta > Magnoliopsida > Fabales > Fabaceae > Erythrophleum > Erythrophleum fordii. The sequence goes on from JAVQMF010000049.1 coordinate 36,767,233, forward strand.
TTTTATAGATAATCATGCAATTCAACACTTTTTCACTTGACACGACTAAGACTAATTATCTGCTTCCATCATCCAAATGTGAGAATCTCCTTAAATTTTTTTTTTTTGGGGGGGCAGGGTTTGACTTCTCTTTCTAGCTTATTCTTCTTCGTTAAAATTGTTGGTCCACGGTAACGCAATTTTGAATTTTACCATCTTAAGCCATTTTCCCTCATTAATGCTTGGTAGGGATTTTATTTGTTTCTAACAGGTTTCCAAAGATACCAAAATATGTTGGTCCATTAACTTTGCCTTGAAAATGTTTGGTAATTACAGAGCCTATTTGAAGTATTAAATTGCTGATGTGATGAAAGTGAAGAAAAACACACAACTAATGCCTCGAAGAAAGTCTCAGAGCTTTGAATCACAAATATAATGGGCTAAACATTTGTTTTCATTTTACTCTATTTCTTCTCTTGCTGTCTTATCCTCCCATGGTTGAACTCAAATTCTGCATGAACAGGAGCCCCAGGATGCATCAATGATTCTTTATTAACTGGGCTGCAGTTTGTTGATGGCTTCGAAAGCTACTTTTTTGTATCAAGGTGGACTATGCATCAACTGGTAAATTTTTCCTTTCTGTTAAACTGGCTTGGTGTCTTTGAACTTAATACAGCAACACCTTTTGTCATGATAATGTTCTTGCTTGGGAAAAATTTTTAGTTCTTCACATCCTTGCCAGGAGAGGTGTCAAGTTTCCATTCAAATAAACTGTCTCTCTCCACTTGAGGATTAGCATCCTTCTCTCCACCATTAACTCTAGGATGATTGGTAGACAATGTGTGGTCATACTCATACCTACATTGACTTTGATAACACGTCTAATGACATAAACCTTATTTAAATTTGATGGCAGAAGTCAATGGTGATGAAACAATAAACTAATTTTCATATATTTCTGTCTGCTGTTATTCTTGGTCATGTGTTCATGTACTTGTCATTTTCATATATTCACTATCACAAAGTATTATGATATCATCTTTCTTACCATGTTAGCTAGTTGAGTGTCCATCAATCTATGAGATGTTGGCAAATCCAGAATATAAATGGAAAAATCAGCCAGAAATTCAGGTTTGGCGAAAGCATACCAAGGACGGGGAAATTAATGTCAATTTGGAATCTTATGGACCGAACTCAAGTATATCTTTATTTGAGGAAGCACTAAGGCTCAATGAGGTATTCTTTTTGAACTTTACTTTTGTTGAAGCTTGTAAGAAGCATCATTATAAATGCTTTCAGATGTTCAAGGCTCAGATGTTCTGCCTTGTTTAGGGGATTGATCTTGAGTTTTAATATTAGTTCCTTGTCTGTGGCTCTGTGCACATTAATAATTTTTTGAGCTAAGAAATCTGAGCTTTATTTTATAGAGTGAGGATGTATTTAACTATATATGGACATATTCCTTTTAGAAGTTTAAAATAAAATTTGGTTTGAATATTGGATGGGACACATTGGGCCTATAAGAATTTCTTTGTATAAGAATGATTTTTTTTTGGATACAAGAGAATGATGATAAAATCAATGGGGGAGGTTTAAATAGGTTAGGTATTCTGTAATTTCTCGTTGGTTTGTGAATAAGTACATTAATATAGAAATCATTTTACTGATTCATTTTGTAGTGGATATGGCTTATGGTTCATGTTTCATGGTGGACGCCATGATTTGCTCTAGTAAAAGACCCTACTATCGTAAAAATGTTTGTTTTCTTGGCCATCATGTAAGCTCTTACAGGAGATTGCTGCGATGGCCTCTACCAGCCCTTTTTGACGCTGGATTATATCATTATGCAATTGGCCTTTAAGCTTGTTTGTAAGTTGTGGTTACACCATTCAATAAAGACAGACTTGGTTTCAGCACAGCAGAGGTTGTCACCTGTCATGAAGCTTCTTGACCCAAAAAATAAAATAAGACTTAAAAAAAATGCTATTAAAATTTCTAAACGAAGTTGTAGCTATATGCTTTGCAATTTTTCCCTTGCTTTTGACAAGTGCTTATGACTGTTTGTTTTTGCAGCTAAATTATGATGGAAAAATGATAGCGCTGCCCTTTAACTTTGCTATTCTCAAATGGGCTGTTGAAACTCGTCAAGTTATGCGCGATGCTAAACTACCAGATGGTGTCTGCTTTTATAATATTTATGGGACATTATTTGACACACCTTTTGATGTTTGGTATGTGAGTGAATCGCTCTGCCTATGACAAGCTTTAATGTAAATTATTTTTCATAGTCGGTCCCAAGTTCAGAAAAAAGAGGAGAGTTGTGTTAGTCCATCGACAACCAACTTAAAACTTTGTCGAATCTTTATGACATGGACAATCGATGTATTAGATATAATGTTAGGTCGTTGCTCGGAAGTAACGTGTTATATAGCTTGAGTATAGTGACAAATGAACAAGAGCCGTTGCATCGGTGCCTGAGTGTAGTGAAAAATAAGCAATGGCTTCAACATTTTCGTGAACGAATATGGGTAAAGAAGTTAGTTCACGATAATAGGATTCGTTTTGAAATTTGGAATATAGGTACACTTACATGTAAGTCAATGAAAATAGTAGATATTATGATTAGGAGGAGGATTAATTTTATGTGTTTACAAGAAACTAAATGGGTAAGAGAAAAAATGAAAGAATTAGACACTTCAGGTTTTAAACTTTAGTACACTGGTAAAGCTAAATTTAGAAATGGGGTAGGTATAATTGTAGATAAGTTTTGGAAAAATGTTGTAGTGGATGTAAAAATGTTAGGAGATAGAATCATTGCATTAAGGTTTGTAGTAGAAAAGGAAATCTTTAATGTTATTAGTATTTATGTACCACAAGTAGGATTAAAAGAATATCACAAGGTAAAATTATGAGAGGACTTAGAATGTTTAGATCAGGAAATACCATTAGGAGAAAAGATTCTTCTAAGAGGGGATCTAAATGGTCATGTGGGAAGTGTATTTTCAGGTTACAAGGGTGTTCATGGAGGACATGGTATAGGGGAAGCAAATGCAGAGGGTAAAACTATTTTAGACTTTTCATTAGCGTTTGATCTTATATTAGTTAACACTTATTTTAGAAAGTGTAAAGAACATCTTATTACGCATAAAAGTAAAAAGGCATGTTCTCAAATTGATTTCTTTTTTATAAGAAAATCGGATAGAAAATTTTGCATGGATTGCAAAGTTATACTTGGAGAGAGTTTAACTACTCAACATAAAGTTTTGGTTATGGATGTATGAGTTAAAAAGAGAGTAAAAAGCAAAAGTGAAGATAGGGTGTTAAGGACTAAGTAGTGGCAATTAAAGGGGGATAAGAAAAGAATTTGCAGAGACGGATTGTGGAGGAAGGACTTTGGGAAATACAAGGAAGTGCTAACGATATGTGAAATGGAATGGCTAAAGAGATTAGGAAGGTGACAAAGGAATTATTAAGTGAATCAAAAGATTATGGATCTAGGGATAAAGAATTTTGATGGTGGGATGCAAGCGTACAAGATAAGGTTAAATTTAAGAGAGAGTATTATAAAGTGTGTTCGTTATGTAAGAGTGATGAAAATTAGGAGAAATATAAGGTAGCTAAGAAAGATACTAGGAAGGAGGTGAGCAAAACGAGAGCGAGGGTATTAACTAAAGTTAGAGAAAGAAGTATTTAGAAATTAGTTCAAAGTAGGAAAAGAAAGATAAGAGACGTGGATCAAGTGAAATACATTAAGGATGAAGAAGGAAAAGCCTTGGTCATGGAACAAGATGTCAGAGAACGATGGAAGAGTTATTTTTATAGGTTTTTTAATGAAGGGCACTATTTTCATAGGCTTTTTAATGAAGGGCACGCGATTGTATTGCGATCGGATATGTTAGACACTAGAGAAGAGGATTAAAATTATACTTTTTATCATAGGATTCGTGAGTCAGAAGTAAAAGAAGCATTAAAGAGAATGGAGAGTGGCAGAATAGTTGAATTAGATAATATACTTAGTGAAATATGGAAGGGTTTATGAGTGAAAGGTATAAGTTGGCTCACAAAGTTATTTAATGAAATTATGGATCTAAGAGAATGGCAGACGAGTGGAGGAGAAGTACTTTAGTTCCTATTTATAAGAGTAAGAGGAACATTCAAAATTGTGCAAATTATAGAGGAATTAAGCTTATGAACCACACTATGAAATTATGGGAAAGAATAATTGAGCGAAGGTTAAAGAAAAAGACTCAAGTTACGAATAATCAATTTGATTTTATGCCAAAAAGGTCAATTATAAAAGTAATATACTTGTTGCGAAGATTAATAGAGAAATATCGAGAGAATAAAAAAGATTTACATGTGGTATTTATTGATTTGGAAAAAATATATGATATAGTGTTAAGAGAGGTCTATGGAAGGCTTTGGAGAGAAAAGAAATTCGTATAGCTTATGTTCGAGCAATCTAAGATATGTATGATGAGGCTACAACTAGTGTAGTAATAAAAGGTGGACCTATAGAAGATTTTCTGATAACTATTGGTCTACATCAAGGGTGAATTTTAAGCCTTATCTTTTTACTTTAATTTTAGATGTACTTACTGAACATATCCAAGAGTCGATGCCACGGTGTATGCTTTTTGCAGATGATATTGTCTTAGTTGGAGAATCGAAAGCGGAAACGAATGAAAAGTTGGAAAGATGAAGATTAGCTTTAGAAGCTCATAGATTTCGTTTAAGTAGAAGTAAAACGGAGTATATGGAGTGTAAGTTTAGTAAGAGACACACCATTTCTGGCATAGAAGTGAAAATTGGAGAACATATCATACCACAAGTCACACGATTTAAATATTTTGGATTTATCATACAACATAATGGAGAAATAGAAGAAAACGTAAAACATAAAATTTAAGTAGGGTGGATGAAGTGGAGGAGTGTTTTGGATGTTATTTGTAATAGAAGAGTACCACTCAAATTTAAGGGTAAATTTTACCGCACAGTTATAAGACCTGCAATGTTGTATGGAATTGAGTGTTGGGCAATAAAATGTCAACAAGAGAATAAGTTCAATGTTGCAAAGATGAAAATGTTGCGTTGGATGAGTGGACACATTAAACGAGATAGGATTAGAAATGAATGCATTAAAGAGAAGGTGAAAGTCGCACCTATTGTGAAAAAGATTGTACAATCAAGGCTTAGATGGTTTGGTCATATTAGGAGGAGACTTATAAAAGCCTCAGTTAAGAGAGCAGATGAGATGGAGAATAGTCTAATATTAGAGGTAGAGGAAGATAAAAAAAAATTATAGGAGAAATTATTAAGAGAGATTTAGATTTAAATGGTTTGTCTAAAATTATAATTTACGATAGGTATTTATGACGTCGATTGATCAACGTAGCCGACCCCATTTAGTGGGAAAAGAAACTGAATCACCTGATAGAATAGTTGTTGAAAAGCTAATCCTCCTTATAGCTCTCATTGGATTCAACTATGCCTTGTCTGCATTATTTAATATTCTAAACTTCCCTGTTAAACTGTACCACTGAGGGGTTCGCTCCTCATCCTTTTTTAGGTCAAAACTCAAAACCCTTTTCCCTTAGTTTTAGGTGTTTGAGGAGGATAATCCCATTATTAACATCTGGACTTTGTGCATTGGATTTGTTATCAAGAGAGTTTAGATGAAACTTCCAGTGCATAATGTCTAAAGAAGTTTTTATATGGAAATGGATCTTTTAAAGTACTTTCATAATTTTTTTTTTGGTTTGGGAGGGGGGGTGGAGGTCCAAATAGGACCCAAATGAATGGCCCCCATCGCCCTCTGTCTGTATTAATCTCTCTCTAACTTTACTCCTCAAAATTCTTTTCAAACTTTGGAAGTTCCAAATCCCGTCTATACTATTGTTGCATCTTACATGTCTCTACCTATTGCAGTTATGGCTCGGAAAAATTTCCAATAGAGGATTTATCTGAAATATGCCACACAATGGTGAGCTACTTTGATTATATTTCAAAGATAAGGTCGCTTATGCAGACTTGGATATCTTCTACCTCTAAAATAGTCTATCGATTCTGGGCCATTTTCTAATCTGTGTTGAGAGGCTCAATATTAAACTGTTCTGACTCTCAAAACTCATGTTACACTACACGTGGAAAAAATTGTGCAAGTAAAAAACATTGTATTATTATTTTAAAATTCAAGTTTACCCCTGACTGGTGGAAGACTCAAGGTTCTTTTTCACGAACAAATTGTTAATGTCATTTGGTAGGTTTCAGAATCAAGCTATGACATCATCTACAACAAACTTAAACTCTCACCTTCGTGGAAATTTTTTTTAACTTAAATATCGAAAATCTTTAACCTTTTTCTAAAATCATATTTTTATAATATTTGTCATTCTCTGTAACAATTTTTTTTTTCCTTTAGAATAGGGCGTGACAGCATTCCTCTCTATTTTATTCTTTTCTAAAAAAAAATTATGAATTTTCTATTTTTGGATAGTTACCCAAATTTTTGTCATACATTCACGTAATAACATCACATTGTACTTCTTCCAAGAATTTCTGTAGCCATTATCACATCCATCAATAGTCACTGATAAACTTAGCACTTCGAGTGAACTTGAACTTTTTAGACTCAGAAACCTTGCACTTATAATTCAGGCTATATGTGTTGTCTCTATCTTTAGTTACTTCTCTTCTCTGTTTCCAGCCGCAATATTCTTATGTTCAAGGAGATGGAACAGTTCCTGCCGAATCAGCCAAGGTGCTCTATTTGATCGTATTATGCATATACTTTGGCTGTAGCTATTTTAAAATCTCCATAATTGCTTTGGTCATCCCCCTAATGCTAAATTAAGAGGACGTGTGATGAAGGTATGAGGAATATGCTGTACATGATTAGCTTATACGTTTCATCAACTATCAATTGAAATTTAGCCAGTACTATAGTGTCAAATGCATGTTCTCCCCCCTTAAGCAAGGTAGACGTGTTGAGATCCTTAGCTCTCTATACTCATTGGTGGTGCTTGTTTGCTAGTTGCTAGTTAGTTAAGATGAATGTGATAAAGAAAACTTGATAATAATGTGAAGTTCAGTATTGCTGAAAGTGTGTAAGCATGTCATTCTAAGAGTTGTTCAACTATCAGAAGGGATTTATGCAAGCTGTTGAAGACATGTATTCTGCAGGCTTTATAGAAGTAGGCCAAATAGATGGATATTATTTACATTATACAATGCTTAACAAATGCAAGTTCCGAATTTATTTTCTGATGCTTTTTTGTCATGTGGACAAGCTTATGTCTGAGGATTTAATATTAAATCTTTTTGGCCTAATATTAATTTAAGTATTTGACATCGTTCTTTTGTCTTGTCATATTGCAGGCTGATGGACTTCCAGCAGTTGAAAGAGTAGAAGTTACTGCTTCTCATCGTGAATTGTTACGAGATAAAAGAGTATTTCAGCTTATCCAAAAATGGCTGGATGTTGAGCCAACGGTTAGCAAGCTATCAAAGATATCAAAAGTGGCAGATGCTGATCCAATCAAGCCTGTGATTAATTAGATGCTTCCTTACCGAGAGTGGCATGTGCATGTGTTTTCTCCGTGCATTTTTTTTTTCGGAACTTGGAAATGACGTCAATAGAGTTGCAGATTATGTCACAATTCCTTGCGTTGGGTAAGTGTGAAATTAGTTCTACAAATTATAGATTTTGTACATAGGACCAAAACAAAGTCTCAAACAGTTTATTAGGCCACCAGATCCATTTTATTCCAGTAGTTAGTGGTCACACCTACATGGGCTTCGCCTTCTCTTATCTCTTTCTCTCTCATGTATGATTCTCTCTTGAGAGAATCCATGTCTATTTATTATTCAATGAAGTACGAATCACTTTTTGTACATACACCTGAATGTAACCAGAGTCTGCATGTTTTGAATAACGGCGGACCAAAACAAAATCTCAATTCCCTTCTTGTTGCCGTATGTTATCCGCGAAACTAGAAATATATTATCTAATAAAACTTGCTCGGAAGGTTCATAGTTGCTCAACCGAACCAGAGTTTGCATGTCTTGTATATTGGCGGATAACTTGAGAGGATATGGCCTCTCAATTTTGTTCTTGTACAGCAATATTTATCACAAATTTGATACTTAATTGATGCTATGCAAGTCTGCATTGTGATAGCTGAATTACTTTGTAATTCTGTTTTGAACAAGTCTAGGGAAAATCTCATCGAGGAGTCAAATTTTTATATCTTTTTTTATTTTGATAAAAACCTATACATTGTATTATTTTAAAATGTGGCTATTAGCAATCGATCCCTTCTGCGTGGCACTTCTTAAGAAAAAAGTAAACGGAATAAATAAAAAATTTTATGTTGTTAGTTTAAAAAAATAATAAAAAGAAATAAATATTGTTAAATAATAATAAGAAGAATATAATAGATATTGTAAAAAAATTGTTACCAAATGAATTCTGAGTGTTGAATTTGAATGTTGTCGATAATTTGTTTTTGGTCTTAAAAATATATTTAAAATTTTTTATTAATCTTAAATTTATTTTTTAATCTGAAATAAATTTGTGTTTTGAAATTATTTGAAATTAGTCTTTTGAGCAAGCTTCATTAGCCTAGGTTCATTACCGCCACACAGAAGGGAACTGCACATAACTTGAGTTTTTTTTTTTTTAATTATTTGGAACGCATTATTTCTTTAAATGGAACGTGGGGACCCCACATTCTAATATTTTTTTTTGAAAAATAGAACGCAGGTTAACCTCATGTTTTATTTTTATTATTTATTTAAAGAATTGTTGTTTTTAGTCACTATTTTTACTTTTTTTAATTCGTAATAAGATGACCTAGAAGTATTCAATTAATTTTTATTTAAAAAAAGGATACTAAGAAATCATGATAATGGTGATGAAAAGACAAAGAATATTAAAACTTTGAATCATTAGAGACAAGGAAGTAAAAGTAGAATTTTATAAATGAGAGAAAAAAAAAATAAGAATAATCATTGATCAAAATAGTGGCAACTAATGCAACAGTGAGGTGTTCTTTGGTCATCGTTGCATTAGCTAATCTTCTTTTTCTTTTTTGTTGCTTTGGAGAGTTGTCATTGCCAGTTGATGGCGAATTCAAACCCTACTGAAGAGATTGAATGGAAGGGAAGAGTTGATGAGGGGTGAAAAACCCCTGTTGTTGTTAGCTGGATAATTCTCCTTGATCATAAGATGCATTAGCAGAAACAACACTAGATAATGCTGCAAGTGGGGCGGAACCGTATGGCATGTATAGCAGTTTTGGGTTGAAAAATGATGACTTGGTATAGAAAGACTGCAGAATTGTTAGTGTGTAATACAAAGGATCAACGCCTTCAAAAAAGAACATTAGTCCCTATTTGTAGTGACCAAAGTGAATTAAAAAAAGGTATTGTTATAGCATTATAAGTCATTGTTGATAAATGAGTATTCTTTTTTATTTCTTCATGTATGTAAACTTTTACTTTTATTTCTTTGTTTATAATAATTTGAAGTATTAATATTCTACTTCCTTGTCTTACTATTATTATTATTATTATAATCAAAACTTCTTAGTATCCTTTTTCTAAATAAAAATTAATTGAATGCTTCTAAATCATCTTATTACAAATTAAAACATTGATGGCTGAAACAATAAATTCTTAAAATATATATATATATATATATAAATAAGGAAACATGGAGTTGTTAAAAGAAGATTATTAAACATCCAAGCAAAATAAATTTGCAGTGCAATAATGGAAGCATTTAATATTTTCACTGCAGCATCCAAGTCAAAAAGCCTTCTTGAAGCTCTCTTTCCCACTGGCGTAACTTATCTTCTCAGTTGTAGAACCTAGTTTCTTTTTTGTCCAATTTTTATATTACGAAATACCCTGATTTAAAGGCCAAACAACAATGCGTAGATCTCCCAGACTGGTGAGGATGGCGATTTGACCTTACATTCCCACCCACTTCTCAACCTTCTATTATTTTATTGCTTTTTATATTCATTTGTTATTCACCAAGTCGGAATTAGGTGTTGTAGCTATAAACCAACTTTTCTTTGGGCTTTATATAATGATTCTATCTTTGTGGGTGTTTCTCATTTAAACTCACAATAGAGACTTCATGTATATATGCATCTTTTATATGTTAATTAAAATTTAATTTTAATTACTAATCAAGGTAGTAAGAATTATTGTGCTAATTTTATACAATTTTCAACATGAATTTGATAAATGTTGATGAGTGAAGGAAAATGCAAAAAAAAAAAAAAAAACCAAACCTATGCACCTAATTAGAAGCTCAATTGGTTTGTATACAGTGTCTAATTCTAGCTTGGAGAAGATAAAATGAAAATAGGAAAGTTCTTGTAAGGAAAAAAAGTTTTTAAAAATATGCAAGGAAAACCAAATATGAAAGTTCTTGCATATTAAGAACTATGGTAAAAATAAAAAATTCTAATAAAAGAATATAAATAAGAGAACAAAGGGGACCAAGGAGATACATTGTAGCCAGTAGGAGAAAGAGTTATGAAGAATGGTCATGACACTTAGGTTCAAACTTCCTTCTATAGATTATAGTTACTATTAATATTCTTTTCTCTTCTTTTACTTTTCTTTCTATTTGTTATGAATTCAATTATTTTTTTAGTTTAGATTTTTGTTTTTTATTATGAGTAGTTAAACTCCTTAGATTTAGGGTTTGGATAAATATGTCTATTAAATATGATTAAATTTGAGGTATTTATGTAATAGCTTTTTATTCAATTAATTTATTATTTAATTAATAATTCTTTTACAATTTATTGACCACTTATTATGAATTTTGATATGTAGTAAGATAAATAAAAAAATGAATTACTATAAAGAATAACTTGAGTAGCAAATTTAGGTTTAGATTTTTTAAAGATATTAATCTTGCCTAAGCATATTGTAATTTGTATGGATACCATGCCATTATATGTAGGAACACATTGAATTCCATAAAACTTAATGAGTATGTTAGGGCATCTGACCATGAAAATAGACGTAAGCCTAATATAAACATACATGTTCTATATCAAAAGAGAGTTTCATATAATTTTAAGATTCAGCTATCAGTTAGAATGAAAATAAATTGCATAAGTTAATCTTAAGGCCTTTTACCATTCAACAGTTTAATTTTTAATTTTTGTGAATTTTACTTATTTTTTAGTTCATAGTTTATTTAATTTAATTTTGTGAATTTTCTAGATAATAGAAATAATTTGAGAAATTAGTAATTGATCAACCTTTTTCATAAAATGATACTTTACTTATTTTATTATTATTGTGCAATTCATATGCCTGTAGATTTTTTATAGTAGGTTTTTGGTACTGTTGCCGTAAAAAACATAATCAATATTAGGTTGAAAATTATTTTTATTATTTCAAAAATTTTCTATTTAATTTTAATTTATATTTTTATATTTTTCTCCTAAAAAGGACAAAAAACCATGATTCAAACCCCACCTAGTGGGAGAAGTGGTGGAGAAAATAGCCACCTGTGTCTATTCCAACATGTAACATTCGAGCTTTAAAAGTTAACCTAATGTTAGAACTATTTTTCTATTATTTTACTATAGTTTTTGCTTTATGTTGTTTTGTTTTGTTTAATTTGATTTCTAAATCCCTCTATGTTTAAGTATTATTGCTTACTAGCAATTAGGTGGGTAGAGCAGTAAGGATCAATAGCAAAGTTAACCAATATCAAGGAAGTTCTTTATTGCTCAATCTTTTTTTTAATCATTAATTATCTAAAGTTAGAGTGATTTATTTGAGTTTGCAGGAAGTCTCATAAGGCATTATTTTAGTGATATCATCTAGTGCATGACTAAGTCATGCATTATTACATGCCTGTGTGCCTAAGTTAAAAAAAGAAAAAAAGAAAAGGAAGGATACTTTAATGATAAATGAAGAAAAGAGATAAATGAGCATTTTCAACTCTTAAATTCTTTCTTCTTTTCTTTTTATTTATTATGTATGTTTATTTGTTTTTATTTTATTTTTCATTCTAAGTTTGGAGGAGTAGCTTTATCTTTTTAGGACATCTAACAAAGTTTTAAATTTTATTTTCAAAAAAATAAGAAAAATCAAAAATTAAAAAAAAAAGTTGAGAAATAAGTTACTAATGCACTATAGGTGTTCTAAGAGATGTATTGAAGCACCACTTTGGTTATGTCAATGGTGTATAGAGGTACCATTAAAAGATTGATTATATAGTGCACTAAAGCATCATATTTGTTTGAAGTGAAGTATTAAAGCATCACTTTCTTTTTGAAAACCTATATCTAGTTTTAGGGGATTCTATTTCTAAGACTTTGTATTAATATAATTTAATTCTTATTCGAAGACCTTGTGAATTATTACACTATAAGAGTGATAATGCTTCAACAAAGAATACAGTTAGCATCCAAACATTAAAGAAAGTATTCTTTTGCTGCTTGTCCTAAGGAACAATGTTTGTTTAGATTAGGTTTAGATTTTGTTATGGAGACTAGTTTTTGTTTTATTTTATTCTCTTTTCTTCCAAATAGGAAATGGAAGTACAATAATGACTACCTTTAAGTTATTCATACCTTCAATATTTTGGAGTATTATAGAGGTAGTTTGTATCATTTTTAAGATATGTTTTCATTTAGACTAATTTTTGTTAATGAAATATATGTTATGACTTCAATTTTTGTTAATTGCCACATAAATTTTAGAAGGGACCTTTTTATGATTTTCTTGGATTTTACTTGTAACATAGAGGACAATATTCAATTTTAAGTTTAGAGAAAAGGTTGGCTTTTAAATTTTGAAAAATTTTAAAATTTTTTTATGGATTTTATTGAAAATCTTTTCAAACAAAATTTTTTCAAAATCTTTCTTATTTTGATTTTCTTGGATAATTACTTAGTTGGGTAGTAAACCTTTTTTCTATTTATATTAGATTAGTATGAGGATATTAGTTGTTGATTGATATAAATGTATATGAAATATTTGAGAATGACATTTGGTTTTTAGTTGGATTATTAAGGGATGAGATTTTTTACCCATTGAATAAAATCATGCACTTATGCCATGCATTGGTAGATATCTAGAGTATGTTGATTAGCTTACTTGAAGTTCTTGAATTAAACTTTAAAACTTGCTTTGATTCTTTTTTAAGATGAAATTCTATGTCTATACTTTCTCTTAGAAATGATTTTGGTATTGTTTCTATAATTTCAGTTATATATAAGCCATATTTTTGTTTTTATATAACCATTACTGAATTTTTATTAGTAATTTGTGCATTTATTGCATTTTAATATATTCTTTTTTAATTACCTATATTAATCACCTAGCTCATAAAACTAATTTTTATATCCTTTTCAAGGAGTATCATAAATACTTTGGTTTTATTTGCTTTGGAAAAGATGATTTTGAGGGTGAATAAAGTGGAAGTATTTTAAAATGAATATAGGTGAGAGAGTCTTTGGATAGAAAAGAAAGAGAAAGTGTTTGTTATTTTCTTGAAAGACATGTTTAATAGATGAGAAGAAATAGCAAAATGCTATGTATTTTTGTATTGATTATACCTTCAACTTTCCCTAAAGAGACTTGTAACATTTGATAATTAGGGAAGAGAATCAAAAGAAAAATAATTGATATGTATTAAAAAAAATGTACAAGACCCTAGTTGTGATAATTAGACCAAAGATCCGAGTTGAAGAATAAATGTGTGCGTGTGTATGTGTGTGAGAGAGAGATATATATATATATATATTGATTTTGAAGAATTACAAAATGTAATTCATTGTCATTTTTATTTTCTTGTTCTTGTATAATAGTTGAAGGAAAAGATATAAATATGACAGAAATGTTTTAAAAGTGAAGGATTGAATCAAAAATAAGAAAGAGTATTTTCTTTCTTGTATTTATTAATATTTTCTTGAACTTTAAACATTATTTTCTCTTATCAATTTGATTGTGATTACCTTAATTTGTATGGCTTTATTACAAGCTTTAAAGACTATTTGATCTTTGAATTTTATTAGATTTATATTAATAAAGAGAAGAATGATAAATAAGCATATAAAGTATTAGATAAAAATGATTAAGTGGATTAGTTGATATATTCTATTTTAAGATTTATCTTTAGATCAGTGCATAGCAAACACATACAACATTTATGTGTAGCCACCATTGATGGCCGTGATATATTGATAGTGATAAAGTTGTACTAGAGGCAATGGAGTTCAAGCTCGTAGAGGATAGAGAATAATAAATAGATACACTTTAAAGAAAAAAAGTTATTTAAAAAAATCATAAAATTAAATTATTTATTCTAAAAAGTTATAAATGTTAAAAATATTATAGAAAATGTAAGGAGTAAATATTTTGAATGTTTGGACAAAAATGCCTTTAATGACTTAAGGTAATAATATACATAAAACTAGTTAAGTGCCTCATGAATTGTAAGGGATTATATATATATATATATATATATATATATATATATATAATGAGAATAATTTATTTTGAAATGATGTTAAAAAATGATTAAATATTTATAGTGTAATTTAAATGTTAAAAAATTATTTATAATACATGTGTTTAGAAAATTGTAGATAGTGATGCATAAATTATTAATATAATGTAATTTAAAAAAATTATGTGAAATTAAATCTAATAATATGTGTGTGTGTATATATATATATATTTATGCAATATTGCAATTAATGTATAGATAGACATGTAAATGCAAATAAGGTGGAAATTGCCGATATCTTCAAAGATACAATCCTTGTTGTCTATGGCAAAATATGATGTAGTAAAAATACTTTAAAAAATGGTATATTTTTCAAAAAAAAAAGGTGTAAAAAAGAATAGAATGAAATATTTGGAACATAGACATATTCAAATTCTAACTCTCAAAGTAACAATCAAAGAACTGGATTTAAAATGAAATCTCTCAAAAAGAACACGTAGCATTGGATGTAATTCTGCATTGCCTTCTCAATCACTCTTGGCTCACATTGTGACCTTAGTAATATTCAGAAGCAATCAAATGCAAGTGGAGATGTCAACATTAGAGCTGAAACAACATCTGAAGGTGTAACAGGATGATTTATAATAAAGAAAGTAACATATCATTTCACTGTTTAATTATTTTTCATGCTAATATTTAGACCATAGTTCCTTCAAGAATAAGGATAATTCGCATGTAATTTTTTTTATTCTTATTTTAGTAAATTTTAATAACTTTTAGCTCTAAATTTACTTTTATATTTTTGTATAAATGAATAAAGTTATAATAAACTAAGTTACTGTCCAAAAAAAGAGATCATATATATTTGCTTTAAGTTCATGAATGGCTATACTTTACAGCAAAAATGATTAGTCTAATGTGAATGGCAAAGCTAACTGTGAAACATAAGAAATGGATTTAGACATAAGGAATATAGATGAATATTGTCAAAATAATTTGCACTGTACTGTATAGTATGAAAAAAGTTAGAATTTGAAATATAAACCAAAAATTTAACTCTTGATGACTTGAGGCATGAGTTAGAACTGAGACGGAGATTAGCTAAAGCCAAGTTTTTACTCAAACCTCAGACCAAGAAACAACATAATTAAAGAATTGGTTTTGGAAAAACAAAGCCTTAACTGTGAATGCTACCCTATTCGCCTGCATCAAGTCAGAACGAGGAAGTTGCAACAAAGGGGAATATTGTGGTGTCCAATCACTGCTAAGAATGTATCACCTATCAGCAGAAATATTTCAGCTAACTTGCAACTTTCTCTTTATTTGAAATCCAAATAACATTCCTTGCTAATTTGCATTTATACTATTGAAAGCAATATATAGTAACGCAAATGATAAATTTCAAAGAATTATAAGCATTATTTCATCATCAATGTGTCTCGAAATTGAAGCTAACTCCAGCTGCTTTAATTGAAGCACCTAAAGCCTATGATAGCGAAAGGAATAGACATGCTCAAGGATAAAAGAAGGAAGAAAAAAGAGAAATATATCCGAATAAATCATACCAGAAGAGGAGCAATGTATGTAAACATAACTTCAGGGAATTGCCCTTTCAAGGTTGGTACTGTCACCTCAGTGTTTTCTATGCAAGTACTGAGATCAATACACTCAGTAGACTGAGAAGCAAAATTCTGACTGCCAGCGGACTTGGATTGTGCTTATAAAAGCTAAAGAAAGAATTACCGGAAAGAAACATCATGCACTTGGTCAAATTAATCAATCAATCTTCAATATCAATATCATGAATCAATCAATATCAATATATCAATATATTGAATAATCACTCTATATTATCAAAGATAGTTAGAGACCCCGGATACACGGGATATTTAGATTTTATGTCATAGTTCTTATTGTTATAAAAATTATTTTGTTAATAGTAATAGGTTATTAATTATTCAAGTGTACAATTTATTGAACATTGTTATAGATTTTCTATCACTCAATAACGACTTCTGTAAAATCGAGTTTTATAAGGAATAATATGAGACATAAGTAGTTTATGTTTGTTAAATTTGTGTAATAAACACTGTTATAAATAATAATGTGATTGAAGAAGATTTTTTAAAAATTTGTTCTTCTAATAGGCTAACTAAAAACACGTTGAAGTAACAATGGTATATAGTGAGTAACCAGAAAAAAAAATAATAATAATAAGGAATATATTTGTGATGGTGTTGACTAATATAATAGACATTAATATATTAGTATAATATAAGCAATTATTTTTGTCAAGCTAAGGTTCAATTACCTGGTGTTGACTACGAACAATATAAACTGGCAAGGTAATCACCATAGAACAGGTAGCATGTTTAATTGACTGATAGCACTGACCATTTTTAATTTATCCAATACTAACGCACAAGAACATTTCAGGTACAAAGTAGTAGAGTGTATCTTAGGCGGTGACACAGACATAAAAAGGCAATGATTAAATAAACATTGCATAACTATATATTAGGTATTTATAATTCACAGGAGAAAGAGATATACAATAATGCATGACAATGAGTACGGTGGAGACTAACCTTTGGATAAGCACTTCTCAATAAACAAATTTAAAATACAAAATTTTGATCAAGCCAATTGGCCAATAATGATTACAGCATCATGATTGATTCAAATCTCATATCCACAGCTTGAACGAAAGAAAACGCATCACGATAATACACAATTCAACATCCAAAAGCTAATGAACATCTATGTAGGAAAGGAAAACTTCCTTTGATCTTTGTAACCTTCAGTACTATATATATATACACAGAGACACACAATGAAAATTTACAGCAGAGCAAATCCCAAATTTGTAACATTCAGTAGTATCTAATAAACAATTTTTACAGAAAAGGGATACTTAGTCAGGTCCTACAGATTTCTGCAGATATCTAATTAGATAAGCAAATCAACAATGAGAAGGGTAAATATTTTTAAGGTTTTGCAGGTGCAGATTTTATGTGGATTACTAATCTAATAAGAAATAATCTAAAAGGGCAGATATCAAATCTCCACTTTAGCTACATAAAAATGCAATAAACAATATTTTCTTATAGAGTACCATCAAGCAAAGGGCAAAAATGTTTAGTAATCCATTGTTCAGAACTGTTAAGACATATATAATATAGCATAGATGGCACAATAACTCTAAGAAACCCTTTGCACTCTTTCTACTAAAAAAAAAAAAAAAATCAAGCAACTAAAGGACTAAATCAATTTCAATCATGAATCTCAAATTCCAAAGGATGAAAATTGAGCCAAGGGACTCTAAAATCATAAAGTTTAGGACAAATGAGATAAAGTTAAATAGTGACTTACATATGAGATAAACAACTTAAACTAACCTATTAGGCACCCAAAATTGTGAACAATAAAGTTTTCAATTTGGTAGCAATTTCTCTAAAAAATCTGTTAGGCAACCTTATGCACCACATGATAATAATAATAATGTTATTGGTATCATGTGTGCATAAGGTTGCCTAGCAGTCCAAGGCCAATAACACATATTTTCCAAGTTTCTTTGTTTGAATGGATGTCCTTGATGAAATCATAATTTACTATATCCATGATCTATTTCAAATGATATGAAAAGATAAGTATAAGCATACATATTTATGTTGTGAATAACATGAACTGAAGCTTAATGGTAAATATAAATGCTTACAACGTCTACACCAATGGTCATGACATAGCTGTCAAGGTATTAGTCCTGGTCCACAATAAAATAAAATGTTAGCAAAAGTGCATTTCATAATACCTTTCAACAAGTGTGTATTTTCTTCTCTATTTTATCATCTTGGGTTTGCTTCCAACCAAAAACACATTTCACTTCTCTACAAAGCTAGCATTCAATAGCAATGGCAATCTTCACTATTTTTACAAATGTTAAAGGGTGCAACACTAGAAGTTTAACATAGGTATAACTCATTAATCAAACAAACAAAATATAATATGATATAATTCAAACAAATACGAATGATTTTATAGGACAAATAATGAAGTACTATTTTTTTTCAACCTATTACTATTATAGAATGAATAAATAGATGTGACAAACATGTACATTGGAAAAATGATCATATAAGCAAGTAAGGTGTAGAGTTGTAATCCCATGCTTTCAAATAGAAAAGGTGAGGAGAAAGTAGATAATCTCATAGTTCAAGCAACAATGTTGTTTGTGCTTGGAAAGGTGAATTAAAAAAACACTTGCAAAAGATGCTTTGTTGAGACCTTATCTTTCTCTATATCTTATATGCCACACTAAGGTGAAGATGAGCACAAGTTAACAGCTTATACTTTTGAATCCCATATGGAAACCTATATTTAATCTATTTTGGGGAAGAACACTTAGTACTAAGTAATATTCTACTTGATTAATGTCAGTCATAAGTAGGTTAGAGCAATTTGGCAAAAGATTCCTTACTAACAAATAGTTTGATTTAAAGAAAAACAAGTATCTAATGGAGATCAAGGTAATATTATATGTCAAAGTCTTATATTGAGTAGTATGAAATGCTTAATTAGGTACTTAAATAGGTGATTCTCCTACCTCAATAGTTAACTTTTGGGAGAGGATTCCCTACTTTATTTGGATGCTTACCAATTGGTATCAGAACCAATGATTGGTAGTTCTAAAAAGGGCTACCTATAGAGGTTTTTGACTTATGGAGAATTCTGACTAATAAAAGATTGAGTGAAGTGCCATATAGTATAATCGTCAGGAAGTCGGCTTTCCAAAGTCAGCCAATTGATGGAGACTAAGGTAGTATGAGATATCAAAGTCCTATATTGAGTAATATGAGATGCTCAAAAAGATATTTAAGTAGGGTAGTTCTCCCATATTAATAGTTAACTTTTGAAAAAGGGTTTCTCACTTTGTTTAGGTGCCCATCAATTGGTAATGAAAGAATTGAAATTATTGAGCATGTGGTGTTGAGGGTTAATGAGAATGAGATAAGGGTGCAAAAAGATACTTAAGCTGTGATAATTCTTGAGGAGCTAGCTGGGTTATGAGAGAAAATAATAGTGTTAACTATCTTATATGGATCGTGAGCTATTGGAGAGAAAGGATAGGACCATTGGAAAGGAATATATTGAGGAATGAAGGAGTTAAGAAAGTTAAGAAAGTTTTGGATTTTACTGGAGATGTCTCTAAAAATTAGAGGATTATCTTTTATTTGTTTTCTTATTTCTCTTTGTTTGTCATATTTTTGCTATTGTACTCTACCTATTCTACCCAACTATTCTTATTTAGGTGGAATTGATTCACGGAATTCCTAAAAGATACAAATTAGTTTCCATCAATTTGTTATCAGAGCAATTTCAATTTAAGAAAGGTTCAGGATGGTCATTGAGAAAAGTGAAAAGCTAATTGCCAAGTGAAAAAAGAAAATGCAAGAAAAGACAGATAAGGGAGAGATAAGGGAAACAATTGACAAAGTATTAGCTAGATGGAAGAGGGAGAAATAGTAAAGAGACATGGCAAAAATGAAGGAAAACGTGAAGGATAAAAAGAAAATAATGAAAGACTTATTGAAGCTTGTAAAAAGGAAAGCAAGCAAGGAAAACATAGAGAAAGAGCCTACTCGAGAAGATGGATTAAAGCTTCCACCATTTCTTGACAAAAACTTGGCTAAATTATATGCTAAAAAAGATGTGAAGGAAGCTAGAGAAAAAAAGGAGTGCGAAGAGAGAATGATTGTACTAAGTTAAGAGGCTCCATTAGGTTAGCTTGCTTTCCAAAATAGCCCAAAAGAGAAGATGAAACCAAAAATTCTCCTCATTTTTTAGCCTATCAAGTTAGCACCAAATATACCCATAGGAAAGGTATAATTAGCCACTATTGATAAATCTGAACTTCAAGAAACTAAGCCAATTCTTACATACTCAATGCCCAAGGAAGCAAAATGAGATAATGGAAAGAATTCTATAGTTTTTGCGTCAATCAGATCTAGAGCAATTCAGCAACCTCACAATGATGAGAAAGTTAGGAGAACAAAACTAAAGCATGGCAATGATGGAAGGAAGATAAGGATAAAATGAGAGAGTAGTGATCAACTACGAATAACTCTATTAATGGAAAAGGATGAAGATCAAGATGGCAAACAAGTGGGTAGAAATTGGATTATGGTTTGGGTTAGAGAAATTTGCTAGGATAGAAGTCCAAAATTGAATGGAAAGAGAGATTTTATTGGGCTCAATAGTGTTTTAACCCATAAAGGTAGGTTGACCTAACTTCATACAATGTCCCATCTCATAATCTTGATGGGCTTGGCCAATAAAATAGATAATAAAAACCTAGTCCCAAAAAAATATAAGGTTGCAAAGCTTCTTTTTGCATCAAAGAAGAGGCTCTCACTTTTTATCTTAACATTAAGCCAATCTAATGCCTTTTGTCACATACCAGATGTCAAAAAACTAGAAAGAGAGCAAGATTTTTTCTTTAGTCATGCTAAAAAATTAGGGATTAAATTCCAAGATGAGTTGTTGAATTTTAGGAAAGATGGGTGTCCATCGATGAACAAGTTGTAGTTGACACTGGTATACGAAAATGATAAGGTACTATATCTTAAAAAAGTTACCTGCATAATTCCAAAAGATATTGCTTTTGTTAGCTTTGTTTGTAGTTAATCATACACACTAAAAACAAATGAAAGCTCTTGGAGAATGGTGTGCCAAAATGAATATGGCAGTGAAACTACATGTGTTTTAGAGACCATGCCTAGTATAAGGAGACATGGATGGATTCAATTAGCAAGGAAGCTGGAAAACTAGTGAATCGGTCTCCTTTTAGGTCCGAAAGGAGCCTTGAACTGGGGTGCCAAAGAACTGATCAAATTCGATCAAAAATCAGGTTAAACAAGGTGGTTTTGTGTGTGAACCAGCCATTAGATGACCAGTTGACCGAGTCAAAGTTGGATTTATTTCCAGATATGGCAAAACCTTTACTATGCAGCTTTGAACCTGCATCCCAGCTGAAGCTAACGTCCTTGCCACTTAATCATGTTTCATTGCTAGTTATTATGTGCAACGTTTTATATAAAGGTTTGATCAAAAATTTTAAAATAGTAAAACATAAATATTTGCCATCTCACGGATCGAGTAGAAGATCTCATTTTAAGCAAAGGACAACTCAACCACACATCCAATAAGCCTAGTTTGACAATAATGTACTAAGTTTTATATAAATATAACTTTAAAAAAATCATATATTGATAATAAATTTTAAATTTTAATATATTAAAATTATATTAAATATATTTTTAAATCAATTAATTATTAGTTTAAAATTTTAAAATTTGAAATTTATCAATATTTATTTTTATATTAAAATTTTAATATATAAAATTTTTAAAAATATATATTTAATTATTACCGATTTAACCACAATTTAACCGCAGTTTGACTAATGAACCATGAATCAGTGCTTGTACCAGTTCAATGACCAATCCAATTTTAAAAACATTGGATAATAGAATTGCCCTATTTGGTGGAGAAGGAGGTAATATGCAGCCTATGAATGACAACATGTCCAGGTTTAATGATGTGTTTACGCTAGACTTAGATGTAAAGCTTTTAGCTTAGCATGAAGTATCCAGGTTGGCATCTCCTTATACAAGATTGTGTCACAATTGCTATGTTCTGTAGTTGTTGATGGTTGTGCAAATTCTAGAGTGCTTTTGAGTGACACATTTGCCTTTCTTTTGTTAATGGATAAACCTATTGAGAGAGAGTTACCAATTGCAAAGACTCTACCTTCTTGTCGAGGGACATGCTATTTGTTTATGATGGTATGGAAATATTGACGTTTGGACAATTACTCGCTAGATTTCCATTGTGTTGTGATGTCTTTATTCCAATGCTGAAGTTTGGAGATGAAAGGGCGCTGCATGATGGCATCCTACTAGGTATGATGATGAAGACACAATTTATACCCCATTGTTCATCCATTTATAAAGGAAGCTCTACTTGCTAAGTACATAGAATGCCTTTGTGCTTTTTAGTTTTGGCAGCAAGCTCTCAAGAATAGATATAATGAGGTTGAGGTAAATCTTACTGCACTCATTTTCTCTAAGCAGTATTGTGAATATTATATTTTGTTTAAGCATGCTTCAAAAATGATATCAAAATCAAATTAGCATAAAAAAAAAGGACAAAAGAGGGAGAAAAAATTTAAGAGGCCATCAAAAGAAAAGAAAAAGAAAAAAAGGTTAAAAAAGAAGAAAAATAGAAAAAATAGAAAAACACAAAATAAAAGAATATAAAAACATAAAAGACACAAAAAACAAACAAAAAAAGAGAGAAAAAACAAAATATCTAAAACTAATTCTAAAGCTGGATGGTGAAAAATTAACTAAGTCTAAGTAATTCTATCCTATTTCTAAAAGTTCAGATATTTTTACAAGTCCAAAAAATTTAAATTCAAATGGCTTAATGAAATAAGAATCAATCAAAATTTAAAAAACAAATAAAAAAAAAGTTTAAAGAAAAGTTAAGCCTAAATATCAGCCTATGGCCCAAGTTAGGAGAAGAAGAAAAAATCACAAGGAAAAGGAATCTAAAATTTAAAAAAATGAAAAATGGAAAACTTGAAAAAAAAAAACCAAAAAAAAAAACAGGAGAACCTAGGGTTCTTACATATCATGAAGGTAACAGCAAAATGAAAACAGACAAAATCATCACTCCTGCAGAAACCCGGGCATCATGGTGTTGGTACCTCTCTATCTTACATTCTGGCACAACCAAGAGGCACGGGCAGAAGGAATAGGCACAGGGACCTGCAACCTAAGCCGTGGAAAGAGAAGCAGGGATCTCGGATTCATGCACAAGACCCTCGCTGCCTGCCACGCGCACGACTATCAGCGGCCAGAAAAGAAACACCAACAAGGAAGACCAGCTTTTATAGAGAGAGGAGGCCTTTCAGAGAGCAGTGGCATGAGAGATTTTTGACTGGAGAAGGACGCCTTCAAGAGGAGGAGAGAAGGCCATGCTCTGAGTTGCTTATAAACGGGGAAGGAATTTAAAGAAAAGAGGGAGGATTGGATAGAATAGAGAGAAGGGGATTCGAGAGATTTAGAGAAATACCAATGGGTACAAAAGAAGCAAGGAGAGAGCCGAAAGGGAGGTGGTTAAGAGGTTTCTCTTCTGAGTTGGTTTCGGGTTAGAGTGAACCGAGAGCAAGGGAAATAGAGACCAGAGTGGTTCAACGAGAGAAGGAGAGACTGAGAGGGAGAGATTCAACTGGAGGTGGTTCGAAAGAGAGAATCGAGGAGAGGTTTTTGATTTCAAGAAAAAGGAATTGCTGAAATTGAAGAAATAAAAAAGGGAGCTAAAGGTTATCCGGGAGGAGATTTACTCGAAAATAGAACAAGGGAGAAGGGAGTTGGAAAGAGAGAGTGAGAGGCCAAGAAGGAGCTGAAGGTTTTCAGGTTGGAGAGCACTGAAAGGGATTTGTAAATAGAGGAAATCCGATAGCTATTGTTTCCTGTCTCTCATCTCTTCCAATTACGAAAAACGTGAAGCTAAGGATTGAGTATGATCTTAATGTTGAATTTTTGGGTCTGATACTTTTAGGTAGCGTTGAATCCTGGATGTTGATGTTTTACGTGCTCTTTATTTCTAGTTTATAAGATCAATGTATGGTAATGTCGGGTGATGGAATTTAGGGAAATTTTGTTTATGTTTCCAGGATTAGTTCTTCCTAATTTTGACATACGAAAGGAACTCAGTCTTGAATGATGCCTTTGCTGAGATTCTGAATAATATTTGGCTAAACTTCTCTGATAGATGTAGATTTGGAACGATAAATTTAGATGAGTTCTTAGACTCTGCTCTGTTTTATGCATACAAAAATTTTAGATAAGATTATCATGTGTCAATTGAATCATTTAGTAGAGTGAGTAATGAATTCGTTGAAAAGTGTCTCATTGTTGCCACCATGACACGATTTTGACCATGCTCCTCGTTGTTCGTTTAGCTTAATTTCTTTGAGAAATTTTGGCAATGCTTTCTAGTTATGGTTCGAGTTTTATGAAATTGTGAAGTAAGTTTATGGGTTTAGAGCCATATGGTGTCAACTTGGTTTGAACTGTTTTGTTGATGAAATATTTAATTGATTTTCTTGTGATTCGTATAGACTCCGTGAATCTTTGCACCTTGTCTACACTTGACCTGAAATATGATTGTTTCTTTCTTGAGTGAACCCATAAGTGTTCTTTCATCAGGAAGCATTTCATATTCATTGTGGCATAAGTTTGGTGTTGCTATTCATGATTCAACATGTGCCTACAAGTTGCCTGAGGAAATGCCTCGTGGTACATTGTTCTTATTATGTTTTCTCATTTCAAATAATAATATGCATGCAGCTTTGATGCTTCTCCATGTCTTGGCATCAGGAATCTTAAACTTGGATTTGAGAGTTTAAAAATAAGGTTCCCTGGTCGTAGGTGTTTCTTACACAGAGAAAACATTTGTTTAAGAGGATTTGCTCTGGGCTGTTGATAGCGGATGCTTTGTATTACTTTTTCTTTCTTTAACTGCACACATAAATCTATGATCTGGGTGTGGTAATTCAAGCTTTGTATTGCTTTGATGTTGTAAAAAGTTTTGATCTTATAACCTAAATAAGCTCCATTTGATGCTATTTTTTTGGCTTGAACTTTGATTAGTCCCTAATAAAACTTGAGCGTAAACAAACTATAATCTTTTCTTTCTTTTCTTTGTTTATTTGAATGTGGGGAATGACAAAATTGATGGGGATGATACGAGAAGGTGTTCTGAGTATCAGAGACTAAATGAAAGGCCAAAGAGAGATTCCATGGGTTATTGTATGTTACGGGTGTATTTGAATGAAAGATATTTTGATTGGCCGTACACAAGGCATACATTATCACAAATTACCTGTGCTTGTAAATAGTTTGGGTTTTATTTCATTTTATTTTATTTTAATTTTTCATTCTTATTTAGAGTAGCCGTGTGAAATTTTTTTTTATCTCCTCAGGCATATAGGGATTATTTGAGATTATGTGTGACAATAAATCTTTTCAGTCACCTAGTTGAGTTATGATTTTTTTTTAAATAAATTTTAGATTCCAATGGCTTACATCAAATTGATTTAAAAAAAAATCTCAAGGAAAAGAGAAGCAAATGCTTGAATAAAAAGAAAAAAAAAAGAGAAATTAAAAAATGTATACAATTTTTTTTGGAAAAGATAAAACGTATTATAATTTTTTTTTTTAAAAAAATAAGGGTTTTTGGAAAGTCAAAAGTATTTCTTTTAAAATTTAAAATATATGTTCACAAAAATCAAAATTTAGGTTCTTAGATTAAAAAATTCAAAAAATAAAAAATCATAAAAAAATCAAAATTAAAAAAAAATCATAAAAATTATTTTTAAAAAAGAAGATAGTAAAGAGGTAGGATTATTTTGGTTTTTGTAAATTAAAACATACTAACCAATTTCAAAATTATTTTGTTTGTGAAAGTTTAAAATTATTTTTACTTTTTTCTTTTTTTTACAAAAGTTTTAAAAAAATAAAAAACCAACTAACAAACTCAATTTTTTACTTGGTCGAATTATGTGTATTTTGATCTCTTTTATAAAATATTTAGATTTTAGACTTTTGTTTTAAATCAAGTCTGGCTTTATAAATAAACATTTTTTTTTCTTTTTATTTCCTTTTCTTAGTTAAATTTCTTTTCTCTATTTCTACAATAAAATAAGATTAAGGTCATAATAGTTTTGTACAATTAACTAGGGTAACGGTTCTTTGGAATGAATGTTATGGGATACCTAACACTTTTCCTATATACAACCAACTGTTAAATTCATTTTTGGTTTGCAAATTGTTTTCTTATAAAAAAAGTGTTTTTAAAGTTTTGTCTTTTTAAAAAAATTATAATTTTGATCGTGACTCTACTTTAATTGATTTTCGCTTTAAAAAAAATCAAATTTTAAAATTCTCCTAGTGCTAGGCGGTCGCATCGTGGGTGTCACAAGTATCACTAGCTTAACCCTTCTTTACATAGACCTATTGTCTCTAAGTCTCTAATTTCAATTGATGTTGATGGGAAAATCAAGTTCAGGTTGTGTGACAACATAGGCTTCAGGGTTGAGTATGATACCCCTAGGCAGTAGGTGTATTCATCGGGCCTAAAGGCCCGGTGGGCTCGGCCTGCCCAGTCAAATCAAGCCGAGTTGGATAGGACACAAAATTTTTTTTTAAAAAAAATTTAAGGTAGGGTCGTGCTACAAAATCGGGCTGGACCGGGCTGGGCATCGAGCCAACCCTTAGGGCAATAAAGGCCCTGCCCGACCCTAAAAATAATTTTTTAAAAAAAATATTTTTTTATGAAGATTTATATCAAAATTTTAATTTTTTTAAAAATAAAATATAATTTTATAAAAACTTATATACAAATTTTATTTTTTAAGTATTATTTTATAATTTTCATAATAAATTTAGGTTGCCCCTAAGAGATATATTAATCAAATCAAATCTAAAAAAAATAAAAAAGTATAAAGATTTATACCTCAATTTTAATTTTTTTAAAACAAAATATAATTTTATAAAGATTTGTATACAAATTTTATTTTTTAAAGTCATTTTATAATTTTTATAATAAATTAAAAAAAAAATATCAGGCCGCTTGGTTTAGTCCAGCTTTGCCCTATATTAAATCAAGTTGGGCAGAGCCAAGCTCGGGTTAGGGTAACGGGCTTCAATTTTAAAACCTCTCTAAAATCGGGCCGGGTATCGGGCACGGCCAAAGCCCTGTCCGGCTCGACCCATGTACACCCCCTACTAGGCTGTGGAGTACCACAATGCTTGTTAGCGTTGATGGAGATAGATTATTTTATTGTAGGATAAGAAAGGATGGAGATCCCTTCCTAGTTAAGGGGAATGAAGGTGCAGGGGCGACGAAGATAACAAATTTTGGTCATAGAGAGGCATTTTTTGTCATTGTGCAAGTTGATACAATAAAGAATCACTTATGGCTATTGGTGAAGATAACCAAATAAAGCTTTGGGATATAGATAATATCAAAGTTTTTAATAGTATAGATGTTGATTCTATAGCTAGAAGCATAGAGAAGCAAAGAAGTTTGGATATTGTGTCCAATAGGTTCAAACTTTGGAAACATATCGAGGATGTTGATACTGCTAAGTGCCAAATAGTTACCAATCCCACTATAAGGTTGTACATCTTCTTTACATAAATTTTGGTATTGCTCTTATGGTTCTTGGTTCAAAAGGGATTCAGAGGCTATGGAAATGGAGTCATGGTGAGTAGAATCTTAGTGAAAAGGCCATAACAAGTATTATTCCACAACATTGGCAACCATATAGTGGTCTTTTGATGATTAATGATATTCCATACCATTTTGAAGAAGCAATCCCTATAGAACACTAGCACATAATGATTCTTATGTTACAATTGCATGTGGAGGAAAAATTCCCCTGTTCTGCATGGTGCAATTCCTTTATTTTCACCTTGAGGGCAAGGTGAAACTTAATGGGACGGGAAATGATAGAATTGAGATTATTGGGCCTACAATGTTAAGGATCAATGAGAATGAGATAAGGATGGGAAAAGAGACTCAAGTTGTAATAATTCTTGAAGAGCTAGCTGGAGGGGTAAAAAGGGAAAATAATAGTGTTAACTGCCTCACATGGGTTGTGAGGTGTAAACGAGAAGGATATGATCGTTGGAAAGGAATATAGTGAGGAGTGAGGGATTTAGGAAGTTTTTGGTTTTGGTGGAGAGTCTTTAGTCTCTTGAAAATCAAAGGATTATCTTTTATTTTTTTCTTATTTCTCTTTGTTTGTCATATTTTTGCTATTATATTCTGCTTATTCTACCCGACTGTTTTTATTTGGGTGGGATTGATTCACTGAATTCCTAAGAAATACAAATCGATTTCCATTAGCATCGCATTTACATGAGCAGATACATCCTTATACAAATCCCATAATGATCCTTGCAAATTAGCATGGTTACTATCTTTTTAAGGGCCTGTTTGGTTCATAGAAAGTTAAGATAAAAATGGAAAGTAAAAAGTAATTTTATAGATAAAAAATATTTATAATACTCTTACTTTTAGTGATTGAATAATTATTATTATAGAGTATTAAATAATAGTTAAATAATAATTATAAAGGTTAAATTATAAATTTTTTTTAACTTTTCTTTTCTTTTTCCTTTTCCCACCTCCTTATCATGGATACCGATTGTCGGAAGAAGTGATAATGGCTATCATAATTGGCTTAAGGGTAGTTGACATAACATCTTTGAGATCAATATCCCTTAAAATTGTTAACAAAAAAAATCAAGGTAATACTATTAAAATCCAAATGAATGTTATGGTTTTTAAGAAAGAAGAACATGCATGAAAGAAGTAATCTTAGCTATGAACAAGGATTGAAGGTGTCAAATTAACCAAAATAATTAAATGAATATCATATAAAACTTTTAGAAGTGAAAAAAAAGTAACAAAAAGGGTGAATTTAATTGAATTAATGTGTGAAGTTAAAATGACAGTAGGTGAACTATTTATGATAGAGGATAAGTTATAAATTCTCACCTTGTAATATAAGAGAAAAATATGTAGTTTTATTTTTAAGAAAACAGTGCCACAATAGTTAGGTAAAATAAGAATATATATATATATATATATATATACATGTATACACACACACACACACACACGTATATATGTATATATATATTTAATGTAGAAAAGACAGATAAACTAAATAAATAAAAAGATATAGTTTTTAGTGACACTTCTAGTGATATACTCATATATTAATCGATAATTAACATATATATATATATATATATTTATTTATTATATTAGTCTGTATGTTAATTATCAATTAAAATAATACAGGAAATTAAGTAAAGTACTATTATGGTAGGTCATAAAAGCCAGCTTTCAATCTGTTATGCATAGACGGTAATTATGCATGAAATTTGTTATCTAGACAAGACAATTATGATGATGCATTATACGCTCTATGCAAGTAAACAAATATATACCGGCCACAAATTAAAAGGATTCTGTGCCTGTTCTCTTTACAAACTCTGTCTCGCCCAGCCATTTCTGCATAAATCTAGCAACATGAGCATGGAATAATTAATAAACATTCATTTAAAGTTATGCACATATCTTTGAGGAGATTAAGATACTAACAGAGGGTGTTACTTTATACTCATATGCACATGGTTATTTGAATGCACTAATTTGAACTTTACACTCTTACTTTTGTTGCTCTCCACGGTGCTCTCAGATTAATAAGTTTCATGTTACGTCAATTTGTTCTTGCTTGATCTGTTCAAAAGGGATGAAATCGAAATGCAAAATTCAGACCTTGCTTGTAACCGGAGAGAGATAATGGAAGAAGTTTACTTTAATATATATATATATATATATATATATATTGATATTGATGATATTGATTTAATAGTAATGTGAGTAAAAATGACTCTTGAAAGATTTAATAATGATATTATCACATCATAACTAATAGATATAAGTAATATAATATTGTTAAAATAAGGTGGTAATATATAAAAAATTTGGTAATAATGTAAATAAAAAGTGACAAGTATTTTTTTAAAACTTCTAATGTTAACAATATCACACTATAAATAATAAATATAAGTAATTTATCATTGATGAAACAATGTGTTAATATACATAAAACTTGGTAATAATATAAGTAAAAGTAATAAGTAACCAATATTTAACAGTAATAATATCATTTTGTAACTTATAGACGTAATCTATGATTGCTGAGGGAAGATGTTAATGTACGTAAAACTTGATAGTAACATAAGTAAAAATAATGAGTAACTCTTTAAAGTCTGTTGGTAACAATATGACATTGCAACTAAAATGTAAGTAATATAATATTGTTGAAGAAATATGGTAATATAAATAAAAATTAGTAATAATATAAATAAAAATGATAAATATTTTTTTTAAGTTTTAATAATAATAATCTCACGTTATAATTAATAGGTGTAAGTAATATAACATTACTCAATACCTATATTTTTACATATATTGCCCCCTTTCTTTAATAATATTATATTACTTACATCTATTAGTAACAATATGAAATTAATATCATTAAAACTTTCAAAAGTTACTTGTCATTTTTATTTATATTACTATTAAGTTTTATGTATATTGTCACTTTACTTCAATAATGTGATATTATTTATATTTATTAGCTATAATATAAAATTATTACTATTACAACTTTCAAAAATTATTTGTCTCTTTTATTTATATTAATATAAGGTTTTACTTATATTATCACCTTATTTTAATAATGTTATATTACTTACATATATTAATTACAATAGAAAGTGTCATTACTAAAATTTTAAAAAGTTACTTATGACTTTTATTTATATTACTACCAAGCTTTACATATATTGCCACCTTCTATCAACATTGTAGTATTATTTACATCTTTTAGTTATAATGTGATATTGTTATCATTAGATCTTTCAATAATTACATTTTATTTTTGCTTATATTACTACTAGGACTTTTTAAGTATATTATTACCTTAAGTCATTAAGGGCCTTTTTGTTTAAATACCCAAAATATTAAATCTTTTAAAATAATTTTAAAATTTAAGATTTTTTAAAATGAATAATTTTATTTCATGATTTTTATTAATAATTTTTTAACCTTTAAATTCTCAGGAGACGAAAAAGGAAGAGGGTGTGTTCTCAGAATGAGAAAGAAGGCGATGATGAGTTGAGAGGAAGAAAAATCAGTCAACATGTTAGGTATTTTTAATGACAAGAGGTATCGTCCTTAGTAATTTATTTAAAATATTTTTAAATTTATAAATTGATTTAAGCAAAAATATTTTTAATATTAATATAAATATTAAATATAATTTTGAGATTAAAAATTTTCTAGCATGTGAACTTCTGTAATCAACATTGTGTTGTCTGGCCTCTTTAATTTATTTTATTTATTTGTATTATTTAACTGAAATTTGCCTTTTTAAGTACATGGCGTCCTATCCATCTCCACTGTCCCTCAATAGTTCAATATTTTAGAGAAATTCCTGCATACAGGTCTTTACTGTTACATCACTTTGGTAAGGCTATAAAATGAAAAGAAAAAAAAAAGATAGGATTGAAAAAAATGATACTTGTATTTTTATTTTAAAAAATAATTAAAAATAAGTATTATCAAATAATAATAGAACTATGATAAATAGATTTTAATTTTTTTTAAATTTCAAATTTTTATATCATTATTTGATATCAAAACCGATTTTAGAGTTTCATTCAAATCCTATGGGTTGCACATGTGACAAGGCTTCTCTTTTGCACCTATTGCTTGGGCAAGAAGGTGGAGATACAAAGTGGATATGGCTTTCAATCTCTACAATTTCATTCAAGTTTAAATATGTTACTTAAATTTTATTTGGTTTATGAAATTACGAACGTAATTTTTATATAATTTGTATTATATTTATAATATTTTTATATTATTTTATTTATCAAATTATTTTTTTAAAAATAAAATAAAATAATTATTCTTTATTTTATATATTTTTATCTATCTACATTTTATATTTATTTTATTATTACTTCTCCCAACAAAACATATTTTAGATAAACTCTCTCTCTTACACGATACCATAGCTCCCTCCGTTTCATCGAGTGCTTCAAAAATGGCTTCAATTTAAATGGGTAATTTAATTAGAAATAGAAGTGGATGTGAAGTCTTGCTTAATGGAGTCACAACACATCGTCCTAGCAAATGCGTTGTTGAGCAAATTGACAACAAAAGCAAGAGAAAGATGTTGGAAAAGGACCAAAAAAAAAAATACTAGAGGCTGATTTCTGATCAACGAGTGAAAAAATCAAGATCTTTGAGCAATGAGTCACTGGACTTTCTGGAAGCCTCTTGCCACATCTTGAGTTTTTAATGGTAGGGTACTATTTCGGGAATTAATTAAAAAAATTATAGGGATTTAGCCAACAAATTTTAGATTATTAGAATCTATTTAGAATTTGATTGAAATTATACAGATCAAATAAGAAATTAAATAATTTTTTAATAAGTTTATTCCTAATATTTTAAAAAAATTTCATATTATTTGATTTAAAAACTTTCAACTCAAAACCTGACTATTTTCATTTTAATTATTACGTTTAATATAAAAATATAAAAATAATAATTATAATATCATCTAATAAAAATAATAAAGGATTAAAAGAATTATTTAACGAATTTATTTTAAAAAATCACCGCTTTTTTAACAAAAAATGTTAAAAACCTTACATATAATTTTTTATTACTGAAATTAAACGGGCCTCATTTTTCTTTGCCCTGGCCCAGCTATGGTTCTATTTTAGAGAGTTGCATAACAAAAGAGGAAATGGTATTTATATCTTTGCCTTTACTTGTATTGTTTTCCAATCTAAAATGAAATTACAACTAACTTCTGATATATTAGTTCAATTGTAATAAATTTTCTATCATCTAAATTTAGAAGTTTAACTATATAAAACTACCAAAATAGCTTTGCCTCAAGCTCAATGGCTGCTGTCTCAAATTCATCGCAAACTTGTCTATTGGCGTCTTGAGGGCGGTGTCAGTGACATGCGGGCTTTGGTTTCTGGGTGATCCTCTCTCCTAGATACATTTCTGTCAAAAAAATATCTTGCTCGGCTTGTGTTATTGGAGCAGGACATTCCCTTTGGAAAAGCCATGTGGATGGGGACGATAAAGCTTTAACAGACTTGTCAAGGGTATTTTGATAATTTTGTATAGTTAAATTTTTTAATTTAATTGATAGTAGATTTGTCGTGACAGAACTACCAGATGCAAAAGCAATTGTGATTTTTCATAAATCCAGATAAATGTTACAACTGGAGATAAAAATTAGAGTGAAAAAATATAATTAAAAAAAATGAAGCTTCTGGGAACAGAAATACCCCTGTACCGTATTTGTGAACCACTTTCGGCAGCAGAAACGCAGGAATCGACAATTTCAGGCGATTACGATGTCCTCCCAAAATGGCTATGAGAGCTACCACCGTCAGCAGCAGCAACAGCTGCAACGTACTGGTAAATATGACTGGTCGTATATTCACCTGCTTTATTTTACTTAATCTGAAGCTTAAGTTGGTCCCACAAAAATAAAATCTGAAGCGTAAGTAATAGGGGATAAACAAGTCCGCGTGGATTAGCCAATTTTTTGTGTAATGTAATTTTTGTTGGTTTATTCCTTGGCATGAAATGAGTATCCGCATGATTAGACTTTGTTTAAATAAAATCTTACTTATTTTCTATGATAATTTCATGAATTTTGCAAGCTTGGTTCCTCAGGTGGAGAGCACGATTCTGGCGTGAACTGTGAAACCATTACTGAGGTGGGATGGTATGTTCTTGGAGAAAATCAACAGCAGGTGGGTCCCTATGCGTTCTCAGAGCTGCGCGGTGAGTTTTTGCATCAGTTTTGAAGACTATTACTAATCCACACCATGTGTCTAATTCCTGAAATTATCGCTCATACTAATATTAGCAGATTGCATTATTACTGTTTCAAAGTTCAGAAGAAGAAAGATGAAGAAAGGTCCTTTAGTCTTGCAACTGTTTTTTGTGGTTTTCTTATTTCTTGCTTTTGTTGTCGCTCCTCAAATTTATCGATGCCTTTCTTCTTCTTTCCTGAATTTCAGTTCTAGAATAGCTCGATTTCAGCCTTTCAGGACAATTATTGCATGTTGATATCTCTATTTAGTTTATTTACTTCGCCTGGACAGAGCATTTCTCAAATGGATACCTTTCGGAAAATACCCTTGTATGGTCTGAAGGAAGAAATGAATGGCAAACATTGTCCACAATTCCTGAGTTGTGGACAGGAATTTACCAACAGGGATCTGATTATTCAACTGCAGGTATGCTTATTCTTTCTCTCACTCTCTCCTTACCATTTACTACTTGCCTTTGTTTCATCAATCATGGATTTTACTGAGTGATCTATTTTTAGTGTCCACCCATGATAATGATGAGTTTGAGAGATGGCAGAATGAGATTAAGGAGGCACAGGCACAATTGGAAGGGTCTGAATTTGGATCTGTTTCCAGTAATGTTGGGGCTGAATTAGGAGGAGGTGATTCTGATAGACCTTTGACACCACCTGAGGGTGAAGAGGAATTTACTGATGACGATGGGACTAAATATAAGTGGGATAGGAATCTTAGGGTCTGGATTCCCCAGGTTGGTGTATTATATTCTTGTTAGTACTTGTTATGTGATCTATTTTTTGGTGACATCTGAGATGTTCTCATTTTTGCTTGAGTAATAGGCTTCACTGAATCTTAGCCTTCCAATTTCAATTAAGTCCTTAAATTTTTGAATGTCTCTAGCACCTTCTGCAGTTGGTTACTGATCACTGAATTTGTTTGCCATTTTTAGTGGGATATCACAGTTTACATATATGACAGACAATTGTTTATTTATTCGCCTTTTTTTTTCGCCATTGATATTTAAGATTTTATGATTAAAAAGGGATGGGCATAATGTGAGTATCAACTTGTTTTATGATAATAAAGCTTACAAACAATATAAATATTTATAATTTTAAACTATAGTTGAAAACTAAGGTGTCACCTCAACATCTGGGCTTGCTGTATTGATATCAATAATTGTTAGTAGTGAGAGATGACTGAATGATCTTTACCTTGCTTCAGAAAATCAGAGATGACAAAATTTATTGTAAGAACTTGTAGTATGAGGACTTTATGTAAGTATGAAAACAAGTAATTTTTGTTCCCCCCCAAAAAAATATAGGCACTTCATTCAGAGAATTCATTATTACTTCTTTGAAATATACAGTCGCATATATGTTTTTAAATTTGTGCAAGTATTAAATAATTATAGGAGCTTCCATTGTGGTGTACTGGCATGTTTAAACCTAATTAATTCTTCATTTCTACATTGTGGTTGTTGTTCATTATCCTAGAGGCTGTCAGGTTTGAAATGCTCATTTCTTTTGTTGGGTGCTAGATCCTAAAGGCAAATCCTTGGAACTCTTTGCATTTTATGAAAAATAAGTACTCCTCCCTCTAAATTTCTTGGCAACAGCCTTTCTCTTGCGGTATTTTTCTCAAGTTTTATGTGTATTCTAAAATTTGAATTAAGCTGAAAAGGGTCTGCTATCACGGCCAAGTAGAATGGCACTAAATAGTCTGTGGCAGTTAAATTTTTATTTTAACTTGAATTGTATTTTTTATTGTTGTTCTGCTAGTCTTATTATGTTTAATGTCAATGACTTGGTGTTTTCCATATTGTAATAGCCAAAATGTTACCTTTCTGAGCTGAGATCTGTATGTTTTGTTTTTATGTACTTGTGCATGTATGTAAAGCAACAACCTTTATTCATCTGAATGATGCCCTTGCATTTGTTTTCTTTGGCCATGACAGGGTTGTTGATTCACTAATGTATCTTTAATTAATTTAACATTTAATAGGAGTTCACATCTAGCAGCAGTGAGCCTTATGGGGTTGAAGAGATGACTTTCTTGGAAGAAGAGGAAGTTTTTCCCTCATTAACTGATTCTGATGCTTCTGTAAAGTTTGAAGATGGTTCAAAAGTAAGTGGTTCTGCAGCTTCCATGAAGGAAGAAGCAAATATTACCGATAAGGGTGCAGAAGGAAAGAGGAAGCTTTCAGATAAACAAGATGACAAGAAGGTATCCCTCCCTGTTTCATCTTGTGTATTTAAAAGGCACCCTCTTTATCTTTTGTTGCTTTGAGTTAGAAATGAGTTATTTCTTTGGAAACTAAATGACACCTCCCTTGCCCCTCATTCTATTTCAGGAAGCTAATAAACCTCCTAATAGTTGGTTTGAGTTAAAGGTCAATACGCATGTTTATGTCACTGGGTTGCCTGAGGATGTTACTACTGATGAAGTAAGCCTTATTCATTGTCCCAAATGGCCTTGAGTATTTCTTGTTGCAAGAAAATAATATGGGAAATATATTGTAGGTTGTGGAGGTATTTTCTAAGTGTGGCATCATAAAGGAGGTATTATCTTATTCCTTTACCATATAGAATTCAAGCATGGTTGATGGGCATGCATTAACTTTGTTAGTTTAGAAGTATATTGCAACTATCTGGGATATTTATATGACCTAAACTCTATTGACACATTAACATCCAACTAATGGCAAAATGACTCTGCAGTGCTTCACAAAGTACGGATTAAAATTTCTTTGCATGTAAGAGGGAAAAAAAAAAAATTGTTCACTATCATGCTGTTAGCATCATTTTCATGATGAGATTGGAGAACCTTATTACTCCCTTTTTTAGGCACATGTGCTGGCCTATACCCCAACCAAAAGTAAATCACACAAGGCCAAGCAACTCTTACGAGTTAGTTGTCACTAACAGTCCTTAGAGAAAGACCATTTTTTTCATCAAACTTATTATCGGGTGAAAACCAGTGACTGCTCATAAAGATGGAAAACTGCCTCTGAGAGTGCTTGCTGGTTCATATTGGCTTCGTATGAACGCATGATTATATTTATTATAGGACCCTGAAACCAAAAGGCCTCGTGTCAAGCTCTATGTTGATAAAGAGACAGGAAGAATAAAGGGAGATGCATTGGTTACGTATCTCAAGGTAACTTTTCTGTTATTTTGCTATTCTTATGACATATAGTTGTGGATAGGTTTTCCATTATGTTTGTGTATATTAGGAACCCTCAGTTGCTCTGGCAATTCAAATATTAGATGGAACTCCTCTACGCCCTGGTGGCAAGATTCCTATGTCCGTTACCCATGCTAAATTTGAGCAAAAAGGTAGTCATCATTTAATCTTGAATATTTCATGTGACAGTCTCTTATCTTTGTTCACTTACAGACGACAAATACATTTGGTGTCTGATAAATAGTTTAGTTATTTATTGGGCTTCCTGTAGCTTGATGGTGCTTTCTTCAAACTTGTAGGAGACACATTTATAGCCAAGCAAGTAGACAATAAAAAGAAAAAGAAATTGAAAAGGGTGGAAGAGAAGATGCTTGGATGGGGTAAGTGTAGCTTTTCAATTTTCACAAATTGTTAATTTAGAAAATTGACTGAATTGCTATCTAGTTTCATCTTTATTTGAGCCCATTGCTCCTTCTCTCATTTAGTTTAAGCAAATTGAAGAAAAGTACCGATTTATGATAGACATTATTCCGTCTGGAACCATCAATGAGGGATATATAAATTATTATATGTGTGTGTGTGTATGTATGTATAATAATAATAATAATAATAATCTATATATCTGGGCCGTCTCATCCTTCCCTGCCCACATGATAGGAGTATTATGCATCCCTGTTTTCTATGCATGGGCTGGGAATTAAAAAGACAATTCATAGGATGCTACTGGAGTCTTGTGATAGCATTTTGGAAATAAATGCTGTGAGATTGAAGCCCATATGTATTAGTGTTAAATGGAGGACACATTGCAAATGTTGAAAATTATTTGAAGACATCCCTGGTAGCATGTATTTGAATTGTGTAATGTGTTTCTGAATATGGCAAAGCTAGAAAGCATGCTATGCTCAAAAGTCACATCTTATATTCAATAATTTTTATTTTTGATAAAATAAGAAATTATATTAAGAAGGAAGAGATATACTGAGGATGATAGGGTATCCTCTCAAAGGAAAAGACCAAGACCCTATAATGATAACAAAAAAAGTAGAAACTTAAACATGCAGCAAAGCTGCCCAATCTTTACATATCTAATAAAGACACTCCCTTAAAAATGCCATGAGTTGAACACCAAAGAGAAGCCACAAACATAATCATACCTCATAAGGCATCTAGAGGCAAGGAGACATCCTGAAAATTTGAGCATTTTTACTCCAACCAAATATTCGGAATGACAGCAAAACCGTGCATTGCTACAATGTTAAACCCTCCTTTTTTCAGTCCAAAACCTTTGAATCATAGAGAAATTTCTCTGAATCTAGTGGACACACCAAACTCATACTGAAGGCCCCAAGCAACCTATTCCATAAGGATACAGCCACCCATCAATGTAGAATTAAGTGAACTTTAGTTTCTGCATTGTTCATGCAGAATACAAGTGTTATGAGAAAGAGCTATGTTAGGTTTACTAATCTGCAGCATGTCATTTGTATTGAGTACTGCTATCCTAAGAAATGATTTGACTTTTGAAGGAGTTTTAGATTTCTAAATGGGTTTCTCAAAATGGAAAACTAATCTAGTTGGAGAACAAGTGAGGGGTTCTGGTAGTGTTACATTCGAGATGTGATGTGCAATCATGGGAAATTTACAAAAGAAAGTTGTTTTCAGGGGGGGGGGGGGGAAGGATTTACAAGTATACACACACAGGAAGAATTAAGAGATCAAACTCTCCAATCCATAGTTGGAAATAGACAAATAGGGTGAATAAGTGAAGAAGAAGCAAAATGGATTCTAATTCATTTACTTCCCCACTAGTAAGATCCCTTAAAAAGTGAAAATTCCAGGACTAAAAGCTTTGAACTATAGAGTCATGTAGAGAGGAGAGACAATAGAGACTTGAAAAGACCTAAAAATTGATACAACAACATTGCCTACCCTTAAAGGGAACAAAGATTTAAAAGAACTATATCTCCATATCCCTTAAAAATAGATGTCCAGGGGCATGAGTAGCTGTGATTGCGAGATTGCACGCCACCTATTTTGATCAAAACCATTCTTGCCTCAAATGACTTTGGGCCATAAATATGTAGTCTCTAGACACCATTTCCCTGGAGAAACTCCCTTTCCTCTATGGCCTGGATTTCCCTGCTTACAAGATGATCCATTCTTGTCTCTCATGCACCAGACTACAGAAAATTCTGTCTAATCTTTTCTAGTCTCTGTGCAACTCAAAAGAGAGATAGACAATAAAGGGGAATACTAGATGGACAAGATTAATGAGAATGTAATGTGATGACCCAAATTAAAAATACTTACCCTATCATGTTCCTGGAGAAGATTGTGTCATCTCAAACTGAAGGTGAGGCCTCCTTACAATCAACTGCTCTTGTAATAATCCCACTGAGCACACCCACCACTAATGTAAACTGGAGAAGAGACAAAGGATCTCCTTGCCTAACTTCTCCTTGTCCTTGAGACCAAGACTCAGGTTCCCCATTCACTATAATTGAGAAGGTAGTAAAGAAAAGACAAATTGAAACCAAATTTTCCTTTTCACACCAAGGCTTTTGTGATCAAGAACTTCGTTAAGGAAACTCCAAATTAATTTACTCATTAGCTTTCTCAAAGTCCAACTTTAAAACAGAACATGACTCTCTTCGCATAACACCATCTACTACCTCCTTATTGACTATTAAATCAGCATAATGAATCTGCCTACTTCTTCACTCCCTGAAATATTATTCGACAACACCTTTCTATTTAACAGAAAGAACGTTGGTGATAAGCTTATATGCATTAGTCACTAAACTAAGAGTTCTTTATTATCACATGCTCATGAGTATATCTTTTTTTATCATAAGGGCAATAAGAGTAGAGTTCATGCTCACTCGAGTCTTTCATTGCTTTGGAATTCCTCAAACACCTTTAGAAGTGGAATGAGCTAAGAATAATTGTTTATTGTATTTGGGATCATTTACAAGCAATGGGTTTGGCTATTTAAGGGCCTAGAACCAAGAACAGAAGGAGAAATAATCTTCGAGACATGGCCAAGAAACAGGGGAGAAAGAAGGAAAAAGAAACTATCGGTTATTTACAATGTTTTAAAAACCGGACCGATCATTAAACCGGTGAAATCACCGGTACACGGTTCATTGGTTCTACCGTGGTCGAACCGGTGATAATTAAATATATATTTATATATATTAAAATTTTAAGATAATATATAATAACAAATAAATATTAATAAATTTTAAAATGTTTTGACTAATTATACATAAAAATAAACTATACATAACATAATATTTAATATTTAATTTGTTTAAATATATTTGCATAATTTTAATAAAAATTATACGAATTTTAATTTTATTTCTTATTTATTATATTAAAATTTTGGATTATAAACAAGACAATAATAATAATTTAATAAAAAATATATTGTTCATCCTGTTAATGGTCAAAATTTGAATCAATTATTATTCATTTTACTATTTTAAAATAGAATTATAATAAAGGTTATATATTAAATATTGCATATTATAACTAGAGATGTATTTCAACTCAATGGTAGCGGTGCATTTGCTCTCCAAGAGGACCAGGGTTCGAACCTCAACTTTGCTAATTTTGCTAAATAATAGAAAACCGGTTCAACCAGTAACCAGACCGGTTTTCTCGGTTCTCACCGGTTCTTGACTCGTTCTCAAACTCTTCGGTTTTGAGGGCCAACCGGACTGGACTAGGGACTGGTTCCCAGTCCAACTAGTCGAACCGGTCGATCCAGTTTGGTTTTCAAAACAATGGTTATTTACAATAAATATGAAAGAATCTCCTATAAATACAAATAAAGAGATAGTTGACTGACTAATAAAGGAAGAAATCCCCACCTAATCAACTGAAACTAATAAGAGGAAATATCAGGAATTCCACGTTATAAGATATCTTGTCTCGTAGATGAGACAGCTTTGAAAGAAGGGATCTGTATAATCATCAAGCCTTTGAGATTTCTCCTTATCTATGCCCTAAAATCGATCTGTTCTTCCTTTTCTTCAAATGACCTCTCTGACCTAGTGCCTTTGTTGAGTAATTGAGCGACAATCCACCCTTTCTATGAAAGGCCTATGAGGAAAGTCATCAATGTAGAGGTGAAAATAAAATTGAATAATCTTCTCAGCAATAACATCTATGACCCTGATCTGTCTCCTGTCCTCAAGCTCTAACTCCTCAATCAAACTTGCTCCTTCTACTTGTAGCCACACCATGGAAACTCTTCAAATTAGCATTTCCTTCCTTAACCCTCTGCAGCTTAGATTTCTGTCACCAACTAATACCCTCTCTAAAGAAATCTCCTCTAAATTATCTCAGAATTGTTCTTCTGTTCTTCTACTTCGCTAACCTCTCCTTCCGCCTTTATTAAGCCTTCCCACCAAGGTTGTCAAGATTGTAATCTTACATAGGATCAGTGATGGATTCCAATCTGTTGGGCTGAGACCCAT
Source organism: Erythrophleum fordii (assembly GCA_032878935.1). Classification (NCBI taxonomy): domain Eukaryota; kingdom Viridiplantae; phylum Streptophyta; class Magnoliopsida; order Fabales; family Fabaceae; genus Erythrophleum; species Erythrophleum fordii. The sequence goes on from JAVQMF010000049.1 coordinate 36,808,953, forward strand.
TATCGATTATGGTAGAAATAGTAAAAAGAAAATAGAAGAGAAAAAAGGGGGGGGCAGTTACCTTGTCACAGGATACATAGGTAGGAGAGAGAGAATTCTATTAGGGGAGGCTATTATATGCACTAGGAGGTTGTGAGAAGAAAGAGGAGGAAATCATTTGGAATCTTTTAGCTTAGTAGAGCCTCTAGTCTCTCGAATATTAGAGAACCCTATTTTTCCTTTCTCTTGTTTATTTTCATTTCCCTTCTTGCTTACTGTTAAGCTTGTAATTTGCTGCTATCTTGTGCTGTTTTCCTTAGTTGGGTGAGGATAATGTAGCTTTGTTTGATAAATAATGTAAGAGTTTGGATTCCATTAATTTGGTATCAGAGCAATTACAATCCGGGGGAGGCTAAATTAGTAGAATGGGATCCTCAATGAGAAAAGTGAAGAGCTGATTGGCGAGTGGGGAAAGGAGATACAGGAAAAGAGAGACAAGGGAGAAATGAGTGAAACCACTGAAGAAGTGTTTGCCAGATGGAAAAAAGAGTTGTAGGAGGAGAAATGGCAAAGAGTCATTGCCTAATGGAAAATGGAGATGCAAATGATAGTTTGTCAAAAGGAGAAGATGGAGTTTAGAAAAGAAACAGAGGAAGAAAGTAAGGAGGATGGATCGAAGCCTCCATTGTTTATAGATGAAGATATGTCAGAATTGATGGTTCACGAAGGGGTTAGGAAAATTGAAGGAGAGAATTAGCAAGAAGGTGGTGTTACCGGGCTTGCCATTGTTGATGGCTGGTGAGAACAAACCAGAAGAAGAGATGAAACCAACCACCATTGAAGTTCTTGAGCCTATGATGGTCTTTCAGGCTGATAGCTCATCGACACGCATGGAAATACATTGAGAGAGTGGGGGAAAATTTGTTTCTCTTGCATCTTCAGCTCCAAGCAAACCCACAGACAACCATCATTTGGGCAACGTTGAGAAAACTCGGAGATGGCTGAAATGTTGTTGTATTGAGGAAGATGGCGATGGTGGTGCAAAGAAGTCGAGATAATTTGGGGCATGGATTGGTTTAGGGAAGTTGGATGGGTTAGAAGTCCAAAATTGAATTGGGCAAAGAGAAAAAAAATCCTTGGGCCTTATTTGATAGTATCCACTGGAAACAGTAGCAGCTTGGCCCAACAGTTCATCTACTGTAAGCCTATCCAGTCTTCTGACCTAGAAGAAATCACCTGAGACGTGAAACTATCTAGGCACGTTAAAAGGCTGGCATCATTCTGATCAATATCATTGAACAAACTTGGAAGACTTCCTCACTCATCTAATGCCGATACAGTGAAGAAGAAGGACAACACGGACTGGCAAAATGCGCCTGCAGCTTCTTCATTTGCGCATTCTGCAATGTTGAGATGGCTTAAATCTGGTGCGAAGGGAGCAAATAGGAAGGAATCATAATATTGTTGCCAAAGAGAGAATAGGCCCGATGCAAACTATAGCAGTGGACATCCTTGATTTTGACTTCGGCTTATGGCCAGTAAAGAAGATGAAGGAAAAGCACCTGAGAAGGGGAAGCTTTGAGTGTCAAAGGCTAATGAAAAGGATTCTGATGAAATTCTCGTTTGATTTCCCTGGAAAGCCTAAGGTATTCGAAATAAGTGCAAAATTTTTCCATGAAATAACTGTTGTTCTTGATACTTACAATGATGTGGTTGCTCACTGCACAGCTAAGTATCTTGAAGTGACTAAGGATACTAAAATAAGAAACTTAATTTTTGAAATGGAGATCCTTGGCAGATGTATAGATTCCCTAGCTGCTAAAAATTTGGTGTACCTAACAAACATGATCCTACCTATATAAGCAAAAAATAATAGAGCTTGATAGAATAATTGAGCACATGATGACATATGAAGATAAAATTATGTTCCTAAGGATTGGTGGGTCAAAGATAATTGTGAGTTGGGGATTGATCTTCACAAGTGAGTAATGATTACTATGAAACCAAAGGGCAGAATGGAAACTCTTGTAATTGGGGAGGCACTAAAAATTTATGTAGATAGTTTCTTGTTTAAGCTATTGAAAGTGGCCATTTTAGTAGGAGCAGATGAGTCATCGAATGAAGAATTCATGAAGAGCAGCTGCCTTATATTGCACGAAGCTTCTGTCAAAGATTTATTGACCCTTGGAAGATCTCCTTAGAGTACCATACGTGATATTCAGTTGGTACAATGTCTTTTGAATCATTACATGAACAAGAAGGCCGTCAGTTGCGATATGGAAGTTGCTGAGAAGAAAGATAAAGGAGATGATAAAAGCTATTTTTGCACAGTTCCTTTGTGAATATTGGCAAGTTGTGGACAGTATTCTTGCAGAAACTGCACATGACCAGAGTCTCAGCCTCTGTAGTTTTGTTGACTTGTCACAAACAGTTCCAGGGTTTGCTAGACCAAGTCATGATGGTTTGCACAGAGCTATTGACATTTATTTAAAGGAGCAACCAAATATGACAAAAGCTGAAAAGAAGCTATGTAAATTGATGGATATAAAGAAAATGAGTAGGGAGCATTTGGAACAATTTGGACCTGCTGAACTACGTACGTTATGCCTAGCCTACAAAGAAACATCATCTGATGGGTATGAAAGCTGGATTGAGAAGTTAATCATAGCCAAATTTTCTCTATGTGATAGTGAAAAAAGGTTAAATGAGATGGTAGAACTTCTGAAGCATGGTCTGATTTGGATTGGTGGCATTCCCATAGAACTAGCTACTATAAAGACTCTTCAACGAGCTGGCATTAAGGTTTTAGGTGCTTATAGGGGACTTACTGGTCGTCATAGACAAGCATCTTTGGATGATGGTCATGATATAGTAGCATCCAACAATTGGGAGAGATTCTTCGTCTGGCAAAATGAATCGGGATTATGCAATGTTATGCTACTGCTGTTGGTTTTCATGATAGGTTGAAAGATGCTTGTTTTGGATCTTTGGTGAAAGGAGCACAAATTTCTATGGAGAAGCTACTGGACCCAACTTCTAATTTCCACCTTGAGGACAAGGTGAAACTTGTTTGGGTGGGTATTGATGGATTCCAATTTGTTGGTCTGAGACCCATTATCATTTATGGCAGAAATAGTAAAAAGAAAATAAAAGAGAGGGGGAGCAGTTACCTTGTCACAGGATACATAGGTGAGAGAGAGAATTCTATTAGGGGAGGCTATTATATGCACTGGTAGGTTGTGAGATGAAAGAGGAGGAAATCATTTGGAATCTTTTGGCTTGGAAGAGCCTCTAGTCTCTGGGACACAAGAGAACCCTATTTTTCCTTTCTCTTGATTATTTTCATTTTTCTTCTTGCTTACTGTTAAGCTTATCATCTGCTGCTACCTTGTGCCATTTTCCTCAGTTGGGTAAGGATATCGTAGCTTTGTCTGATAAATAATGCAAGAGTTGTTGAGGTTCCATCAATCAGCCAATGGTAGTTACTTAAAATCACTCATCTCACTTGATACGCCATATATATAACGTTTTGAGAGAGAGAGAGAGAATCAAAATCTTATCAAACATTAGCTGCACAATTTGTTAGTCTTAAGTCACAAGATCCCATATAATAACAGTTTAACAATTCATAGGTATCAAAAGTCACAATTTACAAGATACAAACATATCCACTAATACAATGAAGTTTGAAGCCTTAGTCAAATCCAAATATCTAGTGAAGATCCAGATGCCATTTAACATCAAATTAATTTCATAAGCCAATAACAAGCAACATGCAACGCAAGACAAATAGAGAAGCAACCAATTTCAAGAAAGAAATTACAGTAATGGAGAATAATAAATACTGAAAGGCCTTGAACTGGTGAACCTTATTAAACGTCTGCTGGAAGGGCTGGAGCTGTGTGATGCTGCATGCAAATGGAAGAAAGGGATGGTCATGTTAAGTTTCAGGGGGAGGGGGGCTGTCGATATTGCATTTTGCACGGGGGGAAGCTAAAAAGCACAGGGGATGTCATTCCTTAGATATACAATGTAAGTTTTCCAGGATTGCAGAGGATCCTAAGATCTTGTGATCTAGATTGTGATCCTAATCCGATTCTGAGTATTAGGTTCGTTTTCTCAATGGTAGGAGTGTGTAAACATGATCTTGATCTTGGCAAGCATGCTTTGCACCCTAATATTTTGTCACGCTACTTTCATGAAAGTTGAAAAGGTGTGGTGTGTCAACCACATATTCTTAAAGCTGAAGGGTGTGGAACCTCATTTAATCTTAATAGATTCCCACACAATAAGGAAATGGTGGGAAACCAGATGGGACATAAACCCTGGAAGCATATCCTTTCAGGTGCTTGCAAAGAAGAACCTGTCCAGATTGAAGAAGCAGTGTGCCCTGTAGTAATTGACCATGTTAATTGTATACTGAGCATTAGCAAAAGGTAAATTTCTAATATCACAATCCTATATAAAATCGTCAAAGGCTTTCACAATAGTAGTGTCCCAACTACCACATAATTTCTCATGAGGGAATATTAGAGCTAGAGTCGCCACCTGCATATAAAAAGGTATACACAAACCACAAGTAAAGCTCAACTCCCCCCCCCCCCCCCCCCCCCCCCAAAAAAACCAAAAAAAGGAAAGAAAGATTGCAATCTAGGTGTAGTAGGAATGCAAACTGAAGTAAACCATTGCTGGTCTCTCCTGATATCTGGAAGACTGAAAATTGAAAAGTACTCATGGAGAGAATCAATCTTATTAGCTATCCCAGCATATCCCATATTAACGCCATTCCTTTAGAAGCCCCAACCTACTAAAAGCATTCCCAATCCTTGAACCTCATCTCCCATATACTCTATACAACCTGCCCATATATTACCTCTAACTTAGTCTCTTAAAGCATAACTACATTTGGTTGGACCTTGGATATAACATCTCCCATATACTTTCTACAGCCTGCCCATATATTACCTCTAACTTAGTCTCTTGAAGCGTAGCTACATTTGATTGGACCTTGGATATAACATGGCTGACCTTCCTTGTCTTCCCATGATTGCCCAAACCTCAAACCTTCCATCTAAAAATTTTGATTGACACAATTTGTTCACCTGCCTACCCTTGGCTCCTCCATAATTGACCAATATAGCAGGCTTTTGAAATTTATTCATAAACCAGTTCTTCCAGCTCACAAGAGTCTTAGGTGACTCTACTATTGATACTTGTGCTTAACGTAGGGTTTGAGTTCTTAGGAAAAACCATAAATTTTGATTTGGATAGGATTTTAATAATTTTCCTAGTTTAATAGTGTTTTTGTAACAATATTATTATCCTTAAAAATTTTGTTTAGTTAGGAAGCTTTTGTCTTGTTTAATTAGGAGACTTTTTTTGTTATTTAATTAGGAGGTTTTTCCTTGTTCAGCTAGGATACCTATTAGGGTTTCTTGTTAAACTAGAAGACTTTGGTAAGGTTAGGTTTCTTCCTTATAAGTAGTTACTCTTTGTTTCTTTTTGGAAGCAAGATTGAATAATAATTTAAAAATTTTCACTCAGTTTGAGCTTAAGTTTCATTTTATGAAACTTGTTTAGTTTTTCGCACTTAGCTCGTTGCATCACTAACTCATCTAAAGAAACCTATTTAACATCTGTCATTTGTATGAGATATTTATATTTGAGCTGATTTGAGGTTTTAACAGTCATTTTCATGATTGATTTTCTTATTTATGATACAATTCCGATAGTGACATGATTCTTATATTATGGCTCAGGTGGTCGTGATGATGCAAAAGTTTCTATTCCAGCAACTGTCATCCTTCGTTATATGTTCACACCTGCTGAATTAAGGGTTGGTGTTACTAATATATTCTGCTAGCATTCTGATACCGGAAACTAGCTATATGAGTGACCATACCGATCCATAATATGGAATAGGGCTTCTTTAGTATCCAGCATCCTGATGGAGTGAACTGCTCCTGAAGTTCTGGTCCCCACCCCCAAAATAAAAAAAGAAGAAGGAAAACTGCTCCTGAAGTTTGACATTCTCAAAAATTTCTAACTAATATTTAGAATTAGTTACTAATGTTGTGAAGATAATAATGATAATATCTGTTCAAATGATAATGTCTGTTATTACTATTTATGCCAAAGAACCAAAACAAATAGGATTTTCTGTTTCCCTCTTCTTGTAGTCACTTTTAAAACTGCCATCTTAGCATAGTTGATTCTCATGCTAAACATGTGCTGATATTTCCTAATGCATGCAGGCTGATGAAAATTTACGTTCAGAACTAGAAGAAGATGTTAAAGAGGAATGTGTAAAGCTTGGTCAAGTGGACGTGGTCAAGGTAAGTTATTCGTGAAGAAATTATTAGAAAAGAAACTGAGACTGTTGTTTTAAATCTTTTTCTTCTTATTATTCCATTAGCAATTCAATTGAATTAATGTTTAACAGAGGGACTAAATTGCTCCAATTTGAATAGTAGGACAATATTGCTGCATTTGGAGCTAAGAATATGATTGGATGACAGATAATGGGAGGGAAGGAAGGGGAAGAGATGGCTTCATCAAAACCTCTTCCTTGTTTGGTAATTTTTTATTAGGACATGAGAAAATCAAAGAATTTTCTAGAAGCCTTCCCCAAAATACTCAAAAACCCCCCTCTGTCCTTTACATTTTTTAATCCCCCTAATTTGGGGAATTTGGGAGGAGAAATTAATTACTTACTATTATATGACCATTTATTATTTTTTAAAATTTCAATGTCAATAAATTAAATCTACATAATTAATTATTTTAATTAAAAATTGTAAAAAATATTATTATTATTACAACAACAACAACAACAACAAGCATTTTTCTATTAAGTGGGATTGGTTACATAGATCAAACGATACTATAAAGTTCTATTATGAATCATATATTTAGATAAACTATTTAAGTTTAAATCTTTCTTAATGGTTTCGCCTATAGTTTCTTCTGGTTTCCTTCTACCTTTAATTATTAAATTACTTTCCATCTGATCTACTATTCTTATTGAGGTTTTTATAGGTATTCTTTATACATGTCCAAATTACCTAAGACGTAATTCTATAATTTTTTTCACAATAGGTGCAATCCCAACTTTCTTTTTAATGTATTTATTTCTAATTCTATCTTATTTGGTATGTTTACTCATCCAATGTAACATTCTTATCTCTGTAACATTGAACTTATTCTCTTGTTAGTTTTTTATTATCTAATGCTCAGTCCCATACAACATTGCAAGTCTTATAGCAGTGTATTAAAATTTACTCTTAAGTTTGAATGGTACTATTCTATCTGTAATAACATTTGAAACACTCTTTCATTTTATTCACCTATCTTGAATCTTATGATTTACATCTTTTTCTATTTTTTCGTCGTGTTGTATAATGGACCAAAAATACTTAAATCGTGTGATTTATGGTAAGATGTGTTCTCCGATTTTCACTTCTACGTTAGAATTATTGCACGTTTTTGCTAAACTTACATTTTATATACTCCGATTTACTTATATTTAAACAAAATCCATGTGCTTTTATTTTTCACATCTTCAACTTCTCATTTATTTCCTTTCTCGACTCTCCAACTAAAACTATATCATTTGCAAAAAGTATGCATTGTGGCACCGACTGTTGGATATGTTTATTGAGCACATCCAAGACAAGAATAAAATGATAAGGGTTCAAAGTTGACCCTTAGTGCAGACCTAGTAAAGAAAATCTTCGGTGGACCCACATTGTGTTCTCACACTAGTTGTAACTCTATCATTCATATTATAAATTGCTCCAATATAAATAATATGAACTTTTTTTTCTCTAAAACCTTCTACAAAATATCTCTTGGCACTCTATCATATGTCTTCTCTAAATCAATGAATACCATATATAAGTTTTTTTTATTCTTTTGATATTTCTTCATTAATCTTCATAGCAAATATATCGATTCTATGGTTGATCTCTAAGGATAAAACCAAATTGATTCTTTATAAATTGAGTCTCATGCCTGAATCTCTACACAATAATTATCTTTCATAACTTCACAGTGTGATTCATGAGTTTAATCCCTCTATGATTTGCAAAGTTTTATATGTCTCCATTGTTCATATAAATAAGAATTAAAGTACTTTTTCTTCACTCGTCTTGCATTCTCTTAGATCTCATAATTTTATTAAACAATATTGTAAGCTAGCTTATTCCTTTCACTCTTAAACCCTTCCACACCTCAAAAGGTATATTATATGGTTTTACTGCTCTTGCATTCTCCATCTTCTTTAATGTTTCTTTTACCTCTAACTCTTAAATCTTATGATAAAAAGTATAATTTTGATCATTTTCTTTAGTGTTTAGCTTATTTGATTGCAATGAGATCCCGTGTTCTTCATTGAATAGCCTATGAACATAACATTTCCACCTTTCTTTAATATCTTGTTCTGAAATCAAGATTCTCCCTTCTTCATCTTTAATGCATTTCATTTGGCCCACGTCTCTCATCTTTCTTTCTCTACTTCTAACAAATTTATCAATATTTCTTTCCCCAATTTTAGTATTTAAGGATTGATATAACCCATCAAATGCTCTAATTTTCGCTTCGCTCACCGCCTTCTTAGTGTCTTTTTTAACTATTTTGTATTTTTTCTAATTTTTCTCACTTTTGCACAAAGACCACGCTTTACTTTTATTAGTATTATTATTGTTTACTTTTATTTTATTTTTCATTTTGTTTCCCTTGTTGATTTTAACATCCAAAGAAGAGGAATTGAAAATCATCATATAACCCTCCATTATCTTCCTTTTATTTTTTCTTGGATTCCTTCCCTCTCCTTTCCTTCCCCAAAACACAATTAAGCCAACAATTTATCTAAAGATATGCTATTAAAAGTTATATATCTTATATTAGTAATTTAAATATGTTGGAATTTGGGGCAGAAAATCAGGGATACTTCTCCTCAGAATGGGCATGATTCATGTGCTGATATTATTCTCAAAGTCAACAATAATTTTCCTTTTTTATTTCCCCTCTGTTATGAGACTTTATTTAGGCTTTTAATTGTAATTAATTTCTTTGATTTCCTTTATTTGTTTCCTTTCTTAGAGAGTGCAGCAATGTTACTTTGTTCTACTCACTCTCTATATATGTATAATCATCATATTTGAATAAGAAGAATAAAAAACTCATAGTACAGTACCTCTGATTTTTTCATGGTATCAGAGCTTGGTCCAGCATAAAACTTCCAACATGCAGTTCGGCCAATACCGGGCCTTGAATGTTGAAAAAGGAGCAACTTCTAGCGACGTTGTCCAGGCAAACACCTATGGGTCCAGTGACAGTGCACCCATACTCATTGCCAGGCATCGTCTTAATGGAAGCAATTGTTGTGGTCCCACGCTATGCTGATGCACGTGTGTGGCAGAGGCAAGGAGAAATACATCAATAGTGCAGCCAAACAACCAAGTCTTTCTGACCCCAAACACGAAATATGGGTCACATAGAACAACCTTGTAATGTCATGGCTAATCAATTCCATGACTACTGAGATGTTTGCGAATTTCATTTTGCATCCAACTGCCCAGGAGATTTGGGAGGCAGCCAGGTATTCCTACTCATCCAGAGAGAATTCAGCAGCCTTGTTTGAAATTGAAACCCTTATTACTTAGTTAAAACAAGGGGAAATGGCTGTGAATCAATATTTCAATAGCCTTATACACTATTGGCAGCAACAAGACACCTATGAGATGTACAATTGGTCTTGCCAAGCTGATGCAACCAACTACAACAAAATTGTGGAGAAGAAGCGAACATAAAAGTTCTTGATAGGGCTGAACAGCAACTTTGAAAAGGTCCGTAGTCGAATCCTCGGGACCAAACCCATGCTATCTCTCAAGGAAACTTTTTCAGAGGTGAGACATGAAGAAAGCCGGAAAAAGATCATTCATGGGCACCAACCTACTGCTGAAACAAGTGCTATGGTAGCTCGTGGCACCTAAAACACAAATCTGGATTCCAAGCAGAAAAACCCAACCAAAGCTTGGTGTGACCATTGTCAAAAACCTGGCCGCACAAAAAATGTCTGCTGGAATATACACGGCAAGCCAAAAAATTGGAAGCCAAAGCCTAGAGGAGAAGGTAAGGGATATGTTGTAAGTATAGAAGACAAATCACAAGGTGATCTGTCCCTCTTTAGTAAAGAGCAAATGGAACTTCTCCAGAAGCTATTTGTTGGACAGAATGCAAGTACAACTGAAACTAGTGCGAATATGGCACAATCAGGTAGATTTCATACTGCCTTAAGCACCCAAACCTAGCCTAATGTCTCTTGGATTGTTGATTCAGGGGCTACTGATCATATGACGGGTAATATTTTACTTATTGATTCTCTAAAGCCATGCAGTAGTGCCTTAATGGTCAAAATTGCGGACGGGTCTCTGTCAAAGGTTGAGGGTATAGGAGATGTCAAACTCTTTGAAAAATTGTTTCTAAAAGATGTGTTATTTGTGCCAAATCTGAACAGCAACTTGTTGTCTATTAGTAAACTATCCAAGGATTGTAATTGTGTTGCTAAGTTTTTTCCTACTGGATGTATTTTTCAGACTTGGATGGAGGGAGGACGATTGGCAATGCTAAGGAGAGTGCCGGGCTTTACATCATTGAAGGACATGGTTTGGCAGAAAAGAGTACCCACTTAGCTAATAGCTCAAATAGCCCTTTTAAGTGAACTTATGATTTGGCACCTTAGACTTGATCATCCAAGTTTTTAGTATTTGAAATTTTTGTATCCCCACTTATGCAATAAAAGTACCAATCTTTTTTAATGTGAGGTGTGTCATTTGTCTAAACATACAAGGAACCCATTTCCCTCTCACAAATATACACCGACTCAACCTTTTGCTCTCATTCATAGTGATATTTGGGGGCCATGCAACATAAAAAATTTATCAGGTGCTAAATGGTTCATTACTTTTGTAGATGACCATACTAGACTTATATGAGTATATCTTATGAGGGAGAAAACTGAAACCACCACCATCTTCATACAGTTTCACAATTTTATCCAAACCCACTTCCACACCAAAATCAAAATCCTTCGAACAGATAATGCCTATAACTATTTCAATACCCATCTTTCAAAATATCTCACTCACCATGGAATAATACATCAAAGTTCTTGTGTTGACACTCCCCAACAAAATGAGGTAGCTGAGAGGAAGAATAGACACCTTTTAGAGGTAGCTAGGTCCTTGATGATAACTACCAATGCTCCTAAGTTCTATTGGGGTGAAGCAATTCTTATGGCCACCTACTTAATCAATCGACTACCCTCAAAGACCCTTAACTTCAAAACCCCCTGTAAACAACTTCTTCAAGCCTTCCCTCACACTCAAATCCTCTCCACCTTACTCCACAAAATCTTTGGTTGCACTGTCTTTTCTCACATCTACCATCGTGGAAAGCTTGATCCAAGAGCACATAAATGCATATTCTTAGGTTATTCATCTTCCAACAAAGGCTATAAGTGTTACTCCTCTATAACTAAGAAAACATACATCTCCATGGATGTAACATTTTTTTAGCAGCAACCTTATTACACCAAAACAGCTATTCAGGGGGAGAGTAAGTCAGCTTTAAAATGGGGTTTATGGCCTGAGTCTAGCCCTGAAATTCCCTTGGAAGTCAGACTTGAATCTGAACCACTACCCAAAAGTGAACCCAAATCTGAACCTGAGCCTAATACTCCTGAAACCAGATCTGCACATGAGCTTAATGCCCCTGAAACCAGACCTGAACTTGAAACCAGACCTGAACTAGTTTTTGAAACTTAGCCCATCTTCCCTCAAAATGAGATGAATAATTCTAATATTGGTAGCACCACTGGTGAACGGCAAATAGAGCTCATTGTGTACAATAGGAAAAAGAAAGGAATTGATGTTGAGCCTAGTGCACCTCCTAAGTCAATCTCCCATCCAAGTCCACGTGAAAGTTGTGAAGATGATTCAGATTTACCTATTGCTTTGAGAAAAGGGGTAAGGTCTTGTACTCAACATTTCTTATGCAATTACATTTCCTACAGTAACCTTTCACCAAGTTATCAAAGTTTTGTGGTTAGCATCTTTAATGAACAGCTGCCTAAAAGTGTTGATGAAGCTATGAAGAGTGCTGAATGGAAGAAAGCCATTGAAGAAGAAATGGACGCTCTTAAGAAAAATAACACATGGGAGTTAGTTGATTTGCCAAAAGGAAAAAAACTTATAAGATGCAAATGGGTATTTACAGTCAAATATAATCCAAATGGAAGTGTGAGCTGTTATAAAGCTAGATTGGTAGCCAAAGAATTTACCCAAACCCAAGAAGTTGATTTTCAAGAAACTTTTGCACCAGTAGCAAAATTCAATACTATAAAAGTGCTCCTTTCTTTGGCAGCCAATCGTGACTAGATTTTTCACTAGTTGGACATCAAAAATGCCTTTTTAAATGGAGAGTTGGAGGAGGAAGTATATATGGAAGCCCCACCTGGCCTGGACAGCAACACCAATAAGGTTTGCAAGCTAAGAAAATCACTTTATGGATTGAAATAGTCTCCAAGAGCATGGTTTGGTAGATTTTCTAAGGTTGTAAAAGGATATGGATACATTCAAGGACAAGCAGACCATACCTTGTTTACAAAATTTTCTGATGATGGCAGAATCTCTATTCTCATTGTTTATGTTGATGACATTGTAATTACAGGTGATCACTTGGACGAAATAAGGAGGTTAAAAGATACACTAGGCAAAGAATGTGACACAAAAGACTTGGGAGAACTAAGATATTTCTTGGGAATGGAAATAGCCAGGTCAAAAAAAGGCATAGTGGTGTCCCAGAGAAAATATACTTTAGATTTATTGGAAGAAATAGGTATGCAAGGTTGTAAGCCGGCTGAAACTCCTATGGAAGCAACTTATAAAATTGGTCTCAAGCTTGAAAGTCCCCTAATAGATATAGGAATGTATCAATGACTTGTGGGCAAGTTAATCTACCTCTCCCACATTAGACCCGACATTAGTTTTCCGGTTAGTGTGGTAAGCCAATTTATGAACAAACCAAATCAAGAAAATTTAGAAGCAGTTTACAGAATTCTTAGATATTTGAAAATGACCCCAGGAAAGGGTATCTATTTCAAAAAATACACAAATAGGAGTGTTGAGGTATATACAGATGTAGATTGGGCTGGTTCAGTCACTGACAGAAGGTCAACCTCAGGTTACTGTACATTTGTGTGGGGAAATCTTGTGACTTGGAGGAGTAAAAAACAGCAAGTTGTTGCTAGGAGTAGTGCTGAAGCTGAGTTTAGAGCACTAGCACAAGCTGACGTTTTATTGAAGCTTTTGAGTCTGTTTTGAGGTTAGACCAAAGAGGGAATTTCTGAGTTTGGAGAGGAAAAGCCAACCAAAGAGAAGAACAAGCAAAGGAAGACCTGAGTTGCAGGCTGGGCCTGCTTGACATACACCAGCCAGCTTGAGGGGGAGTGTTGGAATTTGGGGCATAAAATCAGGGATACTTCTCCTTAGAATAGGCACGATTCATGTGCTGATATTATTCTCAAAGTCAACAATAATTTTCTTTTTTTATTTTCCCTCTATTATGAGACTTTATTTAGGCTTTTACAACAACAACAACAAAGCCTTTTCCCACTAAGTGGGGTCGGCTACATGGATCAATCAACGCCATAAACCCCTATCATAAATTATATTTTTAGACAAACCATTTAAATTTAAATCTCTCTTAATAATTTCTCCTATAGTTTTTCTTGGTCTTCCTCTACATCTAATTATTGAACTAGTCTCCATCTCATTTACTCTCCTAACTGGGATTTCTATAGATCTCCTCCCCACATGACCAAACCATCTAAGTCTCGATTCTACAATCTTTTCTACAATAGGTGCGACTTTCACCTTCTCTCTAATGCATTCATTTCTAATTTTATCTCGTCTAGTGTATCTACTCATCCACCGCAACATTTTCATTTTTGCAACATTAAGCTTATTTTCTTGTTGACTTTTTATTATCCAACACTCAGTTCCATACAACATTGCAGGTCTTATAACTGTGCGGTAGAATTTACCCTTAAGTTTGAGTGGTACTCTTTTATCACAAATAACACCTGAAGCACTATTCTATTTCATCCACCCCGCTTGAATCCTATGCTTGACATCTTCTTCTATTTTCCCGTTATGTTGTATGATGGATCCAAGATATTTAAATCGTGTAACTTGTGGTAGGATATGTTCTGCAATTTTTACTTCTACGCTAGAAGTGGTGTGCCTCTTACTAAACTTACACTCCATATACTCTATTTTACTTTTACTTAAACGAAATCCATGAGCCTTCAAAGTTAGTCTCCACCTTTCCAACTTCTCATTCATTTCCTCTCTCGATTCTCCAACTAGGACGATATCATCTGCAAAAAGTATGCACTGTGGCACCGGCTTTTGGATATGTTCAGTAAGCACATCCAAAACTAAAGTAAAAAGATAAGGGCTCAGAGTTGACCCTTGATGTAGACCAATAGTTATTGGAAAATCTTTTGTAAGTCTACCTTTTATTACTACGCTAGTTGTAACCTTATCATACATGCCTTGGATTGCTCGAATATAAGCTATACGAACTCTCTTTTTTTTCCAAAGCCTTCCATAGAACTTATCTTGGCACTCTATCATATGCTTTTTCTAAATCAATAAACATCATGTGTAAATCTCTTTGATTCTCCTTATATCTCTCTGTTAATCTTCGCAACTAGTATATTGCTTCCATAGTTGACCTTCCTGGCATAAAACCAAATTGATTCTCCGTAACTTGATTCTCTTTCCTTAACCTTCGCTCAATTACTCTGTCCCATAATTTTATAGTGTGGCTCATGAGTTTAATTCCTCTATAATTTGCACAATTTTGAATGTTCCCTTTATTCTTATAAATAGGGATTAAAGTACTCTTCCTCTACTCGTCTGGTATCTTCTTAGATCTCATAATTTCATTAAATAACTTTGTGAGCCAACTTATACCTTTCATTCCCAAACCCTTCCATACTTCAATGGATATATTATCCAGTCCAACTGCTCTGTCATTCTCCATTCGCTTTAATGTTTCTTTTACCTCTACCTCACAAATCTTACAATAAAAAGTATAATTTCGATCCTCTTCTTTAGTGTCTAGCCTATCCAATTGCAATAAAATCCCGTGCCCTTCATTAAAAAGCCTATCAAAATAACCCTTCCATCGTTCTCTGATATCTCGTTCCGTGACTAACACTTTTCCTTCATCCGTAATACATTTCACTTGATCCATATCTCTCGTCTTTCTTTTCCTACTTTTTGCTAACTTGTAAATACTTCTTTCTCCAACTTTAGTACCTAAAGATTGGTATAACCCATCAAATGCCCTCGCTCTCGTTTCGCTCACTGCCTTCTTTGTGTCTTTCTTAGCTACCTTATATTTTTTCCAATTTTCATTACTCTTACATAATGACCACACTTTATAACACTCTCTTTTAACTTTAATCTTATTTTGCACGCTTGCATCCCACCACCAAGATTCTTTATCCCTAGGTCCAAAACCTTTTGATTTACCTAATATTTCCTTTGCCACCTAATCTCTTTAGCCATTCCATTCCACATATCGTTAGCACTTCCTTGTATTTCTCAAGATCTTTCCTCCACAATCCGTCTCTGCAAATTCTTTTCTTTATTCCCCTTTAGTTGCCACCACTTAGTCCTTAACACTCTATCTTCACCTTTACTTTTTACTCTCCTCTTAACTCTTACATCTATAACCAAAATTCTATGCTGAGTAGTTAAACTCTCTCCTGGTATAACTTTGCAATCCATGTAAAATTTTCTATTTGATTTCTTTATAAGAAAGAAATCAATTTGAGAACATATCCTTCCACTTTTGTACGTGATAAGATGTTCCTCACGCTTTCTAAAACAAGTGTTAGCTAATATAAGATCGAACGCTAATGAAAAGTCTAGAATAGTTTTACCCTCTGCATTTACTTCTCCTATGCCATGTCCTCCATGAACACCCTCGTAACCTGAAGATACACTTCTCACATGACCATTTAGATCCCCTCCTAAAAGAATCTTTTCTTCTAATGGTATTTCTTGAAGTAAACATTCTAAATCCTCCCAGAACTTTACCTTATGATATTCTTCTAATTCTACTTGTGGTGCATAAGCACTAATAATATTAAAGATTTCTTTATCTACTACAAACTTTAATGCAATGATTCTATCTCCTAACCTTTTGACATCCACTACAATATTTTTCCAAAACTTATCTACAATTATACCTACCCCATTTCTAAATTTAGCTTTACCAGTATACCAAAGTTTAAAACGTGAAGTATCTAATTCTTTCGCTTTTTCTCCTACCCATTTAGTTTCTTGTAAACACATAAAATTAACCCTCCTCCTAATCATAGTATCTACTATTTCCATAAACTTACCTGTAAGTGTACCTATATTCCAAGTTCCAAAACGAATCCTACTCTCATGAACTAACTTCTTTAGCCACATTCGTTCACGAAAATGTGAGAGCCCTTGCTTATTTTTCACTACACCCAGGCGTCGATGCAACGGCTCTTACTCACTTGTCACTGTACTCGAGCTATACAGCGCGTTACTTACGGGCAACGACCTAGCCTTACGTTTAATATATCGATTGTTCATGTCATAGAGATTCGACAAAGTTTTACGTTGGCTGTCGACTGTCTAACACAACCCTCCTCTTTTTTCCAGGCTTGGGACAGGCTATGAAAAATAATTTACATCAAAGTTCGTCATAGGCAGAGTTTTTATTTAGGCTTTTAATTGTAATTAATTTATTTCCCTGATTTGTTTCCTTTCTTAGAGAGTGTAGCAATGTTACTTTGTTCTACTCACTCTCTATATATGTATAATCATCATATTTGAATAAGAAGAATAAGAAACTCAGAGTACAGTACCTCTTATTTTTTCAAAAAATAATAGCATTGTGAGTCTGTGACAACTGGAAGAAAACGTCAAGAAATGTTATAATTTAGAAATTACTAATTGAATTCAATCAGTAGTTCATTGGGTAAAGGATAAGTTAATTAATTAGTTTCTAATTTTTCCACTCTCTAGACTCCCAAATTTTTGTTTTATCAACTTTATAATTTCTCATTTTTTTAAACTTCTACTTTTTCTATTTATGTGCTTCTTTTTTTCACTTTGCTGTTCTAAATTAAAGATTCCTAAACAAATGTTGATGCTTTACATCTGAAGATTCCTGAACTGTTTGCTACATTTCTTGTTTTTGGTTTTTCATCTTATTGAAATTTATACGATTTATATCTAGACATCATTTTTTTTTTTGGGTAGAGTAAGAAAATATGATCCTTTTTGTGAAAAAGCAAGGCATGGACTCTAATATTATTGTTGGTAGTTTTTTTGGAAAGGGATTGGTGGTTAATCAATGTGACTTAGATGAGTGATGGATATCGGAAAATCAACTTTTTGATCCTTGTTTTTAGAGTCAACAGAGGAGATGGGACACAATTCTCTTAAAAGAAGGATTCCTCAGGGTCCTAAGCGTAGATAAGCCTTGAATTAGAATCTCAGGTGTATGTGAGTGATAGAGCCAAAATAGTTTATAGTGGAATGGTTGCTGTATTGATAAATTGGAATTGTACATACTTTGAAATTGACAACAGAAATATTTTGAAAGAAATTGAATTCAACTTCAATAGGAACTGGGTTGAAAACAAAGCAATAATGAAAGCGATAAATAAAACTAATAAATAAATAAATAATAAAAAATGTTGTAAAGCAATTTTTTTGGGAGGATTCTCTGTGTCCTCTAATAATTCTTGCTAGCAATTTATAGCATTCCTTGTTAAGCACATTTTCCACTTGGCCATGTCTCCACTTAATGCATGAGTGCTGCTTGGTTGCCTAGTAGTGGAGATTGTGGCATTAAATTGCCCTAGGTGGTTGCTATTTTGCAAGATCCATGCCTTCTTCTTTTCTAGCATTTCTGTTTTGTGAGGCATGCGTTTTTGACAAGTGACGGAACTTCAACTAGCAATGGGTCTCGGCTAGCACCTTTCATCAGCTGGCGTTTTTCTACTGGGATTCCTTGATTAACCCCTTGGGCTGTCCCAGCTTTTAGCCGTGGCAAATAGCCTTATGATTTTTTGTTCTAACAATTATATTAGTATTTTCTCTATTAGTATTTGATTAATAATGCTTAGTGTAAATAAACCATGTTCAGAGCAGAACCAGCCGGGTAGTACACTGGTCACTTTTAAACAGTTTATTGACTCTGAACCAGTCCAGTGTCTGGCTGGGGCTAGACGCCAGCTTGATGTTTGGTATTTTGCAAAAAGCAGTGAGTGGGGATTCTAACATCGAACTCTTTAGAGGGGGTGAGAGGCTAGCCTCTGCTCTAAGCTGTCATTTTAGAGAGGGTGAGAGGCTAACCTCTGCTCTAAGCTGTCATTTTCAACAATGAGTCAATGATTAGCACAAATGATGTCTTATCTGTTGAGAAAATTGGGAGAGCAAAAGTTAGGGGGAAAAGGAATTAACTGGACAAAATATATTAGTGAAAGCCTCAATGAGTTTTTTCTTTTAAAAAAAAAAAAGGGGGGGGGGGGTGAAAGGACTCAATAACGTTGTGTATAACACTGACCCCTTAACCTCTATTTATGCTAGTACTATGGCCACACAAAGACACTTATACCCTCTACATTGTGTGTAAATATTTCTTAAGACTTTCTAAAGTTTTCAATACATCTTAAATTATTCTTTTCTGAACCTCTCTTGATTCTTCTGGTATTTTCTTCTTGCAAATCTTATTTTCATTTCATAACTCATTCTCCTACAAGGGAAAAGTTTCTTCTTGATAAGCCAATCTGGAATTCTAAAGCTCCTTCAAAGGTGAAATCCTTTGTTTGGACAGCAATACTCAAAAGGATAAATGACATGTTGCAGGTTTGATGGCTCCTGACATGTGTATAATGTGTAGATCTAGTTCTGAAACTCTGCACCATTCATTTCTTTACTGTCCAGCAATGAGATACCTGTGGAATAAGTTCTTTGGTATTTTTGGTGAGAGTTGAGTGTGTCCTAACGCCCTGTAACAATTGTTCCTAATTTGATTTAGAGGGTTTGGTAATAAGAAGGGAGACACAATTTTGTGAACAATGTGCGATTTTTGGCATATCATGGATTGTATGGTTGGAGAGGAATGCACCTTCCTTCAAGGACTGTTCTGCTTTAGTCCTTTAATTGTTTCATGGGAGAGAGTTATGTATATGGCTTCCCTTTGGTGCTCAGCACATGGATTGTTTTAAGGGATCCTCTTTTGTGATATGCAAAGAGATTGGACAACTCTTCTAGAGTTTTAGGCTTTATATTGATCTTGTTAATGTGTTTTATTTTGAGCTTTTCTTGTATTTTCTGGTTTGAGGACTACTTATGCTTCAGCTAGTTGTAACTTCTTTTTCTAATAAAATATCTTTTATAAAAACGAATGATGGTTTTGCCTGCATTAATGTACTGCTGTTTCTTCTTGAATGAACCACATAGACTTATATTCTTATTTATAAGATCACACAGTCCTTCCTCATTTTAATCAGAAACACTAGTTATTGTTTCTAAACTTGCACAGACCTTCCTTGGTTTAAATTTTGACCTATCTCTAAACCCCCTAGTAAATAACATTGAATCGTCATGCAATTTCATCAAACTTAAAGAGGGTTCTATGTAAATTTTTTTCCCCCTTCTTCTACCTACTCTATGGTTGTAAATGAATTCTCTTAATTTGTCCAAGAAAAAAAAAATATCATATCTTCATTTGATTTGCCTTTTTGTAGCTCATGTTGCTGATGATTTTGCCTGCAGGTTTGTGAGAATCATCCTCAGGGTGTAGTTTTGGTCAAATTCAAGGATAGGAACGATGCTCAAAAGTGCATAGAATTAATGAATGGGAGATGGTAATTTGATCCTTCAGATTTTTTTTTTTTTTAATTCTTATTGAAGAAACTTTTGCAATATCTTTTGAGTAGCATAGTCTGCCTAGACATGATGACTTTCTTTGGTTAATCATCCACAGATCTGTTTGTCATTCAGCTACTAGGGAAGGTAACATTAAAAAAAGGGGGGAAAAATTTGAAACAGATACCACTGGTTTACAAATAAGAATTGTGGGGGGGGGGGGGGGGGGGTGAGAGACTAATGAGAATCTTATTGGCAGTTAATTCTGTTTTCTCTTTCTCTTTTCTCCTCTCTCTCTCTCTCTCTTTTTCTTTTCTCCTTTCTCTTTCTCTTCTCCCTATCATTGGTATCAAAGCCAACGATCTTTGGACCCATGGCCTACAGTACTCATTCCCAGGCTTCCTTACGTGAACTGGAGGACAGAATCCATTTATTGTTAGGTGAGAATATGTCAAACATGGTGGATCAATGAATGTCTACCATGGAACAGTGTGTTTCGAGAATCCATGAACTAATAGAAGGACTTTCGGCACAAGTGACAGAAGTGATGAGAGCATTGGGCTTAAACAGCAACCAGCATCGAAAGAAACAAAGAGGATTAACACCATGCGAATAGGGAATACCAGCTATCCACTTGTTTCACAAAGACGGAATCTCCAAGATTCCATTATGAAGATGTTCTTGGGTGGCTCAAAATGTGCGAAACATATTTCTTGCTGGATAAAACACCAGAGGAGATGAAAGTGACAATTGCTAGTTTGCATTTGATGAGAAATGCTTCGGGTGGCATAAGGATTACAAAAATAATCAAAAAGGCAGAAGAGTTTCTTGGGAAATATAGGTAGCGGCTTCGAAGAGGCGTTTTGGCCTTGTCTATGAAGATCCAATGGAAGAATTGATACAACTAAGGCAAATTGGAAGCATTGAGGAGTATCTAGATGCTTTTGACAATATCTCATACAAGGTGAAAGTATCTGAGGACCCGCTGATCAGTTGCTTTACAGCAGGTTGAAGGATGACGTTGCTAAGGGAGTAAGGTTGGTCAGACCCAAAAATCTACTAGACACCATGAGAATTGCTAAGCTACAAGAGCTTAGCTATCAATTGTCAGACAGAAATGGGTGAAACAAGAATGCATCAAGCGTAGCATCTTGGGGTGGTCAGAGCTACAATAAGCAAGAAAAACCAGCTGTTAGTAAGAATTCTGTCATGAATTCTATTAATAGTGATTGTCAAGAAGGTTAGGGAGGTGTTAAAGGAGGATTCAAACTACAGAAAATTCTGTCAGCAGAAGAAATAGAAGCACATAGGGCCAACAAACTATGTGATGTAGGACAATATGGGATGAATAGGGGAAAAGGGGGGGTGGGGGAGAAGAAAGGAGGGAGATGTAGAAGAAATAAAGAGGAAGGAGGAAGAAGATGGGGGGATGTAGAGGCTCTAAAAATAGTTTTATTATCAATCAAGACCAGGTTCCCCTAATACAGCGGTAAGGGCTTTATATAGAGCCCATAAGATAACTCTTAATAATTTAAAATAAAAGATAATATTGACCTTTAATCCTAACAAAAATAATTAAGTCAATAATTAATGCTATTTAAAATAAAACAAAAGTAATTAAAATATTAGTTAACAATCCTAATCCTAATTAAAATATTATTTTTTATATTTATCTCTAATCCCACGTTTACAAATAATTAATAATATGTCTCCTATTTTCTTCTCATTCTTCATCATTCTTTCCTAGTTGGAGAAAACTCGACCTCAAGTTTTTTAGTGTGAAAGCAATAAGAAAAATCCATCTTGAATCTTTAATTAGGATGGAAGACACTACTTTAAAATATGGTAGCCAAAATAATTTTGGGCTCTCCAATACATCAAGAATAACAAATTTGATCATGTATATAAATTCAGTTGGTTGAATATGAATGTGACATTTTGCAATTTGAGGTTTAACTATCGACTATTGTTCAGAATCATCATAATCTTCACATCCTAAATTTACTTTCAATTGCTTTTCAAAATTTATGACATTACTATCATTATCAATGTTTGATAGGCAATTGAAGGGTTCTACAATGATGACATTGGGCTCTTCCAAGATAGCTTCTTCTGTTACTTTGAGATCTTGAAGACATTCTTCTTCCACCTTTAGATTTTCCAAGTTTTTGCCAATGATTTGTATACTTAAGTGCATCCATCACCTCCTCAAAACGACGATCAAACCTGTCATTGAAATCACCAAGTCTATTTTGGATCTTTTGGATTTGTCGTTCCATGACATTTTTGAGGCAAAACAAGTGGAAAATATCCCTAATTACTTCTGATAATAGGAGTTGCAAATTAGGTATAAAGAAAGGCTGGAAATTCATTTCTGGAGCGTCTGGCGCATGAAGCCCACATGTAGGGAACTTAGCCAGCGCATGGTGGCAGTCTCTGGTGACAGGCTTATAGGGATGGATGTTGTGCTTCAGATGGAGTGTTTACTTGCCTGATTTGGTGGCTGGAAGTGTGAGATCTGGTACATACAGAAGCAAGTTTGCCATTTTTTATGAGTTTCCAGCAATGAAAATGTGATTGGAATAAGGAGAAGCTTACTATGATACCAAAATGAGGTAGGACAATATGGAATGAATAAGGGAAAAGGGGAGAGAGAAGAAAGGATGGAAATGTAGAAGAAATAAAATGGAAGGCGGAAGAAGGGGGGAGGGGAGATGTAGAGGCTCTAAAAATGCTTTTATTATCAATCAAGGCTAGGTTTCCCTAGTACAGTTGCTAAGGGCTTTATATAGAGCCTATAATATAACTTAATAATTTAAAAATAAGAGATAATATTAAATTCTAATCTTAGCAAAAATAATTATGTCAACAGTTAATGCTATTTAAAGTAAAACAAGAGTAATTAAAATATTAGTTCATAATTCTAATCCTAATTAAAATATTATTTTTATATTTATCTTTAATTTCTAATTTACAAATAATTAATAATATATTTTCTATTCTCTTCTCTTCTCATTCTCCATTACTATGCGACTTCTGTCGTGGAAAATACACTTAGGGTCATGAGTGTCCTCAACACAAGATGCAAGTGCACTTGATGGAGGTAGATGACATAGGGATGGAAGAAGCAATAACAGAAGTTGACTATGTGAGGAACTTGCAGATAGCCTCCAAGATTTCACTAAATACAATTGAAGGCATGGAAGATAATACTACTGTGTGGGTGCAAGGTCACTTAGGGAAGAAGATATTACAGATTTTGATCAATAGTGGGAGTACCTGTGACTCTATATATTCGCAAGTAGTCAGAAGTTGGGGTTACCAATGGAAGAGTCAAAAGATGCCAAGTTACAGTAGATGGAGGTGGAAAATTGTCAATACAAGGAGTTCGCAAAAACATTCATTGGAAAATGCAAGGAAAGGAGTTTCGAACTGATGCATTTGTTATTTCATTAACTGGTTGTGAAATGTGTCAGGCATGGATTGGTTAAAATCAATCGGTTGTGTACAATGAGATTTTGCTGATCTTACAATGTTGTTTTGCTATAAGGGGAAATGGGTGAAATTAGTAGCAAGTACTCCCACCAAGTGGAAGGTAACATCTCAAAAACAAATACAAGAAATCAGTTTAGAAGAGGTCCAATTCTTCTTCATACAGCCTGTACAAGACACAGTAGAAGGAATAATTTGTATGACCATTCAGGCAAAGGAAGGAGAACAGGTACCAGAGGCTATTCAGCAACTCTTAAATGAGTATAAGGGTGTTTTTAAACCTCCTACAGCCTTACAACCTTTCAAAGAAGGCCATAATCACAACATTAATTTGCAAGAGGGAGCAAACCCTATCAATATCAGGCCTTTTAAGTACCTACTGCACAGAAGGATGTGATTGAAAAGATGGTTGATAAATTGTTGGAAGCAGGGTTATTCAGAACAGTTCTTCGCCTTCTACATCTCTTGTGGTATTGGTTGAAAAAAAGGACGGGTCATGGAGATGTTTGTGGATTATAGGGACTTAATAAATGTACTATTAGGGATAAATATCCTATTCCAACTGTAGAGGAGTTGTTAGATGAGCTATATGGTGCTAAAATTTTT
Source organism: Erythrophleum fordii (assembly GCA_032878935.1). Lineage (NCBI taxonomy): Eukaryota > Viridiplantae > Streptophyta > Magnoliopsida > Fabales > Fabaceae > Erythrophleum > Erythrophleum fordii. The sequence goes on from JAVQMF010000049.1 coordinate 36,833,030, forward strand.
ACTGAATTGGATTTGTAATCTGGATATCATCAAATAAGGATGAACCCAAATAATATTCCAAAAACAACATTCAAAACACACTCCGGGCATTTTGAATTCATAGTAATGCTGTTTGGCTGACAAACACACTAGCCACTTTCCAAGGAGAAATGAATAGTATATTCAAAGAACACTTGAGGGAATTTGTCCTCATATTCTTTTATGACATTTTAGTCTATATTCTGTGCTTGGAAAGTCATGTGCGGCACTTGAAGAGAGTATTGGAGAAGTTAAAGGAACAACAGTACTTTATAAAGGCCAACAAGTGTTCTTTTGCTGCTACCTAGGTAGAATATGGTCATATTATCAGCTCATATTTCCTTGGACTCACGGGATATTATAAGAGATTCATTAGAGGTTATGGAGAAATAGCCAGACCCTCCAATAATCTTCTAAAGAACAGTACATTTCAGCGGACAGAACAAACTTCTCAAGCTTTTCAGAAGGTGAAGGATACATTGACAACAACTCCAGTATAGCCTTGCCAGATTTTTCATGTCCTTGAAATAGATGCTTCAAGTCAAGACATTGGTACTGCCCTTATACAGGAGCAAAGAGCTATTGCTTTCTGTAGTAGGGCCTTCTCTCCTAAACATCTTTCTCTTTCAGTTTATGAGAAAAGAATTCTTAGCTCTGGTGCAAGCAGTGCAACAATGGCATCAATTTCTAGATGGAAGACACTTTATTATTAGAACAGATCAACAATGTCTCAAATATCTGTTAGATCAAAAGTTGAGAACCTCTTTGCAGAATTTTTGGTTAACCAAGCTCATGGGCTATACTTTATGAAATTCAATATAAGAAATGGAAGGAAAATGAGGCTGTAGATGCACTTTCTCAGATGCAAGGGGCTGAATTACTTCAAATAGCAGTATCCTCAATCTCTAGTGATATGTGGCAGAAAATACAAGAGACATGGCAGCAAGATACCTAGTTACGAGCACCCATCTCCCATTTAACTGAAAATACTGACAACCAAACAAGGTATTCATGGGATTATGATACCTTGAAGAGGAAAGGGGAGATAGTTACCGGGGATAATGATCAGCTTAAAAAAATTTACTTTCATGGATTCATGAGTAACCACAAGGAGGTCATTCAGGTGTTGGAGCCACTTATTTCATAGTTCAGAGTATCTTTTGGTGGAAGAAAATGGAAACAGATGTCAAGGCTTTCATTAAGGAATGTGATGTATGTGCAAGATGTGAAGGGAAAACTATTGCTAGCTGATGAAATCCTTCCATTTTATTTAAGTCTTGAGCTGAGTTACAACAATCGTGCTCAATTCACAATGAATGAGCCGAAAATAGTAGCTGCAAATGGCAGAAACAAGAGAAACAAAAAACAAAGGTTCTCTAACGTTTGAGAGGTTAGAGTCTCTCCACCGTATAGCCAAAATTCTTCCTTGCTTCCCCCACTTCTGCTCACGCCAAAAATATCTGCATATCCATCCATTCTCTCTCCACCCATTGCATGTGTGGGTTCGTTATATTGGGACCCCGCTCATTCTATCCACTTCTCTTTTTATTTATATGCCTTCTGCTATATGACGTCTAAGACCCATGGCCCATTATGTTTATTGGGCTCATCAATACCTTCCCCAACCAGAGACACCTTGTCCTCAAGGTAAAATTCAGGAAACTGCATGTGCAGTACATCATAATCTTCCCATGTGCTCTCAGACTCATCTAATCCTTCCCACTTAGCCAGTAACTCCACTCTACCATTAGTAATCTTTCTTGTAGAATAACTTGAGGTCAAAATTGCAACTCTAAATTCTCAATCAAGAGGGGAGGAATATCTTTGGAAGGGACTGAAGGATGCAGGGATTATTTGAGCTGAGAAAAATGAAATATTGGGTGAATTCTTGAAGTGGGAGGCAACTCTAGGTGATAGGCAACTGGCCCAAGCTTCTCTATGACTTTATGAGGGCCATGGTACCTAGGATTAAGCTTCTCATTGCGTTTTCCAGTCAATGACTTCAAATAAGCCAAATCCCGCTTTAAAGTTCACATCTCCTCTTTTTGTCAGCCCACTGCTTCATGTACTCTTGTGACTTCTCAAGGTGCTCCATTAATTGAGCCAAAATCAGATTCCTTGCCTTAATTGTCTCATTAACATCCTCCACTGCAGAATTTACATCCTCCAACCTAAACAATGTAGGTGGGTCCCTTCCCAGCTTTGAATGGAGTCATCACAGTAGACTGTTATTGTAGGTATTAAACCAGTACCACCCATGGCAACCACCTCGCCCATTGCTTTAGTTTGTCATTGGTGAAGCACCTCAAATATGTCTCAAGGCTGTGATTCACAACCTCTGTCTATCCTTCAGTTTCGGGATGATAACCTAAGCTATATTTAAGTGTAGTTCCAGCTAGCTTGAACAACTCTTTTCAAAATTGGCTCACAAACACTCAGTCACGGTCTGACACTATGAATTTAAAGAATCCATGCAACTTCACCACCTCTTTGATGAAGCCTTCTGCTACTTCGGTAGTAGAAGAGTGGGCAAGTCCAATAAAATGCCCATACTTAGTTAATTTGTCAACCACCACCATTAGAGTATCAAACTTTTCAGATTTAGGTAGCTTGACCATAAAGTCCATGCTTATATCCTCCCAAACCCTCTGTGGTACTAGAAGAGGCTGTAACAGACCAACTAGACTCATGGCTTGGTATTTGTTCTTTTGGCAAGTCTCATACACAGCCACGTAAATCCGTATGTCACATTTCATACCCTCCCAAAGCAGAATTTCTGAGAGTCTTCTATAAGTGCGCAAATAGCCTGAGTGTCCCCTGTGGGTGAGTTATGAACTCCCTGATTAAAGGAGCTATCCTTGGAGATCCTTTTGGTAACACAATTCTGCCCTTATAAAGTAAACAGCCCCTTTTCATGCTGTAATTAGTGGGTGCCTCATTTCCATCAATGATCTGTTGTAAAATTGGAAACAACTTAGCATCTTTTTTGACCTCTTCATCTATGTTCTGCATTTGCTCATAATTCCACAGAGAATGAACCTTCAATTCAATGAATTCACCCCTGCAAGACAGTGTATCTGCCACTCTATTTTTTGTTCCAGGTTTGTAATTAATTTTGAAATTGTATCCCATGAGCTTTGAAAGCCACCTTTGTTGTTGATTTAGATTAATAATCCTTGACTCTAACAAGTACTTGAGAGCCCTTTGATCAGTTTTTATAAATGAAGGGATGATCCATGAGGTAATGGTTCCAATTCTTTTTTGCATAAATAATGGCTATTAACTCCCTTTCATATACTAAATTTTGTCGAGCCCTATTTGAGAGGAGTTGGCTTAAATACAGATTGGCCTCCTTTTTTGCTTGAGTATAGCCCCTATGCCAGGCCTAGATGCATCTGCTTCTACCTCAAATGGTTGAGAAAAATTCGGCATAGCTAAATTGACACTGTTGTTGTCACTTGCTTGAGGAGCTCAAACGCCCTATGGGTTTTGTCCTCTTCTTGTGTAAGGCAGTGAGGGGCTTAGCTATTTTGCCATAGTTTTTCATGAACTTTCAATAATAACCCATTGGTCCCAAAAATCCTCTCAAGGCCTTTAAGTCTTTGGGTACAGGCCAATTTACCATAGCTTCTTAACTCAGCGGGGTCAGCCTCCACGCAATTAACTGAAATAATATGACCAAGATATTCTAACATTGGTCGCCTAAAGATGCTTTTTTTTTTTTTTTGGGTTAATCACTAATTTCTGGTCTTGTATGAGTTGGGAAGTCCTTGCTGTAAATTAAGATGTTATCAAAGAAAACCAAAATAAACTTCCTCAAGTATGGCCTAACCATAAATTCATAATGGCCCTCATGTGTTCTAAAGGCTATCTTCTCCTCGTCCCCATGTCTGATCCAAATTTGATGATATCTGGATTTAAGGTCCAGCTTAAAAAATATGGTTGCTCTTCTTAGCTCATCCAATTACTCATCTATACCAGGTATAGGAAACTTATCCGGTATAGTAACCTTATTAAGTGCCCTATAGTCAACATTGAACTGCCAACTTCCATCATTTTTTTTTTTTAATCATCAACACACGACTAGAATAAGGGCTACATGATACCTGCTATTAACATCTCTTTGACTAATCTTTCAATTTCATTCTTTTGAGAGTGAGCACACCTATAAGGATGCATATTAGGGGGTGTTTCCCTTGCTTTGATCAGAATGGCATGGTCTTTTAACCTAGAGGGAGGGAGGCTTGTAGGTTGTTCACAAACTTAAGCAAACACTTTCAGCAAAGCATGAATTTTAAGGGCCACTAGTGGCTGTTCTGTTTGGATTTAATTCCTGTCCTCCTCCTTTAAGTGTCTTAAGCATGGAATTAAGAGACACTAGCATTTTAGCTAAAGAGGGATCTCCTTTTGAACAGACCTTTTCCTTTACCTTCTTGTACTTCATGGTTTGTTGCCTCCAATTCACTTGTCTCACCAATTGATTTTAGCCACTCAATTCCCAACACCACATCCTCACCTCCTAATTCAAAAAGGTAAAAGTTGTGCTGAATTTTTACTCCTTGTATCTCTAATGTCAACTCCTTGCAGACCCTTTTACCAAACAACTTATACCCATTGCTCACTGTCACTGAGTATAGTTTGGTCCTTTGCAATGGCAAATTTAAATGCTCTACTAACTTCGAAGAAATGAAGTTATACGTGACTCTGCTGTCTATCAAAATCATCGCAGTTTCCACTTCAATTTCCCATTAATTTCATAGTTTGGTGACCCGAAAGTCCCACAATGGAGTGCATTGACAATTCCATTGATGGTTCCTCCTTTTCTCGCTCATCTACCTGAGCTTCCTCCCTTATCACTTTTTTCAGCCTCATCACCTACTGAGATAAAATCAACAGCTGCAATGACTTATTCTTACACTTATGATTTGGGCCAAATTTCTCCTCATATTTGAAGCAAAGGCCCTGTTCCCCTGTGATCTCTACTTTGATAATCTGCAACTAGCACTATTGCTATTGTTGGAAGCAGTAGTATTATTGCTGCTACTGCTTTTTGTCTCCCCACCCTTTTACAGTTGGGACTCTGTGTGCCCAAAGTTTGGGTGACACTCCATGACAAATCCCAAGGGCTAGGTAATTTAGAAAAAGATGGCTTCTACCTTGTCCACTTGGTTTCTATGAGAGACTTTGCTCCCTTAGCAATTTTTTTTTTTCTGTCTTGCCTTCTCCAAGATCACATTTCTTTGTTTCACCTGGTAAGCCACATCTATCAGCTGCTACAGGGATTGAGGTTGTATCATCCTAACCTCAGTCCTCATCTAATCCCTGTGTCCATTTTTGAAAGCTCCCGTAAGTACTTTGGTAGAAGCTTCTGTCATTTGAGCTGATATCATCTCGAATTTCTCCTTACACTTTGGGACAGTTCCTTCTTATTTCATGGCCATCAAAACTTCATAACTATCTATGATGAAATCACCTCAACAACTTCTGTTTAAGCTTGGCCCAGGTCTTCACAGGGGTTTTCATCTCCAACCATTGCAATCAATTCAAAGCTTTCCCCTCCATGTACACTGCTACTACCTCCATCTTTTCTTCCTCACTTACTGCATTTAGAGAAAAGTACCTTTGAACCTGAAAGACCCACCCAATTGGGTCCTCACTTGAGAACAGGCGAAGTTCTAGTCTCCTGAATTTTTCCATGTCACGTTCTCCAACTTGGCCTTCATTCACACCATTTACTCTGTCTATAGTCTCGTTCAGTGACGCTTATGGCTGTTTGAAGGAAGTTTGAGGTTGTTCAACAGTTTCCTTACCCTTCTTGCCATTTTTCATGTTGCTTTGTATATCTTCTCCTTCAAATCCATCAAGACCTCCATAATCACCGACAGCTCACCTCTCATCTGCCGAACATTCCTTTCCAATGTATCCACTCACTGCTCCATCCTTGTACATACTATTCCAAGAACACAACAGCTTTGATACCAAATGGATGAAATCCTTCCATTTTATTTAATTCCAGGGCTGATTTACAGCAATCGAGCTCAATTCACAGTGAATGAACTGAAAACAGTAGCTGCAAATGGCAGAAACAAAAGAAACGAAAAGGAAAAGTTCTTTGACATTCAAGAGGTCAGAGTCTCTCCACTGTATAGCTAAAATTCTTCCCGGCTTCCCCCCACTCCTACTCATGCCGAAAATACTTGCATCTCCACCCATTCTCTCTCCACCCATTACACTTGTGGGTTTCATTATATTGGGACCACTCTCATTCTTGCCACTTCTCTTTTTATTTTTTGGCCTTCTGCTATAGACATGTAAAACCCTCAGCCCATTATGTTTATTGGGTCATCATTAATCTAAGTCTTTTACAACCCTTACCAGTCCCTTCTGAAGTATGAGTATAGCAATGGACTTTATAGAAGGGTTACCAAAATCTAAGGGAAAAGACATAATTTTAGTAGTGATTGACAGGATGAGCAAATATACGCATTCTAATGCCTCAAGCCATCCTTTTACAGCAGCTCAAGTGGCTCAATATTTAATTGGCAATATCTACAAACTTCATGGAGCTTCAGGGGATATTGTTAGTGACAGAGATTCTATCTTCTCAAGTAATTTTTGGAATGAGTTTATGGTAAGATTGGGCATCCAGCTGAACCTTACATCTGCCTATTATCCTCTATCAAATGGGCAATATGAAGTTTCAAATCATCGTCTTGGGACTTGCCTAAGATGTGTGACATGGGAGAAACCAAAAGAATGGCACAAATGGTTATCGCTTGCAGAATGGTGGTGCAATACTACTTTTCACACATCAATTCAATCTACACCTTATGAAGTTTTATACGGACAAAAACTTACAATACTGCTTATGATTTAGTATTAGAAGCCATTGATCGTTCCTTTACAACAAGGGAGGAGATGTTGGCCTCCACTAAATACCATTTACATAGACCTGTTAACAGAATGAAATAGCAAGCGGACAAAAAGAGAACAGATAGAGAGTTTCAAGAAGGGGATTGGGTATTCCTAAAATTTCAGCCCTATCAAGAATTATCCACGGCCTCAAGAAGTCCACAAAGTTAGCTCCGTGTTACTTTGGTCCCTGTAAGGCTCTAAAGAGGATAAGACTAGTTGCTTACAGATTGGATCTGCCATCTTGTAGAATTCATGATACATTTCACGTATCACTGTACAAGCCGTGTCATGAACCTTCTATTATTCAACAACATCCTCCATTGGATTGGCCAGCACAGCATATTGATTTAGTACCTGAAAAGACACTACATAGGAGGTTGGGTCAGAAAAGGGGCAGACCAATCACTGAAGTTTTGGTCAAATGGAAGGATCTTCCTGATGAAGATGCAAGCTGGGTTTGATTGTATGATTTTGAGAGGTTTGAACCTAGGTTCATTGATGTACATAACCCTTGAGGACAAGGGTTCTTCAGGGGAAGAGTACTGTTAGGCGTGTTATATGTGAAAGAATTAGTTATTATGAGTAATAGTTTGTCAGTAACTAACTGGATTATAAATAAGAATTGTAAAGGGAAGTCAGAGACTAATGAGAATCTTATTGGCAGTTAATTCTCTTTCTCTCTCTCTTTTCTCCTTTTTCTTTCTCTTCTCGCTATCATACTGCCATTCATATGATGTAGTGGATGATGAGATTCTAAATTTGCTGACTTTTAATTTTAGAATAGCTTCATTTTTGCAATTGCTATGATGGTCCTCCCCCCCTTTTTTTTCATTCAATTCTCACTTCTCTCTATTTTTTTTCTTGTTCATTAATTCTGGCCGTTCTTTTCCTCATTTCCTATTTCAGGTTTGGTGGGAGACAGATACATGCTAGTGAAGATGATGGTTCCATTGATCATACCTCCATCCGGGATTTGGATGAAGATGCCTTGCGACTGGAGCAGTTTGGTGCCGAACTTGAAGTCGACTGAGTTTAATACTGAGAGTATCGTTGCTCTGGATTTTTACTTGTTGATAGTTCCTAATTTGAGTGACGACCTGAGATATTTATTTTCTAGGTTTAGGCATGGTTGTGGCGTCGTGCTTATACCAGAAGTTGTTTCTTATTCCCATCTCTACCGACTTTCTTGGGAAAGATGTGCGTTGAAATTGGCATGTGCATGAGACATTTACACTTTGTGATGGGCACACTGATAAATATATGCTAATCTTATTTTAGGATTTTCGTTTTTGCTTTGCTCAAAGAAGGTACACAACTTTAGCGGTCAAAGCAGACACACTTTTTTGGGGCTAATGTCAAAGCAAGCACTTGGTGGTATGGAAATTGAGGCATAAGTTTAATTATTTTGGAATTGATTTTCTAGAAACCAAAACATTTGTGATAGACCTGAACATAGGATAGACCTATGGAAAAAAGAAAAAGAATTAAAACTCGATCATGGTCCATTTTCCCCCCTATCTTTGGGCTTGGGTTCAAGCTGGCTTGCATCTTTCTTTCTTTCTTTTTTTTTTTAATCTGGGGGCCTAAATCCTTTAATAGTTAGTTATTCTCCTTTTTTTTCCTCCAAAAAATTTGAAGAAAAAGACATCCTTTAAGAATTTAAAATTGAGAAGATTAAGTCAATTTGCATTAATAATTAATAATTAATTTTCTAACACTGAGAATTGTTTCTTTTTTAAAATTGTATTACTCTCAAATTTTCTTTGCGAAGGAAAGTTGAAGTGGAAGGAAGAAAAATTAGGAAGGATCTAAATAAAATTTAAAAATATTACAATATAATAGAAAAAAGTTGTCGGGATTGGGTTTTAATTCAAGTATCACTCATTTTATATTTGGATTTTCTTCAAACAAACCTTTTTTTTCGGCTTTTTTTTTAGCTATATCTTTTTTTTTTGGGGGGGTCTAAGTTGAGCTTACTAGACTAGATGTGTTTTTCAACTTGTGATCAAGTTTGCATTTGTCAAGCAATTAATAGGTGAAAAAGGTAAGTTCACTGTTTTAGGCTTTTTTTTTTTTTTTTTGCTTTTATCATTGCTTTGCTCCCCCAAAGGCCATAGATCTTGTAACGAAAAAACTCTTGAATTCATATTTTAATGAAATCCTTGTTACTGTGTATTTAAGGAACAACTAAAGAAAAATGGTCACTATTACGAGATAAAAATATCGATTAACTGAAATAGAATTCATTACAATACATCTTTAATCGCTCTCGGAAAAATAGCTCAACCTGAAAAACTCATTTACAATCCTTCCAGTCAGAGTTAAAATAAATGATCTAATTCTTAAATTTTTACCCCAAAAAAATTCAAATTTTGCAATCGTATTTAAGTCTCGCCAAATCATAAGAAAAAAATGCGAGCTTATTGCATTTACAACCTAACACAATCTCATGAGTGTACGTGGTGCTCCTTACCTGAACCAAGTTTAAACATCGGGGCTAAAATGCACTACTAATGTGAGCGAAACACCTTTAAAATCATTCAACGAACCTAAACCAACCTAGTATTTTTATAATATACCAAAAATAATTTCACATGAGCCAAAATATTCTATTTATTAATTTTTAAGGAAACTAAATTGATTCCAAAATCATTGGGATATATTTTGAAGTGAAAAAAAAAAAACAAAAACCAAAGACTAAAATTGTTATGGTTATAATGATTAATAAAATTTGCTCATGATTTATAGTGCACGTAGATGACAGAATGTATTCAATTTTTCACAAAACACACAGGTAAGATCAATTTAAATTTAATGAAAATTTTTAATGAAGGATTTTTTTTCAGAAAACGGGAAAATGATGCTCGACAATTATGACGCCATAGCATTTGATTAGGTTGTAGAAAACCTCAATGAGAATTCACTCCATAGCAGCACACGTTATAATTTCCCAAGTCTATATCCCCCTCGAAAAGATAGTGACAAGAAATATCTTATCTTCTTACATTCATAAATTATACACTTTCTTTGAACCAAACTAGGATCACCAATGTAATATTGCTTGCATTGGTATGATTTTGCCATTGAGATGGCTCATTTTTCCCATAGGCAAACATTATATGAATGAAAATCAAGTTAGCAGAGTTCGGGCAGTGAGTACATCATTCCTGCAGGCATCCATTGTCAACATAATATGCTCATAAACACAATCCTTTAACATTTGTCTACAACCCCTAAAGGATCAATACAGATGATACGATTTGCCATTGGTACATGATTTGGTAATCGTTGTAAAAACATCTAGAATGACAGGGTCACTTCTCCATAGCAACCTTGACAGAGACGAGAGAATACCCATCTTGCTTGTACGGATTGTTAAACATACATACAAATTAGCAACTTGAGTTACAAATGGTAATATTTTACAAAAATATGTACATAAATATTGATCCAGACTACTATATTGTTACGACAGTCAGCAGAATGATACACGTGCCTCTTCAACACCCCGCCCCAAAAAAAAAAAAAACCATCGAACAACCCATTAATGAACTAGACATCTAACTCCTATCCCAAAAAATAATAATTAAAAAAGGGGAAAAGGGGGGGGGGGTGAAATAATTACCCAATATGACAGACATCAACCAAACTGGCATCATCTGGACCTTTAAAACTACATCTGCCGATCCTATACGAGGCTTAGAAATCTGATTTCATCAACTTCAACCGAGGTTTTATGTTAATATTCGCAAAGGGTTTCGTCTGTTCTACATGAACATAATCCCTGGTCTTGAGAACCTGCCAATATGGTCGAGATTAAATTTTAACCATACGCAAAAGTTGCCTAGCAGGCACAGCAGAAACAGACTGAACGCTTCAACGAAATCAAACAAACTATATTAGGTTACTATCACATGCAAATCATAATTACAACTTCACAACAAGAAGCAGTCACCCTCAATAAATTACATAATCCAAGACAAATATAGTAACTTTCCAATCAAGAGAACACGATCAAGAACCTATGAAGATAAATGTATTGAAAATCATATTTGAAAAGCCTGATTACCATTACCAATGATCATGACCCATACTCCTTTTTTTGTCAGAATGGAAAGCCTTGAGAGATACAATAATACAGTGAATGTTAGGCAGGCATACCTAAATAGGTTAAATTCAACCCCCCTTCTCCTTTTTTGGTAATCACATAACAGAGAAAGGGAGAAAAACTAATTTAACCTAGTGACCATGCTACTGTTAAGGATAGGACTGGTTTGTTCATCCATAAGCTTCACACTCCACTACTCATACTCAGCCATAAACAATGCCCGTTTGAAATTGCTGTGGATTTTTACTTATTTGAAACTACTTTCAAGCACTGTGATAAAGTAGTTTTGTGTTTGCCAAAATCCTGTAATAAGTGCTTTTATGAATATTATTGTATTCGGAAATCTTTCAAAAATCAGAAGTGTTTGTTATTGTCAAATTGCTTAAAAGAAAATGTATTTAAGAGGGTGGGTAAAATAAAAGGTAATTATGGTAATTAATGATTTTGAATGGAGATACTTCTGTCTTCCTACCACCCAAAAAAAAAAAAAGAATCTGCTTCTACTTCTCCTTTCAAGGAAAAGCTCCAATTTTTTCTGCTTCCTTCCTACAATTAAAAAACTGATTTTGCTACTGCTCGAAGGCAGTTTATTTTACTTTATTTTTTTTTAAACAAAAACTTGGCCAAACACCTCATTTCCTCAAAAATTATAATTTTCTAAAAAATAAGCAGCTTCTACCCTCCCTGAAGCTAGGCCAGACAAGCCATTACTGTCTTCCTAAATCATTTCTGAAGCTGCCATTCCCCACACTCAACTCAGCAAACAATTTGACAATTCTAATGTTTTGAACCAGTAAGGTATCTTCTATCTCCGAACTGAGACTTCAAAGAATTTGTCTGATCTCCTTCATTTTAACCCATGCATCTCTTCTGCTTAGGCCTGCCATGCTGTACACATGAAACAACAGTGTTCCCTCTACTGGTTACAGCAGAAAAGTTTTTATATTGCTTGCATTTAATGCATCTGTTGGCTAAAGATTAAAAAACCCTACCAACCCATCCTACCTTGGAAATATTCAGAGATACTAGATACCAATAGGAAACTGAGTGCCCATCACATCCCAAAAGGCATCCATATAGCTAGGAGGCTAGAACAAAATCTGACAACTAGCTTAAGTAACCAAGGTAGACAGGAGTGACTATAAACATTAATACCAGTCAATCCAATCCAATCCACTTTTAGCTAAATCAGGCTTCAAACACAACTCCAAACAGGGAAGGCACATGCACTAGAACCCTCCAACGACATTGAAATATCAGCAAGCGAAGTTTGTAATTAAGCACTTCTACCAATACTAAACTAATATAATATCGAAAACCCCAGGTTAAATGGTAGTTATATAGTGTTTCCAAGACTATACCCTTAATATATTAACCAAAAAAAAAAAGGACAAAACATAACAGTTCCAATTTTTGGATGCAGTTTGCAAAACAGTTTAAACTTCAAAGAATATATGAAATTGAGTCATTGACATTTAAGAGATTGCCTAAATATTAACCAAACTTCTGAAAAATTCAAACACTTAGATCTTGATGACAAAACAAGGTCCCAAAACAGTAAATGTTAACACAAATTTTAACAACCAGAGAAAGGCATATTCATCCCCGCATAGCATATAATATAGAAGGAACCACATTAGACCTCAACAATATATCTTTAAGTATATAAAGCCATAAATCTCCCTACTTCAGAAAACAGACTTTACATTTCAATGATTACTAACCCTAAACAAAAAGATATGTCAATATCGTTAAGTTTATCATATATTTATATATTGCACTATATTATGTCACCTAAATCAATATTCAAGAACATACCAGTGTTTCAAAAAACATCCTTGAGACTTCCTTCCGAGTTTTACCGGCTATTATATTATCAAGGGGTAGGTTCTTCCTTCCATGTACATCTTCCTTATCAAACAAAGCCTGCAGATACTTGGCAACAGCCCTGTGGATAAAAGCTTTAGTAGGCTACCAAACTAAAACATACATGAAGTCAGGTCACATAACAATGTTAGAACTCAAACAAGTTCACGACATAAAAAGTAATATTTCTTTTATATATAGAAGAATACAATAAGATCCAAAGCAAGCCAATAGGCAATGAGGTTTGCATATTGTTTAGCTGATATAACTCAATGAAATATCGGAAGATTTTTAAAAAATAAAATAAAATCAATGGACTAGTGAAAGACTCCGTTTAATTCCAAACAAGAGAATTTAAACCTAGCAATACTCAGGATAACCCCCCTCTCTTTCTTCCAGGGCATCAGTACCATCCAAGGCAATGAATGAGGGCCAGTTTAAAAGATAATGCTTAAAACTGCAGTGTAAGAGGGAATTCAGCATTATAGCATATAGTATATAACTAGAAGCATCACTAAGACCAACATAAATTGATGTTAGCTTCTTACTAATGCTTTATTGTATAAAACATACAAGAAAAAAGCAGTTACTTGCTGCATGTAGAAAGCTTCTTGCTAGTGCTTCACATATACAAACCTGGTCCGAGAAGACCATCCACTATTTTCTAGGTGAGCTCCTTCATCACATGGCATACAATCATCATCATCTTGAACCACATCATCATCATCAACATTCAAAAATCCTGGAAACAGAGAGAGGATAGATACCTGTATCAAATAATCATAAAAAACTAGCAGCAATAAAACACTTCACACAATAACTAAACTAACAACTTGGGAAGCCACAATATGCATCGCTAGCACCTATCCTGTAAGAAGTGAACATAAGAGACCCCTAGAAGACATAATTTCCCTCCCCCCCCCCCCCCCTTTTTTTCATTTGCTTTTGGTGGTATTGGTAGCTCCCCCAAGGCAGAAAGATGAGAAGATTTTAAAAATGCAACAGCTGATCAGGAAGAAAACTATGTTTTCTCAGGTAAACGATGATCCCATATAAGGAAACTAGGTTATTGTTCTTTCCTATTCCTACATCCAATTTCTTTCATTCAGTTTTGGGATCTGAGGAAACAGTTTTTAGTCTGCTAAGTAGCTTTCTTGGTATCCATGGAAAGATTTAACCCTAAATTTCCAGAAGTCCAAGAGCTGCAAAAGTTGCTTCAGATATGCAAGTTCAGCAGAGGGCATTTCCAAGGATGTCAGATTCACCTAGAGGCATCAATGATTGGAAGGTTAAGTATGGGAAGCAGCCTTCTTAATGTCCCTTCAGCAAGACAGAACCTGGTGGAATTTAAAATAGGGAGGCAACTTAAGGAAAGCAAAGACTTCCCATAGAAATTTTTTTTTTCTTGGTTTACCCCAAAAAAAATTAGGGATTAGATGTCAAGGGGCACCAAAATTTGTGGATGCCTACCAACAAAGGATCACCAACAAGAATCGATCCAAAAACCCCTTTAGACAATGCAACTAGATTCTACCAATTGGTCCAAACCTTGTTGGCCCATAGAAATCTGCCTGAAACAATAACACAATTGCTTTCCTTGTATGACTGTAGTAAAAGGATATTATTTTAAATGCCAATGACTTGAGATAAAGGGGTGCCCGCTTTCTAGCTGGTCTAGATTATGGAAGATGGCCTCAATTTGTCAATTGTGGTCTTATGGTTGGAAAGTGATGAAAACCAAGGTAGTATGAGATACTAAAGTCTCACATTAAATATTATGGGATGCTCAATGGAACACTTAAGTAGGGTAATTCTCCCACCTTAACAGCTAGCTTTTGATGGAAAGTTCTCCAACTTGCTTGGGTGCCTATTAGTTGGTATCAAAGCTAGTGGTCAATGGCTTCGGAAAAAACTACCTATGGAAGGTTCCGACTGACAGAGGTTCTAATTGATGAAAGGCATGAAATGTTACAAAGTGTAGCCGCGGAAACGTCGACTTTCCAAAGGCAGCCAATTGATGGAGACTAAAGTAATATGGGAAGGATAGTTCTCCTACCTCAATAGCTAACTTTTAGAGGGGGAGAATTTCCCACTTTACCTGGGTGCTCGTTAGAAAGAAAAATTTCAAGAGAAGCAAATACCTTGTGTAGAAATTTTTTAATTTTCCTTTTTTGAGCTCTAGTTTATAGTTTGCTTCTAGGTTTTTATGCACCTTGCTTCACTTCTATTCAATTAGATATTTAAAAGGGCTACTTTTTCAATACTTAGTAGTTACTATTAGTCTGGTTCACCACTTTGAAATTCTAAATGCAGCCTTACACATCCATCAAAAGGAAAAATCATTTAACGATGATACCATGTCAATCAAATGAGCCTACTTATACACTGCCTTATTGGACTGCAAAACTACTTATAGATACCTACATAAGCTGCTGGCAGATTATACATTAGGAGATGAACCAACAGGAAAAAAGGATTTAGAAGCAAACCTGTATCTTCAGCAACTATGATATTTTCCTGCGCCATGTGCCAAAGAGCTTAATTAGATATGCATCAAACAGCAAAAACATGGATGGAGTCTAGTCAAAGGCATATTGGTTTAAAACAAACTTATATTAAAATGCACCAAGTTCCCTAAATACAGAAGCAGAATGTTTAAAGATAAACCACTTTAGAAGAAAGAAAACAAGAAAAAGCATACAGAATCACACAATGGAACCAATATGATCAGATCAGTTATCATGAATTTAACAAAATTACAAGATCAACACTATCAGGTAACTCATAACAAAGTTACAAATTCAAAATCAATACTTTTTTGGAAATAAGATGAGTAAAACTGTCTGCATAAATATGTTAATATGTTATGGTTAAGTGAAGGTATTTGGCTCAAACTTCTTCCTCCTTAAAGGGTAAACAGGAGGAGAACAAATGCACACTTCAGATTTGACTCAGTTCAGTTTTAACAAATTTTGATTCATTGACAAAGAAAAATTTATTTACAGAATAAGAAAGTACTTTCTGCCAATAAATTCCAGTGCAGTTTGTGCGATGATATTCAAATTGAACTCTTACATTTTCGTCAAGTATTAAAGATGACACAATAAACATCAAAATTTCAAGGTAAATGGGGAACTTACATCATTTTGATCGACCAAAGGACTCTCAATAGCAGAAATTTCAGGGTGCAATGTACTCTGTAGGTCAGCTTCCTGAGAAACTGAATTTTCTTCATTGATTAAAGAGGTCTCTTTGGCATCCAAAACAGCAGCTACACCATCTAAAAGATCTACTCTAGTATTTTCACTATAACTGCATGCGGACCTTGAGTCCTTGTCATCATACCCTGAGCCAGAAGCAAGGATTTGATCCTCATTTACAACCCCTAGCATGCTGTTTTCATTTTCCTCTAGGTGTAGGTCTCTATTTAAGGAAGCTTGATTATTAGTGTATTCATCAGTTCTCTGACAGCCAGTAGCCAAAGATGCATATAAATCGTTAGCAGTTTCAGAACCATCTATTTGAACTTGTGTTCTAATTTCAACTCTATCTTCTGAAATTTCAGTGGTGCCTACTCCACTTCTATTGATTTTATTCTCTACAAGTTCATCCTCTAGAATAGGGAGTGCATGCAAATTCTGGGCAGTTGATATGCCCAGTACATCTGTATGCACAGAACCATCAATATCATTGGTTTTATCCATAACAGACAGCGGCCCAGTAAAATCATCAGGCATACAGTGGTTGTTTAAGACAGAATCAGCAAGGGGTAATGATTCAAACCCAGGGACAATAGAGCAATTTTCAGAGTCAAAAACCTCAATATTTCCTCTACCACCATTTATTTTGGCAGTTTGAGAAATGTTGAGGTCCTTCACATGAGAAATAGCATCTGTATTCCTGTGAGTATCAATATCATGAGATTCTACATTAAATTCAGACTGATTGCCTTCTGACACAATAGGTGTCTCAGCAGCTTGTTCTTCCACATCTTGGACTGCCGCAGGTTCAACATTTCTTTCCACTCCATGAATTTCAGTAACATTTGTCCTCAAATAAGACTCATTATCATTTGTCGCTTCCAAGAAAGAACTGTCTAAAGTGTAATCACAAACCTTAATTCCAGTAAGATCAAATTTCTCATTTCGCAGGGGTATCAAATCAGCTGACACACCTGAAAGATATACAAAAAATGACTCAGCTTAAAAGGCTCTTCCATATATAGATGCAAATGTTGCTCACTCTGAATTAAAGAAATGGAAATATGTTATTGAAATAATTCTGATCATATGATGCACTCATGTTAATGAATTTCAGCACTGGAAACAATCGAAATATATTTGGAATGACCATCTGCATAGATAAAGTGAACATCTAAAAGAAAACTTTAATTCTCAGCCAAGACTTCGAGGGCAGACACGTCAAATTTCATCATGAAGTTCTAATGGATAACCAACTCTAGAGAGAGCATCATCAGGAGAAACCCGAAAATCCAAAGAGCATAGTTTCAAGCATGACAGATAAATCTCCAAATGCAAAGGCATGATTCCACAAGACACAAGAAGGGGTGGCAATTGGTTTGATTTGGGTTGGATCCATTATGACTTATTTAATCAAGTATTATCCATTCAAATTTTGGATAGGTTATTAATGACCCATGACCCTTCTATTAGGATTAGACTTAGACCCAACCCACCTATACAAATATAATAGTTTTTATTTTCAATTTTCTAATCATTCACTGCAATCTTTCATTATTTATTTTAACTTTGATCTAATTTTCCTTTTTAACTCATTCAGTCAATAAAATAAAAATTTGCAGTACTTTTTTTTAACTCACCTCATCAAATATGGTCCATAAACTGATTCCAGATTTTATTATCTCTTTTTTTTTTAATTAACATATTTCAGATTTTGTTAGGTGACTATTATAGTTAATGGTCAGAGATATCACCTTAAAAAAAGAGAAGGGGAGGGGGAGTGTGCAGGCAAATAAAAGAATAATGAGAAGAAGAATGGGCTAAAGGCTAACCATGGGTTGCCCCCAAGAAGCAATACTTAAAATGCTTATTTAATGGCCCAACCCATTTAACCATTAAACTAAATAGTTGGGTATAGATGGGTCATAATAAAATTTAGTTAGGGTGGTTACAAGGTTAGGGATTATATATAATTGCACACAAGCCGTTTGACGTTGAGGAAAAGGTAACAACCAATTGAATGGATCCACTGCTTGATCACAAATAGTTTCCTCTTCATTTTTCAAGATCACATACCACCAAACTAGTTCACCTTACAGAAACATAACTAGACTCTCCAATGATGCAAGAAACAATATCGCATTATAATGTGAGGAGTGTTTGTAGGCTTGTAATATATTTTTAGCAGAAGCAGGGAGGTTTGAGCATATGCCTGAAAGCCATAGCACACAACACAGAAATTTCTCACCTTTAAAAATGGGTTCTTGAAAAATTTCATCCTCCAGAAATTGTCTTTGAATCATTAATATTTCATGGTGAGTGCAAGGAGCTTTCTTCCGTATGCGACGTATGTCTTCAGTATTTGTCAGCTGTTGCCGTATTGTACTAAAGAAAGAAGGCCAAAATAATTAGTATTCTACTGCAAGGGAAAATAAGGTATGCTATAAAGCGAAGACCAAATGTGGCTACACAAACTGCATGATAAATTCAAACTTTAACTAATAAAGAAAACAGACAAAATTAAGGGTACATTACAGCTATCACCAGTCAATTAAGACCAACCTATATAGACCAACATATATTAAGAAGATCACTAAATAAATAGGTATTTGGCTATGACGCATGATCGCACATATTTTCTCGCATATCAGTGCCTATAACATGTGTTGAACACAGATTCTATCACCACACGTCAGAATAATATATATATATATATATATTTTTGGCTTGGACAGTTATGGAACAGCCTTGACAGGGCAGAACTTTTTTATCTGTTTTTTCAGTCAATGTCAACCACCATGCATTAAGTTAAAAAAGTGATAAAAAACCAAGGGAAAATAGAACTGATTTGTCATCTGCAGAGAAGCAAAAACATAAAGCCCATTGAGAGAGCGACTAGGGTTTTAATATGGAAGACAATCTAGTGCCTTTTCCATCAAGTACAGTGCACATAGTCCGCATACCATGAAGTAGCAAATCTTTCTCTCAATTAACCAATGTTAAAGGCTATCATCTTCAATGATGAAGGGAATAAAAATCAAGATAGGAAACAGCAAAGTTGATTATTAGATAATTAAATCTTTTAGTTGTAAATGAATAGTTTGAATGGTATAGCTGTATAGGTCAACACCCTACTTTTTGAGGGATGTTTACTGGAAAATGATAGTGTTGTTTTTATAGGCCCCTTTGTCATTCAGCATTCAGTTTTTCCAGCGAGTTTCCTTGGTGGACATGTAGAGGGGTTAAAGAGCTCTCTTGTATTAATGTTGTTCTTTCACATTATTCAAGGATATTTAATCCTCCTTTTATGTAATCCATCTTTCATTGTAAGAAAATAATCTTCTATATTTAAAAAAAGAAATCAAAGCTTAAAGGTCAGAGAACTTCAGCAGTTAGCACATCCGAAGATTCATCCTCTTCTTCCTAGGGATAATGCTGGGCAGTTTTAGCTAATTTGTAACCTCAGGTACAACATACTAATCACTCAGCCAGATCCTCCTTGGCAATAAAAAATATGGAAAAGATCAAATATTAGACCCTAACACCCTTATATAGGTCACTCAACTCTTCCAGCCACAGGAACAGCATCCTTTCCAGATATATTGATCACATAAATGTAAACGTCTGACGGACAACAAAATGCAGAGGAAGTGAAAAATCTTTATAAGGCTCAAATTTAGTAAGCAAACAATACTATGGTTTCCCCTCTAATCTTTCTTTGTTGTCAATGAACATAAAATAAAGAGGAAGAGTATGCATAATTGAACAAATGGACAATCATCAAAACATACTCGCCATGCAAGACCATTGTATCATCCATAAGCACCTTCCTCTTTAAGGCACTAGTGCGTGGTGCAAAACGGGGACGTTTAATTGATACCACTTCAGAGGCTGCTGGAGTGGGTTTCACTTTCAAAAATGAAGGTCTTCTCCCAACTAGAGCAAGGAATAAAAATTTAGCCAAGACAGAAACTGACTCTCATAGAAAAGAAACATTATAACAAAAAATATATTTTTAAAAGCATTAAGCGACCACTTTAATACCTAATATGGAAGACAATAAATCATCATCATCAGGAATGAACTCTGCACTTCTCTTCGATTGAGTCCCCCCATATGATTCAACCAAATCCACACTCTGCATTGTCAGAGTACTTTCTGTGAAACTTCGTTTTTTACCTGAAATGCATTTTACCCCTTCAACACTTGTAATGACTCCAGCCATATCCCGATTGTCAGGTGTAGACTCCATCAGCAAATCATTAGGTTCAACACTAAGTTGATATGCTAAGGAGAGCATTTTTTCAGGTGCTGGCATGTCAGAAGCAGCAGATTTATTGTCACTTCTTACTTGATTATAGCTAAAGATCTGATTCCCAAGTTGCTCATCTGACTTCCCCAAATCTGGGTGAATCTCTTTACACACAGATTGCTCTGTTGTCTGACAATCACCGAAAGCAGGATCTGAAGGATTGGTTACATGACACTGTTCACCTGTAAATATTAAAATAACCAATTACCAGAATAATCCATCTTTTGTATCTGTTTATCAAACAAAGTTATCACATATGAAAAATATAATTAACAAAAAACAATCAGCCGAAAGTCTTAAATGGGTGTTATAAAGTTACTTCCCTCAGCCCCCCAAAAAAAAAAAATCAGGTGCATTAAAAAAGGGGAAGGGGAAGCTTTGCAACCCCTGAATGAAATTCCCAATTTTAACAGAAGTTAACAAGGTGAAGTAAATGTCACTAAGACAATTGGATCCATACAATTAAAAAATGGAGACTATATAACAATAACAGAATTCCAGAGTACCCTGTGCACTCCTCAGTTAGAAAGATAAAAAATACAAAGGAGAGGGGGGGAATAGATAAGCATATTTCAAAAACTTATGCAACAAGAATCAGCATACTTTTACCTCCAATAGACAACACATCAGATTGGCCCATATGGGAGGTGCATGGCCGAAGATGTAATTCATTAGGCTGCACAGCTTCATGACCAACATGGTGCAAAGCCTCTGCTTCCTTCGGTTCTTGAGATGTCTGAGCTTCAACATCAACAACCTCAGGTCCCCCAGGTGAACCTATAAGATACACAGCATTGGATGCTTTAGCCTCAACAAAGGGAGTGGATTCCCCCTCACTGTTAGCAATTTCAATCCCAGTCAGAATTTCATGCTTTGACAATGCATGGTTATCCTTCAGATGACCATCTGATTCTGACCCTTTTGAGACATCCAAGTGAGACAAAAGTTTACAACAGGGGTCCTCCAGATCAGATGTAACATGAGAACAACTAGGCGATGCGAAAGTTTCATTTACACTTACTCCTCTAGAAGCCACACACTCAACAACAGTTTGGTCCAGAGGAACCACAACAGGTTCATTATTTATCACAACTCCATCATGCAAGTCGTCCACCTTCTCAGGTACACCAGAAGCACTATGTGTCCCATCTGTACATTCTGGAACAAAGGGTGTGAGATTCTGTTTATTGGAGGACACCATCAGGGGTAATGATGTTAAGAAGTGATCATTTGCTACCAAATTTTCTTGATCATTACATGCCAAATGCTCCTGTTTCTCTCTTTTGCCATCAACCAAAAGGCACTCATTCTCCTTGTGATGCAAATCTACAACACTACCATTCTTTACATTATCTTGCATAGAATGATAAATTGCAACTTCCTCTTGAGCAATTGAAACTTCTTGTGTGCTCTTCATAGATACAAAATCAGTTGAATTATGATACTCTGCTTCATTAATGACCTGAGCCACCTGAGTACTAAACAAGTTCGGCTCTTGTAGTCCAGGAGTAGATGGACCTTGAGCATATTCACTAACTTCAATACCAGAGGGTGCACCATCAATCTGATCAGAATGGATAAATTCAATCATTAAATCCATAAGAAACCATAACCTCAAGTCTTATCAGAACTAGAACATGAAACATGAACCATCCACGACTCCATCCACCATTTACAAGAGGAAAGAATGACAAGAAGACATGGAATAAAAGAATACATTCATAGGCATGCAGATAATTTAGAATACTAAACCCAACCTTGCTTCCACTGACTTTCACTTGCACCTCATCCAGAGTCTCAGTTACCTCTTCTTTCCTTTCATTTTCTTCAAGAGGTTTATCTGATTGTATGGTCGCTTGAGGATTAGCCCTGCAATCAAAAGAGTTTATAATTATATAGGGTATGTCAGGAAATTTATGGTGTACATGACAATGGTGAGTAATGACACAAGATAACAAAAGATAAGATACAAAACATTTTAATTGGAAAAAAAAAGGGTCTTACTCCAATATGCCATCATGCTCCAAAGTAGATGCCTTTTCCAGTAACAAATCCTGCTTTCCAGATCAAGTTATAAAAAGATGCAAAAGTAAAATAGACAAGAACAGTCATAGTCATTTGCAAAAAGCGGAGCACTTCTGTAACAAAAACTCATAGCAATGTAATGTGATGCACATTCTGCAGCACAGGCAATAAGGCACAGCACACATTATACTTCATAAAGACCAAGATAGAAACAATTAAGGAAAACAACTAATATGTGAAAAACAAATAAAAATTTTCTTCTGTTCAATTTTGTAAGTTGATTTATCTATTAATTGATTTTATCTCTTTCCAACTTTGTTTAGGTAACTCCCTTATTCTGTGTATCTTCTCAGTCACTTATTTAGTATAAAAAAATTTATTGAATGATTAGTCCTTATCATAAATGTCAAATCGCTAATTGAAAGGCATATTTTCAAATCATAAACCATACTGAATTATAAGAATCAATAATCAATTGAAAAATAGATTGAAATATATGATACAAAACATGCATAAATATATAACAGAAGCAAAGTATTCCAAAATGAATTCAACTAATTAACAGAAGTAACTAACCATCAGAATTCAGCACTGTTATGCTAGGGCTCGAGGTCTCTTAAGATTCTCAATTCTGTCTTTTAGCTTCTTTTAACCTAAAGACATATAGACTAGTATCATGCAATCCTTATCACAATTAGTAGCAGTTTTCAATTCAGTCAGATATCTGCATCGCTAGGTAAGAGAATTGTTACATTTTTATAATTTCCCCTTTACTATTTTTTTGTAGAGTCCAAGTTCAGAATTAATTCTTTTCCTCCAAGTTTCCTAGTTACCTCAGAATTGGATGTTAATTCTGGTTTCCTAGTTACTTTAGGATTAATCATTTATTCTCCCTCTACAAATTACAAGTCACACAAGCAAGATAGATTTTCAATATCAATTCAGTTTATACATATTTTCTCTTCACAAAATTCTAGCTTCCACTAACTTCCTTACTTCAAAACGTTTCCAATCTCTCTGTCTATTCGTTAGGGAGGCTCACTTAAAGAGAGCATCATGCGTCAAACACCAGAGAAAAGCTGTAAAGACTGCACTGTGCCATATCAAATATAAAGCTTAGATGAATTTTTAATGCTATAAACAAATATATAAATAATTTTTCCTCTCTCCCACTAGGCACCCCCTATAACATTGCAATTATATTTTAGTATTTAACTTAGATATTGACCGCTGTTGAAAAATAAATAACATCCTATTCCTACCCCATCCTTCCACTACCTTTCTCTATTGTCAGAATTATATCAGGCTTATTAAAAGGCTTGCACAAATCAGATGCATATCTGATTCTATACTACCCATGCTTTCTAGGCTTTTAAAAAAATAAATAAATAAATAAATAAATAAAAGAAGAAATTATATTCGAGAGAGAAAAAATTACAAATTATTGGAGGATAAGAAATGCTCAAATCAGAAAAAATAAATAAGAGCTCAACATAACATACTAAAAAAAAAAACAATAGAACTATTTAGTGTAAAAGAGCTGTCCAATCCCTTTGCGTTTCAGAAAATAATGGTTCCCTTAAAAATCCATGCACAAAGCACCAAAGAGGCAAAGAGAAGCCATATACACAATTCTATCTCAACACATGCAAAGGCAAAGATATGCCCATGCTGCCCATGCTTCCTAGGCTATCACAAACCCAAATAGTGTGTCGCATCAACATCAGTGTTATGACTAGCAAAACCATAAAACCAGATAGATCCCATTTCAAACAGACAAATACCAGCTTCATTTGTAAGAAACTAAGGAAAAAGAAGAGAAATTACCTCCTCAAGGTCCAGACCAATTTGAGAAGCGTCACCATCACCAAACCGCTCTGAAACCCATGTATTTGAAGTTAATATTACTTATCAAATATCTCCCGATTTCATGGTTTAGATATACCATCAAACTAGAAATTGAAAGAAACAAAAAAGGGGACAACAGCAAATACTCACCATCCAATCCAAACTGTGAAGTAGTGTAAACCGCACCCTCAATGGTATCTTGTAATGTAATCTGCTCTCGTGTACTGACATGATGATCAACATAGTTACTGCAAGTTCACAAGAAATACACTTCATTGTTAATAAAAGGGACGAAAAAAGGGAATCTAGTTCATCAACCACATTACATAAAATCAACATCCAGAATATTGACCAATTCTGGCACAATAGAACCATGTAAAGGATCTGTAACTACAGAGAAATAACAGTGTTTCCAAGAAATTTCTTCTCTACATCATCAGACAACAGCCAAGAAGAAAGCTGATACGGAAAATTAGAGACAAGCACCAGCACTGAACAAAATAAAACCAGCTAAACTCTGTCATAAATGCCCCTGCACTAGTTACCACATCCAAAGAAACAGCTAGAGCTTCAGTTAAGGACACAGGCAAGTGTTTTGCAACTAACCTTTGAAATATATCATTATCTGGTAGCTCAAAATCATCAAGATCAAAAGTCTCAGGTAAGGTTATAGAATGGTAAGGTGCAGTGGACTCTTCTGGTGGCAAATCAACTGCGGCAGAGCGGAAAGCTTGCTTAATCTTAAGCAAAGCCTCACTGCAATCATCGAAAAGGTAATTCACCTTTCTAGAATATATCCTCACTACACCAAGCAGAAGATGACTGGACAGACGAAGTGCAATTGGAACTTCAGGAAAAAGAATTGAATCTGTCCATAAAAGTAACAACATAAATATCAGAAGAAAGGGAAAAAAAAAAAAGCATGTAATCAAAACTAGAGTATAACAGATGAAGCACAGGTAATATTTACAATGCATTATGGAATTATCTACAACTGTGGATATTTATCTCCACAATAGAAATCATAACAGAATTTAAGAAGTGCAGAAATTCCAATTCATTAAGGATTAGTCCTTTAACAGGTATAGCTACATAATCGAAAGAATCCTTCCCTCATGTTTCCAATCAGAACTACATGCATATTACAGATGAAGCAATGTAGAGTGTCCTGGATTTAAGTGAATAATCAGGTAGCAAACCTCAAATTACTCTAGGTAGGTTACATGTGTGTGTGTGTGTGTGTGTGTGTGTGTGTGTGTGTAAGTTAATGATTTCCTAAACCTAGCAATTAAATAATTGATGATATTTTAAGTCCAAAACACTTAGCTGCAAAAACATTATACTCTTGCAAACCCCAAAACCAAGCATAGAAAATATTAACAAAGAGAAGATGAAGCAGGAAGCAGGAATTAGGGCAAAGAAAAGAACAAACGCATAAAATTGATCAGGCTTCATAAGGTATGAAAAACATGACAATGCACTACAGAATTAAGAATGCAAGTCGACACTACTACATACCAATGACAATCAATATCTATAAATGCAAAACAGCTTAGACAACAAAAACTTCAAGCAAGTAATACTGCAAAATTGCAGCATGTTATCAAGAGAGAAAGATAGTAGCATCATACACCTGCTTCCGTATCTTTACGAAAAACATACTCTACATTATTTTTTACTAAAGAATAAATTTTATGAAGAGAGAAGAGAATGGTAGGAGAATGTGAGGCATCTGATTCAACGAAAGAAAACATCAGAACAGATAAACAACTCAAAACAAGGTCAAAAAATCTAAACAATAGAGCTGATCAAATCCCTCTTCACATAAAACAAGGAAGCCCCACAAATTCTAGTTTTCTTTTCTTTTTTTTTTTAATAAACAAGGAAGCCCATCAGACCGTTAGCGAACAGATTCTAGTTTTCTATTTTTTTCTAAATCTAAATAGTCTCTTGACTTGCATCAGAAAATAAATAAATAAATAGTCCCTTGATAACAAAAGAACAGAAAGGAAAGCTACACAACAATTAAGCAGTCAAAGAGTGAAATTTAGCCCTTCTTAAGTTTCTTTAAAAGAACACCTCAAAACTGAGCCAAGCAGTCAAAGATACAGTTTTGAGCATTGTGTTATGTTGTCCATAGTAATAGACAGTATGTTCGAGCTTGGCTCATTTATTACAAAGAACCAGAAAACATACTGTCTATTACTATGGACAACATAACACAATGCTCAAAACTGTATCATTATCCTGAATGTAAATATATTACTATAATAAGATTTAAATCACATAAGATCCAGGTAAACTGACCCACAGAGACGCCAATGTCCGTATCGGCAACTTGATTCTTTCGGAGCTTCCTCTCCAAATGTGCAGCTATCCATATTGTCCCAAGCGGCCCTTTCTTGGCCAGTATAAACTGAGAATAAAACATGTCTTTCCCTCCTTTACTTTGGCAATAGATTTCTATTTCTCATGCAAGAGAAGGCCCCAAAATTTAAATCCCATACCCTCAAACGCCTCCCACCAAAGAGAAGAAAATAAGAATAAGAGAGAGATAAAACCACTGACACCGAGAAATTAAGTAACCAAACAAACCGAAAACTACACAAGTAATATTTCGTTGATCCCCTCTAAACACCTAAAACTGAAAGTTCAACGGCTTAAACTTCTATACAAAACCCTAACTGCTCCTCAAACAAGAAAACTCCAGAATTGCACCGAAGACTTTAACAATGATAGAAAAGGGCATCCTTATAAGAAATTTGTAATACTTTTATTAGAACCTTCAAGCCTGAATAGCCCGAAAATCAAAGAGCGATAAGGAAAGACGCAGCAAAGCCGATGGTCAAGACGCGGAGCATATTTTTTAGCAGAAAATGGCAAACCCTAAGTATGCTCGAACGGCGTACTAGGAAGCTCAAAAGATAGTCGGAGCATTGAATTTTCACTTCGAACTTGAACAAGTAAGAAAAAAGTCCGACGCAAGTGACCCTGAATTCAAACGGCTCAGATTCTGAGGCGAGACCTGGAAGCGAGACCGCAGTCGATTTGTCGAGGGGCGCCTTCGATTGAGCAATTTGTGTTTTTCGAAATATGGTTGATCTTTTAATGAAATCATAAAATCTTTAAAATATTTTATATTTGCCGTACTGTCATCGTCTGATTGGTTGAAACCAAGGGTTCGGTTGAGTGACACAGAAAATATAAAATATAAATAGAAAAATATAAAATAACTTGTCTGTATTTTAAAAAAGATGATATAATGATTAAAATAATAATTTAATTAATAAAATAAAATATATAATAAATATTATATAAGTTATATAAAAATATATATTTACAGTGAATCAAAGTGTAAAGAGTATTAAAAATTATACAAAATTTAAATTATATTTGACTAAATCAAAGATTTTTAAAAAATAAAAAAATAACTATATATGATTTAAAATTATATTTATTATTATATAAAAATGATAATATATTTTTATTTTAATGTGTAAAGTAAAAATATTATAAGAATAAAAATAAAATATAAACAAATAATCAAAATGTTTATAGAGTAAATAAATTAAAAAGACTTAATTCTTGTCAATTATCATAAAACAATAAAAAATTATAATTAAAAACCTCAACTTGAAGATACTTGTAATTCCATATTAAAGAATTTTAAATTTTAAAATTATTTTAAAAAACATAATAACCAAAATTCTTAACTTTATTTTAGTTTAGAATTTTAAGTTAAATTTTTTTTATCATTTAATTGTTTACAAAATTTAAAAATATTTCAATATAAAATATTATTGACATTTGAAGCAAAATATTTTTTTCTTTTCTTTTCATTTCAAATAGTAACTTTCCTCTCAAAGCCTAATAAAACGAATGGTATCACAAAATAATAATTTTGAAATTCTTCAACATTTTTATTTTCGTCTTACCAAATAATATTTTCTAACCTTCTATCTCCATCTCCCTTTTCTTATCTTTCTTTTCCAACCTATCATACTAGATAAACACTCTACAAATTTTGGTATAAATGATATCTAAATTGTTGTTTAATAATAAATATGTTTCAAAAACATAGTTAGCAAATTTAAATTTTATTGGGATTATTTAAAATGTATAAAAATTCATTGATTAATTAAACAAAAATTACTCATGTTAGTATTTTTTACAAATTATCTAAAATAAATAAATTGGTTTCTTTGATTTCAATTACACTAAGTAAGATCCCAATAATTAATTTTATGCAAAATAATTGAAGAAACTTTGTTTAATTACTTACTTTGCTTAAGTAAATAATTTTGAATTGTATCTATTATATATGCAAAATAACACAAATAAAGATATGTGTTTATAAATAATGATACCTAATCGAAACAATGGTTTTAGATTCTAACCATAAAAAGTTTACCTTATAAAAATAAATGAAGAATTAAATTAATTGATTGTAATATCTTAAGCTAAAATGTAAAGTAGCAAAAAGGAAATTTATCACCGTATATCTCAATACCAATCAACTCAAGCTTAAACATTTAGAATATTTAAACTCTATATAGGATAGAAAAATAAATAACAAGTATCAAAACAATTGTTACAAATTAACAATATTAAGGGTCATTTGGTTCACTAAATTTGGGGCTAGGAAATAAGAAAGGGAATGCATAGATGAAGGTTATTATTTTGATTGTGTTTGGGTTGACATAAAAAAAAAAAAAAGCAATGTGCTAATATTAGCATGTTTGGTTGGAAAAAGAAAATATGTGAATAATGGTAAATAAATCTGGTTAGAAGGCCAAATTACCCTTACTAATAGAAAATAAAATTACTCATATCCTTCAAACATTTCCTCTCATTAAGTCAATAACCCAAAATGCTTAACCAAGGAAAGGGGATTTCTTCGCCCTCACTGTTCAATGCCATAAGCCCTATCATTAATACCCAGTGCCCATAACTTTCAACACTCTCATAAAAGAACCAATAGGTAAGTGTCAACAAGATAACAATTAGTTGATAACTTGTAAACGGATAAGAGAATCTAAAAGTAAATAAAAGGAAAAGAAAAAAAATTAATAACTATGACAATAAAGGAATCGAAAGTAGTTGGAATAGCCTTTCTTGCATTCACTGATAAGCTTCACTCTTACTAAGTGGGTGAGTAAGTTCCTAAGTTCTTCTCTCACTGATAGCATCATGGATTTAAGTAAACTACTATAATGGGTATAGATACAAGTTTGCAATGAAAGTGAGATTAACTAATATAGGAGGGGTAAATTGGTAAAAGTGCAAAAAATGGCTCTAAACTATATTACAATCCTATACCAATGCATCTTCATTATGCGAGCATTATGCATCTTACTTTGTATGGAATGTAATGTCTTGCCATGAACTAAACACTCTATGAATGACTTGTAGGTTACATCGCACATGGTGAATCGAATGAGGCCTCATACTTTTACAAATAGTCAGAGCCCAAAACAATAGAATGGTTTCATGGTTTGCAATTTGTTACATATTAACACTATCAAAACAATTTACTAATAAGTCTCTACACAATTTTTTTGTATTGTTTAGAAAAAATGTCTCTTGTATATTAATTTTTAAAGCTCTAAGTCAAGGTCATTAAGAAGTTGTACCTATTGGAGAACACTTTGGGAGCTAAAGGCATCATAAAGTAAAAAAGTCATGTATAGAAAAGTTCTAAGTAAATAGCCATAGAACGTATTTTTGTAGATTAATAGAAAAGTGTAAGATAAATAGAACTTAAAACTTTATAAACAAAGGTGCTAGAAAAAGAATAACATGATTGAGATGTATATTATTCATGTACATTGTTCACATATTAGTATGTTAAGTTGCAAAGAATTTAAGGATATTCTATTGGATACCCTTTCTAGATACATCTCTATTAATGGTTAAAGTCTCCGTCAGCAAAAGCATTTGATTGAAATTAATATCTTATATTTATTTTGTGATATAGAATCAATATTTTGATAAAATGTGATACCTTCTTAGTAATCTTATCAACTTTATCAATTTAGATAATCCATTTTCGAGGTATTTTCATATTGAAATTAGCTTCTTAAAAAAATGATCCATTAAGTAGTATCATAGAATATCGAAACAGTTTGTTAATAATAATGACTTAGGGATTTTTAGCAGACACACTAAGCTAAAAATTGAAAATTTTGAAAATGATAGGAATGTGAGTGAATAAAGGGTACAAGTATAAGCCATGATAAGCTCTTAGACAATACTTACTTTAAGTAATAGATGTATAATGTTGTTTTGTAGGAAAGTACTTAAATGCAGTAGAAAATTTAGCAAATTTCCTATATCTTATGGATTTTTTTTAGAGCATCAGTATCCTTTATAATGAAAAGAATTACACCATTAAAAAAATTAAAATAGTGCAAAAAGTAACAACATTTCTAAATTAGTAACACATTGCCTATGATACCTCTAATAAAATATAATTTAATAAATAAAAATTGATCATAACTTGCTAATATTTCACTAATCCATGTTTTTCTAAACAATATAGTGGACAAACTAAATTGATTGTAACTATTTTAAACCATAAACAACCTTGCTTTTTTTTTTTTTGTGAGATGCTTAGATTGTAGTAGTTGTTATACTTCAAATAATCCAAAAACTTGGTGATCCAAAAAATTCATTGATGTAATGATTAGCTAGATTGTACCTATGTTGACATACATATTGTTAGTTATTTTCTACAAATGTACAAGTCACGCAAGCAATATAGAGATTAGTAGAATATTGTTCTCATAATAAAGGTTAATTAAATACCAATTCATTTAATTATTTCCTATTATCTGAAAGGTCCAATCAATTGAATTCAAATAGATTACTAACTAAGGAACAAATTGAAAGAACGAAATTAAAGAATTGGACTAATTAATTAAGAAAGACTTTGGAATTTGATTTCAATGTTATTTCTTATGAATAAATAAATAAGATATCATATATTTAATTTTTGCCATAATTAACAACCAATTCCCTAATTTATGTGTAACTCCCTCTCAATAATAAATGTATCTATCTATATTAATCATATACCTACTTTTGTAGTCATAGACTTTAATACAACCCCATTAAGTTTTATAGACCTCAGTGTATATCTACATATAGTAGCTTAGCATACGTGCAAGTTACAATCTCGCTTAAGTAAGACATACTAACTATGGAATCTAAACCTGAGTTTGTAGTCCCTTGTAACAATTCACCTCTTGATATTTCTCACTATAAATTTGAATTACAAAGAGCGGCTAACAATTTGCAAATGATTATAAATTGGAAGAAAATTTAATACATAAATATTCTAACTTATTGAAAGAAAAATTAATACATATTAAAAGAAATCAAATTGATAAAAGAAAAAGTAAAAGAAAAGAAGGGGAAAAAATTGGTGTAGCAATCTTTAAATGGAACTCTAAATCTTGGTGTTATAGTTGTTCTTTAGAACTTCAATTGTGGTGTGACTTCAACAATACTTCTAAGAATGCTTTTATATGCTATAACCCTAATGTTTCACAAAAACTTTTCAAAATACCTTAAAACTTTCCAAGAATAATATTCATCCTAATTTAATTAGGATTTAATTTCCTAATTTCATTCTCTGACATAACTACCTCTTTTGAATTAGATGCAGGCCTCTTTAGAAGTTGCTCCCTTCATGAAAAATGTAGCCTTAGATGTTAGCTTTCTAATGCACTAGATTTTGAACAAAACAAAGACCCACAATTCAAGTTATAAACCAAAAATTGCCACTGTCTCATCCAGTTAACCGAACATAGAATCTCAACTTCCTAACCTATTTACTTCTCTAAAACAATTTTATTTTAACTCAGACTCTTCACGAAAGTTGTAGCTTTAGTTGTGTAGATGATTTTAAACTTTTAAATCACTTGATTCCAATATCAGAATCTTAAATATGTTCTTTTAAATAGTTAAAAGTTGAGTAGAAATTCTACTTTTATCAAGATTAAGATAGTTTTTTATACTTTACTTTGGGGCCACATTTGGAGACCTAAATAGACATGAATTTTAGTCCATAATACTATTCTATAAGGTTTGAGATGTCCTTTACAACTTCTTTGGAGGCCTTATTCATGTTCTAGACTTTTAACCTAATGAAAAATGTAAAACAAGTAACAAATGTTAGAAATATAAAATGCTAAAAATTTTTAATTTTAAACTCAATTACTTCCATTTTTGAATTTATGTTCTAAACAAGTATCAACATTAATTATCATAATAAGACATAAATTGTACTAAATGGACTAGCTTTTCAGGGGAATAATAATGTAAAATAATGTATCTAGTGAAAAATATAAAATAAGTAACAAATGTTAGAAATATAAAATGTTAGAATTTTATAATTTTAAGTTCAATTACTCTTAATTTTTTATTTATGTTCAGCATTAATTATTATCATAAAATATAAAATATACTAAATGAACTAATTTTAAAGGGAATAATAATGTAAATAATGTATCTATCACATATAACATAAATTAGTCACATTTGTTGATATAATTGCATTAATTAGATGGACAAAATACATATTAGTTAAGGTAGATATATTCTAGTGAGGGAAAGAACAAAATTATCACTATCATTCCATCAGTGAGACAAAATATCAAGCACATATCTCAAGCATTTTAGAAAAAGTAAAACAAATAAAATGATAAATCTTTATAATAAATTACTTATGTTTAATAAAACTCCATTATAATCAAGGTAGTGATGAGTGTTACATATACATGTTTTTCTTGAGATAAATTAGTAATTAAATCCATATTATATCATTTAATTAAGTATTGATAAGAGTGGAAAAGCATGCAAGAAATCAAGCAATTTTAGCAAGCAACACAAGCAAGTCTTGCTAATAGATACAGGCATGTAAACTATAAGAGTTCTGAGCAAATTAGGAATAAACATAGGTAAGCCACGTACATCTATACAACCATGTGTGAAGGTTCTGAATCAAAGTGATATTTGGGAGGTAACACGGGCAAGCTATATATTTAGGTGATTTTGACAAAGGCTACTAATGTTTGACTAAAATTAAAGGTTTTTGTGATCAGTTATAAATTTAGGGAAAAAGAAGTAGAGATTAGACACAAAATAGGCATTGGAGGCTAACACTCTGAAGGGAAGCTTTAGGGATCTATTAGACATAAGAGGGAATTTGAAGCTCTAAACAACGAGTCATTAATTTTAACCATTTGTTCCTTCTTACTCTTTTCTTTTAGTATTTTTTTTAATTATGGATTTGTTTAGTTTTATTGTTATTTCATTATTGATTGATATGAGTAGCTAAGTTTATATATCTGAAATGTAGATGAACTCATGTATTGCTTAAGTTAAGATTAGATGTTTTTACATTACTTTTAATCAGATTAATCTATTACTTTGCTTTAATTGTTAATGAATGGCTGGCTAGCATTTATTTGTTATATTGTGGAAAGATTGAAAGATCAATTATAATATAGATCATTAGAGTAGTTAACTTATATGATCATTTTATAGAAATATAAATTACATCTGAGCAATCTGTGGTTTTAATTCATGGTAATTCCTTGAACGTAATGGATTTTTACTAAATGTATGATCATAAGGGTAGATATAGGCTTGGTATGAACATAATGATTTATCTCAAGCAAAAATTTCATTCACATTAATAGGACTGTCATTAATTCAATTATTATTATTTGCAAAATTCCATTCTAATAGATATTTAAGAAGTGAGTAGAAGATTTTATATTCCGAAACTTTATATTTATGTCAGTTCTTGTTTATTGAATTCTACTATTATTAGTTTTAGTTTGCTAATTTTTCTCTTATCTAATGATTTAAATAATAGGATTAAAATTATAGTAATTGGTAATTAATTTCCTTCATCAATGGAATGAAACTGTATTCACTACTTTATTACTGTGTGATCCGTGCACTTGCAAAATTAGCAATAACAAATTACTAGAAAGGATGTGAGCTAATTTTATTTAGATTGTAGGAGACTTGTAATTAGTGATTAAACAATTAACTAATGAATACTAGTGCATACATCCCAACATAGTGCAATATCATCAACTAGCTCTTAAAAAGCTTCAATGTTTCTTAGATGTCATAATCATACATGTACCTATAAAAGCAAATGAAAAAGCAAATGAACTGGCCTAAGTTGCCTTTAGTTATAGGATTCTAACATATAATTACATACCCAAGTGTATGACAAAATTTCTTTCTCAATGGTTAAACAAATAGCCTAGGTGGTGGAACTACAATAATAAGGTTTAACCTCAACCAAGAACCATCAGTCGAAAAGGAATAATTATAAGATCATACCTTGAATATAGGAAGGTGTCCTTTAATGTAAGAAATGAACATAACATCACAACAAGATCAAGGATTATATGGAACCAAATTAAACCTTAATTAGGAACCATATGAGGAAACTAAATACTCTTATTCTTAAGATAATTAGTATCCATTTTGACTTATCAGTGCTCAACATGGTTTGACACAACCAAACCAAACCAAACCTGGACCATGATCAGTTAAGGGGAAACAAGTTAAAAAGTAATAAAGCTAGTCTCACCAAAACAAGATCAATGATAGCTAAGGGCAAATAAATTTTCCTACCTTTAATAAGATTAGACATAGTTGGATGTGGTTAAACCAAAAGCAAAATAACCAAACTCACTTGAAAGGAATGCACCCCATAAGTAACTTAATGAGGTCAAATATTAAAAGAATAGACATAATTAATCATATTTGGGAAGGAACAAAGGAAGAAAGAGCTTACATCCACTGTTAATTGAATCCAAGAGACAAGACCTTTTAGCTTATTGAGAACCATGTTTGTATCCTTATTTCTTCTTCATTTGCACCTTCTCCTTTTTTTCTCTCCCTTAAAATATTAAGGTGTCCCATGAAAACTTCTCAAAGCTATTGTTTGATGTCATTTTAAGGCTTAGATGATATCTTTGGGATGATTAATTATGATAACATATCTAAAGAGACCAAGAAGCCATAACTCCTCTATGTACCATAATATTCTCTTTAATGAGTGTTCTTAAAGAACTTCTTAAGTATCATTTTATTGTTGTAGTGAACCCTAAATGAAGTTTTTGTGATGACTAAATGCCTATAGAGGGTTTAAATCTAATTAAAAGCCTTATATATTCATTTCTTCCACTTTTTCTCTTTAAACCCTTTTTTCCTATGGGGTCTTCAAAGTTCCTATTGAAAAGCTTATGGTTTGGTGTGCTTTTAAATGTTATTATATGTTGTAAATGTCAAAGAAACTGGCAAAAAAATAAAGACATGGATTTTTAAAGCTTTAAACAATTAACAAAAAGTTAAAGTAAAAGGTGAACACTAATTATGTTATAACTTAAAAAAAATTTTGTCACAACATAAGTTGATAAAATAAGATAGAAATGTTGGATAGTAACAAACCACATTGTGTCATAATATTTTTATTTCACAATGTACATTTTATGTCACGACATAATATTTTTATGTCATAACTCTACTTTATAAAAATGTAAAGATTTGAGATTTGTAACTGTTTTGGTGCAATTTTAGTTATAGTTGATACTTAATAGTTAATACACATGTGAATTAAAGTTTGTTACACATTATGAATTAGGCCTCTTGGATTCATAACCCTTTTATTCTATTGTATGTGTATAAAATTATATGATTGGGTACGTATAAGTGGTTTATATTAATTTCTTAGAACTCTTAGATTATTAAAGCTAACCCTTAATAATTTATCTCCTATGTTGAACTTTGCAATTAAACCTTATGATAAACATTTTTACTATAGATAATACCTATACATAGATAACCATAATTCCTTATAGACTATAACCTCTATATATAGAGGACTAAACATTGTACTATACTCATGTATAGATGACCGTGTCCTTATACTTGTATTCCCATACATAAAAGATTAGATCAAAATATTATACTGGTGCATGGATGACCAATACTAGGGATTACCAAATATAGATTATGGACTATAGACTCTTAGAATACTAGGACCACTAAAAGACAATTTTAAGATAAATAGGTTTTAATAAAAATTTGGGAGCATTCTATAGCTTGTATGTTATGTAGTGATGCTAATGCTAATATATATGTATATATGCCTATTTTAATGAATTTCTATGAATTAATGAGTTATTCTTTTATGAATAAATAATCAGCATGCACAACATTATAACTATATTTTTTTGGCATTTCACTTGATTGAATTATTATTATATGCTATTAGTATCCCAAAGAGATAACTCTTTAAGGATGATTGCCATATCAGCTTCCCTTTTTAAGGGATGGAGTTTTTCTATGGAAATGGATTAGCTTCCTTTCAAGGATGAAGCTTCTTTTCAAAGATAGGCTTAGAAACCTTACTTTCTTTTACATGTGATGTGGATGCATTCTAAAGGATGCTAAAGATTGCATGTTTATGAATGATTTTTATAATTATATTTATCTTGGAGACTTTAACGGTCATCTTCATGTGCAGATTTAATGCACTAAGGAAGATGTTCATCTACCATTATTTATATGGTGTTACAAAAACTTAAGCCCATACTTAGTGGGATGGGACACAAGGTACAAAGTCTATGCATATTTAATTTAACAAAACCATTTCACTGAAGGGGGATAAAGCTAAGTTTTTGCCATATGAGTTTATGATTGATACCCAACATTTTGAGACATATGATGATAAGAAACTTCAGTGATAGCTTATATATATGGCTCATGATATGTTGTAATGACCTTAACTTCAAATTATAGTAATTAAGGTTAAAGACATAATTAATAATCATAAATCAAGGTTTGAAGTCATCAAGATTAATTACATCGAAAAAAGTAAAGAAATTTGAAACCTTAATGTTATTAGGGTCATTAACTAGACAACCA
Organism: Erythrophleum fordii; assembly: GCA_032878935.1. Taxonomy (NCBI): domain Eukaryota; kingdom Viridiplantae; phylum Streptophyta; class Magnoliopsida; order Fabales; family Fabaceae; genus Erythrophleum; species Erythrophleum fordii. Next base: position 36,870,285 of record JAVQMF010000049.1, read on the forward strand.
CAATTATTCGAATATGCAAGTGAATTTAATTATCAATAAGGAGCTTTTGATTCTCCCATCCATCAATTCCAACTCACAAAATCCTCCTACAAGTGTTTCTAGATCATTCATTAGCATTACCATAAGAGGAAATAAGGTTTCTAAGTGAATATGAGAAATTAAGCACCTTAGTCAAGGCTAAATTCCCTTGCGCCGTGACCAATTACTCTCGGGTTCAACTCCTTACACCTTCACAAATTTCACACATTTCGCCGTGGCTAAATACCCTCTAGAACATCCCCAAACCTGCCTCTCAAACTTAGCCATAGCTAACCTCACTGTTCGCCGTAGCTAATTGCTCTCTGTTTTCTTTTCTGACAGTTTTGCCACATTTGGCCGAGGCCAATTAAATGTTGGCTGCGGCTAATTACCCTTTATTACCATTTGACCGAGGCCAATTAAATTTTGGCCTTGGCCAATTCCCTTTTGTTCCTATAACTCCTAAGATTTCATCTCATGCTCTCCAATTCCCCTCTAGCAATACTCTAGGCCACTTTAACTTAGTTTGTAAATATTTAATATCTTTCTTTTACCTAATCTACCTAACACATCTATCATTACCCATTCAAAATTCAAATGTGGATCTTTAACCCCCTAGCCATTATAACTAGTGAGTTCATAGATCAATGATAGTAAAAAGTTCATACACTACTCATATTTCTATTCAAACATAAATCCCATTAAAAATTTTATACATCACTAGTTTAAGTTAACGTCTGATATATCAAATAATTACAGTCCTTATGCTTAGCAATTCATGATGTAATGCGGCAATTACATAAAGTTAGTAATCTAGTTATATAAATACAATCTGACAAGGTTTCCAAACCTACCTACTACTAAACCATATAATAAGCTTCTATTAATTTTTTTCTTACCACTAAGAGGTCCGATCCTTGAAAATGTTAGCCCACAAGCGGGGTGAGATATACAATATCAGTAACAAGAGGCAAATTTCATATATATGTACAGATTAATTAATACAATGTCATCAATACTAGAATCATCAATTCAATTTGCAAATAAACTAGTTGAGTTACCAATGATTACCATCCCATACCAGTAATCATACACAACATGTTAATAGCCAATAACACCGGGAGAGGTCCGTCTATGGCACCTACTCCATAATGAGCACAATTAGGGCTCAGTGTGTGAACACTGTATTTTGTCCAAGCAAGCTCCAAAAATAATGAAAAAAAATAATAATAATAGAAAAAAAAAGATATATAAAAATAGAAAAAAGAGAAAGACAAAAATCAAATAAGTAACTTACACAACAAAAATGAAAAATAAAAATAAATCAAGTTAAAGGCTCATTAATCCTAATATCAAAAAAATCAACAAGGGAATAATAAAAAGGGCTAACAAAAAAAAAAAAGACCTAACCTAACTCAGAATTGGGCCAGACAAAGAGAAAAAAAAGGGGAAAACCAAAATGAAAAAAAAAAAAGAGAGAGGCCAGGAAAAGGAAAGAATTGGGCTTGGGAAAAAAAAAACTAAATGGAGGGGACCCCTTTTTGACAAGAAAAGCAAGCCCAGCCCACGAATACTGGACTCTCCATCCCCGCTTCGCTGACCCGTTTGAAAGCCCGAAAAGAAGAATTCAGCTCCCCTCAGACGCAAGGAACCCTAAGGCTGCTGGTCCCCCCCTCTGGCTCTGGTGCTGCTCCCGCGAGCGTGTTTGGAGACAATGGGATGGAGGGGTACGGAGGAGTGCTAGTGCTGCGAAATCGTGGAGCAGAGAGGCGCGATGAACCCGTACGAAGAGCAGAAGGGCGAGGCGCGCGAGCGAGAGTGGAGACCACTCTCGGGTTCGTTATAAATAGAAGAGGCTAAGGGAGTGCAGCGGAGGTTTTTTTTTCTCGGAGGGAAAAAACTGGAGAGGCGAAAAGATTAAGGGGATTTTCTTTTCCGAAGGGTTTTTCTCTGATCGAAGAAACTCGAAAGGGGCAGGAGGTTGAGGGAGACGGAATCCTTTCGGGGTTTTTCCCTTCGAGGGAGTAGAAGACGAGGAGTCGAGGAGGGGGTTTTTGTTTTGTAACAGAAGAAGGAAATCGAGGAAAGGAAGAAACTGAGCGGAGTTTCTTTTAGGGTCAGTGAGGCTGAGTGAGAGTTCAAGTGAGGGAATTCTGTTACCATCTCTGTAAGGGTAGTCAGTGAGGTTTCTAGATAACGATCGAAAGCTGATCTGGATCAAGCGTAAATAGCAACGGGGTTTCGGCATCAGAAGAAGCTCATTCATTTTCCCGAATTCTGAAGGTATATCTTCTACGTTTTTTTCTTTCTGTTAGCCTGAAATCTGGAAGTGTGGGTGTGTTCTGGTTTGGGGTGCTGAATTTTAGGATTTTTGTGTCTTGGATTTTGTTTGTGTAACCCTGCTTTTCATTAATCTGAACTCCGGAGGTGTGGGTGTGTTTTGATCTGGGGTATTGAGTTTTGGAATTTTCATTTCTTGGATATGGTTTGTATAATCCTATTGCCTTGATCCGAAAGCATGTTGACATATTCTGTATCGAAATACTGAGAGGCAAGTTCTGTGTGATTATCTGTTTAGAATAATGGAACTGAGCTATCTAGCTGCTTAAGACTCCAATTTGATAGGCAATCCCTGATGAAGGGATTTCTGGGTAAGCCTCTGCGTGGCTTCTGATCATGAGTCTGAAGGTGTAGTCCCCATGAATTACGTAGGGTCATTTGCATGTGCATTTGCTTTGGGAAGAACATAAGGGTAACTTCGATTGATGGCTGCTGCCTGGGTTGAATATGATTTGATTACTGTATCATACATAAAATGTGTGATTAAGATGTTTGCCATCCGTAAAGGATTATGATAGATTGATTGTTTGAGGTTACTGTTTGTTTGCTCTGCTATGTGGCACTGTTAGATACATTACTATGTGAGTTAGCCGTGGGTTGTTATCTTGCTGCCTGCGCAAGGTTGTGATTTGGATGCCTTAGCCATTCTAACGTTTATTTCGTTGATTGCCTTCCCATGAAGAATTTATCAAATGGAACCAGAATTGAGATTCCCTTTTCCTTTGGATTATTTCATTTCATCAAAAATGTTGTTGCTACTCCTTTACATGTTTGCTGGATGTTTAAATTTAATAAGAGCCATTGCAATGTGGGTGGATTGATTATCTCTTAATGGGGAGAAAGGAGTGGTCGTGCCCTGCTGCAGAGCAAAAGAAGATGCAAGGAACAATTGGGTTGTAACTTGCATAGTTCTTTTATTTTACAAACTCTTGTAAATATATCTGAAAATGACACGGTGAATCATAGCTGAACACTGAACACCCACCCTCACAAATATAAGTCATTTGTTTATCTTTCTATTTTTGTTTTCTATTTTATCGTATTTTATTTTATTTCATTTTTTATTTTATTTTTATTTATTCCCCATAGTTACTAGTATGGCTATGTGGGATTTTTATATCCCCTTAGGCCCATAAGAATAAGCCAAAAGGCCATGTGTGACAATAAGCCTCTTTGGTACCTTTTGGATCTTAAACTTATAATTAGCATTTTGGGCTTCCATGGCTTTCAATAAATGTTTTTTAAAAAAAAACAAAAAAAAACAGAAAAAAAAGAAGAAGTGAAGGGAAAGAAAGAAAATTTCAACAAAGAAAAGAAAAAATCAATCAATCAATCAACAGAAATAGCAACAAAACTTTCCACTAAAGAAAAAACAAAGAAATATTAATGGAATCCAAAAAAAATAAAAAAAAATAAAAAAAAGAGATAAAAAAAAACAAAAAACAAAAACAAAACAAAAACAAAACAGAAAAAAAAAATACAAAAACACAATTAAGCAAACAAAAAAAAAAAGAGAGGGAAAAAGATTAACAAAAATAACAAGAATGGAGAAGAACAAAACAAAATTTACTAATAATAATAAATCAAAAAAATTAACAAAAATTTTAAGGGAAAAAGAGAAAGGAGAACCAAACAAATGCGACTCAAAAAATACTAAAATATAAAACCAAAAACAAACAAAAACAAAAATTAAAATATAAAAAAAAGGGAAAAAGAGAAAGAAAAATAAATGAACAAAAAAAAATCAAAAAAAAAAAAAGAGAAAAAAAAAAACAAACGAGAAAATAATAATAAATTACAAGTAGAACGAAAAAATAGAAAAATGAGTAAAACAAAAATTAGTCTAAAACAAAAAAATGCAGAAAACAAAAAGAAAAAAAATAAATATATATACAGACAAAACAAAAATGAATAGAACTAAAAACAAAAAAAAGGGGATAAAATAAGAGAAAACAACAATAACAAAACCAAAAAAAGAAAAACGAAAAAGAAATAAAAAAAATAGAAAAAACATAAAACAAAAAAAGTGAAAGGCCAAAAAGAAATAAAAACAAAACAAAAACACAACACAAAATAAAAACAAAAACAAAGGCAAAGAATAAAAATAGAAACAAAACAAAAACAAAAAAAAACAACAAAAACAAAAAAAGGAGAAAAGACAAAACAAAACAAGGATTAGAAAAAATCTTTGAATGAATAAAGAACTTAAAAAAAAAAGAGGGAGGTGAAAGAAAAGAGATCCAAAAATAACAAAATAATAACAAAAACTAAAAAAAAAAAATTATTTAAAAATTAAAAAGAAAACAAATATATCAATGGAAAAAAAAAACAAAACAACAATAAAAAGCATAGGAAAGAGAAAAAAATGAAAAGACAGAAAATGATAAAAAAGGAGAGAGGAAGAGAAAGATTTACTGTAAATATTATTCTGAAATTCAATCTTAAAGTGCAAATTAAAAACTTATAGAATTACCCCTAGAAAAGAGAAACAAATAGGAAAAAACAACCATAAAAAAATTAAAAAAAATTAAAAAAAAACAAAAAAAAAATTAAAAAAAAATAGAAAGCAAAAAAAAGAGAATAAAATAAAAACAAATAATAATAATAACAACAACAAAAAATGAAAATGATAGAAAAACAAAAAAAATGATGATAAGCTAAGAGGAAAAATTGAAAATGCAAGAAAAATTAGATTAAATTTTCCTTTAGCAAGTCAAAACACATCAATCAATTTCAAAACTTGTTTTACTTGTTAAAGAAAAAAGTAATTTATTTTCTTTGTCTTTTCACTAAAAAAAATAATAATAATACCCAAGTCCACAAAAAAAAAATAAATAAAACAAGAACAAAAATAAAAACAAAACAAAACAAAAAAAAAAGCAACCGAGAAAAGAAATAAAAAAACAAAGCATAAAAAAAAAACAAAACAGAAAAAAAAAAAACAAAACAAAACCAAATTCAACACAATTTTTAGCCGAACTACGTGGACTTTGATCCCTCCTAAGGGTACGTAGGCCCTAGGCTTTCATCCTAGGTCAAGTCTGCCCTTGTAAATAAACATTTCTCTTAATTTTATTTTTTTTTAATTTTATTTCCTTAATTTCTTTTATTCCCTTTTCTTTATTTTATTTTTTGAATTCCTTTTTGTTTTGCTTTTAATTTTATTTCCTTAAAATTTTTCCTTCTGTTCTTTGCATGTAATTGGTTAGGGAGAATTAAAATAGAATAGAGGCCATATTAATTTTGCACAACTAACTTAGGGTAACCGTTCTTAAGAACGGGTGTAGTGGGGTGCCTAACACCTTCCCCACTCACAATCGACTCCCGAATCCATTTTCTGATTCGCAGACTATTTTTCAAGTTAAAAAGGTTTTTCCAAAGTTTTGCCTTTTCAAAAATAAAATTTTGATGGCGACTCCTGAACCCTATTTATTTGTACCCTATTTCTTCTGACCTTTTTACAGATGTTACTTTTAATTTTGGTTTTTAAAGGTGCCACGCGGTCGCATTTTCGGGTGTGACAGTTTGGCGACTCCGCTGGGGACAGTTAGAGAGTCAAGCCCAGGTTAAGTTAGCGGTGCAAAATATTGTGGCCTTCTTTATTTCGATGCTCCTTTTGTTTGTCGTTTATCTCACATGATTAGAGGTAGATAACATGTCATTCACATGCTTGTTTTATTAGCTTCATTTCATTGATTTTGTATATAACATATGTTATAGGATAGATAACATGTGGAATAAAACCTTAGGGTAGATAACTCTATTTGTATACGTTACTTCTTATTTCTATCTGCATATATTTCTCTGCCTTTTATTCTGCCAATCTGTTTAGCAGATGAGGGTTGGGTAGTCCATAGGATGAAAAGGTAAATGCTCTCCTCACACACATCACTGAGACACAAACATATCACACACGTTATGGGCCCTATACCCGGGTCTGAGTGTTCCTTAGGTTAGTAGAGGTTTCTATTGATTTCCCTGTGAAGCTTTGTGCTTCCTGAGGCTATCATGAAGACCTCGCCTAAATTGTACCTTGTTATATGGACTGGACCAGTGTAGGATCTTTTTCCTCTCAAGGTCGAATTCATATAATGAGATCCTTACCTCATGGTGGGGGCAATTTAGGGACCAATGATTAGGGGTCATAGATCTGCCATGAAAACTCGCACTGATAGTAAGCCATAGATGCCTCCTAAATGGATAGAGCCATACTTCTATAAACCAATGATCATAACCTAGGAACTATCCATAGTAAGACAAAGGAGAGCGCCTTTAATTGTTCATGCATTACATCCAACAATACCCCTAGGAAAAGTGACACATCGCCACTGATTACTGGAGTAGTTGACGGGTTGTTATGACACCAACTGGACATAATGTTAACTATGATGAAGGTATGCATTAGTTAAACTAACCCTTGCCTAATGGGTTTTTAACTCCGAAAAGGCCATCATCGCATTCCTTATGGTTCCTCGAAAGGGGAAGTTTTCAGCATACATTCATACATAAAATAAAGCTTAAAAGAAATGGATATGAGTTAAAATAATAAACACCGTATAATATACTCTACCCCGCGAAACAATGAATTTCTAATAGAAAATGAATGTTTCAAATCATGGAAATGATGTAATCCAATTGTTTTATATCATCAATAAACAGATGTGATGTCTTGGTTAGATAATTAAATTTTTAGGACGTTGAATCGTGTAGAAAGACTTGTTTCTCTCGATTTAATCGTCGACTTTTTTCTCCCATGGAGCAATAGGCCCCTCAAGGAGGAGTGCAAAGTTTTTTTTATCATTTCTCATACCGAGGCATTATATCCAATATCATAGCATGAATATCAGTACATCATTATGTTAGCTTACTGAGCATATCGGTGTCAATTGTGTAGAGAGCTATTCTTTCTTAAATTGATCCTCGTACCCTATTCTCTATGGAATAATAAATTCCTTGAGAGTTGGGTAGAATTGTCAAGCTAACAATAATGATACACTAACTAATAGGTTTTGATATTTTGAAATAATGAACAGTCATCTGGGTTAATTGGCACGATGGTGGTAATGGAACCTTTGGGCAATGGACGATATCTGAGCTCAAGGCCAACTGGCCTAGTTGCAATGAGAACGAAGCTTAAAATCAAGGCAGAAGCTGAATCGGTCGAGAGTTTGATTGTCTTAAGTGAAAAGTTGACTGGAAGGCATATCCGAGATTTTCAAAGGGATTATGGGGATATTCTAGACTTGTTACGAATACCGGTCCAGCCAGAAGCACTTTCAGCCTTGGCTCAGTATTAGGATAATTCACTAAGGTGTTTTACGTTCTCTACATTCCAGATTACACCTACTCTAGAGGAATATGGGAGTTTCATGAATACACTTGTGGGGAAGGATGCTTCAGTTTACTACTGTCCTGGACATTTGCCATCAAAGCATACAGTGGCTCAAATTTTAGGAGAAGATCCTAGTAGAATTCAATTACATCAGAGAGGATAGACTGAAGGCCTTTTGAGGAAGTACATGGAAAAGTGGCTGGAGACCTTAGCTGAAAAGGGAGATTGGGTGACTTTTAAGAGAGTCCTTGCTCTAGCCATATATGGGTTAATGTTATTCCCTTCAGCAGTGGGGATAATTGATTTGGCGGCCGTGAGTGTTTTATGGATGGTGGGAAAATCATCGCGTGAATCCCACGCCCGCAATTTTGGCGGAAACGTTCTTGACCTTAAGCTTCTACCAACAAGAGAACGGAGGGAAATTGAAGTATTGCCTACAACTCCTCACTGTTTGGATGTTCAATCATGTTTATGGGAGGCAATATCAATTGGGTCGACGACATGACACTATACACCACCCTATTAAGGACTTTCTCAATCGTGAGGGTGCTATTCTGTTATCTTCAAAGAAAACTCGTGATGATTGAGCTCAAACCCTCAGTCAATTGGATGAAAACACAGTATGGTGGAAACTGGCTTGATGGGAAAGTGAAGAAATAGTGTATTGTTGCGGAGAATTCTTGAATGTACCTCTGATGAGCCCTCGAGGCTGCATTAATTACAACCCCTCGATTGTCCATCAACAGTTTGCATACAAACAAGATATTCCATCTAAGGAAGCGATACAATTGGTTCATTTTTATCATAATGATCCGGAAGCCAAGACACTTTGCCAAAAAATAAGAGGCACATGGAGTCGAGTGATATGCAAAGGGAGATGCGAACTGGGCAAGCGAATAGTAGCCACAACCAAGGAGTATCAAGAATGGCTAAAGGAAAGGACAAAGGGGGCTAACCCTTCTTTTGGACCCATTGACCCCATGCTTGGCAATGACATGCAAGTAATTGACAAACAACTAGCAAGACAAGTGGAAGGGAAAAAAGAAGAGTTGAAAGATTTAGAAGAAAAAAGGCAAGAACGTCTGAGGAGTTTGAGCCAAATGAGAAATGAATGTGCAGTGTTGCGAGCAGAAGTGGATAGGGTAAAGAGCCATAAAGGAAATGTGGGGCATGTTGGGATGAAAAGGCTGAAGGAAGAAAACATAAGATTGAGGGATACCATAGAAAAGGCTCAACATCGGGTAACTAAAAATGAAAAGAAGATGCGTATTAGTAGAAGCCAGTTGATGAAGGTCCTTAAGGAAAAAGATGCACTAGAAAAGCAAGTGCAGAAGCTTAAATCTAGTGGGACTCAACACGAAATTGATATGCTGGCAAGGGAATTGGAGCAGAAAATGCATAAGATATCCAGTGTCAGAAGTGATAATGCTGCGGTAATGCAAAGCTTAGTGGAACAGCTTTACCAGCAAGTTGAGATGATTGAGACATGGAAAGTACTTCACGCAGAGCGAGCCACAGAAAAGGAAAGATTCATATCCTGGTTCAGGAAATTGTTACTTTTAGCTGACGAGATTCTCCCTAGTTTCACAAGCACATTGAAAGCAGCTGAGGGTTTAGCTAATCCATGGAGTACACCAAAGGAAATGACAGAGTTCTTTATGTTATGTAATGACATTGTAAATGAGTTGAAATATCTTAATAGTTATTAAGTTCCAAAGGATTCCGATGTAATGAAGAAAACAAAGGTTGTATGCTCCTTATGCTTGATGAAATGGAAATTGCTCAGATGAATACAAAGACCTGATCATGTAGGGGTTTTTAATTCCCTCTTGTGTCAAGTGTCAACTTTGATACTCTTACATGGGTTAATGAAATTCTTTAAGAATCAGAGGGCCCGATGTTCCCTTACCATTATGCCAAAAACGGTTAACCTCAATTAAAGAATGTGTATATAATAATAAGAATAAGAGTAATAATAAGAAAATAAGAGAGGTTCTTTCTTTTATCACTAAATTTGCTTTCTATTCACAGAGAAAAGAATAGAAAGAGTCAAATAAGAAGAAGACACTATTGCGCCTCCGAAACGCGTCCCATCTAACCAGATACATCCTACTAGGATATACGACACACGCTTAAGGACTAGGCTCATGGAGGAACGTCAAAGGGAAGGGAGTCAAAGAATTGAGGAAGACACAGTTGCACTAAATGACCGCATCACGACCATGGAAAATCAGATGACTCAAATGAGTGACATGATGAAGATGTTGTTGGAAGCCGTCAAAGGAAAAGGCATTGATAATTCACCTAGTGCATCCAGTCATCCCCCCGTTGCTGCACACATGGGAAGAAGCTCACCCGGAGTGGTTATAACTGAAGAACATTCTAGTCGAGTGCCTGACCTTGTGCTACAACAGACGAATGCACAAGATCCTACTGTGATGGTGGTTGATAAGCCGGTTCCCCGTGATGAAGCAAAAGATATACAAGATTTCCCTGGGTATGATGCGACCTATACATTCCAAATTCCAACTGCGGATAGTAAAGGGAAGAGTAATGATGTTAAGGAAGATTGGGAAAGAGAGTTAGGAGAGGTCAGAGATCAGCTGCGTAATTTACAAGGACCAACTACATGGGGATCACTAGATATAGAGGAGTTGTGCTTAGCTCCCGAAGTGTCCATTCCGAAGAAGTTCAAAGTTCAAGATTTCGACAAGTACGATGGTTCCAGTAACCCAATTTATCATCTCAAGTCATATTGTACCAAGATGACTGTTTGGTCAAGGGACGAAAAGTTCCTAGTAAACTTCTTCCCAGAGAGTCTGACTGGGTCTGCCTTGTTATGGTTTATGCAATTGGACCATTCTAAAATCCGCAAATGGAGGGATCTTACAAATGCTTTCATGAAACAATACAAATTCAATCTCGATACTGCCCTTACTCGGGAACAGTTGAAGAGAATGAGTAAGAAACCAACTGAGTCATTTAAAAAGTATGCCCAAAGGTGGAGATTAATGGCTTCCCAAGTTCAGCCTCCGATGATCGGATCCGAATTCTACTCTTACTTTATTTAGACCTTATCTGATCCATTCTACAAAATTATGTTGGAAACTCATGTTACTGACTTTGCTGATTTAATTGAGGTGGGAGAGAGAATTGACGCAGACATTCGAGACGGAAAGCTTGCATCTCCTTTGATGGAGAGCGGATTCAGAAGGGGACAGGGTATGAAAAAGAAAGAAGGAGAGATAAGTTATGTTCAACCCTCAAGGCCAGTCATGCGTCAACCAATCTCTTATCAGATTGGTAGGGAAAGTGAAGGCCAAAATCAGTATAAACCGGCAGTGAATGGGCAGAGACAACAAGAGAGGGGTGTTAATGTACGGCCAAAAGACAACCGTCCATGGCCAAATTTCAGTTCGACCAATGCGAAGTTATACCAGAAATTGTTGGAGGCGAAACTCATAAGACCACGGTATGTGAAGGCGCTGCAACCACCATACCCAGTCTGGTATAACCCGAATGTCTCTTGTGAGTATCACATGGGAGTTCCAGGGCACTCCATTGAAAATTGTACTACTTTCAAGAGGAACGTCCTAGATTTGATCGAGTCTAACCATATCCAGCTTAGGTCTGGGGAAAATTCGACAATTGCCACTAATCCCCTCCCTAGTCATGAACGCCAGGTGAATGTCATTGGAAATGAGTTGGGATTTTCTAAGAATCCCAATTCTGTTGGATTGCCCTTGAAGGTTCTGCTAGCTAATCTTCAATTAACTGGTCATGTGTTGGAAGTATCACCAAAAGAGTTTGTTAAAACCATCACTGGGCCACAAGCTGTGTTCTGTGACTACCACCAACAGTATACAGATCATGATGTCGAGAGGTGTGTACAGTTCCAAAAGGTGTTGAAAGAATTAATGACATTGGGGGTTGTGATTGTAGGGAGGTTGGAAGAGGAAGTCTGTGTAACAGATGAGAATTATGTTGATATCGTCATCCCTACTAGACCATTGGGAATAGTCACTCTAACTATCAATGATCTTAAGTCAGTGACGGTCCCTTGTACCTCAAAACCATCCCCAATGATTATTAACATGCCAGCTCCTTTCTCATATGAAAGTGATCGTGCTGTACCTTGGAGATATGAGGAGATCATTGAATTTCTCTCGCATCAGACAGTAGTTGCTAAGGCGGAAGGGGAACTTATCCCTAATATAAGTGAGGCTCGGAGGGTCACTCGGAGTGGCAGGGTCTACTCCCCTGCAAACGCTGACAAACAACTGAAGGGAAAAGGCGTTGATACTAACAGCCAGAAGGTGACAAAAGAAGATAGTACGGATGAAGAATTCTTGCGAATCATGAAACAAAGTGAATATGATGTGGTAGAACAATTAAAGAAAACTCCAGCACGGATTTCAATGTGGTCCTTGGTCATGAGCTCGGAGGTACATCGTCGAGCTCTGCAAAAGGTATTAGAAGAAGCATATGTGCGGCCTGATATCACCCCAGAAAAAGTAGCTAGTGTCATGAATATCGTAAAGTCTGCATCCACCATCTCTTTTTCTGAAGAAGAAGTCGTAGGAACGTCCTCTAATCAGCCAAAGGCCCTACATATCACATTGAAATGCAATGGATTCATAATTGCAAAGGTTCTGATCGATGGAGGGTAGCACTAAATGTGTTACCGCTGGCCACATTTGAACAATTGGCAATGGAGGCGTCACATATTGAGAAAAGTGACATGGTGGTTAGGGCATTTGATGGCTCTAAAAGAGCAGTGATTGGCAGTGCTCGCTTGTCTTTGGAGATTGGGCCAAAAACATTCGTGGTGGAGTTTCAAGTTATCGATATTGATCCGTCCTACACAATGCTATTGGGAAGGCCTTGGATTCATTCCGCCGGTGCTGTGCCTTCCACTTTTCATCAAAGGGTGAAGTTTATTAACGAAGGGAGAATAATCACTATTAAAGGAGAAGAGGAGATAATATTGAGCAAGCCCAGCTCCTTGCCATACATCGAAGCTGCTGAACAAGAGATGGAAACGCCGCTTCAAAGTCTAGAGTGGGAAGGACCCAAGCATGTCATTGGAAATGTTAACCAGACTGTGATGAAAATGTTAGAAAGAAAGGGGTTCAAATCTGGAAAAGGACTGGGGATATAGCTTCAAAGAATTAAACGGCCTATTAGTCTCCCAGAAAATCCCAAGCGTCAGGGATTAGGGTATGAACCTTTGTCGTCAAATCAATTGGGAGCACAACCAAGCGCAAAGGGAAGTAAAGAGCAAGAGGAGCAGAAAATCCCCCACATCAGGGAAACTTTTCCAACTCCTTCAGAGATTTTGAATCGGTTAAGCATTTCAATGGTTGATGACGGAGTTATGCGAGGAGTTAAAGCCTGGATCAGGGTCGATGATTTTGGAGAAAAATTGGATAACTGGGAAATCGAGGATATCACTGATGTCGTGACTTTAGAGTAATTGTTATGACCATGTTGTTCCTTTGTTTTAATCTGTTTAAGATAGTTTTACAATTTCAGTCAGTACTTTATGAATGATAGTGGTATTTTATGAATGAAATTAAAATCCTTGGGTATCAGGCCTGTTCTTTTTATATATTTTCCTACTCGTTCATTTTCCTTTCATTTCTTCTTCCAGGAAATCGTTTTCCTCGGGACTCCTGTCCAACGCAGAAGTCTTTGAGCCCCCATTGAGTGATTTATGCGTTACTACGGATATGCATGGTTTCGAATCTGATAATGAAGAATTAACCCAAATCTTCGAGAAAATGCTCGAATCTGAAGATAAAGGAATATGCCCACATGAAGAAATAGTTGAAAACATTAATTTAGGGACAGAGGAAGATAAAAGGGAGATTAAAATGGTAGATAATCCCGAAAAAAAGGAAATGATTCAGCTCTTTGGGGAATACATGGACGTCTTTACATGGTCTTATCAAGACATGCCTGGGCTTGATCCTGAGATTGCTTCTCATGAGATTCCTTTATTCCCAAATGTTGAGCCAAAGAAGCAAAAGCTGAGAAGAATGAGCCCCGACATGTCTTTGAAAATAAAAGAAGAGGTTATGAAACAATTAGAAGCAGGGTTCCTCCAAGTGTCCGCATACCCTCAATGGGTAGCAAACATCGTACTAGTCCCTAAAAAAGATGGAAGGGTTCGCATGTGTGTTGATTACAGGGATTTAAACAAGGCAAGCCCTAAGGATAATTTTTCGCTGCCTCATATTGATGTGTTAGTTGATAATATGGCTCGAGCTCGTCGGTATTCCTTCATGGATGGTTACTCGGGGTACAATCAAATCCCTATGCATAAGGACCATAAAGAGAAAACTACATTCATTACGCCATGGGGAACCTATTGTTACAGAGTGATGCCATTTGGGTTAAAGAATGCAGGAGCGACTTATCAACGGGCCATGATGGCACTCTTTCATGATATGATGCATAAGGAGGTTGAAGTGTATGTCGATGATATGGTGGCTAAATCTGGAGAAGGGGAGAGCCATGTGGCAGTTTTAAGAAAATTGTTCAAAAGGTTACGTGAATATAAACTTCGCTTAAATCCCAACAAGTGTATCTTTGGGGCTTTAACTGGAAAGTTATTGGGCTTCATGGTGAGCCAGAGGGGAATAGAGGTGGATCCTGACAAAGTAAAAGCCATTCAGGAAATGCCATCTCCCCAAACAGAAAAGGAAGTGCGGAGTTTTTTGGGTCGATTAAACTACATAGTAAGATTCATTGCCAACTTAACTGCAACCTGTGAGCCGATTTTTAGATTGCTAAAAAAGAACTACACTGGAGGGTGGGATAATAACTGTCAACAAGCTTTTGACAAGATTAAAGATTATCTATTGAACCCCCCAATTCTGGTTCCACCCATACAAGGACGACCTTTGATCCTTTATTTGACCATCCTGCCGAGATCAATGGGGGCAGTATTAGGGCAACATGATAACTCTGGAAAGAAAGAGCAAGCGATTTATTACTTGAGTAAGAAATTTAATGAATGTGAAGCCCGCTATCTTTTGATAGAGAAAACTTATTGCGGGTTAGCATGGACTACTAGGCGATTGCGCCAGTACATGCTTTATTTTACCACATCTCTCGAATGGATCCTATCAAATATATCTTTGAAAGCCCACATGTTTCTGGGAGAGTCTCAAAGTGGCAGGTGATTCTATCCGAATATGATATCAAACACATGACACAAAAGTCTGTAAAAGGTAGTGTTATAGCAGATCACTTGGCTGAAAATCCTTTGGATGAGTACCAACCCTTGGATTTCCATTTCCCTGATAAGGACATACTGGCGGTAGAGGGGGATGAAGATGAGGGAGACGATAATGATGCACGGTGGAAGATGTATTTTGATGGAGCCGCAAACATGCACGGATATGGTATTGGAGCAGTAATTATATCCCCTGAAGGAAAGCAGTTCCCCGTGGCCATTAAATTGGAGTTTGAATGCACCAACAATGTAGCTGAATATGAAGCTTGTATCAATGGGTTAAATGCTGCAGTAACTCTTAGTATAAAAAGTCTCGAAGTTTTTGGCTATTCAGCTCTTATAATTCATCAAGTGACTGGGGAATGGCAAACTAAGGATTCAAAACTGATTCCATATCAAAAATTTCTGGCTCAATTAATCGAACAATTCGAAGAAGTTAACTTTCATCATATCACCCGAGACAAGAATCAATTTGCAGATGCTTTAGCCACCTTAGCAGTGATGATCCGGCTCAACTACGGAATCCAAGTCCAGCCGCTCCGAGTGGAAGCCAGAGATGCACCTGCGTATTGCCTCAACATAGAGGAAGAGCACGATGGGCAACCTTGGTATTATGACATTAAAACTTATATGACAAGCAGAGAATACCCAATTGAAGCCACAGAAAATGATAAAAAGGTTATTCGGCGCCTAGCCATGAACTTCTTCATCAGCAATGGGATCTTGTATAAGAGAAGTCATGATGGTACACTGCTACGATGTGTAAACGCGTGGGAGGCCCAGAAGATAGTCACAGAAGTGCATGAGGGGATATGTGGTACACATACAAACAGTCTCATGTTGGCTAAACAGATCCAGAGATGTGGATATTTTTTGTTAACAATGGAGAAGGATTGCATCGATCATGTTCAAAAGTGCCACAAATGCCAAGTATACTCAGACAAAATCAATGCACCACCAGTTTCGCTACACAATTTGGTGGCACCTTGGCCATTCTCCATGTGGGGCATTGACGTAATCGGCCCGATCAATCCCAAGGCTTTAAATGGGCATCGTTTCATTCTAGTCATTATTGATTATTTCACCAAGTGGATAGAGGCCAACTCCTTTGCTAGTGTCACTCAAAAAGCCTTTTGCAAATTCCTCAAGACGAACATCATTTGTCGTTATGGGATACCTGAAAAGATCATTACAGATAATGCTGCGAACCTAAATGGAACGGAAGTCTCTAAACTCTGTGAACAGTTTAAGATCAAGCATCATAATTCAGCGCCGTATCGACCACAGATGAATGGAGCCGTGGAGGCAGCAAATAAAAACATAAAGAAGATCATTGCTAAAATGACAATCACCTACAAAGATTGGCACGATATCCTCCCATATGCATTACACGGTTATCGCACGACCGTGCGTACATCGACTGGGGCAACTCCGTACTCACTGGTTTATGGAATGGAAGCTGTTACACCAATTGAGGTTGAAATCCCATCCTTACGAGTATTGATCGAATCCGATTTAGATGAAAGTGATTGGGTGAGAGTTCGATATGAGCAGTTGAATATGATTGAGGGGCGAAGACTCACCGCCATCTGCCATGGGCAGTTGTATCAAAAGAGGGTGGCAAGAGCTTTCGACAAAAAGCTTCGTCCTAGAGAATTCAAAGCTGGTGAACTAGTTCTTAAAAGAATCTTGCCAAATCAAGATGATGCTCGGGGCAAATGGACTCCTACATACGAAGGGCCTTATGTTGTAAAGCACGCCTTCTCGGGAGGGGCATTAGTTTTGATAGACATGGACGGTCATGAATTGACTAAACCCTTCAATTCAGATGCAGTAAAGAAATATTTTACATAAAAAAATAATAATAATAATAAAAAAAAAGAGAGAGAAAAGCTCGCTAGGTTGAAAACCCAAATGGGGGACCTAGGCAAAAGTTAGAGCACAATGGAAGCTCGCTAGGTTGAAAACCCGAAAGGGCAGCCTAGGCAAAAATTAGAGCCAAAAAATGAAAAAATGAAAAGAAGAGTAAGAAAGAAAAGGAAAAGAAGGGGAAAAAGGAAAAGAGAAGCCCGCTAGGCAATATGAAGAAATGCCCAAGCAAAAGGCAAAATCAGAAGTTCAAAGTTGGGTAAAAGAATGGGAGCAGTAGGTGTTGAATTAGATTCCACAAATGCATATCTCGTATAACGTAAAGGATCGCCTTGTGGGGGCGAGTGAGGACAATTGTAGAGGACATTCTCCGAAAGGACTTCTGGGTTCCAGTTCTTTCGTCTCTCCTATATTCCAAATTACATGTTGTCTTAACTCTTACGAGCTTTATAAAACTTTCTGTTAGAGATTATTCTTCTAATAATTTCTCATCTATTTTAATTACAATTCATTCATATTACTACAACATGCATTCATACTTTGTATGACTAAATTAATAACTAAGGAATGACATTCCTCAAAACAAACACCTAGCATGCCAATATTAATATCCTTTTTGGACCAGTTAGCTTAATCATTGCTGGAGGGATAGGCTGGGGCCAAAATATTAAACGTCATCCATTGAAATGCCATTTCCTCTCAAGTAAATCATCCAAATGTTCATGAGTGACATGTGTGGGGGGGGCTTTCCTTCCCAAGAGAACAAGTGAAAGGGACGATTGTGGTCTCTAAGACAACGCGTAAAGATTTATGTTGGGGGAGCTTCGAGAATTCTCAATTCGATAAAAAGGCGTAATACCGACAATCTGGTTAAATGGGTAGCGCTTCGAAGGGACAAAATGTCTGGTTTCTATAGTTGGTCAGTTCAAAGTTCAACGCTTGATAGTACCTCTAAACTAGCATTTCTTTTTGCAAAATAAAAAAAAAAACAAAAACAAAAACAAAACAAATTAAAGGAGAAATAATAAATTAAAATAATAAAAAAAGGAGGGACAGAAGAGGGAAACAAATACAACAAATAATAATTCATAGTTGTCATGCATGCCTTCATATTGGGGCAAGTAAATATCACATAAAGCATCCCACATGTTCTTCAAGTTGAACTCGTATCAGGGGCAGCATCCATATACCTCATGTTTCCGGCTTGCGAGATTACATGCATCCACCAGATCCTTTGGTTCCATTCTCTATGAAACTTCCTTCATATATCATGCATCCCGCATATACGCATGCATTACTCAAATGTTGGGTCTAAAAGTCCTGTGGAGAATAGGCGCCTCTAAGCCCTACGAAGAATAGGCACCTTAAGTCCTATGAAGAATAGGCACCCCAAGTCCTGCGGAGAACAGGCACCTTAAGTCCTACGAAGAATAGGCACACCTTTAAGTCCTACGAAGAATAGGTACAAATAAAAGTCCTACGAAGAATAGGCACCCCAAGTCTTGCGAAGAATAGGCACTTTTAAGTCCTACGAAGAATAGGCACCCAAAGTCCTGCGGAGAACAGGCACCTTAAGTCCTACGAAGAATAGGCACACCTTTAAGTCCTACGAAGAATAAGCACCCTAAGTCCTGTGGAGAACAGGCAACTTTAAGTCCTATGAAGAATAAGCACCCAAAGTCCTGCGGATAACAGGCACCTTCAAGTCCTACGAAGAATAGACACCCAAAGTCCTGCGGAGAACAGGCACAAATAAAAGTCCTACGAAGAATAGGCACCCAAAGTCCTGCAGAGAACAGGTACCTTCAAGTCCTACGAAGAATAGGCACCTCAAGTCCTTCGGAGAACAGGCACCTTTAAGTCCTACGAAGAATAGGCACAAATAAAAGTCCTACGAAGAATAGGCACAAATAAAAGTCCTACGAAGAATAGGAACCCTTAAGTCCTATGCAGAATAGGCGCCCAAAATCCTTCATAGAATAGGCACAAACAAGAGTCATACCAGAATAAGCAACTCGAAGTCCTGTGTCGGAGCGAAGTTGCACTCCTAAGTAAGTTAACTCTCCTTTGATCTATTAGCTCCCCAAACAAAATATTTGTTTCCATCTTTACTTATTCGTAGGTTAAAGATATCAACGATTGCATTTTCGATTTCTTTACTTAAAGAATAAGTAAAGAGGGGCAATCTGTAAACAAATAAATTTTGTTTGGGTCACTTTTATTTTTTCTAGAGGCAATCGAATCAGCTCGAACAAAATACGTGTTTTTATCTTTACTTGTTTCTTAAGCAAAAACATCAAGTATTACAATTTCCTTGCCCAAGAAACAAGTAAAGAGGGGCAACGCATCTGGGGTTTGATCACAACTCGATGCTCGATTACAATACATGCATGAGTGGTAGCTGCACCACAGCTTTGCTATGGACTCACAAAGTTCAATCACAATAACAATTCAAGTAATCAACTAATCATTTGACATTTTAAAATCATACAATGTAACAAATATCAGATTAACATAAACATATATATGGAACTAGGAAATTAACCCCGGTTATCTTAATGAAGCCAATTACTCTTCCTCTAGCTACCATTATGATTCAAAGCACACCAGGCCTAACATAAGTATAATCATTATCATTTAACTATCATTAATTAGGAATTTTCCTATCCACAGATTAATCTTAACAAGAGTTCATTAAGAACTTCTTACCTAAGCTTCCTAAGGGTCTACAGCACTAATTCAAGGTCATAATAACAAGAACTCACAATGGGTCACTCCTAATATCTCTATTTTTGCACATGTAAAAGTCATGCACCAAAAGTTAGTCCAAATGATGGAAATTCAGTATATATACCATATAAGAGAAGAGGGAATACTTACCTATATACCTAAAGGATCAAATGAACTGAGTTGAGCCTCAACTATCAAAAATACACTATGGGAAATTCTAAAATTCGAATTTCAGTCATCAAACCCAGAATTTTCATTATTTCACCTTCATCACCTTGTAATTTCACGCAATAGCAGAACCCATTATGAAAATCAATCATTAAGGACATTTTTCAGTAAAATAATACACAAAGTGAGAGGGAAATGCTTACCTAATCACTCCTCTAGCTTTTAACTCTAAAAATCTTATAAGGAAACACCCAAACACCAAATTTCATATTTGAGAAGGAGATGAAAATACTCAAAACCAAAAACTAATCAGACCAAAATGAAGAGGAGGATGAGAGGGTCAAGTTAAGACAAATCATCCTCTAAGAGTAAAAAATGGAGTTAAAATATTGGTAGAACCCTAACTTCCCTTAAACCTCCGAATTTCCTCCATTACTTCTTTTGTTTTCTGCTAAATGGGGAGGGAGGCTACTGAACCTTTAGGGTTATTAGGGGAAAATGGACCAACCCATCAACCCAAGGTCTATTTAGGCTCATTTCTAATCATTGGACCTTTGTTTGGTGAGGTGGGCTGCAGAACACTTTAAATTTAGGTGAAGTATGCTTACCTTAAGGCCCAAATTCTAGTAGGTTCAAAGGTTGGTGTTAGTTGGGCTAAGTCTTATGAGTTGGGCTTCAGAGTTGTAATTGAATCAGGCCAAATTTCAAGAGTTAATCCAATTTAGGTCTGTATAATATGTGTTGGACCAACTATAAGGGCTTATGTAAATTAGGTCGTGGGCCTCTATTTCACTAAATCAAATTGGGCTATTGCTAGGTGATCTTTCTTGGCCCAAGTCTCATGATAAGGAGTTGGGCTTACACCTAAAATCATTAGGCCTCCATAAATCCTTATCCATGGCTTACTCAAATTAAATTTTTGGGCCCAAATTAAGCTTTAATCTAATTGCAATCTTAAACCCATATTAATAACTTATTTCTTTATAAATTTTTATTCATATAGCTTACCCAATTATTGCATAATAATTATTCTTAATTAGTCTAAATACATTATTAACACCTTAATTAATTTTGGGATGTTACATATGTGATGTTTATTATTATTGTCACTAGATATATTAGTTAATAAATTGCCATGAAATTTATTCTTATGCATTCTTGGCATGCCCAATGCCACCCTTAAGCTATAAGGCATTTGTTGGGTGTCATTGATTGATATAGTATTCTTTATGCCTATGATGACTTGTACTTAACCTATGCCTAATATCTGCATGTGCATCCATTCTATCTTTATTACATACTTACTGATGGACATCCTTATTCTTTAAACATACTATCACACAAAATGAGAATCATAAAATTCTTAATAAGACACCCAATAGATGCAATAGTATGAAACACCATTTTTGTTGAATATAATTGCTCCCCAGCTAATTAGTGACTTTTAATTTAGGGACTTTTTTCCTTTTTTTTGTTTATACGATATGTATAGGTACTTGCAATAAATGTGGACTAATTATATGATACTTTGACGATGTCTGTATGAGTAGTGATATTCTTGCAGTGAGAATGTTTATTGGAGGTTATAAAATTATGCACATATTAAGCTAGTGACAAAGAAGAATTTAGATCTCAAGTTTATAAGTTATGTAATCTTCTTATTATTTATGTGGTAAGTGAGAGATTAAATGACTTATATTATGATTAAACTAGACATAAGATAATTAATTTACATGTAGTCAGTTAAGGGGTTACACACGGGGTAGTCAAGTAGTTGGCCCTGATGCTATAGACTTGATCTTTCTTGGTAAAAAAACATATCAAAAGAATCAACATAAAAACATGATAGGATATAACATCTAGCCAAAAATGGGGCTTATTTGTCAATATCCAAAATCTAAAGAAGAGAAAGAATGGAAAAAATAACCTTAACATAAGTAATTTTCATTGGGATTTGATAGTATAGTTTTCTATAACAATAAAAGTGCATAGAATTTCGATCATTGGTAAATTGTTAAAGCTAAATAAGGGAAGCATTGCATAAAGCCATCATTTCAAAAAGTAAAAAGGACCAGAAACTTCATCTAAAGAAAGACCCTAGGAAAGCTTATTTTGGAGAATCTAAAGTCCTCAATAAATATATATAAGAAACAGGTACTCGAGGTCTATATGTCATCTATTGGCTAACATGATAGTAAGTGATTGGTCTTTTATCAACAATACGTCCTTATTTCCTTTTAAAATAGTGACACCCATATTATTTAATATTGTCGTATTAATTGGACTTATATCGATGGGAGAAAAAGCAAATACCCTGCCTCACAAAGAGCCTCATTTGGTTGATTTTTAAAGAAAAAATGACTCTTATTTCCTCTTTTTGGCAATAAATGCTAAAACTAATGATTTAACTCCTTCCCATAGAGAATATATGACCTTTCTAATTTATTAGCTTTATCGATATGTTGTTATCCATAGGAATATTGAGCAGCACCAATCTCAACATTCATTTAATCCCCACTTTTTGACATGTTTAATAGAATAAGGGATAAAGTCTGTTGTACCATATGTAGAAAGAAAGCATAGAAGATGGCCAAGAATAATGGCAAAGAGAGGATGAAATCTCTTGATAATGGCCAAGAAAAAGTAAATGATAATCAATATGGACTTGGAAATTATGAAGCTCTTCTACACTTACTTCCACTAATGATATTATAGGCCTTGGAATGTAGCCATTATCAATCTCAATCATGGTATCATTCACCATTGGGGATCAAGGTAGGTGAGAACTTGGCACTAATCAATGAAAAGGATAAGTAAAGGATTTTGTATCATAGAGAGAATAAGAAAATTGATTTTAGGAATTAGAGGACATTTTAAAGAGAATTCGAAAAGTGGTAATGGAGAAATAATAGGGCTTATTGAGAATTTAAAGATAAGCAATCCAAATGGCAATATTATCAGTATAATTAATTAAATGAATGTTGTAGTAGCAACACCAAGATAAAAGATAATTGTTGAATGTTTAAATCTTAAAGGATAATTGCGCCTCTTGATTTCCTAAAATGATCACATTACATCAAAAGGAGTGAGAGGCCAAATGTGTTAACATTAAAAATCATAAGCCCATGATGCTAGTGGTTAGGGATTTCTAAGTGTGGTTTAATTAAGGACCTCAGAGAAGTAATCAATGCAAAGTAATAGTAGAAGGCTAAATGCTAATCAAACCTTTTAACTAGCCAAATCCTCCTTATTTGCTGACAAACCACTTCACACAAAACTAAATGAGTGATAAAAAAAGGGCATGGAGTTGACATAATAACAACTTCAAGGAATACTTGAATGACATGACTCCTACTTTTAGCTAACAAAATGGGAGAACATGCTAATTAATAGAGTATATTATAAATTAGGAATAGGAACTACCATGCAACATACATAAAAAGCTTCTAAGAAATTTTCTTTCTAGCTTCCTTTAAATTTTAGTCATTTATCAATTTTTATTTATCATTTTGGAATTGATTTCTATTGAAATTGTATTTAATTTCTTTCAAAGTCTTTTGTTGTCAATTATTGGCTCTTGTGGAAGGATGATGCTTTTGAAGTGGATTATGTGACTTCGAATGACCAAATTCTTCACTGCTGTGTTTTTTGCCAAGCATCTAAAAAAGCTTTCTTCTTTTCTAAGGTTTATGGAGATATTAACCCTTATAGAAGATTAAGACTATAGGAAAGCTTGCTGGGAATTGTAGAGAACATGGTTGATCCATGGCTAATTATGGGAAACTTCAATGCCTATTTGAAGATTGATGATAAATGTGGAGGAAAGTATCATAATAAGATAGCTATGCACTAATTCTTCCAATGTATTTAGAACACACAACTGGTGGATTTGGGGTTTAATAGACCGAGATATACATGGGTTAGAAGGGACTTAATGGAATGAATTGATTGGGCTTTTGCTAATATTGCTTAGGTCCTATAGTTTGAGAATTTTAGAATTCAACACTTGTTGAATTATGGGTCTGATCACAATGTAGTAAAAGTGTTGTTAGAAGGAAATATTCTAGAAAGGAAGAAAAGTGAATCCTTTAGATTCCATGCTGCGTGGCTATTCAATGTAGTGAAAGAAGCTTGGTAGGGTAAGGCCTGGGTGGATGGAGTCTCTACTTTTATTTCTAAAGCCAATGAATGACATTATAACACAATGGGCAATGTTTCTTTTAAGAAAAGGAGGGTCCTTAATTAGTTTAATGGCATTGGGTTTGTGTTGAACAAGAAAATTAACACTTGATCGATCTTCATAAAATTATTTAGGAAGAGTACAAGAAAATTTTAATATTAGAAGAGATAATCTAGTTCCAAAAATCTAGGTGTAATTGACTATTATGAGGGGACTGAAACATAAAATTCTTCTATACAGCTATTGTGGTTAGAAGATAGAGAAATAACATTGCAGCTCCAAAAGATGATAATGGAGTTTAGATTGATAACCTTATGCTTTTGGGGAATTTGTTAACCAACTTCTTTAAACATCTATATTTAAAGGAACTAGGTCTCAGACCAAAGTTGCCCATTTCTAATTGCTTCCCGAGCTTAAACAAAGAGGATCTTGATTTCATTCAGACCAATCTATGATATCGAGATTATGAATGTTGTTTTCAGCATTAACCCTTATAAACCTCCATGGCCAGATGGCTTGCAGCTATCTTTTTTCAAAGCTAATAGGGTGTCATTGGAGAATCTGTTTACAACTTAGTCAAAGAGGCCTTCAGGGACCTAAGCTTTATTGGGTAGATCAATCAAATTTATATAGCTCTAATTCTTAAAACGAAAAATCCAAAGATGATGAAAGATCTTAGGCCTATTTCTTTGTGCAATATGGTGTTTAAAATCATCACCAAAATTATTGCCAATCGGTTGAAGAATTATTTAGACAAGCTCATAGCCCCAAAGTAAAGCAATTTTATCTTGGCACAACATAGTAGCAACAATATTATAACTACCTAAAAAGTCATCCATTTGATGAAGACAAAGAAGTGAAAAAAGGCTTTGTTGCAGTTAAGGTGAAGTTGGAGAAAGCTTATGATAAAGTCGATTAGGATTTTTTGGAAGATACTTTATTAGCAATAGGCCTAAGTAACAACTTCATTGATATCCACAGATTTGCTCCTTCTATTGGTATCCACACGAACGGTTGCTCAACTTGAACGATGTGCTAACGCCTCTGACCAACGTTCGTACATGTTCTTAGTAAAGAAGATAATCTCATTTTTCTCTCTCTAGGCGTCT
This sequence comes from Erythrophleum fordii, assembly GCA_032878935.1. Lineage (NCBI taxonomy): Eukaryota > Viridiplantae > Streptophyta > Magnoliopsida > Fabales > Fabaceae > Erythrophleum > Erythrophleum fordii. The sequence continues at coordinate 36,895,274 of JAVQMF010000049.1, forward strand.
GTACACTGTCCATACACTCTCTCTCTTTAAGTTTTTTTTTTTTTTGTCGTTCTAATAAACCCTAGCCTCTCTTCTTTTTCTTTTATATAGAGATATCTCATTAAGGTTTTAAATATATTTGATTAATTTCAAATACATTATTTTAAATCAAATTAAATCTTAATTAAATAAATTAGTTTAAATTTAAGTCTATCTAATATATTAAATTTAATCAATTATTTAATCTAAATCTAGAATTAAATTTAAATGTAATTTATCTCATAAATTAAATTTAAATTATTATATTAGTCTAAATTTAAATCTATCATACAAATTTAAATTTAGAACTAATTGATTTAAATTAATTAAAGGATATATATATTTCGAACATATAAATATATATGTTTCGAATTTTATAAATTATATATATATATATATCAAATATATATATATTTATTTATAAAATTCTTTCACTTTAGATTGAACGTGACATTCATTGAATCTAGATACAATTTTAGATTCAATGAATTTGGACATTATAACTCGGGTTGATTTGTTATTGTGTGCAACCTTGTAAGCCTATATGACATTAGCAGTGAGCTAATGACACTATTTGACCCATAAGTCACAAGCGGCCTCTAATAAAATATTGTGACTACTTAAATCATATAGGGATCGGTAATCCAATGCAACATATCATATAACCATGTCATATCTTTTTTGTCACACGATATTTAGATCAAGCATGAGGCATGAAAACATCATCTTTATCTTACTCGATCATCACTTTCTCGATCTACGTGTAGATTGACAGTACAAATGGAAACACTTCAATTCGAGCATGACCATACATTTCTTAGTTTTACTCATCGAAGGGTCAGAGATATCTCTCTATTAATCAAAGGGATAAATTCTATCTTAACCACTCATCTTCTTCTACATAAATTCTACTATATCCGATCATAGCCTTTATGCTCATCTAGTTAAAAATGACTTTTAACTATACCAAAACATAGTGTTCTTCATGTTGGAAACTATGGTAATCTCAAGCCTAAGGATTTGGTGACACAGTTATATATGAGATACGCTTATGACTTAATTCATATAACTATTTTATGACGGCTCGATCCAGCATCTTGTTTCTTAACAAGTGTCTATGATTTTGATTTATATCTATATACATGATTAACACATAATCATAGATCAAAATAATACTAGTCTTAGTTCATCATTATTCCCATAATGATGATCGATTAGGGATATTTAGGATAATCAATATGATTTATCCAACGATATTATTATATAGAACATGCAAACAATATAATAATATAATAAAAAAAACTCTTATTTCTTAATAAAGTACAATGTTTGCAATACAATGAGTGACTTAGGACATAATCTCCAACAATCATCATGCCCTATGTTTCGAATTGCTAGATGCAGGTACTATGGAATGGGGAAGCCTTAAAGAAATTCAGGCCTCATAGGGGAGTTAGATGAGGCGATCCCCTATTTTCTTACCTATTTGTGTTGTTTGGACTCTGTATTGAATGGGCTATGGAACATAATTATTGGAGACCTATTTGACTCTCTTGTAATGGGCCTCCTATATCTCATTTGTTTTTTGTCGATGATCTTTTCCTTTTCGTAGAAGCAGTAACTGATCAAATTGCCGTTATGAAAAAGTGCATTGACATTTTTTGTACTTCCTCAGGTTAAAAAATCAACTTCTAAAAATTAAAGATGTTTTGTCCTGTAATATCTAGTTCCAAAGGACTATAGCTTTGACCTAAGCCTTGAGGGTCTTTTTAACATCAGATTTGGGTAAATACCTAGATATCCTTCTGGTGCATTCCCAAGTCTCAAAAAGCACTTTAAGTTATATCTATGAAAAATTGAATATAAGCTATCTTTTTGGAAGGGAAAATTACTTAACCTCGCTAGGAGAAACACGCTCATTTAAGCAATGGTGGTTACTTTACCTTGCTACTCTATGTAAATAATGTAACTCCCTACCAGTGTTTGTGAGGATATTAAGAAGGCTAGCCCAAATTTTCTTTGAGGCTCTTCAGCCAAGGAAAAGAAATGTTATCTGGTTGCTTGGGAAACTATTTGCAACTCAGAACACAAAGGAGGTTTAGGAATTAAAAACTTAAAGATGCAAAACAAAGCCTTCTTGGTGAAACTTTGCTGGTCTTTGATACAAAAGCCTGAGTCCTCATAGGTTCATGTCCTTAGGTCTAAATATGGGTATAGAGATCAAATATTGCCTTGAGTTCAGAAACGGGGAAATATGTCAAATGTATGGGTAGGTATTTTGAAAAATTGGCCTAAGTTCTATGATCTTGTAGGGTGGAATCTTGGAGATAGTACCTCTGTCAATTTCTGGTATGATCAATGGACTTTAATTTATGAAACAATAATTAATTATGTCATTGAAGTGGTTCCAAAACACCTTCTGTAAGCCAAAGTCAAAGATATGGTCTCCCCTTCGAGTGCTTGGGATTTTGATACTTTACACCACTTTATACCAACCAACATTCTCAATGCCCTTACTAATGTAAAGCCCTCAAGGCTTATAGGGAGAAGAGATGTCATTTCTTGGAGGCACTCAGAGGATGGAGTGTTCTCAATCCGTTCTGCTTATTGTAGTTTAATAGATGAGAACACTAGACCTTCACATGCTTTGTGGAAAAATATTTAGAGATGGCCATGCCTTGAAAAGATTTGGACCTTTTTATGGCTAATGGCATATGACCGTATACATACAAAGCTCCTTTGTGTGAATTGAGGAATCTTGAACTCTGTTAAATGCCTGTTTGAAGATGGGGTATTGGAATCTATAATCCATTGCATGAGAGATTGTGTTAGGGCTACTAATCTGTGGAAGAAAGTAGTTGACAACAAGTGGTAGAGCTCTTTCTTTTGTCTCCCCCTGTAGATGTGGTTAAAATGGAACCTTAAAAAAAACTTAGGCAATACAAGAGTTAAACACCTTCTTTGGCAAAAAGTTTTTGGGTATTTCGCTTGGTTCATTTGGAAATCTTGATGTGATCTCCTATTTAAGGGAAAGGCTGATCCTATAGACACCATTTACTTTAAGAGCTCGCATCAAGTGGCTGTAAACTTAAGCATTAAAGATAAATAAAAACAAATTGAGAAGTTACATGTGACCTAACTTGTTAGGTACAAGAAACCAAATGAAGGGTGGTTCAAAATAAATACTGATGGTTCAATAAAGAAGGATAGATCTACTTCCTATGACAGAATTATACATAATGAACTAGGTGGTTGGCATGTGGGGTTTGAATGTAATCTAAGAACATGTACTATCATGTGTGCGGAGTTTTGGGGAGTTTGGTGGAGACTAAAACTTGCATGGAAGTATAATCTAAAAAAAGTGATACTCCACATTGACTCTAAGACAACACTGTTATTGATTTGTAATGGTTGCAATGTTACTCATCCTTGTCACAATTTGGTGATGGAAATTCAAAGTCTATCTCTATTGCAATGAGGGGTTGGCTTACATTAATCACACCTATCGCAAGGCAAATAGGCATATTGATTGGTTGGCAAGATATAACCATAATATCTTGCTTGGTGTTTAAGAATTGGCAAAATCTCCTCCAGGCATGGGGGAGCTACTCCTTGAAGATAACCAATGTGTTTTCTTTCAATGGTCTATTACTATATAGTTTTGTTGTTTGGCTCTTATGGGTTTAGCCCCCCAATCTATTCCCAAAAAAAAAAAAAGTTGATATATTTTATTTTAATGTAATTTAATATTTTTTTCAATTTATAAACTTTTTTGGTCTTTTTATTCACCTAGACTTCAATTTAAGGCTTAATTATGTTTAAGATCTTGAGGGATCTTTCTTTTAAGAGAATTGTGTTTCATCTCCTTTGTCACAACAAAGTTGTTTGAATAGTCCATGTTACAACAAAGTTACTTCACTCTTTAGCCAATTCCAAATTGAAAAAATATAAATAATAAATAATAATTTAATTATTATTGTTTGAATAATACAATCTCTTTGACAAAATGATGTTGGTTTGAATGCAAGAATTTTTAATATTAACTTGTTGTGCTTACAAGAAAGGAAAAAAACATAGAGCAACTTAAAAAAAATATTAAAAATTTTAAGTGACTTAACTCATTCTAAACCTCTAATAATTAATTATCTTAGTTTTTCAATAAAAAAATTTAAAATATAAAATTTTAATACTTGTACTTAAATGTATTTATTTTTACGATTGATTAGATCTTAATGTCAAGGTTAAAAAAATTCATTGCAAATTTGTTGATTCAAATAAGTTAGATTAATTTATATTATTAAGTAAATTATATATGATGTTTTTAATTTTGAAAATTATACTTATTATTTTGATATATATTATATATTTTTTAAATTTATTTTTGTTTTAAAACTGATTTTTCATATAATATGAGACAACAATATTATTTTTTAACATGACCATAAAAATTATTACGTTGATGTTAAGTTTTAAAATAAGACTATAGTTGTAATCTTACTATAATTATTAAAAATAGTTAAATTATTTTATTTTAAAAAGAAATATATATTATGTAAAAAATTGAAAATAAATTAGAGAGGAGCAAAATATATTTTTTGAATTCTAAAAAATAAACGTAATTTGATCAAATTCAAATAAAGTTGGCTTAATTTACTCAATAAATTAGTTATTTTTTAAAAAAATTAATTATTTTAAAAATTATACTTAGATATAATTTTTTATATATTTACTATTTAGTTTCTTAATTAAAAAATATAATTTATTAATAATAAAATGATAATTCTATAATTTAATTATGAAACCATATAGTGCAAAGATTATATACTTATAAGAATTATTAATTTATCTTATTTTAATTAAAAAAATCTAAGATATAAAAATATTACATATAAGCTTTCATTTTTTATTATTTTAATCGAATTAAAATAAATGGAGACGGAATTATAACGTCATTTTCTGTAAAAATGGAAAGAAAAATCGTTCATGCGAACGTTGAAGACACCCTTCCGCCCTAGCCCATTTTCCAGTTTCCATCATCTTCAGTCCGCAATTGCATCCCCTTCCATTGCGGGTTCAATCGCTCTGACTTTGGAACTGAGGTTTTACTTTTACCCAATTCTCCCAGCCAATTCGTCTTCCATCTTGTTCATTGTATTAGGTATTCTAACTTAATATGTATTTGTTATTGTCTCAATTTTAAGGGGCTGCAGCAAATTTATTTTATTTTTAAAGTCCTCAAAATTTGGTTCTGTATGTTGTATATTTGTTATTAATAAGGTGAAATTTCGGTGGACATTGCAAACTATTTAGAGCTGGATTGAGCCTTTATACGCCCGAGCTTCTATATTGCTTTGTCTTAAACTACTTCCTAAACTTGCTGCTGCACATGTAGCATTTCGATGGTTTTATCCTTCTTTTTCCTCATTAGTTTGGACTGCCTGGGTAAATACCAAATAGAGTGGGGCCTTACTATCTTGGTCAATTGTTTGATGCTTGCTATATTTATATGATTAATTCTGCCGGCATTTTTCTGGTTTTCTGCTGGATCAGTCATGTTCTATATCAATGAAGCTTGTCTAGACCTTTGGGGAGTCTTAAAAATTCTCCGTAGCTTTGGCTATAATATAGGTTGCAGTTTTGGTATATGAGCAATGTAGAAAGGATGCAAGTCGCATCATATACCTATGATGGCCATTTGATTGCCAATTAACATACAAGGACAGCGAGGTTTTGTCTTGATATATAGGTGTGATATGATATGTTCGACTTTGCCATGTAGCATTGCAAGTTTTCAACACATTGATTACATGACATGTTATGCCGTATTTGTATATTAATTGAAATGATAATTGTTAGATGAATGCTTTCCTAAACCTATAATTTTCGGTTCATTCATTTATTCTTTTCCCCTTTTACATTTTTAGGTGTAGGGATATATTTTAGACAAAAATGAATGATGATTTTAAATTTTACCCCAATATATACCGACAAAAGTTAATATCTTCATATTTTATTCTTCTCTTTGTGCAAAGTTCCCTTTGTCTTCTCCACCTACTAGCCTTAGCTTTTACATTTGGATGGTACTTCTAGTCTGTGGACATGGTATTCACAAAAAACCAATCTGTTGATTTTAATATCAGCTCTTCCATGAGACGAGGGCTTGATTGACATAGGAGGCTTTTGTCACTTTTGACAATGATGCAGCCCTCCTTATAAAAATTGGTTGTTGCATTTAATAATGTTGTAATTCATTTGAAAGGTGGTTACATTACATCCTTTGTGATCCTTAAATTTTTGTTTGTCTTTTATAGGACTTCTTTCATTTTCTTTCTGGCTATTGCAGCCTTTAAAATTTAAATATTAATGTTGAGTAACTTATCTAAGTAAAACTCTTAATGGATTACGTGTTTATCTTTATCGGAGGTTTAAATTTATCATTATCTAGAGTAGAGTATATTATTATTATTTAAGAGTTTTAGTTATCTGATTCTTATCTTTAAGAATTTATCTTGGAATTAATCTCTGTCTTCATAATATTATAAATAAGACAGGAGGGGAGTTGCTACTGTAAGACAAGTATGTGTGCAGCCTTCTCATGTGTCATATTCTATTCTTATCTTGAATTTTACACATCATCAGAGTCATAGCTTTAAGAAAAGAGGAGCCTTCCCTCTCCAAGAGAGCTCCGGCCTTCCCTTTTTCTCTAACATGCGGTTTTGTCTTCTCATGCATCAGCGTGTAGGGGTGTGTGCAACTTTTGTTGTCACGCTGGAGAATGCAAAACATGCCAATGAGACATTCTGGACTCATTCCCAGGCTTGTTTGGTCTTGGGTCGTGACCATTTGTGGAGTTTTGGAATTTCCCTAGCATTTTTTGGAATTAAACTTATTGAGATTAAAGCTTTGGCATTTTCATTGTGGTGTGCAATATGATTAAGGTTGCTGCAAATTTTGGCTCTGTTTTAGTTTTTGGTTTTTCTTTTGAGCTTGTTGCTTGGGGGGAGTAAGTGCTAGTTGCACAAGTTAATTCAAGGTTTTTTTGCTGTTTAAGCTCATTATTGTTTAACTGAGCTATGTGGTCATTGTTTGACTACTAATTAAATTTTAAAATTGTTAGTCAAAATATATGGCAATTCATCATGAATTAAAGTTTTGTGGTCATTGTTCAACTATCAAGGAGAGCAGAATGGAGAATGTCAAGGAGGTTTCTCATTGGAAGTAGGTTGAAGATTGGAGAATCTCAAGGATGCTGATCATTTGGAGCTGGTTGAAGAATTTTGGGAACTATTGTTTGTCTGCTGAAGTACTAGTGGTGCAGAATCTAGGTGTCCTAGTCTAGGGTTTTATTTGTAACAAGCTGAAGCTTGTGTAGTTTTCAACTTGAGGGGGAGTGCTTAGAGACTTATCTAAGTGGAACTCCTAAAGGATTAGGGGTTTATCTTTCTCTAGAGTGCCACTGCAAGATGAGTGTGTGTATCGCCTTCTCATTTGTTATATCTGTATTCTTATTTTAAATTTTACAATTAACAAGTAAATTTGAGAAGTAGTATAAGTGCTGATGATCTGAAGTGGTCAGTAGACATGGTAGTCCAAAAACTTTAGTTTTCAGAGGGAGAGGAAACTTGAAAGTGAGTTCTATCATTAGTAAGTAGACAATAAAGCTGCCACAGTATAAAACATAATAATGATGACAAGAAGAATTTTCCCTCTGATCTTTAATAAATAAAAAATGATTTGCTGTGTGTGGTCCTTCAGTACTTCCAGATCAGATATAAAAATGAGTATGGATAAGTTGACCATGTTCTATAATCTAATGCTTATTTCCCATTTTATATGAAAAAATAATTGTATACCACATCAATACATTTACACCTCATCCCTTGCCTCTAAACATTAATGATAGGGAAAATTAATCTTTTGGTCCCTATAGTTTAGCCAAATTTTCAAATTAGTCCCCATGATTTGTTTTCTTTCTTTTTTTTAAATCAGTCATTATACTTTCCAATTGTTTTAAGATCTGGTTCTCACCATTTGGTTCTAACATAACTTCGTTAGTTGGTGGCTAACATGTGCTCAGGGATCCTAGTTGGCAAGATGAGGTGGGAAAAAAATGGCCAGATCTACATGCCTCACATGTCTTTGCATCTTCCATGTCTCTCTTTGTGAGTTTGGTCTCAGTTTAGTCTAAATGGGTCAGAAACAGCTTCGACGAGGTAGGCTCCGTTCCTCGGAGTACCCACTTCCCTCTTCATCGCTCCCCCCCGATACCGATCCCGATCTCCCGTTTGAGAATAGCGTAGGTGAGAGGGGCTCTCCAACGAAAGCTCCTCCACATCTCCTCTACTATCCTTCCGTTCCGACTAGCTTTTTTCGTTCTCTCGTTCGTAGTGAACTTTCTTGATCCTACTTGCAACTAAACTTTGGAGCTGATTGGGTTGGTGTTCGGTGTACCAAGGTTAGGGCACAATACAAGAATTTCAAGGGCCCGTCTTTCTTACTCACTTTAGGTATATTACTTGTATCTATAACTGTTGATCAAAAAGCTTTTGATTGAAAATCTTGGTTTGCTTCTTTGCCAGTTTCGAGTGACTGTGTTACATGTCGTTAGTAAATAACGAGTAACGGTCGTTAGTAAATAACAAGTAACGGGGGGCTCATACGGACCGCGATAGGGAGTAAGTTGCGGACCGTTGTGACGGAATTGTTTTCATTCACTCCAAATTGCTGAGGCATAAGTAGCCAGAGTTGTTCTGAAGAGAATGATGTGTGAATAGATATCTTTCTTGAATAAAATACCTATCGTTTACTCTTGCCTGGGATCCCTTACCAAATTGGTATCAGGGCTGTTTCGGTCCTAAGGGAAGGTGGCGAAGGAGACACGAAGCACAGATTGCTTTAGAGAGCTAGAATTAGAGATCGTGCAATCTCGTCGTGAGGTTGAAGAGATAAAAGGGGATGCCTCGAGTCTTCGCAGTTCAGTCGTGCAGCAAAGTAACATGTCTTGTCTTGAATCTATAACCACGTAACTTGCTTTGAAGTCGTTGTAGATTGGTGCAATGTTGGACGAAGTTTTGAAGGCGCTAAAAATGAATTCGATTGGCATGGAGGTTCCAAATGGCAAGGTGTTGTGAACTCAATCAAAATTCCTAGTGGGTTCGGAACTAACGTGAATGGGTTAGGAAGTCAAGTATCGTCAAACTCTCTTCCCAATGTAGGTGCAGTAGGTAGTAGAATACCTTAGGCGTACCCTCAGTTTGGCTCTTTCTCAACAATGCAAAGAGTCAATTATGCCTTTCCCACCAAGAACACACTGATAGAATTTCCAAGATTTGATGGCACTGATTTCAAGGGGTGGGCGTTTAGGAGTCGCCAATTCTTTGAAGTAGATGACACTCCACTAGACCAGAGGATTAGACTAATTAGTATTCATTTGGAGCGCAAGGCTCTACAGTGGCATCAGGCATTCTTGCGTGGAAAGAAACAAGGAGAAGTGAAGTGGGGGGAGTATATGGAGGGAGTGGCAAAAAGATTTGATGACATACTTAAGGTGGACCTGATGGCAGAATTAAAGCAATTAAAGCTAGAGAATTTATTTCCGGAATAGGAGGAGAAGTTTGAAGAGTTGTTGGCTGAAGTAAATATTCCTGAAGTAGTGGCAATTAGCTACTTTCTAGGAGGATTAAAACCTAGAATCAAAGCCCCTGTAAGAATGTTCAGACCATCTTCCTTGACTAATGGAATGTATCTTGCGCGATTGCAAGAAATTTCTTCCCACACTTCTACCAACCAAAACCAATATTCGTTCCCATATAAAAGCTCAACTTTAAATCAAACCCAACCCATACTTAATCCCAATCATAAAAATTCTAATTCTTTGTCCTTAATAAACCCACTTAGCACCTTCACCAAATCTCAAACCACTACCTCCTCTACCCTAGCCATGTCTTCCAGAATCCAAAATGACAAACACCAACAAGTTAAGCAGCTGACAAAGAGAGAAATGGATGAAAGAAAGAAAAAGGGCTTGTGTTATTGGTGCCCAGAGAAGTATTCCCAGTAGCACAAATGCAAGAATTCTTAGCTCTTTATGATAGTGGCTCAAGAAATGGACGGGGAGGAAGAAGACTCCTTCCAAGATTGTGTGGGTGACGCAGAAGCACCCTTGATGGCCTTTTTAAATGCTATTGAGGGACGTGATGAATATTCTATCATGAAGGTGTAGGGATTTATCAAGAAACATCCAATATTCCTATTGATTGGTACAGGAAGTACCCACAATTTTCTCAACTTGTAATTGGTGAAACAACTTAAATTGAAGCCTCAATATACTAGTGGTGTCAGAGTAGCGGTAGCTAATGGTCAAGAAATTCATGTCCATTCAAAATGCGTGCAGTTACCATGGCAAATGCAAGGACAAACATTGTGTGCAGATTTCTTTGTTATGAAGATTGGAGATTAAGATTTGGTGTTGGGAAGCCAATGGTTGGCAACCTTGGGAAGATTTATGGTTGACTTAAAGGCTAAAGTAATGAATTTCTAGTTGAATGGGAAACTGTTTGAACTACATGGAGTCCAACAGAACCCTGATACGCTTTCTGAGCATTTAGTCCGTAGTCAAAAGTTACTGAAAGGAGCCTCCTTCCTATTACAGATAGCCAAACACCCCATGAATTAGCAATCAGAATTGCAGTTACAGGACCATTAGTTGCAGCTTTAACAAGCAACACAATTAACACAGATACTACATGATTTTGATGATGTCTTCCAAGAACCAAAAGGGCTACCTCCTTCTTGCGAGTTTGATCACTCTATCGCTCTTAAAGATGACCAACCCATCAATCTTCGCCCATATAAATATGGTCCCTTACAAAAAAATGCCATGGAAAATTTAATACAGTATATGATTCAACAAGGAATCATCAGGCCGAGTACCAGTTCCTTCGCTTCTCCAGTAGTCTTAGTTAAGAAAAAAGATGAATCTTGGCGATTTTGTGTGGATTATCGGAGGTTGAATCACCAGACCATTAAATACAAGTTTCCCATCCCAATTATTGAAGAGTTATTAGATGAGCTACATGAAGCATCCTTCTTTTCCAAGTTGGATTTACGAGGTGGGTACCATCAAATTTTTATGAGGCCCGATCACATACATAAAATAGCCTTTCGAACTTATGAAGGATTATATGAGTTCTTGGTAATGCTTTTCGGTCTCACCAACGCCCCGGTTACATTTCAAGGTTTAATAAACTCTATTTTTAAACCTTATTTGCGAAGCTTTATTCTAGTATTTTTCGATAATATTTTGGTGTTTAGCAAGAATTGGGTAGAACACATGGAACATTTGCAAACTACATTACAAATACTAAGGGATCACATCCTCTTTGCAAAAAAATATAAGTGCACATTTGCTGCCACCAAGATTAGTTACTTAGGCCACATCATTTTAGTACTCGCTGTTGAAGTTGATCTATAGAAGATTGAAGCCATGTTGTCTTGGCCAACTCCACACAATGTTAAATCCTTGAGAGGATTTTTGGCCCTTATGGGTTACTATAGAAGATTTGTAAGGAATTTTGGAAGCATCAGTAGACCACTCACAGACCTTCTCAAGAAGCACCAGTAATTCGAATGGAACTCAGAGGCTATTGTTGCCTTTGACGCACTGAAGCAAGCCATGATCTCTACACCGGTCTTGGCCTTACCGAACTACTCACTTCCATTTACAATTGAGACTGATGCATTTGATAGGGGAATTGGAGTAGTTCTGTCCCAGTAGGTTCACCTTATTGCTTATCTTAGTAAACATCTCAGCCTTTCTAAGAAGCACTTATCTGCCTATGAAAAGGAACTCCTAGCCATTGTATTTGTTGTAACTCATTGGCACCAATATGTACTTGGCCACCATTTCATCATTAAAACAAATCATCTTCCCCTCAAATATTTGCTGGAACAGAAGCAAGTCTCCCCAGAGCAATACAAGTGGTTGCATAAACTGTGGGGGCTAGATTACACCATTGAATATAAAAAAGGCAAAGAAAATCTAGTGGCTGATGCTCTTTCAAGGAGATACGGGGAAGAGACAGCTTTAAGGGGTCTAGACACTAGCACTTATAGCTCATGTTTTGCGGTTATATCTATAACTTCTAGCCTCAACACTGGAGTTAAGGAATCCTGGGAAAGGGATGACACATTGAAGGATTTGATTTTTCAACTTGAAGACAATCTAGGTTCCCGCCTTAAATATTCCTGGCAGCATCATATACTCAAAATAAAGGACAAGGTAGTAGTAGGAAATGATCCCAACCTATGGCTAGAATTACTAAAGCACTTTCATGATGATTCGTTAGGTGGCCATTTAGGAGCTACAGCAACGTACAAACAATTGTCTTCAATTTTCTATTTGAAGGGAATGGAGAAACAAGTTAGGAACTATATGTGCAAGTGCACCACTTGCTAACGCCATAAAAGCAGGGAACATTGCTACTCTAGGACTGTTACAATCGCTGCCAATTCTTAACACTATATGGATTGATCTTAGCATGGACTTCATAAGCGAGTTGCCTAGTTCTTATGGCAAAACAGTAATCCTTGTTGTGGTAGATAGACTGAGCAAGGGAACCCACTTTATAGCCCTTAAGCACCCTTTTTCAGTTTGAGGTGGCACAGGTTTTTATGGACAATGTGATCAAACTGCATGACTCTCCCCAAACAATTATCATAGATCGTGATCCTATCTTCTGTGGCAAATTTGAAGGAAGCTTTTCAGACTTCACAGGGTTCAATTATTGTATTTATTAGCATTCCACCTTCAAACAGATGGTCAAATCGAAGCTCTAAACTGTTGTCTTGAATGTTACCTTCGTTGTATGACAAGTGAGCAACCAAAACAATAGACAAAGTGGCTCTCCTTAGCTGAGTACTGGTACAACACCTCATACCACTTAGCCATTGGGATGTCACCATTTGAAGCAATGTTTAGCATCAAACCACCGGTCCATCTATCATATCTTGTAGGGGATTCCAACAATGAGTTATTTGATAGAAGTGCAATAGAAAAGGAACTTACAACTATGATCCTTAAACATAACTTGCAAAAAGCTCAAAATAGAATGTTGCAAATTGCCAATTGTCATAGAACAGACTGAGAGTTCCAAGAAGGAGATTTGGTGTACCTCAAGCTTCAACCATTCAGAAGAAACCTTTTAAACAATTCTTCCCTTCATAAATTGGCTGCAAGATTCTATGACCCTTACAAAATCTTCTAGAGAATCGGGAAGGTAGCTTATAAGCTGGATCTTCTTCCAACTACAAGAGTTCACCTGGTTTTCCACGTGTCTTTGCTCAAAAGACACAAGGGGGACCATGTTTACAGTTCTACCACTCTTCCCAATTTAGATGCGGACGAACACTTCTCAGTGGAACCCGAAAAGATTTTGGCTAGAAAAGTTATCAAACAAGGTCACTTACCAATCATTCAGGTTCTCATTTAATGGCAGAATACAGCAACTGAAGACGCCACGTAGGAAGACTTAATTGCCATCCAGTAGCAATTCCTTGAATTTGACACTAGAGCTATGCCGAGAGACATTTTCGTTCCTTGAGGACAAGGATCTGTTGTAGGGGGGACAATTTGTTACATGTCATTAGTATATAACGAGTAACGGTCGTTAGTAAATAACGAGTAATTGGGGGGGGGGGCTCATATGGATCGCTATAGGGAGTAAGTTGCGGACCGTTGTAATGGAATTGTTTTCATTCCCTCCAAACTACTCAAGCATAAGTAGCCAAAGTTGTTCCAATAGGAATGGTGTGTGAATAGATATCTTTCTTGAATAAAATACCTATCGTTTACTCTTGCCTGGAGTCTTGTACCACTGTGACTATTCCAACTGTCCTATACTCACAGAGGAGGCCATAAGACTTTACTCCAAGTTGGGCACTTAGCACTTTGGTTAGAAGGCATTAGTAGATGAGACATAGAAGGCCCATACTCGTCTTTAACTTGTTTTAGGGCTTTTGAATTGAAAATTTTATTTTTGGGTTGATTTTCCTTAGGTTGGTAAGCTCTAGTAATCACTCTTTGATTATTGATCTTTCCGCATGGGACTTCCATATTTTCAACTTGCTTGGCACGTGCTCTTTTATTTTTGAACTAGTCCCTTTAGCCATGCTGATAAATAGCAGCTTCTTTATCAGCTTCAATCGATGACAATTCACTTAGAACATGGAAAGAGTAATTAGTTCTAGTTGTTTTCTTTGATTCTGAAGAAGATCCTTCCTTTTCTGGTTCTTTTCCTAGTCACCACCATCCACTCTGCCACAGCTCCAGATTTATCTCTACGATTTCTGCCATTGAAGTAAAAAATTTCATCTCCAACAAGTTGACCATTTGGGACTTTTGACGAAGCAGCACCGCCAACATGTCTGCAACCACCATGTTTAGCATCCTGATGCTTTGACTTAGCTAGACAATTATCAAAGACATGCCCATATGTACCATAATAGACAAATAACAGATGGAGGTTCTTATATTCAACTTTAATCCAATTACCATCCAACCAAATCTTTCCTGCTAGAGGTGTGCTCTCGAATTAAGTTTGACGTAGACATGTGCAAAGTGACCTCTAGATGCTGCAAGAGTATTCCTGTCAACCTTGATCCAGGTTCCCACTACCAAAGCAATGGCCATGAGGACATTCTCCTTTTAGTAAACCATGTTCAGTTCTGGGAAGCACACCCATGCAAGCGTTTTATCAATGGTCTTTGTCGATGAGTGAAAATTCGATGTTCACTTTGTATGGGTTTGATCCATTATCAACTTTCTATGGGTTCTGACCCATTCAAACTAAATTGAGATCAAACTCACAAAAAGGGACATGGAAGATGCAAAACACATGAGGTGTATAGATCTGGTCATTTTCTTTCTACCTCAACTTGTCAACTGGGATCTCTCAGCACGTCAGCCACCAACTCACAAAGTTATGCTAGAACCAAACGCTTGGGACCAGATCTTAAACTTTTGAAAAGTAAAGGGACTGATTTTTTTTCTTTAAAAAAAAATAAAAAACTATAGGGACCAGCTTGAAAATTCAGGTAAACTATAAGGACTAGAAATTAATTTTCCCTTTATAAAGTAAATAAATATGGGTAAGTCTTCAGATCAGTGCTATAAATTCTCTGATCACCTTTTATGAAAATATTAATAAATAACTTTTTCTGTCTACCTTGCCTTTGAATATTGATAAGTGATATAAGTTTTCCTGAGACTTCTTACTTAATGCTCTAAGTTTTGAAGTTACCTTTTTTGTCATTTAAGAATATTGCCTCATCTCTTGGTAGGAATGATCAAATCCATTTTCTCTTATTGCCAGGGCTTGAGATTATACAGACTGAGTGGAAGGGTAAGGTGGAATGGGAGCAGGCAAAGGGGCAAACAAGGACAGAAGGAGGTCAAGTTATTGATGCTTGTTGATTCATATCCTTCTGCAGAGTTTTATATAGATATTTGTAACAAAAGTTATACTAAAAATTGATAACCATACTAGGTACTCAGGTTTTCTTATGATAAAGTGACTTCCTTCAGTTATTTTGAAATTCATGTTGACTTTCCTGGTTCTTCTGATCAACCATTTTATAACTATGTAAAAGTTTACAATGGTGATTAGTGGTCATCCTTCTTCATGTTTTTATATTTTTTTCTTCTTATACACTGCTCCCAGGTGGCGAGGTACTCAAGGAACCTCATGGATGTTGAGGTGTGATCACATTTTTAACCTTACCAGTTTGCTAGATTTCTAAAGGAAGATGATCGAACAAAATGAAACCATGGCCCCTTCATCTTGAAACTTGGCCTGATAAGATGTTTTCTGCTGAAAAAAATGAGAATTTGGAACTTCTGTGCATCTTTATGATAAAATTCTTTCATCGCAAATAAATAAAAAAAGGCTGAAAGGTTTATGTTTTATTGATCTGAAATTCAGTTACCTTCGGGAAAGGTTATCAATTTTTTTTTTAATTCTCTCTTGTTGTGTCTTTTTTTTTTTCCCCCCCAAAGAAACAATCATAAAAATGGAGTCATGAATGTTTTGCCATCAGAAACCATGTAGACGTTTGACTAAAATTCTTAGATTTATCAATACTTATGCAAATTCTTCTTCCTTTCAGGTCAGACATTCCGGAGACACTTCTGTTTGCTACAAATATTTAACAGTTGCTTCATAAGGTAGATATCTCTCTAGATGTTTTTCTTGTTCCCTGATTCCTTTTCTTAACTAGATGACATTCAAGTCTCGGAAAGAGACAGAGTGCAGGATGAATATTTATTGTTGATTGTTTGTATACACCGGAAAATTCTTAGGACTGACGGATGGCTTTTAATAATGAAGAAGAGAAATCTGAGGATTACCTATTCAAGATTGTTTTAATTGGTGATTCAGCTGTTGGGAAATCAAATTTGCTTGCTAGATTTGCCAGGGATGAGTTCTATCCCAATTCAAAGTCAACTATAGGGGTAGAGTTCCAAACTCAGAAGATGGATATTAATGGAAAGGAAATTAAAGCACAGATTTGGGACACAGCTGGACAGGAGAGATTCAGAGCTGTTACATCTGCATATTATAGGGGTGCAGTGGGAGCACTTCTGGTGTATGACATTAGCCGGCGCCAAACATTTGATAGCATTGGCAGATGGCTTAACGAACTTCAGAGTAAGAATTACAATAATCACTCAACATTTGGTCCCTCCTTTGCTGCGTTGAAATTTCTTTCATACTTATTTTCTTTGTGGGAAGGTAACTGATCTGGGAGTACTGTGCCATGAGCTTGTCAATTACCAAAATTGAAATTTGATATTGGTAAAGTGTGCCAACTTTCATGCAGATAGAAATTATTGGCCATTTAAAACTTTTATTGCCTTATATGTAAATAATCATGATCATAATTGTGATTCTTTCTTTAAAATTGATTTTATTTTGTATATTCATGAAATATCTTCTACACTGCAACATGTGGATGGTAAAATCTAAATTGGATATGGTCATTGTTTGGTACTTAATTACCTCGCTAAGGATCAATAGTTTCTAGTTCTCTTTCGCATATGTACAACCTATAATAGTACACTGGGTTAAATATTAATTGTTGATGAGCCATTTGTTTATTTGATTGCCTCAAAAAGATTCTCACTTTTTTTTTTTTTGGGGTTTTAAATGTGATAAATGAAGATTAAGTGGACTCGTTTGTTATTTAACAGCTCACTCTGACATGAATGTTGTTACAATACTTGTTGGGAACAAGTCAGATCTTAAGGATGCAAGGGAGGTGTCTACTGCTGAAGGCAAGGCCTTAGCTGAGGCGCAGGGTTTGTTCTACATGGAGACGTCAGCTCTTGATTCATCGAACGTAGCTGCTGCTTTTCAGACAGTTGTAAAGGAAATCTACAACATACTGAGTCGGAAGGTTATGGTATCTCAGGAGCTCAAGAAACAGGACGGTTCTTGGGCTGCAAATGGGAAGACTGTTGTCCTACAAGGGGAAGGGAATAGGGAAGATGCAGAGTCTAAAAATGGTTGGTGTTGTTCGTCTTGAGGTTAATGTCACGACAGCTGCAAAAGAGTTTGTATTTTGATTATTCAGCAAAGCCTGAAAATGCCACTCTCAAGTACTGAAAATTTCTCTTTTCCGTCAATTTGATGTATTTTATTGATTCATGATGTTCACCGGGAGAGATTTTGAAGTAGAAATTGTAAATGATATGGGAAAGGCAATTACGGCAAATGACCAAGGGTTCAGTTTCAGTGCCAACATACCCCCCCAAAAAGATGAAATAAAATAAAATAAATGCAGCCTCTCCCCTCCTTCCTAACCCTGTTTGATTTAATTCTCGAAGTGGACACCCTTCTGTTGCAATGTGGCAAACTTCTGAATTCTCCATCCCCATATGGGTCATATATTGCATCATTATTCTTATTTGATTATATTTCAGGCAATCAAGGCTCATTCTATGGGATTGTGATACGTGGTAATTTTTTATTCACTAAAATAATATTACTGCTTTTTAAATTATATAATTTATTAATGTAGTGGACATAAGTTTGGGGGTTGTGTGTGTGGGTGTATTTTGGCCAGTTAAGTAGTGTATATTACTACAAGTGGTATTATCAAATTGTTCGGCAATCAAAAGTAGTTAGAATTAATTTCAAAGAAAAATTATTCTTATTATTTTTTAAAATTTTGTTGAGTTACTTGGTGGATTGAAATGAGTTGACTTGTTGAATTTTTAATAAAATAATTTTCTTTTTGTATGAATGTATTTTTAAATAATTAATTACATATAAATTTAATTTAGGACAAAATAAATAACATATATGCAATAATAAATTTAAAAAATTTAAATATTGATAAGAAGGATTGGTTTTTCTAAAGTCACCAAATTGGCTAGTTGAGATATAAAAAAATGGACTAATCATGCTAATATCTTATTACATTAGTATCGGAATATATGAAGATAAATTGACCAAACCAATGTTAATGTCTTGCTACACCGACTTCTGATATTATTGCCTTTCTCCTTGAATAGTGGGCTGTTGAGTTGAAAGGTAGCCCTAACATCTCTTACTTATCAACTTATTGGAATTTAAAGATTAAGTAGATCAGGTGTCAATTTAGGTTGGGCGAATAGCAAGAACTATTGTTCACCAAAAATAAATAATATATTCCTAGAGTCTCACCTTATAATGTTGCAGAAGTATGTAAATAGAGGGTCTAGCAAATATATCTTATAAAGTCCTTTTACCAAATCAGCCTAAATTAAAAGAAATGGAACATTAAATGTTAACATAATATATATATATATATATCAAGAAAAGAAAGATAACAAATATAACAACTATTTAAAAATTTTATCACATAACCAATAGCAACACTAAATGGCTAAATCCATTGTCGAGTATATTGCCACATATACTCAGATGCACGATCAAATGAGTTTGTAGTAATAGGGGATAGTATCCTAGCATCTTGCCATCTATAGCATTGTTGGATGAAAGTTTTCTACTATTTACCAAATTAGTTTGAGTTCTTCCTTGAAACAATGAAGTATAGAAAGTATCTAATTTGATTGGTGCTTAAGGGATTAGTTGGCACCAACAAAATTAGTGCAGAACGCCATCTAAATAGTGCCATTTTACAATGTGAAAGTATATGAGTAAGATCGAGGTAATCCAAATATCTAGAGAAGTCAAGCCGTATTTTAAAATTAGCTTAAGCATATTTTGTGGCCAATATAGGTGCCAAACAATTTGTGAGTAATACGGATGAAATAATAGGAAATTAAGAAATATTAAAGTTATGATGTCCATAGAGAAAAAAAAAGAACCAATAACCCACCTTATTATCTCCTATCGCATTTAATAAAGTCTAGTACTAACTTAGAGTTTGCATATTTGGATGAGAAGGTTGTCTGATATTCTTTTATTTCTCATTATTTTCAATCATATTAGGTAAATAATGATAACTATACAGAATCATCATTGATACAACTGCATGTACATTTTAATTGTAATTTATGCTTAAAACCCTTTACACCTTTTTATGTGAAGATTGTGGGTCAACAATTTCTCTGGTGTAAATATAGGGTATCGATCCTATTGTGAATATCATATTTTATCCAAACATGTTTTGAAAATAATAATAAAATTAAATTAGCAAGATAAACAAGAAAGTATAAAAAAAGTCATTTGTTAATTTTAATTTAATCTGAATTATATTTAATTTTCAAACCATAACTAAAGATGGACAAAGAAAATCAATCAATTAGAAAACTAAAAAAAAGAAAAAACCAAAATTTCAACTTAGGTCCACAGGCATTCAACAAGCTCCAACCCATGATCTTAAACTCAAAAAAAGTTATTATTATAAAAAAAAAAAAGAGATACTAAAATAAAAAAAAATAAAAAATAGAAAGTATCTATTTTTCTTTCAAATTCTCAAGCCCATTCTCTTGAACCCATAGAGCCCATCAACTTAAAATAGTCTAGTATAAAATAATAATAATAATAATAAATAAATAAATAAATAAATAAATAAAGTAAAAAAATAAATAAACCTAACACAAAAACAAAACACAAAAAAAAAAAAAAAAAAAGTCAAATAAAAGTCAAAAAGTGACCAAAAAATGAACAAAAACAAAAAATAATTATAATTACTTGTTCTGTCAGAACAATGACCAATATGCACAAGCCCAAAAGCCAAGAACAATCCGAGAAAGCACATAAAAAAAAAGGCTGACTGAATAATCTTTCTGACTCTGCTACCTGTACGATCTCCAGCAGCCAACAATGAAACGGTACAGAGGCAGTGGTGGGAGCAAACCATCTCAGCCACGCTCCTTGCTAGAGGCCTGGCACAGAGGCAGAGAAGCACGAGCAGAAGGAGAAGGTGAGGAACACTCTCGGGTCCTCTATAAAAGGGGGATGATTTTCGGATTGAAAGGAGGATTCAGAGAGAGAGAGACCGAGGGGAGGAGCCTCTGGGTGGGAACCAATCGAGAGAGGGGAGAACAGTGAGAGAGTAACAGAAATTAGGGGAATCAAAAATATAAACAGAGGGGAGAAAGGGAGTTGATTTGGGGGATTGGAGAAAGAAATTAGAAAAGAGAAAAAGGCATAGATTCAGAGGGGTAGAGAAGTCGAAGAACAGAGAGAAAAGCAAGAGGAGCTTCAGCAAGAGAGTGAGCTTGAGGAGAGAAGCGCAGAGGAGCAAACTCAACTACTGAGGTTCCCTAGAGGTAATCCTTTCTTAATTTCTCCCGAGCATTGGCCTTTCTCAGTAAGTTGTTGATGTGTCCTATTATATAATCTGATTCTGTGGAAACTAGAATGAAATATAGGTGGGCTCAGTTCAGTGGGTTCTGATTATTGACCAAATTTTTATGTGATTATCTGCTTTACTTTGATGATCCATGGAGGACTTTAGATTACTAGATGTATTATAGAACCAGTTAAGTTCAAGGGAGTTTTAGAGCATGTTCTGGTTAGACTTGGTCATGGGTCCATCATCGGAATGAGGAACGCTGCTCTTTGATTCAATTTGGTTGTTGTCTTCTGTTCTTAAATTGTTTTGATCTTAATCCCCAGTATGTGTTTGTGCAAAGATTCGGTATAAGACACGGTTTTCAGCCTTGACATGTAGCGTGGATTTTGTGAGAAATATTAGTTGCTATCCTATTATTGTTTAGCTTTGATTATCAGCCTGGTATAAGTCTTAAATCTGTCTTGCACTTTCCCTTTGCCCATTGGTGATTTCTGATATGACTTAGTCCTTTTTTTGTTTGTTTTGGCTTCATCTGGATCTTAAGTTGGTTTCAAACTTGCTACTGTCCCACTGCTTTCAGTTTTGTGTGGAAATGCCTGATATTACTTTTCCCTTTTGAGTCTTTGTTTCCAACGCAATAATGTGTAAGGAAGTTCGGTTGAATATGGGGTTTGTCATCTTACGATCCTTAATCTGTTTTAATCCTAGCTTGATAATTCTACGTTTGTGCCAAAGTTTGTGGCTGCTCCTTTGGATTTAATAGAGATTTAGTGTATTGATAACCATGCACACACCTCCAAATTGGATAGGACTCCTTTTGATTTTGCATCTCACTTGCCTCTAGATGAGCTTCATTTGTGCTCCGTGGCTTTTAGGACCCGCTGTTGACTTCTTGATTTGGCCCAAGTATAGAGATATCTGTTGCTTAACCATTTGTGAAAAATAATTTATAGAAACTACCATGCTTCTTTGCTTCTGCTATGTTTGAGGTTTGCAAATTGGCGCAGCAAGGAGAGAGTAGGTGCACACAGGGATTACCTAAAGGCAAGACAAGATGTTTCGTGTGTTTTATTTTCCTTCTTTTCTTCTTAACGCAGCACCTTGGGTAAAATGTAACATGTGATTAGAATATTGTGACCTTGATTTTACACAAAGTACACACATACACAAGTTAGTGCTTTGTAAATATTCTTTTATTTTATTTTATTTTTATTGCGTGATATTTTAGAATTGCCTATAAGATCTAATATCTCATACATATATAGGATCTCATTAGGGCCATGTGTGATGAAAAAGTCTTCAAAGATTTCTAAGGCACGCAATTGATAGAATTTTGGAATCAAGTTTGTTTTTAAAATAAATAAAAAATAATAAATAAATAAATACATGCAATAAAATAAAATTTCAAGGAAAAGAAAAGCACAAATATATATTAATATTTTTTTTCAAAGCAAAGAAAATTTTTTAGAAAAATATATGCTTGAAAGTTTCAAAGCAAACAAAAAAGAAAAAATACAAACACAACAAAAAGTAAGTAGGAAGGCAACTTCTTTAAGCTTATGGTCTCTTTTTAAATCTTCTTTTAGAAATTAAAATTAAATTTCATAAAAATAATTTTTCTGCTTAAATAAAAACATCAAAAATCACAAAAATAGAAAATTACTATATCTAAAAAAATCAATCAAAGAAAAGCAAAAGTTAAGAAAAATCAAAAAATTAAATAAGCAAAAAACTAAAAATTGATAAAAACTAAATAATAAAAAGAAAAGCAATTAAAACAAATACAAATAAGAAATAAAATAAAAACAAAGATAAAAAAAGAAAAATCAAAAAACAAAAACAAGAAACAAAAAAATGAAAGATAAAAAAGGTTAAAACAAAAATTGAAACTGAAAAAAAAACAAAAACAGAAACAAAAATTCAAAAAAAATAAAACATAAAAATTTATAAAAAGAATTTTTTTTTTTAAAAAATCCATTTTAAAAATGTCATTTCAAAAAATAAAATCTAAAAAAGATTAAATTAAATTAAAACAAAAAATATAAAAATAAAAGTAATATAAGAAAAATAAAAAATATAAAAAATAATCATAACAAAATTAAAAAATCAAAACATAAAAAAAAGAAGAAGAAAAGAAAAAAGAATAAAAAATAATGATAATAAAAAATTTAAAAAA
Source organism: Erythrophleum fordii (assembly GCA_032878935.1). NCBI lineage: Eukaryota > Viridiplantae > Streptophyta > Magnoliopsida > Fabales > Fabaceae > Erythrophleum > Erythrophleum fordii. The sequence goes on from JAVQMF010000049.1 coordinate 36,918,276, forward strand.
ATTAAAAATAAATAAATAAATAAGAATGAAAAATTGTAAAAATCACTTTTTTTTAAAAAAGAAAGAAGTAGGAAAGGAGAGAGAGCAAAGAAGTGAAATCAATTTAGTTTTGCAAATTAAACATACAAAATAATTTCAAAGTCGTATCATTTGTGAAAGTCTAAAATGATTTTAACTTTCTTTTTCTATTTGAAAACAAAAACAAAAACAAAAATAAAAACAAAATAGAAACAAAAACAAAATCCAACTATAGCATAATTTTCTATCAATTCAAAGTACGTGTACTTTGATCTTTATTGTAGAATACTTAAACTTTAGACTCTCATTTTAGGTCAAATTTGTTTTTGTAAATAAATATTTTCTTAATTTTTTTATTTCTTATTTTTAATTTTATTTTCTTAATTTCTTTTTATTTATTTCACTTTTATTTCCTTAAATTGTTTTTTTTTCTATACATATGAATGTTAAAAAAATCAAAAAAGAATAAAAACCATATTAATTTTGCATAATTAATTTAGGGTAATTGTTCTTAGGAACGAGTATAGTGGGGTGCTTAACACTTTATCTATTTACAATCGACTCTCGAACTCATATCTAGATCGTAGACCATTTTCTTAAAAAAAAAAAAGCTTTTTCAAAATTTTACTTTTTAAATAAAATTTTATTGGCGACTTTACTTCTATTTTGATTTCAATTTTCGTTTGACGAAAATTAAATTTTTGAAAATTATTTTTAACACTTTATCTATTTACAATCGACTCTCGAACTCATATCTAGATCGTAAACCATTTTCTTAAAAAAAAACTTTTTCAAAATTTTACCTTTTAAATAAAATTTTATTGGCGACTTTACTTCTATTTTGATTTCAATTTTCGTTTGACGAAAATCAAATTTTTGAAAATTATTTTCTTTTTAATGTCACGCGGTCACATTTTCAGATGTGACACCCATATCCACAAGTGTAGCAGTATCAAGCAACTATATACCTTCTTCTTGTCCTTATATGTTGCATTATAAAGCTCTTTGTATAGGTAAGCCAACACTATTGACCTTTAACTAAACATACCTACTTGTCCATACCATCTTGCTTGAAGTAAGATACACTAAATATACCTTATGGCTAGATCTATTAAGTAATAAAAAGCTTTAATCAATTTGAGAATATAGGTTCACGTGAATTAATACACGGTCTTATCATTGGCATTATATGGTAAGTCATCAAAGTTCTTGGCCAACTATGAAATGGTTAATTGTTGCCTATCAATCTTTTTAGCTGGTAGCTGAATCCTAATGAACCACTCACATATTATCTATCTAAGCCTAATTTTTCCCTTCGGTAATGAGGTCCCCCTCACATGGTAGGCTAACTACATAGTTATATCCTCAATGGTGATTATGCATTCACCCTATATGCATCTCTGGGCACCATTACTCCCCAAGCATATTGACAAGTGACGAATTATACTCAAAGTAATTGAGTTAGGTTACACCATAAAAATAGCTTACTTGTGATAATCTATGATGGCCAGTGTTGGATTACCTAAATGATTCTTATGCTGAACATGACATGGGTAGAGAATTCATTCATCTTGTGAATAGGGTTAAATTACACAATGTCCATTAATTCACTCAGATTATCATCAGCATAACATAATCAAACATTTAATCACATTAATCAAATTATTTTACTTGGCTATGCCAAATGGCCTTCGATATTGAGTCATCCTTGGGACACGGACACACAACATACTATGAAGTGGCCATAGCATCAATGCACTTGTTAAGATTAATTCACATATATAAGTTTAATAAGGTCTATGAAATAATACATATATACAACGAACTTTGCCATTTAATGCATATATACAAGTTGAATAACATTTTTTTAATACACATAGAACTAGTCTATTACAACAAAATTCAATAACATATTGCATTTTAAATACATTTTATAGTTTTATACACTAGTTCAAAGAATCAATAGATGTTATACTCTTATTGGTCATCACATTGATGATGAGGGCAAGTAGTGCAGTTATGTTTAATTTATCAATATAACCTGCACTGGATAGGCTATCCTGAAGCCCTAAAGTTTATCTCATTTTGAAATTGTATGGATCGTGGTTGACCTCTCTCACATGGCATCAATGGATTAAGGACCAATTTAGGACCATTATATTGTGGCCAATATTCTTACTCTCAAATCGGTTAGAATACATTATTATAAGCATTACGTATGGTGTCCAAACAAAAAACGAGACCTACAAATTGAAATAAGTTAGGGATATAGATGTGCATGTAGTGAGAACATACTAATAAGGTTACATATAAGCTCGGCCAAGCTCACCTTGCAGTATCGACCGTATTAGTAATTCATCTAATTATAATGCTCTTCCACTTCAAATGATGCAATAAATTTGTCAAATGCTTGCACAGTACATGCAAGAGTGTGTTGCATATTTGTTGCCATCTTTTTTATAAGGTCTAGGAATAGACTAAGCTTACACCTATCTAAGCATTAACTTGCTCGGCATGCTGCCAGAACTATTGGTTCACCTTGTAATAAGTTGCCTTAGTTATGGCTGATATTGACAAAAACCTAAGCCTTTGAAGACGCCATTCATGTACTTTGCCAAGTTTGTTGTCATGTAGTTGTAGTGATAATCCTTGACATCATTTGGCCTAATCCATTGTTCTATCGTGATGTTTGCAAATCACTTAGTTGAAACCTCATATATGGTTGCTAGCTCAGCTAATTTCTTATCCACATGCTAACACACATGTGTAACTTATTAAACATAATTAATGGCTTTATAATTGGCACCTAATCAATTCCAATGTATATGGTTATTTGGAGATAAGAAACATACCAATGTTTCTTTTTAACTTGTGCTTTAAATTCGATGACTTAAAGTAAATGTGCAAGTTGCTAGCCGCGTAACAAAGATAGAAAACATAGCGACCATATGGTGGCTACCAATTAGTTAGTAGATTAGTGACGATTGCTAAAATTGATGGAGGTCTATTGGATATTAAAAAAATCTCATGTCTTTCTAGTACCACTAGCTTATGTAAGTAAAAAAGAAACTGTGTCCATATTAATTATGTCTTTCCCTTCATAAGTACAAATGTAATGGGCATAATTTGTCGATTGTCATCTTATATCATTGCCATCAATAAAAGTCCCTTTGTATTTGCCATAAAGAAATGTCTCATCGATATGGATTATTGACTTCAGGTGATTAAATGCATCTATATAGGATTTAAATACTTAAAATTCATGCTTGAATACCTAAAATACATGCTCGAACACTGCCACTAGCTCACTAATGAAACTATTTGGTTCACATTGTTTGGTCACAAACTGAACATATGAGCCAGACATGAAATGTTGAACTGTGAGTATCCACCTAAGCAACATATAAGCTTTCCTAGTTATAAAAAACAACTATGGCAGATTTATGTTGTATTTTTCACACCTTTTTGTATGACACCATAGAGCCAAACGAATTTTTTATCTATTTAATAATTTTTCTAATTGAAATATCGGATATCAGTTATTATTGCTATTATACATGATGTTATAACATCTAAGTTTAATTTCGGGTGATCTTGCGATAAAATCGCGAATAAACATGTAAGTGGACTCCTATAATTTGTTATTTGCTAGTGTGATCCATTTCTTTTGCCTTTTTTACATGCCCTCACTCGCCATTTACAACCAGTTCCATAATTAATGCATTGACATTCTTTATCTTAAAAGTAAAGTGTGCTCTTACAAAGTTTAGTTTAGTAGCATGACATAGTACCTTCTAACTCAGATACTACAATCTAATGTACAACTCCTGGTTGTTCAAATTCATTTAATGATTAACTTGCGAGAAGAAAGTAGAAGCAAGATTTACATATTCGAACATTGGTTCAACTTAAAAGACATTTGTTGAATCCTTTTCACCCACATTATCACCATCATTTCAAACTCTTCATCATCATCATTATTATTATAATTAGGGTCAAGTTTAATAGTACATTCATCTTCATTTTAAAAGTCTGCAAAAACATTTTCTTCTGAGTCATTTAGAGAAGGAAATTTAATAAAACCAAGTGCTGGGTGGGAAGAAAGTAGGAGTTATGGCCAGAACGAATTAACATTTGCAAAGTATAAAGAGAAAATAAAAGCTAGTTCATTGGTATTTGTATAAGCTAGCTAAATTTCCATGCCTAAGTGTGGGTTAATGATTGAGATGTTCACATACACCTCTATTGTATTTAGTTAGGACGGGAAACTTGAGTGTGCTTATTACATTTTTTGGACATCAAAATCGTCTTCTAAGAAAATCATTTGATATCACAAGGGATTTAATGATGTTAGGAATTTATATTAAATCAGATATAACTCAATTGGGGGAAAGGTGTAATTTTTTACTAGTTGTGTCTTTTAAAGCCCCTAAAGTGATGTTGATGCTAATTATTTTGTATTTCGACATCTAGAATGTTATGCCTTAAGTATTTTCAAAAATTCTTTTATTCACATAAATGTTAACAAGCTTATTTCTTTTGATCATTTTTTTCCTACATTCGCATATTTGTTTAGTAATTCATTTGATATAAATAAAATGTATTTTTCTCACTAATATAACTCATAATTTTTTATTACTATTTTTGTAACCATAATATAATTTCTTAAATCAATTATTTTATAATTTTCTTTTTTTTTTTATAATATTCGATTTGCATAAAATACTTATAATTATTTTTCTCACAATAATTTTTTTAAAATTATTGATATTATTTCAAAAAAATTATTTTTAAAATATTGTAATTTCCACAGTAGTATTATTATTTTTAATATTTTTATTAAACTTTTTATACTATATATTTTTTATATTTTTTACAAAATAATTTCAAAGATGTCCTTTTTATACTCTATTTATGTTTCTTTTATGCTTTTTGTAATATTGATTTTGCATTAAATGCTTATAATTATTTATATCATTTTAACAAAATTATTTCTAAAATATCTTAATTTCTACACTAGTATTATTTTTTTACTATTTTTATTTAATTTTTTTATTCTATTTAGGAATCTAATTTTGTTTATTTTATATCTTTTATAAAATAATATTAAAGGTGCCTTATTTTTTAATTTAATTTTTTATTTTATTTTATGCTATTTTCTTAAACAAAACATAATTTTTTAAATCAATTCTTTTATTAGTTTCTTCTTTCCATAATGTTGATTTTGCATTAAATACTTATACTTATTGATATTATTTTAACAAAAATATTTTTAAAATGTCCTAATTTTTACACTATAATTATTTTTTACTACTTTTATTTAATTAGTTTTTGTTATTTCAAAATCTAATTTTGTTTCTTTTATATCTTTTATAAACTAATTTTGAGGATGCCCTATTTTATATCTTTTATATTTTTCTTCTTTTTATAATATTGATTTTGCATTAAATATTTATAATATTTATGTTATTTTAACATTTTTTAAATATCCTAATTTCTACACTATAATTATTTTCTACTATTTTTATTTAATTTTTTATGTTATTTGGGAACCTAATTTTTTCCTTTTATATTTTTTATAAAATAATGTTAAAGATGACCTATTTTTGAGTTTCATTTATTTTTATTTTATGCTATTTTCTTAAGCATAACATAAATTCTTAATATTTGTGTTGTATTAAATAGTTATAATTATTTTTTCTTCCTTCAAATTTTAAAAATTATTTATATTATTTTAACAAAATTATTTCTAAAATATCTAATTTCTAAGTTAGAGTTTCTTTTTTCTATAATTGTATTTACATATTTTTATTTACATAATTATTTCAAAATTTCAAAATTATTTTTTTATTAATTTAAACTTTTTTCTCATATATCTTAACTTGTTCAATATGATTATTTTTTTATAATCCTTTTATATTTTTTGGGCTATTTTCAAAATTTTTCACTATATAATATACATTTTTAACTAAATAATTTTTATTACTTATTTATTTAATTTTTAATTCTTCATTTATTTATAGTTACAAAATATGTATTCATTCTTTCATACATTAGCCAAAATGATAACTAAAAAAGTAAAACTATGTATTCCTTTTTTAATACAAAATATGCGTATTTGTTTATTTTATTTCTAATGCGACTGGTCATTAGTTGACAGTGATTAGTTACATTAGCTAGCTTTTTGTAAGCTAACTATGTCTAGCCTACGAAAAGAAGTTAGTTGAATTTAGAATCATTGATTCTGAGTTTCATCTAGCACAAAACTTAGAATCATTGATTTTGAGTTCGTGACATAAGAATTTGAAACCATTGATTTTGAGTTTCTCTTCAATTTGCATAAACTCGGATTAAAACCCAAGTTTAAACAAAATGTTGCTTCTCCATTTAACACTTTTTCATATATTTCTTTTTTATCAATATTTTTTTTGGTTGTTTCAAAATCAAAATTTGTAAAAATTTGTTTATTAAATTAATTAGTTATTGGTTTTTAAATTGCATAAAATTTTGCCATGTAACTAGTAGTAATGTGTGTGTATATATATATATATATATATATTATAAAATTGTCTTTATAATTTATTCATTAACAACAAAATATAAGTTTAATAGTTGACCAATATAGTTGATACTTGAACTATCATTACAATAACGCTTGCCAATACTATTGGGTTACGATTAACTTCATAATTGGGTTTGGGGTTTAAGGACAAATTGATGTATGACAAATTGGGCTTGTTTAATTTGCCCGTTGCAATATAATTTTTTTTTTGTAATATCTATTATATGTCTTTGTAATCGTTACTCAACAGTATCTATCATTTTTTTTAAAGTAAGGGCATTAATATCATTTCCTATTCCACTTATTTACTTTTTATATATTGTTTATGCCTAACATTTATTTAACCAAACAAGTGTGTTTAGATTTATTATGCTGATGATGTGTGTGTGACTTTTTTTTAGAGTTTTATATGAATTGAGGCTAGTAGGCCTAGCTTTGTAAATAGGCCTACTATCTAGTTGGACTTGGTAAAGGCTCAGTTTGTAATTGGGTTGGCTTGGTTGAGTTTAATTAGACTTTTATTATTTTTTTGTTTGGAGTACTTTGAATGTTTATATTTTTACAACCATTTGACCATTTCGAGTATATGGTCAATCATTTTGATATGTCATTATGAAATCTATGCAGTAGAAATGAAAAAAATTAAGTCTAGAAAAGAAAACAAGAAAAAAAATGAAAATTTAAAAGGCATAATTTAAAATTTGGTGGTCCAAAGATAGTTTGTTTGTTTATTTTTTCTAAAAACACATGTTTTTTAATTTCAATTTTGAGATTTTTCATTTCAACTTCTTGTCTCTTTTATCTTTTCACATTCTTTTATTTAAATGTGACAATCATACTTCAAAAATAGTTGGCAAGAGCCTTAGTCCTCAACTTTTTGTAATTTGTATAATGTGTTTAAAATTTTTTAGTCAAAATTAAAAAATGACTTTAAAAACAATATAATTTTCATATAAATCTTTATAAAATTATATATTACTATAAAATAGTTTTTTCTTTTAAATATATATAACTAGGGTACATAAAATTGGCCAACATGAATGGCCTAAAACCTAGTTTGATCGAATCAATTACCTTAGCCTGGCTCAACCAAAACTATTTATTTTTTTGCTTAGCCTGACGTACCTCGATATTATTAGGCCAGATTGGATTAGGTAGGTGAACCAAGTTCACATGTAGTTTTATCTTTTCTCTTGTGTGTAAAAAACATTGTGAGAGCCCCATTTTAAGATTTTGGGCTTCCCTTTTCATGTTGTCTTCAATTTAAATCAAAGCCAAAACTTATTGATCTCCTAAACCCAAGTAAATAAAAAGAAAAAAAAAAAGAAAACCAATAATAAAGTGAATAATTTCAACAATGAATGCTCAAAAATTTGTCAAGCCACGGTATGAAAATTTCAAAATTTAATGGTAAAACTATTTTAAATTTAGTTAACCATTAGTCTTCAAACTTAATCAGTTATAAGGATTTCAGTTGGAAAACATAGTTATTGATGACGGCAAGAAAGCATTTGAGATTAGACGATTTACATCATCATCCCAATTCATTGTTTATTATGTTCAAAGTACAATAATTGATATCGAGTGGGGCCTATACCCAAGCTCCAAATATTGATATTTGTGACAAAAACTGCTAATTCAACTTGTATTAAGTCCAGATACAATGAAACTATAGATATGTTTAATATGCCAATGTAAAAGAAGAAGAAATGTAAAAAATAAATAGATGAGAGTAAATGAGATAAAAAATTATTTTTATACTCTTAATTTTAAAAGAATAATTTAATAGTTAAAATAATGATTTAATAAATAAAATAATAATTATAAAAATATAATAAATATTATATAACTATGTAAAAAAAGCATTTTTGCATTTGTATCATACCAAACAAGGCCTAGGTTTTTGACTAGGCCTGCACCCAACTCCAAAAATTTGTTTTGGGACAAGATTCAAATTCAACCCGTAAGTCGTTGGACAAAAATTATCCCAAAAAAGAAAAAATCCAAGGGGAACTACTAGTAAGTCCATAAGATACGAGACTACGCTTTGACGTGATCCATCTGAAGGGTGTGAGCATCCCATTGTCCCATTCGAGGAACATGCAATCATCGATACCTTCCGGTCCTAGGGAAAACCCTTCCATCTGAATGGAGGAGAGCCACCAATTAACATGATTTTCCAAATTTAAGGGGTCAATTGCTTATTTCAAAAATTCAAAAGGAGTTTTTTGCACATGGCCCAAAATTGAAATGTATATGTTGAATTTTCACTTAGTAATAGGAAGTCATATAATGTGATACTAGTATATTAATATCTACAAAATTTAAAAAGTGAGTTGCCAATATCTACAAAATTTCACTGCCAATGAAATTGTTGTTCTTGCCGCTACTAAAAAATTCTTGACGTCGTAGAACGACTATGCCCAGCACGACACCATAATGTGCAACATTCTTGTAGAAATACATTATTCACCACAGTAAGGAATCAGTCATTATTCTCCACGGATAAATTTAAAAAGATATCATGTCAATATGTCAAAAATATAGAAAGAGATGTAACTCGACCAGAAATTTGAAATTAGGATCAATTATAAAAAAGTACCCTATAACCTTCCGGCTTCGTCAGGATCAGCATCTTCTTTCTGCGTGCCCAACCTGACAATATCTTCCACAAGTATTTTCCCATCTATTCAGAAAAAATTGGAGAAAGTAGCAGTGAGTCTGGCAGCATAATTTATTAATCAAGATGAAGAATCGCGTTATTTAAACAATTAAAAAAAATGAGGAACTCAATGCACCAAGGGACTTTCATATTGTTCCAAGAGAGTGAGTGACGCTCCTTTTCAATTCGCAAAGAGTTTATTTCTCAAGATAGCTTCGGAAGCTGATCTTAATACAGAGGAAGCTTTTTATTGAAGTGCTGTTAATTGGGTCCTAAACACGTTAAAAGGTAGGAAATGAAAGAAAAAAGAAAAAAGGGGAGGGGGGGACTAAAATAAATTCCTTCTCAACTCTCAAGTTGCATTAGGTGCTGATTTTTGTGCCTTTGTATCATTGTAGTGCTGACATGCATAAATGATATTCGTGAGAGTAGCATGAGAAACAAGAAACTGACCTCGGTCCTTGGAAAGGTTGCTGATAAGTTCATAAATTCCTTCCTTCCCCAGTGTGTCCTTCAGGTACGTAGCAGCAGATACAACCTCCTCAGGTGTAACTTTCCCATCATAATCCCTGACAAAACATGGCTTAACAATTTTTTCACATTTATTTCCAGCAATAAGTTGCGATAATGATATATAAGGAAGCAGAAATATAAATCTTTTTTAATAAGGATAATTTATAAAACACCTTCTACAACGTAAAGCCACAAATTTTCTTTTAAAAAAAATTTGGATGGAGTTTTCATATCTTTACTATTAGGTTATCCAAAAAAAAAAAACTTAACAAGTATATAATTTTTGCAATATGCTTTTTACAACTCAGCATCATAAAATTGGGTTTTTTAAAAGAATTTTTTATACATGTTATAATTTTATTAGAAAATTTAATAGCAAAAATATAAAGAATTGTATCTAAATTTAATCTTTTTCTAAAAGTGGTCAATTGCTACCATGTAATAGATTGATACTCACTTCTAAGTTCAATTAAGATATAGGAACAAATACTGAGGAGAAAATTTATAAAAAGGAGGAACAAAGAGAACTCATGAAAAGCATAAAGATCTAGAAATGCGCTTAGTAGGAGTGAGAAGGGAAGGAACACTGGGGGGAACAGATGAAAATTAACAATGTATCAGATGTTACATCTAAATACACTATCAATGTTTATCTATTCCATCCCAGAGGGAACATAGTAAGAAAGAAGAGATATAGAACAAGCATCTCTCCCACTCTAACTACTTCAAATGAGTACAAATTTGCGATATTAGAAATACAAATGGTTAAAAAATCTGGCGTAATGTCATGTCTTTTGACCATTTAGTAATCTTTTTCCACACCAAGCATGGCCTGAGGTTCCACGCTTTTCAGCCTTTAATTAGTAATATATAATTATGGACCTTTTAGGCGAGTCTGGCTGTTAAGTGTAAATATTGTGAATTCTTCAAATTCCTTATTGCACAAAATTAGCATTTATACTTGCCCTTGCTAGGTGATACTCTTTCTTTATCATCATTTATTATAAAGACTAGTAGCCAAACCGATAAGTGTAAATTCCTTCACTTACCAAGAATGATATCTTTAGGCACCAAAGTGGTGAAAGTAGAATTCATGCTCACGCTTGCACTAGTTTTCCCATGAAGACCAGGAGCATTCTCATTATTAAAATCTTATACGACCTTTTTCCTCCCTACCTCTTCAAGGTATCTCTTCAACCACCAGGACTTATTATCTACTATAAGATAGTAGTCCAAACCGTAAACAAGATGCCCATAAGGAACCCATTTTCTGTCAAGATCCTTATAGAAGTCAGTGATTTTGATAATAATTAAATTTGGATCTCACACCACCTTACTACTTTCCATCTTCAATTCCTTAATCCTGCAAGCTAGATGATCAAACACTTTAAAATCCCACATTTTCTTCTTTGTTAACCCTCGCATCACCAAAAACTTCTTTATTCTGAACCTTCCAACTGTCTTTTCTTTTCTTTTTTTTTTTAAAACCAAATTTGAACTTCTGCATACACTGGTGACCTTCCCCTCATTCTTACTTTGCATTAGCCCCACCAATGGGGGATTCATGGAAAGAATTTCTTATTGCATAACTTTCTTTGCTGATCAAGTCCTCCATGATACCATCAATCATCTCTCCGCTTCAAATTCTGTATCAAAATCTTCTTCCAAATTCTCTACACCCATTGTGGGAATTTCAAATTTGAGGAGGCAAAACAAATGCCCTCTCCTGTACTTGTGCTTCCAGTAAATCCAGAACCAATTCCCTAAATTTGCTGCCTTTTGTTTGTTTAGAGTATCTCCTCCGATGTTACTTATGTTTCCACCACAAAGATGAGAAAAGTATTAGCTTCAATGGCTAAATGCTCAATACCACCCATTATAATCCAATATCCTTTTATCATGTCTGGTAAGGATGGTGAGCGTGTACGTTATTTGTTAAAGACCTGTCTGAAACTTTCTGGCAATCAAAATTAAGCTTTCTTTACCATCTCGTACTCAACTTCAGGTCACTAACCATAACTCGGGAGGCTTGTTAGGGTTGTTTAGGTAGCAACTTGACTATTTTTGGGAAGGAACTGGGATATTTGGCTGTTGGGGTTAAATGATTTTTGGCTACTATAACATCTGATAATAGTTGGTTAATTCTGTTGGACTTGGAGCAGTTGGAATGTTTTTCTGTCAGGGTTAAAGTAATTCTCCACCAAATATCTGAACAATCACTTAGGAATTCAGTAGGAGAAAAACAAGGTATGTGGAATCTGGCCTTGTCAACAATAGAGTTTGCCTTTAACAAATTAGTCAATAGGTTCACTAGAGTACTTTAGAGAATGCCCATGGTTTGCCCCTCACCAGCCATTGACCTTGGTCATTCATTAGAAGTTTGATTTTTTTTTTTTTTCCCTAATGAAAAAAGAATTTATTGAAGAGAAGAGAGATTAATACAAAAGGGTACAAAAACAGAGGACAAGGGGTCCCCCTCAAACGAAAGCTAAACAAAGGAAAACAATCCAGACTCTAACTCAAAGTCAGAAGAGCTTGCCAATCCCTCTGGAGATCCACAAGGGATACTTCCCTAAAACAACCATTTGCAGAAACCCAAAAAGAGGACAAAAATAATCCTCGCCTGAAGATGTGGTGGATGGAATTGCTGGTTGAACACTAGCATTCCATTCCAACCAAAGGCACCACAGACTAGTGAAGACTGCACGCTACCAGAAAACTTTGTGTTCCTTTTGCCTCTCAAAACCTGTGAACTTAAATAGTTGAAAAAGTCCCAATATCAGCTGGACAAACCCAACTCTCTTCAAAGAGACCAAACAGCCAAATCCAAATATTCCAAGCCATTTCACAATGTAGAATGAGATGGTTATTCATCTCTGAACTTTTGAAACACATCACACAAAAATCAGATGATAAGGCCTTATTGGGTCTTCAAATTTGAAGTAGAACATTTGTGATAATTCTATTAATTACAGCTATCCAAACAAAATCACCTCTTCTAGCCTCCTTTTCCTTTGATCTACACATGGAAGGCTTCCTTGATGTGGGTCGCATCTTTTGCTAGTTATTTTAGGGTTTCTTAAACCTCTAGGGTTTAAGGAATGGAGGCTTTGATAACATGTAATTCGTAATAAGTGTCACGTGTAAAATGTATAAATGAATATGGGTGTTATTAAAATGCATGCTGGTCTGGTTAGCTATGTAAATAGCTGATAAGTTAGGGCAAGAAACTAAGGTTAGTTGGAGGTTAGTAGTAAGAGTCGGTTGAGTTAGTTAGAAGCTATAACAGAATGTATCACAGGTCATAACTCATCCTTCTGATATAAAAATGTAGAGGGAAGATTTCGAGGGACCGTTTTTGAGTTGTCTAATAAAATTCTATCAGAATATCCATTTTCGTCTGGAGCCTAGCATCAATTGGTATAAGAGCCATTGATTTGGGGGGATGGAAAAGAACACGAGGAGCCACGATCACGAACTTGATTGATGGGACGAGTTCGAGTAGTCACAGAAGGACAATAGCGAACTAAGAGGAGAGATGACCAATGTTTGCACATCTTTGTCACGGATGGAATCTCTCATGGCGGACTTAGCGACAAAGACGACAAAAACAAGCCAGACAATAGCCAAGTGGATCAAAGCGTCTCAGATAGGGATGCACAGAACAGATGTGTCGAATGATCAAGCGACTGCTGCTAACATGGCCGTTAACGAAAGTCAATCGTCCCTGGAATCGGGACTTGCAGTGAACGCGAACATAAATGGCGGAAGTGTGAACGGAAACAAAGCCTTCTTGGAGTCAACGAATATTAATGGCAGAAGTGTGAACGGCAATAGAGCCTTCTTAGAGTCAACACATGCAACGAACATCAATGGCGGAAAAATAGGGGCAGGGGAACCTATCCTCAATTCGGGTCATTCACAGGAATACAATAATCTGGTTATTCATTTCCCACCAAGAATACCAGAATTGAATTTCTTAAGTTTGATGGCTTGGATTACGAAGGTTGGGCCTATAGGTGACAGCAATTCTTTGAAGTAGATGAAACACCACCAGAACAGATGATTAAGATGATCAGTATCCACCTAGAAGGGAAGGCTCTGCTGTGGCATCAATCGTTTATGTGAGACAAGAAGGTTGGCGATGTGAAATGGGGAGAATATATGGAGTTTATGTCAAAGAGATTTGATGATATCCTCAAGGTGGACTCCATGGCTAAATTGAAAAGATTGAAGCAAGAGGAGGATACAGTGATGGAGTATCAAGAGAAGTTTGAGGAATTATTATTGAAAGTGGCTATTCCAAAGGTAGTGGCAATCAATTGTTTCTTGGGGGGATTAAAACCAGAAATAGAAGCCCCAGTGCGAATGTTTAGACCCTCCAATTTACTCAACACCATGTACCTTGTTAGTTTGCAAGAAGTATCCACTCAGTCTATACAAACCCAAAATTCTTACCAAAATCGAAAGAGTTTTTTTAACTCCAGCAATTTCTCGTTAGCCAATACTCCAAGAAACTCCAATAGCCCATCCTTGTCAACCTCAACCAGTTCCACTACCAAGAACTAGTATAATTTGACAAATTTGAATAACCTAAACCATAAGCCTACTCATACAAATCCACTTAAACCCAATACCAACCAGAATCAAACCATTAAGCATTTGACAAGAAGAGAAATGGATGAAAAAAGGAGGAGAGGTCTATGCTATTGGTGTCCTGAGAAATACAGCCAAGATCATGAATGTAAAAATTTGCAGCTCTTTATGATAGTAGCACAGGAAGTGGAAGACAGAGGACTGGAAGATGAAGAAGAGTAGAGTATTTGGATTGTATTACTGATCTAGAAGGGCAACAACTAGTGTCACTAAATGCCATGGAGGGTAGAGAAGGATACTCCATTATGAAGGTAACTGGGTACATTAAGAGACAACAAGTTTCTCTACTCATTGACATCGGTAGCACACACAATTTCCTGAGTATAGCAATGGTCAAGAAGTTGAAGTTGAAGACTCAATATGCAAAGGGAATCCAAGTCAAAGTAGCTAATGGGGAGCAAGTGACAGTGAATACTAAATGTGTCCAGCTATTGTGGAAGATGCATGGAGAGGTGTTTTTTGTAGATTTTTTTGTAATGGAGTTAGGAGAATATGATCTAGTGTTAGGAGTGCAATGGTTGGTTACACTTGGGAAATTTGTGATTGATTTGAAAAACAAATTCATGAGCTTTATTCTAAACGGGAAGCAGTATGAAATTTTTGAAGATCACCAACAGCAGCTCCAGTTATTGGAGGACTCATCACACAATGTATTGCTCTTTAAAAATGCAGTCTATATGATGCAAGTTCTAGACCAATCATTGGGCTCACCTGCTGAAATGCAACAGCCATGAATCAATCACCTGGAATTGGATCAACTACTTCAAGAATTTAATGATGTATTCCAAGAACTCAAAGGATTGCCTCCCCCCTGTGCCTTTAATCATGCTATTAGCCTCAAAGAAAACCTTCCCACCAGCAGCTACCCTTATACGTATGGACCCATACAGAAGGATGCTATTGAAAAGTTCAGAGATGATTTAGCAAGGAGTGATTCAGCCTAGCAATAGGTCATTTGCATCACCCATAGTATTGGTCAAGAAAAAAGATGGCACATGGAGATTTTGTGTTGATTATAAGAGGCTCAACTATCAAACTATCAAGAATAAGTTTCCAATTCCAGTCATTGAAGAATTGCTAGATGAATTACATGGGGCTTGTTTTTTCTCTAAGCTAGACTTGCGAGTGGGGTATCATTAGATTTTAATGAAGCCCGGTGATGTTCACAAGATAGCATTCCGTACACACGAAGGACTATATGAGTTTTTAGTGATGCCTCTCGGCCTCACCAATGCTCTGGCCACCTTTCAAGGTTTAATGAATGCTATATTCAGACCCTACTTGCGAAATTTTATTCTTGTCTTCTTCGATAACATACTAGTCTATAGTACATCATGGGAGAAGCACATGATCCAGTTCAGAACTACGTTAGAGATTCTACGGAAGAACATCTTGTTTGCAAAAAAATCCAAGTGCACTTTTGCAGCAACAAAAATTGACTATTTAGAGCATATTATTTCAGCAGAAAAGGAAGAGGCTGATCCAAGTAAAACAGAGGCTATGAATTCTTGGCCTGAACCTAAATCCATCAAAGGTTTGAATGGGGGGCAAAGGCTGCCCTTGCTTTTGACAAATTGAAGCAAGCAATGACTTTTACATCGAATTTAGCCTTACCAGATTTTTCCCTCCCCTTTACCATCAAAATTGATGCCTTAAATATTGGGATAGGGGCGGTACTGTCTCAAAAGGGACACCCCATTGTCTATGCAAGTAAAGCTCTCAGCCTAACCAAAATACACTTATCAACCTATGAGAAGGAACTCACCGCTATTGTATTTGCGGTCAAACAATGGAGGTAGTATCTTTTTGGTTAGCCATTCATAATTAAAACTAACCATTTACCAATCAAATACTTGCTAGAACATAAGGTCATTTCCCCTAAATGGCTCCACAAGCTATGGGGTTTAGACTACACAATTGAGCATTGCAAAGGGAAGGAAAATCTCACTGCTGATGCATTATCTAGACGTGACTGTGCTTCTGACCCAGCGGAAATCAGACCAAGGTCCTCATGTTTTGCACTCATTTCTTTCACCTCCAACATCAACAAACGAGTTCAGGACTCATGGGGTCATGATACCAACATCAGGAGTCTCATTTCTCAGCTAGAAGAAAATCCTGAATCTTAGCCAAAATATACTTGGCAACATGGGCTTTTACAGGGAAGAGGCAGATTGGTGGTAAGAAATGATCCTCATCTCAAATTACAATTACTCAATCATTTCCATGATGATGTGTTGGGTGGCCATTCGGGTGTGACAACAACATATAAAAGATTGTCAGCCATTTTCTACCGGAAAGACATGGAAAAACACGTAAGAAATTATGTCAGAGAGTGTGCCATTTGCCAACGCCATAAGTATGAAAATGTGGCTACTCTAAGTTTGTTATAGCCACTCCTTATACCAGAACATGTGTGGATAGAATTGAGCATCGATTTCAATAGAGGACTGCTGAAATCATATGGAAAGTCAGTAATTTTAGTAATAGTAGACCATTTGAGCAAGGCAGCTAGTTTCTTACCATTAAAACATCCTTTTTCAGCGGTGGAGGTTGCCTAGCTTTTCATGGATCATGTTGTTAAATTGCATGGGCTACCGAAATCAATTGTCGCAGATAGGGACCCTATCTTCTGTGGGAAGTTTTGGAGGGAACTTTTCAAGTTGTATAAGGTTCAATTATTGTATTCTTTCGCTTACCATCCCCAAACAGATAGACAAACGGAGGTCTTTAATATATGTTTGGAGTATTACTTTTGGTGTATGTGCAGTTATCAACCTAAACACTGGATCAAGTGGCTTCTTTGGCTGAACTTTAGTATAATACTTCATACCATTCATCAATTGGTATGACTCCATTCAAGGCTGTGTATGGTATCAAACCACTAGTACATACGCCTTATCTCGCAGGGGATTCGAACAATAAGCTCATTGATAGAAGCTCCAATAAAAGAGAAGTCACCATCTCTTTATTAAAGCAGCATTTATAAAGAGCACAAAGCCGAATGGTTCACATTGCTAATAAGAACAAAACAGAGAGGGAGTTCATGGTAGGGGATTTGGTCTATTTGAAGTTGTAACTATTTCGTCAAAATGTTCCTAATAACTCATCTCTACACAAACTTGCAAGTAGTCCAACGTATTGGACAGGTTGCCTACAAGTTGGACTTACCTCCTACTACCAGAATTCATCCTACCTTTCATGTCTCTATGTTGAAGAAGCACATAGGTGTAGATACTCAAGTATGTGTAGACCTTCTCTTATTGGATAATGAAGGCCATTTTATAGTGGAACCTTAACAAATTTTAGCCAGAAAAATAGTAAAGCGTGGCCAATTACCAATCACTCAAGTATTGGTTTAGTGGAAGGACACTAATGTAGAAGATGTTACATGGGAAGATTTAAGTAGTATTCAACATCATTTTCCAGACTTTAACACTGCTTCTATTGCTCCAAATCCTTGAGGACAAGGATTCATTGATAGGGGGGTTACTGTTATGTGTAAAATGCATAAATGAATACGGGTGTTATTAAAATGCATACTGGTCTGGTTAGCTGTGTAAATAGTTGATAGGTTGGGGCAAGAAACTAAGGTTAGTTGGAGGTTAGTAGTAAGAGTCAGTTGAGTTAGTTAGAAGTTATAACAGAATGTATCACAGGTCATACCTCATGCTTCTGATATAAAAATGCAGAGGGAAGATTGCGAGAGACCATTTTTGAGTTGTCTAATAAAATTCTATTAGAAAATCCATTTTCGTCTGGAGCCTTGCATAAAAAGAAAAAGGTGAAAGAGAAAGATGCAAAAGAGAATGGGATTACACTAACTCTACATTATTAGATCCCTCGTATCTATTTATAACCATAAAATGGGCCAATAACATGATAGGCCTAACCCACAAGATGTTAAAACATAACATAGCTACCATACTATTCTAACAAGTGGCAAGCTTTGGTTTGAGCTCAAGCCCAAGCATGGTCCATTTTCAAACTTCTTATATTAGTTTGAGTTTGGTTTGAATAGAAATGTATAGATGTAAGTTTGAACATTTGCAAATTTCACAATTTGGACTTGAGCTCATTCAACCTAGAGTAAAATTTTGGGTATAAATTCATTTTATTTTCAAAATTGTTATTTAGGAAGGAACATAAAAATCCATGTTGAACCAAAGCCCATCTCACTTTCAAAATTCTAATTGGGCCCAAATAGAAATACTTAAGTTTGAGCTTGGGTTTTGGCTCGAGCTTCCAGTTGACTAAATTTCAAGTCTTATTTGGCCCCAAGTATAGCCCATGATGGGTGCAGTGGTCGGCTGATCATTGTAGGTTGAAGGAAAAATGGAAATGGTTTCCTAACGAATTTTTGAGAAACAATTTCCTTGAGAAATTGGAGTAAAATTTAGATTAGTGGAAAAAATTTCTTTTCTCACCAAAAAAAAAAAAAAAATAAGCCTTTTCCTATTAAGTGGAATTAGTTACATGAATTAAACAACGCTATAAAATTCTATTGTGAATTATATTTTTAGACAAGTCATTTAAATCTAAATTCTTCTTGTTACAAAATAGGAAATATTTTTGCATATTCCCGTAATTAGTGTACGTAATTATAGAAATTGGATTAGCACAATTATAGGGATTAGCATTTATAGAATTTCTTATTTTATAGGAACCTATTGTATATAAATAGGTGGGTTGTTTATCAATAAAATTATGCTTTTAGCTTTCAAGTTTTAGTTTCATGGTATTAAAACCAAAGGTATGAAACTATCTGAGTGTGTTAGCGTGACGCTCACACACATCGCTACTAGTCGCTAGATTCCAAGAAAGGGTCGATCAGTGGGTTTTAAGCCTCCTAGGGTTGGCGGTGGCACCTAATGAGTAGCCCCTATAGGTGTGTGAGAAATAGATAAAACATGTAGTAGATTTACCTAACTCAGTAATAACAGTAGTAGAAAGAGTGGTGGAATTCAATGATTACTGATACTGAAAGAATTGAGCAAATCCATTAGTACTAAAATAGTCTTCTCAGAAGATGATGCAACATTTGTTGACTGAACTTTCTAATGTCTAGGCTCATAATCACCACAACTTACAAGAACACTATTGTTGTTAAGAGGTTGATATGTTTGTAAGCTTTTTGTGCGAAACACTTTAGTAAAGGTATCCTATAGAGAAGAAATCTCAACTAGATAGAATATGAGATTTAACGATCTAGAGGGAGACTAGTAAGAAAACTCATAACAGTCATTTTCTCCCGTTAAGTTTGTTGAACCTTCACATTAAGACTAAAAGGTAACAACACGTTACGTTTCTCACAAGTCATCTTGAAGTCTATAAAATAGGCTGAGTGACTTATCTTGCTTCTTTGCATGATAAAAAGCTTTACACACCTCATAGATATGAGAGATATTTCCTTTACCAAAATATAGAAAGTCCTTCAATTCTTTAACAAACTCACAGTGGTTGATCAAGTCAATTACATCATTTTCAAAAGAGTTTTGAATCTATAAAAACAATCGTGCATCATCCCTCAACCAAACTTGCTTTGTATTATCTATAGGAGGGTATAAGTGAAATGATCATCCTTCTTAATGCTTCATAAGTATATTAGAACTGTCTTACTCCAATCCAAATAGTTAGAGCCATTAAACTTGTACTCAATAATCTTTGTCACAATAGGAATTACATCAATAATGACCGTGGATTTAATTTTTGCCATTAGAGAATCACAACTCCAAACACAACCAAAAATAATATTAAAATAGAATCACAAATAGTGCACCATAACCAATAAGAGCACCAAATAAAGAATCAAACAGCTTTCACCACCAAAATAGATAGATGGAGCCAAAAACAACTAGAGGAATGCCTAAACAAAGTACCCATACTTGATAGGTATTCTAAGTCTCTTTTCCACTTCCTACTTACAAGCCACCTCCTTTTATGTTACATTTGCAGATGGGTCCACTTCTTGTGCTATGAGTTCTAGAACTATTAATCCAACTTTGTCTCTTTCTTTGCCCTTAGCATTAAGTTTACCTCATTTTTCTTTTCATTTAATTTCTGTTAAATAAACTCACTCGTACCTTGAATTGTTGTATCTCATTTTTTTCTAATCATTGTTTATTTTAGAATCTTATGACAAAGCAAATTATTGGTAAAAGCTATGAGTTTGGATGTCTTTATATTCTTGATACACAGATGCCAAAATCCATTACTTGTACTAGTACTTTGACATTGGGCCTACCCCTCTCTGTCCTCTCTCAAGAAATTTTGTCCTCAGTTTAAACACTTATCTTCTATGGATTGTAAGTCGTGTCAGTTTGCCAAACATAATTGTCTTCCCTTAGTGTCTAGAGTCAATAAATAGGCTGCATTCCCATTTGAGTTAGTTCATTCTAATATTTGGAGTCTTTGTTAAGTTAAGTTACGTTTAAGTTTGGTTTTAAATATTTTGTTACTTTTATCAATAACTAATCTCATGTTACTTGGTTATATTTAATATAAAATTGTTCCGAGTTGTTTTCTTATTTTTGTACCTTTTGTGCTAAAATAAAGACGCAATTCAATGTTTCTGTGCATATTTTATGAAGTGATAATGCTAAAGAATACTTTTCAGATTCTTTTCAGTTTTACATAGCTAAAAATAGCATTCTTCATCAGCCTTCTTGTGTTGATACACTACTGCAAAATAGGGTTACTAAATGGAAAAATATACATTTGCTTGAGGTTGCAAGAGCCTTTTTATTTCCAATGAATGTTCCTAAACCATTTTGGACTGATACTATCTCTACAGCTTGTTTTTTGATTAATCGGGTGCCATCTTCTGTTTTTGATGGCAATATTCCATATACTACCTTCCTTCCTTCAAAGCCTCTATTTCCTATTCAATCTAGGATATTTGGCAGTACTTGTTTTGTTCGGGATGTTCGTCCTTAGGCTACCAAACTAGATCAAAAGTCACTTAAATTTGTTTTTCTTGGTTACTCTCGTTTGTAGAAAGGAAACAGGTGTTTTTCTCACTCTTAATCGTTATCTTGTCTCTGCAGATGTCACTTTTCATGAATATATATATATATATATATTTTATTCCTCATCTTCCATTCATGACAATCAAGGGGAAGAAGATGATTTGTTGGTCTATACCATAACTTATTCTGATAGTTCTCCAGATTTTCCTATACCTGCGCCAAAGTCTTTTTGGCTACCTATTGTTCATATCTATTTCAGGAGACAATAGAAGATTCTTGTCTCTAGTCCAAATTTATGCTCTTCACCATCCTCTTCATCGTTGGATCCACTCTTAAATGATTTTGACTCGAGTTTTGGTATTCCTATTATTCTTTGAAAAGATAAACACCATTATATCTATCTTACTTCCTCATTTGTTTCCCATGATTATTTGTATCCTTTTAGTTCTTTTATTGCATCCCTCGATATTGTCTTGCTTCCTAAAACTTTTCATATAGCTTTGTCCCATTCTAGTAGGCATACTGATATAATGGAAGAGATGATTGCTCTTGATGATACTGGCATTTAGAGTTTAGTGGATTTGCTTGTTAGCAAGAAGGTTATTGGATGCAAATGGGTATTTACAATCAAAGTAAATCTCGATAGCTCAGTGGCTTATCTTAAAGCCTGTCTTGTTGCTAAAAGATATGCTCAAACTTATAGTGTTGATTATTCAGATACTTTCTCTCTCGTAACTAGGCTCATCTCTGTTTGGCTATTCATTTCTATGGCGGCCACCTATAACTGGCCTTTACAACTATTAGATATCAAGAATATTTTTCTACATAGTGACCTTTATGAGGAAGTACATATGGAGCAACTATTTGGGTTTGTTGCTTAGGAGGAGTATGGAAAAATATGCCATCTTTGAAGATCTTTGGATGGTTTGAAACAAAATCCTTGGGCATGGTTTAGCAGATTTAGAGAAGTAGTTTTGAATTATGGTATGAACAAGAGCAAATGTAATCACCCAGTGCTTTATAAAAAGCCAGAGGTAGGCCTAATTTTACTTATTGTGTATGTTGGTGATATTGTGATTACTAAGAGTAACACTTTAAGCATTTTGTTTGTCAAAACCTTCCTTCGTTCTCAGTTTCAGACAAAAGATTTGGGATCGTTAAAATATTTCTTAGGAGTTGAAGTTATAAGGAATATGAAAGGTATCTTCCTATCTCAGAGAAAATATGTTCTTGACTTATTGACAGGAATAGGAAAATTGGGAGCTAAACTAAGTAGTGCTCCAATGACTTGTAGAAAGTGACGGTGAGTTATTTGAAGATTCTGAGAAGTACAGAAGACTTGTTGAGAGAAATTGATTTATCTTACAGTGACTCGTTCGAATATTGCATATCTTGTTAGCGTTGTTAATAAGTTTATGTCTTTCCTAATAGTCAATCATTAGGTACTTTTAGAACAAATCTTATGTTACTTGAAAGGAATTCTAAGATGTTGCATCTTATATGAGAATCATGGGCATATTAATATTGAATGCTTTTCTAATGTGGACTGGGTAGGATCCAAGATTGATAAGAGATTCACTATAGGATACTATGTTTTTGTGAGAGGAAACCTAATTTTATAAAAAAGTAAGAAGTAAAATGTAGTATCCTATTCTAGTACAGAATCATAATATAGAGTTATGGCACAATCAGTATGTGAGATTGTATGGATATATCAAATATTAAGTGAAGTTAGTCTCAAATCCTCATTGCTAGTAAAGCTATGATGTGACAACCAAGCTGCTCTTCATATTGCCTTTAATCTTATATTTCATGAACGAACCAAGCATACTGAGATCGATTGTTATTTTGTTCATGAAAAGATCCAAGAAAAATTCATTTCTACAAGATATGTTAAAACAGGAGATTAATTGGGAGATATTTTCAATAAAGTTTTAAATGGAGCCCAAATTGATTACATTTGTAACAAATTGGACTTGATTGATATTTATGCTCCAACTTGAGGTGGGTGTGTTACAGGATAGGAAATATCATTATAAGTAGACTAAGAAATATTTCTGCATATTTTGTAATTAGTATACGTAATCATAAAGATTGGATTAATACAATTATAAGGATTAACATTTATAGAGTTTCCTACTTTATGAAAACTTGTAATGTATAAATAGGTGGGTTGTTTATGAATAAAATCAAGCTTTCAGCCTTCAAGTTTCAGTTTCACTTGATGATTTCATCTATAGTTTTTTCTTTTTTTGGGTCTCTCTCTACATCTAACTATTGGACTACTCTGCACCGGATATACTTTCTTTATTAAGGTTTTTATAAATTTTCTTCACATATGCTCAAATCATCTAAGGTGCAATTTTACAATCTTTTTCATAATAGGTACAACTTTAACTTTCTCTTTAATGCATTCATTTCCAATTCTATCTTATTTGATGTGTCCATTTATTCAACACAACATTCTCATTTGTATAACATTGAATTTATTCTCTTATTAGTTTTTTATTACCTAACACTCAGTTTCATATATTGCAGGTCTTATAATCATGCAGTGAAATTTACCTTCAAATTTGAGTGGTAATCTTCTATTACAAATAAAACTTGAAACACTGTTTTATTTCATCCACTCTGTTTGAATCTTATGATTTATATCTTCTTCTATTTTCTTGTCATGTTGTATGATGGATTTAAGATATTTAAACAGTGTGACTTGTGATATAGTATGTTATTCAAATTTCACTTCTATATTAGAATTAGTGCGTCTCTTATTAAATTTACATTCCATATACTCTATTTTATTCTATTTGAATAGAATCCATGTACTTTAAAGCTAGTTTTCACATTTTTAACTTCTCATTTATTTTCTCTTTCGAATCTCCAATTAAGACTATATCATTTGTAAAAAATATACATTGTGACACTAGCTCTTGGATATGTGCAATGAACATATCTAAAACTAAAGTAAAAGATAAAGTCTTAAAATTGATCCTTGATACAAGATAATGGTTATAAGAAAATCTCCTGTGAGCCTACCATTGTTCTCACACTAGTAATAATCTTATCACACATATCCTAAATTACTCGTACATAACCAATACAGACTCTTTCTTTCTTTAGAACTTTTTAGAAAACCTCTCTTGTCATCCTATCGTATACCTTCTTCAAATCAATGAACACTTTGTGTAAGTCTTTTTTATTCTTTTGATATCTATCTATCAATTTTTGTAGCAAGTATATTACTTCCATGGTTAACTTTCCTAACATAAAACCAAATTAGTTTTCTGTAACGCATGTCTCTTGCCTTAATCTCTATTTAATTACCCTATTTCATAATTTTATAGTGTAGCTTATAAACTTAATTTTTCTATAATTTGTACAGTTTTGTAAGTCTTCATTGTTCTTATAACTAAGGATTAAAGTGCTTTTCCTATATTCGTTTGATATTCACTTAGACCTCATAATCTCATTAAGCAACTTTGTGAGCCAATTTATACCTTTCACTCTTAAATTCTTCCATATCTCAATAAGTACATTATCTAATTCAACTGTTTTGTCACTCTTCATTCTCTTTAATGCTTCTTTTACTTTTACCTTTCAAATCTTATGATAAAAGATATAATTTTGGTCTTCCTTTTTATTGTCTAAACTATCAGAATGTAATAAAATCCTGTGTCCTTCGTTAAATAGTCTATGAAAATAATCCTTTCACCATTTTTTGATATCTTGCATTATGACCAAAACTTCTCCTTCGTCATCTTTAGTACATTTCGCTTGATCCACGTCTTTTGTTTTTTTTTTTTACTTTTACCTAACGTGTAAATACTTTTTTACCTAACTTTAATAATTAAGGATTGGCATGATCCATCAAATACCTTAACTTTCGCTTTGCTAACTGCTTTCCCAGTGTTTTTCTTAGCTATTTTATTTTATTTTTCTAATTTTTATTACTTTTACACAAATAGCACATTTTATAAAACTCTTTACACCACCAAGATTTTTTATCAATAGATCTAAAACCTCTTGATTTACCGAATATCTCTTTTGTCACCTTCCTAATCTTTTTAATCATCTCGTCACATATATCGTTAATACTTCTTTGTACATTCCAAGACCCTTCCTCTAAGATTTTTTTTTGGAAGTTCTACTCTTGTGAATTAATTTCTTTATCCACATTTGTTTACTAAAATGTGAGAATCCTTACTCATTTTTCACTACACCTAGCCATTGATGCAATAACTTTTGCTTATTTGACACTATACTCGAATTATATAGTGTGTTGCTTTCGGACAATGACTTAGAATTAATTTTAGTGTGTTGCTTTTGGACAATGAATTAGAATTAATTCTAGTGTGTTAATGATCTATGACATAAAGATTCAACAAAATTTTACATTGGCTATCAACTGCCTAATACAATTCTCTTTTTTTTCCCTCTGTTTTGGGCTTAGAACAGGCTATGAAATAATTTGTATCAAAACGCAATACATTGCTTTTGGGCAATAACCTAGCATTAACTCTCACAAAACAAACACAAATATTATTTCTTGCAAATATTTTCCTATGGAAAAAATTTCCAATGAAATAGAGTTTGGGTAAAATTATCAGTTCCCTTCTTCAATTTTCTTTCTTTCTCCCCTTTTTCTATTCTCTCACCTTTTATATCTTCTCCATCACTACATCGACACTAGATCCTAACACTATATCAATAGCTACTAAATAGAATTGTTATCAGCTCTAGGCCAATATAGAAGACTAGTTGATAAGTTGAATTATCTTATAGTCACCAGACCAAATATATCTTTTTTGAATCAATGTTATTTTAGTTCTTAGATTCTCCCTCCATGGGTCACTAATAAAATCCATCAGCAACATATTATATTGCAGGTTCCAAATTTAACAAGTACATTAGTCTGGCCTTGCCCTGTGGCCTTCGTTGTTTTAAGGATTCTGTTGTTGAGACTGATCAACTGTCTTTCATAGTCCACCAAAAGTTTCAAATGTTAAGAAAAAGATAGACCACCTTGCATCTTTATATATTCTTAATTTGCATAAGAGTAGAAAACAGCAGTGATTAGCCAGGTCATAGCACAAAAGAATATAGCACGTAAAGTTCCCTTAAGTTAACAGGCAACGATATAAAACCTGTCTAGCAAACGCCAGCGATCTCCAATTTTAGCATCAACGTCATCAATTTCTTTTTCAAGTGTCTGGAGCATAGCATCAACCTAATACATGAAAATTCACATTGAACTTAGCAATTTTCAAATTTCAGAAATATATATATAGGTTTCAGAAATAATTCAGCTGATGGTTGAATTTGAAAGATCACTTTCTATTTTTGTTTCTTCAAAGAAATTAAAAGATCAAGTATTAATTGGCATCATAGAAAACGAGGGGGTCATTGGTAAGAAACAGCATTACCCTGTCAATAAGTGCTGAAGAAACCTTGCCACCAATAGCTGCCTCACTAGCACAATCGCTATCCACCCTTGCAGCTTTGTAGGCCTTCTTAGCTTCTTGTTCACCTTCAGTGCCCTCTTTCTCTACCATACTATTATACAGCTCTATCTGCCGGTGATAATGAAGAAGAGATGAATATGAGAAATAGAAAATGAATTCTTTCTGTTATGAACAAAATAGAGAAGAATAGTTACAATGCACAATACATTATGATATCTCTACATGTCTGGATGCAATAGTCATATCAATCACTGACTACAAAAAATTACCACAATTCACCATGATGCAAAAGTAATGCTTCACTATTCTAGATAAGGTACGCTAAGGGAGAACTACAAGGCATAAACCAAACCACAAAAAAAAAAAAAAAGAAAAAAAAAAAAAAGGTCAATGAGGGGAAATTATATTTCATCTTTTCCACTGCCATCAGTCTTTAACCACCAATTTCAAGTTATGAACATGTCAATTTTGTCAGTTCAAACAAAATATTAAACTAAAAAGAATGTACCTACGAACAAATCAAAGACTGGAATAGCATGAAAATACTTATGACCTTGAAAAATATGTAGGTCTAATATATTGCTTTAAAAAAATTTGACATTGAAAACAATTTCTAAATTTTTACGAGTATAATTTACAATAATAAGGCACACTTTGCAGGAAAAATAAAAATATCAAAATTCCACTTTGAAAATCTACACTTAGACAAATTTACTCGGAAAAATTTGAGAAATGTGTTTACAGAGGTTTTGCTCAAGGAGAAAATTAGTTGGAGGCAGAAGTCAAGATTGCTATGAAAAAGTAGTGTTATTTTCATAAATGCCAAAACAAGATTCAAGAGAGAAATTGCCACTTCACTTTTATGTCTTAAAGGCCTAGACTTAAGTATTCATTTGTCAAAGGCAGATACATAGGTCAGTATTATTTACCTCCTTTCTAACAAGCCTCAACAACTCTTCACGCTCCCTGCTCACTGACTGAAAAGTTAGAATACGAATAAATTAAAGAGTCCAAGCATCCGCTATCACATAAATATTTTAGTAGTTGACAAGAATTAAAAAAATTACTTCCAGTCCTTACAGATGCTGATGCTAAAACAGCTAATGCACGGCTGAGCTCGCAGAGCTGCTCCTGTCTTTCCAAGGCATAAGCATTTACCTCTTCTTGTGCCTGTCTAGTTGGTGAAGTAGCCATATCTTCCACAGCCAAATCTCTTCGGCTACCAATGGATTCTTTCATTCTAGCCTGTTCCTCTTCCTCTTTCTCTTCCTCCTCCTATTAAACATTTAGCAACTATTAATGAAAACCTATGTTGCACAGGTACAGGTACATACCCAATTTGGGCACGGATAACGGTATGCATATGATAATTCTTTTAAAGTATAGGGTACAACAATCTGCACTATGTAAATAAAGAATATCCTATATTATAAGACAATTTTTACCCCAAAGAAAAAAAGATAATGAACATTCTATGACATATAATCAATCAAGATAGTATTTCACATTGTTTAATATGATCTCAAAGTTCATATAGTTTTATTCAAAGTAGGATTTAATTTCAAATCTCTAAGATTCAAACTTAAAGGTTCGTAGGCACACTTACCATTTGCCCAATAAGTATCCAAATTGGACTTAAAAAGTAAAAATTACGTGATATTTATTTTGGAGCACCCAAAAAGTACCTAGTACAGGCACAACCCATATGGTTGAATCTAGAAGTACTTGTGCTTCATATATGACAAATGAAAGCAACTAGACTAACAACCTAGCAATTTAAATAATAAAATTTCCAAAGTTGTTCAAATATAATATTTGTTAGACAGTGGTTATTGGAAAGTTTCCCTTTTTTAGATAAAAGAGAATTTTAGTAGGAGAGAAAAAAGATACAGAACAAGAAAGCAAAAGATAGATGGGAAAAGAAAGTTAAACATGCAACAATGCTGGCTAGTTGCTTTGCATATCCAAGAGAGACACCCCCCTAAAAAATCCTTGAGCCAAACACCACAAAGAAGCTGCAAACAGAATCCTTGACCATGGGTCATCTAGAGACAACGAGACACCTCTAAAAATTCGAGCATAGTTTTTTTACACAATCATTTATCAATATGCTCCACAAAGCGCAATAAACATACTTATCAAATCAGAAATGAGAAATTACATTAGTTTTCACACATGATTTATGCAAACTTTCAAAATAAAGATGTTCCCAGTAATGATTCACTGAAAAAAAGAAAAAGGCCAAAATAATATATGGTACAGCAGGAATAAGTGAAGCAAAGAAATAGCCCTGATAATGGAATGATAATAATAATTAAAAAAAAAACCTTGATAAGTTCTTCTTGCATTTCAAGAAATTCCAACTTCCTCTTCCTTTCTGAAACTGAATCTTCAGAAGGCAAAGTTGTCACCCCCACAGTACCTACAACCTCGTCTGGCAGAGATGAGAGTGTAGCTTGAACAGCTTCCTCTGGCCTCACCTTTCCTGTAACAGTAAAGGCTCTACAGAGGGCATGAGAGGAACAGTCCAGAATAAAAATACTTGAAAAGATAATATCAACAATTAAAAAATTAAGATACCTAGAAAGAATTAAGAGGGAAGATGGCAAGGAATGGTTGAGAGACAAATCCAGCCAATCATTTAGCTGCAAAGAAATATAATAATTTACATGCCCCAAACATGATATTTGTTTCCAATAATCAGACCACCTTTTTTTTTTTGGCTTAAGTTAATTTATATATTTCTTCCAACAATGGCCAATTCAGCTTAATTTCTCTCCTACTGACTACTAGTTGAAGTTCTAAGAAACTTAAGTTTGAGATCTTTAAGAGATGTCTTTCAAAAAAATATGGATAAATTTTAATAACAATTGATTCAGTAAGGAAAAGTTTCTAAAAAAGGAGATTATAAACAGTTTTCCTTTCAGTAAAATAAAATTGGCACTGTAATAAATTAACACAGAGTTGGAGATTTTAGAATTAAGATGTAATTCCACAATTTCCCCTTAAACAAACAATGATGATTAACCTGTTGCTGCATTTCCTCCAGTGAAAGTAATCCAAGTAATCCTCGATCTCTACAGGCCTGACGAAGCTCTGCTTCTGAAAGAGACTCCACACCTTCAGCTTGAATCAATTTATCATCATTCTTGATCCTGCCAAAGCCAAACAATTGACATCTGTTGAACCTCAAGACAGTGATAAAATTACTGAATAGAATACATTAAAATCACTTGATGAATTCGATAGTTTGAACAGTATACACAGGGGGAAAAACAGTATAAAAGCTTTTTTGAATGTGACTGGTGGAAGCTTCTTTTTCCTTGACTTCAGCATTGGGCCTTTTTTTTTTTTGGGGGGGGGGGGGGGGGGTTTGAGCATTTTAGTATCTTTGAGGCAGAGTCTACCTTAGCAACTACAGTGTCCACCACCTAGACCAAATTTTATATTCATTTTTTCTTTATATATTAAGAGAAAGAAAAGAGCTCAAAGGAAGAACATAAATACATCTAAAGCAGCTTAAAAGGGGAAAAAAAAAAAAGGAAAATGTAAACAAAGGACAACAGCTCAAAGGAGCTCCCAAATCCCTTTGCAACTCCATAAGACTAACTCTCTTAAAGAGAGACTAACTCTCTTAAAGAGATTGACTATGTGCAAAGACAAAGATACAACTCTATCCCTTAAAATAAAATAAAAGTAACAATATAAAAAGTTAGCAAATAGTTCGTACCCTAATGAACAATGATAACAACATATTAATTTGACTGCAAGAATTATAGTTTTAAAATTAAAATAGTAATTATGACAGAGAATTGATTTTTCTAATTCTAAGTTCTAACCATCAAACAATCATACTACCCACGTAACAATAAAATTCAAAAAGACAAAGTCCTATCTCTCCCATGTCTAATATAATCTACAACTCACTAATAATCAAATATCCTATTGAAAAAAAACGAACTAATCAAAATTAAGTAGAAGAGAATTAATGGCTATAGATTTCTAATCTCTTAAAAAATCAACCAGAGTAATTCCCATAAAAATGCCATTAGGTTTACAATGAAGCTGCTACTAAATGACAGCCTTCTCCCATGATGATCACAGAGGCATAAACTTCTCCATAGTCACTGTTGATTCTGATGTAACTAAATACTCTTAACTACTGAAAAAATGTACTGGTTTTTCCTTTATTCTCAAAATAAATATAACAAGAATCCTATATTCTATGCTATTTCCCACAATTGAAGTTGCATGGACCAAACTAATAAGTAAAGTG
Organism: Erythrophleum fordii; assembly: GCA_032878935.1. NCBI lineage: Eukaryota > Viridiplantae > Streptophyta > Magnoliopsida > Fabales > Fabaceae > Erythrophleum > Erythrophleum fordii. The sequence goes on from JAVQMF010000049.1 coordinate 36,949,393, forward strand.
AGTAGGCAGGCATCTATATGACACAGCATAATATAAAAACTATGCAGCCAAAATGATTAAAAGAAAAAAAAAATCCTTATCTAAACTAGTGATAATGGAACATCTGACCACAAAGCATATAGTGAAAACTCCTTCACCCTAACCTACAAGAGCAAGATATTCATTAGAAAAGTTTTCACAGAAAAAATAAAGAGGAATAAATGAATCTTACTGTTTTAGTCTTTTCCGAAGCATATAACGCAGGTATGCATCAGTTCCATATGGGCTGATACCCATATATTTACACATATTCACCAAGCGAGGCCTGTTTTCACAACAAGAAAACATGTTCCCAAATAATAATGAAACCCCAAAAATAAAGTTTTATAATTGGAGAGCACAGTTGAACTCAAGTAATAGTAGATGCATCCACCTGCTAATGTTATCCAAAGTGAGCTCATCGTTAAATAATTTGGCAAAGCCTAAAATTTCGTCATTGGAAACTTGGGCACCTCTTCTGACCTGTTTCAATAGAACAGTAAATACAAATGATATATATATATATATATATATATATATATATAATATTTCCCATTAAGACAGCTGATTATAAGCAAAAAGAAGATCAAGGTTCACCGCCCACCTTGTTCATAAAATCATCAAGATCTTCAGCTGTCTTCTTAATCTCTCCACTTCGTGAGTTCTGAATTTCCTTTGCCATTTCTTTTACAGTATCCTGGAGAAACTTGGCATATTCTATTCTTGCATTTAGCCTTCTTTTCAATGCTTCCTACAAGTTAAGCTTTCCCAAAATTGAGAGTGATAATTAAACACGAGCAGCAGTTAGGCATATCCTTCGATGAGCACAATAATAATTACCTGCTCCCTCATTTTGTCCTGGAAAGTTGACGGTAACATGTCGGGAAAAAGTTTCAGGAATACTGGCAACAAGAACTCCATGAATGGAACTATGACAAAGACGGCAAAGGGAACTAGCCTGAAAATATCAGCCGTAGTCCGTGTGAGTTGCTGCCTTTCCCTTCTAGAAAGGCCCTTCCCGCTGGCAAGTTTGAACAGCAATCTGGAACTGATCCTAATATCAGCCCAGAGTAGTTTTGTACCAAACCAGTAGTGTTGGAGGGTAGATTTAAATTCATCCCTCCAATGACAAAACTTCTTTGCCCAGTCCTCCCTGGAAAATGGAATATCAGATAAGTCTTAAAAACATGTGTATATATATATATATTTATTTATAGAAAAAGAGTCTTAGAAACATGTATATGAGAGGCATAATAATAGTAAATTTTGAACCTGCTCATTGATGCAATGGCTCTTAAAGCTGGTCCAAAACCCAAAATCTTAGCCCATAATTTCTTCATGATAGATTTAGCACTCTTATGAGACTCCTGTAATTGTTTGGCCTTAGCTTTTGCTTTTACTGTACTCAAGCCTTGAACAGCTTCATCACACTCTTGTGGTGAAGCTTCCTTCTTCTGTTTAACAGCTGATTGATCATTTCCACCATTACTGCCACCCAGTTTAGGCTGATTAGATGCTGTGGTGGAAAAATGGTGGGTACATTGAGATACGCATCCATGTCTCGGACGGGAAAACAAATTTGTTTTCTCAATTCCAGGCCGAAAAATTGAAATTCTGAAGGATCTACCCAAAATAAATCTTAATGCTATACAAGCTGAGATATCATCATTGTTGACTGAGAATAATTTTCTTTCCAGTCCAAGGCCAGTTGTTGCTGATGGATGACAGGAAAACTGACTCAAACCTTCTAAGTCACTAGATTTGGACGGTTGACAATGTCCAAAAATAGAGAATCCGTGAATAAGGCGAGTTGCTTGATTTAGAGGATTGAAGAGGCACTTCTTCCTTTGCAAAATTACTCTCGAAGCCATATCAACAAATTTTAGCCTTCCATGGAAACATGGTTACGTATATCATGTAGCTATCTGACGCAATGCAAAACCCTTTATCAGTTCTCTCCAGATACTATACTTGATACTTGAATGATATGAAGTGCAGAAATTATCAACTGTAAGTGTTTGTGAATCTCCAATCATTTCTGACAGCGCATTGTGTAAATGGTCAACAAGGGAACTGGAGAAATTGTCAATTAAATTAGCAAATGGGAAAAAGGAAACAATACCAAACCCTTAATTATTGTCATAACATGAGTAGACATGAACATAAAAACAGACAATACGGATGATTTTTTCTGATTCAATATCTTTCAGGTTTAACCAAACAGAGCACAAATACAGTCCATCAAAAACAATAATTAGTTAAGAGAAATCTAGTGTTTTCGTCTATTTTCTCGGCTCAGTATAAAGATACGGTGCATAGAAGAAGATACACGCTAGACAGTTTTCCAATCACATGAACTCCTCTGTCCAACATCACATGGCTGCGCCCACGACGGCCTGATCGTTTGAAGTGTATGCCGATGCAGAAAGAGAGAGACGGTGTCCGCAAGACTTCGGGTGGATTAAATCTTTCGATTAATTACTAATGCATTAGCACTTGTCGGGCGAGACGGGGTGAAACAGATGGGGTCTAGTGAATTTCATTAACGAATACATAAATGCTATTTAGAATATTTATTTATTTTCTATAATATATTACATTAACTAATTAACCGATATATATATATACATACATACAGATCTATTTATATCTATTTATATATTGATATAAAGTTTAGAACATGTGGGTTTGAACTCATTCTTAAAATATTCATAGAAGTCTCCAACTCCAAACTCAAATAGATAAATTTTAGAAATATTTATAAAGTACAAATATTTTGTCCATTCTTATAGCTCTTTGTCCACTAATATCTAACAACATTAGATATTCAAAGGCTAAATCAGAATTTAATTAAAATCATTTCAGATAAATGCTTTTAATATTCAAACCCTACACAATAAGTATAAAATAAAGTATTAATTCAACTAGTAACAACTTCGACGAGATTAATTATATATCTAAAGAAGATGAAATTAATATGATGCAAGGTGAAAGTAGTAATAAAAAACAAATACTTGATGATTATGAAGAATTCCAAGAATTAAGAAACCCTATTGAAGGCATAGTAGAAAAAATAATGATGTTTAATTTAAAACAATATAATACCATTTCGGGGACAACTTGGAATGAGCGAGATCAACCATTCGTTTAACAGTGATTTATATCTGGGAATAGATTTGACTGAAACTAAATCGGGTTATGGAAAGAACTCTGCCCTTTTTCATGCAGAGTCTTTTCTATGGCTTCTAAACTTATGAGTCAAAACCTTCCCCCTTTAGTTTAATTCAGCATAACCTTCCTTCGTTTTCTACTGGAGGTGTACTTTCCCGTATATAAAATACTATTCAATGGATATTTAATCCTCATGCCAGTATAGACACAGCGGATGATCAAATCATACTTGGAAGATAAGATCAGAAATACTACACTTAATTTTCTTAGAGGAAATTAGAAAAACATACCTTTACTCATAAAAAATATTCTTTATTGATATTGTTGAAGTACACAAGAGAGATGTAGAGAATTTAGAGATTTAGAGAGTGAGTATGGATTGCTTGATCGCTTATAGATCGCTTACTGCTTTTCGCTTGTTGTTTTTTAGGATTACAAGGCTTTATATAAGCGAGGCATTCCTTTGCTTGTTTATATTCTAATTACATAATTGAGATTCCTTCTGATCTCTAAGATAATGGGCGGCTACTTTAGGTCACATCTTCTTTGTCATCTTCTTTGGTCATTATCTCTTTGGCATCTACTTTTTGTTGAGTCATAATGTCATCATTTCATCTTTTTGTTGAGTCATTATGTCATCATTTCATCTTTGGTCGACTTCATCTTTTTACTTGTCACCTTGTTGTCATGTCACTTTATTATCATGTCACCTTTATCTTTATCTTGGCATCTACTTTTGTCTTATCAACAGCTACTTTTGCTTTAGTAGCTGGCTACTCTTGCTTTAGTAGCTGGCTACTCTTGTCAGCATCTGGTTATGCTTCCAAAATATTGATGAATGTTGGTGGTTCATCATAATCTTTACTTTTTTCTTTGTCTTTGCAATAATTACATGAATGGCTAGGATATTAAGATAATTGCTGGCATATTCTTTTCTTTGTGTCTTCCGAATTATCCATCCTATTTGTCTTAAGTTTATCATAAAAGGTAGTGAATAATCAGCTGTTTCTACTAGTTTTTCCTACTGAGTTGATACATGTGGTCGATCCGATGAAGTACATTAGGTCTCATCACTTGTTAATGTTCTATTCATTTCCATGAATATTGTATTTATTTCTTGGGCTTTAATTCGGGAAATCATTACTTGGAATTCGTCTTGATCAATAGATGATTTTACTATTTCTTCGAATTCGAAGGGCTGTTTGGTAGTGCCAAATTTGATCAAATTAATGGGAGGATAGAATTTGTTTGGTGTTATTTCTGCTACCGTAGAGTAACATCTGATATACATAGTATATTAGGTGATAATTTGGAGATAATGTTTGGCAGCTTCCTGGATGGCTTTTAGGAGCTAGTTTAATTCTTGGAAGTTTTTTTAGGGATATATACAGTGAACTAAGTCATAACTATATAAGGTGTGAACTAATTGAAGATTAGTATTAGGATAAATAACAGTTTTATTAATTGCATAATAGGAGATATATTTAATTATAGGTGTAGAAATTTGGCAATGATTAAGTTTATCTATCATTAATTGGAAATATTGGAACTGTTCAAGGAGTTTGGATTGAGTTTTTGTTGGAGGAGTTGGCGTAGAGGTCGTAGCTAGTTGTTTTTGTTTTTGGTCTTCTTTAGCTTATTTTTCCTGTTCTAAGATTTTAATAAAAGAAAGTGTAGATGGGCTTGGTAGTTGGCTTTGTGGTGTTATGGGTGGTGAAGGAGACTGGCTCATTACTTGTCTTTCTAATTGTATTATTCGTCTTTCTAAGTCATTAATATGGATACTGAGATTTCCCACAGACTGACTTAAACAATTAATTGTGATAACAAAACTATTCGTCTGATTATTCATTTGAGAAGAAAGAATACTCAAGTTTAATTCGAGAGCATTCATTCTAAAACTTAATTGATCATTATTGAGTTCTTCTGCAAGAAGGTTACTGGTGACTTTACTTAAAAAATCAGTAATAAGATTATTTTTTTCTTTTGACATATTCAAATTCATAATTATAATAAGATAAATCAGCTTGTCATTTATATAACATTTTATTGGACAATTTAGTTAATCGAAATCCTCTTGATAACCAATATTTTACTTGCGTATTATTAGTATGAAAATAAAATAAGTATTAACTATAAGTAATTCAAATTTTTCCACTACTTTAACTAGTGCTAAAAATTCTTTTCAAGTTGAATAATACTTACTTTGACTTGGATTAAATTTTCCACTAGCATATCTGGTAATTAATTCTTGACCATTTTGATTTTCATGATAAAGGGCAGCACTCCTATAATTATTAGAAGCATCAGTATAGAGGATCCATTTTATATTATCTTGAGTTGGGATTGTTAATTTGGGTAAATTACTACACATATCTTTTATTTTTTCAATAATTTTCTCTTTGTCTCATCCTAGTGCCAATTAGTTTTTTCTCCTGCAAATTGAGATATTTTAGCTGTATATTTAGCTAGGTTAGTGATAAAATTTTTAGTTTGGTTTACAAGTCCTAAGAAGGATTGTAATTCTTTGTTGATACTAATTTTTTGAAAATTTTTTACTTTTTGACTAATATGTTCTTGTAATTCTATTCCATTAGAAGAAATATAATGACCTAAGAAAGCTATTCGTTCTTTCCTTAGTTCTGCTTTTTTAGGGGATATATTAATTCCTTTTTCTTCTACAATATCCATAAAATTGATTTAGATGCATGTCATGTTGTTCTTTATTTTCTGAAAATATTAAAATGTCATCAATATATATTACTGCAAAGTCTCTAATTGGTAAAAGCAATTTTGTTACATGTTCCTGAAATATACTAGGGCTATTATGAAATCCCATAGGTAAGACATTCCATTCATATAATCCTTCAGAGGTTAAGAAGGCTGTATATTTCTTACTACTTTCTTTTAATTTAATTTGAAAAAATCCTGACTTACAATCAAATTTATTAAATATTTGTTTTCCTTTAATCAGATTAAATAAGAGTTCTATTTTTGGAATTGTATATCGATTTCTAATGGCTAAATCATTTAATTTCTTATAATTGATAACCATTCGAGATTTATTTCTTCGAATTTCAGCATGTCCCATTACTATCACGGCTGGTGAACAATATTTTGATCTACTTTCTCTAATTAAATCATATTGCTTCATTTCATTTAAATGCATAATAAATTCTTGTTTATCGTTTTCTGTCCATGGATAGAGTTTACTTACTATTTAATTACTATAATCTAATAATTTGATTTTAGCATAAGGTTTAGATTTTTCCCAATGAATTAAAGGGGTACCACTATAATTATCTGCTAATATTTGTTCGATTATTTTATTTCCTTGTATATGAGATATTGATCGTTTAGCTTCAATTTCTATTGGTTTATTATTAGGTAAGAATTGTATTTCATTATTAAATTTCTTTTTTCTAAATATCGTATCAGTCCTATTATAAGGGTTAGTTATTCTAATAGCCCATGCTTGAGGTTTACATGGCGTAGTTAATACTAAGGCTTTTTGAGTGAAGTGTAATAGCATATATTGTTATAAGAAGTCCATTCCTAATATTATGTCGGGAGTGGTTTCATTATATTGGTATAATATTAGGATTTTTAATTTATATTCTCCTATTTGTACTGGAATATCTTTGGCTAATAATTCTATAAAATGAATTTCTTTTCCTACACTACTCATTCTAATAGGTTTTTCTTTTTTTTCATAATTCGGAGGGTAATATATTATATTTAGCTGTTGTAATATTTGCTCATGTATCTATCATGGCATGATATTTTCGTGATTGATATTTTACATAATTAAATCTTACCAAAATGTAGTAAAATTTCATTGTTTCAGAGTAATCTTATTTTATTAAGAATTACTATTTGATGGTTTATATTTATGAGTATTCTATTATCCTGAATTCGATATGGTGATACTTTCTCTAAGAAATCTTTTCCTAATATGATTTTATGATTTTGAGCATTATTAATTTCGGGTTTCACATTTAGTTTTACCTTAATTATATCTCATTTATTAAATCTAAGAATAGTTTGAGCTATCGTTTCTTCTTCATGAATTTCAATATTATTATCAATATATTCTATTTAAATGGTACTTTTAGTGATTTCTGGATTTATTAATGCGATAATTTCTATCCATTTTCATTCTTTGGTTATTTTTAAGAGAATAAAATTTTCTAATCTTTGGGTTAAATCTATTTCTAGAATAGTTTGTTGGATTTAAGCTAAATTGGATCTTATAGGGATTTTGGCCAATCGATTTGCTTCATAATTATTGTGGCTTCGGGATCGTATTAGTGGTTTGCTTACAGGTCGAGATTCCTATATACTTCTTCGAGGATTTATGTTAATATTAATATCAGTGGGAGTTTATATTTGAATATTTTGGCTCCCTAATTTATTATTAAAAGTTATTTGAGAAGGAGTTTCTTCTCTTATTTCGTGTGTATTATCTAATTCTAATTGTAATTGTCTAGGTATTGTAATTTTGGATCTATCTAATGGTAATTCTTTTAATACTGTCATAAAGTGTTTATCAATTGTTATATTTCCTATATTTTGTTTATAGTTTTTATGTTCATTGAAAAATACAAGTCCTACCATTCTTGTTATACTAATTACTCGACTATCTGGTGGCATTTATATTCCTTGTAATTTATGATATATTACTAAAGTTCTATTCATATTAGTTTCAGCTCTAGATATGGTAAAATTAGTATTTACCGTAAGTTTTAATTTTTGATAAATTAGATTTTCATTTAATGCTCCTAAAATACTATTAGGTACATTATTAATAATTTTGTTATCAGTAATCAATAATTTTATTGGTGTATCTATTCCTGCTTTGAAATAAGCTTTTATTAATAGTTGTACGCCTGGAATATATATTTCAGTGATTTCATCTTTGATATCTAATTTTTGAATTTCTTGTTCTATTAGATTTTTACTGATTATAGGAATTCTTAATATTCCTTCAGTTTGAGTTGCTTCTATCGGATGTTTTTTTTCTATTACTATACAAGCATATTTTTCCTTTTTCTTAGATTTTATAAGTTTACCTAATTGCTTAATAATCCTATTTTGTGTGAGGTCATTAGGTGTTAAATCTAATTCCTTATCTCGGATCTTATTATATTATTTTAAATTAAATATCATTCTTTTTTCTATTATGCCTTCGATAGGGTTTCTTAATTCTTGGAATTCTTCATAATCATCAGGTATTTGTCTTTGATTACTACTTTCACCTTGCATCATATTAATTTCATCTTCTTCAGATATATAATTAATCTCGTCGGAGTTGTTACTAGTTGAATTAATACTTGATTCAGAGTCGGATTTGATTGTTAACTTGTAAATTTCTATATCTGAATACTCTAATTCTTCCTCAATATAGTTTTTGAATTATAAGGATTCTAATTCATAATCATCAGCTAATTCCATAATATTCATATTCTTTTTGTTTCGAGGTTTCTTACAATTTGTTGCTATATGTCCTAATTCTCCACAATTATAACATTGACATTTAATGGGATATTTTGTATAGTTTATCTTTCTTTTTCCTTTCTTAAAATATTTTCGGGGTTTAAATTTAGCCTTTTGTTGAAACTTTGATTTAAGATATTTTTTGAATTTGTATTTATATTTTTTATATGGTGATTTATATTTTTTGTGAGTTTTCTTGTTCCTATATTCTCTGTCAGGTTTACATCCCCATCTATGAGGAGTTTCGAATTGATTACATCTTAAGATTAATTAATTTATTTTATAATATTTTTTATTTCTCCATGCTTTTTTACATTTATTAGATAAATATTCTCGTAAATAATCTTCTCGTCTTCCCATGGTATCTAAATGAGGTATTAAATCTAATCGATTATTAAAAGCATTTCTATATTCAACTAAAAGAGTCTTTGATAATAGTTTAAGTAATGTAAGATAAAATAAATCTAAATAAATTCTTTTTTGTTTATAATGTGGAAATCTTGCTTCATAATAATATTTTTGATATTCACAAATGTATTGATTTAAATCATTTGGTTCTAAAGTGCAGATTTTTATTTGATGTAATTTAGTTATAACTCTATCTATTTTAGTTTGTTCGTTTGCTCCTACACTTCTTCCTAAAAATTTATTTCTTAATACTTGCTCATATTTTCTTAACAGTAAAGCATAAATTCTCTTCGTGTATTGTATACTACTATTTTTTTTTACATTTTCTCTAAATTTTTCAGTTAAACTTTTCCACCATTATAATACTATTCCTATAAAACTAGATTCGACTACAAGACTGGCTGAATTCGTATCTATACTTCGATGTAATAAAGCTATCACTTGGGTTTTAATCCATTCTTCTAATCTTTTTTCTCAATTTAAATTGTAGTCTAAATTTAACCATATTTCGGCATTTAGAATTGATCTAGTCTCATATTGTTCTAATGGAGGAGGTAGAAAATTACTTTTATCACTTGGTGTATATATGGTTTCAAACATAAGTTCATTATCATTTTTTAAGGGTTCTTTATGTTTTAATTCAGTATTCCTTATTTCTGTTTCTCTGTCTATTACAGGTATACTAGTGCCTGTATTAGTCTGGTTATATCTTAGAGCTTGTAAATTAGGTGGGTTAAAAGGTGGTTGTTTTTCTTGTTTAATTGAGGTTTGCATATTTAATTCATATTCATCTTGTATATTTAGGTATCCTAATTCTTCCCTTGTGGAGGCTAATTTGGCTTCTTCTTGACCCATTCGTTTTTCAATTTCATCTTGTTCTAATTCATCTAATATTTGTATCATATTGACTTATTTAATTTCTTCCTTTTTTGGTTCTATTTTAGGAATAAAACTTAACAATAATTCTTCATCATGATCTAATCTATCTATTAATCGCATAAAACGTAATCTTTCGTTTTCTATTTTTTCTCATTCTTCTGGTGAAATATAATCTATTGGTTCCTCAATAGATGATATTTCTGTCATTTTAGGTTTATGAATCTCATCATAAATTGTCCATAAATTATTATTTATTACTTCTTGTCCATGCTTTAATTCTTCAACTATTACTCGGGTTTCATATATTTGTTCATTCATTGGTTTATGTTTTATTTGAGTTTCTGTAACTTCTCCAAATACTGCTTCGTTATAAAGTTTCATCATATTTATTTCAGGTTGTTCTATTATTGGTTTTATGTGATTATGGATTCCTAGTGTTTGACTAATTTTATCAATTTTTTGATTTATATGATTTACTTCATATCCTACATCTTGAAGTTCTTGTTTTAATTTATAGACTTTTTGTTCTAATGGTTTGGCTAGTTCTAGTAAATGGTGTATTCTATTAGATTCAGGTTTTTGTTTTAAGATATTTTTTATTTCTGTAGGTGGGTCAGCTAGTGTTTGAATTATTTCAACTTCGGGATGTATAAGACATCCTAGTTGTTTTATTAAATACATATTTGTCTAGTTAATGAGATTCCATGTATTGTCACCTTCACCGCCTAACATGAAAAGTGAAGCTACTAAGGTTTCATTTTCTACCGGAATAAAACTACTATTGGGTAACATATTTTGTTTTATTTCATATACTCGAGGTTCTATTCGTTTTAATGAATACATATATTATGCTTAATGCTCTTAGACTAGGCAACTAGGTAAATACAACAGTAAACGCAAATAATTTAACAGAAAATTGAAAACAAGAATAACTAAACACGGATAAACTGAATTTGAAATTAAGAAGATTAAGTTTCATATTCCTTCCCTTATCTTCCAAACATGTAGAAATAAAAAATAGCTCTGATACCAATAAATGTAACACCATAAATTCTAGCTCATTTCATGACATTTATAAGCTTCACCTCATTATTTATATAAGAACATATAAAAAGGGGAAGGAAAATAATGTGTTTATTTGCGTTGCGTTATACTAAAAAATTTGCAATCGGTGTCACGTGAACCGTGTGGGCTTATGTTATGCATTCTCATATTTAATTCCATCATTATAACTCATATACATCACAAAAACATGCCTACAATTCATGGAAACCGAAATGGAGCTCAAAATAAGCAAGCATATTTTCGGCCAGATTTGCTCCATTTTCTGACCTAACGTTGAAAAATCATAACTAAATCTAGAAAATTCGAAATCATGCAATCTTGGTCATTCTGGAAAGCATAGGATGTCTACTTCACACTAAAAATACGCCCAAGTCACAACATTCATCACACAAGACGTTTGACATCCAAAAGCTACAGAGGTCGCTGGCTGCTTGGGCTGCTATTCAGATTACTGATATAAACTTCTCAAATTCATAACTAATTCTATAAAAATTTAAATCACACACATTCGATCATTCTGGAAAGCTTAGTTGAGACTTGTATGAGCTACCTAAATGGTCCCAAATCTCACGTATTTTATTTTGGCCATTTAACCCATACTTGTGCATATTTCTATTAAATTCCCACATTGCACACTTTGGTATTTCATACTCAAATTGTGTTCTAAAGCTCATACATCATATTCATAGTGATAAACATTACATAATAGTATCTTTATACATGTCTCAAGCTCCATAATATATTTACAACATCATAGACATTAAGATACATAAATATGGTTCCAAAATGGTTAAAATCAAAGCATAAGTTTGTCAATCTCCTTCCTTTATGGTTGTTGGCTCCCTTCACCATAACTACTAGGTCCACCTAACATGTTAGACCATTGAAGATGAGGAAGTGAGATTCAAAAAATCCCAATAGCTCATCTCTCATTCAATCATACATAATATGTGCAAAGCAAACTTTTCAAATGCATGCATGGTAAAAGTGAAAGACATGCATATTTTAAAACAATCTTGGCATGTGAATCAATCATACAAAACATCCAAGAGCTCACTAAGTACTTGGATTAGCCTCACACTTCTCATGGATTTTGGACTTGCCTCACCCATTCTTTAAAAGCTTTAGACTCAACTATACTCTTGGGAGCCCACTTTGCTTTTGGGAGACTCTTTACTTTGTCTCAACCAAGATCAAGGGTTCTTGACTCATCCTCACCTAAGAGAAGAGTTCTTGGCCCCTCCACACTCAAGTAAACTCATACAAACATCATATGGTTATTAAAAACATAACATGGCATCAAGAATCATGGAATGTAAAGGCATGCTAGCATACTTTTCATAGCTTGAAAATACACATACACACATTATAAAACAAGCTAAACACACATCCATACATGAGAGAAGGTGGAGAGAGTTACCTTGTATACAAACACACACTTTTTTCTTAGCTTTCAAACCTCCTCTTTCGGCCACACACTTACAAGTTGGTGGAGATAGTTTTTTTTGACCTAGACACAATTTATGGGAGCCAATTAAGTTCATGAAACAATTTCTAGGGCCATGTAACTTGCTTAAACCCTAGATTACTCTACAACCTCCATTATGGTCGATATTGGCACCTAATGAAGCAACACCCCTCAAATGACTTCTAGGCCTCATTATTTCCTTTTAAATATGATTCTTGACTCCTTTTAAGCCTCTTGGAGTTATCACATCATTAAAATAAAAGGCTTAGCACCATGTTGCTTCTTTAGGTTATATTATGGAACCTAAGACACCAAATCACTTTCCATGAGTTCTAAATTTTTTCCAAGGTCTCCCCTCATTTTCATTTATCAATTATGACTCAAGAATGACTCTAGAAAAATTTAAAACTCCCCCCACCTACACAAAAAAGCCTAGGCCGAGACAGGTTTCCTTTGGGCTTCTTGGAGTTCTCTTGCTTTTCTTGAAGGAGGAAGCTTGTAGGGAGCATCTTAGGTGTCTCAAGAACTCATTTATACTCTAAATTAAACCTAGGAAGCATCATACAAATTCAAAAATTGGAAGGTGCACTTAAAACCCTAAGTTTTGCATCTTGAATCCTAATGCCTATTTCATGATTTTCTTTGTATATTCTTATTTCTCTCCATCAAATACCTAAGAATTATGCTTGGTTGGGCTTGAAAATCAGATCTTCTTAGGGTTATTAGGCTAGGTCAAAATAGAAAAGAAGTGTGATGAAAGGTATCAACTATAGGATGCATTTTTACCTTATTTCCTTGCTTAATTTAGCTTGAATTTTGATTTCTCCAAGCTCCTCTCTTCAAATCTGAACTTTCCCTTGAATATCTCCCTCGAATCAGATTTATAAATCTCATTTTAATCCAAGGAAAGAAAGGAGAAGGGAGGAGAGAAGATGTGGATGAAGAAAAGTAAGGAAAATCACCATGAAAAATACCTTAAGCTTGGTTTCTTCCTCCTCCTTCTTCCTCTCTTGGGCGCCTTTCCCTTAGGGTTCTTCTTCTGATTTGGGGCTGAAAAATATAAAGTGAAATGAGGGCAAGTGTGAGGCGCTACCTATATATAGTTAGGGAAAAAGAACTTTTTCAAAAATTCCAATTTTGCCATTCATACTTTGCATTTTTGTTTCTCCTTCATTTTAGCTCTTTTGTGAGAACCGTCTTTTCCATTATAAAATTTAGATTTCCAATTAAAAAAAATGCTTTTGGAATCACTCAATTTGGAGCTAAAATTTTCTCGAAGGAACTCATCAAAGTTCGAGTACACTGACGTTGGAAAACGTCCATTGGAGGGAATTTAATTGTCCCGGGGCTTTCCATAGTTTTCAGAGCCTCTGAAAACCCTGAAGAACTCAAAAATTTAGTTTAAAAAGCCCTCCTGTGTGAATTTCAAAAATTACCCAAAATTATGAAAATGCCATTTTGTTTCGTAGGCTTTTCGTAAGAAATTGTTTCTTCATTCTAGCTTTATTTTTCTTTTCGTCTAAGCCTGAGATTCTCATTTTTAGGAGTCTAAAATACTTTCCAAATTTTTCCAGACGTTGACTACATCATCTTGGGGGTCTTCCTTTTGTATCTGGTGAATTTCGTTCGTTTATGGAGAAATTGTACTTTACGTTTCTCATGTTTTCTCTAATTTTCAGATAACCAGATATTACATTTCTCCTCCCTTAAATAAATTTCGTCCTCAAAATTTAGAGTATGCTTTCTTCTTACTCTTTTCTTTTCTCTATTTGCCCTATTCTCATAGAGTACTCGAGGAAAGTAGGATTCTTCCTCTACTACATCCTAAGATTTCTCGGTATCGCCCAGCTAAAAATAATTCCAGAATGAAATAGATATGTTTAGCCATTGGAATCTTATGGAATAATAACTGAACTCCTGGGGTACTATTGGTACTGACAGTTAACTTCAAAAATACATAACTCTCTGCTTAAACTTCTTCATAGAAGTCTCAAACTCCAAACTCAAATAGATAAATTTTAGAAATATTTATAAAGTACAAATATTTTGTCCATTCTTATATTGAATAAGCTCTTTGTCCACTAATATCTAACAACATTAGATATTCAAAGGCTAAATCAAAATTTAATTAAAATCATTTCGAATAAATGCTTTTAATATTCAAACCCTACACAATCAGTATCAAATATTCAAAACTTATAGTACTTTTTATTTATTTATTAACTTATATTAACTTATATATAATTTCATATTATGTATATATATATATATAAAATATCTTTATTTAATTATTTTAAATATGCATTTAGTTGTATTAACATTTTACTCATAACTAAATATCTTTTAAAATTACAACTATTAAATTACATTTAACTATATTATATTTTATTACATTATACATTTATTTTAATTATATAATTATATATTTATTTTTTATATTATATATATTTTATAAATATATATAAATAGATATAATAGATAAATTATTATATAGTATATAAATAAAAATTTTAATTCTATATGAATATGAATAAAAATGAAGAAGTTCAAAAGTAGCCAACATGAAGGGTAGCAGCTCACATTCTTAATCTTATCAAGCATAATTATTAAGAAGTAAATATAAAAGGATATAATTCTATTATAAATAAAAGAAAGATAAAGAGATTTTCATAATAAATACTTTATTGAAATGACTTTAAAACTTATAGGCAACTTCTTTAGTAGAATAGCTTGGAGGTGTATTAGAAATATTATGCAAAGGGATTTCTTGCACTTCACTCATTTTATTTTCTAATTAAGCTCAAAGGGCCTTATATAGATGGTCTACAACTGTTATTTCGATACATTTCAACTTTATTTACATTTCATTTTACTTTTCAGATTTTAGTACAGTTATTTAGCTTTCTATATTTCTTTTCAATCTTTAATGCTTCTTCTTGTGGTTTTGTTTGCGATGAACTAGTGTGTTGAGATTCCATTTGCTGGTTTCATGATTTCTTTAATGCTTGTTAGCTAAATTCTTGTTTGAAATCTAATCCAAAATAGTTGTTCTCGTGTTGTTGTGAATTATTTGGCTATTGAGTTGATGATTTTGCATCTAAAA